>JAGFBZ010000028.1:0-2730680 GCA_018398805.1 Hirundichthys speculiger
TAGTCATGCATATATGCAACATTACTAATACTGCTATTTTTCAGCAAAATGTTTAATTTGCAAATATGTTCTCTGCTTATTTATTCAGTGGTGTGTTTGAATGTTTTCTGTGTGTGTATTGCATACCTTAGATCATGTCACCGTGCTTTTTACTCCTGTGTTTATGCGCATTCATTTTTTTTTTGCATGTACTTATTTTTTAAACTCTGTGTACCGATCTGATAATGTGTGTTTCTTTGCATGTCTATAGCTGATCCTGCATGTTTGTCTCACTGTAGTTCAGCACGTGTTTCTGTGCTTTTTTTGTGTGCATATCTTCATATTGAAACGTCGTAGATTCCTCTGTGTGAATGTTCCTATTTTGTTTGCATGTTTTCTGTCTGTATGCAGACCACATATGTTTACATTACGTGCTGCATATGTACTTATCAGTCTTGAAGTACTGACTGTGTTTTTCTGAAGTTGCGAATGTAAATAAAGCATTTGTGTTAATTTATTTGTAAAGCAGAATTATTTATAGTAAAATCACACGTCTTTTTTTTGGCAGTGTGTGTTTGGGTGTTTAGCATTGTAGAAATCTACGTGCTTTGCCTCACACCATGATGAGGATGAGAAGATGGGAGTGAGAACATGTCACTTCTCGTGTGAGTGGGTTTCTTAAGGTTGATGGTGCCTGTACAAGTGTGCGTGCATTGTTTTGCACTGTATGCTGTGTGTACATGCACATATTCTAATATGTGTGCTTGTGTCTGTGAATACATGTTTACTCATTTATAAATGGTCACATTAATATAATACCGTGCAGGGCTCCGTGAGTGCATGCTTATGCAGTAATGTGGGTGTTTTGTGTTCTTATATGTGCCGTGTGTGTGTGTACTGCTGACACTGCTGTGCATGTATTCACCATGTATAACATGCAAATATACTAACAGTATGTTAGAGCGTAATGATCCGCTTCCATGTTGATTACAGATTCCTTGTGCTGGCCTTACAGGTTTACTGATATTTACAACCCACGTAAACACATCTGAGATTTTACTCGTGCGTAAGACAGCACCTGCCACCACCATCATAAGCCACAGTATCTTCAAAACTATTCTCTTCAGGCGGATAAATTTGGAGATCCTGCTGCCTAAAGTAGCTTGCAGTTTTGTGTGAGTGCTTATATTCATGTGTATTCAGCTGCACTGAGTGCATGTGCCGTGCTGTGTATATGTATTTATTTGCATGGACATTGACATGTGAAAGGGTTTGTTCCCTCCTCTCACTCCTCATCATCCGTGCCCGCCTGACATTTACACATTCAAATCAGAGACTGTTTATCTGTTGTTTGAGGCGCATGGCAAGATTTAATGCTTTGTTTAAGATAATCACCGTCATCACTTCATGCAAACACTTGGGCTCTTACTGTAAGACCCAGTCAGCACAGATGGTGAGGTTGAGTTAAAAACCTCACATCTGCCAGAAGTCAGCTTTTCAGGAACTAAGACACAGGCTGTTTTTAGTTTAACCACCATCTTGTTGTTGTTGATGTTGTTTCTGTTTTTTCTGTGTCACTGTTTAATGGATTAAAAAAAAATATTCATAGTATTACAGCTCACTTGACACTGTTGTGCTTCACACATGATTACAAAACAGTAAATGCTGAAGAAGCCTGCTATTTGTTTCCCGATCATCAGCGTCATAAAAAGCTCAGTTTATGGCAAATGAAAGCGTTACGGCCTCGGCACGTGTTGGGTTTTCATAAGGTCAGACATGCATGGCAACAGCAGGAAGGTCTGCGGGATCCCATACAGAGGTCATTTCTTAATTATTAGCAAAATATAAGGGTTACACAGTCCTTCGAGTTGGAAAAGCAGGATTTTATACTCTGCCTTGTGTTATTTTTTGATTTTACTCTTTCTGCTGCAGGATGTTAGCTTTTCAGAGTTAATGGTGTGGAGCTCTCTGCAGAATCGTTGAATGATGTCGTTTTAATGTCAATATCTTTTCCATTTTACAGATTCTATTGAAGAAACAAGATATGGTATCCAGTTAGATGGGAACCTGACAACAATGTGGCCAAGTAGTAGAGAGACTCTAAACTACTCAACAAGGTGCTCTGCTGTATCAGATTTGAGCCCACACTGTGCGTGAGTGCATTATATAATATCCTACATTATACAGTTTCATAATAATCTGTAGACAATTGGCAATAAATGTGTTTTTTTTTTTTTACAGCAATATGTTTTAAAAAGATTCTCCTTATTTTTATGTTGTTGTTTTTTTTTTACATGCAGTTTTAATTGTACTGCTGTTTTAGACTCGTGGCTTAAAAACTAAGGAGAACACTTTGACACTGATCTATAACTATCTCCGTTATCTGTGTTGAATTTATCTTGAAAAATGTAGTTGTATAAATTATGAATTCATTCTTTAACATTTATGTGACAGGCTGTTTATATCAGTTGAAAAAGTTAGTTTGAAAAATAAAGAAGAAAAGGCAGTACATATCTGAGCCTGCTCTGCGTGATCTGGATGGATGTTTTTAAGAAATTCAGCCACCTTGAAACTGAAATTCAAGTGACACACATATGCAGATATGTATCAGGCTTTCATCTCTGGATTTTTTACCTCCTGTTTACAATATTTCATTCTCAGTCTTGCAGTTTTCAGTTATTACGCTGGTGTTCAGGGTCTGTTTGGGTGACTGTTTGGGTGACTGCACTGATAACACAGCATGCTCTTCTGCCTCTGATGTCACCAACGGTACCACCATCATGGTTTTTTTTTTTTTTTTTTTTTTGATTTGCCTGATCTGTCACAGCGGCACGGTGTCTGTGAAACAACAATAACAAAACAAAAGCCTGAATCATTAAAAAAAAAAAAAAAGAGAGAGAGAGAGAGAGAGAAATCAATCCCAAATTGGTTGAGGAGGGTGTTTTTCAGGCCATATTCTGCCTGATACAAGACTCCTGTAAAAAACTGTAACTGATACAGTTCAGACTCTTGCAGTTCATAATATTGAATATTTAGCACCTTTTTTTTAAAAAATATACTAATAATATATATATATATATTTTTTTTTTGGTAATGCCAGTACATTGAAGCCATACATGATTTCAGATCTAATAAGTCGGGCTTAAATTATCGTTTTTATTTGCCTTAAGGTACAAAATTGTAGGCTTTTGGTATGAAACTATAGTTTTGTTTTGTTTTTTTTAACATTATTCTTGTTTCATCACCATTTGCCCTACTTTTGCAGTGTTGTTCATGAATCTGGAGCTGCACGGCTGTACTTTCTTACTGTGAAGTGCGGCATGTTTGCAACGTGGCAGCAGTCTGATTTACGCAACGTGCATTTCTGGGACAGTACAAATCTGATATCGGCTGCATTTTGTCATAAAGTGCCCTCCTCCTCTTACGCTTTGTGAATTTCCACTTGTAGCTTGCCATATCTCAACCTGCGAGATGGTATTTTACTGGAGCGTCATAGATATGTCCGGCTTAATGCAACCAATGGTGACTGTCTAAAATAATCTACAATTTAGCCTGCTCTTCGTTCCTCCTCGACCAAAATATTGGGTCATTACACCCAAACCATCCAGCATCTCTGATGCAACGAAGCTGAACCAAAACGAATGTGAGCTGTTGTCAGTCTGAGATGAATATCAGTTGTGCCTTCAAATCACTTTTTTCTTCCCCTTCAGGTACAGAAGCGCTCAAAGTTATAATGACAGAACAAAAAGAGTAGGTACGGAGGCGTTGTTACAGAGCGACAAACATGGAGGGGATGTCCAGCTGGATTGACAAGTCAGCAAAAGATTACATTTTGACACTGAAGACAGCTATGACAGTCAAACAAGAGAAGCATGTGATCTCAGGTGTGATTTCTGACCTAAGAGATGCCTCATTGAAACTATAGTGGGAATGGAGCACAGTCATGGCCTCTTAGTAGACTTAATAACACAGAAACTCTCTTGTGATTTGTAATTTGTCTTGCTGACAGGGCAGTTGATTCATAAAAGCCTATAGGTGCGTCTATATCCTGACATTCAAACTTCATAGTTTGTTCATAGTACATATTTGTTCTTTTGCCTTTAAGCTCATTGCAGTTTCTCTGTTCATCTCTTTTTATTCTATTGTCTCAGACTCAGGTTTTGCACATCTTCAAACAGGGAGTTGGGGTGTAAACAAAGGCGGGAGCATTTTTAGAGTGGACGCATTGGTCCATTTTTTTTTTTTTGCATTAATGTGTTTTGACACTGTTATTGTGACACCTTTGTAATCTGCTGCTGTAGACACAAGCCTAGTGCTGCTAACTGTAAATATGCTACAGTAGGCCATATGTTTGAGACGTATCGGTTCTGGATTTTCCCTGTGCTCTGGCTGCCTCATTCACTCACTGATATTAAACCTCTCACTTCCTTTTTGAGGCAGCTTTGTTTATCAAGCAACTTGCTATTTTCACGGGAGGCTTGCTCACAATCTTCTTTTACCATAGAAAAGGATGTGTTGTCTTCAGCATGCGTCTGCTTTGGAACAAGACATTTATATACCTCCGCCAAGGAGGTAATGTTTTTGCCGGCGTTTATCTGTCTTGTCTGTCTGTGTTCAAGATAACTCAAAAAGTTATGGATGGATTTTCATGAAATTTTCAGGAGTTGTTGGAAATGTGAAAAGGAAGAACTGATTTCATTTTGGGTGTGATCTGGATGATATCTTGGTTTCTGGATCACGTTCAAATTTTAGATAATTGTAGCGCTTGGCGTAGCTCTGCGTTCTCCGAGTGCTTTTATCGTTATTGTTTTTTTGCTTCGTATGTTGAGGTTTTTGGCAACAATTTTTAATGCCTTGTTGGCTTTATAGGCATTCTATTGCAAAACATCCTAAAAATACGACAAGCAGGTGAAATTGGCTCCACTATTGGCATCTATGAAATGCACCCAACATTGAGAGACTTTAATGTAGGAATACATCATGTGGAAATAAGTCTGTATGTATATTTATATTTTATATTTTGTGTATTTTTGCAGATTATATCCCTGCACATTTAAGAGGGACAGAATGGGCCCGATCTTCCACCAAACCTCCTAAAGCCGCTATTAAGGGATAGCAGATAGTGGGAGGGGCATTCCCCCACAAAAAACGCAATCTTCCACCTCCCTAAACCCGCGATCTTACCTGCGCTAACCGCTATATTATGCATATATTATGCATATATATGCATGGGAGTGGTTAGGGTGTTCCACCTGTTTAACCAATCAGTGCGTCAGTAGCCATTGCCTTTAAGAGCAGTTTGCGGTACCCACTATTAGCAATCTTCCGCTTCCCTAAAGCCGCTACCCGCAAAACCGCTATAGAACGTTTACATCCAGATCAGAGCAGCTCTCATGGGCAGCTCGTCTGAGACTCTGCTGTAGAGCTTCCTCCTCATCCCTTCCTCCTCCTCTGCACTGATATATACATAACTAGCTCTAACTAATGTGGAGCAAATGATTTAATAATTTTTTTTTTGTACTCTAAGAAGTTTCAACAAACTGCTCAGAAAAAATAGAGCCAGTGAACTTCCAGGAAAGCATTTCTTAACTAGAAAAGCACTCTGAGAGCGCAGACCTCCGCCAAGCACAACAGTTCTCCCATATAGCGATTTACAGATTGCGATAAAATCCGCCTTCTGGATCAGATCTGGATCAGCCACTGAAATTTGGTAGAGGTTCCCATTGCCAATCCCTGAGTCAAATTTCATGAGTTTTGGGCAATAATTAACGGAGATGTTGAGAAACAAAATTTCCGGCCCCATAGACAGCAGCTGTGCGTCTTGGCGCAGCTGATGTGCTTTTTAAAATACTGCAGAACAGATCACGGATGAGCATTGAGCCAGAGGAACACGTATGATGACATCTACCTTCTACCACTGAGCGCATCTCAGGTGCTCAGAGCGCAAGGAGGGGGTCAGAGGGAGGCGCACAGTACAAGAAACTCCACAACAGAGTTCTGTGAACTCCTCGTTTCCTCCACAGCAAACATCTAAATGAGATCATGCCACAGCTGTACAGAAATCATCTGCCCTTAAGAGAATAAAAACGTATGTTTTTAACATTTTTTATGTTTTAATGTACAGCACTTTGGCTGCCCCTGTGGTTATTTAAATGTGCTATACAAATAAAGTTGTATTGTATTGTATAAATAATACAGTGATGCGTAATCGAGAGGTAGAGCCATTTGTGCACGTCCACATGTGACCAGGTGGACGCAGATTTATGCCATTTGGACGCGCTCTTTTACGCACCGACATGTGGGTTGCTTTCAGCAAACGCGGTATTTTGCGATCGCGGGTTGCGGTATCCTAAACCCGCAATCGCAAAATACCGAGTTTGCGGAAAGCGCAAATGACACGCCCATTGCTGCGCCTACAATGTGAGTAAGGGAGTCGGCATCGCGGGTAGCAGCTTTACGGAAGCGGAAGATTGCATTAGCGGTTAGCGGAGGTTCCTAAATCCGCAATTTGCAGGTAGCGGCTTGTGGGAGGTGTACAATCGGCCCAATATGTACAAAAATTAAAATATCTTTTCTTAAGAGAATATTGTTGATTGCCTGAAGTGACTGTTATGTCACACACTATTTTATAACACAACCCTGCCACATTTTTCTGGGGCTGCATGAGTGTCTTTCAGTGAGTCGTTTGAATTTGTAGGATACTGTGACATCACAGACCCAGATCAGACTGGATATATCTGCTGTACCTCAGAAGTTATGCCACTGACTTCCAAAAACACACACACTTTACACTGAAAAAACAAACAAACAAACATAATATGACTCCTTTAAGAAACAGATGGGCTTATATTGAAAAAACAAATATGAGTACATATCAATATTTTGTCAATTCCGCAGCCCCCATGTGGAAGCCAGCATGGGGGCCCTGCTGAGCTGTTCCTGTCATCGTTAATGGAAGCCCATTTGAAATTAATTCTACGTTAAAATGAGTCTTTTTCTTATTTAATTTACTATCCTAGTAAATCTTTTCTGAATGAGTTTATTGTTAATAGCTGTTTTCAGGTCTCATTAAACAGTGAGAGCACAATCTCTGTCTGTTTGACTTAAAGATTTTTCTCCTGCTATGTTTTTTTTTTCTCTTTAAACTTGCCATTGTTTCTTTACTTAAGATTTGATAACATTACTTATAGTTAATAATATTTGCTCAGGGTCATGCTCTGGGTCTCTGAAAACTGCAGAGAGACCATTTATATTGTAACAGATGCCAGACAAGTTAAGTTGAATTGACTTGAATTGAATTATAATTCCATCTTTACTAAAATGGACGATAAAGCAGGGTATGGCTTAGGGAAACATAGTTTCTGCAGTTGTCAGTTGGATCCAACCCATTTCAAAAAACTAAAATGATGGCTGTCTGACCTTAAAACATCTGTTTTATGGTCTACTGGCACAACGGTTGAACAGATCAATGTTAAACAGGCTTAATGTTCACAACCATTATCTTAGTTTATCATCGTAATACATTGAACCATTGACAAGTAACTTTATATGCTGAAGTCGATGGGAACAAAAGTAGCTAGTAAAAGGTTTAATGATCATTGAAGTTATTACAGCCCATCCACAGGGAACCTTAAATAACTTTCTTGGCTCCAAGCAAAATATTGTTCAGGGAGCTTTTTTTTTTAATTTATTAGAGTTATTCATTAATCACCCTGCAAACCTGTGAAATGCTGACGGTTCCCACCTGTAAATATGACCTACGATTTCTGTTCAAAATATGATCTGGAATAGCCCACAGTGCTTTTGAAAGTACCACCAGTCTCTGACTTTTTTAATTCTGCGAAGGTCTATTGCCTGATGGCAAGGTCTTGATTTATCTGGTTTTGTGTTATCTGTTGAGGTGTTGGCTGTAGAAATATGAGGTAGCTGTGGGCAGATTGTGCTAACATGGACCTCATGGCAGAACTGTTCCATTACGTCTACTTCAACAGAGAGTGAAGGGGGAACATATGAAGCATAACACAGAAGAGAAAACGAGACAAGAGAAAACCTAATATTTGGCTTTTGATTCATCTCTTCTTTGAAGCCAGATGCTTTTCTGTTTTTAAAGATACATGTTCTGAGAGTAAACTGAGAATTTAACAGAAAAGAAGGCAACTTCTAACAGTAAGTTCAGTGTATTGCTGTAAATCTGGTAGTGTCTACTTCTAGACTTCTTATTGATGAGTGAGTCGCTTTTATTCTGAACATGAATCAAGTTTTGTCCAGAAGCTTCACTGCGGCATCAGTGAGTGCCAAGATTTCTGACACAAATACTTATTTTTATTCCACCCCGGCACAAAACTCAAGGCTTGTGCTGTAGATAAGAGTGGAAAAATGCAATAAAGGATATAAGTGACATCAATATTAATTTTAATTCCTCACAAATGAAAGCCAGAGATGAGAATTCAAGCTGATCATCGCTACCCCCTTCTTTCATCTTCTCTATCAGTCTCACACAAAAACAGGGTTCATGTTTAGTCAAGCGCTGCCCACGCACAAATGTCTGTGCTTCAGACTGCTACGTGTGGGCTGGCGTTTCAGACGCTGCTTCATGTGTCAACATTTAACCCCCCCCCACCACCACCATCCACCATCCACCATCACAGAAAAGAAGAATATAAGGACTTTGTCTCACAGACTCTCAAACCAGCGTTCCTTTGACTCTGGAGTGAGTGGGGGATTTAATAGGTTAATTGTTTTTAGATGACAAATGGAAGCTATGTGAAACTTGCAGTAGTTTCACCCTCATAAAGATTTTCATATTGCTGTGATAAAACAGCAATATGAATGATAAATATAATATAATATAATATAATATAATATAATATAATATATATATAATATAATTTTGGTTTTCATATAATTGCCAAAACCAAACCTAAAACCACAAATTTATGCTGGAAATTGGCAAAATTGAAACTTTGTGTTGTAGATACCAAATTTCTTTCATAATATCTCAGATTTTTTCAGAATTTTGACTTTTTGACATAAAATTACAACTTTGCCCCATGGACAAAAGCCCGGCCACCTCCTCCTGATTGAGCCCCTCCCCCAGGCCTGGCTCCAGGTTGGGGCCCTGGTGACCCTTGCCAGGGCGAGGGACATCAAGTTCTTGATTTAGTTTTTCTCATAGGGGTCAAATGAATCGCGCTTAGTCTGCCTCGTCCACCAGTTTGCCTTGGGTGGCTCTACCAGGGGCAAATGCTCCTGACAACATAGCTCCTGAGAACATTCTGACACACAAACCCCTCCACCACGTTAAGGTGGCGATTCAGGGAGGTCCAGTCCCTGCACAAACGGAGTGAGAGTTTGGTCCGCATTGCTGGTTGTAAGTCGGACTCGTTTTCAGTGAGAGTTGGACTCCGTCAGGGCTGGCCTTTGTCACCGATTCTGTTCATAACGTTTATGGACAGAATGTCTAGGCGCAGCCAAGGAGCGGAGCAATCTCTGCTGTCTGCGGATGATGTGGTCCTGTTGGCGGTTCGCAGCCGAGTGTGAAGCAGCAGGGATGAGAATCAGCACCTCCAAATCTGAGACCACGGTTCTCAGTCGGAAAAGGGTAGCATGCCTCCTCCGGGTCGGGAGTGAGGTTGTGCCTCAAGTGGTATCTTGGGGTCTTGTTCATGAGTGATGGGAGAAAGGAGCGGGAGATCGACAGACGGATTGGTGCAGCATCTGCTGTGGTGTGGACTCTGTACCGGTCCATTGTGGTGAAGAGAGAGGTGAGCCAAAAGCCAAGGCTCTCTGTTTACCGGTCGATCTTTTATTCCAACCCTCACCTATGGTCATGAACTGTGGGTAGTGAGTGAAAGAACGAGATTGCATACAAGTGGCTGAAATGGGTTTTCTCTGCAGAGTGCCTGGACTCTCCCTTAGAGATAAGGTGAGAAGTTCAATCATTTGGGAGAGACTCAGAGTAGAGCTGCTGCTCCTTCACATCGATAAGATATTCCTTTATTTGTCCCACAATGGGGAAATTTACATCGAGAGGAGCCAGTTGAGGTGGTCCAGGCATCTGGTTAGGATGCCCCCCGGACGCCTCCCTGGAGAGGTGTTTCAGGCATGTCCAACTGGGAGAAGACCATGAGGCAGACCCAGGACACACTGGAGAGATTATATGTCTCAGCTGGCCTGGGAGCGCCTCTGTGTTCTCCCAGAGGAGCTGGTGGAAGCAGCCGGGGGGGAGGGAGGTCTGGGCCTCTCTACTGAAGCTGCTGCCTCCGCGACCCGACACCGGACAAAGCAGAAGATAATGGATGGATAAAATCACATCTCAAAAAATATCATTTCGTCTTAATATTGCAACTTTTTTGTTGGAAGATACTGACTTTAGCGAAAACGCAACTTTCTGACATAAAAGTATGATTTTAAAAAAGTGAATTCCGTGCAACTGCAACTTTATGTCTTAAATCACTTTTTTTGTTGTTGTTTTAAAATCACGAGTCTGGCAAAATCTCAACTTTTTGTCGTAAGACCGCTGGTTTTGATGGTAAAACTGGTAAAAGTCGTTAGGACACTTGTCGAGAGGGAAAAGGGGGAGGAGCTTGAGCTCCGCCTGGAGTCCACCTGTGCACGTGCCTGTTTGAGACTATGCAAGTACTTGCACTAAAACTAATGTATTAAGTTGCATTGAAATGTGCCTAAGAATTGCTACAGCAGAACCTGAAACTTGGAAGGATAAGTAAACTGAGCCCAGCTGCAGCAAAAAAAAAAAAAAAAAAAAAAGCAGATTTTGTTGGCATCGCCTTCAGTCTTACATCATATTTTTCCCCTTCCATGATTGTACATCTAATGAGCGGGGAGTGTGAGCAGTGAGTGAGTGAAGGCTGTTGGTCCAGCCCTCCTCTCCTCTTCCTCCTCTTCCTCCTCTGCAGCAGCAGCAGCAGCAGCAGGATCGAGCGATGGTTGCAGCGCACACTTCTTCACGTTCGTCGGAATCTGCCGAGTGGATTATTTGTCTGGATAAGAGGTATTTCCATGCACGGGGTATCACACCCCCGCCCCCAACTCGTTTTATTAGGGCCGCTTAATGAGCGATTTGCTGCAAAAAAAAAAAAAAAAAAAAAAAAAAAAAAGATTGGATTTCATCCCTTTGGCCGCTCTGTTTCAACAGCTGCATGAAAACAGGGATTGTTCGGGTTGCTGTAGTTCTAATTTCCCAGCAGAAGAAAGTGCAGCAGAAGAGCCTGAATTAGTGCATCCTTGAGAGCTCCAAGGTTACCGTTTATATCACGGCACGTGCACGCAGTATTTGATCAATTGTTTCCAAAAAAAAAAAGAGAAAAAAGACAGAGACTTATGATATTACAAGAAACATGTCTGAACTACACTCTGATCGTTTCGAATTTGAAAAAAAAAAGAAAAAGTGCTCTTTATTTAAAAAGTAGAAGGAGAAATAGGCTCCTATATAACATTTTCAGCATTTTTCCTTTTTGAACACTATCAACCATTTTCTGTTGCTGACTCAAATGACCTCAATAAAGCTTGAAAACTAAACAAATAACAGATGTTCAGCGTTTATGAGGCCACATGTAGAATGCTGGGACTTTGTATGAGTTTTTTCATAATAATAGTGCATCTTCATTGAAGAATATAGCAATTCAAGACATTCACCCTCAACATTAGTTGGAACATATTTGACAATGTAAAGGACTTGTTCATGTAAAGCTGTTGTCTGTGTAGGTCACTGGAGAAGTGTGCATGTTCTTACTCTGTTCCTCTTTCTGATCGGATGTGTTTTTAAGCAGCCTGTACAACAGGCTGTGAGCGGCCTGTTATGACCACCAGAGAATATTTAAACAGTATAAACAATAAAATGAAAGACAGGGCGGACATATTTTTATCCTCACTCAAAAACTTGACATCACTTAGTGTTGCTTGACTTCAGGGTTTAAACATCATTGGTGCCTAAGATCATGGATGAACCCAGTCAGAGTCAGAGTTATGATTTTTACCTCCCTCAGAAAATAAATAATGGACCTAGAGCACACTACGGGAATGTGATGTGATACGATGCACATCAGGAGGGATGAAGCTGGAACTGGGCTCTCAGTGCTGCCTGAAAAATGAGCGGAAATACTTTGTGTCACCCTGCAAGACACCACTGCTACAGCTATCCATGAGTTAAAGTCTCATGATTTTAATATTTACTTTAAAATGTAATGGCTTAATCTAAATTGTGGATTTTTAAAATGCAAAGTGGTTTGATTGTTATTTCTTTTAATCCGTCTATGTAATCCTGATTCTATGTGATCTATCACAGCCCACACCCTGCTGATAACAATGAGCTGTTGCTGAGTTTCTAAGTCCGTTGCAAACCTCTGTTCTCTCTTTGTCCTCCAGCCCACTGAATTCAAATGAATATGACAAGATCAAAGTTCTGCAGATGCATGACAGTGAGTCGGTGCATTCACCTCAGCCAGGGGTTTTGGAGCAGGGAAACAACAATGGCCTGTCGGGAAGCAAATATTTATTTATTGTCTCATTTCTGCTTCCAGATCATAGGGGGATATCTTACCTGAGCAGCAAAGCTCCTCAGTGCACAAACTGGCCAGAAGGGTTGTAAAACCATGAAACACTTGCAAAACATAGATGATGACATTACGCTGCACTGCAAAGCTGCATCAAATATTTCTGTCCTGATAAGTAAAGAACTAAAAGATAATAAAAAAAAAATCACAGATTTGAGACAGAAATCAATTGTGGACTTTTGTGGGATATTTCTGAGAGCATTAAATTCAGACTCATCAGACTTGGACGACATGTTAGATGGAGGTGGCGACTCAGGTGTCGTGCAGGCAGATATGCTGGACCTGCTCAGGTGAAAGGGGAGAAGAGGGAGAGGATGAAGGGTGCATCACAAAGAAAGTCCAAAGTGCAGCAGCTATAAACAGCAAAGTGACGCAGAGTGGCAGATGTGTTTGCACAGTAATATCCCTCGGTTGGTCGTAGAAGCCACCTGCTCCTCTTAAATCAATTGGTTCTTGTATGACTCACCTTTTCCAAGCAAATGCCATCTTCATGCTGTCAGTATGTTGTTAATCTCAAACGCAGTGAACCAGGAACATTTATGTTTCTAGAGTCCACTCTGGCCCCCACAAACTCTGATGAGCTTTCAAAACAGAAATTAGAAGGTGAGAGAGCACTGAAAGCAAAGTTGTTATTTGTATAATCTGGTATACTGTCATACATTGATGCAAAGCTGTCACTCACTGTTGTATTTGTTACAACTCATGCTGTTAGTAAGACTGGAAATAAAGTGAAGAAGTGGTCATTAGATGCATGTTTCTTGTATAACATCAAGACTGTAACAAGCAAATTTGATGAAAGCATCCTGTTTTCAAATTTATTTATTTTTTTTGGATGGTTTCTAAAAAGATTCTGACTGTGAAACTCCTACACACCTCACATTGTCTCGGAGGTTGTGCTTTACATTGCCTCACAAAGTGCAGAGTGATTACACAATCAGAGAACCGATGAAAAACACAACCAGGGACATTTGACGTGACCGTGGGTGTGATTACACTGCCTTATCAAAAAACTTCATTTCATAGGGATGATGTTGAAGAGCCGTGGTCTTCAGAGATGCAGCTCGACTGCAGTCGAGCAGTAAAAGACGCAGCATCCATAATGAGTGCAACAACTTGTTTTTAGAGGCAAATGAATCTCACAAGTGAAAGCCTGCCCCTGTTTTGAAATATTCCTGCTGTTTGGTTTTGCTCTTCAAAAGCTCAACATGGACTTGGTGGTGATGTAAGCTGCATTTCGACAGCCTACATGTTACATCAGCGGCTCTGGATTCAAAAGCGAGGCGGCTTAAGAAGAAACAGAGCAGATACCATGGAGGGATCAAAAACACTGATACATGGCTGATTATGTGATCAGTATTTCCTGCTGATGTTAGAATGTATTCATTAAAAAAACACAAAGAAAAAAAGAAACTAACAGACTTACAGTACTACTTGTTTTAAATACAGTAATTTATTTCTACAGACATACAATCACAGATCTCACCAGATAATATTTCATTATCATTATCTATAATATAATGTAGAATTACTTTAACTTTGTCCTATAATCATGATATTTTGTTTTAAATCACAACTGTCACCAAATTGAAGGTTTTAAGTTGCATATTTTTTGTCATAAAATCTTAAATTTACCAAAATCACAATTTTTTGACATAAAATTATGACTTTATATCCTAAAATCACACATTTCTGTAGTCAAATATCAAATTTTGCAATCTCACAATTTTGTCATAAAAAGATCATTTTTGTCATAAAATCTCAAAATTGTAACAAAATCGTAACAAAATCGCAACTTTTTGTTGCAGCTTCTTTTTTGTATTCAAATCGTAAATTTTTGTTGTAAAATTGTCAATCTTTCAAAATCGCAACTTTTTAATTTAAGATTGCAACTTTTTGTCATAAAATACTGACTTCTGCTTTTTGGCATAAAATTACGAGTGTATGACCAAAAATTAAAAATATTTGTTGTAAAATCACAAATTTCAAATTATTGCAGCTTTGTTGTTAAAAGCACAAAATCTTGATTTTGTGTCATAAAACTCATGAATTTTACAAAGTGACTTTTTGACAAAAAAAAAAAAAAAAAATCCAAAAAAAAGATTCCCAATTTTTTTGTCCTGTTGGCAACTTTTGTAGAATTGATGTTTTTGCTGTTAAAAAAAAATTAAAATATAATTATGACTTACAAATTGCACATTTTGTATGTGGTGAAATAGCTGCTGAACGGTCTTTCTGCAGCTATTTCACAGAAAGGATACTGCAGAAAGGAATGCTTGTGAGGTCGGAGTGCAAAGAGACAGGAGTCTGTGCACCTGTGCTCCAGTAGGTACTGAAACAGCTCTGAGAAGTCAGGTGGTGGATAAATAACATCTGCTGGTGACCTGCAGTGCATTGCACCAGGCTGCTGGTAATAGATTCTTGATTGTGGAGTGGGGGTTCTTTCAGGGTGAAACTTGAAACAGACTGGCGTCTGTGGGAACTAAGTAAACCTTTATCAAGCGTGAGTGGGAAAATCATATCAACGAGTCTCTGAGCGCTGTTAAAAGAAGAAGTGATGCAACCCAGTGAAAAGTATGTCCACACCCCAGCTTTTTTGAAATATACATCTGGGATCAAATTCAGCATGTAGTATTTTACCATTTTTAAAACATTTGATTTGGTTCCTTTGCAACATTTTCAGTTATAGTATTGAAAATCAATCATTTATTTTTGTGCTTGTTTTACTGCGAGCAGCACATACAAAAAGGGGGTGGGAGTGGGATGGAGGTATTGTTCAAGCTGTGGGATAGAAAGTAATAAAGTTAATATGTGCCATGACATAACGCATCTGTGCAGCTTCAGAATAGGAAAAATCAGTCCGAACTGCTCTGTTGCTCTAAACGACACAAGCTCGTCACCTCATTAAGTTGACCTGTTGATTGGCTTTTGGTTAACTAATCTTTTCATTTCTCAAGGCCAGCGGAGCGCACGAGTGAAGATGTTGACATAATCCTGGCACGTCTGAAAAATGTCAAGGCCTTCGAGAGATTTCACCCCAGTTTGTTGCAGCAGATTTGCTTGTGTGGCTTCTACGAGTGTTGGAGAAAGGCATCACCTGTGGGTCAAAACACAAGCTTTAAAACATACCTAATGACAAAATGATTTTTCTTTGAGTCTTTTTTTTTTTCCTTTTATTGAAATGGTGTTTCTTTTTCTCCCTTCAGTGTATCGGCAGGGAGACATTGGCACCAGCTGGTACGCTGTGCTTTCAGGGTCACTGGATGTGAAAGTGTCTGAAACATCAAGTTATCAGGTACCGCTGAGTTAATCCCACAACTGATGCAGATATCTAAGAAGCAGATACTAGTGCAGGATTGCTGCTGAAGTAGTCACGATTTGATTGAGGTGGTTGAGTTTGTAGCTAATTTCAAATGAACTCTGCAGAAAAGTCTTACTGAGGAAAATATGCTTTATTTGATTTTCAAAATTAGCTCATGCTGCATTTTTTAAAATCTCCTGTGACCTCAAACTGTGACTTCCTGCTGCATTTATCGAAAGGAGCATATCAGTTTAAACATTCAAACACAAAGCTTTAGAAAAACAGAATAATTATGATTTTTTTTTTAATGTGGCAATGGTTATCCTTTTTTTTTTTTTTTAATTGCCCACATCCTCCCTTAAAGGTTTATATTAGCCCTGATGGTTTTACAGATGTATTTAAGTTGATTTTAAAATAGTGTAAGTAAACACTTAACTCTTGCTGCTGGTTCAGAGAATTTTTTTGAAAGGACTGTAAGTTTATCATAATGAAAGACTGAATGACTCTTCTTGTCTTTGCAGCCAATTAAATCAGGTGTAGTGTGTCCTAATGCATGATTTTGGTGTGTTGAATTTCTAAACATGTCATTCTCCGTGTCATTTGAGAGTTGTTCTGGGAAAATGAGAGTTGTTGAGTAGAGACGTTCCAATACCATTTTTTTCCCTCCTGGTATTGATTCCGATTCTTGAGCTGTGGGTATCGCCTAATACGGGCAACCGATACGAGTATGATATTAAAAAAAAAATTGCACCATGACTGACTGTAATATAATTATTATTGTTGTAAAACATGAATAAATACAGCAAATCCAAGCCATTTGTGTCTATATTTATTTCCAAATAGAACAGTATAAAACAGCAATATTAATTTATTTTTGCTGGTAATGTAACAGAAGTAACCAGTAAATAAATCATTAAATATAAATTACTTGGTATTGGTAGGTGCCTGGACTCCCGTACTTACCGATACCGATACTGGCATTTTTGGCAATCGGAACAACACTGTTATTTAGTCAGTACAGCTCCATTTGTAGTTTATCATTCGTTGAAAAAGGAGAAAATCCAGATCTAAAGTGGGGCCTGTTTGGAGTGTGGGCTCTCCAGATTGTCGCAACATCGATTTTCGCTCAATGTTTGTTAACTGTGCAGCCTCGTGCGGCTCCGTTGATTTCCCAGGGTGCCGATTGAACTGTATCAATCAATTTAACTGAAGTACTCTGAAGGCTGCCTCTGATTTTTTGTGACTCATCTCTTTTTTTTGTTATTGTTTTATTTTATCCTCGGTGGGGGAATGATACATGCAGAGCACCCTGTCTGCTTCTCTTGCAGGATGCCGTTACCATATGCACACTGGGGACTGGCACTGCGTTCGGGGAGTCCATCCTGGATAACACCCCCCGACATGCCACCATAGTCACCCGGGAATTCAGCGAGCTCCTCCGCATCGAGCAGAGGGAGTTCAGATCTTTGTGGGAGGTTAGTGAGCACTCGTCCAATCAGCCTACAGAAATTCTCTGGCTATGTTACTGTTTGTGACACATCTCAGATGTGAACTCAAGGGAAACTCTGAAAATGCTGTAACTAAACACTTTATGCATGCACATTATTACAATTATCAGTTAGACACTGAAAGTAGATCTTAACAGATGGGTTGTCTCGTTTTATCATTTATCTAAATCTGATGCGACATATGCATGCTGTTACCTTTCAAACCGTGACCAAAGCTCACGTCACATTTGCATCCTCACTACACACGTGATTAATTATTAATAAGCAAAAAGGCAAACAAACAAAAGGATGCAATTTATAATTTACAAAAACAACTGAAGGTATAACATTGTAAATGGTTTTATTTTGTTTCCAGTTTCTTTAGAGGTTGAAAAAGATTTCTTTTGAAAAAAACAAACAAACCCTCAGGTTTACATTTTTTTTCCCTCTCATACAAAACCTTTGTTTGTAATGGGAATATTTTGAAATGGTGTGTGTATTTGTGTGTGTGAACATTTAGTTTACAGGCAGACAACAACCACCTGCTCCATCCTGTTTTCACTGCACCTGAAATGTTGAAGGTGAAAACAAAGACTGATAGAGCTGATCAGCTGTGAAATATTGCTGGTTAAAGGAGGATTGGAGTCAGAGTCAGAGTCATACAGTTGTAAAACTATAATCTACTGGTCTGTTCGTGTGTCTGAGATTTCTGTGATATCATGTGGGGTTTATATTGTTTTAACCACTAGATGGAAGTGCAGTGCTGAGGAGAAACTCCCCCTGTTCCTGTGTGTTTACATGCATTAAATTACAGGCATTATTTCAGCAGAGTCATCCCGCGTTGGTCTAATATAGACTCAGCTTTTCCATTAAATGGCATTAACTGTCATATCTCGTTTTGTAGCTTAGACTTGCAAACGGGCATGCAGGAAAACAAATATAAAACAGTATTATGGATAACTCAGCGTTGCGCACGCCGGTCAAAGGTCAGCGGTGATCTGAGTAGCTCCTGCTCCTGTTGGCTGGTAGGGGTCATGCTGTGCAGAAGTCCCCTCGCCTCTCAGCTCCCACGCCGCACTGGGCTGGTTTCCTGAGAGACGCAGCCCATTTCCTTTGGGACCACAGGGCATCAGTGAGTTAGATTATGGGATGTGCGTCTGTGTCACTGTTCTGGCCAGCAGCAGTGAAACTGCACACTTTGCTCTGGCAGGCGTTTACTCAAGAACAGACTACAAGGATAGACATTTCACCTCTGTCCTGGGTTAACCTCCGCGGTAAGGTTTGTCTCAAACAGGAGCTTTACAGCTTCTTCCTCTTGCAGGCATGTTGTCTTATCTTTTCATTAAATCTCATTGGACTTGCTTTGTGATGTTAAGTTATAATGGCATGATGAAATTACCTTTTAGATTTACTGTGGTGTCCAAAGTATTTCTGGACTGCATTTAACTATATAGCATTTCTAGCATAAAGACGTTTTTGATGCAGTATTTGAACCTGGATTTTATAGGTGTGGATGCATTTATGAAGGAAGGCTTTTGAAGCCAAATGTGAGTCACTGAGAAACCTGAGGTCTTTTGTGCAGTGCTACTCAATGCAATTCATAATTCATAATACAAGGAATGTTTCTTAATGCATAACAGGTCTGAGCTGCAGCTCATCGGCTGGACCTTTACTACAGATTCATACATCTTGTAATACACGCAGAATCTGGTTGGACGTTGTCTTGCTGAAATAAGCAAGGCCTTCAGAAAACACTCAGGTAGATGTTAGCAGCATATACGACTTCGGACCTTCTGAACATTGTTCAGAAGTGATGGCATTTTCACAGATGTGTAAATTACCACGTCCATGGCCACTGCTGCACCCATATCCATCACTGGTGCAGATGGTTCTTCTTCTGCTGAGGTCAGTTGATGCAGCAGCCATCAGTTACATAAATGAATAAATTAAGTTTCAATTTCTCAAATGACAGAACAGTTTTCATCTTCATCTCTGTATAGAATTAAATATAGTAATTTCTTTTTCTGTCCCTCTCTGGGAAAATTCACCTTATTGCAGCAACACGGTGACAAATGAAATACAGGGAAAGTTATTCTTAAAAAGTTAAAATTGAGTTTCCAAAAACTAACAGCAAACAAGCAAAAACCTGCAGTTCTCAGTTGGGTCGTCTTTGTTGTTAAGTATTTATTTTCAGTAACTTCAATGTTCAAATGCTTTGAAAATTGTTTCATTATAGACGCGGGGTTAAAGTTCTCCAGATGAAACATTTACCCAGAGCAGGGTAGGGTTTTTCAAGAAATCTTTTTTTAACCTTTTTGAAAATATTTTGTGGCTTTAGTGGCTTTTATTGAAAATTGCCAGACAGGAAAGGAAACGGGGGCAGAGAGAGCGGGAAGTCACGCAGCAAAGGGCGCCCTCAGTGGCGCTCCACCCTTCGGAGGGTTTTACAGAACTGTTTTGGTAAACTGCAGCTAAAATCCATGACAACAATTTGCAGCATCAGCAGTCAAACAGTGATCTTCTATTGAACGTCTGTGGTTCAGTTTATGGATGCCATTTCTATTGTCAGACTGGCCAGAGTTTATGAAAAGTGACATAATCACTTTGGTGGCAGAGCCCACAACTGCTGCTTATTTTTCTTTCTTTTTGCCCCCCCTTTGAGCCACTTCTTGTGTACCGTGGAAACAAGCCACCTCAAACTCTCCAACTTGTCTGAATAGCTACTTTAGGAGAAGGTGAGCTGCTGCATACATAAAAAAAAAAGTTAAACTGCATGAGAACAGTATTGCTTTTTTCTACAGCCCTAAAGTATGAGTGGCTGAAGGAAGCTCTGACACGAAATTTAACATCTCTTCCTCACAGAACTGTCTTCCTGCCTGTGCCGGGGTGAAATTAGCATTGCTCCGATGTATCACTTGGTTCCATTTCAGGATTGTCCTTGTAATGTATTTGCTCCAGATTTTTCTCCACATATTGCGATTTCTTCTAAAATCTTTATGGAGGTGTAAAAAAACCAAAACAAACTGTTTTATAGCCTACATCTGTGAGTGCCATAGACTGAACCGATGTTTACAGGCCTTCCTTTACATTCTGTTGAAGCCATTTCACGTGAGAGTGGGACAGCCGTGCCACTCAGTCATGAATTTTTTACATTTTTCCCGTGCTCCTAACTCCTATAAGTCGCACAGTCGCAGCTTTCATGCGACTCTGCACATGACATGAGTCAGTCGTAATGGGCAGCCGTGTCCTTGTTTGTTTAACAGAGCAGACATGAGCCAAGCTCAGCATACAGTGAGAGGCTGACCGCAGCCTAGATGCCTCGAACCTCAACGTGCTCTTTACTTTGTCTCCTGCTTCCGATTACTGCTGCGATTGAAAAAAAAAAAAAGAACCACAATTGTAATTTATGTTTCTGGACTTGTAAGGAGGGCCGTATTTGACAGCCTGCATGTGGCCTGGACAGGAAGCTTTGTTGTTTTGCATCAGACGGGACACGTTGCAGATCACAGGAGGATTACATGCGTGTGCACTCCCTGTGTTTGAGTAGTGCAGCGTTATGGATGCTCGTGGCTGTGTTCAGCATTGTTTCTGTTTGCTCGGAGCGTCACTGTCAGGCGAGGGAGGTGGATTGGTGCATGTGTCACTATCTTCACTCTATAGGGTCAGCCTGATGGGCAGCCAGTGGAGAAGGCTGATGAACAGGAAGTGGCAGGGATGCAACATGCCCTGCAGTATTTCAGGACTGGGTGAGGGGGGTTGGAAGAATCAAGGCCAAGTGCATTCTCTGATGGTGAGTGCTCGGCAGATATGTGCAAGTAAAGAGCAGGGGGATTGTATATTTAAAAAGAAATACTGTGGTCGCTTGTTCATGCTTAAAGATTCACCACATCTGGCATCGTGTAGTTTATATTGTTCTGCTAAAAAAAGAACATTGTTCATTATTATTGCTGGTCAGACAAGCAGTTTCTATCTACAACCGTTGGATGGATTGCTACCCCACCACACCTTTTTGGTCGCATGAGAACATCTTTGGTTCTCAGGTGAAGCTAAATGACAACCCCACAAACGTATGCCAAAACACTGGAGAAACAGCCCCTCAAATTAAGATTTAGCAGTTCACCTTCATCTGAAGGAGTGATTCTCAAAGTGTGGGCCGTGGCCCCCTGGTGGGCTGCCATGGTACTGCAGGTGGGCCGTGAGAGGTCATTAAAAATAAACAAATTTGTTTTAAATCCTCAATTTTTAAAGATATATTCTTAATTACTGTAAACTATTTATGACATGATTTTAAAATATTTAGAAGTAATAAAACAAACCAATTGAGTGTTATTTTACTGTAATCTTAACTAGGGTTGTCCTGATCCGACCTCGTGATCAGAAATCGGGCCGATCACGTGGTTTCAGAATGGATCGAAATCGGATGTTGCATCCTGATCTCGGATCAGATATATATTTCATTCTCACTATTTTGATCACCGCTATTTATTTCAAGCTTATTATCACAGATAATACCCTAGTAGAAATCTCTCACCTCCATATAATGCATGAACAGATCACAACATTTTATTGTGAGAGCTTTCTCTATAAAATAGTGGTGAGAAGGCGTGTCAAAACGGGGTTCCAGGAAACCCACTAACATAATAAGCTCTGCCAGCACTTCAAAAGAGGGTCAAGGACAAACTTCTTGTCTTGTTATCAGATACGCCCTCCAATTCATTCACCACAGATGTCTGGAGTTCGTCTGTGGCTCCGATGTCCCTCTTAAGCCTCACCGCTCAGTGGGTCGACTCTAGTTTTGTTTTACTCCGTGCGACCCTGGATGCCCCGGAATTTCGTGGATCCCACACAGCAGAGCGCATCAAACAGACTGTGGAAAAATGCGAAACAACTGGGGTACCCACAAGCAATGGGTCCACGTAATTTTGCGCGACAACGCTGCTAATATGAAGAAAGCTATGAGTAAGATGGGGGTGCGGAGTGTGGGCTGTCTTGCGCATTGTTGCCAACTTTGCGTGCATGAGGGCTAGCTTTCTCAACACAGCGTGATAGACAACCTGGCTACCACGAGGAAAAATCTAGTAAAAAATTTTTACTTGTTAATACGTGTATTATACTTGATTGTTCAAGCTACTTCACAGAAGTTCTGTTATACTGGCGCACTATTTGTTATTACTTAATTGTTGAAGCTACCTCAAAGAGAAGTGCACTGTTTAAGTGTTAGAAAATAAAATAAAAATGACAACCTGGATCTGTTTATTCTGTATTTGTTCATTTTTTTATAATGTGTTATGAAAGTATTGGATCGGGACTCGGTATCGGCAGACACTCAAAATCAAATGATTCGGAATCAGATCGGGGCCAAAAAATCCTGATCGGGACATCCATAATCTTAACTAGGGCTGGGCGATTTTATCGATTCTGCGATATATATCGATATTTTATTGATTTTTTTTGGTTGTTGCCACCAGTTTTCATCTACTTAACCTAGATTGCAGAAAGTTACGGAGTCCATTGCCTACTTTATTTGTCAGGATTTGAGTGGTGGTAAACGCCAGCTTTAGGTGTATGGTAAACACGATGGAGCCCCGCTATCCTATTGTCTTTATTCATTTTGTCCAGCATTTGCTAGCTGCCTGTCAGCCATATAATGTGTAATTGATGCTTTCAGTTCAATTAATTCAAACAAAGTCATTGGAACACTCACAAGATGTCACCAAAATCCCTTTGTCTCGTTAAAATCTTTCGGAAAATTATGAAAATGCACTGTAAGATGAATATCGATATATATCGTATCGTGAGCCAAATATATCGTATCGTATCGCGAGATTAGCGTATCGCTACATCCCTAATCTTAACTTAATATGACAAGTGTTATCTGTCGACCTCTTACATGAATATCAGGACATAGCTTCTTGGCTTGTATGTTGATCACAGTTGTGATTAAAGGTTTGGGTGGGCGGCAGAGATGTTTCACATTTCAAATTGGGCCTTGGTATTCTGAAGTTTGGGAATGACTGATCTGAAGGTTAAGAGACACCGCTTTGAGGACAATAATGTACACATGTTGGACAGAGAAGACAGATGTTTTGAAAGAGGTGTAAAGGAACCCATCAATGTCAAATGAAAAAAAAAACATTTAACAGAGGGGTTAGTCTCAAGTCTCACTTATTCAACACTTACAATGCAGCTTTAAATCTTCTGTGATTCTCAACTATTCACATTTTGATTCATGTGACCAAAACCAGGCACCAAGGTGAAATGTCTGCAGGAGCCCAGAAAAAAAAACATCTGGTTGCCTTGATTCAAGCCCTCGAGGATCTTTGGTTTTCTTCACCCAGGAGCAAACGTAATAATTCCACCACAGCACCAGTTCCAACCTCCAGTCCGCTCAGACGTCTATATACATGGGTTAAGTACATACCCAGTCACGCTGGCAGTGGCTGTTTAGATCCGGCTGGTTGGCAACATTTCAAAGCTTTGGCCAGCCCTGCACGTTCACTTCTCTCTCATGGTTGCTTCGGCTAAATATTATAAGCTCTGAACCATCTATGATCAAAATGCCCCAAACTTCACAAACAGTAACCAAATAAATAAACCAGAAGACATGAAGCCGCTCTTATGAATTTTCAGGATTTTTGATGAATTTTCATAAATTGTAATTATTGTCAAAATGTATTACAGCAGCTGCATATCATCCCTGAGGCTTGATACATTTGTTATAAAAAAAAAAGACACAAGATCAGGATATATATCAGCATCAAAGGTTAAGTTGATCTGTCTGCCCATCCTTCTACATATAACATTGTGCTTGGTGTAATATTTTCTTTTGGGTGCCACAGGTGATGCTGCTGGTTTCACTGCTGTCCTTTAGACCTGTTTGACTTGAAATTTTCAATTGAATTGAATAGTTTAATTTTTCTCGAGGTGCAATTACATATTGCAAACAACTGTCAGTCAGTAATTCAGTCATATTTAGTCATACTGGACATATTTCAGAAGTCAGTCTCCAGGAAAATAAAATAAAAAGTGTTCAAAGTCCTCAGTGAAACATAGATTTGAAATATAAGTTGTGGAGGTTGGATAAACAAAATGCAATAAAAGGAACAGTTCAAGTTGTTGGAGAAAATGATGATGATGTTCTTTCTCTCTTGTCCTGAGTCGACAACATTTTACAACATCTTTTATTGGTGCCTGTTCCTAACTGGCTCCCGTGAAATTAAATTCAAGACGGCCAAATTGAATCCAAAAGTCCTAATATTCTGTCAGGTTCAGCTCTGTCCATATTCTCTCAGTTTAATTCATTTCTCTGATATTTCCTCCTTTGCTCATATTGACAACGGTTTGCAGAGAAAAAGAACTTTCCTATTCCATCTATGAAGTCTTATGACATTTTACATTTTAATCTAAGAGAATAAGCTTGACTCTCCACATATTCAGCAGCCTTTTGATTGAAGATGGAAGTTTACATTTATAGATTCTTGTCAGATGCTCATTAAACAACATGTATAAACAGCTGAGACGAATACAGCTTTAATCACCGACCGGGACATCCTTTAAATAGCACAGACATACTTCCATTGAAAAAAAAAAAAAACACATAGTCTGACCATATTTAACTTTAACCTAATGCTGTTAGGATGTGCATCTAAGCTCATGATACTGTGAGTGATTTCCATGTTGTTCAGGAAGTTCAATACAGCTGTCTTGTGTCTGATAAGTAACAAGGTTAAGGATAAGACGCCATCTGCTCTCTGTCCTTGAGAGGAAAAGTGAACTTGATGAAACAATATGTACACTTGTGGGGTTGGATTCATTACACAATGGATTGCGGCTGAGATCGGGATGTTTATTTGTCAATTCAGATTTTCCCAGAAAGCGTCGGGGGTTGTTTTCACCAGACATGCAAATGCGACACTCTGCACCTCATGCTTCGCACTCGGAGAGCCCCCCTGCTGTGCTCCACCAAAACGCCGTGGATCGAAGCAGTTCGGAGTTAGAATGGACAATATGTGTTTGCAGCAGAATCATAATTAATGTTAGCTCAGGGGGAAACGGGGCTACTTATAAGATAAATTGCCATTTCAAGTCTCTGACTGAATGTTGGGCAAACCACTGTCAGTCGATGTAAAAGGAGTTTGTCGGGTCCGCATCCTTAGAACTGGATCAGCGCACAGATATTCATGACAAACTAGACAAGTGTCAGCAGCAGAGGTCATGAACATTTGCCCTTTCGTGTCTGTTGACAACAGTTTGCGTGACATCGGGAGCACTTGTACAGACTTGCAACAAGGTGGCGGTGACCAGAAGGAGATGCTTCTTCAAACAGTCCCTTTTATACCCTTTCTGTAAACTAAAAACATTTCAATGACCTATTGTCTGTAAAGACCCTCTCCACATTGTCACTTAAGTGGAATGATGTTTTGCAGTTACGTCAGAGGCTTAAAATAGCTATTCTGATGTAGCTTCCTTTGCCCCCTGTTCTTACATAAATGACAGTTTTGCTGCAAACATATATTCCATTCTCTATTAAAACTGCTTGGATACGTGTCATTTTGATCCCCAACGTCAGCTTAAAACTTCTTCCCACCCACTAAGAGACCTTGGTTTGTTTGAACTCTGGAATGTTCCTCTATGATGTGACTCAGTCTGAAGAAAAACCCTTTTTTTCAGACTCTTTTGTCGATGCTCTAAACTGGAGCTGTGCGACTCCTTTTTGCAGTTTTTCTTCTAGTGTTGTGTGTTATTGAATATCATCACTTTGTACTTTGCATTTTGAGCATATGCAACATGCTACCAAGTGCAACTTAGCAGAGACTCAGATGGTACAACCTCTCAGTTTGACTAGTCGTGATTTCACTCCGGTACTTTAATAAAAGGTTAATTCAAATATTCATTCACATGCTTAAAGCTTACAGTAGATATAAGTTCTAACTTCCCAATAAATTCTCAGTTTGTATACATCCTTAGTCCATCATATGTATTTATATTTTCACGTATGTATTCTGCAGTTTCAAATGCATCGGCAGTTTTAGCTCGATGTGAGTTTCATGCAAAATTGATCTTGGCTATAGAAAAACGTGGTTTGCAGTTTATAGAGCAACTCTGTCAAGCTGAGAGCTTCCATTCATTTTCTGACTTAATACAAATATGTTTCATAATCTTAAATGCACAGTATAGAATGAATGGATGGATGGATGGATGGAAATGAAATAAGAGAGTTTGTCAGTTGAAGATATTTGCAAGAAAAGATAAATTCAAGTATATAGATATGACGATAGGATTGCCCTGGGGTGGTGTGGTGACCTGTTCAGGTGTACCCTGTCACTCACCTGAACACAGCTGGGGTAGGCTCCAGCAGGGGCCCGTGGCCCTGAACTGGAAGAAGCTGGTATGGATGGATGGATGAACGATGGATGGATGGATAAAACTGAAGAATTAATATGATTATAACATATTTATAAGGGGGAAACAAGCAATTATACAAGAAAATCGTATGAAAAATTATCACCCCTCCCCCATGCTGTTCATAAAAACCACTTGATTTCTCATTTATCTGTTTCCTCTTCTGCAGATCGTATAGAAGAGCATTACATAAGATTGTGCTGACATCTGATCAACTGCAAGGGAGGAGGAAACACAATTTTCTATTACTTGCTGTTTATTATATATATTTATTATATGTTTATTATATTATGATATATATTTATCATAACATTGAAATGTCCAAATCATCTATCTTTTAGGCTGACTTAACAGTTGCTCTAAAATTTGATTTTAGACCCTACATAACATGAAAGGATTTATCGGGGTCTGTTAAAAGAACACTGCTGGCTTGATACTGTTTTTCTGGATCGAAATGTGCCTTTTCCAACCCTTCGAATGTCAAGTGCCCTAAAATCATTTTCCAACTCCAAGTCAAGAAGCAGCGCGCTTTTATACATCTGTTGTTGGAGCACGGCCCCGTTCCTCAGTTGAGCGTGTGCGGATGGTGGAGCTGCAAAAAGAGCAGCTCCTCTGCGTTGTGTGTGCAGATTAGCACGGGCTTGTGACAGACAGAGGGAGGGAGAGAGATTGAGCATGCTCTCCTGTGTGCTCAGTGACTGGAGTTGAGTAATCACCTAGCAACTGCTGCTCAGAAGAAGTCAGCAGCTGACTGGCGCTCTGCTGAGCTCTCAGGCCGACACAGTCCGCTCCCTCTGCTCTCAGAGCGGCTCAGAGGTGCAGCTGGATCATGTCGGACCCGCCATCGACGTGACTCTCCGGGAGTCTCGGAACTGGATGTACACGCTTGGAGTGTTTGTTAACGCCTGGATTAGGAGGGTGTGGATGACCTTTCAGTCTTTAACTACAGTAACGGGCTGCATGGGACGCTGGTAGCATCTGTAGGTAAACTTTTCAAAAAAGTCAAATGTATTTGTTGTATGATGTGTTTCTGCAGCAATGTTTGTTTTGTTTTTTGATTTGATTGATTCTGGACTCTTTGCAGCTTAATTTCCAGAAGTAGAATCGCAGTCTCTACGTGGTTGCAAAATGTGATAGAAAATTTGGTTTCCATGTGTAATAGATATTAAATGAAACTTTTGGGAGCTCATCTCCAAATTCTTTCCCCAAGTGACCTGAAACGTGGCAGCAAATGTTCAGAAGGTGCACCGAACACTTTAAAGTGGACTTCTCACCATGTCGATTATATAATATGTTTCAAATTATTCAGAATGCAGGCGTGCATTCATGCACGGTGATGCTCACAATGCACTAACGTACTCAAGCGTGAGAGACTAAGGGGGAAGACTAGGAGGACAGCCTTGCTGCTCTGTTGTTGTACCACAGATAAGAATAAACTTATCTGTCAGTCCTTTGAAGAACGTCAACCCCATGAATCAGAGAAATATCCAGAGTGCAGAGTGAGCAATTTTAACTTGGCGATGGTGATTCCTTTCCTTTGGCCCTGACACCTGAGGGAGGTACCAGGGCTCTGCAGCTGCTGACAGTGATGCCACTGATGAGAGAAAACAAGTGTGAAATTGACAGAGCTGCACTGGAGGAACAGAGATGAATCCAGACGCTGTCAGATTCTCTTTATATATCCGGCAAAGAACAGCAGAGAACAATGTGGAATCTTTGCCAGTAATTAATGGAAATGTGTCTTCTCTGCCTGTAGATTAAATTAAAAAAGTGAGAAGTCATTTTCTGTTAGATATTGCTTCATGTTTTATTCCTATTAACTTTAATTACAGAGACAAACAAGTTAAGTGTTTCCACTGTTATTTCTGGGTCCCCGTTGACTCAAACTATAAGGGCTGTTTATAATAAATTTCCTAAAGAGATTCTCTGGTTCAATTCTCATTATTATATAAACATGAATCTACTTTATTTACTTCTGGTGTGTAAGGTTATATTTTACTTTTCTGTTTCTCCCCAGAATAATGAAATGATTTAATTTTAAAATCTGTGGCATCACATAGAAGTTAAAAAAGAAAAAAAATCAGTGAGGATTTAATCATTTTTAACTCTCATGGTTCACTTTTTGGCTTCACAGCATCACTTGAAATCAAAGACCATAAACATACTTGAAGTATGAGGGATTTCTGGATGACGTCGTGTCTTTTGACATTTGAAGCAAAAACATCAGCGAAGCGCGGAGAGCGAGCTCCTCCCTCCGGTGCCTCCCGGCAGGAAGTGGATGGTGAGGAGATGCAGTTGAGTCCAGGAGTAATTTGGATGATGAAAGAGCTTTTATGGTTTTGTCTTTACGCACCACCAACGTGGACATGACATAAGACAATAAAGATGAGATTAAAATGTTGACATTCAGCTTTGATTTAGGAGGCGTCACAAAAATAATGAATTTGCCATTTAGAAATTACAACCATTGAATAACAAGATCTCGTTTCACCCGGTTCAAATATCTCATATTTTCAGGTAATATAGTTGTAAATATAATATTGTTTTAGTAAGAAACACTGTGTGAAGTTTGGAGCCCATGGACATCACCAGACTCTCCTCCTCTTCCTCCCTGGAGATGTTTTGCCAGGCCTCCACTGCAGCCGTCTGCAGGAGTTGTTTTCCTGGTTTTCAGGGACTGAAAAGGACGCTCTGTTGGGCTGAGATCAGGTGATTGACTCGGCCATTGAAGAATAGTCCATTCATACAAAAACTCATGTCATTGTCTACATAGTTGTGGACCTAACTGCATTCACCGAATGTGACAAAAACAGTATTCTGGGTTAGAAACTCCATTACCCCACCTTTACGTTTTCATGGCTTCTGGATGGGATTTTAGCATCTTTACCTGTCTGTTAATATCGCCACTCAGAGTTCAAAAACTCCTGCTGTGCTGGAATCAGTTTATTTCTGAGAGTAATTCATTTGAAACACGGTTGAATGAGGTGAAACGTGCCCGACAGGGACATTGTGCATGGCGGCCAGACGTCCAGCTGTGTGGAATGGTCCAACATACCGAACTGGCTCAATCTAATGTAAGGCTTTTCATGAGTAAGGGCACTAAAACTATAGTGCTCTGTTTGTGCAGAGCTCGCTGCAGGTCCCAGAGGAGCATGTTTGTGCCTTACAACTATTGACTGTTCACTCGTCAATAAAGCTGATGTGCAGTAACAACTTCAGGAGCATAAAAAGCCTTGCAGCATTACATGTTCTCCTTACTAAGGACATTTTTGTCAGTTTAAGTGCTAAACTTTAGTGTGACAGACTGCAAGCTGTTGCACAAAGAGGCAATTTCTTTTCTTTTTACATTGTAGAATTAATATTTTTATTTTAGCAACTCCACAGCCATACACGTTTTTATGAACAGGTCCAAAACAATCTACAGTTGGAATGTCAGAAAGGTCTTTTTTTAAACGTAAAAGTACAAATTCTCATCTGGTATGTCTGAAGTTTTAACTATTCTAATTTGCAAAGCTTCAATAATCATTGAGAACTTTGGATTTGATTTTCTGTGGAAAGACATTCAGTTCTGTACAGACTCAGCTACTATCTGTATGTCAGGACCTCTGAGATATAAATGGACAGAAAAACTGGGCGGGCCCCATGTGCATTGCTCATAATAGTTATGCTCAGGTACACGGGTGAAGAAATGACACGAGCCCAGAATGGATGTCCTATCCACCGGGGTCAACCACGTGAGCGCACCCAAGAGGGTCATTTACATGGAGCCATTATGGAGCCAGCAGACAATGACATATGGGGCTCCATTTTTCAGTACAATTATGTCTAAGATGGACAAATGTTGGCTGGGGGATGAATGAAAAGCTAAAAGAAATATCTGATAATGTGTCTGCTGCACTGATGGGGTTTAGAGGCTTTGTTATAAATTCACCGGGTTCACAGAGTGGATTGATGGTGAAGCTTTTATAAACGATACCTGTCAAAAGTTTGGTCCACATCAGCCAAAACAGATCTGACAAGACGAAAACGAGATTAAACAACCAGTAGCACCAGTAACACACGGTACATATGATGATCATTTGTTATTCAGACCAACGATTTCAGCTCTAAAGATCCAAAATCTTTTTAATCTCACATGAAAGTCAAGATGCATCAAAAACATTATGACAGAAGCAAAAGATAAATTCCCTTTAAGGAGAGAGCAGTGAGCCTGGTCTTATTCGAAGCTGTCATTTGTCAAAGCAGCCTGAACCGTCATTAATAACAGAACAGAGACTGAGTGCTTTTTGCACACCTGACAATGGTCCTAATCCTCCTCTAAGACAACACTCCCACCCTGCACGCAGGATCCAGCCCCTCAGGGAATGCAGCTTTATTGGCTTAAAGAGGATGAGTTCATTTGTTCATGAGCTCCTCTGCTGAAGTGCTCCCCCAATCCTAAATCCTTTAATTGTCAACCAAGATTGATACGACTGCTGAAGTGTCTCAGACGGCTTCAGCAGTTTGACGCTGACTTAGATGTGAATGATTTAATTTGTTATTTGCTTGTAGAAAACCACTTTATAGTACACATTTTCAAAATCTAGACGGAATAGCGTATTGTAGACTCTCAATTAAAATCTGAGCAGCAAGTTGACTCTGATTTAAAAAACCGAGGGCACTGAGTTACTCCTGAACGGCTTCTTAACTCAGGGAAGAGGCTGTGGATCCCTAAAGGGCAGCTGAAGTGATTAACTGACTTTAGAGGGTGGAATTGAATTTAAAATGTGACCTCTGAGTAAATTGTCATCAGGGGAACGAAGAAATCTGGGGTTCTAGCTTTCATTCAGTCTCCAAAGACAAGACGATAGAAAAGTAGAGATTATGGGCTGGGCACTAAGTGGCCCTCAATCTGCTTTTTATTGACCTGCAGCATTGTTGCTGTGGCACGTAATCACTTTGTGTTTGTCTTTTATCCCAAATCAATCTTGAGTCATCAATCTAACTGACTAATTTCAGCTAGATGAGCATGTATTAGTGATGCGAAGCATACGTGGGGAAGATGACCAACTGTGTTTAAAATAATGAATTAGATGTTTTCAAAATTTCAGTTAGACTACTTTAACATTAAGTAGTTTAGTTTCTGTCATTGCTGTGAAACGAATTAACCTAATTACTTTGAAAGGGACTCACAAGCTGCTAAAAATTGAATTAATTGAGGAACTTTTTAGATTAACAAAATAGCCCTCAAACCTATGTTTTTTTTTTAGGATATTTTATTATCATCAGGTTATGTGATCCGGATATTGATTATAGGCTTTTGTAACAAAACTAGGCCTGGGTAAGTTAACGCGTTATTATCGCATTAACGCACTTATTTATTAACGTCGACATTTATTTTTATCGCGCGTTAACGCATGTTGGTCACGTGCTTTTATTTTGAAAAGTCTGTTACTGGCTGCTGCGGAACCGGAAAATAATTGGCAGGCGAAACTAAAACAGACATGGAGAGCGGTGAAAATCAGTGTACTTTACAGTTCGGGTAGCAACTCAGGTAGCAACATTAACAATTCTGTCTGAAAAAAAAAACAACTTTCAAACCCCTTTGTTCAAGACGATTGCGTCATTCCTCTATTTTACATCAGATCTGCTCCATGTGTTGACTGTCTGCTATTCTGTAGCTGGTTACTTCAGTGCGGCTCCATCTAGTGGCACAGATGTGTAATGATAACAGAAAGTCTGTTCCTTGATTATAAAACAAAGCCATTTCTGGGTCACGTAAACCAGACAATAAAATATAAAAAAAGACAAATTCAGTCCCGTGGCTTGTTTGCTAAAATTGAAATATAAAAAAAACAGGCATTTTTTTTTTGGTTTTTTTTGTGTTAGATTAAAAAACGGAAAAAAGTAGGGTCACTTTTTAATTTTTTTAATTTTTGATTGACAATCGAAAATGGAAAAAAACTAATGATACACAGATAATTACGGATTGATAAAATTATAGAACTTTAACATGGACATTTTCATTTTAAAGTTCTCCCAGGGGACGATTCAACAGAAACAAGGTTATTTGTAACCACTGACAAGTTGAACTCCCCGTTAAAATTTTCTGCTGTTACCTCAGAAATTACCTGTTTTAATGTTCTGATTGTGGCCTCTAGATTGTTAGGATTTTGTTAGTAGACATTTTTCTCATTTTTCATAAAAAAAAACAGGATGATATTAATGCCCTGGCAGTGGCAATAAGCTTTATTTTATTTTACATTTTTTAAGATGAGATTTACAAAAAGTTACTGGCAAGTGCTGATGTTAAAAGTGTTTGAACAACAAATGTTATGGCACTTTAGTTCATATGACAGCAGAACATTTAAATAAAAGTGACTTTTACACTACTTTTGGAGAACAACAGGACAGCAGAACGGAGCATGTTTCAGCCGCGTTCACGCAACGTTTTGTCACAAGGCACCTTCCCTCAAAGCCGTCTGGAAGCTTGTTTGTGCACGACTGTTTTAAAAAACAATCTGTAAATCATATTTTATTCCACTGATTCACTGCTTTGTTGTCATGAGCATAAATGTTGTCATAAATCACTCCTCTGCTGGACCTTCCGTGTCTGCATTCCTGCAGCCGAACTCTTTATTTTCAGCCTTTCTGTAGCGGAATATTGCTTTTGGCAATACTCAAAATCATTTTCTCAAGAACACTACTGATGGGTTTGCTGCACGATAGTGGTGGCTGCTCAAGGTTTCCACTGCTCGACCTACAAAAAAAGCACTCCTGACGACTGTTACGTCTCTTCTATGCTTTCATTTGATCTCAGTGTCTTTCTCCCCTCTTTGCAACAATTTTCCTCTAAAACTCTTTTTAACTCATCTTCCTTTCGGTTTCACAGCAGCAGCGCAGTGAAGTGTAGCTTCCACCTGGTTGAGAGAGAGATTGATGGAGTCAAGGAAAAGAGGCTTAGTGGTCAGCGCTGTTGCATCACAGCGAGAAGGTTCCAGGTTCAAATCCCTGCTGGGGCCTTTGAGTGTGTGTGTGTGTGTGTGTGTGGAGGGTTTGAATGCTCTCCCTGTGTTTGCGCGGGTCTTCTCCGGGTAATCTGGCCTTATCCACAGTTCAAAAGCATGCTTGTTAGGTTGATTGTTGACTCTAAATAACCCCTGGGAGTAAGTGCGTGTGATTGTTTGTCTCTGCAGTCCCGAGGGTTCCCCTGCCTTTTGGCTGGAGACAGGTGGGCTCGGCTCCAGCAGAGCCCGCTGACGCTGAACAGGGTGAAGCTGTTATGGATGATGGATGCATATAGTGAAGGAGAAAATAACAGGGTCCAGGGTGAACACCTGGCTTTCTCCCAAAGAGAACAGGGATAAACTCCCCCCGACCCTGAATAGAAATAAGCAGGTGCAGATGATGGATGGATTTGCTGGTTTGCTCGTTTCCTCATAGGAGCTTTAAAGAATTTCCCGTCTCAGCCACTTTTACCAGCGTTGATAAGTAATAGCAAAGATCCCACAGTGAAGCTCTGTTCAATTATGATTTCAGATCAAAGAAAACTGGCTTCTGAAAATCCACCAGTTCTGTCCCTGCAGTCTTTGTCTGGTTTACTCTTAAAAAGTTAGTTATTTAGTGTTTTTTTTTTTTTTTTTTGCACATGGATCCTTGATTGACTCATATGGATTATGAGGCGGCGTTTACTCGTGGGTCATCAGCTACATGTGAACTGACCTCCTGGTGCACTGGCATCACATACAAAAACATGACATCTACATGAATGTGTGGGTGCAGTGTGATGCTCGTTACATAATATCTGCTGCTGCTGCTGTTGGGCGCAGCGGTGGGAAAAGCCAAGCACAGCTGTATTGTCTCACTCTGTTTGATCTCAACGCAACTTGCACAGCACCGGGGACTGAAAACTGAGAATTAGTGCCACAAGTGCACTGATGATTTGCTTTCACATTTTTCATTGAACAGTCACTCTTGAACAGTCACAACAGTCACTTTTTCTGGCGCTCACCCCTCTTTCGATCATTAGTCACTGAGCTCTACTTACGTTTGCGTGTTAGGGTTAATGAGGATAAAGATTGCAACAAACATCCCAAACTGTTGTTGACTCTTTCACTTCCTGGCAGCCAGAAGGGGAGTGATGACTGGCTGGGGGTCAGGGGATGTTTTTTCTTGGGAGGGCCGTCTTCAGCACACAGGCCATTAATGAAAAGAGGGAGAGAAATAACTAAATCACAAAGAATGACCCACTGTAACGGTGGCGGATTATTTCAGTTATATTTTATTACATTTATTGGGTATTCTAATTTACTTTCTTTCTTTTTTTGTTTTGTAGAAATATCATCACTGCATGGCCGGACTGCTGGCCCCACCCTACGGTGTAATGGAGAGCAGCTGTGGCTCAGACAGTAAGTGGCCCTGCATTTATGTTTTCATTTTGAATCACCCGAATGCAGCAGTCGCCACGTTTTGTCATCGTCGACGGCAGTTGCTGATATATCTTTTGAATCAGGAGCTTTTTAGATTTAAAAGCATTCGTTAAACTGTCAATTAAACTTTGTTCTTCAACATGACCATGACGTTTCACACTGAACATCTGTTCAGAGCAGCTGGTGCACATTGATGCTACGCAACTTGAAGTAAAAATGAGTCTTCAGTCGAGGAAAAAACCATGAACTGACTTTAGCTTTTAGACTTTTGGAGACTTATTTTTTTATTTTTTTATTTTTTTTTTTACTTATATTGCATGGCTAAGACTTCAAATTTAATTGGGATTTCAATATTACATGTACTATATATTCCTGCAGTAATATTTCTGTCCAGGCAACTTTATCTCTGTGCAAGTTTACTTTCTCCTCTTACATTGTGATGAAGACTGATGCCATTACTTAATCATGCTTTTCTGTTGTAACTTAACTTAATATTGACTTTGCTTTGCTAAGCCGAAGCACTTGTTAAGACCTTAAGTCAGGTACCATAAAAACGACAAACAACAGTGTCAACAGTGTGCACAGAATGCTAAGTGTCCTAATATTCGTATTTAATATTAATGACAGTTCAGAAATGTTTTTTTCTCCTTTTGCTGTACCAACATGACTTTTTAAAGATCCCACTCCCTTAAAAGCACATTAAAGTTGGAATTTGAATTTCTTTTAAAAGTCCCTGCTGTGGCGTTGCAGCCCTGCAGCAGCTGAGCTCTGAGCGTATCTGTAGAGCGTCCAGTCAGGTACTGGGGGGGTTTACAGTTTGCTCTTTAATGCTTGAATGCACGAAGACAGAAGACAGACAAGAATCTGCATCTGGAGACTGGCGCACAGCAGCTCGGGGGGCTTCGTAACTGCAGTGGTCAAATAAATTTTCATCAGTTTCTTTCGATGCAGACGTGCGTTTTCGCAGCAGTTTTCTGTTAACAGGCACTTTTAAAGTCAACATTGCCTCGTTTTAGTCAGATTGTTCAGCCCTGTCGGCCCAGAGCACAAACACGGTTGTTTGCTCTTCTGAAATGTTCAAAACCAAAAATGTTGTTGTTTCCTGGTTAAAGTCTGATCTTGGATCCATCGTTCTCGTGCATACTGTGCGCTGGTGTTTTGATTTAATCGACGTGACACTTCATTTAGCAGCGCGACACCCCCATGGATCGCTTCAAAAATAACATGATAGACAGCTGGGTTAACTACACATTCACAAAGTCTACCAGGACCAGCAGCGTACAGTCCATTCAAGAAGTTTGAAAGGAGACTGCTGATGCAAGTAAGAAAGAAAAAGAAAAGAAAAGCTGCTTTCTAAATATGAAATCTTTCTTTTCTTTTTCTGAAACTTACAAGAAGTTTTTCACACACAGTTTACTCTCTTGTAAAGCCTGAATGTTTTTTTTCCGTTTTTTTCCCCAAAGTTTCTGACTGTATCTGTCTTCACCTCTGTGCTAGAATGGAATCTGTCATTGCAGGAGGAACAGTCATTGTTTTCCTCTTTAGACATTGTTTGCCCACTGGCTGGCTGTCCAAGTGCAAACAACTGTGAGACCAGCAAGAAAAAAGATCTCTAAGTGAAAAAAACACATTCATAATGCACAATTTCCTGGAAGTACATAGAACTTAAAACGCACACAAACGTGTTGAAGTCGTATTTCTGAATGTGTGCTTTTTCAACAGCCGTGTGTGTGCTCATGTGCGTGTCTTTGTGGTTTGCATCTGGGTTTGTGTTTTTGGGAGTCTGTCTAAGAATAGTTGTCAGCCTGCAGACACAGCTGTGGATGAGCAGCTGTTTAAAGTTCCTGAGACAGTGAAAGTTTCACCACAACGAAATATTACATCGATTACCTGGATTACGACTCCGTGTTTTGCCAGTATATCAAAGTCTGGCACGATACGATTTTGATTTGATTCGGGAGCTCGGGATCAATACGAGACACTATATGTTGACTGAACTCAGTTACTTCCATCCATAACAAACTAAAATGTTCTTTCATTTTTTTAAGTATCTGTGTTCAATGATTAAGATATTTTAATGAAAAAATATATCTGCCTTTAATGAAAATGGACCACAACAGGCCACATGATAACATGTATTTGTAAAGATTAAAAATTGGTATTTTATTTTTCTATCGATGCTGGATCATTAAATTGATGTATCAGTTTAAATCGACGGATCTTCCCTACAGTTCACCACAAAAGTGGTCTCACAGCACTTTACACAGAAAGTAAACAAAATTGATGCACTTAAACACAGTCCAGTTCTGTCCAGTTTTATTATAAATCAATCCATGGAAATTCAGTTATTCATTCAGAGCTGTGGTTTCATGTTACACTGGACATTTGACAGACTGCACAACTTTAACATCCCACCACACACACAGGGAGTCAAGACTCGTCTTTTAACCCACATGATATTGTCACTTGTACTTATCCATAAAAAAGCATACAGAGTACACAACTTTGTAGAATGATCCTTATAATCAAATCCTTCCCAATAGAGTTCAGAGTCAAAACCCAAATAATGTCGGTTCAGAAGACGCAGCCAAAGAGATTGTATTAAATCTTCACTTTGGTGCCCATCAAGAACAAATATAACAGTAGAGAGAGAGAAGGAAAAAAAAACATACTGGCAAAAGTAAAATGCGTTTCAGTCTATAGTAATTGTGGCAAAAAAAAAAAAAAAAGGTCGACTTCAGTATAAAAATGGTTGGGAAAAAAAAGGGCTCATTGCTTGGTCCAGTAAAGTGGAGATGATGAAATGGGATGATGAGACTGGTGAAGAGATGGGAGTGAAGACGGCTGCTGTCTGAGCCGAAGATGAAAGGCAGCCAGGCAGCAAGGTGGCAGAGAACAAGGGTCGGCATGAATGAGTGGTGAGAGCTGATGACGGGGGACTGAGGCTGAGCGAAGCAGGCCTGCAGACCAGGTGAAAAAAAAAAGACTAAAATGGTGGAATCAAAGAAATTAGCTGAGAACATTAAGGAAACTGCAACACAAATACCAGACAGGTGGATCACACTGCTGCTGCAGGACTGCAGAGGCAGAGTTTACATGCCAATGAGATAAAGAACAGCAGGTTAGTTGGCTGATGCAATCGGAAGGTGGTGTGCAGCTCCACACATGCACGCACGCACGCACACACACACAGAGTACAAACAGGAATAGTGTCCGAAATGGCAACAAGGGAAACAGGAAAGCACATGGAGATGGGAGAAACCCAGCAAGAGAGAAAAGAGGACAGAAAAACCTACTCAGACAGTCTGATCCTCAAACTACTGATCTCAAGATTCGAAGAAGTCGACAGTTCAGACAGTTTAATTTTCAGTTGCAAGAACCGTTTCAGGAATACACAAGCGACGCATGTACATCTGTGCAAAATATATGTCACACATTTTTCAGTGCGTAATCCTCCAAGGTAGTGTATTTTTTTCTTCAAAAACTTTTAGTTCATGATACCGATGAAAAATCCAAAACCCTTTACTCCACAATGCTTCAGTTTACACATAACAGTCTTTTTAGTCTTTTAAGATTACCTCGCAATATTTAAATATTCACGAGCCTGCTGCTTTTATGTGAAAGTAACTTTGGTTGCAAGAAAATTTAAATGTGTAGAGATGCTACATGAATTGCATTGTCACGACTAAATATTCAAGCAACGAGCGTCCAGCTACAAATTAATCTCGGGGGTTTTGTGGACCTTCATGAGAACTTTCAGCCCAGTCAGGTGAAGCTGTCTAGAAGGGAGCTTTGGGATTTTATAAAGGTACAATTAACTAACAGCTTTGAAATGTTTTTTTTTCTGGAAAATTCATGACATGACAAGTAGGTTGGTGAGATGTGAAATAATTTTTATGGACTGTTTTGCCAGGAAGTAAAAATTTAATGAAATTTGATTCACTTTTTTTTTTTTTTTAAGTCTCTATTAGTAGTTTTAGATTTATATTAAATATGTTAAATACTTCAGTCAGCCAACTCTCGCCATGGACTTGTTTTCTTGATGGTTAAACACTCCAGGCTCATTGTTGCCCGTTTTTTAACCGCACGTAAAGATACTGGAGGTGATGAGCATCACTCGCTCCGTCGAATTGGAGTCTACAGGTGGAAGCTGACTCTCTTTAAATACATTTAGTATTTTTTAGCATTTAGAGTTTAGCATTTAGAGTTTTTTAAATAAAAGCACATAGGGGGTGAAAGCGAGCATAAAACGCTGCTCAGGAGGCCTGTTTGATCTCGTTCCCAAGGGGTTGCCTCTTGAAATAAAACTTTTCTTTTCTGCACTCAAATACTCAAAAATAGGGGAAAATATGCATTTGAGGGTTAATTGGGCTGCTTTTTATTGATTTTCATTCAGTTTTAAAAACAAAAGTTTTTCTTCTGCTTCACAGATTGTCATTATTTGTCTCTTTTAAACAAATCTCTTATAATTCTCCCACCAGGAATGCCGGACAAAGAAAACATAAGCAACAACTCGTTTGTTTCAGTCCCCAAACACCCCGCCAAGGTAAGTCAGCTGAGCCCATCACACAGTATTTAATAGGGAACCTTCTGATTTTCTCGTTTCCAGCTGTGATGAGAGACAGTGAGGTTTAAACTGAACCGGCTGGCTTTGTTAAAGAGACCAGAAACGTTGCACAAGCTCAGATCCAGCTCTTTGTCATTGCTTCAACTCTGCGTGACATTCCTCATTACCTCCCACGGCAGCGGTGGGCGGGAATGTGAAATTTGTTTAAATTTAGTCTAAATATAAACAAGGTGGCAGGGGTTTTTGTTCCTGTCCCACCTTACGTCTGCTGACGTTTCCTGGATGATAACGTGGCAGCGCAGCAGATTTATGTTGCTCTGCCATGGAGTTTAACCACAATCCAATTGTTCTTTTGTGTTAAAAAAAAAAAAGGGAGGAGGGGGGGATCTTTCGCTTTTTTCCTGTTATATAATAATAATAATAACAGCTTTAATTTGGTTTAAGTTGTATAAATAACTGAAAGCCCGCTTCGATGGCGACTGAGTGGACTCGTGTCTTGTAGGTGAAGCGTGAGTCTTTAAAGCCTTCACAGAAATGCAGGAGTTGCACTGCGCTCAGGGACGTACCGAATGCATTTTAAATGTCAAAGTCCTGCAGCTCTGTCCATGGTGTCATTTGGGGAATATTTAAAATAAAAGTCAAGAAGGCTTACATTTACATGATGCACAATAATCTATCTCCCAAGAAAGCAAAGAAATGCTTCAGTCAGTTCTTCATAGTGACTGACTCATAAGAAATGTGAGAAAAACATCCCATTTCCTCCAGTCAGTGAAAAATAAAAACATCTGTTATCCAACTAAGTGTGTCTGACATGCCATCTTTGTCCCATCTTATATTATGAATCACCTGATTGTTGTGTTCTCTGTCAGCTGAGTGACAGTAATTAGCCTGAGTTTTGTTTTCATGCATGACACCTTTTGTCCTTCTCATTTTTCATTTTGTTTTATTTTGCAGAAGTCTTTCATTGAAAGTTCGGCCAAACCCCACCCTAAATGCATGTGTCAGGTAGTAAACACAGCCACCTCGTGTACGTGTGTGTCTGGGCCGATCAGGACCCGTTCATGTTGCAGGTAGGACTCCCACCGGCACCGTGAGGCTTAACTCTGCTTCTGCTGCACAGGTGACCTCTGAGAAGATCCTCCGGGCGGGGAAGATTCTCCGTAACGCCATCCTCTCCAAGGCGCCTCACATGATCCGAGACAGGAAGTACCATCTGAAGACATACAGGTTAGTTGGCATCGAATCACTGTGATATCTGTAAAACAAATAAATCTAATCTAAATATTAGCATGAGAGCAAGAGATCATGAACAGTCACTGCGCTAAATCACACGTGTCAAACTCAAGGCCCGCAGACCAAATCCAGCCCACTAACTTCAATTTATGTGGTCTGCAAGCGTGCAAAGACAGTCATACACTTAAAATGTCATAAAGTTGGTAGTGTGTGGTGGTGTGGACGGTGGACCCAAAAATGGCAGGAACAGCGAGGTTCCAAACAAAAACATATTTAATTAAAGATCTACAAACACCAACTAAAAAAACTCCAAAAACACAAAAAGACAGTAAAGCCAAAAAAAAGGGGAGACGACACGGGAGGAAGAGGAAACCATCAAAGCCAGAATCGAAACAGGAAGAACAGGACGAGAGAAACGGTACAATCTGGCAAAGGAACAGGAGAAGACAAGACTTAAATACACAAAGGAGAAAACGAGAGGCAGGTGCAAACAATCAGGGTGATCACAGAGGAAAGTAAAGCGACATATTACAGAGACAAGACAGACCCTTCAAAGTAAAACAGGAACAGAGTAGACTGAGGACAGGGGAGGCGAGACACTGGCAAAACTCAGGAACAGAGGGAAGAACACAGAAAACAAACCTTCCCCAACCCGTGCTACAACATAAAACTGGACAAAAAGGGCTGCTAATGTCCTTTTGATGTGGTATTGACATCAAAAACTTGAAAAAATTAGGTAATGAAAGCAGCCGGGAGACCATTTAACGTTTTTTTTTTTTTTTGGGATGAAAGGTAGAAATTTTGCGTAAAAAAAAAAAAAAAGTTACAATTTTGAAAACGTTGCAATTTTACGACAGAAATTCTTAATTTAAACAAAAGCTAAAAAATTTCACAAAAGACACAAATTTACAACAAAAAGTTGCAATTTTGTAAAATTCACATTTTTACAACAAAATGTTAATGATTTTAGGACGAAGATGTAATTATACAAGATTCCCACTTTTACAACAAAGTCGTAATTTTATGTGGAAAAAGCTATGATTTTGTGAAATTCGTGATCTTTTATATGACAAAAAGTCTTGGTTTTTGAACTAAAAATGTGGAGTTTGCAATTTTGAGCTTCATATATATTTTTTTTGATTTTACAGGAAAAAAAATTCATCATTTTTGGACCAGAGGCCCAATTCTATTATAAAAAGTTTTGATTTTTGTAGAAATTGAGATTTTATGACAAAAATTCACATTTTTATGGCAAAAAAGGCATGATATCTCAAAATTCACAATTTCACAACAACTGACAACACAGCTGTTTAAAAAAAAAAAAGAAAAATAACTGGCCCTTTGATGGTAACCATGATGATGATGTGGGATGAAATAAAGTTGCCAAAGTAGCTAAAATCTCGACTGAAATCTGATGGAAACAGTGGCTGAACATAAAAGCTCTCTTGTGTCGCAGCCCTCTTGATCGCTCAGGAGAACAAGAAAAAAACAACAACAAATCAGGCTCAGTCATTTAATAAAACACAGAACATTAATGTTAGCCAAAGCCATACGATAAAAGCATTACATAACTGCTGTACGAGATCTTAAAGAGACTTTGTCTTTCCCAGGCAGTGTTGCGTGGGGACAGAACTGGTTGACTGGCAAATGCAGCAGAGTTCATGCGTCCACTCTCGTATTCAGGCTGTGGGCATGTGGCAGGTGCTGCTGGAGGAAGGCATCCTCAACCACGGTGGGACCCTCAGAGTGTGAAGTTTAAAAAAAAAGCGTTGACGTGTGTGTGCTAATCACGGACATTTTACATCTAAACCCTGCTGTCTGTGTTGTTATTGTGATGCAGTTGACCAAGAGACCAGCTTCCAGGACAAGTACCTCTTCTACCGCTTCCTGGATGATGAGCAGGAGGATGCTCCTTTACCCAGTGAGGAGGAGAGGAGGGAGAGCCAAGAGGAGCTGCAGGACACTCTGCTTCTCCTCTCGCAGATTGGACCAGACGCACACATGAGGATGATTCTGAGGAAACCGTACGGTTACAGTGCAGCATTCACAGACGCAGAACGAATTGTTGTGATTGTGTTTTGATTTTGATTGCACGTTTCCTGTTTTCTAGTCCATCGAAAGAACGACAGATGACTTGGAGATCATTTACGAAGAGCTGCTCCATATAAAGGCCTTGTCTCACCTGTCCACCACTGTGAGTTCAGTTTTACCTCTTTAATAGGACCATCATCCTGCCACTGTGCAGACTAATATGTCCCCAGCTCTACTTCAATATTTTAGCTGCATGTTAGCCGTGTCTTCCTTTTAAAATTGTTTGAATGTCTGTTCTGCAAATCAAAAGGATAGCTGATACTTATTACATGAAAATGATCAAAAGCTGTTGCAACATAGACAAGGCTGAAGAGAACTCTGCATGCACGTACATATGGTTGAATTCTCTGTTAAAACTGATCTCTGCTGGGTTAAATCTGTCCCCCTGCTTGCACAGGTAAAGAGGGAACTGGCAGGAGTTCTTATCTTTGAGTCCCATGCAAAGGCAGGAACAGTCCGTAAGTAATGGGAGAAAAAGGAACGAGGAGACTCCCGACCACTTATCACAATAACCCTTACGATAATTAAATCTGGAATACGATAGAACCAATTCACTCCAAGATTAGGTTACCAAAGCATTTCTTCGTCTCTTTTCTCTCTCAGTGTTCAACCAAGGGGAGGAGGGCACATCATGGTACATTGTCTTAAAGGGCTCAGTCAATGTTGTCATCTATGGAAAAGTAGGTATTCCTGAAAAAAATAAATCAGGTTTGTAAAGTTTCTCTGACTGAGGCATTGAAAGATTGGGCAGTAACTGATCAATGTGCTGTCCCGCACAGGGTGTTGTCTGCACTCTTCACGAAGGAGACGACTTTGGGAAGCTGGCGCTTGTCAACGACGCCCCTCGCGCCGCCTCCATTGTCCTCCGAGAGGACAACTGTCATTTCCTGAGAGTCGACAAGGAGGACTTTAACAGGATTTTGAGGGTGAGTTTCAGGTTAATGTTGATGGCTTCTGTTGGGAGTGAAAATAGGAAAGCACTGTCGCCCTCTGCTGGGTAGCACATGGTATTGCAACCAAAAACTTAGATAGCATGCCAACATTAACTCTTGCACTCATTAGCTTAGTCATTCCACTAAATGTGGATTATGCTGATAATGACCTGTTCTTTGTGGGTTAATTAGCTGTGAATGCAAACTAGTTGTGTGGAAAACCTCCATCTGGGAGCTCTGATGCCACGATAAATTTCCTACTTGAAATAGAAGAATATAGCACATGGAGCGAACAACAATACAGCAACTCAACAATTTATAATGCCCATGTTTATAATAGTAAAAAAAAAAAAAATAGTGTTGGAACTATCAAAATCACTCCCTTTTTGATTTCAGTATGATAGCTATTTAAATGTCATGATCACACGCCTTTATTGACTTTGACAGCATCTTTACATGTTACTTTCCTTGTAATAAATTGCTAAATTTTTATGCATTCATTCATGTGTGTGAGTGAAGGATGTGGAGGCCAACACTGTGCGTTTGAAGGAGCACGGTCAGGATGTTCTGGTGCTGGAGAAGAGCCTCAGCAGCGGTCGAACCTCCATCCACGGATCTCCTGCATCTCATCACAAGTAAATTTAACCACCAGCCGGCGCGCTGCACGTGTTAGACAAAACCAAACTTCTTGACAAAATACCTGTTTCATTTCGGACTTTGGAGTTGGAATCAATACTTTAAGTTCAATGCACACGTAAAAGCCAGCCTCCCACCTTATTCTAAGAGTATTTCAGGTTTGTACTGGTGTCGGCGTGGCCAGCGGATATGAACCTGCGGCCATCCCAGAAGCGCAGCAATCCTGCGCTCTGCGGTGTTATCACAGTTGATGCATCCGTCACTGCACCACAGCGACATATTAATGGGAATGATGGCCAAGCTCCAAAGGGGAAAAGAAGACCTGGCAAGTCAGAATTACTTGTTCAGGGTCACCCTCTAATCAACTGCACTCTTCACACATGAGAGTGTCGAGACTGTATTCTGCCCCGCGAGAAGGAAAGACTCGTGTGGCTTCCTTCTCGTTGTTACGAAAAAAATGAAAACCACCAAGGCTGGATCGTGTAGATTCAAAATCACATGGAAGATGCCCCAGCATTTCTTCTGGCTCTTTATCCCAGACTCCCCCTCATCTTCAGCTGGCCAAGAACACAGACTGTACATAAGATGGTTATCAAACGACGCAATCACAGACGCACGATGAAGTAAAACAAGTCCGTTGAGGGCCATAGCCGTGCCATTAAACGTGAAGAGCCAGCATTTCTTGATTAGTGAAGGGTGTGTTTTGTTCTGCCGTGCTTCAGATACAAGGTAATGGCCGGGACGCCGGAGAAGATTTTGGAGCACCTTCTCGAGATGATGCGACTGGATTCTCAATTCACAGAGTCAGGTACCGTTCGCCGCGGCACAACCAGAATGTCAGATTATTTCAGATCTAGTGCAGTGCATGAATATCTGTAATTTATTGTGGAGGGTTTTCACCTATGCAGCATCTCTGTTCCTCCCTCCGCTCTCACCAGCTCTCCTCTGTCCTCTGCCGGCTGCTCTGCGCTGACCCATTTGTTCTCATCTATAATTAGCTTCACATCACGGAGCTGATCTAGTTACTATCGTGTGTGGATGCATATGGTTTTCACCTGCCTGCAGAGGTTACAGACTGGAGTTTCTCCATTTATTTGTCGCAGACTCAGCCTTAGATGACTTCTTGCTCATGCACTGCGTCTTCATACCAAATGGTCAACTATGTCCAGCGTTGACGGCCCAGTATCCTTTTGGCTGCAGCGATGCCAAACGTGGTAGAATGTTCTTCCCCGTTTCAGAGACACTGATGTGAAAAAAAGACTGACTCAGTTGCTGAAATGACTTTGTTTTGGAGCTTTAACTGCTGTGCAGCTACCATGCCCAGGCGTCGCAGGGCTCCGAGCAGGAGAAGCTGGACTACACGCTGAACAACAAGCGCAGGGTGATCCGCCTGGTCGTGCAATGGGCTGCTGTGCATGGAGATCACCTGCAGCCGGAGGACGTAGCCTTCCTCGAGGTCGGTGTGGCTCTCAGCTCAAAGTATCACGACTGCACAAGCACACAACCTGTCCTGTCGCTTTAAAAACGAAGACAACTGCCAGACCGTCCTCAGAGATTCTGACACTAAACATAAAATGCACGTTGAAACTAGCAAGCAAAGATGTAGTGCAGCGCAAATGCAGAATCTAAACTGTACTCAGAGACTGTTGTGTCTTGCAGGAGTTTTTCGCTGCGGTATCTAATGACGGCAAAGTGCTTCCAGCCCTCAGAGATCAGCTGACAGAGTTGGAGAGAATTGTCAAGCACAAGTAAGTAATATGCAGGTGTAGCGCCTCAGTCGTCCAGGTCATGATAACTGGTATCGAGGCATCTGGGCTGGATTCAGGGAGAAGTTCTGTTGCCTTCATTCAAACCTCTGAGAGCACGAATGATGAAGAATTGTGATTTATCGATGATACAGATAGAAAGAGCTCTAATCCCTGCCGAATGTGGTAAATAATCCTGACTTTTTTTTTGTTTCTGAATCACTATTTTTTCATTCCCAGCACTGAAGATGCCAGATCCTCACAGAAGAAGGTATACGACCACCTCATTCAGGTTAAAGTTTTATTTCAAGTATATATTTCACTGAGCTCATTTGTGACCCTGAACTTTTTAAATGTTGTCGTAGCACAAAGTCCTGCTTCGGCAGTTCAGCATGGGTGATGAAAAGCTCCAAAAACGCCAGCCTATCAAGGGTAATGATGAAAGTAAGTAAAGGACAACAGCCAGTGGGTTTGGATCAGTTTTATGTATTTATTTATTTTTTTAATTTGGTGCTGATAGAATTTTTTGCATCTCTCACATTGTCTCTGACTCCAACCTCCAGTTCTATTCAAAGTCTACTGCTGCGACCACACCTACATCACCATCAGGGCCTCCGTGTCCGCCTCGGTCAGAGAGGTCATCAGCGCCGTTGCCGACAAGCTGGGGTCAGCGGAGGACCTGATCCTGGTCAACCTCAGTTCGGCAGGAGGTGAGAGCGGCAGCAGCTTCATGTTAATCAAATGATTAGACAAGGCAGGAGGGTGTGTGCTGGTGCAATAACTCATCCCGGCTGATTTAGCAGGAAACCGACGGCCTTTTTTGCGGCGGGCTTGGCGACAGTTTCAGTGGGTGCTAAAAAAAATGGCTTTTAAAGTAGTTCAAGAAAAAAACCTCATCTCTTTTTCAATCGTGACATTCAGCACAAAGCTGTTGATGCTATTTGCTGTAGTCGTGTTTTATTGTCCGTTATAGCCCTGCACGCTTGACCCGAATAAACAGAGCAGAGGCTTTTTCTCCAGAACTCATCTCTAATCAATGAGCTTCAGCTTTTTCCGCCGAGACAAATCAACAACCTTTATTCAATATGAAAAAATCTCCTCGCGACAGTGCGGCCGGCTACCGATTCTTATGTCAGCGCATGTGCTGATTGTTATTGCTTATTGACTTTTCCACCAGTGGATTTCACAAACTTGTCAGGAGCTTTACGTAAAGACAGAGATAAACTCTACTTGCTGCGATGCTTCATGTGCTGCACAGTAATTAATACAGAAGAGGCAAAGTTCACTCTGCACAAACTACAGTAGCTGCTCCAGACTACTGAATTAATAATGCACTCATATTGGTGCTTATCTAACTACATCCTGGCTATTCTGGTACATTTACATGGCTGTGAAGTTTTATTAAGTTGTTATAGACTGATTGGAATGGGACATGGAAAGATGGACCAGAGTTTTCATGATAATCCATGATGTTGCAAAACTTCATACAAACAGAAAAACAAATCAAATGTGAAACAGATTAAATCAAAATAAAGTGATGAGGTTTTATCCAACTTGAGCATCTAAACAACACTTCATTCCAGTCCATCCGACGCCTCGCCAGCGTAGCGTAAAAAATTCCATTATTTGTGAATCTTCTGTGTATTTTTGGATGTTTTCTAATCATGGTGTACTCCATTTTCCACGACGGGACAATCACAGATGTTTTTTTTTTTTGTTTTTCAAGATGTTTGAATATATTGTCTTTTCACAGAGAAAGCCAGCTTGAAGCCAAACGATGTGTCGGTCTTCTCCTCACTCAGCATCAACGGGAGGCTCTTCGCCTGCCGCAGGGACCAGCTGGATTTGTTGGTGTGTTGAAATCAAGACAATCACACGACAGTAAAATCAGTAAATCAGTGCAGCCCTGTAATGCTGATCTACCATTTATTGTTCCCAGTACCTTTCCCCCCTACAAAAACCTAAAATGTCTTTTAAGCATTCTATTGAAAGGATAAAGGTTACTTTAGCAGTTTTTTTTTTTCATTCTCTGCCTCGTTTATACATTTTGGTGATTTTGACAGGTTTCTTTTTTTTGTTTTTGTTCTTTCTAGACGCCTTTATCTGAGCAGGAGGGTCCCTCCACAGGGTCTCTGGCCACCTTTGAGCTGATGAGCTCCAAGGATGTGGCGTACCACCTGACTTCCTATGACTGGGAGCTTTTCCACTGTGTACATGAGGTATTGTGGGATGACTGGTGTCCATCAGTAACTTTGTTTAATTACATGACCCCTCTAGGGTCTGAGCCCTGTATGTTTTATGATGCATTTCTTCTGTTGAGGTGGAAGCTGCATTTCTTTTATGGAGCGTTTCTTTTATGATATTTTACAGCTCGAGCTCATCTACCACACATTCGGGAGGCAGTACATCAAGGAGACCAACGTGAACCTGGACTTGTTCCTGAGGAGGTTTAATGAGATTCAGTTTTGGGTGGTCACAGAGATGTGCCTGTGCTCTCAGCTAAGCAAGCGAGTGCAGCTCCTCAAGAAGTTCATCAAGATTGCCGCTCAGTAAATGGACCCCTTTTCTTGTTATATAACAAAAACAGGTTGAAATTAAAGTAGGCGTGTTGTAAGTCAGTGCTCTAACGCTGTTTTCCTGATTTCTGTCAAAGCTGTAAAGAGTACAAGAATCTGAATGCCTTCTTTGCTGTCATTATGGGGCTGAGTAACCCTGCAGTGAGCAGACTGACCCAGACCTGGGAGGTGGGTATCTCTCTAGTTTCTTCGCTCTCTACCTTGACCGCAACTTAACTTCTCTTTGCCTATTCGCGTCCACAGAAACTTCCCAGCAAATTCAAGAGGTTTTACGGGGAATTCGAGAACTTGATGGTAAGCCGAGCTGCTCGTTTTTGCGCCCAGAGCTTTTCATTTCAGAGCGTCTCGCTCTTCCAGTGCTCTTTCTGAAGTCAGCGGGTTGGACCCCGGTGCGGGTTCAGCGGTACTGTCAGGGCTGTGATGGATCTGTTTAGCACAGTGATGGCAGATCTCAGAACAGTGCGACTGTTTCCACAGGACCCGTCCAGGAACCACCGGGCGTACCGACTGACATTTGCCAAACTGGAACCTCCCATCATTCCTTTCATGCCCCTGCTGATCAAAGGTCACCTATTTATCCGATGACCGTTTCCTTTTAAAGCCACATTATTTTTGGCTTGTACTGTTGCAATACTTTTTTTTTTTTAAACAGCTATAAATCTCTAAAAAATGGTCTCCTCTTCTCCTTGTTTCTTTCAGACATGACATTCACTCACGAGGGCAACAAAACATTTATCGACAACTTGGTTAATTTTGAGAAAATGGTGAGGCCCTGCATTGAGGGTGCAGATCTGTTTCTCTTCTTTAGTTTTCACGTAACTGCAGATGTTTTGTCGCTGATTCTAGTTCTCTGTCTTGCAGCGGATGATCGCGAAGACAGTGAAGACAGTGAGATGCTGCAGGAGTCAGACGTTCAGTAAGTTTCACGCTGACAGTGTCAGTAAAAAATACCTGGCTGTAAACGAGTCATGTAACGAGTGTAATTCACTCAGGTCCAGATTCACCGCTGGCCAGCAAGCATCACCCGGACGTCTGGACTTACGTCCGTCAGTTCAGCGTGATCGACAACCAAAGGACGCTCACTCAGCTCTCTCATGGACTCGAGCCCCGCAGGTCTTGAAACTACTCAGGGACAGAAACGCCATCCTTTAATGCTGCTTCACAACATGACGCGTGCTTCGCGTCGCTATGAATTTACTCCAATGCAGGCAATCACGTGGAGGACCTAATGAGGTACCAGATAATGAGATTTTGTTTCGGAAGCCGTCGGCTGACTTGTTAAGCCTTTTATTACAGTAATTTGGGATTTTTTTTTCAACGACAGTAATTGTTGTGGGATGAAGTACCTCTTCATCGTATCAGTGTCATGCAGATCTCATCTCCAACTCAAATGACTGAAGAAGAAGAGGAAGAGGATCGATGGGGGGGTGTGGTTCATTAGATTATTGTGTAACATTTTGGATGTAAACACTCTGTGAGGCTTTAAAAAAAATGCTGTGTCTCAGTATTCCTGATATTCAGTTGTTTTCTATCTTTTGTATCAAACAATATTTATACATCTTTAATTTGTCAGATTCCTATGTGTTGTAAATTGTATAAACATATTTATTTCGACTTTAGCATGCCTTACGATGGCCTGACTTCTTTTTTTTAAACAAAAGCACATTCTCTTTAAAAGGCTAAAATATAAAAATCTGGTCCAAGTATAAAATATTACTGATGTATTTGGGTAATTTGATGCTGTTACTGTATTGTTTTGGGGTTTTTTGTAATTAAAATGTAGAGATTTTTGTATATCTTTTGTAGTGTACAGTCTTTCTCAATTCTGCATTAAGGGAGGACTTGCTAAACATATGACTCTGTGTTATTTATTTTTTTCAACTGTTGTATTTCCGCTCGTGTTATTCAAGTTGTCTGAAATTTCTTCACCTGATGGGACATATGTTAATGAAGAATTATTGCTAACAGTGTCATCTCTGGACTCATCTGTATAAATTTGAAAAAGAAACGTTACCAGTTAACAGCTTGGTTTATTGTGTTTTTGACTTTTTTTTTCTGTGTGTGACCGTGGGGAGAGTTTATCAGCAATACCGCATAAATGCCTGTAGAAAGAAAAGTCAAACAGTCAAACGGACAGTGAGAAGATGAGATGTGTCAGATCCCGGGTCTAATCGGTGCCGTCGCCTCTGTGCCGACAGAAGTGAAGCTGCTTATGTGAAGCAGATGACTGAAAGTTTACTTATGACTTTAAAAGTTGTTCATGAACTGCCACGCTGCTCACTATTTAATTTAAAGTCGAATGACTGTGTCCTTCTTTTAATTTTTTTCCTTTTCATTTCAAACATTATCAGTCTGAATTTTTTTTTAAATAAAGAAAAATGAGCATTTGGCTTTCTAGCTATAATATCATTATTATTATTATTATCATTACTACTGCACTGATATATTATGACAACTGAATTCAGAGGAAAAAAATATGAGATTAAGGACTGACATTTAAGTTATTACCTCCTTTATTTATCTGAAACTGTACCTTAAAAATACTAATAAAAACCCCTTAGATTAGAAGATGATTTAAAATTCTGAAGAACTATGTTTTTTGGGTTATAATGAGACAATATATCATTACAATATTCCCGTTAGATTTATGTACAAGTTCAGTGCTGTGGCTTGTTGAAGGTATTCTAACGCTATGACCCATTGCAGGGATGTCAGACCATTTTACTTTACATCAGCATTATGATTAATATCAAAGAGTCGGTTTTCCAGCGAGTTGCAGGCTCTTTAAATGAATCTCCCTCAACCAGTTGTGTTCCTGCTGGCCCTGGTGTTTCTTCACAGACTAATGCTTTTAATAGCTGTTTATGCTCAGGGACCAGACCTACCTATATATGTTCATCACAAAATGATTTTAAAAAGCACCTTCTGAGACACTGTTTGAAGCTTGTCATTTCTGTTTTGGACTTCTTGGGCTTTTTGCTGCTTTTCTTGGTGGCAGAAACATATTTCTGCTTCCATCCTTCATAAACCCTTCTGTCTTGGACATTATTTTAATGCATAATGTCTCGCAGGCCACATAAAATGAGCCGTTGGGCCGTATTTGGCCCACGAGCCTTGAGTTTGACACACACACACAAAAACCCATGAGGGCCGAGGAGGCAGTTCCACTTCCGTCCAGTAGGAGGAGCTGTTGCCATCAGTTTGGAGCCATGATGGGGGCCAGTTCAGTCGAGCAGGCTGGCCGCTGCTTCTGTCCCAAACTTGCGCAACCTGTGAAAAAACTACAGTACAGCGGTGAGAGTGAAGAAATCCCTGATGACACCGGGTCACATGTGATTTTCCGGAAATCTGGTCGCTTTTCTAAAGTTCATATGTCGTCCGGCGCGAACGACGTCCTGATCTGAAGCCCGAAAGCGCAAACTGAATGTCGGTATGTATGCTTATGACTTCGGGAACAACGTGTTAAAAAAAAAAAAAAAAAAAAAAGGACAGACTACGTTCACGTGTGTGTTGATAGTTTACTATCCGGCATCGAGTGGATAAAAACAGCTTATGGATTGCATAGAGTTCAAATAAGCCCGTGTGTTGTTCATTTATGCGAATAACATAAGACATAGGAGTAGGAGATGTGTAATTATTACAGATGCAATCTGTAATATGCATGCTGATTTTACCCTCATCTTGGTAATACATTACTATTCCTATTACTATTTAGCACTGCATCACAATGATCTTTTGGCTGTAATCAACCCTGAAGCCTCTGTCCTACCATCTACAGCACTGTCGCTGGTTTCCAAATCATAACATAGAAGTTGTGTACAGAGTGATTAACTTTTCATTTTGTTCTGATCACTGCATCTACCTGTGGTTTCAGGTAGGGCTGTCTAGTGTTATTATTGCAATGTTCACAGCAGTGCTTGCTATTAGGTGAGAAACTGGCAGCAGTGACAGGAGAAGTGCTACCATATCCCAGTAACCTTGGCTTCTTGAGTGGTCAGGCAGTGCTGGGGGGTGGGGGTGGGGGGCTGTGCAACTTAGCAAATTGCCTTGAAGCTAAATATGGCATAAATACAAGTAAATCAGCTGAAAGCAGTGGCTCCCCTCTGTGACAATGGAGGCATTTCCCACTGTGATGGATAGTAATCCCAATAAAGACCAAGGTAACAGCCTTTTAAAAGCCATAATTGCTCAGTTGTAAATGGAAAACCCAGGAACAATAACAGAGCTACAATTTCCTGTAATGATGGATTTTTTTTTTTTCTTTTTTTTTTTTTTTTACAAGATGGTTTTATGCTGTTACAGACAAATAAGGCATGTGATGATCACCTCCAAACCCTGTCTTATACATGTTATGTTTGGAGAATATCTCTATGCCTTTTGAATCTAAACAGCCAGAGGCAGTTCATTATCATAACTTTGTTTTAATCTCAACATTCGTAATGTGGCCCCACTTGTGCCGAACGCACAGCAGATCCTGCTGGAACAGTCTGTGTCTGTTGCCGCATCATCCCTACATACCACGCATGCCACATCTTTATACAAGCGGGGACCGGACCGGGAGCTTGTTGCTAAGTGGCGCTGATGCAGACTCTTAATTGAGAAATGAGGAAGATGCAGAGAAATGGACAGAAAGAGCCTGTGGCACAGCAGCCTGCCGTGTTTTGCTCCGAAGCTACCTATTGAAGTGCTTAGTTGGACTTTGTTGAGTGATCCAGACTTTCCTCTTGTCCCATGATCCCCCTCAGAAGCAGAGTTGGAGCTGAGCGTCATAATGAGATGTCGTCTCCCGGCGCGTCTTTCGTGCAGATCAGGTTTGATGACATCCTCTTCTATGAGAACTGTGGTGGTGGCAGCTTCGGAAGCGTGTACCGAGCCAGGTGGATCTCCCAGGACAAAGAGGTGGCGGTGAAAAAACTGCTCAAGATTGAAAACGAGGTAGGAGTCATAATTGCTCGGGCTTTTCATATACTTTTTAATTGTCTATGTAGTAATCATTTTAATTACTACCCCATTCAGCTGGATGTGGTGACTTCTCTACCCGTCACTCATGGTCATTATACTCCCCCACTTAGAGAAATGTGCTGCAGAAGAAACATTATTGCCAAATGAGAGAATGTATTTGGCCCAAGTACAACACAGACTGCTCTTGAAAATCCCTTTGAAAGCACAGTCTCATTGTTGTGAAGACAAAAAGAGAATTATCTTTGAAATCTTTTCAGGGAAATTGTATTACATTTGTTGGCTTATGGATGTTCAGAAAATTATTCATCGTTTCTTTTTATGAAATTGTAAAAGACCACCTATATCCATTCAACTTTACTCAAGTGATGGAAGGATGATCGTTCGGTGAAAATGATAATGTAATCCTTTCACACCAAAGCAATTGTTTCTTTAATTATAGTGTTTCGTGACAATTCAATGAACTCATTCTGTCACGTTTCTGTTCATTCAATAAATGGCTGCACGTAAGGCTTTGTAGGTAAGAATTAAGTATTAATAGGTACATTCTCTGTTTTTAATAAAATCAACATCTCCTGGATGGAGTAGAGATTCACAAGTTATTAGAGGTCCAATTTAATAACCTTGTCAACATTTTAGTATAAGGATTGCGTGTTTCTAGAAAGTATTATTCGAGTTTTGAAACGCCATACAGCACAGATTGTTTATGTACCCTGTTCCCTCCACGTATGTGGTGTCTGGGTTCACTTAAACATCCTTAAACCACAACCAACATGGAAACACAGTAACTTCCCCATCAACACTGTGCTACAAAACACCATTTCTGAAATTATGTACACATGCACTGCAAAGGACTGCTGACAACCTGCGAAGTTTTGGCTGCAATATATCACAAAAGGTAGAAGAGAATATAGTAACCTGCACCCAGTCTTTATTCATAAATGTCCTTCAGCGTAACCCTGGTCCTTGGTCATACGACTGAAACTAATGTTAATGTTAGCCGGTTGAGCCAACATGATCACACATGATTTTCCCTTTTGGCAACACTGTTGACAAGAGTAAAGGTAATCCAATCTAAAATCAGATTTAAAGAAAAAAAAAAAAGACTGAGCAACGAATAAGTAATGAGTAAAGCTGAAGGATGAGGCTCGATGGACGTGATGCTTCTGACATCACAGCCGTATAGAAGTCAGGAGAACCTGTAAACTGGCGTTTTATCTCTGAACATGTGCTCTAAGCATTCCTCCACAGTCTGGTCACGTTGATATGTATCATACAGCCCCCACCAGTGCTTAAAAAATAAAAACAAAAAGACATTAAGGGACCTTTAATTCTTGGGTGATTTAGTGATTTTCTGTCTCAAAATAAATATCTAAAATTTTCATATGTAGCTCATGATTACAACCAGGGAGTTATTCATCAAGTATACTGTACTAAATATGGCAAATGTTTCTTGAATTTCTTTTTTTTTTTTTTTAGCAGATATTAATATCAGTTAAGCACTAATGCTATTGATAGCATTTTGCTAAAAATATTGCTTAGTCTGCGAGATAGAAACAGTATTGTTCATTCAGACTCTAAATGAACTCTAATAATTAATATATAAGAGTATTTTATAGGTATTAGAGTCCATTTAAACTCTAAATAGATGATGCTATCGTCACATTGAGGTAAAGAGCTAAAATCATCACGTTAACATGCTAGTGCTAGTGTTTGGCTAAAAGCATTGTTTGTATGCTAGTTAGCACACAAACAATACTTATTTAGGCTGTTTATTGTTTATTTATACTTTACATAAACTAATATTCTATATATTAGAGTCTATTCTACATAACAGACCTAAGAATCAGAATTTAAACTCTAACTAGACGTTGCTGTCATGACATTGAGGTAAAGCGCTAAATCACCATGTTAACATACTAGTGCTGGTGTTTAGCTTAGATTTATTATTTTATATGTTAGAATCAATTTTATTAGAGTCAATTTAAATTCTAAATAGATTAATATATTGAAAATGCACACCTAATACCATGAAAAGGTGATTTTTTTTTTTTGTGTGTGTTCGCTGATCAGGCTGAAATCCTCAGCGTCCTCAGCCACCGTAACATCATCCAGTTTTATGGTGCAGTTGTCGAAGCGCCCAACTATGGAATCGTCACTGGTAAGTTTTATGAATCATGATGCCTTAACACCAGTTTCTACCTAAACAAACCTTTTTTTTTTTTTTTTTTTTTTTTTACAAAATAGCAACTACATCTCTGAAAAGGTAATAGAGTAACAGCAATAGTACTGAACGGAGCAGAGGTTTCTGTGGAAGCAGTAATGAATGCCTGAAGCTTCAGGAAATATAAGCTTCAGTTTTGACACAGCAGTCTTTTTTTTTTTTATTGTTTAGGTCAGAGGTTGTAGAAGATAATGGAATTAAGCAATCTGCAAAGCTTGAATAGGCTGGGTGTTGAATGTAAGCTGGTAATCACTGTAATGTGGAAAATTAAAGTTGATTGTCAAAAAAATTAGGACTAACTTTGGTGTGATGGAGGAACATTAAAAAAAAATCTTTTTTTTTTAAGATTCAAGATTTATGTTTCACATGTTGGCAATACTTTTACAGTTACTCCATCTCCTTATTGGTTTATTTAAAGACAAACAAGCCCACAGCTTGCTGCCGTGCTTAACTCCCACCTCCGTCCCCGCTTCACCTGTAGGATCTCATACTGCAGGGGGATTAAGTTATTTTATTACCCTCACTATCTTTTGAATGCATAAAAGTGGGGATTTTTTTTTTTTTAGATTAGAGTGTAGCTGTCAAAATTCAAGGGTTTTCCCATTAGGAAGCATTTGAGTTTCTTACTGAGAGCCTCATCTCTGACAGAAGTAAGAACGTTTGCTCCAGGAAAGTGTGTCACGAAATGAAGGTTTGGAGGCATGTGCCTCCAAATGCACAGCTGTCTCGAGGTCCTACTGTCGCATTTTTAAATTGGTTGAGGTATGAATTTAGACTTGATTCTTTTTCTGTTTCATCCCTTCTGTTGGAGATTTGTTGATGCGCTTGGGATCGTTACCTTGTTGCATGAGCTAGTTTTATTCAAACGTCAGATGGCGTCACGTTTCAAAGTAGAGACGTGGTCGATTTAATGGCTGCAAGGTGACGGTGTCCTGTGGGTGCGTATTCAGTCCACATCATCACCCCTCCACCTCCGTGCTTGGCAGTTGCTCTGAGGTGCTTGAACCGATACTGTTAAGTCTGTTTATAATTATGCCGTCATTAACTTTAAATTCTAACGTGCTAATAAAGGCCTGTACAGACCGAGCTGGAGTGTTCACTCCTGAGAAGATTGATGCCTTTAACTTCTCATGTCTTTACTCAAACAGTGAAGAAAGTTACTCGGGTGATATGAGGTCACACGTTTCAGGTGCGTGTTTTGCCGAGAGCCTCTTGCTTCACTTGTGAAAAGGACGACCAAGCTGGAATACGGAGTCATTCCAGCTTGAATAGCAGTGTGAATGATTTAATCTGTTTATGTGGGAGTCATAACTCACTCAGCGCAGATGCCAGGCAGCAGGATGTTTTATCGTTTGTCATCCAGTAAGCCAGTGAGTGACACAGGGATCCAGAAGTTGTGTTTGCACACGACATTCTCCAAAAACTCTTGATGAAAGCAGCAAATTTCAGACATGAACGTCATCAACTGATGCGCGTGAGCTGGCATTGAAAAGTCTTTTGCAAATCAATTCCGACGCAGAAAGCATTTTTCTGCCAAGTTTACACGAACGATCAGATATTTCTCCTTGCAGAGAATAAACATGACCAGAAGTCACTGACGCTGAAAATCTAATAACAAATTCCTGAAGCTGTCTTCATTTTTCCCTCACGTACAGCCCGGGGAAATAGCTGCGTTTGTGCTCCCTTCCTCGAAGTCTCTCTGTTTGAGACAGACGTGCAGAGACCAGTGTATGCAGTCACTCGCTGGTGACACCATGTAATGGATAATTCACTCTGAATCACGGAAATAAGCCTCGTTTTCAACTAAGCAACATTACACAACATTGCTTAACATTTGGAATAAAGCTGGGGATCCGTGACAAGGAACGGCTGTTAAGCGGCGTCTTGAGGTTGGGCTGTGGGAGTGAGTGTGGCAAATGACCCCTTGAGTTTAGGGCACTAAAATGTCTCAAAATGGCCCTGTTCAACAATAATCCTGATAAATGACTCACACTTGTAATTAATATGTGAAAAAATGTGCCCGTTCATTTTTAGTCAATCGACGTACTGATGAAACTGAACTGACTCTGCTAATCTGTGTGGTTCTGGCTTTGTTTGCTGTTTTCATCATGAGGACCACTCCTTCTGCGTGAGAGCAGAGCAAAAATATTCTCCTTATCTTAAACAACAGCAGATCACGACCAGCTGAAAGTCTGCAGGGCAGACCTTCAGCAGAAGTAGAAGTAGATCGAGTGCAAATGTAGACAGGAGGCTCCACTTCTGTTTACATCCAGATCTTCTGAGCATCTCGGAGTAAACCAAAAAACACTTCTGCTTCATCAAGACTTCAGTCGCATGTCTGTGATGTTCAAACTGCAAGCATTTCCCTGCACTCCTAATATTTCCAAAGCATTGTCTGCACTGTTCCACAGATCACGCTGTGTTCAGGAAACATGCCGGGAATAAAAAAAATGCAGCAGTCCCACTCACATCCTGAGAGGGGGACTTTTACATCTTTCATCAAGGATTCACAACGCATTTGTTCTGCACATGTTAGATACGCCGTCACAATCTCTTTAATATTTTTTTTCTTTGATAGCCAGTGTGGATTAAAATGGCTCAGGAACAGATATGAAAGTGATCTGCTTTCATTTAATCCTCTGTCCTGAGCGTGTGCGGGGCAGGGGACGACGGTGGAGAGGAGGTAACGCTCATTTAAAAGAAAGTCACCTCCAGCAGAACCGGGTTCAGGGAAGGTGGCTTCTGTCTCGACTGGTTGTGGGAGGGTGGGGGGGGGCAGAGACACACACAAACAGAAAATATAGGCCAAGGATACTTGACATGAGAGAAAGAAAAGGAGAAACATAACATGAATGAGCCAATAATGGCCTATATGTACATGGAGAGCGAAAATAGTGGAGTGAGGAAAGTTCCCAGTGGATGATAGGAGGTCTGCAGCAGTCTAGTCCTGAATGAGCATCACTAGGTCAGGGTCGTCAGAGCTGGCCCTATCAACAGATGAGCTTTGTGTTCAATCTAATCTTAAAGGTAGAGAGTAAAGGGCGTCTCAGTCCTGAGCACAAGCTGGGGAGCTGCTTCAACAAAAGAAGCCTGATAAGTGAAGACGGTTTTTCTGGAAACTCTGGGAACTGAGAGTCAGACTGCAGTCTCAGAGTGAGGCGCCCCCGGTGGAGAACTCTCGCTCCAGCGTTGCCACGATTAAATAACCGTTTTTATTGGAAAAGAAGAGCAGACAGACCTTTGAGACTCTTCAGAAGAGCTGTGAGGGTCTCGCTAACCGCTGCATCACAGTTAGATATGCTTAGCTCCCATGTGACTTTACGCAGATTACGGACTAAAGGTCATCTCCCTGGAAGAAGACTGCGCTGTAAAACGTTTTGCAACATGTGCATTCTTTGTAAAGGTATTAAATGCTTCAAAAGTAGCTAAAATCATTGAAAGCACAGCAATGCATGTGAGCAGTGAGGACAAAGTGGCACCTGAATGTCCGCGGGCTGGTGTTTCCGTGCTGTGGAGGACAACGTCTTGTTGCCAAGGAGCCAGTGGGTGTCTCTGTTTATCAAGGCAGAATCTAATTAACACCAGAAAAAGAAAGAAGTGTTTATGGTCACCCTGACCCTGCCATATCCACATTCATCAGCTCTGTTATAAATTTCCTCTTGTCTGTTGACACACAGCATTAATGCAGGCAGCTTCCTCTTTCTAAAACCTGTCTCAGAGTTTGTCTCTGTTGACCTGCACCACTTTAATAATATCTGCTGTCACTCAGCACCTTCATAAACCTAATATAGTGAGTCATTATTTCATGCTAAAGTACGTTTTACTCGTTTCTTTTTAGTCTTGTTGTCTCACGTGAAATCAGACGTTGGACCAAAGCGAAAGCGCATTTTGTCGCTGAGCTGTCGCACGTCGTCGCATCATCTCTGGAATGTGGACAAACGTCTGCAGGTGCACGGCGCAAATGACATTCAATGACATTCGAGACGCACGTTCTTGTGCTGTTATCTGCCGTCATTTTCGCTTGTAGGGCGAGACAAGCGAGAAAGGCCCACGTGGAATCCAGGCTTCTAATAAAAATAATAACCCTTGATGTGTTTTATGATTGTTAATTAGGCTCCTGTCTCGGTGCCCGTGCATGTTTACAGTGATATGATTGGGTTATTATGCACAAACAGATCCTTCCTGCTGTTCGAGTCGCTGCTCGTTTATCCTTATTCCTTATTCTTTGTCTCACAAAGACATTCGCATTGAGAAAATCTTGCATGATCTGTTTTACTACAATTTACATTTTTTTTTTTTAAATCCTTCTGTCTCGGACAGGGCTCTGTGAATGCCATGCTCCATTCACTCTTTATGAATCGTTAAAGCTGTTCATCTGTGGAAGCAGAGCAAAAACATTATTCCTTCGTGTTGTAAAAACCTTGAAGGCAGACTCTGTCCCCCTGGCATCGAAGCGTCTGGCCAAATCTAAAGTTTTCATGTGACGCAGTAACAGCCGTGTCACTCTGTGGACAACGGTTTTGTTCCTGGCTCTTTATTCGACCTCTTTCCTTTATTCTTCCACGTGTGTTTATCCACATTTTGGTGTCAGGAGCTCTCGGTGACAGAAAGTTGTTTTTTTTCGTGCTTCCTCAGAATATGCGAGTGGCGGTTCACTGTATGATTACCTGTCGAGTGATGACAGCGAGGAGATGGACATGGGACAGATCATGACGTGGGCTGCAGAGATTGCCAGAGGTAAATCTTGAAATTGATTCACATTAATTGATGAAACATATGAATTAATTTCTTTATTGAATGAGCGAGGCTAGCGATGTAGCTCTGGCCATTAGTAACAGGACTGATTGATGAATTACAAAGTTGTATTTTTTGCAGAGGAGCTCTTTATTTCCTTTTACACAACAGCTTCTAGGTCGTAGTTGTGCGTGAATGGATCTCGTGTCTTGTGTGTGTCCTGTGTGTTCCCAGCGATCTCACATAGAAAACGCTCTTCTTATTTCCCCTTTAGGAATGCACTATTTACATTCAGAGGCGCCTATTAAGGTGATCCACCGAGACCTAAAATCCAGGAATGGTAAATGATTTATTTTCTAACACGAGTTCACCAGGTTTCCATTAATACATTTTATTTCTTACTAACTTTTGAAACCTCATTTTCTCTTTTTTTCTCCCTAAGTTGTTCTAACTGCTGACAAAATTCTGAAGGTGGGTTTTTATTTCATCTATTCTCTGCATTTCAATCTGAAATATGTTCACAACCGCGTGATAAACTTGACCTGTGACCTGATGTGCCCAGGTGGTTGCTATAAACATTATTTTCTCAAACTTTAACGTAAAAAGAATTAGAAATAACGGTATTGTCATTTATCTGCATTACATGACAATGACCAACTTTACACACATAAAAAATGCACCATTAAAGCTACACTAAGGAGTATTTTCATGCTGAAATATTATCCTCAGTTTAAATTAGAAGGAATATTTGATTATTTTTATGATGTGTCATCTAGCTCTCATGGTCTCCTTTCCTTACTTTGAGCAAAAAAAAAACATCCAAAGTAACATCGGACTGCCGGCCGTCTCTTTAGAAATACAGTTCTGCAGTTCGCTTTCGATGCCGCAGCTCACCAGCGGTGGTCAGCTGAAAGCAGCTGACAGAAATGCAGGGGAAATCGTAGCAGAGGCAACTAAGGTACCCAAGATGGTAATGATGGAAGAATCGAGGAACAGAAAACAAGAGCAGGAGAGTAAATCTAGAGAGTGTGGTAAAAGGGCCTCGAGGGCCACCACCTCAGAGCTAAAAATGACAAAGCTGCTCAGTGTTACTTTAACTGCGCCCTGGTGGATAAAGGTTAACACAAAGTAGACCTTAAAGGGAAGTCCAGAAAGATGTTCTGCTGTCTTTCATAGCTTTGTAACCACAATCTCTTTATACTCAGCTCCTCATCAAATTTGGACGTCATTTCAAGACTACTGGAAAGACATTTCGACTCATGTATGATCAGGATCTTGCTAGCAGGAAGGATCTACAGTGTGATCATTGCCTCTGAACTCAGGGACTCCTCTCCCCTCTGGACACACGTTTAAAAACTACCCAACATCTGGGACTCTTGTCTTGCCTTTGAGGGTTCTTTTGGTCAGATTCTCGTGTTTTATCTTTTATTGTGATAGAGGTCTCAACTGGTAGCGGTGTCTAATATCACCATGAGCTAAAAATATATATGATATGTAATGCCGTGATGATGTGCATTTCAAATATTATATACACAACGTATCCTCACGATGGAGCGGCGACGTTTTCAAAGTGCACTCTGCCTTTCGTCCAGTGACAGCTGGGAGAGGCTCCAGCAGACCTCTGTGATTGCTGAATAGGATGAAGCAGGCATAGAAAATGGATGGATACCAAACATTTCTGCTCTCTGATTTTCAGATCTGTGATTTTGGAGCATCTAAGTTCCTGACGCACACGACACACATGTCGCTGGTGGGCACGTTCCCCTGGATGGCTCCCGAGGTGATCCAGAGCCTCCCAGTGTCGGAGACGTGTGACGCCTTCTCCTACGGAGTGGTGAGGGGCACAAAAACAAATTCTGCTTCAACAAATATATAGTGGAACTTATTCATTTACAAATATATAGATGAGCGTTTGGTGACATAGCATCCTCTTCAAGATAGACACCTGTTAGAGCTAACAACAAGTGTAGATCTCATATCAGTTAGTAAGGAGTCAGGGCAGATAGCTAAATTAAAGCAGCATGAAAGACTTTCTTTTATGTAAAAGATCAGCTTAGATTTCATTTGAAGGTAGAGTCCAGATCCCAACACGTGTTCACCAATAACACTAACAAATGCTGATGCCAGAGTCACCTACTAACCAGCCAAACTAACCAGCCAAACTAACCACAGACCCTGGACGACTGAGGATAGTCCAGAGGATGTTTCAGAATCAGGAGCTCTTATTGTGAAGGGCGCTGAAAATGGCCTAGAGACAGTTTGTATTTGAACAGACGCTATGAAAATGAAGTTGAATTGAATTGAATTGAATTTCAAATGCCAGTTAAGAGTCTTTGCAACAGATTAGTCATGACAAAGTGCATGAGGCTGTGCTTGCTGATGCGAGGTAACCCTGGCATGTTATCTTGGGAGGCCGGCCGTCGGCTGGTGCAGGACAGATAGTTGGGCAGAAACAACAAGAGTCACAGAGTTTTATCTCAGTTTCCCTGTTCAAAGTTGGTGAGTCTATTTTTTTTGTCAGATGTACAAATAACTGACAACAGCAGCGAACAGCCCCAAATGAAGAAGTCGGAAACTGCATTGCATCAAGACTTTTTATACGACAAATGCATTTGCAGGAAGTGGAACTTACGTCCCTCATGGCTGCCAGGCTCTCCTACCAACATTTACATTTTAGCGTTGGCAGTTTTGATCATTACAAAAGCCCAGCCTCTTCAAACTTTAATGTGTTTTTTTTTTTTTTTTTTTTACCTTGAAAGTTTCTGAAGGCATTTGGAAGTAGTCTGGAAATGGAATTTGTCACCAGTTACCCAAAGCTTTTTAACAGTGTTTTCTCCAATAAATGATGCAGAACTTGGCGCCATTACCCAAAAAAAAAAAAAAAAATGGTTTCCTTAGATTCACCGTACCTAAGATTTAGAATCAAACATGTTAAAGACATGTACTGAAAATGAACATGTATGTATGTAGTTTGTTCTTTGTGTTGTGTTGATTTCTACAGTAAACATAAAATCCTGCAGTGTGTTACAGATCAACCTTCAGAAAGTTATTTGGTAAAATAATAGCTTATGCAGCCAGAAGGTCACATGTCAACAACTGGATTTAAAAATGTATCTACATAATAATGTAGCTGTTTGCACTCAGATGTCAAATGTGACTTTTATAGCTCACAGTGCAGATACATGCTGTTTTATACACGCGTGGTCATCCTGACTTTGGCTTGTTTGACTTCTGCTACAGGTGCTCTGGGAGATGCTCACCCGTGAGATACCCTTCAAAGGTCTGGAGGGCCTGCAAGTTGCCTGGCTGGTGGTGGAGAAGAATGAGGTATTTTACTGCTCACGGTGCACGTACACGGACAGCACTGGAGCTCCAAACTTCATTACTGTCACGCAGAGAGTCAATGTTACATTTTTTTTGTGTTAAGAATGATCAAAATCTATTAAAATTAAAATCTGATGTTGCTGGTTGAGGATGAAATATCTTCTTGAGAGTTGAAGGAAGTGCATTTATTCACGTGTCTCTTTTTTTAATATGAAGCTGGAGGCATGAGGAAACTATTAGCATAAACAGGCGCAACCTGTAACAGCATGATGAATCAATGATGAATCAAAGTGTTTGGACGGATGATTTCTCATCCCAGGAATGTTTGCGCGTCAGCCCTGCGCATCATCAGGAGTGTAGCGGGCCAAGCACAATCCCAAGGCTTAAAAAAAAAAGTTGGTTCAAGTAAATGGTACTAAAAAGAAAAACCTTGAGGAACATCTTGCAGCTAAATATGTCATTTGGCACAAAGTCAGTGACAAGACTGATATAGGATGTGACATAAAAATATATAATATATCCTATGATTTGTGATGGAAAAAGAGCAGATTGGCTGTGTGCTGGCAGCACATTTCATCCAGTTATTACAACCTACCTTAATTAGTCACATCTACTTATATTCAAAATCAAAGCTGCTGCGGGAAACAACAAGTTCTTTTTTTATTATTTTTTTTTACACAAAGTGTCATGTGAGACACTGTTCCCTGTTAACGGGGCCGTGATTTTTCCGGATGTTGTTGTAAAGTTGCCGGGCGACCGGCGGGCCCGGAGGATAAAACTGAGCCGGCCGTTCCCACTGGTTTCCAGGGATTATGCTAAAGATGACTGTCTGCCAACTGAACCTACTTAAACATAAAGCACGAGTGGTATCAGCCATTTGATCTGCGGCTAAAAAGTAGCTTTCATTAAGCTGAGTTATCGCTGTTCTGCACTTTGGTTATTTCAGAGGTTAACCATCCCGAGCTGCTGCCCCGCCAGCTTTGCTGAGCTCATGAGAAAGTGCTGGGCGACAGAGCCAAGAGTGAGTTACATTAACGTCCAGATTGTCGGTATATTCTGTGAATCCTTTCCTGTCAATTGAACAGAACCAATGTTTTTATGTTCGTCTAGGAACGGCTAATGTTTAAGCAGATCCTCTCTACTTTGGAGTCGATGTCTAAAGACAGCCAGCTTCCGCAACAGTGCAACACTTTCCTTCACAATAAATCTGAATGGAGGTAACGTGATCATCTAATCTCTACAGCCAGTAAATGTATTTATAGCACTTTTTTTTTTCTCTCTCTCACCAACATACTGCCTCAGCCTAAGGAAATGTGCGACTGTTTTGAAAGAATGAGGTGGAAATGTAGCTGATGGGAGCTGTGAAGCACAAAAAAGAGCTTGAGCTCATGCATATAGATCCTTAATAATTACACTGATAGCTACATAAAGACATGAAAACCTCCGAAGAATGATCCATCTGGATATACTTCCTCTCTTTACCCATAAAACCCTAAAAATAATCACCATCTTTTTCAAGTAGAAGTGTTTAATTGGCCTGTATGAGCAGCTGGAGGTTTGGTGATGTTCGGCGCAGCCTGAGTCTCAGCTGTCACTTCATTCTCTCTCTGCCTCTCTGAGGGCCTTGTCTCTGTTCTGAGGTTTTTATTTTTCCCCTCTGAAGTTGGTTTTGATGGCGTCGTGTCCAGGCAGCCATCTGCAGGTGGAGCAGGTTGGAGTGAGTTTCAGTTCTGGGAGACGGAAAGTGGAAAACGTGTTACGCGGCGGCTGCCAGTGGATGAAGATCAGAACGGGAGGCAGCTTCGAGCAGACAGAGAGAAGTTTGTCTGGCTCTGTAAAAGCAAGATCCGTGTCTAACGACAGGACTTTCAGAGCGGTTCAAAGCCGTGAGCCGAGAGATACTTGACATTCCTTTGTGCTGGAGTGGGAACGGTGACCGCACAAAGTTTGTCAGGAATGTGGGATGCAGAAGAAATCACTGCCGTGTTTGTGAGAGTGAGCTGGGAAGCTTCTGGGTGGAGGAACTGGAGGACTGGGAAAAGCAGGGCTTGGCCTTCCTGCCTCAGCTTTGTGTGGGAGAAGAGTGTGGGAAGTTTTTTTTTTTTTTTTTTCCCCCTCTGGCTGATGTTCAGCAACGCACTGTGCAGCTCCACCTGCTGGACAAACCGAACTTTCCCAACACGAGATGAGCATGAAGCATTGTACTGACTGTTGTTGGTACAAAAGGGTTTCCTTTTAGTTTGATTGATTATATATATTGTTGCATCCTTTCCTAAAGCAAAAACTGTTTTATTTGGATTGGAAGATTCCATATTTGTATATGTTACACTCAGTAAATCCCTTGGAACCACACTGGCACCACTGGAGAACTAATATTAAATGTCATAACTAGTTTTATTACTGAGTAAATATACTGCTGTAAGAATGGCCTGTCTGATATCAAAACATGACGGCGTGCTGCTTAAAAGACAGTTCACGGTCTGCACCTGGTGCCCTGATAACTTTAAAATTTCACCTTCTTCTACTGCAACTGAAATAAAAAGAGAGGCCGTGCTGTCACTTCTCTTTAGTTTTACTGGTTTCCAGTCCTGGAGAGCTCTGCTGGCAAGGCTGGCCTGATTGAAACACAATTAAAACAGATGGTTAAAGACTCGCATTTGACATGAAAAATCTAACCGACAGCAGGCTTAGATGTTAACACTTTCCCGTTTTTGTGCCTCTGAAAGATGTGAGATTGAAGCGACACTCGAGAGGCTGAAGAAGCTGGAGAGAGACCTGAGCACTAAAGAGCAGGAGCTGAAGGAGCGCGAGCGCCGTCTAAAGATGTGGGAGCGCAAACTCATCGAGCAGTCCAGCAGCCCGGTGAGTCCCTCGTTAGCACCTCTTCACTTTGGTCCAACCTTCACCTCCGGGGCAGAACTTCACCCTCGTTTTCAGGTGTGAAGTGGGAAGAGGGATGCAGTAAAGTCCAGACAGAAAAAGTCGGGGGAGATGCACAGGGAGGCATATTATGGGGTGCAGATAATAGTAATATGCCAATAATGTCCCAAAGCCCACTGGAACCTTTTGGTTATTTGACCAACAGTCAAAACTGACAAATATATATATGGTATCTAGGGGTGAGTATTGGCAAGGACCTCGCAATACGATATGTATCATGATACTTGGGTCACGATACGATATTATCATGATATTTTATTATTATTATTTTTTATTTTTTTTTTTTGTGGTTTATTTGACATGGACAGTGTACATTAATAAACATAGAATTTAAATGTGCCAGAATTAGCCTAAATGGCTATTTTACATCTGTTGTCCATGGACCGGTGTTAATAGGTCAGATGCATACTAAAAGAAACAAATCATAAAATATCACGATATCACAATATATTGCAATATCACAATATATTGTGATATTCTACCCAGTTAATATCAAAATTGAAAGTAGAAATGAAAAATCAAGTTGCTGTATATGTTCATCAGATGACATTGATCATTCAGAGGACAAATTGAGTCAAAACTATTTGCTTCAAAACAACCTATTTATTGTTTATTATTAGTGTTTTTGCACATTTAAGTAAACATTAGTAACCAATAAAAAAGCGATATTAGGAGCTGAAAAATCAATATTATATTGGGCGGTCGAAAATCACGATATATTGCCAAATTGGATTTTTTTTTTCACACCCCTAATGATATCTGACAATGACAAGCATCAAATCTCCATCTCAACCAGCAACTATTTGTCATTTTAGCTTTTAAAATAATCAAATTGATCAGTGAAGTATTATGAAGAGGAATCTACCAGTTTATAAGTCTCTCGTGAACATTTCTGTGACTGCAGTGCCTTTATTTATGTCGTAACCAGGTGTGAAAACAGAAGCTGTCATGAATTGAATCCACTAAAATGACCGTGAGTCTCTTCCACTCCAACTGTACTGAAACCTGTGTTTCATTTCTCTTCTTTTCATGCACCGACTCTGCTGTTCTGTTCATTTCCCTGTATCGTCCCGTTTTTATCCTTATTCAAGGTTTAAACTGCCCATCTGCATCTTAAACTTCTCATCTGCACTGACTTGGAGGTTTAAAACTGATTACTTAATGTCCTTTTTTTTCCGTCTTCTTTTTCCTTTTTTCCCATGCTCTCCTCTTTCCTCTGTCCCCTCGCTGTCCTTGCTCTCCACTTGTCTTTGCCTTTCAGCCCTTCCCACCTGGTGCAAAACAGACGGGCGCTCAGTCGTTCTTTCGCTCAAAGACGGAGGAATCAAAGAGTGCGCGCGTGTCATGCCAGATCGTCACCTCCAGTAACGAGGAGGTGAATCTGCACTCTGTGATGAGGGGCTTTGAGGACATGGCGTCTTTGGACTTTGGCCGCCCTCCGCTGCACTCTGGCTTACAGGCCAACGTGCGAGCCAAGCAGAACTCTTCCAGGTCGAGCCGTGTCAGAGACGGATTCAGAATCGACGTGGTCTGGGGGACGGGACACCGTTCTTGGAATGAGGACGATAAATGAACCTCCCTGATGTCTGGACTTGCCACCGCTGCATCCGCCGTCCCAGTTAACACTCTGTTGATGTGGAAGCGCAACTGCCTGTTTTAAGTTATGTTGTTAATTGTTATGCACTTTCATTAATTTTGACACGCCACAGCGCAGCGTCCCCCCGCTTTGCAAGCTGTACGCATCATAAACGTCCACCGGTGTCTGCGTGCTGCACGGGGACACGGTTCCCGCCATCAGATACACTTTAAGCCCTCCACCTGCAGACATTATGGATGTTATTTACTGTAAGCCTAATGTTGGGGACGTAGAGTGCCATGCTGTGAAGAAAAAGCCTCGTGAGCCAGTTGCTTAGAGAACACCAGGCTTTTATGATGAAGTGACATTTTGCTGACATTAAGATTGGTCAATTTGTTCTGGATGTGGTGAAGTGCAGTTGTTGAGACATGGCCTCTTAGCAGGATGGAAAACTACATGTTTCTTTTTTTTTTTTTGCTTTTTTTCTTTCCTATGAATGACCTTGGTTCAAAACAACAGCTCTCTTCTGATTCCACCAAATAATTTACTGTCTGTATTTTAATATAAAAATGCAGTTCTAAAGACATGAGCAGTGGTACACAATGTGGTCTAACTGATTATTAGCCTGAAGACCTGCACATTACTGAAAGGAAAATCATATTAGAACTGGTGTTCACGTAGGTGTTTGGCTTCATCTGGGGGAAGGACATGCTTCCTGGAGCATAACCCATTAAATTGTCCCTTTTGCTTGTTATAATCAGTCAGTCTCATGAGGGTATAATCCTCTGTATTCCTGCGTTGTTGCTTGTTAGCTCTGATACTTCAGTTCAAACATTGTCTAGACTCTTGTGCCATCAAGCCCCAGACGTTATTAGACTCAACATAACAATTAGACCAGATTTTTTTTTTTTTTTTACCTTTGTCTGCGTCTGCCTGTGTAATATATCCAGACACTCGAGGCATCGGAAAACAGTTTAACCTTCAACTTATTTCCATGAGTTTCTGCTGAAATAAAAGTCCTTTTTGTTGTGATTTATTCCCTGAATTCTTCAGACTTCTGCTGATAAATCAGCTTCCTTCGGCTCTTCACAAACTTGTCTGTTTTAGATGAATTTTATTCATTTTCATATGTGAGCAGCGAGTAAAGAACAATGGATGTTGTATTTCTGCTGTCACAACTGACATGACGCCGTTTTCAAGTGCACAGTGTGACTGATAGCGTTTTAACGATCTCTCTTGGCACTTTCGTTGAATCTTTTCTTGTGACATTAACTTCATTCTTCTATATAACTGCTAATATTCAAGGACTGGTGGTCACCCATCTTCCTTTTAGTCCACATGTGGGCAGAACTGTGTGAACTAATCTCAACTCAAAGTTTTTCTTTGTTTTTTTGTTCTCCTGCTAACTCCACACACATCTGTATCCCCAACTTTGAGACCGAGTCACCTTTCGGCAGCCGAACATGGTCCTCTCGCTTAAAGAAGCGCAGCTGCTCATTTGTGAAGTAAAAATATGCGTTTGGAAACTGATACGAAGTCACTCCAGAGAAAGTGAATCTGTTTACAACTCGAGCCGCATTACTGGAGGAGGCGGGAAACCGCCGCACGGCTGAGTGGCTTCATGAGGCGGCGGCTCGAGCTGAATGTATGGCAGCGACTGTCGACCGAGGCCGACGTTTCGTTCATAATCTGAGCTGCGACAGGATGTCGTGGGAAGAAGACGGTGAATGGAGATCACTCATTCATTCAGTCATCTTTTCTCCAATTTTCCATTGCATTATTTCTGTCATTACACACCAGCCTCATGATCACAATGATGAAATCTTTATTTTGGCTGGCAAGTTTCTGCCTGATTACATTTAATGAGCAATAAATGATTTTTTTTTTCCCCCTTCCATTTAAATAGATCATGTTAGATCATTCAGATGGAAATTTCTGTTTGATGTAGACCATTACAGCCAAGTCGTCTTAAGCACAGTAAAAGGAAAAGTAATGGTTTCAAATACTCTGAAAACAGTGTTATTTTCCATTTTGATAACTTTTACTTAAACTCTCATAAATAAATACAGAAAATGTTTACAACCATCCATAATCTGTTGTTTCTACTTTACACGTCTGTTTCTCTGCAGTTGCTGCCCACCCTTGACATATATACCTGGACAGAGGAGCATGTGGTCAGTATTTGTCTTGCAACTGATTAATTATATGAATTAAGATTTTCATGCAAAGCAATTAAGTCCCTGTTAAAACTAATATACTGCTTTTTCATTCATTCATTCAGTTCTTCTGGATGCAGCAGCTGTTTGGTGCAGGTGTGCCACATTTTCTTAAAATAATTCTGACATAGTGTTTCTGACTTTGTCTATTTTAAACCCTCCACTGCTCTTTATAAACAGTTTTGTCTCCTCGTTTGCATCAGGGGACAGTACATGTGACATGCAGCTTTACGCAGACTTGTTCAAAGAAAATCACATCACTGGAAAGAGGCTGCTGCTCCTCACAGACAGTGACATGCGAGACATGGGGGTTAAGTCCAAAGGCCACGTCATGCACCTAAAGGTAAGACGCTATAAAACCTCGCAGCTCAAACTTTAATAATTACAGGATAAACTGGGAGCTGCGTGATGTTTGGAATTACGATAAATTCAAAGCAAATTTCCTGTTCGGCAGGCTGAAATTGAAAAGTTGACTAATGATTACCTCGGGTTCGTCCACTTCCCACCGCTACTGAAGGTATGAAGGATTTTCTTGACCCTCGAGAAGGACTGTTTGCTCTTTTTGTCCACATTCTTGGTTTGATGCTCCTTTTCTTCTCACAAGGATGAGCTGGAAAAGGAGGTGGAACAGAGCAAAACCGTGAATCTGGAACTGGTGTTCGGGTACCACTGGAAGCCAGGAACAGGAAACTCTGTAAGTTTGCACACTCAAACACGCTGACGCCGACGTATCCCGCCGCCTGCGAGCATCAGCTCCTCATTGGCTCTGTAGAACCAACAGTTAATGAATGTTACAAAGAGAAACTGTATCTGCTTTTGAATGTTTTGGTGATAATGGGTACTTTCTCAGCCCGCTGCCACTGAAGCTGTTTGCTTTGAGGATTCATGACAGCGACTGTTTCACTGGCCATCACTAGACATGTATTAAACCAGAAAAATAAACATTTCATCCTCAGCCTTGTACCACATCCACCTCGACTCGCTCTCAGCCCTTTGTTAGGGTCTCAAACTGTGGAGAAAGGGTGGCTCTTCACTTGCTGTTTGAATTTAATCAAAAATAGCCCATTTAGCCAAAAGTAATTTTCCTTTAAAAGCCAAACGTTATTTAATCTTTCAGCTGTTCATTGTCCCATCATAAATAGTCCTCTTTCAGTGTGTTCGGCGGGGCTGAAACGAGCCTGCTAATTGCCTCCCATTTCTTCTGACATGTGGTGGTTTAGTGGGTAGAAAACACAGCGGGGAGAAGGAAACAGGAGGCTGAGAAAATGAGAGCTAATTATTTTCCCCTGCCTGGTGTCAGGTTCCGTGTCAGCCTTGTTTTTACAAACTGGAAGGTTTCTTGCACTAAATAAAACAAACCCGCACTGCATTTTTTTTTTTCTTTGCCCCTCTTTGCTGGCGATGTCATGGAAGCAGCTGCACTTCTCAAAGACAAAATGAGGGCCCTGCGATTGTGTGGCCACCATCTGACAACCACTGAGGGTCCCCTACTAATGAGGATATCACCGTGCAGCCAAGTGAAAGGTGCTGAATTATGTATGAGTTGTCATTAGACGCACTCGGGTCCTAGGCATCATTACCAGACATTGTTTCTGCTGGAGTGATTAGACTAGCATGGACCTGGGAGCCCCGGTGTGACCGTCCATGGCTGACACCAGGCCAGCAGAGGACCACTAGTGTGTTTCTGAGCCAGAGGCTCGCTGAAGCTTCCGCTTTGAGCCCCTTCCAGTCCCGGGGGACTATGAAGGAGAGGTCGAAGGCTCCTCAGATGAGTGTGTTAGCGCCACTCCTCTGATGTCTCTCTCTGTGATCCCCACACAATGGATTGGCCTGTGCCATGAACCCCAGCGTAGCTAAGCAGTGACCTGTCGTTTGGCGGCCAGCTTTTAGGGATCGGAGGAATCATTACTGCGTCGTCAGCGTTCAGTATGCAGGGGAACAGAGCTGGGGAACCGCTCAGATTTGTGCATCCATTCATGAGAAGGAGAAGGATTTTCCCCTCTCCACATGAAATCGGTTCGTACAGCGAAATTAATCACGGATTCCACTGAAGGTGCATTTAATGTTCTCAAATAAAACAGCATTGTCTATTGCTTTTCTTTTTCCTCTTTTATAGTTATTTAATGGAACGTGTCATTCTCATTGCGGTGTTTATTTATTAGATTCCAGAGGTGGAGAATATATTTTTTAGTTGCATCGTATTTGCATTTAAAAAACCTCTCTTTTCATGAATATTTAAAATTCTATGTCACTGCCATTGAACTACCTGTAGGTTGTGCTGTTGGTTTATGTACAGGATAAAGCACAGACTCCACACACAGTGGTGCACTTGGAAACTTTTTCATGCATTCCGGTTGTTTCTGAGCGAAGCAGACCTGCATTATCTTACCATTACCTCTCTTCTTCGCAGGACTGCAAATGGAAAATGTACTTGGAACTTGATGGAGATGACATTGCCATAACTTACATCAAAGATGTTATCTTTAATGCCAACCGACAGGATGTGGACATCCTGCGCATGACCAAGGTGCTGTCAAGAAGAATAGTTTCTAATTGCATCACTTCAGCCTTTCTTCTTCCCCTTTCTTTTTTGCTGAATTTTGTCCGACATTAACAATTCCATTTCACCTTTGAAGATGGTTGTATTTTAATTGTCAAAGACTTCTTTGTTCATTTTCTGTTGTTTTTACGTTGCAGCCACCTTTTGTCATGGATAAATGGATCACCGGACTGCAACAGAACCAGAGAGTGGACTACACTGTCAACTACGAGGTGGGTCATTTCACTTTCAGTGGCTGTAGGACGGCCATCACAAAATAATGCACCTCAACACGCCATCCGTAATGAGCAATCATGTCATGTTATGCAACAGTTATAGGTTTAACATTAAATATAACTTAACTGTCCTTTAATTTTCACTTCAGAATGATGTCAAGTCACCAAAGTGTACTAGACACAGCTTCCCGGTGGCGTGGAGAGAAGGTGGTGGACAAGATGAGATCAAGACTGTGGAACTGGTCATCGAAACTGCACCAGCTAACATAGACTGGAACCTCAAGGACAGAATAAACTCTGGTATTTTTTTTTTTCATTAATGTCATCTTTGTTATGCTACCAAAGATTTTTGTTGTTGAATTAAGGTGCAATGGATATTATCTGTTTCAGACATTGATCCAAGCATGGATGCACGACGTAAGGCAGAGACAGACGATGACCCAGAAATCACAGCAGAAGACTGCTCGTCTGATGAGCTCCGATGCCCAGACTCTGCCTCAGTTCCTCTCTGTGCACGAAAGCCAAGAGTCGTCTTATGCAGCAGCCGTGCGTCGCTCTCCAAGCCGCCTCCAAGTGTCTCCCTGGGCTGACTCTCGAAGCTCCTCGCCAACTGCCAGCCTGTCGGCTAAACTCTTGCCGCTCAGTCTGGGGTCAAAGGGCAGCAGTCCAAGCAGCACTACATCAGAGAGCACCTCAGAGCGGGAGCGCCCACGCAGCGCTGGAGCACTGCAAGACCCCCGCAGGAACAGCTACTTTGGAAACACATTAACCGTAGGAGGGGGCCAGCGCATGGGCCACGCATCAACTAATAACAGAGGAAGTCATAATGATAATAGGACCAGCAAAACCTCACGGCAGCCAGGCAGGCCACGATCCAACAGTTACGGTGTCACATTACAGAACCGCCCACCAATGATACCGGGTATATTGTCTGTGACAGGAAACCCGAATGAGGAAAAAGAAGGGGGCAAAGCTAGCGATGGTGGGTGGATCAAAGTGGAGCGACAGAAAAGGTTACCACGACAGGACAATAAACAAGTGAGAGGTCGACCGAGACGAGGGGGCAGAGGAGGGCGTGGTGCTGGAGGAAGAACTTGATGTGGGCCACGCATGAGCTGACAGTGTCTTTTACCTGAACATGCACTGAAATGGATTTACATATTGATTTGTAAGAGAATCACAATCATATCTGCTATGTATGTGTGTGTGTGAGACAGTGCGGTGCCAGTTCTTTTTTTTTTTTTTTAAAAGGTTTTTATAAATGAGTCTTTATGCTAATTATGTATTATAAATACACACAATGCAATCAGTTTCTCACTCTTGTTATTTCACATACATGACATGTGACATCCACTGTTATAGCTGCTTTAAAAATGTTATATCACCAAGATAAAATATACAAAGAATTTCATTCCCCTATCTATTATATGTCTTTATGTTGAGATGTGGACAGAAATATTTAAGATGTACTGTTCTAGAAATGGAAACTTTGGACTAGTTTCACTAGTCAGTACTTAAATCATGTTCACTTCCTGCTGGCACAGACAGGTATCATCTAGGTTTTCTCTTATCTCAGCTTTGATGCAGTTTTATGATGGTGAATTTACATTATTCTATTTATTCAGCTTTATGAAAGGAAATGTTTACATCTTATGCTCAGCTCCACTTTTAATAAACCTCCCTCTTTGGATTTTTTTTTTTTTTTTTTACAAATACTAATCCATGTGAACTGTGTCTTATTCATATAAACGTTTCTGGGTGTGAGTCCTGGCGTGACCCTTGACGCAGTAAAACATCTTGCAGATATGAAGTTGGAATGGAGTCAACATTTTACCCGCCTTGTATGCAAATCGACCAATACGACATTCGCGCCACGGTGCAGGACATGGAAGGTACATAACAACACAATCCCACAGATTTACCGGTTTAGAACTTTTCATGGTTCAGAGAAGGGCGAAACAAGCTTAAACATCTTTATAATGCCTTTTAATTTAATTCTGATGGAAGTCTGGCGTCACGAGTATATCGCAAATCGTCTTCGGTTCCGAAACTGTTTGGCATTGTTTTCTATGGCAGCTTCCAGGACTTTCCGGTGGCGCGGGAAATGAACAGACTGTATGTGCCTGCAGCTGCAGGTCCTGCCTTGTTCACTGCAGAGCAGCAGGGCGGCGTGTGTCTCTGTCGGACTGTGCACGGATTTTGAAGACAGAAAATGCCTTTAACCCGCTCCAAGGTAAGAAAAGCTGCCTGACATTTTCACCTTCATTAAGACGCACGACTTCAAGGCGGTATTTATTTATTAACTTGTGATTAAAACCAGTTAGATAATCACTCAAATCGCAACTTTTTCTTACAGTTGAGCAGCAGGTTTAAAAAGATAAATTATGAAGCCCAGTGCAGATGCCAAGCATCTGTAAACTCATAGTTACTAAAATAATTGAGTTAGGTTTAAGATGAAAGTTAGTCCATTTACTCGGGTTTAACTTTGTACTTGGAGGCGTTTCCTTTAAAACTCGCGGGAATTTGAGGAACTGGTCATTTGTGGGTGGAGTTAACTTCAACTTCGTCAGACTTTATGGTTTAAATATATTTTTTTTACAACAAAAACATCAATCTAGCCTTTTTTTTCTTTTTCTACTTTTCAAAGAAAATGAAAACCTGTTGTATTTTATGCGGTCTGAATGTACACACTATTTCATACAGAAACTGGCAGCCCAGCCTCCATCCACCAGGATGAGCCTGAGGAGCTTCCGCAGTGTCCCGCTGGTTCCCATGGAGACCTCGTCCTCATCCTCTTCAGACGACAGCTGTGACAGCTTTGGGTCTGACGGAGGCTTCGCCAATACGGTAACAATGAAATCTGACCACAGATATCATGCGGCAACTGCTCGCCTGCGGTAAATGCAGCTGACACGAGTGCCTGTTTCAGAGGAGCATCTTGAGACAGAGGAAGAGGACGGCAGAGAGACCAAAGGTGTCCGAGGCGACGTCAGAGGAGGACACGTGCAGCGGGTTCGAGGAGAATGTGATCAGCAGGCAGATAAAAGCTATGGTAAGAAACTCACCCGCGGCGTATTTTAAACTATGCGTTCGTCAGAAAATATATTTTTCTAGTGGTTAAAAAATGTTTATTCTCTTAGAAAGTAGACGGCGAACCTTCAAGACGGGGCCGCAGGCCCAACATCCTGAAGGTTGCCTTGACTTTCCCCACGAAGAAGGCGGACAGGAAGAGGCCTGTGTCAGAGCCGCTGCCTCAGCCTCAGCTGCAGGAATCGGACTCTGACGGGGAGGAGAACTTCATGGACAAGAGAGCCCTGAATATCAAGGAGAACAAAGCAATGGTGCGCTTTAATTTCTTTCGTTCAACATTACAGGATGCTAAAGGCTGGACATGTAACTGTATGTTTGCTTCATGTTTTACTGGCTTATGTTGTGGCTTTTTTTATTTTATTTTTTTTTAGCTTGCAAAGCTCATGGCAGAACTGAACAAAGTACCTGGACTTTTTCCAGGAAGACGGATGGCATTTTCAGCATCAAATACGGTATTACAACCTGACTCATTTCAACATTTACAGCCCTTTGTTGCTTTATTCCGTATAATTTAATAACACTTTACACGTCCTCAGCCCCGACAGGTGCCTCGGCGGTCACTGGGAACGCCCAGAGCTCTCAGGAAAAATCCACAGCGCCTGTCTCGACCTCACACACGCTCCCGCTCGCTGGTGGACGGACCTCCTAGCCCCGCCCCCGAAGAAGAACCTGAGGATAAGTACAACCTGGTTCGCAAAAGCCGCTACTTTGAGGAAGTGGATGAACTCGTAAGTCGCATCAGAGGAGCTGTTAGTCGCTCTCGTGCGTGAGCGTTAATCGTGTTTTCATGAGAGGTGTGTATCCCCTGCACAGCCCCGACGGCGCTCCTTCAACGGCACCAAGGCGATCCCTCATGTCGTGCGGCCCGTGGAGGACGTCACGGAGGCGGAGCTGCAGCGCATCTGCCACAACGTGCGGGAGAAGGTCTACAACAGCTCCACTGTGAGTTCTGCTGAAAACATTTCACTACGACTTGTTTGTGGAGAGCTTTTTAAAATAATAATTTTTTTTAAATTCTCCTTTCAGGGATCTACTTGCCACCAGTGCCGACAGAAGACGATCGACACCAAGACGAACTGTCGTAATCCAGAGTGTTTGGGGGTGAGGGGGCAGTTCTGTGGCCCGTGCCTCCGTAACCGGTACGGAGAAGAGGTCCGAGACGCTCTGCTGAATCCCGTAAGTGCTAAAGCGTATATGAACGTGATCGCCACTCGTGCCCCGTATGTTGAGCGTGACTTGATTTCATTCCTGCAGGAGTGGCAGTGCCCGCCGTGCAGAGGCATCTGCAACTGCAGCTTCTGCCGGGCCCGAGAAGGCCGCTGCGCCACGGGAGTGCTGGTTTACCTGGCTAAATACCACGGCTTCGATAATGTCCACGCTTACCTGAAAAGGTGAGCATACCTCTGTGAAATCTCATGCTGTTTTATAATCTTCCGTGTGTCGGTCATTCATACGATTTCCATCTTCTGTGCAGCTTGAAAAAGGAGATGGAAGAAGAGAGCAGCAACTGAGATGTGAAGAACCTGAACCTGACTGACACCTTCACACGGCCAGCTGAGACTTTGCTCCCAGTTTTTCCTTTAAAGCGCACAAATCTAGCTGTTCTCGTTAGTGAAATTCTGTTTTGAGCATCGACTGACATTTATCAAGGTGCTTTCTCCAGCTTCACGTGTTAAGCTCTTCATGCTAAGACTGGAGGAAAGCAATTAGAGGTGAATCTGAACCTGGAGATGACTGCATCATCCCAAGATGTATATGTACGCTGTATAAAGAGCTTTTATTCCTAAATCATCCTTCCTGCTGCAAAAACGCTTAAAGCTCATTTAGATGATTGCTTCTGTAAATTGCTGTAAATGTATTGTTTTCATGCTGCCTGCTTGGAAATGAATTGGCCTCCAGGGGACCCACTTTTGTACATTTTTCTTTTCTCTTGGCTTCAAGTTAATACTTGTGTTTTTACAAGTTATTCTTTTTGTTTCATGAAAAAAAAAAAGAAGTTGACGTGTTCTCCAGTAGAAATGGCCCAGTGATCTGCCTGCGTTGAGGGGGGGGGGTGCAGGTGGAAAGGGCATAGACTGAGGTCCACTGCCTCCCTCTTCTAAATCGAGAGGAACTGTGATATACTACAGCGCCTGGTTAAATATCCTTCATTAGATAACTGTCACTAATGGTGTGGAAACAATTAGCACACTCTAATGGGAATCTCATACCTGTAAATCATTTTACCCTGTTTAAAGCACATTCTCGCTCTGCTTCAGTCTCTTTGGCTCATTTTCTGCAGTACATTGTTAAGTAGGAATGGTTGAAGGTGCCAGTGAAGTGACTGGAGAGTTATGGCCTGCGTTTTCTGCTCGCCAGTGTGATCCTCCGCACAGACTTGACACGCACTTAACCTTTGCACTGGTCACCTGTGGTCACAATTACTTGATCCTGTGGTACTGTTTTTTAAAAAAAAATGCATTGGGGGCGGAGCTTTCTTTACTGTAATTGCAGGTAGAGGTTTTATTGTTGCTTGTATTCACCTATTTCTGTTCAAGGGAATCGTCTTTCTGCTTATTGGATTATTATCATTTTCAATAAAGCATTGAAACTGTAGAAACTGTCTCTATCTCTTTCTTCAGAACAGTAGCGTCTGGTGTCATCGAGACTTTAGCAGCGGATGAAGATGTAAAGGCAGGAAGTTTGATGTTTTGCTAGTTTTTGATTTTCACTTCTTCACATAAACGAAACCAAAAAAAAAATCTTAAACTCACACTTACCAGCGAGGCTGTCAACCAGGAGATGTATGTTGTCAATCAGATGGTTGCACGAGCGTGAACGGGTCAGATAATCACCGTTAACAGCAGCACAACGCTGAGCTAAAGGCTAAATGCAAAATCCAAATACATGTAAAAATGGACAAACAGGTCTACTTGAAAACACTCCGTCCTTCGATAATTTCACTGTTTAAAAGGGTAAATCCAGAATTTTCTTCACTAAATGTGATGTTGAAATTGATGGAATACTGGATAAATGCCCCTTACAATATTGTAATCATGATTAATGTGATATTGTTACTCAAAAATCACTGATCATTCTCAGTTTTTTGTCACTTAGATATAACTGCAGTAGAGGACTTGAAGAGTCTGGAAAAGTAATCTTCCTCAACCCAGCCTGTACCGAGACAAAGTTCTGCTACAGAGGTTGACACACGGCTTGTTTGAAATAGTTTCTAATCACTGAATTCAGCTTCTGAAACTGAAAATGTGGTTAGAGACGCTTACAGTCTTGTTAGCAGGACGGCTTTCAGCTTTACATTACTGTTGTCATTGCAGCTGCTCTGCTTACTGTCATTTGAGTAGAAAGCAAGAAAGGAGAGAACTGAAGATATTTGACATGAGCTTTAGTCACACAATGCACGAAGAGCATTCGAAAACAAGGTCTGCTGCTTCTGCGCATAAACTGGACCGATGTGCAGAAGCAAATGTAAAGTTGATGTGATGCTGTGATCCACTGATCCTCCATGTTGAGACTCGTTTTACTGTAGACTCCCATACAAAGAGGAGTCCTCATATGTGGACCAGTCCACACGATGATGAAGAGATCCAATCTATAAACTCTCACTTCAAATAAAAAGAAAAAGTTTTTTCCGTTCTGAACAACATCCGAGTTTTGTCATTCTGCATGTCTTTGTTGCCAATTTAGCTTTTTTCAGTCATTTAAAGAGGTAAACTAGAGTCTCTGGAAGCTACTGTGTGGCACTTGAGCAACAGGAAGTCAGACCAAAACAAACTCAAAATCAAAAGTTCTTCAACAAGTGGAGCTTTGCCTTGTCATTATTTAACAAATATTAAGTGAAGATACAGAAGTACGCCGCATGATTCAGACACAGATTTAAATATCGTAGCAGTCAGTTCAGTTTGTGGTCAGTTCATTGAGGTTAGTGGTAATTTGTTGCACATCTTATTCAGGATGATGTCTGAACTTTGACTAGGATGTTACTGAGCCTTGAGTCTTTTCTTTTTTAGCGACTCTGCTGTAGATTTAGTGGTGTGCTTGGGATCATTGTCCAGCTTTCAATCAGGCTTTAGCCGTCAGACAGTTGGCCACGTTTTTGACTCTCGGACCCTGTTTACACCTGTGATCAGTGATCAGATTGCAGGTGGGCAGCCGTCAGTGCAGGAGTAAACGCAGCTAACTGCATTTGGGAATGTATTGGCTGGGGGTGTAAAAAGCCATCAATATACATCGATTTAATAATGAATGATCCAATAGCATCGATCAGAAATGTAAACATCGATCTCATATCAAAATTGGTAATAATTTTTAAGTTTTTACTTTGAAATTCCTCCTTTTTCCGCCAAGGTGTGCACACCTCCAAGCAAAGTGGAAGCGGTGCCATGGAAAGTTGCCACGAAAGTACCAGCAAAGAGATAATCTCTACCAGAGGAAATAAATTAGATGTCTGGAGATATTTTGGATTTTGGAGAAAACACAGGTCAACCGACAAGTCGCAAGCTGTGTGTAAACAATGCCACTTAGAGCTAAAATATTCAGGTAACACCACAAAACCTCACCGTACATCTCTAGAAAAAAAACATGACATTGACCCACCATGCTAGTGACGTTTACAAAAATAATATAGATACATCATCAGCAGTCATGACCAGCTTCTTCCCACAAAAACTAAACCACAACTCAAAAAGAGCAGCAGACATTACTGCGGCAATTTCATATTTCATATGTAAAGACACGAGGCCTTAAACTGTTGTAGAGAACCAAGGTTTTCATGAGCTTCTACAAACTTTAGAGCCGAGATATATACGTGTCATCTTATCGATAACGCATCAGAAATGAAGGATTACATAAGTTATATACTATAAATGAATATATATCATTTATAATATACCAGTTATATATAAATATAATATATATTATATAAATGACAATATATGATGATATTTTATATATTATCATATATGATAAAAGCATCAAATCAATAAACTTTGTGTTAAAGGTTTTTCATTTACTTTTATATATTGTGAAAGTTTAAAACCTCCCCATATCTGACAGTGGTATGTCATTGTCAGTTTTTGTTGGGGAAAAAAAGTTTTTCATATGATGCTTGTTGACCTCCGATATAAAAATTTCAAATATTTTATTGTGATTTGGCATGAATTTAAGGTATTGTGTTGCAGTATGTGATATCTGATATCGATCGCTGGCTCCTGATTTCAATCGTATCAAAATCGAATCGTGATAGATTTTCAGATATTGGCAAATATCGAATAGTAGAACTTATATATCATATCGTGGTGAAACTTGTGATCTACTCCTTAGTATTGGCTGAAGGTCTTGATGCCCAGTTTCTTTTTATCTTTTTAAAGATTTGTTTCTTTATATTTTATTTTTTGGGATCCGATCACTCAAACTGTATTTGGAGGTGGTCTGTGCCACATGTGGCCACAATCTCTTACCAGTGTTTTTTTTTAGTGTTTTCTCATTCCCATTATTGTTGTAAATATTAACACGCTAAATAAAGATGAAAAAAAAATCTGACTGACCTGAAGCTTCCTTTTTTTTTTCCTGATACCTGGACGAGTGCATTGTACATTGCTGCCTCGGTGCATTGGTAAAAAAAAAAACAATCACAAACTGCTACCTGACACACATGTCAGCACCAGGCATGAACAGACAGCTTAGCATATTAATACCAGGTGTAAACATAGCATCGAATATTTTGCGATTCAAAGGATTTCATGTTATGCACAATGTGACCGGATCATGTGGCTGCAACCGAAGCCCACATCATCACACCTCCACCTCTGTGCTTAGCAGTTGCAATGAAGTGTTTGTCCTTGGGCCTAAGCTTAAACTTTCCTTTCTGATCAAGCTTACAGTAAGGGGTAGCTTTGTTGATGACATGCACACACTCTTATTCACGTGCTGTTATTATTGCCCCCCCAGCCCTCACTGAGTCTGCTCCTGCTGGAGGTTTTCCAGCTTTGTTAACCAGGTTTCCTTTACTCTCCGATGTCACGTGCCTGTTCAGGACGGGGGATTGGACTGAAGTAAAGATCCGATGCAATCTGTTCCTTTTTATGAATTGGCATTACATGAAATTAGAATTTTGGACTCAACTGGAACGAATTTGATTATGCATGAATAAAAATGAATTAGACTTTACTTTGGACTCAATAAATCAGCTGTGCAATTTAAAGAAAACTAGGCTATAGTATAGATATAACTTGAACTATAGCTACTCCCACTTTTTTTTTTAAATCCCCCTTTTCCCTCCAAAAGCAGGCTTTCAAAAACTGTTATTAGTATAATAAAGATGCACTTGAAAATGCTAGTCCTGTATTAAATACCAATGATCATCCACTTTGGGATGATGAATATTTAGGGAAGTAATTGTTTACAACGCCAGAGCATTGAGCTGATCTGGTAATCAGGCTATGAAATACAATATTTATTCATTAGAGCAGATTTAATGAGGCCTTGCGGTGCTAATTATGAAAACCAGTGTAGCAGTAAATGAGTAGCGCGCGGTGGCGGGCTGCGGGGTACCTGTATGGAGTGACTGGGGGTTGAAGTGCCCTGAGTACCATGGCAGAGTGAGCAGCAACATGCAGCCCTGACGGCGGCCGTCCAGCCAGCAGCTGCACATCACCAGACCTGCAGAAAGGTCCCAGATGGACCCTGCGTGCACTTCTCTTACAAATTTAGAAATGATGACTGGATTTCACCCAACACGTCATCACTGTAAGACAAAAAAAAAAAAAAAATCTGAGAACAGAGGGGCTTCTGAAGGATGCAAACATTGTTTCACTGATGTACCATCAGCGATAAAAACTGACACGGGCTGAGCGCTTAATCTGCAGATTCTATTTGTATGCAGGTCTGGAGATATGTGGTAGGATTTCACAGCGTAATATGGGCTTTGATTGACTGATATTTTCATTATGGCTGCAGGGTAGCGTGAAGACTGTTAATTTGCTCGAGAGTCCTGCAGGTCTACGGTGATTGTAGCAGAGCCTGAAGAAAAGCTGAATAAATGAAACTCGCAGGGCACAATCACAATCTGTGGGTCAAAATCAACTGATTAATTATAATTTAGAATCAATCTGTCAGGCCTCTGTAATAAACACTCTTTCAGGCTTGCTGCTTAACAACCAGCTCTACACGCTACACCGTGGCACACCACGTAAAGCTACATTATTACATGATGCTTGGAGGAATATTCCCGATAATAAAATAAGATAAAACATTTAGAAGAAAAGAGCAGCCACCGTGACCGTTCCTATTTTTTTTTTTTTTTTTTTTTATGGATCTCAGCAAGAGGACTTTCTGCACAAGAATACCCCACTGGCTCTGACCTCTACATCCTGTAAAGTATAGTGAGGAGAGTGCTGTTAAATGCATAGTGAGCGACTCTGGGTGGCAGGAGGCTTATGACATGTTCCTTTCCTCCTGTTCCAGCCTGGAAAGTGATGGAAACAGCAGTTTGGTCCAGGTGTCAGGGACATTATCAAAGAAAAGGGCTGCCTGCAGTTGCTCCATCTCACAGGAAATTGCCAACTCACCCTAACAAAGGAAGGCATGAGTGCACTTGCTGCTGCCTTCAAGGGGAGTGTGATAAGATGACATTATAAATAGAGAATTGTTCACGGAGGTGGAGGCGTGCGCACATCAGGCAGCCGAACTTGGCAATTCAGTTCCTCGTGTGCAGGTCCAAAATATTCTGTTGGTTTTTTTTTTAAATAAGAAAAAAAAATTCTTTAAATATCTGCTTGTGCAAAGGGGAGTCATCCATTTGGTGTATACGTTGAACTGTACTTATGGATGCTATTACAAACCTGAGACTGCTGCATCACTGCATCAAAGTTCAACTCGCAATTCTGGCGAACCTGAAAAGGCAAAGAAAAACAATTCACCTTACAAGTAAATCTAGTCAAACCTTGTCACACACACACACACACACACACAAGAAGTGAACTCACACGGTATAAGATAAAGATGAATTTCCAGGGTGGACATTTTCTCAAACAATCAGGTAATTTTAAGTCTTTCCATTTCACGTTAATCGCACAGTCTTTTCTTTATCCACCAAAATCCGTTCAAATTCTTTTTTCAAAGTATCCAAAACCTGCTACTAACGATCAATCAACAGCCACAGATTCTGTTGTTTAAACTGTGACTCCTCATCATTCATCTCCTGATAAACAGTTCTCCTCAGCACCTGAAGGGGGAGCCCTAATACAGGTAACTCAGCCCCACTTTGTCTTGCCTCAACTTTCAACAAGTCCTCAGGAGCTGAAGAGAGAGTGGAAAAGACTTTAAGTACCACATGCCATGGAGTCTGAACAAACAAAATGAATAATCCAAAGAGAAACTGATTTTGATCACGTGCGACAAACATTTTGCCAAAACTAATGTCTCTGAAGTGTTGAGGGGAGGTTGCTGTGGCTGCGTTTGAGCTAAATACTCAGCGGCTGCAAGGATAATGTGCGTGCGCCGTCTTATGACACATGAGGTGAAATTTTCCATACAATCCCAGCAATAGTGCGGGAGCCGGGGAAGGTGGTGGTCCGGGGATGGGGGTGATTATGGTCAGCACTGTAATCTGTAAATCTATTCTTACCCCAAGTAAGAACTGGTACATTGGATTGATTTTATTGAGATCATACATTATAAATGGAGCATGGAGGAACTTACAGCCTTGAGACGGTGGTGCTCACGTGCTTCATTAATTTTTACTTCATTAACTCTCTCCTTCAGAGCTTTCAACGGAGAATTCATTGCAGGCCATGAATCCAGGCCGCAGGGAAGTGGACATCAGCCTTGGATGACTTTCAGCAGACTGGATCCACTGCTGTCCAAACAAATCAGGAACACTTCAAATACACGTAACCCTCCGATCGATCCGTATTCATGCATGAGGCCACCTCACTTGAACTTTAAAAAAAACAAAAAAACATGCCTGCTGGAAGTTTTATTTATGTCGACTCTACAAAGGATACAAAGTTCAGCTGCAGGGCTATGAGGATGCAAAATGGTGATCACACTCTCTCATTTTTAGATATCTGCTCTTTTTTCCTGCAGCGCTTGCTTACATTTGTGCCTGTGTGATACTTTGGCACCCGCTTTTTTGTGTCACAGCAAGGAATTTCAAAATCCCCAGTGGACCCATTAGAACGGGCCATTTGTTTAATATTACAGCCTTAAACCCAACAATATCAATCAGTCATGAAAGCACCTATGCGCGCCGCTGTGCCCTGCGTCACCATTAACTCCACACAAGTAACGGCCTCCGCTGGATCTCAGGGCGAGGGGAGGGAGGGCGCCGGGAAACAAAGAGGGATAAATGGATGGTGTCGGTTTGCTCTTGCACCCCCTGCCCAACTCAGCGACGTTCGCCCCCTTTTTTGTCTGGCGACTGACCCGCTCCCGGACGACACAGGAGAGTGAAACCGTCGTGAGCAACTGGAGTGAAACTGGCAGAGGAGTGTTTGAGTGAACAGCTGGACAGGTTGAAGTGAAATGTGCAGCAGTCCAAATGTAAAGATTCCCTCAGATTTGAAGATAGGTAACAAATATCCTCCATCTTTTTCCACAAAAAATACAAGATGTCTCCTTCACCCGAAAGGCCATTCTGCTGTGTTGAAGTTTCGACTTCATGCTTGTGAGGTTCTTAATGGATCATGATGGACTTAAAGTCATTAAAGAAGAAAAAGCACAGTTTTTGCAAGCTTTAGACTTAGTGTTAACATGTGTGCAGGAAAACATTAAACAGCCTTCCTGAGTAAAACATTGCACAATCTGCAGGTTAAGCAACAGATATGTCTGCATGTGACTGAATGTATCCAGGCTTCTTGCTTGGAGCAGTAAAAAAAAAAAAAAAAAAAAAATCTTCAAGGACTTTGGACTGGTTTGGCTTCCCTCACTAACACTCCAGCAAGAAGACCCTGTGTGCTCGGGGCTTTTCTAAACTTCTTAACATTTCAGCTCTGTTGCTGCAACCGTCTCGCGGGGGACATGTGTGAGATCCGTTTCGTCACGCACGTTGAATGATGATTCCCTCATTGCATCTGCCGTCAGACAATATCTCCAAAAACTAACAGTTTGACCAAATCCAGTAAAAACATTTGGGGAGAGCTCTTGAAGGGAGAATTAATGGAAGCAAAAGAAAAACAGCTCTTTAGACAATTAGCACCAGAGACCGCTCTGTAATCTTAAGATTATATTCACCACTTAAAAGCGGCACACATGGTTTGTATTGTGGCGGGGCAGAATGAACAACAGTCGAGTGGATTTCATTTGGCCTCCCCTAATCTGTATTTCCTTTAACATGGCTTTATGCTGTTCAAAAATGTCCTTGCTGATCAAGTCCAGCTGCAGCATGCTGTAAAATCTTTGAGTACATTTTTCCCATGAGGACAGAGTGTTTGGTCTGAGGAGTGTTCCTAGCTGTGTGTCTGATGTAATGAATGTTTATTTCTACTGAAAACGTGTTGCAATGAAGATGTATTTCTTCCTATATAGCAACTTACCTATTCTTTTATACTATATATATATGAAGATGTCTTGTTGATGATCCCCACAACAATCTATTCTGCTTTGAAAGTGAGGCTTAAAATAGAGTGAAATGAATGTACAATTCATTTTTCTGGTGAACCCCCCTCAGGGCGATCCACAGCACCCCGAGGGGGACCCCAGTTCTCAGTATATTGGATCTGGTTAACAGGAACATCCCAAAGCAAGGTTCATTTAAATAACACACACACAAAAAAAAAAACTAATTGCTAAATCTGAAATTTAACCCTGGGGCTGGTTGCTTAACTAAACATGCTTTGGCTGGTTAGGCTGAGTCACAGAGGAGATGTCTGGCACACAGATTGAATTTGTTCTCCTGAAAGTCAAAGGCAGGAAAACAATTAAGTGTCTGCAGCACATTTCACTGTGTACCACTTGACACAGTTTTTCACATCATTGGGGCAATTGTCTGCTGAGAGCGACGAGACAAAGCCATTACTTTCCGCGTTCGAGAAAAGACGGCTTTGTTACTTTCTGATTTTGAAACATTTCAATTAAGCCACTGATGGAGATAATAAATATAATGGCGTGCGACTTGCACTGTTTTCTTTTGTCCTGTCACATCCGTTTTCACGGCCAGAGGCGCATCTGAGGGAGCTTCGGTCCCAGACGAGGGCTGATATGTGTGTGTGTGAGTGTGATTGTGTGTGTGTTTTGCCATCTTTCCAGGGCTCCTCTCCTATCCTCAGCCCCCGTCTTTCATTCTACGTCTAGTCCCTTTCAAAACAAGGTGAAGTTCAGCAAAGTTTCTCTGCAGAGATGATCAAACAGTCACATCACTAATGGCGATGGTTGACAGGGCCAGTGAATACAGATCAGCTTTAATCGTGGTGGGTCTTACTGCCACTGTCTGTCAATCTGAGCCTTTGAATTGGTGGAAATTTGCTCTGTTCATTCTGTTAAATGATGTATCCAATTAAATGCTTTAGAATTCACGATCTTCAGTCAAGGTTAAATGAAAGCAGTTACTCCTGTCAGTAAGGTGATTAAAAGCTGCCTACATCGAGCACATTTTGTGCAAAAATTTAAATTCGGGGAACTAAAGCATGAATCTTTATTCATTACGTGCAGTCCTGCTCTATAAATGTTCGGTGCAGTCGCTCTTAATCACCTTGTTCATTTTAAATCTCACTTTGGCCCCTTTTATTAAGAAGCATCCTGGCATTCAAATAACAGGGTTTTGCATATTCTGATTAAACTTTCTCAGCAGTGAGCTCACATTTGAGGGGGAACCTTTTGTCTTTTTATTACAGATAACATGTGGGCTTTAACCTTTTAAAATAACCTCCCCGTTGCCAGATAGAGTAACAACTACCCCCCCCCCCCCCCAAAAAAAAAAAAAAAAAAAAAATCTGATTACCTCTTCAACTGTGACTGAACTTCAAACCTTACTTGGCAAAACAAAGAAAAATTTTACTGACAATTGACATTAAAATGAACAAGTGCACGAGAGTGAGGGAGTTAATTTCCTTTCTGCAAGATGAATGTTGTACCGGGTTATTAATGAGAATATAATGTGCTTGTGCAAGTAAGTTTTCTGCGTCATGGTGATAAATGTGATGAAGGAGGTGAGGAGCACGTTGACTAATGGGTATTGTCCGGGGATCTGATCTCGCTGGCCTCCCGCTGTCTGAATTTCACACATCACATGATGTAAATACCCCCGAGGTCCACCAGTCAGGCCGCTTGTTACAAAGACAACTCTTGGCATTTCTCCACAGCTTCTGGTTCTTCCAGGCTCACATCCAGGCGCGGTCTGGACTGTGTCGGATGCACACTTGTTAGCGTCTGATAGCAGCACTCTGGTTTATCTGAAACATTGTTAACTCTTAGGGTGAGGTCAAAATCCGATCCTTCGTGCAGATCTAACATTGAAACATAAGTACTCTGCATTTGCATTTGGGCTGTTCATGTTTGACGTTGATCTGGTATGTTATAGGTCGGAGAGCAACTGTCACAGACAGCGCAGATGTCCAAAAACAAGCTAATTCAGAGGAAACATGACAGACAAAACCATTGTTTGTACTGTTCTGAGATTTTAGGCTTTTTCTTTGCTTCCGTACCACGACTTCTTTCAGACAAGTGGAAAACAGAAGCATTCAGCGCAGGCATATATTGTTAGGCCCTAAAGTATCTGGACAATGATTTTTTTAATAGTTTTGCTTTTATACATCACCATAATAGATCTGAAGTAAAGTAATTACGATGTGATCAAAGTGTAGACTTTCAGTTTTAATTTTTGAGAGGATTTCCCATTTAGGATTTATATCCACTTTAAGCAAAGGACATCTATTTTAAATAGGCCCAAAAAGGTTGACGGCGGACGTCTGGAGCCCACGGACATCACCAGATTCTGAGTTTCCTTCCCTGGAGACTCTTCAACCACTGAAACCATCTTCAGTTCCTGCCTGTTTCTGTTCCTGGCCCTCTCCCTCTTCAGGTTTGTCTTCAGTACCTGAAAAACACGCTCTGTTGGGCTGAGATCCAGGTGACTGACTCCACCAGGGAAGAATATTCCATTTCTTGTCCTTCAAACAGTCTGGAGCTGCTTTGACAATATGCTTAGGGTCATTATCCATCTGCGCTGTGAAGCACCATCTGATCAGTTTTGTAGCTGGATGTCAGTAGAGAAAATATCCACAACGCACCTCAGAATTCATCATCAACATCATCAACAAACACCAGCGGGCCCGTTCCACCAGCAGCCACGTGTGCCCGTACCATAAAACCACTGCTGGGCCACATTGCATTATGGGATACAGTATACAAGGCAAAACTGGTCAGTTGCACACTGGAAAGATTTCCCCAAAGTAGCAAACCATCTGGGTACTTCTTGCATGCTAAAGACTGCACGTCTTTTTTTTTTTTTTTTTTTTTTAGGATCTTGTAACTTAAATTTAAGTTTACGTTCACACCAGTAAAGAAAGACAAGCCTTAAGATGGGTAAAGTCTGGTGGCGGTTTTGAGATATAAATGTATATTTAAAGCTGGTATGTGAGTCAATAAAACAAAAGACGAGAGGGTAAAACTAAAAAAGAAAAAAAAAAAACAGGGTCGAGTTGTCTCATGTTTGCAGAGAATCTTGTGTGACTTGTGAGTTTTACTATAAGGGTAAAAGAATGCAGCAGGAGAAGCAGAAAAAAAAAACATTTAAAAGGGGGGAAAAAAGTCTCCATAGCTTTCTAATTATTGAATACTATAGATGCATGATGGGACTTGGGCCTGAGGCCCAAGATGCACATTTGAACAAGTGCCAAGTACACAAACTAGGCTCACTCAAGGGCTCGGTAAAAAGAAAACAGTGGATTACATTAGACCTGTTCTCAAACCACCCCAATCCTGCCTGATACTCCCAGTGAAGAGACCATTTAAACTCTAGAAGGGGCCCAACATCAGCAGTTGGTCTCCTTTAAACAAGTCTGACTAAAGTAGAAAAATAAATAAAGCCTCAGGCGCCCCACTTTAATGTATTCAATTAACTGGTGTCCCTCTAGAGAACTCCAGTGCACACTTGGATAAAGAGAGAGCACATCGCCTGGAGATGAATACGCTGAATGCACTCATTCTGGAGACCATGATTGGAAATCTTCCTCAACTAGTTCTTACTTAATTAAACTTCCCTTCATCTGACTTTCTGTGGCTTTCGAGGGAAAATTGGCAGAGGCACATTAAAAAGCAGGGGGAACTTTGTTCACCATCGCTCGCTGTTTACGGGGCAATTCGGGAGACTTGCAGGGCCCCGTGATATCTCCCACCATCACCGCGGAAAGCCAACGCTGCCTGAAGGAACAGAGAAGTATATAAAATCTCCCGTTCAATCACAGACAATTATGTGGTGAAATGAAAGAAATTCAGCAGCCGTCAAGTCTGAGTGGGAGGGATAATTATCTGGCAGTCATTACTGCGCCCATTATAGCATTTAACCACATTCATATACTGTATGAACATACTGCACTGGCTGGAAACATGAAAATAATCTGAGCTGCCGTTTCTTCAAAATATAGGAGAAATATAACATATTCATCGCCGTGTCCTTGACTGAATGATGTATGTTAGAGTGAAATTTATCTAATTATCTCAAATATCTCTCATGAGATTCCATTCAGGGCTCTTTTGTACCATATTTTCCCTCTGCTGCCCCTTTGTGCACCAAAGCCCCAGTCGTGTTCTCTATTTATTAAAATCAATCTCTCCTCACTTCGCCTACATCTGCCATTCGCCACACTTTTTCCATAACAAATCAACTAAATCAAGCTCATTAAGTGTCATTATTAGCTATTTATTGTCACCCTGGGTGTAGGGCAGATAGGTCTACCACGCCCACGTGTCCCTCTGATGCCAGGGCCTCTGCTCGTCACAAACAGCTCTGCACTGATTCTAATTGGCCTCAATTGTGCCGCTCGCGCCAGGAAAAGATGTGAGCCGCGGCACCGTTTTGCTCCAGAACTTCTACATCTGTATCCCTACTACTCAGAGGAGCCTTGTGAGAATGAGAGGAAAACGCATTAGGGGCGTCATTGATGTTTTCTTTCACAGGCTGTGGAAAACATGCATGGAGAAGGTGGCCCTGATCCCTATTGTGTCTAAGTGTGCTGTTAAACACTGTGGACGCTCCTTAATGCAGCATGGCGAATGTATTTCCACAGCTGTCAGGGTGATGGACAGAGGGGCGAGTCTCTCCTCTGCAGTGGCATGCTTTTACCTGCACACAATAAACCTGCAGGATGGGGATGTCGACTGATGAGAGGGAGAGGAGAGGGTGGATTTATGCGTGCTGCCGTCGGAGGGGAGGGGGTGGAGGGCGCGGGGAAGTTCGTCCCATCACAGGAGTTATTAAGTTTGTCTCTCGGACACACTTGGTTTCACCAGGGTGCCCATCCCTCATTCATAATAGATGCTAATCTGTTCAGGGCTGACTGATGACAGAGCTTCCTGCCCTTCATAGAATTAGTCCTCAGCTTTATCAAAGGACCCAAACTGCCTGCTAATTAGACTCATTTCCTCCAGCATGAATTATTTATTCCCATTGTAACTGATCAGAGGCGATTGTGACGCATCACGCCGCTGCCAGTTTTCACACAGATGCGCATGCCGCCACAAGTTCTCAAACTCTCTGCTCCGTGTTTGAGACTCGACGGCAGCCGGAGCTGGTTCAGCTGTTTGAGTTAAAATGACACAGAACCCGGGGAAGGATGTTCGCTGCAAACCCAACAATATGGAAGAGTTTGTGTTTAATGAGGGATGATGTTTAAAATTAAAAAAGGTGATTCTCTCCTTCCAAGAACAGGATCTCATTTGGAAGATTCTGCTTTAAAACAATAACAACATGACCGCTGGTGTAACTACATAGATGTCAAGCAATAAAGCACGTTTATTAAAGTTTTATACTGGAGCATTTCCATGATGTTTTGCCCTGATACCACCATGATTCTCAGAGAATAATGCACATCTATCAATAAAAGAATGAGACAACATCCTGTTCATACGTTAACGGAGCCTAGCAGGGCCGGCTCTACCCAATTTGGTGCCCTAGGCCAGATTACCCCCCCAACTGAGCAATCACGACAGTTTAATTTGAGCATTTGACCAACGGTGACAACAGTTACTTTCAACTAAACTTGTCTTTTACTCTTGTCTTCCACTTGACCTGCCCTGACCTGACCTCTGATCCGCGCATCATGATCCGGACCCAATAACGACACGTCACATGCTCGCACATAATTTAGGAACATGTCACTGTTTATTCATTTGTAATGTTAATATGTACTTTTTTTCTAGACAGAAAACACTAAGTGAGGGCGCCAGTGGGCATAGAAAATTATTATTTTATTATTATTTTCCCTCAAGGCCAAGAGGGACTGGCGGCGTGGCGGCACCCCTCCAGCAGATGGCGCCCTAGGCGGCCGCCTATATCGCCTATGCCAAGAGCCGGCCCTGGAGCCTAGTCTGAATACTAGACTGAAGTTAAATTTTACTACTTTCCAACAGCAGCTGAAACCATTCAGCACCAAATAACTTCAGACAAATTCTAACATTTAAATGCTTTCATCCCAACTTCACCACTGAAGTGAAACCATTTCTATAATTATTATCGTCCTACAGTGAAGTATAGACAACCAACCAATAAGCATGCTAAATAAAGCCAGTTTTTATTGTTTTAAAAATATTTTGACGCCGAAGTCTCTTTTTCTCTTAAAGGTTTCTCTTAAAAAGAAAAAAAAGAAAAAAAGTGAAAAAAAGAAAGTTCTGCAGGTTGTCATATCTAGTTTTTAATATTTCAGTCTTGTTGAGATGACACTTTAAAAGACGTATCTAGATTGTAGATGCATCATGTGGCCGCAAAGGAACTTAAATGTTTAACAGCAGCACAGCCACCTTTAAAAAAAGGAATTAAAACAATCAATTATCTAAATGTTTGCCTTAAACACTAAATATCAGTGTAGACGGAGCTCCTCTCAGTCCGTCTGTACTTCAATAAACTCTAACTGGGTTTAATCCAAGTAAATAAAATAGAAATTTAATCTGAACTTCCTTTGCTGGCTCCCATCATCCGTCACTATCGTGTCACTACCAGGTAGTCTTCATGCAGGTCTTTCTTTTTTTTTTTTCTCTTCATTTTGCAGAATAGATATACTTTCTTTTACATTTGTGCTTCTGGTTGCATTTGTTCCTTATTAACACTAATATCTCTTATTCTGTTTAATTTTGAATGACGTTTTCAACATTATTCCACTTATTTACAAAGATTTACCTGCACACATGAAAAATTGGGTAACTCCTACATTTTTCGCTATCTTTATTAATGAGCATGTTCCCCGTTAAGTAAGCAGCAGTCTTCACTGATTGTCTTCATCCATCCTTTTCATTCCTTTCCAGCAATATTTCTTTTCCACGGTCCTCTTTCTGCAGAGAGCTGCATCTCAAAGTTAGACCGCTATTCATTTTCATTTAGGCAAATAATTTGGGCATTTTCTGCAGCCAGTTCCTGCGACTCAACAAGGACACGAGCAACTTTACACTAAAATGATCAAAACACAAAGAATGAGCGCACTCTCATTAGGAAGCAGGGGAATAATTACAGTTACTAATAATGCTCCCTATCTCCGTGTAGACTATTGTATCAAAATAGACAGCACACAATCTAGTGAAGCATACTTCCTATAGCTACTTAAGAACGTTCCAGCGGGAAGGTTTATGGATTTATTCCATAAGTTCTGTGTCCCTCATCAAAACATTCACTCCCTAATTACATCTACTTAAGCAATTTTGCGAGAGAAAAAAAAAAGTGTTGTGTTTAATTGCATTACTATCTGCAAGGCAGAAATATGCAGAGCGAAAAAAAAAAACGTATAGCAACGTGACGGTACTGCTAATTAGTCACATATTTGGCATGCATTACCAAATAGCACATTACTGCACAGATAAGAGGCTTCTGTTCCTGCAACTGTAATCAAACAAAGACAGATGTACAGATAAACAGTGGAGGGAAAGTTTGGAACGATTGTTCATCTGCTCTCGGAGAGGATCTTCCTTAAATAGGAGCATCTTCATCCACAACACCTATACGGATAAAGTTGAGAAAAGAAGCCCAAGTATCGCAAAAAGTATGAACCGTGCAGCCGCTGAAATATTCATGATGGAGCGTGGTGCATTTTAAAGAGCTCATATTTACAAATCAAGCGCAATCCATTGTGAACCAGAAACCTGCCATTTTCTCCCTCAGCGAGGGTCAGCGCACAATAAAGCTCAGCTTTAACACACAATTTAAAAGTTTTATTCAGGCGCTGAAGAGGTATTCTGAAAAAAGGAAAAAGAAAATGCTCCTTTGGTTGCCATTTTCACGTGAACAATAGGAAATTATGTTGAGGGAAGAAAGAAAGAAATCTTAAATAATGAATACCACCTTTAGTGATTGCAAATAATTGCGTTAAGTGGCTTATTTGCCTTAGGTCGGGGAGGGTGACTCCTGCATTACTAATGTGAGGATGTGAACCCTCACCCCCACTGATGAGGTCTATTCACAGCTCGGCTGCCCCCCCTCCCCCCCCTCCCCCCTGTTCTCCAGCATGATGAGGAGTGTGATGTCAAAGTTTCAAATCAATGAACTTATACTGTTATGTGGAGGACAGCAGCAGCAGGCGGAGAGCGAGCCCAGGAGCTGTGTGACGGCGTGAGAAAAAGTGCAAGTTGTTTGCTGCTGAAGCTGCTTTAACGTGAGTTAAACGTACATTTGAACTGTGTTTTCTCACAGAGAAAAGAGCCCACAAAGACACCTGCCTCAGCTTCCCTCCATCCCTGATGCTCTTCGAGTCCTCGCCGCGCAGAAAATCAACGTGGATTCATGTTTCATTTTTAAGATACTTAATAATCATGTTCCACCTCGTAACTTTTATCCGATAATCGTGTAATATTTTATCAATTAAAAGCAGGCGGTGGCATGGAACGGTCTTCGTCCAGCACCGGTGAAGGTCATGCAGGAGCTTTAGTCAGTCCGCTTTTTCAATATTACATCGAGCATCCTCTGCAGCCGGCAGAGAACAGAACAGAACAGAACCGACAATTTTTACAGAAATTAATGCAAAATCAACTGTTTTAGAGGTTCAGAGTATTTTTTTAAAATAAAATGTTCAATGCTATTGAGCAACAACAATGATGATGAAAACAAAGGTGCTCGTGTAGGGAAATAAAAAATTAAATACACATTTAATGTCCTCGGACATGCTGAACATTTCATGTCCTCTTGACTTGAATTAACCCATTTGCGGCCACCTGTCTCCAGTTTACGGGGATCTATTTGGACTTAATTGCTTTTGTGGCCAACCTCAAGAGGCCATTAAAGAAACTACAGCTTTTTTCTCTTGGCAGGCTGCCTTTGTACACCAAATACTGAACCAAAAAGTGCTTATGTGCACTCATGAGCCAACACGGATGCCACCAGCAGAAGAAAGGCACAAGGAAAAGGAAGTCTCATGTTTTCTGGGATGACGTTCTTGACAGTGGAAACCAAAATGTTTGCATGCAGCAAGGATGAAAGCTTTAACGGAAGTGAAGACCCCACCTAGAATAAAACATGGGCCACGGTTACATTATGTTTTTTAAATAATTCCGAATTAAACTATTTTCCTCGGAGTTTACATGGAAATAGTAATTCCGAATTGAGGTTTACATGGAAAACATGAGTGTATACATGACTGCTGAATTATTTTATTCGGAATTAAAATCAGAATAAACCAGCCACTTACTTTGGAATCAAGTCTAATTTGGAATTGACATTTTCATGTGGAATTAGGTGTTTACATTGTAACTTTTATTCGGATTTAACTTTAATTCTGAATTAAAGAGGAATTAAACTTCCCATGTAAACGCACGGATGGTGCGACCATGTGATGGGAGCAACTTTGCTGCCTGGGGCTCTGGAGATGCTCAGTGCATCAAATTAAAGATGAATAAAGAGGATAAACAAGACATTTTAGAGCAAATGTGTCACCCAGCGTCAGAAAACTGAGGTGAAGTTCTGAGTTATCGCAGCAGGACAACAACCCGAAGCATGCATCCCACAGATCAAAAGAGGAGTTGAAAAGGAAAGTTGGACTGCTTCAAGCTGACCAGCAATTAGATCTGACCTAAATCCCATTAAAAACCTTTGGAGAAGCTGATATCTGCCGGTGCAAAAAAAGGGACTCCTGCAAACTTAAAACACGCAGCTGTGAAGGAGTGGCTGAAACTACCGGCATGCTGGCTCAAGAAGCTCCTAGATGGATAAACATTTACAGGCCGTTGCTGTGCAGTTGTAGTATGAGTGAAACGACGGCACTGTCGTTTTCAGCCCACGTGAAGCGGATAAATTACAAACCCAAACCAACAGCGTTAAAAAAAAAAAAATGAAATACAATCAGATGCAACAGTTCTCCAGTTTGCTCTGCTTCACTGCGTGCACGTGTTGGCCGGTGAAATGAAAACATTTGAAACACGATCATAATTATGGCATGACTTACTAAACAAAGGTTTCGCTCAGAAATGTTTTCCAAAACACAGTCATCAGTCATCGGTTTACCTGTCCTGAGCCATTCAGCGTATTCTTGAACGGGCCTCTGGAAATAAGTAGCACGTCCGTCTACGTCTGGTTCATGAGCAACTGGAAGCCTTGGAACACAGTTACAAAACAATAAAACTTGATATGTTTTGTTTCATTGTGGACGCTTCCCATTCAGCTGCACTGGGTTACAGTTTACCTGTCAGGAGGAGAAAAAAAAAAAAAAACCTTCACAGGTTATTAGCAGTATGCTGGCAGACGGGGAAAAACAAAAATATAGAAATGACTGCGCGCATTGTGCTCCATTTGAAAAGAGATACCGAGGGAAATCATCAAGAGAACAAAAAAACAAAAAAACAAAAAAATCTGCCGCTGCCATAATTGCTTGAGGGTATCCAGTACTCTCTCATGGAATATATCAGTGGCCGCCATGTCTGGGGTTTGACCTGCAGGAGCAGCAGAAGTCTGAAGCAAACAAGGGACAAGAGATGCACCTCCCACTATGGACAGATGAAACAGTCCCCTGATGAGAGGAGGAAACCCTGCAGATACTGACCAGCTGGACAAAGACGACGCAGGCAGCTTCCAGCTCAACTGGGGATGCTGCCGTTCAGACTTTATGTTCCAAGAACGGAGGAAGATTCAGAGTTTCAGGAGTTCAAGTACGCTCGTATTGGACCGATGGTTTAGAAGTGCAGGTGTGGCTTTGTTTAAACAAGTCTGACTTGTTTGGAGATAGGCTTGAACTGCATCACTTACATGTTAATGGATGCCAAAAAAAAAAAACAAAAAGAAAATCAGTGTTTCACTACGTTACTGTCAAAACTGTTATTTTCTTTTACAATGTTCTGTGAAGTACCCTTAAAAAAAACATCTGTGTAAAGATAATTAAGAAGTTGAATCTTCTAAAACAGTGGGCCCCAACCCCTTAAATATAGTTATTTAAGCTTTATTTATTATATGAGTCTGAATGAGCTTTTAATTTTGAAAATGTTTTATTTTTAAAAATGACCAGATTCTCTCGGTTACATCTCGGTCACTTGAGCGCCAAAGATTTCACCCAGCTAGCAAAATGAGTAAGAAATCGTTTTGGCAAGTTTCCTTGTGAAGGGGGAAAATGCACAGTGAAGAGAAAGAAGAACAGCCTTCGACTTCTACGGTCCGTGGTAAAATTGTCAAGCGCTGACCGGTCCGCAGTTACAAAAAGGTTTGGGGACCACTGTTCTAAAATACCCGTTCTTATGTTTGATCTTAGTCAATCATACACAAGGAATTGAAGAGATCACATGTTGATCGACAAAGAAACGACCAAAGAGTTTCATGAGGTGGAAAAAATTAACACGTAACACACAAAACAGTTTTGTTCTAAAGTTATACAGGTTATACTTTCTGTGAAATTTAACTGTTGTAATGTGGATTTTGTGGCAGTCACAGTGCTTTTAGGCATTTCGTCTTGGAAAAATAAGAGAATTGCTGATAAATTCTGTGTAAAAATACAAGAAGAAGAAGAACCTGGAAGCCTGCAGAACTGGATGGAAAACATTAAACATAAAAACAGGGCACTTTATTTTAAACTAAGACCTTTGTTGTCACCGTAAACATATGATGAAAGTCATTCATTCATTAATTAACAACAGCCAGTTACTTAGTCAACACAGGGCCACTTATTTCTCTTTTCCTGCCTTATTAGCTCTCATGTGGAAAACAGCCTGACCCGGTCGTCAGCGACATTTGGCAAAACAAGTTTTCTTTTATGAACTGATAAATGTTTTAAGATTGTGAGCGTCTTTTCTTCCACGACAAACACTCATTTAGAAAGAACGACACCCATTTGAGCATTTGCATCTACATCCAGAGGAATAGGGGAGTTTTTATGATTCAGCCTTTATATATCATCTGTTTTCGTGCAACAGGAGCAGAGTGAAGGCAGACTCCAGATCAGTTCTGGCTGATTACCGTACACGAGAAAGCTCGTCAGTTTCAGATCTGGCACTGCAGAGTCTGGCAACTTCTTGAGCCGTCTCTTAATGGAAACGTTTGTGAAGGAGGCACTGGTTCTTACGGGTAATTTATAAGCTGATTAACACAAATGTATCATAATTAGAAAGCAGAGTGAAATTTCTAAGATGATTAAAATAATGAGGTTTGACTCATGCAGGAAGGAGTGAAGTTTTTGCTGTTCACGTAGTCTCTCTGGGGGCCAGCACTCAGCCTGTTAGGACTAGTGCCTCAGCGGCTCGCAATTAAATGCCTTCATGCAAAATGAGCACTCTGGCCACCTTTAATGGGAAGAGGGCTAACACAGGTGGTTGTGAGAGGCAGGAGAGGTGACGAACCTTGCAGCAGCAGCAGCACAAAGGTGTTGCACGGACGCCGCCGGGCCCCGGCTCATCATCCTGCAGAGTCACGTCTCGTCAGCAGCGTCAGGCCTGCAAGATACAAACTTTAGCGTGCATTCCTTCAGAAAAATCACTCACACCGAGGCGCCTCTGAAGTTTTTAATACGTTGTGGTATTTGCTTCAGCTCCAGCTTTTCCCTCAGTAGAGACAGCGTGACACTCAGCATCAACCTTTGAGTGGTTACTTTGCTTTTAATGGAGAAAGATGAAAGGAGCGGCTCATTTGCAAAATGCATTTTTGCTGCCCAATTATTTTTAATTAATTGATTTTAACGGCTACATTTCTGACGTAGCAAGAAATCAATTGAGTGGCCAAGTTAAATGACTGAATGAGAGCTCACGCTGACGACAGTCCAACAACAATCTGAGGGGACAATAATCCGAAGAGCTTCAAGCAGAAGGAGAGGGTTGCAGCCGAATCTTCCCCTCTGCCACAACGAGCTGTCTAGCAAGAAAAAAAAAAAAGAGATGAAGTGGAATAGATTCTTCTCGGCATATGTTATTACAAACAATATGCCGCCATGAAAAGAAATAAGGGGAGACCAATCTCTGCACACTGACCGTCCTGTGAACTGTTGATCAGCTTGAAATGCTTCTTTGTGCATTAATACACCGCAGACCCCCCCCCCCGAGCACTTTGAGTACAAAGCCTCCGATTTATGATTACCAGTCAACTAGGCAATAGCTCGCGGCCCTGTCGACACACCACTTCCTTTTACTTCCCTCATGGTGAGCTCGTCTCAGGGCCCCTGCAGGTTCAGAGACAAGGCTGTCAAGGTAAAGTGATCAAGGTGGATGCAGGCTGCGAGAAGCTAAATCGTGGCTGGGGGATGACATTCTTTGATTTTTAACCATTACAGAGTTTTCATAGAGCTGCAGTCAATTTATTTTATTTATTCTAATGAAGAGCATTAGGAGTGCCATAGTGTGCTGCGCTGCACATTGATCGCCTCGTTAATCACACTTTGCAGACACTCGCAAATCAAGTTCTAACAGCAAGCACTGAATCAAGTGCAATGAAGCATGAGCTCCTTCACAATTTATGATCTTTCAAATTGCATCTTTTCAACCATTAAATTGCAAGATACCATAAATTTTTATCCTTTCCTCCTCAGTCCCGCTATCGATTCTGTCGTGTGAAAAATAGAGGAGTTGTAAATTCAGGCAGTTAGACAAAATTTAAGCCTTGTCTTCGGAAGGGAAACTGAATGGCACAATGAAGGCTGTTAATTTGCCATTGAGAACAAATATCAGGGGTGATAAAAGAAAAAAAGAAAAAAAAAACCCAACAGGGGCTTCAAAGACATGGTTCAGGTGGGTTTCAGTACTCGGCAACCTTGAGCTCTTTTACTTCACCACCTCTAAGTGCCAGTGTCTTTTAAAAACCATTTTTTAAGATTAGCTACCTGATGTAGTGCAGAATTAAAATTAAGATCTAACCACAGAAACGGCCAGAAACGACTAAATCATTTTTTTCTGTGGCAGGCAGCCACAGATCCCACAGCTTTTAAAGAAAGAATAGTGATGCTCGGATTGCAGTATTTGTTCATCGATTTCAGTTTCTTTCTTAAATTTCTAACCTGCTTATTCCAGTTCTGACCAATTCTTATTTTATTCCTGAGAATGACAATTAACAACAACATAACCAGTTTTCCTCATTTTCATTTTAAATACAACTGCAAGAGATATATACCATCAATGACTTCCATATTTTCTCCAAAACTGCAGTAGTTTAATATATCTTCTTATTCTGTCACTGGAAATGAAAAAAAACAAACAAGTTCAAAATCCAACAGAAAAGTAGAAAAAGTAATGCCAATATAACCTTATTTATGCATGTGTGTGTGTGTGTGTAAATCACAGCCATCAAGCTGATGTTAGATGTCTGTTATAAAACTTATTATTAACCAAATAATTACAAACGAAATCAAAATGAAAATCATAAGAAACTGAATATGAAACAAGACATTTTTCTTTCTCTGAGAAAAATCAGCAAGGCTGAAGTATAAAAAGTCTTCTCAAACTGAACTTTCAGAACTTAAAAGTGGTCATTACATTTAACCTGTGGAAATCTACAACAGTTCTTACCTGCCCCATACTGATCTCAGAAAATGACATAATTGTCTTAGATTGCGTTTCGCTCACAGTAAGCTGGAAGGAACACTTGTCCAACAATACAGTCAAATTAGTTCTGTGTGATTAGGTGCGTTGAGCATCTATCCAAGCGCATTATAGATCCAGGAAAGGAAACAGAAGTACCGTGAATAAGAGTCAATTACTGTTATAAAGTAAAAGAGAGCAGGAAAACCAGTCACATGGTCCCAAAAGTAAAGAGTTAACCTCCTCACGTCTTTACAGACAACAACTCTCAAGTTTTGATTGGAAAGAGTGCCTGCTGTTACCCGTGGCATGAAAATAATAATGCCTGAATTTCAAAAGCATGTCTCAGAAAAGCTCTGAATTAAATAAATGTGTGTGCCTTATTTCTATTTGTCTGATTTAAATCTAACGTAAGAGGAAGGCAGCTTGGTGAGCGAGGAGCATTGATGTCTTCGAGTAAACTCAATGAAAATCATTGAGGATTATCCATTAGATAAACCGCGGCTGCTCGTCAAGAAGGATGTCCTCACCAGCCTCTGCAGCATTAATCATATACTAGCGCTGCAAAAGACAACTGTTGGGAAAAGGGTGAACAGTAAAAGTCCAGAAACAGAGTGACAGGCTGGAAGATAACATCGCTCCAGTCCCTTCCTCGGCAGGTGACGCCTGTCTAAGACAGCACGCCCAGTATGCCTCTACATCCTGAGCAAGGCAACGCTGGTCAGGCAGCAAGTGTTTTTGACACAGACACTCCCCAAGGGAAGGCAATTCAGCAGAGGAAATAGCACGTAAGGATAACAAACCATAAGAAAAGGCATAAAAGCTCACAAACATGGGATTGATCAGACAATTACAACCCATCTGGCTTGTTAAATTCAATCTGCTTTCAGAGGCAGGGCTGGAGGTTTTTACATCAGGCTGTTCCCAGACCTGCTAACAACTGAACCAACTGGTGATAGATTTTAATCATATGACATATTTTTATGTTGTTATTATTTAGCAAGGATATATGCATGAAAAAAAAAAAATACTTTTAAGATAGAGGTGGCAATATAGACAGCGTTTTCTACGGAAGGTTTGTTTTTAATGAGGAACTCAGTTGTAGATACTCACTGATTTGGTGGTATGAGATTTAAAAAGTGCAAGATAATCTATCATCTGGGCAACTGAGACGCGGCTAGAGTCAAACATCTGCACAGAAAGCTAAACGTCTTTTTTCCGATCCCCTGAACCACAAAGTTTCACAATGTTTCCCAAAGATTTTACAGACTTTAATGAGCCATAATGTTGCACATGCACTAATGTTTGTAAGGCGTGCAACAGTATGGACTCAACACTGTTAGATTTTTCATTTCAAAGTTCTTAACACATTGAAGTACCCCATACCCTCCTTCTTGGTTTTACCTTGTCTTCTTTTAAAAATCCACAGATGCCCCTCCAAAAGTGGTCTTCATAGATGTGGTTTTTAAGTCTGGACCACACTCATGGCCAAAACCCCTTTGGGCCAACCTGAACCGGTTCAGCGTAAAAACGACCTTAGACTTGCACCCTTGCCCTTGGAATATACACCCACCGGCCACTTCATCAGAAACAACTTGCTAGTACCAGGTTGGACCCCCTTTTGCCTTCAGAAGTGCCTTCTTTCTTGGTGGCATAGATTCAACGGTGTTGGAAACATTGAGATTTTGGTACATATTGACATGATAGCATCATGCAGCTGCTCCAGATATTTAAGATGTACACTGATGACGCAAATCTCTTGTTCCACCACATCCCAAAGGTGCTCTACTGGATTGAGATCTGCTGACTGTGGAAGCCACTGGTTACAGGGAACTTATTGTCATGTTCAAGAAACCAGTTTGAGATTATCATCTTGCTGGAAATAGCCATCAGAAGATGGGCACCATATTTTTGCGACCATAAGGCGTAGTCTCAGTTATGGGTGCCATTTCTGTATTTAACATATACATAAGGCACACTGGATTATAGAGCGCGGCAAAACATACCAGTACGTCAGCTTAAAGCATGCATGCTAGCATGTGTTTATAAAAAGGCAGCAGGGGCAAAACTCAGTTTGCTTGTACTTTAAGTATTTAGCAATGTAATCACCTTATTTATATTTTTCAAGTCAATCCTCATCCACAAACCCATCAAAGTCCTCATCTTCTGTATCCCAAGTGAAGCAGCTGGGCTAGTTCTCCATCGAACATGCCAGGTTTTCTCTCATCACTCTCAGACTTCAGTCTTGTTGCCGTGCAACTTCTCATTAATGATGGCGGCTTTTGCGAAAGCTCGAACAACAGTGGAAGCAGATACGTTAGCCCAAGCATCCGCAATCCATTCACAAACTGTGGCGTAACTCCCCCGGCGCTGCCTCCCAGTCTTAGTAACACTGTGTTCGCCATCTGTCATTCATCGCTCCCAAGCCGTTCGCAATTTTGCTTTGAACGCCTTGCTTACACCGATGTCCAGCAGTTGGAGTTCCTTTGTTAAGGCTCCCGGAATAATAGCAAGCGATTCCGGCTGGAAACTTCTCTTTAGGGAGTGTCTTACTCTTAAAAACCACCATAGGTGGCAGTTTCTGTCCATTACCATGGCAGCCAAGCACAACAGTAAGAGCGAATTTTTGTGTGTACCACTACCGTGCGCGTCCCCTTCTTCTCTACAGTGTGATTAACCAGGATGTCAAAAGTGAGTGGTACCTCGTCCATGTTGGTGATGTGGTTGGGCTGGATGTGTTTGTCAGCAATCTTTTTATGGCAGTCGGAGCAGAAGATGGCCAGCTTTTCAATGTAATACACTGGAAGTTGCCACGCCACGGTAGGCCTTGCCTGGATGAAAAGATGGCGCCGCCACTTCAAAAAACGAAAGCACCAAGATGGACCTCCTTGAAAATGTGCAATTTTCATTTTTCTGCGAGCGCCATTGCCCTCAGCCGAATGGGGATGGTAGATACGCTTCTCCTAGCTTTTCTTTGATCATTAATCCATTGCTCGAGTCGGTCTTCCAACTTAGGCCACCTCTGCTTTTTTTCCGCGAAAACTCAGCTTCGTCTTCTTGACTTTGCGAAGCTCATTTTCCTGCTTCCTCCACTTGCGAACCATGGATTCATTGATCTTGAATACTGAAGCTGATAGCTTGCAGTTTAAACTGTGCTTCATAAGCGTGTCTCTTCTCACATGCCATTTTCAGATGTCCAGACCAATGTTGTTTTGCATTGTGCACATAACGGCACTATATACCTACTGGGGGAACGCCTTTAGCATCTTCTTTCACGCCCACACTTCCCCCTTTAACGTCCTCATTCTGTCCTCTGGTCACGTCTGCCTTTCCTCTATATAAGCAGCGTGTCGGCAGGAAATGTTCCCAGTCACTCAAGCGGAGCGCTTATCAAAGTTACACATTTACAGATTTTGGAACTGAGTCCACACATAAGGCACATGGCATTATAAAGCGCCCTTTTTTGAAGAAAGTTTAAGAATTTTAAGTGCGCTTTATAGATGCAAAAATACGGTACACTGTGGTCATAACGGGATGGACATGATCAGCGCCAATATTCAGGTAGGCTGTGGCATTTAAACAAAGCATGCTCAGTTGGTACAAAGAGGACCCAAAGTGTGACAAGAAGACCATTATACCACCTCCACCGCTGGCCTGAACCATTAATTCAAGGAAGGATGGAGCCCCATTTTAATTTTGCTTATGGCAAATTCTGACCCTACCATTTGAATGTCGCAGCTAAAATCAACTCATCGGACCAGATGTTTTTTTTTCTTCTGTTGTTAAAAATTTGATGAGCCAGTGTGAACTGTAGCCTCGGTTTCCTGTTTTTAGCTGACAGGAGTGACACCTGGTGTGCTCTTCTGCTGCTGTAGCCCATCTCCTTCAAGGATCAAAGTGTTTTGCCTTCAGAGATTTGGGGCCAATTCCAATTCCTCCCTTAACCCTCAAGCTCAACCCTCGCCCTTAACCCTCAGTCTTTGGCCCTCAAAAGTAAGTGTAAGGGCTATCTCGCAACTTAGAAATGGGACACCCCTTGAGTGCAGTTACGTTTTCAGGACTTACGCCAAAGCTACATCCTGTCTGTCAAAAAAACTACGATGACGAAGAAGGAGAAGAAGATGTAGAAGAAGAATAAAATAATATAAATATATATAACGAAGACAGTAAGATAGTTTCGTAACATTTATGTCTTTATTAACTACGAAAATACATATATTTGTTGCTCGCTTTTTTCGGCGCAATCCTTTTCGAAGACGTCTTGGCAAAAATACGCAATGCCTTCTGGGTAGCCCTTACTTCCATGGGTGGTGCCGGAGAATCTCAATATTGAGGGCGATACAGCCCTCAAACTTGTCCCTCAACTTTCCTTTCTAAGAATCAGGACAGCACTAGCACTTAGCGGGAGAGCGCTTTTTTGAGATTGAGAGTTGAGATTGAGGGTTGAGGGAGGAATTGGAATTCACCCTTTAATCTGCTTACCTTGGGCGCCACTTTAAATCCCCTTTTTTCCCTGTTTTGATGTTCGGTTTGAACTTCAGCAAGTCCTCTTGTCCATGTCTACAAGCCTAAATTAATTTAGTTGCTGCAATGTGGTTGGTTGATTTGGCTATTTGTGTTAACAAGTAATTGAGCAGGTGTACCAACCAAATAAAGTGGAAGTGAGGGATACATACAGTCATGGAAAAAATTATTAGACCACCCTTGTTTTCTTCATTTTCTTGTTCATTTTAATGCCTGGTACAACTAAAGGTACATTTGTTTGGACAAACATAACGATAACCACAAAGATTGCTCATAAGAGTTTTATTTAAGAGCTGATATCTTACCATTTTCCATGGTTTTCTTGATTATAACCTAAATCACTTAAGTTTTTACATCAATAGCTATGGCGTTGTACTGCCAAAAACACTGCTTTTATGCATTCAGTGTTTTCTTTTCTGTCTGTTTTAGTTTAGTGGTACCAGGTATTAAAATGAACAGGAAAGTGAAGAAAAAATGGTGGTCTAATAATTTTTTTCCATGACTGTATATATATATATATATACACATATATGGCTGAACCCTTCCCTGAGATGCTGTTGTGCTGATCTTTTTTCCCAGCTTTGCTCTTCATTATACATTAATAATGTATCACAAAGAGAAAGTGTACTGTGACATTACACTTCCCTCTTGCGATGACTCAAACCGATATGACTTCATGTGTGAGCATCTATCAACAAACACACAATAGCACACTCAAAGAGAGACTTCTCTAGCCCAACAAAGAAAGATGCTACAGGGTATGACAACTTCTCAGGAACAACAAAATGCCGCCTGACAAGCTCTCCGGGGATGGTTGAGCTTCGGCAGATAACAGAGATATTTATCTTTTTATATAATGGACTACAGTATTTAAGTGGACAACGGCTGAGAATACAATCCGAATTGTTAAATGTGCCACAACAATTACATGGAGATGCAGAGCCAGAAATGGTGTGAGTAATCATGTGATGACAGTTTCATTGCATATCGACATTCTCCAGGGCATTGTCATCATCCATGACAGGTAATGCAGGACCACTGGGAACTGCATTCGTCTTACAGCTGAAGTTTCTCCTTCATAAACACCCACCAGCCCATCCTTACTTACAGCTCTGTCAAACCCCAGAACTCGCGGTGGCTTTTCAATATAGCTGCAGGTCTGAGTGCGGTAATTAGATGTTAATGTGAAATAATGGAATCACAGTGGGTTGTTACATAGGGAGAAATGCAGACCTTGGCATGATCTCAGAGTGAAAAGCACAACTGCTTAAAAATCAAAACATGCTGTCAGCGGCTCACCTAAGCAGCAGCAAATGCCCTGACTTTGGAATACATTACAATGGTAATTGCTCTGACAAAATTACCTTGTCTAAGATGAGCTCGACCAGACATCTGAGACATGCATGTCGATTGGCTCAATTTCATGATCATTGGGAGGCTGAAATCAAGGCCTTTATGTGAGAGGAAATTTGTACGGAAATTGACATAAACATCCCATCGCAGGCATTACACTGAATTGTAGAGAGAGCTTCATTTTGACATTTTTTTTTCTTTACAAATGTATTTAAAGTGATGCTTTTCTTTATGAAATCCTCTCTTCTGGTGGACATCTTTGCATGCACGGTGATTAAAAATAGAGATAGCATGCATAAATTATTACTTTAAGAAATCCAACATGTTTAATAACATCTGCTGAGTGTGATGCAGAGTTTGTGTAGCTGAAAGTTACTGTTGCGGCAGCAGAAAAGCTGCTTTTTGTCACTTTCCTTCAGTTGCCAAACCTGCTCTTTTTGCATATTAAAAAGTGACAGGGGAAGTTGAAAAACAGAAAGCAGGTTTTCATAAAGAAAACACTGCACGACTCACCAGCCTGACCCATCACTGTTTGTTTTGCTTCTTCCTGTCTGGGCTTTTCCTCTGACATATCAGGACAGGGAGAGTTAAAAAGCCTCTTGTGTCTGTGATCTGATGAGGATCACCTTCATCCATTTGAAAGGTGATTTCTGAGCAAAATTGTTTCTCCGAACACATGCTGCTTGAGCCGAGAGCACATTTTTCCAGCATGTTAACAAACATGTAATTTCCATAAACACGTCCAGTAATTGACAGCTTGATTTGGGCTCTGCCAGGAAGCTGACAGACAGTTCTTGGCTGCTTTAATGCAGACAGCACAGGCTTAAGGCCTCACCAGGCTGTAATGAGCTTCTCAGGGCTTTGTCTGGATTAGACCACCAAACAAACAAAATCTCACACAAGCCCCATCCGGCACGCTTCATCTTATTATGGCACATACTAAATTACTTTCAAATGGGCCAATATAAAGAACTGAAGTAAAATATAGACAGTTCCAATGTTCAAATTTAAATAGGAATTTACTTTTATAGGGTTTCTGCTTATATCAGGAAGCTAAAATGTTATGTTTTTAGCACAACTGAATGCATTGGCTGATTGAATGTATCCAACTGCTTAATCTTTCTCTGCTGGTACAGTACAACAGGTGAAAATTGCAGTTTGGATTATTTGTAACGGGAACATTAAAAAAAACAACAACAACAAAAAAGAAGTAAGTTTAAAAAGTGTGTTCATGCCTGTGTGAAATAATATCAGGTTAACAGGTTTTGTAGTTATAAAAAAGCTCAGATTTTGGTGGGAAGACAGGGATGCATCGAAAGGATGAGGACACCCCAACCCATAAAAAAAGATAAAGAAATTTTCAATTGTATCTCAATCTTAATTTTAAACATTTTAAGATTTTTTTTAATGCAGAGGAATATTACCTGCATACTATATTTAGCCACCATCCTTTTCTTTTACTACACTCCTGTGAAATTACTTCAATAATGTGTGGTCACACGATGGTATATGTCTCCTTGACAGTCTGTTAATGAAGAATGTATTTTAAAAAATATGTGTGATAGAAATAAACCAGTGTATTTTCTTGCCGTCTCTGTGCTGCAGCTGCATGCTCCCTGAGCATCCCCGCAGTATCTCTGAGCTGCTTGAACGTCAGCGACACACTCAGATCTTTTCTCCTTATAAAACGTTGTGGTTCAAGAGCAGCACAGAGATGATGGTGAGCACAAAAAAAAAAAAAAAAAATAGAGTCTGATAAATCTGTATTGAACAGTGAGTGAAGGATGTTAATACATATTAATGGTGACAGGAATATTTGCAAGTGAATACACTAGTAAAGGGGATTAAACATAACTCTCCATAGAAGGGGAGGTATCATCACTCCCATTCTGGCGTGGGACTCGGCCGTATCAGATTCATCCCCATGCACATTGCCAGCAAACACTAAGCCCTTATCTCTCCACTGGGCCTCTCCGGAGAGTTTACAATTTCTCGCTTCGCTGGAGCCTGAGCTGAGCTTGTTACTGGCACAAAGGCTGAGAGGTGGCCTGGTTGAGAGCACAAAGCCGCCCCCACTTCTGGACGGACACATTTCCCTGAGATAACGGACGACTTGTTGGACAGCGGCACTACGCTGTCCCTATACATCAGTATGGCTGCCACACATCCTCCGCACTGTGGGACTCACAACAAAGTTAAAGTTCAGAAAAATACATGACATGCTGACATGGCGTCAGAGGAGGCTCCTTATTTGTTAAATGTGTTGGAGGTGGCAGAGGGACATGAGCTCAGCAGATGTATGGTTCTTGGGAGACGCCTCTCACCAGTGGCACTCTTCTGGGACGGCACGAGCCTCGCTACACCAGTAACCCCACTAAACCCCAACAGCATTGATGGGAACTTCAGTATGAAATTTTGGACAAATTTGGCTTTTAACCCACCCTAAAATCTATGTTAACTCAGTCTTGGACAAATGAACCCATTTCATATTTAAACTTATAAGTGAAGCGTCATATTATTTCATTTTTTTTTCCATGTGACATTTCGTTGAAGTGCGACAAGCAGCTCTATAAATACTACACTCTCAATCAGGATCACTATTTTCTGAGTCAAACTTATTAGCAGGTCAGACACAGCATTTAAAAAATATTTCGAAGTGAAACCCCTTCATGAAGATGTATCTTAATTCAGTGATGTGCATGGATGCAACTAAACGTAAGAAAAATATTTTGATCTTACAGAAATCATTTGAAAAGGGAAAAAAGTACATTTTCTACATGCTTTTCATTTTCTTTGAGGAAAACCTTGTTTACGTTATTTTTTAATGGGAAATTAAGTTTAGAAAAATAGTCAAAAGTCTACATTCAGGTTATCCAAAGAATCAGCGTCATCTTCTGCAAACATCAATTTAAAACTGATGGAAAAGACAAGAGAATATAATGTCCACGGTCCTCTCACTGACTCCTAATAAAGTGGCCTAAAGATGCATGTAGTGAAGACATGCTGTGTTAAAATGCACTATAAGTTAAGTGACAGTAATGAAAGAACACACAACCAGCTATTACAGCGCTATCGTAAATGTGTTGCACCGGCTGTTGTTTTTACAGCAAAAACGGTTTAAAATTGCAAGTTATTTCATAGTATTTTACCACAGATGAAAGTGTCAGTGTGGTTTCAGCAGATTTTAAGTTGACAAATAATACTGGATTGCTGCTCCTCTTACAGTAGGACTCCCAGTCACAGCAATTTCAGCAGACATGTTGCTGAGACAGCTCTGGCATTGTTTTCTGGGACACAGTGAAATTCTATTTTCAGTCTTACTTGGTGCAGTAATTATCTGCATTGTTGGTGAGAATAAAGAAAATAAAGTGCATGAATATGTGCCGGTCAATTGGATTCTGTCAGTTCGAGCAGAATTGGGTACACAAGCGAGCAGCTTGCCAGCTCGTAATAACGATGGTGTTTGCGTGGAACAATTTCCCCTCTAAAACAGCTCATCAACAGCAGAGAGAGTCTGTCACCAAGGGTACGGAGTGACAAGTCTTCTGCATCTCCATCTGATTAACATGTCTCTTACGACAAGCTCAATTATCTGACACTGCCCGCAATTTCCATTCCTTTTTCTGGCACAATGTAAAGTTCCTCTCCTTCATTTTCGAGGCTGGTCGTTTTGGATCAGGCAAATACTGATATAAGACATGTGTGGGAAGAGGAAGTGAAAACTGAAGGAAAAACATCTGCAAGTCAGTGCAAAGTTGCTACAGATTTGCATCGTTCAGAAGATATTTCTCATTCAAAATGTGTGGTTATTTAGTTCTTTTGGTTTTTCTTTCCTTATCTGGGATGCCTAAAAAGACAACAACACTACATCTGTTTTGTAGAAGTGTTCACAAAGAAATCACAACCGACCTTTGGTGCTGAAAAAGGTACAGTCCAATAAGGTTGCTTCTACCAACTGATGATTATCTTGGTTCATGATGGAAAGCAGCAGAGCCATCACTAGTAGCTGAGCACTCTTGTATCTCTTGAGATGGTTTGTCTGAGAATCAGCTATTCACTCGGACAAAGAGGTTTTTATAACAAGGGCGAAAAGAAGTTGTGCAGTCCTTGTGTTTGTTGATCTAGTTCCTCTGATTACATATATGTCTTCTTGCTTTAGATGCAACCAAATTCATTTGTTTGTCTGCTTTCTAATACAGAGCATTTAGAAGACAGGTGATGAAGCAGTGGTCGACTGTGGGGATGTACGGAAAATATTCTAAACTCGACATAAAATACATCATAATGTGTATTCAAAGCAATAAAACGCCCAAAGACACGGCTGGGTCCTGTTGCCTTTTAATTCAATTTAATTCAATTGTATTTGTATAGCGTCTGTTACAATGTCAATTGTCTCCAGGCGCTTTACAGAGACCCAGAGCATGACCCCCAAGCAAATATCATTAACTAAAAATCTAATATTAAATCTTAAACGAGGATAATGGCCAGTAAAAAATTCCACAGTGGGAGAAAAAACCTTTAAGCCAAACAGTAGCCAGGAAAAACTCCACTATAAGAGGAAGAAACCTTGAGCAGGACCTGGATCATATGGGTAGAACTTCCTGCTGAAGGCCAGCCGAGTAAAGAAAGAAAAAAAGAGGGGAGACAAGACAGAGAGAGGATGTAGGACAGAGAGAAGAGCACACAAATGACTGACAGAAATGACTATATAAACAGATGCAGGTAGAAGCACTGAGGTGAGATCGCAGGTCCCCGGTCCTCTTTTAATCACCTCAAACCCGTCTGCCCATTCTCCGCTCACCTCTACCGTCATCTACCATCACCACACATCTGCTGTTCACTGGATATTTTCTCCTTTTCTTCTGTAAACCCTGGAGATGGTTGTGTGTGAAAGTCCAAGTAGATCAGCAGTTTCTGAAATACTTGGAGCAGCCTGTCTGGCACCAACAACCATGCCACGTTCAAAGTCACTCAAATCCCATCTTCACCACGTCTACGTGCCTAAATGCGTTTAGCCCTAATTAAGCAAGTGTATATGGGCATAGATATATTTATAATATTTTTCTGGTCTCAGTCATGGCTTTGTTTTGGTTTAATGCTCTTGACTACAACACAATCCTTCACTCAATGAACTCTGTGGTGAATAAAAAATAAATAAATATCCACTGTACATTGTTCATGTTGTTGTTAAAGCTAGAACCCAGCGGTGATGAGTGGCCTTATTATAGCCTCATAAAGCCAGCGGTGGCTTACCACAAACCTAAAGAAGACAGAGACACTTCTCAACGCACTGTCCTTGTTTCAGCATCATTTCTCAAAATAACCACGTTTAATTCTTTTACCCGCTCTCCGCGGGTAAACCCCAGCCCATATGGAAGGTCTTCTATGTTACTTTATCATTTCTTCTCTCTCACTCTCTTTTTTTTTACCCTGAACTATACACCTTTAACTACACAACACACATCCCTGCCATTAAATAAAGATGTTCCTGGTGCTGCATTGACCAGGAGGTTGATTCTTCGGGAGAAAAGTCAAGTTCAATGAAGCTGTGTCTTCGCAGAATTTTAAAACTAATGTCCAAATGTTTCTGGAAAACACTTCATCATATTAATCAACTATGTACCTCATACCTCATTTTAAATCCCAATAAATGGCAAACTTCATCAGCTATTGATATAAACTGGTACCTGTATTGTCCACTGGCCAGTAAAGTATAACATTTATTAATACCAAATAGGATGATATTTAGATTACAGTTTGGTTCTTCTGTTGTTTTCAAGGTGTAATGTCAAAAAAAAAATATGTATTTTTAAAGAAATAGTCAACTGAGACAAGGAACTTACAGCTGAAGTAATCAGCACAGATTTGTGTGCTCAGGTTCGTGCTGCAGTGTGACGGGTTCTCTGGTGCTTAGCGAGGCGCTTGACACCGACCATGCAACACACTATAGCGGCCGACGCTGGTGGGCTTTTAGCTTTAATCCACGTAAGGCACAAAGACGTTTTTGTTAATGTTGATTAGTCCAGATTTCAGACGTCGTCGTAATCAGCGAGTCGTGTGTGTGATGTCTGTGACCTCCACAGTTTTGATTCCTCCTCTGTCTGTGGTGTAGCTGCACTCATTTAAATGTACAAGAATTTCTAAACCATTGTACTAATGAAAATTTAAGTTAAAGGTGCTTTCTAGCAGCAAGTGTTGATTAACTAACTAATGCAGGAGCTTGTTCCTTTTCTGATTCACTTAATGAACCATTCAAACAGCTTTTTCAAAGACCTGCCTAATGATTATTTTCAGACCGTACAATCTTGCAATCATTTTTTTTAATAACCTGACTAAAATAGAGGATAAAGGCCATCCAAATGACTAACTTTATATTTTGACACTGAGAAAATATATTATGGGTAGACATCTTTCACAACCTTTTATCCCTAAGAATTTCTCCTTTTATCAAGACTGCATCTCAGTCTCGACAGTTCAAGTCCGATCATAGAACGCAACTATTCTGGAAACTATTCAGAACCCTAAGTGACTGTTAGATGTTACTTTAATGCTCTGGATCTTAAAGCCACCTCCACTTATGTGCAGAGGGATGCAGATAAAGTGAAAATAATCCACCAAAGTGAAATATGGCTGTGAGTGGGAGTGTCTGGGTTGGAGAAAGTGGTAATGATGACAGCTCTAACTCAGTGCAGCTTCACTAAAGCATGGCAGGTTGGTCAATTGCCCAGAACCCATTACTTCTCCCTGGAGACCAACCTTGTAATGTGCTAGGTTCTTTCTGTAAAGGACTGACCTATTGTCAACAGGGAAATCTCTCAAGTTTCACATAAAGATACAAGTGTACCTCACAAGGTTACACAGGCAGGTGAAGAGCAGATCAAGTGTGCTGATTGCAAACATTTCATATCGTGCATGAAAAAAAAAAAATAGCAATACTGGTTTGCTTCAACACCAAAGCAGCAGACTGTCGTCATCCTATGGAAAACAATGAATTGACCATATATAGAACATATCTTCTGTCTGCATCTCGTGGCTAAGCTGTCTAGACGGAGTTGGCGTTGAGCTGTTGAGCTACAGGAGACATAGTTTATAAGTAAAGAGCTGGTAAATGTGAAATTCATACTGTTTCTCTGTTTGTGTCTTTACAGGCACGCAAAACGTGTGTGGCAGTGCTTGAGATGGGAATGGAATGACCTCGGGCGCCGGATACATCTCTGTTTTTGTGTCATCCTCTGATAGCCAATGTTTGACCACCGTCTGCCAGATGCATTCTATCCGACACTTGTAACAATAGTGTAAATGGGATGAAAATTGAGCTCACCTAAAAGGCGGACTTCAGTCCTCTTGAAGGCTGAAAGCCCTGGATGAGCACAGCGCCCAGTGGCAACTCAGAATCCTTGTTTTGCTCCCTAAGACGTGTGTAATCAGAGAGAAAGTCCAGCACAGATTACAGTCTTCAATCAGTCAGGGAGGAAAATGATATGTACATCATTGTCTCTGCCGCACATCCCAGCCACCGTCAGCCTGCATGCATATTACCTGTGTCAAAGCTGCCAGAGACATGACGAGAGAAACTGAGAGCCATCACCGAGCCGCCACTCAGGGAGGGGTGAGGGGTCTCTGAGCACAGCAGTCGCATTCAGTCTCCATGGGGACTCTACTCTGACCTCTGGGATGCTGTTGACACCGTTTAATGTACATTTTCACAGACAAAATGTTTCCTTTCATACTTCAAATTGTTTTCAATGGACTTGAAGGCCAACTCTTGTCACCAAAAGAAAATACTAAGAGCGCTCATGTCCCCCCACTCTCCTCACTCTCCTCACAGGAAAGTTGAAGTCGTATGACCTTGAAGCACACAACAGAGAGTTATTTCATACGGAGTGAAAACTATATGACAGCTGTGAGGAATGGCTAAAAATTATCCCACATAATCTTCTCATAGATCTATAATGTCATCTCATTCAATCATCTCCTCACTAAAACAGTCGCATACTGTGTCTGAGTATAACATCATAATGTGGGAAATTTGGACGGAGGTGCTCCATTGTTGTCGATTCAATTTTCACAGTTGGATCTGGAAAAAACATACATAGCATAAATGCAAAACAGCTGGAAGGAGAAATTTCACTATAAAGACAGAAAAGATCGATCTGAATTCCTCCCTCTTAAAATAGGACCGTAATTATCCCGAGACAAAGAGTGTTTCATTTAAAGGGCACTTTTACGTTTGCAGACACAGCAACACACACACACACACACACGCCGTACTTTAACACAATATACGTTTTTAAAATACCCACCCTGAAGGTGTTAATAATGACCACAAATACAAAAATAAATAAATAAAAATAAAACTGAACAAACCCTAGCTGCGACCATCAGCTTTACATAATAGCACCCCTGTTGCACACCGGGTATCTGTTCACCTTGACAAGTGCAGACCTTAACGCAATGTCAACATGCACACTTTCTGCCTTGACAATTCTGTTTGTCTCTTCTGGTCCTGCTGGGGCTCTAGAGGGAGGTCACCAAATAGTCTCTAGTGTTTGAAGAAGAAAAGGAGAGAGAGGGAAAAAAAAAAGGGGGGGTTGCTGACCTTCTGCTAAATTGGCCACATTCAGTAGACGGGGAATATCAGGTTATTGAGTTGATCCATGCTGTGTTTCCTTGGCTGGGGAAAATGATCTGGGCTATTTTCTGACTTTTACAGTTGATCAAGGGCAAGAATGTGTCGGGGCTGTAGAAGACACACTTTTTTTTTTTTTTAATGTTCTTTCAAATGTCCTAATGGTTTAAGAGAAAAGCGACATCACCACCCTGGTGTAAACAAAAACATTAGGCAAAAAGGAAAGTGCTTTCCACTTATGAAGAGACTTTCAGTTCATATTGAAAAGGGTGTAAATAACGGCTTTCTGCTTTAAATTTTTGTGAGCTTCTGCAGAAGAAAAAAAAAGACGTATTGTAAATGAAAGCAGCTGCACAACCCCAACAATTCATTGCACTGTACTTTCAAGTTGTTGATTCCTTGAGAAAAGCAAATAATAGTCATTTTACAAAATTGCAGGCCTATCCTTCAACAACTGGGGAAAACAGTTAAATTGGCCATGGATAGGGAAGAAGCGTCCCTCTGGTTGAAACATTTCATACATTTGGGACAGCATAATGAAATAAGTCATTACTGCCAACAGTTCACATTACCTCCCAACGGTTAAGAACCATAATCCCAATAGCATTTTCAATTCTACCCCACATAGACAGAAATATTATTGCATGATTACAGTGTTCCTCTGCCTCCACGTACTTATTTTTTCATTTTGCACATGAATTGGAGAAGCTGAGCACCGTGTACAATTACGCCGCAATTGGAAAACTGAGCAGGAAGAACTCGACTTATTTGATGCTGTGAAAGCGCACGGACAACTTTCAGCACAAAGAAAGCTTAAAATTATACCCATGCAAAAAAAAAAATATAAAATAAAAAGGATAATTGAAAATGCTTCAGTTTGTCACAGAAAGCTCCAAGTTGAATTTTGTTTCAAATTTTTAGACAATATTCTGTTACAATAAGATACTGTGAGTGCGTCACACAATTAATGCCAGCGCCTGCACTGCTAAATAATAATAGTAATTAAAAGTTTCCTGTCAAGTTTCATTCACTGGACTTGTGAAAGCACCTCTTGTTATCATCTGTGGCGATGCTGATATACGTGTCAGAACTCAAATAAAGGAGCTTGAACAGTTTGTTGACAGAGTTAGAAGCCTGCAGTCAGTTGAAAGGACAGTGTCGTAGCCAGCAGAAACCACCGTTTCCTCCCCTTTAACCTGCCAAGTTGCCAAGAAGATTCACCTACTAATGGCAGCTTTTATCTGCAAAAACCAGAAGATGAGCGTCAATGGCACTTGGTCAAGTCAGAGAAAGTTAACCTGGCTCTGACATCACAATGGTCTTTGGTGCATGGCTTAAGAGAGATCACACAGTCATTGATCAGCAATATTTAAGACCATACTTCGTACTCAGTGCCTCAGCCGCCCCGCACCTGTAGCTGAGACCTGCAAAAAAATCACTTTAAGGCTTTCAGGTTCGAGAGTCTGCAACACTTCAAAACTGGAAAAAAACCATTATTCCCAGCGCTGATCATCCCTGAGGTCTGCATATCACAGATTTCATTCCTGCAGGGGAACAAAGATTATTACAATATTCAGATTACCGAGCAGGGGAAATTAATTGGACTAATTAACATACAAGTAAATGATACCGTTAACACATTTCATTAACTCAAACTGTCATTCTATGTTCCTGGTGCACTCAGTATTGCATTACAATGAATTGGATTCATTAAATTATGCAAATGAAAGGAACGACAAAAAAAAAAAAAAAAAAAAAAAAAGGGAGACCATTTTAATAATACAGACCACATTTTTACACCAGGACCTAAAAAGCATGTGCAGATTTACCAGATAAAGCCTTTTCACAGAACACCCTTTTAATCATGTTCACACACTAAAACCAGGTAGGCCATAATATGCTTTTAACTCCCTTACACCACCATCTCCAAGCGAATATTTCATTAAAAAAAAAAAAAAAGAAAGAAAGAAAGCAATTACCTCATTAGCAAAGTGTCCCATTTTCTGGAGACATATTTAGTATGTGCACTCTAAAGCGCACTGGAAATATCAGGTGTCTTTTAAAATATACACAAATGACTGTCTTGGAAAATGACGGTCAGAAAATTGTCTGCAGTCAAGACAGGAGGATGTATTTATAAAGTTTCCTCGATAATTCATTTATGACCCTGAACATTAATCAGGAGCCGTTACCACTCACCACGCATCCGTTGGGTTTGTTGCTGTCCAGGATACCGGACATTCCTGGAACATTAACTTGTAGTTAACTGAGGGTCGGCGCCTGGCGTTGGCCTCAATCACTCCGGTTTTTACTGTAGCTGCATGAGGGAGGTCAGGGGTCAAATCATACCGCTCGTCTTCCTCCCTTGGCTGTAGTGACATCTACTGGACTACTAACCAAGAGTGTAAACTGCACAAGCAGAATGAACTTCTTGGCTGGCCAGCATGTCTTCAAAAAGAGATAAAGGAAAAGCTATCAAGCAAGACACTGGGCAAATAAAAATAAATCCGAACTTCTCTCATGTTGTTTTAGTACGACACATCTTTCTGTGGTAAGTTAAAAATGAAAATTTTAAAACGAACCAAAGAGGAAAGGACATTCAAGTTAAACAGAAAGATTTATATTGATGTTATATATCGACATATTTATACAGAAGATCGGAGTGAAGACAAACCTTCAGTGTTTAGTAAAGGAGATGGAGATGCTGCAGGTTCAGAATCTTGCTGTAGCTGTGAGAAGGAAACCAATGACGTTACACGTTTTTTTTTTTTTTTTTTTTTCCGTCGTTTCAACAAACAAAATAAAAAGATCCAAATACATCACCATTAAATTCACTGTTCAATGTGCATGTGCATTCAATATAACAATTTGGAGGCAGGAAAAAATCAGAAATAAGAAAATCAGAAGTTGGAAAAGGGGGAATGTAACATGATTAACGTAAAACACAAAGACTGAAATATTGTACATTTACTGACAACGGGTACAACAGTTTCTTAAAAATCATTTCACTTCAAAGGGATGAACAAGAGTAAAATTATGAGAACAGAGCAGTTAAAATAAGTACCAGTTTCAGTAATCACATTTTTTCTTCTTTTTTTTTTTTCCTTTAAACAGACAGAACTAATGGAGCAAATTACTTGCAAAAAACGAAACCGTAAAGCTGTTTCAGTTACAAAAGCAAAGGTCGTCTTGGAAAAAAAAAAAAACAGAGAAAAACAGACATGACTAGATCTAATGTGCACAGGTGATAAAATGACAGCCGAATCAGCTTATTGTCTTTCAAGATAGGAGGAGGAAGAAAAAAAAAAAAAAAAAATCACACCATGGCCCGAAAAGCTACAGGGGTGATTTACTCTACTTATAGCACGCAGTCAAGAGTCACCCTGAGTTCGAGTCAAATTTGGCAATTACAGCCAAACAAAATGGCTTTTTTTCTTTATATTACAACATGTTTCGTGTTCCGAAATCCTCCAAAAAAGGGTACAAAACCACATAAGAATTACATGTAATGGAGCAATTTGAAACATTTTAGACCTTCAATATCACAAATGCATCGTCTATGTAAAGCCTATTATAAATAGCTGTTCAGTCAAAATATTCAAAAAGCAAATAACGTAAGTCATATTAACAGTTTATGTTCAAGAGGGCGTAGGATACAAAATTTTGATTGTTTTTCGTTTTCACGTGGAAAGTTTAGTAGGTTCAAAGAAATTCATTAAGAAAAAAAAGTGGAGGAAAAAGGGGCTTTGCAAGCAGGCTGATTGCCAGAAAATCATGATTAAAAAAAAAAAAAAAACTTAATGTGGAAAAATTTACAGGGACTTAACAACTCCACTTTGGCTGATTAAAATTAGCACTGCTGTGTGGTTTAGTCTCTGCTTAAAGGAATATGGATCAAATTTTACTTTTCAAAGTTGTAATCAAAATATAGCATCAACAAAAGTCGTGGAAAAATTAGCTCAGAATAGTTCTTCAAGAAAAACACATTAACAAATATGCAGAAGTAAAACGGACTGAAATCCTACATTTCAAACTACACAATATTGTACAAAATAAGGCATTTCATTGTGTATTTACTGCAATGTCTCTTTCCAATTTTAAGTCTCCACTTTCTCGTTTTTCCTAATTGGAAATGGAGAAAGGACATTGGCTGTCTATTTCTGTGTTAAAAATATATATATATATATATTTATAATTTTCCTTCAAAACTTGAATAAAAACGCAGGTAGCAGTATACAGTATGATAGATGTAGCAGAAGTTCATATGTGGAGCGGAAATCACTCCATGACTTCGCTGGCTGCCACTGTGGTGACGAGCTGGAGGGGGATCTCAGCGTTGGCCAGGATGTCCTGGGCGTTGTTGGAGCCCTGCTGAATGTTGGTGAGGATGAGGGTAGTCCCGCCTGCCGTGGTGATGATGCTGTCAGAGGAACCTGCAGATTCCATCGAGGCCACCACTGCGCTGCCAGAGTTCACGGCTTTTTTGTTCTGATGAGTTTTAATGTGTTTTGCCAGGTGGTCGCTCCGCATGAAGCGCTTGGAACATTCTGGGCACACAAACTTCTTCTCTCCTGCCGGACAGGAAATGACAGTTTGTTAGAAGTTTGATGAAGAAAACATCCTCTCACCAAACACTTCAGAATTAGTTCATATAGTGATGTGTGATATTTCCATTTCATAGATTAGTGGGAAACTAAGTTTTAGCATAAAATTATAGTTGTCAATGATGCCCAATCTCTTATCTTTATGAGTAATTACTACTAAATGCTGTAAAACCTAAGCTTAAGGTTCAATCTGAATTAGGTGCCCAAAGCTGATCTGTCTTTACACAACTGACAAACTGAGACACTAAGACTGATTACAGTTTATACCAAATGGAAGCTGAGAAAGATTAAATAACCTCTTGAAATGTTCACAGTGAATGCTAACAGTTGCAGCTGACAGTGTAATCAAACGCTACTACAGCCCATGCTGTCAGAGGACTCACTTCATCAATGATATAGTGGGCTAAAACAATATCAGTATGACCAACTGGTGACATCTCTTTCACAGATATGTCCTGTCATCAAGCGTTATTGGCTGGATACCATATATCATTATGTTGTTTCAGTATTTTTTAGCTGGATTTCTCTCTCCTTATTACTTACTGCAGTCAAGAGAGCATGGATGGGTTTTAACTCGTAGCTAATTCATGTTAAAAAGCGTCTAAATGATGATTCAAATTACAGAAAAAAAACACAACAATTAATAACTATAATATCTGTTGTATGGTGGAACGATATACGATAACGATTGAACGATAACGATTTCCGCTTATGTTTGACTTCATCTCATTATCCCGGTCGATTACCGGGAAATGTAATATCAGCCTCATTCAAGTCTCGCGAGCAACTCGCGACTGTGTCTCGCGTGAATATGTAGCTTGTATCATAAGCATCGTAACGTGAGCATGGTGGAAAGAGGTGATAGCATGCAGGACGTTTACCAACCCACTAAAAGGACAAAATCCGAAGTCTGGACATATTTTGCCTTTTTTTTTTTCTTTTTTTTTTTTTTTTAAAGAATGGAGAAACAACTGGTGGAGGACAATTATCCTGTCTGCAGAGCACTTGCTTATATTTTATTGTAATTTGTAAAAGTCACTGTTTCTTTGTTTGTACATTTATACTTATTTAAGGTTCAGTTTGAAGTCTGAGTTTATTTCATCTTAAGTTGCACTTTAATTTTTGTTCCTGATAATTGCTTCCATATTTTGACCTACTATAGTTGTTAAAATGTTCATTTAAACAAAATAAATTACAGGAACAAAGTGGCAGCTTTGTTCCTGTAATTTATTTTGTTCATTTAAAATAAAATATCTTTCTGTGCCAGTTGTTTCCCCTTTTAATGTGAAAGTTTCATTTTGATAAGATTTTGGCTTCTAATGTTTTAGTATGACAAGAAATTCACAAGATTTTGTTAAATTATTTTAATCCATGTGTTTTTTGGACATTTGTACAGCAATTAAGAATACCGCGATAATATCGTAAACCGTGATAATTTGGTCACTATAATCAAGATATCAGATTTTCCATATCGTTACATCCCTAGTCTGCTGTTTAATTTAGTGATGACAGATCCTTTAAATGAGAGTGCAGAGGTCCAGAAATGGTGTCTGATCCTAATGTGACATTTTAAGACGTTAATCCAGAGACTATTATTTCTTAAAATGACCAACACTTTGCAGGACAAAAATGAACACACTTTACTGAGGTTATGGATGTTTTACTGATGTGAAAACACATACTGATTCAAAAAAAAAAAAAAGAGAGATATGCACCTGTGTGTGTTCTCCTGTGCCTCTGCAGCTCATCGCTGCGTGTAAACCTCTTCCCACAGAACATCCAGCTGCAAACAAAAGGTCGCTCCCCAGAATGCCAGCGCAGGTGTGCTCGCAGGTGTGATGTCTTCCCATACACTTTCCCACAGCCTGCGATGTGGCAGATGTGCTGCTTCTTCTTCCCCATGTTGGATCCTCTGAGAAACACAGGTAAAGATTATTAAAGTCCTGATGTTTTTTTTTTTTTCCCCCTTTCCATAAAGACCCAAGAACTCGTAAAACACCAGACAGGCTTACTAACCTCCCACCAGACTCCTTGCAGTTGGGGCAAGTGCACGCCACTCTGCGGAGCCTCTTGCCCTCTTGGCCTAGCTGATCCTCGTCATCCACAGGCCTGCCACGGAGGTGGGACAGATCGCTTGTGTTCAGGGTCGAGTCTGTGCTTAGCCAATCTCCGGAGTCTGGCTCTTCCTTGATGTGAATTTCTGAAATGTGTACATTATGTTCAAGTAAATACAAATTCTGAGTAACAACTAGACAACAGCCACAAAGCCTGAGTATTCAATTCATGGCTGTTCATATGACCTGTGGATTTTTTTAAATTCAGTGTTTTTATGGTCAGACTCTCCCTCAAAACTCTGCATTCACACTCAAATGTTTCATTTAGAAGTGCTTGTTTGATATTTTGTTGTGATTTACAGTGATCCCTTGCCACTTTGCGGTTTCAGTTCCGCAGTTTTAGTTATTCGTGGATTTTTCAGAAATATATAATTTTTAAAAATTTTAAAAATTGCAAAAACATCACAGGATGTTGTGCGCGTTCTCTCACAGTGAAGAAATGTTGTGAGCCAGCCTGGCCCCTTTAAGAAGGTAGCTTTATAGGTAATGATGTGGCTTTATGGGTAGTGTAGTGTGTATGTCGTGGGACGGCAGAAGAAAATGGGGTTAGATGAAAAGTGGAGTGAGCGTAAACAGCAGCCCAGCGTGTATAGATTTACATTCTCTGTTAACCGACAGGAGCCCAACAATACAACCTGTGTGATGTTACAAGTTCCTGCAGTGCCAGAATAAAGTGCTCGTTCCATGCAGAGAAAACCGGACTTTTTGTTTTGTTGTTGTGAGCGTGTTAGCCGCTAATTACGAGCCAAAAATAGTACAATATCAGCGGTTTCTTTACTACGGTTCAGAGACCAGAGACTGTGAAGGTAACAGAAAGACCACAGCTGAGCCTTTGTCTTGTTTTGCTGCAGTGTCTCGCTACTTTTTTGGGGTTTTTAAACATATTTTAAACACATTATTGAGGCTCGGGGGGCTCCAGCTCCAGTTCGTGGATTTTGATTTACGCGGGGGGGCGCCGGTCCCCATTAACCGCGAAAAATAAGGGATCACTGTACCTCCAAATTGTGGCTCTTCTCATAGATTCACTACCGCTTTCTACTGTGAGCTCTTCTCCTTCACTCTTCTTCATATCCACGCTCACAAAGCCTTTGCTCTTGCATCTTTCTCTGTTCTCTCACTTACATGAGAGATACAACACTGTCAAAGTCTCCAGCTGACAGAACACCACGTACGTCTCTGCCGTCAGTGTCCTTACAGGTGCGCTTGTTTTACTTAATGGCATCATAAAATAGGCACATCTGTAGGGAGGTTTCAACATCAGCTTTGTAGTTAAATTTCTGTTGGCTGGGAATTTAGACAGGCTGGCATCATAAAGATCCATAAGCAAGCAGGTAGCAGAAGTTTGGACAAAGAAAAAAAAACAATTAAAGAAGAAGAGCTCAGGCTGGAAAGCAGGAGACTGAATTTGAGAGCAGTCTGGAGGTGAATCAAAGCAAATATGATCAAAGACAGATCTTTTTGAGTGTGAGGACAGAGTTTTAAGAGAGACAGAGAGAGAAAAAAAAAACTTTTTCAATAGTGAGATAGTCATATACCCCGATGGGTTTCATAATGTCAAAGTTCTGCGGAGGGGGAGGGTGGGGTTTTTATTACAAGGCTAATTAGCATATAAACATTGATGCAGATCATCAGGGGAAAATTCCTTAAGGCAGTATTTCCCAACCCTGACCCTCGGGTACCACTGACTTGCATGTTTTGGACATTTCCTTGCTTTGTCACACCTGGCTCAAGTTAATGGAACATTAACACGGACTGGGTCCATGTAAAAAGGTCACTTTTGCGAACCGCTGTTGCAACACAGACCATGTTAGACTGGACTGGGCTGCAGCACAGATGTTACACATTAAAGAAAATGTCATGCCAAAGGAAATAACAGCCACAAGAGTGATGTGGTGTCAAAATCCACAATACTGCATTTATTATTACAGATTTTGCTCTGAAATTGCATCAAGTATTCTGTTAACAAGGATAGGTTTATTGTGCTGCTGTGTAGAAAGGGCTAATCAAGCATATCCTGAGGACCTTCTTTGTATTAGAGTAATAAATGCACTAATAGATTGTATTAAAGTGTTTTCAAAGTAACTGGCTCAAAACAGGCCTAACTGGATGCTACTGGTGTAGGACCTTTTGCAAAACTGCAAGAAAGTGAAAAAAAAAGAACATCAGTAAATAATTTTGACATGTAAAATAATCAATTAAATTTAGACTGATAGGACTTAAAATGTTCCTGTGCACTCTCAATGTTAGATTTTAACAGAGGCTGAAAAAAATTGCATGCAATAATGTGAATAGTGAGTTTAATTTGCCCAACTCTGAAAAACATGCGACTAGGCTAACAGGAAGGTTAAAGAGATAAAACTACATCAGTATGTGAATGCCTGTGCAGTCCTGGAAATAAGTCGAAGATGACAGGATTTTCACCTAGGTTACTGATAGGCTGAAAACAATATCATTCTTCTGTGTATATTTTGATAATAATGATAGTTTAAAAAAAAAAAAAGCTGCTGTACCTCCAGGGGTACCTGAGCCTCCCTCCTGTTGGGCCACCGAGTTGACAGTCACTGTCTGTAGGTTGGGGATCTGCCCTGCGCTGATGCTTCCCAGTGACAGGGTCTGAACTGGTGCCAGAGTTATCTGCTGGGGTGGCGTGGTGGGCAGCTGGAGGTTTTGAAGGTTCTGCACTCCCTGCACTTGAAAGGTCTGCCATTGTATCTGACCTGTTGGCGTTACTGTCTGAGCTTGGATGATGAAGGTTCCGGGATTGATCAGTTGCACGTTTTGCAGATTCTGCCCACCCGTCGCCACCGACTGGACCACCTGGCCGTTGGTGGTCTGAACAGGCACCTGCTGCAACTGGATGACTGGCTGGGCCGTAGACGCTTGGTTGTCTGCTCCTGATTCTGTTGAACGAAGCCTTCTTGGAGAGCAGCGCTCGAGGCGGTCTGCTCTGTTGCCACTGATGTTAATGAAGTGTCCTGTGTAAGAACACTAGCTTCGTTTGCTGGAGCGTGTATCTGAGAAGAAGATGTTGGCACGAACATCTCAGTGTTCGTATTCGAGTCATTTACTGGTAATGTCTGTGAGAGATGATCATCTGTCTTTGCCAGATTCTCTGAGCCATCTCCAGGCTGACTTGCCATAATTAGCTGGCCATCAGGAGTGACCCCCGTAGCTATAGTCTGAGCACCCGACAGTCCAAGGGACTCCAAATCAACGCTGTTAATAGGAACAAAGGTAATGTTCCCAGGCAAGCCCACAGGCACATTGGTAACAACCTGGCCCTGGTTGCTGAAAGTGGAGCTGCCAATAGAAACCCCTTGGATCTGCTGGATGTTACCAGTCTGTGAAATGAGGTTCTGGTTGTTGTTAAGGATGTTTGCAGTTGATGTCATATTAAGACTCTGGCTGCCATCAGGTAAGATCTGAATCTGTCCTGTGGCATCCTGAGTCAAAGTTGGTCCTTCCACACCAGATGTGGAGAAGTTCAGCTGTCCATCTGTGGTCTGAATCTGAGGAATTACTTGGTACTGAATGCTAGGCACTGAATTGGCAGAAGAGTTATCCGTTCCGGACGTCACGAAGATAGGCTGACTCTGTAGGTTTTGGAGAGGAAGAACATATTGTCCATTTGATGTCATTATTCCTTGACTCTGGATCTGTATTATTCCAGACTCATCCTTCGCTGATGTTGTGGGGGTTAATGCCTCCCATTTAACTGCTCCAGTAAGCTGCAATGATGGATCTGATGTCTAAGAAAGAAAATAGATGACATTGAAAAAAAATCACGAAGAAGCATTTTAGAGTTTAGACACTGACCAGAATTTAGAAGGAAAAAAAAAAAGTACTGCATCAGTAATACAAAGAGAAAGGAGGATACAATTCTTTGAGTGAGTAGAAGGGAAAATTAAGAGTTTTGGATGTATATTGAAATTCTAATGTATTTAATGCATAGATGTCCACACATTTCCTTCCATACTCTTAAAGTATTACAGTGTAAAAGACTGGTTTATTGGGAATATCAAATAAATAAAGTTTAGGAAAACTCTGAAATCACAGGTCAAGCATTAGACAATGTCAACGGACTTTCGTGCCTCATCATCGGTAGCTTACAGGCTCACAAAGGAAACCCTTACAGTCTACAAAACCTGTCTCAACTTCATGCTCTTGTTCTATTCATCCAGTGTGGTGCAAGTAGTTGTGTTAACTAAGATGTTACACCCACACCAGATTTTAAATACAACATTCCCAACAGATGAAATTAAGTTAGAAAATTGTTTAACACATACGAGTTTGTCTCACATGTATCAAACAAATACAGCCTGAGCAGGCTGTGATGTACACTTTGACATACTACTGCGTCCTTACCAAAGTATCTATTACTATGAATACAAACTTTACTTAAGGTGGTTTTAGGGTCGGGTATCGTTAAAATGTTTTTATTTTTCGATACTGAATCCTGAACAATGCTTTTTTGATACCAGTGTATTAAGCTTTCAGCATGTATGTAGTTAGTGGTAGAAAACTAAAAGCAGCATTAGATGATAAACAAGTTATAGAATGTGGTCTAACTTTAGTTATATTTAAGCCTTATTAGACATCAATAATTATTTACTCATTCATTAGTTTTTAATGCAGAGAACCAAAACTAGTTAATGAGTAATGAGTGAACAGTTGTCAAATTTTTCTACCTGGTATTCCAGTTTGGGTTTTTTCCAAATTCAGTTTATGGAAAGTTCAGTTCAATCCAGAAAATACGATATTCTCAAGGATCTAGTCCAGATTTTACCTCTATGATAGTATTAGCGTATTTAGCATCTTTGCCGTCACTAGCTGTAATTTGAAAAATTTACACAGTGACTCTTCATGGAAGCAAACAGCCAGCCAGTAACGAGACAATTATGAGATTAACACCCCACAAAGAAAATGACAGCGGTCCAATGAAGCAACAATTTCCTTCCACCTGGAGTAAATCCACCTCCATCACAAGGGGAGAGACACAGCTTGTTAAAATCAACAATAGCGGACTAAACAATGCACTCGCAAGACCGCTTGGGACAGGGTAAAGAGACGGAAGCACTAAAAATATACTCGTTATGTAGCTCATTCATTAAAAAAAGTTTTTACATTTATTTATTTTAACTAAAGGTCCTGACAAAAATTCAGCAATATACCAACAGCTTATTGACTAAAAGGTTACATCATGAAATAAGATGCAAATGTCTTACACACACCTATTCTCGATGTTTTATCAAAGTTTTAATGCTGGTCTATGTTTATCTCTTTGTTTAGATACAAAAAGAAAACAACGTTAGAGGTAGACTGAATAAATAGTTTGTTGATTAGTGGCCACTTTTTAGTAATAATTGGGAATTAAAAAGCACCTATCAGTCAACCTCTAGATTAAATGTACACAAGATGAAACAACACGATGTTCAGATCAAAATGACTTTCCAAGCAAAAGTCCTTCCTCAGAAGCAAGCACGGATCTGTTTGAGGAGACTGTTCCACACAGATGTTTGCAATCATATTCATTAGGTTTCCATTCAAGGTTTAAGAGAGCCAGGTTCCGTTATTTTCTGTTTATGTATGAAACTGATATAAAATCCCTATACACCACTTAGATAAGCCTGAGAAAAATACACACGTGACTAAATAAATAAGGTCTGGGCTATTGCGACACTTTCATTCTTTTCTTTTTAGTCATTCTGTTGTTGCTTTGCTGGTGTGTTTGGGATTATTGTTTCGCTGCACTGATACTTTTTCGGCCATGCTTTAGCTGTCAGACAGATGCCTGCACGTTTGACTCTAAGACCTGGAATATACTTGCCGTTTATAAGCTGTACGTGAATGCATCGTGGGTTGCCGCGTATATCCTGTGTTCATTTGGCACGTTGGTCGCGCACATCCTTGAAAAAAATGTGCAATGTGTACATGAGATGCAATATTCACTTGAACGCTTGAGGCGCGAGTGTAGGTTGGTGCAGCAGCTGACCGCTAGTGAGCTGTAGTTCAAGGCTTGCTAGGTGTTGTATTGAACAAGATCAGCAATCTGACAATCATTGGAGGACATATGAAAGTACTGTTGATGCTTCTTGCTCTCAATTTGCCACATTGGTTAAAAAAAAAATTCCTATTCCAACAGCATTGATTTAATGACCTAACATATCAACTCAGATTGTGCCAGTATTTTTCTTGCCTCTGCTGTGATCACAACAAAACAAAACATAACAATCACTTTCTTTGAATCACCTTCTTGTATACGGTTGCATTTTTGATTCTGGGTTTTTGTATTCTGCCCCAAGGCAGAGACCTACAGTAGCACACATACTGACTGCAGAGCATTGACGCAAGAAAGGCATGAATGCTTGGTCAAACTGCAAGTATATCCCAGGCAGAAGACTACTTTCTTATATGTCCATTATGGTCAAACATCTCAACTTAACATTGTTTGTACATTTTGGTTTCATCGTTGTTTAAATGAAATGGTGTTTTCTTATTGATTTGATGTTTGATTTGCCTTATTTGAATACTCATTAAGGTTCAAAATATATCTTTATATTATGGCAGAATTGAAAAAAGGATACTTTTTTCCTGATGTTTATTTTGCCTTTTGACAAGTGTGAACCAGAATAGTATTTAAAATTTATGAATAAATAAAAATATGACAGGTTATGGACTTCCATTGACTAATATATTTATATGCAGCCTGTCATAAGCAGAGGCAACTTCATAATCGGTCTATTAATGAATTGTCACATTTCCAGAAAGATATTGGTGCTTATTTTCTGGTACAGTAAAAACAGCTGTCATCATAATGACCTACTTAAATGTCAAAATGCAAATAGATTTGTTCCATCAAACAAATGCAAGTTTGGACTGGGTTCATACTACAAGCTCAATTTTCACTTTGCAAACTTATTTTGGAGACTTGGCCCAGATTTGACGACAATTTGGCATTCAATGAATAGTCACTAATTGATGTGTGTGAACACTTCAGAGAGGTGACTTGTAACTCCAATCCAATATCTAGCATACTTTATGTTTTGGAGGAGTTGGCAGGGGCGGAGTTGTTAAGTGAGGTGTTGCAAACAACATATAAAACAGATTTGTGAGAGGGAAGGCGTGCCAGCAGTACTAGATAAAGAGAACAGGTTTATTCTCAAGAAGCTGCTTGTATCATATTCTAACGCAAGACTTGTCTGTACCCTGGACAACAGCTGTAACAGCTCAAGTCAGGGTTGACTGCCTCAGTTGTGTCCTCTGAACCCACTACAACTTCAAAACTCCCCATCAAAAGACAAGCATGTTGTGTGGTGTGCATAGTGCAATAAAATAATGACACTGAACTTGACTTTACCTATGCTCCCACCACCAGTTTTACTCAGCACTGACTGAAGGCTTCACTTCTGCTAAACCTGTATCAGATGTAGCAGAGGTGCTGACTTACCTCATCAGCAGCAGCACCTCTGTCCATCTGTGATGATGGTGACCCAACCTTAGTGCAGGTCGTTGCCAGCAGATCAAGGGGTGATGCCTGAGTGTACTACCCCCAACGGGCAAGTTTAAGAGGAAGAAAGTGGGTGGCCATTAGTCAGGGCCACACAGAAATACTTGACTAAAAAAATTGACTTTCTTGTCCAGACTCAGGCAGCACATACTCTTACATCCAAATAATGTTTAAATCTGGCTTCTGATTACACTCCATCAGTTCTATCCTAGGGAAAAACTGAAACCTGAGAAGAAACGTTGTCTGAGAGATTCAAATGAGGACATAAGCTGTTTCAAGTTTGAAATGTGTTAACTACAGTAGACACCATTCTGGTAAGGACATCGAGAGAACAATTCACAATGCAGTAATCTTACCTGATTGCCATTGCCTTCTTCCTGCTGCATAAAATCGCCCTGACTGCTGTCCACGTCCAGGGCAGCCATATCACCTGGTTTTAGTGGCTGTTCTGGGGCTGTGAAATTAAAATAAGTGAGGGAACAGCCGACGCTACAGTTAGCTACACATACCTGAGACAGACACAGAGGACTTGCATCTTTAAACGTCGCTAAACCCGCAAACGATAAAACCACTGGAACGGCTGCAAATACGCCGCACGCAACAGTAACGTCAATATATCTGAGGCGTGCCGCTGATTTGTTATGAGAGGGGTCACTAATGATACGTCCCGAAAAGGCTAATCCAGTTAGCTGACTGTGCTAACCAGTGCTAACTTAGCAGGAGATGATTAGCACTATCATCCACAGAAATCAACGCTAGCCTGTTAGCGAGCTAATTTAGCCAGATGATGCCCGACATAACCCGTTAGCTTACTTGACTGAAGAATAAAACCTACCAGTCATTGCGTGCCTTGTCTAAAACCGGAAGGTCTTGATAGTCACAAGCAGCAGGACATGATCAACAGATTACATTTACTGTACACGGATAATAATAAGTGAGAACTCTCAGATTTTTTTTTCTATTTTGATTGACGGGCGGTAGGTAACACGAAGGGTGGGGCCTCCACTGTTGACTGGAGCGTCTGCGTCACACACAGGAAATCCCACCGTTTTATGTAAAGGTGATTGGTTATTCTTTTCTGTACCATTGTTATTATTTGTCTGTCGACATGTCAATCATTATTTGCTTGAATCTTTTCCTGTCATTATGCACGTTCGGCGTCACAGTGAGTGTAGGTAAAATGAAGATTGTCGTAACGTTGTTAACCTGTTATTACAGCGTTTCACTAGTGAATCAAAAGGGTCATTATGAAGAACTGCTTGTAGCATATAGCATTGTGCTTTGTAGACAGAGTTTGGAAAGTTACTTTTAAAATGTAATGTGTTGTAGCTGGCCTTTTAAAATGTAGGTAACTCTGAACATAATTCTTCAAACTAATCTAACTTTCATACTTGAATACTTTGTAATAACTTTTTTGACATCCCCAATGATTGCTTAAATATTTGACTGATTTAGATATTTATTTACTTATTTACTTCTTATTTGCCTTTCAGTTGTTCCCTTCAGGGGTCGCCACAGCGAATCATCTGCTTCCATCTATGCCTGTCGTATCCATCCTCTTCTCTCACATCAACCCAGCTTCATCATCCTCTGACTGATATATTCACCATCGCTCCTCTGCACATGTCCAAACCATTTCAGTCTGACTTCTGACTTTTTCTCCAAAACGTCTAACATATGCTGTCCCTCTGATGTTCTCATTCATGATTCTATCCATCCTCATCACTCCTAAAGAACCTCAACATTTTAACCTCTACCACCTCCAACTCTGTCTCCTGTCTTTTCCTCAGCGCCACAATATCTAAACCATCCAAATTTGTGCGTCTCATCACTGCCTTCTATACCTCTCCTTTCATTCGTGCTGAAACTCTTATCACACCTGACATGTTTTTCCACCCATTTCAACCTGCTTGCGCACATGTCCTCACCTCTTTTCCACACTCTCTGTTGCTCTGGACTGTTGACGCTAAGTGCTTAAAATCCTCTACCTTCTTTATCTCTGCTCCTTGTAGCATCACCATTCGACTTGCATTTCTCATATTCCCACATGTGTATTCTGTCTTGCTGTGGCTAACCTTCAGTCCTTTCCGTTTCACTTCATACCTCCACCTCTCTAGCTTTTCCTCCACCTATTCTCTGCTCTCACGACAGACCACAATGTCATTTGTAAACATAATAGTCCATGGAGACTCCCGTCAAACTTCATCTGTTAGCCTGTCCACCACCATGGCAAACAAGGCGGGACTCAGAGCCGATCCTTGATGCAGTCCCACCTCCACCTTGAACTCCTCTGTTAAACGTACAGGACACCTCACCACTGTCTTACAGCTCTCATACATGTCCTGCACCACGCTAACATGCTTCTCTGTGGCGTCAGACTTCCTCGTAAAATATTGTTCCTCTCTCAGCACCCTGTCATTTGCTTTCTCAAAGTCTGCAAAGACACAAAGACCCTTTGACCGTCTCTGTACTTCTCTATCAGCATCCTCAAAGCAAATATTGCATTTGTAGTACTTCTTTTTGGCATGAAACCGCACTGCTGTTCACAGATACTCACTTCTGCCCTTAGTTTAGCTTTAACTACTCTTTTATGTAATTTGTATGGCTCATCAACTTTATTCTTCTGTAGCTGCCAGAACTCTGCACGCCTCCCTTGTTCTTAAAAACCAGCACCAGCACACTTATAGTCTTTTATGTATGTAGATATGTAGAGATTGAGCATTTCTATTACAACCTTTTCACTGCTGTAAACAACCATGCTCTCCACAGTAATGTTAGTGCCCAAATTTAATGTCAGAAGAAAAATATTGCTGAATTTCCAATATCAAAACTTATTCTCACCCAATGACATGGGGACCTGACTTTGTCTTGTCATTAAAGACCCAGGTTTCATTATGTTATCGGTTTGACTGGCTGAGGGTAAGTAGTGTAAAATCAAATAGAACCAGAAAAACAGAACAACCTAAAACTGAATCCACACTCTCAAATTAATGGAGCATATCCACTCAGAAACAACTCCTCATAACTCTCCTGCACTGTGTCACTCTGATGAGATTCATTGTTCAGAAGTGTTCCAAGTGGATAAGTACCACCTCAATTTCAAAAAAGTTGGCATGCTTTGTAAAATGTATATAAAAACAGAATGCAAAGATTTGTAAATGTCATAAACCCATTATTTTAGTCTTACTAGAACATAAAGAACACATCAGATGGTGAAACTGAGACATTTGATCATTTTGTGAAAAATATTAGCTCATTTTGACTTTGATGGCAGCAACACATCTCAGAAAAGTAGTAACAGGGTGATGTTTGCCATGGTGTAGCATCCTCTTTTGTTTTAACAACTGTCTGTAAATGTTTGGGATGTGAGGAGACCAGTTGGTGGAGTTATAAGAGAGGAATGTTGCTTCGTCTGATGCAGGATCCTAGCTGCTCAACAGTCCTGAGCCTTTTTTTTTTTTTTTTTTTTTTTTTGCCAGTTTTTGTTTTACGATGCCCTGAATGTTTTCTGTTAATAAAAGGTCTGGACTGCAGGCCAGTTCTGCACCTGGGCTTTTCTCCTGTGAAGTCATGCTGTTGTGATGGAGGCAGTATGCATTTTGTCATTGTCTTGCTGAAATATGCAAGGCCTTCCCTGAAAGAGACATTGTCTGGATGGGAGCAGATGTTGCTCTAAAACCTCAGTGTACTCTTCAGCATTGATGGCACCTTTCCAGATGTGGAAGCTGCACACACCACAGACACTAATGCAACCCCTTTAGCACCAGAGATGCAGGCTTTTGAACTGTCTGCTGATAACAAGCTGGATGGTCCCTCTCCTCTTTAGTCCGCTGGACATGGCATCCATGGTTAATAGAAAGAATGTCAAATTTTGACTTGTCTGACAACAGAACAGGTTTCCATTTTACCTCAGACCATTTTAGATGAGCTTTGGTCCAGAGAAGACACTGGGATTTGTGGTTTGTGTTCACATGTAGCGTCCTTCCTTGCATGATATATCTTTAACTTGCATTTGTGGATTATGCGGTGGATTGTGTTGACAGAAAGGGATTTCTGGAAGCTTTCCTGAGTCCATGCAGTGTCCAGTGGATAATTCTGCCTGTTTTTATATGCAGTGCTGCCAGAGGGCCTGAAGATCACGCACATCCAGTTTTGATCTTCAGCCTTGTCCTACACACACAGACAGTCCCTCTGATTCTATGAAACTTTTGATGACAATATGTACTGTAGATGATGGGATCGTCAAAGTCTTTGCAATGTTACGTTGAAGAACATTTCTCTGAAATTGTTCCACAGTTTTTCGAAGCATGTCAATGACCTGTTGTCAATGTAATTCAAATACTCTCCATTTTTTTTTATTTTTCTTTTGTGTCAATTACTTGTCCAGCTTTTTGTTGCCCGGTTTCAACTTCTTTGAGATGTGTTGCGGCCATAAAAGTAAAAATGAGCTTAAATTTTCCATGAAGTGGTAAAATGTCTCAGTTTCAACATCTGACATTTTCTTTATGCTCTATTAGGAATAAAATATGGGTTTATGAGATTTGCAAATCATTTGTTTTTGTTTGACACAGCATCCCAACTTTTTTGGAAGTGGGGTTGTAGAATAGAAAGCCAAAAGAAACAAAGCCCTTTGAAATCACCAAGATTGAAATTAGAAATTAAGTACACAGTTGTTTTTTTAATGACTGTAACTAATTGGAGTAAATTGGTTTTACATTTATTTCATAGAACACTGTTTTAGGTGCACCCTTCGACTCCAGTGACATGCCAGTATTACTCAGGGACATTATTTCCACCCATCTACCCTTTATCTAGACTGGGTTATTCCTATTTCAGGGTCATAGAGATCTGTTAGAGCTTATACCAGCCGTCTTTGGGGAAAAGGCAGAGGTTCATCCTGGACAGGTCGCCGGTCCATCATAAAGCCTCATGTTGACAAACCAGCATCATTATTTATTTAACAAAAACTAAGACCAAATGCAGAAGCCAAGAACCATGCCCCATGATTCAATAGCCTGTACCAACTTGAGCAGCAACAATGAAGTAATAATTTTCTCTGACATTATGAGTCTCACATTCTTGTGAGCACATTTCAGTCACCTCTTCATAACAAAGGTACCTCACTTTTGTGGAAGTTTTTAGATATTTGTTTATGAACAGCTAACACAATGTCCTTTGACAGAATTTCAATCAGACTGAAGTCTGGACTTTACCTGAGCCAATGCAACACCTTGATTCTTTTCTTTTCCGGCGTTTTTCTTTTAAATTAGCTGGTTTTCACTGGGTCATTGAACCAATTTTGGCCAATCTTTAGATGTTGGATGGCTGGCTGCACATTTGACTCAAGAATATTTTTGTTTACAAAGGGATGCATGGTCAACACAATGAATGTGAGGTGCTCAGGTGGATGGAAAAACAAGTTTAAATCACAGCCCCTCCACCACTCCACTTGACATTTGGTATGGAGTGTTTGTGTTTCTGTTTGTTTTCTTCCGTCCATTATGGTCAAACATCTCCGCTTGGTCTCATCTCTCCAAAGGACATTGTTCCTGAGGTCATGTGGCTTCTTCAGATGCCACTTTGCAGAGAAAAGGCTTTCACCTGGCAGTCTTTTTGATCAAGCCATATCCTACTTCTGCATTGTTCTTTCTCATAGTTTTCTTGGCCTTTATGATTTGACTTGCCAAATAAAATCTGCTGAGCCTGAGAGGTAGCATTTTGTTTTTATATCTCTGAGCATTTAATAGTCTGACCTTGTGGTGAACTTGCTTGGGCATCCACTCCTGGGAAGATTGGCAGATTTCTTGAATGTTTTCCACCTGTTATAATTTCTCTCTCTGGAGAATGACAGACTTCAAATTGTTCGGAAATGACCTTATAACCTTTCCCAGATTGATGGGCCTCCACAGTTGCCTCTTTAAGATCATTACTGATGTCTTTCCTTTCTGGTATTTTGTTAATACATTAAAATGCTGCATATATATAAAAAAACAAAAAACAAAAATGCTCTTATCTATCTCAATCAGCTAATGAACTGCTGCTAATCTGTAATTCCTAGCTGCTGCTTAGCATCTTCATTCATGTGGAAGCAGCAAGGATGTACTTAGTTTTTCATATACTGCTTCTTCATTTTGGTTTAGTTTTGTTCAGTAAAATAATGGCATGTTGTGATGTGTCATGTTTTGTGACTCATCTGGTTTTACGTTAAGGCCTAGTAAGGACCAGGAGATGGTTTTTATTTTTCCCCGTCCTGTTTGGTTAAATCGTAGATTTGACAGAGAATGGGGAGCAGTTTCTGCAGCCTCAGTAGCTTTCAGCTCATCCCAGAAACCAGAACTCAGGGATCCAACAGGCCACTTTTTACAGGTTCTCAAATATGCTGATCCATGAGTCAAAAGTAATATATCTATCCATCCATTATTAAAAAAACATTTAGTCTTATTTTAGGGTCACAGGGAAAAGTAATATATTTTTAATTTAAACTTTAAACGTTTCATTGACTTAAAACTGAGTTGGTGGTCTGCTATGTCTAAATTAAGAAAACATGTTGAAAAAATAATGTACACAGTACATTTTACAATGGTATTGGTGACAATACTCGAAGAATGGATGGCTCTAAGTCATTGAGGGATGGATATTGAGAAGTGAGATTTTCTTTGAGGATTCTTCCAAGATGTCGCATATCATTGCTTAAAAAAAAGGAAAATGATTGTGACTTTTTGTTTTTGGTAGTTTTTTGTGTCTGTGTCTTTGTGTTTTCAAAAAAAAAAAAAAACCCACAGAAGCTGAGTTTGTATTTGACTGGATTTCTTCCTCTCCATCTGACTGTGCACATTACAACATTGTGAAAGTGCATTGAAATGAGAGCCTGCATGCTATTGTATCTGCTCTGTGGCTGTGATGCTATCAGATCCCCGCTTCTAGGTATTATTTGTGGTTTGTCAGTTCCTCACAGTGCACGACTGCAGCGAGGCTATTTCTCCCAACCTTCAATTCAAACTTGGCCCATTACAGCCAGACTACAAAAGCACTTTCCGTGCACTTAGGAGCTCACGGCAGTGAATGGTGGATATTTCCAATCACTCTGCTGTCAATCCAAGTGTCAGGTAAACACAGGCCAATGGAAACAGCTTTAGAAAAACCTTGCAGCTGCAACTGTCTTACTCCAGGAGTCCTTGGAAACGTATCAACAATTTCGTCAAAGACCTCCAAGTTAAAGAGAAAAGTCAAATATCTTAAAAGCAATACAACTTGATGATTGATGCTGTGGTCTACATAGAAATGTGACTTCCATCATGTTTGTCTTAAGACGGAGAGTGTTATCGCCAGCCGGAGCTGCAAACAAAGGAAATGAGATCCTATTGACTGGCCTTGTATTCACTTCACGAGAAGAACCTGAGAAGTCTGCAGAGCAATTACTCAGTGGGAGTTTCAGCGCATCAACAAAGACGCGGTGTGTCAGGTACAGGTAGAACCATAAACAGCGAATCTGTGACTCTTTCCTCTGTCTTTTTTTTTTTGTTTGTTTCAGCATTATGTTGATGAAAATGCTAGGCCTCATTAACAAAGCAGTGTGAATTTATGAATAAGAAATTCGAAGCAAAACATTGGTATTCATTGCCATTTCTCAATGAATTATAGCATCTTACATAGCTGTCGTGGCACACATTATAGAAAAAAAAAAAAAAGAAGATAACTGAGTCCACAATGGCTGAGTGTTCCATATTAACATATTGACAGTTGTTTTCATGAAGGCCAGTCCGAGAGAGAGTGACCCCACAGAGAGAAACCGCTCTACTGGAGGCTCTGTAAATGGGACCTGAGAGAAAATTGGAACTGGTGCAGGATGAAGACATGTGGACAGAATATCAAATGTGTTGTAGAGACAACTCTGAAGCTGCTGAAACAGAAACGGTCCTACTGTTCTCTGTCTGATGTAATGAGAGTTGGCAGCTCTGCGTGGCATGCAAAGAACACTGAAAATGAAGCTTATGGCGCATCTGTGGGAGCACTGTGATTGGTGAAGGAAATATACACCAATATACAGACAATGTCTTCCTCAGGAAAGGCCTTGTTTATCTAAACAAGTAAAACCCAAACCATATTCTGCACATATAACATAAAGGCTCCAGAAATAGAGGCAGGATGCTAAAATGGCTTGCCTGCGGTCCAGATCTGTCAACGACAGTCAGCCATCAGAAGATTATGAAACAAAAAAAAAGAACAATTATTACAAGAGCGCTCTCTTCTTTTTAAACGAGGTGAGGCAACAGAGAGCCCCGACTCTTTGAAAAGTGTTGTCAAATTCCAAATTTGCTTGTTTATTTCAAAATACAAAAACAGTTGGTTTGTTTGGATTTGTTTGGATGTAGGACTGTGCAATGCATGTTTATGTTTATTTTTTATGTACAGCTGCATATGAGGTTATAAGTGTCTGCTGAAAATGTAGATTTAAATGAAGTGGACACTTTATTAGGTAAGCACGTACTGTGGTCATTGCACAAATGCAACATGTCATTCTGTTCCTTGTTTTAAGGTCATAGTGATGTTGCTTCAGACTGAATTATACTCTGAGATGTTTCTAACCTTCTGTTCCCTTCATGCTTGCATACATGGAGGAGAAAGAAGCAACGCCTCTCAATAAAATGTGGTACCATACATAAGCTTTTCTCTCACCAGAAGAGTGAATAAATAATTCATTTTACACTTTTATGATCATAAAGGCCCAGTTACTGTGTTGAATAGTAGGCTACTTGATCTTGCAGGTGCTCCACTGAAGGCAAATTCCAGAGTTAAATCAACCCTAGGTATGTTACTAGATGGTAATAAGTGTTAATTTTCATTAGGGAGCAAAACGACATGCATTTAAGCTGTTTTGAGTTAGAACAGAATATAAATTTGCAGCATGATAGCCATAATCTAATCCCACTGGGCATGTAGTGACGTCAGAATAAATCTCCATTTCAGGCCTCTGACAAGACTCAAAAACATCACACCAGGGTCCATAAACACAAATTACCTGAGCTCACCTCTGCTTTGTTTGTGCTCAAAAAGAGTATAAAAAAGGACTGTTTGTCCATGATTGTCCTTCCCATTTACAGTCTGCACAAGTAGATGACCGACATTGCCCAAAGTGCTGTCAGTAGATGTAAATGGAGGAGTCCCAGGCTTCAGCAAGAGTCAGTAACAGAGGCTATGAGCTCTCCTCCTCTTGCATCCATTGACAGGACTTTGGGCAAAATCGGTAATCAGTTTGTACAGACTTGCACGTTTTGTAGACATACAAAGTTGAAAACTACCTTGGTTCTTGTGTAGGTACCCTGTCCACGCTGTCATTACATTTCTGAGTCCTGTCAAATATTGTCAAATATATTCTGACTCTGCTACTCGCCCTCTGACCTAACAGTATTTAGGTTATTACATGGTTATTACACTGCAAACGTGTATTAAGTTCTCACTCAAAACTGTTTCGACTCACTTAGTTTTGTTCCCTAATGACAGTTTCACGTAAGAGATTAAAGGTTGGTTTAACTCCGGAATATTCCTTTAAATTGGCGGAGGCAGTGCATTTAAGCAGGCCGGTAAAAGTAAAAGGGTGGTGTTGCAAAAAGAGCATCATATGCTGTGATATACTTGAAAAGTACAGGGATTTAGGAAAAACGAAAACACCAATATAATAGAACAGAAAAGTTCTTTTTGTAGCACTGAAGACAGAGAAGCAGTGGAACAAAACTCCACAGGGTGACTTAAACACTCCTGTCAGAGCTTACTTTCTGCTGTTTATGGCATTCTTCTCGCACAGCGTCTCCGCATTGTACTGACAATATGTCATCCTTCCAACAGTGACAACAATCAATCAAAGTAGTACGGTAGTACACCACCAGTGAGAGGAAATTGTTGCATAAACTCTTACATGTGAACATCAACTGTTATTTTCCCCAGACCCCGGTTCTGTATTGACTCGATGTCTGTTCCATGCGCAGCATATAACATAAGTGTCAGGCAGGGACATCGCACAATAGAGCCAATTGCGACGCAGCAACGCTTTTATTGTCATCCAAAATAGAGATAATTTCCTCTCTGTAATAATATGATATGTTTGTAATAACCAATGAAATTCCCGACACAGTCCCCCGTGCATAGTTACTGCTCTGAACAATGCCACATGTTTATTTGTTATAACTCATACATTTGAAAAAAAAAAAAAGAAAAAGAAGAATTCTTTAAAGATCTTTGGTGAGCATGTGATTTATGACAGCAGAATGTGGTGTCTGTTTTAAAGTCAGCCCTCCACTCTGTGCTCTTTATGGTTTGGTACCACTGTGGTTTGCCTCGGGCCAGAGTGGCACCACTTGACTAATGGCGCTGACAGATATTCTGCCACATTTTTGGGTTCATTTTCTGAGTCCTGTTGGGATGCTTTTGCAATCTGCCTACTATATGTCACATACATAAAAACATACATGCTGTCTTGACATTTTTTTTATGTTTACCATATGCTCATACGTACATTAATCCGTTTGAAACATGCCCGTGACGTTAGGAAGGAAAAGACTTCCAGTCAGCTTATAATGAATCAAAACGTGTCCTCCCATGACAACAAAATTCTTGGTATTAAACCCTAAAACAGCATGTTGAGGTTATGCTTACAGAACAAGAGACTCTTTTTTTTTTTTTTTTTTTTGCATGGTGTTTTGATTCTAAATAGCTTTATTACTTGCCCAGAGAAGATTTATTGACACTTTATGAAAAACAAAATTCTCCAAGGCCCAGACCACTGTGAAGAGCTCATCAATCTCTGAGCCTCAAAACTGCAGCAGATGAATAATCTTCTGAGAGGGGTTTAGGCTGGCCAACACCACCCAGAGAGGAATGCAAAAACAGTTTTGTCTCAAGCCCTCATTGTGCTCTCTAGAGGACTTTTATGGTTTCACTTTAAAAAAGAAGTCAAGCTAAAGCCTATTGTAGAATTATAAATTCTACAATATGAGAGCCATAAATGTCTGTTCTTCCTTTGTCTGCCGAAGGATTTTTGATTGATTAATATCAGCGGTTAGCTCAAAGCAAAAATAAGCTTAATGTTATTTAATGCACATGTTGTCATCTGCCATTCTTTCTAAATAACCACAATAAACACTATCCTATATTTTGCTATTGATCTCAAACCTTGAAGACTATAATCCACCTTATTTCCATGAGAAACACTATGCTTTGCAGAGCTAGGCACCGGCTCCATAAACCATCCCATCCAAAACTTAGATATGCAATACTCTCTCAGTAAAATGACCATTTTTATTCAATCCTTTTTGTTCCCATCAAATGGTCTTTTTTTTTTTTTTTCCACTGCAGTCCTAATGGCTACAAGATTTTCAGCGAAGCACTGCTGATCTACAGCTCTTTTGTTCGGACTCCCACTGAGAATACAATCTAACTGTGGAGCGCCGTGGCTGCAGTCATACAATTCCATCAGCATAAATGCTTCACAAACACTTACACACAAAGTATAGGGGCGAGGAAAAAAAAACTACTTCACACAACAAGAATCTTTTTTTTTTTTTGGCTGGATTTGTGGGTTGATCCAACTTCTATTTCCATGCTAAACCGAATGTTCTGAAATGTGGCCTTTATTGGTGAAAATATGGCGCAAATTAATATTTCTCTTATCCGTTTGTATTCATCCCCATTGTTCAGGATAGGAATAAGAAATTCTAAACAGAACAAATACACTGTCTTGTCAGGATTTAAACACTGCAGATGGGTTCTGGCATGGCAGTCCAAGTGAGAACACATATATTTAGTAATGTAATAAATAATGCCAATGAAAGGGTAGCTTAGTCTCTTTACAAATAATCATTTAAAGTGACCGCTTTCTTTGGCATAGACACCTGCATCCTGCAAGCACCCCTCCAAAAATAACATCGCTTATTTAATTATAATCGTCCCCTTCACGCCACAGTTGGTGTCAGCTATGTCTTTTAATTCTCTAATCAGTGGTCGGCAGGACCGCTATCACCATCCCCATACAGCCTCCCACTCAATACAGACATCCCAAAACACTCACAGACTGGTTTTTGTCAAATATTTTATTGAGTGTAGACATCTGGCCTACTGTAAAACATGCATTATCTGCAGAAGGGGAAGAGGAGCAGGTGGCATTGTCCCCACTGTCAGCTGTGTCAGTGCTGGCACCCGTGATGGAGATTAATGAAGTATCTGGAGAGTAATATGCTCCTTCAAATGCTGCTACAATTTGGAGTGCTGGCCAATCCTGATCTTAAATAAGCCAAACTGTCACAGAGTCTACCGAGCCTGTGCTTTGGCACGTGAGGTGGGGCTCGATCTTAAAGGGCTGGACACAAAAAGTTAGAAAAGTGACACTGTGTATGTGTCCCAAGGCAAAAGAAAAGAAAAAAGAAAAAAAAAGGCACCAACACAGTCGGTTATGTAAACAAGCACATCATTCTTCTGAGGTCACTTCTTCTTTGGTGCGTTTGGTGCATTGAATTTGAAAAAGATGATGTCGCCATCTTCAACAATGTAGTTCCGTCCCTGTTGTCTATATTTCCCAGCTGCCTGTAAATAAATAAAAAGCTGATTTGAAGCAAAAGCAAATGCAAAAATGTTAAAGTATATTGGACATTAGGAACTTTTATTTTTCTGGTAACCGCTATAATGGATAATGCAATGTATAACAGGCCTGTATATTTTATACAATGGCACAAAGTAGTCATGCAGGATTAGTATCCAGTCATATTTTTTTTGCCTGCAAAAGCTTAAGTCCACTTGAAAATGTCAGACTCTTGTTCATCTATGCACACGCACGATTGCACGCATGCTTTGCTCATGGGGTGCCTGAATTCCCACTGAGTAAATAATCCTCTCTTCTGTCCATTTCAATTTCATGTGCACAAGCGCAAAATGTTAATAAGTCTTTGATTACAGCACTATGAAACTTCTCAAGGAAACTAAATAAGTTCTAACATTTCTTTTGTATACAGTAAGTGTTTGTTCTCTTTCCCGGCAAACTCGAAATAATTGACTTGAAGTGCTAATATAGACAGGTTTATGCATTCTGGTTCTGCACAGCGCACAATTAATTAGAAGAATCAATGTCCCTTTAAAGGCTCAGGAGACCATTTAATCCAGGCTCAATACCACCAGAAACACTTGATGGAGAAGGAGACAGAAAAAAAAAGAAAAAAATCAATGGCTATTTGTGATTCCTGAGTATGTATTAAACCAGACACGTCTAACTGGTTCATTTGCACTTGAAAGCAGCCATCTGGAGCAGCAAGCTTGGCTTAAGCAGATATGATTACTAATAATGTGATATCCCCGTACACTGGCCCTATTCAGGCAGCTTATTCCCACAACTGGCATTAAATAGCACAGACTTTAATGCCACAGTCAGAAACGCTCCATGTTCTTCTCAGGCTCAAAAAGGGATTAGTAAGAGAGCATGCAGTAAGGACCTGACACTCAGATCTCAACCTCGGATAACAATGGTGACACCCCCCCCCCCCCCCACCCCCCCGGAGACCGACGCATTTCACTCTCTCTTAGCGGCTTATGAAGAGTGTGGACAATACTCCGCAGCTGCATTAAATATCAAATATTTATGTAAAAAAAAAAAAAGGTTTGAATAGTAAGGAGGTTGAAATGTTTTTTTTAGTGCTTCCTGCCACACTGGTCCCCACGGGCCTTTTGTGCCACCGTAATTACATCAGCTCAGTCTGTAAGTGGGTACGCGCAGATGATGGAGCCGATACAACATGGACTTACAGCTGCTGCTCACAAGGGTCATGCACAGCAAAGTTAGTCACTTTTGCTCTAATTTAATTAACTGAGAATTCAATTGAGATTTTTTTTTCTCTTAATCTTTACAGAAATGCAGTTATAAAAAATAAAATAAAATGCATCTTTGATCCTAAAGGTGCTTTTTTTTTTTTTTTTTACTTGTACTGTCCTTTTACAGATTCTAAAATCAAACTTTATGCGGGTAACAAAAAGCACTGATGCATTTTGCAGTGTGTGTGTGTGTGTGTCTGTGTGTGTAGTTAGAGCCAAGTTATTGTCTTCACCAGTTCACCATGAAATCCCTCATTTCATTTGACAGAAGCGTGCACATGAACAACCCACAGCCCAGTTAAAAGGTCAAAACAAACACTGGCCATAATAAAAAAAGAAGATATGCAAGTCATATTTCTGTGCTGGCCATCCATGAAGCAGTACTTATTTGAGAAATTTCACACTTTATTTAACTTGCCGCTTTATATCACTGTCACGCGGCTGCAGCAGCTCGGGGATTTGGCAGGAGAGCGCTAAGCTAACAGCGCACTCTATAGATCTGATAAATGCCTGGTGAGGTGAAGAAGTGCTTCCTCTGAGCGACTGTGCTGAGCCACAAGCCAGAACTACCATCAGCCAGTTAAGACACATTGTGATAAAGATATGCACAGCTGGAGCACAATGGTAGTGTTTAGAGCCAGAATCAGTTGACTTGTCAGGAGTGGTGCTGGAGTGTGTGCAGTAATTTCTTCCCCTGAGTAAAGGTGAAGAGCAGTTTGCGGTGGAAGCTGTGGTGACTGTCAGCTCCACTGATCACATGAGACTTCCCCTCATCTACTCTGGCACCCTGACTGCTCACCTTGACAGCGCTCTCGCTGCCTTCCTCTTTAAAATCCTGGAATTTCATTACTTCTGCCATAATGAAGCCCTTCTCAAAGTCTGTGTGGATCTTCCCCGCAGCCTGTGGAGCCTTAGTTCCTTTCTGTCACAGGGAAGGAAAAGAGAGGACAAATGAATTGTTTTGGAGAAGATGGATTACAGCATGCAAGCGACATGGTGTTTGATAGGGCGATAACGCTGCGATCACTCTGGGGGTGTTTTCAGACGGGGGTGATTCTTGCTTCAGTCCTGATTTCTGGATGGCTCTCCACTCGGCTGTGCCCTGCTAGGGACAGCTTGGACACCGATAAGGACCCGGCGCTGCTATCAATGCCTTCTGATTCCCATTCCGTGGTGGTATTGATTTCTGTCCAAGCAATCTTGCCTCATTGTGGGTCGCTGCTCAGCTCTCTGGTCATGACAGCAAGAAGACTCAGTGTTGCGGTGAAAGGCCGGGGTGGTACAGAGCTCACCGCATCAGGCCGTTACTACTGTGACACACCAGAATTCGGTCATTCAAATTCATTTCCAACCCCAGGCAATATCACACTGTGGTAGATGCGGCGCTGTAAACCGCCGTGTGTGAGTGCAGGCTCCTCCAGAAGTTTTTAAAGCCAAAAGGTGCAGCTTAATATACACAAAATGCAATAATAAAAGAAAAAAAAAGTTTTAGTTGCATAAAAATGCTGTACCTTGAATCACCTCTAACACTCCGTAACACAACTGCTGACCGATAAAATGTGCAATTTATATGCACTGAAAGAATACACGCAGAAATGACAAATGAGCCAAATAAGTGACGTGGCTGCTGTGCATCATTATGACTCCTGCCTGTCGACGTGCTCGCTCTTTCTATGCTCCACAGCTCTGTGCTCAGGAGCTGTTGAGCAGTTTTAATTATGTATATAATCACGCTGGGGTCAACATATTTCATTCCACAAGAGTGATGCGTATTTAATGACTCTAATGCATTACCATCTATTTGCAATCTCATTGACGGAGTACTTGTGAGTTTAACTACCATTAATCAGCATCAAGGTTTGTCTATCTGGAGAAAAAAAATAGATTAAGGGAGGGATTTTTTTTCATATGGCGCATCCACATTGTCCTACTTAAGAGCTATGCAGAGCAGGCTGATAGATAATGGTCACCTCGAGGCTGCCTAATAAAGCATGTTAAAGGATTTAGGAACACGACATTACTGAGCGTAGTTTTTACAATGCAAGATGTATTGGCGTAATACAGTTACTCACTGATGCTTACCTGACTAAATGCCCCTCACACACAATCAAGGCTGGCTGTAATTACTTATGTTGAGGAGAACGAGCCTGTTTTTTGAGGATGCCTTTGAAGTGTTTCGGGGCTTTTCTGTAAATAGCGAGGACATCAGTCACGATGAGATGATGCTCGCCTGAACTCGGTGATGTCATCTGTCTGAAACTTAACATTTCCTGTGCAGAGAAAGAGGCGGTCCAGCCTGTCCAGGGGCTGGGGTTCACGGGGAAATGCCTCTCCGAAAGGCCCAGATTGGTCATCTTGAGCGGCTAACCGCTAACCATTCTTCCTCAGCTCAGCTGAAATGTGAGAAATCCCTTATTTGTACAGATAATTAGTGCGTGTGTAAAGGAACAGTCATCAACAGCTTTTAGTCAATTATGAAGAAACAAAAACGTCTCAACGTGTCTAATTACTAACTCCAAAACAACCTTGTGGTGTTGTTGGGAATGCAGCTGCTAGATTAGTGACATATAGTGCAAGACAAAGGACATAAAAGCACTAAAATCTGAGTATAAAATAGGACTTTAAGTGACCAACAGCATGATGTTTACTAGGAGGTGTTAAAGATTTTCACCTGATCAATCTACACATTCAGTGAAAAAAATATTCCTTATGCAATTTTTTTTAGACATTACAAACTTTTCTTTAAAAAAAAAATGAAAATCTAGCCCCATGCTAATTTTTACTAATGACATAGTGATTAATCTTGATGTTTAGCTGTAAATATTGATTTTTTTTTACCTTTATTATGCACACTAAGAAAATTCTTCACGTAATCAAAAGAAACCAATAAACTCAGGAAAAGACAATAATTTTTTGCCAAAGATTCATAACACAAACACAGCTTCCTGTGTATGCTCTTTGTGTCTCCGTTTAAATTTTAGACAAGTTTACAATTCAAGTGTTTTTTTTTCTCTAAAGATTTTTCTGTGATTACTGCCTCCAGATAAACATGTTTTATTGCAGCCTATTTAAAGATTTTGAACAAACTGCCATCTGAACAGTGAACAAACTCATATTCAGGGAACCAAAAAAAAAGTAATGATGTGTTTGGTGACAAGTTCTTTGAAAAAATGCTATTTTGGAAAATTGCGATGCATTTTCAAAATGTTCCCCCCGTCCTCAAACAGTTATGCCACATTTACAGCATTCAAATCATCTCGCATTGTAACAATCTGTTTTAAAATTGAGTGCACAAATACGACAGTGACAATACACACAACCTTTCGTTTAAAAAGTTATTTAGGGGTTATTTTAAACTACCTATGTGCATTTATGAAATGCCACATGGTCAAACATCTTATTACATTTGAATTTTTATATGGTAAAAAAAAAAAAATGAATTAAAAAACAAACAAACAAACAAAAAAAAAAACAATACCATCATGCAAAGCCAACATCTGTATTGATGTAAATCCTGCGATCCCATTGCACAAAGCTGTTGGCGGGCCGGGCTCGGTAAACTGAGACACACAGGGAGGAGGAGCCCCCAGCAAGGCCCACAAACAGTCGAATGAAAAGCGACATCAATTTTGGCACAGACATCCTCCGTCACACAGATTAGGCAGGCACAATGCACCGGCTCCTTATCTCCAGCGGCAGGAGGAGGGCAGGCAGATCTGCACAGGATGGAAACATTCTCATGGACGTAATGGGCAAAATCAATTGTTGCCCTCCTCAATCAATGTAGCCCCCACTTTCACCGTTCAGCAGCTCACCAGTAATTGAAGTTATCCTTGGTCTGTAATGACTAGCTAAAGCACAACCATGACAAAGTTGAAAGTGCATGATATCAGTGAGGGGGCCAGCAGGGTGGAACAGGGGATACTGTGTATTTGTGTCTGTGCATCTGGTACACACCCTGACGCTCGCGTATGTGCGCACGCACGGCAGGGAGCTGGCCCTTACCCGGATGGTCCACGCGCGGACCTCATCTGGGCCGGCGGTGAAGAAGTACTCCAGCTGCAGGGCTGCGTAGCCTGTCTTGATGATCTTGCTCAGCGCACTGGTGGAGAGAAATTTCTGCTTGAATCGAGGGGACTGAACCATTTTAGTATTCTTTATTGCCTTGACAAAGTTCACTTCAGCGGCAGGGCGCCATTCATTTCAGCACAAACTCATTAAGTGCATAAGATGGGTCACTTCGTTTCACATAAGACATTCAACTCTCCAATGATTTCTGTGATTAATTGGAACACTTGTAGACTCATTTAACATTTTTAAGAATTCAACCCGATGCTTCTTTCTGTGCTGAGAGAGAGAGAAAAAAAAACCCCTCTGCTGTCACAATTTTTCTCTCCATAGAGGTTTTCACATGAGAACAATAAACTCAAAATGGCCAAGTTATAATTATACCTACAGATGACAGATGACAGTTAAAAACTTAATTTAGAGGAAAACCCTTTGACTGAGTTGTTCAGTAAGAAGAGGGATCCTTTGCTTTATAATGGTAATTACTCTTCCATTTATTATTCTATCAGCACATGCAATTAAAGGAGTGCATAGGACACAGCTGATAATAAAGTGTGGGGAGACTGAATGCTAATTAACCTCTGCGTCTTGTTCTCTGTGCAGTACTTCTGCTTCTCCTCCTCACTGCTGTCCTGCAGCTGGCTCTCCACGTTGCCGCTGAAGGGGATGACCAAAGCTCCGGGGTCGTGACCGTCCACCCACTCCTTGATTTTCACCAACCTGATGGAAAACAGTAGCCACAAAGCTTGGTGAAGGACTTGATCAATGGGAGAGTATCTGCTAAAACCTTGTGCATGTATATTCATGGGAGCATCTGAGGATAGGAGGGCTTGCAGGAGACTGCAGGCTCCGTCTTGCAGAGGGCTTGGATGAAATTTCAGCTGAAAACTTTTGATGTGGATTCTTTGCTGAGTTAAAGGAAGTTAAATGAATGTCAATATCAAAATTGATTTTATGTTTAATAGAAATTCCTTGAGTTTGCATGTCCTCCTCATGGTTGCATGGGTTTTCTAAAGATACACAGGTTAATCTGTGACTCTAAATTGCCTCTGAGTGTAAGTGTGCATAGCTGTTTGGCATGGCTGGAATACGTGAGCATAGATAATAGTTGAATGGAAAATTCCTCAATGAAATAAAAGACCAAAAAAAAAAAAAAAAAAAATCCCATTAAATTCTTTTACACTCCCAGCAGGTGTTGAGTTGAGTTGTTGATGACAGATTAGATGGAGGCCCGCCACAACCTCGGTGGTTGCCGCTTTGTTTCTGTTGCAACGCATTTGTTAGATCTGCAGTTCTGAATGTTTCAATTCAGCATCACAGGCATGTTGGTATGATGCTGTATTTTTTTTTTTTTTTTGCACCGGTTTACAGTTTGGGTTTGGGGGAGTTTTCTTCACTTTCTCAAATCTCACTCCGCCCTGCTGATACGAATAAAGAGATGAAGTGGAGTTAAGAAGCCTCCCGTTGATTCATACATAACATCAATAAGGGTCTAATTCCTTAAGCCAAATACGCAGTTTTCAGAAAAGTACCCTGCAAAGGACCGGGGTGGTCCTGCAGGTATTCGCTTATTACAGCAAGTCAAAGTAAAAATGCTTGGTTTAATTTTAAAGGTATCACCTTTGACAACAAACTTTATATTTGCATCGTGTGTGAAATGCTCCCTCTTACCATCATATTGTTTTACATTTTCCTGTCGATCTCTTTTGGCGTTGTCTGTGTTCCTTCATGAAGTGTCTCTCCCGTCATTGGTGCGGGCTGCACAACGGCTTTTTGGGTTGTTTCCTGACAACACCGAGGTTCCTGGTGTGAATCCAGGAACTTTCTATACTGAGTTTGCGTGTTATCCCCGTCCCCAATGTGGCTTATTTTAATGTATTTGAATAAAATGAGGCAGCACGGTGGAATAGTGGTCAGCACTGTTGCCTCACAGCAAGAAGGTTCCTGGTTTGAACCTCAGCAGGGGTCTTTCTGTGTGGAGTTTCTCCCCGTGCTTGTGTGGGTTTCCTCCGGGTACTCCGGCTTCCTCCCACAGTCCAAAGACATGTATGTCAGGTTAATTGGTGGTTCTAAATTACCTGTAGGAGTGATTGTGAGTGTGTGTGGTTGTTTGTCCACATGTGGCCCTGCGATGGACTGGAGATCTGTCCAGGGTGGACCCCTGCCTTTCACCCAAAGAGAGCTGGGATAGACCCCAGCAGGTCCCCGTGACCTTGCATAGGATTAAGCGGGTATAGATAATGGATGGATGGATGAATGAATAAAACGATCTATTTTTGGTGTGCAAATATAAAAGCATCTTCCTTTCCTTTGTTTTGTTCCCTGTAAGCTTTGTTTTGAACCGACTGAATAAGAACAATAAAAATACAGTTTTGTTTCTAGGAATACAGAAAAGTTGTTTGCGAGGAACAGACAAGAAGGTACGAAGATGCTCCAGCCTGGAAGATACCGTGACCAGCTGGACCCGTAAAACATGGAGCTTTTGTTGGGACCATTTCTGTCACTGACTTAATTTAAAGGTTTCTTTAAAGGGGAAGATCACAGATGAGACTTCTGGTTGGTGTGATAGATGAAGATCTAGAAGACATGACAAGAAGTAGAATACTTTTTAAAAAAATTTTTTTATGTCCTGAAAAATAAAATGAGTGTTAGGATAAGTTATAGTTTGAATGTATGTGGTAGAGTAACAAGCATTAAATATCAAATGAATCTGACCTGACAGAAAAAAAAGGCAACCTAAAATGAAGACGCTGTGGGAGCAAAGATGAGATTTTGCCTCTTTAGCTTCATGTTTTTCTATAGTTTGTCTCATTTCACCTGCTGAGTGTTAAATGACCATTTAGCAGAGAGCCGGTAGGGAGCAGGAAAACTAACCTCTTAGTGTTTCCTTGCTTTTTAAACGTCTTTGTCAGTCTCAACTACATTTTTTTTTCCGTCTTCCTGTCCAGCAGGACACCTGACATTGTAGGACAAAGATATCCTCACATTTAATGGCAACTCTCGGTCAGAACAATACAGTCGGAGGGGGCGGGGGGGGCAGGGCAATTATGAGATTAGGCCCAAAGGCTCTGAGGCTGGGATTGGACAGATCGCAAAGAACAGCATCGCACAAATCCATTTTCACACGCCGGCTCTGAGGCTTGATTGATTCTAAGGGGTCCTGTCATTATGTGTAATCCTAGTTTCCTGTTTAAAGACTATGAGAATCAAAGACGGGGTGGAACCCAGCCACCTCAACACCACATCTATTCCAATAACAATGTCACCGCTGCATCACCTGCAGCACCGCATCACCGCTCCTACCTAATGATTATCAATAAGCAACATATGATTGGGTAACGGGCACAAGAAGTGCAAAGGTTTGCTTTCACTGAATGTTTTTTTTTTCTAAATAACAGTTTGAAATGTTACGTGTGTGCCAGTTTATCTCTCAGTTCAGATAAGCATCTATTAAAATCCATAACCTAATATTTCCCTTTCTGCTCACAAAACGTATGGAGAGGTGATATTTGGCGGCCGCCACAATAAGGTGGTAACCAAAATCCCTTCAATAAAAGGAATAAAAAATAGTCAAAGCCAAAAGCTTGAAAACATGGGAGATGGAAGGTGCTCCAAGAGGGGGAAGGAAAAAAAAAAATCCAATCTGAGATAATAACAGCTGTAGTTTGTCACTTTTCGCAGCACAGCTGTCTGTTTGGTGGCACGTTATTTGCATTCCTCAGGTATTGCGTTCTCTACAGGCGGCTGAATAATGATTCACAAATCACTCTCTCCACACCAGTCAAGGGCTGTGATCCTTTGAATAGACCATTGTACCTGAGACTGTAATTGGTGAAGACTTGACAGAGCTGAGCCAAGCCAGCCAAGTAACAAAGAGGCTATTGGTAGAAGGCTGAGGGATGATTTTAATAATGTGAAGCCGAGACGGAGAATGTGAGCTGCAAATGAGCACGGGGGTCTCTGGGTCCTTGCACTGAGTGACACCGGACCAGACAAACACCTTGCCACGGGAACATGAAACACCCCCTTCCTTCAACTCCAGAAACAAAGCTCTGTCAATTAAGAGCTTTGATGCACCGTCAACATGACTTCCAAAACCAATTCTGTCATCTGCGCCGCTACCTCCCGATGCCACTTTGCAATGTGTATTTATGTGTCTTCCAATTATTTGTGCAAAATTTTACATGAACATATATGCTAAGATACCTCCATTTTTTCTTGTGCGTGCATGTCTGTTTTTATCTTTCAGTCATTCTGCATGTGTAAATGTGCTTTTTAAAGTAAATGCACAAAGACCTTTCAGTATCAGCGTCTCATGTCTTTCTGTGTCTTTAGTAATCGGCTCGACTTTTGTTTTAAAAGCAGATTTAAAGACTATTTTCGTCTCTGTTTATCTGCAGTTTTTAAGAAAACAGATTTGCATGGTTTTGTGAAATACATAATAAAAATTAAAAAAATAAAAGTGATATATTCCTTCTTGTGGGTCCACTTTCAAAAGCTTTTACAAGTCTAAATGAATATCAGTGAGAAAGATTGTGTGTGAGAGCATGTTGTTGTCAGTCTCCTATTATGTCCCGGCTCTGAGTACCATCTCTCACTGCTCGGTTAATAGAAAGATTCAGCACTTTCTGGTCTTGATATCCCTCTCTGAACAAATGATGCCTGAAATTTTTATTCTTTTTATAATGGAATTCCAATGGCCTTTGATGCAAATCAAGTGGAAATTTTTGCATATCAAGTGGGAAAAATTAAATGTTAACCACGTTTTAATGTGATTAAGGGTGACAGGGACATTATTTCTGCTAATCACTCACCAGCATGAAGGCTCAAACAAGGCAAGCACAAGCTGTGTTTGTGGTTTTCCACTTTTTTCTGTCCACTCTCACATCAGAGATGGAAAATTGGTTTTCCTAAACCCACTTTTATCAAACTTTTACGGATCTGAGGCATGCATGCATTACATTTTTAACGGTAAGAAAAAAAAAAGGCGACGTGAAACCAGTCCTGTGCAATAGCATGTTTATGTTCGTTTTAGGCAAACGGCTCTGACGGTTTGTTCCAAGCTTTAGATTTACTGCCCATTGTATTTACAGTACATCTAATTTGTGGCAGCATATGCTGCAAAGCCAGGAAACAAAAAGAAAGAAAAAATAAATAAAACAGCAAAAACAATTGGACCTTCCACAACAGATTGGCCCTGAATAGTGATGTCCCACAGGGGCCACCCTCTGGAGCTTATTTGTCTTTTTCTGTGGGAATCCTAAGGGGGGGATAATTCCTGTGTTTCTGGTGCCTGGGGCTACCCTGGGCTTTGTCAGAGCTTTGATCTGCTTAAACGGCTCAGGAGGTGAAAACAATGGGATTTGTACAAGTACGGGGCTGCTACCTGAGACCGCGACCTGGGCGTCTGACTTACATTCGCTCAGGTAGCTGTCATTAAATAGTGCTGAGCTTGTAAAAGGTGGACCATCACCTCCAGTTTCAGTGCTCCTGTTAGATGCAACTGAACGGTTCAACATGGCTCTACGATGACTGGGTTGCACAAATGCACGTCTGCATGTGACAGTGTAAAGCTACCATTTGAAGATATTGTTAGAAATTTGTGGAAAAATCTAAGGTTTTGGTTGGTCTTGGTGTTGTTGTGTTGTTTGTTCAGATCTTTGCTAAAGGACCAAGGTCTTCAAAAAGTCATTGTAGATGGTTGTAGCTGTGGGCTGTATCTCCTGCAACGGATCTGATGAAGCCTCTGACTGAAGACGCTGTTGAATCATTGTGTTGTGAAGAGGATGCTCATGGTTGTCCATGACTTTTTTTTTTTTTAATTTTATTGTATGAAGTATTATCCTTTGTATAATCTGTTATAAATAGCCCCCCAGAACAGAGCCAAACTTCTTTATTAGTTTGTTTAGTCTTTTTAAGTCACTGGCTCTGGTGCTGCTCCCCCAACAGATGACTGCAGATAGGATTGAACTCTCCACAACAGACTGATAGAAGATGTGGAGGATACAATGTCTTGCTTCAAACACCAAGGACCTCAACTTTCTCAAGAAGTATAAACAGCATCAGTGTTGCATCTCCAGTCCACAAATTTGCTGAACATACTTATCTCCAAGAGTGATGCATTGTTAGCAAAGGGGTTACTTCTGGCTTGCTCGTCTAAGCAAACTCTGTAGTATAGAAAATTCCAGTTCCTCTACTGGCCACTGGGGGCTGGCTTCAAAGGCGAATCAATTTCTACTGACCCTAATGTTAAAATATTTATAGCCTGGTTCAAAAGCTGGTTTGGATCTAGATTTCACATTGATTTTTTTTAGATGTACCTAATCAAGTAAAAATGATTGGTGGCTAGTTATAGCCATTGGGTAGCTGTTATCATTTTAGCCGCTTAGCACTGTCCTGACTTGACTTGACCTAACAGAGCATAGTCATTCTTATGTTAAATATGGCTTTTTGTGCTGTTAACTGTTTTAAGAGATTGTTCTAATCAGTTTGGGGTTGGCCCTGAAGTGTTCGGAGGTGAAGCTAAGCAGCCTGAACCAGCTATCTTTGTCCCTGATTGAAGGCTGCTAGCTAGGACTAACCAGAAGACGCTAGCTAAACTGGCTCTAGCTCATCGCTGTCTACCTCTTGTAGCACCTGCTTCATTCCAGGACCCTTCCAAGTTGACTAACTGGACCACTAAGCCAACAACATCTGTAAATAAGTTCTGCCAGAGCTGAAACGAGCACTAGCAGATGAGAAAGAGGCTTGTTCTTCAGAAAACCTGTGGGTGATGTCAAAGGCAGTTTGTCCAGTTCTTCTGATAGAGCCCATAGCTGGTAAAACTGAGTTACACTTCTGCATAGCAGCTACACAGGTAGGCTACGCACGCCCCCTAGGCCATCTCCACAGTTTATACTTGTGCGTTGTCATTTGCGTCGCTCTGTAATCACACCACCAACCACTGGACAACAGTGGAGGTTCATTTCTGCAGAGTTTCCTTTTGTTTACTTCCTATATATAGCTTCGACATAGCAACAGAGCAAACAAAGTATATTTCTTATGAGTTGAAGCAGTGAATGTTGTACGTCAGTCGTTTTTACAGACATTTGAAGCAAACTATTGTTCTACCTGGCATGAAAATGAAAACAATGAGGAAGAAGTTGTGTCACATTTCTCGTGTTCCACGTCGACGCAATGCGTGGTTACATTTGGAGCGAGGTGCAGGTGAGGCCACGCCGCAGCTTTGACGCGGAAGCATAAATCAGCCTTTAGCTTCCTGGAGGTCTGCATACAAACATACGTGTTATACCCATAATCCTTCACTTTTTGTGTGGGGTGAGATGGTAGCAGACACAATGAACTTAGTGTGTAACCTTCTTCCTCCATACCTCAATAAGTGCTGGGCCCAACACCTGAAATATGCTTTTCAACCATTTTTCATATCATGGCTGCTGCCGTTTCACCAAAATATAAACACGGTGTCATCTGTGTTTCAGCTGGTCTAAGGTTAAGATGCTGCAGCACACATACACCAGCTCCACTTCCTTTTTCCCTTCCTCTGCAAAGGGGAGAGAAATAAGAGGTATGAGCTCATGGTGGCTTTTGAGGCTGGGAAGTCGGGGGCTCTGTGGGAAGCTTTTCATCCTCCCAGTGGTGGGCTCCTGAGCGACAAGAGTGCAGACGCTCTCTGCACCCTGTGGCCATAGCCGCATGGAAGGGCATTACACATCAGTCCCAGAGAAGGGAGGAGGAAGGATCTGACACATATGCACACACTTTCACCAATATTATCAACTTCTTTCAGTCTTCAAAGCAATCACGGGCTGGAGGAAACAGAACATGGTGCACGCACAATGGGAGCAGCTTTAATTAAGAGCATCAACTCACATCATATCTCAAACAAACCTCGACGGTGTGCCGGTAACAAGCTTTTTTTGAAACAACTTTCCTTTTCTTTTGATAACTGCACCCATTAAATCTTGCAACTTTAAAAGTCCACACACGATGACACCTTAACCAACCACGGGTCCCGGTCTTGTCTTTAAAATAGTTGTTGAAATGACATAATCAAAGATACAACCTTGCGGGCTTGTTTAAAGCTATTAATTGGGGGAGAAGGGGTACATTCTGCACCACCCAAAATAATTCTCTATGTGGGGTAGTATCCATGCTGTCATTCATGGCAGTTGACTGGGTGGGAGAAAATAAGGGGGCTGGGGCAGAAAGAGGGGGGAGTCATCAAGATGTGACAATTGTGACAAGATCAGGCAAAGTGTAGTGCCAAAGAACACCGCACGGATTTCTCCATCTCTTCTTTTTTCCTGGATGACAGCTTAATGTCTACCACATGCAATATTTATTCTCATCGTGTGTCAGACTGTCTAGCTGTCCTAGGGAGAACAAAGAATGCCACTTATTAGAATAAAAGCAGAAGGAAGGTAATCAAGGACATATGTAACATCGGCCAATCATGCCCCCTTCCAATCCAACATCTTTTTTTTTTTCTCTTCTCCCCCATTCATAACAGTTCAACAATAATTCTGATAATAAGGAGCTTTCAGGAGCTGTATGTGGCAAAACTAAATTTATTTATTTGTCTTAATGGGGCCACTCACTGCGGCATGCCTGTTTGGTCTGAACCTTATCTGACAGAAAATAAAAGCAGTGCTTAACAAAGCCAGCGCAAAAGAAAATCTTTCATCAAACCAACATGACTCACAGAGAGTTCTTGTGCCTGCAAAATGCCCGGCTATAGGCTTTCCAGGAGAGCAATTCTTAGCGTACTTTCAAAGGATTATAAAAATGTTGTCCTGTTAGAAAAGGTGCCTGAGTGCATTATGGACTGTGGGGGACTCACTCATCTTTTCTCAGGCTTCAGTCTCATGAAATTGGAAGAAATCCCCGCCTGCACTAGAATTTGGAAAGCAAACTGATTTCTGACAGAGATGAAAGAAAGAAAAAAACCAGAAGAGAAAAAAATAGTCTCAGTTTATGCCCTATCATACAAGTTATACCAACAAAGCTATGTCTTCAGCACACAACACATCCTAGAAAACAGGTGACACGGCACATGTCAAGGGTGTCCTTTCATTACCTGAACGGGGGACAGTCAATAATCGGGTTAACAGAGCCGAAAGGACTTTACATCTGTTTCAGGTTTTACTGTACACCCTGAACCGTTGTTCCCTCAGCGAAGGCATCCATTAGCAGTGACTGCAGGCAGCAGGGTACACGTCTTACCCTGGGAAAGTGTTTCTCAGGATCCCACACAGCAGAAAGAGAGAGTGGACAACTGCGCACAGAATAAAGAGGGAGTGTGTGATCATATATCTGACACGGGGTTTTCAAAAGCAAACTCCCAATTCCTTAGATGGGGATTGCTAAAAACTGAGATGGAGCCAGTGGTTTTGCACTCAATAAAGTTTATGGGAATTGAATTATGGCTCGGGGAAGCTGATGTGGCCAGCAGTGAGTTCAAGGAACTGAGTCACAAGGTACACCACTCCCCCCTGAGACCTCTCAGTTTTTCTTGAATCTCTTCATTTACAGTGATATAAATCAGACGTAAAGAAAAGCCGTTTAATCTCTCGTGGAGATTCTTCATCTGATCTTTTCTGTGAACGATCTGCTCTGGCTGGAGCGCTGCAGCTGCTCTCTTTGCTTCAACTCCTCCTACAGGCGGACTTGAGAATCATTTTCAGGGAAGACAAACTTGCCAGAAATATTACTCCATGTTTATCCTCTGCTGGTCGCTCAGGTTAATCTGCACATTTAAACCACTGGATTGACCCTCCTGCTCTCAAACCAATCTGCTCCTGCCAGATATAAACAGCTTATGTCCATATATAACCCTCCGGTTTCCAAACAGAACATTACACTTTTACTAAAACCGGTTTATTCTCAGTTTTGTCTATTTTGTGTACTTTTGAGTGTTGATGGCAAAAGGGTTGGAATGAAATAAACCACAGCATTTGTGTTTAATGTACTGAAATAACGCAATGTAACATTTTTTTTTTTTAGTGGAATCCTTGACAACTAAGAATATATTTCAGCCTCACTTACCGATCGTTCAGCTTATACAACGATGAAGTCGTAGTCCAGACATTTGATAAGATCAAACCAATTAGAAAAACAAAATAAGAACCACTTATAAAGCATATCCATTTGATTAAGACGGGCTAAGAGCAGCCGTGGTATACAGCTACTGCGCCTTTGTGGCATAAAACAAGAAGCATACCAAGACACAAGTACATAATGTAACACAAATTGAAAAGCAAATGACGTTCAAAGGAATAAATTATTCTGTAACTCCGAAACAGAGTCACAACAAGTCTGTAAAAGCTAATGAGAGCGGTGCACACGCTCATAGACAACAGCAGCCAGACAGACAGACAAACAGAGCAACACAGAGTTAATAAAAGCTCACAGCAGAGGTACCCTGCAGTTCTTACACTCACCAGGAGAACCCAATCGGCGGAGGCACTCACAGACAGGTCACGCTTGCTGGTTTCCTTAAAGGTCAACTCATCTACTTAAGAGGCGCCAATTTACTTTAATGCACATTGTCCAAAAGAAGAAGAATATATAAAAAAAAAAGAAGAGGCAGAAAAGGGAAGTGACAAGGAAGAAAAACATCACAGCATATAGCTGGAGTATTCTTAAGTGTGTTAAAAAAAAACGGGCCGTTCTTTGTTCTGTGACGAAGGTTGAATAAATATTTGATATGAAATCAATTAAAAGAAAGAAAAACTGATAAAAACTGAGAGGCCACATGCTTGTAAAGCAAAGAATATCTTATATGACGAGTGAAAGATGCCAACCTTGGGCCGACTGCAGCCACCACAACATCAACAGTGCTCTAATGGCCTTCACTGCCGCACAAACTAGGGTACGTGGCGGAAAAGGCATAGTGGTCCAGGCGGCCCAGCGACGCCGGGGGAAGAGGAGAAAGCCTCTTGATAGACTCTTCTAGATGCCATTCCCTATCACGCAATGCCTCTCAGTCATAAAAACATGACAAATGCAGCCTTAATCATTTTTTACGAGCGGGGATGTGCAGGGGGCAGTGCATGGCTAGAGGGGAGAAGGGAGCGGTAAGCAGCAGGCGGCCCCCTCTGCACAGCGGAGAGGGTTGTGTGGTAAAGTCTCCTCTGGAACATCACTCGGCCAGCGTGCCTTTGATCTCCACACCGCAATTACACCAGCATCCAAATGAGCATGGAGTCGCCTCTGAAACAGACTTCAAACATGCACATGTACGCATTCTCATACACATGCACTGTATAGGATTGAAGCCATGTGCTCCTCTCAACAGTAAATGATGTTCTGTCTCCAGCAGAGAACCTGAGGATGAAAGCAGGCCTTGCTCCTCGTCTGATCCCTCCATTAATGATGGCTTGCTAAAGCTAATAGTGTGTATTCTTGTCTAAACAAGGGCAGCTTGGTATGTGGTTCACATACTCTAAACAGGATGATCTTACTCGGTTTTGGAGGCCGACAATGTTTGATAATGCCAAACGCTGGCCTGCTATTAAGTGCCCACGATAATCAAATCAGCTGTGGCACATAAACAAAAATACCACTTTCCGGCGCATCTCGCTAAAATTGATAACATTAACCTAAATCACGCTGGGCAGATTTTTTCTTCTTTTTTTCCAAGTTTAAACCCGCACTTGAAAAAAAAAAAAAAAATTCAAATAAGCGAGCATGTGAATTGGCCTGAATATGTGTCCTGAGAGTCACAGCTAAAATTGGCTTATTTGCCTAATTTGGCGATTCACCGTCTTTCCCTCGACACCATTAAAGCTGAGATTGCAATTTGTCTTTCTGTTTGCTTTGAATAGTCCTTAACTGTATCATCATCTCAACTGTGCTGGTGGAAAAACACGGGAGCTTGGCGACAGCCAAATGGCAGTCTGGCGTCTCTGCAGCAGACTAGCTGCCATTAGGGCTGAGAGCAGCATTTATTGTACAATTAGGGCCAGTTAGATCTACCTGTAATCATCTCTATACAGGTGTGAGCTACTCTCTGGACACGGGAAGTGACTCATCACTTGTCAAGCGTCAACACTTTGATGTCAGCATTGTTCACTGCGGAGCCCTCGGGGCACCTGAGCACTACTGTTTGCCTTTGTAAAAACACTCTGAGATTTATTGCATTTCACACTCTTAAAAACACAGACATGAGAAGAAAAAAAAAGAAAAGAAAAGAAAGAAAAATTCCCACTGATGACGGATGCTCAACTCGCCATGAACCATTTGATTTATGAACGCTCCCTCCTCCCTCTGTTTGACAGTCATACTTTTGTGACAGGAACATTTTTAACAAACAGCCGCAGGTAAACGTCTCCTCTTAAAACACAACGCTGCCAAGTAAAGCGACAAAAACAAATTTTGCAAGGTTGGGCGATGACAATCCACACGTCGGTGTTATCGATAAAACAGCTGCAGCGTGGAGATGTTTTTGAGACAGGAAGGACAACCTCACAGAATATACGTTTCCAGTCCGTATGCGTTACATTTCCCCACAGAAAGTAAGTTATCCAAACCTCTTCACTCGAGCCAACGATACACATGCATCGCTCATCAAAAATGAGCTTCGTGGTGTAAAGCGGACGCTTGTAAAGCAAGAGCAACATGTGAAGACAAAACCAAATATCTGCAGCAAAACATTTCAGATAATAACTGTCATCGTGATTTATCGTGCGGCCTCCAGATGATATTAATCACTTGTTTGGCTTCAAATGTACGCATGCTTGTTTTGTTGTCTTTAAAAGCCCTCCTACTCTTTTATATCATATGGAAATGAGAAATTTTGACGGCAAATGAAGACCATATGCTTGCGTGTGCTTAATGAAGTGCATGGTCCGGGGGCTGCGGAGCTGGATGTTGTGTTATACTGCGCTTTAGTGGCACCTCCAGGCAGATCCTCTCTCCTCGCAGAGGACCGTTCCTCGCAGCAGGAGACCACGGTCAGTTTCATGTGCGAGTCAGTGAACGCCGAGAGGCTGGCACAGGCACATTTTGTGGCTGACTGCAGACTTTGTAAAAAGTCGTTTGACATCAACGTAACTCCGTGCAGAAGTGGTGTGAAAGCTCTGGTGCTGATTAGCAAGTGTAACGAATGTGCTCCCGCCCTTCTTCTGAGCACTTACCATTTGTTCTTTCTCCTTATGTAGTCTTTCTCAGAGAGATTAACGAGGTAGATCATTGGTTTGGATGTCAAAAACAAGTATTTGTTCAGCACTTCGATCTGTAACAAAAAAAAAAAAAAAAAAAAAAGAAGACAAGCAAGTTTTAGGAATCCACAACTTTCCAAAGTGGTCTTTGACGACCACACAGGCAGTGAAAGATGAAGCCAAGTGAAATTATAAGCACGGTGGGGAGCAGCTAAGAAACTTTCAAATCAAGATCACTGTGGCCAGATGTCATTAGCGTGTACAGAATAATATCAACAACAAAAGCTGCGCATAATCATAATTTGCAATTTGCACAAAAGAGGAGCAAACAGCAGATGTGATTTGTGGTCAAATGAAAAGATTATCGAGATAAATCACAATGCAAAATTTGACAGAAACATCAAAGTCTTACCTCCTTATCATTCCAATCGCGATAGTAGCGGACGTTTTTCTTTTCATCCACTACCCAGCTCTTTATTTTGCACATAATGTCCTGTTTGGAGTTAAAATAGAATGAACAAGAAGCCATTAAAGGAGATGAAAAAGAATAAACCCAGCAGGGTATGGGGTAATTATTTCCTAAATGCATGGCATCCTGATGCCAGAAAGAACAATGGCTTTTGCTCTCATTCAGGCAAGAGTGGCCCAGCTTTGACAGGGATGGCATGAACAAGACCCCCTTCCTTTCTTTAAATCCTGACAAAATGCCTTCTGGGGAGTCGTCGCTTTATACATCAATATTCCACCGGGACTGTTTAATGAAAAGGATGGAGAAAGGAGACAAAAATTGGAAAGAGTGGGGAACTAATTGGAAGTTGGTATAAGGTGTAAATTATTGGTCCTTCCTCAGGCACTTTGCAGAATGCAGCCGTGCCGAATGAACACTTGTGAATTACAGATCTAATTATTTAGTGATTCTGAAAATATTGAGCAGCTCCAGCTACGCGTGCCACATTCAGCGCTGACGTACTCGTGGGTTGAGACCACAGGCAGGACTGGGTCCTGACAGGATCTGGAAGCGGAAAAGGGTGGGAAAATGGGAGGGAGGTAGTTATAAAATTTGTAATAAAGAAATTGAGCCTATTATTGTTGATCCAGCCCCACAGAAATTAGCGGAACACATTCTTTTTGTTCCTGTCAACTTGACCTCCCCCTTCATATAAAAACTCCCCCACCCCCTGCAACACTCCCTCTACCTCCTTTTTCCCTCCTCAAACCCTTGCAGCACTTCACAATCATACTCTCTTTTGAAAGAACTGAGGAAAAAAATCCTGCCAGAGCCTCAATTACACAATGGCAGAAAAAGCTCCACACACTGACCCCCAGCCAGCTGCATTCACTCTCTGCACATCTCTCTCCGCAGGAATTCTAAAGGCCTTTTAGTCAGGCAGCCAGAGTGCAGCCAGCGGGGGAGAGCGCAGGAAGAGCTGCATACACTCCGCCCGCGCCGGCCCAAGTCTTCACAGAGAGATTAATCATCTGTGAAATGGAAACAGCAAACGGCCGGTGACACAGGCTGAACCCGCTCCAGGTTTCCCTCATCAGCTCGCAGCCGCCATGCGGCGCTCGTCTAACAGGCAGGTGTTAATAAAAGGCATATAGGTCCCACAGGGGTCAAACACATACGCTCGCCACCATGAAGCGCCGCTGGTGGGCCGGTTTCTTATTATTGTTTTGTAAGGACAGGGGATTTTGAGGATTCATCTGGGCAAAAAAACGATGAAACAATGTTCTTGTAAACATGGCGCCAGCAAAATGGATTTACAGCAGTGCATGCATATGAGCTCCGTTCTGCTGCATGCATGTGAGTTTTGCTTAAACTCATAACAAAATGTTAATAGACGGTTTCATTTTGACAGAAATTTTTTTTTAAACATTAAATAATTTCCTACTTTTTTCCTTTTTCTGTTAATATCCAGCAGGAAGTGTATGAAAACTCCAACCAGCTTCATGTTTTCTTTTTTTAATTGTCTCATATATCACATATAAAACAGTCCTTTTCTTTTTTTTTTTCTTTTTACAGTGTCAATCATCGCCTTGGGAGTTAAATCTTGCCTCAACACCCCTTTCTCCTGGAAGAGCATTAAAAAAAAAAGACAAGATGCTCTCATTTGAGTCACAAACCGCAAATACTCAGTATTATTCTTCAAGTCCCTGAGCAAGGTTTTACGATGCACGGCATAATAATATACTGTTTTAGACAGTACTTTTCTTTTTAGCTTCATATCTTGAATAGTATTTAAAAGAAAAAGTACAGGGAATTTCCCTCTCTGTCTCAACCTCTCTGCAAGACACCACTTTGCACTTTCATTCAATGACTTGATGAGTGAAAACACAAGCAAGAAAGCAAATAAACTCACAGTGGAACAGTGTTCTTCCCTGAGCATGATTTTAGTTTTGTGACAAGGTGATTTGTGTGGGCTGTCAGTAAAAAAAAAAAAAAAAAAAGAAAAAAAAATCAAAATGTCAATTTTCCAGGTTGCATCTTCGGAAAAAAAAATATCTGTAGCTCATCTCAGGTTTATTAATTTCCAATAAATATTTAAATCTACTCTGATTAAAGCAAGTTCAGCATATAGAGGCTGACATAAACATGTGGCGCGTGAGCTTGTACACAGCTGTGCATGTCAAAGACAAGGCTCAGCCCTCACAACAATCGCACAGTCCCTCCCATCTAAAAGCTTAGTGCAGCCTTTGATAACTACCATTCTTTGCCATCTAAAGAGGTCTTCTATAGACTTGCAGACGTGTGCACAACCTTTGACAAGTAATGTAGATTATTTTTATTCATAGCCTAAAATTGATAGCAATTATGGGCGTAAGCGGCCACCTGCCTAGCCTGAATGGCTCCTGTCTGCGGGGCTACAGGGGTGTTGGGAAGTGCTGCCTGCTGTAAGAGGGGGTTCGCCTGAAGGGAACCAAACAGTCACAGGGGTGTCTGCAGCAGGTGAAATAGCCCCCCTCGTTAGTGTAATGAGTGGTCAGAGCATCGGAGTGTTAGGGCCTGAAATTGGGCATGCCGCTCCAAGTGAAAGGCAAGATCCCCCTCGCTGACCCACATCCTATCCTGCTCCAATGATGGAAGGACATCATGTGGGATCTGCAACCAAATCATTGCAAATGTGAGCCTTACAGCCTCATTACTGAACAATATAAGCATGTGGATGGGTGAATGGGCATACATTCTGATCATATATCCAGGTTGGATGCAGATTTCTTTCTTTTTTTTTTTTTTTTTTTACTGTATTTCCTCAGCCTTACCTTGCATTTTGCCCTGCACCTCTGAGAGCCATGAAATAATATTCTGTCAAAGAGTATTCTAAACATTTATGGTATTCATAGCAAGGTATAGGCATATCTGTCACCCACTGTCTGGCCTTAAACAATTTCTCAAGCAGCTGTAGGAGTATAAGCATGAGCAAGAGCTGTGCCATGATTTGAGTATTACTTTAGATGAAAAGAGCTGTGTGGAAACACTTTCATTAGCCCGGTACTGTGACCCAGGGTCAGCAGCTGAATAAGTAACTCTGTATTAATGATTTCTACAGCAGAAAACCCCTGACCTCTGATCACTTTCAATCTTAGACAGGGAAAAAATGGGCCAGGGGGAGGGGTGAGACCTATTGGAGGGAGATTAAAAAAAAAAAAAAAAACATGCTTTTTTTTTTTTTTTTTTTCTCCTTGGCCATGTGTGTGGGAGGGTTATTATTTGTGCCGTGCTGTGAGGGGGAGCAAAGGGCCTGCTGGGACATTGACTCACATATTCTGGTTTGAGTTTCTTGTCACCGCCTCTAATGGCTGTCTTCTCCAGCTTGTCAATAATGGGGGTGATCATCTCTTCATCCTTCAGCCTCAGCTCCTCGTGGATGATCTCCATATCCCTCACCGGGTCCACCGTCCCCTCAACATGGATGATATCCTCATCTCGAAAGCACCTGCAGGCAGGGAACACAAACACGGCGCAGAGTAATGTCTCTCTTTTCTGCAACGATAATGCTCCTGCGCCACGCGGTAGCACCGTCAGACGAACATGATCAATGATATCGACATTTTAAGATCAAACGCGAAGCAGATACGGTTCAGCTAGGAAAAAATCATTAGCTTTTGCAGTGAATACGGTGAAAATAAACATCCACATGAACGGGCACGGTGGGGGAGTCCCAGGAAAGTCATAACAAATATAAGCAAGTGTTCAGGAATAGATCTGATGTTTCTTTTTCAGCTCCAGTGTCACAGACGTAAGAAACCAGGTCAGATGTAAGTCGCCCTTCCATCCAGAGCATTCAGTTTTACTGCGTTCGTGTAAAATATGGTGCAAAACTTGATGTGATTTTGAGAAGGGAGGGTTTTCTTGAATAAAGGACAGTCTTCTCCTAATCATTTGCATCTTAACAGTGGCTGGGCTGGTGATTAGGTAATGAGGCTCTAAAGCAGACCATTTAGCCACCAGCGGCTGTTAGGACTCCTGATTCTCCAGGAGGAGGAGAGGGGGGGGGGGGCATGGGCGCCCATCTGCCAAATGAGGGTGACACCCTTTAACATGAACAGTTGCAACTGTAGGGAGACTGTTCCCCTGAATGGCCACGGTTACATGATGTTTTTTAATTCGGAATTAATTATTCTGAATTAAATAATTCCGAATTAAACTATTTTCCTTTGAGTTTACATGGAAATAGTTATTCTGAATTCAGGTTTACATGGAAAACACGTTTGTTCGGCTTTATCCAATTCCGCTTAAGGTCTGGGGGTTGGAAGGGTTCTGATTGGATAGGGGGGGCGGACGTCTTTACGTCTACTGGAAGAAAACAAACTTACTCGATTAGCAACAACATTCCACTTATTTTTGACTTAGGTGGCATCTCTATCTGCGAAACCTCCTTCATTTAACCTGGCTGCTACAACTTTGAAAAGCTCACAATTTTTATGTTTCCTGCCATCTGTTCTTTTAATTATTTCTAGTTCCTCCAAACTATTTATTAAATAAATCGTCTCTGCTCTTGACCACCGTTTACTGCGTGCTGCCATCTTGAAACTTTGTTTTGAAAACAAGCTCAGCGTGGAATATAAGCGTCATCGCGACAGACGGGCAAGAGAACGAGCATGCGCAGAAAGACGGGAATTAATTTAAAGCGGAATGAGTGTATACATAACCGCGGCATTATTCTATTCGGAATTAAAATCAGAATAAACCAGACACTTACTTCGGAATTAAGGTTAATTCGAAGTGGACATTTTCATTCGGAATTAGGTGTTTACATGGTAATTTTTAATAATTTAAAATCGGATTTAACTTTAATTCTGAATTAAAGAGGAATTAAACTTCCCATGTAAACGCACGGAATGTTTTTGTAAGATAATATTTATTGTAACAACATGCAAATACAACAAACCAGATCATTTGGGTGCAATTCGCTTGATTATATCAAACATTCTGCAAATAAAAAAAAAAAAAGGATCTTAACAGGACTGCATTGTAAGTTCATGTCCTGGTTTGCGTGCTTCAACTGAGTGACGACGCTTTTGCAAATGTGCTTAAAGTATCAAATGCTCACTCTTCTAGAATGGTCCCCGATCCCCGGCGCGACTATAAATGAGCAACGTGAGTGAAGCACCGTCACACCGTGTTTTCAGACTGCTCTTGGGCTCAACTTCGCTCTAATGTCGTAAATCAGTCAAAGACGTTGACTTGCGAGCTTTCACACCGTGGCATAATGAGGACAACTCCTAATTTAACGAGGAAATGGACGTCAGGGGATTGACGACTTGCCCTTAACTGCGGCGGCGTCGAGAGACACAATGTTTGGAATGTGCGCCGTGGAGTCACAAAATCAATATTCACGCGTTGACACCTGAGAGTGAGAAGAGCTGTTGACAGGTGAGGCCCTGCCAGACAACATCTCAACATGTTCCAGCGCTCACACACGCAGCAACGGGCGATGATTCATAGCCGTTTGAGCATCGGTTAACCGCGTTACCAGAAATTCGGGTAAATCCAGGCGGAGTTGCGTTCTGGTTGGAATAATCGGATCACCTGAAGGGTTGGAGGAAAGAAATCTGAACGGCCCGAACAACAAAAATACCTCAAACTACTGAATCAGATGGAAAGAATGGACCTGATATTTGTTCTTCTGAGTCAACTGGTTCACTATGAACCTCGGTACACCAGTCCACGTAGAAAAGTCCTGGGAACTGTCCCCAGGAGTGTTCTGGAGACATTTTCACATTTTTATGAGCTTTTTGTCCAGCCCTCAATCCTCCATCTTCCTGTTCCCCGTGTTAACTGGTCCCCCAGTCCTCCGGTCAGCCTGACTGAGGTCATCCAGTCAGACGGTCCTCGTAGACTCAGTAATAGAGCTTCCTCAGGCTTTTCTGTAACTTCTTTTTATTTCGTTTAAGTGTCTTTGCTCTGTTTGTTTTGTTTATTCTCACCTGTAAAACACTTTGGTCAACCTCAGCTGTTTTTAAATGTGCTGCATGAATAAATCTGACCATTGACTTGTCATAAACAACGCTCAGGAGGAACGTGCAAAGCTCGGCTGCTAATTGCCAGATTACAGCTGGCAACGGCACAGACAGCTCATGTTAAAGTCATTTGATGACTTTATTTTTTACATGTGATGTGTTTCAAGTTCTCCTTCTAGCTTTTTCTTAAAATGATTATTACTTTACCTGATTCTGTCCATGATTCCATGATCATGGGTGAAACAGTTAAAGTCCTGACCTGAACCTGGTTAGATACTGTCACGGTTTTGAAGAGAGAGTCAGGCCAGGAGGGAAAAATGCCAAACCACATTCTGCACATTTTACAATAGCGTGGCTCTGTTGTAAGAGTGTGGATCTTAAACCGGCCCGCCAGCAGTCCAGACCTGCCTCTGAGACCATCTGTTGCACTATAAAACAAAAAGTACAAACAAAGGAGCATCTGAACTGTTAAACAGCTGAAATTCTACAACTAGCAGGGATTGAAAATACTTTGCTTTCAAAAGTACAAGTCGTCTTCCTCGGTTCCCAAAACTCTTTACAGTGTGTTGTTGATCAAATTCACATAAAACACATAATACAAATAAAACAAAACAAAACAAAACAAACAAACAAAAAAAAAATGGCAAAACATGTTCAATACTGAGAACCACAGTTTTACACTGTTTCTGGATTTTTAGATTTGGCCTAAAATCCGAAAAGCTCATTCATTTAGGAGTGTGTTTATGGGCATTTTCTTCCAGAAGAACATTAGTGAGGTCAAACACTGATGTTGAACCAGAAGGCCTGGCTCTCAGTCTCTGCTCTAATTCATCCCAAAGGTCTTCTATCAGGTTGAGGTCAGGACTCTGTGCAGGCCAGTCAAGTTCATCCACACCAGACTCTTCCATCCATGTCTTTATGGAGCTTGCTTTGTGCACTGGTGCACAGTCATGTTGGAAGAGGAAGGGGCCAGCTCCAAACTGGTCCCACAAAGTTGGGAACATGGAATTGTCCAAAATGTCATGATATGCTGGAACTAAGGGACCAAGCCCAGCTCCTGAAAAACAACCCCACACCATAATCCCCCCTCCACCAAACTTTACACTTGGATCAATGCAGTCAGACCAGTACCGTTCTCCTGGAAACCACCAAACCCAGACTCTTCCATCAGATCACCAGATGGAGAAGCGTGATTCTTCACTCCAGAGAATGTTCCTCCACTGCTCTAGAGTCCAGTGGTGGCTGCTTTACACCACTGCATCTGACGCTTTGCATTTCACTTGGTGATGTCTGGCTTGGATGCAGCTGCTCCACCATGGAAACCCATTCATGAAGCTCTCTGCTCTGTTGTTGAGCTGATCTGAAGGACACATGAAGTTTGGAGGTCTCTAGTGATTGACTGCAGAAAGTTGGCGACCTCTTCGCACCATGTTCTTCAGCATCCTCTGACCCCGCTCCATCAGTTTACGTGTCCTACCACTTCATGGCTGAGTTGCTGTCGTTCCTAAACACTTCCATTTCCTTATAATACAGCTAACAGTTGCTGAAACTTCACAACTGGATTTGTTGCACTGGTGTCATCCTATCACAGTTCCACGCTGGAATTCAAATGTTTGTAGAAACAGTCTGCATGCATAGCTGCTTAATTTTATACACCTGTGGCCATGGAAGTGATGGGAACACCTGATTCCGATAATTATGATGAGTGAGCGAATACTTTTGGCAATATAAGTGTATCTATATCTATATATCTATATCAATATAGATCATAGGTACATGGTAATTGAATGGTTTTATGCAGAGCTGTGGTGCTGGAAAGTTTAGGAATAATCAAAATCATTTCCAACACTCCTTTTCACCTGCAGTTTTCTTTTCTTTTTTCTCATACTCTACCAAGGGCAACAAAGGCAGATCATTATACCCAAATTGACTCTGTTCCTTTCCCAGTTGCATGCTCACTCTGTGATGAGGCGATGGTTGCAGTACACAGGCAGACATTTAAGAATAAGCTGCTTAATATGTTACCTTATGATGTAGTCCACAGCTAGAAGTCCACAGCTTCAACATTTGATATTTACCATGTTTGTCTTGTGATTTCAATGCCTAAGAAGTTTGGTTCAATAGAAAAAAAAAAAACAAAAAAAAAAAACTGCTGTTAGTGTAATTTTATTTATGCTGTTCTGAGATCCGTCATTGCAAGAAACGGTGAGCAGGACTGAATGCTTTTTAACTGTCCATAAACTAAACTGATACAAACAGAAGAATCCTCTATGCTCAAAATACTTTTACTGGGATAAGTAGGGAACGACACCTTATCATAGACTGAGGCACACTACATGGCTTTTACAATCAGCCTCAAAAACAACACAAGGACACCTTACACCTTATTACTGATGCAAGTCAACAGAAGCCGTAGACTTTTGTGCAAGCTGTCATCCCGTGAGTTGTCCTCATGGTGAAATGAACTTATTCAATTACTCTTTGCCTAATCAGGCTGTTTTGGTTCCTCTCCTCTTGCAGAGGTACTCCACAGTATAAACAGTTCACTTACGCCACACAGAAAGGGGCTAATCAGTGGAATTATTGTTTTGCTGCTCCAATTTAGCAGCTCCCTGTTCAGCACTGATTGGAATGAAAATTTGCCATTGTGTCTCCATGAACTCAGAAAATATAATGCAGAGTAATCTATTTTTTTTTTTTAGATGGAATAATATTACATACATTACATACATATTTGATAAACTGTGCTTCAAATGGAAAATACATGGGTCTGTTTAGTTCATATTAATTTGCATAAAGAGGTTCATAAAACATTGTCATCCTTAATATTCACATTCATGGTTAGTATAAAGGTATAAAGGTTGAAGGTGACATAAAAAGACTATATGTCAGTCCACCAGGAATATCTTGATCTTGTATCATATTTCTAAGGTAATCAGCAATTTTAAACAAGTGTAAAAGATATTAATAATTAAATAGTAAAGAAATCAAAAATTTCACTATTGAGTACTCTCATTACATGTTACATATTACAGATTACAATAATTTCCCTCAGTTCATTTTGCTTGGTTTAACATTTAACTCCTACTTTAATAGCTTCCCATTTAAGGCTTAAAGGAGGACAACAAATGGACAAACCCAAAGGGAGAACAAAGGTCTGACAGACCATTGTCCACAATTAGCCCTTTAACAAGTGGGTGGGCAGAGTGACTGAGGACGATCCCAATGAAACTGCACACAAAGGGGTGGGACTGCAAACACACAAAAGAGAAGGAGGTCAAATGAGCCACCTCCAGGAATCACGTCTGTCTCATGATTTTTACATGATTTTTCTCATTTTTGCTGCCACAGACGTGTTTGTAGTCGATATTAACAGGTGCTCCTTCACTGGCAGGACAACAGGATTCAGTCCCCAGAGAGCGGTCGCTATTCAGTGTCTTGATAAGGTATTAGGCCACGCTGCGCAAAATTAAAAAAGCGCTGCAGGCAGGTCTCGCCTGAGAAGAAATAACGTGAACTGACGTTTACAGACAACAGTGATTTTTTAATGAAAAGACAAAGACAAAATAATTTTGCATTGAATACAGCATGAAAAAGTTCACTGCAACAACCCCCCCCCCCCCCACTCCACCCCCTCTATTTTCAGTTTTGCACAAGTTTAACACCTCAAAACGTCAAGCACACTTGAGTTAGCTTATGCCATTACTTTTCTGTCGGGTACACAGACAAGGCAGTTATCTCAGTCAAGTCAAGATCAATACAGATTGAGCTGCCTCCTCTGAAGTCACTACCTGGGAGGATATGTGGTCAACATAATTCAGTTAAATTACAGTATTCATTGACTTCTTACTTCCTGTGCATGTTTCCACATGCAAGATGGGTAAGAGCACATCTAAAGAACTTGCATTCCTAACGCTGCTTTTAAAACGTTCATGCAAACTCAGTGCTGCAATTCTCCCGGTATTCAGAGCAGTAAAAGCTATTTTATGAGTCTGTCAGGAAGAGCACATTATGGATGTCTTCCCAGCATAAAAACACTGGCGATACACATAAGGGAATTTATATTCATTCAGGATTTATCTCCTTGGCATTCACTTTTGGGTACATCAAATCTGACAGGAATTTGTGATACAGGACTCTGGTAACAGAGTTTTTGGAATATTCAGGCTCATTTCTCTCTGTGTCAATTATGGGAAATACATTGGCTGTTAAAAGTAGTTTGACACCAGAAAGTGGTGAGATGAAGCCCTTTAGAGACGCACTCATGTTTTCTACATGACCCATCTTTCGAAATAGATCGCACCAAAATCACAGTGCTTGATAGTATGAATATAAGCACTTCACATGGTGTCGCTCATTTACGAGTAACTGACGGACAGCTGCTACGTCTCAGATCATATTGAGTTTTACAAGCGCATCTTTCGACCATGTGGGATATGGTGGGTATATAATCATATTAAAAATAAAAAAAAAAAAACATTTGTAGATTAGAGTTAGTAGATCAGAAGAGTGACCTGTATGCAGCTGAAAGAGGAAAGTCATGGGAAATGTGTGGTTTCCCCTCGACTGATAACAGAGAGAAAACAACAGTATTAATTTCCCTATCATTAGCTTAACCTGTGTCTTTCCATTTATTTTTCTTAAACTGCTGAGCGTCAGAGTGCCTTGATTGAAAGGAACTGTCATATGCAGACCGCTGTTGTCCCACATCATTCAGAGAACAAACCTTTTCAGATCCCTAACTACTATAGTGCTGCTGATTGCACAGACACCGCCAATTTCCTAACCAACCGCCACCTGAACAATGATGTGTTCAGCTTTAAGGCCCTCCAGCCTTTCAAAGGTGAATCATTTCACAGTTTGGAACGACATCTCCATAGCAACTCCCTTTTGAAGGGTGTAGAATCACCATCCAATAATTCTATGATCGTCGGGCCTTGCCATTCCCAGTGGTTCTTTTCACAGCAGACAGGCGAGGGGGGCATGAGGAGGAAGCAGGGAGATTCTACAGTCTATTTCAGGCAATTCATCTTGCAGCCCCATTAGAATTCAAAATATTGCGACCTTCAATCACCAAGCATGTTATCTGGGGCTCTGGCGATCTCCAGTCAAGATGGGCAGACATTTTTCTCTAATCATCAACGATGAGTGGAGGCTGACAAAAACTCTTCATTCTGGCTGAGGCAAAATGCAAATTTAAACGCTGTTGACAGAACCTCAACACAGCCTTAAAACACACAAAAAAGGGGGATGGTCCCTGCCACAGCCAAATAATTGAGGTTTTACAGCTGGAATATTGGCTAAACATTGGTTTAAAACTACAATCAGCATAAACAAAGAAACACATTTAGAGCAGGACAGAAGATCTATCTCAATGTTCAGATCCAGGCTGCATATGACAACTGAAAGGATTTTATCTGCACTTTTTATTCATTTTTAATTGAATTTATTGATGATTATTTTTTTATGCTCTTATGATTTATGGAATTGACTCAATTTGCCTTATTGTGATTTTATGCATCTGTAAAGCACTTTAAAGCACTTTGGCTTGTGTAAAAATCATACTCCACAAATAAAATTGCTTTGCCGTTGTAAAAGCGATTATAAAAAAAAAAAAGGGAAATCAGAGTAAATGTTTTTCTTTTGTTCTTGAAATTCTGGCTTTGTGGTGTTCACCAAGTTAGAAGACTGCAAGTGGATAAAAAAGTACATTGTTGCAGTTAGTAAGTTGCAGAGCCACATCAACATTTTGGTTAGTGTCAACGGGCTGGTTGTACAACAACATTTTTGTTGCAAAACCATGACTTAACCACAAAACTGTTGTCGGATATGGCTCAATTTGCGATACAGTCGTCTACTGGGTAGAAGTCGTCATAGTGCAGATAACAAAATCCAAGCTGTAACGTGGAACACATCATTATGGTCCATGTGTGTCTCTAGGACAGTATAGAATTGTATTTTAAGTACGTAACTAGAAAACTTCGGTAGAGGTTTAGAAGAGTTGCCAAAGCGACTGCCCTTTCTGTGGTGACATCACAGCCTCAAACTCCAATGAGATGCTCTGAGCTGCAGAAAGCAGCCAGGAGGAACAATGTTGACAACGAGATGCAATTTTAAGGCAAAAACTCAAAATTTGTGATTTTTTTTCCCCTCTTTTTACTAAAAATTCCATTTTCTGCAACAGAATGTAATAATTCTCTGAAATTTGAAATTTCACAACAAAAATGCACAATTTTCAGAGAAAAAGTGTCAATTATATGAAATTTTCATTTTTACAACATTAAGCCATAATTTTAAGTTGATATATCAGGACAGAAAGTCAGTTGTATATGAAAAAAAGAAAATCCCAAGTTTTGTGCAATTAGTTATTTTACATCAAAAAGTCTCAGTTTTTCGAACAAAAAGTCAAGATCCTGCAAAATTCACAATTTAATCACAAAAGAATTTGCCATTTTTTCAAAATTTGCAGTTCAAGAAAAAAAAAGGGAAGTCATTTTAGGACAAAATATTACAGTTATACGAAAGTGGAAATTACACGTCAAAAACTTTATGAAGGTCTGGGGAAGCTTTCGTTACATCCAGATGTATTCTGTCTATAGTAGTGGTTCTCAATCTTTTAATACTGCATACCACCTGAGAAAGTGTTCAGCTCTCTCTCCAACAATTCTCACATACTCATACAGAGCAAAATAAACACACTCAAAAGTTGTTACATCCCCACTGCAACTGAATATGCAACAAATATTTTTTTAGAAGACACTATTTTAATTATCTCAAGCTATACATTTTATTTGAAACGTTGTATTTGTAATGCATTGTATGTTTCAGATTTTTTTTTTTTAAGTGAAAATGTGGAAAAAACGGGTAAAGCCATGACGTTCCCTGCGTACCACCAGAGAGCGCTCGCGTACCACTGGTGGTACGCGTACCACAGTTTGCGCACCACTGGTCTATAGAAAGCACCAACAGTCATAGCACACCAGTCCTGATCGAGAAAGTCATTTTGATGTGTTTTTTTGGGGGGTTTTCTCAAAAATTGTGGGCCATAAAAAATGCAGAAAATTTTGTCAGAAAGTAGGAAAATGAAAATAAAAAAAGACGAAGAAAAAATGAAAATCTGGATAATATTGATTAGGATGTAGTCAATGTTTTTGTAGTGGCAGCCCTTAATTATCTTTGCCTTAAGTTTGACACATATCGTTATATACAATATAAAGTTCATACTCTATAAGAAAAATTTGTTTTTCATTTGATAAAATTAATAGCAATGGTTTCACAGCATTAAACAAAGCTCCATAAAGTGTTTGATAAGCCTTAAAATGACTAAGTTCAGCATTAGGGAGGATTAATGCTTCAGCTTGTTTTATTTTGTTCGACCGATGCCGAGGCTGTCCTACTGAAATTACCATGACACACAAAACAGAGAAAATATTAAAGTGGATGTTGTGCATGATCATTGAACCAGTTAAGTCTAAACGTGGATTAGCAAAGCTTTAGAAAATAGAAAACAGAATAAAGCTTCACAGGCAAAAGCAAACCTGATACACTTGCAGCCTTCATTTATTGTTTCATGTATGCTTGTAGTTGAGTTGAATATTTGGCGGTGGGGTGGGGGTGGGGGGTTTCAGGAAAAGAGGACACTATATAGCACATGTGTCAAACTCAAGGCCCGCGAGATCATTTTACATTATCGTTATTAATGGCCCGTTAAAATGAAGCGCTGATTAAAACAATACTGCACAGAACTACAGATCCCAAAATGCAACGCTTCAGTGGCCTTGCGCACACTTCCCGCGTCAATCAAGTCTAGTTCCAAGCTTCATTCCAATTTGTGCATAACAGAAGAAGTAATGGACATTAAATCGATGCACAGGACAACGACTGGAAAATAAATTTTTGAAAACGTATGTCAAAGTGTAACAGACATGAAACTGTCCTGGGACAAACTTACTGGATTTACGACAGATGGAGCAGCGGCTATGTGCAGTAAAAAAGTGAACTAGTGGGAAGGATGTGAGTGAAGATGCAGGAGGAGAACTGCCCTGGTGAGTTAACAGCACATCACTGCATCAGACACCAGGAAGCACTATGTGGCAAAGTCCTGAAAATGGACCATGTAATGAGCACTGGAACACAAACCGTAAACTTTATCCGAGCTAAAGCGTTAAATCACCGGCAGTTTGGTTCCTTTATGCGGCAGATAGATTCTGAGTTTGCCCACATTCCTTATCATCCAGAGGTGCGTTGGCTCAGTCGGGGGAAAGTTCTCAACAGAGTTTTTGAGCTCAGCAATGAGATCTGTCAGTTCATGGACAGTAAAGGAGAAAAATCCACCATTCTGAGGGATGAAAAGTGGAAGTGCGAGTTGGCGTTCTTGGCTGACATAACAGCTCATCTTAACACCTTAAATGTGCAGCTCCAGGGACGTCACCACATGATCACTGACATGTATGATGCAGTGAAGCTGCTTTTATGGGAGAAACAATTCGATCAGATGTCATAAGAGCAAAGAAAAGTGAATGATTTTAATTGTTATTGCTGAAAAAAACACATTTTATGTATATTTCCAGGTTTTTTAGCAAGTTTATATTTCTAACTTGTATAATTTTGACAGGAGATATTTTTAAGGAGAGCAAAATCTTTTGGGATATTTAAAAGTTTATTTTTTATATACATTGACATAGGAGCAAAGGAATTTTAATGTTATTTTAATGTTAAGTTGCTCATATTTCTAACTTGTATCATTTAACAAGATATTTTTATGGAGAGCAAAATATCAAATATAAGTTAATTAGGGTTTAAGTTTATTACAGAATAATATTTCTGTCTGTTTTTATTCATATTTATGTTCCAAAAACATTTCGTTTTAGTGTGTTCAATAAATGTTTATCCTGTTCGGCCCACGACCCGAAGCGTGTTTTGAATTTTGGCCCCCTGTGCAATTGAGTTTGACACCCCTGCTGTATAGTGACAGGCTGCCTTTAGTGGTTTTATATTGAATCTGTCTTCAGTGAAATGAAGTACAGAACTGTTGGTGAGTAGCTGTTGGCAACAGCACAGCGACAAAACAAACATGGAAACAGACGTGCTTTTCACCACATCATGCTTTGAAGGCATGGACGTAAAAAAAAAAAAAAAAATGAGTTGAGCGCGGCGTGGAATGTGTCTTGGTGCTTCTCTCTTCCAGAAGGCCATCAAACATCTCCAACTCAGTCTGAAGAGCACCTGGAAACCGTCAACGCCTCCCAACTCCTGCCTACGTTTGAGGGCATCATGGACCTTCACCCTCTTCTTCTCGGACGCAGCTCGTCTCTTCCTCATCAATACATCGATAGCAGGGCTTTTCACTGGCAGGTGGAAAGAAACACACAGCATGCTTCTATGTCTGCAATTTGAAAAACAATCTAATATCTCCCAACCTCTTTCAGCAGAATGTGCTCCTACCGGTACTGAGACCAAACCTACGCCCTTGGTTTACTGACTGCTGTAACAGAACAACATCTAGTTGCTTCAGTTAATCATTATCGCCATCGTTCTGCACGAACATGCAATCATACATGCACACTTACACATACACAGTAAAAATGACATAGGACTGCTTCCTATCAGTGAGTATTAATGCTGAATATGAGACATTTATGCGTTGACTCTTGTTTTGACATTATCAGTTGAACAAAGGTTCTTGTTTATATAATTTACTTCGTGTGTCTTTTATGAACCAGATGGGATTTTATATTGTAGTTACTGACTGTAGCCCAGTAGTGATACTGTCATGGTTAGCTCATATACAGTACACATGGATTCCTTACGTGATCACCAATCACAATATTTAGGTTGAATATTGGCTTATAATGACCAGTGGCCAATAAGGGCAAGGGCCCACATGTAAGGGGGCAGAACTCAGACTCATCAGGGGCTTTTTCTCTCCTGTGGCTTCCTCCAAGCAAAAGCTTTGTCAGGTTTCAGGTCTGGAACATTCAGATGTGCATTTACACAATGCCAAGAAGGAAAGACATCATCAATGATATTAGACTTGGAGAAGCAGTTGTTGCTGCCCATCAATCCGAAAATGGTTATGAAGCCAATTACAAACAGTAGGGGCAACCCCACCACCGAATATGAGAGGAAGAACTCACACTCATCCGGGGCTTTGCAGATGTGTCTCTCTCTCCTCTGGCTTCCTCCAGTTATTCCAGTAGGAGTAGACGGGATCACTGCTCATCCCACAGTCAGCGTCGATCTGTTCTCTGCCGAAATTGATGGGAACGTAGCCTGAAATTTCATATTCTTTCCTGTTCTGTTCTCACCCTCACGCTAAATTTCCACCTTCAGAGTCAGTGGGACTTTGCATAGTCGCTTCAAAATCATAAGTTGACATGACACCCAAAAGCCCAAATGCAGCGTAATGACCGGTTGTCGCTCGGTGCTGCTACCCAGTGGACACCATATTCGTGGTAGTCCAGTTTCCCATATTGATCGCAGCATCTTCAATGTTTAGGACACCGTATTGATTTAGGTGAAAAGTTAATATATATATTTTCTATGAAAGAATGGAAGAAATGCTGAATAATTTTTAGGAATATGAATGAATTCAGTAAGTGACCATCATTTCTTCAGGTTTAAATATTTGTTGGACATGAAACTCATTCAACAGTAAGACATAAAAAAAATATAGCATATTAAATGTGTGCAATAAAATTACAGAAAGTATGTAGGTTTTCACAAGTTTGCGTTTTGCTCTCTGAGGGAGGTCGACGCTGCTGTATTAGCTGGATGTATTTAACAGAGCAAACAAGGAAAAGTCTCTTCCAGCCAACGCTGACTGTTTAAACAATGAAGCAGCAGTTAGCCCATTTACTCATGGATGAGCACATTGGGCTGAGCGAGGTGTCCTGGACATTTGTCAAGTTTGACAATTTGTGAGCTGTTGAGTGAAAAGGCAGAATGCCTGGAGAGCAGCCACTGCTGGCGTCAGGGTGGAGGCGGTCCAGCCGTAAATCACCTCTGTCGGAATAGCTGCTCCGGTTTGCTTGAAACGCCTGTGGTTAAAACAATCTGTTGGATTTTTTTTTTTTTCTTCCTCAGGAGGAAATTAGCCAAGTGTGGTATTACGCCTGAATGATGCAAAAACAAAACAAAAAAAAAACAAACAAACAAACAGAAAAAGAGAAGTCACAGAGGACAGTGAATCTTGTTACATAATGCACATTTTTAGAAGTTTGTGACTCGAACAAAAAAACTGGAAAGTAGCTTTTGTTGTTAGTTTTTGGTCCGATTTGGTCAACAATCATGCACTCAAAAAAAATGCATAAATTAATTTTTAATTTTTTTTTTTTTTTTTACCTAAAAGTCAAATAAATAAGCTGTTTTCTTCATACGGATGCTCTTGTTCTGCGTGGACTCATAAACTTGCTTGTTTGCACATGTTTACGCTGCGTTCGTGACTTCAGAGCGAGGACTGTAACGTTGTGGAGGACGCTTGCAGCCTACAAGCTGTTTTCCTGTACAAATGCAGCATCCAGTTCTGCTTAAAACAGTCTCAGTCTGAAATCTAAATTGATGTTGATTGTGGATTTCGAGGAAGCATTTCCCCCAAAAAGTCAGTTCATGGCTATTTATTCAAATCAGGGTGTGTTTCAGTTTAATATTCTCAAATAAATAAATAACAGAGAGAGAGGGAGAATTGTCTGTCCTCTAATTTTTGAATTCTCCAACTACTGATCTAAAAACCAGAGTTCAGTTTATTGCAAAATAAGATACAAGCAACTCCTCAAATGATTATCTTTTGTATCTTGAATAACACCTTAAGCAATTAAAAATCAAACTGGCTATTAGTACAAAGCAAACTAATTAGACCAAACAACAAGTTAAAACAGTTACTTTGTAAATAGACTTCCTTTTACAGTTCAACAAAGGACTGAAATGCAATCATGTCGTTAAGAGAAAAGATGGAAAATTTGAACAGGAATTCAGGTGCTGACAGCATGAAAATCACAGAGAGAGAGAAAAGTCGTTGCCAAAAATAACATCTACTTTCCACTCAGCTGGCCTCAGCCGCAGAAAGTCCCTCAAGATAAAAAGCTCTCCATCGTGGCATCTTAAAGCCAGATTCCTACTGAACATTCAGCAACTGTAAATAAGTCCTCATTAGCTGTAAACTAGAGGTTTCCAGCAGGGATTGGGGGGCACCGTGTGAGCGCTCAAACATCTAATTGCTGGAAACCAAACATCTGGGAATAAGGCCAGGTGAGCTGGCAGAGCTGCTAGTGGGAAACAGAAGAGCAGATGAAGTAGAACATGTCTGTGTCTTGTCTCAGACTGAAAGGTTCCAACCATTTTCCAGTCGCCGCACCGGCGCTGGGAGCACCTCGCCTGCAAACCGCTTTGTTATGAAACTGGGAAACACCATCCACTCAGCAGAATCGGCTTTCAGGATGTCATCCCAGTATTTAAACAGTTTGTGGATGGCATTGTGGAAAGTGAATCCTCTGTTTATGCAGCCTTTCCAAAGTCATTTGATGATGCGCAGAGCAGTTGATTTCACGCAGGACTGGTACGGCCCAACGATCCAAAGATCAGCAAGACTTCAGGGCTTAATTTCATCTCATTCACGTCAGCTGCGTGAGTTGTGAGTCTGTACCGACACCAGTGAGCAGTCAGTGAGACGAGCTCCTTCTGTCAACTTCCAGACAAAAAAACATACCACTCGAGACACAAAAAAGTGTGATCCCCACAAGCATATAATCACGCTATATAAAAGCAGTGGCTTCAGCGTCGTATTCTGCTTAGACTGATTTAATTACAAAACAAAAGCAGCTTTGTTGCATGGTTAACTTGTGAAACAAACCGCATTGCTTCCAAGGACTTCACAAGAATGGAAACAATGACATGCCACAGGAGATAGTTGTAGACACCACACACACACACACACACACACACACACACACACACACACACACACACACAGGAGAAGCTTTCGATTTCTATTTCCGCTTGCTGGGAATGTTTGTCTTCTGTGAGTGAGCAGAAACAAAAGCTTTGGGTTTGGGTCAGGATCTGGTGTATATGTCTGGTTTATTGTCAAGAATAACTATGGTCTGTTTTAACCACATATACTACAGGGTGTATAAAAAATACACACCACCTACATCAGGAATACCAATCTAGATCAATAAATGCACAACAAAAGCCCTAAAAAATTAAAAAGAAACGTATTTTTCTGTTAAACCTGGCATTTATTTTAATGTTTACATTTACAAGTTTCTTACCATCTTCAGATGGTCCAGAAAAAGCTTGAAGCAACAAAACAAAGCTTAGATCCTCCTGATGATACCATATAATATCCAAACTATTCTATCTGTCGCTCTTGAGTCATTTTTCTGAACGTTGCTTGGTCTGACCTCGTTGGGACATTCATGCCTGGGATCATTGGCAGCTGTCTCAAATGTTTTTTACTTTATCACTCTTCACAAATAGGGGAAACCCGAATGCCGCCAAAACGCTATCCGCTAGGTGGCAACCGGTCTTTACCGCTGCATCTGGGGCTCCTGCATGTCACGTAAACATCTGGTTTTGAAGCAACTATACGAACATCACTGAAGCTGATTTAGCGTGAGGGTGAGGGCAGAACAGGGAGGAAGATCAACAAGCTGAACCTCACGAGAAATTCCAGGCTGCGTTGCCGTCAGTTGGGCAGAGAACAGATCAACACTGACTGTGACGAGCAGTGATCCGGTCTCCTTCTACTGGAATAACTGAAGGAAGCCAGTGGAGAGAAAGACGTGTGTCTGCAAAGCCCAAGATGAGTGTAAGTTCTTCCTCTCATATTCCCCGGTGGTGGGGTTGCACCTAATGTTTGTAATTGGCTTCATAACCATTGATGGGCAGCAACGACTGCTCCTCCAACTCTCACATCATTGTTGATGTCTTTCCTTCGTGGCATTGTGTAAATGCACATCTGCATGTTCCAGACCTGAAACCTGCCAAAGTTTTTGTATATATAAGCATTAGGGCTGGGCAACGATTAAAATTTTTAATCACGATTAATCGCATTATTTCCCTGATTAATCACGATTAATCGTGTTGTATACCCAAAATCAAATAATGAATAATGAAGTAGTGTAAAATGCACTTTTATTTAAATGTTCTGCTGCCATATGAACTAAAGTGTCATGACATTTGTTGTTCAAACACTTTTAACATCACCACTTGTCAGTAACACATATTTAGTGTAAATATCATCTTACATCTTACAAATATCATCTGACATTAATGCCAGGGCATTAATGTCATCCTGTTTTTATAAAAAATAAAAAAAAGTCTACAAACAAAATCCAACAAAATGATTGTGGCTCAGCACAATCAGAACATTAAAACAGGTAATTTCTGAGGTAACAGCAGAAACTTTTAACGGGGAGTTCAACTTGGCTGTTGTTACAAATAACCTTGTTTCTGACAAATCCTCCGTCTGGGAGAACTTTAAAATTAAAATGTCCATGTTAAAGTTCAGTAACTTTACCAATCCGTGTATCATTCATTTTTCCATTTTCAATTGTCAATCAAAAATTAAAAAAAAATTAAAAAGTGACATTTTGATACATTTTTCGTTTTTAAAACTAGCACAAAAAAACTGAAAAAATGCTGTAAAACTGTAAAGTACACAGATTTTTACCGCTCTCCATGTCTGTTTTCGCTGCCAATTCTCTTCCGGTTCCGCAGCAGCCAGTAACAGACTTTTCAAAACAAAAGCATGTGAGCAACATGCGTTAATGCGCGATAAAATAAATGTCGCCGTTAATAAATTAATGAGTTAACTCGATAATAACGCGTTAACTTGCCCAGCCCTAATAAGCATGTTCACATGTTAACATGCACAAGTTTGTTGTAAGAAATTGGTTATTTGTCCATAACTAACATCCATAGATATGACATTTTTCATAACTCAGCTGTTTACAATTGTTATATAATAAACAGTTATGCCCAATGTAGGGGAAGTATGCTTACGGACAGGTGGCTGTGACTCTAGTGCATCGTGTCTTCAGGTTGTGAGACAGATTAATTCATTGTGTGCCACTTCTGGCTCCAGAAACTCAAGATTGTCACAAAAACAAACTTGCAGGTTCCCAACGGTGCAAAAACCAGTGGGTGACGTAATGGAGTCTATGTGATGCAGGTACATGGCATGAATTAGTGAAGTGATTTCAGTAATTCTAGACTGAAAGCATCGCAGAGAAAAATAAGTCATATCAGGCTTTAGAAACAGGTAATACTATTGAGAAGGATTAATTCTGTGTTGGTTATAATCTTGTTGTGTAATCTTTTAAAGAGGAAATTAGCTCCATTTCTGATGAAGTATCATCTGTCTTTCCTCAGTGTAGGAAATACAAAATGACATCAACATTCTTGTTTGATGTTTATAACAGGAAAAGTCAGCCAAAACTCAACTAGTCCCATGTGACACGTCCACGCGGTCTGTATGTCGTTACGACATCTGACGCCTGGCTGTCTTCTACTCTCAAAAACCACAGATCCAGAAAGGCTACTTGAAAATAACACAAGAACACGTCCAGTAGGTTTGTGACACATGGAGACAACTTAGGAACAATACATAAAAACGGCTTCAATCTTAACCCTTTTTGATGTCTGCCTCCATCGACTAACCGACTAATCAGAGCTCTTTTCACACAGCGGGGACGTCAGGAAGAGCGCACAATCAGCAAACAAATTTAGCCTCTGCATTCATTTCACCTGCTGTAATTTAAATTATTCTAGCGTGTACCACTTCGTTTGTCTAAGACGGGGATCATGTCAGAGACACAGAAGCTCCTGAGGCAGAGAAAGTGATTTGGAGAAATGAAAGCTGCAGAAGGCAATATTTGTGATTAGAGCAAGTAAACATCACTAGAAATGGTAGAAATGGGTTTAGAGGAGGCACAACGCACTGTGTCAAAGAGCAAAAACGGTTAGAAGAAAATGCATCATAAAATGTTTATTAATAGATACTTACCTCCTCTGTACGCGTTTGTGCTAAATCAGAAGTGGCGTGTTGTTCTCTTTCTCAACAGGGACGTTTCCAGTCCTCAGAATGTGCTACTGATTGTGTGAAACCTCATTTAGGGAGCCTCCCTTTAGGAATGTGAGGTTTGGTCTGATTTCATTAATTCTAACCGCTGTGTTGATCTTGGCACCGAGCACACAAGCAGAGCTCAGCAGACTATGTTCTTAGCTCTTAAAGGTCTGGTTGTGGAGTCTCAGCAGGACCAAATGTCATCGATGGAGCCACTTCAGCAACGGTACAGAACACTGGCGACTTCACGTACATGTCGCGCGATTTGATGTTGGCGTGAATGCAGGTAAATGCGACTCACGTGTCATGTGGAAGATGCCATCGCAGGCGCTGATGTGGGACAGGAAGGCATTTCCCAGTCCTTGGCCGGCGTGAGCGCCTTTCACCAGGCCTGCGATGTCGACAACATTCAGGAACGCTGGGATTTTGCTGTGAAGGAAACGAAAAAGAAACCATGAGGTGAATCAGAAACAGTCTCTTCTGTGCGCTTTGATGCAGAACAAATGTAAAATTCTTTTGTTTATCCAGTTTCAGAGAGGAGCAGATTTCCTTGATTTAAATGTTGTTATTTTGAATTGCATTACAAAGTAAGTACTGTGTACAGTTGATTATATAAGACAGACAAAATGTCTGGAAGGAACAACTCAGTACTGCCAGAGTTAAAATATATGAGTTGAAACAAATAAAATGCAACCAGAGAAATATAAATACAGCACAATCATAACTCAAATGTAACAGTTTAGTGGATTAGATTAAATGTTATATATTATCTCTCATCATTCCATTCCATTGTATAAAAGTTGAGGCACATAAAATGCATTTTATTTGACCAGCTCTAAAAAAAGTTACAATTTACAGCTGTTCAGAGAGCCAAGTGTTCAGTTTTCCATTGAATGTTGCTCTTTCTTGTTTTGGTGCTGCACTTCTGTCAGACTCTGTCTGCAAGATCAGCAGCCAAAAGAATATCACTCTGTTTTTTCAATGAATTACAAGGCTCTTTAAATAAAAATAAAAATAAAAGAAATCACAAAAAGATGGAAGACTATGTGGAAGACTGCCCCAAACAAAATGCAGTGGCCTTTCAGGCAGTATGTTACTAATAAAGATGGTGCAAGTGAGGAGGTGTGATCTCTGATCCCCCAAAAGCCACAACATCAAAAACTGTCATGTCATATCATCACATGGATACAGGACATCATTTCCATATGGAGACTTGACTGGTCCCCAACAGAAAGTTTTGAAACAGAAAACACTTCGACAATGACTCCATACTGTTGGACGCCTTAAGACGTGCTTGCAGAGAGAATGAAGAATCGTTTTCGTTGCTTGGCATCTTGAGAAAACCGTTACTGCCCCGACTTATTTTAGGATGTGTGGCAGGCTGTAAATGTAAAAATGCAGGTACATTACAAATGAATAAAGTTAACAAGAAAAACTTAAATATCGTGAGCTCCACAAAGAAATAAAAGTCAAAGTAAAGGTAGCAATCACATTTTAATATTATTATTGTACTGTTCCAACTTTTTTCTGGTTGGAGTACAAATACAAACAATGTACAGTAATGCAACTGTGGTTGTCCATGTTGCTCGTCCAATGATGTAAGCAAAAAAATAAAAACATTCAAAGACACATGTCAAAGTCACATCCAGTGCCAGTGTCAGAGCTGCATCTCAGTGTGTCTGTGATGGTTGATGCTGAGGGAAAAAAAATAATTAACTTATATTAACCCTGTTATTTCTCAGTGCTCGGTGAAGTTTCAAGGTCCCCCGATGACAAGCATTTCTCTATGTTAATATTGGGATTGGTGGTAGTAAAATAAACACTCAGAACTGTCTTCTATAAAAATGTTAATATTGTGCAGTAAATACTTCACAGAAAAATACATTAGGGTCATTGATTTCACATTATAAAAACTAATAATCCTGTGACAAATGGCCCAGTCTTTTTCACAACAATGGTCCAGCCATATGCCGCCTTTTTTCTGTACCTTTTAAGGGGGTTTTAATAATGACTGCATGCCAATTAGAAGAGGCCCAGCCTTTATGTATGCTGGCTCACTGTGATGTAGCACTGGGACACTTTGATGTAACCAAAGCCTCGTTAATTCCACCTGACATGTGCCCACTTTCGCGAGTCAAAATGGTTTGTGTGTCGACGTGTTCAACAGTCTCTTGATGCAGTTTTGCTCTGCCGTCTCTAACACTCAGCCCCAAACACAAACTGTAGGTCTTGGATAAGAAAGGACACAAATGTATGGCTGGATTTTTAAAAAGGCGACTTTACTGGTTAATCAAATGCTACTCGAACATGAGAAAACCAGCAGTGGCAACGTGATCTCTAACATGGATTTTAATCTCTTTTAACCTATTTTAAACTATTTTATGTGTGTATGTTTGTGTGTAGAAATACGAGCTTAGATAAACCATAAAATCTAACTTTTTTCATTTTGGTGTTATTTATTTACCAAAAATGAAGCCAAAAAATAAGAAAAATCATATGAGCAATACTAAGTACCCTGTTACTGCTTCCACAGGATTTAAGAGGGTAAGTAGCAGGAAGGTGCTGCTAATCAGCTCTTGGTGAACTGACCATCAGCAGGTGAGCTGTGCAAGCAGACATTATGGCAGGTGTGCTGATCTAGAGATTCAGGTGTGTGCTAACACAATACCTAGAGGGAAAGACATAAGTAATGGTATTAGAGAAGCAATTATTGCTGCAAATCAATATGGAAATGTTTCTAAAACCATTTTTTAAGCTGTTTGGAGTTAAATTTTCTACATTGAGAAAGATGATTCAAGAGTGGAAAACATTCAAGACAGCTGCCAATCTTCCCATGAGTGGATGTCCCAGCAAATTTACCTCGAGGTCGAACCATGCAATGCTCAGAGAAATACAAAGACAAAGACTCTCAGACTCTACAGGCCTCCCTGAGCATGTTAAATGTTAAAGCATGTTAAAGTCCAGGACAGAACAATAAGAGGATCCCTGAACAAATGTGGTTTGTTTGGAAGGGGGGCCAGGATAAAACCTTTCTGTGTAAAAGGAACAAGGGAGCACGACTAAGGTTTACAAGACTCCATCTGAACAAACCACAACACATCTGTAGCAGTTTTCTATAGACAGATGATACAAAACTGGAACTGTTTGACCTTAATGCCCAGCACCATGTTTGGAAAAAAACCAAACTGCATTTCAGCAGAACACTTCATGCCAACTGTCAAGCACGGTGGTGGAGGGGTAATGATTTGGGGTTGCGTTCGCACCTTGCAGTCATTTAGTCGACCATGACTTACTCTTTATACAGAGTATATTATGTTTAACGGTCTTTTTTCATTTAGCAAAAGCACAAAAAAGAATGCCGGGGGAAGAATTGTAGTATTGCATTAGGAAGTCTGAAGTAGCAGAAAAGTATGTTCGTGTGATACAAGACACGTATGAGGGCAGCATGACAGCGCTGAAGTGTTCAGTTGGAGAGATGGGAGTTTCATGGTTGATTGCCATGGTCATGGACAAGTTGACAGAGAAGGTCAGACAAGAGTCTCCATGTGCTATGATGTTTGTGGGTGATATTATTATTTGTAGCTCAAGTAGGGAGCAGGTGAAAGAAAAGCTGGAGAGGTGCGGATATGCACCAGCCAGAAGCGGAATGAAGGTCAGCCACATGTTGTGGATTAATACGCAACAGGATCGTTCGCTGTTGAGTGTTAATAACTTTAGGCCATGTGTACGTGACAACACTTAAGCTGAAAATGTGAAAGTATTTCTTTCATGTTTTTAACAGCTTCTGCATTTTTGCCACCAGAGAGTAACGCTGGGATCAGGAAAGATGACTGAAAGCCCATTAAAACGTATGCCTGGCAGGTAGTTGTAACTCTGTGATGACACATCATAAGTAGCATGTAGCATGTGAAGGCTCATGCACTCCAGGTGTTTTCACTGTTGTGCAACATATCTTCACTTTGCTCGGCGCTAAAATGCTCATCAGCGTCTGCAGCAGCACACAGCTTTGTAGCTGCTGTTATTGTTGTGTTTGATGTAAAAGCGCAGATCATATGAACAACATATCAACAGCATCGCTATGTGATTTCTCATACCTATGACAAGACGACCATAAATGCCGACAAGTGTCAGGTGTGACTAATGCGTGAATGAGACCCCATACCTGGCAGGTTTGTGGAATTGGCAGAGGAAATCATAGCGTTCATCTGGAATGGGCACTCTGCTTTCATTTGGGTCAATGGTGCAGAAGGGGAAATTTTCAGCGGCAGCCTGACTCTTTGTCAGCACGTTGAAAAAGGTTGATTTCCTGAAAATAAAAACAGCAGCGAGGTCAAGACGACTGAAGGTGCTCATGTGTGTTGCCTGATACTTCTCTCGAATGAGCGCGACACACGTTGGATTATTATGCAAAACTGTTGGGGTTTTTTTTGATGCAAGACAGAAAATGTTATTACAATGAACTAAATAATTGAGTCTCATGAATCAGAAATTATTATTGTCATTTGCAGGGTGACAGAAATCCATGACAGACTTATAACTCCACAATGTACACTGTATACTGCCAAAAGTATTTGCCCATCCTAATTATCAGAATCAGGTGTTCCAGTCACTTCCGTGGCCACAGGTGTATAAAATCAAGCACCTAGGCATCACATTTGTGAAAGAATGGGTCGCTCTCAGGAGCTCAGTTAATTCCAGGTGGAACTGTGATAGGATGACACCTGGGTAGCAAATCCAGTGGTGAAATTTCCTCACTCCTTAATATTCCACAGTCAACTGTCAGCTGTATTTTAAGGAAATTAAAGTGTTTGGGAACGACAGCAGCTCAGCTATGAAGTGGTACGACACCAGAGGAAAAACCCACACACTCATACGGGAAGAACAAGCAAACGCCACACAGAAAGCCAACAGCATTAACCACCACAGGACCGTATTTAATCCAACTATTACATGGTTGTTATGTTTTATTGTTCATTCACACGGCTCTTCGGGATCTGCTTTCAACTTTGTAGGTACTTGGCTGTGGTTCTGTGAGGCCTCTTCATAATTGCCATTTTACCATTTGCCTGTGGGATCATCAGGTGTTTGTAGCTGTTCATTCACAGCATTTAACCGCATTTATCTTTTCCAATCATTTCATTCAGACATCACTGCTCTGTCTTGGCACGCGGGGTTGATGCTATCCCGGTGGAGGAGGTAGATAATGATTGCTTCACTTCAGGACGTATCCTGAGCCACAGAGTGATGATCCGGCTGAGGGGGCTCGGCTCTACGCTCAACAGAAACAGGGACAGAGCGCCTCCTTGGTTATATGTCACACTTTATGGCAACTGGTGCAACTAGCTGGATTTTGAGTTGTTTTCCATCGTCCCCATCTCACAGCCTATTACATGTTTTATTATGGGACCGGGTCGGGAAGTGAGTGTCTTTGTTGTTTTTGCTTGAATGCCTCGTTAATTTTTATCATCCCGGTTGTCTATGTGCAAGCTGCCCGATTCAGTGTCATTATGAGACGGTTACATTGTTTTTTGTTCGGCATACATTTATTTACTCTGTCTGTAGACGCAGTAGGAAGTAAAATTCAATCGTTTAAGAAATAAAATATAGGTTTCGTGAGAAATTAAACAGTGGCTGCGCAATCAGTGTCATGAATTAAATGAAGCTGAAGCACATGACAAAAGGCAACTGTCTCTGAGGCACTGAACTCGTAAAGTGGGGAGAGTTGAGGCAGTTGGCATTTTATCCCATTTCCAAAAGGGATTCGGTAGAATGAGAATACATTTTTTTTCCTGCCTTGTAGTGGAAAAATGACAGCCAGTTAGTGTGAGGCATGCAAAGTTACACCCAACTAACAGCTGGCTGGCATCTGAGAACAGTCCATTCATAAAGAGACCATAGCGGGGCTGATGAGCTCTGCTTTGACATAAATGTGGTGTGGCAGACCGCAACCTCAGTGAGTTCTGCTTCTTATAGCAGGAAGAAATTATGGCTTCGCTGGGGTAAGAAATGAAAACACTGGACTGTGGGGAGTGAAACCTGTGTGCAGGATTCTCCAGAATTGCTACCAGTAGAGATGACACGTGAGCAAACTCCTGTCAGAAACTGCAGCTGTATACCACGTTTCACTCTAAATATACTGGAAATGCTAAAAAAAAAAAAAAAATTCTTTCAAAAGTTTAATAAAAGCATTATGATCAACTATAGTTGTAAGAATTACAATACAATTGCTGCAAAACATCTCGACATAATGACGTTTATGTCTTCTTTATCTGTGGCTTCTTTCTTTTTTTTAACCCTTTTCAGTTGAAGATGACTCACACGATGTTTTAAAGATCTGTAAAAATGGATGAGAAACTGTCACCTGATTAAGGTGCTGCAGGTACGTGAGTGAGGGGAGACTATAGGGAATCACTTTATATGAGGGAAAGTCTTCATAGATGCTGACAAAGAGGATTTGTCTGATAGATCTGACCTGCAAACAGCATGCAAGCCTAATTCAGAAAATAGCCTCAAATATGAATATATTAGTGTGATTCACCTGCAGAGCTGTCAAGTATGCAACCCACTGGCCATTGTGAAGTCAGTGAGCAGTCAAAACAAATGGAGAGACACATTGTTGACGCTTTTCATTGATTCGGATCTGCTTTCTTTAACAATGGCAGACAACAGAAAGAATATCGGTTCATTTTGCTCACTGTCATGCAGCTGCAGTCAAACATCGATTGAACTGGACGCCCTCATTATTAAGACACCACATAAAATTCAACTTGTATTTTCTCATTAGGAGAATCTGCTGCAACAGCCATTCTTGCATTCATAAACTCTAGAACAAAGGATGCAGAAATACTTGACATTACAAGAACTGCTTCGTCGTTATAAGTTTACCCCCCATTGTGCCACTTACCTGATGTAACATACAAGAATAAAATATGAAAGGTTGCTCAAACAGTTCAGCAGAGGGAAATGGGTTGGGGACACAGAAGACACTCATGAACACTGGTGCAGGTGAGCAGCAAATAATCATCACACAAAGTCACTGAAGGAGCAGGATTGTTTGGCCATACTGACAGATATATTCTAAATTTATTCGTTGTCGTTATAGCTGTTGCACTGTTTTAGTTTTGCGAGGATAAACGTGTGCGTCTTTAAAGAAAGTCATAAGTTGTCTGCAAACTTGAGGAGCAGCGTCCTCTGCTTAATATCCTGTTTCGCATGTGTTCATATCTGTGGTATTAGGACAGCAAACTTGGTTGAAAGGACACTGCATGCTGGTTAATTTCAAGAAAATGACGTAATGTTTACAGAAAAAAATAAAATAAAAAATACTCACCCAACATTGGGCAGGCCAACGATTCCTATTTTGAGTGAGGTGCCAAATCTTCCAATCAGTGGTAGTGGCTTTGGAACATCATCTCCCTTGGCCTAATGAAGACAATGTGGAAATGTCTGCAAACATTACATAATCTACAGTTGCATGCTCATTTTTCTCTGTCTGGACGTACCCCTAAAGAAAACGCACCTTTTTTGGAGCCATGTCTCACACTGAACTTTGAATCGACTTCTGCAGCAGATCACAAACTCAGAAAAAGCACATTCATTTGCAGAAAATGCTCTGAGAAAAGTCCTCAGATGTAACCAGGCGACTGCACTTCAGCGAGCACGCTCACTGCATGCGCTCAAAATAGAAGCTGCAGGCTCTGGGACTGTAAGCTGACACTGTAAGCTGGCGAGCCGACCAGCTCCTCCAAATTTAGCTGTTGATAGTATCAATGCAGATTGATGAGCACCCATACTATTAACCTTATATAGCACTGCTGTATAAAACATTTTACCACCTACAAAACATTTAGTCTTTAAAGGAGATCTGACTGCATGGACTAGAGTGGCCGCTTTATATCAGCATCTATTCATCAATCAGCAACGTCTGCCCTTTTACAGCTAAAAATCTGAATTATTAAAGGATTTATTTCAATGTGCACTTTCATATATGTTCATTCTGCTCTCCTGGTGCAGTCTCCACCGTCTAAGGAATCAAACTACAATGACAATAAGAAGGCAAATAAATGACAGGATAAAATACAGAAATTGTTAGCTAAATAAGATGAAAAAATAAAGTGTAAAAACTGTTTATGTATTAATAGAATACATTTCATAACCCAAAATTTATATCGGAAAGAAAAATGCACTCAGTGGGCAAAGTGGGCTGATGCCCCCTGACATAGTCGACTAACTTGTGTCCACTTTTTCTATCCTGAGCCTCCTCTGATCTGCTGGGATCCAAGGGGAGTCGTGAGATATAAACGTGCAGCTTCAGCAGCACAGCAACGAGGCAAACCTTCCCTTTTACACATAGTTTACTCCAGCCCCCTTTGAGAGAAACAGGTGTAGCCACATGGGCACTCAAAATTACAACAATTAGTTAAACATCCTCAAATAAACTTCCCTCCGCAGAAGTACAAATTAAAGCACACAGGGGCACAACCAGAAACCGCTGCCCAATCCAGCAGCAGCTCTGCTTTAACGTGCAGAAAATGAAGCTCTAATAACCTGGATTTGAGGCAAGTGAGGGTGGCTTTGTAGAAAGAATTTAAATGAATAGGTCTGAATTAATCATTTATCTTTTGTTGATGGATGCACCCCCACTTAGACTCATCACAATAGATGCAGAGCGTTTTGTTCGACCAAATAAATCATTCCCATTGTTTAAGGTACATTGATCAATCTAATGGCGTGTAATAGGCTCCTAATTGCCACAGAGAAGTGCTCACAAATGGAGTCCAGAATTACAGATTCAACACGGAATTTTCACTTGAATGACAAGGAAGGATCATGGTATACCATCTTATCCCTAAAAAAAAAAAAGAAAGAAAATCCTTGAAATAAATAACAATGTATTTATTTACAGTTTCTTTTCATCAGTGCTCAGGCGTCCTGAGATTCATGCACTCTTCTGCTGTCAGGACTTCCTCCAATCTGCTCATCTCAAATTCTCAAGATATCACACTGAGCAAGTAATGGTGTACACAAGAATTTAAACACCTGAACAGAAAGACCCACAGCTGCCATACATCTCTATTACTGATGCCACACAAAAATTAGAAAATCACTTTTTTTAAAAAAATAAAACAGAAATGTGGAATTAATTGAATGCCGAGGCAATTTTATGATTTAATATGAAGGGATTATATTGAATAGAAATGCATTTCAGTTTTCTAAACGCTGGAATTAATTTAACTTCTTTAGCAACAATCAGCTTTGCTCATGTATAAAAGCCAGTTAATACTGTTAACAGCACTCTGCCAAATTGTCATGATTGCAAAAAATGATTCAATCTTCTTGGCAGCACTCAGTCGTTGATGAGACTGATTTTTATTCACCCTTGCAAAGGTGGGGCTTTAAAGCAAAACGAGTATTTGAACAAATTGCGCCTGTGTTTACTGGCAGCATTCATGCGCTATAATAGAGCATTATTTGTCCGTTTTTGAATAGTGTGATGCACATCTTTCGGTCAAGCCTTTCTGTGGAAAATTGCTTTAACTTTTAAAAGGACGATGAGAGCCAGTCAATTTTACATTTATACCATTATCTCTGAGCGCTTTAACAAGCTATGGAATATGTGGGCATATTGAATATTGACAGGCTGCTCAAAGAGGTGAAAATAAGTGGGGATTTCAGTTTAGGAAAATAGGTGGATAACGACATCATTTTAATTGTCAACAATTTAATTAAAAATGCGATTTGGCTGGTGTTTCCATGTATCCCTCAGTCACGAAACGAGCATCACGTCTCTACTTAAATCACTTGGACTTGCGGCCTCTGCAGCAAGTAACAGTTGGAAACTTTTTCCACCTATAAAATATTAATTTTTTTATATATATATAAATCTTCAACATGCGGGGATAAAGCAAGGTCTTTTTCTTTTTTTTTTCCTCCAAAAATTAACCCCTCACATGCACTCCTCAAATAAGTAAGCAGTGTGGGACGTGTGCGTAAAAATGAGACCAGGAGAAGCTTGGACGCAGATGAGCGCGGAATCTAAGTTGAAATTAATACATAACCTTGTACTTTATCCGTTAGAAGTCTTTTTTTCCCCCCACCTGCTCATGTTTAAGCACCTCTAGTTTTACAGTCAGGTCGACAGGCGGTGAGCTCTTTGCTGTCAGGACCGTGTCGCTAAACTCAGTCCACTTCTCTTTCTCTAATATTGGCACGATGACGTTAAAATATGAGACAGAGTTGTTTCCCTCTGTGCCATTAACTGCGCCATGGCAGACACACACCGGCACGCGGCGGCCTGCAGACTGTTTGGATAAAGTCATCTGTGACTTCTCGCTCAGGTTGCCCGTCTGAGTTTAAATCATCAATTTCTCAATGACGTGTTGCGCATGATCCGAATATAGAAAATCAGAATGGAAGTCTGAACCAAGACGAGTGCGGCCGCGATCCCCAAACCCGTTTTAAAAATGAGTGAAAGGCTTACCTCGTGGAGATTTTGACGTTTACATTCAATTCGGTAATGAAAAAAGACATTGTGCCTTCATGTGAGAACGCATTTAAAAAAAATAACTCTATGCATTAAAAAAAAAAACAAATCGTGTCTTGTGTGACAGCCTGAGCAGAGGCTGCACAACACATGATTGACGGCGGGGTTTTTGGTGTTTCTGTCTGCGGTCGGGGCTCTCATTGGCTCACTTCAAACCCCGGCCATGAATGCAGCTATCAGATTGGCTGCGCTTCCTCTCCAGCTGTACTTCAAAGAACACGCACGCTACAACTAGGTAGTGTTGGGGAGCCGCGAGCCAAGAGTGAAACCGTGTGACCCGAGTCAACACGGTAAATCCGACCCAAATTGGAGCCATACAGCACTGACACCGCGAGCAGTCTCATCACGGCACAGACCCTGGATATGGCTACGTCTATACTTGGGGTAAGTCTCACTTTGTCTTCGTGCGTAAAAGTTGTGCGTAAAGTTACTGTTTCCCGCTTTTCCTTTGAAGGGAAAACATGTTTCCAGCTCTTGTAAACACGCATGTTGTTTTCACGTCAGTCATTATTATTTACTGCTTTGTGATGTCGGTTATTTTTATTTCACGACTTTTATTGTTTCACTGCTGTTTGTGCGTTTTTCGCGTTAAAGAGGAGTCTCGGTGTGCCAAACACAAGCGGATCGAACTTTGTGGTGATGTTGTTTTCTACCTAGTGTAATTAATTTTCCCTTTTAGATTCACTTATTCAAAAAAAAGTCAACAAAACTGTTTAAAACCACGACTTATTGGTCCTATTTTTTGATCGACGTGTACAGACGCTTAACTTAAATTAATTCGAGTGTCTTTGAAAAATGTTTTAGTTAATTTGAAATGGTTTCATAAAATTGTTTTGAACTCCCCGTCTGAGTATATATACATAAATAAATCGCTTGTCTCTAATTCCATATATATATTTTTGTGTGTTTTTCTCAGGAAGAGCCACGTTTCGGAACTACCCCCTTAGCTATGCTGGCTGCAACTTGCAACAAAATCGGTAACACCAGTCCTCTCACAACTTTGCCCGACTCCAGCGCTTTCTCGAAGGGTGGATTTCATCCGTGGAAAAGATCCTCCTCCAGCTGCAACTTGGGATCCAGTCTGCCCGGTTTCACGGTAGCGTCGAGCCGTGCGTCGACGGGACTAACTCCGACCAGTGGCACCAGCAACAGCGCCTTCTGCCTGGCCTCCACCTCTCCAACCTCGTCTGCTTTTTCCACCGAGTACAGCGGGCTGTTTTCCAACTCCGCGGGCGTCACGACGCAGGAGTCCGGGCAGTCGGCTTTTATCTCCAAAGTCCACACGTCGGCAGAGACTCTGTACCCGCGCGTGGGGATGGCGCACCCGTACGAGTCCTGGTACAAGTCGGGGTTCCACTCGACCATCTCCGGCGAGGTTGCCAACGGGGCGTCCTCGTGGTGGGATGTGCACACGAATCCCGGGTCGTGGCTAGACGTCCAGAATCCCGCCGGCACCCTCCAGACCTCGCTGCACTCCGGGACGCCCCAGGCGATCCACTCGCAGCTGAGCGGCTACAACCCGGACTTCTCGTCGCTGACCCACTCGGCGTTCAGCTCCACCAGGGATCAGCCCGTCCGCGTCCCATTTACTGTCCACCGGCCAGCACCTGTTAACGCAGGACGGCTTCAAAACGGTCATCCCCACCTACACAGACGCTACCGCCGCCAACGCCATGATTTCAGGGGGCAGCTCAGGGATAAGTAGCTCCTCGAGGTCGTCGAGGCGGTACTCCGGCAGGGCGACGTGTGACTGTCCGAACTGCCAGGAGGCCGAGCGGCTGGGGCCCGCCGGGGCCAGCCTGCGGAGGAAGGGACTCCACAGCTGCCACATCCCCGGCTGCGGCAAGGTGTACGGAAAGACGTCTCACCTGAAAGCGCACCTGAGGTGGCACACCGGCGAGCGGCCTTTTGTTTGCAACTGGCTTTTCTGTGGCAAAAGATTCACGCGCTCCGACGAGCTCCAGAGACACCTGCGCACCCACACCGGGGAGAAACGGTTCGCGTGCCCGGTGTGCAACAAGCGCTTTATGCGGAGTGACCATTTGAGCAAGCACATCAAAACGCACACGGCGGGCGGAGGAGGCAAAAAGGGCAGCGACAGCGACACCGACACCAGTAACCTGGAGACCCCGCGGTCCGAGTCCCCAGAACTTATACTGGAGGGGGTGAACCCCAGAATCACTGTTAAGGATCCGTCCCTCATGACGAGCCGTGAGGTTTCACCAGAAAAAGAAAAAGCAGATTCGGAACTGCACGAGAATTAAAACGGGTCCTATTTGAAAGACAATAAAAGGAGAAAATATTTCAAGAGGTGATTTCAAAAACTAAAAGAAATATATATAACATATATATATATAAATATAAATATAAAAATATAAATTCTCCATGGTCGTGCCGGACATTTCATTCTTAAATTCATCTGAGGAAAAAAAAAATTAAAATAAAATAACAGAATCATTTACTGGTGGCCTCGGGAAAATTTCTAGACTGGCTTTGATTTCAGCTTGAAAATGAACTGGATGTTTGCTGAAAGGTGCGCGAGACCTGTTGAACTTTGATTGGACAATGTGAGTCACATCTTGTATATTTGACCACCAAACTCTGTGTTATTTTCATGTAAATGTTAGGCTATGATTGTTTCATTGGTGTTGTTATCCTGGAAATCAGGGAGTTTACTTTTTGACGCACTTTGTGGATATGTATGTAAACAGCTTTTTCCAACTTTAGTTAACCATTTTTTTTTCTTTGCTAAAAAAATATCTATATATAAATGTTTACCTGTATAAAGTCACACGTATAAGACTTTCATTTTATCGTAATTAAAACGTCTGAAAAAAATACTTTTAACTGTGTGATGCAGATTTTATATTTGTGTTTGTTAAAATTTAATATGAAAAAAAAAACACAAAAATAATATTAATTCAGTTTAAGAATTTATTTTAAAGCGTGGATGTTTTTTTTTTTCCTTCTTAAAATAGCCTACAATACCTTGACTTTCACTGTTTCCGCCTGCGGAATAAATCAGTGTTTAATGCCCCGGAAAAGACATTTCATGCCCAAATGAAAATCTTGTTAAATGGTATTAATTATGACTTGGAGCACATCGCGGCCCCATGTGTCTTGTATTTGCGATTAGGGATTCGTGTCTTATCAAATATCTAATTAATCTCCTAGACATCTTTTGTTCAGTTTCACTTTATCGTGGGGTTTCCAAGGGGGTTCGCTGACAAAGGTCCCCGAATATTTATTCTAATTGTCCAAATTAACTGCTTCAATTTGCATACCAATCGATAGACCGGAGAATGCGCATAAAGCTTCTTTCTCTTGGCCAGAAATCACATAAATGTTGCAGGGACAGTTTCTTAAACTTAGGAAAAAAAGAAGGGGCAAAGAGTCACATGCAAATGCGGAATTTTTAATGCTCTTTGCGCGGCGCAGTCAAACGGTGGCTGCGCGTTATTTGAATTTCAGTGGCCCCGCGCTGAAAGGGTTCAAGGATGCTCTCTGACTTCTTTGTGCTTACCCACTGCAGCGTCCGACGCGTGAAGAAAAAGCCGTGGAATAATTACAGCGTGAACCCAGGACTGGGAATACGTCACGGGAAAGCGTCTCGTGCAGACAGCCTTTCTAATTTTTTTTTTTTTTTCTTTTTTGGGGAGGATGTTAAATTGACCAGAAGGCAATAGAGGGAAATTATTTTCATTTCCTTTTGTGCAACAGCTGCTTCAAGGAAAGGGCCAGATAGTAAAACTAAGACATTATGCTTTCAATTTGAATTTAATCAAAACTAAAAAAAAAAAAAAACAACCAACAAACCTTTAAACAACAACGGTAAATTTTGATCTTTTTACCAAGATTTTTTTTTTTCTTCTTAAATAAAACGTAAATGCTGATAATTTGTCACTCAAACAAAAAGAAAATCTCTCCAACTATATATATTTAGAGTTTGTTGAATAAAAATGGACACAAGCGTTTACAATAAATAAATGCACATATTTAACACGTGCATTTTAGATAAAACCACGTTAATATAAAACATATATATATATAATATATATATATATATATATATATATATATATATATATATATATATATATATATATATATATGTATATATATATGCACACACTTTTTTCTGCATGTTTTTTGTAGCAAGAAAATAATGTTTGAATCTCCTTTCAGTGAGATTATGTGACATAATTTGTTTAAGGTTGAAATAAAGTATACACATACAAAAAAAGTAAATTAAGAAAAAAAATCTATTATTTGCAGAGGGTCATTGAGCTCTTTCCACACCTATAAGGAATATACCGTTAGTCTCGAAATGTCACTGATCATTTATTTAAGTCGTGGAAATAAATTACTCCTTTTCAAACAGAAATTTAACACTTTATTCAGAAAGAAAAGGTTCAAAATTTTGATCAATTACAAGCTGTTTAAACATCACACCTTGCCATGAGTATTTCTAGCACGGTCGTGTAAGTGGGACAGAGACTGCTGCAACAGAACCGGTCTTTATTGTGTTCAACTGAATGAAAATGAGTCCAACATTTTCTCATCAACAGATCACCTCGCAATCACTTGCAATATTAATCACTTTGAACCCTTTTATACTGTGGGCTACAAGACAGCATCAGAGTTCAGCGAGGCGTATCGAGACATTTTCTGTCCACTGCTTCCCTCTACTGGAAAAAAGGAGGCTAACGCACAATTTGTGCAATTTAATATTTAAAACAGAGTACAGGGTTTCCAAACTCTAACAATCATTGTTAGAAAAAAAAAGAAAATGACTTATTTGCTCTGTTTTATGCACAAGAAAAGAATAGAATCAAAGATTAGTGCTTTCTTTGTGTCCTGTCCCTGCTTCTGCTCCTACTTCTTCTCCTTCCCTCCCTTTCTTCTCTCCTCTCTCTGCTTCGGCTCCTCCTGTCAGCTGTTTTGTCTTTCCTTCCTTCTGTGCTTCTTCTCTGCTTCCTCTGTGCTTCTTCCGTCTCTCTCACCATCTCCACTGCGATGTCTGTCTTTGCTCCGGTCCTCCTCTCGCGGCTTCTACTTCTGTACGAGCCAGCCTTGGAGCTGCTGGGTCTCTGCCGGTCCCTGCTGCTGAGCCTCTTTCTTTCCTGACAACCCTCCAGAGTGATCCTGCTCCCAGGGCTGCGGCTCCTGCTCCTTCCCCTCTCTGTTCTCCTTTGTCTATAATCTCCAGACTCCTCTTTAGGCCTCTTCTGTCCAGTGTGAGGGCTGCGTGACCTGCCCCTGCCAGAAGAGGCCTTTGTTTGACTCTTGACTCGTGGCTCTCTCTCAGAGCTGTGATCCCGACGGGACTCGTCTTTCTTGTTTTTCTTTTTCTTCTGGCTCTTGGACTTGCTATGACCATCTGAACTGGAGTCGCTGTCACTATCGCTGCTTCTGCTGGAGCTGCTGGAGGATTCACTCGAGCTGTCACTGCTCTCCTGCTTTTTCTTGTGTTTTCTTTTGCCTTTCTTCTTCTGTTTTTTGCTCTTCTTTTTCTTGGCCTTCTTTTTTTCCAGCCGATCAAGTTTTCTTGGATAGGAAAACAAACATTCAAACACTGATAAAGAACCGGCATCATAAATCAAAATGAAATACCTCAAAGTTTTCAAACAGCCTTTAGAATAATAATAATAAAAAAAAACTAAATTGGAAAAAAAACTTTAAAAAAACTAGACAGCAATGCAACATTTGATTTTAAAAATTCAATACAGTGTACAGTCTGGACTACAAACATCTTTTTTTTTTGGGAAAATTTATGAGAAATATTACATCTATGAAATCAATATCAAAACAATCAATAAGTTTGCCTTATCCCAGGTACGTTTAAGGGAACACATGCTTGCTCAGTATTCACATTGCAGGCTTTTTCATTAAACTGCAAGCATTAACATTTGTAAAGGGCACCGCGTTTTTACCTGAGGAGTTTCTGTTTTTGCTTTGTTGTTAGAGACTTCAGAAATTCCACCTCGGGATCGTCCTCCTCATCACTGGCAACAAATTGCTGTTGAAGTACAAAGCACATGGAAATTTGCACTGTGATCAAACCGACAGATAAACACCACTTTCTGCAGCGACCTTTAAAAGTAAAATTTCTTTATCAGATTTTTGGCTTGGCACAAGTTGTTGCAGCCTTGTGTCGGGACTTGCCACAGCTATAGTTTAATCTTCTCTCTCAAGGTTATATTACTGTATATGTGTGCGCTTGTGTATTGTCCTATGTGCGCAAAGATGACAGTGCGAGACAGATGATTACCTGTGATGGATCACTAACAATAGCATTCCTATCAAGGACACATTTTTTCAGGGCAAACCCACTGTTTCGCATCTCCGCCATTAACTCTGAGGGGTGCATCGACGGACCTGTTGGCACAAATCACAGACTCAGAGTCCCATTGATGTCAGAGCCATACCATCCACTATCTCCTCAGTGGGGATTTCAAAGGCGGCTTTGTTAACAGAACAGGACGTCAAATCAACTCACTCCACTTCCGGCTGAGCAAATCATACAATATCATTCTCTGCCAAAGCATCAGTTAGAGGAATCAGAATACACAATAATTACTTTTTTTTTCCCCTGCCAGCACAGGAGGTAAACCATTACAGCACTCCACCATCAAGCCCACTGACTGGACTCTCCCTGCTTAAACATTATTACTTTACTACTCAGCTCGCTGATTGCAGAACTGGGAATCAGCTGAGGCCTGGGAGCTCTGGCGGAAGCCTGAGAGAAGTGTTGGTGACCCGGCTGAATCACGCGTGACAAATAACTGGCTCCTTGTTGTGACCGACATCAACCACATTCACCAGAATACGTTTTCAATCATTAAGTAAATATTCTTTGATGCTGCATACTATTAAACAGTGTAATTTACCAATTACGCTGCGACAACATGTACCTGCTGCCTCGTCTGAGGCCATGGAGCTGGCGTTGATACCCGACAGTCCGTACAGGGGGCACTCTCTGTCTGTGTTCACGTGGCCCCATTTGTGGCATTTGATGCATCTCACATTGCGCACCTTAGGAAAGTAAACGACGGATAATTATTCACTAAAGCACAGGTTACAGTATACTAACTTTGCCAGATTTAACGTGTCAGTTTAGCCCATTATGACACGTTTGCGTTTACATTTCAAGCCTGAATCGACGGACATGGCATCAAAATTCTCAGGTCACTCAAATTATTATAATCAGAAAAATATACTTGGTATACATGAGGGCAAAGTCTGTCATTTAGAATTAAAGCAGATGGTTCAACCATTTGAAATAGTATTCTGTTTCTACATCTAATTTCTTCAGAGATGAGGAATAAAACATTTACTGGGCATCTTTAAATTTACCAGAAAAGCTTATAGTTTTGGAAGAGTCACACTAAATGTTTTTTTTTTTAAAATAAAGATTGTGTGGTGAGAAGGTGCATACTTCATGAATACTTCAGACCAGGTGCATAGAAGTCTGAAGTTGCATTTCTCATTCACTACAAATTTCATTTTTTTCACTATTAATACGCAGAATATACCATTTAAACTGCATTAAAAAATAAATGAGTGTCCACTTTATCTCATCGAGCCTACAGTTTTGTTTCACTATTTTAGATACTAGAAATAACCACAGATATGTCTAACGACTTTGCATGCTGATGGCTGGTGTGGCAAAATACTACCAGCTCGGCCTTTTTCTTTTTTTTTTGATGATTACATTTTTTTTTTATTTAATTTTCCTTTGGGGTTTAACAATGTATTATTTAATTGAATTTTCATCTTTGCCTTTGATCTCAACTTTTTTCCCTATACACTTAAGAAAAAAAAAAATGTTTCCTGAGACCAATAAATAAGAATACGCCCTTTACTCTTTTTTTCCTGTGAGCGTCTAAAATTCACATTTGAACTGCGATTCTTCTTTTATGGCACGTCTAGTAATAGCAGGGGGAATGTTTTTGGTCATTAAAGATAAGAATGAAAATTAGGCTTGTGCATGTATATACAAAGTTACAGTGACTGAGAATCATAAGAATAAGTGAAATCAGACACATCTGGCAGCAGGTTACATCTTGTGTGCTATAAACATTCATATTTTGTGTGTGTAAAATAAAAAAAAAACATCACACACCTGGATTCCAAATGGCTGGTCTCTAATATTCATGTCATCCTTCGCATACCTACAAAACTAAACAACAACAAGTAACTAAATAAATATGTACATACAGTCATGTGAAGAGGTAAATCGTATTTCAGTCATAAGGGTTTACAGAATCAATACAGGTTTACTCCAGTCATGTTAATAAAGAAGGCAAGTGGCAGCCACGGGCTCCTGATCAAATGCATTTAATTCATTGGTCATCGGCAACTGCAAAGGCTTTGGCAATTTGCTGGTCTGGAGAATGAAGGTGTGTGTAAACATAACACCGCTGAGGAAAGACATCAGCATTGATCTTCGTCCATAATAATAAGAGTCCATAATTCCATAGTCAGAAAGATTATTTACTGGTGGAAAACATTTGAGACAATTGCAGTTTTTTCCAAGCACAGATGTCCCAGCAGGTCCACCTCAAGTCAGATATGTAATGATCAGAAAAATAGCAAAAAATTCCATCTAACACTATATGCCTTGAATAGTGTGTTAAATGTTAGAGCTCACAACAGTAAAAATATTAAAAAAAAAAAGAAAAAAACTTGCACAAATATGGCTTGTTTGAAAGATTGCTTATTTTCTTTAAGCTTTGGTTTACAGATGAACAAACTAGGGGTACGCGATAACTATCGGGCCGGTAACTATCAGGCCGATAGCATGAAATTATGACGTAATCCCGATAACTCCGATATCACGAAGAATAGCCCCGATAACATATATTTTTGTCAACACGGCAGTGTCTCGCTCCCTCTGAGCCTTTAATGACCGGCAGTGAATGTTAATGTTCAAGTAACATCGGCATAATCAGAAAAACAATTACGCAATAAGGAAAATCAAGAATACTCCCTCATGCCAGAAAACATCTCGTTAACTCAGTAATAATTTTGGTAGTTGCTGAAAAATAGAAAAGGCTGAAAGAAAGACTAGCAAACGAGGGAACGTGGTAATTTACGTTACACCTTGAATGCAGCATGCAGCACAGCGTGCTGATCACAACAAACATGGTGGAACTTCGTTAAAGTTTCAGAAGAAGATAGTTTGGTTATTATTTGTGACGAATCCTCCGAGAGGATTCTACGAGGAGGGAAGCACAAGCTTTAATACATAAAACCCGATCGGCCACCTACAACATAACAATCGCTTCCATGGAGTTTTGAAATCGCGCTAATGTGAACTAACGGAAGCTAATGCTAACGTGCGCAAGCCAGCAGCAGTCTCCCCTCCCCTCTCCTCTCATCTAAAGCTTCCATGAGATTAAAAAATAAAAATTACTGAACCTCATTAACTTTAATTAAAGGTATTAATTTAAATGGAACCACAAGCCAAAATCCTTTAAATGTTAATCTTTTTCAGTTTGTAATTCTGATGCATGTATTTCCATCAGTTCAAAAAACCTTTATTTTTTTTTTAATATCAGTCAGTAATGAACCTTATTTAAGTTAATGTGAGATATCAAATGGGTTTGTTTGATAGACTTACGAAAATGTTTGAGAGGCTTGCCAGTAGTTGTTCATTTAAAAAGTCCAAACTATTTTTGATTTTGTTCATAGTATTGATGTAATGATCTTAGGTATATGTGTGTGTTATCGGTTATTGGTATCTGTCTTTAGGAGCTGAAAGTTATCGGTTATCGGTTTTAAAAAAACAGTTATCGTGCATCCCTAGAATAAACCGCATGATTTCTGGAACAATGTCCCTTTGAACTGGCAAGACCATCGTGAGCATTTTAGTCTTGATTTATTTAGGCTTGATTTACAAGGACCTGGGCACCGGGTTTTCTAGAGACAAGTGTGAACACAATCTTATACAGATCACTAGAAAACCCAGATTTCAGAGGTAAACTCAATAAGTTTGGCTTAAATGAGGTCATAAGAGAGAACAATCATCCCAATGACACCACACAAGCATTTGAGCTCTGTGTTGACAAAGTGTTCACCCACATCAAACCACCATAAACACGTATCACATTGGCCATTCGTGCTCACTGAGCATGCACGCTGAAGTAAAGACAGCTGAAAACTCCACAGGATATGACCATTGTTTTCGATTGCTCTTATAAAGGCAGATTTATTTAACCTATATTTCTGCTACATAACAGTTGATATTAAGGACAACAAAGAACGCAGCACTTTAAACAAATAAATGCACACAAATCTCAATGAACTGCAGCAACACTGTAAGGAAGAAGGGGCCAAAATTCCTCCTCAACCATGTTGGAGACTGATAATTTCATACAGAACATGATAACTAATATGCCAAGTTTTTGTTCTTTATCTAAAATTGTATTTTAAAAGATATGTAAAGGTAACCCCGGCCCGCATGAAAGTACATGAATACATATACATATATTAAAATAAATGTAAATTCTTACCACACTGAACATGTAAATGTCAGAATCCACCACTTACTTCTCTCGAGGAGCCCCCTTTCTGCCACTCAAACTTGTACTCGTCTTGTCCCTCCTGGGAGGCAGAGACATTTTCATTATGACATCTTTTTTCCTGGTTATTTGTTTAGTTTAATGCTACAAAGTGTAAATTATAAAAATCTAGTTTCACACTTCACAGCTTTTTGAGAGCCCACTAACCAAGCTGGGGCCCTTGCGACTCTTTTCATTTGTTTTCAAATTTTTTTTTTTTTTGTACATTTTTACCTCTTTTGTGTCCTCTTTAGATAGATCAGAAGCAGGTTGCAGAGAGGGAACAAAAGAACAAGCATTAAAATGTGAAAAAATAAAAAAAAAAATCTAAATAACTCAATCTTCAGAAGCATTGATAGTTTAGCACGGTCAGAGCTGCTTTGAGATAATTTACCTTTAGATGCTCCGGGTGGAGCCTCGTACATGAAATTGAGACCATTTTTAACGCGGTCATCTCCCATCAACAACCTAAAGGAGAGAAAAGAACATATTAAATGCTTTTTTTAAAAAAACACTGTTCATCAAAGATATAGAAACAGTCAAAAATAATTTCTCATAAGATAGCAGGCTCAAATGTTAACGCTTAATGAAAAGACATTTCAAAATATTAAAGGTTTAGATGAAAATCATAATTAGAACTAGAATACAATGCAAGAAAAAGTATGTGGACCCCGTTTTAAGTTAACTGGCTTCCTGCTTTTATTTGCCACAAAATGTGATCTGATCTTCACCTAAGTTAAAAAAAAAAAATGGAGAAAAAGCAACATCCTTAAAGCTGATAACACATTAATAATTAAACATTTCTGTATTTTTACGCTCATTAATATTCACAGTGCTTGAAGAAAAAGTAAGTGAAGCCTTGTAGTAAACAGCTGGCTCGAATCTCCATTGATGAAAACTGGGTTGTTGTAACTGGATCAGACCTGCACAATGTTCAGGGGGGATTTTTGACCATGCCTCTTTCAGAACTGTCTCGGCTCAGATACATTTGTAAATTTAAATGATGGGATACTCTTTGTGATTGCACAGTTATCTCCAATCTGGCTTATACAGTAGCTCTGACTCATTCCAAAAAGGTGAACTTCAGATGTTTATGGTTATCGTCCTGCTGCATCACCTAACCTCTACTAAGCTTCAGCTGGTGGCTAGTCACCTTTTTAATACCTTGTTTTGTTTTGTTTTCTACATTAACCTGGGAATTCATTTTCTCCTTGACAATGGCCTCCGTCCAGGGACGGAGGCAACAAAGCAAGGCCCAAATCACAATGCTGCGTCCAACATACTTCTCCGCTGCGTGATATTTTGATGTCGGCGAGCTGTGGACTTTTTTTGTTGCTATTCATAGCTAATTCAACTTTTGTTTCATCAGTTCACAAAACATTTTCTTAGTACCTTTGTGGAATTTGGAGGTGCTCTTTGGAAAACCTCAGGTGCCCAGTGACTTTAAAGGTGTTCTGCCATAGAAACCCTGCCTGTTAAATTACTTATATATGGCAGACTCATGAACAGAGATGTTTGCCAATTCCTGTGATGTCTTCCAGACTTAAGCTACTACTCATGGGTTATTCTTTGCTTCAGTGAGGATGGTGCAATGTGCTTTTGGAGTCATGCCTTTAGACATCTCCTGTTTGTGAGGTTTGGTTCACATCAGTCAAAACTGTTCCAAATCATACCTCCAAACTAATTTCATTAAACTGTGTGTAAAGCACTGACTCCAAATAGCTTTTCTTGAAAATATGGGTGAATCTATGGGTTTCTTAACATTTTTTCACCACTGTGAATATTTAATGGCTGTTTTCAATAAAGACATAAGAAATTATAACTGACTGTGTGTTATATAACATTGTGTCTGTCTTAAATGGGTTAACTTGGATTAAGACCAAATATTTAATGTCAAATTAATGCAGAAAAGCCAGACAACATTCTTTTGTCATGCCACTGAACACTAGGTATAAAAATAATTAGTTCTAAGGAAGTGCAAGGCATATTACTTTAAGTATTTTTCAACCTAACCTGTTGTTGTAAGTTTCCTGCTCTTTCAGATACGCCTGCATAAGGTCCTCCTGCCTCCTCTTCTCGAAGGTCAGTTTCTGTTCGGCTATCCATACCTAAAAGGTAAAGGAACAGATATGGTGAGTGCATTTTCAACCTACATAGTCTGAGGGAGGTTCTTTTGTAGCCTTAGTGTAATAAAGTTTCTGTCCTTTCCAGCGTGGCATGTGATTATCCAAGTGTCTATATCCTTCAATCTACATTGATCAGCCATAACATTACAACCACCTGTTTAATATTCCACAGGTCTTCCATGTGGTCTCAAAAAAAGCTCTGACCAGTCAGGGACTGGATAAAGAACATCTGAGTTTGTGCTGAAGTGTCTGATACCAAGATGTTAAACATAGCTCCACCGGCCCTGTGAGTTGTGGGGTGAGGTCTCTGTGGGTTGGGACTGTTTCCCCACAGATCCCTTCAGACTGATATCCAGGGGGTACACTTTGGTGTGTATTTTGAGTGTTCCTTAAAAAAATAAAGGTTGCTAAGCGGCCGACCTGCTGACCTGCAGGGAAAGCTGCTGTAGAGAAATAATGTGATGAAGGGGAAATTGTAGGGTCTGCAAAAACATTGCCCAACAGAACACCACGTTGTGATAAGATGAGCAGTGTTACTTGTTACTTGTCAGTGTTCATATTACTATGGCTGATCAGTGTATTTGTTAGGAAGTATTTCTTTTTTTTCTTTCCATCAAACACTGGAAAATTAATTAAAAGGTGGATGGCCGACAAAAGTCATGTTTAAAAGACCCATAATATCTACAATTCATCATTATCAGATAACGAGCCTTAAATATGAAATTAAAAACAGGGATCTATTGTGCTAAATTACGTTGCATACAGTAAGAATGTAAATTTAGGGAGACTATACAGAGATGACTGTATAATCAAAATGCGCGCAGACACAAAAAGGAAGAAAATAGCACTTCTACAATCAACACACGCCTATTAATTCAGTTATCGGTCAGCAAGCGATACAACAGCAGCATTTATACTCCCAGATTGCCCATGTACAACATACATTTGCATTTGTATCTTGTAAATGCAACATGAAGATCAAGTCAGATTTTTAAGTGTTGGTTTGTGCCTCTAATGGTATGTTTGGTAGCGAGCTGCATAGTACAGCTAACAGAAGCTAAGCTAAATCACTCTAGCTTCAAAACTAATAAAGCTTGCTGTAAGGTGGGACCTACCTTTTTAATATTTGACTTTGAAGCAGGATGAAAATCCTTCTTACACATAAAATTGGCAAACGACTTCCCCATGGTTGACAACAAATATCGTCGGCTAAGTGCTATGCTATTGCTAACGTTGCTCCTGTGGCTGCTTCCTCCCTCCGCGTGTAAACAACAACGTCCGCACGAAGATCGACTCACACTGGTGTAACCGCTGAAAAAAATGTCATTATATCAAAAATACAAAAACAAAACAAGAAAACAAACAAAAAAAACAAATATAAATTATCATTATTATAACTGTTAATAATAATAATAATAATAATAATAATAATAATAACAATAATAATAAATGCTTCAGCTAAAGCCCAGCAGTAACAAGCATTGTTTAATCCTATATTTTTAATATATCCTGAAACTTTTTTCATAGCGTTTTGTTTATATAACATATTTTGGACGGGCTATGGACATGTTTCTTTAAATAAAATCATTTGGACTCTAGAATATAAACAACATAAAAATATAAATCGCTTAACCTCGACTTCACCAAATACCAGATTCTTAAAACTAGTAAACTTTTAACCAGATATTGTCCCATTAGCATATTTTTCCAAGATAAAAAAAAAAAAAAAAAAAAAAAAAAAAAAAAAAATCATACTTGTAAAGTGAAATGTATCATCCTGAATAAAAACGTGTTTTGGAACAATACATTTGTTTGAAATGTTTCAATGATACGCTTCAACTTAGTATCGCGTTACAACGAATGTCGAACTGACTTTATTTTGGTCACGTGACTTTACTGTTTCCGTGTCAGTGACGTCAGCTGATGAAACTCTGCAGTAAACAGAAACTGATTGACAGCGTTCACATAGACTGGTAAGGTTATTTTAATTTGAATGTTCTCACAATTCGTTTCACATCCCACGCATAGCCGTGTATGTAATGGAGCTGCTTTTATGATATTAATAGTAATCTGCATATGTCGTACTTTATTAATTCATGTTGCAAAGTCCTTCCAGAAGCAGAGGAGGCTCGCTAATGCACCCATGCTCTTTAATCTTGAGGACAAAATCCGACTGTTTGAGTCACACAGTTGCCAGTGTGTTGTTCTGTCTCCCAACAGTGCGAGACTGAAATGTACCCATCTTCCTGTGACACATTTGTGGCTCTTCCTCCCTCCACTGAGGGACAACGCATAATTTTTGGGAAAAACTCAGACAGGCCGTGTGATGAAGTCCAGGAGGTTGTGTATTTTCCTGCTAGAGACTATGATGCAGAAGAGAAAGTTGAAGTAAGTGACAAAAAGAACCTGTCACTGAAACCTTCAGTTTTCCACAGTATGACTCCTCGCTGCTGAATGTGCCAGTTGACAGCTGTTAACAGGTTTTTTTTTTTTCTCCCTCATTTTGTGCTCTATTTGTGAACAGTGTACGTACATAGAGATTGCACAGGCTCTCCACACTTATGCAGTTGTGTTGAGCAAACCGGCATGGCTGTGGGGGGCTGAAATGGGAGCAAATGAGCACCAAGTGTGCGTTGGAAATGAGGCAGTGTGGGGCAGAGAGAGCGCTGATGGTGAGGAGGCTCTACTTGGCATGGATCTTGTCAGGTAAACACCCTCTAAAACAAATAATTATTCCCTGCTTCTGCTAGATGATTAACTGTACTCTATACAGTTGAGCTGCAAAATGTTTTGAAATCACTTTATGTTAGACAGACACTGCCAGTATATTCTTTTAGTTGTTTTTTTTTTAATTTTGTCATATCTGAGTAATCTTGTGACAAGATATTGGATGACATCCATCTGGGATTCTACAACTGTACAGGCTTGGACTCGAGAGAGCTGATACGGCTGAGAAAGCTGTAGGTGTCATCACTGAGCTGTTGGAGAAGTACGGTCAGGGAGGATCATGCATGGAGGATGAATCTGGTTTCACCTACCACAACAGCTTCCTCATCTCAGACAGGAAGGAGGCATGGGTGCTGGAAACATCAGGAAAATATTGGGCGGCAGAGAGAGTACAAGGTAATCAGAGGGGGATAGTAAATGTTTGAACCGTCATGGGTCCAAAACACACGCTCAGCAGGACATTTACTGGAACTTCAGTATAAACAAGCATTAATGACAATCCACAAAAATCACAGGACTTAGACTTATCGGTAGTTACATAGAGAATGTTTAAAGGCACGATAAAGAAAGATAGTAAAAAGCCTCAAGGGATTACACAAAAGGAAAGCATAAGAGATACATGAGTTAACTCAAGATAAAAAAAAAAATACAGCTTTTTATTGGTTTAGCACAGATTTCTTAGAAATTTTACACTGATAAATCAAAGGAAAATATTCAAAATATAAAGCAGTGTTATTTGAAGACAAAATCCACCCTCTCTCTTTCAGTTCAAAGGTTTTATGTATCCCCACACAATAAAAGATAATCTTATTCTTACCATTGCTTCAAAATTCAATTCTGTAACTTCAAATGAATAACATTTCTTATTTAACAGAGCTATCGAATCATTGTTATACATTGTTGATCATCTGAAGTTGTCTTTTGCTAATTTTTAAGACCTGGTAAAAACCAGAGGATTTTCCCTATGAAACCTTGATATGTAAAACCTTCAAAATTAAACATGGTATAATTTAAAGTGTTTAAAACTTTTTTTAAACTAAAACTGAGATACCTAAAATAGCCTACATGTTTACAAAACAGAACTGTGAGTATGTTGCCTTAACTTGCACATCTTGGCCACCAGAGGGAGCCAGAAGAATACCTGAAAAACATCCCACTCACATGACGGTCTTACGTTTGAAGGCCTTAAAAAACCCATATATTGGATGCCTGTAACTGTATTTATAGATGTTATTGATTGTTGTTGCATTAATCAGCAGCATTGTAAGAGCCTGTCATGTAATGAACTGGAAGCTGATGAATGGATGCAGAGTTCGCATGGTCACTGACTTACACAAGGTTTTTAATATGTTGAATAATGCCACTGCGTGCTCTGCCTTCAGATGGATATCGCAACATCTCGAACCAGTACAGCATAACAACCAAGATAGACAAGGAACATCCAGAAATGAGGGAATATGCACGAAGCAAGGGCTGGTGGGACGGAAAGACAGAGTTCAACTTTGCTACAGTCTACTCCTTTCTGACTACAGCCAGGATTGAGTCTGCTGGGAGCCGGTACTGCGAGGGGAAGAAACTGCTGGAAAAGAGCAACGGTTTGTTCACTCAAATGCCACTTTGGAAAATTGTGTCAGGAAAAAAAAAAGGCTTTATCTCCTGCTGCTGTTTATTGTTGTGTTCAACTTTTTTTTTTTTTTAATTTTTACTGAAGGTGGAATTAATGCAGAAACAATGATAAACATACTGAGAGATAAAGACAGTGGCATCAACATGGAGGGAATGTTCATGACAACAGGAAGCATGGTGTCTGTGATACCCACAGACCCCGCTCTGCCAGCGGTTCATTATTTTACAGCAACTCCAGACCCTGAAAGGTGACATTCTTGAGCACATAAAGCCCTCCGTGAATGAAGCTAAACTACAGCTACAACTGACTTACTGCATTAATCTTTCGTCCAACAGGTCTGTGTTCAAACCGTTCATTTTTGTGAAAAACGCTCTTCCACTGAAGGAGACTTCTTCCCCAAGTTTTGGCCCAGATGACCCTGTAAAGAAGAAACCTCGCTTCCAGAGCAAACCTGATCGGAAACATCCATTGTTTGTCAAACATGAACCCGTGGCTGCCATCATTGAATCCTATAAGGTTCAACACTTAAACTTCAGGCCAACAACTTCCCTTAGAAGTCAGGCATCTCAGTGCTGCTGTTGAAATGTCTTTAATCCTGCTTATTGTTTCTTCTTATAGGACAGAGGACAGAAGATTACAGAAGGAATGAGGCAGCTCGAAAAGGAGACGATGGAGGAAATGGAGAAATTTCTTGCTGAAGGCACTGAGGAGCCTGCTGTTTTAGTGAACCTGTTCTCAAGTTCTGTTCAGAAGGAGATTTCTGTTTACAGCAAAAGCTGAGCGGTGTGAAACATGATGGAACCACACGGGAGGCCAATGATGTGTCAGTGGCACGCAGTTTCTGTAGTTCTGCTTTTAATCACATCCCAGTGTCAACATGCTGGAATGATATATAATCTAAACACTGCTGAATAGAATTAAAACCATTATTTAAAAAAAAAATAGGGAGCCCATCAATAAAGTCCACGAATCCCACAATGGAAAATATGAATCAAAATGTTTTATGTACTCTTCTCTGATGAAGCGTTGACCAGAACTGTTGAAATGACAAGATCATTATATAGTGTGTGTTTTTTGGATTATAAATAATATTTGTTTTGAGACAAACATTTTAATTAATATAATGTGCAACCTTTGACACAGAGAACGACAGATGATGCATGACAGTAATTTTATTAAAGACAACAATTTCTCAGCATTTCAAATTAATAAAACATTTTTTGCTTAAAAAAGCCACAAAAAAGGTATTAATCTTTACATTTTGAATTATTTCCCTGAAAAACATTATAGCAGCATCAACTTTTATTTTACAAGCTTTGACAGTCAAGATTAGCATTTTTAAGTACACACACCTGGAGCAGGTGTCATGAAGTAGGATCAATATACTCTGGATATTCTTTGGTTTCCTGGATTGACACACATTCGGGATCAGGCTAAGCAGTGAAATGGCACTGGCTATCAAGTCAAAACAACCCAGCTTTTCTGAGTATGTGCAAGTTCATGGTGCAGAATCACAAACGTGCTCCTCTGGCCACATATTTCACTCATGAAGAACAAATATGAGCAATTTAAATCGACAATTCAAGCTTAGAGCAGCGGAGCGTACACACGTGTGAATGTGTAAATTTATAAGCTTTTCAATGTCACTGTCTGCCGCATCCTCAAGGCACAGTGGTTCTGAATATGATTACATTTGTGTGCTCTAGAAATGTTATGTTAGAGGCATATTGTGGCGTGTCAGACAATTTTAGCCACATCGTTTCCAGTGTAAAATAACATAGTAAAAGGCTCCTGGGAGTACAGAAGTACAGAACAAAACAGAAATGCTTAATGCAAACCCACAAATGGGCCTACTTATGTCTGGAAGCTCATTTTCTATGACTTCAAGGCAATAGAATGTAAAAAAAAAAAAAAAGAAAAAAGTTCCAGTTTTTCACTCCAGTGACCCAGGCAGTCTATAACTCTGTTTTCCCTTATTTTGCATGTAACAATCTCTTTTCTCACCAAGAACCTGCTCCAAAGCAGAAGCAGGTAGGGTTAGCAGCAAAACTCTGTGTTAAACTTGTAATGAATTTTAAATTAATTTTAAGTGACCACATCATGCAAGCATTTCTCTAGAATGATGTGTTTTGTTTTTGTTTTAGTTTTTTTTTTTTCAATATGGCCAAAGAGACAAAGATGAAACTTATTCTCCAGAAAAACTACATCTACTTCTTTGGTAGAAGGATGTGAGGTACAAATAAGAATTAAAAACAAACAAAAAAAAAAACTATTTTACAACAATGCCAAGTCATGTTAAATTAAAGGTTGTCTGAACAACAATACTTGTGTCTCATGTTACAGTAGTAAATGAACTGGCAAAACACTATCTAAAATGCTAAAAAAAAAATAGATTATTCAATCCTATCTTCCCTTTATTCTTTATAGAGGAGTGACTTTGTTAATGGAGAGATCAAATGTGCAGAGGTGTCTCAGTTCAGAAAATAACGCATTTAGTAGATGAATTGGAGTGGTTTTTTCCCCTGTATCAACCAACTAACATGGTTAATGAGAACACCTTCTTGTGGTTTATCACTCACACAGTAGCATGAAATAAAACAACAGTACATGAAAGCACATGCATTGACTGCATAAAAATCATGTAAAAATGTTAGTCTCATAAAACTAATAATCCCTTATTTAATCCACTAATCTAGAAAAAGGTAGATATATATTCCTTTTTTCCATACAGTGCAAAATAACTTTCAATTTCACCTCCAAATAGGTGGTTATAATAACATGACAATCCTGAGGTTTACTGTACACGTATGGACATCCTGCAGCTCATCTACTCATCTAAAATGTCCAGTGACCATAGAAGCAGGGAAAACTCCTCATTTCACAAATATTACATATGCAGACTAAAGTAGTTAGAAAAAAAAAAGAAAATTGTGAATTTCTAGTTATACATAATGCACTATGCCCAGTGTTGTTAAGTGTCGCTCCTCTGAGCAAACCGAAACACAAAGCCTGCCGTGGCCTATTCCAAGTGTGATATAACATGTCACAACAGTGAATCATCTATTGCTGCACTATACGGAGTGTGGATTTTCCGTTTGAACTGAAATCTTTGTAATGAAATCTTTGCTTTCCCCACTGTTGTTTTATGTAACAAAGTAGTAGTGGAGCTGGCTGTCTTGAAAGCTGTACTCCCGCTTGATGTGCTCAATCACACCTCCCTGCTGCAGCTTTGTGCCATACAGAACTGCCTCACCGCCATCCTGCGCCAAGCCCACCCGCTGCAGCCACTCCACAAGTTCACAGCCAAGAAAGCAGCCCACCATGGTCTTTTCCCCACATCTGAAAGTCAATAAAGCATTCAGATACAAGCGGAGAAAAAGCTGACAGAACCCAAATGCACCACGAGCACCACAAAAGAATCAACATTTAAAAAGAGATTTTTTTTTTTTAAATAATAATAATACATTTAATTTATTGGCACCTTTCCACAACCAAGGTTGCTTCACACTAAAGGAAAAAGGTTTAAAAAAAAAGAAAGAAAAGAAAAGCTATTGTTGTTGTGAATAGGTGCCAAGAATGTGTCATGGCTGCACATTCGGGGAGAATGTTTATTCAAGACATTCTCTAACAAATCTCATGCTCTCAATGCTCTCACCTTCTGTTTTTCACAATGTCATGAAAACACTGTTGTTTGTGGTATTTGGTGAACTGGAGTGCAGGTCATCCTGATGTCATCAGGTAAATCTGGCTGTGGTTGTTCTTGCCTTTTTCCAAACCACAGACGGTATAACCTTTAAAGTAAATAAATAAATACATAAATGCACGGGCACGCTGTATACATAACATATACAGTAGACACAGAGGGCAAATACATTTATCAATAATCTTCATTTTACAAGATAAATGTTCATTACCTTTTAACTGGCAGTAAAATCAAATGCTTGTCCAGTCCAAAGAGGGCAAAGGAGAGAACTCCCTGTCAACCAGAAAAGGTAACAATTATAACAGTGGTGCGGTAGGGGAATGACATGCCATGCAATTTCTAACACAAACCTGTCCATAGTTGGTGATAGCACAGAAGAACTGCAGCTCCAAATAGAGCTTCCCAGGAACATCGTCATAGAGCAGCCACACGCAGCTTGATAAGTTCTGTTATTAGAGGGAATAAAGATGAAGCTTTATCTTTCGAGCTGCTCATCAGTTCTGCACTAATTAATTACGATGAAAAAAGTTAATATAATGAAAAGCTACTACAAAAGTATATGAAGCAATAGGCAACAATAACTAATAAGTGTGGCATATGTTTTTTTTGGTTTGTGATGAACTGAATACGATAATGCAGATACACGAGGGCAGAGTTCCTGTCATGACGGAGGTGAAAGGTGGTGGTTTACTCACAGCCAGCAGGTTGACTATCAGAAGCAGACACATGACCACATGACGGATCACTTGTCTCTCTGGAACCTGTTGGAGCTCCTCCATTTCAGTAATGAGGCAGTCTGTTGACTCACAGCCATTCGCACACTGAACTGGGGGGGAGGGTGGGGGTGGGGGGGCAGAACAGAAACTAAATTATACATTCTATAGACTTCCCACAAGAGTCCAGTGTTTGGCTCTCTTAATGTTTTTTTTGCCTTCTTTAAACACACACTTTTAAATGCATGAAAACATGTCAGTTGCTTATCAATACCTGTGTTTGTAGTTGGTGCGTTGGTGATGGTACCAATGATCATGTCAGGCATGGGCGGGGGGGAAGCGCAGTCACATATGAGGCACTCTGATAAAGAAACAAAAGCTTAAAGTGACTCTCTGAACGTGTTTGCACACTTTGAGTGAGTTCACACTGAGAGCAGGCAGTAGAAACAATATTTTACCACCCTGTGCATGCTCATTACAGGAGATCAATCTGTTGGTTTTCTTCTCTCAGTATCTGTTATGAACTGGCATTATATGAACACAATAACAACTGGGCAGAATATGAATGTACTGGATTATAAAAGAATGATAACATTTATAAAATAATCGTAATATAATATGATTAAATTAAAACATAAACATTTAATAAGCCTTACATTGAACTTGTTTTCTCTTTTAAGTGCCATGTGATTGTGAATTGGCACCATACATATTTGTTCTTTTTATTAATTTATTAATGACACTGGTTTTGCAACAACACATGAGCATCATGTTTTGCTGTGTTACAAATAAGGCATCCAACTTCTACTTTTAGTGTATAGTGTTTCTATTTCATCAGATCTTTTTTTTTTTTTTTTTTTTTTTTTTTTTAAAGTTGTGCAAGTTGATATGTTCAGTGTAGAGTTATCATGTTTCCTCCAGATAATGACATGCAACTTTCTTTCCTCATTTTCTGTTTTTTACTTCTTGATTTTGTTACCACAGGTGACCACGCATAACTGAAAACAAATATTGGGGGCGGGGGTGATCATCTCACAGATGATGTAGTTATTGGTTTTTATCTATTTTAACAGACGACTAAACAATTTAATTTTAACAGCTATTTTAAGCAACAGTGTTGACTTGTTTTAACAGTTAAACATAATGACTTAAGTCAAATGCTCTTCACAAGTACCTCTGTCTCCTCCCGAGGTTACCGGCTCAATCAGAGTCTGGTTTTCTGGTTCAACTTCGATCACACGATCGGTTAAGGATGAAGAGTTTTCCTCTTGATTTGGGTCGTTTTGGGCCCAGCTTCCTCTACTGAGACACACAAGAGAGCCTCCTCCCAGGAGTATGCTGAGACTGACGACAACTGTGGTGGTAATGATCTGACAGAAAACACACAATGCAGACTTTCATGTAGTGCTCTGTTAATAATAAGATAACTCTTATTTATTAACAGAAGTTACAGAAAAGGAAGGTTATTCTGCACTCGTGTTACCTGCTGTTTGCCATAGAAGAAAGAACAATCGGTGGTGTCGGGTATTTTTTGGCCAGAAATGAGCAGGATAGCGGTTACTAAAGAGGGGATCCTGTTGCAGAACAAAATTCACTGATAGCATCAGAATACCCAACAAAAACCCAAGTAAATATCACAACTAAATAAGAAAAAGGAGCATATTAAATTTGATCTACTGTACATGTTTATGGTACCTTTTCATGCATGCAAATTGTAGCTAAACTGTCTAGTCTAGATACCCTGGTTGTTACTCTGACTTTTAGTAGACCAAGAAAAAAAAAAGAGAAAAAAAAGCTCTGTTAATAGAAAATGACTCACCCCCAGCCAGCAATGACCAACATGCCTGGTGACCCTTTCAGATCTTCGTACTTCTTCATGAGCACAATCGAGAGTGCAATGAATGCTAAAGCAACAAAGACGTAGATGACAAAATTACACATCCTGATTTCAGAGCGCAACGTTATAAATGGATGCAGTCACTGCGGGGCTGCTGTTGGTGGTCCGTTGTGCGCATACCTGGCCACATGAAAGAACTGTGGAGTGATGTACATAATAAGGTGAAAGTCAGGACCTGCCCGATGAAGTTGTCTTCCTTCACCACAAAGTACCACAGAATCATCCCGATGCAGGTCAGCAGCTACAAATCACAGCATAACGATTGTAAACATCTATTATCCACGTGAGCATTTCAGTCATTTTGTTAAATGATACATAAGACTCATCTTAAGGATGTGTGGCAGCATTTTACCTGTGCCAAGAAAAGGTTGACTGTAAACATGTGAGGTAGTCTTTTGAATTTCTTACTTAAAAACATAACAGCAATTGTCCACACCTAAAAAGAAAGAAAGAAAGATTTCAGTCATGCATGTATTTGAACATAGAAACTTCTGCACAGATGGTAAACATCTTTATGTAGTAAATTATTTAGGATAACAATACACTGTATTTAAAAACTGGGACAACAGAGAAGCGATTAAATAATCTTATAATGCAAACAGCAAACCATAACAAGGTTCCTCACTGCAAAGATTATCTTTTGAGTTCCTTAAACGAAACAATGAAAGTGAGAATGAGGAAGTAGGTCTGAGTCAGTGAAGCATCTGTTAGGCCTCACATCCTCTAAATATTTAAGCCTTTAAAAGATAGCCCTTGGATCTTCAAAACAGCTGATATAAAGGCTAATTTTTTTTGCATCATCCTATTCACTTTTTTTTATCACTTTATTTAGTGTAGAGGGACATTGTATATTGATGAACATTTAAAATGTAACCAGAAGGCTAATTTGCATTGGAAGTCCCCCTGTAGGACTCAAAAGATCCCAAAAGATGCAACATCATATGAAATGTGTGATAACAACAGTTAACTGCAACCAGTTAACTAGCTAACTAGCCGTGGAAAAGCCTTCTGATGGACTTAGATAATGCCGGTCCAAACGGAGGTTATTTGTAAAGTGAGAAATGATACGCAATCATGCACATGACTAAATACCTAACACACAATTCATTGGTTTGTACAGTTTAGAGACCAAACAAGAAAAACAGCTGATAAAACAACAAGCAACAACAAGCCCGCATTTGCCGCAGTAAAGATTTAAGTTGTGACTCACCAGGGCAACTAAGCTCACTATGCTTGTATTAAAACTGGCATTCTGCAGTGAATTAATCAAAAGCTTGGGATCCATCCAGTGGACTGTAAGTAACCAGGCTGAAACATACATTATTGGAGCTGAGAGAAAAGTGCTGATCATCATTCCAGAGGTCACCTGTTTAGGATTTACAAGAAAAGAAAAAAAAAAGTCTTAGGAGGTTATAAAAACTGGCTAAAATAACACGAGCAGATAATTGTGAATAACTCACAACTTCTAGTTCTGCGTTATAATAAACGGCATAGATGGCCACGCTCGGTGCAGTGGGGAACACTCCGTAAAGAAAGGCATAATCAGAGAGGCTGGAGCGGTTCGAAGAGCTGGTGTTGCTGTTGTCCAACAGATTCACCATGTCCTTACAAAGAATGGGCATTAATAACCTGAAAATCAAAAACAGAAGAGTTGGGCCATGCAGCATTACTTAGGCACTGTGAGGTGCAGTATATAATACTATTCATTATCAATGTATGCACTCCTGAAGAGATACCAGTTTGGTAACTGACATCTTGTGGTCGGACAAAGGTCTGAGTCATGCAAATCGTCAGCACAAAACATGCTCAGAGCAATTACAGTACAAAATTCAAGACCTTCTCTGCACTCCTACAGCATGTTTTATAATAATAATGACAATGCAATGAATGTCTGATGACCCATATTAAGTTTCTTTAACACGATAGCTCAAGGTTGCAATACAAGCCCGAATGATTTTCACTCACAGTTTTGCTGTAATAAGCAATATCAGTGTCACGACTGTGGATCTGGTTAGTTTCCTCAACTGGCCCACCATGGACAGACCCAAGTAGAACAGAGCTGCTCCTCCAAAAGAGTTTGCCAAGCCATCCACAAACTCAGCCATGAAAGAAGGAATTGTCTGGTGCAGGACAAAGTGGGCGATGATGCCAATTACCACCATGAAAACAATAGGGTTCTTTAGGACCTGCAGAACTACAACTCCCACGATCACTAGTTTGCCCCGTTGGTGGTTTCTCTGATCCTTCCACTTCTGGATCTCACAGAAGGCAAAGCCGATGGGATTTAACAGCATCAGGGACACAGGTGCAACCAGGTAGATATACTGGAGATACTCTGGGTATGTGCTCTGGTAGAGGGCTTCCACTGAGGATGGAGATAAAAAAAAAAAACAACAGTTGAACAAAGAGAAATTCAAACAGTAATTTAAAAAATGAAAGCTCATGCATAAAGTCAAAATGCTGTACTGCATGTTGGCATTGAAACAAAGCTGGACACCTGCCAGCAGTATAAAATGATGCCAATTTATCAATGAGTACAAAAAGGTTCTGAAATCACTCTTTACTGAGTAAGCCACACTGTTCAGCTCCACTTTAAAATAAGCCACCATATTGTTTATGAACAGGAAAGTTGGCCCCCGTGGGGAGTACTGATGCTATCATTCTACTTCTTTTCCTTTCTGCACTAAAATTAAACTCTGACTCTCTCTTTTTTCCCTTTTTTTTAAACTACCATTAATTTCATTTTTTTGTCTTCTGATGGTTGGCATCCATGTAAGATCATTCAGTTATTAATGATCATTGTTTACTTTCACAAACTCGTGTTCTGAAGCAGACCAACAGCTCCAGTGTCGTTAGTCACTTATATCACAACGAAAACAAGGAGACACTTTATAGAGATGTTACAAGATGATCAAATTTGAAACAGGTTCGTCCTTGCTCCACCTTCTAAGCTGATTCAAAGAAAATGATTTCTACATAGGAACTTCGTTCGCACATTTATCAGTTTCTCAATCACTTGAAACGAGTTTGTTTCATATAAGCCTGAACTAGAACATGTCTTGAAGGAAACATTAGACATGAATCTTTTCTTCAGTCAGCCAATGTTGGTTGACATCAACTGCACAATTTTTCATTTTAGCCACATGTGGCATTGTCATGCTTTGAAATATGTTTATAAATGTGCAACCTGCTCTGAAGGCCTTCATTTTGGCCTTTTTCCTATTTTATGCTTAAACTCTGACACATAGTCTTTTTAAATTCTACTTGATACCTTTCTTTAGTTGCAGAAATTGCAATTTGATTTGAAACAGCAAATAAAAGGCACAGTAGGTGGCAGGACAAAAACTCACCTATTGGATATCCCAAGGCAAAGTCATTGCTTTGGGTAGCAAATATGGAGAAGAGTCCAGCCTTGCTGTAACGACTGTCAGGACTGGCAACTATGAGAGTGAGGACGCACACAACACAAAACACAGACACTTTGGCAATGAGGATGCTCCAGAGGAATGGCCAGATGACATTACTGAAGTCCAGCAGCACCATGTTCTTGAACAGCAGTGCCGGAAGAGCAAATTTGGACACAAAACTCCCCAGTCCTTTGGCCTGCGTGGAGGTGATGATGTTTGCTTTCCCTGCAATGTACCCGCACAATATGATCCCAAAGCACTCCAGGAGAGCCGGGAGGAGCTTCTCTATGGACATGGTGGAGGAGAGAGCAGGTGGATCTAATCTGTCCTCCTCCATGAGTGAAAAGTTGAAGCTGATGGGTCTACCAGAGGTCTCCATCATGCCGACCTTCCCTACGATGTCTGCTGTCATCAGGCTGTTATCAAACTGCAACTGTCAGATACTGAAGGCGGAAGACAACAGAGGAAAGTGAAAAATTCAGAATTAATTACCAACGTAGCGCAGACCACTTAAAGTTAAACATTTCACGATTGTGATAACTCGCTATAAATATATAAAAACAAAACTAAATAGTCCAGAATAAGCGTGACTTCTGTGACTTCTTAAACTAACGTAAGCGTTCACAACTACAGATAAGGCAGCCTCACCTCTGTGACAGCGGCTGGCTCCTCTCGTGTCCCATGTGTCGGTCATAGTTCGGTAGCAGCAGCCGTTAAGAGTGAAGCGAGAGAGCTATTTTTAAACTGAAGACCCACATAAACAGCTTCAACCTCCACGAAATACACAAATTTCACGTGAATTCCCCAAATGTAAAATAACGCAGAACTAACCCTTTACGGTAACGTATTAACAGCGTATTACCTAATGCCCCACCCCCACTGAAGCTTTTTATAATCTCTGATTTGTCAACACGCCGCGACCAATCAGATTTTAAAGAGGATGAAGGGGGCGGGTCTTAGCTCAGTTCGTCTTCCACTGTGATACAGTAACGCTCTTAAAGATCAATAGACGCATTGATTATCAATTGATTTTTGTTTTTATTTTAGTTTGCGCATCTTTCGGTTTGTTTTGTTGATAGTCATCACCCCCCCCCCCCACCCCCATTCAAAGTAGCTACATAATTTAGTAACTACATGTCAATATGATTAAATAATAACAATAATAACAGACAATATAGGGGGTTTCACACTGACTTGGCCTGGAGTCATCTGTAGTTGGAGTGATGTGGAGCAGCTTCACACTGAAGCTCTATAGGAGGATACCACAAGCCCTGAAGGACAATCCTCGGCAATAAACATGGTGGACCTTCTGTCATGCTGATGGGAGTGATAAACAGAAACATCACTCTTTTCTTTACATTACTCAATAATTATTCATCTTTTTTATTTAAACTTTGGATACAGGGAAATGTAGGATAGTAAAAGTAAATGAAGTAATGAACAGAAATGTAATTAATAAATGGTTTAATTGTTTTGCAAAGGTTATGAAAAAATTGCTGTAGATACGAGCCTAATTGATAGTTTGAAATGATGACGAAAAGTAAATAATAAACTGTTCAAAATTAAAAATAGGCAAGTAGATAAATGGGGGGGAGAAAAGATGGATCCGATGTCAAATCTGCTTTTATATAATCACTTGTGTTGAATAACATTTAGCTCAAAATCAACTCTACATAATGGGTAAAATCAAACAATTCATCTTATAACACACAAAGAAAAATACTTTAATTTTTATTTTTGTTGTTTACCACTTCAATAAGCATACATTTTAAAGGTACAAAGTAAAATTCATCCAGTATACATAATCCCAGTTACAAAAAAGTTGGGCCACTCTGTAAAATGTATATAAAAAGTAACGCTGTCATTTGCAAATCTCATGAACCCATATACTATTCACAACAGAACACAAAGAAGATGTAAATGTTTTAACTGAACACCCCCCCCCCCCCCCAAAAAAAAAAAAAAAAAAAAAGGTAAGTTGGGACAAGGTTGATGTTTACAGCCATGTGGCAACAATCTTCATACCTCTGGGAACTGAAAAGGCCAGTAGCTGGAGTTTTGAGAGAGGAAATGTTGCGGAAAACATATATTCTTTATATTTTTCCAAATGTCGGCAACTATGTAAGACTAAAAGGAAGGACTTGAGACTTTCTAGATTTAAATGAGGTTTCATTACATTGCATGAAAGAGGTCACACGGCACTCTGCAGATCATGGTGAATGGCACAGAAAGTGAAAGAGAAACAAAAAGGAAGATAGGAGAATACCGAAAGGAAAATAGTGTCCAGGGTTGTTGTTAGTTTACACATTAAGAATCCCTGCAGCTCCTGAGAAAGTGGGTGTTTTGTCTCCCAGGAGCAGGTGGCCAGAACAAACAACACATGCAGGTTTGTCGACTAATGAAGATCATAAATGGTCATTAAAGCCTCATATCATACAAAAAAAATAAAAAAAATTCTACCAAGCCCATTCCTGTGCCATCCCTGACTGGTGTAGGATTTGAGCCGCTCAATATCTTCTTATAGTTTCTGTTTTATGATGCATCAAATGTTTTCCACGGGTGAAAGACATGAACTGCAGGCAGACCAGTTCAGCACCGAGACTCAGTGGTGATGCTTTTATAATGGATACAGTATGTGGTTTAAACATTTTCTATCTGAATGATGCAAGCGCTTCCCTGAAAAAGACAGTGTGTTAATGGGAGCATGTTGCTCTAGAAACTGATTATACCTTTCAGCATTACCCACGCCATGAACATTAATGTATCCTGATGTAAGATATTCCCTCATGTGAGGAAGCTGTGGACTCTGTCTCCTCAGGATGCAGCATCCACGGCTTTCTAAAAGAAATTAACTTTTGTTTTGCCTGACCACAGGACAGTTTTTCCATTTTGCCTGAGTCCATCTTAAATGAGCTTTGGCTCAGAGAGTATGGCAGCATTTCTGGACGAAGGTCAGTAAATTTACTATCTCGGAGGGGTAATTTGTTTCACGGCCAGCAGAGAAGCTCAGTCATCAAGGTAAAAAAGTATGACGTGAAGAGCTACAGAGAAACATAAAAGACATAAATACATCTAAAACCCTCAAAACAGAAAATCATAAAACAATATCCAGCATGAAATTGAAATAAATTAAACAAAATGATCATTTTCACGTGTCTTTTTTTTTGCACGGTAACACTTTAACCTGCATTTGTGTTTGGCGTGACAAATTATATTCTTTCGGATGGTAATTTCTGGCTCTTTCTCTGGACACCTTGATGATATTTTAAACGTTGTAGATAATGATATATTAAAATGTTTGCAGTTTTAATCCGTGGAACATTGTTCTGAAATTGTTTCACAATTTTTGGGCGTAAGTCTTGTAGAAGTCTTTGTCTTTGTCCTTCTGATATCCCACCTTTTATAGAAGTGGGATTGTAAAACCACGGCATTTCATGAACTTTTGGACCCTCAGTGAAGTTATTTAATTACAGCTGTGGATTGCAAGTATGTCAAGCAAAACTGAGCAGCTTTCTTAAATATTATTATATATATATTTTAATGGTTAAATCATCTCCATCGCTCACATGTATGAACCCCCTCCCACCTTAAAAAAAATGGTGTCAAAACGTATTATAGACGTGCTACTGAATACAACTTATTCTTATGTATAGACAAAATAGTAACAGACAGTATAGGTTTTAAATACGACAGTGCTGCAAAATGGGTTAAAAAACACAACACATGTACCATGTTCGATAGTTCCAACTTCAAAGCATGCTCAGCTCAATGAGGCGGCCTGCAAACACACCCAATGTGCCGATCAGACACACAGCCATGAAAACACAAAGCAGGATGTGATCCAGCACCATGGCCACAAACTTCCACTCTTCAGCCGCCTGAAAGAAGAAGGAGGCAGAAATGTGTCACATAAAAAAAACTAAACATGAAACTATTCTATAAGCACTCCTCATTAAAGAGCATTTACGTTGTTTGATTCCTCATCTGATTTCATGGTCTCTGCAATATACTTGACCCCTTCGATGGCACTGCGGACGTCAGGGTTCTTGGTGAGGGGTGACTGGTAGGGCACAGCGGGGGCCTGGTTCCCGGAGATGTCTGAGATGTCGAAATCAGCACCATAGATGGTTTTATTCTGCTTCTCCTTCCCCGGGCGTTTCATTGTTGAGAAGAACATGATGTTGGGAATAGTTTCAATGAAAACCTGTCAAAGAAAGTAACAAAGGCGTGTTCCAGTTTAGTAACACTAGATGGCACTGTAGCACTGAGTGAAAACATTAGTGGTGGCCTTGCAAAAGCTTGCCAGGCTTGGGGAGATTCATTTTTAACTCACAGATGTCCCAAACCTGCGTGCTCACCTTGCGGACCCAGCCGGGCATTGTGTGAGTGCTTGGAGAGCGGTGGTGGGTGTTGATGACAATGACGGTGATAATGATGGACGCGATGACAAACACCATGGTGAAGAGCATGTACTTCCCAATGAGTGGTACGGCACTGGAGGTAGAGGGGATCAGCTCCACGATGACCAGCAGGAACACGGTCAGAGACAGCAGGACGGAGATGCTGAGAGTCATCTTCTCACCTGGAGGGCACGAGAAACCATTTTCACTGCATGTTTTCCTGACTGAAATCACTCCAGATGCGAGTAGTTGCTGAGAAAGAAATATGTGGGATCAGTTAACAGTTAGGGATGGAGAGTTAGAGTTTCCCAACTATGGAGTCCAGTTTTGGTTGAAATCAGCCTGGAGCATTGCTAGACAACAGAAAGGGCAGGAAAGCAGGAAAAATAAAATGCACAGCTGTTTAAGTTCAAAGTCCACTTTGTCTCCATCAATAGATGGATTGTGTTCATGTGATATAAACAAAGGCTTCATAAAAGAACCTTGAAATAAGATAATTTTCCACATGTTCTGTGCAAGGTCACCTACGAACTATAGCAGAAAACAAGTAGAAAACAAACAAACCAATAAATGAATAAATAAGACACAAGAAAGAACACGATGCATCTTTTTTAACTGCTGACTTAACGATTCTAAAAATCATTCAGCTAACTAACAAACGGTCACTCTTATTGGTTCATTTTGAGGGTTCATGAGGTGAAAGGTGAGGCTTCACTGAGGAGTTGATAAAATGATTTTGATATAAATTAAGAGAGAAAACTTGTTGTTCTGATCATAAAATGCAACCCCAGACTTCTACAGACACCAACAATTTCTACTAAATAAATAATTTTGCTTAAAAAAAAAGACAATATAAAAAATTATCAATCACTATATTTAACTGTACTATGAGTCCCGACAGCCAATCAGAACCCAGCTGTAGCCTTTTTATTGCTCTGCTTGCCACAATAAGGACATTACATTTAAAGAGCATGAATTAGCTTTTCTCTCTTCTCTCTCTTTTTTTTTTTTTTAGAAATCCAACTCAAGAACAAGTAAACTCATTCTGACACTGACACAGTCAAAAACAATGCTAGACATGCTTTGTTGTTGTCGTTGCTGCAGCTCAGTTAAAACTGTTATCCCGGAGAGAGCATCTTTTGGCACCAGCTTCTTCCTCACACCATCCTGTCAGCAGCCATATCAGAAACAGGGATCAAGTGATGTATTATACATTAAAGCAGAGGCCTGCTTTCAGACATGACAGCACAGAGGGACACTGGGTAATGAGGCAGACCTAACGCTGGGAAAACAGCCAGATGTGCACAGAGGCTGTGAAGTTTCTGCAGAAGCTGATGTAGGGGTACTTTAGACTCATAGCATTAAATATGAAGACTTGCCAAACACAGTACCAAATTATATTATGAAATAAAAAGAGAAAGCGCTGATGATATTTTAAATAGATATCAGATGTCAGAGCCTGTTTACAGAGAGCCTGACTGCTTTATATGAACCCCAGTGGTCCTAAAAGGTCTAGAAGTGCTCAGGAATGAATGGGCTAAATGGAAAAAATAATTATACACCTTGATACAGGCACAAAAATCCCAAATTAATTTTAGGTTTATCAAATGCAGCATTGATTTTTAAATTAATATGTAATAATATCCAATTTTTCAGTGCACACATACCAGAGTCTGTGGGAAGATAAAATACAAGGCCAGTCAGGAAGGAGAAGAGCATGCAGGGGATGATGACATTGACGATGAAGTAGAGCGGAAGCCTCAGCATCAGGAAGTGGTATGTGATGTCCAGGTAAGGCGTGTCGAGACAGCAGGCGTAGTACACCCAGTGCTTCCAGCCACGGAAGTCCTTCATCACCCACTCTCCACTTTCCATAAAATTACTCAGGTCAGGGCGGTCGTTGTCCTGTTGGGAGAAGTAAACCCAGATCACATCTGTTGGTTCGTTTTCCTTAAAGTTAAATTAACATTCCAAAAATGAGTCATTTAAAAATGTTCTTAGATAAATATGAAATGAAAAAAAAAAAACATTTGACATCTTTGGAGACTCGAGATTGTAAAGAAAAAAATGTCCAGTCATTTTACGATTGACTGAAACATTTCATCCCTCATTCTGCCAATAAACCCTTTCTGCCTGTTACTGTAGTAGTTACGCGTTTACGGTGCATCTGACTGGTGTTTGAAGGCAGGCAGCTAGAGACGGAGCTGCAGTCGCCAGTAGAGCTGGGCGATACTGGGAATTTGGGTATCGATCCGATACCAAGTAAACACAGAACCAGTATTGATGATACCGATACTTTTTCATATTAAGCTTGATCTATCTTGAAACTGCTGATCTTTTGGTGTTTTTGTGATTTTTGTCTTTGGATTTTTTTTTTTTTTTTTTTGTTAAAACCTAGGATAGAATATCAAGCTAACTTTATAGGTGACTTCAAAATACTTTATCACTATTAACATTTTTGTGTAAATATTCCTTGGAGTTGAATTATTCTGTTTATAATGTTTTTTTTTCTAGTCCGCCTCTTATGATATTATATCTTTCAACACTTGTGTAATTTTGTTTGCACTGTGTGCCATTTCCTGTTGCTTTAACTTGATAGATTTCTCCATTGTGGGATAAATAAAGGATTAGCTAATGTTATTTTATCTTAGATAACAATTTTCAATGGGATACATGACATGTACTGGGTTATTTCAAGGTCTTAATTATACTTTTTGAGTTGGCTCCTGTAACATATGACTTAAGTAAAATGTACTTTGAAAGTTGAAAGTCTGTATTCGACATAGCTGCAGCCAGTAAAAAAAATTTACAAATTCAAAGAAAAAAAATGGCAACAACTGAGAGAAAAGGGCGGCTAGAACAGTGATGCCATGCTGAGTGGAGTTTTGATCTGGTGAACACCCAAGGTAAAACCTGGTTCAGAGCTGGGATGTGTAAGGTGAGACAGTTTTTTGACATTAATCACTGTTAACTCATTTCAACCTCTGGAGTTTTAGCTCCCAGCCTGATAGAAGGTTAGAGTTTGTAGCATGTACCAGGCAGTTGTTAGTGTCAAGTTTCCTTCCTTGTCTTTTTTATGACGTGTTCACTTAGCTGGCTGGTGTTGACATTGCATTTTTGTTGAGGTGGAAATAGTCTTTATGGGCTAAAAGCTGTGCTTTTTTCCCCTTCATTTGGTGTGCCGCCTGTGTAGATTGTATCATTCTTTGTACGAATGATCACTGCGTCATCTGTCCCCCTGGTCTGGGATCATCTGTCCCCCTGATCTGGGATCCAGGAGCGTTTATTAAGTCACAAGTGCTCAGAGGTTAATGATCAAAGAAACATCACCATGCTCATACAGATTGCTCTTTTTTTTTGGCTATGCCAGTGCATGATCATGTGTTTTGTTAGAGGTTTAAAAAAAGAGGCTGAACATTTTGCTTTCAAAATTTATCCTGTTTTTGCATATTTTGCAGGTATCGGTTCAGATGCTGTTAAAAATGTCAATAAAAAACCGAATGCAATGGTTTTCTAGTCATTTAAATCTCCTTACTCCATCTTGTGATTGTAGATTTTAAACTGCAGTAGGCTCAGTTTTGATTGAGATACATGTGGATGTATATTTCAGAGCGGGAAGCTTCATCGGAGCAGCACTGTCTTCCTTTGAACTGAGTCTAGATGTCTTTTTGTTGGTAATCTGGTTTTGGCCTAGTGATTATGGATAGTCTTGTAACCTAACTCTCGGTAACAACATGTTTGTGCGTGACATTACGGGGTTGATGACCACCAGGTTTCCATCGTAGGTCCAGGTGCCGAGCTTTATGCTGCAGTTCTGCAGGTCAAACGGAAAATGCAGCACGACAATCTCACAGTAACTCTTGAAGATGGCAGGCGGGTTCCACGTGATCATTCCAGTGTGCTCCAGCAGCACTTTAGTCTCATGGATGATGGCAAAGTCACCGTCAGCACTGCGGGTACGGACAAACACAGGCCACGTCAACACGACGCTAACTTAGACATTAATGAGGAGAGACTTCGGCGCCTGAGGATAGGTTCTGTTGTTGCAGCAGAGCTGGTTGTCGGGTATAAACAGCAGTGAGTCAGATGCAGCATATGGTTGTGGCTGTACGTGTGTGTGTGAGTGTTGCAGTGCAGAAAGGTCATATTTATCCTGATGAAATCCGAGCTTTCACAGGCTACATGCAGTAGTAGTAGTAGTAGGAACGTGGGTTCCAAAATATCACAGGCAAAAGTGTTGATTGTTTGGAGGAGGTCAGGATTTTCCAGTCGCGGTAAAGCTGAATGAAAAGCTCTAATGAGAGAATAAGCTTTTAAAAAGGACATGACAAGGAGCAAATATAGCCTGATAGCATACTTGTTGTAGAGAACCAAATCTGGGCGCCAAATGTCAGTGGAGGGGACTCTGATCTTTTTGATGCCGCCATAATCCTCTGGGTTCCACTGCAAGTTCACATCTTTCCATTGCTGAAAAAAAATGCAGCCAGAGAAGTGGATCAGACTGACGAGCGTGATCAAAGCTATATTCAGTGAAAGAAAGGATGTGTAACCAGAGAGCATTATGAAAACTCCGAGTGTGCATCACAAATGTGAATTCGGTGAGGATACTTCATCGTTCAAAACACACGCACAGTTGCAAAACTTTCCTGTTCCAGTGGACGCAGGTTTGAGGTCTCACCTGTAAGCCTTCGCTGCACATCAAATCCATTTTCCTCTGCCTACTTTTACCACTATCCTGTACAAATCAGTGTCTTTGAAACCCAAATGTTACAAGGTATTTTCAGAAACATTCAATCAGAGATTATTTTGCAAATAAAGTATAAAGTAAAACTATTTGTAGATCAGTGCAACACTTGACCAACATCTGAGTCAGAATTTTGGTCTTTTATGGAGAGGATGGAAAGCGACGGCACTTTATTTATATAGTCTTTTTGAGTCTTTCTCCAATAGTATCAGGATCAATTACTCATTGAAAATCCTCAAGCTCATTTAAAGCATTTCATTTTAATAATCTTTTTCGTCCCCCATGAGTTAGAAATGATGTTGCTGTGCATTTAAAGAAACTACATGAGCACATATCTCTCAGCCAACTCTGTGGTTCCAGTCTCTTGTAAGTCCTGTCTGATTTAGTGCTTATTCACTGGTTAGGACTTTCCAACATAACAAGTTGGGTTAAGGTGGCAAAATAAACCTCAGTAAAGATCATAGTTTGATGTTAAATTATTGCCTCTCAGTCTTGTTTTTGTCGCACAGTGTCGTTAGATGACAAGGTGGCTGATGACACCCTGACACATGGGCTAAAATCTCCCGTATCACCTTTCCCCTCTCGGATTCTCTGTGAAATCCAGCATGAAAAACAAAACAACCTTTCTCCTTATAAATACCACCTTATGACAAAGCTTGATTGTATTTTGCATGTTTAATTTCATGTTAATTTCCCAAAAGTACACTTTAAAGTGCAGAGCTGTTTGTAGTTTTCTGTAGTTTTCTTCCAAGTTCAGGTAAATTTGATCCATCCCTAAAAGAGATATACAGCCTTAGACCCGGGCTGGGGGGGGGACCTCCCACGATTGTCTTTTCACTTAAATCTACAGTTTTACTCTGATGATTGGACTGAATTGCTATAATATTCTATGTACTTATGCAATTTAACACTGTTACATTAAATATGGATGGCAGAGCCAAGGCCTTTGTTGAGAACAAGAGCATCAAACCTGTTTCAGTCGCACGTTGCTGGTGACGATTTGGTTGACCTCATCCTGCGGGTCCAGACACAGGCAGTTGGTGACAGGCTGATGAGCGTCTTTATGCATATTTGGAGATACATTGTGACATGAGGCCTCACCACGCTGATGAGCTGAATGAGCTGGAGACCCACGGTGACGACCACTGGGTCCTTGAAATGATTGACGGGACGGACGATCTTGTTGTAACCGGTGAAAAGGGTTTTGACCAGACGGGTTTCATCTGAGGAGGCCCAGGCAGAACCTGGAACGAGCGTGACACTGTTCAGAAAGCAGGCTCGTCCTGAGGAGTTAAGGCATGTACACTTGGATTCACTTTAGACAGAGAAAGGACCCTCTTGAGCGAGGAAGTAACAACTCTTAAGTGTGTTGCGCTGTGCCGAAGAGTAGTATTGCATTAAGAACAAATGATATCTGAGGTGAGGTGATTTAATATGGCTTGAAGACATCAGTGAATTGAATCCTTCTGTCGGTGTAACATAGTGAGTTTTCAAACATAACAGACAAGAACTGACCAAACTATGAGTGCAGTCAAACTTTAGAAAGCACCTCCTGGTTGACTGACATGAAGTAAGGTTTCAAAAGCACAGATTCTGTGTTATGTCTGTGAAGATCATGGTCCAGCACGCTCTTAAACCTCCATGTATTTTCATCTCTTCGCCAAGTTGAATTTGGATCATAGCTTGGGAAAGACTGTATTTGATTATCTCCCACGTGAGTAGCTTCTGGTGGAGATATTCTTACACTGTTTCCGCAACTTATTTGTCACAAGCCAGAGCTGGATCCCCTTTCACTTTTCGGCCAACCTTGAGCGGAAGGTCACCTCCCAGCAGCGTGTTGCTTGAATGCTTGAATGAATCTAGAGACACCGTAAACTAAGAATTCACAGCCTATAATTATGCACATGACTTCATGTGATGACAGACTCAGGAGAGGTTAAAAACAAAACAGCACACTTGTCAAAAAGCTTCTTTGTGCAAAATCTAAATTTGCTCATTATTATTATTTTTTTAATCAATCAGAGCTTATCTGATCTGACAGGAGTTGCAACAACTGCAGCTGATGAGGAGTGGTTTGGTAACTAGACATATGACCAGATTTACAATGCTTACAACCATAAACCTAATCAAAATAAAGGCACATATTTCTTCAAGCATCCACCATCCTTTCATTAGTTTCTTACCTGCCAAAATGACCAGATGAAAAACAAAAAATTCAGTTTTCATTCTTGCAAGCGAGCTCACGCACTCCAACCTTTGACACGCCGGCCGTTGGCAGTTTGAGAGTTATAAAAAAGGTTTGACCCGCCGAAAGCCTTCTTTCAGCGTTGGCAAATGACTTACTGTACAACCTCCGGGCTCTCCACTGGCAGCCCCGTCGTTATTGTCTGACAGCGGATGCAAATAACTGCCCGCCAATTCTTGTCATTTGAGAGGGCCGCATACCTTGTCATCTGCTATAAGATCAACATGCCAATGTAATCCAACACTGAAATATCTCATCGTGAACGTGGCCGCGCACATCCTCGAGATGACGCATGTCCACTCAGTTCTTTATTTTTCTTGTATCAATGGCCGACTGCTACCAAAGCCCTAGAATCAAAACAGGCTGATATTCCACAGATAAAAATCATTGAGGATGAGGATATGAAGTCTTTAACTTAGATAGAATTTTTTGTTTTTTTATTTCTAAAAGCCTTGCCAACAGCGGTTAATGGAAAACAGCGCAATTCATGACCTATAAATATCCAAGTGCAAATTTCTGGGCGTGCAGAGGGCTGGAGGGTGTGAGGGCTCAAAACAGGCAGAAGATAAAGTTTTAACACTGAAGTTGTGGTGCAGAGGCCGTCTTTTCAGGAAGAGTTTCTAGTTTACTGGTTTGGCACATTGAATATATGTATAAACTTACTGCAGAGCACCTCTGTGGTATTAAAAATCACACTACAAGACACACATTGTTGGTTATATTTGGTTGAGAAAAAAAAGGATTTTAAAAAATGTTATGAAATGTTAATTTAAAAAAAGAGAACACTATCCTTTGATCTGGAAAGAATAAGGAGTTTATTTATGAGTGTACACCTGCAACACCGTATCTTCTGAAATGTTACCCATTTAACAAACGTTTTATATGACATCAAAAAATAGTTGTAAACAAATAATAGAAATGTTCCAAGTGTTCATTAATGGACACTACCTCTAGACAGTATTCCATGTTTCATTACAAGGTTTTTTTTTCTATCATATTCATTATTTACCCATGAATTCCCTCTTTGCTCTGCACCGCCTCACCCCCACTGGGCCCACGATGGGTCAAGCAACTCAATTTCCTCACATCACCCAGTCCCTTCAGTCAGCCAGGCGCTCGACCACGAGCCTCATTCATCTCACTTAGTGAAAAATGACCAATTTGGTAACATTTGAATTAAGAGAGCTTTGCCTCCACCAACACACACACCAGCTCCCACCCTTTTCTCTGTCCGGGTCACTGAGGTCACCTGAATTTACATCACGCTTCTCCTTCTTCCAACTCTGTCAAGAAACATCCTCCGCTGCGTCGACCTCGCTGCAGACGGACACATTTGGTGCTCTGTCTGGTGTTAATTATAACCCCGCGAAGCCTCACAGTGTGACTTCTCTCTCTCTCGGCGGCTGTAACCCACGTGTTTACATGTGCTCCGCTGGCGCTTAAATGCTCATTGAATCCGAATGAAAGCATCTATGTAATATCTACAGGGGGTTGATGAAAACTGGACATATTGGATGTTTATGCCTCGATGAAGATTAGGAGGATTAGAGAGCTTTTATTGGAGAGATTATAATGTGCTTTCAGTGATATAAATTGCACAATATCAGTACATAAATGCAGAAACATTAGCATAAGATCCTCAATGTGCAGCGTTGCAGAGCGTGCATATGCATATATATATATTACACATTTACATTGGGTATTGAACTCAAGCTGAGCAACATTTACAATTTATCTTGTTGTATAACTACACTGCTGAGTAATAAAAGTGATGATATCATGATTAAACTGAATGGAGAGTAGAACTGAATCTTTCTTTATGCTTCAACACTTGTATTCAGGGCAGCCTTCAGCAAGGTAGGAAGGCATTACTATCCAGTTCAAACAGAAAGGTCAGCTATCTCATGGATCACAGCCTTTCAAATTTACTCTCATTGCTGTGAATAATGTACACCCAGTGCACAATGCATTTGGCAGACACCACTAGCGCTGGTGTTATCACAGCATCCAACTCTGCGATGGAGAACTTGATAGCTTTATTGGCGTGGTTTACTCCCTTTCACAGTCAATGCCCATCGTAGATGAAGGTGTGATATATTTAAAATGGCTGATAATGGCTGGGGAAGGCTAAACGGTTGGATGAAAATCCAATTTTGCCACACAATCACTGGAGACAGGTCTGGGTTCGGCCTACATTAACTCAGCGAGATGTGGTGACAACACTCAAGTGATTAAATGTCAAGCAGTGATTGTTGCTCAAACGCTCTGTGATGAAAGTTGATGCATAAAAAATGCACAAAAGGGCGGAAAATGAAGCTGGAGATAACATAAGATGTCAAAATAATAATAAATTGTGAAAGCTCACGTGCCTAAAGTTAAAGGAAGAATATTGAAGAGAAAATATGATTTTTTTTTTTCTCCGAGCCTCTAGAGCGTGAAAAGTGATTGTGTACTGAGTCCCAGATGATGTGCGTGACTGGTTCTTGGAAATTGTTTGGAAGAAAATATCCTGCGGGTAATAAAACCTGAAATTCATTAATTTGATGTGATGTTGCTCGCACATATAACCAGTAATTAGCGGCATCTGATGAGCACGGTGGCCCGGCCTCAGGAAATCTGCGTTTGGTTTTTAAATCTATGTGACTGATGTTGGAGGGTTTTCTGTCAAGTCACGTGAAATGAGGCTCACAGGCACAACATGTCACTTTGAATATGCAGACAGAAGGACTGTCAGGGTCACTGTGCAGCTTCAAATAAATGATGTGTTTAAGAACGCTTTTAAGCAGCAGGAAGGTGTGCTGCTACCAGTGTATCAATAAAGAGCATAAAAACAGGTCATGAGCATATAGTTGGCTGCTCTGGCGAGGATCCGCAACTGCAATAGATTTTAGATTTTAGAAATGACTGTCATATTCAGTTGACAGCGATAGTAGTGGTGTCAGGCAGAAATGCTTTGATCTCTAAAAACCAACCAAACAAACAAAAGAACCAATTCTTTGGAACCTCAAGAGAATTGCAGCATTTGACCACTAGGGGCCCTTGGAACTATATACAGTGGTACCTCTACTTACGAACGTCTCTACATACGGAATTTTCAGGTTACGAAATGCCTCAATGGAAAAATATTGTTCTTGTTACGAAAGAAATTTTAGGATACAAAAGGCAAAAATACAGTACACGCTGCTACTCGCAGCTCCCAGAGTTTACCGAACGTAAACATACTTGTAGCTGCTCTGCTATTGGCTATCAGCTAGCATCTTCCTGGCATCCCTTTGACATTTTAGGAAAATTCCATGATGATTCGGAATTTGTTGAAAAGAATCACCCAGAAAAAGTGTTCACTAGTCGGGCTATCGCTCATTATGTTGATGTTTGCCTTGCACATTTTCGAAGGATTGTTAAAAGCAGATAAAAGCAAACGTCAGGCAAAAACCACTGCTGAGAGAGAAAAGGTGACGACGATAGCAGTTAAAAGGTAAACGAAGATAATTTCTATTCTTTACTTTATTCTTTGTTTTTTATTATGTACATGTCTCATTTTATGTTTATTGTGCAGTAATCCGATGGTAACATGTATTTGTTACATGTTTTGATGCATTTTTATGATTTATAAAAAAAAATTATGTGCGAATTTTGGGGGACTTGGAACAGATTAGAGCATTTACATGGAAAACGCGTCTCTACTTAGGAAATTTTCAGGCAATGAAACTACTTCAAGAACCTATTAATTTCGTAAATAGAGGTACCACTATACAGTGTATACACACACACACACACATACATACATACATACATAGATATATAATTTTGTATGAAACTATTTCAGATTTCCAAACCATCCTCTTCTTGACTTTTTATTCTTGTTTAGTTGGGGAAGGAGATGATGGAGGAATAAGTAACTTTAAATCAATCCCATAGATGAAGCTGCAGTTACAGCTGACTCTTTCTATGGGGAAGAAATACATAAAAATAAATGAAAAAAAAAAATTAATGAATAATACAAAATCAGTTAGTGCAACTTTCACACAGATTTGATGTTGAATTTTTTTTATATAACCATTACAAATTGAAGCACTTAATTTCTAAAAGTAGGATTTAATAAATTAAAACAATCATGCACAGGTTGTATACAAAAAAACCAAGACAGTACAAAATTAATTTCACAAATAATCCTATTTATAACACAATAAAAAATGTTACTGTCAGAAAAACGCACCAGTGTTTACGCATTAAAGAGGAAAAGCTCAACTAAAAAAATGTATGCAACTTACAAACATTTGAAAATATTAAAAAAATAATAAGAATAAGAATACAGCATCATAAAAATTACCCCAGAAAAATTAATTAGTAGATTTTTTTTTTTTAACATCCAGCTTTGCACAGAAATAACTGGATAAACGTGGACAGAAACTACAGATCAGACAGAAGAAAATCACAGCGCTACACAGTCTTGACACATGCTGGGTTATGACTACAAAGCAACAAAGACCCTGCACCACGCATGCTGGTCTGTCAGCTATCGCTAATCCCCCGACAAAAATGGGGAGACCTGAAGTACGTACAAGTGTAAGGTTCACCATCCACCCCCCCGTGGAGGGGAGGACGGATGCTCGATCAGCACTAGTCCATACACAAGGCATTAAAAAAAAAATGTATCAATCAATGTCATACAAACAGTTGTCTTTATACAAAAGAGCGGTTAAAGAACTGTTCTACAAAAGTCCTGATCAGAGTTCAGAAGAGCACCTCTTCCTTTTTGATGAGCACCTCCACCACCTGTCTCTGGTAGCGGACGTCATTCAGTGCTGTTATGGCATCCTGGTCGGGCGCGCGCATGAGGGTGGGCCCGAAAACAATGCCAAGGTTCTCTGCGTTCATGAGGTTGAATTTCTCATTCTGCGTCACCCTGCAAAGTGCATTACAGTTAAGAAAAGTGCATACAACCGGGAAACGGAGGGCTTTCTATGGCTCTCTGAATTCTGAATAAAGAAAGGGAAAGAAATTCTTTTTTTGTCCTTGGTTCTCACCAAACTGTTCTAGGTTCTCACCTTTTTAAGTGGGCCATGAGGTACTTGAGAGTTTCCCTGTGCGACGGTGGCAGCAGAGCGAGAGCCTCGCGAAAGGCTTCCAGCTTCTTTTCTTGATCCGTGAGCTCTGGCAAACAGAGAGGAGGACGCGATTAGCATGAAAAGATTACTGAATGGACCCGGAGGGTGCAGGCTCAGGGGCCTGAGAAGATAAGCAGCAAAAAGACCAGAACCTCCTTTTTTCTCTTTTCAAATAATTGGAAAGTATTAAACAGCTTGAGAGAGAAAGAGAAAATTACATAGGGACGAAGGGACACAGAATAACCACAAAAAGAAAAAAAAAATGATGAAAAGATAGACATAAAATGAGAGTATTGACCCCAGAGTGATCACAAAGATACACACAATGATGATGAATTTATAAAACTGATACAGGCAAACACAAAGATTGTGGAGTGAAGCTTTTTTTTTTTTTGCCTTTTAAGGTGTGGTGCCCTTCAACATATCTGTGTTTCATACATTGCTTTAAGAGTAGCCAGAGTATCCTCTCTAACCCCAGAAGACAGAGATCGATATCATTACTTCCTGTGGTGAACATAAAGCAGTTACTGTCTGAGGGGACAACGGAGCAAACTGATTGAGATTTTTTTTTTTTTCAGTTACACAGTTGTAGCTTTATTCTGCAGTTAGGTTCAGTGCTGAGCTCTTAGATTTAAACAAGCCTGTTGTATGGCCATATTTTCACGGCCCAGGTGTAACTGCAGCTGAGAAACACGGCCTGCTGTCCGTGTGTGTGGAATAACCACACATTCATAACAACAGCACAGACTGCAGCGCCGAGAATTTACATCAGTTTTGCCAAGAAAACGCTCAGTGGCGTGATCTATTCATGACCCATACAAGAGTCATGCTGTATGCTTTTCTTCATCCTCTTTGGGCCAGTTTACTACAGCCAACACCTGATATGTCTGTCTAGGAAAATGTTTCCTGCAAGTAAAATATGGAAACAAATGAAACATTAATGGATGCAGGGAATGTTTGCAATGTGGCTGATCTCAAATGCAGCGCAGGCTTTTCCCACCATAAGTTGTGACTTACTTGCAGCCTCAATAAACCTGGGGTAAGCATCGTATGAGATGACAGGAACCGGCAAATCCCTGAGGTACAGTTTCAGTGCACTCGTGATGATATTGATGTCTTCATAGGCATTCACTGAGATGTCTGTCCTCTCGCCATCTGTGCAAAAGTGTGATGGAATCAGGGAGACAAAAGAAGGAAATGAGTTTTTCCACTCTGAAAACGGCTCACATCAGCGCTTGCACATCACAGTGAACTGATGAAACAAAGAGAATGTGTTACGATGGTGGAAAAAAAAAAAAAAAAATCTACCCTCACTATTTATTATGGCAATGCAGCAGCTTTCACCCCCTTGGCCTGTTTAATTCTGACTTTCTCTCAGTTATGTATGCTTTCCAGAGGAGACTGTGGCCTACTTGTGCTGGCAGACTGAACATCACAGTGCTGTGAGCTGGAATGACACTCTGTCATGGATGATCTCCCGCAAGCGGATCGAGCTCAGAGTTCAGTCCACCGCTGAAGGGTTTTTCTTACAGTTAAAATTCACTCTGGTTTGAGGCGAGACAGGTTTATTCTCAGTAAGTCGACTGCTGAATCCCAGCAGTGCCACATTTGAGGCAGTGAGAGTACATCCATGGTTCGTAACCCATGAGTCCACCCACAGCCGTCTGTCCACACCATGAAATCCTGCGTGAGAGGGAAATGTCAGGATTGGATCCGCATTCCCAGATGGGCACTAATCCTTCACAAATGTGTCAATTTTTCATTAATCCCAGGAGCCTTGTGTCCTGTGTTTGGACATGTGTGAGAATGTAATGCCCCTAGTGACATTTTCTTAGGAGAAACTTAGGAGACAAACCTTTGTCAAACCCAATCTTGACTTCTTCCACTGAGTCACTGAATCCAGATATCCTGTAGAGGCCCTCCGACTTCAGTCCTTGAGGAGAAAAGAAGAAACAAAAAACCTTTCAGACACTGGAAATAGCTGTCAAGGGTGATGGAGAAAAATTCACCTTCATAACACTCTTAAATATGCACGAGAAAGTATGGATAAAATGTCCACAACGCCATGCACTGGAACCACATGGCTTGATGCAAATAGTTTTCTGCATCACTGGAGAAAATAATAAAGGCATAAATCAAACTTAGGCACAGACATCTATTAGATGGCAGACAATGATGTAGCTAGTAGTTTTCCACATAGCTGAGTGATTTAACTGAGAGGCAACCACCTAAGGCAGCAGGAAACAGAGTAATATAATCTTAATTAAACATTTACAATTACCAGCAGTCTCATCACTCCTCTCAGTCAGCCCTCCCAAAGAAAAACATTAACTCAGGCGGTAATTGAATCAGACTTTTAACACCTTATCTTAAGTATTACATATTGTAGATGGCTTAGTATGAACTTAAACCTGTTTTATAACTAGAAGAAAGCTTAAAGCTAGCTTCCTATCACATGACATTATTGAGTTAAGATTCAGCCAGTCAGAGAACCGTGTTAAGGACTGAACATGACCTGATAGTCAAAATAAACATCTTTTACCGGGAACATTATTCTGATTTGCGTCATAACTCAAACACATGCAAACTGACCTCTGGACTCGATCTCTCGTATGCACATGTCCACCACCATGGGTCGGGCCGTGTTGTAGGCTGTGACCAGGGTGGTGAGGTCACAGCTGTAAACCTTACGGACGTGTCTCAGGTCTGGCTTGCAGTCGTCGGGCACCAGAGCTGAGCAGTCTTTGTGGACGTTCAAACCACAGTCTACAAAGAGGCGCACACACACAGGATTTGATTCACAACTGAAAGGATGCAATACGTTTTTGCAGCGATGAAATAACGTCAACAAAATAACACACGAAGCAACGTGATTTGTTGCACTGGATTTTATTTTTGCACTCAGTTTGACAGCAGATTTGTTCAGGCATTCGGACCAACGTTGATACCCGGGTCACACTGTCACACCTCTGGAGAGCAACTAGCCTCCGCTACACAGAGCACCGGAGTCACCTTCACGGCTGAGCAGATCCAAATACAAGCTCTATACGGCCACTTCATGGTAACAAATGAGCCGTATAGAAAGATAAACAAAAATGATCGTATGGAGGGATTCAACATTCTGCTTTGCTTTTGGTCACAGTGGAGGAGAAACAGCTTGTTTGAGCAGAGGATTCGCCTCGTCTGGAGCGGAGGTGCCCGTGGAGAGCAGGTGCAGAGAGAAGCTGCAGCTCTGCTTTGTAACGGAGACTCATGTAGGGAATTAGCGGAACAGTGAAGACGCTGGTGCCCAGAGGAGGGACAGTCAACACTGCTGCGCGCTCTGTTCCTTTCCAAATCCAAGCTCATGCACAACAGCAGTGGAAGCAGCGATTGAGGCGCTGCAGGCTACAGAAGACCTACTTTTCCAGTCTGAAATGGGGCGGCTCTTAAGCTCTCTTATGAGCTCTCTCCAAGTTCTGAAGGGTTTCTGTTCGACAAATGTTGTGTGGGTTTTTGATACCAAAAGAAAAGACGTTATTAAATTGATCTCTCCGAATAATTGAAAAAAAAAAAATCTTCGGAAAGCCGAAAATCCATGTTTCTGGAGGACGTCTGACTATATTTTGATTAATATGGGTCCCTGGAGAAATTCACACAGCCTGAATTTATATGCATTGATGCAGAAATGTAATTACCTTAAAAGATTATTCTCTTAAGGACATGAGACAGGCTGTATAATGGTGTTCGGCTGTCATCAGAAACAACCCTCCTGAGCTCTCTCTGTCCGTGTGATGGCCTCGGGTCCCTGGGGTGGGTGAGCCCAGGGGACACAGGATGCTCACTCTCCGCCAGGACCGCCCCCGTTGCTACGGTGAGGGGGGCAGCGGCTCAGTTTGTGGAGGAGGTATAATGGTAGCTGCTTGATAAATTTTAATCAGCAGATTGTCACCAACTCCAGAAGGGGAAAATGACCTCTTTCTGACTGGAAGTGAAGATATATTTAGCTTGAAGGCTTCACCTTTTCCTTCCAAGTGCTCGAGTTAAATAGTGGCTGAGCTGTGTGACCCAGCTCTTCAGCTGAATTTTAATGTGTGTGAAAGCGATGATACTTCCCCACACTTCCAGCCCTGCTCCTCATTAAACAGGCATGCCAGCTTTGTTTTCCTTCATGGGCATGATGAGATGAGGTTGGTTGGTTGGTTAGTTGGCGGGGGGGGAGGACGACTCCGATGAGGAAATGTGCCACAACAACCACAAGAAGGGGCTGGCTCTCTGGCACTCAGCCAAAAACAGTTCACACATAATAAAAGAAAAGGGGGTGGCTGAACATTCCTTTTTTTTTTTTTTTTAGTATGCAAATGTTACGATCATGTGAGACTTTGCTGCCCTAGATTCTGTTGGCTGGGGTTGAGAGGGGAGGAATGGTGGTGGTATGGATCGCGTTGATTGGCTTCTAACATAAGGAGCTTTATCTGGGTTGTTGTCGGCTCTCAACACCAACACGTTAATAATTTATATCAGAACTCCCACAGATTCATGTGATGCACTTTGTTGCATCATAAAACATCAAAGACACTCATCAGACTGGATCGTAGCGCTCTACTGGCATGGGAAAACACATCCTTACAGGAATCACAGTGAAAGTGCAATCTCGCCATTGTTCTTGGCGAGCTGAAAGACTGAATGCTAGAGAATCATTTTCTTTACAATAACACAACTGAGTATATCAGGTTACATCTGCCACACGAGCAAGCATTTTCTGTGACCTGTTCTTAAAGGTGCAAATAATCAAGTTGTCTGCAAATTAAAATGATGAAACTGAGCATCAAAAAAATTTGACCTTTTGTGGCCAAAAACATCACTTTGGTTTATCCTTTCAATCATGAGGCTCAGAAAGCCCTTGTTATCGTAATACACGACGTGAAGCCCTGAGCTAAAATATCTTTAAAAGAAGACTTACATCTTGAAAAAGCAGCAAGAGGCAGCCCTCAGAAAGTCACTCGTTTCAATGTTTGACCCTCATTCTCCAAATCAGGACAAACAAAAATAGGTCAACCAAAAGAGATTATTATTATTATAATTATTATTTTTTACATCCTCTGTCAGATCTGTTACATCACAGCTATAGAGCGCCCATTTCACTCTGTTGTGATAATCCTCAAACTACTGTGGAGATTTTAGATCATAATTCAGTAATCCAGCTCCAGATGCACTTTAAACCAAGTAACCCACATTGAGTAATGCTCAACGTGTGCACAATCCATGGAACAAATGAATCCTGTAGCGTGTTCAAGCGTGTTATATAAGGTTCTGTTAATACTGAGCTCATACCTGCACATTTGACCCCCTGAGCCATCAGTCCCCACATGAATCTGGCACAGTGTTCGCACCACTGAGGTCCCCGAAAGCTATGGACCTGCAGCAAGGGAGGAGGACAGAAACAGATATTAGTGATGAAGTGCAGTGACAACAGCAACGGGTTATGTTGAAGCCATTTACCCCACTCCCTTCTTTAGCCTGCCAGGATACCCGAAGGTGCTGCCATCTTAGATGACAAAGTTGGGAAGAGGGCTGAATGTGTGCGGGGGAGGATCGATGTGGAGCTTTGCCATCGTGGCACAGCAAGTTGTGGGACTTCGCCACAGGAAAGGAGGTAATTTGTGGGGAGAATTTTCAATTGAAGCAGTGGATGAAAAGGTACTCCCACGCACTCCACCGGGTAACAACAAGTCAGCCAATCAGGGAGGACTGTGAACTGAACAAGAGCAAACCACAACACTCTCTGGATTCCTGCGTTAACTTGATTAAAGCTACGGAAGGAAAACTGTTTTGAATTATTTATGGTGTCCGAGACCCCCGACAGGTGATTGTTAGTGGTTTTCATACTAATCTAGAATCATGTCATGTATCAATCCACAGGGTGCTATTTCAAATATAACAACAATATTTGGTCATTTCATTTAATTAACATAGTGCTGATTTACTTCAGGTTAAATATCTATTTTGATGGAACACTTTTGTTGTGCTGCTTTTTCCATTAATACATTAAAATGCCCTGGTTCCTAAGATTTCCTACACATGATTAAAAGAAAAAGTGCATTAGTTGCAAAAACAGTCTTGGAGTCTCAAAGACAACACTCAGCAAAACAAGAGAACAAAGCAGTTGAAAGAGAGCAGCAAGCATCAGCACTTTGAAAGCCTTGACAGTGATGTTTCTCTCACTGCTCTCCATCCCATTAACCAGCCAAACAAGGAGCCAGACAGGGAATCAGTCCTCCACCCTTTCCCCCTCTCCAGCAGCGTAATCTCCCCATCTGGTGCTCAAACTAACAGCGGTGGTCCACAGCCCGACCAACAGATTTTCTTTTGATGAAGCCTCGCTGGACAGACCAAAAACAGCTCTGTTTTTCATTCCCTCGCTTTCGTTAAGCAGCACACACCCGTCCCTTTCCAACTCCCTCAGGGGGGAGCGAGTCAAGCAGCCCCCTGGCCACACATGATGACAACAAACCAGCGTTTTGTAGATGACAAGTGCCATTTGAGTTGATTCAGTCTCACCTTGAAGTTGTGGACTTTCTCAGATTTCGGCGTCCGGTCGCTCTCCTTCAGCGTGGCCCTGCGAACCAGTGAGGTGAGCTGCGAGTAAGCTAATATTTTAATTGGTTGCCAGAAAGTGGCGGAAGGTTTCTGTGGCCCCATCCTCATTCCCAGAGCTGCCGCCAGAATATCCTCCTGATTGGCCTCCCTCTTGGCCTTTTGCACCAGAGGCTTGTCTTTCTTTTGAACATCGTAGGACTCTCTAGATGGCATTCTGGAGCCGCGGACTCCCAAATCAGATGAAGAAGCTCACCAAAGTGAAAAAAGTCCCCCCCCCCTCAGAAAAATAAAGTGATGTTCAGCGCAAGTACATGTCAGATAATATTACTTGCATATTCCCAGTCAAATAGAGGCATCACTGGTGACATTTAAAAAATGATATGATCAAGTTTCCAAATGATTCAAAAAAAAAGAAATAAGACAGTGGGTCCTTGAATCCTCTCAAAGCGGTGACAGCAGACCAAGTGGAGCCCCTGTGATGGGAGTGCCAGATTTTATACAAAACAGGTAGAGCCTTTGGTGCTCATGTGGTTCTCTGGGAACATGTATGCAGATGAGATGAGTGGTTGAGTTAATCCTCTCCTCCCTGTGCAGAGCTGATATTCTCCCTGGAACAGAGACAGCACACTGTTGTGTGCGGATGCCGTCGGGGTGGGCAGAGAGAGAGGGGGAGGAGTGTGGAGGTGGACCCTATAGTAGCGGCAGCAGATTAAACGGATCCCACCAGCCAATCGCAGCGCGGATACGGCAGCTTTGTAGTAGCATCTACCCCGCCCCCACACCACCATCAGATATCCAGGCAGGAGAGCCTGGCTGGGACGAAATGAGAGTGGGATGATAATGAGCAATGAATGAATCATGCATCCAGAGTGGGCTTCAGCCGGGGGAACTTGCGACAGCAGTGGGCCGTTAGAAAGAGGAGCTATTTTCAAAATCGTGTTGCCACAGAAACTGGTGTCGACTGGAGTCACAAAGAGCAGCAAAACGGAAGCATCGACCCAAAATAGGAAATTTACAAAGTGATGCAACAACATTTAGACTGAAAAAATAGACAAAATAAATTGTGAAACTGATAAAAGAAAATAGAAGCATACAAAAAAAAAAGCCTAAATCAATTAAAATAACTTATTCTGTCTTCACTCTTTTCTTCTCACAACATGTGAGTCCTGCTGAACTGCCTTTGGTGATGATAACACTGTCAGCAAAACTCACTAGGTGCTAGGACAATTTTAACTTAACACAATAGCATAAGTTTGATACTTTTGTCTCATATATCAGCATTCACTGTAAGCAGCTAATTCCTTTCTCTTCTATTATGATAAAATATACAATAAAGAATTCAACAGCATATGTAAGTGGCAAGCAACGGATTTAGTAGCCAGGAGCCTTTTTTTTTTCCTATTTACAGTCTTTGTCTGAATGTTCACCTGCTTGAGTTATACACTGATGTAAGCCTTTGTGTTGCCTGCGTGCACGTTAAGGATCAAATACAGCATCATGACGGCACTGTGAAAGAGAGGCTCTGCAACCTGCCAGTCAAATGTGATTACGCTCCCACGTCTCGGTCTAATTCAGACTCAGCTGCTGACGCTCCCACCTTTTACAGCACCACAGGAAGTGACTGTACAGGCTGAAAGCTGAGAGATCGATGGCTCTTACGTCTCCCACCTTCACTGGAGGAGTATCAGACTGAGAGGGCGAGCTTGTGGAGGGGAGCGGTGGAGAAGGCTTTGAAGATTTTTGTACTTATGTGGAATGGCATCCCAAACTGTGGTGTCTGACAGGGACAGGCTCCAAACATGAAAGACGTGACACAGAGCGCTGCCAGTGCAGCACATCTCTCTCCTGCTCAGCAGAAGTCGGTGCTCAGGAGGGTACCTGAGAGAAAACCCAGTTAGAGCCTTTTATATGCACCGGCTCATCCTCTCAGACTCGAAGCTGTTTCGGGCGCTTTTGCAGCATAATTGTGTTGCCTGCTGCTGAGTGCACAATGACTGGCTCACTCCCAGGATGTGGTTTACTTTGAATTCAGCTCTAATTGACACTGATTGATTTGCCGGTTTTCCAGGCACATCCAGAAATGGACCCCTTGAGGATGGACGTATTGGATGCGGCATCTTTTACATCCATGTAAAGCCCAACCGTTTCCAGCCTGGAAATGGGATGCTGTTAAAAAAAACTGAGCTCCTCATTATTTAGCTTTTTAAAAGTAAATCCTGCTGATTTACAGTTTAGGCAAACCAAATGTATTTATATGGGAAAATTCAACAACACAGTGATTTAGAAAGTACTAAAAATGTACTAACAATAATATGTGCAATAAGAAGAGAAGGGAAAAAAATACAATGATCAATTAACTACTACATAACTACGTTCTGCTCTCTAGTTCAATGAGGTGAAAGCAACTAGAAAAGGCTTTAGAGTGGATTTAAAAGAAGCTAGAATTGCGACAGTTTAATTCCAATTTGACCCAGAAATCAACACAATCTCAAAACTTTCTTTTTCTTAAACTGTATTTCCTTCTTCCGTCCCAATCTTTTCTAATCCATTAAGCCGTCGCTGAGTATTTCTGTCAGGTTAGACGGCTGTTACATAAGGAAATGTTCTTCCGATGTACTGCTGACCCACAACGATATAAAGACCCATTAAAGGGGCAGCAGCGTTCATGCTCATGATACTGAATGTGAGCTCTCAGGGCAACGATTCCCATACCAGACCCTCACATAACACTCGTTGTCTGTGATAAACAATAACAGCTATTTTAAAACCGCAGTCACTCATAGCCAAAGCAGATGACAACACCAAAAGACTTTGAATCCGTATAAAAGGGTGCTGATCCACTGAGCTCATCCTTGAGCAGTATGTAGATCTTGTAGTTACATAATCTTACATAAGCTAGAGCTTTAACACGCATGTAGGTTTTAAGAAGAGTGACATCATATTAGCGTTCACAAAAAAATATCAGCAGGCCACATGAAAATGTTTATTTTGATCAGTGAAGTCAGAAGACCGTCAGCTGATGTCTGAAACATCTAACATTAAAGATGAAACGCGTGTTTTGTCAGCTTCCGCAAGATCAGTGCAAGTGTAACGTTAGAAGATAAAAAAGATGGGAGCATTGTGCTAATGATTAAGCAGATCTGAGGGCTGAGAGAAGATTTCCTAAGGTGCCAGACCATACTGAACTAGTTAGAGCTTGTGCTCAAGAAATGTGAAGCAAATTTTAAGATCTTGTCCAGTCAGTTGCAACGGGTTCCTCTGGCGCTGTGAAAACAGAACTGACTGATGCACAGAAAAAAGGAGAGGTTTTTAGAAAACCAGACAGGTGTTTCTTTACTCTTCTGTCTTCTTTACTCGTGTAATTACGAGATAACAAGGATTGAGTTGAGGCCAAGAGCAGCAAGAAAACTCTCTCCTCAGAGGAGAAACTGCTCATGGGATTGCTGAAAAAGACTGATTGAAACCTTCAAATGATGTAACACACTGACTTTAAATCTTTGCACATTTTGAAGTGGTGCTGTACAGTTACTGTGCAGTGACGTGTGCAGAAGTGGAGCAGTTTTCTTGCACCCTCACAGCAAAATTCATCATCGTACGTTTGCAAATTCGCATTAGAACGAAACAAATGGCTTTTGGAGACAAGCTCTTTGAACCGATGAACTTAAAATATGACTACTTGGTCATAATGAGCAAAGATGTTTTTGGAGCAAGGATACAGATTTCCATGAAAAGAACATTTAGCTGTTTAACACGAGGGCGGATTGATTAGCCTTTCAGCTGTGGGAACATTAAAAGAAAGAACATGACTTCTGTGATAGGATGATGATTCTTAACCCTTTTAAATCCACAGTGGACTGCAGCACTGCAGTGGGTGCATGCTGAGGGTTTTCCTGTGGCCCTTCTTGCTGAAATATAAATAAAAAGCTGTGCATAGAGCAAGCCGGGCTGGAAATCCCGCTGAATGTAAAGCTTTTTGCAGGCATGTATAAAAAAAAAAAAAAAACCTCCTAAGACACCCTGAAAGTGCTGCATGAGAGACCTGAGAATACAGGGTGGCTTAACTTTTGGGTTAATAGCATCCTTTTTGTTTTTCTATTTAAACTTTAAAAATGGAAATAAAGAAGCAATCTTTTTTTTGATATATGAAATGTGTCAGTTTAAATTTTTATCCCTTGTCACAGTGTAAGAAATCTGCAGTTTCATTAGGCTGTACAGTACCGAGTCCAGCTGGTTAAACCATCAACGCCAGTAAGTAGCAAGCAAAGGATGCTGCAGAGGATGCTGCAGAGGATGCTGCACAGATGGCTGCTTTTTTGCTGCTCCTGCAAGAAACCTGAAACAAATGGCGCCATATTTTACCCGAACAAATAGATTACCTGGATGTGGCTGGAGCAGTCTGCGCTTTGACAGTGATTTATGGCAGACTGCTATCACACTTTGCTATTCACACTGCAAGGTCAGTACACACAAAGACAGCCTCAACAGTGCATCTGCACAATAAAATGCATGGTCACACTGTCAGGTGCATTTTAAACAGGAAATGTTTCATTTAAAATCTAGAAAATGCCTGATTTTAAAGGCGTCTCCGCTCACCACACCTATCCTGATCAAATGCACCTGAGTTGAGTCTGAAGCCCAAGCAGTCAGAAAGCACCACTGAAAGAGTCTATTTCTTTTGTTTCTGTTGAAGTCAGTAAAGATCTCATCTCACAGAATTCACGCTTTCAGGTTAATTAACACAAAGGCAGGAATCCCCCCCCTTTTTTTTAAAGGGAACGACTGGGTTTCAGATGGAATGACAAACGGTTGTGAAGAATAATTGAAAAGCTTGAGTGGTCCTTTATCTCGCTGTGTGGCTCCGCTGAGAACACTTTGCCCCAACGACAATTGCAACGTTCAGAGTACGATGAATGGCTCAGCGTGCACGACTTGTTTTGGCAACAGAGCGATGATAACAGGACGAGATGAGTTAGTCCAGTGCCTCGTCTGTAACAAAGGGAGAGTGAAATCTGTGAAAAATAAAAAGATTAGGTCGATTTGTTTTTCCATCAACAAAGGATTTTAGAAGTTGAAATTTTAGAAAGGTTTGTTTCCTTAAAAAAAAAAAGCTTTCATTTATAACTACTATCAAATATTTTATATTTTGGGGATGAATTTCTGTTGTTACATTGAGTATAACAAGCTGTGTCTCTCTTGTTCTAGTCTTTTGAGTTAATCATGTGGTGCTGCTGCTGCTTTTTTTTTTTTTATATTAAGGCTTTTCAGATTCATTCACCACCATGAGGAAGTAAAATCAGTGTGAGAGTACTAAACACTCGGGTTGAGAAGTTATATATATTCTGCTTCCCTTGCGTAACTGCACCTCCATCCTCCACATCACTGGAGAGATGAAGTAAAACAGACTCTGCAGCATCCTGGAGGACAAAGAGGCTCAGTTCAGCTCAATAACAGAATCACACTGACACTGACCCAAACATCATGCTCACGATGATGTTTCCCGTAGCGAAGCGTCATCATATTCAAACTGGATGTGCAGCTGGATGTGAACCTGTGGATAAAGAAACCCCGAAAGCTATAATGTCATTTCCATGACATCTTCCAGTCATAGTCTGAGTCATGTCGCTCACATAAAGGCATTCTTCTCTTTTTTACTGGACAAGGAACGCTGATATTCAGCGTTGTTCTGGTTCATAGAATAAAAGAGAGGAAGAAGCAGAATGTAATGAAGAAAATGACGCATATTTGATTTGGTAACACTTTATATGACTAATCTGTCAATAATTTCGTTTTTTTTTTTCAAATTAAAATTACATTGTCTTTAAGCAGTCAGTTCTAATTTTATTGATACAACTTAACTGCAAAGCTGGTGAGGAAAAAAATTACAAAAAATTGTATTTGAAGCTACCTGTTATTTGTGTTTTTCTTAAATGTACTGTCCAAATACATTTATGGGCTATTCTGTTCCTGTTACTGAGAACCGAATGAAAATGAGATGTTGCAGCTGAAGGGGGAAAAAAAATTGCAATGGTTTTTAAGCTTCGCACGAGACCCAGTCTCGGGCTTTCGCCTGTGCTTTTATCATACTGATGCGCTACATTAACCACATCAAGAAGTCATTAGCCCTTTTCCTGGTTTTATAGTTTTGGTACAAAATGTGGCCGTGGGCGACTTCTTGATGATGTAAAACCTGGATCTCAACAGCAACGCATCTATGAGCTGAATCTGTGTCACAACTGCTTATCTGCGCCGCTGCTCTCGTGGTTCAGTTTAAGCAAATCCCACATCATTCAGTTGTGCATGGGCTTTTGGACACATTGTGTTGATTACGATTAATGAGCAAACTTTACCTTTGAATAGCGATGGAGCTGTTTGATGACAGTTTAAAACAGGTGGCCCACTCCCACTGCCACCCTGATTCCAGTCATGTCCTGTGGAGGAAGGACACACACAAGGTCACAGTGACTGTAGCTGCTCTTTCACACAGCCACAACCGTATGCTTTCTACACCACATAAAAATAATAAAAAAAAAAGACAAAGAAAAGGTTGTTTTATGTTGTTTAGGAACAGATGGCCCAGAGTCACATTTTGGCAGAAGGCCTTGACTTTCGGATCAGTAATCTGCTCACTGTCTGCTCCGGCTGGAGGACACAAACCTGTGGAGTCTGGACCATATTGCATCTTACTAAAGCTTCAGTTTATCTGGAAGAACAGCATCTGTTTTGAGTGTTCGGCTCCCATGAGATGGATATTTCTGAGCCACTGGTTATCTCACCAGCTGAATTTAAAAGACCGGTCCCATGAGTAGGTGATGTTAATAGATATTTCAGAGCTGCTCATGTATGAATGATCTGATTACTGCCTTAATTACTGTGCAAAGCTGGAAACATAGTGTATTGTCAGTAAACGTGTGTTTTATTTTGAAATGTGGTACTAGTTGCATACTGATATTTGCTTAATAGCACAAAACAGCGCAGCGTTTGTGATTCACTAAAAACATGCTGGACAGAAAAAGAAAAGGTTTTGTTCTGATGCTGGAGTCAGACTCAGGTTGGGATGATTCACATTCAGAGGGGGAAATTTCTGTATCTCTAGGATTTTCAATTTGAGTCCACAGACGATGCTCCAAAGAAATTAGTGAAATAGGAGTTTGTGTGGTTTTTAAAAACAGACGAGAATCATACCAGAGCAAATATGCTGAGTGGCCCAAGAACCAAAAACAGTTCTCCATAAGATATTTGTAAGATAAAATGAAGGTGAAACGTTAAACGATAAACCAAACAGAACACTGATACCCAGTTTGTGCACAAAGACAGTTTCCTGTGAAGTTTCTCTCTTAGTTTTCCATTTTTGTAGTTTCCAAAAGCAGTATGACTAAATTGTTTTATTTTTTCAAACAATCAGATCATCTGAAACTACGACAGAGTTTTAGGGCCACACTGACAAAAAAAAAAAAAAAAAAAAAGAGGACAATGATTTCTTTTTTCCATTCCTCATGTAAAGAATATAGTTCAAATGCAGTTTCCAAAATTCCAGAATCGGTGTAGTTTCTTTTTTGAATAGGTGCAGTTTCTGACACAATCTCTTCAAAGTACGAATACTTAATATAAAAAACTGTGTCTATGTGCAAAAAGTGAAATAATTTCCTTGTTGCTAAAGCCCACTCTTACATACAAGGCCATAAGCTCATTAACACTAGACATTATGGGCCCGATCTTCCGCCAGATCTCCTAATTTAGGGATAGCGGGTAGCGGGAGGAGTGTTCCCCCGCAAAGAACGCAATCTTCCACCTTCCTAAACCTGCTATTCCAACTGCGCTACCCGCTATATTATGGATAGGAGTGGTTAGGGCGTTCCACCTGTTAAACCAATCAGTACGTCAGTAGCCATTGCCTTTAAGAGCAGCTTGCGCTACCCGCTAACCGCTATGGAGCGTCTTTTCATCCAGATCGGAGAAGCTCTCATGCGCAGCTCATCTGGGACTCTGCTGTAGAGCTTCCTCCTCTTCCTTCCTCCTCCTCCTCTGCACTGATATATACATAAAAATATTTTTACACGGACAACTCCTATCGGCAACCTGAAAATCCCAGATAGTCGATGCGCTGCCAGTAAACATGCTCTGGTCGTCTATGGTTTAACTGGCGAGCAAACCGTTTAAGACGATCTCTGCCATTTTATCAGGGTTTCAACTGGCCAAATCACGCTTTATATACAAGCGTTAATTCAAGAGGTAGAGCTGTTTGTGCACGTCCACATTTGACCAGGTGGACACACACTGATGCCATTTTGGGGCGCTCTTGTACGCGCCGACATGCGGGTTGCGGGTAGCGGGTGGTCTGACCACCCGCAACCTGCAAGATACCAAGTTTGCGGAAAGGGCAAAAGACACGCCCATTGCCACACCTACAATGTGAGTAAGGGAGTCGGCATAATGGGTAGCGGCTTTAGTGAGCGGAAGATTGCATTAGCGGTTAGTGGAGGTTCCTAAACCTGCAATTTGCAGGTAGCGGGTAGTGGTTAGTGGATAGAGGATAGCGGAAAAGTGTACAATTGGGGCCTATAATTTCTAGAGTAAAGCTGGTTTGAATAAATTTTTAAGACGACTTTATTCTGGAAATCTGCATTTTAATTTTATTCTCTAAGTGAGGAATGGAAAAAAAAAAATCATTGTTCCGCAATTTTTTTTCTCAGTGTGGCCCTAAAACTCCGTCGTATGAAACAGTTTTAAGTTTTAAAAATGTTAGTTTTGAGAGCATCTTTACTGTCTCAACATCCTTATTTCCAAAAAGTTGGGTGCTTTTGAAAAATGGAAATGGAATCTGAACGAAATAATTTTCTAGTTATTTGAAGCCTGAATTTAAGTTCAAATATCACAATGGCAACCGTGATTTTTTTTTTCCTAGAAAGTAAAATGTAGAAAGTAAACTGTCGGGTTTAACCGGTTTGCACATCATTGCATTGTGTTTTCATTCTTTCATACTTTCTTGGAAATAAAGCTCAACCAACCAAATGCTTAAACATCTGCTAATCATTTAATAAGAAGAAAGAAAGAGAGAAACAAAACCCATCATGAACAATGTAGCCAATATAAGCAAGTTAAACAGGATTTCTCCTCACAGTCAGGTGTTTATGGCATCATGGCAGCTGGCAGAGAGGAAATGACTGACACTGATTGCTGCGCAAACAAGCCAGCTGACAGAAATGAAAGCATATGAATTTATTTCTGTTGAAAACAAGGCATTTGGCTTGAGGCAACTTCCAAATCAGCAGGGCATGAATAAAGAATCATTCAAAATTACGCAGAACAGAGCGACTGATGGACATCTGCTCGACCGCCGCGCGGCCTGCTTGTTAGCATATCAAAGGCAGAAATGTATCATTCGAAAGAGAAAATTGCACCTTTCCACAGAAAATAACAATTCTTCGAGCAATGATCACGTTGCTCTATTTGAACGCTTTAAAAATAAGCACCTTCACTTTACGTAACACCCAGAAGAAGACATTGCACAAGCGGTGAGGTAATGAATGTAATCTGCCAGGAAATTCAAACAAAGTGGCCCTTTGTAACTGCTGAAGTGCCTCCCCCTCAAAAAAACTGCCACCGTCCTGTTATCTAACTTTTTTTTTGTCCCTTGCACATAACACACACTGCAGAATAAAATAAGCATTTTGTCATGAATGTCACTGGGCTGTTAAGATCACCCTATCTTGAGCGAGACTGTCAGTCCCGTGTCATCTGAGAAGGGACAGGCTTGTTCACTGTCATCCCGCCGCCTGAGCTGCCTGTTTTCAGACGGCCGCACTTCCCTCCAGGGGAAAAGACTGTGACCAGTCCGTAAATTTGTACGCTCTTCATCTCCTTCAGCAGGAATAAAACATACCCTCCTGTCCTTGCTCCACAATTATCAACTGTAGCTTTAATTCTGTCTCAAGAGAAGATGTTTCTGCAGCCAGTTATCACTGTAATTTGGTGTATCTATTTTTCTTTCTTCAGAGTATTGTAGCTTTTGTGTTGGTGTGTGTGTGCGTGTGAAAGATCTGCAAAGTTAGAATTCCCACGCTTCATGAACTCTTTCTGTCTCACACAAGACACTCTAACATCCCATTTTCAGTCCAGCCTCTTCTTTCTGCAACAGGCCACATTAGGCTACCATGAGACACATTCACACAGCGCCAGCCAAAGGCGTATTTGGCACACCCTCAAACAAAAGCTGTAATTAGGCGTAGGAACTTTTTTCTTTTTTTTTTTTTTTTTTAAGAAACAAGATTCTTTTATGGGTTCCTTCGCTTGACCCCCTCCACTTCCAGCAAACACGCTAGTACTTCTGAGATCCCCCAGACTTTGAGATTTATGTCTCAGTTGTCACATTTAATGGCCATGCTAAACAGATTAAACAAATTACTTCAGGTTGTATAAGAGGAGCAGTTGTTATCGACTGTAAATATGCCATTCATACTCAGATTCATTCAGCTGAGAATCAAAGGCGCGCCGTGAGCTGCAGAGATCAGAGGGCTTCAATCACAACAGCAGAGCAGCAAATCAATGCAATAAACCACTGATCAGACACAAATGCAAAAAAAAAAAAAAAACACTCACAGCTACAAGAATATTTTTGACCTGAAGAGCCCTGTGGGTTCAAAATGCACCTGAAGAATGAATGTTTACAGTGTGTAAAGTGTTTTCCTGAATCGAGGATACTACAGCCTCATAGCCAATGATGAGAAGGACAACTGGACATGTTATTGGTGCATAATCCTGAACAACGTGCAGAGGTTTTTGTGGTGAAAGAGTCTATGCTGGTAAGGCCTGCAGTCCTGTCGGGGTGGCAACATTTGGGACTTTGTGAAATGAACCAGATGGGCAGATGTTCAAGCAGCTGATTTCACTTTCAAAACTGTGGGAAATGAGCCTTAGCTTTAAAACTTGTGCAAAGTTGTCTTTTTTTTCTTTAAAACCTGCTATCATTCCCATTTTCTAAAAGTGTGTTGCTACCAACAATTTAAAATAATGCTTAAAAATAAAAAAGCAGTATTAGTCATTTTAGCATGTTGTCTCTGTGTTTAAAGATTTGTGTTGCAACTTTGACATGTTAGTTTCTCAAGTCCTGACACCAAATATAAAATGAAGAAAGCATTTTTCATTTAATTTTTTTTTTCTTTTTCTGATCACTCTCGCTGCTTCTCCTTTGAGGAAACACCAAACTGTTCTTTTCAGGTTATTTACCTGCCAGAAAAATTACAAACATTTTATGTGAAGACAAATCTCTGCTGCTGCAGATGTCTGCTGGAGCTCACTAAACAGGTAAACTCTGGAAGGGCTTTGCTTATCACTGTCTACGATGATTGCGCTTCAAATCCCTGCAGTTCCTCTTTATTTCTACTGCGACCACAAGCTTGTGGGTAAGTGTAATTTTAGATATGACACTCTGTAAGCCATTGACTTTGTTTGCAACGAGACACAAATGTAATGAAAGGCTGAAAATGTCAATGCATGTTTGGATCGATTACTGTCCGTCTACAGGAGCTGCATGTTTGCACAGGATAACAGGGAAGCGTGGAATAGTATTCAGGATAATGTGATCATGTCAAACCAATCATAACTTTGTTGAAACAATGGGAGCGATAATGGCACAATATTAATTAGCTTTTTAGACAAACGATGTGAAAATAAATAGAAGAACACATGTATAAATGGAACTGATCTCTCACAATATTACACGGTATCATTATGACATTTGACATTTGTCAAAGTCTTTGGCTTTTTGCATCTCTTTACACATAAACACACACACAAAAAAGATACTGACAGCAGGTATTAGACCAGAATGTGGGATCTTTCTGAAATCGAAGACGACGTTCGTCTTCAAAGCAGTTTTTAAAAATCCTAAAATCCTGTCTGAGAGAGCAAACAGTAATTAGCCGTCACTTCATCTAATGGGAAATGTTAAAACAGTGATTAGCTTGTCTTTGTTGTCTCCGTGAATTCATTTGGTGGTGTGAAAGCAAACAGCTGCAAGTCTGCTGGAATGAGACGCTGCAATCAGGAAAACACTGCAATCTTCATGACCCTCCGGGATGAGAGCGATGCAGCACAGCGCACGACGATACGAGACACCAGTAACTCCAAAACCCCGACTGTGGAGGGGATTTCTCTCACAGGGATTGAGGAAACACTGTGACTTCATTTATAGTTTCATATTGTCCCTTTTTTTGGTTTTGGTGTTTTAAGTATCGGCCTTGCGTGGAATGCGCTTTTATAAATTTGTCGTTGCTCACAGATGGTTCACTTCTAATTTAACTCCAAGCTGCACATTGAAGGAATGCAAACTAAATAGGAAGAAGGGGGAAAAAATGATATCACAACTGGCTCGTGCTGCATCCAACAAACCAGATTAAAGCTTCTCAGACAATAGAGGCCTTTGGCCTCGTTCGGCACGACAATGTTGAATTTGAGACAATAGATCAGAAAAAACAATCTCCATATCCCCCATGTAGAAATGCAAAACCAGATGAACCCCCGAGATTCATCTAAAACACAAATGTATGCATGAATAACATTAGCTCAAGTAAACATAATTCAGTTTCAAATCATACAATGAGGCGCTTCTGCTCTTTGTAAACCACATATTTCACATCACTTGAAGAAAATACAGAAATACAATGATTTACACATGAGCTGGGTCATGGCTGTGAACCCCAGCCCAGGGAGATCTCACAGACCACTGCTAACCCACTGGCAGGTCTTTCTCGATCTTCATGCACGTTATCCATGGGTTCTTGACATTTTTTTTGTGACAAAAACAGTAATTTCCCATCTTTTATTTGCTCCTCCTGTGCAGTGATTAGGAGGCTCGTAGTCCTTGCCCTAACAGTGTCGCCGTTGGACAGAAATCTTGCATATAAATGTAGACTAGAGTTCGAAAGGTACAAGCCAGAACCAGGTTTGTACAGTGATCCCTTGCCAATTTACGCTTTAAGTTGACATTTTCTTGTGTTATTAATCATTCTTTTCTTTCAGATGTTTTACAGTACATACATGTACATGTATCTGATCTATATATATATATATATGTATACATGTACAAATCATTGTTTTCTTTTATATATGTCTAATCTATTTTATAATTATTACATTTGCAGTACTTATATACTATTTATAGATACATACATACATGTACCTAAGTCTAGGATAGGCTCGGGGGGGTCCGGCTCCAGTTTGCGGATTTTTGATTTTCGCGGGGGGCAGCGGTCCCCATTAACCCCAAAAATAAGGGATCACTGTATATGTCAATTAAATGTCTTTTTTTTCATTGGCACCACCTATGTTCTGTTTTAAATATTGTTTTAACTGTCAATTCAATGCTTCAGATTTTGAAATTGCTTGCAAGAAAAATATGTTAATTGTATTAAGAAATTGTCTAAACTTTAATATCAACAACAATATGATAATAATTACACAAATTTTCTTAAACAACATTGCTCATGCTATTGTATGTGTTCATCCAGCGGTCCACGACACTCATGGCATCAGTGAGTGAAATTGAGTGGGGGGGCGAGTGGGGAGTGGGGTTGTGTCTGCCAGGGAAAACTGATGCTGACAAATTATAGATGTCTGCTGTTATTTGTTAATTAATGGCCTTTTCTCTCAGTTTAATTACAGAAGAGGCTCCAGGTGTGATGCAGCCAGTCCCACCTGCCACTCGTCTCCCATCAGCTACAAACACCGAGACCCCCAAGGGCCAAATGCAGCGTTGGGTTATCGTGCAGCGAACATAACAGGGCTCTAACACGGCGCGTCTGAAATAGCAACACTTTGAATTCATCCAGTCGAACATGACTGCAGGGTCAAGGTCACAACCAGCACGAGTTTAGTTGATTAGCAGTTATAACACTCTGGAAACGGAAGTAGACACGAAGCTGAAGGTGACAGTGGCCCTTTAGTCTGTTGCCAATATGACTACAAGTCACCAAACGTTGCTGAACTTTGCACATCCCTCTCGCAGCTTCATATGAGGATTTATTACTCGCAAAAGAGGCGAAATGGCACACTCCTGCAGTAACCTCGATGGTTCTGTCTGAGAAGCGTCACCCATTTTTAAATACCGTCATAAACCCTGTAATTTCACGGCACCTGAGGTCATCAGATAAACAAAAGTGATCACGCTCCCCTTCGTGTGTAATGAGAAGTGTCCTCATTAGCTCAGCTCTGCTCTTAAATATTTGATAGTCAAATCCCGGGTTAGAAGCCTCTTCTGTAATCCCATTAGTTTCATCAAGCTCTGTCTCCACTTAACTGTTGGAGAAAATGGGGTTGAGACCGTGAGGGAGCTCATTGAAAGAGAACTAATTCTGTCAAATTGTGTGTATCTGAGTCCACATGAAATTTATGGCAAGGCAAAGGCCCTTTTTAAAAAAAAAAAAAAATCTATTTAGAAGATTTATGGAAATCTCATTAAATGGTGACTGACTTGAGTTGGTGCTGCAGAAGCTGAAAGATAAATCTACTGTGACAAAAATTGACAATTTTTTTCTGTTTTGATGACTACAAAAGCCCTGGTGCACAATCTCAGACAGTAGATGGGAGACTATATAGACACGTGTTCATCAGACTTATTATAATTATTAATGACAGAAACCAAACAAAAAAAGTCTCTTAAATACATTATAGTGCATATTGTATTCCTGCAGTCGTGCAACCTCTTCACACATTGAGTCAGTGTAAGAAAACCACAGAGCTCGTTCTAAATAAATCTATACGAACATGTTTGTTTAATAATAGATGTATTAAGCAGCAGCTAGAGCTGGGTCATTTACAAATGTATCTACAGATTCTTTATTGTGCTCATCACATTCATTTAGAAGCAATGATTCCCTTCATCCATATATATGAATGCCTAACACCTAATTAAATATGTGCTGAGCAGATTTGATGGTACGACTGCTTTGCTAGATTTTCTAAAACAGCTTTCACAAATAGCACGACTGATGGAAAGGCTGTGCCCCAGATTGGACATTTGTGTCTTATTTTGAGAGCATGAGTCCGTTCAAACGGATGATCCTGTCATTGTGTGATACTCGATATACCTGGAAGACGCACTCACAGCTGCCAGGACACGGAACACTTCCTGTCCTTAACGGTTGCCATCTTTCAGAGGTAACGAAAGTTGTGGGACACGCGTTTTTGGTCAAAGAGGGGGCAGCGGTCTGTCTTTAGCACCGGATGAAGTGCAACTTTCTTTCTTCCTCTTATTTATTTATTAACATTTCTGATTCACAAAAATTCAAATCTTGGCAGTAACTCAGGCAAAGGAACCAACAGTTGAAAGTTGCCATTTTCATTTCCGGTAAGAGCACATAACAGTTTTAAATTGAGACACACTTATTCAAACGCCTGTCTGCGTGTGTGTGTTCAACACTGTCTTAGATTGTATTCATGAAAGCACTTTCACTCATAATATAGACTCTCCATTTGGGTCATGGTTAAGGGATATTGTTTATTGTTGAAGTGGGGCTGTTTGAAGTCCTCTGCATTATTGATTTTTACATGCTTTGGCTGTTGCATCAGAGTGCTGATGCACTTTTGCACGGGTCTTAAAATGGACCACGTCATGTGGGCTGCAGAACCATTATAGAACAGAAAAGATTCTGCAGTGACGTAAATAAATGCCTGGTTGGAAAAAAAAATGATGCAAAGTAAATATATATGATAAAGAATTAGCTTTAAGCGGCATGACATTCATGATTTGTTATATTTTGTGAAAACTCTCTTTCATGGCCCTCATCCTGCGTAGGCCTTCTGTTATTCCAGATCCTTGTCAGAATTCATGACTGTCCAAACTGAGAGCGACGACTCCGCTGTCTGTTACAGGTGAGACATCAATTACTTTTAAGTACCTTAAGAAGAAATGTGAGGTTATTCATGGGTTAAAAGCTGATGCCAACAGGGTAATATGCTGACAGTTATGATGTTAATATATCTGAGTTTAATAGGTTTAATGTTGGCAATGTTGCACTTCTAGGAGAAATCATGCTACATATAGCCGACATGCAGTTGAGGCTGACGAATATGCTGCTTGTAATGCACCAAGACTTTTAATCAAATAATGACACCGTACTAAAAGCTCACGTCGCCTGATTTATTAAAATCAATCCTCCATTAAGGATCATGAAGGTGTGAGCAAAGATTTAAATCAGCTGATCCAAGCGTTTATTCAATTTCAGACCAGCCTTAAAGCAGACTTATATGGTGTGACAAGTACTTTTGTCCATATTTCCAATAATTAATAGTGTAACGATAAAGTCACAAAAATTCTGAAATGGTATCATTTTACTTTTGCTTGTTATTCCATATAGACTAAAGTTCACATTTTCTTCTGTAAACCTGACATTAACTGACCCTATAACTAAGAATTTTTATTTCTAAATAGTTCAAGAGGGAAATAACTCCATCACAAGAATATAGGCAATAAGTATGTTACAATCTGTGAAGGAGAATGCAGGCATGCAGCATACTGAAGCCTTGGCAGTGCTGTATTTTATGATGTTTCAGGATGTGTGACAGTTAGACGTGATGCAAAATGCAGGTCAGATATAGAGGCATTCAATGATTCTAAGAAGCATAGCAATTTTAGTGTTTTTGATCCTTTATTGTTGTTGTAAAAACGCAGTATTTGTGCAACATATTATGAAATGAGTCTGCATTATTGCTTTTTTTTTTTTTTTTAATCGATACACATCAGAGAGAAACAGAGACCAAAACTCCTTGTGAAGTCTCATATAAATAAATAGAATAAAGGGTGCACACTTTATTACACATTAAGTTTAAGTTTCAATTAATAGAAATACACAACTTACATAAAAGTTGTTTAAAAGTCCATATGCATGACAATAAAATTCAATAGCATGTGGGTGGTAATTTGTTATTGGACTGATGCAGTTTTAGATGGTTGATGAACTATTTCAAAATTAAACAAATGTAAACAAAATGGTGCTTAACGAAAAGTCAGAGGATGATGAAGAAGAAGATGATGATGATGATCATCATCATCATCAGGGGTCATGGATATTGGATCAAATCACTATAAATATGCGGGGGAAGGTCCCCCCATATGAGCCAGGTCCTGCTCAAGGTTTCTTCCTCATAAAGTGGAGTTTTTCCTTGCCTCTGTTTGGCTTAAAGGTTTTTTCTCCCTATGTAGGAGTTTTTTACTTGCCATTATCATTGATTGGATTTAATATCATCATTCTAGTTAATGATATTTGCTCGGGGGTCATGCTCTGGGTCTCTGTAAAGCGCCTAGAGACAATTGTCATTGTAACAGACGCTATACAAATAAAATTGAATTGAATTGAAAATCTCTTAAGTCTAATGAATCAAATCAATAGTGTCAATATACTGAAGAATGACGGTGCGAGTGAGGAATACGATGTATAGAATGATTGTATATGTTTTAATGCAACTAAAATACTTATTGGATAATGAACAAAAACATACAACACACAACAAGTCAAATGATGAGAAAAATGCAATGGTCAAAAAAAATTAGAGAAAGAAAATCTTCTAAAATGTGCAGATTAGAGAACTTTCTTTAGCAATGTGGTTGCAGTCATGATCGGATTAATCATTATAAGCATTTTCATTTTGAAGATTCTTTAAAAATACTGGGATTTTCAGGTTTTGTCTTCTTCTGTGTTTTATGTATTTCCAGTTAATCTGTTAATAGGTTTCACTAAATTATGTTGAGTATTTTTTCTATTTCTGACACAAAATGAGCACAAAGAAAGCGTGCAGCTGCGTCTCTCTGAATACAGATGGTTACAAACTGAATGATGTGAATTTCTTACGGTTTAGCAGTTTTTTTTGGTCTTATTTTTGTCCAGACTGGCTGTGCTGCTTAAGCTGTTTATGGTACATTTTCAGCAACAAAGTTAATAAAAATAGTTAAATGTATTGATAACAAAAAAGGAATCTATCACAATAACCGCGGGAGAGCGAGCTGAATAAAACTCAGAGAACAATATGGCCCACCATGAAATGATCGACGGCCTAATGAAAGAGCTAATGAGGGGGATCAAGATCGCTGCAGGGCCAATAAATCAACACAACTGTGCCTACAATGATACAGGAGCAATCAGTTATCCTGGCCAGTGCACACAGAGGGGGAGGGAAATGTCACGAAAGTCAAAGTCAAGAGCACACTGATCATGTTTTTGTTTTTTTTTTTTACTTTAAAGTGAGCAGTATGAAATGATGACCAAGTTTTCTGAATAACTATAATTGCAAATAGTTCAATGAAAATGTAAATATTTCAGTTAATAGGAAATTCCTGTCGACACCCTGGAGGAATAATCAATCCTTAGATCCCGCCTGACAATCGATGAGGCTTTGCAGTGATCAGCGCGTGTCAGGAGGATGATTCTCCTGCGTAAGCATCCTGGAGCAAAAGGTCGACCGGCACTCCAGTTCAAACACACCTTCTCGGCCCAGTGATGGCCCATTCTGAGCTCATTTAAAAACAATCAGCTCCCATCAGAGAACGGTTCCACCACCGCTGCGTTCAGAATGTCGATTATCTAGGAGTAAATAACAAAGAGCTGAATGAGCCTATATATATAAATTCAATTTAATTTAAAAAAAAAAAAAAAAAAAAAAGCTTCTCGCATCCTGAGCAAAAGGTCAAAGGCACAACGCGTGTAAATGAGCACATATGCGGGTCAGTGAAACGTGGAGGGCCCGTAGATTGATTCACGGACCTTCCAGTTGGTTACTAAATGACAGCTCAATCATTTTAGCCATGGCTAGATCGGATAGTAAATCAGAAATATGAACGTAACACTCTGAAGGGACAAAATACAAGAAAAGAAAACATCTGAGAATACAGTTGTTTTTCACACTGATAATTGCTCGTGTCATGTGTATAACTTTAAAAGAGACACATTTTATCATTCCTTCACAGGTTTAATCAGTCTTTTAAAGTATAAATCACAGAACCTCATAAAGAAAGAGTACATCAGGTCCCTCTTCAGCTATGAATTCAAACATCGTTTTTGGAGCAACTTGTTTTAGGGGGTTTCTTTTGTGGGAAGCGTCTTGCTCAGGATCTGCCCTAAAACTAAGTTACCATGCCTAATTTGGACATTTGGACATTTGGACATGAATTCTACTCAATAATCCCTGAAGGAAGGTTGTTACTGAATGAGAGAGCAGTGAGGAGTCACACCAGCACACACCAACCTGAGCTCACAATAAGAAGGTAAATGCTTGACTGGCAATTTAATTCTTAAATACATTCAATTTTCTCTGCACACACAGTTGATCCTGATTCTGGTTGAGCACAGTTTTGGTGTGAGTCCTGTATTGAACTGGCATAGGCTCGTTGGCCCAGTGAGCCCGGGGCGACACTGTCAGTTCATTGCCCTGTGTTTTGTTAGAGTTTCCAGATCCAAACATCCAAACAACCGTTGTCTATATGAGCCAGTTTTGTGCTGAGGTTTGCAAGTAAAAAACGCTGTTGCCACTAATGGTGCATTCATCAGCAAATGGGGAAAATGGATTTTCCAACTTCGGAGTGGGGAAACACACAAAGAATGCAAATTGCAAAGCTTCTTCCTGGAGGCTGGCTGATTCTACTTTGAGCTTGGTCAGTGATGCACAAATGCCATGCAAATCTGAATGTTTGACTAAATGACATATTATCAGGCTGAATTACATGCTGGTGAAAAAAAAAGACACACAAGTGTGTCTTCAGGCATGTCAAACATTAAATTTCAACTCTGCACACACATCGCAGACAGTGTTAGATATTCAGTGTCATAGTTCTAATTTATCCATGAAAAATAAATAGTTTTTAAGTTATAATCAGATATTAACAATGAATGTTGACCATAATACTTCAATCTTCTATGTATTTTCTCTAAATATTGAATAAAATGAGTTTCTAATGAATGAATGAAAAATTGATGTTTTTATAAAAACATCTGGTTGAAAGGAACGATGGGATGATGGGATGGCAACAGACATGGATCAGATAAGAAGACATTAACAGCTCAGTGATGCCAGCGGGGGTCAGGAGATGCAATGCTCAGGAAGTTATCCATCATTTTTAAATCGAGTTATCCAGAGGCTGCAGACAGGATGGTAGGAAGGGACTAATGTGATCTCTGGGGTTGGAGACAACATAGATTTCTAGCCCATGTAGTTTCTGTATTATGCTGTGCAACAAAGGTTTGAAAGAGAAAGATTTCAACACGTAATTACTGACACTGCATGTAGAAAAGGCTTTCTTACAAGGAAATAAGTTTATGATAAAATGTGAAAACCCAAAGTTGTGCCTACAGCTCAGTCTGAACGTTGAGACCAGAGAGAAACTCTTCTCCGTTGATCAGTCTTGATCAGAGTGTCAATTTGGCAACATGAGCAGTTAATTATTGAGAGTTTATAGAGAGAAAGAGAAAAAAGGAAAAACTATAAGCATCAGTAACAGAGAACCAGTAATTATAAAACAATTATTGTGCTTGAGTTACATATTGATTATAATCACCTTGACTGTGACCAACCAGTCGAAACATGCCGCATATCTGTCATTGCTGGTACCAACCATGAGATAGAAATGTACTTCACTTGCACAACAACATTGTGTCAGTGCATAGTTTTGCAGCCAACTCTGTGTTATCATGTACACTTATTGCGCTTAACTGAATGAAGACACAAAAGTAGCTTCACAGGAGCTTCACAGTAGGGTCACGTTAATAATCTCAAGCAAAACCACAGAGGTAAAAGGTTGTCTTTGATTCACAGCCTCAAGTCCAAAAAAGTTGGGAAGCTCTGTATAAAGTAAATTAAAAACAGAATGCAATGATGGTATGGTGTTGCAGTACAGTCTATGGTGTGGGCAGCTTCCTCACCAAGGCTCCATCGATGCTGAAGGGTACATAGAGGTTTTAGAACAACATATTCTCCCAACCAGACAACTTCTCTTTCAGAGAAGGCCTCGCACATTTCAGCAAGACAATGCTAAACCACATACTGAGTCCAGGGACCAGAGAGCGTAGAAAGTCTGAGTATTAGGCTTGGGCGGTATCCAAATTTTGATACCGTCAAACTTCCCTCACATTTTACCGGGGTATACGGTATTCCCGCGACTATTAAGGCGAACACACACCGCCGGCCGACGCAGCGCGTGAAAACAGCCCCCCCCCCATTATGTACCCCAGGGGCGCTGCCGCGGGGCTTTACGGTACTGTACTATTCCCAGCGTTGACGCGCCTGGGGAAAAAAAAGGCGAGTTTACCTCGAAACAGCAGTTCAGTGCTTCAATATAAACTTGGCTCAACTACAGTTGTTATTTGTTTGTGTATTTCTTGCTTTTCACTGTTGTTTTAACTGTCCCTTCTCTGCCCCAGCTCCTCTCTGCTGCCGAGGTGTGTTTGCTGAAACGCGCTTTATAGTAAAGTGTCTGATGCCGGACGTTTCACTTCTTATAAATTCTTCAACATAAAAGTCCAACATTATTAGTTTCATTAGAAGCTTTTATTTTGAAGCAGCACACTCAGGAAGTGTTGTTTTCATCGTCAGTACCTTAACAGGACGAGTCAAACCGAGATCAGCTCCAAGCGAACACAAATAAACGGTAAAATAAAGCGGAACACACAGCGATACAGGAGAGAAACTAAACTAAACTTTAAACCACAGAAATCATTCATTGCATTTTTTAATGACGGTATTGAAACTGATACCGCCGCTATTTTTAAATACCGGAAGTAAACGGTATTACCGTAATACCGCCCAAGCCTACTGAGTATGTTGTGAGTTGAGTTGCATGTATTGACTGCACCCATACTCCCATCCAAGCTCCTTGAATTAGTTCTTTCTTTGTTAATGTTGGTGAAATGATGTCAAAGTGAGCCTGCCAGGTTTGAGTTACCTATCTGAAATGTGTTTTTATACTTCATCCACTGCTTCAACATTTTTTTCCCAAACAAAATATTTAAATTATGCATTCATGTCTTTCTTTTACCTCTTCTGTTGTCTTCTGCGGAAAGCCATGTCATTGGAATAAAAGCTCTGTTTCTTCCGTTTACTCGGCGATGCCACGGTGAATCACAGTAACGGAGGCTCCACTGACGTCATCTTTGCACAGCTCAGTGTCAACGTACTCTGAGTTTTCAGTTTCAGAACAGGTGTTCAGAGTTAGTTCTGTTAACTCTCTTTGTTGAACCTCCTTTCTTAAACAGGCTCCATGTAGGTGCTCAACTGACCTACAGTCCAAAACTGAAAAAAAAAAAAAAAAAAAACCCTCATCGAAAGCCCAGGACTGCTAGAATCCTGCATCAGACAAAAATGGGAGAACACTCCTAAAACTCCTAAAACTGGTCTCCTTGCATCCCAGATGTTTACAGACAGATGGGGATGCTCCACCAAGGTAAACATCACCCCTCCAACTTCCTTTAAGATGTGTTGCCCCAAGTCAAAGTCAAAATGAGCCAATATTTTCCATGAAATGATCAAATGTCTCAGTTTTGACAGATATGTTCTTTATATTCTACTGGGAACAAAATATGGGTTTATGAGATCTGCAAATCATCTCTTTCTGGTTTTATTTACACTTTACACAGTGTCATGAGGTCGCAGGAGCCTCTGAGATGTAATTTTTCTTGAGCATTTTTCCCAAATTAAACATACTTAATACAGACTTTAAGCATCATTTCTACATGATAGTAGTGATGCTTTTACTTCAGCCAAAGTCCTGAGTATATCTTACAACAAGTACGTGCAGCCTTGTACAGCATTTGGACCACAATTTAAAGTTGATAACAAAAGTGCTTCGTATAAGAGGCAGGGCTGAGTGGCAGAGTAAGACCTGCCTGTACAGTACCGATGTCAGCAGACAGTGTTGGAGGAGACGTCCTGGTGCAAACCATGGAGAGCTGTCGCCCTGGGGAGGGATTGGCAGAATCAAGCTCGCTCGATTTATGTGCATGTGCCCACTGAGGATTTGCCTCCACTCATGCATTTTGCGATAGCAGAGCTGATACTCGCCTATAATGCTGTTAAATAGATGCACATCCCCACCGGCGGAGCCAGATGCCCAGTTGTCCTTCATTCAAGAGCAAGAGCAAACAAAAACCAGTTCGCATGACAGTATGTTGAGGTTTCATTCGAGAACAATCTGTTATCAGTGTTTGTCGAAAGAACACATAAAATCTCATCAAGAGTTCAATTAGATATCCCCACCATGTATGAAAGAAATATCCGATGCCTCTCATTTAAATGACAATAGCTGGTGTCTTAGCAGGTTTCTGCAGGCAGCTTGCATTGTGTCCCGTGTTTGGTTTGGGACACGACCAGTGTATTTACATAATCTGAATTAAATGTAAATCAAGCTGTTTCATCTTCGTCTCCGTGGATTTGAGGGGTTAAAGCGTGTGCTGAGAAACAGCACCCCGCAGCAGGGGGAGACGCTCTTCATTGTTGAGAAATCTGGAGTTGAAGGCCCGGAGCAGCTTCATTTCAGCAACCTCTGCGTTTTTCAAATTTACCCCAGATGCCCCCTGAAGGAGAAGGGGCAGCCAGTTTGTATTTATGATACAATTCACGTAAATGAGGCTGTTTGGCCTTAATCCTTGCCTAATTAAGTGGCAGACTGTCTCAGCAGAATGCTAAAGGCCCGAAGTGTCGTACCTGTCGAATTATGGGAACAGCTGGAGCAGCCCGCCTGTCAGCAGATCAGCTCCACATTATTATCATTTGCTCATTTACTGAGAGGCTCAAACAGAGACACGACGTGCTCCTGCTGAATGCCAGACATTTTTTTTTTATATCCATTGCTATTATTTCTAAATGAGGCTCTGCGTAATCTTTGTGTTGCTCAATATGCGTGGCTTGGAAATATGTTGAAAACAACAAATGTTTTTTCATTTGATAAAGAGACGTAGTTTCCCATACATAGTCCGCCTGAAAGACCGGCTTGCTGCTGCGGCAGCCACAGAAGGGTGATACCACAAAATGTTTTGCATACATTAATGAAAAACCTCATTAAATTTACATTAAAATCATTATGGAATGAATAATGAATAACACGGAGCTGTTTGCCAAGGGGAAATTAATTAATCAAACAATCAGAACTGATGGTCTGCGTGTGATGGGGAATAAGTTTGGAGAACTATCACTGACGCTGCTCTGCCGTTTTCTCCCAACGCTTTTGATTCTACATCAAAGATGCAGATTTTACTGTGGCAACACGCTTTGCAAATACGCAACATGGAGCCAAAAGTGTTGCTATTGGCCAATGCTGTGACCTACATAGTATCGTTCACAATCCTCTGCTCTGTGATCAGCAGCTAATCACGACTGCTCTGAAAAGGCAGTTTAACGGAGCGCCTCCAGCTGTTGGCAGGAAAAATTCACTTTATGTTACATTAACAACAACAACAAAAAAAAGAAAAATCACAGAAGAACATATTTCTCCCAAAGTGTCATTCATTATATTGATGTATTGATGACGCGAAGGGTCCACGACTGAAATGACACCAGTTAAATTAATCAATTGTATTTATTCTGAGTCTGCGATGGCTTTAATGCTTGTTTTTTGAATAATAAAGAAATCCATCCTGCATTCCTAACATTCCTCTTAATCATTTGAACATTGTTACCAGGAGTACCAAGAACACACATCAGGCCTGCAGGCTCAGTCACCTCTGTTAGACTTGGGTGGAGCGCCACCTGCTGGACACACTCCACGTTGGTACCGGTGGATTCATTCAAAGCACCTTCAGCTTCATGTCCTAATGTGACAGTCCAGACGTATGAGACAGAATATCGATCAGAGAAACCAACAGCATTATTGCACTCCTTCGTGGTGAATTTAAGAGTACAGTGTGATCTCTATAAGTGAATTAAATTCAAAACAAGATAAGTGTCATATATTTCCGGATCGAAGATTTCAAATCTTGGCATGAACGAAATGAATTCTGCGTCTGATGTTTGCGCGGGACAGTTCTTTCTCTGTTTTAAAATGTGATGTGCAGCTGATGAGCTTTAAAAGCTACAAAATATAACTTTAAAATATAAAAAAGAACAAACACCAAAACAAAAAGGCATCTAAATCTCCAAGTTTCCAAATCAATGTGGCCAACTGCTCTGAGCTCTGTCAAAGCAAATCAACCAAGAGATTAGGGGAAACAAATCGACTGGAAGGGTCTCAAACACTTGAGTTCATGATTGGAGAATAATAGTTCAGCAATTTAAGAATGAAGTTTGAGGATTTCATCTTCTACGTTATTTTATGTCATTAAAAGGTTCAGATGAGCCAATTCTTTTGGAGAGAATAAATGAAGTGAAAACCAGTGCTGAATTGTGGTAACCCATAGCAATGGTGCACTAGGCAAGATTTTCGGTGGCGCCCCCTTGCATCGCAGTAAATTCCACTGCTAGTGGACATACTTATGTCTTTGACATTCTTTTATCTAAATAATGCATTCATACAGTCATGTGGACACCTTCGTCCATCCTTTTGTTTTGGGAATGTAATTCTGGTTCTTATTTTAAATGGACCACTGTGAACCAACAGTGTCCGTACCTTACCAGTTAGAGGAGCTGGACAGTGAGCTGGTTCTACTGGAGGAGGAGCAGCGCTTGATGCTGCTGCTGGATTAGTGCTGGGATGTGCTGCTGAGGTGGAAGCGACAGGAGCATCTGCAGAGGACGGACTGAGAAACCTCAGCAGCGCATCTGAGGACAGAGGAGTATGTGAGTCTAATAAACACATGATTTCAAGAATAAAATAAAATTAAATAATATACATGGACAATGTAGACTATACTGTAAATATTCAATGTACTTTTCCTGATATGCAAATTATATTAGCCATTCATATATTCCTAATAAATTCAATTTTATTGTCATTACAGTGAAATGCTAAGAATGCAAAGACTCAGTAAACTGCAATAAAATATAGCCTGAGGCAATGTTATGCATAATGACGTGTAATGATGTGTACTTTAATACCTGATGAAAAGATACATGATAAACACACTGTAGACAACATCAGCTGCAACACAACAAACAACAAGGCTGACAACTGTGGAGAAAATTAGCAGGATTTTGATTGACTGTTTAAAGTTGGGGAAACGTGACATAACCACGTCAATGCACTTAACATCATAACACCTGCTAAATAGATCTGATATTAACATATTTGCCTCAGGAAGGTAAGATGGGGGTTGTTACATTGCTATTTTCCACCACAAAAGGACTTTCCGTTACAGTAACTGACTTTCAAACTAACAGACCCTTAGCAAAAAGTAGTATTCTTAGTACAAAAAAATTATACTTGAGTATAAGTACAAGTATAGCAAGTATACTACAGACCGTATACTTTTAGTGTACTGGAAAGTATACAGATTTTATACTTTTTTGGACTAAATTGGAACATATTAATAAATACATTACATTTTAAGCATGAGTTAATGATTTGGCCTTGTGCACCTGTGATAAAATATCCTAAGTATTATTACTTTGTGGCAGAAAGATGTAAAAAGTATACTAAAATATAGGTTAGAATAAGTATAAGTGTTAGTTAGTATTAGTATTAATGTACTTAGTCTTAGACTTTTGTTTATACTTTTAAGTGTAAGCCAAGTATACTTCACTATACTATTAAGTAGGTGAATAAAATATAGTTTATAAAAAGTCATCTTCAAGTATACTTCCTCATTTTTAGTAAAAAATAAGTATACTCATAGTACACTTGAATAAGCTTCTTTTTGCTAAGGGGATAGTGCTTGCTATTTACTGATGTTATGCTAGCGGTTAATTATTTTATCAATCATCATTCTGCAACAGCAAAATAATATCAGTGACATCATCTTTACTTTACGTACCTCTGTCTTTGTCACTTCTTTCCTCTTCTTTTCTTTTTTTCCTCCTCTGGGCACCAGAAAGTTTTGGACGTTTTGACATTTTTAGTAAGTGAATCTCGACTAGAAGGCAACGTCCGATTCGTTGGAGGTTGAGGGGGGCGCCTTAGGAAAGTAGGCTATATCATTATTATAATAATTATTATCATTATTACTACAACTTAGTAAGCTTGGCTATGCAGTTAAAGAGACATAAGACATAAAAAATGACCAACTAGTTTTAAGAATAGCGGAGGTTGAACTTTTTTCTTCCTCCCTTTCTGGCGCCCCCTGGAGGCACGACACCCTTAGCATTTGCCTATACTGCCTATGCCATTGGCAGGTGGTCTGTCGATTTCTGCTACTTGGCGAGATATGCTACCTCGGGGTTCTGCGCATGCGCAGAGCGAATTCCCGAATGGTGGTAACCATTCGGGAATTCGAATAGTTACCACCATTCGGGAATTATGGTGGAATTCGGGAATTAGAATGGTGGTAATCATTCTAATTCCCGAATGGTTACCACCATTCGGGAATTAGAATGGTGGTAACTATTCGAATTCCCGAATGGTGGACCGTCCCATGGCCCAGAAATGGCCCAGGAATTTTAGAGCATTTATCATAATGCTCTAAAATTCTGGTTCCCTGAGCAGGCAGAGCTTCTTTCCGCTCTCATGCAAAATGAGCTTAAAGATTCTTTAGAAAACCATTTTCGGTGAACAGTTTGTCTTTGGATACATGGATGCAAGTTGAAACGGTTTGTTTCTGTGTTCTGTTGTCCTGAGGTCATAGCTGCTGCATCCAGACTAGAAGGGACCTTCAAGGCTGCTACCAGTGCAAAAGCTCTGCAGCATCCATGAAGGTGGAGGGGCATTAGTGCACATGTCATGGGGTAACTTGTGCATCTATAGAGCTGTCATTAATGCTGAATGGAAGGGCTTTTGCCATAGACTTTGAAACATATTCCCTCATCCAGATATCTTTGTCAAGGGTAGGTCTTGCTTCCTGCAGCTGACAGTGTGAAATCAGCACATATTACAGCGGCATGGCTCCACTGTGGAAGAGTCCGGGGGCTTCACTGTCCTGTCTGCAGTGTGGAAACATTTGATGTATTATGAAATGAAGACTAAAATAAGGGAGACCCTAGAACTACTGAGCTGCTGAAATATACATCAGAGGGTGTTAGAAATATCCCTGTCTTTAGTGTAGCCTTTAGTGTAGCTACTGCTGACATCAGCGTCAAAATTATAGATGGAGAAAAAAAAAAATCATATTTGTTTTATTGTCTGTTTCTTTTTCTCAGTTAGTTTAAGTGACTTGTTTGAATCTCTTTAAAAAATGTTTCACTTTTTTTTTTCAAAACTAAATTTCTTGGCACATATGAGATGGTCATTTGTGAATAATGTCCTCTGCCACATGCACAGACAAAAGATTTTAAAATGTAACACCAACTGACATTTCAAAGTGCCTTTATCAAGGTGAACTCAATGATGGGGAACGATCAAAGATATTCCTGAAAGGACTGCAGTCAGAGAAATGCTGTGAAATGCAAAATGTAACCATTTGAATGTTTCTGGACCCATGTTTTTTCAGAAATACCAACACCCTCAATTCCTCCACAAGGAGGCAGTCTACACAACAATATTCACACCTTTCACAGCCACGTGGTTTCATGTGATGCTCCTTCACTTACATTCTGTTTTTTTCCCCCACCTATCCAACTAAAAAAAGAAACTTTCCATAGCGGTAAATGTTGCACTTTGGTGGCTTCATCGCTTCATCAGATAAAATCAGAGCTGAGAATTAAACGGACGTGGAGTATGGACTTTAAAGAGTTATTAAAAGGTTTATTACAACAACTTATCAATTCAAATTTTATACACAACTTTCACGTCACAAGTACACTTTCAACACAGTATCACACCCCGTTTTTAAGCGTCTGAGCCAGGGTAAAACAAATCACCAAAGCTTTCACAACTCAAGTTATAACAACTTGTTTTAACGTTTTTTTCTTTAGTTGAGACATTATTAAATAAACAGTTAAATTCTCGCAGAGAATTGTTATCTCATGCAGATAGCACATAACAGCGAAACCTTTTTAAAAATCACATTTTAAGAAAACAATGTGTTAGCCGTTTGTAAAACTACACAGTAGTAAGCCAGTACAGACTAAGAGAAAAGGCAAACTGACTTCAAAGGTATGATTTGTTTCTTACAAATATTTCAGTGATGAAAAGCTCACGATTCTTAAAGAGTTGTAATAGTGTAACTCTAATGTACATGATGTGATTCCAGTTCACATCTGAATGGTTTCATCTGACATGACGACCTAGTGAGTCAGGAAGGAGGCTCATCCTAATGAGAGATTAAGGTCAGTTTTAAACTGCTAACGTGATCAAAAGGGCTCAGCTACTGAATCCAGACAAATCCTATAAAAACAAAGTACATAATATCAAGAAGAATCACGTACGATGTGTCGTTTATGCAATTTACAATGTTCTCTAAAAATGTCGTCTAGAACTACGATAATGAAAACAGCTTAATGTCCTTAAATGTTTGGCATTAAGACGCTAAAGCCATCAAGAGTCACCTATAAAGCAAAGACAGCAGACAAAGCAAGAAGTCTCTTCGACGGAGCATTTATGTTCATGAGGCCCTTTTAAAATCTGAGAGGACAGCAATCAACTCGAGTTAATCTGCTCTAAAAATGTACAGAAGTCGCTTGTACAAAAAACGGTAATGGCACTGAATGAAGCCAACGTCACCATGATCGAGTGATGGAAAAAGAAAGGTACTGCAATCCTACAATCACTGCTTCAGAACAATCAGACTACAGATGGAATGTCAACGAAATAACACGCGTATCTAAAACAGCTCACCTCCATGAGACTATTTTACATGCAGAGGTGAGCTCAAACATTCAGGATGCACGATGCGACTGCAGCTGATTTCACCCACAGAAAGCTGTCAAACTCAAACTCTGATTCAGCCGTCTACGTTTGTGTCACGTGACAGTTTACGAACCTACTTCTAAAAAAAGCTGCCGGTGTTCGACGAACTCTTGAAAACTAAACCTGTCGTCCCTCAAATAAGTGCAAAATGGAAAAAGAAAATTCCCCAAAAACAAAAAAAAAAAGTGTCTTTCCTTTATTAAATTGAAAAGATAGTGCTTTTTTTAAAAAAAAGGTTACCAAAACCAAAGAGAAAATGGACTACAAATGAGCCACAACACACTTTGGTTAAGTTTCCAACAATCCAACCATCAGATGAGTGCATTAAATAAAAATATATGTATAAAATTAATAAATAAGACACACAAATACAAAATAAACATTGAGAACTACATGTTTTACATCTTACACTTAAAGTGCCTGTTCTTTTGTCTTCACCAATTCCAGAGAAAACATTGCATCTTTAAAAGCATTGCCTGTGAAGTACAAAAATGGACAAAACGCAAACGAAAGCAATCGAGAATAAATTAAAACCTGTACGGTCTGAACCAAAGCTTAGAGAGAATCCCTCTCCTCTCTGTCTGTCAGAGGTGACGGGGAGGCAGCGGCGCTGCGGCGCGGGTGCTCGGGCACAGTGTGGAACCATCAGCTCCCTGAAGGCTGGGACGGGGTGGCGCCCCTCTGCGGCTGGCTCTCCTCTGTGCTCTGTTTTAGTGCGGCCGCGGCGGAGGCGGCGCTGGACGGGGCGGAGACGGCCGGAGTCGTGGAAGAGGAGCTGACCCCGTTGGAGGTGCTGATGGAGCTGTGCTGGATGGCCTCGTTCTGGGGGCTGCTGGGGACGGACATCTCCTCGCAGCTTTCGTCTTTGTCGGAGACTGTGGAGATATCAGAAAAACGGTCGGCCGCACCGCTTGGATTTCCCCGCGTTTCATTTTTTTCCCTGACATTTCGTTTTAGCAGATACAAACCAGAAGGGCTACCAGAGATAGCCGTGTCACACGGGCCTCATCAGATATTAAAAACTGCTTTCTGCAGATAGTGCAGGAAAACCATTTCATTAATCCCCATAATGCTAATTCTGCAACCCTTTCTTTAATTAACGCTCCAATGTCAATTTAAACCCACATCATAAGGGTGTATTACATTCTGGGGCATGTGGCAGGGTTTCCCATCTCTAACTGCATTCTCATTTGTTTTTTGTTACCTTGCCAACTACTGCAGCGACAGATGATTACAGCACCTGATTTTAATGATGCTCACACTGGAGAGTAAGGAAGACTTGGAGTCGAAATGCCACCAGCTGTTAGGCAGTTGCATTGAATTAATTGGATCCTGACGGAAAAAAAAAGAAAAAGAAAAAAAAAAAGACTCCACTCTCATGCTCTGCTTCATGCAGGAATAAAGAGCACTATGATGATTAATATTGCTAATGATATGAAGTCACTTGTTAAGGCACTCTGTAATTAATGACTGTGTCTTTGACGGCGTAAAATAAAGATTCCATAACAAGAGGGTGCAATATGTGAATATCAATGGAAGCAGCTACACGTTTTAGGCTCAGACTTTTGCGCAAATGGATGAAAGTGAGGAACTTTTCGATTTTACTATGCAGGAGCACGACCTCGGTATAAATCGGTTTGGTGGTTTTGTTTCATGTTCAAGTGAGCATCATTACTCCTAACAACACTAAGTGGTGGCGAGCTGATTTATCATAATGCTCTAAAATTCTGGTTCCCTGAGCAGGCAGAGCTTCTTTCCGCTCTCTTGGTTCCTGAAGTGGGCTTCGCTCGAAGCAGATGGACAGCTTGGCGTGCCAAGTGAAACCATGTCCTGGCTTGTTTGCGGGGCAGTCTGGGTAATTTCCTTCCACCTGCCATGCCTATGCCTATGCAGGACGATGAAGGGTATTACAGGATCTGGAGGCCAGTGTGGCCTTATGGGATATGTAACTGAGAAAACAGAGCTTCATGAGGTCCTTATGTGAGTGGATTGGTCGGAGTTAAATAAAGTGCTCTGCTAATTAACAAAATAGATTATTTCAGAGACCGGTGTCCTGGAGGGTAGTTCTGCTGTTGCTGGGAATAAATGGAAAGACTGCAGAGTAACTGAAAGACATAAAAATCTATATTATGCTTTAAATGTGTGAAAACCGGTAATCAATCAAGCAGATATGTAAGTTATTAGTAACAAATAAGCAGCTGAAGTACATCTAAATGGTACTGAAAATGTTCCAAAAAGTGAGCAGATATAGTATCTAAATGGCTGCAAAGACCAGCTGAAGCCAACAGCAGAAGAGTCAATAAAAGAGTAAATATGGTGCATTAATACCTTTTTTTTAAAAAAAAAAAAAAAAAAAGGGAGAAATATTTATTTGGAGCTACGACAGAAAGTGTAAAAACTGAAATTAGAGGATTAATGGCTCAAACATCCAACTTCTGACAGAGGAAGCAGTACGAATGCCAACTAACCGCAACAATAAACCTAACATTTTTAGAAAAATCATCTCTCTCACAATATCATCCTTTAAAAATAAAAAGCATTTAAAAGATGAATGGACATGCAGGCTCTGGGGGCTTACTTGTAGAAAATCTACCAGACCTGCTGTATGAATTAAACATGCTTAGATGAGTTTTTTTTTTTTTTTAACTCTTAACCAAATCACATTTTTTTTCGGGGGGGAGAGGAGAGCAAACACAAGGTGTGATGAACAGATCATCTGCTGATCCAGCTAAAACCCATCTGAACTGAACCAAGCGAGACCTGGCTCCAGCAGCACGTCTGAGCCCGGAAACCAACACCCTCAATGCACGGGGAGCGTGTCAGGGAAACGGCGATAAAAAGCGCATAATGAACGGCATCGCTCGGTGGTCGACCCGCGATGAGAACGTTCTGCATTCCCGTCGGCCCGCCGCTTTAACAGATCCATTTCAGTGGCGATCACTGACGATGCGAGCCAGCTAAGGTATTCAGGTTACGGCGCAGAAGCGGTGCGTTCTGGTTACATAGTGGCTCGCCTGTGACGGACGGTGAGTTATGACCGTAAAATCAGAATGACAGGGTTCCGGTTTGGGGAAAATGAAGAAAAATAGTTGGTATGGTTCTAAATGAGACCACGTGATCGCGCTGTGCACAGCAGGCTGACAACAGGAAATTTAAACAAAGGGGCTGCAAATGGCAGAACCTTCAACACTTTATAAAGATGATCATCGCAAGCTGAAGCTTAAGAATTATTTTTTTAATCACTGTGTATCGTCACAAAAAGAATGCTTTAAAAAAAAAAAAAAAATTTGATTATTAACACAAAAATCAGGTTTCTGACCATCCTTCTCGAAGAGATAAACAGAAATTTGACTTCATCGAGTAAATGTTCAGTTTGGTGTCAAATGGGGAGAAACACCTGTGGTCACTTCAAATAAAGGAAGGGATGCCACCGAGACCGTGTCTCAAACGCCACCACTCATCTGAAGTTGTACAAAGTTTTTCCAATAATAAATAGGGGGGTAAAAAAATAACCTAGCATGTAAATAACTCTCTGCTTGGCCGTAGCTGGAGCTCATTTCAGACATGTTTCACTAACGGCCTCAGGCTCAGAATAATGGAGCATTACTCACTGTGATAGCCAGATTTCTTCTGCATGGCGGTTACGGGGCAATCTTTATGAGCCAGAAGAAGCTGCTTCAGCTGAGCCACTTCGTTTCTCAGCAGGGTGACTTCATTCTTGAGGAAAGAAGAGATTCACAACACGCTCAATGAAATGGCCAGACAGTGTGTCAGACTGAAAATATTAAGACAGTCGACAGGTGCGCGTAGCTAAAGTTTTTGTCTTTAAATGACTTTCCCACACTATGAAAAGTCAAGTTGTTGATTTAATGACTTGCTTTTGATCCCATTTTCACAAATTCGGGCTTCAACAACAGATTCGTGTGCAATACGTGTTTAAATGTAGCGATTAATACGTGGACTCTTGATTGATTTTGTTTGATAGCCTTTTTTTTAAAAAGACTCTGAAGCAACGTATCCAGAGTTGAAAAATTCTACTCATTTTAGAGCTTTCTGTTGGACAAAAAGTGTAGCAACTTCCACCCGGTTCTAAGCCAACATCTCAGCTAAGCTAACTGCAGCAGACGAATACGGGTGAATGTTTTTAGTCAATTTTAAAATCTACATACAGTCTTCTTCTAACTTGGTAGTTAGAAGAAGACATGAGCAAGAACATGGTCCTTATAACTCCAGGGGTGTAACATTTTGTGTGCGGTAGTGACAGTATATGGAATATCCACCGCTATGCTCTCATTAGCTCAGAACCGTGTAAAAAACAGACACTGACACGTAGCAGCGACTCACATCCAGATAGTTGAAGGACATTCTGTTAGTGGCAATTTGCAATTTATGCCACTAGATGTCACTACACACCTCTCTACAGCTTTGGGTTCATGTTAACGCAAGTCAAAAACATACTGTAAACATACATGACACAAAAATGTGTTTCCTTGAACGTGACTTTGTGGCCTCTTTACACAAATAACTCAATTGTATTCTCTAAGGCCAACAATCAGGAGGATTGGAGGATTAAACTCTAAAGACCTCCTTGTATGTTGGTAAAGTACAACATTGCCGAGAAACTCAACACTGCTTCCCATGAGAAACATCCAAGCGTGAGAAAAAGAAAACAATATAATTAATTCATTAAAGATAAACTATAAAGCATTTGCTCATTTACACATTTCTTGCCGAATAATTATGGGCCCTCACTGGCTACGGACCAGCACGTTTGTCAAAGGTGAGCTGTTCGGATTGTCAGTACAACTTCGTAGATGCTGCTGAGATTTACACTCCCGTGTCGTTACGGCTCCCAAGAGAGCTGAGGATTTCTGCATGTCGTAAAAGAGAGCCACATTACGCTGAAGGTGACTTTAACTGGATTTAGAGCGACCAGGGGCCCGCTGAACGCCCAATGGCAGATTTAAACTCCTTCTCTTCTCCTTTAAAGGACTACGGGTGGCTTAATCTATTAGTCTAAAAGCAGCCAATTTATTTGATTCCATCTGTTTAGTTTTGCTGCTGCTGGCAGGGCTGAGCTATTGTAAGACAGATTTAAGCACAGCTGGAAGGAGCATATGTATCACATGCAGCCAACACAGTATTCACTGTGCCTCCACCATGACTGCTGCCATTTAAAGCCAACATAAACACGAGCCTTCTTTTAAAATGCTCCTTGTAATTTATTATGGATGTGAACGTTTACCCACAGGGCGACGTCGGAAGCATGACGGCAGCTCTGGCACCGAGACTCGAGCTGAAGTTGCACCCAAAACACATCACACGTAAGATTTTAAGCCAAACTTAAGTGGACCGCTGAGAGTTAAAACTTGTTTCTAACTTAATCGTAATTGAGCAAATGGGCCTTGGGTGGTGCTGGAAACCCTGTGAGCTGCCTGGTCTGACACCTCATTAAAAAGCCAGTTAAGGATGATGTTTAAATAATTGTGCATCATTAGAGGCAGTTTCAGTGATCAGCTGGGCTATGTCAACACGGGGGTTTTAACAAAAACTGCACCGCTGATTAATGCCTTCATATAACGCAGCCTTTTATTCTCTACCACATGTTGTTCCTCCTTTACAGTCAACAGTGATCGTCTCACTGTTTATGACATTATTCACTCACCAACCCTTCTCTTTTCATCTGCATTTATTTAAATACATCCTAGCTGGCGCGCCAACGACAAGTGGTGATAACTTGATTGTGAACCCGACATTAATATGAGCCAATTTATTTTTACGCTGCTGTGTATCCCCCTCCTCCGCCGTCCGCATCTTACCCTACTTTCATTGACAAAAAAAAAAAAAGACGGTGAGCGAGTAAACACCACATCTCATTTAATTGTCTGGAACACCGATGAGCCGCACCCCCGGCTCACACTTATCAACAGAGACAGCAGACACATGAACTGTTTCGAACTTGTCAGCATCAGATTCTAATTGCTTCCAGCGAAATGAAGGTTAAAAAAAAAAAAAGACACCTTTCCCTGGGAGATTTTTGAGGCCATTCAGTAAACTGCCGAGACAGAAGCGACGACACGCTTGTGTGCGGCTGACATCTGGAGGATACATCTTTATTGACAGGGACATATCGATGTAAAGGGCTCACACACCGCTGCTGTCACATGGCAGCTCTTCTTAATCTGCTTTAATGACTTCATCACTACAGAAGAGAAAAGCCTGTGTACGTGCACTAACATCACATCAGCAAAAAAAAAAAACCAAAACAACAATTCATCTGAGAATACATGCAGAAACAGAAAAACAAGCAGTTTTGTTTCATGCAGTGGCTGTGAAGAGGCTGTTCAGATCACCTGTAGCTGTCCATTCATGGAGTTGAGGTCCTCAGCCTTCTTCTCCAGGGACTGGACCCAAACCTTCCTCTTCTGCCTGCAGCGAGAAGCTGCAGCCCTGTTACGCTCCAGGAACTTGCGGCGCTTCTCATCGGGGTCTTCACTTGTGGTTCTGCGCCGCCGGCCGCCTGTGCTTGGAGGGTTCTGAGGCCGGAGGTGCTGGAGAAGCCTGTTCAGTAGAACGATGACGATAATATAAGAGTAAGAGCAAAATAAAACGATGGAGTGCTTGTTGTCAACTCACGCTATGTACCAATTTCAGTTTTTATCAGTTATGACAAAGATTCAACATAAAATACATGATGATATCAGGGACGACTCTTACGATATTATAGTGTGTAGGACTGGGTTTAAAAATCAATACCTACCTGGTATCAATCCAACTGCTTCGATTTCCATCGACTATTGAAAAATACATCACATGACACCTAATTTTGATAGTTTGCAGTGAAACAATCACTCTCCTGTTTAAACACTCAGTGAAGCCCCACAGTGAGTCTTCCTGGACTCCAGTCTTGAGGTTTTTTGTTTTTCTTTTCTCCCTTCTGGATCAAACTGAATTTTTCATAAACTAAATTAAGTAAAACCCATAGTGGAATTTGAAGTTTCCCTTTTTCCAATGTGAGACTACTGAAATTACATGATTTTGTTTTGATCAAAGGAAAAAAAAAAACAATTAATGTTTCTTTGAAACTTTACTTGCTTGATTTGTTTAGCGCTAAGGCTGACAGTTGAATTCTCTGTTGACTGGCATCTGAATTTTATATAAACTGTCTCAATTTCAGCAGCAGAACCAGGTTAAAAGATCTGACAACCATTTTTAGCGCCACTTTTTTGTGTTCAAGGGTGTCTGGTTGAAAACCCTGTTCCCTAGTTTTAGGTTGTCCGCATTAAAAACTTCAACCAGTGAACAAGAGAAGACAAATATTGATGCCAAATGGGGCTTAAATATTGATCAAGTTAAAACGCATTCCTGTAATTTGTTTATCTGCACAAACTACTTCATAAATGAATGAAAGTTTTCTACCATTAATATCTTAAGTAACTTCCTGTATGAAAGTGGATTAAAAGCAGCGTTTAACTGGTACTGAAGATAAGGAACTGGTTTCAGCATCAAAATGGAAAAATTTCCACTGATACCCAGCCCTAATAACATGCTAATAAAAGACTTTTATGCACGCCAAGCTGTAATGAAAACTGGCCTTGGTTATTACTTAAATTTTTTAAAATATTTATCTTGACCCAAAACCATGGTTTTGGCACTTACACCAAGATCATCTACATGTTTGCAATGTAAATGTCCTTTGACAAAGAATAAACCAAAGTTCCACAAGTGCGTCCTAAATACAAGCGGCTCCACCAGAATGCTGCTTAAATATGTACTTGGTAAACAGCAATTAAATCAGAAATAGTCTTTTAGAAGCACAAAGGTGACCTTTCATGCTGCAGTCCAGCCGTACGTAATATCTGTGTGAATGTCGAAGATGCCTTTCAGTCAGAAATGCGCCTCGATGAAGCGGCACCGCCGACACGAGCACTTACGGGTGTCTCTGTGGTGGAGGTGGCTGGCTGCTGGAGGGAATGTGTCGACGGCTCCTCGGTTGTGGGCAGGTGAGGAGTGGAAGTCAGGACTGCAGCTGGGGCTGGAGTCGGAGTCGGAGTCGGGGTCGGGGTTGGGGTCGGGGTCGGGCTGGGAGATGCAGGAGTAGCAGTGTGGGTTATGGCACTGCTTTGGATCTCATCACCATCTCCACTGGTTACCTGAGGAAGCTGCTGGCTTATCGTGGCTTTCATTTTCTGACAAAACAACCGGGCACAGGAAAAACCACCATCAATAAAATGATAAAGAAAGCTTTGGCTAATAGGAGAATGAACACAGTAAAATTAGATGAACTTAATACTAGTGTTGTCCTGATTCCGATACCAGTATCGGAAATTGCTCAGACACTGCCAAAAATGTCGGTGTCGGTATCGCAAGTACGGGAGTCCACACGCCAACCAATACCAAGTAATTGGTATTAATGATTTATTTACTGGTTACTACTACTGGTTACACTACCAGCAAAAAGAAATACTTTTTAATTTTGCAATACTGTCTTATACTGTTCTATTTGGACATAAATGTAGACATAAATGCTTGTATTTGCTGCATTTATTCATGTTTTACAACAATGCTAATTATATTCCAGTTTTTTGCCATTTTTTTTAATATCATACTTAGATCAGTAGTCGGTATCGGCCGACTACTCAAGAATCAGAATCGTATCAAGAAGGAAAAAATGGTATTGGAGCATCTCTACTTAATACCACAAGAAGAAACCAGATCGATCTCAAATCAGTTATTTAAAAGACTTTTCTTTCATTCTAAAGTTATTTTTTAAACTCACTTCCTCAGACTGAAATAAGCTTAATTCCCCTTTTGTGACTCATAATAAAAGGTTATTACAAGGAACTCAAAGCTACAAATCCAGATGATTTTCAACTAAAGTTCATCTGAAACTCTTAGAAGTCAAAAACTGGTGTCTCACTCTTTCTTGCTCTCTACTTACGAGTAACGAGTCCATTAAAATTCTTGCATGTAGCATTTACTACATCCTGGACCCAAATCCAGCATAAAATTCCAGACTATATTTTTTGCTGCGTATGAAATCAAGAATCACTGTGTTTGCATTTCCCAGGAATGAGCCTTTCACACAAACAGCCAGTCCAGAGAAGAACGAGTCAATCAGTGGCTCCAGAGGGGGCTTCTCCTCTTCTTCATGGTCACCATAATTTGAGGGTCAGTAAAGGGTTTAAAGTGATTTGTCCCCACTTTCAAAAGACTGGACCTTTAAAATTAAACATGCTTCTTGTTGGTGGGATGAATGCTTTTTGAATCCACCGTGTTCACTGAAGCATCTGAAACATTTTTGCAACCCAAAAATGTGTTTTTTGTCTTTAGACAGCAGTGTCGAGAAGCCGAAAAGAAAACACAAACTTGTAAATGTTAAACACACACTGCCTAAAATATGTTTAAAAAAATAGGCTCAGGAAAAGTGACTAAATACACCAAACTGTGCAAATTTGTAATTCAGTGCACAGACTAACGATTTGCTTCAGTGTGGCTTCTGAGTTTGGATCCGTCAGCAGAGGAGGAGAGGCAGCACTGGGAACATTATTACTGAGGACATTTACTGGATATCATGAAATATCCTCTTTTAGCTCTTCTTCTTTTTGGCCAAAATTAAAGTGATAAAATGTAATACTAAAATGAATAAAGTTGGGGGGAAAAAAAGCGCATCAAAAAGAATGACTCGGAGCATAAAGGAAGTTTAAGTGACACCTCACTTCTAGCTGCGTATTTTACAAACCAGAAACCAATCGGACATGGTTGATTATATCATTTTTTTTTTAAAGCCAGAATTTGCTCTACTTCTGCTAATTATGTAACGCACAAACACATCCCATTCAAGGGAACTATTCCTCTGCTGACTGGTGTCTGCGACTCTTAGGTCAATTCCTCTCGCATCAGACGTGGAGCAAACAAGGTGAAAGTGAATGAGCCTTTCCAGGCAATAACAAAGTGAGAGGGAATACATTTACATGGGAGAACAGAGGATCGCATTATTCTAACAGCTACCTTTGCCAGACCAATCTATCTACCAAATTAGTTTATCGTGTAATACCCTTCCAGAAGCTCTCTGGCAGAAACAAGATATTATTCTCTTGGAATGGCCCATAGAAAGAGGGAACAGCGAGTTAGATTCATATTTCATCTCTGCCATGGAAACCTCATCAGTGTAATAACCCTCCATCTCATGGGTGTTATTCAGCCATCTGCTTCTATATTACTTATCTTTATTTTGCAACTAATTAACAGCATAATCTTCTAAATTCAGCAAGTTAATTATCATTATTGTGGTCTTTGCAGCATCATCAGTCCTTGTAAAGTGCCGTCTACATACAACACCCCCCCTCCTCCTCCACCTCCTCCCCACGAGAGCCGGGTGGGGGTGGGGAGCAGGCAGGTTGAGCTGGGGGTGTGTTTTCTTGATGCAGGCTCATTAGGTGTTTGCTGATGAGTGAGGTGGCGAGTGTGTGTGTTGTGTGGTGTGTGTGTGTGGTGTGTGTGGTGGTGGTGGTGGTGGTGGGTGGGGGGGGGGGGGGGGGGGGGCGCAGGTCAGACTGGATTCTGCTGAACAAAAGGTTCCATGCAGGGTGAGGCTGACTTAATGTGCCTCGCTGAGCATGTGCCAGGATGCCCCCAGCTGGCTTTCGCTGGTTGAACCCCTCCCTTCCCGTGGGTCGGCCCTGGCGGTGGCGTGCTGAGCATAACGCTGTCTCCGTGTTTGTCATCTCTGTACCCCATGATCTTCAACAACTCCCTGCCCCTCCCTTCCTTCTTCCTCCTCACCAGTCAGGATCAATCCTTACCTCCTAACACACACACGCACAAAAACACACACACCTCCTCTCTGCATTTCAGCTGTTAATTTCCACAGGCAGAGCACACTGCGAACACTTACAGCTTCTGTGATCCAAGCTTCATCACGCTGCCACTGATTTCCTCACAACACTCCATCCTTCCAGTAATTAAACTAAGAACGGCCATGCATGCTCTTCATGGTGGAGCAATCATGGAGCAATCTCTGAGGTGGGGGTGGGGGGTTAGTTTAGAGATGCCCTGATGGCAATTTTCTGGGCCAATGCTGAGTTTCAGATTTTTTTTTTTTTGAAGTGGTAGTATTACCCAGTTCAGACTCTCAAAAGATAAAAACAAATAAACTGGAAATTTTTGGGGAATTTTTCTCCAAAACTTCAGAAAGTTACACAAACTTCTCTGGCACTGGAAATGTGACAATAAAATGTTCCAGGTTACTGGGCAAAGGTATTTGTAATAATTAAATCTAACTAAAAAGAAGTTGCAAAAAACCTCCCCCAAACATCAGTGAGAGGATATTTTGTTAGTGACCGGCTTTCAGGAAGGTGTGTGCTTTGGCTCATGCATCGCATTTCCTGGGCAACTGAAAATGGCTGTTCATGGAGGGAAAGATTTTCTACATTTCTCCATTGGCTTTACTTTCTCCATTGATGACACCAGTGAACGACAGCAAAGGCTGCTGGCTCTCCTTTGGAGTCATTTAGCTGCTTTGAACATGATGAATTTACTTGACCGGGGGTAAAAAAAAAAAAAAAAAAAGAAAGAAAAGAAATCTCCACCTCATCTTCTGGTGAAGCTGGCGATCGGCCTGGTTTTGGTCATGAGCCTAACTGTAGGTGCATCTTTAAGTTTGTTGAGTCTCTACGGCTGGCAGTAATCATTTTCTTTACTGGTTAATATGGAGATTTTCTAAAATCAATTCATTCAATGAGCTTTAATCAATAAAATTAAAAAAAAAAAAAAGCTAACCCAAAAAGATTTTTTTTCATTGGAATTACTGATTGGCCCAAATATAGGACGATATTTTATTCTAGAAGTCATATTCTCAAAAATTGGGTTTGTCTTATAATCGAGGACAAGACTTTTCTATTGTAATTACACATCTGCGCCACTAGACGGAGCTCGCACTTAGGTAACCAGTGAGAATGGAGAAACCACGCAGCCAGCTCGAGCAAAGGGCTTTGAAAGTTGTTGGAGTCCAAATTTAGTGTTTTACAGACTGAATTATTTATGTTGTTCTTGACTAAAATTCAACTTCAATAGTTATGCTGTTATTGAACTACATGGTTGTAGCTTATTCAGAGTAATATTCTCAAGTTTGAAGAGAACACAGTTTATTAAATAGTACCATATCTTGATCTTAAATAACATGGAAATCTGACACGCAATTATGGTACCATACTTCCGAAAAAAGATAAGATCATTAAAATGTTTAACAATACAGCAGAATGTTATCTCTGTGGGAGTTTTTCCTATAGTAATTCTACAATTAAAACATTTGTTTTATGAATAACCTTATTGCCTTCATCATATTTTAATTTTCCCAAAATCATTTTTGAAAAATAGGGGTCGTCTATATATTCGGGCCAATACGGTATATTTGAAAGCTTTGTTGTAATCAAATATCTTATCTATTGGCATTTTCATTTTTTGACCGACATTTTCTACAAGGCTCGTGTTGCATCTTTAGAGATTTTCTCATTAACAGAACAAATCAACTCAAGATCCAGATGAAAAGTTGATTAATAAAAGAGCTAATTAAAATCTTAATGGGGAAAAAAAAAGCAGACTGTTAATTACTCCCTTATTGTTAGGCCCTCTAATCATTCTGGTTGTTATCACCTCTCTCAGAAGGGAAATAACAGATACAACACGTAAATGATATTTGACGTAAATTAAAGAATAGATAATAAATACCAGTGTTGCTTCTGTTTGGGCGGGCTGAGGCTGTGGCGAGGGAGGTCCAGGGATTCCAGGGACGCTAGGCACTACGGTGACAGGTCTGACAAGCTGATAGCACAGATACAGACGCAGATCAGCACAGAGAAAATTAGTGTTTGGCAGTTATAAAAAAAAAAAAAAAAAAAAAGGCAGACATCGCCCCCACCCTGCAACACACACACACAGTCATGGCAGGCTCTTAAGAGCTTCCCCATATCTCAGCCTCATTAGGTTGGATGGCCTGTTATTTTGTGCAGGCAGCGCCACATGGAGATGCAGTGTGCACGCTAATGAACCTCTGCCTGCCTGAGTGAGAGCATATGGGCAGGGAAGCTGAGGAGAGGATGGAGAGACTTGAGTCATAAGGCCAGAATCAGGCCTCTTCTCAAAGTCCGCTGACAATGATGCGGGGAGGGGGGGGGTTAAGACAGGGAGACGGGAGAGGAGGAAATGATGGCCTGAAAGGAGCCCCACCGGCGGCTCATGTTCTCCATCTCCTTCTGCCCTCTTTTACTTGTCAAAAGCCTCCCCCGTCCCCGCAGACCTGGAAGATAGAGGGTTTTCCCTGCTGCGCCGCTATCAGGAGATAATCATCTGCTGCTCACCGTTCCACACAGACAATCAGGACCGCAGCGAACAATCAGACAAGCTTCCACATGGGGGAGCTCACAAAAAATATAAACCACAACTTTGATTCACATTGTTTCTTTTGTGAGACACCGTCATGGGCTCTGCAGCTTGTGAAACACGCGAGCAGCATCATCCACCAGCTCTGCCAAACAGTGTCAATTTTTAATTGTACAAGGACAAATAGCTACAGAGTTGTTTGGCCCGACGCCTGCTGTGCCTTCGCCAATTCCTGTGCCTTTGGCACAGTGACACAACGATGCACTTGCAAGTCCATTATTTCAATAAACCTCTCCTGTTTTGAAGGGACTGCCAAATCTGAGGAGCCAAACTTGCGTGAACTGTCTGTCCAACTGAGGCAAAGGAAATGTGTGACGCTAATGTTTCCCTGGGGTTTCAGCGTAAGAAACTGCCACAGAATTTCAGTTTTACTTATCTCCATAACTGAACATCAAATTCAACTTGAAAAAGGGACAATTCCTTTAGTTACTTCCAGGGCTTGACATTGACACCGGCCAACCGGCCAATTGCTGGTAAAATTTGGCTGTGGCTAGTAACAATTTCTGTCTCACAAGCAACTTTGGCTGGTAACTTATTCTTTGATATGACACATCACAATAGTTGTACCAATTGTTTGTATTTAAAATGTAAATGCAAGAATATTGTAAAGAAGAAAAACACTGACAGCAAAACTGTGGCTAGCATAAAGACTAAATGGCTAATGACTGAGGAAAAACACTAGCCACAGTGGCTGGTGAGCAAAAAAGTTAGCGTCAAGCCCTGGTTACTTCCTTTGTATCTCTGGAAACATCAGTCAACAGCTGGACAAACTACAGGGTTACGAGTCCAGTTGGAGGGTTAAAAATCACCACATTCGCTTTTTCATAGGCTTTTGCACTCAAACAACATCTGAAAGTAATGAATAATTCTCTTGTTGGGGACACCTCTACCTGTTCAGTGGTTTAGTCACTGCATCTATTCTTCAGGATATTCAGGATACAGAAATACAGAACAGAGTGCCAAGTTTGGATTCAGAGTTTCTACTGTGGGCGTAACGGTGTGAAACACGTGGCTGTCAGGACGTGTCGGGCAGGAGCACTCACAGGGATCGTAGTTGGAATATGTACACTTGAGCTTGTAATAGACGCAGGTATAGCGACTGGCATGGTCTGGCCATTAGGCAGCTGTAAGAGCACTGGGAAAGTGCCAGAAACTGGGCTGAAAGAGGAGAGAAAAGAGATCAGAGCGAGCAAACAACAAGCAGCTTTGCAGTTAAGACACAAAGCAGCTTAAATACTTTAGATGCCGCGAATACTAATGTTCAAACATAATAGTACTTTTAAAATAACATCTAGAGATAAAAGTTAAAACAAAGACAAAATCCCAACTACAAAAAATGTTTAAATTAAAAAACAACAACAACAACAAAATACACGTATTACATAACATAACACAGATTTCTATCCTACTAAATTGATATCAGTATTGCCCATAAACACTTTTTTTTTCTCGTAGCAAAGTAATTTTAATGTAAGGAAAGCACATCTGGTTTTCACTTAATACTTTGTGTCAGGCTCTTCAAATAGTCAATTAAATATTGAATCTCTACACCAATGTAAAGTTCTCGTGCACCGAATTCTTTCAAGAAGAGTCACAACTACAAAAGGAATTGATTAATTTGCTGGTTTACCTTATTCTTTATCATACAGACTGTTGAAGGAACGATTTGGAGGTAAAATAATTATCAGATGGTAATGAGAGTACGCTTCTGTTAGGGATCAAAGCGACGCGAACCGAAGCAGGTCTGAGTTGGATCAAAACCTAGTGTTTTCGCAAAAAATGGCAGTTAATGTTGGCACACGGGACATCAAACCTACGTCAAAAATAAAATGTGATTTTTAGCCTCTGACGAGACTCCACTTGAATGATATAGTGGCTGAGGTCCCTGCAAACAAAATAAGGTTCTTTTAGTTTGGTATGTGTATGATAGGACTGTTGTACAGGCATCTCTGCGCCACTGCTGCCACCTCGTCTGAAGTCCGTACAAGTCGACTACCAACGTTGTGAAACCTCCGATCCAGACAGGAGGACAGTTCAAGGCCTCTACTTCTAACACTGATAGAATTATGTAAGTACTTCTCTGGAGGCAGAGGTCAGTCACTCTCCTTCCTTTGTGTCTAGTGACACTAAGGTTTTTATGCACTTTTTTTTTTTTTTTTTTGTTAAAATGACCTAATTTTGTTTGAATATTATCACGACATTAGTTTCAAGTTTTACTGCAAATATTCCAGTCACTCAAAACTGCTTCGACTCACGTTGTTCTGGTCCCCAACAAAAATGTACACTTAACATCTAATAACAGACTTACTGCTGTTTGAACTCTGAAATATTCCTTTTATTGAATAAGAAACTGATCACAGCAGTTTCTATTTCTTGACGATATTCTATGGTTAAACTCTTAACGCTCTTAATGAAAATTGTATTTGAGCAACTCTTTTCTTCAACCTAGTGGAATAATAAACGTACTACGTGTACAACAACTAAAGCTCCCAGTATGTTTTCATTTTGCATCTCTGACTGACTGATGGGAAAATGCAGGAGCTTAATGGTAAAATAATCACTCGTTTTCCAAAAGGCCAAAATAAGAGACTCAAGGTTAGAGCATTGACAGGGATGATTATGTGAAAACACAGTTTTCAGTTTTGTTTTGATTTTTTTTCAACCAAATACATCTTTAACTAACAGTACACGTTTTATTTGAGCAACACTGATATTTTCTATATTTTTTCAAAGATGAAATGCACGTGGAAAAACCTCTTTTCCAGAGTGTAAAAGAATACAAAAGAAGCAAGCACATGCCTCGTAAAATACAAGCTCACCACGACAAAACTGCACAGAAATGATTCTGGAAAAAGAAACCATGACTTATCAAAACTAAGATCTTTCTTTCAAAGATTGACGCATTCTGTTACTTACACTATAGGCCTATTAGTGGATGGGACTTGGGTAATAACAGAGCTAGATGTTGGCGATGGGAGAGCTTGCTGTATTACAACATTAGCCTCTGTGGTTGCTAGAAGTACATTGGGAACTTGAAGGGACGCAGGATGGACTATAGTAGATGTTGGCAGTGAGGCTGGCTGCAAAGATAAGTCCTGAAAACATCATACAAGACCTTAGCTGCAGGAGCGTTTCATCAACACCAGGTTACTTAGTTACCATCATATGACGCTGCTGCTCTACTCTTTTCCTGAAGAGCAGGAGTCACTCTTTTGTGTAGAGCTGTTACTATTTTTCACTGTTTTTGTTTCAAGCCAAAAATCACACAAGAACTACTGTATTAGAAGGAAAAAATCGTATTTCAAACATGAAAATTCACACCAGCGACAAGCAATTTACTGATCACACAAACAAGGGGAGTCCTACATCACAAGCTCGTAATAATTCATCTAAGTCTAAATGAGGAGCTTGTTTTAAACAGTTACCTTGTCATCATTTGTGGTGGACTCGGGGTGAGGGAGGGGGCTATCCCGATGGACGTCTATAGATGTAGGTCCCTCGGTTTTGTTGCGTATGACGGGTGTAGCAAGAGGTGATAAATCCAGGGGTAGCTGCAAAAACACAGTGGAGCCGGTGACCAAAGAGGAACCAAATATAAACGCGGGTCAAATGAATCCGGAAAAATACTTTTAACAATGAGGACAACCTTTTTAATGTCATCTTCAGTTGCTCTTTTGAAGTCATGGTCAAAAGGACTCGCAAGCTCATTGAAGAGGCCGACTTCCTCGCAGTTCTTCAAAAAGCGAGTCGGTGTAGGAGTTTGGTCTGCGACAGGAGAGAGCGTTCACTGAAACCATTGAAGCGCACAGCATCAGCCAAATGTAATAATATCAATCTAAAGAGCGCTCACCTGCAATTACAATATTATCAGTCCTCGCTGGGCCAAACTTCAGCGTCATCTCGTGTTTGTGTCTGTGGACGGCCAAGTGGTCTTCATTTGTGAATCTCTATGTAAGACCAAAAATGATTCAGAGAAGATGATGAGACATGATCCGTACTCAAGGCCTCACACTTAAAACGGTTTATAGAAAATGAATCGAAAACCGACATTTAGAACCTAAAACCAACGAAATCTTTCCCACCAATTATTTCACTTCTTTGAAATATTTAATCGGTTAACCACAAATAACACACCTTTGTTTCCCTTCACTTATTTTACAACCATAAAGAATGTATTCTTTCTTAAAAAAAAAAATTACAGTTTTAATAGTTAAGGATATTTACAGCAAAAATTGTCAGTGATCTCGGAGAGTAAAAAATAAAACTAAAATTGTATAAATGCTCACTGATTGTAACTGAGGTGAAATGTTGAATTTATCGTGATATTGATTGGAGGACGTATCGCCCAGCCTTCAGTCATCAATGAAATATCTTCTAGTTACTAAAGTTGGAGAATTTTATTTAAATCCCTTTAGCTGCCTTAGATAATTATAAATTCATATAATAATTATAGCTATGATTAAAGGATGTCAACTCTTGTAACATTATTCAACCCTGCTTGAAGAGTAATAAATCACTATGCTGTTATTTTTCAAATAATATTACATTGTTTAACAGATAGTGATTTGATGTTTGCCGAAAACAGAGTCTGCTATGATCCGATTTTGATATCGATTTGATTCAGGAGTTGGCGATCAATATGACACAATGCTATTTATTGACAGAACACAAATCACTTCCATTCATATCAAACTGCAGTAAGAAATTAAAATATCACTTCACATTCATACTTCTAGGTTCAGGTAGACGGTTAAATGAAAAATAATCAGTTTCTTTAATAAAAACCAGCTACAAAAGGCCACTTAATGACATGTATTGATGAAGATTACACATTTTGTTGTTCCAGGAACACTTGTTTAGTCTTTTAATCGGTCACGCTCTCATTTTCTCTTCCGTCATTACTTTCTTGGGTCTCTTAAATGCCTCTGCCACAATATCCACTGAAGCTCTGGGAGCTAAATTCATCGCTGTTAATGTGTAATATAGTGAGTGAGAGAGAACTGCAGTCAAAACCTATTTTCACAGTTTTCTTTGCTGATAACAGACAGAAGATGACGACAGCTGAACAACAGTTCCCAAAAGTAAGCAAACAAACCTTCAAATGAAACCGAAACTTATATTTTAATATGAACATAAGACTTTTGCACTGATTTAAATCGATACTGATAGTCTACGTAACAAACAACTGCCAGTAAAGGAGGCAATATATTTTGAAAGGGTGCTCCATTCTAACTTTTCATCAGTGGAAATTCAAGTAGTCTGGGAGGAAACAGACTCCTCTGTACAGTTTACGGAAAATTTTCAATTTAAAAACAGCAACAAAAAAAAACTGTTTACATCAGTGTCAGTTATCAGGAGGTATATATCAGAAATGGATCAGTACTCAAAAGAAAAAAGTGGGTTGGTGCATCCCTCTAAAGAAAAAAAATTAACAAACTTCATACTTGTTAAAGCTCTGATTTTCAGTGAGAGTGTTTAAGTTCAGACTGCAGCAGTGAAGTCACTGCTTTTCTGGCCACTGAGCGCACAAACAGCACCAGTCAAAACATCTGGACACACCTGCCCACTTGTTCTGAATAACAGGCTGCTGTAGATACAAACAGGGCTCAGCAAGCCATTCTCACTGCTTTGGGAGGGTGTTTTTTTTTTTTTTGGGAAGATATTCAAGAAAAGAAAAAAACAATTTCTGGATGTGCAATGAGCTTCAAAGCCGATATCAACAGTTTTAGAAGTCTGAATATCGAAAGTAAATATATTTAGTATAAATTAAATCAATCTAAAGTAAATGTCTACTAGATATGTATCCTAAATTATGACTAAAACATATGTGACACCCCTGAATTTACAATTTTGCAGGAGTTTTTTTTTTTTTTTTGTTAGTTTTAACACTTTGTGACAATGACAACTTACCTGTCCACACCCTGGAGCAGTGCATTGGAAGGGTTTATCATCACTCATATTAAGGAATTCCTGTTTCTTCGCCCTTAAGTGAAACAAAAGGGGAAAAAAAAGAAACAAATAAAATCCGACCTACAAACCTGCATGAATTTCAATGCTGATCCCAGTAGATGTAAAGTAATTTTTATGGCTTTGGCAAAACATAATCTTTGTAAACGTTCAGAGTTGGCATTAATGTTAAAATAAAAAATTGTTTGACTTGAACTGTGAAGATGAAAAAGCCTTGAGAGGTGACAGATGGAAATCTGGACAAAGCCTGTCGATGTGGGGCGGCTGCTGTAGTTGTTTACACCTCACCACATAAAACGTCCCAATTATTTGGATCCAAACACGCGACTGAGACCGACATCAAGAGCTAACTTTTGGTGACATTTCTGATAACAGTGTTTCGGTCTGTGAATTCACCTTAAAAAACATTACACAGCAGTAGTAATAATCTTCCTAAAGCTGCAGCAGCGATAAGCTCTCACGGTCGCTTCCATGCAATAGCCTGATCCCTGCGTTAACATACATCCGTCGCCATATTAGGACCTAAATGTCACTGTAAACAGAGGAGCCGTGAATGTTCATTTCCAGGCGGTTTTATGGCGCTGGATCGGGAGCGTCTCACGGCCCGACAAATGATGCATTTTAACGCAGCTTCACACACATTTGCTATGACTTTATGTGTTCACTTACCCCTCAGACACAACCCTCGATTTCCAAAATCTCACTCTGAAGTATCGCGAGAGCAGCTCGTAGTCTTCCGGAAACGTCACACACACGCAATTATCGTTTACACTCGGTGTTGTTTTTTAGAACAAATAACCAGACAGGTAAATTTAAGTGTTTCACTTTTTAAAAGAAATACTTATAAAATTATTAATGATTAAAATTTTTTTTTTTACCCACTATACAGCTACACTGGAAGCTTCAGCATAGTTTGCCTAAATGTACATTTCAGCACAATTTTAGAACTATAAAGATGCTAGTTATATCTCATCTCGTTTATTCATTAGTGATACCACAGACAAAATTTTTTAATCATCTGGACTTTCACATCCAATCCTTAACAAGGTGGTTATTGATGCATACTTCATCTCAAGTTTAGTCTTTGAACACCTGTTTCACGTGCAAATTTCAATGAAAATCTTAGGCATTTAAAATAGATTTTAAGGTGGACTTCAACATTACAAAAAAAGTAAAATGCCCATCAGGAATTCCAGAAGGATATATTCAAACCTGGTACTTTCTTTAGTCTCCAGATAAACTTTTTCTGCTCAATTTATTCCCAATGTGAATGTGCATACAATTAAAAAAAAACTGGATCATGTTTTAATGATCCAGTTTGAACTAATCAGCCAACCAGAGCAGCTGTCTATACTGACAGAAAAGCTCAATTATCACCTCTTTAATTTTGCAAACTTGCAGGGGTGCAAAAAGAAAAAGAAAAAATATCAGAACCCATTATTTAAATCAATTAAATCTAGATTTATTTAGTGCGATTTACAAAAGCAAGTTCTCACTTGCTGCCTAATTACAGTACTACTTAACTGCAGCTGAATGAAGAACTTAAGGTGGACCCCAAAAAGCTCAGAGAAGACGAGGCTGATTCATGGCAAGTCTAAGCAGCTGCTTTACTTAAAAAGATGACATTCATGAAAGCCAACTGCTTTCTGTTGTTAGCATGACATCCAGAGATAAAAGTTACTGCCATTGGTAAATAGTCAAATACATGTATTTTAATCACATAAGTTCTTATATTTGTACAATACATGTTTTGCTTATTTTGACAGTGTCTGAAAGACTTGAAAAATGTACATTTCCATGACACCAACACCGAACAATTTTGGTAGCCACAATAAAACATGTAGTCACATCTGTAATGAAAGTGTGAGGGCAGAGTTTTACATAGCAAACAGGATAAGGAAAGCGACCATCAAACAGAATAGTCCCATAGCTTCAGACAGGGCAAATCCCAGGATGGCATATGAGAAGAGCTGCTGCTTCAAAGATGGGTTCCTGCAACCAAGAAACCATCAATGAATTTAAAGGAAGCAACATGAATATACAATCAATTTGACAGATATATTTTGGAAAAATTAAAACAAACCTGGCATAGCCAATGATAAGACTACCGAACACCGTCCCGATTCCAGCACCAGATCCAGCAACTCCAACAGTGGCAGCTCCAGCACCAATGAACTTAGCAGCAGTGTCAATGTCCCTGCTGACAGCACTGGTCTGGAAGCCTCTCAGCGTGACCTGGTTCAGGGGGCTCTGTGGGAGCACAGCAACAGTGCTCTGCAGGAAGAGAGTACACACTGTCAACATTCACCTCTAATGCAGTGCAACTATATGCTAACACATGAAATAGCTGCAGTAGAAAATAGCAGCGGCGGGCCACTTTAGAACCAAGCCAGAGGCAAATATTTTAACTTCTAAATCAAATGCATATTTGCCTCCAACTAATGTATATATTCAAATTCTTTGCACTAAAATCAACACCATGAAATTTATTGCAAGTGGAAAAGGATTTAAGACTTCCAAATCAACATACGTTGAAGAAATAAACCTCTTGGCCCTCTTGGTCATACTTGTCGGACAGTGAACTTCATACAAAGGTCATTAGGTCAAACCATTAGGTGGCTTCAAAAAACTCATCACTTGAAAAATTGAGCGGAGAAAATAACAAGCACCATGTCGCTTCAAAGTTTCACTATAACACAAAAATAAAACACTGAAGTGTATGTGCAGAGCTTGGTATTTCTTCTTACCTCCATATTGCCCTCAGGCCTGGACAGCACAGAGGCAGACAGGGGTCTGTAAAGAGCCCGGGAGCCAGCACGGACCTGCAGCAACAGTACAAACACAACATGGCAACAGTCAGTGAGACATAAAACCTTTAATATTGTTTGAGGCTATTCCCAGTTTTCCCAACACAAAAAGGCACCTTCAATTCACATTGTAACTCAATGCAGCACACACAGTATCACCTGTGGTAGTCAGTGACGGCTGGCAGTATCGTGTGCATTGTCAAAATGATTTCATGATTAGTTTGATTATTTTATTATTAACTTAACTGATATCACACAAACACTAATAAAAATCTGGCTATTTGAAGCATCCTGTGCTGGTTAGCCTAGAAAAACCTCTACAAACTGTAATGTGACCTTGGCAGCTAACAACACGATAGGATACTACATGCATTAGAAAGCTATCAATGTCAAAATAAACAAAGAGAACATTACAACATAAGTTTAAATGGCATATTGGTGGGGGGTTTTGTCTGAGTTGCGAGCTAATTCGGCTAACAGAGAGTCTATATGACCTTAGCAGACGGCCATCATCAATGTCGCTAGGCGCTAAAGTAATGACACTGGAGCATTCCTCTTAACAGGCTGCATACTCCTACTACGCACAAATTCATGTTAAAAGGCTGAAATGTTCCATGAGACGCATTGAATATTCGAGCATTATCTGCAGGCTGACCTGCAGGCCTCGTAGGCGGGTATCCTTGCCAAAAAGTCGCAGTCGGAGGCCCTCCGATCCAAGTCACCGATTTAACAAATAATTCCTCATATTCACAACATGGGAACACACTGAACAGCACAAACTCACCAAAGCCGGCGTGGAGACGAATTTTGCACAGGCGTACATTTTCTGCTTTTGGTAGTTTTAACCGGATCGGTGAAATCTGGACGAAGCCCGGGTCTGTCTGAGGAAGACCAAGAAGAAGTAAGGTCAAACGGGTGTAAAAATGCTCCAGTCACAAAATACAGACAATCGTATGCACATTCACACCCAGTCTATATACTGCCCTCACTTATGCAGTGCAATGTGAAGCTACAAGACAGGATGAAAAGGGATTATAGAAGATTCTGCTCTCATTCAAACTGCCATTACACACTCACCGACTGCAGAGGTCGAACCACAGTGGAAGAGAGCGCCTGCGCGTTGTGATGTATGTAGGGCCCCGGATGATGACAGAGGAAGGTCATTCAACTAAAACTTTATTTAAATGAACACGGCAGCAAAGTCAAAGGTTAGTTCATAAAAAATTGTGATAATTTATTTATTAACTGATTTATTTTTGTATGAATACACTTAATTTTTTTTCATGAAACAATTATATTAGTTTATTAACTGATGCATTTTGTATGAATATAGTTTACATATGTTTACATATTGCACAATACTACTTGCACTTTTAAAGTTAACTAAGTAATATATGCAGTTAGTTTTCAATTACATTTTTTAATGCCACCAATTTAACTTTCTTGCTTTTGTTGCATTATTTTTTGTACAGTTTATATTTATATACAGTTATTTTATAGAGTTACATTTCAACAGCTTTATTTAGACTGATGTTGGTCCAACTTATCGCAATCGAAACATCTTGGCGTACAGAATTGTAGTTTATAGTTTTTTACCTTACTATGTTGCTTGAATTGAATTGAATATTTATGTCAATTAAAAACATTTCAGGTTATTTGAAACTGTTAAGTCCTGTTGGTTTTACTGAACAACAGCTCTGACTAGACAAAGTTCAAAGAAAAGTTAAATAAATCGACTCATTAGCAGATTAATTCACGGAGAGCTCTAGATAAAAATGTTTTATTATTTGATATGTATAAAGTATAAGAGATATAAGAAGTATATTTCAATATAATGAATGCATATCTATGTAACAGGATAGGGATTTTATCGTAAATTTATCTTTTGGCTGTGAAAGTTTCTTGGTTTGGTCAGAAAGTCATCTGCATAACCTTTGTGCAACTTGTCAACTAAAACAGCTCCTCAGAATGTTCAAATTAGATACTTGTAGATTTGCCTGATGTTCTACACATCAATAAAGAGTTTATTCTTTGAAACTAAGTCCCAAATCAGCTAAGTTGTCTGTTTTGGATCAGCTACTGATTCACTGTAAATTTCTCTCCAACAGTTTTTGTTTGTTTGTATGTATGCTTATTAAAATAAAAAAAAATTTAAAAAAAAAAGACTGCAGTGTGTAGGGACACCAGATGTTTCAGGCATAAGTTGTTGGCAAATGTATCATATGTAAGAATGTTAAAATGAAAAAAAAAAAAAAGAAAATTATGACAAGTATCAACTCAGCAAAGTTAAATGAAATGGAACGACACGTAAAAGTCAGTCACATTTTTAGTTGAGCTCCTAAAAGTTCACTTTTGTTTTTCTTCAGAAAGAGATAGACCTGCATGATCCCAGGGAAACATGTAGAATAAGATATTGTAGTTGAAAATTGTGATAACGATATGACTTACGGCATATAAACAAATACCGTACTTCACTGTATGGCGTTAGTGTTTTTCTGCTTTAGAGCTAAAACTGACCCCTGACAGAAAAACACTCTATGCAGACATTCAAAAATTAAATGTATTAGTTCTATTCCAGCAATGTGTTTTTTTTTTTTTATCTTTAAATATAAATAATAAACAGGAGACTGCACCCTGAAACAACACTTTTCATTAAATTTAGTATCTAAATGTGCATCTCAAGCAGTAAGGTTCCATCTGATCGGTAAAAAATGTTAAAGGGTGCGTCCAAGGCACTTAGAAAATAACACATATTTTTTGTGAAATGTTTTGTTTTGACAATATTTTTTGGGGCATTGTTCTTATTGCGATGATAATAATTTCTCGATATATTGTAGCCCATTCTGAGGGAATTGGTGAAAAAAAACATGAGTGACAATCATTTGAAAGTTAATACAAAAAAATAAAATAACTTCTATGGGAAAGAAGTGGCAAAAGTCTTTTGATGAGATGTTTTATATTTGGAACTGAGAGTCTGTTTAAAAATGTGAAATTCTAGATATCTTTCCCCCCCCTTTTTTCTGTCGAATGGACCATATTCACATGTGGGGACAAAATTTCACATGTCTTTCAACATTAGTTTTTCTCTCATAAGCAAAACTTGCCCGCCTTTGTCCACTAGCATCACCTGTTGTGGCGTGAATTTAACACCCTGTCCAGAGGGGCTGATTGCTCAAGGCTCTATCTTAGCATCTCACAGGCTGATGGTGGGACTGCAGCCTACCAGCACCAGACGGGATTGTAATCGTGATGAATGACTCCACAGCAGCTGGTCTGTGATGGAAAGGTAATGAGCAAAGGGAGCCTGGCTTTGCTCCATGCTGGTTTAAAGGGAGAAAAGTCCCAGTGGCTCCTCAGGTATGATCTTTTCAGTTTCACAACGAACATGAAGCCACAGATTCCTGACCTCGTAAGCAGCGAGCAGAATCAGCCACTACATCATATATTTACCAGAAAAAAAACAGCAGAAGACAGTGACAGATCTTATGTATTAAAAAAGCATGCAATATCTGGGTGCCAGTCTACTTTTTTTTTTTTACGCTCTGTTCTAGTCCACTCCAATTTCTTCTGTTTTATTCAGTTTCATTCAATTCTTAGTTCTTTACTGTTTCAGCAGAGACGTTCACGGCATTCACAATTTTAAATGACTGTATATTTATGCTTTTAGTTAAGATATTTCAGAGTGCCTACACAGTAGTGTGTCTCTTCTTGTTGCACCAGAGAAGCATTATCACATCACCTCCTCAGAACCAGTCAACAATGAGGCTTCCTAAACTCAAACGAGAAAAATAATGAATTAATTTAGAGGATATGAGCAACCCACCATTCATTTAACTGAATTAAAAAAATGCATGTAGTAGTATTCTCCTAATGTTTCAGAATTGACAGAGACTGTAATTGGTAGTACCCTACTCAAATACATTTCTTCTATCGTTTAATTTGTTGAGTTCTGCTCTGATAATTTCTGTTTTTTCCTTATTTGTTGCACCAAATCTGCTCTGGTTCGATTGGAGCTTGAGCACAATGCCACATTAAAACCAGTCCCATTTAAAACCCCTTTTACATTACTTATATGTTATACATATATTTGTATGCACAATCACAAACCTGTTATTGTTCTCCTGAGCGGCCACCATAGCCTGATTCAGCTGTGGAATCAAGAGCGAGGCCATTCTCTGAAAGCTCCAGCAGAGGGTGCAATAGGGTCTGAGGTGATCACAGTCTTTGTTTCTGGGGTCATGGTAACAGCACAAAAGGGAAAAAAAAAAAGCATGCTTCTTATAGAATTGTGTTATAACACTAATTAGAACAGACTATGTCCTTTTGTGGATTTATATTCTTACTATAGATTGTGCTTTAGGAAAAACGATTTTGCAGTGCTGTATCTGTTTTGGTCTAAGTATCGACATTGCTTTATTATGCATATGCGTATTATGCATGAGAGAGCTTCCAAAACAGAATTATCACATCAAATATTTAATTTCCCAGCAGTGACACAGAATTTCTGCTAATGCACAATGTAAAATGAAAGCGCAAACACAAGGCCCGGGAGCAAATGCTCCAACTTATAGGTCAGAGCTAACCGAGTAATAAAACATGAACATTTACAATACATAAATTGCAAGACAGCACATTTCAAAGTGGCCATTAACTACCTGAGGTCAATGTCACACAGTCTAATTAACCGGGCACTGGCTGTGTGGTCCTACATGGCTGTGGAAGGTGGAGAGAGAAGCCAATCCCACACACCCCACCACCTTTTTACTCGCCTTCTACTTCCTCCCGTTCAGAGGCACGCACTCGCTGTCTGAGTTCTTGCATAGAACACTGTGAGACATTCCATTTGCATGCCCGCCCCATCAAGCTGGATGCACTCAGACTGGTAATAAAAGGCATTGACCCCCTTAACCTTTATGAATTACAATTTGTGCCTGCAGCACGTCCTGTCAGAGGCCTCAGAAAAGCAGGCACCTCAGCTGAGGTGTGTGCGTGTTGTTTTGCAGTTGTTAAGGAGAGGGGAAAAGGTTTTTACAGCTCCTCGTTGGAGCTTCTGACAAGCAGGGAGGAGGCGGTCTGACAGCAGAAGCAGATAAGGGAGGGACTGCAGCGCTGCTGATGGTGCCATGCTAATCTCCTTTCCTGGCTGCTGCACAAAACTACACAGGTTCCTTTCTTTGTCAAAACCAGGGATGCAGAGTGTGTAGGACTGCAGTTCATCCATCCTCTATCTCTCATTTCTCTATCTCTATCTTTCATCTGTAAGCCTTTTTCTATGCGTGTAAAAAAAAAAACACCCAAAAACTGGCTCCAACTACAAGATGAGAACAATGACTCACTGGCTTTGGCAGAAAATTTATCAGTCCTGATTCACGGAGAAAAATTACAGTTTCGCTTAAAATGTGACTAAAATAACAGAACACCAAAATACCTTTACCGATGTTCTTCTGTTTAAACATTTAACTTATTTGCCAGGAACTCAGACGGAGAATTTTGTTAACAACTAACAAGAATAAACTGATTCCAGACACCATGAGCAGTAAAGGTGGAAATCATCTGCATCAGCATTTGAATGCAAATGTCCTATGTTACTTCCTCATATTTATAAACATTGAAAGTGTTTCTGCTGATTTGAGGATGTAGATTTTTTTTAAATCCCGCCCCATCCTTCTAAATGCTTTAGTTCATTAATTGCAACTGACGACATAACACACAGAACTCTCAGTAGGGGAGTCAGAGGTGGATTAGCACGAGTAGGAAGATACTTGGCAAAGGTTCACATATAACAAGAATGTGTCAGGTGCTTTTCTTTACGACAAGCGCTCACCAGAACCAATACATTTGTTGGGTCCCCCCCTCTCCAATTAATTTTTATTAATTTACATACATTTTTCCACCCTCTTCAGTTTCCGAGCGGAGTTTCCACCCACAATTACTGCCATTTCAGAAATGATCTCTGTCCAAGCCAACAACTCTGATGAGACATCTACCATCTGATCGCTCACCTATGCTGGGAAAAAGATGAAAAACTGTCGAGTGTCTGGGTGAGTGGTAATGGTGCAGAGACAGGCCACGACTGCAAAAACATTGATACGTATAAAATGCCATCTTAAGTTTAACACTACTGACTGTAGCCATATTCTCCTTCATATAAAACACGCACTGGGTTGCACATAACTGTTGGTGGTAGTTCAGATAGCTGGGGTGCTGATGGAACTTCAGTTTGCATCATCAAGATTAAATGCAGACAGGTGCAGGTGAACTGTTGTTGTTTGATTAGAATAGTAAAGTTCGCAAAACTGCGTATTAGTTTTTACTGGTTTTTAGCTCTGATACAGAAAGTGAAAGGATACATCCCACAAAGGGCTGAAAGTCCTGCAGGCAGTGGATTATTAAAGACATTTCATAACGTGACAGCGCTATTTCTCCCCATGGCAGAGCTGATAATTACTCCTGCAGTGATCATACACCATGATAACACTTACAGCAACTTCAGCCAACTGGAGACTGAAGTGAATCCTGGTCACATACCTGTTCTGTCCCTGCTTGTGATTTAGTTATTTGTTGATAAAGAGAAGGTTATTTTTCAGGGTGTGTAGGTTTTCATCTGAGAATCATTTTCACTGAGAGTGCAGAGGGCTTTCAAGCAGCTGGTCCAGCAGGAACACACAGGCGTTTCTCTGATAACGATGGAAATCATCCCCCCCAAAAAAGTGATCCAAACATTCTTTATCTCTGAAAGATTCAACGAACAAAAGCGTTCATAAAATAGATCTTTTGGTGAACCCATAATCGCACTGATGCCTGTGCTGCTGCTGAGACGAGCAGGTGGAAGTGGTCCTAGAAATGCTGAAGCCTGCAGCATCATTAGTCTTTATCCTGAGTTTTCAGCTACATCTGTTACACCTCTATATACACTGAATACCCTATGAGTATTCAGCTGAACAAAGATTGCATTAAATAATTCCTTCGCTGTGGTCGTATATTATCCAGATATTGGCTGGAATTTAAATAATCTTCAAAAACCGACATTTTGTTCTCACAAACACCAGCACGAACTGAGCTTTAATATCCTTCCCTCTTTCTGTTTAACATCAGGAAATTCAGTCAGCAGTTGTGTGAACAGGAGCGTGGCTGACAGGGGCAGCCGTGCGATGATTGGTTTACGGATCTCTGCTTTCTCTAGTGACTTGGAGGTCGCTGAGATTTACAATCGAATGGCTTATGACACTTTAGTGAAAGCCACCGAAAACTGATGACAGGAAAAGAGAAGCAGCCGGCCACGTTGGAGGGATCTGCTTGACCTCCGGCTGCGGTCCATGACTATGACGAGCTGTTGTTTTCTGTTTTGTTTTTTTAAATATATATTTTATTGTTACAACACCCAACGTATGTACAGTATGCATGCTAGTTTTAGTAAACAGAAGGCTGTTAAGGACCACATATGGAGAAGGGGTTTGATAGACAGACACTATATAGCGCACACCAGTGTGGTGGATAAGAAGTACTGTACATCTCAGGCTCCAGTTAAACTGCAGTTTCAGTCTACTACACAAAACAGCAATTAAATATGATTTAAAGGCCAATCTGAAATGGCAGTTCGCAGCCCCATATTGAAATATTACTGCCCTGCTACTTACTGTTTTAGATGGTGATTTAGTGCGGTAGTATAGCTGGGTTTATTTCAGCTGTCACTCTAATATCTCGCTGCATTAAACTGGCATTTTGATTTAATAAACAATTCGCAGCTAAATGCACGTTTACCTGAATGTGGCGATGGTCCAACAAAGCTTTTGTTAAGTAAAACAAATGTGGATTTCAAAATAATGATGGGTTCATAATGCCCCACCACAACGCTTGTTTCCTCCAAAGAAACAACGCTTGTTTCCTCCAAAGAAACAACTCTTTAAGTAACGTTAATATCCCTGAAAATCCCTGTACAAGCAAAAAATTTATGCAGATTTGCTTTCAATCATTAACAAAATTACCCAAACAACAGTGGATATGAGCCTTGTTAACTAATAAGCTGATTTTCCCAGCGTGTTTACTTAGCACTCATATGGAACACTGTTGATTTTTATGGGAAGCATATGGCTGCATTTTATTGAGCGCAATTAAGTCGCTTTAAACCAGGATTAACTTTTCGTAGCAACAATCCATTACATGAAGTCTTCTTACTCATAGGCATCCTCAGTGCGGCTGCTGCAAACGTCGCCTGCACACCCCTGCTCACAGATTGGGGTGTCAGAATCGCGGCTGTCACAACAGTGTTTAGTCAAAGAGCCCTTCCTGCTTTTAATGGCCTGACCTACATCCCAGTTCAGAGAGCTAATAAAGGCAGTGTGGTGTAGGTCCAGGAGCTGCACAATGTCACTCACAGATGCCCAACTCAGCAAGATCTGGAATGCTCAATTAGTTGCTTTTATAGGCCCCATTAATATGCATTAACTCTCCTTTCAGTGTAAAGGGAGAGACAAACAGTTGGTGCTGGCGACATGTCAGCCAGGTAAGTACATTTTACTCCTGGTATGAAAAAAATGAATAATTATGCTGGCGACACGAAACCCATAGTAAAAATAAACAGGAAGCCGAGCCTAAATACAGTTAAGGACGGGTTAGAATTTGAGATAGATGTTTTGAAGATCCATATCATGTTTACCGTAAATTAAACTGTATTTTAAAGGGCAGCATAGCAGAGCTGAAGTCATCAGATAAATCAGCTGGCACAACTGTTTTTGATTTTTTTTTTTTTCAGGAAAAACAAACCAAAAGTCATCTGCATCATGAGTTTCCATTGCTGTCTGTATAAGCAACGGAAACATGACGGAGGGTCAAGCAAAGGAGGAAAAACACCTCAGGTAATAGCACACGACAGCAACAGGAAACCATATCTATGCATATACATCGTATTAGTGCTCCAGCATCAGCTCCACTCTCGCACCAAGACAATAATAGCTCATCACAGAAACTACACAATCTGGTACCACTCCGCCCACACAATAAACCGATCTGGCACACAGCAAGCTGAATCAATCATGGCACTTTATTATCCTGTCACTAGTCTGCTTCCTGCAAGTGTGTTTACCCTGTCCATGGCCCTGCAATCGTGGCTGTTCAGTGTACATTAAGACAGACATAATTGAGATTGTGGGCGGCCCAAAGTACAGGGCTCAACCTGCCGTCTTAAATCTGTCATACTGTCAAGAGTCACGGCAGCGGTGACCTATAGGAGGCTCTACCTTGGAGGTACTGCTGATGGCAATTTGTTGTTCGGGGCAGAGGGCCTCACCTATTTTAAGTTTATTGCTTTGCCACCAACAGAGAGCCCAAAGAAAGTGTGATCTATTGCTCAATTTCTGGCCTCAAATCTCCGCTTCTCGTCTTAATACACGTTAGGTGCTTCATGTTTGGCCTGTTACTTTCTTAAATCTCATTACCTCTTCATTTCATAGATGTATAGATGTATTCATGATTTGGTCTATTAAGGGTCAGACATATTCCAAGGTGTAATGAGTATACATACATACATATATATATATATATATATATATATATATATTATATATATATATATATGTATATATATATATATATATGTGTGTGTCAAAAACTCAAAGGAGGGCCAGTCATTCCCCATATAATGAAAGCTTAATAGTGCTCTATGTAACATACAAAATTATACAGGCATTCAATTTGAATTAATTGAAAACTCTTTAGATAGCAGCAGTCTCTCTCTAAATTAGATTACTGATGGCTGTGCTGAAAATTTGCCTTCACTTTGTATAAATTAAAGCTCTGGAAAAGCATTTACAAAATAACAAGATATAAATGGATGCAATCGTACTGTTGGAAAAGGTAGTTTTTACAATCACACCCCATATTAGAAATAATAGCTAAACCTTGCCTCAGCGGCTTGTTATTAATTACCTGGCAAATGGAACCTGTCTGTTTTCAAACTGAGTTATAGTGGTGGCGAGAGATCACCAAAGAAAATTAAACAGCAATCAAAGTACATTTCTATCATCATAATTCTGATTGTCAGCATCACCTTTCCAGAAATGGCTCACAGCAGCTTTGCAAACCTTTTTTTTTTTATCAAGCAGTTCAATTTTCCGTCGTTCGTATTTCATATTTATGACGCATTACAACCCTGGCATGAGTATATGGTGCATTCGTTTTGCTGGTATGTAACACTATTTATTAAACACGCAAAAAGGAGAAAGGCTGTCATGAAACTGGATCTCATTGATAGTCAGAGACGAGCTGTAATTTGTGGCCTTTTTGGATTTATGTACATGACAAACCGCAGCTTTAACAGAGCCTCAGGAAGTTGTTGTTTTTTTTTTTTTGAATCACACCGTACAATCAAGGAGTCTTGATTTTGCACTGCAAAAATTCACAGAGTAATTGGTTAAAACCTTAAAGAGCATGTACGTTTCTGGCGATGGCTCTTCAGACTGTGGCTTCTTTTATAGTGGGGGCTTGTATCAGCCTGGAGACCAATAAGTTATGAAATGTCAGGATCCTATGCATTCTAATTGAGTGTGGAACAGTTAATGGCTCTGGAAATTCAGCTGCTTGACGTCTTATTCCCCTGTGCGCCGTCTCACAGCCGAGCCCATGAGCCTCAATTAAATGACAAAATGGGTCCATTCTTGAAGATAACAACAATAAAAACACAAGCCTATAAGGCAATAATATCAGGTCTCACCTTGAATCAACAATGGCCTCAGCCTGCAGATGGCTCAGACACTGTGAGACGAGCCCAGACGGGTCTATTAGACTTCTTTCTTGACTATCAACTAATGTACTGATTATTTTTGGTCCATGAAAAACAAAATGCTGCAAAGATCTTCATTCCTTTTTTTTTTTTTTTTTTAACTGCAGGTAAAGCATATTAGAATGGTTTTGGTTTGTCAGATCAAAGGCAGAACTAAAATCAACTGATCAGTAAAACAGTCACCGATCAATTCAGCAGCTGATTCCTCAGCTAATTCTTCCTGCACATATATTGTAGGTGAAGACTGCGAGGGAGAAAGCGATTACATTTCTTCAAACTGAAATAGAGCAGGTGAAACTCAGCCTGTCAACTCAACGCCCACAGGAGTTTCTTTTTCAAGTTTCTCTCACACTCAAGCCTACTTTTTCCATCAAATTAGATCATGTCCCAAAATATATCCCCAAAAACTTAGTTACCTATGTGTTAGCGAGCAAAACTTTTAAAACTCAGAATCAATACAACCCAAAGCTCTTTCCATTTTCAGCAGATGTCTGCAATCTATAAATACATATGGAGCATGTCCTATTAAACTCTGTGTTATGGTGAGGAGGTAAATATTGACCCAGTCCTGATTGGAGTGGATTTTTTTCACACCCTTGCTTATTGTTTTTATAACTCTTTGACTTTAACCCCTTTACTGCTCCACTGATTTCATGCAACAAACAATAGTTTTTCAATAATTCAATTTATAGCTCACCATAAATGGAATTCAAAGGACAATGCTGTTGCAAATGAACACCAACGATGCTTTTGGCAACCCCATGTGCGGGCGGAAGGAGGGAATATTTATTTTACGCTTGCCTCACATTCCCATTAAAACGAAAAAGCTACATTTCCAAGCATGTGCTGTAAATGCAATATACAGAGTTGAAAGAGACAGATGGTAGAGTGAAAATCTCATGTGGCAGCAGTGTGCAGTGGTACCACTGCAGCCAGTGCCAAGGAAAAAAAAAATCCCCTCCAAACCATCTAAAGCCAGATTAGATCTATCAGTACATGTTCATGGGAATCTATCATGTTCCCGTTCACGTATGCGTCCACGTGGGCAGTCTGAGCTTGATACTCTCGTGGCCGAATCCCATTCATCATTCATTGTTGATGCCGAAGCCCCGAAAAGGTGATGTGTCGAAATGGATCTAAGACACAAGAGCTGAAATGAATTACCATCCTATTTATTTATCCAGGCCCTTCTGTCAATCACAGCAATAATCAGAGCTAACTCATTCAGATTTTGAGAAAATGAAGGATGCATTCCCTCCAATTTTCAATTTGGAAGTGGCCACTATGGCCATGATGAATGTCTGAATAGTCCATCTTTTTCCGCTCATTTCTCCTAACCTCTCCTGACAGCTTAGATATTGCCTACCTGGTAATTTGCTCTGCAATAATTGTTACTGTGAGATTTCCCCGAGCTTTTAACAAGCATCCTTAACACCCTCTGTAGGTGACAAAAGGCAATTACAAACACAAGTGCCCCAGCGTGACTGGTCATCAGCAGCTGCCACCTCCATTCCCCCAGACCCAACTGGTCCCATTAATGAAGACAAAACAAAAGACACGCAGACAGAGCCGGCAAACATTCGCTGTGAATAAGACTTTAATTAAAAGATATGAAACTGCTTTATTGATTAACAGCATCAGTGATTAAAGTGTACGCCTGACTTTTTTTCTTTTTTTTTTTTTCCAGTCCTGCTATTTTGTTCCGCTCAGAGATCATTTATTGTTGTGCAGCTGCTGTTTATTGATAAGCGTGTTTGATGAATGCAGATGCAGCTATTAGAAGGGTGGGCGTGCTGATGGAGCGATCATATTGCGCAAAGCACCAGGTCCAGGTGAGAACAGCTGTTGCAGCTCCGTCCGGTGGGACGCCATGTTTCACCGGCAACCTCGAGCGTGCATGTGCGAGCGTGCTGTTGTCAAGCTGCAACCGAAGAATTTGCAGCACCCTAACAACTCCGTGAATTTAATGGAACATCACCATAGCTCATCTCTGTCCAGCCCTAAAGCCTTAATTATTGGACTAATTGCTCTGGCTATATACATCTCACTGTAATCCACTGGTGATTACACTCTGTGTTCAATACTGGGCTTATCCTTTAATTAAAAGGATTACCAGCATTTTAAATGGAGCCATGCAGGATTAAACTCCTGAGAAATAGTGTCAAAAGTCGTTTTTTTTTTTTTTGCTTTTAAATAAATAAGCAGAGAAAGAAGTGCCTCATTTTGATCGTAATCAGGGGACTCAAGGCCTGGTCAGACAGTTCATTGCTGCCCTGCATGTTAGCTTTTTCAAAAAGCAGACTTACATCAGCATTAAACCATCATCCATATCTCCTTCCAATTAAAGTCTACAAAGTGCTGACACATTGTGCCCGGTGGGCTAACAATCAGTGCAAGTAGATGGATAATGATACAGTTCTGATCAGGGAGGACCTAAATGCGGTGAGAGCAAGGTGAAAGGGTGAATGAGATAATAATAATAATAATAATAATGATAAAAGAAACTCATTGTAATGCGGACGGTGCGATCTTCATCATGGCAAACTTTCAAGGCTTTTTTTCCTCCAAAGCAAGTGAGTTCAAAGTTCAGAGTCAGCCTACGTGGTCTGTGATTGAAAATCATTGGGTGAAGAGGGGATATTTCGGACGGCAACGGTGCCAGATTGGATCAGCCGGGGTTTGATGATGCCTTATGGATCAACACATGGTCTCTTAATGTAAACCCCTGTGAGAAACTTTGAGGGGCTACACATGCGCTGATTAGTATATGAATACATGAATATAAAGTATGTTCTGTTGATAACATCAGAGGCACGGCTGCTGCTTCAGTCACTCAATGTAACATCATTTTGTCTAATCAATACCTGGCCTCATCAATAATGGAGCAAAGCTATACGGCACCAATGAAGCAAACATGGGCAGGAGACACCTCCCCCCCCCTTCCCCATCCCCCCCCCCCGCAAGACTGTGTCAGTCAGAATCAAGAGCCGTTTGCCCATGCTAGAGCCTAACTGCATCATCAAACCCAAGTCTTCATTTGAATGTCCTAATTAGTTAATTAGTTGGTGGTTAAGGATGATATGAGCGTCTCATCAATCTCACTATCTTTAAAAATAAACACCCTGGGACGGCAGTGGTGAGTCGTTAGAATGCTGATAACTGTGGGAAGTCTGCGTGAAGAGGAGAGGTCTGCTCGTGACACTGTATTTCCAGAAACCACCCGGTGGCATGAAAAAGACTGAAGATCAATTTCTGTGAGCATTGTATGGATGGCAAACCAAGCATGACATAATGAGGAAACTATGAGGAGCTCAATTAATGTTTTTTCAAGCGTGACGTTTTTGGAATCCATTTACGTATAACTGATGGAAGAAAATGACACTTGGGCATAAGAATGAAAGCTGTTTTTGCATTCACGTGTGATTATAGTACAAGGTTACTTAAAGAAGATGTATTATGTTTTTGTTTTTTTTTCTTACAAGCTGATTCATTTTGGTGTTACTGAGACATCTGTGACATGCTTTGGTCATCATGATACAGCAAAGTGTCAAGTTTTAGGGGTGGAGAAAGACACGTTCAACACACCCAAGTTCCCAAATGGTTTTACGCCACCAACTTCTGACATCCAAACAGAGCAAGAAGGGAAGTTGTGGGTGGAGATAAAGATGCTCCTATCTAGGTCTGTGATGTCACAGCACCCTTTAAATCTTGAACAGCTCGCTGACTGACATATTTTCAGACTTAGGTTTGGTTGTGTAGAGTTTTTGAGTTAGTAGACACTTAGGCCCCGATCATACACCTCCTGCTAGCCACTACCCACTACTCGCTACCCGCAATGATTGCATTAGCAATCTTCCGCTTCCCTAAAGCCGCTACCCGCTATGTCAACTCCCTTACTCACATTGTAGGCGTGGCAATGGGCGTGTTTTTTGCGCTTTCCGCAAACTCTGTATCTTGCGATCGCGGGTTTAGGATAGCGGGTAGCGGGTGGTCAGACCGCTACCCAAAAATATTTTTATGTAGATATCAGTGCAGAGGAGGAGGAGAAGGAAGGAAGAGGAGGAAGCTCTACAGCAGAGTTCTAGACGAACTGCACACGAGAGCTGCTCTGATCTGGATGAAAAGACGCTCCATAGCAGTTTGCGGGTAGCAGGTAGAGCAACCTGCTCTTAAAGGCAATGGCTACTGACGCACTGATTGGTTAAACAGGTGGAACGACATAACCACTCCTATGCATAATATAGCGGATAGCGCAGGTAAAATTGTGGGTTTAGGGAGGTGGAAGATTGCGTTCTTTGCAGGGGGAACACTCCTCCCACTACATGCTATCCCTTAATAGCGGCTTTAGGAGGTTTGGCGGAAGATCGGGCCCTTAAGTCTCACACACACACACGCACACAGACACACACATATGCTCCCAAGCAGAGACTTTTCTTTTCCCCTACAAACGTGTGCCCTCTTTGAGAAATCTTTGTCATGTTTCAAATGTCAAAATGGCATTTGGTCACATGGCAGTTTTCACCCCAAAAGAATCCGTACTTTTCAAGTAAAGGTTTTATTAAAGATTACGGGAAAATTAACAGCAGTGAGCACAGAGGGCTAGTTCGTTCTTTACTTCGGCAAACAGAGCATATGCGAGAAAGAGGGTAGAAGAGGAGAAAAGAACAGGTTAAAAATAGTTAGTGGTTGCCAGCATATGATTGAGCTTCCAGAGCTCTGAAAATTCACTCTAATTATTCAATGGTATCCCTCTGTCATCCTCCCCTACACACATTCCTCTGCACGGAAGTACAAGTGACTCCAACTAATATACATAATTCTACTACTTAATTGGCACAGATCGGGTGAAAGTGGGCTAGGAAAAATCCTTAGAGAGTAATGGGGGCACATATCATTGGCTCCATCAGAACAGTAGTCCCAAAGGTGATATAGAAGTCAGCAAATATTTCACGAGCTGCGCTATCGAAGCACCTCACCTCTAGGGTCTTATGCGCTATCCTGCGAAGAACACTTCTGAAACCGTTACTCTGTCAGGTGTATTTATAGCAGGCCGAGCCATGACTGATGCTAATGCAATGGAAATTATGCAGTTCACTGTTACTGTCATAACAATACGTTAGATTTAAACAGGAAGGTTAACTAAACTATTCATTTAAGTTACTGTATGTGGGCCAACAGCATATGTCTGTGTACACAGACATGAATTAAGCCAAATGGTGCATTAACTTAAGTGTTTTCCGAGAAAACCTACCTTCAGTCTTCTTTTGATGAGTAAATCATTGTTAGATTAAAAACGTGCTCTGAGGCTAAACAGGCGATTGAGTCAAGTTACTGCTAAAGGAAAAAGCAAAGGTTGAAATGTACAGACAGTGGCTTTAATAATGGACTCTGAATGTAAATGTATCTGCCTCGAAAATCATTATTTGCCAAGAGAAAAAAAGAATAAAAGGAACAGGCAGTGTAAATCAGAAGGAGGCAAAGCAATAGTGTGCACCCAATTTCGAAAGTGCCAAAGGACCAGACATCAGACGCTATGACCGAGCACAAAAATGTGTGTGATGGGATCCACATAAAAGCTATCTGACAGAACTGCTGCAGCACAGGGGAACTGTGGTTTAAATAATGAATGCATTATGACAGAAACAAAAGTTCAAAACTGTGACATTATTTCATAATTATCTCCCTTTTTACTGCATGATGTCAAAATAATAGAGAAAGCCAAGTGTTGGAATGGCTTAAATGGCTCGCTGTATCTGGTGAGAGCAGCCATTTGCAGGAGTCGTTAGCGCTGATAATTAACTCTGTAAAATATCATAATAAGGTAGCAAATATGAGGATATTTTGCGGAACTGGTTGTACCCTCGGGTGCCACTGCTGTTCATTCAAAGTGCTTCTGGATGTAATTAGGAAATAAATAAAAAAAAAACATCCCACAGGCTCATGAATTTAAGAGTGGTTTCCCACCAGGACTGGATGAACAGCCTCGTAGTTCACTGCACAGTTCAGGTCGTACATGACAACACAGAAAGACAACTGTTAGCTGTGAGCTTGATATTTTCATCCTGTTATAGAGAATGGGGTTTTGCATTCATCTGTCTTGTGGCTGGGGTAGTATTAACTGATGGTTAAGCTGGTATTTATAAGATAAAATGACAAAAACACACTGACTTAGAACAGTTTTCACATTTATGCTCTGTAAGCAAATCTCTTTGTTTAAAACATCCAAATAAACTTCCTTTAAAGTTTTTCACTTTGGGATGGTTTGTCCTAGGAACCAGGCTTGATTAATTCTGCCATTGTCAAAAGAATTTTACAAATTAATCAATTAATTGAAAATCTCTGAATCCGTTGTTGAGACCCGAGGCATTATTAAAAGGGACGTACACTCACGGGCAGCTTTATTAGGTGCACCTCTTCGACCGCTTTGTGATGCAAATATCTGCCCAGTCGGCTCAATGCATTTAGGCATACTGTCATGGTCAAGAGGACAAGTCCAAAATGAGCATCAGAATGGTTAATTAAGTGACTCTGAATGCTGTGTGGTTGATGGTGTGTCACTGTACTGATCCTTCACAATGTCACTGAAAGTCCTGCTCTAAACTGGCCTAAATTGTTCAAGTATTGCATCACAGAAAGCAAAGTCATGGATGAACAATACATCAGTGAAAAGTCATAATCCCTCTGCCACACATAGACCCTGTTTTTTTTTTTTTTTTTTTTTTTAAAGAGTCTTAGAGGGTGTTTGCTATAAATGTAAATGGGCACAACTGGTCAGACAATCAAGTAGATGGGTGAGAGTGTTGCACAGAACTGCAGGAAAATCTGGACGGATATCAGGGGGTTCAGCTACATAATCCTATACAGTTCTTTACTGACAAAACAGCAGATGCAAAGGACTGTTCAGTGGAAGCAGCATCTACAGGTGCAAACCTGCTCAAAGAGGAGCCCTGATACGAGAACGTGAAACCTGAGCGCTCAAATTTTTTAATTTCTCCATGAAATGAATTTCGCAATGAAACACCAGTATTTAATTTATAACATGACAGGATCCTCTTTATTGTTTGGTTCACCACAAAAAGGACATTAAGATGACTTTTTAGATGAAAAACAATATTGGAAATAGAATATTCTTTGCTGCGTCCATGTGCGTTATTTGAATCTTACTAGCTGCTATTTTAGGCATCTGCATCCAGATGCCTATCATCACAGGGTTGGAGTTGAAGATGCCATAATACCCTTGCTTCGACTAACTCTCAGCTATCTGGCTTGAGTGGGCAGTACTGTGAGGATCAGGCTCTTTGCTCTTCTCAGTGCATTTAACACCTTCCAGCCTGATTTACTGTGTAAGAAAGTGCAGAAGACACAGGTGGATGCCTCCACAATCACCTGGATTACTGACAAACACATCACAGATTTTGTGAGACTGAATGGTTGCGTGTCTGAGCAGGTGGTCAGCAGCACAGGAGCACCACAGGGTACTGTACTCTCACCATTCCTCTTCACTCTGAACACCTCAGACCTCCAGCAGCAGTCAGAGTCCTGTCATCTGCAGAAATACTCAGATGACTCAGTTGTGGGGTGAATCAGTGATGGACAAAAGACTGAATACAGAGAACTAGTGGATCGCTTTGTGGCGCGGTGTGGGAACAATCATCTCATCTTGAGTGTGAATCTTGAATATCAATCATTATTAAAATGAAAGTTATTCTATTAATGCTGCAACAAATTTGTTGGCAACTTGAATCCAAATTTAAAACAACAGAACTATACTCAAATCAAAAGCTAGATTAAACAGAGGTGTATGACAGAGCTGAATAAACTGTCCCCAGTTTACTGACTAAGAATCAATTGAGTGCGTCCTCGCCCTCTGTGTGACTGGTCACACAAATTATCAAGTGCTATGATGAAATCCAAGGATACAGAGATTGTATTATGAACATAAAATGAAATAGACTTTCATCTTTTCCTAAGTTTAGGTTGTCACAAAACCAGAATGATAATTTATTTACCAGGTTATACATGTTATCAACAGTGTATGAGGAACAGTGCCTTAATTGAAACCAAAAACTGCAAAAAAAAAAAAAAAAAAAAAAAAAATAACCTAATAGTGAAGCAACCTCACAATAAAAGGTTTACACTATATCAGAACAAATTGTGGCCACTAAAGGAATCAATTTTTGACATTTCACCTCCTTCTATAAAGAGTTCCCTGACCCTGGCTCTTAAATTTACAGCTCTGTGCAGCCTCTATCAAAGTGTTTGTCAGCAATGCATTTTGTTGAAAGTTTTAGTGTAACACATTGCTGATCATGACATGTATGGATTTAATGGGCCCTTGAGGCACCCTTATATATCTTATGTCGTTCATACAGGATAAATATCTGAGCTCTGGGTATAATAACGCAGGGGGAGATTTGTGGATGGGACTGGTTTTTCTAATCTTATATCTATTAAAGTGCTTCCGAATGAATCATCAAAACTGTTGATGTCACGGAAGGCTTGTTAGTTGAACCCTGGAGTCGATAACAATTTCTGTTGGGGTTAGTAGGAATGGTAACAAACTAGAGGTTTTAGAAACAATTATATCATTTAATGAGAAATATATAGCAAGTGAGCAAATACCTATTATCTGTATTTACATTTGTTGTCTCTAAAAGGAGAAGACCTCATTTTTTAAATAATGCAGGAACACATAGTGATAAAATGTGAACTGGTTAACTGACTAATTGATTTCCTTCCTTTGTCAAGGTTAATGTGGAAACTCAGTCAGATATGTTATATTGAATAATGCTTAACTCTTCTGCAAAACGAAATGCATTGCTGCATCATATTATCAGGGAAGAAAATATACTGTTATGAAGTATGAAATTATAATTGAAATGAATATCTGAACTAGAACAGCACTCGGAGAGTACAGACCTCCGCCAAGCACAACAGTTCTCCCGTATAGTGATTTACACCATAAATATTAGTTGTACATATAGCACTGACAATATGGGACCGCAAAAAAAGTACCATATCTTCCTTTATTTTGCGATGCCCACAAAAATAAATAATATTGCTATAAAGATTTCATGCAATATTTGTTTCCAAAGTCACTATATTGAAATTAAACAACCTCAATGCCTTATAATTTCCATTTATTTACAAATTTCCGCCTTCTGTATCAGATCTGGATCAGCCTTTGAAATTTGATTGAGGTTCCCATTGTCAATCCCTGGTTTAAATTTCATCAGTTTTGGTCAATGATTACTGGAGATATTGAGAAACAAAATTTTTGGCCCCATTTACCACAATGCTTTTTGAAAGTGATCCAGAATCCCGGATTTCTTCCGGATCACACCCTCCCATTTTTCTTGTGAAACTACCCTGTTTCAAATCCAGCCTGATGTCCAGGTGAACACCTGGGTATCTGCAGTCTCCTCTCCCATAATAGAAATGCCATTCCTCTTAATCCCTGGTTCTCCTAAAATTGTCTCCTTTTTCTTGTTCATGTTTAGGATGAGCCAGATGTTTTCACATCATGCCACAAGAGTGGTCAACAGGTTCTGTCCTCTCCGCTTCCTATTTCCCACTGACGCGCTCAGCAGAGCCATCTGTGTATTTCTGCAGGTGACAAGAGTCTGCTGACTTGTTCTGTCTGAGGTGTACAGTGAAGAGGAATGGTGAGCCTGTGGTGCTCCTAAACTGCTGACCACTATCGCAGACACAGCCTTTCAGTTTAACTGCAGTGAGATATTCAAAAATCCATCTCTGCTGCCTGCTTTGTCCAGATGAAAATGTGTTTGCTGAACCAGGTAGATGATGGCATCTTCAACTTTAACCCCATGACAGCTGTTAAAGGCTGGTTAAGAGATTTTTTTGGGTGACATGGCATCTGCTGAAACTAAAGATCAACAAAAAAAGCAAGTATGAGCACAAACCCTCCCCCTGTCATTCACTGCAATGTTTGTCATGGTTTGGGGAGCAGTTTATGGAGCCAGGGATGTGTATAAAGACTTTTTTTTTGACAAAAAAGGGTAGTGGGTTAGAAATAACATAAGTGTAGGTGTTGAAACAAGGCACAGCACCCTTCATAGTGCTGGAACCTTCTCGGTTTGAGGTTGAAGAGGTGGTTTAAGCAAAAAGGAACACTACAAATCCGACTTTTCGTTTCCTCCAAGAAACACAACCCACTAACCAGGTTTCTTTTGAGAATCTGAGAGTAGAGAACTACTCAAGCTGAGGATTTCCTCTAAAGCAGCAGAGATGACTTCTTCCATTGCGGTGAGAGGCTGTTCGGTTAGCCCAGGGAGAGGGATCATGAGTACAATATTGACTTTAAATTACAGCAATAGCTGCTGCTCATGCTGTCTCAGGACCACACTGTGGATCAAACACGAAGATCAGGCCCGGATTAGGGGAAAGCCACTGACAGGCAGAGCCGCCTCTGTGCTCCGCCAACACCAACACTCACACAGCGCCGCCTAAATCTCACACTAAGCTCTCCCCCGCCTCACAACATGCAACACGCAGACCTTACACTCCCCTCATTTGGATTTCAAATCCACGATTGATTACCGAACAGAATGATCTAAACACGAAGCATAAGGGTGGCAGGTCGCGTCTGCAGACTTTGTCAGGATGGATCTGTTCTGAGGACCAGAGGATGACAATATTTCCTCCCTGGCTTACACTTTTTCTTACAGAATACAGCCGTGTTCGCCTAACATCTTCTAAGTGGGCTTTTACTTCCTGTATGCTGAAAGTTAACCACAAATAACAACATGGGTGATGTTCTGGGATTCATAGCCTCCGCTCAGGGAGGAGTGGATGATATGACTGGTGTGATAAATGATCATGGCTTGTGCCTGGCCTGACAAAGAAACTGCAGAAGCGATCTGCATATGTGCCATCCTTTCGCTATCATTAGGTGTAATTGGGACTCATGGTGAGGCATGTTCTTTGTCCAGAGTGGAAGTATTGGGAATGAAGCTGCTGCTCACTAATAGAACGAGCTACAGAGGGAGGCATGTCCAGACCACTGCTCCAGTAATAATACAATCCACTAATGCCGCAGTCCTGACCTGAACGGCTAATCAACAGATATGTGCATGTGTCAAATCCGTCCAAGTTTAATTTCAAACTGGGTCTGTTGTCATATCAGACACCCCTTTTTGATGTCGGTTGTGTGCACACAGGGGCCATTATTGGCATCTGCCTGATGAAGCCAGAGCATGTTCCCTCGCCATAAACACACTACTGATTACAGTGCTGCTCATTAGCTGTAATGGGAATGAATGTGGAATTTACAGCATTGTGTAACAAGGTCAAAACAGACTTGTGAATTGTCGTATTTATGCAGCACATCCTGCTGCACTATTATTCATCGTTACGAATTTCCAAACAACATACTTTACGCAGTATGTTGAGACTAAACTGGCAGAGCAATGTTAAACGTGTAGCGGTAAATGTGTGTCCTTGTTGCCCATGTTTCTCAATGAAACACTTCAAATCCCCATATGCACCCATATAGTGCAGTAGAGTAAGTTCTGGCAGCATCAGAAACCCAAAGTCTTTGTTTTATGACCTCAGTCTGTATATCCTTTCCTCTCCTCTGAATCCCCCCCCCCACACACACACACCATCTTTAGCATTTAGAATTAATTGCACAGTTATCCTTAAATTAATTCCTAACTGTTTTACAACACACACAGAGAAAAGGGCAAACCAATTATTATTCTGTTTTCACCTTACAGAGAGGGAAATTATGCAAATGATCTTCCCTACATGAGAAGGAAAAGGGGCTTTATTTTCCTCGGCAGATGCTGCTTAGACAGTCTAGCGTTCTGTGGGGGACAGGAAGTGGGGATGCTGAGAAGATCTGATCGCTCCACCTGGCTTCCTACCGACTCCATATCTGAACAATAATAGAAAACACACTGATTAATTATTCATTTCAGAGAATTGTTTGTTCTATATCCTGTGCTGGACAACTAAGGTTAAAAGGAATGTTCTAGCCGATGTCTGGAAGTATTTACAACTTCTGTGCTTATGAGCTAGAGGTGTTTCTTGATGGAAGACAAAGTCCCTGGGCGAGTCAGCCTTGCAAAATGTTTTATTTGCTTCTTTCCCAGGAAATGAATACGTTCTAAGATGGAGCAGTGAGCCTGGGAGCCAGACGTCACAATGTGACTGACAGGACGGCAACGAGCAGTGCTCGGTTTCAAAGGGGACGGGGGGCATCTCACCTCCCCAGGATGCTCTGCACTTTTGACCACGGCGAGTGTTTATTAATCTGAGACCTTGAGACCTCGGAGAAGTTGCTAAATAACAACAACAGCAGAGACACGCAGCATTTCCAACTTCTTAACAGTCAAGAACCATAATGCTTTGCGAGCTGATTTAAAACCAGCTTCTCCTTCCAAGGTGGAACAAACACAAGCTTTAATGAGCTGTAATGATGAGTTAAGGTCAAAGCACTTATCATCTTTACAAATCAGGAGAAGATGTGCGCATGGAAATAAGCTCCCATGAGTATCCATCATCACCTCAGAAAACTGCATGCAGTGGCACAGCTCCAGGTGCTCGAGCAAATTGGGCTTTTCGATGTGGAATGGATCAAACGTCGGCTCAATATCCATTATTCTCTCCAACTGTGATCTGCTGAAGCTCTGTGAGTGGGTGAGGGTAATTGTGTACCTCATTGTGCATGTGTTTGGACCAAACTTAATCATAATGTCAGGCTGTTAATAAAAGGTTATTAAAGGAACAAAGATCCAGGTTTTACATATGTTAGGCAGGGGAGGTCTCGGGAACCCCTGTCTCTGAGGTAAACATGGACCCTCATGACAAATGATGCTCATGCTGAGATCAGATAGTTAACAAGAGATCCCCTTATTAACCAGGTCTGCATGGATAATTGGCACTTGAGCCTTACATTTTGAATCTGGCCTGAGCAGTGTCATTTATCAAGAACCAGAGCATGCTGTCAGGGCTCCATAATAAGATGCGGTAACTGATGAATCAAGATTAAGCAGCTCGACTTAGAACGAAGGAGGAGAAAATGGGCCACAGCTACGTTGGAAGGGCTTGGCTTAATATTCATAACATTAAAGTGGTGTTATTCTTTACAGGGAGGGATCTTTCCAGCAGTAGAAGTCATCAAAGTTCGTAAAGTATCTCCGGCTTGGAGTATCATGACAAAGAGGTTCAGTCAGTTTCTGTAGCATCCTACAGATTCTGAGACAGTTAAAAAATGGAAAAACCCTGGTTGTATTATAATAATTCTTCTTCTTATTAGAACATTTGATAAGTTATTTTGAGGAGTTTAACAAATACGATAGTATTTTAAATCCATTTGATGGCAACATGGTGCGGTCTGAAGATGTCACGCTCGGCACTGGAAAATAACAATGGGTGACTCTCACCATTTTATCTCTTTTTTCTTTTAAGCATTAGTAATTTGCAGATTCACTGAGAATATAAATCCCAGAGCCAAGTCCACAGTGCTTTATTTGCGATGCCGCCATAAGTATGAGTTATGAGACTCAAATATATCTCACTGCTGCCTTGGATTCAGTTTCGACTATTCCTCTCAGTTAGAGCACTCTGCTGTTATTACACTATTTAATCTGAATTAGCTAAACAATAAAGATGCTCATTATGTTTATCACAGCTGTACAAGTGTATCAAGCAAAAAATAATGATATAAGAACATAACATTTCCTCATCAGAGCAACAATAATTAGGTGCATTTGTATCAGGCCATTTGTATCCACAGTCTGCAGTGGCTCGTCACTGGTTAGGTGGTGTTAAATAGCTGTATGTGTGTGATATAGGTGAGCACGTGTGTGTTCTCCATCCTTCCATTTGTCTCACTGGTATATAAGTGCAGTTAATTACAGATGATGGGCTAGTGATCAGCTGCAGGTATGGGAGCCACCTCAGGCCTCGCCCAGCCATGCAGCTGCACTCTCCTGCTCTGTCAGGATACTTTGGCAGCGTCTCCTTTCCTGAAGTCTCCAGCTGTCCAGTGGGGTGCGCCAAGTCACAGCAGGAGTGCCTGTCTCTCTGTCTATGGCCCCTCTCTTTTTGGAGTGTGAGGTGTGTGTGTGTTTGGGAGGTGGGGTGGGGTGGGGGGGGGGTGTCCTCTCTGCACTCACATTGCTCACTAGCAGAAGGAGCATGCTGCCAGCACCCAGCATGTCTGCCCACACGCCCCTGCCCTGCCGGTTAGACCTCACGGTTGGAGGAGATGATGGAGAGAATCTGGGATCTAGGAGGGGGGTGGATCCAGAGGAATCTGAGAGAAAAACAGGCAGAAGCACGGGAAGCTTTACCTCCATCCCACAAGCCGAGCCTCGGACAGCCCGACCTGATATGGTAGTCTGAATCTCCTTGTTGGCTTTATTTGGGGGGGGGTGTACTGTGAAATGACCGCTGAGATGTGCTTGGTTTTGTATTATCACTCCCCCTTTTCTACGCACTGTTCATTCTACAGGCAATTTTTTTTTCTTAGCAGAGGTGCTTAAAGTTGATTGTGATGTCGACAGTTCAGTTTTACATTTTAACTAATATTAAAAGGCTTAATACTGAGCAACCTCAACAAATTTAGAAAAAATCTAATTAAAATAAAATAAAAATAAATAAAAAACATAGGACATAATATAAAGAAAGACATACCTATAGAACAGAATTGCAAATATTTAAAATCGGATGCAACATTGTAATACACATCTGCCTTGATAATTAGAATATTTATATCATATTTTAAATAAGTGAGTCCTAGCAGACAAAGAAAACAGACAAACTGGATTTTTATAATATGCAAAGACATCTGACTAAAGCTGAACTGCAACAAAATATGTAACAAATGCTTAGAAGAAAAAACAGCAATCAGATAATGGTAATCATCAGCTTTGGGACAAATTCTCAACAATAAATCCTCAACCATATATATAAATAACTGGAGCTCATTACCACCAGATGGTATTACTTTCATGTGCCCACAGGGGGCTCTAGTGTACCGCAGATTTTACTGCCCAGAGAGTGTTAACTGCAGCTCAGAGACCACAGCTACTGATTGTGTTGAGGGGAGACCTTTTGAACTGCCGTGTTATACAATTGATGCAAACATTAACGAAGCTTATGCACAAATCACAATATAAGCAGACTGTAATGTGCAAATTAAATGCAGAACAGCGCAGATATAACAAAAGACAAATATAATTGTACTCTTAATGTGACGTAGCTCTGCATCAAAAAGGCACAAAAATGGTGAAAAGTCCAAGTAAAAACATACCTCATCTCAGTACTTATATCTGTCCATATATATGTGTGTGTGTGTGTGTGTGTGTGTGTATGTGTGTGCGCACACGTCTGTATGAAATTCCAAGGTGGTGAACAGTACTTGATGAGCTAGCTCTGGAGACCTCTGAATTTTAATGATGTTGGAGATGATATTGTGTGTCCTTCAGCTTGTTATACTGACACAAGCACTCCATAAATCATCATACCTAGCTATCGTAAAATCAATACCAAACTGCTACCTCAGCGCTAACCCGTAATAAGTTTTTCAGCCATCTAACAGCTTAAACTTTGCTGTAATGCCGTTCGACCTATAGGTTAAGATCAGAGCATGCTTAATTTGTTTTGTAATAGAGACTTTCTAATCCTTAATGAAGCGCCTATTAGGGAGGCTTTTGTTGGCACATTGGTGATCAGTTGGTGGAACAGCCACTGCAATTAAGTTTGAATCTTTGTCCTGGAGCAAAAAAAAAAAAAAAAAAAGAAAAAAGGAAGAAAGAAAGAAAAAAGGAAAATAAAAAAAGGGCAGTGGAAAAAAAGGAAGCTTGAGTGGTCAATAAATGTTAATCCAGTCAGAACTCGTCTGTGCCTTTGAAAAGGACTCATGCTGGGTTTTTTTTTTTTCACATGCACTTGTTTCATCCTTCTCCTCAGAGAGGCTATCCCTTAAGGATGCTGCCACTGATCCTGAGACAAGACTACCACTCACTAATAAGAGTCCATGTGTAAGCAATATTGTTCACATTAAATACATTATTAGTGAGCGCTCTGCAAAACATAAGCCATAAATGCGTCCACATAAATAAATGGATGGCTACAGCTTTTCCACAGGCAAAGAGGAAATAATGGGACTGCCTTTAGGTTTTATAGTTATGAAGTGAATTAAATTCTTCATGGCTCAACAAAGCAGTGTAGTACTACTTTTGTTTTTGCCTCCTTTCCACACTCAAATGATCCCTGCATGCTTTGTTCAAGCTGCAACCAAGATGCAAATAACAACAGAAAACACAAAAATGACAAGCCTCATGTAACCTTGTGGGGTTTGTTTTTTCAGAATGATAGCTATAACTGGGGCAGCATTTCTGAGACACACAACATATGTAAAAGCCTTTGCACAAGAGAGAAGCCATTGCCACAATTTCTGAAGCGTAAACAGCCCATGAAAGTCAAATGGATATGTGGCATAATCTGAGACGGCGAGTCGCTGCTTCAAAAACAGCCCTAACAAGCCACGAATCCAGACAACAACGACAGCGGTAGCATGCTTTTAAAAAACGCTCCACAGGTGACCAAGTTCCAACATCATCCAGCAAATTAAATTAGAGCGGTAGGGCACTTTCACCAAAGAACAGAACTCCTTTGTGCTTCTCTCATCACAAAAAGTGATAACAAACGAGGATCAGTGCAACAACGAGACGTTTCATCACTGCCAGCGAATGCGTGTTAGTATTAACAGGCTAACACGGGTCACCACCCCAAAAATTTCAAGTGTGAAAGATTAAGCATTAAAAGTGACCTGGCATCAGCATCAGCTCGTTATTCGTGTTTTTTGGCAGGGGTAACACCCTCGTACCCGCCGATGCTGGGGACACCGACTTTGGCTGTGATTTACACACAGTGAGAGGTGGTAACCAGTTGTCAGAGGTCTTGCTGGCTGACACTGAAACATCTGTGTTTAGGGTCTGTTGCTGATTACACATCAGACAAAGCAGGAAGAAGATGATAGAGGCCTGACGACAGAAAAACATATGTGGCTTACACGCAGAAGCAAGTAATTAGGGCATTACAAGAAAAAAATTCCTGAGATTTTTTTTTCTTTTTTTTTCCTTTTTCCTGATGTGAACTTTTCTGTCTGTGCCTAATTCAGAAGTTGGAAAAAAAAAAACAATCCATCAGCCAGACCCAGCAGTTCAGGCGTGTTGAACTGAAGAAGAAAATTAAGAAGAAAGAAAAGTTCAGTTTTGAGATTTTTTTTTTTAATTTTCTTGCTTATGTAACCGTTCCAAAGAGAAAATAAATATTATTTTCTTATATAAATTATTATTATTATTTTATTTTGAACCCTTGTTAAGAGACGTACTCTTAGTGAAAAGTTAAAGAAATCTGTGAAATTCTTGAGAATAATATGTCATTTAAATCAGGCTGGAAAACTAGGCTGCAGCTGTTTATATATAAAATAAATCTATTGTTTCTTTTTTTTAAGTATATACATATATATATATATATATATATATATATATATATATATATATATATATATATATATATATTATCTGACAAATGCAACATTGAGTCTGGCTTTTCTGGAGTGTTTCATTGGTAAGTTATAAAGTTTTTCTATGAAAACAAAACAAAAGTAAAAATAAAAAAAACCCAATCAACTTCAAATCAGTAAATTATTCATTTATTTATTGTGTAATGGTCACAACTATTTAAGTTTTTATCTTTCTGACTTAAATTGAGTCCCATCCATACTACATCCCAGTTCAAGAGCAAAGCAACAGCAACTGAACAAATGTTTCAGGGGAAGTTCCAGTCTCACAAGAATGTGTGCTGAACTGACACACTTTCCACGTGTGCATAATCATGAGTCAATACTGCAACAACACGATAAGCATCTCGAGGTGAAGGACGGTTTTCGCAACATCTTCAGCGTTTTGTTGGCTCACGGAAATAGACCATCAAGCCTGATTGAAAGAAAGATGCCGACACTTTGCGGAGGAGGCTTTTATTTAAATATGAGGGTAAATTGGATCACCGTGGTGTATCGCATGGCTGTCAGGGCCTCCCGTGTGGCTCTGATGGGGCTGTTAGGGACTGGCAAGGCCAGGATGGGGCAGGGAGGGGAGGGGAAGATTTACTTATAAGGCCAGAGCTGGAACCCGTCAGTGTGGGTGAGTCGGGTCATCTGCAGCGTGACCTGCCACCTCTCACGGAGCTTTGAAAAGTGCAATCTGACCCCAGTGCTGAGCAATTGTCCCTCACTGTCACCAGTCTGCGTCATCTAAATGGAAACCTCTTACGACTGTTTTATAATCCTGTTTCTTTTCTTTCTTTTCTTTTTTTTTGCTGTCTACATGTGCAATTTGTAAAATATTAACTTGATAATCATTATGACTTCACATAAGATCAAAGTAAAAATAAAAAAAAAGACAAAAAGGTTTAATTAGAAAATAGTAAGAATCATCAGAGTGCAACATCTGCGTTTGAAAAAAAAAAAAAAAATCACTCCCATGCCTTTTAATTTGAGCCACACAGCAGCATCCACTGCTTCAGATGTAGTTTTTCACAACTGTATGATCTGCCAAAAAGTCCAGTCTCGCCCTTTGTTGAGCATCTACAGAGAAAGAAACGCGGCTAATAAAGGTCTCTTTATGATGAGGCTCCTGCACACAGAACCACAAAAAAAAAAAAAAACTTAAGAGAAATATCTATCAGGAGGTGGGAATTACATTGCCCTGTGCTGGGATGGGAAAAATGAAGCAGGCATTTCTGAGCTTGCCGGCAACATAACCTTCAGATACATCCTATTTTTCATTAGAGTTGTGTCAGGCAGCTATGCCTTTAATAACATTCATCCCCATACCAAGGAGAGGATAACTCAAGCTTTAGGCACATAATGAATGGGAGAACGGGCCCTGGCGCTGTTAAGAACAGGAGGGCTTGCCAAACAGGCAGAGTTGCACTGCTGCACTCGTGGCAAGCCTTTCACAGCACGCCGTCCTCCCCGTTTTAACGCCATGCAAATGAACAGTCGCGGGCTTCCTGAGGTGGCTCTCTAATATGGCCCTGTTAATTACTGTCATTAAAGCCGGGGCTGGAAGACAATGCTAACAAGCCACCGGCCTCATGATCTCTACATTTGAAAGCCATTTAGGTGATAAAAAAAAAAACCCACATCACAACACGAGTAAGAAAACTGCAAATTGCTAAATTTGCTGACATAGTGGAAAAATTTATGCTGACTCTCAGAAGCCCGCCGGTGATGGATGCATTCTTGACACAGTCTTGGTGTTTAGACTTAAGAAATAATGAGTATCAATGTCCCAGCCGTGGAATATGCAAAGATGAAAGAGCGCTGTGTGGGTTTAATTAAAGGAAGGAAAGACGGGAGCTTTTGAAGAGAGTGACCCGACATGATCAGGTTCTTATCGCTGTCATTTTTGAGCTGAAATGTGGCCAGAAATGTAAAGACTGTGCTACAACTCACATATAATGTCTCGTTAAGTCAGTCCGCCGATGTTAAATATAGCTCAGAGATCTTTTTTTTTTTGTTTTGGTTTATGTGTACGACATAACATATGTATAAAACATGTGGGTGGCTCTGAACAAGGGCAGTTTTGTTTAAAGAACAGTTGAATTGGTTTTCACTGCATCATTACAGCCACGGGGGTGTGGGCATTCATTGTTTCCACAGTCAAGTAAAGTATTTTGTTTTACAAATGCCCTCTGGCAATTCACACTTCCTAAAACAGAGGAGGAGAAAAAATGTTTCTCATACTTCAGAGAGCAAACCAAAATATACCCTATTATGTCTGTGATGCATCAAATCCCTTGTGTGGCCGTGAATTTAGTTTCTCCTCTAAAACTGGAGGGTGACATGGTCAATATATTCAACACACAAGGCCACTTCCAAGCTAATATAGAGGACTTTTCTCTCCTTTTTCGCTTCCCCGTCTCAGCTTCACTTTTTCACTCTCATTTCCTTTCCTGTTTCTCAAACGTCTGTGCTGTTGAGGACAAATCAAAAGCTCTATTTTACTAATGTAACACTGAGCAGACTGTGAGGTGGCTGTGGGGATAATGAGGGACTGCAGAGATGTGAAACAGACAGACTGAAATGGATAATTAGGACAGAAAGTTTCTGCGATGCCAATGACTCTCCACGGGAAATAGGATAATTAAGTTCTATGTGAAATCTCGGTACCGTGTATCTATATAAAACTGTTCGTCCGGTTCACTCCTTTCATTACAACTTTTCATTTCGTTACAACCGAGTTCTGTTTAACTCAAGGTGCAGCCCTTACCTCTGTTTCAGAGGAATGTCAGAGTGAACATTCCTTATAACTACCTGTGAATATATTTTGCATGATTACCGGTTTGACCTGCCAGAGGAATACATGTCTCGTCCTTTCGCAAGACTGCCCATCATTGCTCATCGGGCACGCCGAGCAGCATTGTTGTGAAGTGTTGGCATCAGCGATGAAGGCTACGGTGGCATGCCAAATAAAAGGACAGGAGTATTTAATAGTCTGGTGCAGGAAAACTGGATAATAAGCCGCAATAGCTGTTAAAAGACATTTCAGGGAGATATCATGCTATGTTGCTCTATTATGACTAGATTTCTCCTTGACAATATGAAAAGATCAAATCAATATCTACTGAGATTTTTATGATCCACGAGCCGGCCCCATCCAGTTACCCCTTCCAGAGCTGTATGGTCTGACATCACCACAGCAACATTAGCCCTTTCCCTGCTTCTGCGGAAATATGTAACTTCAATTAGTGGAATGCTTTACAAAATGACCGGCATTTTGGATTTGCTCCCAAATGTTGCTGTTTAGCTATTGATTACAGGACCCATTGTGTTCCACTTTCAAGCAATTCAATTAGGAGTCATTAGTCCTCTGAGTGATTACCAGTGGCCTATCGATAGAGCGAAAGGACACACTAATTAAAGGGCATTTAAATGTTTTCCAGTGACTAGTAATGGGGAGAAACACAGCATTTAAAATGCAGTTTGAGGGAAAATATCCTTGCACAGCAAACGCCCGACATAACATGTTCACTTTGCTCTCTGCAAATTCCCTTTATAGACACATATACGGTAATGGATCCCACAGGAATGCTAAAATGTGGTCTTACAACTGTCACCAAGAAGCTACCGTCGCTGATAAAACGCAGGTAAACATTCAGATGCTTCATTCATCCACTTAAGAAAAAAAAAAAAAGACAGATAAATGGCAGAACTGATGTAGAAGTGCAGTAGGAATTTACGGCACATATGTGAAATTGAATATTCCACTAAAAGCAGGGTATGCATTATCTTTCATTTTTAATTGACTGTCAGTGTTGTATATCTTTAAATTCAATGTTCCATTGATAGAAAGGCACTTTCACTGCCTATCATGAAGTTAATTCCACTCTTAGACGAAGCGTATTGATTATATTGACCGTGTGTGCTTTCCTGTATTATGATATGTTGCTACTTTTCTTATTACTCATTATGCCATGGAAGTTATGAACAGAAGCAAGAGGTGGTGCGTGCATGACCTAGACAGAAGACATTGTTATTGTTAAATACACATTTAAAAGTAGCTCATCTTATTTAGAACGTTATAACAGACAAATAAACTAAAAGGCTCATATTTCATTTCCACATTTTTTCCCAGAGACTCATCAGCCACATAAGGACACTACACATCCACCTCCTGCGGAGGCAATTGCTTTGTCTTAGCATAGCGAGAGAGATATTGATTAAAATATGATAAGAAAAAGCTCTAGTCCCAAGGCAGAGTTTCCACAGCTATGATTAAATGTACTGTACAAAGTTAGAGCCTATATCTCAGACTGAAGCCAGCGGTGCCTTTATATGCAGCAAATTAGCCCTCCCGCTAATGCAGCGTCAGACGGCGTGAAGTTTCCAAATAGTGTCTTTTCTCATGTTGAAGAAAATGCTCTAAATGGCTACGTACATGTTTTATGGGAAGTATTTCCAAAAATATTCCAAACTTAATCACAAGTTATAATAAACTTGCATAACTTCCCTTTGTGGGGGATTTTTAAATTAATACTGATCCGAACTGAACTGCAGTATTTGATGACATCACTACAACAGACATTAGTGGGGTTTTTTTTGTTTTTTTTGGGGGGGGGGGCAAACAAACACTATTTGGCAAACATTTGTTTGAGATAGAAGGTGACAACTGAGATAAGAACAAAAAGAAAGGCACAAACACAACAAGCCATGTTGGTATTATACAGGATGTCATGTGATATTTCAGTGAACAAGAACTTTATTCCAGATGGAGATGCTCAGAGGGGACAACACTGTCCAGGAGACACCAGTGACATGGAGGTCAGCTGACAGTTTAAAGGCAGCACAGTTAGGTCATTTTGAGATAGACTAAAGACATTTCAACAATTAGTCTGCATATAAACATCTTTAGTAACTCAATTACCAAATAGTAAGCAAATATTCAACTTGTGTTTTACTAAGCATAAGTTGAATTTCAAACTTTGTCACCCCCCCGAAAAAAAAAAAATCTACAACTATTTGCAGCTCAGCTGGACATTAATATGATTTTCTAATGTGTCAAAAATACAAATAAAGTACTTTTAAATGCAAAAAAAAATACATACTGTTAGGTGTAGCAGCCAGCCTTTTCCTTTATGGAGGTGCCTTGGTCAAACGGTTACTGTTTTAGGAAGCCAGGTGCCGCTGAGACCCGTGCAGGGTGGAGCTCTGCCTATCTCCCAAAGAAGGACGAGCTCCAGCCGACTCCCGTGACCCTGAATAGAAAGAAGCAGGTATAGATAACAGATTCAGGGATAGATGTTTCCAACGGCGAGCACACGCTGCTGTTTTGCTGAACATCATACATTATTCTTGCTAGTTTTTAGCTAAATTTTATGGCAAAACAAAATGTTGGGGCAGCGCAGTGGCTTGGTGGTCAGCACTGTTGCCTCACAGCAAGAATTCCTGGTTTGAACCTCAGCAGGGGTCTTTCTGTGTGGAGTTTCTTCCCGTGCTTGCGTGGGTTTCCTCCGGGTACTCCAGCTTCCTCCCACAGTCCAAAGACATGCATGTCAGGTTAATTGGTGGTTCTAAATTGCCAGTAGAAGTGATTGTGAGTGTGCGTGGTTGTTCATCTACATGTGGCCCTGCGATAGACTGGTGACCTGTCCAGGTTGTACCCCTGCTTTTTGCCTGAAGAGATCTGGGATAGACTCCAGAAGATCCCCGTGACCCTAAATAGGACTAAATGGGTATGGATGATGGATGGATGGAACAACATGCTTTTATATGGAAACTCACCCTAACTCAGGACTTATGGAGTTTTGTGTGGTGGTGCGGCTTCTCATGCAGTGGTGATGGCGGAGTCCTCAGGTGAAGCAGAAGATTATTATTATTTTTAGAATTCCATCCGCCACCATGATTTACACAACTACAGCATACTTGGTATAGCATGGTGCTATAAACTATTACGGCAATTCAACATGATGTCGTGAGACAACTATGACTCCATGAAGACTTCATTAATGGACTTCACGTGATGTACTCTTTAATCTCACATGCAAACAGTTTAATGTGCACGCAGTCCCTTTGGCACGTCTGAACAAAACTAGGGATGCAACGGTACAAGTGGCTCATGGTACGGTCCATACCGCGGTTTTTGTGTCACGGTTTCGGTATGGATTCGGTACAGTTTCAGGCCACCCGCTACCCTAAACCCGCGATCGCAAGATACCAAGTTTGCGGAAAGCGCAGCTCGCATGTTGGCGTGGAAAAGAGTGCGTCCAAATGGCATAAATGTGCGTCCACCTGGTCACATGTGGACGTGCACAAACAGCTCTACCTCTCGATTATGCATCACCGTATTACTTGCATACGTTTTTATTCTCTTGAGGTCGGAAGATGTCTGGTCAGCAGTTGTGGTGGATGTGGGAATAGTCACGGCCAGACACGTCAGTCTGTACAGCTGTGACATGATCTCATTCAGATGTCTGCTGTGGAGGAAACCAAGGAGATCTTTGTCAAGCTGGAAAAGGTTGGATGCGGGAATTTATTTCCGATATGTCTGAAACTGTTGGTGGTCGAGGAGGGACAGGAACATTAATTGTTCGTGATCTTTAAATGCGCATCCAATCATTCGTTCTGCAGTATTCTAAAAAGCACATCAGCTGCGCCAAGACGCACAACTGGTAACAACTGGATCTTAAGCAGGTAAGATCGCGGGTTTAGGGAGGTGGAAGATTGCGTTCTGTTAACTGTTAACTCTTTTCACTCCCTCGCCCGTGTATTCAACAGCAAAACCAAAATGCTCCCACACCGGTGATTTAAAAAAGTTTTTCCCAATTTCTCCGCTACCGCTGACCATGCCTCCTTGTTTTTTTTTTTCTGCATCTATGAGCTGCAGTCAACCGGCCAAAGTATGATAGGCTGGTCACTGTGAGTGAGTGGAGGCGAGTGGACATTGACATGCAGTGGTGGGCCTGTTGCCTAAAAGGCAAATGCAAAGTTATTGGAACATAAATACCACGGGACATAAAAGCGTATTGTCCCGTGCAGGTCGTACCGAACGGTTCGGTATTTTACCGAGTACCGTTGCATCCCTAAACAAAACGTGACAAACATTAACGGAAAAGTGACCATGCCTGAAAAGGGCTTAATTGTTGGTCGACCATGTGCTGTGACACTGAAAAACAGACCTGGCTGATGTAAAGTTACAACAGAGCATCTCTGTTCCGACTTGCTGCAGAATTAGCATCAAATTATAAACTCAAACTCTGAGCTACAGTTAAGACACACGAGGTAAGAGGCGTGATAGCTGACAAAGTCAAATATGATCAGGTAACTCTTCATTCTCTGGAGGTTGCTAATTTGATGTTTTAACAATTATCAAATTTTATGAAAAAAAAAAAGAAAAGAAAAACAAATCACAGCTGCTAAGACTAGCACTTCTGGTCACAGCATTGGTTCAGCAGCTACTGCTCCGTGCAGCCGCTGCCACGGCCGTATTGTCACTTTTGTGCTTGGCTTGCATGTAATACGGAGCAGTGTGGACTCTAATGAAAACTAAACTCACAGATTCAAAGACCAAAGAGAAATTTCTTGTTGTTCAATTGTACTGTGACCATTTAAAAAACACCGTGGTATAACAGCAGCATGAATTTGACTGAACCGCAGGTCAGAATCCTAACTGGACATTTAATTGCACAAATGTCAATAATTATTTTCTTAATAGCTGTCAATTCTTCTAGATTTAACAGCACTTGTAGAAACATGTCAAATGCAACTGAGGAACCAATGTAACAAAAACACAACAGTTTCTGTTTTCACGATTTTACACCAATAGAAAAAAAAAGATCAAATGAAAACATAACTTATAACACAGCTTAGTCAAAATCTGTTGCTATCTTGCTGAAAAAACACAACAATAAAATATTTAGGATTTAATTCAGTACCAATTAGATGACATTTTAAGATGTTAATAAATTATCTAACTACACAATGGTACAAAGAATCTAGCATAAATATAACTTGAAATATTTTTTTTTGAACAGAGGTGAGAAGCTGATATAGAAGACTCTATGCAGTAGGAGGGGATTTACATGCATAATAATCATCTGATTATTATGCATGTAATTCACCTATTTGCACAGCCTAACTTTGGAAGCTGCATCAAAGAGTTGAAGGAAAATCCTCAGGTAAAGATAAAAAAATGTCACCCCTTATCAACCAAAAACAGCTGCAGAAATTAGCTCCAAACGCTGGTCTCTTTTGTTTTTATCTGATTTTCCGCATCGATAGTAAAGTATTGGTCTTTGGGTGTGAGTGGAGCCTTAAATAAAATCTAAAACATGGAACAGAAAACTAAAAGTCAAAAAGTCCAAGACCGCTGCTCCCAAGCTGTTGATCACGACTCAAAACCTTGTTGTTTCTGTTTAAAACTAATTCTTCACAATGTGCACTGATAACCATAATGCACGTTAAAAGCCAGATGATCTGATTTGGCATGCCAAATGCATTCCTCTGTTTTTTCTGCACAGCTGAAATAACAATGAAAAATGTTCCCTTTAGTCTGACTTTTATTCCTCACCTTATTCCCAATGTCATTCATTTGCCACTGAAGGTAACAAGCCTTTTCCACTCGGTGCTCTGTAACGGCAGACCTTTAATAGCCATTTCCCGGTGTGGCGAGGAGAGAGAGAGAGCGGGAACATGTTTATTTGTGTGTCTGCACATGCTTCTCCAGCGATTCTCTCTGCTCCACTCACCCAGCTGCTGGCTGGAGGAGTGATTCATGGGCCTGACAGATGCCTGGTGCAGCTGGATCTGTCCTTGATCATCCCAAAAGCCTGGACAGCACTGTCATTCACCATTGCCCAAATTATCTCTGTATTGACTGCAGAACCCTCTGTGACAGCGCTGTAATGGCTAATTACCCAGGATGCTTTGGGTACTTTTAAACCCCAGAGTGTTCTCTAGCAGTCCTGCCATGCGGCTGCTGCTGCTGCTGCTACCGTATCGTTGTGAGGGCCACTGTTTTTCTCCGCCCCACCTGAGCTCCACAGCCTGGAGGTCCCGAAGCAAAACATCAAGAGAAAGAAAGGCGCAGTGTCCTCTTTTCCCTAAATTACACATTGACACCTTTGTTTTTTTTTTTTTTTTTTTTTTTGCTGTCAGTAAAAGACACACATAGTTTCACAGGAACATAAACTGCTGTTTATGGTTTATCTGTTTCTTTATCCCTCTCTGTGTGTCAGGAGAATTACCTCCTGCAACACAGAGCTAATTATCAAAATCTGTCTCATGATGGCAGAACTGTTCGCTCGCTGAAATCGTTCACAGTTTGTAAATAGGACACTTTGCAGCTAAGCTTTAAAGAAAAAAAAAAAACATACACAAATACCTGCCAAAGTTTTCTCTGCTATGGAGTCAGCTATAAGCATACTAATGTACAATCGTGACGCCGCAATGTCACTTTAGACTCTGAGGTGAATTTCGGAGTGACAGAGAGAAGTGGAAGGAAATGAACGGGGAGACAGAAAGGGGGAAGGAGTAGGTGAGGGAATGGAGGGTACAAAATCCCATCCTGACTGTTAGAGAAGATGATGAGGTCCCCCGAGAATGGACGGAACAGAGAGGGAGCAGCTTTTCCTCACAAAGATTCCAGTAATTTGCCACATTCTGTCCGCACACCAGGCGAGAAAGCCACTCTGTCTTTAATTACCAGGATAACAAACCCATCCCCTCCCTACTCCTCATTGTCCTGCTCCCCTCACGTTCAGCTATCCCCCTTCAGCTAACGCCTCCACCTTCCAAGCTTCCTGCGCTCTTCCTTCCCATCAGCGCTGGGCTAAAAATGAATGGGCCATGCTGCTGTCTGCGGGGAGTGGAAGAACGGACATCAAATAAAGTGATAAAAGCTGAGAGAATGACCCTGACTCAGTTAGCAGCTGTGATCTTGATGGACAGGGGCAAGATAATGACACCGAGGCTTCACCTGGATAAACTAGAAGTTCTGACAGTCCTGTTAGCCGCATGCACGGGGAAAATCCTGCAAGTGATGGATTTCTGCGTACGTCTACATAATAATTCATTATTCATCACATAAAATCATGCCAGGCCAGGCAAAATCCATTTATTTTTTTAATCCTTTCAATCACTTCCAGTTTCCAGAAATTAACTTCGGCACATTCAAATCCACTGTGCAAGCGTTGCGGCTTGTAAGAAAATCACTGTCAGGAAAAAAGCAGGGTGTAAGGGCCGTGGCCTTTTCGTCTGGCTGTCGTCTGTCATCTCCAAGATGGCGCCATGTTTGCCTCAGCTTTATTTGCATTGGCTTTTGCATACGTCTGTGTTGCTGAATGCAACTCCACAGAGCAAAAACAAAGAAGGGAAAACCAACAGTCCTGCCCGCCACGCAGCACGCTAACACAATCAGCTCAGGCAGAATGACGGGGTTGCATTAGCGCCGTGTTTGTGCGTCCTTTCAGGGAACAGGCAGTGGGAGGGTCTGATATTCCTGAGGGTGAAGGGGTTAGAGGGGTGTGTGTGTCTGTGTTACCAGTCACCTGCTGCTAAATCCTATTAGCAAGGCCTGGGGGTTAAACCAACCATCACCATTAAAGGCCTGTCAGGGGAAAGCCCACAAATAATAGGGCTGATCGCTACAACTCACAAATAATTAGGTGCTTTGATAGAGGATAATCAATTAGTGATAATAGGAGGAGGCTTGACATTTTGAGATATACCAGAGAGGAGAAAAATATTAACAAAGACAGCATTTTATTAATAGCCTAAACCTTATTTTTATGGTACTAATAAATGAAAAAAAAAATGGATAGGTCTGCAGTTGATTGTGTTTTATTATTATTTCATTATATTTTTGATTCATTGTTGTTTTATTACTTTTTTTCTAAGCAGTGGGGGAAAAAATAAAATAAATACATAAATAAAAAGGTCTGTTGCAGTTCCTCAGAGCCAAGTTTTACCAGCATCCTGAATACACATAATACAGCATTTACCGCCACAAACAAAAAGAACTAATCATCAAAACAGTATCATCTTTCCATCAACTAACTGATTTCTTATCCTAAGTGTGTTTTAAAGCTGTAAATCTTTGCTAATATTTTTTACACAGCTCCATGAAAATGAACAGTCACTGCTTTGATCCATTACTTCATGGTGATGATGTAATCGATAGGAATGGGTCGAACCGGGCTCACGTGATTGTTGATGGATGTCAACAATCTGATATCAGCTTTGGTCAAATAAGCTGCAGCCACTTCTCACATTTAGTTACTGACAAGAGCAGCTCATCGCTGCAGTCTTCAGACTGGAAGTCGGTGGGAAAAAACAGCCAAAGTGTTCATCTTAACTTGTCTAAAAGACGAGGGTGCTTTTCTGTAAACTGCAAGTGAAGCTCTTGAAGTAAATATTACTTTTAAGAGTCGTGCCAGTCTAAACTTTTCCATATGTGTAGACTAGCATGAGGAAGAAAAAAAAAATTGTTAAATGAGATGGGAAGTGACAGTTTACATCTCCAGCCACAATTAACACATTGATGGCGTTTTTCGCTGGGCCCCTCACAGTGATAATGCCTGTTGTCAAATCTGTTTAGCACGCCAAATCTCCTGGAGCCTTCAGCTAGGCAGCAAGCTTTTGACAGATTGAAGGTTCAGAGATAGGCTATCATGACAGATGGAAGCTGGCATCGATGTTCAGCTCTCGCCAATCACAGGGGACCTGCCCCCCTTATTCTGCGGGGCGCAGCTCCGCAACCTTCCCCCCTCTGATGGGAGCAGGGGATGGCATTGTTAAGCAGTGCATCTGTGAGACTCAGTCTCCTCTGATGGAAGCATAAGGCAAAGAGCTCTCAAGCAAAAGACGGCCACTGCTGTAAGCGCATTTCAGATATGATGGGAGGTTAGCTCTGGGGAATTGTGCAAGAGAAAAAGTTTGAAACATTTTGAGGAGCAGAGGAGGACCCAGGAGAGAAAAGAGTGACTGCAGCAAGACTCAGCTCTTCAGTAATGCCGTCATTAAATTTGATCATTACCTAAATGCTAGCAAATGTTCTGTGCAGTCACAGCACAGTGGAATTTGACAGAAAGATTTACTTGATCACTCTTTACATCTGATGAGTGTGAGGACATTTTTCTTATAAACAAAATTAGACCTGTTAAACACTCAATAATGAGAAGCAAAATCAATTTAAATAGCCTAGGCTTGTGTAAAAAGTCCTCCTTAGAACTCATACTACATTATGATTATCCTTAATGAGATCCATCTGAAAAAGGTGGCACAGGAGAAACTCATTAAACTGAGCTTCTTCTAATCAGACAGGCTTATACGGATTTTGCAGACATCAGAAATTGTTCTGAAAAAGAAAAATACACCAGGGCCTCTGAAACAGAAGAAGGGATCCGATAATTAAGTATCTGCCATGCACTGATGATATCACGAGTGTTAATGATCACTATAATGACAGTTCACGCAGCATCCAGTTGATTTACAATACACCTACTGCGAGGCACCGCTGTGAAAATCACTGCAGCAAACACACTCAAACCAAAGCAGTTTAGTATAGATTAAAAAGACATAAGTTCAACCCAATAGGAACTTTTAAGAAAAGGAATGAAATGCTTACTTGTACCAAAAATAATGCAAGCAGATAAGTTTGAGATGCAGCGATGTTGATTTACTCGCTGGCAGGCAGCCCTCTAAGTTGTTTGGTCTCTCTCTCTCCCTGTTTAGGCGAACACATTGTTGATTCAGACCCATCATGTTGAGGCTTGAGGTCACCCTGTCTCAGGCTTGGCTAGTTAGCAGCAGCCCACCTGATAGCCCAGAGGAAATCACAGCAGCCGCACTCACAGGAGAGGGCCTGACAGCCAGGCCCTGCACCAGAGAGAGGGGTCCAGCCATGGGGGTGGAGACAGGAGGGTCAGCATGGGGGGTGGGGGGGAGGAAGAGAAAGGGAGAGGGCTCTGGAAGGGAGGTGTGTGTGTGGGTGGAGGGGGGGGGGACTTCAGAGCAGGCAGGGATGAGATACAGCTAAAGAGGGGGCAATAGTGAGCAACGCTGTGATTATAAAGTATGAAAACACGCAGGAATGAAATATATGCATGGATAAAGTGAGTGCTGCTCACTCGCTGGGTGGTATGCCACACACAAACGAGACATAAGAGATGAAGAAAAAAATAAGCAGAAAATGGTCCAATCAGGTTGAAACAGGCTCCTCATTCATAAAGTGGGATGGCTCTAATTTTGACAGCGGTCGAGGAGTTTCTGTCCACGGCAATAAACGGACCTGCCAGAGAGGCTGGTCTAGTGGTCATGTTGTCCAGTTTTTCCACAGCCTAACAGTAGTTCCCATTGAAGCAGAAGCAAAACTGCTCAGTGTAAATGAAGTGAGGCATCAGTGTAAGCCATCCTGGGGCAGTGATGCTGCTCTTGCACAGAAAACGTTGGCTGTAAAATGCCGTGATGAACAGCAGACATTTCCAGTTCACAAGACTCCCAGTCTCTCCTGAGAGTCTGCTTCATCCCTATTATAGCCAATAATAGCCCATTGTAGTCAAATGCTCTTTCTCTTCACTGTGACTGAATGAGGACGCATTATTTACTGAGACGAGACAACACTAACACACCATCGCAGGAAACTGCTGACAGCAAGAGGGCAAAAAAAAAAAAAAAAAATCATTGGTTTCGCCTCCAAGAAGACGTTCCAATTTTTAAAAATATTTATAGCTATGTTTAATAAGATCACACAATAAGTGGATACACCTCCAGACAACCTGCACAGCAGCTCTAAATGCAGGTTCAAATACAAGGTGTTCTGAGGATACCAATGTGGAATTTAATTTAACAAAAAGATCAACGTGGCACCAACAAGGCCATTCAGTGAGACAAAATTAACTTATTTGAAATAGGAAAAGTATTCATGACAAATTAAATTAAAGCAAACACTTTTCAATGCTAAAAATGTCACAATTCACAATATATCTTACTTCAGTGCACAAATCACATGTAATAATTATGATGATAATAATAATAATAATAATAGTAGTAAAATGAATTCTTTAATACTAATTAAAAGCTAAACTCAATGAGGAAAAGCCATTTTTTCTGCTGCATTTTAGGGAATTAACTCAAAAACACAGATCAAACCTAAGAGTATCCGTGTGCTGCAGAACACAGTTTCTTTAAGTTTCCATTTTGTGCTTATGTCCAACGGCATCCTGAGACAAATGCCTCACCGGAAAGTCATACACCATTAATGCAGTCAGCGATACTGCAGCCTCAGAATCTTATTATCTTAGTTGGTTCAGCCTCATTAGCTGTTCTATGCATATTAATGGCTGGGAAATGGAAAACTATACCCCATTTAAGAACAGAACATGCCCAAAGTACTTGCTGCTTCAAGGCTGTAGGACATAACTCACTCTGCAAATTGCTATCATAGGGCTTGTGGCAGAACCCTGCTGTTTTCTTTACCCAAAAACCCCTAGTTCCCTCACAGAGACAGAGTTTCATTAACCTGCACTGCATTCAGGTGCCATTATGGCTCTAATTATGGCACATGCTCTTAAGAGGAACCGCCTGGGCTTTCAGGGGCTTTTATGTCCAGCTGTCCTGTTGCCAAGGGCGGGTCGTCCCCATTGCTGTCGAAGTTCCCAAAAGAGGAGATGTGCTAATCTCAAATGCATTGAAGCTAGATTTGTAGACTTATGCGGGCTTATCTGTCATGGTCACGACTGTATTAGACATAAGACCTTAAGTTTGCAGCCACTGAAGTAGAAAGGAGGTCAAATTAAAGTCTTCTCATCTACCTCCTCAGTTGTGTCCAGATCCCATCAGTCAAAAAAGAAGGAAAAAAAAAAACCCATGAGGATCACTTGAGGGTGAAAAAGCACCTAGCTGTGTACAAGTACATATTATTTGTTCTGTTCTCTCTTTACAGGGAAAACACAATTTTTCCACATAGTTTAACAATCTACATGTTGTTTTTAGAAAAGCAAGATAGTGGCAGTAAGTCTGCTGCTCTGGACTCGGTTCATCTGCCAAGAGAGCAATGGAGACCTTAGGTTGGGAAACAAATAAAACCTCTGTCCAGTGTCTCATTATCCATGAAAGTATCTCCAGCCTTCCTCTGTCTAATCAAAGATAAAGGAAACGCAGGAACAAGCTGAAAAATTCCACCATAAGGGAAACTGAAACAGCTCCCTCAGCATCGAGCATTGCTCACTCACCGCAGATAGTGAAGGTATGAAGATCCTTTGGCAGGTGCTGTGGGCTGTCAGAGCTAGATGAGCTCTGCTGCTGGATAACATCTTCCCACATGCTTGAAGCTTGTCAGTTAACAGTTTGCCAAGGAAAAGGTGGAAAGCTACTAACCTCTCAGAGAAAAGACAAAGACCAACAGAAAAGTTTCAGGGCTTTAAAGAAAGTTTTGAGCGAAATTAACACCACTGTCATGGCCACAAACTCTTAAATGAACCCTCCCTCTAACCCGCATTGTTTTCATGCGTGCAGTGTTAAAACTGATCATACAAGTGCTTTCCTGACAGCTATAATGTCTTAATTTAATCACATTAAATATCATATTTTGGTTATTAAAAATGTGCGTGTATATGTGATGACACAGTCACACGTCTATATAACAGTTCATGCGGGGGTCTTGTAAGGCATTTGAGCAGATGAGAAGTCATAGAATTCCTTTTTTAATATTTTTTTCCCCTTTTTCTAAAGCATGATGGTAAAAATTGGTTTCAGCAATCCACGTGAAGATATTATCCTATACATGCTGTGTACACAGAGATCAACAAAGAGTCAAGACATCAACTTGGCCCTCAAGGCCACCGCGTCCCTTTCATGTGAAGCAAACCCACCCAGAGCAAACCCAACCAATGCAGGTCCAGTCTTCCAACACACAGGGACCCACTGCCAATGCCCCTGTGCCAGCCACCACGGGACACCATGTTCATGGGTCAGAGCTCTTTTAGAAGGGTAAGGAGTTTCACTAACTCCTAATGTAAGTATCTCAATCTTATATGGTGAGAGAATGTTGATTAAATTACTGTCTGCTCTTATCTTTTTTTTTTTTTTTAAACACTGCAGATCACACAAGAAAAAAAGCTCATGGTCTATGTCTGGATTAGTTTGATTTGTTAAAACCAATATGCAACTACTTTGCACCCATGCATGTGCAGCATGGCTCCATAGCCAATGAATGGGCAGTGAAAAAGGTTAAGCATGTTTCAAAAAGAAGAGAGTGACGGATTTTTTTGTTCTTTTTTCAGGGGAAGCTGCACAAGATCAAATCTTGATTTAGGAATTTTCAGGTAGTATGAAATGGGACATTACTGACATCTGATGCAGTGTCAGATGTGCATGTAAGCACATGTTTGCTGTTAGTTGAAAAAATGTGATCCTAAACTGAGATGACAGTAGACTGCTTGGAGCCTTTTTATTTCTCAAATTTAACACAAAACAGGTGAGCTGTTTATAATTTGGGATTATGTCCCAAATGCATTAAAGCACGAGCAGGATACCAAGCTAAAGGAAATCTCTTTCAAGTTTAGTCACAAGCAATGCTGTTACACAATCTCCTTATCAGGTATATAGATATTCGTCTCCCAGGATTTTAAAGGTAATTTAAAATCAATGAGATAATCAAGTATATTGAAATATGTTGGGTTTCTGCATATGTTTCACGTCCTAATGTTTACTGATCAAAATGTTTCAAATGTACTGATGCTACTCTGAGACTGTGTGACTTTCAGCATCATCCAGCTGCTCTGCTGTTCAGACAACATTTAGTTTACATTCGGTGTCTTGTAGTCGTAAGTTCTGAAGTTGCTGTGGTGTTCACACCATGTGACTAACCAGCAGCTGGGGGGGGTCACACGGGCTGCACGGATCTCACAGGAGCTTGATCCAGGCTGTTTGTGCTAGGATTTGTTGAGAACACAAATTTAAAAAAAGAAGGGCATGTGTGTAACAGAATAACTCAGCACATGTGGACAGCAAGGACTCTGCGCTACAAATAGAAGCGGATGAGTAAGAAATTCTCCATAATAAAAAAGTTACAAAATTGTGATGATGGACTTTGTGTTTCATTTCAAGTGTACACTGTCTCCCCCTTGTCTCACAGGGTCCCCTTCCTCACCGTGACACCAGCCCATGTCCGTCTCTCTCACTGGCTGTAGCTCAAAAGAGGTTTCTCCCGACAGGTCCAGATACTAAGCGTGCTAGATGTTCGTCAGCAGCTGGAGATGGTGTGGGGACACGATGGTGAGCATCTTTAATGCATTTTAAAGTGTTCACACATAACAACTGAGTGCTCACAGGCATCTGGCTGCTGCTCACCAAGTTACCTCCAAGCAGTCTACCAACTTGGGGACTAGAAAATCAGACAAAATCGTGAAAGAAGCCTAAGAGGTCAAGTGACACACTATGAGTTAAGAGCCTTATTGGTAACATATGCTTTATTTCTCAGGCCTTTTAAGGGAAACATTACTGCTACTCCTGAAAGTATCAAAATTTGATTAATACATATGAAAGTCATTGAGATTCTCACCTGCAGATGGTGCCTACATGTATTTTTTTGTGAATGGCAGTTTTTTTTTTCTTTCTTTCTTAAATTACATCTTATGTGAGGCCGATACTCACAGAAAATTGACAACTGACATGTGGGATCTGCCCATGTAATACGCTAGTAAGAAACAAGTCTTCAAAAACTGCCCTGGGGGAGTTTGTATTACAGAGATACAAATAGTCCAGTGAAGGAAGGGTTTAAGGAAAGAGAGGTGGACATTAATCCTCCCCTTAGGGAATAAAAAGAAAAGCCTTACAGAGCTAAAGTTGGTCTACGCTGGGTTGACTCAATGTTTACGTGCCTCACTTGTTCTTCAGCATCATAAACTTTCATAACGCATCCTCTTCTGCTTCTCACTGATTTTCTTTGAAAGACTGTGCTGCTTTTTTTTTTCCAGAAAATAGCAAGAAGACAACTTAAGCGCCTGTCTTCAGGGTTTCGGGTTCTGAACCTCAGACAACTTAACGAAACTAGAACACAGCGACCGCTCACCAGGTCAGCTCACCAAGTCCATCAAGGTATATTTTATTTTATGTTTTAACATGTCTTTTTCTTTATCCTGCTCATGGAGAATCCAAACAGGTACGTCCACACTAGTTGCGTGGGGTCTGCAGAATGATACATGTTAACAGTTCAGATTAAATGCACACCAGCTGAGCTCAGTTAGACACATGCATGCACACACACACACACACACAAAACAATAAAAATAGAAAAAAATTGAAAATACTGCATAAAGCCATTTTTTTAAGTGTGAATCCATGCGTTAGTTACATATCACATATGTTCATACAGATGCTATAAAAGATGTTTCTTCCTTTGCTAATTCTTCTTCGTTTGACTCGTGCTCCAAAACCTTTTGTCAGCACATCTGATTATTGTCCCAACATTTTATCAGAGTATACGGTAAATGATGGAACTGTATGGTACAGAAACAACATGCACTCTAATCTTTTGAATATATGGTTTTCATTTTTTTAATTTCTTTAATTTTTTTAGGCCCCAATACTAAAACCAGTTACTCATGATCAAAGAGACTGGCAACTGATGTTTGGAGGCAATATACCTTTAAATGTATACTATTAATGGCTACAATATGTATTTAATAAAATAAGAATATTAGTGTAAAATAGTACAAACAGAAACCAGTTCAAAACACACTTTTAGTTCACATGGAAAAATCCAGCAATTGTCTCTGAGCAATCACTTAGGTATAGGCTAATTTTCAACCTCTATGTCACTGTCTAATTTATGTTTTTTGTGTATGAGTACTGCAGATTAATGTGTTTTGAACCTGGATTACCATCTAGCTCTGTAAATGGAACTAAAATCCACATGTTAAAAACATCTTAAATGCAATCAAATCTAGGAATAGAAATCCACTTTTCTAACCTTTCATAACATTTCCATAAGTTGTTTCTTACATGCTGATCATGAGCAAAATCTGCCATCAGTGCAATTCCTGTGAATTTCCGTGCTAAATCTGCAGAGCGCCCCTCGGTGTCAGAGAGTCAAGGTCGCGTGTTCCACACGGAACGTTGGAGGAACCAATCCTGACTGCTTACGTGGCAAAGCTTTACGGCTAATTTGCATGAGTTGAGAGCAGTCAATGAAATGAGAAGCTGGGTTAATGAGAAGAAGTTAGCACGGGGCTGGTGAGAACGACAACAAACGTGAACGGAGGGTACTTTACCTGGTCTACCTGTGCAGATGGAAAACTGGAAGTGTTGTTTCAACCCTGGTGTCTCCCGCCTGCATCAACTGAGTACAAGCTCTTGTGTGAAAATTCCACGAGCTCCATGCTCAACTTCATCATATTTGAAGAAAATGGTATAGAATCTTACCAAAAGTTATTTTAAGGCCGCCAGCGTTTCTCAGTATGTATTCTTGTCTGTACTTGTGCACTTATGGAGTTCTGAAATGTCATCAGTCACTGCCGAAGTACTGCTCCAGTTCAAACTAGTATCAAAGTAGCCAAGTCGTGTTGAAATCCCTGGATGTGGTCCTCCTCCACCAGTTTTGTCAAAGATGCATTCAGTGGAGACTTGTGTGCATTTGAGACGTTAAAGTAAAGCCAGAATGCACGTTTGCATAAAGATGGAAGCAGAAACCTCCTAATTACAGCTTCAAAATATTAGTGTTCTCGTGCAATGGAATGTAGTTTTAATATGCTTTTACAAAGAATGTAGTTCTTCCAGCTTGCAGTCAATGTTTCATTTATAAAGATGGAGCCTCTCTGAAAATTTCCTACGCTTTCAGAGCTGCCGGCCTTCTAGCTGAGCTGTGATGCCATTCAAGTTGCAGAAACAATTAACAGAAGTGCCTTCTTCTGAGTTCAACTTCGCCAAGCATGAAATATCAACCACACAAGACCAAACTTATTATTGAGAAACAGCCCATGAGTGGTATTTTTGTGAAAATGAAGATGTTTTTGGGGGGATTATTAACTGCTGGAGGGAGACTTTAAACAACAATGCAAAATAATTCACAGGATACCCCAGGCAACGACTTCTAGCAGCGCTTTTTGTGCATAATAATGATGATTATACTATTAATTCCATTATTTAAAATGCTTGTTTCCAAAGTATGAAAACTGTCTAAAGTGCTGAGTCAAAATATCTACTACCTCTGCTGTTTCTCAAACAGTGCTGGCAGTGAAGAGCAGCTCTCAGGGACAGCAGTATTTTAATCAAACATACTGGAGTGGCGTGGAGAGGCTGATGACGACAAATAAGACCAGAAAAGGGAAACCAGGTGCTTTAATAACATGAAAATCTGACAAAACTCTGGTATCTTTACATCAGTTTAATTTTGAAAAAGAGGAAACATTTTATTTGTATGTTTTAACACCACCTTTGATGACCCTTCAAGGATTTGAAATATCATAGATTCATGTCGTGCATATTACATAAAAAATAACTAAAATTATTTAATGATAATTTTAAGAAAATTGCTTAAATATCCAAATATATAATATCCAAACATGAATAACGTTATCTGGTTGTGAAATGTGACAGTTTGTTTTAGTAAATATGAAATGGAAAAAAAAAAGATTTATTTGACTGCTACAAAAATTTAAGTACTTTTAAGACATCAATACAGTTAACTTGTGATTAATGGTGTTGTGGTTGAAGGTAAAATTATGCATTGTACCAATTTGTTATAAAAATTGCATATGACTTTAGTTCACTCTAAACTGATTCAGAATCCAAAAAAAAATTTAGTCTTATGGAAATGTTTTAATGTGGACTCATTGGGGAGCAAATCTCAAAAGATACATTTTAAGCGTAACTGATACTGTACTTCAACATGAACAGGTAAATGCATCTGTAATCTGTAAGTAACAACTCTGTAGGAGGTGGATGATGAGTCTTTCATTTTTATCATTTTATCATTCATTTTCTTTTAATTGGGCAAACTATTTGAATTACGTGTCTTGATGACTGAAGACACATCTGAACTGTACATGTGCAACACTGATACCAATAAGCTCTTTTCCTATCCAAATAATTTTGCTTTAATTATAGTCAACATAACAATGAGCCACAGTAAGATAAATAAATAAGTTCACTGTCCTCCCTGGAATTGTGCTGATGCGGAGGCCTGCCTAGGCATTATAAACCTAATTAGCAGAAGATTACTATGCAGTGTGCAAGGCTGTGGTCCAGAAAGACATCATTAGGTCTTCTGATGGGGATATGCCTTCAGCACATTGATTGTTTTTCGCTCCAAGAACAATGCAGATTGCAGACTTTATAATTGGGCTTTCAGGTCACTTGTGACTTCACTTTGACTCTGTATGGCTGGTGAGCTCCATTCAAACAAAAAAGCCGATAACAAAAAGACTTTCCCGCTGAGCTTGTGGAATGAAGAGGATGTTATGGATTATGATAAAAATCAAACGGGAGGACTGCATAACTACCCTACTGAAAAAGATAATAAAGCTTTACATCCAATTAGATATTCAGAAAAAAAAAAATAGCAGCAGGACTGGTTCACTCAAGTGAGCGTTATGTACCTCGGAAAAATAGATCAATAAGGATCTCAATAAGAACCCTGAACATTTGATAACAATAGTAATACGGCCACTAATACCCTCTAGATGCATGAATCCATTTACTGTACGGCACACTGTTTTGATCACCAACCAGTCTCTCACCATGATCACAAACACATTTATTTTTCAATAACGTTTGTTTAAAGCGACAGAGTTGATACATTTCATCTAAATTCTTTGGGACTTTTTATTTTAATCCTTTAATCCCATTAAGTTGATAGGTTCAGCGATTAAAGGAAATTCTGTCCATAGTCATTAGTCTACAATCTGCAATCATTACATCACTGGTGATGTGATAACGACACACTGAGAGCGTTTCTGAAGGTGTTAACCACAGTCTCGAGTTGCACAGACAGAATCTAACTGTTAATAAGTGTAGCGCGCTTTCAAACACACACACAAACAGAAGACGAAATGGATTCATTTCTAACCCATATAGACACAAAGTGTTTTGCAATTAAATACAGTCAATATTGTCCAAAATTACATTCACCTGAATATTGTAACATAAGGCAGTCTCACATGTGTACATGATACTTTAATTTACACATGAAGAAAAATCTCCACATATTAGTTGGAGGTCTCCTGCATCTGCATAAATGGACAAAATGGTCAGTTTCATTCATCCTACACACGAACGTTGGTACGAGCTGGTTCAAGGTCAGTGTACTTAACACATGTGACATGTGACAGAAACTCATGACATGAAAAATGAAAGCTCTGGCGTAGGCAAAACATCAGGACAGAAGAAGAAAATGTCATGTTTCTCCTACTCTTTTAATCAGTCATAGTAAATACGAGTATATTAATGAAACTACTACAAGGCTACACATGTAGTTACAGAATTGGAGTTACAGAGCAACTTCCGTTTGTTTTCTGAGCTCACGTGCAGTCGTCATGGTTGCAACCTGTGCTGCACGTGGATGTCTGAGAGTTAGATCCAGCTTTGGCATTATGGTGCAAAAATAACTAAAATCGTCACCAGTTTCAGTTAAAACAGCAACCCTCTGCACCCAATCAAACCCATTTCGTCCGTACCTTCATTATCTACATCGGCCCGTAAGAGCTTTGGTATGTGGTCCTTCATCTCCTGATGACAGCAGACTTACATGCAGGATAAAATGTTTCTGTTTTCTCGTATGCGTGTTCTCGCTGACGTGGCTGGACGAGACCGTTTATGAAACCAAACCCGTAATGGGACCCAGGTAAATACGAACACAATTACAAGTTTTGCACCAGCTTTTTTCATGACATAGAAATGAATCAGATGCCAAATTATAGTAACCACACACACATTTCACAATTTGGGACTTTGAACCCCTAAGAGGAGGGGAGGGGGGGGTGGGGGGTGTAGTATGGCAGCTATAAATATTCAAACGCTTCATTCTTTCTCGTGCTTGGGTTCCATTTTGGTTGCTTACTTTGCATTCCTCTAAGTGTGTTCATAAGAGAGCTTCTTTAATCAGTTTCTCTTGCTGCCTTCCTATCAGGACTTACCCATCGCACGCCTGTCGACTGGACCTCGCGTTCTCTGGCTGCTGTTTGTAGCTTGTAACTGAGTACTACGGCCCCATTTGAGGTATGATAATCAGCTGATTAGCCAGCGAAGTCCTTTTCCCAGAGGCTCCTTTGTGTGCAAAATCCTCGCACTCAATTGACATGTGGACATCATCAAGCTGATGAAATGCAATTGTAATGAACAAGTGAGGCAGAGCATCTGCAGTGGGACCCTGAACGGAAAGGACCCTTCCCTCCTGACATGCTAATGTGGAAAGCTGCTCTCTGCCTGTACTTCCCGTGGGTCCCTCATGGAAATGTGAAGAGATGCATATTCAAACCAGCACTTTCTGAGGAGGAGGGGGGGATGTACAGGGAGAGATGGATGAAAAAAAAAGAAAAAGAAAACCTGTGAGGACTTGGCCAAATGCTAATTCTGAGACAGATTATATTGCATCACGCGCAGTAATGATCTGACAGTTCATTTGTGAGGAGAGTTCAGGATCTGAGGTTTAATGCTTGGGTGGACGCAGGTGCTGAGCCCCAGCTCCTCAGAGCTGTCAGAGGAAGGCAGGGGGCTGCTGTCAAATTATCCCAGTTAAAAAGGCTGAGGCGCCGGCAAATATGAAAGACATTTAAGAAATTAATGCATTCGTATTCAACACATATTGCAACAGTGTTTCATTAGAGGTGCTCTAGTCATATTAAAATTGACACCTGACCTTTCACATTTCTCTGAGGCACTCAGAAACATTCATATTACATACGTGCTTAAGTGAAAGAGAAGGTAATTGTGATAACTAGCAATAATTAAACAAACTGACATTTTAGTACCACCATTTTCCCTATTACTTGTGTTTTTTTTTTCACCGAATTGAAAAATGATAATAAAAGCTGACTTTGTATGGATGTTTTCCTTTAAGAGGTAAACCGTCAAAATGGTGGGTTTTGTGACTATTGCATATTACCTGAACATACCGCAGTTTAATCTCTCAGTTGTTTTTGTTTTATCAAGGAGATTTATTGTATCACTATTGCTGCTTTGTTACTGCTTAATCTTGCCTTGATTATGATAAGCATGCATAATGGAGACAAATTCCACACAGTTTACATGATCAACATTTTCCGCTTTCATGCATTAAACATTCATCATAAACGAATGCGATGCGAGGGAGAAGTCATGGGACTATCGAAGTCGGGATTTCATAAATTACGGGGTGAGGTTTCGCAACACCACATTTCCAGCTGTGGTGTCGCAGAAAAGCCTTCAAAGTTTTTTCTGAGTAAAGCAGACTTTTTAAAAAAAAAAAAAAAAAAAACAGACGTTGGTTATTCACATGTACACAGTGAGTTCAGAGCTGCTCATGCAGTGAGTGAAGGTTGTAGCCCGAATGATGATGCCACGCATACTCTACTGTATAAGGATAGATGTAAATTATTACACCAGTGACCTCCAGCTGGCCACTTTGTGATGACAGGAAGTGCGGGCTTGGACCTCAGAGACAGAGCAAATGGGCAGTCAGCGGGCCCCCTGCTTTCTGGGCCTTTTGAGTTGGTGAGGTGTCAGAGGAAGAGGTGTCAGGGTCAGAGACCTTGAGATCTAGTCTCACACTCTTCATCTCCATCCCTAACCCGGTGTAAGCACAACTAGACCCTAGGCTATGAGGTGGGCTCTCTCCCACCAGGTGTTCGTGATGGTGTGCATGTCTTCAGGGTTTGGAGTGCTGCAGGCTGCCCAGGACTACACGTGGTGCTGGGGGTCAAACATGGAGCCATGCTGGACCAGCTGTCGCTTTGCTGTTTGCCCCAGCTCTGAGCCAGCCCTGCTGGAAGAGGCCAGATGCGCACACCCAGTCACTCTTCTACATCTCACTACAACACGGGTCTCACTCCTGACCCGCGGTGCTTTGGCATTATTTTGCCTAAGATTATTGCAGCAGGTACGTGGCCGTGTGTTATGATCGCTGACACGCCTTAGTTGTCTGCAGACCAGCACAACGGTGTGAATGCAGTTCCTCGCATTCTCCAGTAACTAACAACGGTCATTGTTCTGCGTTCCCCCATTACCACATAGAATGGCATCCATTAATTTGAAAAGGCTAAGCCATCATGTTCGCGCATGTACGCAGCTTGATCACAGGCGCCGCAGTGCTTTGGAAGCAGCAGCACTCCATCTTCTGTCTAACTGCAGCTAAAAGCATGAAAGCAGCAGTGAGATTTCATTTGGATAACTGACTGAAGGTACTGAGGGAGTAAGGCTCGCTGGAGAGATTTATACACCCATTCTGATGCCTCCTGCTACTTATAATGGAACAAAAGCTTGTTGTCTCTTCCAATTACAGATGTCAAAACGCTTATTTTGAGGGTTGTGATCTTTTCCCTTTTAATCTGCAAAGATAAAAGGTCTCAGCTTCATTAGCATGTGTTCACCCCCCCCCCCCCCCCACACACACACACACACACACCCACACACCCACACACCCACCCAGATTCCCTGCAAGCAGCCAGCTCAGCCTTACAGCCTATTACCCACTCTTGGGGCCATTAAGGTCCAACATTAATGATGTGTAATTAGCATATGATGACAAATAATAACAATGCACACCCATTCAATGTAATGGGGGGTAGGATAATAACATGGGATCCCACTGTTTCAGCCGTACATAAAACTCACAATATCTATGTTTTATGGGCCGCGCTGTTGTTCGTAGGTATAATGGAGTGGGATGCAGCACATGTGAATAAATTATTCAAATTAATGTTTATAGAGAAATTTCACAACGGAAATTAATCAAATTGCTTTATCTGCAGAAAGCCTGAATAGTGTAATTAATATTTCATGTCAACCAAAGTCAAATTTGATCTAATTGTCATAGTTGTGAGAAAAAAATATGAGAATCCACCACCTGCAGATTGGAATTTCACAGTCCCAAAGGCCTGGAAATCTTTAATAATCTCAGTTAATTAAATGGGTCATGTGTCCAAATAATTAGTCTCCTTTCTTTTCTTTTTTTTTAACCTCTGTCCTTACAGATAACCCTAATTCATAACTGATCTGTTTGGGATAACGGCAGAAGAAACTCAAGTTAAATTGAGGGGTATTAGTAGACAAGTGATCAATTATGCTGTAGAACAGAGGCAGAGCAATCAGAAGTGACAGACCGTCTTCAAACGGATCTTCTCATCCATTAAACAGGCTGCCTGTTTGTGTCAGCTGTGGGTCTGGAAGAAAACCATACAATTAAAGAGACCCCGCATGTTTACGCACACACATTCATATGCAGCTCCAACATGGAGCATCTTGTATTGTGTTTCGCGTAATGCAGCTCACACAACATTTTTTTTTTTTTTTTAGTTTCCACATCTGTCACAAAACAACCCATCACCAATTATACTGAAGCAACAAACACGACCATTTTCAAATTTGTTGGTTACCTCCCGTAAAGAAGATGGTGGGGCATCTTGGAATCAAACTAATCAAAGCACCTCAAAAGTGGAAGCTGAATGAATATATTGACAACACATAAAAGTGAGGTGCCGTGGAAATAAACAAATGTGAGATGTTTTGAGACATCCTATTGTGCTCGTGCTTTAAACATGAGTAGGAATGTGTTTTTAAAAAAAAAATGCCCTCCGCTTCTCAGAAATTTTTAAATTCAACACTGATTTTGCTCGTCACTTTTAGAGGACCGGGGAATAATTAGAACGTGGAATGACGAGTGTTCGTATCAGAGGATAACTTGTCCTTTTGATGAAAAGGACACGTAATAAAAATGTACGGGTGCATGAGCGTAAAAGTTAAAGTATAAAAGCATACATCTCAGCTGTTTCAAATGGAATTTGCTGTCTGGAAACACAGACGTTCCCCTTTTTTTAAGCAAGCAAAGCAGGGCTACTGGAAACCCTGTTTACAGCACCCGGATCTCAAATTGACTTGCTAATGTTAACTTTTATTCCGTTGCCATGGGTTACCGTGTCGTGTGATTTGACACCGAGCTACAGGCACTGCTGATTAGTAGCATCCAGTTCTGTCCATCTCTGTGCATCACTGAACCATCTGGTCATTTATTCACTAATAAGCCCCTAATGGCCCAAATATTCAGCGGCCTGTCATTGTGACATGGCAGAAAATGCCTACATCTTTCAACTCGCCTTGACATGTTGCTTGTTTCACATCAAATCTCGTCATTTACAGGAGAGAAACTCAGAGGGGTAAAAACTTGACCTAATCTGCAGTGTTAACACAGAGGCAGGGAGCTTTGTTATCTACTAGACTGACTGAAAGGATGTTAATGCATTCATCCTTCCCCACTTCAGATCTTCTTTTCTGCCACAGGGAGAAGGATATGAGTGCTGTCAATAGGAATTTGATTATGCACACATTGATTCTGCACTCAAGAAGCAGAGATTATGCACAGCCCAAACTGTGAGATGCTGTGAGAAAATGCAACACGCCGTGCACGGTTCTGTAACATGTTCACATTCTGCCTGTCATTTGTCACCAAAAATTGACTTTTTGCCGTAAATTTTTTTTTTCCCGATGAACAAAAACCAGCTGGGAGTGTAATTAGTGACACGCTATCATAAATTTAATCTTCACTGGGACACTGGTGGCAACCAATTAACTAGCCACTGAATTAAAAAAAAAAAAGAAAATCTCCTATTATGTGTCTCATTATGGCATGCATGAACAAAGGGCAAAGACAACAAGCAGCATAAACAAGTTTGCTAATAATTAAACAAAAAAAAGTACATAAAAGCACTTTATAAACAGACATGAATGCTTAATCCACTATGGTCTCAACTTCATACCTGAACGTGTGCTGATTACTTAGAAACAACTAAAATTGTGATAAACATATAAACACTTACTTTAATACGAAATTCTAAGTGCAATCCCAAAACTGCCCTTTTCTCTATCATTGGTGTGATTGAAGTGCGAATGAGCTTCACGCTGACCGCCTGGTTGCAAAATCTCTCTCTGTCAACTTAACCAGCAGTCCAGGGTGGTGTGAACGTATACTTAACTCCCTGTCACTTAGCAAGGCATGCACCCTGAGCCTCCATCAAGACGAGCTAAGTAAGATGGAAGACGAGCAGGCTTTGGCTGGAAAAGAGACGGAAATGCCACCTTTGGTGAACTCGCCTGGGGACCGGAATCTCTCAGACTTATTTGAATGTTGCGCTAAGGGTGAGAGGACACAAAAGTGTGTGTCCTTCACACAGTTGAGATCATTTCTATTGAAGAAATGTTAGGGTATGGCTGCTTGAGGGATTTGCTTCATACTTGAGGCATTCACAGGAAAATCCCTACTCTGGCTCATCTTTTCCCCGTTTAAATCTCCCACCATGCATCGGCATTGCAAAAATACATCGCGAGCAGAGGAAGTCAAATCATCTGCATCTTAAGCCATCAGGATTCGTGTGAAAATAAAGCTGAAACCAAAGGCATTTGATACAGGAAAGTGAGAGGAAAATGTTTTACATATGCAGTACGTATTCTCAGCCCAATATGAAGAAGAGGACTTATTTTAGTTTTTTTTTTTTTTTTTAAGCATTTCTGAATTAACTGAAGTATTTAAATACAAATAGCCCAGCCTGTCTCATGCCAATGCAGCTCTTAGGTCTAATTTATGTAAACTTGTTCCATTAGAGGCTGCTGAGAGTTTCATTATGAATTGCCTTGGTTCTGGGACTCTTTTCAGACAAACCTACGATAAAGCAAAGCCAGCTCATCTCATTTGCTCCATGTGTTGAATGCGTATTCTAATGAATGGCTTACAACAATGTGACCTGCCAGTGCAAATAATTAACCTTAAGTGAAACCAATTACATACTTTTCTGCCATGGCAACAGTCTCCAAAAGCAATCATGTATGGCTTTCTCTAGGAATGTTTTTGCTGATGAGGAAACTAAGTGGAGCATTCTGGACAATTTTGTTGCAACAAATGGATGCTGAGAAGTCCCTTTATGCTCAGAGAGACATCTAAAGAGGAAGAAGATAAACAACAATTATACCGCTCTTCCTGTCAGCACAGCATGCCTCGGGTCAGTCCATTAGAGATCACTGTTTGGTGCACTCTTGTGCTGGAATAAGAAGTGCACCCGTTTGCGGCCAGGCTTTTGACTGGCAGTTGGGACCTGGAGACTGTGTGTGTGTGTGTGTGTTGTGAGCTGACTACGAATGTAGAAGGAGGGGGGGGGGCTGGGGTGGAATATCCAGACATAAACTTCCGCTGTCAGCATGGGCAATCATGGCACTTCATTGTCCAGCAGCATCATTACAATATGGTTATCATCTGAGCTTGAGTCTGACACCTTCTCCAGGACCTCTCCAATCACCCCCATAGTAGGCTTCAGTACCAAGCAGTCAGGGCAAATCTCTGCTTTGTGCTTGTCTGCCTTAATAGACTGGATGTCACTTCTGCCTGTGGAATGTGCCCGGTCTTCAGCTGTCAGTCAGAGGCACGGGTGTCAGGCCGGAGCGTGGCTGGAGCCGTCTGGATTAGAGGGTAGTTACCATAGCTGTCAGATTACTGACAGCCTGACACCCCCTCTCCCAACTTCCTTTTATTGTTTCTTTGTTTCTTTCAAACATTCTCCAGATGGGAGAATTACCAACCAGAAGAGAGAGATAGAGAGGAAAGAGGTGCGCAGTGTGAGGGGGCGAGGAGGGGGTTGGATACAAAAGCCGAAGCGGGTTTTAAAAAGTTCTTCGCGTTAGTTTTGTGATGAAGTAAAGTCCGCTTGGTGGATTCCCATAGAGAAGGAAGGAAGGAGAGAGAGGATGAAAGAGAGCAACACACCTATTCCCACCTCTCCTTGTTATCTTTGGTATTCACGTCAAGATCGGTGATTGTGTTGGTCATTAGTGTTCTTACACCCAACAGAGTATCTTAGTTAGTACCTTTGAGGAAAGTTTTATCTTCTACAAATATTCACCTCCATGACTCCACCTTCCTCATTTATCTGGAGATACGTTGGAGATGTTCTGCAGTTTCTTCTCTCTTTTTAAGACAAATGAACTGGTTTCATTCTGAGACATGGGCAGGCATGATTAACAAAAAAAAAAAAAAAAAAAAATCACTTAATCAGCATGAGCTATAATGTGTTATAGAATCGTCCATGGTGTCTGGAAGTATTTTAATGATTGAAGAAACTGTGGGCAGGCTACGGGTCAGCTCTTGTCTTAACACTGTTTCAATTCTTTCATTTCAGTGACCCTTTATAGGCTGTCATTCTGTCTTTGCCAAATGAGCACTGGAGTAACGGTGGACTCTACGTTAGATAGATAGAGATAAAGACCACATTCCAATCTCTGGTCCACTTTTTTAACATTTAACCAAATTTTAATTTGCTTAAACCGATTTCAAATATTGCAAAACAAATACGGTGACAAAATAATAAATTCTAACCAGCTCCAGCTTCCAACAGCCGTGAGCAGTGAACTTCAGGAGCAATTACGTGGATGTAATATGAAAGCAGACGAGGCCTTTTGTTTGTAAAAATACACCGACGCACCGCTCCAACCCCTGGCCGTCGCACGTTACCATAAAAATAGCGCGGGGCAGATTACAGTTTGCCCTGACCTCCAATCTTCTCTAACAAGCTCGGCTACAAAAATCAGTTGCACCGTCATGTACGGGCAAAGATAATGAGTGCGGTTGCCTGAGGAGAGACTGGATGCAAAACAATTATAGTTAGTTACAGGAGCACAGGTTAATATTCTTTCATGTCCCCCTTCTCTCACATTCCCTTTTGTCTTCCATCAATCTTAATGAAAGTTATGAGACCTGTCCGCAATGATAAGCAGCCACTCAGGCGTACTCTATGTCAAGGCTCCCACATTATGCCTCCCCTTCAGCCTATGTTTTGCATAGCCTAAAGCATCTATTAAAATCCCCTTCTAAAATTCATAAAATAAAATGTGGTGGGTCAAGTCTAGAGGGAGCCAAAGTAAGCTGCTTATTAGCAGGGAGTCGAAAACACAGATCCAATTACAGATCCTGAACAAGGAGCACTAAGAATCAGCATTGGGGAATAAGTATTTTCCTTTTCTCTCCCCTTCAATTGGCCTAGGTGCAGAGAAGAGGGAGAGAGGTATCGGAGAGCAAGATCCACGAATGGTAATTACAGTGGGAGTGTTTAGTGCATGAAGCTGGAGTTGGAGCCATTCAAGTACAAACTCATGTAAATCTTCACTTTGCTTCAGATAGTAAATTGGTCGGGTTTAAGAGGAATCCCAGAAGAAGACGAGGAGAGGGGCTGCGCCGAGAGGAGCTATGAGCTCCAGAGATATGTAAAGAATCTCTGTCTGGAATTTAAAGGGCTACAAATTAGACCTGACATTAGCCTTTTTCTTTTACAGAGCCAGCAGAATGTGAATGAAACAGAATAAATAACTATAAGACGGCTTTGCCCCCCTTCTTATAAGATGACATTAATCCTTTCATGTGCAATGACAGCTTACAGGGTTTGACCCTCTCCCCAGACAGCCATATAAAGCCCGGAGATTTCTTAAGATCCCACCAAGAACAAGCTTCTCTTAATAAGAGGTCCTGATAGAGGTCTCCACCCCACATTTAATACACCAGTTTACACCTTTTTCAACAGATGGTTCTTATTAAACCAATTGTCAAAACTGCGAATTTCAATGCCATTTACCTCTTTTTTTTTCTTTTTAATTTTTTAATTTGAATCATTCTTTATTTCTAACAAGCGGACAGCGCTTTTACATTTTTTTCTTCCTGAGTAGTGAAGGTTGAAGTGTCTCTCAAGCGTACAATAGCGTGAGCGTTTGAGCCCTTTGAAAGTAAAAAGATCAAAGGCGGCAAGTCCTCCTGCTGCTGCTGGGTTTAAGCTGTTACCGGCACAGACTCTGCTCTCCACATCTCAGATGGCGCATAGTGGTGGGTGGCGAGCTGACTGATTGCCACGAGTGTGCTGTCAGCGTCACTCCCTCTACAGAGGACCATGATGGGGGGGACAGTGTGTGGGCAGTCCGCGTGGACTCTCGGACCAGATACCATCAGCTCTGCAGAGGGACGGCAGCGGGCTGCTTCTCCACTAATGACTCCAGCAGGCTCCAGAAATGTTTTGACTGGGTAATTCATTTGCAGAAACGGACAATTCACTTTCAAATACTCTTAAAGAATTCGCAGACGAACAATCTAAAAGACTACAGTGTTATTTCTATAAGCGATTTTGCAAGACACCAGGCTGCAGTGCACAGCAGAGAAGGTGCTGAGGCAAACCTTAATGTTACATAAGATGGTTGAAAATGAGAAAGAATGAGCTCTATTGATTTATAACATTGATATACATCAATCAATCAGTTCTCTACATCTGTTTCCTTCTGTTCAGAGCCACGCTGAACATTTATTAAGGTGGAATAATAGTGGTGAGATGTAGCTGTGAGACCGTTCTCTCCTCTGGCTCTTTACAGTAGTAATATGCATTATGTAGTCATCTGTGAAGTCGCAAGAGAAAGCAGAGCTTAATGTGGCAGTAATGAAATTATTAAAAAAAAGAATGTGCATGACACAAAACTAAGGGACAAACCATGTTTTTTTGCGATGTTGTGGTTTCAGGTCTAGCTTGTGGCCAGTGTTGCGTATCATCCCCCTCTCCCTCTTCCTATCCTCACTCCAATGTGAGTCTCACTATCTGCGGCTCTGTTAAAATGACAAACTACGTTATCTCAGTTTTTATTCTCCATTATAAACAGACATACATTACGTTGCCTTACATCTGGACACACTGAAGTTATGTCAGGGGCTAAACTAAGTGCAAGGGTCTCACATCTTTAAATGAATGTTAACACAGTGGTGAGAGTTAACAGACATGCCAGTACAATTACCAGCCAGTGATACACCGTTGACATTATCAGGAGGAAACCTACATTACAAATGGTGCTCCTTTTAAAAGCAGCAGCAAAGTGGCCGATTTATATTCTATCATCTTAGATTTTCCTCCCCGACCACCCCTTATTTCCCCCCCACCCCCACGCCTCCAATCAATTCAATCTGCTGCCGCTGGAGTGATGCAAACACAATTTCTACAAATACAACAGAACCAGACAAAAAGCAAACAAACTTTGAAAGATATGCAACATCTGCTAGTCAAAGTATGTGGATTAATTGGAAGTCTTGGTGTTATGATTTCAGTTGAGTGCAGTTTGACTAACATCTTAACCTACTTAGTGCAATTAGTGCTTCATTAGAGAGGCTAACTAACTATTGCTTCTCTCCATAATGATGTGCAAGAGTGTAGACATAAAAGTACATAATCAATGGTTTCCAATTACTCCACAAGTGCAACCACTATTTCAAATAAACTGGATAATAATATAGAGCCATTACAAAGTCTAAGGTAGCAGAACCATTTAATTGCAGTGCAGTTCTTCTCAGCTCCAAGATTTTTTCACACTAATGAAGTGTCATACAAGAAAAAAAAAGGCTGTATTGATTTTTTCACCACAAAGCCTCCACCACAAATATGTAATTATCCTTTTTATATCTGGCAGGGGATTAAAGTAATCTATAGTATCTAGCCTTTGTGCTTCCCTGACAGGGCTTTGTGGGGCTTTTACCCTTTTCAAAATATGCAGCTTTTTTGATGAATGAACTTTAGACAAAATGATGTTCTGTTCTATATTGTTTTGTCTAAAAAGCTGTATTCTGAAGACATCATGCAGCATGTACGGCTGCCTGAGCTTTCAGTACGCTATCATGGCATTTCAAGCCCTGTCATCTGTGAGCCAGGCAGTTAGAGCTAACCATCAGCTAACACACACACACACAGACGTACGCACGCAGACAGATAGGTTCCACAATCAGACACAATCACACAAAAATGGAAACAGCTGCACACTTTTTCTGACTCAAACACACACAAACAGCTTCTTTGGAGATCTGTGTTAAGCAGTGAGCTCAATAGAATTCATCACAGCTGGTTAATAAGGTTAATTTAATCCAATAATGTGTCCATGAAAATCACTATTTCCTCGAGAGCACCACACAAAGGCTCCCCGCTGTTCACTGTCAAACACGCAACGCATCCACATTCATCCTCAGGCTTCACATAATAACAGCCGAGTCCATTTAAACTTTGGACCAGCTTCCCTTCTCCTCTCTCCCCCTCTCACTCTCTGTCTGTCTCTGCGTCTCTAGACCTGAGATGGACGAGCAGCCTTAAGACTACCCCACGCTGGGCTGCCCTTCACGATAATAAAAAGCCATTACCTTGACCGCTGACACGAGGCCAAGTGTGAGGGTCAGAGTGATATTTATTGATGAAACTCTGAGCTCCCAATCTGCTGCACTCAGTGCGCATCATACAGCTGTCAGCACAGACAGGGATCAGGCAGCATGATGGCCCTCGACATGGCCCATCTATAATTTATGAACTACACAGAAAACAACCAGGAGACAACAGAGAAGCCTTGGCTGCCCAGGGATTACCCTCCAGTCCAGCTAAAGAGATGAACGAGAACCGTCTAAGGGCCACTGCGGGCCACGCTGATATGGGGCAGCAGGTAAGCACAATAGCTGGTGTTCCATATTCAGAGGGGCCTCACCGGGATCCATCTCTCTGGAGGTCGCCGTTGTGAATAATATAATAGACAGTGTTTACAGTGGGAATGTAAAGTGAGTGCGCCGGTGCATCACACACCCCAGCACACTTCAGCTGAGCCCTGTAAATGAGCCAACAGAGGGGCACAGGACGTAAAGTTTCGTACTCGATTCGGCCAAAAAGCTCAGGGACGGCCCTCGACAATCAAAGACGGCCATCGCAGAGCGAAAACACAGCGTAGATGTTGTTATTATTATCATTATTATTACTATTGTCACTGGTACTTGTTGGAAGCAGTATTCACTAGATCATGACATCAAATGGGTCAAAATGCCATTAAAAGTTAATCTGTTGGAATGCAATGAAAAGAAAAATGCCAGTCATACCATCCTATAGCCAAAAAAAAAGCTAGTTTCTTCTAATCTGACCCATTTGATGGTTTCTTATCTACGTCTGACTCTGTGATCTGCAAACACATTACCCAGACGTGAGTCTGTGATCTTCTGAGTTTCACAGGAATCCACCTGCTTTGCAAAGTTATGTTTTTTTTTTTTTAGCTTTACAGAGCAAAGCAGAGCAAAACAGGAAAAGAGAGGGGAAAAAAATCACAATAGAGAAGCTACAGCCACATAATCAGAAATGAAAAAGAACTAATTAATTGTCAAAATGGCTTCCAATTAGTTCTCTGTTGACTGAATAATCAATTCAAAAATGGCCTAAAAGCAAAATATGCAGCAGTTGTGCTTTCACTAGTTGGTCACTAATTAGGTTTTATAATAGAAGCCAATTTGCATTTGTATGAAGGAAATAAGAGCCAACTAACTTAAATATTTCTCCTCCAGTTTTGATGAAAATAATCTTTTTTTTTTTTTTTTTTTTTACTTATTACACCAGCATTAATAAAACTCTTGTTTGTAGATAAACATTCTTTTTCTCTTTTGAAAAACTTGTTTTTCCCATCGGTACATCGTGTCATACTACTGCTAAACTTTTTTCACTTTTAGTTTAAATTCCACTTGACAGTTCTTTGTTGGGAAGTTTAATTGCAAATACACTTCTTGACCATTTTTTTTTTTAAACACGAGGGTATTCTTCCTCCATTCTCGAATTCCCACCGAGATCAAATGCAATCCTTCATCGGCCCATTTCACTGACACCTCCTTTTTATCCTTTGAATTCATCTTTACGTGCTGCAGACAGACATATATTGTTTCTGATCAATAAATAACCATATAATTGAATACTGCTGCATCTCAAATGAAGCCCTCATTTACCAAGCTTCAGTAAACAGGCTTGATTCTTTGCCTATCTACCGCTGACATTTCAGAATTCACACACATTCAGGGCAGTGTCAGCGAGCAGGGCTTCTGCATCCCACTTAGGCTCTCTTTTTCAATATGGAACTATCTCCACCCAATAAATTACTCTGGGCATCTCCAAAGTCATTACACATTTATTTTGATCTCGCATCATAATTCACAGCTTGGCGCACAATGCATTTTCTCAAAATGCATGGTAATTCCTTGGTGCAGAGCAAAGTTATGATTCATTTATACGGGAGTGACAGCATAATGCGGAGACGTCAAAATCCATTAAACTGTTCAATGTCTTGGGGTTTATTTTTAGATTCAATTGAGATTTCACTGATGGTGAAAAATATACAGTCAGGTGTGTTTACCTCACCTTTAGAGGGGATGTGTTACGGTTCCAATTAATTTGTTGTTCTTGTCACTAAAGGCATTGTCTATGTCAAAACTGTCACAGCACTTTGGGCTTTGTTTTCTGGAGAATGGCATTTAATTTCGCCGCATACCTTCATAACTGTACTCATTTAAAAGGTGTGTGTTTTATTTAGAGACACTTAAAACTTAATACAAGTTGATTTGATTGCTCATCACGGTGGCAGATTGCAAAATTGCTGGCTGTTACCTTGACCACTGAGCTAGTTAAATGATCATCCACAGTTTAAAAGACATTCAATTATTTCATGCACTCCTCCAGAGATGAGCGTTGAGAGGAAGATTCTGCTGGCTGAGTGGATGCCAAATTGGATGATTGCGGACATAATGCTACCATTTAGCATTGTTACCTTTGTGAATACTTTCCAATATAAAACGGACTAGTGCACGCCAGTATTTTACAGTACAACACTTTCCTGCAGGAAATATTTGAGCAACACAAGTTTAATATTAAGTATTTATAAGGATGAGGAAGTTAAATATTTCCAGCTACTTAAACAAATGGATCTATTCTTTTTTTTTTTTAAAGCGCAGACACATTAGATGTGACTTCGTTGTCAATCTGTACATATATGTTCCACAGCAGTGATACACTTCTGTTCCTGTTCTCCTGAATGAAAGCCCAGAAGAGCACTCAGTACAGCTAGCTGCTCACTGTCTGAAATGGGAAAAGGCAGGCCGAGGGATTTTTTTTTCTTCTTTCTTCGACATGGATTTTTTTGTGTGCAGTTATGGTCCATCATTATTAAATGTCTCTTGTTGGATGGGAGAGGCGCTTTATCAAAAACAGCCATTCATCAGACGCTGTGTAAGACAGTTCACATCTGACCTCTGCGGCAATAATGCCGCATCAAGTAGGCCAACTACCTAGTTTAGCGGCAGAGCAGGGAGCAGGGGCCGGCTCCAAGATTAAGTGCGCTGTTTCAGGTTTTCATTCCCAGGGGCTCTCCTGGCTGATGTTGTATTGATTGCTAAAGTTTACCAGTAAGTATCACAAACAACAATAGCCAGGTCAACAATCTGTGATGCCTGAACCGCAATTCCCCGGCGGAGAGCTGCACGTTCAGGGCTAAAGCACCACCATCATCATAGCTGTGTGCAGAGTGCAGAGAGGGCTCTCCTGAGCTGGGAGGAGAGAAGTGTGCTGGCTGTTCCTACTGACATTTAGGAAAGCGATATGTCAGTGTGAAATGAGCGAGCGTGAGATAATTATAAGCCTTTGCATTATAAAAGGCTGCATCGACAAACTGTCGGATTACCCTTCTGCAGAGGCTTCTAGCCCTACCAGGTACACTTAGGTTCCCTCTTAGTCCATTTAATTGTTCAGTTATTTATTTTAACATCTGCTCTCGAGACTCTTGCTTTTCTACATGTGGCAGAACCAAGCAAATGATTCACGGTAAAGCCTATTTCCAGACAACTCACTTCCCACATTTATGATGGTGTGTCCACGAAAGGAACTGGTACTAATAAACAATGTTTTCTAGACGGGAAGTGCAGTGCTACAATCTGACATTAGCGAAAGGGCTGAACAATAAAAAAGACAATTCACCCTGAGGCCATCTCCAGCAGCCTGAATGATGGTGCATCCTTGGCCCTGCATGGGGGACAGCACACAACCTTCCATCACAGTGCCACCGGACCATTACCCAGGGACTGACACGGCCAGCCGCTCCAAGCAGGCCTCCTCCACTGCCCCATGAAGCTAATCATGTGATTTGATGCAATGACAGAGTAATGACACAGATTGGTGGTGTGTTCAGCTTCCCCCTGCTGAAGGCATCACAGGAGATGGTAAACACGTTGAGGATGCCTGAGTCAGAACCAGAGCTCTCACATTTAAGAGCAAGCTGCAGAAGATGTCCAAGCACTCTCACAAGCGAAATCAAGATTAATGGAGCTGCTGAGGAATTCTTTTTATGTCCTTGAGTAAGTATATTTCACTTAATGAGGGACATTAGCTGTGATAAAACTACTCAGAAGTACAAGCCGTTAATTAATGCCTCCACATTACCGCTGCATGAAAATAACAGAGTTGTTGGACCCATTGGACCAAATATTAAAGGTGCGATCCGTGGGCTCATAATTTCCACTACTTTGTGCTGATTTATCATTTCAGCGACAAAGATATATTCTTGTGCTAAATTTCTAATACTGTACTGTGAAACTGATTGCTGCGCCCTGTAACACCATGCATTTTTCTTTTCTTTTTTCTTTTTTTTTTTTTCGAGTAGCCTCATGCTACCTTTGATCAGGTTTTAAACAACTGCATTTGATTTAAATGCACTCATCACGTAAAGCAGCATGGAATAATACTGACTCCGAGGCACCTTTTAAGATACAAAGGGCTGCGTATGAACTCGATTATAAACAATCTAAGCATTTGAATGAGATGCCCCTCCTGTTTGATTCTAGTTTAGTGATTGTGTTTCTGTTCCTGCGTTCTAAAAATGACTTCCAAGAGTACCTTCATCTTCGTTATAATCCTGGCTGTAATGTGTCCTCGTTAGGAAAGCACTGCTGGCCCATACCAGTAGTAACACCAGGAAGGCCTCGGGCACCAATGGAATTAATTACAGACAAAAGCGATGGTGTTTGCAATTGTCATGCCAAATTTATCACTAGCCACTTAATGTGCCTCATCTGAACTGATCCACACTAGCTGAATTGCCCCAGGGCGTCTGCTCCTCGTCTTCTTGGGGTGAGGTGGGAGTGCTGAGAGCCCGTGTCTATGTGTGTGTGTGTGTGTGTGTGTACAGGGCAGTCTGCATCTGCTGGGGGCCTGCCTAAATCCTGGGCTGGAGGCGGTGTGTGCTAACAATGCCCCCAGCAAATACAACATGTAGAGGTGTATAACAAATGTCAACACCCCTCTACAGCCCCCTCCATTCTCTACCCACCCAGCTCAGTCTCCAGAGAGAGGTTCAAAGTCAATCTTGACATCTTTAATTCCTTCATTTTTGTGATGATAATCCTTGATGCGCTCGGATGTGGTGTCAGTTGTCATTTGATCCACACCAAAGTACATCTACATGAGCTCATGGAAGACCAAACTCTTGACTGTAGATCAATAAAAAAAAGAAAAAGAAAATCAGTGAAACCTTAAATATATATCAAATATATTTGTAGAAACAGCGCTACGGTGAGTAAATGGTTTAATAGCATTTTCGGTAAGTATTTGGTTTTTTTTTTTAAATGCCAGAAATGAGTCTAGAAATATCCATTTCCAATTCACTTGAGGTGGAATCTGTAAACCTCTTGGAGTTTCATCCTGTGATCGAGGAAGTCTAACAAAACTGGCAAAACAAAATGTTTTTTTGGTTATTCTATTCAACAGCTGCTGCCCCTAACTCTGAACACTGCCATAACTGTTTAGCCTGTATGATAAAGACTAATCTCTGTTATTTAAGCATGTCATGATGAGGAGTTGAAATATTTTTGCCTTTTGGTAAATTGATTTTTTTTCTATTAAATTCTGCAACACACTCAAATGTAGTTTTCATCATTTCACTGCTTTTCTTTAATCCTGTCACTTATGTGGCTGTTTATATCAAAAAGACAAAGGCTGTCCCAAATGCACACTTACGCATAAGCCACAATTATCTTTCTGCTTGTGCAGCAGCACCCTAATACCTTAGTTCAATAATAATGCAGAGGGGATGGCTCATTGGTAGCCCACTGCACAACAGAATAATGGCTCCAAAAGAGGTGTGCCTCCCTAAAACAAATATGCAGGTGCTTCAGTTCAACGTAAGAAAAAATGCAGTGAAATATTGTATCCACAAGTGCATAATGTCTCATCAGCACCGATCGGTTATCAATTAAAGCAAAACCATCTCATTATATTAATGAATGGCCTCTGCTAGTAATAGCTTGTCTTATTGATGTTTGAACAAGGTAAGCACAAACACCTTACGCAGCACCAAGATCCACAGCATCAGCAGCTGAGAGCAGATTTGCAAAGATGAAGAAAACAAGAAAGGGGGGAAAAGCATATAGACAGTGAAGGACACAACAGGCTACTCTCAGAGGGACCACATTTACTCCAGCAATTGTCATGCAAGGCTCGTTGTTAGTAATAATGTGGCCTTTAATGACGGAATGATGGACCTGCCAAACACTGGCTCTGCCATACACTGTCTGCGTGTCCCCGCCGTCCGCTTCTCGCATACCCATCTGGGACATATTAGCATATCCTCGTCAATTCACAGCCCACTTTAACATAATCCACATTTGTTGGGTAAAGTCCAACAGCGAGCCTCCCATACAGTACAGCGGTCATAGGATGCTATGACACACTTCAGGAGCCCGGCCCACATAAGGCATGCTTGGGCAGCTAAGCAATTCAGAAATGCAAAATAGTAGGGCACACCATCCCCTACCTTGTACCTAGAGGAACAAATCCCTTTTGGCCAGACATCTTCAGACTGTTACCTTGATATTCCTCCACAACAGTACTTGTGATTTTTATTCTAAGTGTTCAGGAAAGAGAAGAAAAAGAGCAAAAAAAAAGCTGCCTGCTGTCATGGCAGGCAGTGAGTGTGTAGAATACATTGAGTTGCTGAGGCATGTCAAAGTATATGCTTCACCTATCAGAGAATAATGCCATATTTTGATACACATTTGCTTGGTAAATATTCTTATTCTTGCTCTTTAAGAAATGGGTCAAATCCAGATGGTAGGAGAGAGATTCGAAAAATAGCTTTAAAATGAATCTGGTCTTTGAAAGGACACATAAACATATATATATATATATATATATATATTTTTTTTTTTTTTTTTTTTTTTTGAGACTAACACAGGCTGTCTTTGAACTGAATATATAAAACATAATCTGTGTATTGGAACATACATTATGCTCTGAAATGCATGTAAATAGTTAAGAACATTACAATGATTATCTCAGAGAAATCCATCTTAAATCCTGTGTCATTTATTGACACAAATGTAGGTGTAGATTTTATTGAGGACAGTCAGGAGACGGTTTGAGCAGAAATTAACCTCAGTTTTCATGAATGTTTGATCTCAATCAGATGCCTATTTGTTTTTGGGGGTTTTTTTTTGTTTTTTAGCAGAGAAACTTCCTTGGCCATTTTAAAGGATTCCCTCATTCCGCTTGAAGCAAAACCTGTCATGAATCATCATCACAGAAGCCTTTTGAGATATAATCTCGGAGAACTTTTAACCCAGAAATTTCAAACCTTCCTGTCAAAAGAGAGAGAGCAGAGATGTTGGGATCATGACACTCAGTCAGCAGCAGTCACGCAACTCTTTGTCGAGTGCTTCCCCAGCGCTGGACTTGCTGGCAGCCAGCAGGGCCTGAACAGAGACTGAACTTCATAATCTTATCAGTAAATATTGGTGTAGATATAATCCATTTCATGAGTACAACAAACATCAAACTGTGTGCGAATTCATCAAGGCTCACTGTGTGCTATTTTATGTTATTTTTATTTAAATTCTAAAAAGATTTATTTCCTCTGATGTAAGGAAAAAACAAAATGGGGGAAAAAAAAACTGTAAACATTGTGAGGAAATAAATATTTCAGGCGTGTCAGTTGTCAGACCCACCTAGTGTTTGAGCCAGAGACATGCAGTTATGGCTGACTTCTAACTTATGATAATCAGATTCATTCACAGCATGATCTTCCGTATGTATACAAGATGCCACCTTCATTTCTCTAAGTTGGGGAAGTTTCTGATTTACTCCCCTCCCGCCTTCACAAGCCGAGTATTTAAAGAAGTGCATCCACAGTTCGTGGCTTTAATATTATGAAAAATGACACAAAAGCAAAAAAAAAAAAGCTTCCTCTTGGATCGAATCAAATTTTGATTTGCTCTCCAAAGAGATCAGCAAGGAATCCTGAGGTTCCTGAATGAAGACCCCGACGAGGCGGTGAGCGGGACACTCCTCTGAGGGATGTCATGCAGCATGTCATCAGCCTGGTTAAATTGCACTGCCAGTGGGTAAGCAGCAGGGGTCACATGAGGCTCAGCGTGGACTGCAAGATGTAATGCATGGCAGACCACAGTCTGAAGGCTGATCAGTGACGACTACAAAATATCCACATAAAGGTTGAGGAACAGCTGTTTTCATCTGAAACGACTCATCTCAGAAACACATGCACACTCAAAAAAAAAAAAAACGCATATATAAAGCTCTGTGGTAAAACCTTCAGAAGGGCTATAAGGTTTCGCTTGTTTGCACCACGGTAATCAATATATCAATACCGCGTCGATAGGAACCATCTATAACGGAGCTTGTCATTTCGGTGATGGTCTCCAAGTGTCTCATTTTAAGAATGATTTAACAATTCGGTGTATCATTAAAGGAATTGTCTGCTTTGGGAGCAGGTCCAAGCGTTTGCCCTTGTAAACACAAAGCCGCCATGTGAGTGGGAGAGGCCTCAGTTGGGCAGACAGCAGAGGGAGTTAACAAAGCTAATTAGGAGAGGCTGACATGTTAAAGTGAGCCGCGGCTCGGGAGTCGGCTCCATCACATATGTTTCCTTTGTGGCGGGTGAAGTGGCTCCTTTGTTTGTGAATTGATGGCGTTTCGCTCTGCCGTCCCTTCGGGTAGAGGCGCTGACCTGCGGAGGCCCCGACAGTGAGAGGAGGCTCTTTTTCTGTCTCCCCAACGCCTGCAGCTGCAGCTGTCCCGCTCCCTCCCAAGCCTAAACCCTTCCAGAACCGCGGATACGCAGCGAGATGGGCAACACCTGTAAAAGAGTGAATACCCCCTCCGCCCAGGCACCTCAAAGCAACCTGCCCACCTGCTACTGAGCTCTCTGGGCCTTGCAGCTTAAACGCTCATTTTGTGCCTCTCAGCACGGGACTTATTGATATAAATAGCTGTGCACAAAGTGCACACTCTGTTTTCTCTTGGTCTGATGCAGTAGGTGTGTATGTGATTATATTCAATGGCAGCCTCTTTCAGGTGAGGATGAAATATGAGCAGTTTGGACACTGCGTAAATGCCAATCTCTGGAAGATTCACTGAAAACGATTATAGCACAAATGACATATATCAAAATGGACAACGTGATTGTGGCACCACCTTAAACAAGGATTCAACATCTAACAGATAGAAACAATCTACTCTGTATTAAACATCACAGATACTACAATACATTTAATGATGACCTTACCATTTGTCTTTATATAGCTTGTCCTTCCTCATTGATTAATCGTAAGGTTTGTCCTTGAGCACAACGCTTTATGGCGACAGCGAAAGAGACCATAAATATTAACTCCATATAATGCAGCTCCTCCAGTTATTATAACATGTTATTTGTAGTTTAACATAAATGGCATCTAATTATTAACTGTATTTTACTTTAGCTTGGAACAGGGAACAAAGCTGCAGAGTGACTGTCACCGTACAGGATCTCAGATGTTGGACTTTGTTCATGAACTAACCCTTTGAGCACACTTTCACAAACACCTTTCACAAACTTTGAAAGAAAAAAAAACAAGTCACTCTCTTTCGTTCACCTAACCCTGCATGGCAACAGATTAATCCTCTCCCATTTAGATGACAAGACAATTTGTGGAGTAGTTGAGTGTAAATAAATACGTAGAGAAGGAGATAATACATTAGGGCTGCTGACCGGGCTATTCCATTACAGCAGCACATTTGTTTCCATACACGGAGGAAGCCATTCAGAGAATAACATCTTTCCTTCATGAGGTGAAAGTGGGATCTTGCGTCTGAGTGGAAAATAAGGACATCAAGACTCCCCAGCATTAACTTTCATCACAAAAGTCATCTCATCCTCCAGAAATAGAGGCTCTCTCTCAGACTGGCTCATAAAAAGGAAAAAAAAGATGTAATACACAGCCCTCAGTTTAAGAGGTAACAATAGTTTTGTCTCTATTAGGTGGGTAAAAAAACAATAGCGTTTGATGCCTCGCTATTTCAAAAACATGACCGTAAAACACTAACTCCCAATGATTCTCCAGCAGCACAAACCAATACAAAGACTTTTTTTTAAAACATGTTTTATATGCATCTTCAGATTGAGCTTCTTTACCATTCCAGGTGGTAGTTCTGCTGTAAGACAAGAGGCAGTACAAGCCAAGTGGCTGCATTGATTTTGCAGTAATTGATCTGATGGCTCCCTGTGATAATTGACAATTATCCCTGATTACCAGACAGGGGCTTAAAATCAGTCTAAGAAAATGACCAGCATTATGGGATGTTGTACAATGGCTGAACAAAGATAAATCAATACACCCCTGAAACTGCTTAGAAAACAGGACAAAAGAGTGTCACGTTGGGCCACATGCTGTTCAGCAGCTAACAATCCCTCACTTACAGTATACGACCGCACATATACTAATGTGGCAAGGGGCTGAAATTAACACAACTGCAATTTCAGTGCATGAAATAAGCTTTGAGTAAGGTCAACTCGTAATTGCCTCTACATGTGTGCACTGCGAGCTGCAGGCTGCACACATCTGCATCTTAGCACGCGCGCTGCCCACATTAAGCGTGTGTGCGCGTGTTACTACACGTCTATATTTCCCCGTTACTATGTGTCTGACCTCAACTGATTGCTCCTCCTGATTCATCCAGACAGATGCAACTCATTGCAGCTTAATAAATATGGGGGCCCAGGGGATCTGTGCTAAACAGTTCTATTAAGTTGGAAACATGTCAGCCAATATAAAAGCAGGCTGACCCCGGGAAAGGTCAACTGTGACACGCATGTTTACTCAGGAAAACAACCCGAGGCTGGAAGGTCTTGTTTTATCGAGTGTCTTCAAAGGAGAGAGAGTGAGTGTCTGGCTGCCCAATTGTTGGTTTTACGTGATTTTGGATCTTTGAACCCGCAGAGTAAAGGGCTGTGTTGACACTGAGCTGTCCTCTGCGCGGAGAAAACAACTTGTACACAAGCTTACACTGCATATGTTCAAGCATAGATAGATAGATAGATAGATAGATAGATAGATAGATAGATAGATAGATAGATAGATAGATAGATAGATAGATAGATAGATAGATAGATAGATAGATAGATAGATGTGAGACCGCCCTCTCAGTAATCTACCGCTACAATGTTTAATCAGCGCATCAAAACATTAAGGGAGGGAATTTCCGTGCTTGGTGAGCATATTAGAGATGCAGTCGCAGCGTTAACTAGCATTGATGAACTGTTTGCTTATGCAGTAATAATTAACTTCCATTACATTACTTTGTGTGATTACTTTCTTAATTGCCTGAATTATGCATCAATTTAATATCTAATAACCAGTCCTAGGCATTAAACACTGTTCAGACACATCGCATGTAGTTCCCCAGCTTTAATTAAACACACTAGAATAAATGAAACGACGTAGGATGGATGTCTCGCAGTGATTTCCTGGGTGCTTAAATATGCTATTTATTATGAAAGCATATGAAATTCACTTTCTCCTCAGGAAAGCAAACCACAAGATGCCAATTATGGAACCCAAGTTGCTTTGCCACGGCTTTGTGAGAATCGAGACTAATAAATTTGTTGAGTGGGACTCATTGTGTATTATGCAAATACAATGCTGTGCCATTTTTTAAGTCTCAAATTTGCAGCGCAAAACATGTCCCCAAAGATGATTTTAATTATATAGCAGAATGGGCTCCTGTTTCGCATTGTTATTGTCCTCCAGTAAGAAAGCAGTAAGTGGGGGACAATAAATGAGTGCATGCAGATTCTCAAATTATTTATATCACTTAAATGCAACACATACTCTGCATGAATTATGCTCATGTGCTTGCTGATTGAAGCTGCAAATAAATGACCTGATCAGAAATACATTAAAAAAAAAAAAAAACAGTATGAAGGTATTACAACCATGGAAATAATAATAGGAATGTTATTTAACACGTGTTGTAGGCTGGTGCATCAGCGTGAAGAAACGCCTTCTGCCCACGTGAAAAGACTTTGCTCATCTCTTTTAATGCAATGCAAAAATAAACATTATAGAATTAGGCCCATCTTTCTCAATTGTAGCCTTCATGGTACCTGATTTAAATTTGATTTACAGGTAGTAAGGCATCTGTGTGTCATGTGAACAGAATATAATTAACAAGCCAACTGGTGGAGGCACCGGGTCATTCAATGAATTGATATTAACTTTTAGTCCTCTTGTATCATAATTTTGCCCTCACTCAAAAAGTGACACATCCACTTAAAGAGAAAAAATGAGCCCTATTTGCCTCATCAGCAGTAGTTTGGCAAACATGCATTTAACAGAAAAGCAACACTCACTTGCTTCGCTTTAAATTGGAAAAATGAAATCATTCACGATTGTATGAATGATGGTAAATTATATGTGAATTCAAAAGCCTGCAAATCAAGGTGAAAGTTGTTAGTTTGGAAAAAAAAAATTCAGCTACTGCTTAAATATATATAGATAAGAAAAAAAAAAACATTTCGCTCATATAAACTCAAGGAAATGCACGTGAGTGCTGTTGGGTCTGGCAGCATCGTTAGTCTGCTTTTTAAATGATTTCCAGAGCTGGTGAGCTGCTGGCAATGCAAGGTTAGACAGAAAATGATGGCAGCACGAGGATGCTTCACAGACCTCATGATAGTTTCCGTCTGTCATTATTTACGTCTGACTAGTCGCGTCATGCCAGCTACCTAGAGAGACACTTTTAATGTGAACCCCCCTCTGTTCTATTGCTCTTCACAAGCAATGTAGTATACCATTATTTCTTTGCTTCAGTACCTTTAGGTGAAACTTGCCCCGCCATCAGCCTGAATCAAAGACAGATCCTCTGCTTGATATTGTACATGCCCATCTCCTTACCGAGCTGGCACAGAAGCTACATGCCACAGCGAGGAAGGGCAATTCTATCTCTCACTTAACTAATGAAATAAAATGAAGAGAAAATGTTGAGGGGGCTGTAGTGTTAGTGGATTTAATATCCAGATGTCTTCGGATTCTGAAGGGCATGGACGGCAGCACCGGTAGTGTATGGATACTGCTGAACAGTTTGTCTGCACGACATACGCCCTCCCGAACAGAGCTATGAGTGCTAAAAACTTATCAATTAATAAAACATTTACTGCAAAGATGAAAGTACAAGCTTTCTCTTGCAACATACAAATTTATTTCACAACAGTTACCCCGAGGGCACGACGGCCATTTATCACAGCACTACTCATGAATCAAGTCACGTTGCAAAATCGATCATTGATTCACCTTATTCCCTTGTTTTTCCATCTGAGCCACATAATGATCATTAAACTGACCACGGCATGTCCAAAAAATGGATTTATAATACTACTGGACTCAGCCCGAAACGTCACAAAAACGGTATCTTGAGAAAAAGTTGACACAGATATAGCATGGAGAAAATACCGCTAATTTACTGTTTCTTAGGGGCATAACAGATCCTCCTGCAGCTGTAAGTACGGTTCACTTGTTGTAGAAGCAGAACAGAAACCACAGGCCCAAGACCTCTTGGCTGGAGTCCATCTTTACGCTTTGTGCACGTGATTCCAGCCTAGATGAGCATGCTTTAATGGGGCTGCTTAGCCCCATCATGACCCAATGAGTACCGGCTGTGGAGTGGATGTGCTTGGTGTTGTATGTGTGAGCGTGTCAGTGTGTGTGCATGTGTGTTCCCAGCAGGGAGATGGTGCCTTATGAAGGTCACAACTGCAGCAGTGTGGGGCTCTCTAAGTGAACCCTGGAGAGGATAACAAGCCACATCTAACGCTTTCTTTGTGTTCTCACAGCCACTAATTCACCTGAGAATAGAGCAAGCTAAAACATAGTTAGCACAAAGCAAAGCAAAATTCTATCTCTGGATGGCGCGAAGGAGGAAAAAAAAAAAAACACAAACACACTAAAAAAACAAAAACATTTGTTTGTGAAAATGACATTTTCAATTACTACGCAAAATTATTATCTCAGTCTCAGTCTAAAGCGTATCAGTCCAGACCCAAAATGAGAAATGTAGTGTTTTGCAAAGCAATTCCTTTATAGCCTGTATACAAAAATGGAAAAATGACGAATACCATTTGTCTCGAGGGAATTTCAGTTCAACCACAATGTGTGACAGTATTGCCCTGTCTTATGGCCACCTAATGGACAATGTAGCATTAATTCGGCTTCAGATGAACAGGCAGGGCAGCAGAATCAAAAATGAGGAGGGGGCCCTAGGTGTATGAATTATGCATATTACATTACCATATAACACTACAATGCGCTGTGCGACAAAACAATGCAGTGAAAATTGGGCTTCGACTGAGATATTGAACAATTTCCTACATGGTTCTTGCCTACCTTAGATGTGAAATTGCATTAAGCTTTCTTTATAGCGGCAGAACCCATATGAGATTTGTATGTTCACATCTTGTCCGGTGCACAAAACACTATGAAAACAAGTCAGGCATAATTGAAAAGAAAGTCTCTTGACTGCTTTCCCTGGGACCTATCATTCAGGTAGATGGGAATTTGGTTAAATGGCAGGTGAGAAATTACTTTTTTCATTGATTTTTCCCTTAGACATCAAAGGCAGATAAATGAAATGGAGCAATTAACTTTATCGGGGCCCTGAAATGGTATTCAGGCAAAACATGTCAGAAACTATTATTTGCAATCATGTTGCTCTTATTAATCTTAAAGAAAAACGGATAAATGAAAACACGCAAAGGGATTAAATGGGCAGCAGCACATTTTCAGTTTGTAATAAGCCATAAATAGTGGAGAGAAACACTTGAAGGAAGTGATGTGAAAGATGAACGAATGAGTTTAAAAAGCAAACAAACAAAAAATCCCCAAAAAATGTAATTTGGGAGTCAGATTTCTGGATATTTATATTGGTAACGTTTTCAATCGGAAAAAAAATGATTGATATCCAATAAATATTTGGGGAAAAAAAGCTAATTCCGTATTTTACTGGTATAATTTCGCATTTTTATGAAGAAACAGAGCATCTCGGAAGAGTTTTAGAGTTTATGAACTTCCTTCTTGCGTGACATAAATCACACTGTAATGGCGCATCCCTACGAAAACAGAGCAACATAAACGTATCGTTTTACTTAAGACTCAGATTCCATCTATGATTGGTAGATTAGCGCCGTGGAGGCGACAGCAGCAGCACACGCCTGCGGTGAGCTGTATAAAACAGTATGTGGTATCGGTAACTGCTTCTGTTCGAGCCTTGTAATCATTACCTGGCATCTTATTGCCTCTGTGGCTTTTAAAGCTTTTGTCTCACCCTAAGAAAACAGGGAGTTATAGCTGATCTTTTATTAAAACTTTGGGAGAGCGTTCCTCTCAGGAGGGGGCGGAGGAGGAGTGGGACAAATTAGTGTTGACAGTAGACACTTAAAGCAGGAAAATCACAGGCCCACTGGGAGGCAAGAGCCACATGGGGCTCCCTGCTTGTGTAAAGAACACTCCAGATTTCACTTGAGATGCAGTCGCCTTTTAACAGGGCAGGGGGAATGTCAACAGACCCTCTTGAATGAACCAATAAAGCCACTAAAAGGAGAGGATTAACCAGCTGATATCAGGCACAGCGGTTTGTTGTGAATGCGGCTCCTCCTCTCTGGAGCTCAGCCTGAAACATGCTGGGCGGAACATTTCCTTTGCTGAACATGCTGTTACACTGCCAAAATTGTGTAGCTAATTGTTCTAATGCCCGACCGTGGTCTCACAAGATTCAACCATGTAATTCTACTGCAGTTACCGCCGCCTGAAAGGATGGAGCAAAAGATAATTTCATTTGCGGCTGACACAAACTGCTCTGTTTGTTCCTGACGTCAACCTTTGATATAAAAAGGATGACTTTCCACCTCAGTTCTTCTGAATAGTCTTCACTCCATTGTTGCTTTTACTGCCCATTTATCAGAGAGCACTGCTGCTGGTAAGTGAGGCTACACAACATAAAACAGTAATTACAAGACATCAGGGGCTTTCAATCTCCTCTTAATTTTCCAGCAGCTGTGTGATATCGTTGGGTCAAAATATGACCCAACGATATCACGACCTTCCTGCAACCCTATAAACTTCAAATAAAAAACCTTGGCCCGAGAGCGGATCTATTTGAACCATGATGACACAGTTTAACTCCCGCATATGAATAAACCAAACCAGCGATTGTTTGCTCGGCCACATGTTTGTTTAACAGGGGGATTAACGGCGGTGGGACAGGAACATACAACACGTGAGTTTGAATTGGTTTCACTTCACTTAAATGCATAATTAGCCAAGATTCTCCCTGTGGTTATCTATAATTTAAGCTTGAAAGAACTCTTCAAACTCTATGGTCCGCAATATATTTGCTTAAAAAGATATATGCATTAAGCACGCCAGGAAAAAAAAGGAGCTCGTTCACTTCTGTTTTTCAGTCTGCTCACAATTTTAGTTGAATTAATTCCACTTCATCCTGCAATAAGTAATGACTCTGTCTTCATATATAATTTAGATCTGAAGGTTTTAATCACACTCTATGGTCCTTTTAAGCATTGCTAAGTTGCATACCAATGCTTAAACTTAACTTTAATAAGCACTTTTATGATGCCTCATCAACAAAATGGATGGAATGGTTTTCATTTGGCTAAAAAAAACAAAAAGAAAGAAAGAAAAAAGAAAACCACTTTCTATGTTTGAGAGCAAGGAACTCAAATAATGTGAATTAGTGGTGGATTGAATGTCAAGGTGACCATTATGTGCTTAAATGTACAAGCTAAAGAGCTGAATGAGAAATGTGAAAGGGAGCCAAAACACTTTTAGTACTTTTGAGCACTGATAGCAGAAACTTTATTTCCAATGTCAAGCACAGCAATGGAAGATGAATGCAAGCATTGGCAGTGCAAAACTGGCTTAATATGGAGAAGGTGAAGGTAAAACATAGAGGGATTTTCCTTTAATCAGATCTCTTAGGAGTCCATGTAGTGGACCAATACCCAAATGAATTCCCTTTAAAAAGCAAGGAATATTAGATTGGCTGCTCGCTACCTGAGCTTTAGTCTCAATCAGAGGGAATTGAGGAGGATGTATATATACATACATATACATACATACACACACACACACATATATATGTACACACATAGGTATTTATTTCTCAAATCTAAAAGCCCTTTACGTCTTTGAAAAGTTCGTTTCTCTTCATCTATTAACTCCAAATAAAACCCGCCATCATTTATGCATTTGTCCATTTTGAAATCCTCGAGCTCGTGAGCTCGAGATCTAAGGCCAAATTTTGAGCTTACGCATGACCAATCACAGAGGTGCATGCCTCAGCGCTGAACCACAAATGGATCCTTCACAGCATTGTAAATCAGGACCTCAAAGAGTATTATTTTGCCTCAAGCAAAAAGTGCTTGTTTATCAGACGGTGCCTGAGTCTGGGATAAAAAACCTCTCCATAAATCTGGGTACCTTTTATGTGCTCGTGGAGGCTGGCTGGTTCATTCTGAGTGTAAGGCTCTCAAGAATGCAGAGGTAAGCATAACATTAACGACAAAGAGCAAAAAATGTTGTAAAGGTTTCCAGATATTCACAGCTACGATTGTAGTTTTAATTGGTCTTAATGTAATTTTAATGACTCTTCCATTCTACTGCTGCCTTGCTGTCACTTAACATTTAAGCCTTTGAAATGAAACAATCAACTACAATTATGTGCCAAATAACAGCATTTAAAGGTTGATTTCAAGGTGAATCTTTGGACCGGTTACAGGCATTGCATTAGTGATTTAATGCACATTCAATATAGAGGTCCAACAAGCACTGTCAGTTTTCCACGCGGCACGTCAGCAGGCGACATTCAGTGGAGAGCCACATGTGGGTTATCAGGATTGCAGCGCTGCAGCAGGTAATTTTCTGAACCTTTTATTTTGCTGTCTGATATATTGCCACTCAGTTACGGCATTGCTAAACCCCAGATGATAAATCAAACGTGCAGTGGCTGCTTCTGATAACTCAATAAGCACCTGGACTCCTCCTAACATGTCACACCTGCACTTCTACATATACCACTCTCATTCGCGGGCCTCACTGGGGGGTTCAGTGCACCTGCCTAGAGCATCTCAGCAGCCAAACAGCTGGGAGAGAAACATCATGCATGCTTAATTAGGAGGCTCAGAAACCACGGGAAGAGGTAGGTAATTTCTAATGCGCTGCATATACTCTTCACCATATGAAAATCCATTCATTCACATGGTATCAGCAAGTGGTTCACTTGTGTAACTATTTAATAAACAAAGAGGATTTAATGGAAAATTATAATGATCACTTCCTGCACAAATGAACAATATGAATGCACACTAAACCTATGTGTACAAGTATGCTATTCTCGGTTGCTCTCAGGCAGAAATTGATCAACTAGCAATTTAAACAAAGAACAATTACAAATTGGCATTTTCTTCTTCTTCTTTCACACTGCAGACTATTAAAAAGACTTAATTAAATGAGCATATTTGAGCATATTTAACAAGAGAATACCAAAGGGAGATTTTTGCGATCAATATTATTGCATACTTTCTATCCAATCAATTTAGTGTCCACTTACAAGCCATTACCAAACATAATAAATAGGGGTTTGTTTAAGAAATAATAACACACTTGGTCTGAAAACCGAGAGGCATTAATTAAATTGCTTAGAGGAACCGTCAATGTCACATATGGAAAACACACAAAAGAAACATTCAATAGAACGAGTGTGTACTTTGAGCTTGTCAGCAAGCAATACAGCAGAGTATTGAATGAAGAAGATAAAGTATCCAGAATGTTTCCTTTAAAATAAGACAAGTAAAAAAATATAGAGAGAGAAATATATATACATCACAAAATTTAAAAAAAAAAAAAAAAAAAAGCACTAAACCATCAACAAGCCTCAATAGTTAAAAAAACATACAAAAAATTAGGTAATGAACATTCAAGTAGTTCAATCAGACAAAAGGAACAAGACTAAGAAATGAAAGAGATAAATACTTCCTTGTGCTGGGACCTGATGCCCTTCAGAGAACAACTTGCTATTTTTGTGTTACTGTGTCAAAGAGGCTATTTCAGACAAGAAGTTAAAGTTTCTAGTTTCTACAAGGACAATCTTCTCCAGCAAGAGTGTTGCATGTAAGGTCTGACTCTTATCAACACGAGCTCTGTGTTCATCACCGACGTGGAGTGGAGCCCTCAGATCTGATGTGAGGTCCAGCGTTACTACAGGAGGCTATAAATTCTATAAGGGAGTGAGACCAGGAGAAGCAGCATGATAACTCAGAACGTCCTGCTGTAATTATGGTATTCATGAAAAGATGAAATTGAGTGCAGACTAAATCTGTAGCGGGCAAAATCAACAGCTTGGCATTACTTCGTGACCCCTGCATATTTTGAGGATACAGCAAACATACCAAAACACTGCAGCCTTATTCACCAGTCAAGAGTTAGGGAATGAAGTGCATCGATTGCTTGTGATTATTAACTAGACTGAGATAAGCCCTCTCCTTATTATGCAGATTACTGAGGCTCCCCGCTTCAGCATATTGTACAGATGCAAGGGAGCAGCTGCTCTTACAGATGGTGGGTACACGGAACTATCATTATGCTTCCATTGTCTCCACTTCAATTGTTTGGGGGACAACAGAACTGCATCAAAGAGGAATCCGACTGCAATGAATTAAGAAAGAGAAACGAAAACCATCAACTAAATTTATACACCCGAGGCCATGGAATGGAGAGGAGCGTAAAGCTGAAGCTATTTCATATATAAACCACGGAGTCACCCAGTCATGTATACTGTACCCAAATCTGTTGGATGCAGCACTGCGCACAAACCATATGTTGTTGTTTTATTAACACACAGTTGCTAATTCTGGACTCAGGTAATAATTCAGACATATAAAAAAAGAAAAAAAAAAGAAGAAGACTTTTAGAAAACAAACAGACAGAAAAAAAAAGCTAATAGCACATTAACATGAATAATCATGGCACAAGAATAAATAATTAAAAATATAAGAGACCATCCCACAAGGGCAACCACGGCGAGGGAGGAATATGCAGAACAACATCAATTTTGCCCTTAAGGGGAACCTCTGGTCGTCCATTTGACTCGCTACACCTCCTGCTGTGCTCAGATCAGGACACTGGTAGCTCCTCTGATGTAACACGACATTACACTGAAGAAAGTGCATGTTCAGATTATAATAGAGAAGGTCACACCAAGTTATGACAGCGACCTCTCACTATAATGCAGATAGCAAGTGGTAATATTACTTAAAGTATTAAAGCGGTGACATTAAATTGAGCACAGTACAAGTTTTGAGCTGCTATAAGGGTGGATGCCTGTAGATTATACACACCCTTGTGAAAATAATGTTAATGTGTTTGTTATTTGGGATATTTCTGACAGCTATTTCAATTGCAATTAGATGTGTGACATAATGTGTGAAAGTCAAGCTGTTGCTCATTATTCAGGATATAAATATTATTTGTTGAGAAAGCCAGCACTACGTCTGTGTACCTTTTTTGCTGCACATTCTTTGTACTGTCCTTTTACAGATGATGGAACATGTTCATCGCCTAAGGGAGTGGTAAAATACTCCCAAATAATCAGTTTTGAGCTGCATAAATAACCGTGACCTTCACTATTTGCTAATTTCAACAGTTACAATGGCAACTTTTGATTAAAAACCTATTAATCTCTCATCCCTAGTTGATTGTCAGGCAAATAATTGTGCTTTCAAATTTCAGTGTCTTTTTGCGATCCCTTCAGGCCATTACCTGGTTCAGATTAGTGGCATTAGCACCTCTGATTGCCACCTTTTAGCTGCCGAAAATGCAAATTGCCTTCTCTAGAAATGTTTGGGCCTTTTTATTTGGCGCGCCAAGAGTCATGATGCATTTTGGTGTTTGGTTTTACACCTAAACCCATGTTTATATAATGTCGGAAGAGGCTCATCTGATGAGTCCCCTTCACCTGTTAGTTCCCAAACACCTCGAGATAAACACATGGTGCCTTCACACCATAGAAGAAGAAGAAGAGGGTTCAAATGATGGAATATATTTTAAAAACTTTGATGGAAATACAACTTTTGGATCTAGAGCCGTGCAGCTGGTTTTTGTAAATGTTAATGAACAGTTATGCAAAAAATGATTAGAATCAAGAAAAGACATTTCATCAATCAGAAATGTGCAGTTGTAGAAGTCCAACAGTCAGAGTGGATGACTTTGCAACGCAGATAAGGTTTGTGCTAAAAGTTAAATACAGAAGCATTTAAGTGAGGAAATGAGAAGCAAAATCAAAAGTAGAGATAAAATGAAGCCACAACATTAGAGCTAATTTTAGATCTAGTCAGTATTTTTTTTGTTGTTGTTGTTTTTGGAGTCTTTGGTGGTTCAAGGAAGATGGAAACTGAGTAATTCACAGTCTATACTGCAGTGTTAATTTTTGCAATATTCTACCAATTTGCATTAGAAAGTTCACAACATTAAGAATAAAACATTAACCACATATTAAACATCATTACAATCCTCACACATTAAACAATGCAGTTGAACTGTACTGTTGAGGTGGCAAACTGAAGAATGAGGCCCACAAAAATGTCCTTGTTATCCCATCATTTACCTTAATACCGGTGTCAGTGTGGAAAATTAAGTTCAGCCCAGCAGACTTACAAGGGAGTTCAATAATGTCCATAAGATAACCGAATTTTGTTTTCATTTCAAATCACTGTACGCCAGCATTAAGAATGAATCTTGGAGCTTTTTTTTGTCTTTGGGTGCATTTATTCTGAATAACAGCGGCCATTGATTACCAAGAAATCATTTCAACCACAAATGCAGGATGCCCTACTAGTAACCACAGTGTTTGCAGTTATTCCCATAAGGTGGAGAGAACATTTTTTTTTTCCTCCAAATAGAAAATCAATTCCCAAGCAGAATATATTCTGTTTTCAATATCCAAAAGAAGCTGCTGTCTGCAGACGATCTCAGTATGAATTAATAAATCCCTGTTTACCAACCTTTCTCATACTATGTATTTATTCAGTGTTAAAGTAGAATTCATAGCAAAAAATACAGCTTGATTCCAATTATGATTTGAATGTGGGCAAAACCACACAAAGGCCAAAAGGCTACACTTCAACATTAATTCCCAATCTTGTATCTGATATATTCAAATAAATAACAGTTTTCCTTTCTTCGGTCATGTGTCATGGGTGGATAGATTGAGCTCCTGTCAGAGCACAAAGCTCTCCTCACAACTCCGCATTGCCTCGTCTGTTGTTAGGACCTGGTCCACATGGGGCCAAATTTGATTGGAAAGCCCAAAGGGAGGAGTTCCACCAGTCACAGGGGCATTGTTAGCGCCTCCAAAATGGCCAGAGAAGAATGACTGATTATGCAACCACAGCCAGGGTTACTAATAGGAATTCTATTTGAATTTCTAACATAACAGATGTTTGCTGGGCACCTCCATGGAGCGCGCATACACAGTTATGCTAATTCGCCAGTGTTTCCATTCAAGTTAGCTCAGAGTCATTAGAGCACACAGCTAGCTTGGATCTCTCTGTCAAGCTAATAATTGGCCATTATTGATATTAATTAACATTTTTGCTTTCTATGTCCTTTTTGACCCACTATCTGTTAGTAAATCCAGTTGCTGAGTCCTATTAAGGAAATAAAATCCACAGGACTCTATAGTTGTGAGTCATTTATCAGAAGGAGAACTTAAAGCCAATTAGGAACAGATGCAGACGGTTGTCTTCATTCTCCACTGACTACTTCTTGATCTCCATTATAAACTGCTAATAGAGCAGATTCTGGTTTAAGCAAAAGTGGGAGGTGTAGAGAGTTGCCATTGCTCACTCCCACATGTGATGACAGGTAAGTAGCACTAGTGATGAGGGTACACTATAATAAGACGGCATTTCTTCCCTCAGTCTCTTTGTTGAGGGTCATTACTGTGCATCTTCCTCTGTAGAGATGCTCAAGCATATTAAATGGCCTAAAACTCATATAATATAAAAAGAAATGTAATTGCTGTTGTTTCATCCTCAAAGTCATAGCTTTTGGTCTCTTCTATTATGATGCAATAAGCATGAGAACCACAGAGCACCACAGGTTTATGGGCTCAGATGAAGAAATCCTAATAGGTGTATATTGACTGACTTATTTTCCACAAAACTCCGAAGGGACTGGCGGCTGCAAGAAAATATATCAAAAAAAGCTATCAACAAGCGTGGGGTCTTCTGTGTAAAATCAATAGTGAGCCATAGATGGCTCGAGTTTTCACAGTTCTCTCATGTCATTTAAAATGAGTATATGATGCCAGGAAGGACCTTCCAGTGTTTTTGTACCATACAGCGGCAATCACAGAGCAGTTAATAACCAGCTCTGTTGTACCATCAGAATAAACTGATGCCTTCAGCTTGATACCCAGAGCCTTCAGGAATTAATGGTTTCACATTGTAGAACTAAATGAGTCAGTAGCGTGCAGGATCATGAGCTGTTGTTGAGGCAGGTAGCCTAACATAACCTACGTGAGGTATACTTGCAACTGTTTCTGCTCCCTGATTCCAGATGCTGCCGCCACAGCCCATCTTTACAACAAGCGCTAAAATGGGCCTTAAAGCCGAGCATAGCTCCAAGAACCTAATTACAAGTTTCATCATCAATCATGAGTATTATTTATTCAGTGAGATGAATTTCTAATTAATAACTGATGAGCATTATGTTCTCAAAGACGGTAAAGCAATTAATTATGGTTGGCAACAGGGAATATCCCTGCAAAGGACTATCTGGTGCACAGTCACAGCATAGCAGTGCCAACAGGCTAATGTCCCCAAATAACATGCACTGGATTGTTGTGTCCCTCCTCAACAGAGTTAAATGCTTTCATTAATGTTGTCTGGCTGCTGTCTTACTGTCGGTAATGCAAGCCTAATATACACTGAAAACTTTTATCAATGTTGTTGAATATTGTATTATATTATTCTTGAATAGTTGGTGCTGCCAGAATCTATCTCTGCAGATAGCTTTGCTCCACTTATGTCTTGTGTGCCTTTTAGGGTCACATACTCAATAATTTGTTCAAGATTTATATTCTTAAAGAGCCACCACATCGCTGGCACTATTTAAGCTTGTTAAAAAAAAAAAAAAAACTTAGTGTCACACCTAAAGAGAAAGGTTTGTTAGTTTTTACATGCTACACGTGGTTCAACAATTCAGTAGTTTAAAGGCAAAAAGACAAGACAACAACTACAAAACACTATTCATTCTAATTAGGCATTCCACGATTCACTCAACTCACGATACAATTTGAATCACGATTCAGGGTTCACGATACAATTCCAATCATGATTTGAATCATGTACAACATAAAATTAATTTGCAGGCAAATTACAGATTTTTTTTTTTAAATTTTTATTATTATTTATCTTACACAAATCCAGCCTTTTCCTTTTTAACAATACTGTAGTGTTTTCTCATGTGCTCTTTTCAGTACAGTAGATTAGAACTTCCACCAAATGACAAAAAAAAAAAAATTGTATCAGTTCTCTTCTCTTTTTTTTTTTAACAATGATGTTTTTTTTCTTATCCTCTTTATACCTACATAGAAAATGACTGGAAAGTGGAAACTGTTTTATCAACTCCTAAATCTGTCAAATCCTGTTTTTGTTTTTTTCTTTTTCTTTTGTTTACAATAGGCCTACAATTTTATTTTCAATAAATCAGTACAACATCAAGATTTTTTTTTCCTTTCGTACATAACAAGTCAACTCTACTTTAAGACAGGCATAAACTAAGGCATTATGCAAACATAACAAAACTGGTCTTTTCTTACACTCTTTCCAAATCAATACTGATCAGAGAATGCATTTTTTTTTATAATTATTATTCCTGAGGTAGATAAACCAGGCAGAAACTCAGCCAAATTTATTTTTGTCTGAACAAAAATTGAAGTTGGACCCCCACCATGACTCACGCTTTTCTTTTGTCTGGCTGGCTGCCGCACTGTTTGTTTTTAATCTGCATCAGACGCTTCTTTAGCTGAAGTGGACGCTATACTGACGTTGAACAAGAACGTCGTTGAACTCGAGTGCGCCCTCTGCTGGCCTGGAGGCTAAACCGCCATTTATGGCTTAATTAAATTGATTCGAATCGGTTTTTTTTTTTTAATTTAAATATATATTTTTTTTAATCGTGGCATGCCTAATTTTAATCCATAAAGATTTTTTTTCACAATTTAAAGCAATTTAAAGCAGCACGATTATTAGAACACATCTTCAAAAGGCACCTCTAGCCTTGTTGTTTTGTCAAAATTCTAATATTTATTTTCCAGTCTCTTTAAGATACAAGCAGATAATACAAGAACTGAGCTGTCTTAAATGGAATTAATTCCTAATTAAAATAATTCAAACATCTTTGTGGGACTGTTAATAAAAGATTTAAATCTCAGTTTGAAACTAAGGTAAGTCATACTGAATACTAACTTTTACTTGTAGAGTTTGTATCTTGATTAAGAGATTGGGAAAAAAAAGTATTTGTGAAAGTACTGCATGTACCGCTAAGTCCAGATGTATTTGGACAGTATGATTTTACCGTTGCACATCACATCACTACAATGGATTTGAAAAAGAAGAATCAAGATGTGATCAAAATGAAAACTTTTCAACTTTAATTTAAGATATTTCACACAAATATGGCAATTATCGTTTAGGAATTATAGCCATTTCAAGTACAGTACCTCCATTTTCAGGAGCTTAAAAGTGTAGGGAGCAAGTCTCAGGAAATCAGAGGTTCCTTCATTTCTGCTATCTTACTTTCTTTGTTTTGTTTTTTGTATTTTTTTGACAACTTCTTAAGTTAAAAAAATACAAATAATTGTTTTAAATGATCCTGTACAGGTTTGGCTTATCAGTCCTTTCGCTCTGCTACAGATCAGTGATTCAACAAATGTTAATTAGAGACCCGATCTTCCGCCAGATCTCCTAAAGCTGCTATTTAGGGATGGCAGGTAGCAGGAGGGGCGTTCCTCCGCAAAGAACGTAATCTTCCACCTTGCTAAACCCGCTATCCCACCTGCGCTACCTACTACATTATGCATAGGAGCGGTTAGGGTGTTGCACCTGTTAAACCAACCAGTGCGTCAGTAGCCATTGCCTTTAAGAGCAGGTTGTGCTACCCACAAACTGCTATGGAGCGTCTTTTCATCCAGATCGGAGCAGCTCTCGTGCGCAGCTCGTCTGGGACTCTGCTGTAGAGCTTCCTCCTCTTCCTTCCTCCTCCTCCTCTGCACTGATATATACATAAAAATATTTTTACACAGACAATTCCTATCTGCAACCTGAAAGTCCCAGGATAGTTGATGCGCTCCCAGTAAACACACTCTGGTCGTCTATGGTTTAACTGGCGAGCAAGCTGTTTAAGTTGATCTCTGCCATTTTCTCAGGGGTTCAACTGAGGCCAAATCACGCTTTTTATACAAGAGTTAATTTGAGAGGTAGAGCCGTTTGTGCACGTCCACATGTGACCAGGTGGATGCGCATTGATGCCATTTGGACACGCTCTTGTACGTGCCGACATGCGGGCTGTGGGTAGCAGGTGGTCTAACCACCCGCTACCCGCAACCATAAAGATACCAAGATACCGAGTTTGCGGAAAGGGCAAAAGACACGCCCATTGCCACACCTACAAAGTGAGTAAGGGAGTCGGCATAATAGGTAGCGGCTTTAGGGATCGAAAGATTGCATTAGCGTTAGCGGAGGTTACTATACCCGCAATTTGCGGGTAGCGGCTAGTGGGTAGCGGCCTGCAGAAAGTGTACGATCGGGGCCCAAATATACAGAGAAACCAAAGACACTTTTGTTTTTAAACATATACGTGGAAAGACACGCGGTAATGCAAACATTTTTTTCTCCCTTTTACATCAAGAGGCATGCATTTTTCTGGACAATTCTTTCTTGTTTTTGCTAATTGCCTATTACAAGTTTGTGTTCACTCAATCTAAATATTCAAATATGCATTTATGCTTTTGAAAACAGGCCTATAAACTTGACAATATTAAAAATAATGTCTGCCATCAAGATGAAGGAAAGGGTGATACTAATTTATAAAATCTGTTTAAAATAGTATCTCATTTATTTTGGAGCTTTAACTCAAAGACTGAGGCTTTAAATCCCCCCCTCCCCCCATACACTAAAATCCAGTTAAAAAATAGTGATTTCTGATAAGTTACTCTACAAGTATTTTCTTACAATTGTGTCATTTGTGCGACCTGTTTTCATGCAAAGTAACAAAAGACAAGACAAAACAGTGACATGTAACTACTCTTGAAGAACTGACCAAATCTTAAAATCCTCACTCTGGACCCAGTGCTGGTCATAAAAAGGACAAGGTTTTATTTCAGTAATGTAAAAGGTGTAATAACACTTAACTAGAATTAGACTTTCATGGAGACTTGTGTATATTTCGTTGTATAGATGAATTATATACACTCAGAATAAATGATATCTAGCCATTTACACATTATTGACAACTCTTTGCCTGATATTGTAAAATAGTATTAGTACATTTCTTTCTATATACTATAAATCCCATGAAAAAAAATCAAATAAAAATAATGATAAAATTCTGTCATTTACTCCGCCACTGCAGCTTTTTGAATAATTTCTATGTAGCATTATGTCCTCACACCACTCTTTGCAATTTTCGGGTCAAAAATAAACTGGTAAAAGTTAAACTAGATTAAAGAGCATCATCCTCCGAGTCAAATAACTATGAGAGCTGGGAAAGGCTGTAATTCCATCACTTAGAATGTGAAAAATCAGCCAAGCAGCTATTTAATTTATCTGTTGTTTCAATTCAGCACAAATTTCTGCACGTTTGGGGCATTTTTTAAAAACATATATTTATTCATCTTACACACAGCTCTATCTGCTCAAAGCAGAGATGGATTGGGTCATGCATGGCTGTATGAGCCATCCATAGTAAATATTATGAATGTACATGACTATAATACACAATTGCAACACCATATTAATGTGCAGCACTGCAGACCTGGTGACTAAAAGACAAAGCAGAATTTTATTAGATTTCTTTTCCATCCCCTTAATTGAGTTAAAGTTTACGTGTTCGGAGGATATGCATGTGCCTTCAGTCAGGTGAAACAGTTCAGCAGTTGCATGTCAGGGCTTTGGTCGTGTCTCTGTGCTTTAACCAAATAATTCAGTTTCACTTTCAGGTTTAAATAAAACACCAGCATCACACTAAAGAAACTCAAATAGAAACATGCTCTTTGGGATTTGTTATCAGTTTGGCTTTGCTCTTTTTCAGGGTCACAGGCTTCAGGGGTCGGAGTCAGAATACACCAACCGGAGCCTTTACGTCTGGTAAGAGGGATGGAGGAAAACCAGTGGAGACAGATGACCTCCTTGAGTCTGGTTCTGCTGGAGATCTTTTAGCCCTGTTTACCTGTTTCCTCTCCCCCGTCGCCTTATGCTTGCTCAGACTGAACGTTAGATGCAATCTGTTGGGTTCCTTGGATAGGCTATTTCTTAAATTTTGAATTTTGAACTCAGCTGAACTGGAATTTAGCTGGGATTATGAAGTGAAATTAACCAGATCATGAATAGAGATGAAGTAGGTTAATTGGATTATATTTAACTTCGTTAATTCAGAAGGCTTTCTGTGTATTATAATTTTGAATGATTGTACAATATACACCCAAATACCCCTCCTCCTCCACCTCTTTTATCAGGATAGATACAGCAGTGTTCAAAATATTTGTGGACCTGCTCAAAACTATCTCCTTTGTCTTGTTCACATTCAAGATGGAGTGATTGTTTCCACTCCATGCTATGAAGCACTCCACTAGCTCTCTTCACTAGGCTGCCTGTCCACCACGAGCACGCCCCACAAGTGCACGGTCATCTGAGTGTCTCTGGATACAACAGAAAGTTGCAGAGAGAAGAGGACTGATGAGAGAGCAGTCCTCCGTGGTGCTCATGTGCTGCTGGCCACCCAACTCTCACACAGTCCTTCCGTCTCATGAAATGTGCTGTTTGTCAGGTGGTCGGTAATCCAGGCTGTAGCCAAGGAATCCACCTGTGTTCTCTGGAGTTTTGCATAGTTGGGCAGGCTGACTCACGTTAAACTCACTGGAGAAATCAAAGGACATGATGACAGTCGGCTCATTGAAGGAGGTTTATGATGGTATTTTCAACTCCACATTCATGACAATAAATCATATGTGATGGATTTGAAAAGGTACTTGTTTCCGGACCTTTAAGCTATTTCATGTTTTACTTTATAATCGCTCCACAATACATCAGATGAAGGTTGTTCACTGCTGTAGTCACTCTGCATGCATTTGTTACTGGAGATTTTTTTTTAAAATAAAGATTTGAAGTTTTGAGTTACAAGGAGAGCATGATCCTATGCAGTAGATCAGCTAAACCACTTTTAATTAAAGCAAATTGTTATAAAGTATTTGATTATGAGCTAAGTCACATTTCACATAAACATACTAACATTTCATTGTATAAACTTTTAAAATGTACAAATCTGAGTCTTTCATTTTCTGTAATTTTGATCATTAGAATCTGCTCTGGTGGCTGGACAAACCAGTTATTGTTACGGTGTTACGGTGAGATTCGATTGAGAAAATAATCATTAAACAATTAAGAGAATAATTAGTAGTGAAGTAGAAACATTGTTTTATTAATCAATAATATTTATAAGTAACAATCATATCAGGATTAATTGTATTATTAAAGCCAGGAGCATTTCTCTCTTCATTACTTCTAACTTTAGTGCTTTTTTTCTAGTTTCCTAAATCTACTTAACATATTTTCCATCACTTTCATTATAGGGCTTTTATTTGTAAAAGGGTAAAGTCGTCTCTCTTTTTTTTAGTATTAGATGAGTTCACCACAAATGTCCACCAGCCTGAATAATGAACAAAATGTTAAAGTGGAGAATCACATAGATTCGTATGTGATTTGATCACTGAATTAGTACCTAAGGTTCTTAAAAAACTGCATTAATACTGCATTTCCAAGTTCCAAGAGTTTTTTTTCTATAGCCACTTTTACCAAATCTTAATGCCTTGACTAACTGATATTCCTGTGTGCCTACTCATGAAACATATGAATGAGTAAAACTTTTAGTTCAACATAACTTCAACCCTAAATCAGAAAAAGCTGGGACAATACGGAAGATCCAAAAGAAAAAGAAAGACTGGTCGTGATGTTTACTTTTACTTTCCTATTACATTTATGTTGACTTGGCTTTTTTTTTTTTTTTTTGCAGGCATTATGAACCCGAGAAATCTAATCTTTTTTTCTTGTCATCTTCACTTTATTTGTTAACATGCACTTCAGACTTACAAGATAGTTTTTAAAAAATTGGCATGGGGTTCAATTCAGTGGTAGTAAGGTGGTGAAAGAAAAAAGAAATTTGACTTTAAACAGGTGATGTCAACCCATGAATGATATTTATGATCCATGGGTAGAAAAGCCATATCCATGAGAAGCTGAATCTTTGAGGAGTAAAGATGGGCAGAGGATCTTTACTTTGTCTTCAAATGAGTGAGAAAAATAGCTCAAGGAATGTGAAGGCTGGGAAATCCGTGATCTCTGATCCCTCAGACGGCGCAGCATTAAGAAACATCATGGTTAGTAGCTGTAAAAACCACCAATGTCAGTAACACAAAGCAAACTGATATTCACAAATGCTGCTTAAAACGTAAACCTGTACGTGGCTGTATCAGTAGCCTTGGTGTAGGTCACTTACATTTCTCTGAGAGCAGCATCAATGTAGAAAAATAAAACATTAAACTCTAGAGCAGAAGCAAATGTTGCCTTCAAGATGACATGTTGCCCAGCGATGTCCAAAGGCAAGGCTGAAGAAGACGAGGGTATGCCTCCAAATGGGTGGTTAACTTTGAAACAAAAAAATGTGAACACTTTAAAATGTGAACAACAAACAACAGAAAGACTGTTATTTTCTCCAAAGTTAAATAAAATCTACGAATCACAATCAGTGTCTTTTTGATTTACTTTTTTATTCAGTAATTAATTTGCATTTTTCATATCATCTCATTTATGTTTTTTCTTATTTGGGATTGTATCCACTTCATAGAAGAGTGTCGCTGTCTGTCAAATGAGAAATAGTTGTTTCACACTTTTTTCTCTTAATGGATTACACATTATTGGCAATGAAATTTCATTGTTGTCAAACTTTACAAAAATCTCCAGGTCGGCTTATTATAGATTATTTCAGCCTTACTGGCTGCCATCTCACTGGCTGCAAATATAACCACCGTGTCATCCTTCAGTATGAGTGAATCCCATAACAAAGACAAGACCGTGCATGTTCTATAACTGTCCCTCTCTGCAGGTCTACAAAGCACACACACACACACACACACACACACACACACACACCGCCGCACTCTGAAGGCTCTCGTCTTTCCATCTGGTAAAGTGGGCTGTTGTGATTGATTTGTGGATTTGCACCCTCTTTTTTTCCTCTCCATTTAAGTGAAATAATGTATGGAAGCAATCTGGCGACAGACATTTTGGAAAATCTATTTGAAATCATTTCAGTTGAAGCCATGGTACTTTGTCTTCTTAGGGGAGAGGAGCAAAGTATAATTGTCTGCAGTCTAGTAAAACACAGTATAACTGCCATCACACTTGAGTGAGCTTATAGCCAGCTAGTCCCATGGCCTCTAGAAGATAGAGCAGTTAATGTTCCCTTTTATTTTAGAGGATATGTCACTTGTATCGCAGATTTATACCATGATACAGCAATTTTGTCCCAACAGATGGATAATGGTGTCACCAGCAAAAAGCCCCTGTTTTTATTGAGTTTAGAGCATATTGTTTATATCAGGGACTGTGCTGAACAGCTCCTCCAGCACTTTCTCTCTTTATCTCTCTAATCTTGCCCATATTAGATTTGATCATTTTTGTTTGAAGGAGGAAAATGTGGCTGTAATGGCTTCCTAATAGCAAACACAGGGGATACAAATCCAGGAACCTTGTTCTGTAGTGCTTCCATAAGCACCACTGATTTATAGAGGTCTTTATGACAGAAAGGAAAATGATCTGCTGCAGGTATAAATCAGGTGAGGAGTAGGAAATTGAACTTAGATATCATCTTGTCAGATGCTTAATGCTCTTCCTCCTGTCACATTCGATAGGACCAATTTGGAGAATCCTGCAGAGGTAAAAAGAAGACAATTAACAATGACAGTGTGGTAATAGATGAAGCTATAAAATGAACCTGCTGCCTGCAGGATGCTTTGTATGATTTCCACATGAGGTGGTGAAAGCAGTTTGCGGGGTTTGTTTTTTTTTAGTCCTCCATTTTATCTCTTGTCCATACTCTTTAGTGGTTTCTTGAGCATTCTTCTTTCAAATATATGTAAAGCGTGTGAAAATACAGTAATTCTTCCTCTTCTGATTTTATTGTGCTATATAATTGAATTATTATTTAGCATGTGACTGAAGTTGTATATTTAGATTCATCTTGTTTTTGTTATTGATTTCCACTGCATGTTGCATGCCAACAATATTTTAATCAATATATCAATTGACAAGAACAAAATTATGAATGTAAAGCAATATTAAAGCCCACAAACAACCAAAACAAAGCCCCATTTAATATTATGTATATATTATGTATTATATCATTTAATATAATGTTTAATATTATCTCTTCATGCTGGTTTTCTTAAAGCTTTTCCTTTTCTTATACATATGGACCTTTTTACAATGCTGGCATTTCAAAAAGAAAGTGCATCCTCTTTTAGTTTTACAGTTCAACACTCGTCCTTACTAGGTCTTCAAATATAGACACAGTTGTACCATCTAAGAGGAACAACAATGACATTACATCATGTGTAAGCCAAAATCCAGGTGCAGTCTATGATAAAGTACATCTCATATTATACACTGATAAAGCATAACATTATGACCACTGACAGGTAACGTGAGTAGACAAGACTCATCTTGTTACAGTGTAATGTTCTGTTGGGAAATCCTGCATCCTGGCAGTCACATGAATCCTACTTTGGCACTTGGCACCTGCCAAAAAATTATTGCAGACCAATTACGCCCTCAGCATGGCAAAACCCTTTCCCCTGTAGGAGCCACCTCCCCGAGCAGGTCAGTTAATTTGTTTAATGAAGTGCCCACTGAACACAAGAAAGAATCTGAGTTGTTCATTTGGTTTTCAAACTCCAAAAACAGCAATTTGATGGGACCTGATGGCATTTGTTGGAGGCAGTCCCCTTCCACAGAGACCCTAACCCATAACCCACAGGCCCAAAGGATCTATCTATAACGTCCCAGTACCAGACACTCCAGGACACCTTCAGATGTTCTCTGTCCAGACCCCAACTGGTCAGAGCTCCTTTGCAAACACAAGGAGGACTTGTTTATTCTTACTTGAGTAGTAATGTTATGTTATGTTATGCTTAATAGGTGTAATAACCTGAAGAACCATCACCTATCAACTTTGACTGAGCCATTGCAAAACTCTGAGTCTTTTCTTTCTCTAGCTCTTCTGATGTAGATTTATTCATGTGATTAGGATCATTGTTCTGTTGCATCACCTGCTATTAGCCATTATCAGCTGCCTCTATTCCATCTACTGTGCTGTGTCAATGGCAAAGAGGCAGAACAGTGTAACATCTCTGTACCACCTTGGGAGGTAGTAACAGAGACAAAATGAGTGCTGTGTGAAACAGCATTGCCGAAAGGCGTAACTGGGGCACGAGGATGAAATCAGTCCATCAGGGGTATGGTGAGAGACGGCCTGGCAGGCCATCTGGCAGCGACATTCAGCTGTCAGAACACATAGCCAGCAGACAAGCTAAAGCTAAAAATGCCACAAAAATAAATACATAAATAAAAAACACCAACAGGTTCAATTCAGTTCAATTCAATTTTATTTGTGTCGCGCCTATGACTATTACAACAAAGTTATTTCTAGGCGCTTTACAATGACCCAGAGCATGACCCCCAAGAAAATATCATTACCTGAAATTATAATATTAAATCCTAATCAAAGAAAATTGGCAAGTAAAAAACATTCCATTTGTGGATGAAAAAAAGCCAAACCGTGGCAAGGAAAAACTCAACTTTAAGAAGTAAGAAACCTTGAGCAGGACCTGGATCATAAGGGGGGGACCTTCTTCCCAAAGGCCAGCCAGCCAAAGAAAGAAAAGAGGAGGGAGAGAGGAGAGCTCATACATCCTGACGATACAATATTGGACAAAATGTATAACTAATAATTATTCATTAACTGGAGAACTAAGAATTACATGCACTTATATTCTGACTGATACATTGTTAGTGCATGAACTACACAGATGACTACATAAACAGAAGTAGGAAGCAACACTGAGGTGGTCAGAGGTTTGGGCTGCTGGTCAGTATGTTAGCTGATAACCCAGAGACATCTATAAGGTTCTTGACCACAGTGCTCCAAGAGGCAGAAACCAGCTGGCCAGGCCATAATATGAACTTTGGGGCACTAAGCTACTGTCCTACACCAGCTGAAGCCGGGCTATCATCTTCCACCTGATGGTCAAGCAGCTCCCTCCCACAGTAGCGCCCCAAACACCAGCAGCGATGGCAAGACAGAGACCAGCACTACTGTGTGCGTCACACTGGAGGTTTATTCCTTTTACTGCCTTGTTTTATTCCGCACCAACTGAAGTGACTAGAGTGTGGACCGTGAAGTAAAGGAAAGAGCTTGTAATACTTTGTGAAAGTGCACACTGGGAAGCACCTCCGTGGGATCACCGTGAATGCACAACTGAAGAGTGGAGGCGGAATGAATCTCCAGTGTGTCTTTAGTGTGTGTCTTTCCAGTGTGTCAACTGCTGTGTAAAAATGGCAAATGGCTGCAAAGTCCTCAGGTCTTCTGGATGTAAAACAAGTCTAAATGTTTAGTTTTTTTTAGTTTTTTTCTTTTTACCAAGTATCATGCAATAATGGCATCCTCTGGAGGCTTTCTACTGGAAATTCTGCTAAACAGTCCATAATTGTTCATTATTTTTCAAATTATTTTTTCTCATTAAACTTCAACATGATATGCTAACTAGCATATCCAGAGCCAGCAATTTTTTTTTTTTTTTTTTTTTTTTTTTAAATTTCTCCAAGCATTATCAGACCTTAGAGTGAACACATTGGGACATCTGCTCCTTCTAAAATTGGCAATTGTCATGAATGTTCTCCATTTGTAAATAATCTTCCTCACTATATTGCATGTATTTTCTTACGTTTGACCTTGGCACTTGGACTTATTTTTGTGGTGTTTTTTTTTTTCCCAGTAATAATTGTTGGGGCATACACATGTCAGTGCACAAACAGATGCCATTGTTCAGTTATATAATGAGTTGAAGATAAGACCGAGAATGTCAATGCTCCCTGATCCCTGAATGTCACTGGGGTTTAAACCACAGCACTGTGTTTTATGGATAGCATCATGTATTCAGCAGCCTGCAATGATTTGACAGATCGAATTTTAGCTCTTGTTGGTGGGAGGGTGGAAAGCCCATCTGTCTGGGTGTTTTGGTATCTACTGGCTTCATTTTTTTTGTTTTTATTTTTCAGTCTAATTTCTTGGTAGCTGGTGACATTACGTGAAAAACTGTCAAGTGGCAATTCAAGCTTGGGCACCTAAAGAGCTTTACAGTAATACAGTAATAACCAGAAATCCACTGCTTGGGAACCATCATCCCTCGCAACTCATCAAGCCAAGTGCTTGTATAATCTAATTTGATTTTAATGCTTCTCTGAAGGAGATTGTGCTCTTATTACTGTGTAATGATGCTATTGTCAAGAGCCAGTGGTGATGTCTGATATCACAGCCAAGTTAACTACCTCTATGACACTCATTTCAGCATTGTCTCAGTGCTCAGTGGCTCGAGGTGTAAATTTATGATTTTGTTGTTCTTCCTCTTGCATTCTTCTTCATGACTGACAGAACATTGTAAATCTTTCAAACTCCCTTCCTTATTACTTTTGTCTGATATGGTACTTTTTTGTATTCAGTACAGTAGATAGAGCATAACGATGAAGGTCTTATCTGAGATCAGGAGAATTTTGAAGTGCTCTCACTCGGGGGCAGCAAATGGAAAAGTGACAAGCCTGGTGCACTTGTCTATTTTACTTATTCTGCACCTCTGTTTCATATTCTGCCTCGCACTGTGGGGTTATTTTTCTCCAGGGTTCAGGAGGGCACGCTCTTTCATTTCTTCAGAAAATTGTTTCGCAGGATTTCAATCTTTGGCTGCTAGATATGACAAAACACAATATCAAGAACACTTATGTTTCTTATCTGCCATTTTTTTCTGGGTATAAATAAAAGATCAGTATAAATTTAAGTCAAGTGGCCTCCAATGCACATGTGAGAGATGAGTATGAAAAGGACTATGAACCTTGGGACAGCCCCACTGTACATTCTCATCGCTTGCTCAAAATTACCTTGGCACTGGGGCTTTGTGTGTCATTTGTCATCCTTGAAAATCAATTAGTCTTCACATGATAGCAATCCAAATGCAATCTTTTGAATGTTTGGACAATAGGACACAGAAACTATTGTGTATCTTTTGATTTTGAATCTTTTGAGTTGTTCATCCGCACGTAGCAGACTGAGATTGTGGTCAGTAGACTTTGAGAACTACAATATATATAGAGACAGCTTAGGGTCATCCCAGATATTGATTGTCCCTAAATAGAACTTCAACTGGAAATCCAATAACAATCATATTAACAGTCCAATCAAAGTAACCAAGTAATTATGTTATAGTAAAATACTTGAAAACCTTACATAAAAAAATATTAAGTAAAAAACTGTTTTCAGAGCTACAGAATTCAAAACGACACTCAAACCATAAATGTGCACAGATGTTTTCAGACACATCACTCATGATATACATATATGCGGGCTACATACATCCCAGTGGTGTATAAACATCCAAACACCGTCCTACTGATGTCCTTTTTTTTTTTCCCTGTTGGGCCCTTGTCAGAGGTCAACCTCAAGCAGCACGCGGTGGAATCGGGCGTTACTGTCGGTGTCACATTGATGCATTGCGAGGCCCAGGAGGTCACGTCTCTGTAAACATATATTATCAAAACCCATAGAAGATGTAGGGTATTGACCTCCCCAATAGTTTACGGAGCATCTTCAGGGAAAAAAAAGGGCCACGTGATGGCAAGAGAGCAACTTTGGAGGTGCAATGACTTTCTTGTTGCAAATGAAGAGGGTCAAGCAATCAAGACTGGTAAGGCTCTGTGTCAGCACCATTATCTTGCACTGTCTGAAATGATCAATGAGCTAAAATAAGATGATCACAAGTTAAAATTGGTTCACTAATGAAAATGGACCGTTTAAATATGGGGCTGAGAGAGCAGCTGCACCGGGAGGTGAACGGGAACCAATCTAAAATGCTACAAGCACAAAAAGGACTGACATTGTTATTTTGATCCTAATGAAAAATTGTGCTGTTCTGTACAACATATGACAAGATGTAGTCGTTTGCGACATGTGGATACAGATGTTCTCAAGTTTATTTAGCAATATTTTTACAGTACAGGAATCCATACATTCAGGTAAACAGATAAATGACTACTAATAAAAATATTTTATTTCATTGACAACACTGAAGCAGAGACTCAAAATATAAAAGGCACTTCGGACAGGCACAGTACTGACAATCTGCTTTCCTCTCATAGCGATAAATACATGCTGCTCTGTGAGAGTAATCCTTTTATGGTACCATGGTTTTGTAAACATGTTAGCACCGCAGTGCTGCAGAGGACCCCAGTGGACACTGCCAAGACAAGAAAAATACCCATAAATAATCTTCCATAAATAAAAGTTTTCCCACAAAATAGCTTGTTTTGTTTATACCGTTTCCTATTCACAAGGAGTTACAGAAATTCAGACTAAACATAAAACATGAAAAAAGAAATGAGACATAAAAAAATTACAACCACAAACAGAATACATTGATCCTAATCCTTATAACTCTATTATGGCTATATAATTATTAAAGTTATTGAACACTAGTGCTATGTAATGTAATGTTGAATTCAATGCTTTTACTACAACATTTAAAGTAATTTTCACAAGAAAGGCTTTTCAGGAAATCAAAAAAATAAAAAATTGTAGTCAGCAGCTTGTTTTTGTGCTATTATAACTTACAGCATTTACTTGTAAACTAGTCATTATTAAGTTTCCTGACAGAAAAAAGAAAAAAAAAAAAAAGTTCCAGCCTGACTTGTGTTAAAATCACTATTCCATTTTATTCCACTTCCATAGCAGAAATATCTTGCTCTCCATCAGATTTCTCAGAGGGCAGGTCATGTGGCTCTGGTGTGTTTTGGCTGTCTGATGCAGAACAGTGCTCTGTGGTTGTTGGTATGCACGGTACTTCCATATCTGCTCCAAGGGGGACATCGCCAAGCTTGGCTTTTCCAAAAAAAAAAAAGAAAGAAAGAAATTAGACAGTTTTTCAGTTCAATTTGGATACATTTCAAACAAGTACGGCAAGAAGGAAAAGAGGAAAACCAATACTATTATGCATGTGAAATGCCATTTTCCTTTATATATCCGACCTTAGGGTTATACCTTAAAGCATGCTAATATTGCATGAATGATCATTACATTTATCTGATTAAAAACCTGCCTCAGAATGATTCTCACCTGTAACATATTGCTCGTCCTGACCATCAGGAACAGATGATGAGAGGGGAGCTTCAGAAGACGGCTTTGGTTCACCAGTGACTTCAGAGAGTCTGGGTGCTTGAGGTCTGGTCTTTCTCGCAGGGTTTAAGAAATAACAATACGCACATCGAAAGGCTGAAACAGCAGAAATAAAACATCATACATCTAGTTTATGTAATCCCACTAACACATTTGAAAAGAGACATAGATTAATATACATGAATATGAACCAATGACAAAAATTGCCTGAGATGCATAAACATTTCCAGATTGATGTGTAGGATTACTTTACATATTCAATTCTATGGTGTTTTTGCTTACAGGAGTTGGTAGTGACAGAGGCATTTAAGAGCCATATGATATACTATGCTGCCAAATGCTAGAGGGCAAATGAAAGCACAGTGTTTGATGGAGACTGACAAAGAGCGCTGTGATTCTCAAAGTCTTACCGATGTATTCAAATTCTTCTTTTAATGCCATGCCGTTATGAGACAGACACTGCTGACATATGAGAGCGTATCTAAGAGAGGAGAGACAGTCCAGGAAAGACAGCGCACATTACATGGATGAAATGTGGAGGATATAAAAAATAAATAAATAGATGGATAACAAAAACTGAATTATTGATATGAGCCATGACAGTATGTGCAGCTCAGATGGAGCACAAGTGAGATGTTGTCTGCATTGTAATGCTAATTTCACTACCAGTATGTTCAGCAAATTTCTATAATTACTCATAAAATAAATACAGGTGTTGATCACTGCAATATTTTTTGTAATATTTGTGACAAAGGCTGCATATATTTCACACATTTAAGGGCATGACTAAAACTGTCTCCGTGGTATTGAAGAGGGCGTGTACCTGTTTTGGGGGCCATCACCGACAAGATACTCGACGACTTTGTCCATCATGCCCCTTTCCTTCGGGAGCACGGGTCTGGGCAGTGGCGGGCCTGGAGGATGCATCCCTGTAAAAACACAACATTGGCAGCGAGTCTTGAATATAAACCTCAGTAAACAGAGGCATCTTACAGTAATGGCTTCATGGAATAGTTTGTTGCACAAACCTCAATTACTGTTATTAAAAGAAGGAAAAAAAAAAAACACTGCAATTTTCTTAATGACTTAACCCAAGATCTGCCTTGCAAAGCACGTTCTGAATCCCTGCTGCGTTGGTGAGAGGTAATTAATATCATCTAACATCAAGAGCAATCATAGGAAGATGACTGGTCATTTCTGTGAGACTTGGCAGAGTCTCAGCATCCTGCTGGTTATTAATTTACCAACATATGGAAACTCTGTGGTGACTCTTTGTATCAAATTGCTTTTCACTTTCAATTTTCAACAGACGCAGATGATAACATCAAGTCATGTAGACCATTTGTGAGGTGCTCCCAATGCCAGAGTCGATTTCAGTAAGCATTATAAAACATTTAGCAAGATTCCAAAACCATTGCCCAGAGAACAAACGCAGGTCTGGCTAATTAATCACAGTTAATATAATCCTGCTTCTTGCACACCTCACAGTTGGCATTCCACATGGCAATTACAGGATACAACCTCCTCTACTCTATGAGCATCTCTCTTTCTGTGTGTAATTATTTGCATTTTTTTTTTCCTATCGAGTGGTCATAGCACAGGAATAATAAATATAAATTATTCAATACACCCCACAGCTGTGTTCCACACTAAACAACTACTCTACACAAGTTTCTCATTTTGTTAGATGGGCTTTTTTTTTTTTTTAATTTTCATTTCAATATTTGAAAATAGCTAAAGATGCCGATACGTTATACTGTCTTGAGGTAAATGTTAAACACTTTCTTAACACCGACAGCTTCTGCACTTGATTCATTATCGTACACTTGTTTAAGAAAGGCTGGACCACTGAGTAAGATTTTCTTTAAAGTTCAATATTTCAAGTCACCCCATTCCTAAAATTAACTTTCCAACTACTTTATAACACTCCACAACCCTGCTGACAACACAAACCTCAGAGCTTTGAGCAACTGGGGACACTGAGCCAGGGAAGAGTAAATCACACTTTAATCGACCACATTATGATCTGGTCCCCCTGTGTGCAGGTAACTCACCGACTCCTGGAACAGGTGTTCCTGGGGTCACAGGCTTCCTCATCAAGCTCTGCTGAGCAGCTATAGCTGACAGGCTCCTCTCTGGGGGTCCCCCTGGAGCAGAATGGGAAGATCGTCCAGAAAAGGTGGGCCCGGAGGCAAGAGGGGGGCGGGCAGCAGCAGCACTGCTAGCAGGATTCACCACCGCTGGGGGGGTCTTAGGGATGACATTGCGGTGGCGAAGCTCTAACACAGGATTGATAAATAAAAAAAAAAAAGGGAAAAAAAATTAAATGAGAAAGCTTAAAAACAGTAGAAAATAAAGTTGAGACAGTGCAAATGGTGCTACTTTCTTCAAAACCTTTAAAACTAATTCCTACCTTGTCCTGGTTTTGGAGTCATCTGAGGTCCAACTGGAGTGGATTCAAGCTTCACCGAACAGAAGCAAAACAAACAAGAGCATGATTTAATATGAGAGGCGTAAAACAAAAAGGACTAAGGCGAGTTGATTGCACTGTAAAACAAAAAACAACTCACAATCTTTTTGTTGGAGTCCGGATCAAATCTCTCCAGAATCATTTTGGCGTTTTTATACGTTTCAGTTTCAAATTTCAAGCTGGAAAAAGAGATTCATGTTTGAATCCACCATTTTGTTTAGGGTTATCACTTTTCGTTCAACTTCCAAATTAAAAAAAAGAAATTAATGAAGAGTTATTAAATAAAAAAAAAAAAAAAATTAAATGAGAAATTAAAAAACAGTAGAAAATAAGTGGAGACAGTGCAAATTGCTACTTTCTTCAAAACCTTAAAACTAATTCCACCTTGTCCTGGTTTTGGAGTCATTGAGGTCCAACTGGAGTGGATTGCTTCACAACAGAAGCAAAACAAACAAGACATGATTTTGAGAGGCGTAAAACAAAAAGAACCGAGTGATTGCACTGTAAAACAAAAAACAACTCACAATCTTTTTGTTGGAGTCCGGATCAAATCTCTCCAGAATCATTTTGGCGTTTTTATACGTTTCAGTTTCCATAACTTCTTCAAGCTGGGAAAAAGACATTTAAGATTACAAATATATATGTTTGAATCCACCATTTTGTTTTGACTACAGCACACCAAGAAATGGTTCCTACTAATTGTAATATATCAGTAATTATTCAACTGTCATCTGGTGTAATTAATTTTCAAATGTCCAAAAACAAAATTGTATGTAAAAATGACCAAGAGATATCTCCATAAAAGTTACTTCGCCATATTGCACATCCTCATTTATTGGGGAAAAAGTGTAGATGTTTATATATAATATGAAGAATAATTACATTCACTATTTCGATAATGGAGAGTGTGAAAATCCATCAGGCCTAATTATTGCAAGTTATTAGAACTTGACAGAGGATGACAAGCAATTTCTCAGATTTATTTCTTTCCTGTACTAAATGCTATTAATTAATGTGACATTAGCCGAGTAGTTTGCAAGGATAAGTCACTGTACTACTCTAATGCTGTGGATGAGGACGTATATTGTTGCAAAATGCCAAAAGATCAGTAAGAGCAATACTTGAAAGATTTCCAATAACTTAAAGGTGAGTGATAAATAGCTGCTTATTGGGGCACTTTAAAAAAAAAAAAACAAAACATAATGTTCCAAGCTTTCTTTGTCACAGTCCTGTTTAAAAGTTCACGTCAATCACAGAGAAAGCAAAAAAATAAAAGATTGCTTACTATTTTTCTTTTTTGTCCTTTGATATCTTCCAACTTCTCATCTAAGAAAACAGAAAGTTTCAAAATTTCAATGCGAGTTTGAAAACAAAAATAAATTACGAGGAAACGCGTCAATAAACACTTAATCAGCTTACTATTTTTTTTAGTTCTTCGTGAAAAAATGAGGACAAGCATCTTTCGAAGTAACCACACCCTTTAAAAAGAAACAGAAAAAAAAAAACATTAAATGTGATCATAGTTGCAGTTCAGTAAAAATTCTATCTATTATCTTCCATACTTACAAAAATGGAAATATTACAAAGGGAAGAGACAATATGAGCCGTCCCATTAACTGTTCAGGCAGGTACCAGAAATACACAACGATGCAAGTGATCAGGTAGAGTAAAGATGAGTAAAGGAGCAGTCGTCCAATCCATATCTTCAGCTGTCTCTGATACTTTTCGCTGTACTCTTCAAGAGTCTGTATATCCTGTAAGGAAAGATTTATGATCATTAGGTTTTGTGCCGACAAACAAGTCGCACTAAAGAAATCATTAGTAAAGTTCAAAGTTCTGATAACGTTCTAAAACTAACAAAACAGCAATTCATGGTTATATTACTGCTGCTGCACAACAGGCTTTTCAGCAGGACTGAATCATCCTTAAATATTATTTATTTTTAAATATCTTAATAAAATGCAGTTGGATGTAAATGGTAGCAAATTCAATGAAGATTGCAGTTTGATCTGTTAGCTTCTTCCCTTCTCTCTCTCTATTTTTTTTTTTTTTTTTTACTTTCATACAGAACCCAAATGTCTTCTTCGGCAGTAAAGATTTAAAGGTCACCCAGCACACAGCAGTGAAGTTTAATCTAAGTGGGGCATCAACCAGAGGTAACATGCTAAATGAATGTTTAGTCTGATCCTAATTAGATAAAAGAGTGGTAAATAACTTCATTAAGTTTCATTTTGCAGATCACAAACAGGCAATTTACTCCACAGAATTTGCAAACAGAAACGTAGCACCGCTGCTTCACGGCGCTGACTAGCGCGTGTAAAAATAGCTGGTCAGAATGGGACTCGCGCTGGTCACTATGGTGCCGCTGTAACATGAGTGTGTGACAGTCTCAGCACTGGATGAACTGACCTCGCTGTAAAGCCCAACAATAAACTACATCATGCGTGATTGTTTTTGTATGTGCGCTGTAATGCCACACATTGAAGAAAGAAAAAAAAAGTCTTGCATGACAGAATTATTGTTCAAGAAACAAAAAGGCCCAATCACCCATCGCTTCACAACTTCAATGGCACCCGACGTCTCCCTGACATGAAAAGCGCCTGCGGTTGCTACTTCAAGGACAGGTGCTGAAAATAGCCCAACGCCGGCTTAACTGCAGAAGAACAGTAAGGCCCGATAACTCAGCCCATGAGAAGCCAGTTTGGGGAATCACCGACACAGATGCATGTTTACAGTAAGAGTTGGACCCGTTACAAAACTTCATGGTTATTAAGTATCAGTGTTAAATGCCAAAGTTTAACCAGAGTTGATGAAAATGGTTGTGCATTTTATGACCCTATCCTTGAAATCATTCTGATATTTGGAGCATTAGTTTGTTGAGCTTTGACCTTTACGCACATATGGCACTGCATGTTAAAAAAAAAAAAAAAAAGTAAACAGCTGTTAAATAAATTTATAGCCTAGCTTTAGGGGACGCAAACAGATTATTTTGTATATTTGTTGAAACATTATTCTGAGGTTAATTATACCTTTTCGAGTCCTTCCAGAATCTCCACAGTGGTTGGTTTAGCCTGTAAGACATACATGTGGAATAAGAGAATGAGTCCTCATATTTTCTTTAACAAATGTTCTTCTGTGTAAGCAGGATCTAAAAAAAAAAAAAAAAAACTTCCTCTTTCTTCTTCCTCTTCCCTGTTTGGCACATTCAGTGTCTGTGGGCACTTGTTTTCTTAAACTGCTTGCAATATGATTTTGCTTGCAAATACTGTGGTGGCAGGAACGGTATGATCATTATAGATGTGATCAAGTATGGAAATTTATCCAGACATAGATTATGGTACAAGTGAAGTCCGACATGCATTTCCAAATAGAGCCTACCGAAGTACCGAGCAGCACATGCGCCCATCCATGGCCTCTTCCCTGTCCTAGTCGCTTCCTCCAGTTATTCCAGGCAAAATGGGCAGGATCACCACTCATGTAGCAGTCAGTGCTGACCTCCTCTTTGTTGAAATGATGGGAATATAGCCTGGGATTTGTGAGGTTCAACGCATCTACATTCTTTCCTGTTTTGTCCTTCCCTTCATGTCGAATAAATGCCTTCTCTGCAGAGACATCTTTCAGCCACTTCACCCATGTCACAACAGCCACGAAGGGATAGATCTGTAGTTTCTTTACTCTTGATCTATGTGATTCACACTCTGCAGCATCTCAGAAGTACACCACGGTTGTTTGAAAGCAGAAGATGGCATGAATGGAAAGGACCTGCACTGCTTGTTTAGGCCATTGGTTTTTGCTTTCTTTACTAGAAGTGGTCATGTCAGCAAAATGCCCCACATGCAACGGTACTTGGGTAGGCTCGATTAAAAACTGTGATTTAGCTGCCAACTGAGTGCTTTAGTGTAACCCACATTAAATCAGAGACATAATCAGTAAAGGCTGGAATACAAACCCTCCATCGTGAATAGACAAGCCCCATGTTGATGAGGAGGGAGCGCCGCGTACTTTCTTAATGTGTTCCTCTTTTGCTTGTCTCTCCACCTGTTGACAGCAGGGATATCCTGACAAAAAAAATTGTAAATGCAATGATTGTAACTTTTTTTTTTTCATAAAAGGTGTTACTGATTCGAGATCACTCGTTTTAAGAGACGTTTGTGCTGCTTATTTTTTAATGTTGCATATAGTTGGATATAATTCTGCACCAAGTAGCGCAATGAAACACACTGCTATAAATACTTACAAACAACTTCAACGTCGGGCTTTTAAAAGAGGTACAAAATATAAATTGTATGAGTAAGAAAAGACGGTTTCAGAAACTTCTAAGCCGTGTCCAGCTGCAGTGGGCTGTCCCTGCTAACTCCATGCAGCAAATATGAACAACTTCTCTGAGTGTTTTCGTAAACGTCAGCGGGAAATAGCAAATAACTAACGGCAGCTACTGCGGCACAGCAAATGTCTGCCGTGTTGCCGTTTTAAAACAACATTCCTCCGAGCAAACTTTCTGAACTCTGAATACATCCGCGGACACCCAGCAGCGATGTCATAACTGGAGCTAACTATGTGTAGCCGCTAGCTAGTAAATCCCTCACCGTCGGCTCTACGTCATCACCAAACAAACTGAGTTTCTGCGGAGTTTGTGAGAAGTGACGCTGCAGCTGGAACGGGAATGCTGTCTGTTGTGATATAAAGCTGTTGAATTTACCTCGGTGGTGGAGCTGTCCGGTTTGAACAGCCTGCAGCAGGACGTCAGTCGGTCCTATCTAGACTTCCAGCTGGGGGCGTGTCCTCCGACACCGCGGCGTGGGACGTGAGCGCTCCCGGGCTGCCACGGTGGTCTGGGTCTGCTGGGCCACTGTCGTGCACGTATTTCATTTTCACAAGTGCTTGTTATGTAAGAAAAAAGAAAATCAGGTCAAACTCCATTCAGTGGGGTGGGTGGGGATTCGTGTTGGTGCTTTGCTGAAAATTTGTATTATTTTATAACATACTGCCCCACTGCAAATGAAGTTGTGACCCTGTGTAAAAAAAAAAAAAAAACGCAAATAAAATTTTAATCGCGAATGCGATAAAATGATATCAAATAATGAATTCAAAAGGTCACTTTAAATGTTCTGCCATAACATTTGTTGTTCAAACACTTTTAACATCAACACGTGCCAGTAACACATATTTGGTTGGGTTTCCCCTAATGGCAACAGGTCAGTAACATGGCTGGTAATAAAAGGGCATAAATGTAAAGATGGGCCGAGATGCACCAATCTAATCAAGAGACTGAGTACAGAGGACTGGTGAACCACTTTATGTCGTGGTGTGGGAGCAATCACCTCATCTTAAATGTGAAAAGGAGGTGATTGTGGATTTTAGGGGAACCAGGATTAAGTTAAACAGCATTTCCATCATGGGAGAAGAAGTGGAGGTGGTGGAGGAGTGTAAGTACCTCAGTGTTCATTTGGACAATGGACTAGACTTGAGATGCAAAGCTGACGCTCTTTGTAAGAAGGGACAGAGCAGAGTTTACTTATTTAGGAAGCTTTTGTCCTTCAGTGTTTGCAGCGAGATGGTGGATATCTTCTATACTCTGTTGTGGAGAGTGCAGTCCTATCTGCAGTCATCTGTTGGCGGAGCAGCATCAGAGCCAGTGACTTGAAGGAACCGAACAAACCAATAAACCAATCGCTCTGTTCTGGGGACTGTTCTGGAGCCTGAAGCTTATTATGCAAAGGAGGACACTTATAAAATTTAAAACATCATTAGACAACCCTGAGCATCCGCTACACAAAGCTATATCATACAAAGAAGAAGTCATATGTGAACACAATCCAGAAACGCTGCCATCCTCTCTGGGCCGTAGTTCACCGATGGTCTGAGGCAAAATGGAAAACAGCTCTGATCAAAATTTGAAATTCGTTTTGGAAGCCATGGACGCTATGTTATGGGTTTATGAGATCTGCAGATCAATGTGTTCCGTTTTTATTTACATTTTAAACAGCATTCCAACTTTTTTGGAATCGGGGCTGTAGTTCATGTCCAGAAACACTCAGGTGACTCTACCGTTGTAGACTCTACGGGTGTATCAGTAGTTGGCAAAAGACTGAGTACAGAGAACTGCTGGACCGCTTTGTGGTATGGTGTGGGAACAGTCATCTCATCAGTGCAGACAGTCTTACGTGCAACAAGAATCTCAATCAAGAGATTTTGGCTTGTGTGTCATACCTCTGGTTCCAGTCCATGCAATAATATTCCAATCTGTGCAATTTAAATATGAATGCGTAATATAAAGGAAGATTTCTTGGACATCTAGTAAGGTGATCACAATTTCTTCTTGTTCAGTTATGGTATGTTTTCTTTTTTTCATCTCATATAAAGTATTTATATATCTTTATTTATTGTTCATTTCTCATCTTCAATAATGTTTATGTCATTAGGGTCTCTATAGATTACTGGCTAGCACATGTACAGTGTTAGTTTTATGACCTTTTTACTAGATAATACATGTGCACTTTAACTTTTATCTTTACATTTCTTTTTATTATTTTTTCTCTTTATTTTGCAAACCAATGCATCACAATTTCATTCATGAGCATACTTGTTGCGTGAATGAATAACATTAAGATTTTTGAACTGAATTGAAATTGAATTGAATCTTGAATATGAACAAGACAAAAGAGATGATTGTGGATCTTGGGGGAACCAGGTGACCGGAGATGCAACACTGATGCTGTCTACAAGAAAAGACAGACAGAAGACACTTCTTGAGGAACTGTAGGTCCTTCAGTGTTTGTAGCAAGATGTCTCATGTCTTATATAAGTCTGTTGAGGAGAGTCCAATCTCAGCTGCAGTCATCTGTTAAAAAAAAAAAAATGGCTCTGTTCTGGTGTTCCTAGCTGATTGTGCAAAGACGGATACTTCATAAAATCAGAAACATATTGGACAACTCTGAGCATCACAACACAGTGACTCAACAACAGATTGTCTTCAGTCAGAGGCTTCTTTTCAGATCTGCTACAACACAGACCGCTCCAAGAGATCCTTCCAGTCCAAAGCCACCGTCTATAATGACTCTTTGAAGATAAATAATGACACTGACTGGACCAGTTAATTTCCTTTGGGGATAAATCAGTTATTATTGAACTGAATTCTCACCAACAACATTCGGCGGTAATCAAATGTGCATTGTTTGGATAGAAAGGGCAAAAAAAACCACCAAACAAATAAATAAAAAAAAAAACACAAATTGTCTGGCCACATAAACCAAACAATGACCAGAAGGCGCTTGAAGAATGTCAGTCTGGTGTTTTAGTCTCATTTCTGCCTGAAACCTCATTATTTGACAGAGCTGTAATATTCCCCCATTTTGGCTGATTTTCTGTCCTACTATGTTATTTTGCAGTCAAAAATAACATGCATGTTCTGAAATTAACATGTAAAGATGGTGGAAAACTCGTAAACTGTTCTAATGCCAGCCTGTCACACTCTTCTTTTAGACAGCTTTTTGGAGAGATAATAATATCAATCCATATGAATGATCTCCAAAATGATTTAAATGACATCTAAATTGGTCATGTTCTCCATGAATTGCGCTTGAACAAATGTTTTCATGTGATACCCTGGGTCCCAACAAAATGTGTCCCAACAGTTTTGTACATTCATTCACCCATGAGAGGATTATGTCTAACGAGGTGAGGTTGCTCAAAGAAATGGTCTGTCGTAGTCAAAGAAACAAAACTGTTTTGGGGATATATTCCTTTACGACAACAGTACATTACTTTATTAAGAAGAACACTATACTAAAGTTGAATGTTACACACACATACATTATGATTGAAACATTGATAATTTCAGTTATGATTATAAACAGCAGTCACAGTGCTGGATGAAAAAGATGATACTTTGATGATAAGGGTAAGTGTCCACAAGCATTAGTTAACTTCTACCAAGCTTTGTCTGGCAGATAGGTGCAATGGTGCAAAGCAGATCAAGCACTGAGGCAGCAAGGTGAGACCAAATCATGATGTCCCCCTCCACCATATTTTACCATTAGGATGTTGTTCTGAATGCTCCATCCAGTGCTGAATATTCTTCCCAAACAATTTGAGTTTTGTTTCATCACTTGGGAAAGTGCTCTTTGAAAAACTACAGATATGTTGCAGTTTTGTCTGTGTGTGTATGTGTTTTTGTTTTTTTTTTTTTTTTTTATTGCAGGGGCCTCATCTGCGGGGTTCTGCCATGGACACCCTGCTCGTTCAATGACTTACATATGCTAGACTTATGAACATATGTTTGCCAGTTCATGGCTTCTTATTCATCCCACTGAAGACTCTGTGGCACGCCTTTCTTGGGTGATTTATGGGCACCCAGTTGTAGTAGTCAGTGTACAAAACTGTTTAATAGATAGTTTGTCTAAAGGTGGACTGATGGAGGCCTAAACATCTTGAGATCAGCTAGCATTGATCACATGTCTTCAGAGATCCCCTTTTTGCAAGGCTCCCTTCAGAAATGGCAATTTATTAGAACAGCAAACTTAAATAGTTTGTCTTTTTCAATCAAAGTGGCTCTAAATTATATCTCTAAATTCAACTCATTAATTGGACTCAACATGTACTGACTCCAATTAGGATTTTCTTTCATTTTATATACTGGCTTCTTCCTATTCACTGTCACAGGGTTCTGCTGGAGCCCATCCCAGCAGTCGTCAGGAAAAAGGTAGAGAAAACCATGAAAAGGTTACCAGACCATGGCAGTGCTACACGTACACAAATGAACACATAAACTATTCCTTCAGTTAAGTTGGAATCTAAAAACAGTCTAAAAGGAGGAAACCCAAGAACTTGGAGAAAACCCACACAAGCATGGGATGAACATGCAGACTCCACACAGCAGGGATTTGAATCAGTATTCTTTTAGCTGCAAGGCAACAAGCCACCTTGCTGGCCTAATCATCTCTTAATTTAAGTGTTAAATTTATGTAATTGGTCTAAAAACAAACACACATAACTTTGCTTTCCATTTATTACTTAAACAAAATGCCCTTTCGATCATACTGAATGCAAACAACACTGCAGATTTACAGTATTTTTTTTAAAAACATTCCATTTAAAGTGACATAAAGGAGTTTTTTTTCATGATGAAATATCCATCCATCCAGCCATTATCTTCTGCTTAATCCAGACATGAAACGCGAGGGCAGCAGTCTAAGTAAAGAGACCCAGGCCTCCCTCCCCCCAGCCGCCTCCACCAGCTCCTCTGAGAGAACACAGAGGCGCTCCCAGGCCAGCCGAGAGATATAGGGCCCGATCTTACACCTCCCGCTACCCACTACCCACTATCCACTACCCGCAAATTGCTGATTTAGGAACTTCCGCCAACCGCTAATGCAATCTTCCGCTCCCTAAAGCCACTACCCATTATGCCAACTCCCTTACTCACATTGTAGGCGCGGCAATGGGCGTGTCTCTTGCGCTTTCCACAAATTCGGTATCTTGCGATCGCGGGGTTAGGATAGAGGGTAGCGGGTGGTCTGACCACCCGCTACCCTCTATCCTAAACCTGCGAGATACCAGTACCGCAAGATACCGAGTTTTTGGAAAGCGCAACCGGCATGTCGGCGCGTAAAAGAGCGGGTCCATATTGTGTCATTGCGCGTCCACCCACTCACATGTGGACGTGCACAAACGGCTCTACCTCTCGATTATGCATCACTGTATTACTTGCATACGTTATTCTCTTAAGGGCAGAGGATGTCTGTACAGCTGTGACATGATCTCATTCAGATGTTTGCTGTGGAGGACACGAGGAGATAACAGAACTCTGTTGTGGAGTTTCTTGTACTGTTCGCGTATCCCTCTGACCTTCTCCTTGCGCTCGGAGCTCCCGAGATGCTTTCAGTGGTAGAAAGTAGATGTCATCATACCTGTTCCTGTGGCTCAATGCTCATCCAATGATCCGTTCTGCAGTATTTTAAAAAGCACATCAGCACAGCCGCTCCCAGCGGCTGTGTGTCTTGGCGCAGTGAGCTTCAGGAAGACATTTCTAAACCAGAAAAGCACTGGGAGAGCGCAGACCTCAGCCAACCACAACAGTTCTCCCATATAGCGATTTACAGATTGCTTGACGTGCTATTTTATCAAAATCCATCCATAACTTTTTGAGTTATCTTGTACACAGACAGACAGACAGACAGACAGACAGACAGATAAACGCCGGCAAAAACACGCTGGCAAAAACATTACCTCTTTGGCGGAGGTAAAAATATTCTTACACAGACAATTTCTATTGGCTACCTGAAAGTCCCAGATAGTTTGTTGCTCTCCCGGTAAACACGCTCAGGCAGAGCCGCGAGAACCGCCGCGAGAACTGCTGGGAGTGGCTATGCGGTCTTGGCACAGCTGTGCGCACAGCCGCTGCTAAGGATATGTTCAAGATAACTTAAAAAGTTATGGATGGATTTTGATGAAAATTTCAGGAGTTGTCAGAAATGTAAAAAGGAAGAACTGATTTCATTTTGGCTGTGACCCGGAAGAAATCCTGGATTCTGGATCACTTTCACATTTTCGATAACATTGCGCTCAATGGAGCGGGAAATTTTGTTTCTCAATATCTCCGTTAATTATTGCCCACAACTCATGAAATTTCACTCAGGGATTGACAATGGAAACCTCTATCAAATTTCAGAGGCTGATCCGGATCTGATCCAGAAGGCGGATTTTATCGCAATCTGTAAATCGCTATATGGGAGAACATTTGTGCTTGGCGGAGGTCTGCGCTCTCTGAGTGCTTTTCTAGTTAAGAAATGTTTTCCTGGAAGCTCACTGGCTCTATTTTTTCTGAGCAGTTTGTTGGAACTTCTTGGAGTACAAAAGACATGATTGAATCATTTGCTCCACATTAGTTAGAGCTAGTTATGTATATATCGGTGCAGAGGAGGAGGAGGAAGGAAGAGGAGGAAGCTCTACTGCAGAGTCCCAGACGAGCTGCCCATGAGAGCTGCTCCGATCTGGGTGAAAAGACGCTCCATAGCAGTTTGCAGGTAGTGCAACCTGCTCTTAAAGGCAATGGCTACTGACCCACTGATTGGTTAAACAGGTAGAACGCCCTAACCACTCAATATATGTATAATATAGCGGTTAGCGCAGGTAAGATCGTGGGTTTAGGGAGGTGGAAAATTGCTTTCTTTGCGGGGGAACGCCCCTCCCACTACCCGCTATCCCTTAATAGTGGCTTTAGGAGGTTTGGCGGAAGATCAGGCCCATAGGCCTAAATCGTACACTTCCCCTTACCTATTACCACTAGCTGCTACCTGCAAATTGCGGGTATAGGAACCTCTGCTAACCGCTAATGCCACCTTCCGATCCCTAAAGCTGTCTTTTGCCCTTTCCGCAAACTCGGTATCTTGCGATCGCGGGTTTAGGGCAATCCGCATGTCGGTGCGTACAAGAGCACGTCCAAATGGCATCAATGTGCGTCCACCTGGTCACATGTGGACGTGCACAAACGGTTCTACCCAGGGCCGGCTCTTGGCATAGGCGATATAGGCGGCCGCCTAGGGCGCCATCTGCTGGAGGGTTGCCGCCACGCCGCCAGTCCCCCTTAGCCTTGAGGGAAAATAATAAAATAATAATTTTCTATGCCCACTGGCGCCCTCACTTAGTGTTTTCTGTCAACTTCCCTGACCTGCCCAATGAAGAGCTAAGACAACAATGTCTCGCCTAGGGCACCAAATTGGGTAGAGCCGGCCCTGGCTCTACCTCTCAAATTAACTCTGGAAAAAAGTGTGCTTTGGCCTCAGTTGAACCCCTGAGAAAATGGCAGATTGTCTTAAACGGCTTGCTCTCTGGGACTTTCAGGTAGCCAATAGGTATTGGCTGTGTAAAAATATTTATATGTATATATCAGTGCAGAGGAGGAGGAGAAGCAAGGAAGAGGAGGAAGCTCCACAGCAGAGTCCCAGACGAGCTGCGCAAGAGAGCTGCTCCAATCTGGATGAAAAGACGCTCCATAGCGGTTTGTGGATAGCAGTTTGTGGGTAGCGGTTTGCGGGTAGTGCAACCTGTACTTAAAGGCAATGGCTATTGATGCACTGATTGGTTTAACAAGTGGAACACCCAAACCACTCCTATGCATAATGTAGCGGGTAGCACAGGTGGGTGTCTCTCCAGGGTGTCCTGGGTCTGGCTCGTGGTCTCCTCCCAGTTGGACATGCCTGAAACATCTCTCCAAGGAGGCGTCCAAAGGGCATCCTAACCAGATCCCCGAACCACCTTAACTGGCTCCTCTCTATGTGAAGGAGCAGCAGCTCTCCTCTGAGTCTCTCCCGAATGACTGAAATGGGTGATTTTTGACAAGTTACATATACATGGATTGTGTGTGTAGGTGTGTGGGTCAAGCACCAATGTAAATTGCAGTTCCTCAACTGACCACTAGGTACTGGCACCAAAACACAGCAAATCCCCATTGTCTTCCATGTTAAAATAACCAGCCATGCAGCAGAAATAAACATACTTGTAGCCTTGGTCAAAAAAATACTGTTTTGGTCTTGATAGACTGTACATCCATGACAACCGTACAGAGGAAGATTTTTTTTTTTTTTTGTACCACATCAGGTAAATTTATATAATGAGATTTAAGGCAGGTGACTAATCAAATGACCAGATACCATTGGACTGACAGCTGGCCACCGACTATACCAAGACCAGACCCTTATCATTTTAGGTACTTAACACTGAGATGGAAATAAAAACTGAACAGAACATAGTCATATTTTAAAGAAATTATTCATCTATTTGTTTATGACGCTTCTCAAAGTCAGCGATGGACCTGCTCTGTCATGGGCTTCTTCTGTTTGTGTAGTTTGTGACAAAATGACAGCACAGTCGCAGGTCGGTGACGGTTTGACAGTTCATGGTACTCACCTCCACTTGTGCAAAGTGACCAAAAAAATATTTGTAAAGTGGGACAAAAAAAAAAAACTATTTACAAAAATATATGAAAATCTATACAGCAACACTGCTTCACTCAGTGCGCGTCAGTACTAAACACAAGAATTGCTGTTTATTTGCTATCTCGGCGCTGTCTATGTCCACCTCCACATGAACCCCCTCCTGCCCTACAAGCACTCTTTTTAAAGGCATTAGCCTAGTGGGAGGGGCTAACTGGTCTATGGAAATTTACCAGGCCTGTAACCTTTTTCTCACAACTTTTAACTATTTTTTTAGACAACATCAAGCTACATTGATACTTTATTTTCACAACCTCCCATTTACAAAAAATAAAGAAAGAGAAAATAAACAGTTAAATGTAAAAATTAAGCAACTTGGATTGGTGACATCACTTCCTGTTTGGGTGGTATATGGAGGGTGATTGGTTTATTGCCTCTGTTTAAATGCTGGAACACTATGCTGGTGAGTAACAGATTCAAAGCTGCTAAGTGTGCACCCTTCGTAGGAAAGACCTGTGAAATTATATTGTGATGTCTACAGCAATAAACATTCCAGTAGGTTTGGAAATAGTTTTAGCCCAGTTTGATAGTGAATCAAAGGACAATCTTAAATGTGTGCCACTCTTGTATGACTTTCATGCTGCAGTATCTACATACTGTAATGGCTTCACCCACGGCCCTTATCAAATCATCATATTTCCAAGTTCCTCTGCTCCTCCGCTAGCCACAATGTTCTTAGTCAACTACTTTTAGCATGCAGTGGTCCTGTAACACAATGTTTTGTCTTTATCTTTTCACTGCAACTCTTTATTGAGATTTTATTATTGGGTGTTTCAGTTACATTGAAAAGCAATAGCAGCAGTAAAACTGTATTTCTTATTTGATCAGAAACTTTGTAATTGATCTGTGGATCATGAAAGTCCTGAACAGTGAGTCCCAATCTTCAGGGATCATGGATCAAAAGTTGAGTTCACTAAAGATCTGAATACAGAACAAGAAATAGATTCATGCACTCTAACCATGCATAGAAGCACATGACATAGGCTATAGATTTCAAAAATACTTTTACTAGTGAAACGCATCAAAAAGGCATCTTGAAGTTAATACCAATGACTATACAGTAGGCTATAGTGAAACCTTTGATTTCTTCTTGAACTGGAAAACGGGTATCTTAAAGAAAGAAAGGTCTGATGATGTGGATTTGGTCCAGAATAAAATCCTTGTTTCTGGTGGTCTTGAAATAAAAGGATCTCTCCAAATGCTCACATGAAACACATAACTCAAATTAAGTTCTATTTGACTGAGTTTGGACCCACCATTTACTGTAAATCAGTCTTAAAGTGTTTAAGATACACAAGTATTTAGGCCACCCTCCAACAGACGAGTGTACACACTAGTGTTTGACTAAAATATGTTGCAGTTTATAAATGTCTGGAAAAGTAAATGTGATACTTTTGACAGTTTCTGCTTAAGCTTTTTTTTTTTTTTGCTTATCCAGCACTTGATCATATACCTCAAACAAGACTAAAATAGCAGATTGACAGACGGCTATGTACCATTGAGGCTTTGGTTAAAATATGGTGACTTATACTGCTTCCATGTGGCTGTCTCACCCTGCTAGAAGGTCTGATAGACATTCTCATTCATGCACATGAATGGATAGTTCATAAAAACTCAAAACATATTTAATGCTTGTTCTCCTATGTGAAAGTTCACAACTGACATTTATTTAAAGAAGCTAGCTCAACCTCCAGCTGACCCCCCCACTGAACATCCACCTATCACAGCCATGTTTCTGTGACAGTGATTTTATCACGTTTGTTCCAGTCTGAGTAAAATACCTGCTTTGTCCCTACACCCATGTCTGCCGTCTCTGGTTCGTGGCATTACAGAGTAGGAATGTACCAGTCGCCTCTCTCTCCTCTAAATGTAAACCTAAACTGTTTTATCACATCATGCACCAACAAATAATGCTCTCTTACGACATTTCCAAAATTGTTTTGATTAACTGATTAAATTACCCGTAAATAAATAAATAAATAAAAGCTTTTCCACCCCCTCTTTAAGGCACATTATAAGTTGATATTATTTTGTTACTGTGTTTCTTGACTCATTTGATTTCATCTTCTCTGCCCTCGTCTAAGATGAAGACTGTAATCAGATCAGAAAGTTAAGAATCGTTTCCACATGGATGGCTCTGTGTTATTTATAACCGCTCTCTCCCTTTCTGCTTTAACATTTTCAGGTAATTCCCAGGAGGTACAGTCTCTCTGTGGAGAACTTTCCCTCTTGCATGTTGGAAAAAAAATTACATAGACGATGCCCACTTGTTTGAATCTCTGTTGAAAACATTAGTATAAATGTACCTCTGGCCAAACGCTTGGAAATCAGGGTATTTCAGTTTTATTGCTGAAGAAATGGTCATATTGATATTTTATATACATTGTGACAAGGTCAAACTTACGCATATTTAATCCTTCTAAAATATAATAATTATCCTTTAGGATGCTTATTTAAAAAATTTTTTATTTTAGCCATGGGGAATACAAGTCTGAACTAGCAGTGGTTTTTTTTTGTGAAAAAGCAACTTTCAGTCTTCATAATCACTTTGTGATTACCTAAAAATGAATCCATGACTGCGTGGATTATGACGCTTGACACTGTCAAATGGTATGTCAATGTTTCCACAAATTCCAAGTGGATTTAATGTGTCTAATTTTACGTAAGAGTCTGCAGGCTCCCATAAAACAGTCCAACAGCAGAACTCCCCCATATTTCCAACAGCTGTGTTTCATGTTATTTTATAACATTAACCACCTCTGCTTATATTACTTATTTCATAAACTCCTGAATTCAGATAACATCTTGATAATTTCAGATTGTAAACAATTTCATTGTTTTTTTTTTTTAATCTTATTATGATTTTTACGTTTACTTTAGATTAATTTTAATGACAGTTTGGTTCTGTTTTTGGTTTCCCTTTGGTTTCCATTTCTAATCAAAGTAAACACACATATTGAAAAGTGAGTTTGTTCTACTTGGTGAAAAAAAAATGCATAAAACAAAAAAAAAACAGTCTTTATAATACAGATAAGACTGATAGAAAAAAATAAAAACAAAAAAAAAAGAAGAAGAAAAAACTAGACAGAAAAGGAAGGATTTATGGTACCACCTTAAATAAATCCGGAGTGAGGGACCACTGAAAGAATTACACATAAACCAATAAAAAGCAATTTCCAAAGTAATTGAGAACATGTTTCAATACATATGCATGAAAAAGCATTTTCCATATGACCGGCTCATATGCTCATGAAATTGATTGAGGGGATGACCTGCTGTATTAAATGTTATTTGAGAACCATCAAAACACACAAAATTGCAAATTGCCTGGCTTGTATCTGAATTAATACCTCATTCATCATCATTATGAGTTGATAAGTTAATTTAACCATTTCATTCTGTCTTAATGAGCTATAGTTGAATTAATGTCATGTAATATATGAAAGTAACATTTGAACAGAGGCAATGATTTGAGACAAACAGAGCAGAGACTGCTTTAGAAGCATAATGGTGGCATAAATCTCATCAGGCTGTGGTCCACGGTGCGCGTTGGCAGTGAAGTGTTTTAGGAAATTTAAATTTCAGATTTTTTTTTTTTTTTTTTTGGTATGGGGTCCTGGTATAGGCATTTTGACAACACGATGCAGTAAGAGTTTTGATTGATGCCTTTAGTATTCTTTGACTAACAGCTGGTTCATCACTTGTGTTGCAACACGTTCAGATGTGTGACAATATGTTTTAAGATATTTGGAGTGAATACATGTTACATTTTTACAATACTGTTGTGATTATGTCCCCAATTCAGGTCGCTGAAGACCACACCGAGCTGCCAGTTCCGGTGTTGCGGCTTCATGTGACCGGACGAGGCTCGCGCGCGCTGTCTCTTCGTTCCACCTTAAATGCTTATTTTTTTTTGGCCCTCGCTTGCTCCCTGTAGTTTAGGTTTTTTTGTCCTCCAGCAGCAGCTGTCACCCTGCATTACTCGCAGTCAGCTAAATGAAACATTATTCTAAACATATGCATCGTAATCAGTCCGGTCACACTTACAAGAACACGCGTTAATAAGGCAATCAATCACTCTGGAACAAGCAAGTTGCTCCGTAACAGCTCATAAACAGTGTGTAATGAAGAATTGGAGGTTAGCATGACACGGCGCTGATCAGATAATCAATGTCAAAGATGCGATGAATGTCAGTAAATGTAGTTTTCATGTCGTTTCTATAAAATCCTCAATTTACAACAAGCAGTTCAATTACCCTGAAAATACAGTCAATTAAATAGGGGTGATTGGACAGTAGGGGCAGGATCATCGATCTCCGCATTTCTATCTCGCTGCTGGACATTTAATTTGGTTTTTCTATTAGCACAGAAATAAAGAAAATATAAAATATATTAAACAACCCAAAGATTTATTTTCTTGTCAAAAACCATTCAGTGAAGGTGACAGACAGTCTTCTGCGGTATGATGAATCCTTTCTTTTTTTTTTTTTTCTTTCCTGCCTTGCACATTGGATACAAAACTAATCGTCTTATTGTGGGCAGTGTTTTTCTGGCCTCTTGTCTTTTCCCCTTTTCGCCTTCATCTATCTCAACGCCTTTGTTGTGTGGGTCGCCACCCTCTCTTTAGTAAAGAGCAAGGAAACCTGGTGATATATCACGCCCATATTTGCTCCCCTAATCCTATTTCTTTAATGGGGACGTTCAAAAAAGCAACTTATCTTAGAGTCCCACGGGGGCATTCTGGTGTTGGCTATATTTTAACCAAGTGCAATTAACGACAGTATCAGCTTGTATCATTTAGAGGTAATGTAGAAATAATGGTAAATTATAGGGCCGAAATGACCCGTGATGGCGCGTCTCATATTCCCTGTAGCTTTTCACATATTTTTAATTAATGTGCCACTGCAGGCCTTCTATACATGCGGCGCCGCTGCATCTAAATACGCCGAGATGTCTCCACTGACGTTGTGTATGTAAGATTTACTTTTATTTTGAGCCGAGAATATAAAATCCCGGTTACAGATTCAATTCAGTTCACGCACGACTTTGATTTCATTTTTTTTCCCCACCCAACAATGTCTGTGCCTTTTGTATAAATAAGCGGAACTGTGTCAAGGCTTTTTTTTTTTCTCATTTATTTTCCAAGAACAAACACGATCAATAAATAACATGATTTACATTTCATATTGCACATTTTTTCCAAGTTAAAATATTTCAATTCATACAGTCATTGATATTTTAAATACAGACATATAGAGATAAAACATAGACCCAAGGGACAAAGGCTGATAACGTCTAATTTCAGTGCCTTTAATTTCAGCCTTTAAAGCATCTTTTCAGTATACCGTGAGGAAATTCCCTTCATCTCTAGTTAAGTCTCGGCTTTGCACAAAAAAAAAAAGGTAGAAAAAAACAGTTCAGGAATTTGGAATAATGATGAATTTACAAGCCAAATGTCAGGCTGTGTGTAGGTCCTTTTGGTGTTTACATCCAGTGTTTAATCATTAAAATAATGATAATAAATAAAATAAAATAAAATAAAATAAAAAACATTCAGCAAGTCACACAAAAAAAGGAAGAAAAAATGGGTTTGAAAAATTGCCCATCAAATACACTCCATGGCGCATCTTCCAGATCAGTAATTCAGTTGTCTGTCATAAGGACTCTTCGTGATATTTGCAAAATATTCAACTTTTTCTTTTTCGTCTCTACATTTCACATGTTTTATAATTAGGCTAACATATTGGTGATGTCCCTAAAATGCGCACAGCCATTTTCACAGGCGCAGACAGATTGTAAAGCCAGGCTGTTTAGTCTGAACTTTCGCCTCGCTCAGTCCCGTCACTGTGTGTCCAGAGAGAAGAAGCCCTACAGGGATTACATACCTATGAAAATACTGGATTGATAAAATGGGGGTCGGGAAATGTAAATAAGAGATAGGCTGCAGTGTGAACCGAAGTATTTTCCATTATCAGAGCAAAAAATAAAAAAAATAAAAAAAATCCGCGGTTCTTGCAAGGCTGCTTTGTATGTAATATTTTAAACACACCAAGTGTCAGACAGTATCCGCATACAGTGCATTCAGTGTGCCAAGACTGTCGCTTTGTTCCAGGTCTTTTGTATGTCTAATGACTTCCCTCCGCGGGTTGTTAGCACTTGACAGCGGGTCTCAAAACGAGGAACTTTCTTACAGCCATGTATTCAAAGGAGCTCCATCTAGGTACATGATTGGCAATTTTTGTCATGATCCTCTCATTATTAACATAAAAATTGACACAAAAGACGCGCCGCAAAATTATATGCACCTTCTAGCTGATTAGGGACGTCCCCATAGAGCAGAGACTGGGTGTTGGAGAAGCGATTTCTGCCAAAATCTCCGTCTATTAGGCCTAGTGAAGAAAGATATGCTGCTGGGCGAAAAGGCAGACCTTCTGCTCTCTAAATTTAGACAGTATTATTAGTCCATGTTTGTACCTTAAAGGATGAGTTTTGTCAGTTAAGTATTGAACCGCAGAAATGTGGAATATGACTCGCTTACGCGTTAAACGCGTAAATTTGAAATGGCACGTTGAATGGGACATGGGGACAGAATAAATAAAAAAATAAATAGATAAATAAATAGACTGGGTTTTTTTGTTTCAGTTTTTCTCTTAGTCCCTCGAAAATCACGGTATAACGCAGCACAGCAAATAAAATCGGTACTGGTACAACACGGGGACACAAGCCTTTAGAAAAGTTGTTCATGAGTTCCAAAATTTCGAAAATCGTGGCGCGTGTTTACAACGCTCCCGAATGCTTTACCCCAAGTGTGATATTTAAAATAGGCCTATCCCCTAAAGAGTAAAATAGGAAAGTGTCGTGTTGGCTACGTGGTGAGTTATCTGTTAAGTGAAGTTTCCTCTCGTTGGTCTGGTGAAGGGACTGAGGTCTTGCTGAGGACCGCGGCGGAATACGGCAGAAATCCACTCTCGGATCTCTGCGCGGAGGCTGTGCAGGTAAAGTCAGCGCTCGCGCTCCTGGAGCCCAGCGCGCTCGCCGCCTGGCTGCTGTGGCAGCTGAGGCACGAGCAGGGCCCGCTGGCCGAGGGCGCGCTGACCGCCGCCGCCGCAGCCGCGGCCGCCGCTGCCGCCGACGCGGCCGCCGAGCTGTTCAGGCCGGCGGGCGACTGGTACAGTCCCGGGTGTCTGAAGCTGCACAGCAGCTCCGGTCGTGAGTAGGGGTGGGAGAGCGCGCGGAAGGTGTCGAGGGGGCGGATGGAGGTGGCGAAAGGTGACGAGGCGGCGCCGGTGGCGGCGGCGGCGGCCGCCGCTGCCGTGACGCCCACGTGAGGGTAGTAGTGCAGAGGCATATGCGAGTGGAAAGGGTAAGGTAGACTTCCTGTAGCTGCCGCGTGCGTCATCATGTAAGTGTAGAAGCTGGGGTCTGCTGGATGAGGCCAGGACATCGCCAAACGCTGCCTTTTATCCTTCATCCGCCTGTTCTGGAACCAAACCTGCACACAGAGTCAAAACAAGGCCCATATTGAAGCTGCCATGTTGTTTTGGCGCACCACATTTAGACCTCTGTAGAGCGTGGCTGCGCTCGCGCAGGAGAGTCACACACACCCACACCTCCACTGAATGCTTTTTAAAGGCTTCCTGCAATTTCGTGAAGGTCTCTAATAATAAATTGGAGCAAACTGCATGACATAAAATCCACCAGTTAACTTTTTAAAAAAGCGTTTTGTCGTTGCAGTTATTTTTTTAAAGGATAGGGCTGTGCAATAATTTTATACATAAGCATAGGTCTGATTAATAGCGTAACCATTTGGGTCACCACTAAATGCGTTATTTCCTGTGCAGGTTCAAGTAAAAATATCATGATTAACTGCTACATTATAAGAGCGAGATAAAAAATAACCCCTTATTTTGCCAACTCTATTCATAGTTACGTCCTTGATTTATTTTATTTTCTCAGCCCACAAACACGTTCACACCAAACAATCCTACCTTAATTGTAGTTTCGGGCAGATTTAGCGCCGCGGCCAGCTCACATCTCCTCGGTCGCGAAACGTAATTTTCCCTGTAAAACTCCTTTTCCAGTCTTCCGATTTGTTCCCGGGTGAAAGCAGTCCGGTACCTCCTGACCTGGTCGCTGTTTGAATTGTTTCCCCCCGCTGAACTGCCGTTCATATTCGCGAGGGAGTTCGAGCTCGTGTTGGAGGATCCAGAATTACTATCTGAAAAACCTGGAAAAAGCATAGATATTTATTGGAATTGATCACATTATCTCTCAAATCTTATCTTAAAGATAATAACATATTAAGGGAGATTTATTAAATGCACATACAGAGATTTTTTTTTTCAAGACTACATTTATTCTCGGTAATAATTTTGATTATTGTGATTTAAAAAATTTTGATTATTCTTATTTATATATTTGTGTTATTTTTAGATGTGAATAAAGAATCAATCATACAGATAATAAAGATAAATCCAGGGAAATATAAGCAGATAAAAGCAGGGGGTGATGTGGAGGAGAATGAAATCTTACTTTTGTTGTTCTCCTTGTGCTGGCTCGGGGAGCGATGCGCAGGGCATCCCACCTCCACATCACTGTTAATATCTGATTCTTGCGAAACTTCAGAGTAAAGACTCATTTTCTTCCTAGTTTCCGACGAAGAAATTTCCGCCGAGGAGGTATTTTCACTGTTGTGGTGCGAACCGAAGAGGCTGTCAATTTCAAATTTGCTCTTCGTCGGGATGTCCCCAAGATTTCCATGGATAGAAGCCGAAGTTATTCTCGGGCTCAGCCGTCCGCCATGCTGAGAGTTTTCCAGGGCCTCCAGAACTGAATTTCCCGGCGTGTCTGTGAGCCTTTTCCCCGCCACGGGACTGTGCAGCCCTCTCTCCATCAGTATCATCTCTTTTCTTATCCTCTCCATCATTAAGGCGAGACGAAAAAAAAAAAAAAAAAGAAAAAGACACAACCCTTGTCCAGGGGTCTGATGGAGCTCCGATGAGTTGTGTCTGAGCTAAATCCGCATGCAACTCAGCAACTGTTTGTAAATAACCGTCTCTAAACCTTTTTATACGCAAAAAAAGGGAAGAATCTGAATGCAACCGAGGAGCGACTGCTCACAACGAACCCTGCATCCTCCCCACAGCAGCAAAAAATGTCATTCATCAAAAGTGCTCGCTGTTCGTTGTTAAAATGCTAGGCTGACGTTGCTCCAATGATCATTTATTGTAACAGGTTTATAAGCAAATAAATAGGAGAGGGCTGTCACTTGATGATGGAGGCGGCCTCCGGTCAGACGAATAATATCCAAGTGGAGAGGAAGAGAGGAGTGAGGAGCGAGGTGCTTGTCCCTGGGTTGATCTCTGAGTCTGTTTCACATTGCTCTTGGGTTTGGCCTCTTGGGTGAAATTGACAGTCTGATTAATAAAATGAGCGGAGCAGCATTTCCCTCTTCATTTAGGAATATTATTATGCTTTGATTCTCTGTTGTTCGCCTCTTCACTTCTCCCTCCCCCTTCCGTGATTGTTGTTATCTTATTTGTTTCGCTAATTTCTCTCATTTTTGGCCATTTCTGCTATTAACATGATGTTCAGTTAGATTAAGATGAACAATATGAGACAGGAATGAGAAATATTACATTTTGGTTATTGCAGCCGTTTTTTTATTTTTATTTTTTCTGTTTGGATGTTTTTCTTTTTTCTTTTGAAACTGCATCCTTATACTTTAGGGTTAAAGACGCATGGTGCCCAGATTATACGTACATAATTACACATTTGTGCATATTAAGGCCATTAATTCATGTAGACTTATTAATACCTTTAAAGATTTGCTACCTACAAATTAACTTAAAAAAAAAACTCTCCCAACCATTTCATATTCAACAGTATATTATCATTTGAAATGAATTTCGTTACAGATGATTCTTCTCAATTTCGTTGCTATATTTAGATTACATACATGATGAATTAAATGAATATGTAAAGAAATTGAGGTTATTTTCATTTAGTTTTGGCCCTTTTCTTAACAGAACCTTGTTTGAAGACAAATCCTCCTCTCTTTCCGTATCCTTTTCAAAACCTTGATCAGCAGCATAAAAGTTTGGGTTTTATTCACAAAATACAGCTCATGCATCCAACAAACTAACCTGATATGTGAAGATAACATCCAAGCATGGACTCATATTTATCTGTGTGAAAAGACCATAAAGGCTCCATCACAGTCCTCCACGCGTCCTCTGGCGCCTCCTGCAGGCTTTAATATTAATTACTGCCACTGACATCTATCACGCGGGTTGCTGTGTACCTGACGTCCTGACTCGTGTCTGTCCTGACCTTTTGGAACATTTAAAGATTTAATTGGTGTGTATGGCAGCAATCCTAGTTATTTTGATGTGGCAAAGAGTAAGAGCTTCATCCCCATCGAGCAGTCAGAAGCAGATCAGCTGCCACCTTACGCTTAGAAATGGTGAAATACAGGCTTAGATGGACCAAGCTTCAACTTCAGTGTCTGCATGTGGGTAATTTTAATATAGTTTATAGTTCTAACCCTAACCAGTATTTGATTTTTTTTAGTGTTTTGCAAACGTTAGCATGACAATAACTGATTATTTTTGCACAACACTAAATTAAACTGAAATTAGCTCATAAGTCTACAAGTGAGCATGATGGGTTTTTTTTTCCTTTGAAATAGAAATTTAAAAAAGAATTTATTACTCTGTTGGGAGTTTCTGGAATTGACCTCAGATAACATGCATGTATGTATATATTTGTGCGGCAGATAAATTATTTTTCATAAATAGTGTTTCAGATAAAGAATGAGGGAAGAGGTGTAAACATGAGATGTAAAAAGACTTTGATATGCCTGCTATAGAAGCATATATAAGCATATAGGAGAAAGCACAAAAACATTAGAACACAGTAAAAGAGTTGCTTCTGCAGGTGCTCATATGCCCAAAGTTTTATCTTCCACTATATATTCGTTTGTTGGCTTTTTAATTTACAATTGTCTTTCTCTTCCATTTGAAGGATAAGCGGTTCAAATTTCACTTGCGTTGCCATCAGGTTATTTTATGGCTAAATACATCAAGTCTTTTTTTCAAGTTTGTAAGTCAACACACAATCATCATGTTAGAATAATGCATTATAGTCATCTTCACTGTAGTTGAGTCTCTTATTATTGACAGTTCATGCTTACTTGTTCTGATTTTCTTTCCTGAATGAAGTTTTCCAGCTTTATTCATATTAGCCAGCTGCATTTTGTGAGATCTTACAGTCGCTCCTCAGCTGCATCCATTTTAACAGGACATCTTTTCTCCAGACAACTTAGAGCAGCTCTCAGGCTCTGTAGAGACTGATTAATGCTGTAGACGTGTGTTTTAAACCAGGTATAAACTCTGTAAAAACTTTAAAAGTTGACAGGGCTTTGACAGCATACAGCAGAGATCAATGGAGCCAATGAAAAGTTACATGCTATCCTTTAATTCATCCCCCGTCATGTGGAGCCACCGTGTTAAATGTTTCCTGTTGAGTCTTCACAACACGCTGCTAGTGTTTGTTCATGGGAGGTAAGTTTTAGAGGAGCGTGCTAAAGTCGGGCATAAAGTTACGGGCATAAGTTTTAAAAGAATTCTCTTTTTATTCATCAATGAATAGGTTGCAGACTTAATGCTATGAGAGTAAAGAGAAGTAAACTGATTCATGAACTAACATCACTTAGGTAGTGAAGTTGTCATTTTGGATAAATTTTGACATCAGGAATACTAGAATGAATTACTGAAGGGTTTGTTATATATATATATATATATATATATAATTTTTTTTCTTATGTAACATGCAATACACATTATTTATTGCCATATGATGGATATACACCACAGAAGCATAGAGGACAAAATTTACTGTTGGCAGCAGATTAAAAAAATGTTTTGACGTTTATTTATTAAGAACATACAGTAATTAGCATAAATATGCATTGTGGGAATAATAAAAATAAGACAAACATAACAACAGAAACAAGAAGAATAAATAGAAACATTTATAAACTAATGGAACAACATGGTTTGCTTAGTAGCCAATTGAGTTGCACTGAAAAGGAATATAAGCCCCAGATGGGAAAAGTTTTAAAAGCAAGTTCAAATTGACCAATATCAAAATGATTAAACTGAAGCTGAGCACCAGATCTGTCATGAAGAGATTTGACTGAATATGTATCAGACACATAAGACCAGTATGGGAATGAATTCACGCTGTGGGTTATTGACCTCAAAGAAAACAGGGAACTCACCCAAGACTTGTATGTGATGGCAGTTGCAAGAAAGCAGCTGTTGTTGCTGAGAAGTAGCAATAAAAACACAATTGTCTCTGTGGGGACATTTTACAATAACATGTGTGTGTTAATAAACAACAAAAGCAAAGTCTGGTCAAAGTCAGAGGTGAAACTGAGGCTGGACAAGATACATTCATGTAATTGACTGAGAAACATGTAAGTCAATCAAACGTGCCCCCAATAGATTAAAAAAAAAAAGAAAAAAATGTATTCTGAAATAATTGCCAGTAAGACACGCATGACAGAACTGGGGAGCATTTGGGACTGGAATATGCGCTCCTGTAAATTTGTTGGAGTCGATGTCCCTCTAGTGGTTGTGAGAGGAACTGCAGGAGCTGCAGTTCCTTCACCCCCTGACAGATGGATTTTACCACTTTCAAAAACACATAATGTAACTGTTACCATTGTATTGCTGGCATTATTTAACAAAGTAATTAACCTTCTTTAAGACCAAGCCGGAGCTCATTTACGTTCTAATTTTATTGTTTGCATTTTTTATTTTATTGCATATAAAATACTCTTATTTTTCAATGCAAGTTCAAAGCCTCGGTGAGGATGCTGTGTGCATGTGTGAGATTTTGTAAGCAGCACCTGCAGGCAAGCAGCAGGCACCAGTCTCATGTCCTGATAAGAAGTTTACGCTGGTAAACGCAACTTCTAGATTATTCCCTTTATTTTTTCACGAGTTTTCACGGTGGATTTGAAGGAAAGAAGCTTCAAATAAACCAGTAACAAGGAAACCACTTGTGTCTGCCTGTGGTTCGAGGGAATTATACAAGATGTCCCTGCTAAATCTGTTTCCTCGTGTTCATAACGTGACGAGCCCATAACATAAAAGTTTTGAAAACTTATTTTGTGTCAGTTCTGATGAAGCTGATAACCGACCACTTCATCGGGTCTGATGAAGAGGTCCATCACCGGTGACACGTCAACCAACACCAGGCTTTATTTACATATATTAAACCAGCATCTGAATTTTGAAGTCGTGTTTGTTTCAGTTGAATAACATTGAAAGAAACTCTGAATTTCATCAGCAAAACACTTAGATGTTTGAATCTGTGTGGAGACGCCTTAAGAACGTTATTTGGGTACTTGTAGAAGATAATGGTTGATATAATTTATACTGAAGATAGATTAGATTAGATTTACTTTATTCATCCCCAAGGGGGGAATTCAGAATTTCATTAGCTCATCAATAACATAATTAATAAACTTCCTCCCCAGCAGACTGCAGCAGAGAACAAAGCATTTGCCATCACAGAATGATCTCTAAAATATCTGCAGCATCTTACTGTAGATGTTTAGAGATCTGAGCTTCCTTAAAGGAAGATGATAACAGGAACACATCCAGTTAAATCTACACAAGCTGTCCTAGTTCAGTTTAAAGTAAAATAAGCACTACTGGTCTTTTCTTATTTGTCTTTCTTAAAAATGCTAAATAAACATGAGCAACTACTTTCAAGAGTATGCAGGTAGTTTATTTTCTTCATTGGTTTAAAGAGATGCTTATTTGTACTTAGCATTTTAATCTCTTACGCAAAGCCATGTGTTAAAAAAAAGAAAAAGAAAAAAATGACATTTCCAATCATAGAGTATCAGGATATACAAAGCATGAAGCACAGTGTAAATTTGGAAAGTAATACATGCAACCAGGCAGCCATGGGACTATAGTTTTTAAAATTTCTGAGATCAAGAAAGAGAACAATCAAGACTGATCGGAGCAATGACAAAATTATAACACTGAATATTAACTCTTGGTTGTTTGCAGCTGAGCTAAGACTACGTGTAACTGCAGGGCAGGCAGCCATCGCTCTTTATTCAGCAGCAGCTGTGAATCAGGTGTAAATGAAAACTGTGCAGTGACCTCAGCTTTATGTTGTTGTAGACTGTATGGACCTAAAGGTACAAGTGTATCTATGTGTGATTGTGTTTATTTTAATGTGTTTTGGTGGTTCTTAAAAACGACCAAAAACACACTCAATAGAGACTTTACGTAAAAAAAAAAAAAAAAAAAATAAATGGAACCACAGTGGAACAGAATTTGCTGTGAAGAAACCTGAGCTCATTTAGACACGGTTACACATAATAGAGTCATATAACAGCTCTGAATTTTCAGTTGCTGAAGATATATGGATGTGCATATTAAATGACTTGTGAGCTGGATTGAATTATGGATCATATCTTTCCATTTGCTGAATCGAAAGGGACCAAAGATGGCCAAACAAAACTCCTCCCAAGATCCAACCTGCCCAGAGGCACATATATATATATATATATATATATATATATATGATATATATATATATATATATATATATATATATATATATATATATATATATATATATATATATATATATATAGATATATATATATATATAGATATATATATATATATATATATATATATATATATATATATCTATATATCTCTATCTCTATATATTCTATCCTCTCTATATATCTCTCTCTCTCTCTATCTCTATATATATATATAGATAGATAGATAGATAGATAGATAGATAGATAGATATATATAGATATATATATATACAACAAACTGTTAAATTCTTGTTTTCAAGTTCAAGTTGGACTAACATGCTCAACTTCAAAAGTCTCTTTTACCCCTCCCCTGTGGTCTGTATTAGCTTGTGATTTAAAAAAAAAAAAAAAAACACAGCCGGAAGTGGAAGTGGATCGGAAAAGCCGCACCAGCCTACGTCACATTGAACAGTAACCCCGCCCCCGGAAATACATTGAGCAAACAAAGAGGCGCTAACAATTCAAAAACATGGCGGAGAAAGTTTGTGGTCGTGCTGTTTGCATCAATCACAAATCTACATTGCATGTCTTGCCTAAGAAAGTGGATTTACGGAATAAATAGTTGGAATTTATTTTCTGAACACCACCAGCGAAGTATAACGCAACTTTACTTGTGTGTTCTGATCATTTCAACCAAAGTGACTATTCAAATTATGGTGTCAGCAGTAGTGGGGAAATTGTGCTTAAAACCTGGATCTATACCACCACAACAATCGACCACCAGCTCACAGACTGTAAGTAAAAATTTATTTTTTTTTTCCCCAGCTACCGTTGTTGTTTCAAAAGCCTGTTATTCTCGTTGATAGACTGTAGCATGCATGACACTGGGACAAGCTATAGCTATGCTAACGTTGTCCAGAACCACTAGGTAACCTCTACACAGAGAGTAACATTAGCTTGATAATTTTTTTTTTAAATCTTCCAACCTAAAATTTGATAAGTTGGTGTTTACAGAGTTTTTTGGCCAGGATGAAAAAATATGGCTGTATTTCTGATGACATTTTTCGCGTGTTTTGCTATTTGCTATTAAATCTCGATCTAAGTAGACGGAAACCGGAGAACCCGGTGGGAGCGTCACAGTGCTGTTAGCCAATCAGAGGCGAGGCGTTTGCGTATCATTAATATCAATAACAATCCTCCCGCTCTTGTTTTACTAAACAGACAGATATAACTGCAAAATTAATGAAAATACGATGGAATGAGACCTTTAAAAGTGAAACACTGATCTCTACTCAGTTATCAAAGATAACAGTGGAGGGTGAAAAAGCTGAGAGATTTCAGTCCCAGGTAGGAAAAGTTTATTTAATTTAGTTCCCTGAAACTGCTGTGGGGCCTGTAATTGTAATTAGTATATTGCGTTTCATTTCATGAAATATTAGGTTTTTGTTGTCAATTTACCCCAGAAAATACATATCTCAATATTCTACTTTTGAATGAATGCAACTGTTCAGAGGTGATACAAATTTAATTCGTAATGAATTAAAGTGAGTGCAATCAGTTCTGCTTATATCAAAGAATCCGTTTTCTGGTTTTAGTTCCCACATTTTCATACAGAGAATGAAGTACGTGAATGATAGAGCCAAGGGAAAATGAGTTTCAAGTATAACAACACTGAGACCATTTTGCCAAACTTATAAATTTACATAAATTATTCATTTGTTATATGCGAAGTTAGTTAGCATCATAAATATTTCTGATGAAGAACAACTTAACCTGCAGAGTGAAGGTTTCATTTAACATATTAAGACCTGAACAACCAAAGCAACTTGACCTTTGTCTTCTTTCCTTTAATGAGAGTGCCATCTAGTGGGGGCTTTGTGTCAATGCAGACACCCTGAAAGACCAGGATAAACCCCAACTAAACTGACCAGATTCAGGTCATCTTTAAATCCTTTTTTTCTATAACTTTTCCTGAGATCTAGATGTTCATATGGGGGATTGAAATTAAATTAAATGGCAAGTGAAGAAATGGGAGACATTGTTATTAATCTCACTCCTTCACTTACACAAATCACAGAAAGCTTTTTTGCTTATGAAACGCTGTGTTCACGTTGTTAAAAAAAAAAAAAAAAAAGTATTTAAAAGCAACACCGTGTCTGATTTTTTTTTTTTTTGCTGTCTTAGATCTCGTGTTTTAAAAAAAAAAAAGCAAAAAAAAAAAAAAAAAGAACGGAGCGACTTTCTGCTCTGTTAGCCTAACAAAAATATTAACAACGCGCGATTTTAGAGTCACATAGTAATATAAAACTCTAAAGTATTTGTAAGAGTGCAGTGTCTTTCAGAAGGTGATTCAAAGTTAAACAGTCATGAACAACTTCTTCTTTTGTGTTCAGTCTCACTTTTTTATCCACATTAACACTCCAAACCCTTCTGTGGCTACTTAGAACAAAAATGTCAAGAATTAACCTGGCACTGCGATTATTATCATCTTTTTTTTTTTTTTATCTTAAGTGTTTTATGAGCATTTTTGATGATGTCCTTACGTTGCTTTCAGTTCAAATCAGAACTGCTTCACAGTGTATTAAAACAGGGAAGTCTACCGTGTGTGACCAGGAGCTACTTAATTTTCCACTCAGTAAATTTGAGCAGCGGAGACCTATTTGATAAATTGTTCTCCTCTAAAACACAGAAACTGCTTATGGCTCAAACAGCCAATCTCTCACCGGAGTGTGGCCATTTTTGTTTTACATCTGTGTCTAAATCGAAATAATTTTTTTTATTGAAACATATTCTGTTCGGATGCTATTTATGTTTGGTCGCAGTTTCGGTCAAAGACCTGTAAGTTTTCTATGAGGATGGATGGAAAGAATACACGTGTCTCTTTGGAAGGCCAAATAAGCAACCAATGCTTTTTTTTTTTTTTTTTTTTTTTGGAGAAAGAGAGACGGGCAATCTCACAAAAAAAATTAAAAAATGACCTGGGATTGTTTCTAATACCATCGGTTTTTTTTTTTTTTCAAGACGCAAAATTCTGCCTTCGACGCTGATCTAACGTCTTCATTTTCAACTAAATGAATCCCCTTGTAAGCACAGACTTATTTAATTTCCATGTGCAGCTGAAACTTTGAAAAAGACGAAATCACCTCCTCTGACTCCAAAAAACGGCTGAGAATCCAACCGCCCAGAGAACTTGAACGAGGGAAGCAGCAAGTTTATTACCAAGGACAATAGACGGGGAATAGCTTCCTTCAAAGGGCGTGGAAATCAGCCAGACGGGAGCTGCTCAATTTGGCTCCGGACACCCTAAATGTGAAGGACGAAGAGCAGTAAATGACACTAAAACTTCCTCTTTATTTCTAATTGTGGCCGCCAGTTTGCTTTCTTGAAAACGGACCGCAGATCTCGAGCTCCAGTCTGCCAAGAACAGCATCAAATGTCATAAAAAAAAATATATATATATATATATGAACGGCCGCAATTGAAGCATTTAATATCATAACAGAAAATAACAATGAAGTAAAAGTATGACTGCAGCAGCTCTGCACAGATTATGACAGAGCAGTAGTTTCCTCACTCTAGATAATAATAAATAAGCGCGGTCATGGCCTCCATATCATCCAGGAACCAATAAATTTTACTCTTCAATAAGATGCCATCGTAATATTTTTTACATAGTTTTACTTTTAATGCGATTATTTTTTTATTTATAGACTTATTATTTTGTTATGGTGCTTACTTATTGACTTGTCCTCAAAACACAACAGGTCTACATAAACCTCCCAACCTTCATCTGAGCCTTCCAGCTGGAAGGCTCAGATGAAGCTCAGAGACGCTTTTAGACGCTTAAATATATCTATATCTATATCTATATCTATATCTATCTATCTATCTATCTATCTATCTATCTATCTATCTATATATATATATATATATATATATATATATATATATAATTGTGTTTCATGAAATATGACTCTGAGGATTCAATGTCAGATCTGAAAACGTTATACGATTCGATGTTCGTTCATTTCTTTTCCATCCAGTGTTTGTTTAGACTTACCACAAAATAATTATAATTAAAATAATCATAGTGATTTGCATAAAAGTCATTTAAAATTTTTATTTAGCTTCTTGTGATTAAGAGTCACTGAATAAGAAGCAAAAAAAGAAAACAAATTAAAAAAAAACAGAAATAAAAAGTCGAAATTCAAGGACAGTGCGGCAGAATCAAGCCACAACAAGCACGTGCTTCCTCGATATAGGACGCAGTTTCGATGATTAGAATGATATAACGTTTGAATGGTTAGCAGAGCATGCTTTGTTTTGTCTTCTTTACATCTCATACCAGACGTCTCCATCCTTCCTCTTGGAGATAATCAAATCCGACCCAATAGATGAGTCACAGCCTGGAGTGCCAGCCTTCATCTGTGAACATTTGTCCAGCAGAATCATTTCTATGTTAACATATGCCGAGGAGATTTAACATTGAATTATTTTAAGGACCTGTTTGAAATGAAATTCCTGAAACTTCACGTTAGATTTACAAAAATATTCACCTCAATTTAACGTGTGTTGAGTTCAAAACGACACCAACGAGGTTTTTGAACACCTTGAATACGCAAATGGCAAGTAGGTGACTCTTCTTTTTTCTTTCTTTTTTTTTTTTTTAATATCCCACTTCTCTACGAGATCTCATATGAAAATATGCCTCTGTCGAATCATTGTCAGAATGGGGACACTATGGGGATATAAGAGCGTAAAAGCAATGTTATGATCATAGTCTCGCTGCAGTAAATGAAACGGTCTCATGCGTGGATGTGTTTGGGGGTGTCATGGAGAAGCGTTTCCACTGATGGTTGCAGTGGAACCCTTCTGCGCTCCTCAAAACAGTAAAGCTGCTTCATACAATTTCCTCTAAGACTAATTTACAAATACAGAATTATTGCATTCATGCAGAGGCCGCAGGTTGTTTTCAGACGTTTATAGTTTTAAACGGGTTATTTTTCATTAGAAAAAGTATTAGTGGATCATTATGTGTGTCATTATCAATGATATTACGCAAAGCGCGCCATGTATGCGCCTTGTGTGCGCTATACACGATTTACTATTATAGCCATCAAGGCCGCTCGAAGTATTTAAAGAACCTTTAAATGTGGGTGTGTATTGTACCTGCTCTTCTGTGTTGCATTTAAGGTCCTCGTTTCACTCTTCCACTTTAGGTGTTGCATCAGTAGAGACTGTCACCTTGATTGTGATAACCGATCAGAATGAACCACAGATCTCTCCATCACAAGTCAAGCGAAAAATACTCTTCAGACATTTCTTTTTTTTTTTTTTTTTTGTTCTTTGTTTGTTTTTGTTTAGAAGTTGCAACATCAAGACATTCAATTGGGGCCAATTTTACCAGAAACATCAAAATATCGCCACATGGATTCCTCTGCTTTGCTGTATTAGGAGCAAGGGTGGGGCGGACAACACATTTTTGCATATCACGTGACTCTGTATTAACAAATCAACAATTGCCCTCCCTTTATTCTTCAGGACTTGCAGAGGCTTGCAAGAAGGGGTTAGGGAAAAAGAGAAAAAGCTCCATGGAAATGTGTGAGCGGAATCCTTTAAATCCCGGCTATGTGGGTTCTCTGCTGAATTTCTCTCCTCCCGAGTCGCTGTACTTCGCCAACTTGCGCGGCAATGGAGCCCACATACCCGGGCTGCACCAGCTCCCCTATAACAGGAGGGAGGTGTGCACGCTCCCGTGGACCTCCACAAGTTCGGGCACATCTGGGGCTGCAGCGGCGCCGGCGCAGGGCCGCGCCTTCGAGAGTTACTGTCAGCCGTTTCTGCCCGGCTCGGCGTCTATAAATACCGGTTCCTCCAGCGGTCAGGTCAAGACGCACTTGGATGAGTCCGTGGCTCGGTGCTTCCAGGACACGAGCCGGAAGACGGAGCGGTCTGGCAGACAGGATGACGTTTACGCCTCGGAACACGGGGTCCGCGGCTACTCCGAGCTGGACGGCGGGTCTCACGGGTCCGCGGCACAACTTGATCCAGATTCGGCGACTCCTCTTAATCTGAACGGAACCAAACAGGAGCACAGTCTTACATCATCATCGGGCAGCGCGTGCTCCAGAGGGACGTTTGGCCAAGGTTAAGTATTATTCAACACATGGAAAGTTTAACTATTTCTGTAGTTATTTAATGCCATTTCGACTGTTTGTAGCTGTTTACTCACAAAAAGACAATATTACCACAGCCGGGACTTATTTGTATATTTAAAAAAAAAAAAAAAACAAATCTGATGTCTTATTGCATCTTTAAACCTTGTAAAAAACTAATGATACTGCAGAAGTTGCATTTGAACCTAATATTTGCCTTCGAGGTTAGTATTTCATTGACAGTTCGTGTGATTTGATTGTGTGATCAGTTTATACCCTCAATATAAAGATTATTCCAGTTTCCCACTGGTAAATCCTTATTAAGACCACTGTGTGTGTGTGAGTGAGTCAAAACCTCCAGTACGTCCTCTCTAAATACTGTAATTATGATGTGAAATATTGATTATTTTCTTTTGTTTGCAGTAGTGCTGCTGACGTTGTTGTTAAAGTGTTAAACTTGTTATCCCTTCCACTTCCAGGCGCCCCGTGGTGCTCGTCACAAGCGAAAACAAGGAAGAAGAGGAAGCCTTACTCGAAGCCACAGCTAGCTGAACTTGAAAATGAATTTCTGATGAGTGAATTCATCAATCGGCAGAAACGGAAAGAACTGTCAGACAGACTCGACCTGAGCGACCAGCAAGTGAAAATATGGTTTCAGAACAGGAGGATGAAGAAGAAGCGGCTGATGATGCGCGAACAAGCCTTCTCCGCTTACTGCTGACCTTTGGACTTGATCCTGACCGGCTGCGCATCAATACCAGAACTGACTGTGGAGCCACTCAGTCTCCTAAAAATGTCTCGATATGTTTTTAAAGAGAGACACTTTTCATCAGTTGTGGCAAAGCAAAAGTAAAACGTGTCCTGAAAAGAGCAGCAGGCGCTGGAAGGTGGCTGCGCCTTTGCGCACATGTACCTCCGATGTCTACACTCCCGTCTATTGTTTGAATAAGGCCGAAAAAAAGCATCTTGTTTAAGCTTGGCAAAGATTTAATGAAAAGACATTTTAGGTTAAACATGAATATTTACCTTGGGTGACATCATTTGGAAACGGTTGCATGTGATCGTAAAATATACAACATTTGTGATGATAAAATTTGGCTCAAATCTCCAAAATACGCAGCGCCCGTTGGCACAAAGTGGCACATAATTACTGATAATACTGTTCAAGCCCACGTCTTTTTTTTTCAAAGTTGTGACGCCTTTCTCTCTTTTTTTTAACGGGAGTGCGCTGCTGTTGTGGCGTGGGCTTCATTTGAAGGTTATCTGTCAAGTTCATGTTTGCAGATGGATAAAAACCTCCCAAAAATGTTAGAAATGTTACTCTTGCATGCCCTTTTCCCTTGAATGCTGTTATGAGATTAAATGCTTGTTTAATCAGATTTATTTAAAATTCGTTGAGATGAATTCTTTTTGCTTTGGCGGTGTTCCCCAGAGGAGCTTCTGCATTCTGCAAAAACAAGTGAACATGAAAGGATCAGTGTTTCTTTAAACCGCATCATCTCTGTTGTAAATTAAGTATGCACTGTTGCGAGTCCTCCGCTGTGTTTCCACAACAACGTGGTTAGTCCTTAGCTACAACTGCTGATCAGATGTTCTCAGATGTCTCTCTTGGCCTGAAAGTGACTTTTCTTGAAAACATGTTACAATTGCATTTAAGTGTGGATTCGACTAATTTCCAAATAATTCCAAAAAGCATGTTACTTTTGGAATTTATTTTTATTTTATTTTTTTTAGGAGCAGCCAGCTTTTATTTACGGACAAAAGGTTTTGTAAAGTGCTAAAACCCGAGGATTGATGCGTTTGTAAATAAAGATACCTTTTAAAACGACTTGGAATCCATTTTTGTGCTTTATCTGAGTTTTTTGTGTTTCTAGGAGAGATTTTAAAGAACCAAATTTAGCTGTTTTACCTTACAGGTGCCTATATTTATCAGCTCACGACCATTTCTAACGCTGCTCTCCACTTGTTCAGAATAATTATTTGAATGAAAGAGGAAAATGTTCAACATAATTGATTTATACAGCACATGCGAAGGTGGTTTGCAAACTAAAATCTGCATATTTGTGCCGGCAGAGGTGAAAGAAGCGCGGAAGGCTCAACGGACAGGAGCAATTCTCGATGAGCTGCTCTTCACTTTAACATTCCTGCAACTAGTCTAATCGATACTTTTACGCAGACAGCTCAGTAACATCTCTCTTAGTGACAATCTCCCTCTCGCTTTGATTAAAAACAGTCCATGTCTTTACTAAACCTCGTTATCATTGTGCGTAATTCCTCCTGGCTGCGCGTAAACACAAGAGCAGCACTCACCCACAGTTGTTCCCGTGCAATGACCAAATGTGCTTAATACATTAGTCAAACACTTCTTTAAGTATGTTCTTTGTGGTGTTTTGCATAAGAGAGAGGATGCATACACGGAAAACAGCCCCAAACCAAGCAATGTGACCGAATTTCCGTTTTACAACAGATCATACGTAATGGAACACAAGGAAGACTCGTGCGTTATCTGTTTTTGTTTTTGTTTTTCTTTTTTTATAGATAGATGTTGGGGATTTCCGTGCATTGCAAATGTCTCAATAGATGTTCATTACAAATTATTACTTTATTATCCATCTATCTTCTCTCACATGTTGTGGGTCTCATGCGACCACATGCAGCCTTTCTTTTTTTTTTTCCTTCCAAGTTTAAATACCAAGTCATTTCACCGGATTTAATTGCTCCAAACGCTTTTATTGTCCTCTCAAAGCGTTTCTCTGCCTCCGATTTTGTTGTATTTGTCACTTTTATTGGTTAACTCCCAGACAGTCACATATCTCTGGCTCCTCCAGAAAGTGGGGGTTCCAAAACAAAGTTAAGGTCAAGTTAGCAGGGTGCTAGTTCCTGCTATCTGAGCACAAACACGCTTCTCTATGGCACCGTTTTCCTTCCAGGTCTATTGTTTGGAATGATATAACTTATTTTCACGAGTTTTTCTTTTTTATTTATTTATTACATTTTACAACTTAATTCAAAGTGCGCAAAAACAAAAGTCTCCCAGCGATAGAAACAGATGGATTCTTATCTGAAACAAATCTAATCTTTTTAGTCACAGTTTATTTTAAATAACGAAGTAATTTTGTGACAAAATGTGTTAGTGTAGACGTGGAGAAACTACATTTACAAACAATGGTAGTTCTGATATAATGAAAACGGAGTAATGTTGCAAAATCAACCTTTAAAGATAGTTGAAGACAATAAACACCGTAAGCTAGTGTAACAATCGCATAAAGGGACCAGCAACAAGTTTCTTTCTTTTTTCTTTTTTTTTTTTTATCTGTTTAAGAGTTTAACGTTTATTTTCTACCGTCCCAGTCCAACTTTTCTCGACATATTGTTGGATTGTTTCTGACAGATAACAACGGATTTGCATTCCAACTCGGTCTTGGCTGAATTTAAAAGTAAAGTCAAGTTTGTTTTTTGTACTATATTTATGTATATATACCTTTTTGTTTTCATCAATAAATAAAAACTTAGTCCTACGTCCTTACGTGGCTAAAAGGTTTTTATTGTGCAGTTTTGTTTGTTGGGAGGCAGAGAGCCCGACTCACACGATCGATTTTACCCCCAATAACAATAAATAGTCCAATAATCTTTAACCTATACAAGCATTAAAAGTGGAGTGTTATTTATTTTCTTAATTGTCACTTTCTCTCTCTCCCTTTTGTTTAGATAAATCCAAATTCCAAACCTCTGCTACTGCCGCATAAGCTATGGATTGGCGAAAAATGCGCAATTGTACTTTATTTCGTCTTTTTTGCCAGTAAAAGAAAAAAAATAAATAAGGAAAAAACATACTCACGTAGCCAAACAAAATTACTGGTGGAGGCCCGGGTGATGAGCTCTCTGTCCCCCTGTGTTTTAACTTCGCTTTTCCCACCGAGGAAGAGGCGAGCAGTGCACACACGGCTGCTTTCGTGCAAACAAATGATTTGGCAGCGGAGGCTTTAGTGGTGAATGCTTGGTGGACATCACCTAGACCACAGACGGTCAACGCCGATTGTTTTGGACTTGGCGCTGCTGAACGGGCTGGGTTACTCGTGTTTGAAAGTGACTGAAGGCACGGTGGAATGTACAATCTTACAGTTTTATTGTTTCAAATATAAAATGGGCTGTTTTATTTGGCTGTTTTTGAGCACACCCATCTGCAAAGCGCATTGAGGTAGACGAATAAGAAATGGATGTTTTGACATTTTTGTGCAAAGCGTAACAAGCAGAGCCACGGATGGACTATTTTTCACGCGTTGCGACAGGATACACCACGCAGCGGTTACGCGAGCGTGGTTTTTGTGGCCTTATCGTTGCCTTTTGAGACACCTGAGCTATTGTGCGCCATGCTGCAGGCCAAGAGCCTTCTATCTTACAATTAATTCAAACTGTTTCCTGTTGGCTCTTGTTCATGTGTGTTTAAATGTGCTCCAACCATCATGGTGCACACCGATTACACGCAATGGAGCTTATAATTCGTTTGCATAAAACCCCCTCGATAAATGCGATTCGGCAGGCGTCAATGGCGCAGCGTGTGCAGCCACTGTGACCTTGTTGTCATTCTCTGCGAGCTTAGCATTAAGTGCACAGGTCAGAGTATATTTTTAACTGTTGCTACAAACAAGCGATGTTTTCTCCAACGTGCGCAAATTTACTGGCGCACTTGGACGGGTGTGGTTCCCATAATCGTTACCCGACGAGAATAAGGTTGCTGCAAAGCTGTCAATTACATATTCCAGCGAAGGTTCACAAATTTCTTTCTTTCTTTTTTTTTTTTCCTCCTCGTGAGCTTTAGGGCAAGTAGGCTGGAGAGGAGTTTCCACTTCAGTCAGGGAGCCAATGGAGTCTCTTGCACGCGCTCACATGAGTTTCTCTGGACAGTTTTTAAATGACTGATATTGATGTATGGTAATTTCTTAGCTGGATCACATGACACAATTACCTCAGGAATCGATCAAGATGTATTGCAGGTCTGCCTGCGTTTCCGATTTTTTCTCCCTAGCGGGGTCTTTCCACACGCCCGCCGTGCTATAGATAGACAAAGTTTAACAGAGCAGAGCTGCCAATTCCATCCCTCTGTTGCAAAGAGGAAAAGGGAAGAGGAGATATGACGGAGTACGATGATCGCGGCTGTGCGTCAAATATGTTTTTACCGAGCTGCACTTATTACGTTTCGACGCCCGATTTTACATCAGTCTCCTCCTTTTTACCACAGACCACGTCGTGTCAGAGAAATTTCCCCTATTCTCCCAACATAGCCCATCAGGTCCAACCTGTTCGAGAAGTCGCTTTCAGGGATTATGGACTGGACCATCCCAAATGGCACTACAGGGGCAATTACGCGTCCTACTATTCAACGGACGAGATAATGCACCGGGACTTGATTCAGTCTTCGGGCGGCAGGGCGGATGTGATATTCAAGAACGAGTCCCTGTACGGACACCGCGGAGGAACGGGCTCGCCGGGTAATTTCTTCACCGGCGTGGGCCGAAACGGCGTTCTTCCCCAGGGCTTCGACCAGTTTTTTGACGCGCCGAACTCCGAGAAGCCCGACGCGGAGCCCGCGAGACAAAAGGCGGACTCCGCTCCTCCCGGTGATGCTGCCCACGACAACGAGGCTTTGACTAAATTGGAAAACGCCGAGCCGACCGGGAGCGTCGACGAAGACTCGTCTTCCAACTGTGGCAACAAAAACAGCCGCCAGAGTAAGTCAGTATTTTCCTATTTGTCATGGACACAGTGTGCTCACTTCAGACTTCAAAGCGTCTGGACTGCAGAGGGTCCACCGCCGTGACGGGACACGGTTATGTGCCTCTTTATAAGCATGCAAACGCTTTTATATCCCAATAAGACTTACTTTACGGTTGTAAAGGTATTTACAATGGGAAACAGTTATGCAACCGTTTTTTAAAGGCTTCCTTGTCATCCTCGAGCACAATACCTCGTCGCCGGAGTCCATCTATGTATTGACAGGGCATTACAGAAAATAAGAGACTGTTTAGTAATCAATATTTTATCGACTTATACGCAGTGCTGTTCTCTTTGACTATTAAGGAAAAAAAAATCCTCTGCAGCATTCCAACATATGCATAACAATCAGTGCGCTGATGCCTTATTTTCCCACAGACACCTCTGTGTGAGCGCAAATGTCTCCCAACTCTTTTATTTAATGTGTTCGTTTATTTTTTCCTCCTCACAGGTTCATCGACCAAGTCCAGGAAGAAGAGGTGCCCCTACTCCAAATACCAAATCCGAGAACTTGAACGAGAATTTTTCTTCAACGTGTACATTAACAGGGAGAAGCGGCTTCAGCTGTCCAGGATGTTAAACCTGACAGACCGCCAAGTGAAAATTTGGTTTCAGAACAGAAGGATGAAAGAAAAAAAGCTGAATCGCGACCGTCTACAGTATTTCACCGGGAATCCTTTATTCTGATGTCTGACACGGTCACTATCTCCCCCCCCCTCCATGCCACACACACACACACACACACACATAAACGCACACACACTCGTACAGATGGAAGGAAACAAGCTTCTTGATTCGTTTGTTTTTTAAGACTGGCAACACAGACTATTAACAAAAAACCAAGCTGCCACATGTTTTGAAACAATTCCTGTCCTTATTTATAACTGTATCCACACATTTTCGCTCTGTTGGCAACGGACATTTCATCAAGTTGTGGGTTGTTGCTTTTTAAAAATTAACACGATTCACAGGCTTCCTCCTTGTACAAATGTCAGACGCATGTGTTGTACTTACTGTGGTGTGAAATAAAGTAGCCAGAACAAATTATCAACCGGTCACATGGAGAAAAAAAAAAAAAAAAGAAACCAGCAGACATGGTGGGAAATGTTCTAAAGATTGATAAGTGGAAAAATTTGGCACTTGAAGGCTTGTATGGTCCTGTTGTTTCCTTTGCTTTGAAACGCTGGATTGTTTACTAAACCTTGAACCGTCTAGACAGCATAATAAAAGTAGCTGTAAATGTCTATATAGGGGGCTATTGGACTTTGGTGTCCCAACCCCCCAGACCTCATGAGGACTGATTCTCCTTCCTGTTTTAAAGTACTTTAACTCCAGGCATAACGTTCCTGGACTGATCAAGAGATGTCTGCACATTCCCTCCACATTTAGCTCTTTCTTTCATGACAAAAAACAAAAAAACAAAAACAAAGGAATATATCATGACACGGATCGCCATCTGGAAGGATAAGTATCTTTCAAGTTTATCTCCTTTTTGTCGTGTTGGAACTTGGTCATTTGTGTCTTTGACGCGTGTGGTTTTGAATCTAGTGCAAAGGATTTGCGGAATGCTCGTTTGCGTCTAATAATGGCTGCAGGTGAAACAATTCCATCTTTGTGCAGTAAACTCAAGCTGGCCATCTAAAGAGAGAAAATAAAATTATATGAACGTCACAATTTACCAATATGAGTCTGTTAGCGGAAGAAATAGGAGGACTGACTCCATAAATGCACTAATTCCAGACAAATGGCCGCTATGTTGACAATTCAGGTGATGCCGCAGTTCATTATTTTCATTTTACGTCTGAACAGTCGTCATTAAATCCCTTTTAAGTATCACAAATTTCACTACGTCTAGAATATTTCCATGTTGTTAGTTAATCCCCCCAAAAGGCTTTTAGAGCATAGATGTTTTATTCAGCATTCAGCTGTGTCGTCTGTCCTGCAGTAAAACTGCACCACTAAAGGCGTGGAGTGTTTCTCTCAGTCTGTCCACTAGAGGGCAGACTTTCAACTTCATCTCGATGGAAATGCAGAGATGGACCAGTTTAACATCTGCTACAAATGGAAACCAGTCAAAGGAAGGATACATGTTTATGTGGGCCTGTTTTGATTTTTTTTAAATAATTAATTAGCTTAATATGGGATTAATTGAATGAAATAATTAATAAATTCCTCCATTTGACCATTTGAACACATTTTTTCACCTTGTTTGATTTTTTTTTTTCTTTAAGAAGAATTCAATTTCTTTAAATTAATTCATACAAATGTGGAAAAATACAGCAGCACAGTGATTTCTCTAGAATAAACGTGAGCACAGTTAAATCTACACCCCATTTTTTGATTAAACTACTGTTCTACGTCCTCTCAACTGGAATCACAGTTTTCGAGTCGTTTCATGCGAGTTTAAATGACATTTATTAAACAAAATAGGATAATCTTCCACATATTTTGCTTTAAATCTTTTTGTAATCCTAAAGGCCACATAATGCCACTGAATTCTCTGTACAGGCTGAGATTATTACAGTTCACACTGATATGCTCATGCGCCATATTTATTCTTATTTATTTTTAATCTGCTGCCGCATAACTCCTGATGAATGAACGAGCTTCTGTGTCAGGTTGGCTGTTTTCTTGTAAAACGTGAAAGATAAAGGTACTATAGAAGGACAAAGCTGTTTCAGTTTTAGGTTATTAATTGAATCAATAGCTGGATTTTTTTTTCTGTTCATTTTCTATTATTATCATCATTATTATTATTATTATTATTATTGTACAGGTTGCAGTAAGGATTCAGTTTTTCATTTCTCACTTTATTTCAGTGGTTTAATTTTGTCATCTAAAAGTCTATATAGGCCTGCATCATTTGTAAGTATGAATCGCTGATTTTACCTGACAAACACAATATCTAAGCCCGCAATTAAGGGTTTGTTTTCACAGTATAGAGAAAATATCATGTTATCTTTGCAAAGTTGTCATTAAAACATGGTCATTGAAACAAACAATTGCGTCGGAAGTCTCGTTTTATTTATCTTTTTTTTAATCTGTCTATTTTCTCTTCCCTTTAAAGAACATATTTAAGCTTATTGAATCTAATTTGCATTTTACTTTTTTTCCCCAAATCATGAAATATCGCCTATAATTTATAGTAATTTCTTTTATGATGATTTGCATCACACATGGTTATTTTCAACCAAAAGAAAACAGCACGTTGTGTGATTCTTTTAAACACTGCAGCGTGGATACAAAATGTTACAACATCAACTCGAATATTTTTGCCTCTCCAGCGCATTTTTCTGCGTTTTATTTATTTATTTTATGAGGATCTTTAGTGTGAGCGTGAGTTTCTGCTGCTCGTCTTGGGGCTCGTGAGCGTTTATATCTTTACGCACTCCAGTTTGAAGCAACACTCTTTATCGTGCTCACATCTTCCTTCCAGATGGAAACAATGGGAACCTGAACACTGTGGGCACCGCCACCTCCAGCAGGTTATCTGGTTGTAAATAAAGACTATAATCTTGTTTTATATATTAAAAAAGAAGCAGTTTCTATGCGAGTGAAGCTATTAAGATTCATACTGGAGCTTTGCAAAACCAAAGAACTAACATTAGTGTTTTCTTTTTCTTTTTTGGAAAAGATGGACCTATTTTTTTTTTTTTTTTTTACCTTATAGATGCCTAATTTTACAATTATAGTTTGGAATAAAATTCAAATTGTTGCTGGCTTTAAAATAGCCAGACCATCTGTGCCAGCTCAACAACAATAGAAACCCCAAACAAATAAACAAATAAAAACAAACCTGAAACCCACAAGAATGAAAAAAAAAAACCAGCAATAAATAAATAAAATAATAGACGCATTTTCCGTCTTTATTGTTTTGCCTCCATTTTTTAACTAGATCGCGCTACAAATAAAACAAGTGTGGGCTCTTTTGTTGAAGGGGCTAGGAGGATGTGAAGGCTTGGTGTGAATTAGAAAAAAACAATCTAATAGGTGGAGCAAGTTGCATTTTTCTAATACTCTGCAGTTTTCGCCCATGCGCCATGTGGACTGGCGCAGAGTCGACACATATAACACAGTCTTCATTTAGGCCATTTTTCCTCACAAAGAGACATTTATAGGCTTAAACTTTGAGTTTCTCCCCCCTCTAACATTTAGAGTGCCACTTGTTAAACAGGTTGGATCGTCGTGAATGGGAAGCTGCTTTCGGTGTGATTCAAGAACCATTTTAAATGCATTCCTTCAGTTTTATTGAACAGGCTTGTTGTCAGTCCCGCAAAAACCAATTTCAAGTCCGTGTTGTAGGTGTCGCTGTTGACCACGTCTCCATCCGCAGTGCGCGCGCGTGCAAGGGGGAAAGGAGGCTGCGTCTCAAGGCCATTTTCAAATCTCATTGGTGGGTTTGTCATGTGGTCGGGAGGCATCCCGACTTAGCCTACAGATTGTTTTTCCTAGATATGTCATCTTACGAAGGGCATCTCTCTCCTCTTAAGATCTGAGCCACAAAAATGTCCTTTCCCAGTAGCTCTCCTGCGGCAAACCCATTTTTAGTGGACTCTTTAATTGGTGCCTGCAGGACGGACAGCTTTTTTACTCCAACAGCAACATGTACATGCCGTCTGGCTCAGAAATGGGGACCTACGGAATGCAAACCTGTGGACTCTTGCCGTCTTTCGGCAAAAGAGGGGAGGTCAACCATCAAAACTCGGGCATGACCGTCCACCCCGTACATACCTCAAATAGATAACTGGACTGATCCGAGCAGACCCTGCAGAATAGAGCCGCACAGTCAGATGTCAAACTGCACATTTTCACAGAGCATAAAGGAAGAGAGTAACTGCTGCATGTACTCCGATAAGAGAGTACAAAAAGTCAGCCCGCCAGAGGTCCCCGCATATTCTAACGTTGTTGCCGAACCCTGCCCCGGCGAAGGTCCCGAGATCCCGGTTCCGGGCTATTTCAGACTGAGCGAAACTTACTCGAATGCGAAGCATCCGGAAAACTACTGCCATGAACCGCCGAGCCCAAACCCGACACTCATGCAGCTCAGCCGGGTCACCCCGAAACCGCAGCCTCCCCCTTCTAAATATTCAGAGGCGGAAAAGAAAATTCAGGACGTCCCGCAAAACCCCGACACCGCAAGAACGCCGGTGCCGGCAGAAAGCCCCGGTCCAAAATCCACCTCGGAGGAGAGGAGCTGCTCAGTGGGAACCCCTGCTTCCAGTCCTGAGCTGCTGCAGAAGGAAGGGAAAGGTGGGTCGACTACAATGAAAGCTTTTATCATGTGGCGCTGCGCTGTGGAGGCTCCAGCATCATAAAACCCAGTATAAAACACAAACAACCCTAAAGTCGTAATGTTTAATGATAGTCTTTCTCAGGTTGCAGTAATGGGCAGCAGGATGGATTTACCATGCAGCACGGAGCCCACTACAATCCACTACATATTTACATTTACAAGACTTACTTATCATTTTCTGAATCTATATCTTGCATAAACTGTAAATGTCTTGGAGAATTCTCCAAAAATTGTGCATCTGCTGCAGAATTCTTTCATGGCGAAATGGCATTTATAAATTAATTTCACAGATCATGTTTTTAACAGTTTATTTGGCAGCATCAAATCGAGCATTTTTAGCTGTAAAATGATGAAAGTTGTAAAAATGTCATCGGAGTGCTGCGGTTTCCTCATCTGGGGTTCCGTTTATTTATTTAGCTTTTATTAGAAACTCCATGCACATGCTAATAACCTCCCCCCCTCCCCGCGCATTTTATTTATTCAGGGAAAGCCTCCGCTGTGTGTTATTTCCCAGAGGTGAAATTCAGAGCTGCAGATGAGATTTTTCGTGTTAGAGGGGGAATCTCTACAATCCTGAGTGTCTCTGTTTTCAATCTTTTCCAGACTGCAGGAGCGACGCCCCGACAAACAGCTGGCTCACAGCAAAGAGCGGGAGAAAGAAGCGGTGTCCCTACACGAAGCACCAGACCTTGGAGTTGGAGAAGGAGTTCCTGTTCAACATGTACCTGACCCGGGAGCGCCGCCTAGAGATCAGCAGGAGCGTCAACCTGACCGACAGGCAGGTCAAGATCTGGTTTCAAAACCGCAGGATGAAACTGAAGAAAATGAACAGAGAAAACCGCATCCGAGAACTGACCTCAAACCTCACCTTTTCATGAGCTCACACGCGCCTGCCGCCCTCATTATTAATATTACTGTTGTTATTTTAATGCTTCCGTGGCATTGGACGTTCATCTTCATTTTCAAAGCTGTGACTATCCCTCACTGAAGCTGTGTGGTGTTGTGTAATGTTTGTTTTTTTTATCACAGGGTAACACTTTAGGTCTTTATCTAATGGCGTAGCGTTTACTATCTCAGCCAAAATGGAAAAAAAAGAAAATAAAAGAAAAAACATCTTATTTTGTGGACATGAGGAGCCGTGGAGGCGGCTGACTCTCCTGCAGTCACGAGAGCACATTTACTGTGTTTGGTGCGACATTTGTTTTGCAGTTTGTACAAGCCATTTGCTCAGTGGTAAGATGTTTCTGTGGACCTCTAAGTGCTGGAAATCAATGTTAAGCTGTGGAATTATTGCATGTTTGTTGCATGTATATCTTGCAATAAAAAAAGAAAAAAACATTGTTAAAAATCTTGTTTTATATTCATTCGTGCCGTCGGGACGTGTGTGTTAAACTGCATTGGCGCACGTGCAGAATTGCTTAAAATGCTTGTAAATTAAAGGGGGAAGTAAAAAAAAAAAAACTATCATTTTAATATCACGCAAATCGTGCATCTTTTATAGTTGGATCTTATTTTATTTTTTTTTTTTTTTGTGAGTTACACCCTTTGTAGTATGTGTTGCTAATTAACGTCACTGTTATACGATTTCAGAGATATTCCATTTTGCCAAAAAAAAGGTTAAACTCATCTTATTCTTTTAGTGAAATGTGAAGGTTACACAGGAAAAAAAAAAACAAAAAACAAACAAACAAAAATCAGTTGCTATTGTGCTGATTGAAATAAACTGTCCTTTTATTTTGTGACACCAAGAGTATTAATCCAAATCTTTGTCAACAAAAAAAAAAAAAAAAAAAATATATATATATATATTATATATGAGTGTATAAAAAAACGTGAGCCTTTGTCCCTCATTCGCAACCTTGTCGTTTTTGTGCCTGATAAAAGTAAACCAGATGTAAGCAACGAAGCGGGGTTTGCAGAACCAAATCAACGTAGAAATGTTGGCGGGACTGTTTAGAACTTAAAAAATTCTCCATAAAGCCCGTAAGACGTGGTTATGCTCGAAATCCACTGGGGTCAGGGAGTTTTCCTTCCTCCCGAGCTTTCCCAGCTTATCTCTCGGCCCCGTTTGCTCCACATTTCATCACAGTCCAGTCATTTATCTAAAATTCAACCTGAGCTCGAGCTGCAGCGTAAAAGCTGGTCCAGGTGTGCAGATTTGACCCAAATCTCAACGGTTTCCCACGAAACCTTCACTTTCTGTGGACTGAAGGTCAACAAAATCTGCTTCAAATCAGCCGGACAAACTAAAATCCCTCTAGAACAGAAAGAAAAGGGGGGCACGTGTGGCCTTGTACGGGTTTTAAACTACACCTTTCAGATTCTCCTTTATTTGTTGTCAGAACCTGATAAAAAAAAATTTATTGGCACGTCATCGCTCTTCTTTGAATGGCAGGACAATTTCACAATCTCGCAAACTCGGAAAAATTAATCCAAGCTATAATGCATGTTTGCCTGGCCAAATATTAACAATGCACACACACTGCCCCGTGAACGGAAATGGCGTCCGCGACTTTACAACATGTTACTACATCTCTTTTACGAGGGCTCTGTAAGTCTATAAACCACTTTACTAGCATTGGGGGTATCAGGACGATATTATAAGAGTTTTCTCAGGCATTAAGATACATGGAATCCGTATTGGTGTGTTGGACTGGGTGTGAGTCGGGGGGGGGGGGTGGGGGGAGAGGCTCATTCCTCTTTCTGGGCTGCATATTGCTGCAACGCGCTCCCAAAGCTCTTCGGATTTATATCTGAGCATTGTCTTTCACTTCATGGGTCGCCTTGGTTTTTTTTCTTCAATTAATATTTCCAAAATGAAAATCTGAAGTAAATCTGACGGGGAAGAAAAGGGGAGAGCTAGGGCAGGATGGATTCACTGGCTGTATTGGTAAATATGACCACGTGATCCATGTAACCAATCCCTGTAGATGCAGGCCAAGCAAAAATACTATGATTGTTCAAAGAAGGAAGCTTCCCGTTACAGTGCAACCTGTATTATATGAGTAGGAAGAGATCAAAAAATGTCTTCCAGTGGCACTCTCGGTAACTGCTATGTGGACGCTGTCATGGGTCAGGAGCCGGAGGACGTTTACGCAGCGCGGCTCTTACAGGCTCCGCACGCTATGACCCCGAGGCCATCAGGTGCCGGCGACAACGCGGACTTCTCTTCGTGTAATTTCGCACCAAAGTCCGCCGTCTTCTCGTCGTCCTGGTCCTCAGTTCACCCCCAGGGGATCTATCACCCGTACGTCCACCACCACCACCACCACCAGTCTCATCTACCCGCGTCGGACGGCAGATATGTCGGCATGCGCTCGTGGATGGAGCCCATCTCCAACCACGTTTCCTTCGCCGGGTTCCACCCCACCAACAGCCGGTCGTACGGCGCCAAGCCGGACGCCCTGCCGTCCAAAGCCGCGGAGTGCGACGCGCTGGAGGCGGAGGGGCGACCGCTCGCCGGAGAGTTCGCGTGCGGCGGATCGGAGTGTCCGGAGAAGACGAGCAAGGATCGCGGCGGGAGCGAGGCTTCGAGTCACGGCGAGCCCAAAGACGAGAAGCAACAACAACTTGACCCGAGTAAGTGAACGAAATAGCCGCTCCTGATTTACAACCCTCAGAACTGTATGAGTTGGGTGTGTAAAACTGGAGGTTTTACTAACCAATAAAAGTGTCTCGTACTATACCGAGGCTGCAAAAGGGGAAAAACACGCCCTACAAAGGTTATTGCGGGGATTCTGATGCTTTTTCATGTTACAAGACAACCAAGGCAGGCACACATTGCAACACTGATAAGATTATAATCTGACAAAGTTTAAGCCAGATTTATTTTCCTCCTGTTGGCGTGGAGCTACGTGCACAGCAGGGAAACACGGAATCAAAACGGCCTTATTTGGGCACCATCTGACTAAATAAGTAGAACAATGACTAATTTTTTGCTTTTTGAACGCCCATCATCCTTCATCCCTCACAGGACACGCCGAGTCCCAGTTTTACGAGCCTCCGCTCCACAACTGAAGTTGAACGAAAAATAGTAATGCGTCATCTCTTCTTGCTTTTCAGACAACCCTGCAGCAAACTGGATCCACGCGCGTTCAACGAGAAAGAAGCGGTGTCCCTACACCAAATATCAGACTTTAGAGCTGGAGAAGGAGTTCCTCTACAACATGTATCTGACCAGAGACCGGCGCTACGAGGTCGCCCGCATTCTCAGTTTAACGGAGAGACAAGTCAAGATCTGGTTCCAGAACCGGAGGATGAAGATGAAAAAGATGAACAGAGAGAGGAGTGTCAAAGATCAGCTATAAGTTCGCTTCTGGGGTCATTTCACTTCTTTTTTTTAAAATGTTTGTGCCATGGAATCCATCTGAACACTGATATTTTTTTGGGGAGCATCCGTGTGGTAACTATTTCATCATCTAGATCTCCTGATGTCCCCGCCATGGGCCACATGTGTGTCACACATGGAGGGATTTTTTTTTTTTTTTTTTTTTTTTTTGTTGATGCAGACAACATCTATCAAATAATGCTTCAAACTGAGTAAAAATGTTCTTTCATTGCTACTTTAATCATCAGCAAACCAGGATGTTCACGCAGCATGGCGCGTTTCTGTTGTGTTTTTGCTTCGAGTTACAAAGAACTTGGAGTAAAACATTTTCACAGCCAGTAGGCTACTTTGCAGCACACACGCTGAATGTGTTAAACTTGAATTAACCAAGTTTGACAACGTGTTCAGACTTTTTCTTTCTTTTTTTTTTTTTGTTTTGTTTTGTCCAATAGTTTGTGACTGAAACATACTGCGGGGATGAAACCGAGGAGATGCTGCATTTGAGGTCAGAAAAAAAGTGTAAACATCAAAGGGTGTATAAAGTTTTTTTTTTATATTGGTCAACAGATTGAGCAGCACTGATTGGCGTTTTATTTTTCATGTAAGCATTTTTTTTGTTTCTAGGGAGGAAAAAAAAAAATCCCCCGAGGCTTTGTTGACTTTTTACTGAATTGGAAAACGACTGCACTGTGTTATGAGGTGACTAAATCGCTTTTTTAAAATCCTAGATTATTTTAATGTATGTTAAAATGCCCTTTTTAAAAAGAAAAAAACTGTGAATTTGTAGCCTTACAAGTAATAAATTCTTTATGATTGGGAGAAATGTTGGATTTGCAGTTTATTGTCCAGCTTGCTCGAGGCAATTGCTTTAAAGCAGGAAGAACCGCGGTCCAATAAAGCCATAGACATGGCTAGACGTCTGGCCTAAATTAGTTTATGGGCCTGGCCAGTAATTAAACCCTCTTTAAAAAAAATCTTCTTGGCCGTCTGTGTCTGTTGCTGCGACACAGAATGTGAACACTTTTTCACGGGGTGTCTGCTCGATGAATTGTTTCAGAGGAAATCACCCCCCCAACTTAATGGTCGCATTTATTCATCAACAGCACTTCCCACCGACGGTAGAGAATTAACTGACTGGTGTGTGCGACGCTGCTTTGCCTTATGTTGGATTTATTTTTGATCTACCAACACGTCCTTGGTCGCTTCACACCGGAGGCTGGCTCTGTGATCAACCCCCCAAAAAATTGACGACATGTTTAATGGCACAAGTCAACCTAAAAATGAAGGACAGCCCAGTCAGATGCATTTCTGAGTAGCACCACAATCTGTTCAAATCCACTGAAGGGCTATGGAGGAAAATGCGATCGCTAGAGGGCGATGTTGATCTTCAAGTATCAGCTTATTCACAACTGGGCAAGAAGACAACACATGAACCCCACCGTGGCCTCCTCCTTGTGTCTATGTGTAACGATTTAAATGCTAAACGTGTCTGTTAAAAGAAAAAAAAGGGTCATTTTCAAAGGTCTCAGGTTTTACCTTTAAATGCTTGCTGCAACAGAGCAGCAGATTTTAAAATCTCCTGACAGCTTTCGGGCCTCTGCAGGCCCATTTCAGCGCCGTGTTGCCGTAGAGCCAAAGGATCAGTCTTTTTTTTTTTTTTTTTTTTTTTTTAATCTTATCTTTGACGCAGCCTGAAATATTCCTGCGTCGTGGAGAAAACGACAACAGAGGCAATTATTGTCAACTTTCAGAAATCTTGTTCGTCATATAAGGTCACTAGAACGATTTGGCGGATATGCTGAATTGATTACTTGATTACTGAGTCTTTATCAGGCACCACATGTGTGGTGAGGACACTGTCTCCAAAGCGGATTATAAGGTATAACTGTCACGGCCGCAAACATGTCCTTTTAAATCATAACCACATGATTAGGCACTGTTTACACGCGCAATAACTTAACTTTTATTTTATAACGTGTGAAACTGGATCATGTTCGGTTGTGTGAGACGCTTATAGTGGCAAAACCTCACTAGTTCCAAACAAAACCAGTCAAAAAAACAGGGGCCCACTCTGACAAAACTGGATGTTGTTGTGTTCCCCGCTGTGATCAAGCAGCCCTAAACCGGCCTGTGAAATACGAGGTGCTGCGGGAAGTTCTGTTAATGTCCCAGTTTTCAAGTGAGGAAGACTGTGTGTCACGTGCACCACTTACCGACAGTATGGGGTCAGTTGTTATGGGTCTGGTCAGGAGCTGCAATCCACATCCACCCGACGATTGCTTTGTATTACATTATTATTTGTAATAAAAACTGTATGCGGACAAGCTGCAAGCACCTTTTAATTCAGCGCATATCTTTTTATGATGCAGTTCAAAGGGAAGGAAAGATGCTTTTGTTGAATGGAACCAGGCCCCTGCGCACGGGGGAAAGTGAGTGCGTAAAAACGCAACTTGCATAGCAACATGCTTCAGCAATAAAGCATTTATTCGGTTTCTTTTTTTTTTTTTTTTTTTTGCTCAATTCTATGTTGATCTATTGTTTGGCATGCCATTTATATTCGTCCTCTGAGAAAAAAAGTACATAAAGCATGTTTTATCCCAAGTGTTTTTTTTTCTTGAAATTGTTGGGAGTATCTTTGTTATCAGGACAGGAGACCAGATCAGAAACACAAGGATTAGAGGATTGCATGATTCCGCAGATGTTTCAGATCACTCTGTTAAGCCTGCATATGGCATGAAATCCAACAGATCATATAGTCATGTTCGTCTTTATTTTCACGTCTCAACGTAGCTCATTTGAAATGCTTTTAGGATTCAGTTGGTTATCATTTACACTCATGTAAGAACCAAGTCTAAACCAGCTAAAAAAAAGGAATTTTAGAAGAAGGCAGTGCGAGTGGAAAATGTACAGAATAATGTAGACGACCTGATCAGAGGAAGGAAGAAGTCTGCGGAGGGATTTAAAGAAGATCGCGGAGGGATACAGAATGCGTCGAAACGTGAAGGATATAAATTATTCAATGGCTGGATAACTGTCCAGATGTGCAGCTTCTAACAGATCAGGCACGATTCCCTGATCTATTGGAAGCTGTACATCAAGGATAAAAGGAATATCTCTTTTATTTATTTTTTTGTATTTATTCTAAAGGACTTAAAAGAACATCTCTTCGAGGATTATTGATCTTATTTTTATTTTTATTTCATTTATTCATCTTTTTTTTTTGGGGGGGGGGGGGGGTAATATCGTGCATATAAAAAAAATCTGGCTTTGCTTTAAAACGTCCTCCATGTTCTCGTGACTTTATAAAGTCACGAGAACATGGAGGAAAGTGTCATTTATCATCCTTGTGTTCATTCTACATCTTTGAAATTGCCCATCAAACGGTGCCAGTTAAGGTGTAAATCCAGGGCAGGGTCCCATCAGCTATAATAGCATTTTTTCATGACAAAAAAAAAAAAAAAAAAGAAAGACAGAAAATAACTTGGAAGTAGCCTAGACGTATCAGCAAACACGAAGAGCCAAACTGGGTTTTTTGATTAATTGTGTTGGAAAAAGGAAGAGAATGTTATGTAGGTTATTCCACTTTAATTTATTTGTAGTGCTTCAACTTAGCTTCAATGTACTATTTTATTTTAGAAAAACTGAGTCCAGAGAGTCCAGAGTGGGCAGAGTAAATGATTTCTGTTATTACAGAAATCAAATCAAATAAATCCTGTTGAATTTATATGAACATGTTGCCTTATAGCCTATTGTTTGATGTTATGTAGCTCACGTAAACCTAACACTATCAAAATTTAACTGCACAAAAGCTTTTCTTTTCAGGGTATAATGGGCATTTTCTTGGATCACTGGTTTTGTTTTTATGGTTGGAAGCGAATTTAATCTGATATTTTCAAACGGGCCAAACTGTGAACGAGCTGAGGAGAAAGACGACAGTCCAGAATATGTAAATGACATCTCAGTCCGCAGCCCGTAATGTAAAGTTCATCACAAAGGTTCAAAAATGCCACAACTGCTAAATTTAAAGGTTACAAAATGTCACTTCCTCTGTTTTCCATTGCAAAGTGTATCATCCCTCCTGCGTCAGGAGGCTGTCCAACAATGAGAAAGAAAGAACTGGACTCAGTCTCCCTGTAGCCCAAAATTACACAGATGGTATATATTTAAAAACTTACTATCGAGTATCAATAAATAAGATAGTCTACAGCTTATCTGAAAAAAAAAAAACCCACGCATATATAGATATATATATATATATATATATATATATATATATATATATATATATATATATATATATATATATATATATATATATATATAACAAATAATAGCCTCATAACAATAAGTCAATGATGCTGATGATGCTGAACCTGCTTCAAAATGTCTTTGTTGCCACAGAAACGAAGCAGAACAAATATCCCTTCTGGCTATCAGTTTTAGTCCGATAGCTTAGTGCTCTTCAAAGAATGCGGCGTGCCTCCTGGAAACCTTGGAAAAAAAAAATGTTTCTTTTCTTTTTTCACAAGCACATTCAGATCAGGGGGCTCAGGGAAGAAAATGTTACTGCAGGAGATTGTTTCACAGAGCTTCAAAGCTGCACCGCTCACCACCAGGACCTGGAGCGCTTTTCCCTTCAGTTATCAACCTCTGTGATCTGACTGCGTGCTGATCCATACAACAGCGGCTGTGACGACTCTATAAACGTCAGTGACCTTAAATAAGCGCCGGTTGCCATGTGGAAGAAGAACTGCATCTTTGAAGCGAAGGGGGGAAATAGATGGGTATTTATTTCTTCCACCAGTCGCATGACCAAGTAATGTCATAGTTGTGCAACGTACAAATGCTGACACACATGCAGACACGCACAGGCAGGAAGCCAGAGCCAAAGCTCGATCATAAATCGCCCTGAGCTGACTCCGGCTGCCACCAGATTAACAGGGATGAAATGAAGGAAATTCCTTTTCTTGCTTCTGGCCGGAATGGTCACATGAAGGGCCGAGCTGCAGCATTCAGCCTGCTGATATCGAGGGTCGGCGGCGTGAAAATTGGTTTCTTTATATTTTATTTCCCCAGGATGTTGATTGTTTCTTCATGAACAGACGATGCGCAATACGCACGCGGGCCTCTACCCCCTGAAAGGACACTCTGTGGTTAAAAAAAAAAAAAAAAAAAACATTTCAGTATGAGACACCTTATTTTTCCTCTCAATAAAGAGAAAAACGGCCACTTTAGAGACATTTCTCATTATTATTTCTTTTAATTCAGCATTGCGAGTCAAAATCGAGTCCAATCAGGTCTAATAATCCAGCTGGTTGCATCGTGAAATGTCGTTGTTGCTGAGGCCCCTGACTACCCCAATCCCCCCCCCACCCCCCCCAAAAAAAAAGAGAAAAGAGAAAAAAAAAAAACAAAAAAAAAAAAAAAAAACATCTGGTTAGGAAAAAAAATGTTAAAATTTTAATTAATTTAACAATAAATTATAGAACAATTCTTGTATTTTGACTTTCTTATTTTAAATAAAACACGACTTTTAACACAAAAAAGCAACATTTCATTTCAGCTTTATTTTGGAAGAAAGCGAATAAATTGTTCTTTTCTTTTTTTTTTTTTTTCCTGCGGCCATTCTGCAGGCTCGGGGTTGCTTTGTGGTGAAAGTGCAAGATTTACAACTCTTTCGCTGTTTAGAATATAACATTTGATGGCTGGGCGGCCGGAGCCAGAGACAGTGGGGGGAAGCTCGCGCTCAGAGGACGCGGAGGGGCTTCTGCTATTATGCGCAAGGATGAGGAGAATTGCTGCAGTCGAAATTCCTTTTTGTGAGAGGACAATTTACAACTTGGCCATAGAGCTTTTTATGTGCCTCCATCGCCTGTCATTGGATGCCACTGGTCATGTGTGAGAGGCAAACGTCTTCATGGCCCTTTTCCTGATTTCCCAGGCGATTTTTTTCCCCCCACTTGCATTCTGCGTCTATGGTGTCAAACCAATGCGCCACGGTCGGCTTTCCTTCAAAATCGCCGGTCATTGGTTTCATAAACGCCTCATCTGATCGGCGCATATTTCGGGGGCGCCGCGCCCCGAGCGTTTCCGTTTGATTGACAAAAGGAGCGTTTCAACTTGGTCCAATCCTTCACGCGCAGAGCGGCACCGGCGCTTCGTGTCTTTTATCAAAAAAATGCGCGTCATGGGTAAAACTCGAAGAGTAAACATGGATTATCTCCCGGATATAGGTAAGATTTTTACCACCTGTGTGCGTGTGATGCGTGTATGTGTCCATGGGATGTTTGACAGCTTCCTGTTTCATTAGTCATGTAAATTAGCAGTGAGGTAATTTGGTGCTTTCACGTGTCGCAAGGTGTGTTGAAACAAATGGTTTTGTAGAATTAAGCCACAGACGTGGACAGCATCGATGTTTTTACTGTTACTACACTGCAGTACAAATGAGAAATCATTCACGGGAATTTCATACAGTTAACGCCTTTGAACAAATTGCTCCAGTCTGAGTTCATTGTCTGTGGTGTCTGGTCGTATTTGTCATCCAGACAACTAAAAGCGATGATTTGCAAAAGAGTTTCGTTTATTTTATTATACACTCTAGATTTTGTTTTTGATTTAAAGAAGTATTTTTGTGGCAAAACTCTCCCCTCCGTGACTGTCAGATTTAATGATGTCAGATCCTTACTCATTTTGGCATTTTTAACCTACCAGCATATCCATTTGGATCCGATGAAATCTCTGTATTACTCACATAACACCCTCAAATGCTACATAAGAATCGACTTATTACAAATGTGCTGCGTGCATGTTCCACATATGCAAAGTCTGGCAGGAGAAGTTCACTTTTTCATAGCTGTTTTCAGCTGCGTTGAAATGGGGGCCAACTGAACAAAGACAGTATTTCACTGCTGCCTGACAGGCAGCTGCGAAAGTATTTACAGCCTTACTGCAATGCGGCAAAATAGACCCTGCATGAAGGACAGCCGCGAATAGGAGCCTGAGAAAATGACCCAGCCTTTTACTCGGTGTTGATCACTTTGATAATGCATGACACTACATGGTTTTAACGAATTTAATATGTCGAACAACATCTGACCACACACTGCATCACATTTGACCAGCAGTCAGGAATGGACGCTTAGATCCACTCTGACGTGCAGTCTAGACACCTATTACACTCTTAGTTTTACAGAGATGTGGCCGGAGATTTTTTTTTTTTTTTTTTTTTTACGTTTTCAAGATGCCAGAGATGTTATATACTGCAGCATTGTTGCTGCTTTATTCTTTAAGTTATCAAATTAACTTCAAGTTGCAGTATAAGTTAATTAAAGCACGCCCACTTTCACATTGGACTAACTTTAGTACATAAATTAGAAATACACTGAAAGATTAAAATGTTTTTTTCTCTTATTTTTTCAATATTTTCTTACATATTTAGAATGATATGTTTCACGAATGAAGTATCCTACCTACCAAAAATATACAGTCATGGAAAAAAATTATTAGACCACCCTTGTTTTCTTCAGTTTCTTGTTCATTTTAATGCCTGGTACAACTAAAGGTACATTTGTTTGGACAAACATAACGATAACCACAAAGATTGCTCATAAGAGTTTTATATAAGAGCTGATATCTTACCATTTTCCATGGTTTTCTTGATTATAACCTAAATCACTTAAGTTTTTACATCAATAGCTATGGCGTTGTACTGCCAAAAACACTGCTTTTATGCATTCAGTGTTTTCTTTTCTGTCTGTTTTAGTCACATGATGACGTTTAGTGGTACCAGGTATTAAAATGAACAAGAAAGTGAAGAAAAAAATGGTGGTCTAATCATTTTTTCCATGACTGTATATATAAAAACACTAAGCAAAGCCATGAATCATCTTCTATCAGCTCATCAGCTTTTAGGCCGAAACTCAATCGAAAATACACTCAAGTCAACCATTTGCACTTTCTTTCCTTTTCTCTGGACATCTCCATCACAAGGTGTGCGGTTTGGTTGATTGACCAGTTTGTTCAGATGGATTTTTTTTACAGTGGATAATCTAGGAGGCCTCCCAAACGTCCAGCAGAAGGCGCTGTTGCCCAACAGTCAGCCCCTCTCTTCCTGCTCAGCAGAGCTTCACGAGCAGCTTCTTGAGCTCAGTGATTGGCTGAGACTCGTGTGACGTCAGCCCGTTCTTGATGTTTTTTTTTTCTCTTTCTTTTTTTTTTTTCCACGCCTGTGGGTCGTATTCAAATACAAACCCGCGTTATCCAGCCACTGTACAGAATAAAGCCGAGTCTGTTATCAGAGTGTTCATAAAGATGATCTGTTGCTGCGGCGGGAACTGAGAGGGACGTTTGTGCTCTCAAGAGCTTTACAAGCCCCGAAGTGTATCACTTCCCCAGGCAGCTCCTTGTCCTCTGTTGGTTTTCTCTAGACCCCACAGTGGGTGTTTTGTTACAAGGAAGCTAATTCTGTAAAAAATACTGAACAAACAGCAACAGCTTTTATAGTTCTAGACATGGAAATGTGTGTGTCCGTGTCAGTGATGAGGCTGGTACTGATGCTGATAGAGACGTCACACGGAGAAGAGGATGAAATTGCAGAATAAACAGACATAAAACCCCAGGCACAAGTTATTAAATCCACTATTTTTTTTAAACATGCCAAAGCAACACCAAAAAAGCATGTTGCGACCAGGAAACCTTTACAGTATCAACCTTCCAGCCCACACAAACAGCTTCTTCTTTTTTTTTTTTTTGTTTAATGAGGGCCAGCGCCTAAAAGGTGACAAAGTCTATTATTTGACAGCCTCCCACTTAGGTCTCTGACATCCTCCCAGACCCTAACAGCATTAGCTCTCTTCAGTTTGGTCAGAAAAGGAGAGGAGGAGCGTGCATGCGCTGCACTCTGGGATTGGCCCGGGAAAATGAATGACATCAGTCTTATTGTGGCAGATTCACCGGAGAGGGAAATGTGTTTTAGACTGCAAATCAGTGATGCATGCTCACTGTTTTAGAGGGCAATGTGGAGAATTAAAAAAAAAAAAATCTAAAATTAGCCCAAATAAAGAGTCAAACAAATACAGGTTAATGAATTGAATAAAACGGAAAAATCGTCATAAGATCTTTGGATAAAGTTCTCGTTTCTAAAACTGCAAATTTAAACGGTGAAAATAAATATTTTTTTCTGTGCACCTTCGGTTCACGTGGTGGCGGTTCCAGCTTCCTCATTCCTACTACTTTTCCTCAGTGCACATTAGTGTGATCGGCGTTATTGAGTAAGTGCAACTTTGAGGATTATTTATGGACCTGCGCGGTGTCGTGACTGGCTGCGGGGAAGCACGTGACGCCATTAAAGTTTGTTTTATGGCCTGGGACTTGACAAGCCAAAATAAAATTCTCATTGTGTATTAGTAAGAGCGTCCAGATGGGCAGGAATATCGCTTCCATAGACAGGGAGCCGCTCCGGGAGCGAGCTCTCCCTCCGCGCGGGATGGATGCGGCGGGCGCGCGGTGCGCCTTGTGTCGCGGTCTCTGCGGTAAGCTGTGTTTTTATCATCGCGCTCGTGCTATGGGCGTGTGATGTCATATGCGTAATGCTCGAGCTACACGGTTTCCTGCCTGTAAACGCGGCAGGGCTACAGCCAGGGACAAACACATGTTGCTGTCAGGAAGTTTTTAATCTTATTACTCCGCTCGGTCTGGATTTTATGAGGTTTTTCCTCTTTTGTGTGACGGTGCTCATTTCCATCCTTGCTGATCTTTCGGAAGCCATGTGGAGAATTTGGTCTCAATGTCTTGATTAAAACAGTGCAAGTGTTTGTTGTGGCCTGAATGTGTTCTCTGTTGCGTCCATCTAAGGTTAAAGCTTTGTTTTTAAGTTTAGACTTTATCACCGCAGGCCTGGTGCGTTTACTCAAGGCCTTTATTTTATTTTAATCAGCACAGCAATCGCTCGAAATCCCATATAATTACGAATAAATGTGAGCTATAATGCGTGGGTGAGATTTCTAGAATTTGCAGCAACAAAAATGCTCACCAGCTTTGATTAAAAAAAATCTGATTATTCTACATTTCTGTGCGCTATCAGATATTAGCTCGCCACTTCCTGGTGTTTGAAATGAAATGAAAAGAGTTTGAGGCTGGACTCGGCGGCCTTTGCTTGAAGACAAGCTGCTCGGAAACGCTGACTTTATCGTTCTTTTGTTGTGAACGTGGCGGCTTTGACCCGTCTGCAGGACTGGCGGGCTGAGGTGAAAGCCAGGTCAGGCCGTCTAAGAAATATTGAAATGTGAAGTGCAAGGACGATTTTTTTTTCTCCAGATTTATTAATATTATTATTATTTACATGCTCCCATGGCGAATATCGAAATGTTTCTTGAACTGTGTGACGAGATTTAAAGATAAAGGAACGAGGCCTAAATCTGAGTTGTTGTTGTTGTTGTGTTGTTTTAATTTCCTTAAACAGAATTAGCAAGAGAGTAAAATCGAATTTGAAAGGTTTATGTTTTTTTTTTCTGGTTGTTTAATCAATTTGAACTTCAGTATTTATTTCTAGCTGAAAACATGATCATTATAATGCCATTATTTTCGTGTAAAACCGGCAACGAGTTTTCTTCCTTTATTTACTTCCTTCTCTAGGAAAAGAAAATGTTTTGTTTTAAGACTTACGTCACACATTTGATCGTCTTTTTCACGGATTTTTCAGACCTCTGTGTTGGAGAAATAAATAAATAAATAAAATAAACGTATGAATTCCAATATGGAGCTATAATCCTTTTTTTTTTTTTTTTTAAATAAACGTTGCACTGATTGATTCAAAGCGCTCAGCGGCTGCAGTTTTGTTAAACCTCCTCACAGCCTCAGCATATCTTTCTTTCTTTCTGACATCCATCTGTTCCACAACGCTAAATATTCGTCTCGGCCCTAGTTTGTCCTCGGAACAGCCAGCCGGTGTTAATCCTTTCCAGTTTGAAAATGATTCTCAAAGGAAGTTTGGGTGCAGGCCTCGCAGCGGCCGCCTCGGCTGGTTGGTTGGTTGAATGGCCGACGAGGATTTGGTCAACTTTTGCACCCTTTGAGCTGTCAGCAGCAGCAGAAATAATGAAAGTTTGTGATAGTTAGTGAATGATCTGGTTTGACCCCGGCGGCCTCCAGCCTCATCTCTCGGGCAGCGGTGATAAGCCTCCAGCATGAGCCATCTTATCTGCTCGTGGCTTTAAAGCTTTGCTGACTGGTTTGACTAAAGGCTTAACAGTATGCAAAATTAGAACAATTATTACTCTTGTTTGAATATGATGATGAAGATTAGGCTTTTTTTTTTTCTTGTGAACTTGGGTTGGAGTCGAGGGGAAAAGACCTAACGAGCTGACTTCAGTTCCTCTTTTCTGCTTGTCATTTGTTTCTTAAATTGACAGAAGGGCTTTGGCAGAGCAAGCATGAAGACTTACACTCTTTCTTTCTCTCTTTCCTTCCTTCTTGAATCAGTTTGACAGGATTTATCTCTGATTAACAACGTAAATGTCATTAAAAAAAAACTCTTAGAAAGGAGAAAAATATATTGAAAACATCTGAATAAAGAGTGATTAAGCGCGACATTCAGATATGATTAGAGCCTCCCAGAATCCTCTATTCTGTGTTGAACCCATCTGTTTCTGATGCATGCCTCTTGCAGCCATAGTTTCTTTGATGTTTTCCCATTTCTCCTGATTGTGAGCTTCTTTGTCCTCTCTTGCTTGGCTGAAACTTCTGTTAGAGCAGTTGCTCTGACAGTGTGGCTTCCCGTCGTCTATATATACCCTGTAGAACCGAATTTGTGTTATGAAACCAGAGTCACAGATTCGATTCTAGGGGAGTATATGGTCGATGAAAAAACTTCGATTCATTGACTTATTGCCATCTTTGTGAAGGCACGTGAGGCCTGACACTCCTCCGGCTGTTACAGTGACAGTTCTGCTTTATGAGGGAAGATAAATCTGACAACACCGCGCACGCTCCTCATAGAAGCTTTGCTCTGGCTGAAACTTTATAGGCTTGTGATACAAAATGTTTCAAGTTTAGGGAAGGTGGCTGGTTTCTGTCTTGTTGTTGTTGTTGTTTTCCTGTTTTGCTCAGTGTATTGCTCCAAACGGATTCAGTAACAGCCCGCTCCAGCTGTGGCTCCTCGCTCCTGTGGGTCGTTTCTGTCTCCACGTTATTGATTCCCAGAGGCGGCTGCTGCTTCTGCTGCCTGGCCAATAGGCTCCCAAGACACTTTTTTTCTTTTTTCTTTTTTTTTTTTTCAAAGGGACAGAAGCAGATGAAGTGATGAGATTCGTGTAACTTTTGGATGACCCCTTCCTGACAAAGACAGTGTCCATCAATTGTCCCCGGTCATTATTCGCTGCTTTTATGCCAAGGGGCTTTTTGTAGCTTTTGTTGGTTTCTCTGTTGAACACCAAGCCTTCAACGTAGACCCCACAAACTTATTTATCTCTATATATAACTTTGGATAAAACATGTGCAATCGCTCCTGTTTATTTTTTTAGTACTGTTTTCTATTTGCTCTTCATATATTTGGAGTTAAATGTTGAGGTAAGAAACTATACTTTCTTCTTCTTTTTTTCCTTCCAAACGGTTACTTAGTATATTTGTTTTACGCACCGACGTCTAATCTTGGTAAAGCCTAATTTAGGTTTAAACGCATTTAGTTGTGTGTTTACTCGTGTTTAGGACCAGCATCACCTTATTGGCCGATCTGGTCACATGGTTCGCTAACTTTATTCAGTTGACACCAAGTAGGAGGGCTCTATGGAGGGAGGAAAAAAAGACAACTCGAGAAAAATTAGTATTTTCTACCTTCAGAAATTAATGGCCATGAGTTCGTATATGGTGAACTCTAAGTATGTGGATCCTAAATTTCCTCCCTGCGAGGAATACTCTCAAAATAACTATATACCTGAGCAGGGCTCGGACTACTACAGTCCGGCGCAGGACACAGACTTTCAGCATCCAGGGATCTACCCACGGTCAAACTACACGGAGCAGCCCTTCAGCTGCAACACTGTGCCGGACTCTGCGGTGCAGCCACGGGGTCATGTGCACGACAGATCCAGTCATCCGAGCCCCTTTAGCGCACAGACTGAGCAGGGCCCCCCGGTCCAAGTGACGGGACCTCGGACTTGTGGACAACAGCAAAGCACAAAGAGCCAAAATGGGATACAAGCCAAGCAGCCTGCAGTAGTTTACCCCTGGATGAAGAAAGTTCATGTGACTACTGGTAAGATTTCCTCCTTTTCTGTCTTCCTTATGGACCATCTGAGTCTTGAAGAAGCCATTCGTTTTAATATTTATAGAAGTCTTTGAGAGGCCTCGACAATTACACAAGTCATAAATTTTTACAGCTCAGGAAATAGGCCGCTAGGTAAGCGCCCGAGAGCTCCTGAAAGCACATATTGACCCTTCGGTAATGCTCCTAAATCTGTAACTAATCTGTTTAAATTGAGATAAAAATCATTACTGATTTCCTGGAGTCGCTTCCGTGTGATATTCTTAAAGTGTCAGCGCATCGGCTGCAAAACTACTTTTCTTGCTTTGTTTTTCTTTTTTTTCCGGCTGGACACATTTGGATGACTTTGCTGTTGTTTGTTTTTTTTTGTTTTGTTTTCTTTCTCCCAGTGAACCCGGATTACACCGGATCGGAGCCCAAACGCTCCAGAACAGCTTACACCCGGCAGCAGGTTCTGGAGCTGGAGAAGGAGTTTCACTTTAACAGGTATCTGACCAGGCGGCGGCGGATCGAGATCGCCCACACTCTGTGTCTGTCCGAGAGGCAGATCAAAATCTGGTTCCAGAACAGACGGATGAAATGGAAGAAAGATCACAAACTGCCCAACACCAAGGGCAGATCTGCTCCAGCGTCCAGCCATCTGCAGAACATTCAGAAGGATAACCAGACTGATATCACGTCATTATAAAAGAGGAGGGGGTCATATCGCTAGAAAATAAATGTACATTTAAAAAAAAAAGGGACTGAGGTTGCAAGTGGCTTTTGCATGGACGGATGTCGGGTTGTTTTTTTCTTTTTTTGCAATTATTGTTTAATTTAACAGACTCAAGACTGAGTCAGAAAACCAGTCTTTATATCTGAGAAGGGTGCAGAGTTTTTTTTTTTTCATTATTATTATTATTTCCTCTCAGAGGCAAAAAAAAAAAAAAAAAAATTCATCGAAACTATTTCCCCCCCAACACACATTTCTTTTGGACGTTCATTAAGCAAACTCGGCCGCCTTCATGGATTTAAATAAACCATACCTTCACGCGTGGCTGGTTGGAAAAAAAAATAAAATGCCTGTTTTCATTCGTTCCGTTTACACGAATATGGTCACTTTTTATTTTGTTTTATTAAACGCACAACGTAAATACTTGAAGGAAGCAGTCGCCAAACACTCCTCTACCTTCTTTCGTAAGTTACAAAACATCCATTCTTTTGTGGCTTTTTTTGTGTTTTAACTTATTTTGTACAAAAAGAAAAAAAAACGATTGAAATTTTCTTTACCTAAATATTATTCCCACACGTAAGACATTCCTGCGCGCGTGCCCTTATAAATCTCTCGTGACATCTTTGTAAACAGTGTACATTTCCAGGGGCTCTCCTCGTGCTATTTGAAACTCTCATCATTTGTTCCTGCATGGCGCAAATTGATACAGGATATATTTCTCACCGGACATAATCAAATCCAGAATATTTAGGAGTATAATTGTTTATTTTTCTTGATGCGAATTTTTTTTTTTTACCCTATTATTTATTTGTTCAAAAAAACGTGTACATTTTCGTATAGCGCACACTTTAATTAAAACAAAGTATTCGTTAAAGTTTTTGTTATTCTGAAATCTGTTTCAACTCTTGTGCATTATTAGCATGGCTGTATTCAGAGTTTTAGTCTTAGATAGGGCTCTTTTCTTTCACTTACACCGAGCTGGCCGAGGCGGGGGTTTCAGGACGGAGATTTCTTGTTTTATACCGTCATTGTCTTCGGACAAAAAAGGAAAAAAAAAAAAAAAAAAAGAAGGAGCCCAGAAGCTCTCCCACAGTATGAGGAGGTCTCTTCCTTAAAGTCCCCGTCTTGAGAAGGACTGAAAAGGTATTTCAAGCGAAGGTCGACAAAGCAGCAGTGGCAGGTTCATCCAGGGGACACGTTTCAGCCGCGAGGACTGACCCCGGCACCCCTGACCCGCCGGACCCGCCGGACAGCCAGCAGTTTCCCTCCCAGGCTCTGTCCGCTTTGGCTTGCTGGGCCCTTTTACGCTTAAAAAAAAAAAAAAAAAAAAAAATCTGAAGCTCATTCACAGTAAGGGCCATTGATTTCCACAGTTTTCCACGTGTTTTCGTGTTCGGGGCAGCCACGAGGAGCTTTCTTTTTCAAGCATTTGTCTCCTCATGTCAATATGCAATGTTTCTGTCTTTATTTTTGTACATGCTTTTTACCCTGTACGGTGCATCGAGATGTGAGAAGTATATTGGAAACAAATAAAGATTTCTACTGATTATGCATTTAAATATTTGCAAGAAAAAAAATTGTCTTGGATGTTTATTGTCTTCAATTGGGGGGGAGGGGGGGGGAGGGGGGGGGAGTTTCAGTTTGGGGTGATTTATTTATTTATTTACTTATTTAAACCAGAGGTTTGTATGTCTCGTTGTGTAATTGTTGGATATTTTAGATGCATCCTTATATCCATTGATTTATTTAGCGGGCTTTTGCTTTGTGCCCTACAAAAAAGGGTCACCTTTGGTGGATAACAGTGATGTGTTCACAAACATGTGGAGCCATATGGACATAAAACATTCACAAATGGTCCAAATGCGGACAAAAAAATGACCCATTGTTCTGAAAATGTGCAAGTTTTCCTTTTTTTTTTTTTAAACATGAGGGTCTTCACGGTGTTCCTGCAGGATAGGTAAATAGTATCATTAAAAAGTGAACAAGGAAGCAGCTTTAACCGGCCGTGTGTAACATTTTCTCTCCATTATCTCTTTTCTGGGGCGCATTCCGTGCCGTGCCGTGCCGTGCCTTGCAAAAAAAAAAAAAAAACTGCCCTGGACATTTTCAAGCCGATTTAAAACTCATGTTCATTGCGAAATAGCCGCTACGTTGTTCCTCATTGCAAAAATTGGTAGTAAAAATGAAGTTTTACTGTACTCGTGAGACTCCAAATGATTAAAGAAAACGTTTTTCAGAGATGATGGTTCCTCTCCAAATCATGGCTCATTTGTTAGTTCCACATTAGCGTGAGGAAATGCCTAATATCCTCATTTCCCTTACATGATGCCCTACTCCACCTTTTGTTGGACATATATAGAAATCCCACTATACTGCTCGTGTGCAGACTCGTGCTGATGGAGCTTTAAATGTATTGACCCACTGCAACACTGACCCTGGATCAGCCATGTTACAGAATCAACTCTGATATAAACAAAGCGAGCATAAATAGACATGTGGGAAGACACACTTTTTCATCCCCAGTGACCACTGCCTGATCCCTGCTGAGCGCACGCGGACCTGTATGCGTGCACATGCTCTTAAATGTTTAAGAGTGACATATAAGCGCGTGTCACATACATTCAGAGGGAATAGGAGACACAAAATGATGCTACACATCCTCTATCCTGCCAAAAACCATCTGCACGTTGATGCAGAGGAGAGGATGAGGAGGGGGGGGGGGGGGATTAAGTTACCTAATATAGGCTAGCCTTGTAACTTAAGTAGTTGTGTGTTTCTCTTTATTTTGGAGCATCTACACGTAAGACGCAGGAAGCTCTAAGTTCCTGGTATTTAAAAAAAAAAAGATTTGAAATAAAGCGTATTTCCAAACACGTCTCTGTTATCGGGTCAGAGCAGCCTACTACATCGTGCAGCGTGCAGCCACACTGACCTACATGTCTGAACAGCAATAAATGAGAGCCAAAGGCAGTGCCATTTTCAATGACACTGCACCCAGTGCAGGAATACAGCGTCGCTGCTCCCCATCCGGCCATATTTGATTTCCAGCTGTTTTCGCAGAAGCCTCTCCGAGCCAGACAACCCCTCTAAAGATATATTAAAGTGCGCTGTCTGCATTCAGAGATATAATCCAGAGACTATACCACTCCGCTCTCTATTCTCGACCACGTGATTGTCTAAATAATTAATGCAGCACGTCCCCCTAGAAACGCGGCGTCGTCATTAATCGCAAGGACTCTATCAGACTTGAAAACTGAAGAGATCCCCCAAGAAAATAATAACCCGATACTCCGCGCAAGTTGTAGTCCCCCGCGCAGTGGCAGCACGTCTGAACCGATGGATGCTTGGGTAGGTAAATATTTCAGCATTTTCATGTCGCCCGAGCAGGTAAATGACGGTATCAAATGTCGTGATATTTGATAAATTGCTCCCTTTGATGTGCGCGCGCTGAGCGCAACTGCAAACCTTGTGGCTAGACTCTGCATGCATGCTTTTTATTATTATTGTTATTATTATTATTATTATGTGCAGTAGGAAATACTTGGAGCTTGCTCTTTTCCGCATGTGTCTCTGAAAAGACTGACAGGAGTAATCATAAAAACTTAATGGCACTGATTTGTATTTATGGAAGAACAGGCCCATTCATTCTTTATTGTGAGTCTATTTCTGATTTTTAATCGCTGTGCACGAAAATGGAAAAAAAAAAAAACAAAACAGAGAAGACATCAAAGCAAGACGGCCTTAAAATATAAATTTATGTCCTCGACGCTCTGTAGTAGTGAACACATCCTTGAGTTATAGGTTAAGATTAATGTCTGTTTATGTATATTTCCTCTTCGCTTCAGACAGGAGTCGATTTCTATTGTTTTTATTGTCAGAGGGGGGGATCATTTGATTTTGATTTCTTAGAAGTGGTGCAGGTTTAGGCAGGCTGACACTTCTACCTCCTTGTAAATCATTCTAAGTAATTCCTGAAAGTGTGCGAGGCTGTTAGGGGGCCGGGCGAAAACTGTAAATCTTTCACTTTTATTACCCTCCGAACATATGCTACGACGCTACCAGGTCCTGCATCCCTCTCTTGTTCCCACCAAACATCACTGAGCCAAACTAGGCTCCACATCTTCCTCTTCAAATCCAGCCGGATCTTTCAATGCGTTTCTTTATTTATCGGGTTTTTAAACATTGCCATTTTTTTTGATGATCAGTGCTGGAAGCGGTTGCATGGGGAAACCGTGGCTCTGTGACTCTTTGTGTTGCAGCAGGGTGTGAAGACAGACACAGCAAACGCAACACCATAATGCGCTTTATTTGAATACAATTCATGCCCAGCTGCAAAGAAAGCTCGCGTCATTTGTTCCATAAATCATTTCAAAATCCACACGTCACGTTGGTAACATTCTTTATTCATCAGGACAGCAACAAAAAATACCATGTGGCAATATCATACCAACAAAAAGGCCCGCGTTGCTCTTTTTTATTGTTGTATATCTCTGGAAAACGAGGTGGAAAATTTTCCAAACTGCTGGAAAGTTCGGATCTTTGGAGCATAAATTGGAGTGATTATTTTACGCACAGAGATGTTGCAACCACTGTGCGCTGAGAAAAGGCAAAGAATTGCACTTGTATATTAGTGATACTCCCCAAAAACAGCCCATCTGCTTGCGTTTAAATACCGGAGTGAAGGCGAATTGCAGTCCTCAATGTTCACGAGGAGATTTATTAAAAGAAAGAAAAAAAACAGTAGAGAGAGGAGCATTTTCACAATCACGCAGCTCAGACGAGGAAATAAACGCCACCCTTTATCAAAATGGACTGGTGAGGTAAGGGCTTGCTTGAAGAGGAGAACAATCACGTGAACAAATATGCTTGTGTCTAAAGGCAGCGCCTTTATTTGTCATCATAAACCTTCCGAAACACCAAAAAATCCCAATGTTAGCTGCAAATCTGCACAGGCCTATCCTGTATATTTCAGCGGATGATTGATTGCCAGTGATTTTTTTTTTTTTTTTTTTGGGAATAAGGATACCTTGTTCGCTTTTTATTGGTAGTTGAATGCGAGTCCTTCCATTCTTTCGGGAATACTGTCTCCACCGGTATATGGAAATGTCTGAAAAACAGCAAGATCAGGTTTAGGACAGCACTGTCTACAGACAAAGGGTGAAGGATTTATTCAGGAGACTGCGTGGAGGGGAAGTCAGACTGAGAGGAAACTGGTTTATGATGAATTGACGCGCAGGTAAGCAACTGCATGGCAGAAAGCAACCTTTAACCACGGGTTAATATATAATGCAAGGAAAGATATTATGATTCATTCCATCCAAGGAGGCGATGCTTGTTAATGTGGCTCTCGCAGGCATGCAGCACGGACATGGAGCACCGCAGCTACCTCTTCAAAAGCAGATTCATATTTTCTCCGTTCAAATATTATCGACAGATTGAGCCCTGCGCTTTTCAGCTGGTTTTTTTTTTTCTTTTATGAAAACAGAGGAGGAAAAGTAGGAGAGGAACTTTTCTTTTTGACTCTTGGATCGTAAATCACATTAATTTGTTGCCTTATCGTCACACTGGCGTTTGCTGTGATTTATGTGGTTTCAACAATATGGCTTCGTTAACCTGCAACGTTATATTGTACATGGATGCATAACAGGCGCTTTAAAGGACTGCCGGCCTGAATAGTGAACGACAACAAAGGCAAATACCCTCTTTTTTACTCTCTATATGGATACTTTTATTGATTTTTTTTTTTTTTTTACATTTTCTCATTTGATTAAAGAAACCTATCTTAACCTTTTTTAATTCATTAATTTTTCTCTTTCTGAGTTTTGTTCAAATATAGTAAAAACAATAAAGATTTATATTTCAGATGACTATTTCTCATTTTGTTCGTCTTTAGTTTACATATTTTTTTAATATATTGGATTTTGCATCTTAACAACTGTATCAACGCGGCTGCAGGTTTTTTCGGCGTAAAAAGAAATCAGATATTAAAAATATTAGAATTTTTCTGCAAAAAATGGAGCATCCTCTGGGTTTCTGGGTTTTTTTTTTTTTTTTTTTTTTTTTATTTTAATTTTTTTTTTTTTTTTTTGCTGTGTTTATTTTCCAACAATAAAAATAACAATGATAATAATGATAACTTCCATTTATATAGCGCCATTCAAGACCCCCAAAGCGCTTTACAATAATAGAGAAAAAGAAAGAAAAAAGAAAAGGAAAAAGAATAACTAGCTGATAATCATGAATTATTATTAGTAGAAGTGGAGGGGCTCAGTCTGCAGGAGAGACGACGGCGGGAGATAATAACACTCCACTCCGAGACCGAGCCATTGTGTGGAGCAAACTTACCGTAACAGCGCGTAGGCGAAAAACACAGCGGTCTGAAAAGGGAAGCATGTCTGCTACTAGTAGCTCATAGAGCTCCCAGGCAGCTAGAGGTGCAGATTATTCAACAACTCTCCCAAATATTCCACAAGAAAAAAAAACCCCTTCCCCACTATCATAGTTTTGGAGCAATTAGCCTCAATACTGACGCGCTATTTTCACACCAAGAGTAAAAAAAAAAAACAGCAAAGTGGAAATATCTGAGGTCTGATTTCAGCTACTCTTGCCGTCGGTGGAGCATCTTGCGTCCTGGTGTCTGCCAGTGCATGGGAAACTGCTTTGAATTTACTTGAGACTTTTATCTACTTGAAGCCAAACTGCTCGTTGTTCATTAAACTTTGGCCTAATGCTGAATGACCCAAAGGTCACCCAAAAAAGCTTATGACTGCTAGATATTTGGCCTGGCTCTTTGTATAAAAGTGCATATGTAGGACTTTTCACCCTGAAGCTACTGAAGGCAAGACCACCCCCCCCCCCCCCCCCCCCCCCAAAAAGAAAAAAAAAAGAAAAAAAAGAGGGAAGAAAAAAAACAGGGATAATTCTCTGTATTGAGGTTATCGTTGTTATTTATCAGTTTCCAGTGTTTAAGCTGATATAAGTTGTAATGTTGACCCTGAATGGGCGTGGCTTGCTTATATTTATTTCAGAATACACCATGAATCAAATTTAATGCCCAGTCAGTCAGAGGTGAAAAAAAAAATCATCCAATTAGAGGACATTTCATTTAATGTTGTATGTTTTCCAGGTCGAGATGGAAGCAGTGATGAATGCGTGAGGAAAATAAAAGAGATCTGCGCAGATTTCGGTGAGTAACACTTCTTTAATAAAGCAAATGCACAACACAGCCAACTGCTAACAAGGCGAAAGGGTGATTTGTTATTGGGATGCATATTTAGGCTCACAGTGATTCACAGGAGGATTAAATCACGAAGAGAGACATGAAGAATGGCCTCAACTTAGCCTGTGCGCGTAATTATTTACGCAGGCCAGAGTCCAGCATTAATACCTCCTTTTTTTTTTCCCTTTTTCAACACCGTCGTCCATATTAGGCCCAATAAGAGAGAGAGAACACATTTCTGTTCAACAAAACAAACAAAAAAAAATCCATATTCATAGTGTTTCCTTCTTCAGACACCGCTGGAACTCATGCAAATAAGACTTTAAGGCGGAGGCTCTGCAAGAAAATCCACAAGCTGTGCCATCGTCGTTGAGGGCTGCCATTTTAACGTAACGAAATAAAACAAAAATAAAACGAAGCATAGATCGTTCCCCCACGTCTGCATCTCTGTTCAGCTGCAGACTCGCGCTCAGCCAGACTGGAGGCAGCGTTTATAAACCGAGCCTCTGCACGGGAGAAGTCGCCGAGGATGGAATTCTTTCCCTTGCCTTCCTCCTACGCGTAGTTTTACACTTCTGAGGGCTGCGAGCCTCGAGGAGTGTTTTGCTTTTCATTCCTCTCAGAGGCCGTTTACAACCATAACATTTGTGGTCATAAATTTTGCCGCGGTCCACAGTGACAGGTGCAATTGTTATGCACGGCGCGGACCGCTCCTCCTCAAGCCACCAACGTACAGTAGCTCTCTGATATTTATGTTCCAGCTTAGTTTAAATGTTCTCCCGCGCCTCTCTTTCCCATCTGTAATACAAATATAGATGCGATCAAGTCCCTTCATTGGAGTATTTAGACTGTATCTCCAGTTTCTTTAAATTTGAGGAGAATTTGAGGTGACTTTTTTTTTCCAAAACAGAAAAGAAATAAAATAGAAAATGGACGAAAAAAAGAATCAAAATTAATTGCATGGCAGAACCTGATTACATAAATTATTTTAATATCAATAAAATAATTAAAAAAATAGTGAACCAGTATCAATTTTGGTCTCTGGCGTGCGCAAATACGCAACCCGAATGCGTGCGCACGGGAACAATGAATGCACGACGGGCTTTGTGAGGCCTTGTGATTAGTGAAAGGGGTATTGTATGTATGTGTGTGACAAATGCTGATTCAGCTTATTTGTGGGAGACTCCTAAAGCCTCCCAGACGGTCCCTTTGGTGCAGGTTAAACTTTAACTGCTTTGTGCCAGAAACGAGTCAGATGAAGGCCTCGGACTCTGAGGCTGGGAGATGAAGCATTGTTACAGACAGTGCAGAGACAGTTGGGGATTTCTGTTTTAATTGCTGCAGTAACCTATAGCAACCCCAGCCTGGGCCGAGCAGGGCAGTGCAGTCCCCCCCTTGAAGCTCAAGCATTCGTGAGTAACGCGAGGAATTCTGCAGTTGTAATGAGTGATATATTTCTTTTTATAGCTCACAGACTGGAGCAACGGTGGGAAACACCAATCACGTGAATAAACAACACCCATGCCATTGGATAGAGCTGCTGTAGTTTATTGGCTCTAAATCCACACAAAAAAATGCAGAAAGCAACATACTACGACAACTCTGGACTGTTTGGAGGCTACACGTACCCCAAACCAGACTCGTACAACTACGGCCCCGCGCACCAGCCCTACCCTGCCCCTAACATTGACAGTGACTACCAGGGCTCAGTGTGTCCCATCCAGACCCCCGCGGTCCGGCCTCCGGCCCTCAAAGAGAGTGATCTGAACGGAGACTGCATGCGGCAGAGCAGCAGTCAAAGTGGCAGCAGCAGCAGCAACCAAGCAAACGGCATTTCAGAGCAGCAGGCGCCTCCTCTGTCTGCGTCCTCCCCCGGCTCCAACAACTCTGCGCCCCAAAAGAAGAAATCACCATCAGGCAGCGGCTCCGGGACCGCCACACCGGCCCTCACAAAGCAGATATTCCCCTGGATGAAGGAGAGCCGGCAGAACTCAAAGCAGAAGAGCAACAACTGCGCTGCTGCAGGTAGAGCTCATGTGTGTGTGTGTTAGTGCTTGAGGGGGGAGGGGGGGGGGGTGACTGGGCCTGGAGGTGCTTGCAGGTTATGAACTGGTATTCATGTGGCTCATGTTGGATGATGCTGTTCTTCCTCCGCAGGCGGGGAGGTGAGCGATGAGAAAAGCCCACCAGGACCAGCCTCCAAACGGGTCAGAACTGCTTACACCAGCGCGCAGCTCGTGGAGCTGGAGAAGGAGTTTCACTTTAACCGCTACCTTTGTCGCCCCCGGAGGGTGGAAATGGCCAATCTGTTGAACCTCACCGAGCGCCAGATCAAAATCTGGTTTCAGAACAGGAGGATGAAATACAAAAAGGACCAGAAGTCTAAAGGGCTCGCGCACTCTCCCCTGGGACACTCCCCGGACAGGAGCCCGCCGCTGAGTGGCCCAAATCACGTTGGATACTCCGGCCAGCTCCAGAACGTGAACACCCTCAGCTATGACGCGCCCTCGCCCCCGTCGTTCGCCAAACCCCAGCAAAACATGTACGGCCTGGCCGCGTACACGGCGCCGCTGGGCGGCTGCATCCCGCAGCAGAAGAGGTACCCGGGATCCGAGTACGAGCACCACGGCATGCAGAGCAACGGCGGCTTCGCCAACGCCAACTTGCAAGGCAGCCCCGTTTACGTGGGCGGGAATTTTGTTGATTCCATGCCAGCCTCGGGCCCCATGTTCAACCTCGGCCACCTTCCCCACCCCTCATCCACCAGCGTGGACTACAGCTGTGCCGCTCAGATCCCGGGGAACCACCACCACGGACCCTGCGATCCCCACCCCACCTACACAGACCTCTCCTCTCACCAAGCGTCTCAGGGAAGGATTCAGGAAGCGCCGAAACTGACGCATTTGTAATATGTGATTTTCTTGTGCGTGCGTGCGCGTGCGTGCGTGTATGTATGTATGTGTGTGTATGTGTGTGCCAAAATTACGTTGCGCTCTTTTCTATTACCTCACTAGTCTGATACCTACACTCCAAGCGAGTCGCGTGTATTATTACAGTATTATTGATATTACTATTAATGCTATTGTGTAATTATTTTTTAAATAATGCAGCTTTGTCCATTCCTCTTGAACATTTGGAGATGCGCAGAGGCACATTAGCCTGGTTGTCAATAGATCTTTTTTCGTTTTTTTTTTTTTTTTTTTTTCATTTAGTTTTTTTTTTTTTTATTCTCACGTGCAATGCGCAATGTTTGACTGAATACGTCATGCCGTTACTTGAAGGTAAGTCTTGTAGATCATGAAAGTAGACTCTCATCCTTAGACAGAAGGAATTTTAGGGAAATTTTCATCTGTTTGTTAGGATCTCACCGTATTTATTTATTGCTTCATCTTTTTTTTTCTTTTTATGCATAATCGTTCGCACTAGCATATAGCCTATTTATTATTTAATTGCTTTTGTATTGCACATTATTTATCATATGTGGAGTCCGTTGAGAGATTGGGCAGAACAGTGCACTTGGAAGTGTTGGGAAAACAGGGTTTGGAATATGCTACGACTCCCAGTGGACTGATGGGGAGAGAAAAAAAATGAGCATTTTGTAATTGTAAATCTGGTACAATTTGGGGCTTTTATAGTGTATAAACATCACTATATGTCCATGGTTAATCTCGTGTCAAACCTTAAGCGAAACGTAGACTATCGAAGTATCAAATATTATACACACCAGCATGTCATTTTTGTGTAGTCCATTGCTATTCTTTATTTGTCTTCCATTGTTATTACATTCAGTTGGATATCCATAAATTTATGAAACTCTAATGATATTGAAATGTTATATTTTATTGTGTTTAACATTTTTGTAAATAAAGTGCTTAAACTTGCATTCTTATTGGCTTTTTATTGATTTTTGTAAAACAGCAGCGAGGACTCTTCGGCTTATTTGATCCTTTGTTGTAAAAGTAGCTTTCGCGGGTTACCTTTTTCCAGGTGAGACTCAGTCTGAAGCGTCTCATTATTCTGAATTCCTCATTCAGCTGCTGCTGCGGCCCAAACTGTCAGTCCCGCGGAGGCTTATTGACCCGCGCCTCTTACTGTACAGTCCAAACAGGCAGAGCGGATCGATAATTAGACACCAGGATATCTAAAACTCATCAGACGGCTCTATGCGCCCGATGCAAAGTGCATTTTAGCGGAATAAAAGGGCTCTGCGGATTATTGATGTTTTATTGGACCGAGGGAAGTGAGTCTGCGGGCTTATTGCATCCTCCGCACGCCACTTATTTCTTTTTAAGGCTCGGCCACATGATTACCTTCCTGTGTGCCGCGACAAGAAAATAAGCTCAATTTTCCTGTAAAGGCCAAAGTCTAATCAGCGACGGTCTAATTGATCAGCCGCACTGCTTTTAAATAAAGACAGAGCGAGACCGGTGCCAATAAAATCAAAAGAAAATGCGAGCTGCTTTTTTTGACATTGGGGAAGATGTAAAGATGTGTGAGTGTGTGTGTGTGTGAGTGTGAGTGTGTGTGGGGGAGTCTTTGAGAGAGAGGGGGAGAAGGAGCAGTTCATCCTTTATTGCTCCTGGAGAGCCATTTCAAAGCTCATTAATCAAAAACTCGTCGCTTTCAGGCTCCTCGCTGATCCCTCCTCCTCGTGAACAAAGCATTTGCATTCCAAATCCAAGAAACACATTTCTAACCGAGCACAGGACAATCTCTACTGGCGGGGGGAGAGTTTGAAAAAAAAAAACAAAAAAAAAAACTATCCCCACATTTTCTGAAATGATAGATCCTCGGATGTAAGGGCGCATGAAGGCAAATGAAACTCTTGTCACAGAAATTATCACTGGCTTTAAATCTGCACAGGATCACAGTCACAGTGATCTCCGCAAACTTTCATTCACACCAGCCAGGAAACTGAGCACGAAATCATAATTCTATCCCCTCTAACAAAACCTTTTAAGTTTATCGAATCATATTTCAAAATAAAAACCATCTGGGATTTTTATAAGCTGCTACAATTGGCTACAAATCATCTTAGTGCTCAGTGGATGGAAGCCATTTTAACCCTGATGTGATAGAGGCGTTTTTTCATCTCCACCCCCTCCACTTTCTGCACTGAGCAAGTCATTTACTCAGCACTTGAAACAGTTCTCATGAATATCATTTGTTGGGGGGAAAAAAAAAAAATGATAAAGGTGCGTACTGCTTGGTGTTGTCAGTCGAAAATGCAGTGAAAACAAGTGCTAATATCTTAATTAAAAATAACTAAACATTTGAAAAAATAATTAAAAACTCCTAAACTTAGTGTGTAGTCCATCATTAAACTAATGCACCTACCAAAGAGGAAATACTAAAAGTCAGAGTCTAACAGCTCCAAATGGAGCAAATTGATGAACAGATGCTATCTTCGTCACCAAGCCCCTGACTCTGCAAATCAGACATGGTGTTATGGATGAGATCAAACTCAACAACCTGACAAGCAGAAAGTAAGTTTTGCCTCATTTGGAAATAACACCAGCATAGTTCCTTTGCTGGTGGTACAGAAAAAAAGAAAATAAACAAACAGAAAAACTTTATTGTGCCAGTAGCACCTGTATGGAAAATGGTGCGCCACAAACGTGTTTAAACAATGCCCCTGCAAAACAAACTACTTATTGCACTTAAAAAAATTAAATAGAATTTATCAAACGTTTTGAATTAACATATAATTTGGCTATTATACAGCGAATAAAATAAATTAAAAGCCAACTTGAGAACAAGCCATTGTCATGAATCAAGCAGAAAAAGCTTCTCTGGAACCATCAGCAGCTCATTGTGGGTCCGTGATTGGATGGAGACCGAGAAGACCACGCCCCCTCTGTGGAGGGTAATATTTACATACGGGGAAGTACTTCTATTGTAGACAAACTATTAATGTGAACGAGAGGTGCCTTTAAATTTGTTTTCAGTGAGGACATCCCGTGTACCTGTATCTTTATTTTATTTTTTAATTTTATCTGTTTACTGTCCGGTGTTACCCTGAAGGATGATGGACAGCAGGGTTTTCAAACTGAGACCACCGGGGAGGAAACTGTTTGAGACAAACCACGATGGGTTGCTGAGTGTCTCTATAATGGCAGGATGAGGTAATAAATATTAACTCGCCCTTGACCATCACAAGCCTTTTTTTTGTTTGTTTTTTTTAAGTCAGTTCTTAAGGAAAGTTGGTCTGTACGTCTGTGCTGGACAAATATCGCGATGATTCCTCTGCGCAAGAGAGAAGGATTCATCTTCATTACATTTTTTTTCAACACGTACTAGTTACACAGTCAAGGAAAAAGGTATTATATTTGCATATTTGACAGAAAATGTATCATTTGTTTTAATTTGAGCTTTTTTTTTTTGTCCTTTTGTCAAACGCCTCGTACACTGCTTTTTTTTTTTTTTTTTATGAGACATCGGACCAAGACTGAATGTGCCCCCCCCCCCAAAAAAAAAAAAAAAAAAAAAAAAGTCACACAAGAGACTTGATGGAGGACTTTGATCTAGAAACTTGTCTGTTGTTTGTGTCAGAGCTGAAGAACACATGGAGAAGCTGAAGTAAACAAAGAAAAATGTGATTTTTTTTTTCTCTTTTTTTTGACTACAATAGGAAAATATAAAAATTACTAATTTCTTCAGTGGTCTAATATCCCTTTTTGTATGTTGCAGATGAAGAAAAGCCTACAGGTCCAACCATCAAACTGCGATGAGACGTTCTGAACTTTCATAAATTCACTTGTTAAATGGAATAAAACCTTTATTTGGGACTTTGTAGAGCTGATACCCAGTGAGAATGTGGAAACAAAAGATAATATTCAGGTTCAACTTTGTTTTAATGTATCACTTTGGAAAAAGATGATTTTGTTATTGGAGTGATTTACCATTTGTAATATATCATGTTGTTAAAATAAAACATAAGTGACCTCATCTGCCCCTTTGATTCATGCTGTCACGAGCATATTTGATTAATGCATACAAGATGTTGACTCTTTCTAATAAAAATTGACAACAAACCGGTGTAATCTCATTATAATGTTCATCTATTTACAGTCTTTCATCTGTGTTATTAGGAGAAAAAAAAGGGAAAAAAAAGGGCAAATTTAATCAGCCTACCATTGTCTTAAATAAATCACCAGCTATCCAGAAACACCCTGCCGTTTTATAATGCAAATCCTCTTCATGTAAAATGATTCATGTTGATGCATTTGTTATGAGACAGCAGAAGAAAGTGATCTGTATCAGCCACCCTGACCATCTGTAAACAGTGACAGAGGATGTGAATGTCAGAGGACACCACTGCCACAAGTCCTTCGTTCCATGGCCTCTGCTGTCATTAAGCATTCAGCACCCTGTGTGTGTGGGTGAACGGGCAGAAGAGGCAGACGCTCTGTCAGCTGGAAGGGCATCTGTGCTGTTTGCTAACTCTCAGGGTACACTGAGCTGCTTCCCCTGAGTGCACCGCTGCCGCACACGTTACGTCACGTCATATTTATATCTCACCATTTGCTTGCAGGGGGCTGCATACTTCCTTAAGTTGGGATGTGTGGTGAAACAAGAGCCCAACTTGTCCTGCTGAGACACTCAGACTGAAATGGAAACAAAACGTCTGCAGAGCGTGCAGATGCAGCCTGTGGCTTTTAGTGCATCTCTGGCCGTGCAGCATCGAACATAAATGTTTTCCATGATTTTGCATGATTTTATTTTTTAATCTTTGCCTTGTTTCTTACATCCCTTAGCGGTTGTTTACTTTGTTTTGTATATTTAAACAGTATTTTTTTGATCTTTTACAGTTTCTCTATGTGGACATTTGCAGTCAATGAGGTAATCTGGGTCAAAGTTGGATTCAGCTGTTGTAATTCTGTGTCTCTTTGAAATTATGCCTTAATTTTGTTCATTTTGCATCCCTTTGCAGCCATTTTATGCTTCACTATTTTCACCGTGGCTTTTGATGGTTGTTTGGTGCCTTGTTCTGTTATTTTACATCCCTCTTGACCATTTGTTTTGGCACTCTGCATTTACTTTATGACATTTTGTCTCTTGTGTTATTTGAACGTGTCTACCATTGATGTCTCATCATTTGTATGTCTTCCTGAACTTTTCCTGGACACAAATATCTAGAATAAGTCAGTGGACTGTGATTTCCTCTGTTCAGTAATCTGTTGGTGACAAAGACGACTTTTAGGGGAGTTTGGAAACTCAGAAATCCTGAATTTCAAAACCTCTGAAGTTCCTGACTTCTGAGGCGTAAATTCACCACTACACTGCCAGTGTGATTAAAGTGAGAAGCCTTGAAATGAGACTGCATACGAATGCTCGCTGCTGCTGAACCTGGGATGTTGTCTCTGCAGAAAACAAATCAAATCTGATGCATCTAAAATCATAAAAATAACTGTTTACCTTGACAGCTGCCTCCAAGCCTGACATAAGAGCAACATCACCGTGTTTTCACGGGTGCTCCTCAGTGGGAACAAGGGAACAAAAGAGAATTGATGTCAGACTGGAAATATCATTTTGTGTCTTAAATCTCTTCATATGTGATGTCTTGTGGGTTCATAAAACATACAGTAACCTGCAACCAGCCTGAGCAACAGTGACTGAATAATCCTCCTATGTGGATCATACATGTCACAAGAATCGGTTGGTGAGAAGTTATTGCAGCCCTTATTAGTTAGTAATATTGATATAATTGTAACTGTAATAAATGACTCACTCCCCCAGGTACGATTCAGGCTCATCTCCTCCTTCCTTGTTTGAGAGATGGCTCAGTGATGTGAGGAAACCCGAGATAATTCATACAGTACCCAGGCTTGACTTCGATGCTCTGCTAGTCCATATCACAAAGTGTTAGTGTCTCAGCGTTTTTTTTCTGACGCTCCTGAGGTTTTCCTTCACAGCATTTTCTGTATGAAATTATGAGTGAATAAATTGCATCTTCATTTATCTTGGAAAAACCTCCTGTGCTGACTGTGATACGCAGGTCTCGTCGCTTTACATAATTATATTAGTCTTTTGCTACACCTCGAAATTGATTGCCTAGGAAAATGAACCTGGCTTTGCTATAAATTACACCTATGGATCATAAGAAATGTGTTATTTTGTTTAAAATAGTACCTAATATAATTAAAGCTCTAATTCATGGCACGCTACAAGTGTGCCTATTACAGTAACAGGGTTTGGAATTTAATCTGTCTGCTGGATAAAGAATGATCCTGCATGGTTTTCATTTGTAATCCCAGACACATTATTTCAGTAAAATAGTCTGTGACTTTTAGATATGAGAGATGGATTGTTGAATGAATAAGTATATTCATAAAATTCTGTATTAAAGTTAACAATTCATCCAAGGAAGTTACAGCATTCATTCCCGCGCCCTGTTTTGTATAACTTTAGGTCCCGCTTAGTTGGAGGTCCTATGTTCGATGAGGATGCGAGGAACATACTCATCAGTGATCTGAACAAGACATACAGCAGTATACGAGTGAAAGGCTGGCCACTCTGGAAGAAGGACTTCGAAGGTTTTATGAAAGACTTCTGGGGTGACGTAAAAATCATAATCTTAAAAGTCAGTCAAAGTAGGAAGAAAGTTCACACAACTTCAGATTCCTTCATCCCATAGAATAAAAATGAACAACAATCAGTGCTGAAGGTGCGAAATAAGCGCAGGAACCTTCCTGGATTGTATTTAAACAATGAACATTAAGGTCCAGAGTTGTTGGCTTTGTTAAATTATTTTCAAAATACTGTTTAAAAAATAAAAAATAAATACTACTTTAAAATCTCTGTGACTAGGATCCCCTAAAATGACTCTGAGAAGCTCCAGCTGGTCCACAATGTCATTCTGATGAGATCATATTTCCCCTTTCTAATCTTCCTGTTAAATTAAGGATAAAATTAAATTTTTTTCTCCCTCACATGTAAAGGGCCTCGCTTCTACTTATCTTAAGGAGGTTATAGGTCCAAATCATCCAAACGAGCATGTCGCTGTCAAACTGCAGACTCACTTGTGGTTCCTGGTTTCTAAAAGCAGACTGGGAGGCAGAGCCAGTTATCAGGTTCCTCCTGTTGTGGAATCAGCTCCAGGTTAACGTTTGGGAAGCTGACACCCTCTCTACCTTTAAGATCAGGCTTGAAATGTTACTTTTTGATAAATCTTATAGCTAGGGGTGACTTTATTGATGACGTGTGCATACTTGTATGTCGTTGCTATTGTCTCTTTTCTGCCATCTCAGACCCTCCAACCTGCCTGACTCTGGTTCTGCTGGAGGTTTTTCTTTAGCCCAGTTAATCAGGTTTTTTCCTCTCCACTGTCACGTCATGGCTGCCCAGGTTGGGGGATTACACCAAAGCGATGATTTAATGCCTATCTGTTGGGTTCTTTAGCAAAAGGTGTTTTTCAAGAAACGACCTTACATTAAATTTAAGTTTTGGGCTTAACTGGAATAAACTGGATCATGAATTTGGTACACACTGGATTAAAACACAAATTACAATTAATTGGACTGAATTGGAATATGATCTGGAATTCAGACAGATAATATAGTTAGTTAACTTTGTAAGATTTGAGTAGTTTAAGTGCCTTTAAATGAAATGTGAACTGGAGCTAAATAAGCAAAGTGAACTGAATTGAAACTGAATTTTGTCTTCTATTCTACATCCAAACTTATTTGTTTCTTCAGATGACATGTTTTTACGATGCGTTTGGGGCAGGGGTACATTGTTATATGAGACTGACTCGACATTAAATGCAGTGGATTGTACAGAAAAGGGTTTATAAAGTAGCTGGTGTAACATTGTACAGAATTTCTATTTTGAATTTTGAAATCTTGGGCACAGAGAAACAATCCACATTAGACTTTTGATACTTTTAGTCATCCATCCATTTTTTTATATCAACCTTAATCATTTCAGGGAGCTGGTACCGATCCCAGCTGCCATCGGGCCAGAGCCAGGGAATACATTAGACTGTTCACCAGGTTTTCTTTCCAGATTTCAAAGCAGAAAACCTCTTTAGCAGTACATTTATGCTTCCATTTAAGCTTTCTATGTCATTGACAAGTGTTGGACAACATGCAATATTTAATGTCATTCAGTTGCTGGTAGGTGGTTTGAGAATAATCTCTGTGCATTAAAGATGGAAAGACAATTTAGTATCACATCTAGGTCCAGTTCTGTTCATATCTAACACAGTAAACAGTATTTTCTTTTCGTTGAAGTCCTGCAATGTCTCATTGAGATACAGTTCACTGAGCAACAACATGAACTGATTTGAACAAATTTGCTTTTGAGAAGCAACAACTTTCCTCCAGTCCTGTTCAGTATGCACTCGTGACCCGTAGTAACTTACTTCATGTAAGCAAAAACAGAGATCATATTGCTTTATTTGATTTTTTTTTTCCTAAAGCGATAGATATTGACATCAAACATTTACATCTATTCACAAGCAGGGTAAAATTGAGAGATTGAAAGTGTACTATGATTCATATTAAATTGTAGTGTATATAATATGATATTTTGACTTATTTTAGATGTTAATATACTTACATACCAGAATAAAAACACCACAAAACTGGAAAAAAATAAAATAATACACATAGAAACAGATATACTGTTGTTGGACTAGATGACTCCACCAAATAACATTATTACATTTCTAGTCCAGCAGGCATATTTGTGAAATAAAAAAGCATGCTTTGGGTGTCTGTGCACAAAACGTGATTTGTCAACAACACTCTCTCAAGATCAGCTCCATCACCACCAAGAAAAGACATCAGGACCATGATTTTAAACTGATTAAGCCGCACTGAACAATTACTGGGAACGGCATATTTTGAGTTTTTAATTATCTTCATTTTTCTTTCTGCATCTGAACATCAATGAAAATGAAGGAAAAATTACTGATTTTTATGGCTTAAATAAGGGTGGAGTGACTGAATGAAGGATTGAAAGTGCGACTATCTAAGCCTCCAATTCATCTTCTAGGGCTTTATTAAATTGATTGGAGATTAGAGGCGATGCTTTTGGTGAGAACATGCGGGCAGTGAGAGCTCCAGGTGCATGAAAGTAGCTCCCAACACTTTATTAAAACCTGAAAGGAAGTCCTGCAATGGACTTGTGGCCTGTCTAGGATGTACCCCACCTTCCAGCCACTGTTAGCTGACCCTAAATACCTTCCAAGCAGGTGTAGATAATAGATGGATGGATGGATGGACAGAATGATGGCGAACCGGACAGATAGATGGATAGATGGATGGATTTCCATGTGCACCATTAACAATAAATAAATAAAGAGCAGCAATTTGTTGGTGAAATGGGTCTAATGAGCTCATGTGGTCTAATGAGTCCATGTTTACCCTGTCCCTAGTGGCTGGGGCAGTGGATGGAGAAATCCACCCATCGAGCCTCTGCAAGCTTTCAGCTTCAGCAACGTCATGTGCTCCCAGAGAAAAGGCCAGCTGACAACCAAATAAACAAGTTTTTCCATCAATAGATTTTGTTTTTCCCTCACCAATGGCACAGGAATATTCCGAGACGACAGTACCAGGGGAAGCCTCTCTACGCTGTCATCAGCAAGAGACACAAAATGAAAAATACAGAAAATAATATGAGTACAACTTTTATTTCAAGACACAGCAGGGCATCTAGTGAAGACCCTAAAGAGATTTTGAGCTTGCAACCAGAGATATGAGACTTGTGTGATTAACACTGATCCCCCTGACTGCAGGTGCCGTGGTTGTAGTCATTGCAATATAAATCACTGACATATCTCATCAACTTATGTATTCCTTTGAAATCTCGTTCATGCTACCTGAATGATGACTCTGGCTGAATTTCTAGTTTGCCTCTTGCGCTCCACCAGAGGTTTTTGGTTTCCACCGAATTGTTTTGATTATTGTAGTATGGGATTTATGTCCCACTGAGGAGGAAATCCTGCAGAATGTAGTGATCCCCTGACTTTTCCTGTAGTGTCAGTACTGCCTGGTGCTTTTTTCTAACCCCCCCAAACATTAAGGTTTACTTGATGCATTGGAACAAAATAAGCAATCAGGATCCGCAGATGAAGCAAATCAGACTTAATTGATGCTTTTACTTCTCATCTTGAAGGTTAAAACAAAATCCCAAACTCCTTGACAGGAAACGGTAATCTAATGATTTAGATATACCTCCATGTAAAAATTCATAAGGGACAAAATGCAGAACAGCTCAGATGAGCCACAAAGATAGGTTTGAATCCCATTGCAAATGTGGTTAAATACGTTCTTGTGGACTTGATTAACCCTGGATAAACATGGATTTTTTTTTCCCAGGAATGAATTGTGCAGTCATTGACCGAGAATTAACTGCATTGTGTTAAATTGAAACAAAAAGAGAAACAAGACAAACCATGCATGCTCACGCTCACTTCATGGTCACCATTCAAATCAACATTAAACCTAAAATGAATCTATTTGACTGTGGAAAACGTTATCTCCCTATGAAAGGCCCCATCCCAGATTCAAACCAGAAAAGGTCTTCCTGTGAAGAGAGAACTAGCCCTCACATCCAGAAACAAAAAAATAAATCATCAGCACTCATAACCTGTTTAGGAAACATGTAAGTTATTGACACAGCTGAAGAGTTACTGCCAACCAATCAAACCCATTTTCAAACCAAAAAGAAAACAGACGTTACACATAACATGTACGATTACCTCATTTTCTGAGAAATCTTTTTTCATTGTATCCCTTAAAAAAGACTTTATTTTGGAACTCAGACCATCTGAATGCTGATCTACAATGTGAAACCACATTTCTTAATATCTAAATCCAAAAAAACCTTCCTTCCTATTGTTCTCTTTACCTAGGGGCGTCTGCATTACAGTCTAGCATGTGGGAGCTCTGTGGCAGCTTGCAGGGTTAAGTAATTCTGCACCATCCAGAAAGACATTTGATTTCATTTGTAGTGTGTCTTCCAGCGGGCGGAGGTGAGCCCACCTTTGGCTGCAGGAGGAGTGAAGCGGCGCACATATCTAGTGTTGGGAGACACAAAATTGACAATGCATTTATCTTTGAATAATGGAAATGTCCTGAGAATATGGTGGCAGTGGTCCTGGTGTGTCCACTGAGGGCGCATGGCTGTCAGACACTGAGCTCCCTGGCCCTGCTGCAGCATAATGTGGCCTCCGGCTCCCCTGGAGCATCCCGCTGTTCTGCTCTGCTCCGCCTCAGGCCCACATTTCTGCTTCGGCACACTGCACTAGCTCCCCACTTAATTTACACTCTGGTTGGAGAGGGAGTTCATGCAGAAAAGCCTGCCAAGAAGAATCTTTTCTGCTCTTCCTCTTTAAAGGTGAAGTAGTTTAAAGCAGAGGTGTGGAAGCTGATGGTATTTTCCCCAACACATCCCATCTGCTCATTTGATACATGCAATATTTTCTAATCTTTGCCCATTAATCTTAAAATAAGATCAAACATCTGTGTGATGGGAATAAACATTTTCAGTGTTTGATAGCATCTATTATTTTAAGTAGTTGGCATATTTTAAATGGTTCTATGAATAGTGTGAGTTATTGTGTCCAAGAAATGTGCAGCATAGTGACTAAAGCATGTAAAATGGATGGTTCCTGGCAGGCTGACAGTGCTGTTCAGTGAGGCAAAGTGCCAGTAAATTGTTTGGCTTCTGCAGTGCAGACATATAATTCTTCTGGGAACCAATGGCATTGTGTTTGCCAAAGAGAATAATGATAGATGGGATTAAATCAAACTAGAAAATTTTGAGATGCACTCCGACCACCAAGCATAATCTGAATACATATATATCCCCAGGAATCTATTCTAATCATTTTTGTATTCCCAGTATTTATATGTATTAAATGCAGATATTTCTCAGAGTGTACTTTGTGAATAATGATCAACAGAAAATTTCTTTTGCCAACCAATTTGCACTTGTGCATCAGCCGCATTGATTAGTAAACATAAACGTTCATGCACTGACTGCTGTGACTTTCCTGGCTATCTGGATGCCGACTGCAACGATACACATTCTCAGTAATAAACACTCGCTCATAAAGACTCCCGCTCTTACGTTTACAGATAAATGGGAATCTGCCACCCCTTTGGCCCAACAACAGGATCTCTTCCCCATCTGTTCTCGCTCTTACAACTGCCCAAACAACACTTTCCCCGGGTGCCAGACCTTACCATTTGCTGGAACGGAGGTTTCCCTGCCATTTTTAAGGTTACAAATGCCTCCACCCTGTGCTCACTGCTCTCTGAGTGGAACAGGGTGCTCCTTATTTGCAGGGAGAGTTGGACTAAATTTTTGATGCTGATTAATGTTTAAATGCACTATCTTTGGCTTTTGAGCCCCCCCCCCCCACCCCCACCCCTCCACATTGCAGCAGTTTCACAGGAAGCGAGCAGCGAACAGCGAGCATGGCTGTCAGTGGAAGGTGATTTGTTGCAAGCCCGGCCTTGCCAACTGTGAGGCACTGAGGTGTGACCACTGAGATGCCTAACATCTCCAGTTGCCTCAGGGCCAGCAAGTCAATTACACAATACTGCCTACCTAGAGCAACGGCATGTGCTCAATAAGAGACCAAAGGCAGGCGGAGCTGAGAACAGTTTATTCTGATGGGTGCACCATTATTAATATATTTGTGGTGAAATATTATGATGATGGCATATAATGGGATGGAGTTGTGGTCAGTTGGGGAAACGCATGATGTGTCCTCATGATCATTTTTTTTCATGTGTGTTTTTGCAGTAAACTGAGCATTTGCACTCAGTTACTGTTTTTAAGGCTGTAATTGCACATATTTCCAGTGGTCTATCACAAGAATAACATTTTGGTTACTTGTGGTCCTCAACTTTTTATGAGGACCATCTGTGGGAAACTAAGTGGGTCCCTGCTCAAAGAAAACCTGTGTCTCCTTTGTGAAGCGCTTTATCGTGGGGATGCAGATGTGCTTTTTGTCGGAGCCTTGCACCTCATCCATTACACCCGGTCTGCCAGATAGATAGCGGAGAGTGAATCCATTCAAAAAGACCATGACAGAGCCTGCTGCACAACTGAACTTTCTGTGAACTAGGCTCAACAGCGGGGTCCATGCATCAAAAAAAAAAAAAAAGGAAAAGTCATTTCTCTTCACTGTTCTGGCCAGTGTTTCATACAGATTGCTGCTATCAACGCAACCGGCATCCTCATGTATCAATCTGTCAATCTGATATTTGTTTGATCACTGTTTCTGTCTCTGAAGATTCAATCACAAAGGGAATAAAAGTAAGCTGGGAGTTTTGTATCGTGTCATGATGAATCTGGATTTATCTGTATACATATGTTTAAAAGAGTAGCGACGCAGCAGGTGCAGTGATTTCAATGATGCGACAAGGGAGCAAAAAAAACCATGAATAAATCAGAATAAAAATGAAAGTTGTACATTTTCTCTGTAGAATTGAAGTGAACCATTTTAATCAACTGAATATCTTAATTTCTTCTGTAGAAAATTTTGTTTTCTCTTTGCTCCAAAGACAATTATTTGTTGTTCATGACAATACTGCATATAGTATTTCAAAAGATCCCAAAGCTTACATTCCTCTACAAATGTTGTTTTGATCACTTATGATCATTTATGATCATTGCTTTGGTTGTAATACTCTATGCAGTGCAGCCAGAATGAAATCTGAGCCTTTTTTTAAAGTCTTCAAATAAAGAAATAGTTTTCTGTTGGGAAAAATATGCTTTCCTTGAGTTTGTCAAACACAATGATCCCAATTCTCCCTTTTGCAGTTTTTAAAGCTCCTAGTCTTTCTCCAAAGATAAATTTATGTTTACCAGGCAGGTACAAGATGTATTTTCAATCTTCTGTACTAAATTTTGCAGGGGAGAAAAATGCAGAATTTTTTATAAAATCCTAAGCGTGCACTGTGAGGTTCGACATCAGAATCAGTTACATTAACGGCAGCATTTAAATACAGGGAACCTTCCATAGAAAGATGCCTGTCTCTACTAGCATATCTGACTTACACCATCGATCAATTACAGTCACCCCCCTCCTCCAAAAAAAAAACAATAACAACAACAACTCATGTTTCTATATAAAGGACAAATGTAAAGATTGTGTTGCACAGTAAACACAAGTTACAAACATAAGTTTGGAGGTTCCTTTGCTGCAGCGTAAAACAGGCCTGAACTGCGGGTCGGACAGCTTAGCATCCAGACTCTTTACACTGTTCTGATACACGACGAGCCAAAACCTTACGACCACAGACAGGTTACATAAGTAAAGCCATGTTCATCTTGTTTGCAAGTGCAATGTTTGGAAAAGCTGCATCCTGACATTCACATAAAAATTATTTTGGCACTTGCCACCAATCTAAAAATTCTGCAGAACGATCAGATCTCCCAAGATCATTATAGCTGCCTTCCCCAGCAGGACAGCCGTGGGCCCCTCAACATGCTTTTTTTTTTCTTTTTTAGGAAGTAATTAAAGAAAACAACAAATAGTCTGAGGAGTTTGTTTGGTCCCCAAAGTCCACCAAATCTGATGGGATCTAAAGGCATCTGTGGGAAGCAGTCCTGATCCACAGAACCCACCCCTCAACCCACATGGCTCAAAGTATCTTCTGCAGACATCCACAGCATCAGAACCTCCAGGACTCCCTCATGTGATCTTTGTTCAGACCCAGACGAAGTCAGAGCTCTTTAAGGAGCACGGGGAGAGTTTGCTCAACATTAAGCTGCAGGTCATTATGTTAAGGCTGATTAGTGCACGTGTAGTGTGTGGTTTGGCATGATTTTGGTGAAAAAATATTGTCTGCATGACAGCATATGTTGCTCCAAAATGTCTTCATACTGCGTAGCATTAATGATGAGCGAGGTCCCCTTGTCAAGTGTACAAGCGCATCCTTCTAAATATCTATTATCCTCAAGGATGCTCGATTTTGAACTGTATGCTGATATCAAAGTCACGATCACTGCGTTTCTCCACTTTAGCTCAGAGGTTGTAGCGTCCATGATTTCTGAAAATAACCACTTTTTAATTCACAGAGCACTTTTCCACTTTTTCTCTGTCTTGTCTATGTTAATTTCATTGCATTGTGGACTTTTGTTTTTATTTGTGGATGCAAGCATCAGTGCCTGACAGAGCTTTTTAGAGAGTTTTCTTGGAACAACAAGGTTTGTGGTACAAAAAAGGCTTTTTTTTTTGTGCCTCATCAGTAATGATATTGAGATTCCAGCACTGTTGACATAGATCTTGGGCTTCCACATGAAGAGTCTATGAACATAATTTAATTTCTGTCCACAGCCACAATGGATTTCTTTTGTGCCTTTGCCTCCAACTATCATTGAGCATCCACGTGAGCAGGATACAGTTTGTGAGGAAACGCTTCCTCTCCTCCACCCGCCTGCCCGTGCCCTTTAAGATGCATTTCATCCACATAGAAAATGAAGTTATACCTGAACCTCGACCAATCGTCTCGCTTGCCTGGGGGAAAGCTTGTCTTAGTATGACCAAGCAGCACAGACTGCACGGGGCTACACAAGTCTATCAATCTTCGTCTGTTGCACCGCTGCTTGTGCAGTGGTGTAACAAGCCCGGGACTGGGCCCCCACGTGAGATTGTCAGTGCAAGTCCTGCCCATTATAATGCCTGAAAATATTAAACTTACCTTCTCTCAGTAGTTTGCTTGCCTGTCTCTTGCCTCTCATCCTGCCAGGAGCAGAAAAATGCTGTGGATATCAAATGCTTAAGAGAAACAACATAAGAAATAAAGAATAAGAAGATAAGTCAAAAGCTATGGTGTAGGGTATCCATAAAAGTGAAAAGTATACTTAGTGGCTGTGCATGACAGAAATGGTAACAGAATCAGTTAAGGCTGTGTTTGTCTCTGTGGCTCTACAATATCAGCTAAAGACTCCAGCTATTGTACGCATCTCTAGTATAGCACTCCGATTAGTATCAGTTTTGAACTTATAATAATCCATTAATCCCCATTAAAACACACTGTATAACTGCCACATATGTTTGATTTAAGGAGATACGATTGTTAATACAAAAGCACTATAGATTTACATTTGTGTAAACAAACGATTGTCATCAACGACGTGACGATGTGATACTGAGAGCTTTGTTTGCAGATCAAATTCTCACAGTTGTGTCAGTATATGAACATGCAGCTAGAAAGGCAATGATGGCTAGTTAGATGAGAGTACGATATTTCAGATCTCTTTATTCAGGGATCTGTTCTCCAAGGGCCCTAACGCAGTTCTATTAGTTGAGTATAGTTATGCTTGTGGTAGGAGACCCGTGTACATTACTTTCCCATTTTCATCTAATTGAAAAAAAAAAATTCCTGATGCAAATAAAGGGTCTTTCTTGTGAAGAGGTTTAACATTTCAAAATTTATGTTACCGCAGACTATAACAGAGTGTGTCTATTACTCTAATCCCCTTATTGTTACAGCTGTAGTAACATATACAGAGGTTAAGGATCCCACATGGTGTTACATCCTCAGGCCTCTTGTCCTAAAGCCACATGTTGCAGTTTTGGCTTTTGTCCAAAAGCCTGCAAGCAAAGCCTCCTCAAGAAAAATGTGTTGCTGACAACCTGAGCGCAGTACCTCTCGAAAATGGGCTGTTATTGTTCCTAATGGCATGTAGCAGTGTGTTCATGGCCCTTTTGCCTGCAGTGACTGACAGCACTCCAGTCATGTCTGACTGACAGGAAAATAAATTACATAATTTTCCTTCTGGGAAGTGCTGACATTAGACGTCTTTAGTCAAGGGTTTAATAAATGCGACTCTCTGCTAATGTCGGTTCAGACGGTTTCTCAAACTGATCACGCACACGGCAAATACACGTAACATCGTGTCTGTTTGAGCTTGACTTTATTATGTTGCGTGTATTCAAATTCTGACCTCACTTGCAGTACCCTCTCTGAGAAGTCAATTACACGCCTCTGACATTTTCTATGTGAAAGCAGTGAAAAAAAGTACAAATCTGAAAAAAAACCTAACGCCAAGAAATAGCAAGGTGTTTGTGTTACTTTCTACATCACTAAGGGATCTATTTTTTTTAGCTAAATTATATGAAAATTCAATTTAAATTCCTGGATTCTGCAGGCCTTCCTTCATAAACGCAGAAACTTACAACAGTCAGCTAGAACTGAAGAATAAAAAGTAATGTATTAAAAAAAATCACAAAAAAAAAAAAAAAAAAAAAAAAAAAAAAAAAACAAGAAAAGAAGTCCAGTTGTCTTCAGGAGCATTTGGGATTTCCATGAGCTGCATGACTGAGAAAACTACCCGAACAAATTTCTGAACACTCCTGACAGAGGACCGAAAAAAAAAAACAAATGTGCCAGTGAAAGATTTCATTAATGACATGTTGACAACCTTTCCTAATTAAAGTTATCCCATTATTAATCACACCACTTGCCGGTGGATTGTCACCTCACAGAACTCTCATAACCACCTCTGTTTTTGATGATTTAGATCGGCACCGTGTATGCGACGTCATTCAACTCACAGATTGACTGTTTTTCGGTCGCCGGCCCTGGTCTCAGACTCTCCTCCCTCTGTCCTCTGCTGTTGCAGCCGGCCTGTTGTCACATGATGAGAGCCACCTAAGAGACGGTATGCTCTCACAGATCATTTGTCTTAATTAAAATTTAATGAAATGCGGCTCTTTTTACTATTGCGTCTCACAGCTCATAAATGAAACATTGTACTTCGTAGCATTGCTCTCACGTTGCTCCATGCGCAGTTTCACTTAAGACTGCTGCAACAAACGGAGAAACCAGGAAAACCTTGTGTGGCTCAAGCGATGGCTTTAGAAGCCCCGCCCCGTCTTGACTTAATTAATCTTTTAAAGTCTAGGGCTGTTTGTTTTTGTTGCAGTGTGAATGTAACAAATTTTGCATTTAAGGATGAATTGTGTATGACTTTGAACAGTCCTCCACACGTGGGAAACTGAGGATCACATGGACCCGATCTTCCGCCAGATCTCCTAAAGCCGCTATTTATGGATAGCGGGTAGCGGGAGGGGCGTTCCCCCGCAAAGAACGCAATCTTCCACCTTCCTAAACCCGCTATCTCACCTGCGCTACCCACTACATTATACATAGGAGTGGTTAGGGCGTTCCACCTGTTAAACCAATCAGTGCGTCAGTAGCCATTGCCTTTAAGAGCAGGTTGCGCTACCCACAAACTGCTACCCGCAAACCACTATGGAGCATCTTTTCATCCAGATCGGAGCAGCTCTCATGCGCAGCTCATCTGCGACTCTGCTGTAGAGCTTCCTCCTCTTCCTTCCTCCTCCTCCTCTGCACTGATATATACATAAAAATATTTTTACACAGACAATCCCTATCGGCTACCTGAAAGTCCCAGATAGTTGATGCGCCCCAGTAAACACGCTCTGGTCGTCTATTGTTTAACTGACGAGCAAGCCGTTTAGGACGATCTCTGCTATTTTCTCAGGGGTTCAACTGAGGCCAAATCACGTTTTTTTATACAAGAGTTAATTTGAGAGATATGTGACCCATGTGACCAGGTGGCTGCACATTGATGCCATTTGGATGCGCTCTTGTACGCGCCGACATCCGGGTTGCGGGTAGTCAGACCACCCGCTACCCACAAACCTCAACCCGCGATCGCAAGAAACAGAGTTTGCAGGAAAGTGCAAAAGACACGCCCATTGCCACACCTACAAAGCGAGTAAGGGAGTCGGCATAATGGGTAGTGGCTTTAGGGAGCAGAAGATTGCATTAGCGGTTAGCGGAGGTTCCTAAACCCACAGGTAGCGGCTAGTGTTAACGGGTAAGGGGAAGTGTACGATCGGGGCCCAAGTGTCAGGTGTCATTTAAGTATGTGAGAGAGAATTTAACTGGCTGACTAAAGAAGAAAAAGCCAGTCCTCAGTTCCAGGATAGTTACTGACCTACTCGCTGATGTGACCCAGCACCCTCACTTCCCTGACTTCTGAGGAACGAGCCATGAAGTTATTTGTAGCCACATTACAGTGGTCCAATCTCAATTATTAAAAAAAAAAAAAAAAAAAATATATATATATATATATATATATATATATATATATATATATATATATATATATATATATATATATATATATATATATATTTCTGAAGAGCACAGAAAAACCGAGCTGACGCCAATGTAAAGTGCACCGGAGCACTGCTGGCACGGTCCCGAGAGGAAATATTAATCACTAACTAAATAAATGAATGATTGTCTGTGGCGTTCCAAACAGCTGTCACAGTACATCCAAATATAGACTGACGGAAAAGTTCTTAGCAGTGTACCAATTAATAACAGAAACATGCCTCAACCAGCTTGGATCTGCTGGAGTAGAAGGGCTGCAAATCTTTCAGAATTAATATGCCAAAAGCTACATTCAGCCCCCCCTGCCCCCCATCGTCTGGTTGTGATGGATAATTGTCACTCTCCGATTTCTGCAAAACTGATGACTTCTAAATGAATTACACAGTCCACAGAATAATTTCAAAACACAGATTAAAAGCCTTTAAAGAGTGATAACGGTTTCCTGTGTTAATAACTGCAAACAATTCAATTTAAAAAGGTTGAGTTTTTACGTGAATGATGAGGTGAAGACAGAAAATCAGAGTTGTGTTCATGTTGTATTTGTACGAGCTCTATCAGGTAAACCTCTTCAAGGAAACAACCCTTTATGTGTTTTTCTGCATTTAGATTATGTTTTGTGGGAAAAAAAGACCCCCACACTTCAGACTAAAGAGGAGAACCCACTTATAAATCAAACACAATCAACTAAAGCAGGCAGTTTCGTCATCATTAGTGGATTGTTATAATAAATACAGATCACCTTTATAGTATTAGCAATTTTAACCCATACTAGTTTAGCATCAGATTTTATTTGCCTGTGGTGTTGATATAATAATTCCTGCAAGCCTCATCTCATTTTGCATTTTTATATGAACACACCTTATGGAGTCATCGTCGTCCTTTGGGGAGCAGACGATGTGTCGGTGCTGCTGTTGTGGATATGAGCTGGAGCCATAGCAACATCGATGTCTTCATCAACAGTGTAATTTACTGGTGATGCATGGATGAGTCTTTACCTTCATACACACCTTTATGCATCACAAAGGACCTGCACAAGTGTTTCAACTCACCGCCTGTTGAAGATACGGGACAGGACGTACATTTTAGCTTCCTCTCATGTTTGTCTTAGTTTTACAACACAGACACTGACAAAGATGGTCAGATTATGGTTTCACATAAATACATAAAATTAACAAAAACTCAGAATTCCCCTTTTGGTTGTTAGACCGTTTCTGTTTAACTAACCCTCAAAAGTGGACATTTTTCTTACCACACATTTCTTTCTGGTGTGTTAGACTGATTCATTTCTTTTTTTAGTTTTTTTTTTTTTTTTTTTTTTTCCAGCACCCCCAGCTGTCAGCTTTGGTACCAAAACAGCAACAGACATTTTTATTACTGATAGCCTAAAAAGATGGTGAGCAACAGCTGTGTCTATCGTTAATGAGAAACAAACATCGGTAGATGAAAGTAACATTATCACTCTACCTCCAGAAGTGAGGGTTTTTTTTTTTTCTCTGTATTTATATTATTGCTGTCTCCTGAAGTTGATGTTTCCACCACGACAAACCTGCTGATGGACGGTTCATAGGTGTAGCCTCCATGGCGCATCATTTTCAATACATTATCTTATAAAATATTGCAGCATTAATGAAGTTATAGTAATGTTACATCCTGCTATGGCACAAAGTTGGCCTGGACATCTAAAGGCCCAGACTGGAGCAGTGGATGTTACCCACTGCACTATTGTATATCAGAAGTAGTTTTACTGTTGGCTCAAACTATAGTCTGAGGAGTCCAATTATCCAATTTTATCAGATATGACAATATAAATGTAATGATTTCTTCTAACCCACTGACTTATTCTGCATGAATAATTAAAAACATCTACAGAGTAGTACACGCTCACACAGACACTTACTTGGATTTGAAATTCAACAAAGCAACCTGACATGAGGAATCCTGAGGTGGAAGAAGTTTTATGAAGCACAAATTGCCGGTGAGGACAATCAGAGATGATTAAGCTTGATTTAATGAATTTAATCTCCACCTTTGTCTAATATGCCGCCATAACCTTCCTCCCAACTAGCATTTTAATGTTCTTTCCTTACAGCCTTGAACAAATATCAGCCAAATTTAGCCCGACTTCAATATGTCTGCACGCTTTCTTCCATCTGAAAGGGACGAGCCTGGATTGTTCGTGGATGCAGCGGCTGCTTGGCAAGACCTTCATGTGCTTGGAACCTTTTCGCATCATGTTTTTTTTTTTTTTTTTTATTTCAATGAATCTTTAATACAGCAGCTCCCCTCCCTTAAGGTTTTCTGCATTTTTCTGCATCAAAATCTGATATTTGAATGAATAGTCAGGCAAAGTTCAGTGTCCTGACTGGATCAAAATGCACGTGTTGTACAAACTGAGACTTGACTAATTCAGATTGATGTAATTCTTTCAGCAAGCTATGAAACCTGAGGAGTGGTTTGTAAAATCACGATTTGTAAATCGTTTCAATCCAGCAGTGTTGTTTCCTAGAAAATTGTGACGAATATAATGCATTATTCCCCAGAGTGCTCACTGGTGTGTGATTATAAAGAAAAAACACTGGGAGAAAAAAAAAGACTGAATGTATGAGTGACTGAGTGAATAGGAAACAAACTGTAAAGAGCTTTGCGGAGCCTGGGTTAGGCTGAAAGGCGAGATATAACCGGAGACCGTTTTATGTCAAACGTTGGAACGAACATGTTGTTTTATGGAAAGCAGCTGGGAGTCAGGAAGGAAAATATTTAGTGAAAAAAGAAATAGCAGAGTTTGGACTACCTCACAAATAATCAGGTTAGCAGGCAGCAGGTCAGAAACATACAACTGTGTAGTGGGATTATTCATGCAGGCTGCTAAAATACAACGGCTCTGTTACAAAAACACCAGTCTGTGACGCACAAAAAACATCTGATGTGTCGTGAAACAAGAAATAGAAAACTTCAGCTGTAAGAGGGCAGAACTCACTTTCTTCTGGGGCCTTGCAGCCTGCCTCCTCCTGAGCTATGGCTTCCTCCAGTTATTCCAGACAAAACAGACAAGATCACCACTTGCTTTGCCTCCAGTGTTGATCTTTTCCTTGCCTAATTGACGGGAACGTAGCTGTGCAAGGTTCGGCACGTTGACATTCTTCCCCGTTTCGTCCTTACCCTCGCACTAAATCAGCACTTTCTGAATCTGTGGGAGTTCAATTTTTTTTTTCTTTTTTTTTAAATCTGGAAGGTTTCCTATCTTCCAAAACCCCCAAATGCAGCAGTAAGGACCAGTTTTGACTGGTGCTGCCACCTAGAGGAAACCATTTTCCCAGTTTTTACTCCCTCTTCTTTGTCAGAAATGTTCCATTACTTGTCCTCCATGCAGAAGCTTCTCACCACAGGAAACCAAGAAGTATTACTATTATTATTATTATTTTGTTCCTGTTTTGTGTTTTTAATTTTAATGTGAAATGAAATTACAGTAACTATCCGGCTCACAGTTATATGCTTCTGCTAGCTCAGGGGTTCCCAAACTTTTCAACCCGCGACCCCCAAAATAACGGTGCCAGAGACTGGCGACCCCCACTATCCCCGGATGTGACTGAAAAAATAAAATGTGCGCACAGGCCATACGCACAAACACGGGCTTTACGACAACACAAAAGAACAGAGCAGCCTGTTATGATTTTACATATAGAAATTTACTGTTTGATAAAAGCAGAATACCTCAGTCAAAATAATATCTATGTAACATGAGTGCACAGTATTACTGTCATGTGCAAACTTAACTTTAACATTACTTTAATGGTTAATGGTATTAAAGCATCCACTTTGTGATGTTTACTGTGGAGCCGTAACCTGACACCTGCAAATGATGCTATGTTAATCTGTCTTAATCACCTCAGGAAGAAAATCTGTAGTTTTATTTTAATTTTAACTACCATGTTTCATAATTTTTACAACTATGGCTGAATTTTTCTGTATTTTATTTTTTTTTAAATTTATTAGATTTTATATAATATATATATATATATATATATATATATATATATATATATATATATATAAAAAAAGATTTATGGAAATCATTTCGCGACCCACCCCACGGCGTCCCGCGACCCCCCGGGGGGTCCCGACCCCCACTTTGGGAACCACTGTGCTAGCTGATGAAGTTACAGTTTACAGTCATCTCTCTTAGTCTTGTGTTAAATTTCCAAAGACAGTCATGAATCTTGTTTTTGAATAACACGCGTGTCACTGTGAAGTTGAACTGTGATATAAAATGCAATCAGTTTATCACGCTATCCCATTAGTCATTTGAGTTCAGTTTTGTTGTAACTAAAAAGATTACTGATAGGCTCCTGATTCTAATCTTGTGTAGCGCCTTTTTTTTTGGAGACTGCATGTTCTCCCTGTACCTGTGTGGGATTCCTCTCACTGTCCAAACGCATGCATGTTAATTAGATTACTGGTCACTGGTTTATCATACCTGTGACTATGATGGTGTACACTGTAAAAAAAAAAAAAAGAGGGTCTTCAAACAAGATAAAAACACTACAACTAAGGAAAAATGTACTCAAAATAAGTAAAAAAAATCTGTCCATGCAGCAAGATAATTTCACTTGGTAAGATTTCTTAAATTAAGATTGTAGGAACACTTGTTTCTAGATTTAAGAAAGGATATAATTTGTTATTGAATCTTAAAACAAGATTTATTTTGATGAGGAGAGGAGATGAGGAGGAGGAAAAATGTAATACATCTTATTTTAAGTGTTAATTGTCTCATTTTAGGATTCCCTGCCTGTTAAAGACAAAGACAAATAATTATTAAAACAAAAAAAAAAAATCTAACGCTTTTAAATGTAAGTTTTTTTTTCTTGGTAAGAACCAAATAATTTGCAGTGTATGGTTGCTTTTTCTTTGTGATGTCCCAGTGTTAGAAAGCTGTCCTGCGTGGACCCACCTCTTGACCAATGGCAGATGGAATAAACTTCAGTCCCCTTCATCCTGAAAAGAAAGAAGTGAGTATAGAGTCATACAAAAAAAAATGTTCCAATAAAGGAAATGTAGGAAAGCAAAAATAAATGGTTCCATTAGAGTTCTAAAACTTGTTCAGGGCTGTACTTTGAAAGCAAAAGTTGTGGTACATTAGCAGACTGACTCTCTAATCTTTCACCTTCTGTGTAGCAAAAATGTGACTTCTGTAAACAAAATCCAAGTTCACCGAGTTAAGATTATAAGTTGTTTGAATATATGTTACATGCTTCATATAGTGTCGAAATCTTCATTGCTTTAAAAGCTTATGGGAGTATAAGTTTTGGGTTAGAGTGAACGTTTTCACCATTGTGGACCTGGACTGTCTGCAGCTGAGCAGACGGCTGCTCACCGACAATAATACTGTACATGTCATCTTCACCGTGAGCTTCTGTCAAAGGAGGTGGAACCAAACAGCCAAGTTCATGCCTTCTTTAAGTTTCTTGGCACATGATGATCTGGCAGAGACTCTCCCTGTTTAAAATGCATCAGGTTTGTCCAAGTACTTTGTTATGCACAGTGGCTGGAGGGAGGACCACTGGAGCAAACCCTTTGGTTCCTTTCATTTCATTTACTTTCAGGAAGGGTGAAGGGTAAAGGCAGTGGATTGATGAAACACAGTTACCCGGCTCTCATTGTTTTAAGGGGTGTCTGAATGTGTTCACATTTCTCTTTAACTCTGAGCACAGGGGGAAATTATAATTAATCTGTTAATGACAGTCGGGGCTGTCATAAGCTCGGGGAGTGTATAATAAATTGCTGTAATAAAAATTAAGATTGCATGCATCATTGAGGCCTTCAGAGGGTTTGTTTAATGTAGTTACAAAAATGGTAGCAGCTGATATGGCGTCCACTGCTCTACCAGGAGAACGCTAATTTCTGACTGACACTTAACCTGCTGTAGCTCAACCACAGCTGAGGGAGGTGAGAAAACAAACCTAATGAGTTTTTCTGCGTCCCATTTTGAAAACTACTGAACTGGATGGCCTGGTTTGTTCCAAAGGGCTAAGAATTTAAATGAAAGGAGAATTTGCATTCTACATCAGGAAACTAATTAAATGAAAATTCAAAAATGCATGTAAAAAAAAAAAAATTTTCCGAGGGGAATGGCCATTGTTTCTGAAGGACAAAGTGATAATCAAATATCTAAGTGATAAAACAAATCTCCAAGGGCTTTGAAAAGTCATGTACCGGGTAAAGTTTATTCACTTGTTCCTCTGCTCTTACTTGGAGCTTGAAACATGCTGACTCATACGTTGCACTCTGATGGCCAACAGCGTCGCTCTGGTAGAAGAGGACCTCCTTGTCTTTGATGAGACAAAGCTGCCTCTGTGGCCCAGGTCCCATTAGTGAGGAGGCCTTGACCTCTGCCCTGCAGCGAAGGAACAACATCTCAGCCAATGTGGCACAACAAAGAATTATGGTTTTTAGTCATTTATTATTTATTCATTTCAGATTTTTGGTAGGCCCCCTCTTGTGGTTGTGGGAGAACATATACCGTATATACCCTGTAGCTACCCTTCAAAAGTCTTTTTTGCAAGTCCATGTTCTTACCTTCAGTTTTGATCAGCTGACACTTCGGACAAAAGTTGGCTGACGAGTTTCCTGTCTCGTCACAGTGGCTGTTTCTTCTCTTCTGCCCTTTTTAACCAGAGATATTTGTCAAGAAAGACACTGGGAACCTTATCTTTGGTCGTGTTGTTTAGGACACAGAAGGCCTCGTTTGGGTTTTAGCCCGCAGGCGAGCTGGTATATCGCACTTGTAGCCCGACACCAGTTGACATAGCATAGTTCTCGAGGTCACTCTACAAAAACATTGCTCTCTTTCTCAATGAAGCCACCAGACAATAGCTATATTTTTGTTGACAGACAGGCCGTGGGGCTCTAATTGAGACTAGCCTCTCTTGGGTGGATTTTGCAGTGAACTTTAGAGCAACGCAATGCTTCCTGTCCTGATGTTGAACTTAACAAGCACATTGTCCTGCTGAGGACAAAGTTGAACCCATCTATTCTATTAGCAGACTACAAGTCAGAGGTTACGAGTTAGTTTTTCAACTAATTTTATGTCAAATTTGAACTTAATTAGATATTTCTAAAAACTCCCAGCTCATTTTAAGACGAATGAGCACATTTTTTCATACATATGTTCTTAGACACCGAGGTGTGATCTAAGCAGAGTCACGACAACATCTATAAGTTGTACTCCATCTTAATGGGTTAAGAAATGAACATCTTCAGCATGTTGGGACAAAAATTTGTGACATCCCACAAGATATCGAATCTGTTGTTTCATATTTGACTTTTCACTCATGCAGGAGGATGTAAAAATACCAGTCCAGGGGTAAAAAGTTTCATTACGTTTCAGAAAACCGTGTTTCCTGGTTTTAACTGGTGAAAAAGTCTGCACTGGGTGGTGGGAGTCGGTTTGGCAGTGGAATTGAACCTGTAAAGCAGGAGACTTGGCCTCATACTTTTCACACTTACTTTAGACCTAAACTAGTATAAACTCTTTATCAGGCTGTCAGGTTTAGGCACTAAAAAATACTTGGTTGAGGTTGATGGAAAAAAAACATAGCTTGCTGTGAAATTAACATAACCACACAGCATTTGCTCTACATAAGAAATCTCTTTTTTTTCTGGCTTATTGGGTAACAAATGCCATTCCATCTAAGACACAAACATGCAAGTATGACGCAGAACTCCAGATGAAATACATCACTTTGAAAAAACTTACTGAGTGTCATAAAAATCAAGAAAAATGTTTTCCATGTTATTTTATGGTTTAACTTAGAAGGGTTAGAATAAAGCCTTTGGCCAGCGCACATTTTAAATACAGTATCTCTTTGAACCAAACCTGAGAACTGGACCTCAGCCAGCTGAGAACATAAAACCAGATGTCTTGCCATAGTGAGAGAGACTGATATTAAAACCCACAACTGAAGCATCTATTGGTCTCTGTTGTGCACTGTCGGAGCGCTTAAGTATCATATGCAGCTAAGCATCGATGTATAACCATCACATTGTCTGTACTGGTCACTGGGGGTTTATGCATGCTGCATGTGTAATCATAGGCCTCCTCTGAAATGTGGATCACGCATTTCACTATAATTTCATTTTTGTCAGTGTCACAAATTACTGAACCATGTTTAAGTGCAGTTATATTAAAACTTGTTGTTTTTTGTTTTTTTTTTACTTTATTTTCAATTTCAATTGAGTTGCCAAAGCCAAGTTACTGCTAAAAATATGATATAATATAATATATTAAGAAGTCTCCACTAAAGGTTAATGGACTGGATTGTGAAAATAAAAGGCCAGCCCTCTGTTTAATCATAGCCCTTCTCCCGAGTCATGTCTTTGCTGATGGCGAGCATACATTTTTCTCATTTTCTTATCTTTGTGTGAATCGTGGTTGGAGGCACTGGGGTCACATTAGTGCTGACAATGCTGACAATAACCTTGAGATGAGTATCGTCTTTATTATACGCATATGATCATATTAAGGGTGTTTTTTTCTTTTCCTTTTTTTTTAAAAGTTGATATTATATTAATGACAGATATTTGATTTTGTGGCTCTCTTATCTATTAGACACTTTTCATGTGACAGTGTCACAGATCCCAGCCCCCAAAAATATGACTTGAGGTTAAATGTACTGTGTCTGTCTTGTCATTGCCTTGTCATTGTGGCCCATAATTAACAGGACCTAGAATTTTCACCACCTCGAGCTGGACCAATACATTTTGGCAGAGGATTTGAGCCGTAGGTGTGGCCTAACTCAGACCAGATTCCCCAAATGAAACTGCACAAATCTCTTCATAGGCATTACAGTATCTGGCTTGTCTGTGCCTGGCTGTTCCCACTCTCTGCCTTACCTCCTGTGACATTTGGTGTTGCTGTTCTAGCAGGGATTGTGTTTGATGGGGATCTGGTGCAGGCATGTGATGAATAAGTCTCTCCAAGGGTCCTTCAAGGTGTCTTCCCAGCACCAGCTGAAGTCCAGCCTGTGGTTTTGTGGTGGGTGGTGTTAATAGCGAACCGAATCCCAGACAACCGCTTATCCCAGTCCTCATGTTGATCTCCAATGAAGGATGACGTAATGATTTTCAGAGATGATTCCTTTTCTATGAGGTTGATCTGGGGGTACTAGCTGGTTGTCATCTTCTGTATGACCTCCTGCTACTTCTCACAGAGGTCTGTGATGAGTTGACGAGTAAACTGAGGACTTCGGTCTGAAACAAGGTATTTTGGACCACCCCATCTGGTGAATATCTCATCTCTCAGAATCTGGCAGAGATGGGGGGGGTCTTGCTATCCTCCACTGGGAGCAGCTCTACCCACTTGGGGCCTGATTTACTAAAGGTTTGCGTGCGTAAAAACGTGTGCAAACTTGACATCACCCGCAAACCAATGCGCAAGCTGATTTACTAACAGCGTGCAAAGAGGACTGCGCCTCTCAAATCAGCAAAATAGCACACGCTGTTCATTTAGTACTTTTGCCGTGATGAATAATCAATATGGGGCGTACCCGCCAGAAAGCGCAAAATACTGGGAGGGGAAAATGCAAATAGGTCCATTTACCACGCGCAATGAGATTTACCAACCCTGAAAGTAATTGCGGGGATTGTGATTGCGTCTGTATTTAGTACGTTCGAAAGGAAGGTGCTAAACTGCCCAGCATTACGCACCGATGGCTGCTGTTATTGTGGCAAGGAGGCGACATCGCCAAAATCAAAGAATACGCAGAGAGAGAGTCTTTCGGACTCGTGTAAATTTGTTTGCACATGCAAAAGGAGAAATATTTTATTTGAATGTTAAATCGAGTATTATTCAGCAAAAGGTTGCCACAGGAGGCACCAGGGTTTCCGTTGTCTGGTAATTGCTGGACTTTGTCTGGTAAAATATGCGGAAGTCCGGGATTTTATAATCTCTCCGGTCAAAATGTCCGGTGAAAATACTCCTCCCAAGCACAATTTCAGTTGTAATAAAATGGGTTATTTCCACATCATTTTATGAAAAACGCCTCGGGATTCTCCCAGAGGAGCTGGTGGAAGCGGCCGGGGGATCTGGACCTCTGAAGCTGCTGCCCCAGCGACCCGACTTCGGATAAGCGGAAGCTAATGGATGGATGGATGGATGGATGGATGGATTTTATGAAAAAACATATACTTTTTTTACGAATGAGTAGTGTGTGAGGACGAGTCGGCTCCAGCCACAGCTCCACTCATTGATGCCACAGCTGCGCGCAGAGACGCATCTCCGTCATGACAGCGCTCCGCGGTTATGGAGGCTTGAACTTCTCAACGGCCACTTAACCACCCGTCTTGTTTGCCGAAGTTTTATTAAAGGCCACTTTTTCTTTAGTTCCTCGCCTTATATCTTGCCACCTTCTTTTAACCTCATCTGCCGTTCTTTTTGTCTTACCAACTGCATTTATTCCATCGCACATTTTCTGCCATATTGCGTTTCTTTTGGTAATGTTTAAATTTCTTTGCTTTAGTTCATGAATGTGTTTATTTGCCTCTTCCACTAATATCTCTAACTCCAACTCGTCAAATTTCATTTTGCGCTTGCGTCTATCCTGCTTTCCATCCAGACTCTCCATGGCGCAAACCGTAAGACACGCAACACCTCATTTAAATACTGCGGTTTGCACCCGTTATCAATTGCGCGAGCATTCTTAGTTGATCACCCGCAAAACACACAACAACAGCACGCGCAAACTTTTTCAGTGCACACGCAATTTAGTACTCTTTATTTAGGATCTTAGTAAATCAGGCCCTTGGTGTTATAATCTACCACCACTGGTAAGTAAATGTTTCCTTTCATGTTCTGACAGAGTGGACCCATAAAGTCCAGTCCCAGCATGTGGCCAGCCTCTTCCAGTTTCTGTGACAGAATCTTCTGCATGAAGGTGTAAATGAAGTCTGTGTTTAGTACGGCTTCTCCTTGGAGTCCTTGGATTCCTTGTGTGTCAACGGATACAACAAGGAATCTTTCCAAGATTCTAGAGAAAATTGTTACAGCGCAGCTAATAGACCACCTTGAGAGTAATGGTCTTATTAACAATAAACAGTTTGATTTGAGACAAGAATATTCAACAGAAATGGCTAATTGCTACTTTACAGAGAACATTTAGAGAAGTCTAGACAGCGGTAATGTTGTAGGGGCCATATTTATAGGCCTCAAAAAAGTATTCGATACAGTGAACCACAACGTACTCCTGAACAAACTCACCACTTTTAACCTCTCTCAACATGCTATAGGCTGGTTTGCATCATACCTGGAGCACAGAGAACAAAGGGTCAAAGTAAACACTGAACTTTCACTGCCGTTAACATCAACTATGGGAATTCCACAGGGCTCAATTTTGGGTCCTCTTCTCTTCAGTTTATATATAAACGACCTGCCTACCTGCTGTCAGTGAGTTAACTGTCAAATGTATGCTGACGACACAGTTATTTATGTGTCAGCCAAAACTCCAAACACAGCAGCTGAAATCTTAACTAAGGAGATGGAAAATGTATCCTGCTGGCTCAAAGACAACCATCTCACTTTCAAAATTTAAAAAAAAAAAAAAAAACAGTATCTATGTGCTTCTCTATAAGAGGGAAAAGCCACCTGTTCCATCAGAATACACCAGGATATTATAGACAAAGTTAATGAATTTAAATTTTTGGCATCTTAGACTCTCGGCTTAAGTTTAACAAACATATTAAGAAACTCACTACAACACTACAAACAAATCTTAAACTGTTTTAGGATGAGATAAGGCATCACATACCCAATAAGGCAGCCTTATTGTTCTTTCATGCCATGATACTCTCTCATCTGTCCTACTGCATCACTGTATGGAGCCAAGCCTCCCAGACAACAATCAAACCTATTCTATCATTATACAAACAGGCATTAAAAATATTGGATCAGAAACCAACAATGTGGCATCACTGCTTAATAGTGAAGAAATATAACCTCTTAAGCTTTGAGAATTTTATGACGTTATCTTTTCTTAAACACATTTTTAAATGTGCAAAAAACCTAGCCCCTGCTGTACTATGTCCTTTTGTAACAAAAATAAGCACAAGAAGGGTGGCCACCAGGGGAGCAGTGAATGGCAACTGTATAGCAGAGGGGCACAAAACCAGTTTTGGCCAGTCAAATTTTTCAGTAATTGGGACTCAACATTTAACAGAAAAGTTAAACACTGGCTGAAGGAAAACCAAAAATGCAATCATGATGACAGGCAATAGACAACATACACATGCACACACAACATATATTGCCCACACACACATGTTGTATTGTTTGTCTTTTTTGCATAAGGTTTGGTGCAATAGGAGGCATGTCTTAAGCTGCTGTTATGTCTGACTCGTTCATCTTCATCCACATATGGTTTTTATTTCAGACACAATGCCTGAGAGTCAAACCCAAAGCCTCTCAAACATCGACTCTGACATGTAGTTGGTCCTCCACCTTCATTAGTTTGTCAGTGGGCAGAAAAACTCAGCCCATTTGTGAATCGTTGCCTCCTCTGCTGTCAAACAACTCGGCAGAGTCTTTCCGAGCAGTTGACGATGTGGCAGGGAGTTCCACATCAGTCAAGTGCCTCAGTGATAAGAAGTTCTCACATTGCTTAAGAAAGTTCAGCACATTTATGGTGTCATGGGATTCCCCAAAGGTTGGGCACCGGAGGTTTAGCAACAAATGAAGGAGTGTCTGTCACATTACCAGGGGTGAGCTCACTGACATTTAGTACCCAGCTGTTTTATGGAATTATTTACAAATAGTTTAAAATTCTCAAATTTCTCATCTAAGCCAAAAGCTTAGATTTTGCCAAAAGCAAAGATTTTGCGTACGCGCCTACATGTATGTACATATACATGTACATGTACATCCACATCGCGGTTTTCATCATTCACGAAGGGGTCACAGCTCCCATTAACCGGGAAGTGTGGGGGATTACTGTATACATACAGTCATGGAAAAAATTATTAGACCACCCTTGTTTTCTTCAGTTTCTTGTTCATTTTAATGGCTGGTACAACTAAAGGTACATTTGTTTGGACAAACATAACGATAACCACAAAGATTGCTCATAAGAGTTTTATTTAAGAGCTGATATCTTACCATTTTCCATGGTTTACTTGATTATAACCTAAATCACTTAAGTTTTTACATCAATAGCTATGGCGTTGTACTGCCAAAAACACTGCTTTTATGCATTCAGTGTTTTCTTTTCTGTCTGTTTTAGTCACATGATGACGTTTAGTAGTACCAGGTATTAAAATGAACAAGAAAGTGAAGAAAAAATGGTGGCAAAAAAAATGGTTTCCATGACTGTATACATATATGGGCTGGGCAAGATAACACATTATTATTCGCATTAACTCCTTACTTTATTAACGGCGACATTTATTTTAATCGCGCATTAACGCATGTTGTTTACATGTTTTTGTTTTGAAAAGTCTGTTACTGGCTGCTGCAAAACCGAAAAAGAATTGATGAAAAAACATGCAGAAAAGCTCAAACAGACATGGAGAGCGGTAAAGTTACAGAACTTTTACATTGGACATTTTCATTTTAAAGTTCTCCTAGATGGCGGATTCAACAGAAACAAGGCTATTTGTAACCACTCCCAAGCTGAACTCCCCATTAAATGTTTCTGCTGTTACATCAAAAATTGCCTGTTTTAATGTTCTGATTGTGGCTCAGGATTTTGTTGGTAGACTTTTTTTTATTTTTCATTTAAAAAAAAGGATAACATTAATGCCCTGGCAGTAACAATAAGCTTTATTTTATTTTATATTTTTCCTAAGATGAGACTCACCCAAAATATGTGTAACTGACAAGTATGGAGCCCCGTTTGGGTCATAATTCAATGAATAAATGAGTCTATTATTATGAAATACAGGCGTTTATTATTATGAAATATTTCCCATTATTATGAAATGCATGTTTATTATTATGAAATATTTCCCATTATTATGATAATGGTTTCCTTTTTCATAAGAATGAGCTTTTACATAATAATGGATTCGTTTTTCATAAGGATGAGCTTTTACATAATAATGGCTTTGTTGTTCATAAGAATGATTTGTGTGTCAATCACAGCAGAGAGGGCGGAGCCATTTATGTGATTGGCTGCTCTTTCATTCAGGCATAACCAACAGAACAGTGAATATCGATAGTGGGCGAGAGGTATAATGTATATACTCCATGGCAGTAGGTTGCAGAATGCACCTCAGTTTACGGTTAAAAGTTGACATCGACTAAGAAACGTAGCGCAAAATGTAGGGAAAACTTGATTTTGACAGAATGGCAACAGGTGAAAGATCCTTTTCTGACTTACTCCAAGAGGTAGCCAACAGGCTCGATGCGAGTCTACTGCATGAAGAAAGGATCAGCCAATGAGCGTGCAGGTCAACCACTGGTCCCGCCCAGTGGCAAAATGTCATTATTATGTAAAAGCCCATTCTATGAAAAATGAAGCCATTATGTAAAAGCTCATTCTTATAAAAAAAAGGAAGTAATTATGTAAAAACTCATTCTTAGATAAAAAAAAAGACATTCTGAAATAACTATTATGCATTAAACTAAGATTAAATAAATAAAATAAATAATTACATTTTTTCATAATAATGGGAAATATTTCATAATAATAAACATGTATTTCTTAATAATGGGAAACATTTCATAATAATGGATACGTATTTCATAATAATAAACGCCTGTATTTCATAATAATAGACTCATTTATTAATTGAATTATGACCCAAATGGGGCTCCATACACAAGTGCTGATGTTAAAAGTGTTTGGAAAACAAATGTTACTGCACTTTAGTAAATATGGCAGCAGGACATTTAAAATAATAGTGACATTTACACTACTTTTGAATTCATCACTTGATTTTGCGTATACAATGTGATTAATCGTGATTAATCAGAGAAATCATGCAATTAATCACAATTAAAATTTTTAATCCTTATATATGATATATATATATATATATATATATATATATATATATATATATATATATATATATATAATGGACTGATCATGATTATCTTTATTTGCTACTGCTTAAAGGCTTAAGAAACTTTTTCTTTAAGAGCTAGCTCTTTTGTTTTTGTTTTGCTTTGCTTTTTTGAGCCTATTGCTCCCAGGACTCTCACAACAATTATCACCCGCTTGTCTCTCAGCTTGGCTGATTGACTTTGTATTTACCTTTTTGTGTTTGCTTTTTGTTTATTGCTTGTTATTTTTCACTGCAAAAAAACAATTATAGACCAAAAGGAGCAATGGGCTTGATTATCCAAATTAAATGAAACTTAATAATGCCCGCTGAAATGATTAATAGGGGGAGGAACACTAGACAAAAATGTTATGCGCATGCAGATTACAGCTTTGTTTGGTAGATAAACAGTGTCCTACGGTGTTTTTTTTTGCAACAGGAATTTTGTGTGAAACATGTGGTGAAAGGAAAATTACAAAAACCATGGAAGAAAAGTTCCAAAAGGAGAGAAACACTTTTGCAATTACACATATTTTTTGTAATTTTGCATGTATGTTGAATTGCAAAGTTGTTTCTATTAGTTGTTGCTCTAATAAAACTTTAACCATACTATAAAAATAACTCAGTTGGGTGTGCTACATACAAGGAGCCTTGCTGCCAAAACACCAACACCACCTCCGGCACACATTCACTTTTCATACATTCTGGGAAAATATAACATCTCGAAATAATAACCTATCACTTTATTACTAATAACTAGCTGATCCTCACTCACAGTTTGCACTTTCTGCACGTGGTGCATCTGCATTTTGGAAACATACCTGATAATGACCAAACATTCATTCACTGATGCCCTTCACCTTGGTATTGTGTGTAAAACCTGTGAAAATTGCCTGGAATGTGGCACGCTGTGTGTCAGAAGCCATCTTGCAGAGAATCCCTCACCCACCTTGGAGCGCAGCCTGTGGAACTGATGAGGTGAAGAGCATTGCTCCGCAGCTCCATGCTAGTAATCACGGGACTGAAGAAACACATACATCATCCGCCACACAGGTTGGCATGGCGAGTGAAAAGCCTTCACATCACGTAAGATGTTGGACAAATGATGGCCATACGAGTGTGTTTGTCTCCCATCTTCCGTCCTCAGATGGCTGGTGCTGGTTCAGTCAGTCCGGAAAAGCTGAGCACTTGCTCTTCTCCCTCCCCCAGCCCACTGCTTTTGCTCCCTCTTCCTCTTTCCCTCCATCAGTCTTTTGTAGCACGTCCCTTTTATTTTTTTTTTTCGCCTCTTCTCTGCAGGAGGTTTGATACTGGCAACGCAGTTAGCGTCTTCCAAGGAAATAACAGTGGAAAGCGTGACATAAATTATTTGCCAATTGTTTGACACATGCAGGGCATTGTCCTTGCTATAATCATCAGCACTCTGTCACCTGAAGGTATGAACGGTGCCATTGCTGCTTTGTGTCTCTCTGTTAAGCCTCCTGAGCTGCTCATTTCTCCTGCTTTCTTCAGTATAAAGTATTCAGTACACCAACCATTCAAGTTGGAAGAAGGGAGCATGGAGGAATGAACATTATCATGATTAATTTTTAATGCAAAAATTATAAATGTGTCAAGTGTTTAAGCAATACATTCATTCTTCAGCTGTGTCATTTTCCCAAGTTGGAAAACAGGCATTTTTTTCTAATTTTTGCATGGTTCGTGTTGTTTTGCATTTGAAGGAACATTAAAAAAACACAAAAAAAAAAAAAAAACATGAACATTTGACTGTTGTTGATGGATTGGAAGAATTTTCATGTCATGAACTCAAGAGAAGAAACGGAGTCAGAAAACCACCAGACCAGATCCGATAACCTCGTTTAAATGGCACTATAGAGGATGTACAGATTTTATCTTTTTTCTTTTTTTCCAGTGCTTATATCATTAAAATTCCATAGCTTTTCAAAGCAAGCGTCACTAATATTATGAATGCTTTATTAAGTGACTCATGGCGTCAGGATCTTGTGACATTGACGTGCTTCTTTATGACTTGTCATGTTATATGTATAATATATAGTATATATAGTATATATATATATATATATATATATATATATATATTATATATATATATATATATATATATATATATATATATACATATATATATATAAATTTATAAGCACATGAAACATACTCTGCATCCTCAGTGGAGTCACCATTGAACATGGCCATGGGGGTTTTGAATATCTAAAACTATTAGACAGTTTCTTTAGCAATGGAAAGGCTAAAAATGAGGAAACATTAAACACCATCATGCAAAATGATAACAGACACAGCTGGATCTGCACAGGCCGGCTCAGCAGTCTACAATCAGAAATGAATGACATCTACCATCACAACAGAGTTTCCAGTCTTATTTCCCTAGGCAAAGAAAGCCAGCGCTGTGCTGTTTGCAATTTCATTAAAACAAAACGGTAGCTGCACATGTCGGGAAACAGAAGAAAATGAGATTTTAAAAAATAATGTTAGTTTATGTGTGTGAGTGTTTATTTTCAAAGAGACTGCCAAAGTCAGTATGAAGCACATATTAGTTAGCCCATGCAAAGAGTATTGTTATTAAAATGCAGATGTTGATGCATTGCTGTTCATATGTAGACTCCTGCTGTAAAGAGGAACATCTCCAAGAGGCTCAGGCGCATATAGCGTGCACAGTACACGACGCATCGTAGTGCATGGATATGAGATACAGAGCTGGATCAATATATGATTTAGCCAGACGAAGAATGATGTGCAGCCTGGAACAAGAAAATACAACAAGAGACGAAAACAGTCCCTCCTCATGAAAAATGCTCATTATCAATGGGGGAGGTGTTTTGTCTAGATGTAATGAGATGCTGTCATGCTGTGGTACAGTGCAGAACAAGCAGAGCCACCCCTATGCAGCCTGTACCATTCTATAATGTCCTTGCCCTTGATCAGTTCCCGCTGCCTTCAATTGTAGTGAAAACCCATTATAAATTAATCACCCCGTCTTGCAATTTGCATAAAACACACACAGCACCATTTCCATTCACCTCTGTCTATGAACTGGATTAGGAGAAACTGCATTAAATGGAACAGTGAAGAAAAGGAAAAGCCGGCACGTAGCAAGAGGTGGTAATTTGGTGGCAGTGGCACCGGAGCAATTCCTGTAAGCTGTATAATTAATGCGTGTCTTGCAGCCACACGTGGGGAACATAACAGCACATTGCATTGAAGAGCAAAATGAAACGAGTTTCTCCACTCCTTTTAATTCTCCAGCTGGGTATGACGTGAGCGTGTGAGCAAAAATGTTAATGTTTTTGACAAACAGAATGATGAGATTCCACAGACATTTACATCCCATGTTTACTTTGGCTTCACAGTGCGCTGAGATGTGCACCTGCTCACTCAAATTCTAACAGATTTGCCCTGGAGTGATGAGGTAATCAGCTATCTGAAAATGCCTGGCGATAACTCAGACAACAAGGAGCCAGCCTTGACAATAAACTTAACTGAAAGACTGAAGATTGATCACAGAGTTCTTCATTTAGACAAATACAACTTTTAGGAAAAGGCAATTCATCTGATCTGTCTCAGTGTATTTTCCCTACGAATTAGCAAAAATAGGATGACCATCCCTGATTTAGATTAGAAAGAATAGAACATTAATCATGTTTTTACATTGTCAAAACAACATGTAATATCTGCCACGCAAACTTTATCTCAACTTTCAAAAAGTGCTGTAATCTGTACGATCTGGTTAGATGTCCCATAGTCAATCTTTTTTTTCCACTCTTGCCACTTGCCTGCGAATCACGAGCAAGAAGTGAACGTTTCATCAAAAGCAAGTAAGCTGTTGCACTCACAGATGTTAGAGGGAGTTCTCGATGCGACTCAAATGCATAATGTCTTTATTTTCCCCCTCTGTGCTCCTACGTCCCTAAACATGTTTCACAAGCTTACATTTCCTCAGGCAATAATGTTTCTCTGTTATAAAACTATTAACTAAAATATCTGAAGCCAGTGGGATAAAAATAAAGAAAAAAAAAAAAGGGGGGGGGGGGGGGATAAGTGCATGCAGTATAATTATGGAGTGATCTGGCTGCTTAATGGACAGCAGGCTTGTAAAACTGCCTGCCCAACAGTCTAGTTTGGCAGAGAGAAGCCTACATTAACAGCACAACAGTAGTTATTCTCCCAGTGCTTTCCTAAATGTCACAGTTTGCATTTGTCAGATTGCAATGTATCACTTAGAGGGGGGTGATGGGAAACCCTCCAAGAGTAACCTTGAATGGCAGCCAGTCGGCACGGGACCAATGGCTTCCCATTCCTCTGCCTCGCTGCACTGGCGCTGCGCTCTACAGTATATTTAAAGACATGCCAACACCCAAGAGGAGGAGAAATAGCACCTGACCCCTTGAAACTGATACCCTCGAAAGCAAGGGAGAAGGGAAATTGTTTAATGAAGATGGATCACAGTGATGGCTTTACATTTCATTTCTTAACAGCAGGCATACGGCTTTATTACAGCCAGTCCTCACCTTTGTCCTCTCCTCCTCACACGAGCCACTCAGGAGCCTCTGCGCGCTCGCTTTAGTTTTTGGTTTTAATGCCTGGTTTTGGAAGGCATTTGCGTGTATTCGTGTGTCTGTGATTGGGGGGGGGGGGGGGGGGGGATGATCTGCTGCTTCTTGAATGTAAAAATCTGCCTGCGTTGTGGAACTTGCTTCATTGGCCAGTCAACAGGGAAATGTTGACCATTCAGCTCACTTCCATCTGGCCACATTCCTCCTGGTTTAGCTGCTCTGTGAGGTCTCCTGTGAAATGATGTCCTCTATCAGCACTGAATGTCACAAACCCAACACCATTACTGCAGAATAGCATCCCCACAGACGGCATGGAGGAGAAGAATTCAGATGGTTTTTTTTTTTTCCCTATATATCTCACTTGTTGTGGCCAGAACACTATGCACTGATAGTTAAACACTCGTTAAAAATTGTGTAGATAAAGGCAGAAGTGTGTCTAAGTAAGTGAGATAGATTGGAAATCTAATCTGGTTTGTCTTGAGCACCAGATCATGTAAACGTTACCTGCGTTGATTAATTAGCTTTTATTATTGTTGTCTTAATTTGGCAAATTCTGATCAATATGTTATCTTTTCATTGTTTCTTTTTTGTACTCCTTGTCTTTATTGTTGCTTTATTGTACTTATTTTCTCACCATAAATAGAAAAGAATAGACTTCAAGCATCCCATGTGAGCATTCTTATTGGACTTCATTCTGTCATGGCCTGGTCGGCCATGGTCAGCCCTGTGTGTGTATGTCTGTGTCAAGTTGGCGTCTCTCCCTGTCTTTAGTTGTTCCTGTTTTACTTTGAAAGGTCTGTCTTGTCTTCATTGTGTTCTGCTTTGCTTCCTCCCTCTTGTTACCTTGATTCCCTGCACCTGCCTCTTCGTTTGTTCCTCTGTGTATTTAAGTCTTGTCATTTCCCCCTGTCCTCTGAGGCTCCATTTGGTCTTTGTGGTATGTTGCGTGTTCTGCTGTTCCCCTCTCATTGTCCTTCTCCTGCAATGTCAGGAAGTTAAGTTAAGTTGGTACTTCTGTATTTTTGTGTTTCTTGAAATTTTGGATTTTTGCATTTGTTGATTTTGGATTCCTGTTTTTTTTTTGTGTGTGTTTTTGTTAATAAACCCCTTTTTGTGTTGTACTCCTGCTCCTGGGTCTTCCCTTAACATCAGCACAACATGACACATTCTTTGGGGAACATCTGTTTTGGTTTCCATGGCAACTCATTCTCTACTTGGAAAAACATTTCACTCAAGAACCAAAAAGAGCCAGTCGTAGCGAGGCGACGGTACAAGAAATACTGTTGAACAAACAACACTGTTAAACACTGTTATAAACAGTAACATCACAGCCTCTGTTTCTGAGCTGATGACGGATCATAAAAACCCTGAGAAACGAGGGACCTGATAACGGCTCCGCTGACAAAAAAAAACAAGAGATCTGCCTTCAAATTTTCTGTAAACCGACCTTCGTCTGTCATTGTTGCACACTGTGAGTCTTGTTCATCCAGGTACAGCTGGTTGTAAACAAAGTTTAAATGTGAGAAAATTATTACATTTTCCACTTTGTTTACCCTGAAAAGTGTCCCAACATTGTGGGGTAACACTTGTTTTTTTGTGTTTGTTTGTTTGTTTGTAGTCAGGCAGGGACAGCTCTGCTGATGGAGGATGATAGCAATGATAGCATAGGAGGATGGTGGCAACCACAAACACCTTCATCACCCCACAGATTCCGATAAGTCTGCCGAGCCATTTCCCCAACAGATGGTGGAGTGATGGGCATCAAGCGAGTGCTTTAACTCGTGGTGTGGATCAAGATAACTTCTGATGAAACTGGGGAAGACTAGTATTGGCAGAGGAAGTGTCCTCAGCATCCCCACTTCCTATGCAGCTGTGAAAACAATACATGGACCTCTACCGCTAATAAACTGCAACCTGAGTTCGTCGGGACGCTTCTACGCTACAATAAATCACTGCTGTACCACACCTGTAGCAGGAACATGCAGGTATATTTTTCTTACACACACAAGTGAGACGTGCTTCCACAAAACCAGTTTATCTATGGAGCCCTCAATGCAGATTTAATTCTTATTTATGTATTGTTAACAACTATAACAAGAGTCATTTTATTGACTGATTATCGACTTTTAGTCTTTAAGAGACTTTTATAGACCTTCTTCAGTAAGTCCCAACAGCTTTTTTTTTTTTTTTTTTTTTTTGGGGGGGGGGGGGGGGGTGACTCCAAACTCTTTTCCAACACAAAGATATTCAAGTTGTTTTGATCAACTGTCTGGAAAACCAACCGGCAGATCAGTGAGCTGTTTTGCTCGTCTGAGGGTGCAGATGGAGAGATGGATGGCAAGTCGGGGTGAGAAACATGGAAATTTCCTTTTGTGATGAATGAATGTTAAAATGATCACATGTCATGCATGTTTTTTAGCATAAGTGCTAAATAACTCTACTTAACAAGACTTGATAAAACGATGATCTTTCATTCAGCTAGCTGGTGGCTCAACTTACAAAGCTCCCAAGATGTTCTGTGTGATTTTAGGAAAGTATCAGAGCAACACTAATAACACCGTGAGCTGCCGAAGTAATCAACTGATAAGTTGTGATATCATTACTTTCTTTGTTTATTTCAGCACTTTAATGAAATTGTTATAAATCCATCATATTCATGCATTCATATTAACATCTCTCCTCCTTTAGCGGCAGTCGAACACAACAATTTTTGTATTTGATATTGATAGATGGCAGAGAGGCTTTAATATCATCAGTTGGTGCCACATTCAGAGCGAAGAGGTTGTTAGAGCAGATCCGACCTCTTTATAGTTCATCTACAGTCTGTCAAATGATATCAATCAGACATTCATACTGTAATGTGTATAAATTGTTTTTCCTTCAAATGAAGACCTTTCTTTGTAAAAAAAAAAAACTCAATTTTTGAATGCGCACTACTTTGTACCCTCGTGAGAGTTCAACCCCTGGCTGTTAGATCATTAAAGTAGATTTCTGTCTTGTTTTCTTTTTCTCTTTTTAAGTTCAAGTACAAGCATGTTCATAATTTGCAGGGGTTGTTGTTGCAACCGTCTCACAGGCCACTTAACCTTTTGACTTTTTGAAGTCTCTTTTCTTTGTCTCATGATGCGATCACCTGTTTCACTTTATATAGATGACAAAAACCCAGATTCACAACTTTGGTGCAGTTAATGGAACCGTTTTCTGCTACATTCAGAGCTGCCGTAGCCCCTAAAACACAACAGCTGGTGCACAGGTCACTATAGGTCACAATCAGCACTTGTTTATGTGCAACTACTACAATTTAACAAATGGACAGACTGAAGAGAAAGGGGTTATCTTTTACTCCATTAAGATGGAAAAACTGTCCAAAAACATTACAGGTGCTCATCTTCCCAGCAAGACCTTATCAACATCTGCACTCTGTAATTGTTTCTGAACAAACACGATCTGCAGCTGATTTCCCTTCAGTCAGCACGTTCAAAAACAGCCGTCGGTGTTATACTATAAATAACTGAAGCTTTGCTGTGGTTATCTGACAGGTTCAGGCTCATTCCAACCACATGTTGACTACCCTTAAAAAAAGTAGGCTTGCCACAATGACTGCAGTGCCTTGAACCATCATTTGGGACGTAATTTGTAGTTAGTTTGTAAATCAGTAGCCTGTGATCATTGTAATTAGTGCGCATATATAATATTAAGTTAAAGCTGACATGTGAGCAGTTTGTTTTGAACCGACAGCCATGCTCTGGGTGTCTAAGGTGGAGCTGGGTCTGCACCTCTGAACCCTGGACCAAAGGCCACGGGTTCAAACGGACAACGTCGCCCTCGAGCAGAAGCTCTTGACACCTTGATGAGATGACAGCACAAAGTGCAACAGCAGTGCAGCGTCTCCCTGAAACCTCCTACACGAGTTGCATTGAATATTTTTACATCACAGGGACACTTTAATCTACTTATGGCACCAAACATTCTGAGGATTTGAGGCTGTGCTGCAGCAAATTCAATTTAGCGCCACGGGTAATTCATTTTTGTCCGGTATATCGAGATACAGATGGATATGGAGGTATGGTAGTTCCTCATACCACAGCCATTGAATTTTAAATGAAAGTTAATAGAAGTTTCAGTCATCAAAAAACTCTGAACTTGCTGTGGTTGTGCACCAAGGGGAGCATTTGTCTGGTATAACAAAGATATATGAGTCCAGCAGTATGCTGCTCGCTAGTCTTAATTAGGTAGCGACCATCAAATGAGAATTGTATCATCACATTGGTAAGTGTGCCACAACATGGTTGCCCCTAACCTTATACATTTATGAATTTCAATATTAACAGGGACATAGAATACTTAGAGGAATAATTAATGCAGGATTAAATTGAGTTTGAAAAGCCTATAGTTTACCGTGTCATTGGTGCAGATTGTCAGCCAATTGCAGCGGCAGAGGAATGGGGAGGGTCAGTGTGTAATGTCCATGCGATGAGTAGTGCTGCTTTATGACTTCCATTTGCTTCATTGCGGGCATCCTTCCCACTGGTCCTCACTAATGATGCCTCTCTAATGCTGCATGGAAGACCAGAGGAGGGTAATGTAAGTGGAGATAGGGGAGCCACTTGGGTAAAAATTAAAACATGATAATTGATAATATTTCAGCGTAGCTTAACAGAATGGCTCCATATCATGTTCAGGAAGATTATCAATGAATAATTAATAAAACATACACATATTTCTTAATTGAGATAGAGCAGAAGGGAGCATTGGCTCTGCAGAGTGCAGAAGTATTCAGTGAAACAAAAACAGACGGTGAAAGTAAGGCAGTAACGCACAAATTAGGAGCAGTGAAACTGCAGATTAAGTCAACTCTGGCTACTGTTGAGCCATTAAATAATGTGTGTTACATGTTCTGTGTTTTAGCAAGCTAAAGTTAAACATATTATGGATATAATATCAAAAACTGTTCACACTAAATGTTGTCTATTTCGCCATACTTGTGGTACGAACTGTCTTTAAGAGTCCAATAATAATAAACATTATTAGTGTTGATCAGATCCTTTTGCAGGTAAAGTAGAGCTTTCTCCCTTAAAATTCAAAGGTCTATACTTGTATTAGTAAAATATACTTGAAGGAGTAAAGTAAAAGAGCTCATCTGGCAGAATGACCCTTTGGAAGCTGTATTAATCCAACACAGTTGTGATATTTACTGGACCTGTCAGTCCAGTGAAGCGGACCGTGTTGTTCTTTATGTAACTTTGACACATTAATGGATCATGGTTGGGAACCAAAGGTACCCTGGAAGAACGCAAAGCAACATGCTTTTAGAAAAGAAAAAAAAAGTTTAAAATGGGATGCTTTAGATGGTGATGATAGTTGGACTCCTTGCCAGAAGGCTTGGGTTTAAGTCACAAACAAGTCTATTATTTTTTGACTTTGTTTTACTTTTAAACCATCACTCAGAAGGTCAGAACGTCAAACCCAAGATTCCGCACCGATGTCTTAGATGTTTTTACTGTAAATTACTTCATACTTTATATATAAATGCTCATGAATTGAGCAGGGAAGTGCAGTTTGTATTTTCTGCTTCTGCTTAATTAGATTTAAGCGACAGACAGATGTGCTTGGTTAGGTTTAGGAATCAAACCTGTCTGTTGCAGTTTAAACAAAATATCATGTGGGTTAAAGGAGGCACTTTCAAAGCTTTCCTGTGAAATAAAAGCTTTCTTTTTTTTTTCAGTGACGCAAAGCAAAACTGTACTTTTTTTTCTGCAAAGATGCATGTGGCCATTGGTGTTCTGTCCAGCTGTTTGTCAGTTTGACAACTTTGATGGACTTGTATGTATTTTGTTTTTTTTTTTTTAATTATCATCTAAAAAATGTTATAAATAAATAAATTAAGTTATACAAACATTTCATCTTCTCCATTTCCAGATGTATTGAATTAGTCACAAAAAGTATTTATTCAAATTTTAGTAATCTACCTTTTTATAAGTATTATTATCATTATTATGTCCTTCAACAGGAGTCCACAGATGCCCAGGCCTAGCTACTGATGAACTGGAGAAGCTATTAGAGGGAACCTCATAGTGTCATGGAGCTTTGGCCCTGGCAGCATTGTGCTTCGGAAGTAAAATAATTGCAGGAAACAAGGAACCTCGACTAAATCATGCCAGCCTGTGGGAAAGCGGGCAGCAGACAGGAGCTGGACTGTTTTGCCATAATGCCTATAAGTGCATTTCCTCAGCCATGCTCCTCCTGATCCAGCTGTGCCTTATATCATGGATGCTCTGTTTATGTTTGGGAATCAATTGTTATTGTGCATGATGGATGAGCTGCTGGCAGACTTGCCCTGACTCTGGAGTGGAGTCAGAGGTGGCCTGATTTAAGGGATAGTCGGTCGGCTTTGGAGCTAAATGTGCAGCTACAGCAATTTAAAACATACAGCGAGTGGAAAGTGTTGTGACCTTACTGATATGTTTGATATCAGTTGAGTGAATATGAAAATCATGAGCTGGATGGCATGGTATCGTGTCCAATGTAACCTAGCTTCTCAGAAACATTATGATTTATTGCATGTGTTGGGAGGTTCCTTGTCTATAACTTACTAAACTGAATACTATAACATAGAGGGAGTATTAACAGGACTTGTCCTACAGGGAAGCCTCCACACATTATGATGATGGGGTACCAACATTAAGGCACGTAATAGGTGGATTATTAGTTCCTTAAATGCGTTTTAACGTGCCAGCATCTACTCTTTGATAGGATGTATAAAACACATAGGTGACCTAGATTAGATAAAACTGCATCTTGTGTGTCTTCCCTGTCTTATACAAATAGGGAGAGCCCTGTAATAGCTGTCGTCTGAACGTGCACTCTCATCCTGGTGCTTTTTCTTGCCTCCAGCGATGGGAGTGGATGACCTTTTACTGTCAACTTCCAACATGACAAATTACAGAGGCTGGATGACCGTGTTTTTTAGGAATGCAAGAGTTCACTGCCTGGTCAGGCCGCTAGCAGGGCAGCAGACCCCGACAATGGAGACAGATGGATTAATTGATAGATAATAGTCATAGATGTATTGACTCGGGGCTCCGTATTTTGAGGCGAGAAATATGATCGGCAAATAAGCTTTTTAAGGGTCTCACCATTCTCTCCTCGCAGGGGCTGCCTGAGGGGTACAGACCTACAGAAACTGGATCGTGCAGCCATCATCGGAGCGGGGGAACTGCTGGGATGAACCCACACAGAGCCTGCACAGGCTTTGTCTGAACATAAAGACAAAATTATGTGCAACAGTCCCTGAAACAGGATTTTTTTCTTTTTTTTTTCCACTGTCTACATGAGCTTGTGGTGAAAGCTTAGAGGGTGTATGTGACATGTCTTGGCCAGAGATTCAGTTGCTGCTCACATCGTCTGCTCTGCTGTTTGATGTCAATGCTCAGTTTAATTGGGGATCAGCTGGGCCAAGTGCGTCTAGAGCCTTGTTTTCTGACCTCATCGGGGTGATCTGTGCCATCCATTCAGTCCGCTCTCCCGCAGCCACATCAGTCACCAGCCTGTCGGTTGGCGCAGACAACGTGTGAGTATTTATTGTACTGATTGCGCCGGTGCATTAAGGGACAGCCTTTTAAGATGTACACCTGATGCTGAATTCACAGCACTTGCTGCCAATAGCTACTATGACATCATTGATTGGTACCGGCCAAAGTCATTGATAAGGCACAGGAAGGACTTTTGTTCATCTTGTCAAATGTGCAGCCACATGGAAATCATTACATATTTACTTGGAGCGTTCATTCTGTCCCACACAGATTGGATCATTACGTGCCTCTCATTTATTCAATGACACTACTGTATTATGCAAATGCTTATTGTAATGGATTTAGTCACATAGACTGAATATTACTGGTGTAGTTATCACATCTTGCAGTGTAGCCAACAGTTAGTGAGCTGAGAAAATGAAACAGAAATTGCCCATGCAGCATCCTGTCCAAATTTATGGAACTGTGTATAGTGGGGGGAAATTTTATTTTCATCAACTGGATTTTGAAAGACGTGCAAATAGCCGTCAAGCTTTCCTTGCACGCAGAAATTCATGTTGGTTGTATTAACTCAAGTTCTGCGGGCTTCGCCGCGGTTATATCGCCACGCTAAGTGAGTGTTCCTTCACCCTAAACAGCTTTGCCACAAACGCACTCACAACTGCCAATGTTTCCAATGATAAAAGTCAAATTTTGCTTTTTAAGCAAAACTGAGAGGAAAAAACATGATGTACCAAGGAAGCAGAAGACTGAACCCACATCTGTTTGCTATTTTCGCCACAGAACTGAAAAAAAAACATAGTTCTAGGTGCTTCTATTATGGAGAAACAAATGTTTTACTAATAAAATCTCTGATGCAGGCTGAAGGGCTCAACCACTCTGTGGCAATATCACTGAAGACTACTTAGATTCATGGCTATTCCTCCAGTAAAATAAACAGCCAATAAAGTATCGGGTTGGGACTCCCCCGACAGCACTTTAACATCATTACACTTTCAACAAGCTTTTATTGAAAACTTGAATATATATTTGACTGTTCCCTTTTATTTGAAGTCGTCCACATGGGCCCGGACAAAGTTTTATGGTCTCCTACTTAATATCACATATCTCAATGCTCTGTGTAGAAGTGCTGCTCGCTCAGTGAGTGTGAGCATCTTGTGGGGAGATCTGGGGCAGTTTTGCACTCACCATTGCTTACATGAACTCCACTTCCACCTAATCACTCTGCCATGACTTGAGTGGCCGAAGAGCATATGGAGGATATACATATTCCAGCCGCTGAGGAGGTCTCAGGGACTTTACCCTCATGGAAAGAATGACAGTGTGACAAATAAAAATTTGTTGGTTGTGATTACTCACTTATAGTAAGTTATGAAAGAACTATTTGCCAATTAACTAAAACAAAATTAATATTAAAATGTAATTATGTGAGGAATGTCTTAAGATACTCAGTCATTGTTTAAACTATGTCTTTTATTATTATCAATCCATCCATCCACCCATTATCTATACCCGTTTAATCCTCTGCAGGGTCACGAGAAACTGCTGGAACCGTCTATATGATTATTCTAAAAAAACATACATTATTTCCGTGGTAAAAGAAAAGCCATCAAACCATTCTGCTTGTTTTTACTGAATTCGTCCGTGAAGCAAACGCAATTAAGTCAAAATGGACATTTTTCATGTGTGCAATAGGACCAGTCCAAGTCTAGTTACTCTCCTTTTTTTTTTCTTTAAGCTGACATGAAAAAAGATCACTTTCTGTGAGGTTAATCCTTTTGACCGTTGCTTTTACTACAGCATTTAAAGTCAAGTGTATACAAGGATTTTTAAGAGGATTAAGTAGATCCTTATTATTAGATTAGCTAAATCCTCACGTTGTCTGTCACAAATGCTACAACAGAAGGCATTAGACTATGAACAATAGCTTGAAGCGGTTTGGTTGAGAGGCTGCCGTCGAAGACACCCTGCTCCCCTCGTTCTAATCGGACTCATGACTGGAAAGCTTCGCAACTTGGAGTAAAGTACAAGGGTTGGGTGTCACTTTCCCCTCAAATCAGTGAACTCTGGGGAGGGGGAGGGAGTGTGGGGGTGTGAAAGACATCACATTGACAGAAACTGAATAATGTTCATTTTTACTCAGTAGGTTGAATTTTCTCAGTTACAGTCTGTAATTACAAGCTGATGACAGGACTGCAGATTCCAGCAGTGTGTGGTCCTGTGTCTTTGAGTGTTTGTGTGTAGGTGTGTGTGTGTGTACATGTCTCCTCCGACCACAGAGTAGCGATGCCAGACTCCCTCTGTAGGATGCTACAGGTACTTCAATACTCCAGAAGGGAAGAGACCCTCCTCAAAGATCAAACATTACTACAGCACATTATGGAAATAGGCTGATTTTTATTCATATGTTGGATGTTTTTCAGTTCTTGCAAACTTAGGTTTGTAATGACATTATTACATGCTGTTTTAGGCTGTCGCTGTACACTGAAAGTAGTTAAATTAAATGTTTGTTGTATTTCTCAGATTATGTTCTCCAAGATACTGCCTTTTGATTAAGCATACGAAGCTCACGCAGTTTGATGTGACTTTCCAGCCATAAATCTTCCCTTTAATGTTTCCCCTGAATTATTCAGAGAAGTGCAGGTTCGGTTTCATGATCTTTTTGTTGACTTTACCGTATTCGGTACAGATGAGTATAAACACAAGAGCTATCATTATACGGGATAGCATCACTGGTTTAAACTGAGAGAGCAAAATATTAGCAACAACTTTCAACACACCGGCATGTAATCCAGCGGTATCGCAGCCTATGTAAGACGACTCTGAAATATTTTAACCAAAGACGCGAATGTTTTCATTTTCATGGCAGAGAGGTTTTGTGTGGGGCCGATGCATCAAACGTTGTAGCTCAGTGTATCTAAGGATTTGGCAGCTTCATGCAGATGAACTGTTGTGTTGTTTTCTTTGGGTTGCAACTAAAACCTGCCATGTGAGCTCAGCTCTATAATATCACCCAGTAGAGTGCATGTGGAGCCAGTCAGTTAGCACACAACCTCCCAGTGCCATCACCTCCTTCTTGCCCCCCACCCCACCCCCAGAGACATAGTCCGAGACCGCCTGACTCAGGCCACGCTGTTCCCGCTTGGGTTTGTCTCCAGCGTTGGTGTTTGCATCTGCAGCCAGGCCAGAGGTGCAACCAAAGCCCTACAAGCTCCTCTCTACGGGTCGCGCTCTTCACTATTTACTCCTCAAAAAAAAAAAACACAAATAACTCAATTTGTCTGCGACTTCTCTTGTAAGGCATCCTGCTTGTCAACTGATATTCATGGAATTTCAGCAAGGGCCTCACTGTGAGCCAGAGCAGAGACGGAGGGAGGCTGACAACGCTAATGGCTATAAAGATAAGTGGAAGAATGTTGACGCTTGAGAAAGCCACAGGCAATGGAAGAGGATGAAAGAGAGAGTTCACCACTTAGACCACTCCCTCACTATGGGGGGGACACAACCGGCATTTATCAACTCTCTCACTTCAAATTACTCCTTTCAAATGTTACTTACAACAGTGAATGAATAAAGCTGATTCAAACAATCTCGCAAGCCAATAGTGTCTGTTTGATTATATCCTGTTAAGGCTGTAAATGTTTTGTGGCCATTCGCCCGCTGCTTGAAAATGGATCAGACGCAACAGCAGGGCATTAATAAGGCTGTGGGTTTTTTTTTTTTTTCCTGTTGAGAAAAAGAAAACATTGAAATTGGTGTTGTCTGCCTCTTCTTCTGTTCCTCTGTCTTTTATCTGTCTTTTTCTGTCCTCATCTCTGTCTCCCTCTCCCTCCATCTGCTTCTTTCTGAGTTGCAGCCAAAATAAACACCGTGCTCCGTCCTTTCAATCACAGGATCTCTCAGAGGAAGACGGGGCAGTGCCCTGGCACAGTCCTGGTGGCCATGCCTATGGGAGTGGAAGAGGAAGTAGGCCACTGCCTCAGAAACGTTCTATCATTCCACCGCCAGCGGGGAATTCGCATCTATCACGGCACATGCTCGCTAACTCAAGTGCTTCCTACTTGACATAAATATTTGCGTGACATGGGTTGACACGAAAGATCCTATCATAAGTCATACAAACTCATCATAGCCCATTACAAGCAGCACTTATGGTGACCACAAAGACAGACAGTAGTTAAGGAGATAATAATGGCTGACTCCTGGCCCAGCAGCAGCTACAGTTGCAGGGACATGGGATCATTCTGTCATCACGTTTTTAAACAAAATGTCATCCCACCTATTAGATTGTCATTTTTAGCTCCTCTGTCACAGCCCCGCAAAAGGTCTAGTGACAGATAGTTCTCCTGCTGCATGCCTCTCAACGGTTATGTGCCTGTGCTTTTTCCCACGTACTTCACCCTTTGCCTGACTGCAGCACACATCACTTTCAATTGTGCTTTGTGTAGCCACACAAGGAAGAGCCACTCTGTTATTTTTGGTGCGTGAATGTGTCTGTGAGGTGTTGGGAGTTTCAGACAGGCCTATTCATTTTGCCTCTGTCCATCAACACTTACTGTATTTGAGAGGAAGCGCTGGCTTTCGCGCAGCACAGGGGCTAGTCTGCGCCGAAATGAGCATTTCCTTTATTTAGTACAAAAAAAAAGAGAGAGAAAAATCAGCGTATGACAATATCAGGTTTGTTTTACTTGCTCAAGATGTTTGTTAAAGATTGTTCTGGCTTGGAACCAGTACACTTTTCCAAACAGATTATTTAGCTGTGCCCTTAAGCATAAATCTTCTGCTAAATAAGTAACACCTAAATAAACATGCACATAAGTTGGTCTAAGTGGCCAGAAAGAAAGAAAGAACTTATGGGATCTAAGACTGGTTAAGGCTAACCATAAGGTACTATATAATTTAGCGAGGCAGGCTTAAGTGTTTTATGACATGTATATAAATCAGTGCTCCTGCCACATGTAGTAAAAGTTTTTTTTATTGTCTATACCCACAATCAACCCCCACAGGTCTCTCATTTGCTTCACAACTACAGGGCCACCAGACCACATAAAATAATGGATGCCAGTGTTGCAAGTTCACATGACAGTGATCAAGATAAGGATTATTTGCATGCAGTCATGCTGCGACTCTGTAGAGAATGATCACTGTCATCTTGAAACAATGGAGTTGATGTATGAAATATGACAATACTGAGACATTCATGGTTATTGATTGGTATTGTTAGGAGATTTAAAAGAGCAATATGTCTTCATCTTCAGCAGTGACATACAGCATAAGTTTACTGCACTGTGTGAGCCAAAACCCAAAGGCAACATCGTAGCATTCTGATACACATCACACAGTTGCTTCATTGTATGTTGTGTCATTAAAGTGAAACTCTTGTACGAATTAGTAATATAAATGAATATAAACCTCTCTCTTGACAAGCACATCCATAAAAGCAGGCAGAAAGGATTTGTTATTGAAATACAAATGAGCTTCTTATTAGACAGGTGTGCACTTATTGTACTGTAATGCATATAGTATCATAATATACTTACAACATTTACTGTGCAGCTTTGTAATGGAAACACGATGTGTGGTTTCGGGGCTCATGCATCTTAGTCGAGCATGATTCCTGTTGGAAAATGTGTTTACGGAAATAATATATTCTCTATTTGTTTGGAATTGTCACAGACAGGACTGTGTTGCACCCTCTCAAGGTTAGCAAAGTTGCTCAGATGAATGGTTGCTTGAGACTGCGCTCGTATGTCAATGTTTACCCCATTAGTGACAGCTCCGAGGCAGCAGGCCACTTAATATTGTCTACGTTGCTCCCGACTGTCCCCACATGCCAGTTCAAAAGTTCAGCCACTTCCTCAAGGGTCTCATCACATTCTCACCACATCTTGATTTTCAAAGCTCCACGAAGAGACTTGACCTGTCATGAGAGATACCACAGGAAAAAAAAAAAAAAAAAAAAAAAAGGATGATGAAACACAGGTTTGGAACCAGAGCCGGTCGGAGCCGACAAAGCTGCCTCCCGGCTCTCTGGTCAGGAGGCCTGGATGATGGAGCTCATATTAAAGGCTGCGTAGTGGTCCGGGGCATGGCCGCCTGCATCCAGCTACAGGAGGAATTGATTGTTCTGGAAACTGATGAAGCTCAGGCACAATTAGATTGCAAGGCAGCACAGTGAGGTGAGAGAGCACCGTGCCTGCCTCTCTGCTGATTTATGGTAAAATAATAACCGCTGCATATTAACTATAGAGTTCACCACCAGGTTGAGGTGGGATGAAAAAAAAATTTGCTGGTCTCATTTGATTCTGACATGACTTGTGATGTAAGGAGATTATTTTCATTGTGACAGTGGACGGTTATTTTGCATGGAGTGAGGTGGCTTCCTGTATCTACATGAGAGTTTTGAATAAGGAGGGCACTGGGTCAGGAGTTGGATGAGGACATTAGCATATGTTATTCTGACATTCAAACCTACAAAAACAGATGTGAAGCCTGCTGAAATACATTCATTCACAATCCCTGGGTCTCCTCATGTTTTATCGTTGCTTCATTGTTCTCCAGCACTCAACAATTTCCAGGCAAAACTGTATCCCCTTAAAAAAAACTGGCAGAGCTTCAGTGTTTTCTATTACTCGACTTCAAGATGGATATCTGCTTTCATACACATGTAAGGAAGCCAAACCAGTGAAAAGCATCGCCATTTTACAAACATGAGTGAGGAAATGCGCTGCTCCTGGACAGAGGTAGTTTCACTCAGCGGCGTTATCCATTCTTTAGATAAGGATTAGGTGGGCTAAAACAGTCAAACAGCAAATGCATTTTTCTTAAAGAACGTTTCCTCAACGTGCGCTTGCAAAACAATCCAACCCCCTCCTCCCTCAAAGTGTGTAATCCTCCTGGTCATTTGTTAGCTGGTGCAGCTCCCATGTGGAGGTGAGGCCAGTGGCACACCGTTGGGGTATATAGGCGGTGAGAGCATGCAGCTGCATATCAGAGCTCAGGGATTCGCGCTCATTTATCTCCATTTCTTACACACGGACTCTAGTAATAAAGGCTCAAGTGAAAATGGTGTTTATCATTGGAATGACAACATCTCCCAGATGCTGCAGAAGAAATCTAGAAAAAAGATAACGCATTACAATAGCAAGTCCTTACTCTGCTGAGAATCCAATTAGGAGAGCCTTACATCATGTTAATCCAGCGGAGGTGGACTGGTTCATTTAGACCCGTGGATAACAGAGCAGAGGGAGGTCTGGTCCGGGGGAACAGGGTTAGATGCAGTTAAACCTGCTGCATACATCAGCAGTCGTCTAGTGTGGGGAGCTTTACCCTCTAGTGGTTTAAGGGAGGAATACAAGAATGAAACGCTTTAAATGAACATTATCTGAATGAATACTCCCATTTGTAACTTGAGGTATCTATCTATATTAACTTTCTTTTTGAATAATTCAGTTGAGTTCATTTATTGGTAAAGAACTACATTTGTGGAGTTTGACAAACCATTGTGATGCACTACAGTACACACAGATGTTTGTGTGTGCGTGTGTCCTCACAGAGCCGTGACGCTGTGATGGGTTGCTGTGTTGCTGTGGAGTGGGTGCACCGCTGGGCCAGGCTGTTCTGGTGTGCTCCTTTCCTGCTGTTCAGCATTTTGCAGGGCCTCGGGGAGACTCAGAGGGGACATATGACTGGGCCATGCAAAGCTGAGCTAGTCTCTCCCACCATTCTGCAGCAGCACATCCCTTCGCCATCCGTCTGTTTTTTTGTCTTCAGGCCCCCTGCTCGGCACAGCAGCAGACACAGCAACAAGCACGCCTGCCCCTCTCCACGTCAGTTAGCAGGTTCAGAGCGCAAACGACTCAGAGCCGGTATTTGCAGGTGAGCGGGTGCACATGCTGTTGCCACAAGGACAAAATGGACATTTCTGCACTCCTCTCTCTCAGCATGGCTCTGTGCTGACATAACAGTTTACCACCCACCAGCACATACTATGTTTGGATCACTCTTTAACATTTACATGACCATGCCTGTGATTTATTGGTGCTTTGTTATTTCTTTGTTCAAGGATGCAAAGAGCGCTGTAACATGTAGGAGATGGAGGACACCTGTGCTGACAAGATATGCAGGTCTTTTGTCATTGGAGGTGTTTGGAAAAGTCAATTTAATACACATTAACATTATGCTAAATACATTCTCAAGCATTTATAACTATTCAAACTCAAACACACACACACATGCATATATATGTATGTATATATAATGCTACGCGTACTATTCACAATGCTTTATGTGATGATATAATTACATTTAAATTTTATTTTACTCTAAACACAGAACAAAGGGTAGTCTTCGTCTTGCTTTGTATATTTCATATATTGCACAATTATGTGATTTAACATTACTGCACTGCTCTTTTGTTCTGTGTTCATTTGTTCTTCTTTGTACATTTGATATTGTTGCATTTCATTTAATATGTGCAATAAAGCTGATATGAAACCAACTTGCCAGGATTTGGATAATTTTGCAGAGAGCTTTATGCATCAGTGTTTTTTTTTTCTTTTTTTTTTTTTTTTTTACAGACCTTTCAGAGGTTGCTTTGTGAATCAAACATATGCTTTCTTCCTGTTTCTTTTAATGGCAAAAGAAAAAAAAATGAGCAAGAAATGAATATAGAAAAAATAACAAACAAACAAAAAAAAAAGACTTTTTGAGCGTGTGTAATTACATTCAGCCTGTGGTGAAGGTCTCTTCTCTCTGCTGTTGGCAAAGCAGTGCATTGTTTGTGATGAGCATGAATGCTGACCTCTGCCCTCTCCGGTGGCTCCTGCAACCCCCCTGAAAGTTCACGGGAGGGTCAGAGAGTCCTTGTGCCTCCACAGACACCGTGTTGATGGAAACCGCACCCCACCACCCCATCCAACCCCTGCTCCGTGAGTCTGTCTGTCTCAGTCAGACACAAACACACCCACTCAAACCAAACAAACAAAACCCAGTCACGATGTGAGCGTGTGGATCATGAAACATTTTCAGGTCCAGAGGCGTTCGGCTCATTAATTCATGTCAGAAGGCTTATTTTGGAAATATTAGATCGCACATGAAAAACACAGAAAAAACAAACAAAAAAAATCCCAACAGGTCCTACAAATCAAAACAAATGATTTATATTGCACAGCATCACATTAGAAAACTGTATCTACACTTCAGAAATGAAGAGCCTACTGTGTTCTTATGAAGTGATCAATGACGCCTGCTTATAGTGAGCGTCACAGGGAAGCTTTCAGGACCTCAGCTGTCAGGGCAGATTCATGTTTTTTTTTTCTTGGGCTGCATGGCTTCAAGCACAACCAATGGCAAATGCGGTTGATGCTCATCACATGAGATATCACATGCTGCTAGGCAGAACATCTACCATGTCCTGTTTGCAAGATACGCTGCCGTAACATGGAGATCACTTTCATTTGGGGAGGCCATTAATACTGGAGATCTCATAGCCCCACTGAGTTCAGTATGTAAATGATCCAGATACAGATGTGAGCCCAGAACGTGGTGGACGGCTCTGTGCTTCACTGTGATAGTTTGTTTAGGGATCAGATTAGGCCACGTGTCATTTCATGCTAGAGATGATAATAATGGCTGTCACTGCTGAGATGACTGTTGACATCATAACTCATGCGCTCTGCCACACACATCAATCTTCACATGCTGTATGGACGCTCCTGAGGTGAATGAATTTTTCACTTTGGAGTTCAGAGCAGGGTCATAAAGACACACACCTTCACATATGACAGGGGCACAGCAGGTAAACCAAAGGACTTACAGCACTCATTTTTCTTTTTGTTCTTTTTTTTTTAAACTCCATACCTATCAGATTGCAATGGCTTTGTTTGATTCTTCCACCAGACAGACTGATATGCTCCCACGTACGACTCCGATCCAGATACAGATGTAGGATGCAATAAAGTTCAATGGCATGATGGGCAGCAGACGTTATATGTTTTTAATGTGCACAAAAATGATTTGCTGTTCTGCCTGGTACAGTTGAGCATGACACCCCCCCCACTAGTTACCATGGAGATGTATCTGTAGCCATGGGTGGTACTGAGATAAAACATCTGTTACACTGAACAATTAATGTCAAGATTTTCATTATGGCTCTTACACAACGAGAGGTGTTAATCCTGAATCAGGCTGCTGCAAAGGTACAGATCACTTTCTAATATTTTCTTTATTTTTTAAATCCTGGGGAGGGGGGGGGGGCACAGATATATGAAGACAGCACAGATGTGTAGAAGGCATGACGCTGTGTAGAGTCTTAAGGAACGTATTTTCCACTGACAGGTAGAGTGAATGCATAAGAAAAGCAGGATTTACCCTCCTAAAGTGTGTGCTGTCATCTTTACAAAGTATGTTCAGAGGGTGTGAAAGGGATCATTAGTTGTGTGGCAGCGGAAGCAGCCGCGTTGTCAGCTACCTGCTATTTACTTCCCCTCATTACTGTACGCTGCCTGGCACTGGTGGGAGTGTCAACATCATTAACATGGCTGTCATTAGTCCTGTCCCACTCTGCATGGAGAAGTTGGTCCCGGGGAGAAAAATGAAGCGCCGTTCACCACCAGCTTCTCCGGTGGCGTGCTGCTGGAACTGCCTCCATTCAGCTGGGCAGTGAATGCACCATCTAAGAAGAAAACGGACTGCAAAAGGAAATATATATGTATAAAATGTGCATGTGAAAAAACCTATTGCTATTTTGTAGGACTGACAACAGAATGGCAGCAGGACATTTGATCGTTTATCTCCAACACTTCTCATTCTTAACACATTAGATTACACCTCCGTTGCTGTGTTTACCTGCAGAGCATCAGCTTTGAAGTGGCACCTACAGCAGGATTAAAACAAACAGTCTCCCTCACACCTTGTCATCTGCCTGCCTTGGCTGGATGTTATTGTAGCCAACTTCAAGGCCTCAGCAGCAGCTGCAATCACTTATGGCAGTCTGCCTCAGTTCTCAGCCCCTGCGTGCCCCCAACTAGCTTCCCATCAGCCTTGAGGGGATGCAGCTCCTTGCACTCAGTTTCAACCCTTCTGCTCTCTGTCTTGCCTCTCAGAGACCTCCCCGACCTCTGCAGAGGTGACTGGAGAAGAGGAACAACCCAGAGCGTAGCAGCGCAGAGCGAGTCCCCGTGGAAACTGACTCTGAGTGGCTCCACATACTGTGTTTCCACATGCCTTTTGCGCTGGGGCTCGGGTTCACAGTGGGATGGGCTTTTGGGGCAAAGTGCTGCCCAATGGCAGGGCTGGGATCGCTGTGTGGCTCGGCTGATTTACGGTGTGTCATTAAGTCAGCGCATTCCTTCTCCCTGTGGCCCAGGTGGCTGTGGGGCCTGAGGCCCAGACTCACAGAGGCAGAGCAGGGCTCTCTGTGGAGCGCCGCACAGCCAAGGGGAGCAGCTGCAAACCAGTGTATCCAGCTCCATACCACAGCCATGCCACATCCCTCCATGACAGGAAGCACTTAATACAATACATTTCAGCACCCTGTGAATCAAAAAAAAAAAAAAGAAAAAAAAAAAGCATAAATTTAAAAATAATGAGGTCAGTCCTCCTCCATAACAAATTAGTTTTATGGAGAAAACAAAGTATTTTTGTCTCTGTAACAGGCGTTTGTCTTATTGTGGATTTATGTATTCTGTATGACATAATTTAATTAGTGATTTTCACTCCAGTGAATGAATTATTTGCTAAACAACCTTTATTGTCCAACACTTGTACGTCAGCAGTCACAAACAAGTGATGGGAACATGAGTCATGAGAGATTTTTAGGGCTGTTTTGCCCTCTAGTGGTAACTCACAGTGTCAGGAGTCCAAACAGACCAATACCCCCACCTCCCCCTCCAACCCGCTGCCAGCCAGCCAGTGCACAAGCCCCCACTTAAACTCTGGGAGCATGTAACAAGATGACTTGTCACTCTGCGCAGGGTTTAACTTCTACAGCTTTGTAAATTTCTGCAGAATGACAGTAAAAGAAATTAGCTGTTAGACTTTTCAGCACTTTATGAAACTTTACAAGCAGACTTTAATATTTACAAGGCTACTAAAAACCTTGACATCACATTCGGCTCTGACCCACACATTAGTAGCATACCACGGGCTATTTCAGGGAGAAAAGAGGCTTAAGGAAACCGCCTGTGCAACAGTTTGATGTAGGAGTTTTACGGTTTGTTATATAACTTAAATTTACAAGTGTAAGCGAAGAGGGAACTTAATGGTGCACAGGACTCCACACTGTCTAATGGTGACAAAATCATGATCACATAACCTGTGAGATGTTGTAACGCTCTTTATATGGCACAAGTTTATTTTAGCTTCATGTGTTATTTTCTCTGTGTGCGGGTGTGTGTGTGTGTGTCTTGTGTCTATGTGGATGGAGTCTGGCAGAAGTTGGTGTTGGTGAAAAGCCCCTCGCCCCCTTCACTGACAGTGGGAAACACGAGACAAACGGTGTGCCATTTGCTGTGTGTCTGACTCTGATATGTTGACCTGGCCAACTGGACAGGCTTGACTTTCAGCTCTGGATTATCTCTCTGGCACAGCATTGGTCACTTCACACCCAGCCACTTGATCACCCACATTTGCATGGAATCACTGAGACAGAGGCAGTTCAGTCCTCGGTGTTCACGAGCACATGAGTTTGGTCGGATTACTCTGAAACATAGACTGTCACTGAATACAAATTACATGCCAGGCTGCGTAATTAGCAGTGTGACGCCTGCATTATGAAACGTGCAATCTGATCTGAATATTTTTAGAATACTTTTGATTTATTCATGAGCAAACAGTGAGAATGTCCCCCCTTATACTTACAAAATACTTGCAAGTTCAGTTATTTTTTTCCACCTTTGCCACATATCATGTCAGAAAGCACAGTATTAACAACAATAAACACCATAACATGCTTTTTTTTGTTGTTGTTGTTGTTTGTGATTATAGGTAAGATTACAGGTGTTTTGTAAGACAAATGGAGTTTGTTTGCATGTACCAATTGAATTCAGGCAACTACAACAGTGAATGGCTTGAAGAGAAACAAATATATTCTTCACAAGGCAGAATAATTGTATTAGTAGTGCAACAGATAACTACGACATCCTAATACCCTAAATAAAACACCCCAAAAATAATGGGGGATAATTCAAAGTATATCTTTTTTTGTTGATTTTTATTTTTAAAATCAAAACCCTTGCATTTCCATGAATAACCAGTATCAGTGGCACAAAATAAGGTTCAACAGGAAAACTCATTTCCTGCCCGCAGACCTTAAAAACATTATTAATGGAGTGCAGCCGGTTTCACTTCTCTGCAAGCCCAATCCAAAGTGTGTATTAACAATTTAATACAGATCTGACACAACTATGTAAAAGTCTCAAGCCAGCACACAAGTCTGCAGCGAAGACTGCAGGAAGAACAATTTAAGCACAGGTAATATGTAAAGTGAAAGCCCAAAACAGTTAGCCCGCACCCATTATGCAAAAAAAAAAAAAAAAAAAAAAAAAAAAAAAAAAAAAGTTCCTCCCAAAAGGAAAGCAAGATTGCAATGCATCACTTTAAGTGAGTGGACCTCTGTGCAGCAATCAGTGTCTCTTAACCTTTCCTTAATCTGTCTTGTCTTGTTATGAGCTCTCAATGACAACAACATCCTCTCGCTATCCTGTTGCGAGCGTTAAGGCCATTCAGAGCTGGACAACATCAGGCTCTCCATGACTGGATGGGAAGGCAATGCTGGAGCAAGATTTAGGTGTATTTACTTGCTGCTGGAGTCAGTGCAGCTGTTTCCTCTCTGACGTTTGAAGACAGTCAAAAAAAAAACAGAATCGCAGCATGAATTTGGCTCTCTTGCTTTGGTTGCTTGTGCTGTCCCTCGTGTTGGCAGAGCTCCATTATTAGTCAGTTCTAAAAAAAAAAAAAAAAGGTTTATTAAGAATAAGTTACTTCCACTTTGCTCTTGATTTACTGCCACCACCTTTCCACAGCACAGAAACACATCAAACACTTCATTTCAACAGGGCGCTGATAAGGACATGTTATCTCAGTGCAAAGGAGGCGGTGACCTCCCCTCAAGCTTGTAGAAGGCTGCGGAAAAGTAGTTCCAGCACTGTCCAGTTTTCCCTTATTCCAGGAGCCAAGTGTAACAATTAATAGCTCATTTACAACGGCTATCGCACACAAGATGAAGATACGCTCATGGAGATCGCCGATGGCTTTAATCTAACCAGTGCTATAAAAAAAAAAAAAGAAGAAGCACATCAGTGCTTTTATTTGGGTTCATTTCAGTGCAAAAGAGAAAGGTTTTTGCCTTGGGAGCGCAGCTTTTCCACTTGCAGGGGACGTCATCACTCTTGTTCAACAACCTGACACATATTTTGGTAGGACTGTCGCCACAAGAAGGAAGTTGTAAACCAGAGAGGCTCCCTGTGCAGGAAGCCTCCTCTCACTGTGCATGAAGTCACCTTGAAAACATGGTGGTCTTCAGTGGACCCTTCACAGAGCTCACCCTGAGACAGGGAACAATGTGTTCCTCGTCACGACAGCACGCGCTGGCTGCTCCCTATGAGGAAAAACTGATCCAGAGTGTGTGAGGTAACCTCAGTCCACCTATGTGGAACAGTCGCAGCGGCATGTTTCAGTTTGACAACTTTAATTTTTAGGACTTGTTTATGTTGTGTTTATTCCCTCTTGTTCCCTGGACACTTTGGTAACTCCAACCTTTCATTAAGCCTGATTACGCTCACCACTCTCTCAACATCTGGCCTGGGGCTCCCGGAATGCCTCATTTGCCATGCTTTTTATTGCAGTCATATAGCTGGAGCTGTAAATGCCTGTGTGGCTGTGTATTGTTTGCTGTTGTGGAGAACATGCAGCATTTTCACCCAGCGACGTGGAGTGTTAACACGCGCAGTCACAGATCCAACACAAGCCTCTCTCAACAAGTCGCTCGCAAGTGCCGGTTCTGGTGTGGAAAAGTTGTGTCATTTTTGAAATATAGCTTTATTAGAAAATGCTATTAGCAGCCAGAGTACTTAGACTTCAGAGGAAGTGGGTTGTTCAATTTAGCCTTTGGCCTGCGATTGGGTGAACATGAGTTGAGTAAGTGGCGCAGAGTAGAGGGATTGGCAGTTCTATAACTCCCTCAGACAGGTTTGTCATCTGTGTCAATGACCCACCAGGGAACCGGCCTGATATCAAACCCAATGCTGATGGATGACCGCCGTTCCAGCTTTTAAACACTGTCACAAACAGGTTCCTTTACAGCCTGTCACCCTGCAAGGGTGTATTTGTGAGCGAGCGTGCGTCTTAAGTGGGATGTTGAGCCACGGTCAACCTTGCTTTCTCTGTCTACGGGTCCGAGAGCGCGTGAGGAAGTTCGGAGCTGATGCTGTCAACAAAAAAAAACCCTGTCACACCAAGTCTGCAACACAGGAGTTTCTCTTGCAACAGATACCGAATGCTTAGATTGTGCAGGGTGAAAAGGAGTTTTAAAAACAAAAAGAAAAGAAAAGAAGTAAAGGAAGTGCTGCGTTTCACTTAACCAAATCTTTAGTACTTTCCTGTTATGTTAATGATATTCTAAAGACTCCTGTTAATTCTAACTGTAAATTAAACAGAGCACATTTGGGTCTGTCTATATTGACTTTTGTTTTGATAAAAATTGAGCCACTTTCGAACTTATTTTTGAGACACCAATCAAAATGACATAAGCGTCACATTAATTTCGCAGATGGATGTCAGGTTTGAATAAGTGGTGAACATAAGTGAGATTAATGCCGAAAGACGTCATGAAGGTGTTACAAACCACACGTCAAGCATTATTCACTGGCATGCACTGCCTTTCTGCACGGCCTCATTGTTTCATTGTTCTGCCTTGCTTCTTTCAGCAAACGTGGTTCATAGTGGCTCAAGTGTAAACTACAGTGCATCGCAGGAAGGAAGAGGGACTCGGTGGTGGTGGGGGTTGGGAGCAGGATCCCAGACCATAAAACCTGGCAGCCGCCCTCCTGCATTGTTCACCGCCACCGCTCCAGCCCCGCTTCACCGTTTTCTCCCAGTGCTCAGAGGACCCTGGCCCTTTTCAGAGGCCATAAATGTTGTTGACAAACATGAATCCTGATCAGGCTTTTTCGTCTGCCTTTGTTCTTATCATGAAGATTCCTAGAGGCAGGAAGAAGGTTGTGCTGAAGGAGCACATAAATAACCCGGTTATAAAGTTCAACGCAGGCTTCGTATGGGGGCAATTAGGCATGTATCAGGTTGCATGCAGCATGCTTTGCACTGTAGTAAGAGTACAATAAATACATAAAAACATTACAGCCCTTCAGCTTGATGACAATAGACCCAAACCTCCTCTTAGAGCACCACCTTGTGGTTGGACCAAAAAGTCTTCTTAACATTCTGGAGAGATCACTACTGTTGTTTCATACAGTTCCTCCATAAAAGCCACAAGGATTTAATGAACACATATAGATTCTGTGTTTTTAAAATAATGTGTATGTTGTATGCCGGCGACAAACCAATAGGAACACGTGATATCGTCCCTTATATCGTTGTGTGTCTCTTCACATTTATACTGACACAAAATTAAGCTTGTGTGCAAAATAAACTCAGTTGACTGCTTCCCTGTGCTCATGCATGAAATATTCAGCATGACCCGAGCAGGAGAGTACAGCTTTTGTGGAATGCAGATGCTTCTTTCTCAGTCTATTCATGTGATTTAAGGCTGTCAAGGAAGCCAAGCAGTTCCCAGACAGGAGTCTGGACATGACAATGAAGCTGAAGTTCTGCAGAAACTGCTCCCTCTGCTGGCAGGGCTCGGAGGACATCTGAGTGAAAACGTCTGCTGCTGGAGCTCCCCATCCACCCCGAGCCCCATGTTTAGACGTTTCCGGACAAATCGGTGAGTTAAACATAATATGACATTCTCGCTTTCTCATGAAGACAGTTAACTTAAAGCATTGCACCCCTTGCTCTTCTGTCATACCCTCTTCTTCTTTCTCTGCCTTTGAGCCACCACCAGAACTGTAAAAAATAAAAAACACCTCTGTGATCTCAGGAGCAAATAGAAAACCAAAGTCACAGGAACATTTTTCTTTAAACTGCCGTACACTCCACAGTAAATATAGCCTTTCTGTGAGATCAACAGGACTGATGAAGCCTGTCATAATCATTTCTGTGCAACATCAACAGGAGCAAAACTGGAGTTTGCCTTGGCAAGGAGAAGTGTTGCTGCATGACCTCAAGCATTTATAAACCTCAGCCTCCACTCCTGCTGAAAAGAGGGATAAGAGTCTGATTGAGTTTAAGAAGTTTCACATCAGGAGTACTTAGAGTGCTGTGGAGAAAGCAAACATTCATGCTATGATCGTGGTAATCTGAGCACAGTTGTATTTCCCCATCAAATCCAGTTTTATGTAAAAAATCACAACAGCTTACAGCCTATCAAAATGCAATTATGTCTTTTTCCAAAAAAACGTGTTCAGTTTTCAAAGATCTCTTGTCACCTAGGTCAACATTAGTTTGCGGTCCAGTATCTGGTCAGAGAGTTTATGGGAGACACCAGTTTCCAGGCACATGGCTGGTATTTCTTCAGGATCATTTTCTGTCTCACAGTTGGTTGCCGTGCCACCGGAGTCATCTGGGTCACGCACCTTCATCTGCAGTCATTTGCCAGCCGCTTCCCGCTGAAAAATGGAGCTTTCGGGACTGGAGGGGTACATGAGCAGAGATAACTTGACACAACCATTTGTTTGGCTCAGGTGAATACAGCCAGACAGCAATACAGTCCCCGCTCCACAGCAGGGCTTGCACTATGGCCAAATCCTACTGGACACTCATTCCTCAAACACAGTCGGAAGCTCTGTTTGGAGGCACCGTTACTGTACTATGTTGTATAAAAAAGACACCAGCATTCTCGATGACCCCATTTTACCCACTTTATGAACCGATGTTTCGCTTTTAAGCTGCTTTGTAACGAGATCAGACAGATCTACGATCTTTTCTCGAGTCCCGAGGAAAACAAGTGATTCTAATTACATGAAACTCATCTGTCTAATTGTTCACGTGCGTTAAAGTTGCACTAAACTGAGACTTTATTCTATGGTTCTTCACTTCCCATATATTTCATTCCACAGACTAATTATGTGTTAACGTTGTGAGAAGTAATCAAAGTTTTGGAGATTTTCAATTTCTTTTCACAGCATATTTAATTGTCTATTCACCTCAGTTAACAAGGATCAAGGGTCACAGTAACAATAATCATACTAATGATGATGACGGTGTTAAATCTGTTTAAGTAGCATGAAAAGCAACAATAACAGATGTAATTGCTGTTATAAATAACAGCACTAAATTTGTAATGATGCAGTTTTTCCACCCATATTCATGCCCTTTCTCTGTTTGACCATTGTTCCACACTGTCGTATTGAGAGCTTCCCCTTCAACCCTCGTGTCACGACTTCCCTTCTCGAGTGTTTACGTGTCTGAATGGGCTCGGCTCACCTGGCCGCTAATGAATTTGAATCTGCGACGGACGCGGCATTAACTAGCCCGGCTAAATGCTCGGCCCTGCAGGAAATGAATTGCCCTTGATTTAACATTACAAATTACAGGTGACCCCACGCTGTGGAGAGCTGAGAGTTTGAGAGGTGCGACAAATGGATTTAGAGAGGCAATGATTCCCTCTCAGATTCCTGTTGAGCGAACGCAAAAGATTAAATGACAGAGGATATTAGGAAATAATTTGTGATTCCCACTGTGATAAAGATAATGTGGTTAGGGGCAATGAATATGTCTGTTTTCATTACAAATAAATCAAATGAAGCATTAGACAGCGTAATGTTGATTTGCTGTTTTGTGAGATGAGATGATGCGAGAAGAGGGATTATGAGGACATAAAGTGAACAGTCAGCTGGACTTGTTTGAGGTTACAACGTGCTGGTGCAAGTGCTTCAAATCCATACTGACCAACATCCTCATTAGATATCACGGACCCCGCGGCCAAGACAAAACCCTGCTAGCATGCTAGCAGGGTTGCTAGAACATGCTAGCATGACTAGCATGCTAGCATGTTCCTCTGCCAGCTTCGGTTCCAGTCAGTTAATATCTGAGCTAAAAGCTGCTCAATGAAAAACTGCTGTCAGCATGGCACCTGAGTCCTCCAGCAGCTACTTTCAACTTTGTTTCCTCAAAGAGCACTCAGACAGGCAGCGCCACATCGGCCGGCATGTAAAGATCATATCAGCTCCGAGATAAATCCATCACTCTGCTTGTAGATTGATTGAATCAAAAGTGCAAAAAAAAAAAAAAAAAAAACACGCTTTACACCATTTTTGGTTCCCTCTCCAGCCAGTGTCTTGGCCTGTTGAGTAATGAAGTGTTGGGGTTCAGTAATGAGACTGTTTACAGGGCGTGCTTGTTTCACATGAATCAAGCCCAGTGTGTGGTTAGATAAATACCAGCTTGGCTCCGCACGAAGCAAGTCAAACCTTCTCCTCTGCTCAGGAAATGGCAGCCAAATTCCTGTGGAATGAATGAAGAGGAAATCTGCGAGTGGCAGCCCACCACGAGATTGCTCTGAAAGGAGAGGGTGGAAAAGCTGTGGCCCTTTCCTCTGGTATGGACCAAGGCCAAGGCTCACTAGGTGAGACTGATGGAATAATAATACACATCCTGAGTGTTCTTTTCATTAGCAACACGGTTTCATGTTTTTCATCATCCTGCTGAGAGAAATGGAGAGACCCTTATTTCTGAGCCGGACAAATTACCCTTTCCCCTCTGGGAGATGCAGCTGCATTCAATATTGAGTATGTGTGTCTCTGTGTGTGTTTTTGATTCTGTGTGTTTTAGGTGGGGGTCATCGCTCAATACACGGATTTCCTGTGGAAATAATAATTAAGCACAACATGCACAGAGAGCTGACAATAAACGTTTGGCCCTATCACAGAATATTGTCCTCGGCGGTCCCGCCGAGTACCTGGATTCATCTTCTTTCCTACAGGAGTTTTAGAAGTGAGGCAAACTTCCAGGAGGATATGAAAGTTATTAGTTTAAAGCTGTGACCTCAGCCAGTCATTTAAGTAAATCTATCCGCTTCTTCTGCTCTAACCGGAGTGACAGCGTGGCCATCCGTGTTGAGACCACATTATCTGGGATTCATATTTGCTCCGGACCAAATTGCTTTCTCCACAGACTCTACCTGCAAACACCTAACATCCCAGGTGACCTATTTTCCTGAATTACCAGCCCCATTACTTTGAACTTCCATGTCCTCACCAGCCATCGCCAGACGTCCAGATTAGGCCTGATTCCACAGAAACCCCTCTGACGGCTGCATTAGTGTACATTTTCCCGCATTCTTATTACAGAGCGAAAGAGAGGAAGAGTTACAGTGCCTCTCAAATGAAACAGGCACGAGTGATAAATCTCTCACGCTAATGCACTCACTTAAGAGTTTTGACTGTAAATAAAGTCACAGGAGACAAGCTGTACTTACATGGAGAAAGCCTTAAGGAAATGCACCCCCCACCCACCACCCACACCACCACCACCACCTTGGGAGAACATATGGGTGTGTACGTCTGCAGCCAATCAGGATGCAAGCTTTTTTTCCTGAAGCCCAAATGAAGGCCTCACTGCTATTTGTGTACTTTCTGTTATTCTGTGCACACTAAAGGGAATCCCTTGTTTCATTTCATTTTTTTTTTCTTTTTTTTCAACCTCATGTTCTCCCACAAAACAAGCATATTTTCAGCAATATAAAAGAAGGGCAAACAGCCACCAGAACATTTGTCAGATAACCGGCACGTCGGCTCATTTTGGGTCAGCTTATAGCTTTTTATCATCTTCATCAAACTGTCATCCATCTCTCTGTGCAGACACTGGTGACACCTTAATTGCTTCAGATAATACATTCATCCTGTCAAAGTGAGGCGATAATCAAGTTGTTTCCACAGCAGCTATTGATGTCTGCACTAAATCAATGGTCAAGCACTGTTTAAAAAAAAAAAATGTTACAGTAAAACACAGATTACATCATTCGGTTTGTATGTTTTAGCAAAGGGTCAAACTTTGTAATTGACAAAGTCATTTAAAACAAATTTACTGTATTCTTTTTACACCTGCGTAAGGCCAAGAAACGGCCATCTGCACTTGTCTAGATTAGTTCAAGGTGCCGTGAAAATGAAAAAAAAAAAACAGAATAAAGAAGAGGAAAATTGTTATTAAAACAGATCCAATGTCATTTTTGAAATTATTTTACAAGAACTCACAGCCAAAATCAGTTATAGGTTTCATGAAAGTAGCTGATGGTCAGATTTGGATCATTTAGATGAATTAAATAACCTCAGAAAAAAAACAGAATATAATTCAGATAATGAAAGCTGTTTTAAGCCAAAAGCTGTTTTGAGGACACAATAACTCTGTTGCCAGTAAATAAATGAACCTCCAGACATCTTTAGTAGATCTTTCTCACTTTCCTCTTTACTGCTCTGTTCAGTCTGCATCTGCACATGCCACAATATCACTGGAAGAAAAAATGAAGAAATGATGTCAGAGCAGGTGAAACTATTAGGTGAACTGCTTAAAAACTCCTCAGCTGTTACGTATCTCAATCACTTTGTCACACATTCTCACAATGTCCACCTACCAGCTAGTTTTGGCTCCAACAAACCTATTTAAAATGTGCAGCTAACTTGCATTCAACTATGATTTTACTGCATCTAAAATGTCTCAGCTATGAGCAAAGCAAATGCACAGCCTCACTTCTGCAGAGGAGAAGACCCACTGATTTTACTTTCATTTTCGAGGGCAATGTTCAACTCAGTTTTCTCTTATTTAATCTAATATCACCATCTCCTCTCCTTATCTCTGCGCTCCCGTAAAGTTTGTCTGAAACAATAACTGAAAGATGGGCATAATGTCATCATTTTAAAATAAAACAGATTTCTGTTCACCACTGCATGATATTTAGTGTTGGACGTGAAATTGGCAGAAAAGAAAGTGGCATCGCAAATTTATTTTTTTATCTTGTCAAAAACCTGCCATCATTACAAAGTAGTCCCAGACATGAGCGTTGGCCAGGACTACCATCCACTGGGAGGAGTGGGGCAATCTGGTATGGAAATCTTCTCTGCTCCGCATATTGATTTGGCAGAGGTCTTATGTCTCCTCATTTATCCGGGGTTGGGACTGGCACCATGAGAACACCAGATAGTGGCTGGGTTGAGGAGATTCAGGATTCATTTTTGTGTTATCATTATTTTTTCTTACTTTTAATCTCTCAGTCTGTCCCTGTCTGAAGATGCAAATGAGTTCTTTAATAAGATTAAAAAGTAAAAATGCTAGTTTGCTTGCTGTTTCTGAGTTTGACGTTGTTCTATTTTTACCAAAAATGCGTATTTCATCAGTGTTCGATGTTTACATGTGTACGAGACGACATGAATACAGAACTATCTTTCAAACATTAACACCATTTCTCTGTCTGAGTTTAAAGGGACGCAGCTCCACACTGGCTTTGGCTGGCGCCGTAAACCAAACCTGAAGCGCAGACAGTTGATCATGTTGATGCTTTGAGCTGCTGCATAGAGTTCAAGTCGAAAGGCTTTCCAAATTAACAGCAGATTTTGATTTTCTGCAGCTACTTATTAAATCATGAGAGATGTATGAAAGGTATCTCTGACAATGCTGTTCAACTCTAACTCATCAACTGAACCTGTTCAATTGCAGTCGCTGCCATACATCATTCCCTCGTGAAAGTATTTAACTGTGAAGTACATCTATCAATACACCATGTATAACTTTAAAAGATCTATTATAGTATTAATAAACCTCATAAAATAAACTGCTTATGACCAGGCATATTTAATAGATGCTGCAAGAGCCTCACTTTGAAATCCATGGCACTTAAAGTCGAAAGTCTGCCGGTTGGCAAAGTATTGACTATTTAGATTAGCTTTCAGTGGAGTGGAAACCACCTTCACGCAGACCATCAAGTGCTAATTGGTTTGGAATGTAGCAGAGAAACCGGGGAACAGATTCCAGATGACACACCAGTGATGGAAACATCCTTTAAGTAAATGTAGCAGTCGGCTCCAGCATACTGCGCCATGATTCATCTGCTCGAGATGTCTGATTACGTAACCTGAAGCACAGGGTTCCTCTGTAGTGTATTTTTCTCTTTAATGAAGTGCACTGCTGCAATAGCAGTTCTGCTCCGAGTCTGTGCGTGGAAGTTATCTGCTCAGGCTTTGTGTGGGAAAGTAACTGAGGCAAGAGCCGTCCCGATGGGTCCTGGACAGATGGAGCAATTAAAGGCGAACCACAACAATCGTCTTTCCTGAGCCAGACACATTGGAGAATGAGCTCGAACAATGCATCCAGTTTAGAATATTTCACCGAGGCTCCCAGTAAACAACATAAACGGCCACAAGAGATTGGGACGTGCTCGTGTGCATCTAAACAACCAAATAGGCAAGTAGCCAAGCATGTGTTTGGAGATATTCACATTTTGCTCATAAGTGCCACGCGGAAATCAAACTGTGTGGTTACATACTCACTGTACCGTGTAACATTTTTCATTACACGCAGGGAGAATTTTTACATTTTCATCCTCAGTGATTCTCTGTTTAACAAAAAGCCAAAATCATCTTTTTATAGCACCCATAGGCTGCTTTAACACTACACAACTTTCAACATTGAGTTTATGCTGGTCAGGATACAGCTTCTATTTCTTTCGTTCTTTCTTTCTTTCTTCCGTTTCTTCTTTTGTTAAATACTCATAAGAAGTATTTCGTACCTGCAGGAGTCAGGCTCTCAGGGCTCTCCGTTTGGAGAATCAGAGAGGAAATCTGATGGCTGACAGATAGTGAGACTGAGGGCCTCGCACCAGCAACATTTCATCATTTAAACAACTCAAACCTCATATTTTTCATAGCTTCATAGTGGTTTGAGGGAACGCAGTGGAGTGGGTTTTTCCACCGCATTACTTTTCCGTCAGACAGTTACACGGATAGCGGACCATGTTGCAGCGCAAATGTTCGGAAAGAAAATGCCATGGCAGTAAAAAGTGTTACAGCGGAAAGGTGACAGAACACATATGCGGAGTACAGCATTCACTCGAACGGCTATGAAATTTATGGGCTTTGAGTTGTTTAAGATGGTAAAAAATCTGCTCCTCCACAGCCCTCATTTTGATTCGGATTCACTGGTGAGGCAGTTAAGATAGTAGATACTCACAGCTACTTACCTCACACAGCAATAGTTGTAAAGAAAAAAAAAAACGACTTATAAGCTTCTTTAATCAGAGGGTGTGCACAAACAGGATTATGAAAAAGACCATGCATGCTCTTTTGTAAATCAGACACGACTCTGAAAAGTAAACCTACACGTCTTGGCACATCACCTTGGCAGGCCTTCATCGGCTCAGTGTGAGAGGAACAGTTGCTGGGAACGGTATTTTTCCACTCATCATGTGGTCTCCCACAGCTTGCGATAAGGAGAAAAAGCTGAGTTTATTGCAACAGTTATCGACTTCTGCCCTGTTTGTATTCTCTGATTTAAATATATTTAAGTTGATTACTATCATATATGTCAATTACCATTACATTTCTACTGATTTATTAAAACTCTTTTATCCCAAATCTAAGTCTTATTCAGTGTTTTTGAGGTAAACATGCTCTAAAGTGTACAGTTGCAGCAGCAGCGTGAGGTGTCTGTGTGGTGCACTGTGCTGGAGCTGTGTAGTTGCAGCAGGTACACAAAGGCTTCACACACCAAACACTCAGCACATTAGTCCATTATGGCAGTTAAAACAAGGATACTTGCATGCAGTAATTCTAAGCTGCAAGCATCTGAGGTGCTATTCTGAAATAAATGAATGAAAAAAAAAATCTATCTTCAGTATCCCATATGTTATCATATAGTTTATTGGGTTTCTGATTCAAATCTAAGGGGAAAGGTTAAATATCATTTTTTTTCTTTCTTTTTTCATATTTCATCATATTCAGGAGTGCAAAATAGTACTATTATGGTTATATTTTCATATTCCTTAAATATAAGACCTTCAATACTTTGCAGCCCATCCAGTGGTTAAAGCTACTATATGTATGAACTGCACTTTAAAACATTTAAAAATTAACCAAAGGTGGTGGTGGAGGGGATTGACACCATGTTAGACACGCAGAACCACTGTGTTGATGAAAATGCTTGTAATGCCTTGTAATACTACTTTCTCCCACTAGAGGCTGACATAACTCATTTGGTCTATCTTCAAAGCCTCAAATGAAGAAGAGGAAGATGAGGCGGTGGAGGGTGTATTTTATTCTCCTGTCAATCTCGTTTATTGCACAATAGCAGCACCTCCACCTGCCGATGGATATCTAAAATACCAAATATTTTGAGGCATAAATGGAAACGCCCATTCAAGCGACAGCCAATAAGAGCAAGGGATGAGCTGATGCCGTTGTGTGGAAAGGAATCCCACAGATCAAGAGGGACAGGCTGTAAACCTTCAGTGAAATACAACAAAACCAACCACAGTTCAAGCAGATAAGTTCACTACAATCAATTTGTAACTCACCCCCCTGCTCTCTGTGACACGGACAATCTGCTGTCCATGTGTGCTAATCCATTCTTCCACCCAAGTTTGCTGTCTTTTCTTTTGTTGTTTGTGTTCCATACAAAATCATAACACAAACCGCCTCCACTGTTGTTTCTCCCATTAGTACAATAAACATTTTCTAATAAACATCTTGTGCTTTGCGTGTGGTTAAGCCTCATTTCCTGCATGTGTTCTGTTGAAAAAACATGGTTTGGAGACCAGTTGTGTGACCCAGTCACTGTCAAATCGTGTTACTTGTGATCCTTGAGTTGGAAGATGGATAGGCCTCAAGTTCTTGGAGCAAATGGACTGGCGCGCCACCACCACCAGCAACCTCTCCCGTTAAAGAATAAAACACACCTTATTTAAACTCTGTGCAAATAAGGGAATGAAATATGCAGAATTGTCAATGTTTCGTTTAGACTGGTATATGAGCTGAAATATCATTGTTTAATATGGGGTGCCGAATGTAAAAACTTGATTACAGTTTTCAAACTGATATATTTTCAATATTTAGCTCATTTTCTTCACATTTAGCTCATTTTACACACATTTGAGACATAAATTATTTAAAATGTTAAATCTAAATGTTAAATGTTAAATGTTAAATTTAAATATTAAATCTAAATCTAAATGTTAAATCTAAATATAAATGTTAAATATAAATCTAAATATTAAATATAAATCTAAATGTTAAATGTTAAATCTAAATATTAAATCTAAATCTAAATGTTAAATCTAAATCTAAATATTAAATCTAAATCTAAATGTTAAATATTAAATCTAAATATTAAATCTAAATCCAAATGTTAAATGTTAAATCTAAATATTAAATCTAAATCTAAATGTTAAATCTATATGTAAATGTTAAATCTATATCTAAATGTTAAATTTTAAATCTAAATATTAAATCTAAACCTAAATGTTAAATCTAAATCTAAATATTAAATCTAAATCTAAATGTTAAATATTAAATCTAAATATTAAATCTAAATCTAAATATTAAATCTAAATCTAAATGTTAAATCTATATCTAAATTAAATCTATATCTAAATGTTAAATCTTAAATCTAAATATTAAATCTAAATCTAAATGTTAAATCTTAAATTAAATATTAAATCTAAATCTAAATGTTAAATCTAAATCTAAATGTTAAATGTTAAATCTAAATATTAAATCTAAATCTAAATGTTAAATCTATATCTAAATGTTAAATCTATATCTAAATGTTAAATGTGTCGCCGAGTGTAAAGCGGGTTATTAGAGGATTTACAAATGTCCCATGCCCCGTAAAGTCTCACAGCCGCACAACCACGCCCACACCACTGATTAGGATCAATGGGAAGAGGGCTTGAGGGAGAGTCGGGACTCGAACATGGCTGCCTCCCTGCCTGTGGAAGACATTGAACGGGCGGTGTTGGCGGGTGTGCAGGCTGCACTTCAAGCGGTTGTTCAGCCGGTACCGGCCCCATCTTCCACAGGCAGGGAGGCAGCCATGTTCGAGTCCCGACTCTCCCTCAAGCCCTCTTCCCATTGATCCTAATCAGTGGTGTGGGCGTGGTTGTGCGGCTGTGAGACTTTACGGGGCATGGGACATTTGTAAATCCTCTAAATAACCCGCTTTACACTCGGCGACACATTTAACATTTAGATATAGATTTAACATTTAGATATAGATTTAACATTTAGATTTAGATTTATATTTAGATTTAACATTTAACATTTAGATTTAGATTTAACATTTAGATTTAGATTTAATATTTCATTTAAGATTTAACATTTAGATTTAGATTTAATATTTAGATTTAAGATTTAACATTTAGATTAGATTTAACATTTGGATATAGATTTAACATTTAGATTTAGATTTATTTAATTTAGATTTAATATTTAGATTTAATATTTAACATTTAGATTTAGATTTATATTTAGTTTAGATTTAACATTTAGGTTTAGATTTAATATTTAGATTTAAAATTTAACATTTAGATATAGATTTAACATTTACATATAGATTTAACATTTAGATTTAGATTTATTTGATTTAACATTTTAACATTTGGATTTAGATTTAATATTTAGATTTAATATTTAACATTTAGATTTAGATTTAATATTTAGATTTAGATTTAACATTTAGATTTAGATTTAATATTTAGATTTAACATTTAACATTTAGATTTATATTTAATATTTAGATTTTATTTAACATTTATATTTAGATTTAACATTTAGATTTAGATTTAATATTTAAATTTAACTTTAACATTTAACATTTAGATTTAACTTTTAAATAATTTATGTCTCAAATGTGTAAATGAGCTAAATGTGAAGAAAATGAGCTAAATATTGAAAATATATCAGCTTGAAAACTGTAATCAAGTTTTTACATTCGGCACCCCATAGTTTAAATATGCTAATGTTGACACTAAAGTTATAAAGATAATATGTGACACAATGGCATGACTGTACTGTGTTTCTACATTTGCTGTTTGCTGTGAACATGCAATGAATCTAGTGGGGGGGCATTTAGGGGCAGAGAGGAAAAGAAAATGAGATGGGTGGTTACTGTGCGCTTAGTTTTATCCTAGGCCAAGTGCTGCCATCATTTGGTCTGAAGTGATATTGTTACATAGCATGCCTTTAAGATCTCATCATGCTATATGACAGGTCAGCATGTCTTGATGTCCAGAGACACACTTTCTTCTCGCTTTCTCTCTCTCTCTCTCTTTATATTTTATTTCATGCCGACAAAAAAAAATAATAATATGGTTTTTGGTTCCAGTTCCACCTTCCGATGGACTGGTGACTTGACCAGGGTGTACCTTTGTCTTTTGACCAAAGAGACATGGGACAGGCTCCAGCAGGCCCCCATGACCCTGTAAAGGAAAAAGAGAGGCTGGATGGATGGATGGATGGATGGATGGATGGATATGACAATCTTTCTGTGTTTCTCTTTTTCATATCAGTGGTTTGCATCAAACAAAGAAAACAGCTGACAACTAAAAGTGGTGAAAGAACCTTAATCAAAACATAGAAGGATACCAGGAAATGATTATCTTTGAAGAAAAAAATGTGCTCAGAAAAAATCTTAAATGATCATGGTAATGAACATGAACAATGCAACGGGAACTCAGTGTATTGGAATGAAACAGTTACACTGTCTTAAGAAAAAACTCTTATCAGTGAAGCTAAGAGAAAAAAGATAGGATTCAATTTCCAAGATAAAGATTGAAGTCTGAAGCAATGCAAAAATGCCAAAAAAAAAAAGAGGTCATTTGACTATTTTCCCATCAATATATTTCTTTCTTCCCTTATAATGATACTCCAGGGAAGGTCACAACTCAAACTGGGAAAGAGGGATTGGGGAGCCTGAGACATCCTTTTCAGTCATGAACCGGACAACACGGTGTCCAGACCTCAAACCAGAGCTGAAACTCTGGATAGAAATAAATGTTTTATATAGTAAGAATAGTAATAATAATAACTATTTCAGTATGTTTAAACAGGACATACATGTAGATATGAAGGTCCTTCGATATATATATATACACATATTTATAAAGAAAGAGAGACAGATTGATAGACATACATATAGTTACAGGACCTTCTTGACGCCACATACTTCTCACACATGGTGAAATAGTTTGCTCGCTCTTAAATCCATCATGTATTTCATACCAAGTGCTCTCCATCTGCCAAACACTGCTCTCGGTTCGTGATTAAATTATAAACACCGCAAAGTGCTCTTGCAAACATTTGGCTGTGTTTGACATGATCAAAGGATTAGAATGATGACATTGCTGTAGGATCTTTTTGCCTCTTTTTTTTTTTTATAAGGGATATTTTATTAAGTGGCACTGCTTCATAATTAATCTACATCCTGAGGATAAAAAAAAAAAAAAAAAGTTGCAAAGCCATCAGATGTTTTTCTTCTTTGGTGTAAAACATTAGCAGCGGAGAACTAAATGAACACAGCTGTGCTTGAAAACATGCAGGCAAAGAGCACGATCTGAAAAGTTCTGACGCAGCAAGTCCTGGTTGCAGGAGATGCAATTTGAGCTGTGAAGATATAGATCGCAGTTTGACAATTGACTATAAGGGTTCTGATATTTCAAGCAGACAATTCTACTTTTCATTTCCTGCTAAACTGTTTTAGCTCCAGTCTCACCCTGGTGGGCTCTCCTCCTGGTCCCTGTCTCCATTCTGTGGTTTTATTAAAGCTAGCATTTGTCAGCAGGGAGATGGTTGATATGCAAAACATGGAGCGGCCGCGCACCTCAGGCTTTTGTAACTCTGGCTGAGAAATGAGATATGTGGAATGCCCAGCGACTGATAAGAGACATGAATAATGTTCAGAAGATTTTGATGTGATGACTCTGTTATATATTTTCATTTGTACCTGAGTGTGTCTCAAAGAATGATGTCGCTAATGAAAGACAAACACTGAAGCGATACAATTCTCCTTGATAAAGGATTTAATAAGAATATTATGGGATACGGTTTCAGAAATATTTCAAGCAGTATATAATGACAGCTTTCATTGTATTTGGTCAAAAATGTACTTTAGGAATCTATGTTTGGTCTTAATAACAGCGCAATAATAAACTTAAGAGGAACTTCTGTAATTGTAATATATTATGCAGTGCTCACAAGAATGTGGATTAGTTTGAAGCAGTATCATAAATCTCCAACATACATTTGCTGTACAACATTAATTAAAGCTTAAATGCCAATGTATGTCACATGATCTTACAAAAATTTAATTAATATTGTGCCTTTGTGCACAAGGGTGGGAGGAAGGGTGGGTGAGACTGTTTCTAGATTTGGCTATCAATCAATCAATCAATCTTTATTTGTATGGTGCTTTTCATGCAAGAACTAGCAATTATATTAAAATTATATTGTTGTTGAAATCAATGGAATCATTCTAAAGTGACCTGATAAACATTTCTGACCTAAATATGTCTACAGTACCAGTTTACCAACTGATTTTTTTTCTATTATAGTATCTGTCAACTAAGGAAAAGATCTTTTCTTTTTCCTTCTCCCTTTTTTTTGGGAATACTAGATTTTTGAAAGAAACAGTAATGTACAACAGAAGCAGCAAGGCAGTTTCTCAGAATATGATTTGTGCTGTCAAGATAAAGTAAAGGAACCATGCTGTGTGAGGAAATTGTTCAGCTAAGTGACTCTCCCTCTCACGCTGCCGAGCTGCATCTCTCTATATAAATGGCCATTGTCAGGAACACACATCAATCTTGGTGCGTATCGCCACAGAGCCGGGAGGCGAGTCAGCGTAGGCTGCTGTTACCAGTCAGAAAAGTGCTGGGCTTGTCTCCTCAGGCCATCCCCGCTCTGTACAGCCGAGCCACTGTAGCCACTGTTCTGGAGGCTGGTCACTTTCATTAGAGGAGTCATTAAAGGAATTACAGGGGCCCAGACATAGATTTTTCCTGGTTTATTGTGCTTGGGTTTAGCGCCGTCCATCAAGTAGCCAATACAACTAAAATTCTGCAAAGGATCTTTGCCGATCTGTGTGCAAAGAGAGGAGAGAGGGAGAAATGAAACCTTCTGAAGTGTGGATGTGTGATTTGTCCTCAGATGAAGCTGAATCCTTCACAGACAACATTTAATATGCCAGGGGAAACCTTTCTCACAAATCTATTGATTGTTCAGTTCGTTCATGCAGCTCCACCTTATTGTGATTCCAAACTGACTTTTCTGTGCAGATGATTGGGATGAGCTGAAGTCTCTCAAGTTCTTAAAACCGACTCCAGCGGTAACCATGCTCACAGCATGCTGACAGCAAATCCAATAAGAAACACTGTTTGCGACTAAAGACTGAATAACTTATTCCTCTGTGTTTTAGTTATGCTGCTGATGAAAAGTGAAACGGAGAAATGAAATTATCATTCTGCCATCATCCCTTTCATCACCGATAAAGATGGAGACCGGATGTTATTTTGAGTCAGTCCCATATGTAGCTCATTAAGAGAGACATTCCACTACTAGATGTCACGACATGTTACACACCACTCTTAAAGGTGCAAAAATTAGTCAAATGAATAAACAATACACCTTGAGTGCTGTTATTCCAACCTCCTTGATCGCAGTAAAGCAGGAAATGCTCTTGTATGTTGCTTTGAAACATTTATGTGGGCCATATCAGCTGACAGCCATGACTGATCTCACGTCATTTGGAAGGACTTGATGTCCAGTCATGTAAATAATCACCTAAGGAAATCCCCAGTTCAAGACTTCTGCTCCCAACTGAACTTTGATATGATCCACAGTTACCCTACCATGAGGACGAGTCTTTACCAGGAACTTCCTCCATAAGAAGGTGGAATCAATTCAAGAAATTCACACTTTTAAAGGTATAAAAAGTATAAATCCATCAGGTTTTATGGTGGTTTCAGTTGCGTCACACAAGTCTTTTTCATGACACAGACCTGATATTTACCCTGGAACTGTGCGTGCTCACATGACTTTTCCCCCAAACATTTAAACGGTTGGGGAATTATTGTTTTAAACTGACACAGATGAGGTGAAATGCTTCATATAGACACAACATGCTCTCACAATGACTTGTAGAAATATTCTTGATCGTGGTGCATCATCATGATGATAGTGATATAGATAGAGAGGCAGTTGACAACAGGACAACATGAAAGCACAGCTGCCAATAAATGAATCAAGTTAAAAAAATACGATTCAAAAAAGGTACCAAACAAGTTTCTTTCGATTGCGTTCCCTTTTGTGACCTCAGGATCGCTGTTGTGAAAGATCTTTATGAATCCAGAACTCATTCTGGTGCACAGATGCTGACGTCCCCAAATATCTAATAAAATAGCATATTTCTCCAAAAACAGCTTTATTTCATAATATCTTTTATTAGAGCCATGCTTTCTTTTCCCAACAAAACATTACAATGGCATAAACATTTCCATCTTTCTCCACTTTTTTAACATTTAGTTGTCCCATAACAATCATATCTTTATGTAGAGCTCCGTCACTTTCCCCGTCCGCTCATTTTTTCACATTTATACTGTCATGACCTAGAAATGTGTGTGTGTGTATGTGTGTATTTGGGGGGACCGTGGTGGTGGTGGTGGGGGCGGCTCTGATCTCATGTCCTGAGTAGTGGAATAATGTAAGAGCACTGGTGTGTTGCTGCTGCTGCTGGGGGAGCGTGTTGCCATAAAATATTAACGACTTGGAAGGCCAGCCACATGACAAGATGAATGTAATTGGCCCTCGCAGCTCTATCTGTGCATGTTAATGAGATGGTATGGTATTTAAATCAGTCGCGCCCCAGACACTGTGGCTGCAGTCGAGAAAGCCACAAACAAAGACGCAGCAGAGAGCGCGGAGTGAGATAGATGCAGGAAATGTCACTTATTATTCAGTGCAGAGAACCTAGCACCACCGTTTCTTTTAATAATTCTTGTTCATTTAGGCAGAACAACACTCGCAGCTCAGGCCTTTGCGTGACTTTTGATTGAAATGATGGAAACGAATGGCTCGCGTAAAAATTCACAGTCGGGTGATGCTTCGGGTGGAGAGAGCCTATAGACAAAAGGCAGATGTGAAACCGAGGTAAAGGTATGCACCTGCACAGCACCTGTCCTCCTGCCATGGCACCGGGGCCAAGCCAGTGGTCTGGAACAAAGCTGTAGTCCCTAAAAACAAAATGCGACCACCTCAGGAGAAAACAAAAGGCTGTGGTAACTGCTAACAACAGCTTGCTTCGAGCCCTCGGGGGAAGAGACGCGGGAAATGTAGCAGCAACAATGTAGCATAAATCTTAAAGGGAAAGAAGGCCAGTTTGTGTTCAGAAATGAAACACATTTGTGTTTCTGCTGGTGAAGCCTTTCAGATTTCTGGAAAACTGAATGAATTAAAAAAAAAAAAAAAATTAGCAGATGGGAAACTCTGTTACTTTGCTTTCATTATCCTGACAAGTTTCTCCTTTTATGTGACAGCGTGTGGTCATCCTCACTGGCACCTCGTAAAAACCACACTCATGCCCTGTGCTGCAGTCATGTGACATTGGCTGGCCGAAGGTGCAAAAAAACAAAGATTTTGGCATGTCGTATCTGTGTAAATGTGTGTGTGTGTGTGTGTGTGCACTGCGTCTTCGTGCAGATTGGGGGAGACCTGATGCCTGACGAGGGGTGGGGGCGAAGCAGGCAGGAGGACAGATGGTCTCCCTCATGGTGGCTGAAATAAAAGAGGGAATTAGAAGACTCCAAGGTGTACACTCTGACGGCAATTACAGCAAATAGATTGAAAGTGGACCTCCAGGCACCCAGGGAGACAGCTCTGTGGGGGAGAGCTCCACCTTACTGCATCTGGTTCATTCACCCTGAAGCAGCAAAGATTAAAAACACAAACACACCTTGTCTCCTTTAAAGCAGATCTTACTGAATATCAGCATACCCCAGTGTCTTAGAAGGAGCGTGAGAGCACGAACTTCACGTGTACAGTAGAGTTTGAAAGGAATTTCTGCATTACCATTTTTCTCGGTTTGGCTACGTGGTTGAAGGATTCGTGGAGCCAATTTTCAGACGTCCCTGTGAGCTGTTTTGGTTAGTTATTCCGCTGCCTGCAGGAGTCTGAAAACACTCAATTATTTTTGTCTTTCTTGCTTCCGTCCATTGATTCTCAAACGATTTTCACTGCACCTCCAAGTAAGGGATATGCAGCAATTGAATTAAATAAGCCCACCCGATCGATATAAAATACGTAAAAACATTCACAGGTCTCTCTCTTTGCCTGTGGAAATGGAGAATCCACCGCAGATGAAAATGTGGACGAAATGAAAGATACTTTTATGGGCCTATGAAAGATTTTATGAAGTTTATTGATAGCCATCAAATATTTTGAATATAAAATATTTAATGTGTTACTTCTGGCAAAATTTCTGGGAAGAATCTCAAACAGAACTTGGCTGTTGTCTCTTCTTTTCTGATGCCATTTAGAGCGGTGGGGATCAGCAGATTCCATTAGACCTTGCCCCGTGGCTGAATGAATGAAGCACCACTTAGACTATAAGTGTCTCTAACCCCAAAACCTTGCGTTCCCATCAGCGCACAAATGATAAAGATAGAGTCTAATGAAACAAAAGGCTCCCTGCCAAAGCTAGTCATAAAAATAACATTTGGGTGTGACTCGAGCTCATCCATTAACCTCACAAAAGTTTCACTCCCACACGTGACTTGCTCTGCTGAAGCAAGACTGTTGAAATAGATACACGACGGCAATAATAAAAATTCAAGTGATTCAAATCATCACTTTATCTCTCGTCGACATCCTGACGTTATATCGGTACCGTACGCACTCAAAATACACATTCGTCCACTGCAAAACCTCCGTGAAGAGTCATGATTGCTTTTTGTGTCATTTCTCTTTAAAACCCATTTTTTTCTTCAACTGATATTTGACTTCAAGATTATAAGTATAAGCAGTTGGTTGGAGGGTTCAAAAGCAAAGTAGCACCTGATATGTTGGGGTGCTACATCAAGTTTCTTCTTGTGGGGGAGGGGGTCTCATGTCTCTATTAGACCTGGGCTGTCAAGACAGGAGACATTAACATTGACTTTTGTATCTGTTAAAATATGGCGGCCAGATGCAGAAAAGTGGTTAAAACAAGTGTGATGTGTGTTTTTTTTTTTGTTTGTTTGTTTTTTAACTGCACAGGAAGAACAGATTTGTGCATAAACTGCGTGGACGAGCTCGTGTAAATGAGGAGTGCACATTAATGCTGACTTTAAAACATCAATGCCTTAAATAGGCTTTTATTTCCACAGTATGCAGAAACCTTGTAAAGCCATGCTCTAAACATGACAATAACATTTGAAATATAACACTTTTAGCTTAATCAACGGGCATGTAATTTATTTAAGATGCAGGTTTTGTTTCTTAAAATGTCAGTGGGTTGATGAGATTGACTTGATACGCTGACAGACACCCACGCAAGCGACTCCAATCGTTATAGCGCCGCACCAGCAGTGCCATGAAGCTGAGGTGGCCGTGCATGGACGCGTGCAGCGGCAGCTTGCTCTATAAACCCAGGATGGTGTGCAAAATGCATTGGTGTGCTGTGCCCAGCACTGAATGGCCATGAAACAAAGCCTTCCAGTGTCTCTAATGCACTTGAAGCGACATGGATATGGCGGCAACTTGCTGATTGATTCTCAGTACCACATGATATAATTATAACCTTACCTTCGAGTTCGTTGTTGGACCACAAGCCTCCCTATCTGCATGTAAGACCCACTGCTGTCTTTTTCAATATGATTTGTTCAGAAACATTGCAGTTATCAGCAGCAAAGGTTTGCTGACATTGAGAATTTTTTTTTTTTTTTTTTGTCCAACATCACACTAAACCATTTCTGCTTCACCTCTTGAATGCTTCATTGGACAGAAAACATCGAAGGCAGCGTCATCCGGTTTTGATCCGGCCTCAAGTCTCACTGGCATATCACTTACCAGCGCCGCCTCTCCCCCACCCAGGTGGTCCCTGGGTGGGGTTTATACTAATCAAAGAGAGAAGGAGTTCACGTCCAACCTGAAATCCATTGGAATTCATCAATGTACTGTGTATGTAATTTTATGCCACGTTAGTGAATCCAGAGTATTCACCTTCGAGCAAGGCTTCACCTAGCAAGGCCATGCTTTAAATAAATAGTCTGATGTGTGGTCCAGAACCACTGCTGTAGCCACTCTGCCACAAAACTTTCAGATTATCTTCATGTTTTACTTTGAACCAATCCCACAATCCTTTTTTTAGAAGAAAAAAAAAATTCCCAGCAAGAGGCAATCGGCGCAATATGCAATGGGTTTTTGAAATGTAATCCTGGGAGGATTTGGAGCAGCTTCTTAACTTGGAGTGAAAGAAATTATCTGACCTTCACTCCACAGGACTCCAAGTGTTTGTACTGGAATGGAGAAGAATCTGAGAATGAAATTAAGAAAGTCTGCTGAACTCAACTTGAATCTGGTCATAAATCACAGACCGTATTTCTTTAGACAAGCAAATCCAGTGTGAGATGTTGAAATCCATTTTAATAAAAACCAGTAAACTGTAAAATCACAATAACTTTTGCTTCCCAGCCCTACACGGCAAGTTCTGTGTTCTTTCCCTCCAGTGCATAAAGCATGAAAAAGAAAACAATCGGTGTGTTTTGGTAAGAAAAAAAAAAAAAGAGTTTCAAGAGTGGCTCTGAATTTTTAATTGGAGAAGTAATTTTACCACAGCAGGCTGCTAAATATAACTCTGAATAGAAGTTTGTAAGAACAAGAAGACAAACAATAGTCTCGTACTGCTGCAAAAACCTCCTTTTCCTGTTTGAGCCATCATCTTCAGGTAATTGACAAACAAAGCTGCCTTTGAAATGAACAAAAGGACTTCCTCTTTCTAAAAAAAAAAAAATAATTCACATATTAATTTAAAGATTCTCCAAAATCAATTCTTTGATTGCAGACAATTGTTTCATTACACATCTGAACGCTTAGCAGCACAGAGCGATGGCAGTTCATCTCACTGAAACTGCCACTTTGCCGGCAGTAAAGATGGGGACGGTGTTACTGTATAAACTCCACTATTTCTGGGAGACAAACGTCTCAAATTAATAACTAAACACAGCTGAAATAAGCACAGGTCTGCGCTTTTCGCTTCAGATCATCAGAAAAATATTAAAACAAATGAAAATATGTCTTATCAGATGTTTGAAGTCTTTAAAGAAGCATTCAATATCCTCCTTGAACGATTTTAATAGAGTGAGTCATATTTCAGGTGGCCTGCTTTTCAGATTGTATCACCGCTCAACATTTGTCACCTGTCAAATTATTTTCCCCCTGCATGTCATGTTCATTTGTCAAAACAGCACTGTTCAAAGTTGTCCACTGCTTTGCATCCAGCGAAATCAGATTTGGGAGAATTTTTATTTGGATGTCATACTTATGGTAATGTTACAGTAATAAAATTGGGCACAATTCTAAATGTAATTTTTCTAAGTCTTAATGTATTTAAGCAAATATCAAGGACTAATGATGGATCCATGAAGTGAGAATAAGATGATGAATTTTTCAGAGGGAGCACATTTAATCAGTCAGCGTGTAATGATCCTGCAGAAACGGCTGCAGACGCCTCACCTGAGCAGGATGTGGCTTGTTTTCCACCAAGAAGCTATTGTAGCTTTTTCAATGTGAAGACCAAAAAAAACATGGATAAAGACAATTAACAATTTCATGCGAATTTTGGGAGAGGATTCAGTCTTTTTTTTTTAATTAACGAAAGCTTGACATGGTCAGAGTCAATTCTACCAGAATTTTAATACCTCAATCATTCTGCAGTGTGATCAATGCCAGAGAAAACTTTTTTTTTTTTTTTTTGCGACATCTGAATTACGATTCTTGTATCCGATGTGCATTTAGTCTTCCTTCCTGACAGTTTTATGGAACTCATTATCTGCTTTGTGACCATGGTTGTGAATGGGGAACCTGTGGGGGGTTTTATGTGTAGCCAGTAGCTCCTCCACTGACCACATTTAAAGTCCTCTCAGAAACAATAAAAGCAGGCCGGGTCCAGAGAGTGCATCGGAGCCCTTCTGACAACAGCAACAAGCTCTGCTCACACGCACACGCCGAGCAGCGGTGCAGGACCCTACAGATGTGAGTGTGAGGGAGCAGACCGAGAGCCAGACCAGAGTTTTATTTACCTCAGGTGCAGCGGCTCATTATAACGCTGTTAATGAGGAGCAGATGCAGCTGAGTGAAGACGGAGAAGGGGGTGGCTCCAGGAGTGAGGTGTGGCCTGTCCAGGGAAAGCCTACATGGAGGTCTGTCCGGGTATTCCCAAGTCCCCCTCTCAGTGCAGCCAGAACGCCCTTTGTTCACGCGCTCAGCAACTGCTATTAGCAGCATGGAGAACTGCCTCGCGCAGTGAAATAGGAAGTCCATCTAAGCCTGACTGACTCACAGAATAATTTGTGAATCTTATCCTACTGTTATCATGGCCCTTCATTTTGATTTTGAACTTTACAAAAATAAAAAAATCAAGTTAACACAAACGTTTCACTGTCTGACCATCAATAAATTAACCATACGATAATAAAGTATCTGTGCTTCAGGCGATTATAGCTCATTTCTTATCTTATATTTAGACTTCTTGTATAAATGGTGATAATACTACGCCACATATCAGGCTACAGATGAAGCACTAATTCAGTTCTAGTCAAGCATGTTATACCTGCTAGACACAATTTGTGTGAGCATAAAGCCAATTACATTACATTTTTTACAAGAAAAACAAATCTCTGGCATATTGTTTCCATATCTTTTCTCATATGAATGAATGGATGTAATGCCAATATGCTGCTCTGACATAGTATACCTAAGATAGACTGTAAAGTTGGTCATTGTGAAGAGCGTTTTAAACATGACAAAAAGATTCATTGCATATGAGGATCAGTGTTAGCATATCCATGTTCAGTTCTCACTTATTTTTAAAAAAAAGAAGAAAATTAAGTCAATTAAATAATGATAAATAATTTAGTTCTGCACTTTGTCTTAATCCATTATGAGAGTTCAAAAATGTGATTGATTTAAAAGCTCATAAATCTCATAAAAAGGGGCATTAGTTTCATACAAAGTAGTGTCACTGTCAGTTGAGTATGAACGACCTGTGACCCTTGACTGCATGTTCTTTTCTACACCAATCAGCCCCCCACCACCAGATAAGAGGATAAGGTGATTTTTTTTTTTTTTTTATCTGTTCATGCTCTGTTACAGACTGTATCAATACATCGAGTATTACCACTGAACGGTTCCAGCTTTGACTTTGCTTTTATGGCATGATCTCTGACAGTAACTGCTCTCTTTGAGCACCCCGCGCATGCCAATGGTGGGCCATAACAGGCTTTATTCACAGCGAAACTCCTCTAATGGGAGCATCTCAGGGTCCCGAGGATAACAATGCTGGCCAAGCACACAGTTGGCAGGCACGTCTTTTACATTTTTATGGGATTGGCCTTCCCCCTGCCGTTGAGGCAAAGGTAGGCCATCAAACAAAACAATTTATAGCCCAGTCTGAATTTGACCTTGGGCCTGCTTTAATGTCATCACTCACAAAATGCAGAAACACCATGAATACCATGAATAATAGCATAATTATATATCAAGACATAATCTGGTTCCTTTATTTCTTTATTTGAGATTACAAGGAGTGATGTTCCAAATGTCTGCATCTTGCTTGGCATCATGGTATCATGGCATGGTCATCAGTAATGTTGCTTTATTTCATTTATTTATTTTATTGTATTCTTTTTTTTGGGGGGGGGGGGCATGTTTTTGTCGAGATTAGTTAAAAAATAATATTACCCTGAAGTCCTAAATAAGATAAAGACGATATTTTTAAACCCAATCTCACAACAGAGGTAAACAAATCACAGTCATGTTTGTCCACAGCACATAACATCACAATTTCACAATAATGCCCTACATGACAATGGAAATGTTGATTTTCCTTTTAGAAGGAGGGGCATGATGGGATGGTTGTTACTCACCTGAGTTTTATGGGATCGACACCCATCCTGACAAAACGTTTTCCACAATTCCATTTTCTCATTCTCACATGGTTAAAAACACATGGTTTCGATTCCATGGACGGATGGATGGATGGATGGATGGATGGATGGATGGATGGATGGATGGATGGACGGATGGACGGATGGATGGATGGATGGATGGATGGATGGATGGATGGATGGATGGATGGATGGATGGATGGATGGATGGACGGACTAATGAATGGATGGATGGATGGATGGATGGATGGACAGACTAATGAATGAATGGATGGATGAATGGATGGACAGACTAATGAATGGATGGATGGATGGATGGGGTTGGATGTTAAACAGCAGCCTAGAGCTATGTTGCCATCACACGTCTTCCCCCCTAGACATTGTGAGTCTACATTTTATACATGTGGACTAATGAACCTGTTTTATTTTATTTCATTTTTTTTTTTTTTTTAGTGAGCCTAGGCTTGACTCTTTCTCTGTTTGTTTGTTTTTTTTTGCTTTTGTTCTCATTGTTTTCTGAAACAACACAGCCACTTGGGTGATTTTGCCTTCCAGATTGTGAGCAAGGCTACGGGGAATCTCTTATTTACGGCATGGGTGTGTCTTGGCTTGTCTTCATTTACCAGACGTGTTCGTTTTCTGACAGTTCTCTGCTGCAGACGCTTGGTTGTTTATAGCTTCGGCTTTTATGGATCATCCTTTCTCGAAAGTGGAGGAAAAATCCCGAGCTGATCATTTGGTCATTCAAGATTTTTCAGATTTGCCCACTTCTCAGTGGTTTTGTTGTGTTTTTTTTTTTATAAAACGTCCTGTGCATGGTGCGCAAGTACAAAGACACAAATTCAATAAAAGACAATGCAAAAACACAAAAATAAAATGAACCGAACTATCAGCACTGAGATAAAAAACATATTTGTAAATAAAGTCAAAGAAAAACAGAAAAATGTAATTTATTTCCCAAGCTGCCCTCAGTATTGTGACATGATAATTTGATAAAGAATCTGCACATGTCTTCTTTCCTCTGAATATTTGCACTCATGCTGCCAGGATTCTTGCATATGATGTAGAGAGTGACCACGATGCATGAACGATGCAAGATGAAAGAAAGGCTTTTCATCTCTGTACGCTGAGTGGATTCTTCTCACGCATTTCCCTCTGAGACAAGAGGTTCAGTAATCTGTATCCTTTAGTGAGAGAACCCCATGGAGATGCATTAAAGAGATAAATTGGTATCATCCTCAGTGTGACACACTCCTCATCTGTCTTTGCTTGCCTCCATTGATCACAATTTATTTTATTTGTGTTGTTACAATATTAAGCGGAAGAAAAGCAATGCATTAATAAAGCCCTAATTATAAAGTTAAACAGAAATGTTATACCGCTACACAGGAAACTGGGCTCAAAGCATGAGGCTCCAGCAAGGTTGCCCTTGTATCTTCTTACACTGCTATCCAAGATCAATGGCGGAACTAATCATTTACTGTCAATATAATTCATTTCTTAATGATTATCCAGCTTAGAAGTGAAAAACACTTCTCTAAACAGTTCACTAAAATTATACATTTCCTTCATCTCGTGACTATGTGACAAAGCACTAAGTGAACTGTAATGTATTCAATCGATGCATAAATCGTTTGTTCCGGTGTATTGTTTGAGTTTTCGAGATTAACGTCTTCATGTAATGGGAAAAAAAAAAATTGAAATATTGAAATGGCCAAGGAGAACAAAGATCCTTAATATAAATAGGAAAGAGCTAAAAAAAAAATATATGAAGCAACTGTGAGAAAATTATGGTAGTAAAATTAGAATTATCAATAACTGGTGCAGCTCAGAGATATGAGAAGATAAGAAACTTTATTGTCATTGCAAAGTGAGATGCAATTGCTGTATTATTGTTGCTGAGGTTTTTGTTCGTTTTTGTCGTTAAAAAAAAGTAATAAATACTGATAATAAAAAATGAATGAATAAAGCTGTTTTGAACTACTTCCTATGCTTTTAGGCCAGTTAACCTATAACTCTTTTTGTGTTAAAATGCTGCAGTTCTCGCTCATGATGAATTAAGTCAGTTATAGAATCAAACAAAACTGTTATACCTGTGCCATTAAAGTTAGTGCAGATTTCTAAGAATCATTACTTTTCCTTGGGGATTGTAAAATAAAATAGTCATACAATTTAAATTTGATAAGAAGTGACATATTTCTCTCCAGGCTCAGAGAAGGAGGAGGAGGAGGAGGAGGAGGAGGAGGATGAGGTAGAAGATGTGAACATGCTCACATCGTGCCAGAAGAAACCCACGAGTTTCTAAAGATGACTAAGCCTTTGGCTGCGTCCTTGTTTTGATAAATGCACTGATAATGTTTCCAACGACATCAGTGGAATGGATTTATTAACAGTCTTGCAGAATTAAACAATAAAAATAACTGCAAGCATTAGACAGTCGGATGCTTTTTGTAAATCCTGGTCCAGGAACAACAAATGCTGATCCATGTGCAGGGAGTCCTGACTCTATATCATATTTTACAGTGATCTCACTTAATGTTTTTCCTGACGAGCCAGTCCCTTTCAGCACAAACACACGCAAACTGGATTTGCGCTCACTAAAATGTAACTATGAAGCGTGAATTTAAAATCCGACGGTCAGATCGGGGCAGTAAAAAGGTCTACAAGCAGGGATGGGCAGGTTAAGCCTATGAGATGACAAATGACTGATCGGAAGATACGAGATGTCAAGGCAAAATATGCACATAGATACAGGGATCAGATATGAAGCCGCTGGTCTTTAAGAAGAGATACAGGAATCTTAAATTCAGAGAGGGGTGACTGAGTTGAAATGTAAAGATTGAAAGTTTCCATAAATGAGAGAACGGTTTTACTTTTGTGACTGGATGACAAAAGCCACTTACTTTTATTTTTGTGTTCACTTCATACTGATACTGAACATGAACCAGTCTTAAGTTGGACACTGTGAAGCATCTGTATTAACTGGGATGAAGCTTGTGTGCACTTAAGTGGGATATGGGTATTTTATAATAAGCACTGTTAAACAACTCATGCAGAGTATTATGTATGTTGGTTCACTTTTCACTTGTCTGCGGCCCAACGAATGAATAAACGCTTGGAAATGACTTAGTATCCCTTTACAATCATATGTGAAATCACCACCCAGAATGATGTCATTTCAGGTGTTTTCAGTTTTCTCCCTGTTTAAAGACATAGGCCCCGATCGTACACGTCCCGCTAGCCGCTACCCACTAGCCGCTACCTGCAAATTGCAGGTTTAGGAACCTCCGCTAACCGCTAATGCAATATTCCACTTGCTAAAGCCGCTTCCCATTATTCCAACTCCCTTACTCACATTGTAGGTGTGTCTTTTGCTCTTTCCGCAAACTCGGTATCTTGCGATCGCGGTTTGCAGGTAGTGGGTGGTCTGACCCACAATCCACATGTCGCCGCGTACAAGAGCGCATCCAAATGGCATCAATGTGCGTCCACCTGGTCACATGTGGACGTGCACAAACGGCTCTACCCCTCGAATTAACTCTTGTATAAAAAGCGTGACCTGGCCTCAGTTGAACCCCTGAGAAAACAGCAGAGATTGTCGTAAACGGCGTGCTCGCCAGTTAAACCATAGACAACCAGAGCGTGTTTTCTGGGAGCGCACCAACTATCTGGGACTTTCAGGTAGCCGATAGGAATTGTCTGTGTAAAAATATTTTTATGTATATATCAGTGCAGAGGAGGAGGAGGAAGGAAGAGGAGGAAGCTCTACAGCAGAGTCCCAGACGAGCTGCGCATGAGAGCTGCTCCGTAACCACTCGTTCTTTGTGGGGGAACGCCCCTAACGATACCCGCTATCCCTAAATAGCGGCTTTAGGAGATCTGGCGGAAGATTGGGCCCATAGTTTACATCAGCAGATGCTTTTTACACACAGCAAACTTAAAATGCGCAAGTGTCTTTTATTAAATTAACTTTAACCTACACCCTCAAATCAGTTTCAGTAATTGGACTCCAGGAGTCCAAATTACTGACTCTATTGACGTAGCTTTCATTTAAGTAATTAGTCTATGGCTTACGTTTTTCCACCATCAATGTGACTGGAGAAAAAAAAGATAAATAATGTACTGTATTTTCTGGACTATAAACTGCTACTTTTGTCTCACGCTTTAAACCATGAGGCTTATACTGAGATGCGGCTTTTCTATGAATTTTTCTTTAGCCCTCAAGGGGCGCTCTAGCAGGAAGTGCAAAAACCAAAAACAAACCAAGTAGTTAAAAGCTATTCTGTTTTTGTTAAGTAGCCTATGTTGGCTATGCTATACTACATTCATTTTGTGAGCATCAGTACCAATTATTATTGGACAAACTGATTAATCCAGGTGTGTCTGACCATTGTAGCTACTGGGCCTTCTTAAAAATAGCATTGGAATTCATCTTCCAGTCCAGTTTACAGTCCACATGCACACCAAGATATTTATATGAGGGGTACAATCTCTACAGACTGTGCTTTAATCAAAATAGGGTCAGTTTCAGGTTTCTTCCTCCTCATGTCTATAACAAGTTCTTTTGTCTTGTGGGATTCCACTATGGGATTCCATGAGTTGATCGATCAGTGCTCTTGAGTGAAATGTGCCTAACGTCTATCTGACACCTAAGTAAATGAATACATGTTGTTGAATCATTTGACATGTTCTTATTCAGAGTAAAAACATTGGTGGAAAGTCAGTTCAAATATGGTTATTGTAAGATTTACATAAGAAAGGGGATTTCAGATTATCCCTCGTCATTTTTTTTCTTTTTGTTACTTTGAGAAACTGTGATGTTCTGCTTTTTGCAGCTTGAAATGAATCCTGTTGAGTTGCTTTCTGCTGAAGGTTAAAGATTGGGGAGAAGATCTTTTTTCTGAAGCATTTCTTTTTCTATATTGTATTAATTTATACTTTTGCCAACTTCTGTTTTTCTGCACCTTTTTTTTTTCCAACTTATGTTGTGGCTTTTGCTGTTGTGTTGTGGAAACCACAACGGAAATGGATGAAAATGGAAGTTGGTGTCACTTTCAAACGCCTCCTTGAAAGCTACGTGATATTTGCGCGAGATAACCCACCCACCCATTATCTAGACCCGTTTCATCCTCCGGAGGGTCACTGGGATCTGCTGGAGCCTATCCCAGCCATCTACGGGCGAAAGGCAGGGGTATACCCTGGACAGGTCGCCAGTTTATCACAGGCGTGAGATAACCTTTTCTGATTACTGTGTGAAATGATTACTGTGTTGTCTATTGAGAACAACACCAAAGATGTTTGAAAGCTACACCAACTTCTGTTTTCATCCATCTTCTCTCTTTTTCAACTTCCCTTGTGGCTTTTGCTGTCGTGTTGTGGCTTTTCCAGTTGTCTGAGCCGTGTCAGCCACGGTGGCATTAGTCATGAGTAAAATCAAGTATATTTCTATAGCACATTTAAAACAACCACAGTTGACCAAAGTACTGTAGAAGCTAATATCTGTCAATCTCTAGATAACATGTAAGGAAGAAAAAAAACACCAAATGTCCAGAACAACATTACTCTAGGAGCAAACCAGCCCCAACACAAAAACTACACTCCTCCTGCAGCTGTCACAGGTTTAACTCCCAGCCTGCATGTCTTTCTTCACTGCAAATAAAGGCCGCAAGTGCCCAAAAAAATAAAGTTCTTCATTATTGTAATGCTTCTATGGAAGCAGGACACAACAGCAAGAAAAAGGTTTAAATTAGAAATATCTAAAGACAACATATATATGATAACATCAGGGTTTAAAGTAAAAAAAAAAAAAAAAAATTCCGAGCCTGAATTTTTTTTCCGGGGGTGCAGTGGATCCAACGCATACACATTATTGCCAATGTTTTGGCATTGTGCTTGGTAATATACAAGATGACCTACAATTTAAAAGTGAATTTTAGAAAGTAAAGGTTATTAAGTTATAATTGAAAACATGTGAAACTCAGTCAAGCCAATTAATCTCATTCATTTAGCAACTATTTAATTCAGTAAAAGGCAATTTGTACAAAAGAAAACATATAAATTGCAACTTTTCCATTATTTTTGCTCAAAACAATCGCAGATTAAGTTATAGGAAATACATTCCACTGGGTCTTGACTCATCTCCTCTTTACTATATGTATTTGCAGAGGCAGTTATTAGATTATTAGATGTTATTACTCTGGATGCATCATCATTAAAAAAGTGAACCAAAAAAGTGAAAGAGCTTTTTTTTTTTTTTTTCTGGCTGCTAGTTGCATAGACTAGCTTCTTGGAGTACCACACACAAAATCAGGTACCAGGCTTCCTTAGCTTCTGGCACCAGCTCCCAAACGGCTCTCTGTTCCCGCCCCTTTCCTCTGTCCAGGCCCAGCGCCACTTGAATTTTTCCTCCATTCTTCTGATTGTGGGAGAAAAAGAACACCGGCTCGCCTCACCTGCGTTCAAGACCACTCAGAGATAACGTGTTTCTGCTTGTGTGTGTGTGTGTGTGGGTTTTTTTTTTTTTTCCTGAATCGGCGTCAAACGCCGGAGATCCGGCACGGTGCTGGAATACTTTAAGCCCTGTAACATGCGATTAATTCACTTTACAGTACAGTTCTGTGAGAGAGGACATAATGCACAAAAATACCAGTAAACCACAGACCAGCCTTTTTTTTATCAATAATGAAGAGACAAACGAGGGGGGACTGGTGGGTATGACATGTCATAAATTTCTTAAGCTGGAATAAAATCAGCAACGTTAATATTATGGCCTAGACTTTAGCTGTTCTTCTACACAGCTACCCATTTAGTAAAATTACATTTTCCTTGAGTTAAATCCTCTTTGTCAAGTGTATAAATATTCACCAATACATCAATTTAAATCCCATTACACAGTTATATTCACTGGTCCCTTTGTGCTTTCAGCAACACAAAAACTACGACTGTTTGATGGTTTTTGATGTTCAGCGACTATTAAAAAACAAGCTTTCACAGAAAAAATGAAATTATAGTCATCCGACTTCATTGTATGAACCTGACTAAAATATCCCGTTGACTTCAAACAACATGCTGTGAAAATATGTTACAGTGCTTTCTAGAAAATAACCCATACTTATGTTGCTGCTCGTAGTACATCACAAGGGTCACTAAAAGCTTTTTTTCCCACTATGTTAGATCTCAAGAAATGGGCCGACAGGAGTCATTAGACCAGAATAAAATGTGTGAAATAATGGTAACATGCCCTTTGAGACTCAGCTGTGTATGCGTGGCAGCCTCGGTGTGACAGAACTAGAATGGGGTGCTCCGGATGCCCGCGTGTCATGTGCTACACGCCTAAATACAGCAGGAGCTCCTGTTGGGGTTATTTTTACTCCGGCACCTGGAAATGTTACAGACTTGCTCCGGCCTGCACATTCTTTTTCCCTCTGTGCAATCAGGTGTGAGAGCAAGCGATCTTCGTTCTCTGCAATTAAGATTCTGCCTCCGTCTTCTCCTGGTACACAATTACTGCTCTGCTGCTGTTTGCTCTAATTGCTCTTTCTGCGGGGATTGGTGGGAAGCCAGTGATTGTGATGGGTAGGGGATTATCTCCTTTCCTCTACTCTAGCTCCTTAAAAAAAAATCATGTGTAAACTCCCAAGTGTAATTACTGGGCCTCATGATTAATTGTCTATTGAAATTAGCACTGGTCTAGCTTTCATTTTTACGGCAACGAATATTAATTAATGTTAACTCTCCCCTTCTCTTTTTTTCACCCTTTCCGGAGCACTTTTGAATATTCATTGAGGTCTTGAAAAATGGGCACAAGCTGGTACTTTCGACCAGAGACACTGACACTGACACTTGGCTATCACGAAATAAATAAATATGTACACATCTGAAATTAAAACGTGTTTTTCAGGCCATTAATAATATTTACAGGAGGACGACAGGTGAAGAAAGCAAGCTCTTATTTAAATCACATCTCTTATGCTAGTCGAGAGGCATGAAAGAATATGCAAAGCAGCATCTCGGCTTTTGTTTTCCTGTAGAGAAGGAGGAATGGTTGCGCTTAATTCAGTTTTTGTTTATTTAACCCTTGTGAGAAATGACAAGTTGAATAAGTGCCATATAATCACATTCAGCATATTGTCATACTATAATGTATAGAGCACAATATGACCTTGAATAAAACATGCACCAGAGGAATACATTTGGGTAATATGGAAATTTACACAAAGGTGCGAATCAGATTAACATTAGAATATATCCATATTCTATCATGTTCAGAGCACTCTCATTGGCTTAGGTTACATCCAAGACTTAGAACGCACGCGCTCTTTATATCAGTCCAAATCTGGTGGAAGTCAATATAACCTGAGGACACTAATATTCGCGTTAAAACTTGTCTTTATTGGTTTTTATCATGTGACTTCCTCTACGTGAGGCAGATCTTTTCATTGTGCACTCTTCAAATTTTTAAATGTTTTGCAAAGCTTACAACTCCAAGCTATTGTGATGGTTTACCAAAGTCAGTACAATGACTGTCAACCAGTCAGTTATAGCAGTGGTCCCCAACCTTTCAGTAACTGGGGACCATTCAACGCTTGACAATTTCACAGCGAACGGGGGGGATACATCCTCTGTACCCATTAAATAACAAACAAAAACAAAAAAAAAACTCACGCAGAGCAGGCTTGGTATGTGGGAATAACCTGTCTTGATAAATCCATATTTCAAGTAGGGCTCCTGGTATTGTCTGTTAAAAGCTTTCTTTTTCTTGGAAGTCGTAGGCTGTTCTTTTTTCTCTTCACTGCGCATTTTCCCCTTCACAAGAAAACTTTCCAAAGACGTCTGTTTCTTACTCATTTTGCTAGCTGGGTTAAATTTTGGCGCTCAAGTGACAGTAACAGAGAGATGTAACAGAGAGAATCCGGTCATTTTTCAAAATAAAAGATTTTTCAAAATAAAAGTTCCTTCAAACTCATATAATAAATAAAACTTAAGTAGCTAATTTTTTTCTAGTGCATCCCAGTACCAATTGATCCACGGCCCAGTACCGGTCCGCAGCCCGTGGGTTGGGGACCACTGGGTTAGAGGATCTCATTCCTCCCAGAGGACATGTCTGTTTGTATGACGGTATCTGAATTTAAAATAAAGCTGGTCAGTCATGTGTTCAGTTACTTATTTTAGAATTTGGACTGTCTTTTTTTTTTTATTGCTCGAGAGTTTTCAGAAAATCCTTTTCTGTTCTTTGTTTCCCTTTTTTTAACTTAAAAACATGGACACACGCAACTCAATCGAGAGTGATTCGCCTTTGGATTGCAGATGATATGAGATGTTTCTGACCCCGGGCCTGTGTCACGTGACCATGACTACAGGGTATCCCAGCTCCAATACCGTGGAAACGTCATTGAAGACCAAAACGTGAAGCACACTTGTCCAGCAGATTCCTCGACAATATTTGTGGGTCTCAAGCATCAGCTGTCACGATTAACTATCAATGAAAAGAATGACCTGCCAGTGATTACTCTGCTTTTGATATTTCATTTCATGAACTTAACATGTTAAAAAACGTATTTGTGCTACATGGAGTTTGCATTGTTGTATGAGAAGCAGTTGTTTGTTCATATAATCAAATTCCATTTTAAAGCTTACATTGGCTATTCTTGCACATTGTTCTGTGCTGCAGGGAAGCGAATGAAAGTCCCTTGGGTATAAGCATCATTGCATTTTGTGTTCTGCATTCTGTCCACTGTGGAGCAAAAGTGACTATCTAGCCTGAGTGTCGTACCTTGACCTGCCTCATCACACCACGCAATTCATACATGTACATATTTTTTGCGTCATTATATACAGTAAAGTACAGTCAACATGAGATATATGAGTCTGGCTTGCTTTATTAGATTTATATCTGTAAGAGACAGATGTAAGGGAAATCACTTTTGAGAGATTTTACTGACTGTGAGAACAAATCACAGAACGATACCAAACCCATGCTTTTTTTGACTGGCTAAATTTTCCTGATTACATAGCCATTAAAGGACGTTTTCTCTTTGTCCACAATAAGTCACTCTTTCACCTGACCTTATTCTTTGTCTGTGTGCCAAGAAATCCAGTCAAATCTCATCTTGGCGTCTTCAGTCCACAGATAAAAAGATCATACCCAGCACATCAAACTTTTGTCTTCAGCCCTTAGCATCTGTGAAAGCCCTCTGAGGAAAACTGTAGCTCCCGTGAAATGGCTGTGACATAACTTGATCCACGCAGTGATGACACACACCACCACTTGCTCCCACAATATATCAGTGCCAGGAAACAGTGGATGTGGAGACACACTGATTGAATCAGGGGCCACGAAGGCCCTCGGGAGAGTTCATCTACACCAAACCAGCAGCAAACACACAATAATCCCCTTAACTGTATCAGCAGTAACAATGTTTAAGGACTTAGAGGTCGTTCATTCAACTTCCTGTATAAGAGCACAAAGGAGAAAATGCAAAAACTGTTTTTTTCCTTTTTTTTTTTTTTCAGTAGTTGCATAGTGTGTTTACCAAACTACAGCAACTTTGCAAATTTGCATAGAAGCTGGAAATCATTCAAATGTTGTCTGCGTTTCACTTGGATCCCAACCTTCCACACATAATTTTAAACAGCATGCATAATCTTAAATGAAGCATAAAGTGCTTTGATAAAGATTGACTTGTCTTGGAGGGAACATTAGTCCTCACCTTGGTGGTTTTAAAGACTTCTGATTTAAAACTGAGTCAACAATTTATTTCCTATGATGCTAAACAATTCACTATTTATGACCACTCCACGATGTTCCAGTCTTTATGTCTTATGAGTCACAGACTGTTATACATTTCACTGTACTGAGACACATTATCATCCTCTAGGGATAAATGACTAATAACTTTGACAAATGACAGTAAAATTGCCTTTAAGAGAGTGATAATAGAAATCAAATTTAACTGGTTATGTTATGGAGTTCAGCAATGGTAATATGAAGATTACATTAATATCCAATAAAAGAGTCTGATTGCAAGGCTGACAAGGATTTAGCTGTTTTAGGAGCGATAAAACCGTTAAAGATTTCACTCTGTCAATAACGGTGAAAATGCAATAAAAGCAAAATCCTATCTCATACCTGTGAATACAAACATACTCAGATACAGTATGTGGAAGATGTTCGATCATCTGGTGTCTTTTTTCACTGAAGATGCAATGAACGAATGATTAATGTCACAGATTTTCCTCAGGTTTGGTTTGAGCTGACGTGATCTTGCGCAGAGACGTGATGCCAGACGGTAACTCTCATATCATCTGCAGTTACAAAGCCGGACAACATTTCAGGGGTCTTTGCGAGTGAACGTTTTTGCTGAATAAAGGACCACTGAGCTTGACTGTGAGAGGCGAGTTTAGGCTTTATGGGAGCCAGCAAAGCTTTCACTGAGCTGATCACAGACCTACGTCGAGTAATTGATGATCAGCATGAATGAGTTATCTCATGGTTTGTATGGAGGGTTATCCTGCCAGCTGCTTTAGAAATGAAAGATGTCACTGAATGGCGCATAGCTCTTTCAATATGATTAGCAGCTAGTCAGACGCGTGCAGGATTACAGCTGCCTGCAGTTTAATATATGGCTTAACAGCAACTTAACAGGAAAAAAAAGATGTGTGCAATTGTTGATGCAGTGACTAAATCTTCATGACATTATTTTGGCTTCTGCAGGGAAACCGTAACTACTAGGTTTGCTACTGAGCTGATAGCATGTGATTTGCAGAGCAGATCTATGAGAAATGGCATGTTGCCGTATGAAAAGTTATAACTCAGCTGTTTTCTTTGTTCTATTTTGAGTGATGCTGTTACGCAAATCAGCTGTCTAATCTTTTGCTTTGTTTTATTGATCAGCTGGACATTACGTGCCACGTCCATCTACCTGAATATGTGACGGTTGTGAAGCTGTTCCCTAATATTCCAGTTCATTAAATCAACCTGTCTTTGTCTCAGAAGAAATTATAGAGCAAAACTGATAGTGACCGTACATCAGTCATGTTTCTGTACCTGAGTCTTTTGGCTACAAACAAGGACAAGTGGCCCGTTTTCCTTACAAGTGTTTGAACGCCCCCCCCCCCCCCCCCAAAAAAAAAAAAAAAAGAAAGAAAGAAAGTGGGGCCCATCCCATCCCCTGCACCTCTGTGACCTCGATTCTCTCTGGAGTTTCACCGCTCCATAGTACTCTGCGTTGCCATAGTTACGTCCTCCTGGCCACTTCGTAAGGTCACCAGCTCCAGTGAACACTTTCCTCGGAGAATGGGCATAACTGATGTCCTGCAGGTTCAGGCTTGATGTAAATAGTCTCAGCTGACAGCCCACTGTACAAATACTCAATTACATCTGCTTAAAGGAAATGATTTGTTGTAGCAGCGAGTACGGGGCATGTGTAACATCAGCGTTACTAAGGCAACAGCGGCTGATTGCGCAGGCTGGAATTAGGTATTGATCAGAGGAGGGGGGCCCGGCGCCAGTGAGGGAATGGAATGGGCCGCTGCTGCGATTTACAGGGGATGGGGGTTGGGGTGAACCTGCACACTTTGCCCCTGCTCAAAGAGCTGAAACCCCCTCAGGAACCAATTTACACACAGCTACAGTGCAATATCTGCAGCAGTCAATAATGGAAATCTGATGCCCCCTCTGCCATCAATGTGATCGCTCCTCTCCTTCTCGTTAGAGCACCTTGAAAGTTTTAGGCCAATCCATGGATGCAATAGATTTCCAATGGTGTGGGGATATTTTGACTTTGGTGTTCTCTGCGCAATTACACCATCTGAGTTTGCAGCCTTGAGAAAGAGCTCTCTGTTTTGCTATGCCTTTAAAAATGAATCATGATGTCGATTACTTGTTTTAAACTCATTTTTAAAAGAATCATCTTATAAAGTTCTGACTGTATTCCTGTGCAGCCTCTCCATCTCTTCATTAGTCCGTAGCCATATTAGTTTATCTGCTGGCTCCTGCCAGCACATACCTGCATGTGATCGAAAATGCCTCACAAACAGCATGTTCACTTCAAAATTTAACAGTGTTTGAGAGAGTGCATGAGTCTCACAGCACTACAGACCAGTTTGTTGTTGGGTTTGTTTTTTTGTTTTTTTTTTTTTTTTTTGCTCTTTTCTTCCACCAGAATTGACTTGCAGGGACTATTTTTGGAATGATAAATAAATATATACAGTCATGGAAAAAATTATTAGACCACCCTTGTTTTCTTCAGTTTCTTGTTCATTTTAAGCCTGGTACAACTAAAGGTACATTTGTTTGGACAAACATAACGATAACCACAAAGATTGCTCATAAGAGTTTTATTTAAGAGCTGATATCGTACCATTTTCCATGGTTTTCTTGATTATAACCTAAATCATAAGTTTTTACATCAATAGCTATGGCGTTGTATGCCAAAAACACTGCTTTATGCATCAATGTTTTCTTTTCTGTCTGTTTTATCACATGATGACGTTAGTGGTACCAGGTATTAAAATGAACAAGGAAATGAAGAAAAAATGGTGGTCTAATATTTTTCCTTGACTGTATATATATATATATATATATATATATATATATATATATATATATATATATATATATATACATGTATAAAACCTGGATGTAACCTACGCACAATTCACGACCTTAATTCGCAGCTAACACAGACGTAGATGATTTCCATTATCACATGCTAACATGTGTGTGTAATTCAAGACTATAATAAAGACTAATAACTTCAGCAACATGATAAAATCACTTGTCATGGCAAAAATATATGCTCTTGCTTTGGTTTGCTTTACATTTAAGAAGGACTACATTGTCTTAAGTTGTAGTCATATGTTCATTTTATTTTCCTTTTTTTTTTCTTTTCTTATATACCAGTGCCAGAATACCAAAATGAGCCACTGATAACTGATGACTTGCCATGTTCTCTTCTTCTCCTCTGCTTCCTTCTTTAGGTTGAGAAAACCCCTGGGACAGGCTGTTAAAGCCTGAACGTTGAGGCCTGATACTGTTGCAGATGATTCATGCAAAAACTATCTGAATCTTTTTATATCTGGTACAGACATGAAGTAATCAAGTGGCAATGCACCTCAGTCTCGAGGAAGCTAATCAGATTGCTGACAAGGAAAGCGGCCCTCTCCTGGCAGCGCCGTGAAGTGCAGTCTGTAATGTGAGGCAACACCCTTTGACATCTGAGGATGCTTAACCCCGCAGAGCACACTGTGGCCAAATTTCAGCAGGAGACTTCTGTGCAACAAAAGATAGAGCTGTCTCCTGTACAATACCCAGACCTGGGAAATGTCATCCACTTGTCTCATCACAGGAATCGATTATAGAATACATTTGCCATAATTTGATGGATGCATAAAGTAAAGCCTCAAAGGCAGCAGAGGCGGACACTTTAATAGATTCCAGCTATCATTGAGAGTGAATTCCAGGACCGCGATGTAATGGAAAAACTGCCTGGCTGATCTTGCTAAAGCTCTCATGCAGAATCTGGAAGGCTGCTTGCTGTTGTTGTTGTTGGACTGTTAACTGCATCTGCAGTTACAGGAGTGTTAAGGGGGGGTCAGCCACAACTTCCATGGGAAAGGGGCACAGTCTCCGATGCCACCAAACACACAGGGCAGCAAAGTTATGGCACTTTCATCACCAAAGCATTGACAGCATTAAAAACTTTGATGTAATCCAACAGAGATTTGATTTAACCATTAAACTGAACCATTAAATGACATAATCTACCAGTCCTGTGATGATATAGCTCAAACGTGATGTGAGATGGCACTGATTAGAATTCATACTTTTGCGTGCAATCTTTGAGAATCTAATCTATCCAACAGAGTGAAACAAAACATCTTCTGTGTGTGTGTTTGTCTGCATCTTCATCACCAAATGCCAAGACATCGATTAATTGTCTTCTGTTTCTGTTGCAATATTCCACATTTGCTGGCTCTTCCAGTTTAATATGTTGTACATCTTTTTTTTTTTTTTTTGTCTTATCCCATGGAGTGGATTCAATGTCATCTCTTTGTTGTGTCAAAATGCAATCAATGAAGGTCTTCCTTCCCCATCCACTGAAAGTCAAACCCAACCTATCTGGGGCCACTCTGAGCTGTTCTGTCAAATCTATGAATCAAGCCCATATTTCTTGGAGTCATGTTGTGCAAGTCCTCACTCCAGTTTGTGTGTGCTCTTGCACCTAATATACAAAGCATCTATTGAAATATGCATGAGACCCATGATGCCTGCACTAAAAATACACTCAAATAGGGAATACATTGACAGCTCTGTTATTGAGCTCTCCTTGAGCTTCCTCTGTCATGGCAGCCACCGATCGCTCTCAAGGCACGTGTATCATCAGAAAAGCGCACAACACCTCTGCCGCTGTTCCTCTCTGACACACAAGCTATGTAGCTCTCGTCCTCTTCTACTGGATTCTCAAAGATGGGACTACTTTTGAACAGAAATGAAAAACCAGGTCCAGATTCAATTTTAGCATATAAATCTTAACCATTCGGATATTTTACATTTTTACATGCATTTACATTTGCATATCCGCATAGAAAAATGTCAAATCCCATAAACTAGTTGTTGTTTAGTTGTTGTCATCTTTTTTTTTTTTTTGGTTGGTGCTTGAAAGCAAACAGCAACCTGTAATGTTTATTGGGATGAGTTGTACACATTCTGGTCAGTTCTATAATGATATGTACAATATGTGTTAAAACTGCAAGACATTTATTTTAAAAAAAATGATAATACCAAAAGACTTCTCAACTCCTGCATCATTTTTCAACATCAGCTAAGGTCTTGCTATAGTATTGTTGGAGATTTAAAAATGTAATGCTGATGTAGTTTTAATAATAGGCCAACTCTTATGATGACATCATTAGTGGTCTGATCTCTCTTGTCTCTTGTCTTGTCATTCACTTGTTCTTCTGTTCATCTGGTTTCTTTTTTTACTATCAAATCCATTGTTCTTTTGAACATTTATGATTACAGATTCTCCACCTTGCCACACTTAAAGCCCATTAGGAAAGTAATTAATCTGCCAAAAAAAACACACACACATTAAAGCAAGTTAATGATAAGTATGACTGATGTCATTACTGTTATTATGGTTAGGTTTTCTTTTGCAACAGTGTATTCTGAAATATTTTGTTCACGACAATCATTTGTTGGAATTCTATCATCATTTCAGCGCTCGCGTTAATCTGGTGTTAACGTTGTGAATTAAATGATGTAAAAGTGTATTTTAAGCACATTTAAATCAAAAGCCTAATCAAACAGCAAGTGAGAGGAACGCAGAGTAATGTCACTTATAAGGGTTTTTCTGTCTTCTTTTCTTTTGAACCTTATTTTTCTTGACGTTTCCAGGTCCAGGGTTGATTCGTCTATTGAAGCCTCTGTTCCTTTAGTTCCACCTTCAGTTTATTTCCTGTTTACTTTGAAGGTGTTTTCCCTTGTGTGTGATTTTCTCTTTACTTCCTGCCCTTCCTTTGTTGTGGTCTGCCCTAATGATCTCCACCTGTTTCTCTCTGGCCATAGTGTTCCTGTCCATATACTGCCTTCTCTCTCTTCCTCTCCCTGCTAGACTGTTGTCTCTCTGATCGTCATATTCATCCTGCTTAAACTGTGCTTTTGATTTTATTTAAATACCTAAGGACACAACTAACAACAAATGTCTCATAGCATAACCATCTGCATCACCTCCATGGTCGTAACTGGTAGTCATAAGACAAATCATATTTTTGGGGGGAATATGTTTTGCATATTCAAATTACAAAAATCTAGTTGCCGGGTCAATACGTTGCCATTTTATGTAAAGCAAAAATATTTCTTCCACAAACAGTTATTTTATGAATATGTGCTCAATGTCTACATGTCTTATGTAGCTATTCTGCGATTCTGTCTTTCATGTACAGCCAGTCTTTTGGGTCATGTGGGAATGTCAGATGTTAGCAAACATCAGCTTATCAATGAATAGAGCCACATCTGCTTTCAGTTGACAGAAACTGATCAACTCCAGTTGGAAGCCGGTGTTTTAACTTCAGTGTCACTTTAACGATTGTTCCTGTCATTTCACCTCACTCTGATTTCTTCCTTTTCACATAAGTACCAAAACCACTTGGTTACGTTATAGAATGTCATATAAAATACCAGGTTACAGCTGGTGATAAAATACATGCTAAGGGTTAGGGATGATACATGGCTTGGTTTTAACTACCAGCCAGCTATCAAGGATTAAAAAAAAACTAACCTGGCACATTTGTATCAGCTTCACTTTGTAAATGACAGCTACATCCATCTTTTATACATTGTGGCATCATGAAGCAATCTTTTTCACAAAAAGGTTAGCTCCATTGGTGCTGGGTAGCTCAGCGGTTTAAGCAGGCGGGCCCATGTACAGAGACTGCAGTCTTCCTGCAGAGGTCACAGGTTCGACCCCTGGCCTGCAGCCCTATGCTGCATATCTTCCCCATTCTGAAAGGCCACTACGTAGACCACAAACTCTTAAAAAAAAAGATTAGCCACCACATTTGAGTGTCTCATTGATCTCTGTTATCAGAGGGTAATATGTTAGGCACCAGACGAACCACAGTTTAAACATCCTGATGATGAATTGAATGAGAGAACCAGGAACAGATTTGGGGTACCAGGGATTCACTCTAGAGCTAGGTTTGTAGGCGCCTGGTACCACGGCTGAACGCAGCCTGAGTGAGCTACACAGGGACCAGCCTGGAGGCTTCAGAAAGGTCTGGTGCTATCAGGATTGGGTGGCGATCTGATCCCTGACCGCTGATACAAACAATAGGGACATGAAACATCACTCCACTGTGTTCAGCCATCCAGAAGACGTTCAGAGTGGCTGAACCTTCAAATCTAAGAGAGACATTTGAAGTGGTTCAGGAGTCTGGTCTGGACGCCTTCCTGGGGGGAGATGTTTTGAACATGTCCCAACAGGACACAGGACTTGCTGGAGAGATTACATCTCTTGGCTGTCTAGGGAATACCTTAGTGTCCACCCGGATGAACTGGGTGAGATTCTGGGATCTGTTGTCCCCATGATCTGCTCCTGCATCAGCAGCAGAAAACAAACGCATGAACTGCTAGATATTTTCACCCACTAAGTGCCGCATAAGCGACACTAACAAGCCCACCTAAAAAAAAGTTAACCAGGATGATGCCCTACAGAAGTTTATTTTCTTGTGTGTAATATTCGGCATGTATAATCTTGAGTTTCATGAGTGCAAAACAAAAAAAAATTAAATGGTCACAAAAAAGAAGGATGTAGGACAATATTCAAATATGAAAGTGGCTGTAGGCCTGTAGCCCAAAAGCATATCAGCCTTGAGACAACTTGTGTGTAAAAGTGAAGAGCAATTTTGACCAACCACCTTCAAACTACTTCTAACAATTATTACTATAATATAGTCGAGGCCTCTTTTTTACTGCCGCAGATGATCTGGGGGGCAGAGTTTTTATGCTACATTAGCTGCTGTTCTACCATAAAGAACATTAAGGGGACAGACATTAGCCACCAACACGCATGAGCAGACGCTTTTTATTTCTCATAACATCACATAAAACCAGAACTTACACTCCACATAGTGTTAGCTCTTTTAAAGCACCCCCCCCAAAACATCATCACAGTACTATAAACTGAACTGCACAGAAGTTCACAATTTTACAAAAGTATAGTTCAGACTAAGGAGGCAAAACTGGCGGTGGCGGCTACACTTCTGTAATTGGGTAGAATTTAGAAAGGTGCTATGAAATACATCCCTGTAACTTTAATAAGATCCAGAGTCCAAAGCTGCAGGTTGCTGCTCCCAAGGTGCTGGTCTGAGTTAGCAAACATTTATCACATAAACATCTAACACCACTCCTGCTAAAGTAGACAAATGCCTTCCTGCTCTGCTATCCCTTCCGTGGCCGTCAGAATCAGGGCAACAAATCCAGCGTTAATAGTTATCTATGGACTCTCTCGCATGCAATGAACACCCACATTTATTTCTCTGCTTTCTTCCGATGAGGGTAAGTGGATCAATTAGTGAAGACTACAAGTTCAGCATCTTTACACATAGTATCAATTGTTAAGTTGAGCAACAGCAGGTCCCAGGATTATCTTAGATCTGTGCCTCCCCTTATTCCCAGCCCTTCCCCTCTCTCTCCTCCAAATCCAAAGCTTACCTCATTACAAATGATCCTCTGATACACACAACCTTGGCACACACCTTAGCGTTAATGGCTCACAGATTGATTTTTAATTAGTAACACTTTTGGATAGTGGCCAACTCAAATGGACTTTTATGAAAAACTAATCACCTTTCAGCTTTAAGTGTTGAAAGGTGAAAGTGGGTGGAGGGTGGAGGGGGGGTTGAGGCTTCAGGTATACACTATAAGAGAAAACTACTACTTTTGTATTAATTTTGTGGGAAGAGTATTTCAAAAGGAAAACATGTTTTTGTCTCAACAAAGAATGACCTGAGAGTTCTCAAAGTTCTGTGCCGAGAGGACAGCTGTGGAGTCAGTGGAAAGTGGGTCGGGTCAGATTTCATCTCAGGTTTGCTGAAAAGTTTCAGCCAAAAAGATGTCAGTTTGCATCACATTAGCAGGTCAGACGAGCCCAGAAACGTGTTGCCTTTGGATTCTGCAGTTCATTATTAAGGTGCACCCAGGTCTTATAAACCAGGACAGCATTTATGATGATATGAAGAGATACGAATAGCATCTGCAACATTTTAGGCCCAGATGTGTACACTAAGAATCTGAGGTTAAGACCTTGAATTATGCTGCAGAGGAATACCCATCCTGTTAAACTTTGATTGACATATATCGTATTTCATGTTTGACATCACTACTGCCTCATTTAAAAAAAAACAAAAAAAATAAACTGGATTATGAAAATGCATTATGTATTATTTTCCATCATGATTCAGTTCATCATATGGTTTTGTCAGTAATCTCATATTTTATTCCCATTTCTATCTTATGTCTTTATATGTGCCTTTGTGTGTAGAAGAGATTTACACAGTTGTTCTGTTTGAGGTTTCGCCATACTTGGTTTATGTTTCTTTAGGGACCTTTCCTTTCTCCCAACTCAGAGTTTAGGAGTTGTTATACTGTATTAAGTCTAGTGCATTTTGATTTTGATTTATTTTTTTTATCTTTTTTGCCGCAGCTTTTGTGCTGGAAACCATCAGCTGGACCTGGCAACACTGACGGTCAGTTTAGATCCACCAATCAACCTAACATGCCTGTTCTTGGACTGGTAGAAGAAGCCAGAGTAGCTGGAGAAAACTCAAAGAGCGCACACACAGACATTTCTCACAGAAAGGCGTCTCACACAGAGATGACAGGAGTATTCACCACAAAACCATGCTTCCCACACCAAAGCAAACAGACCCAAAGCTTGAACCAAACCCGCAGCTTGGCTTCTTTCATTGCTCTGCCGCAAAGCAAGGAGTTGCTTCCTGTGTGTCGGTTCTTAAAAATATTGTATATTTAACATTTCAGGTCGTTGGTCTACAAACAACTGAGGTGCACAGATAATAATCCTCTTCACCAACTACCTGCTTTTAAACAGACTGAAGACATTCAGTAAAAAAGCTGTCCGATGCAAGGGTGACACAGTATGAGAATCTATAGAATAACATTTGCTTGAAAGGTCTGGGTTGTTCTAAAAGGTCACAATTTGCTCTCCTTGGCCTGGTTCAGCAGCAGCAGCAGTCGGCATGGCTCATCAGACAGCTCCTCTGATTTTCTGAGCTGATAGCTTGCTGAGAGGACACAGCAGTGACAGGCAAGACCAGCGGGTAAGCTTCTCCAACCGCTGTCTGCTAGATCGCTGCGTAATCTTCTTTACATATCGCAGGGTATTCTGGGTACTTTATTCTACCTGTATTTGTTTACCTTGCGAGGGCACTCAAAGTTTCCTGGGTGTTCAGGGCAATCACACATTTACTGTGGCTCTCACACGCACGCTCACTCACGCACCCACACACACACTATCTCTGACCTAACAATCCACTCAACAGTAATTTATTGGTGTGATCCATCATTATCATGTTTTATTATGGCCACCGTTGGAGATATAATTCACAAACAGGCACATGCTGTAGAGATGACAGTGAGGGAGAGGGATGTCCTTTACTTTTGTCCTCTGCCAGGAGCCTTCAGGAGTCTCTGAGGCCCCATATACAAGAGACCCAACCTCAGAATAAGAAGGGGAGCTGGGGGATCTGGGGAGCAGGAGCTTGTCCTACCACGCTACGTTGTGAGCCAGCAGGACTCCCGTTAAGTGCCAAAGAGAACGACAGAGCAAACACACCACGGCAGCAGCACAGCCCTGTCGCTGCCATGTCACATGACCACCTTTGTATTCGGTAGCCATAACTCACTTCTGGTACACAGGAATTGATCCCAGGCTGGACACTCCCTGGAGGAGCCCTGGCAGTCAGCAGACTTTGATTCCCCAGATTAATGCAATCGGGATTCCAGGCCTTTGTCTCCAGCCAAACATTTAACATCCCCCGAATTTGTATCCAGCAAAGGTTGAGTCCCATGTTTATTTGGGTAATGAATTGCTGTAATTAATGCACCTATTGATTCCTCCTCAATGTCTCCTACAAAGGCCAGTCCAATTTCTAATTTAAAGGGAGTAGGAGTTAGCGAGAGGATGAGAAAAGGGAAGGAGAGCCCAGTATAGACAAAACAATTGCACTATGCGCTCTCAGAATGAGACTGTAATTGTTCAATGAATCACATTTGAATACATTCAATTAAATGCTTTAAGCTGTGGATTTGGTATGCTCACGCGCTGCCGTATCATCTTGGTTTCCCCCTCATGTCGTAATAAAAATGTAAATCCTTGGAGGGCATCTGAGAGCCGATGAGGGCTTTTTCCAAATAGCGTCTCAGACCTCTGGTGTCACACTAATAACCACAATGCAATTTTCTCACACAAACAGGCAAGAGTACATTAGCATATAATCTCTAGAATTACGACTGTACTCATCTCCATCATCGTGTCCTCTTACAAGATTTTAGAGGATGCCCTCACATCCTCTCACCGCAGTTACCGCATGGAAACAATTGTAATGAGCACTTCAAGGACGGAAAGTTTTCCTGTTTGCAAGCAATGATTGCCTGATGATGAAAAATGTAATATTCAATGACGCTGGTGCCGCACGCGTGGCTTTGCATGTTTTTTTTTTCTCGGATGTGAAACCATGGCCCCTTTAAATGCCGCTCGTGTCTTTGCACCCCAACCGTGAGGGTGTGTGGCTGTGCCCCTGTGTAAACACCTGGTCACCGCTGCTGTGAAATGTCTGACCACAGAACAATGAACAGCCAGCTGGTCCATCTATTACTGTTTGTTGAGGTTTACCTCAAGACTCGCACCCCCCCACCCCCCCCGAGTGGGTAATTACACGAAAATTGAGCCTTTGACCTTTGATGTACATTGGGAAAAAAAACTTTAAGGGTAATATTGTCACTGTGTGCGTATTGATCGCATGTGTAATTACAGTTAAATACCTTCGCAAGTGAGAGGCGGGTGGTTTTACTGTTTGAAAGATGTCGACAGCAAACTAATAAATTACAACGCAGTAAAGAGATTACATTAACCAAATCATGAAGTAGTTCATTACATTTATTCTGGCTTACTATTAAGTGTGATATTTAAACCGGTTTGATATTTAATGGAACCACTGCTGGTGTGAGGACCAGCAGCGTAACAGACCTGCTTATTCAATTCATTAATAATGCACTTTAACTAAATCATAGCCAGCAGTTCAGTCTATTGCTTGGTTTTCGCCATTTTAACAACAATGATGATGAATAATGATTCATTCCAGCATCCTAGATTTTTTCGAAGAGCCTATGGTATGCCTTATTAAAGACAAAATAGGTAGAAGACTAATTAAGCTGACCAAACAGGAATGACGGCATGCCCAACTGCCAGAGCCAAGTAAGGGCTTGAAAAATGGCTGCTCTGCAATTTCAATTAATCAGTTGTATTTTGCTTAATTTTGTTTGACGTTGGCAGAGGATACGTCCTCTGGGAGTATCTGTCCTTTGACCACTAATGCTTTAGTAATTCTTCCATCAGTACGATCCATGATTGAAACAATCCAAGTGTGTGTGTGTGTGTGTGTGTGTTTGAGTGTGCACATTCACTTTGGTTCAGTGTTCAATATTTGTGTGCGAGTCCCTACATGTTTTAGCCTGCATACAGTGACAAATATGGAGGCTGATTGCAAAGCCCACACAACTGAGAGTGGAACCTGATTAACCTTATGGTGACTCCAGAAGCATGCGACCACCGCGGCTTCCTCTGCTCTCCAACCCGCAGCTCAGGAAAGAGACGCCGAGCCTAACCTCTGCAACAGTGATGAATTAACAATAGAACAATTCAATGCCCCTGTAATTACAAAACACTTTGGACAAGGCAACATTTTTCAGCTCTGCCGCACAGGTTTTGTCGGTATTGGTGGCTTTCACCTGGAATGGGCTCTTTGCTCTCCCTAACTTTGTTTTCTCTGACGCAGATTAGATCTGCCACCCCATTACAGATTCATTTTCCTAATTTTTCATGTCTGCGCCGCGCCCCATCTGCACAGGGCTGATAATTGTGGGGACCAGCCCTGGTGATTAACATCAGCAGAATTAATTACGCCCGCCATTAAGGCTCCAGGTTGCACACAATGATCAAGAGAAATTAACTTTCTCCCAGGCCCCTAAATCATCTCACCTTCAAGTGGAGTGATGGCAAAGAGACAGGCCCAGAGTCCTGGACCCTGCTCAGCACCTTCTTAACCAAACATGAGGTGCGCATCCTGCCTCCCACCAAGGAGATTATTGCTGCAGCTGATGGGTATCAATTACGCCACCTTATGTGGTGGGATGAGAGAAAGGTGTCCAGGGTCTGGTGACTAATGGACCTGGGTTGTAGCCACCCTGCATTTGCAGATTAGGGAGCTGAATGTTTTTTTGGCCCAGGAGTATCAGGGCCAGATGCTGTTAGCCTCGGCTCCCTGGCCCTCCACAGAGATATATGTCCAGTATATATATATATATATATATATATATATATATATATATATATATATATATATATATATATATATATATATATATATATATATATATATATATATATATATATATATATATACATATATATATGTAGCAGACCTCCTGCCTGCCTGCCCAGAGAGAAGAGTGCTAATGTCAGGAGAAGATAAGCAAATTGCATCTGTATCCTACCGACTTGTCAAGGTTAAGCAGTGCGAGCAGGGGGGAGGAGTGAAAGGGCGAAAACCCTCCATCCTCCTCCTCACCTAGGCTTTCCTTGACTGCTGAGAAAGATGCATGAGAGCCGGGGGAAGAGGATGAACAGGAAGCATACTGAGCTAGAAAGAGATGGTTCTTCTTTGACTGAACCCCGCTCTATTCTCCAAACAGAATCCTGTTGAGATAGCAATCACACTGAGCAGACAACAGACACTCATTTGGCTCTCTGCTCTCATTTAGACTGATTTGATTTAGCTCCACAGGATCTAATTAAGCTCAGACTCAAAGCTCTTTGGAGTTTCAGCAATGATATTGCGAATGTCAGGTTTTGAAAAATGGCCGTGAGCAATCAAACCAGCGACGTGTGTTTTTATGAACGATAGAATGATAGCTGTCAACTGACATAAAGCAATAAAAACTGACAACTGTCACGCATAAATATTGAAAACATTTTATTGATGGTAAGCACAATCCGAGGTAGTAAAACCAATGTTTAAAACGGTAGCAGTATTACAGTACCAACTCTGCCAAGTTTACTTCCATTAAAAAAAAAAAAGTTTATTTAAAAAAACAAAGTGGAAAAAAAAACACTGCGTGCACAACTTGAAGTTCATCCCATGGTGATTGTCACAGTGCTTCTTTTTCCCTCTAATTAGCTGTGGCAGCTTTGCTTGAATTCGGTGTATAATCCCCTGGATGAAGTGCAGTCAGCATCTTTCCTTTTCCTAAAAGCACAAGAGGTGCAGTATCATCAACTCCATCTTCTCTCCAACACCGCCTCTGGATGATTTAATAAGGTTAAAAGACTAGTCAGCAATTACCCCCTGCTCAGTGGAGGAAAACTCTGAAACACAATTGCATTACAGCTGTAGATAAATGCCAGACACCACATCTATAAAGAAAGCGGCTATATCCGCTTTTTACAATCCGGGCATAAAAGAGCTGTTTCGTTAAAAATGCCTTGACGCGTTAAGACTTCTGTTAACCGGTTATCTGACTTTTAATTCCCCGGGTGTGTTTGTATCTATCTCCGAATCTTGTAATGGTCAGAGTGAGACAATCCAGAGAGTGTCATAGAGTGACATTTATTGCCTCTGCTGTGGGGAAACAGGTAAGCAGAGCGCACCATCTACAAAGTAGTCCCCTTTGACACCAGCACTCTACAAATCAGGGCTGAAGGGCAGGCCAGAATGGGGGCACTGACACAGAGGTCCTTTAGAGTTCCAGCGTGGCCGGGAATGTGGCAGAGCAAAGGCAGCTGGGACAAGGCAACCAGACATCTGGGATTTGTCTGGCACCGTGTTTGATTTTAATAACCTCAATATAAGACAACTCAAAGGGAGAGATGTGTCCGGTCATTGCCTTTCCCACAAAACTTACACCACATTAACTTCCAAGTGATAAAATTTCCTAACCAGGTTACTCTTTCCGCCACAAGAAGCTTCAGCTCTGCACGTGGGGGGTATCAGAAATTTGTCCTCCTTGTTGCTCTTATTAGATAATACTTCCTGTATTAGTAGTGCAGCAGTGATAGGAGGCAGATTTACAGCTCTCTGCGGCGGGCAGCTCACTTTGACATGGGTTGGGTTCATTAAGCAGAGGATGTCATCACTCCACGCCACCGCTGCATGTTACATGTCACACACATCCTCCACAGGACAGCCTTTGTCCACCTCCGTCCACAACATCCTCTAAATCTGTCATTACACCCTGGACAAGGGACATTTCACCACATACCCAGGTGCAAGCTTTGTGCATGCATGTCTTCATTTGACACACGGGGCAGGGCACCCACCCACCGCCTGTGTGTACAGATGTACAGTACAGCAGTCAGCCCATTCACATGGGCTCATTACACACCCAACTCTGCACAGAGACCAGATATGCAGAACAGGACAAGATAAGGAAGCGTGCTGGATACCCCAAAGTGCAGCAGATATTCTGAAGCCACCACCAGATCCAATAGGCAGCGCTCTCTTTCTGAACATTTACTCTCTTTTTCACCCATGAGAACATTATTATAATGAACCCCTTGCTGCACCGTTTTAATCGTTGCAGGGGTAAGGAGCTGGAATGCTGCTGAATCTGCATGTTGTGGCTCCAAATATTTCTACTTTAATAAAAGCATGCAGCGAAGATAAGATAATCCTTTATTGATCCTCAGAGGGGAAATTTAAGATACAGTTTCACTTTTTGAGAGGTCATCATAGTTGACGTTTCTATTGTTGTTATCAAGATTTCATAAAATAAACCCCTCTGGATATTAAAGTAATATTAAAAAGAAACAATCCTCAGTTTCTTGCCTCTCTGTCCCAATAATATTTGCTTCAAGACAAGCATAAGGAGCTGACAGAAGTGGGGTTGTAGATTAGCGTCAACCAAATGCTTAAGGCTCCCTCCAAAATTGTGTCGAAGCATTGCATGCCATTTATATTTTAGAGCACCCGTATAACTCAACAAGAACCACAGGGGCTTTCAAGAATAGAAGTGATCATCTGGTTAAAGTGGTGTTTAATCAACCAAAACCTTAGATTCACTAACTTAAGCTAATTTAATCATTTGATGTTAACTGCTTGAAATAATTACAAAGGTTTCCCATTTCACCCAGTATATATTTAGATGCATCTCTACAAACCTTGTTTGTGTTATTTGTAACTGTGGACATGGCATGATTAAAACTGATAAAAGTCTATAAATGTATTGAAACACATTGATAGTAATCATATTTTAACTGGATAAAAGACCAGGGAGGATTTGCCTGGGTCGACTTGCAAAATGAACCATGCCAGCAATGGCTATTATACTACATTAGTCATTGACTCCTGGGACCACACTTATGATTGTTCTCCTTTAAATGGAGTATCATCTCATTCAAAACACTGAGGAGATGTGTGCATCTGCTTCTATTAGTGTGGCTGAGCACTTACTTTGAGGTTTTGAGTGTGTTTGTGATTTAATGAGAATCGTTATTTTTATGAATCCCAGTATCCTTTTATGTATTTCTGTGCAGGTGTGTGTGCGCGTTCATGTGTGTAATCCTTACCAGGTGAAAATGTCCTAATTTAGCAGCCTTAAAGTGATGCAAATAGTATTTGCAGAATCCGAAAAGTGCCGTTAGACATCATGTCTGCTGAAATGTCACTGCTCCCCTCTCATTCAACAGTCTGTGGCTCTCGTCATCAACAGTACAATCATTCTCAGTGATAGCAAAGCACAGGGGAGAGAAGAGATGCAGGCCCTCTAAGATAGATGTGTGTTATTGTTTGTGGGATGACAGTGTGATTCAATCAGCTCCTCTGTGCCCTAATCCCAGGTAGAGCTCTTAAAGTGCTGAGTCAGTTACTGCCTCATCGATCCATCACAGTGGGTTAGTAGTGGGCAGGTGTACTCCGCAGCTCCCAGGAGACAGAGGAAACACCTGCCCTGCAATGCTCGGGACTTCATCATCCCGCCGTTCCTTTGTCTCCTTCTGCTGGGAGCTCAACGTCGAGCCACGGAAAACTGTGAAAGCAGCACTTTTGTGGTCGTTTGTTCCCCTCGCACAAGAATTAAGGGAAGGGAAAGATGTTTTTCCCCCCTGCCTCCCCCCACCTGACTCCTCCTTTATTTCTCACCCAGGAAGAGGCGACATGCACTGAATGGACCGCACACAACTCCCTGGGAGCAGCACGGATCACTGTTGGCTCACACCATTTAAACAGAGAAGTCATGCAGGTTATCACATAACACACTGCACACTCCCCCAATCTTTACTTTGTGGTACAGTCCCTGAGTTATCAAAATTAATACGTGTTTCTTGCAGTTATAGGAGCCAATGAATTAGAAATACATTAAAAGAAAGCCCAGTGCTTATTATTACATCTGAGAGAAGTGTGCAGGAGAGGAGTGAGTCTATGTTACTCCTGCTGCAGGCAGTCAATTAGTGCCAGAGGGATACACAGCACTCCCTTGTTGCTCTCTGCTGAGGAGCTGTAAATAAAGGCTTTTATTAAACCACACTATCTGTGTCTCTCCTCTGGACATCAATAGGCCACTGTATTAGACTGTCTCCCAGTATAATAACCTCTGACTCCCTGTTTTCTCTGAGCAAGACAAAAAAAAAGAGAAAAAGCTCTTAAAACTCTAAAAAACAAAAAAAAAAAAAAAAAGGTACGTTCTAGGCTACAGTTATTTTGTACATGACCAACACTGTCATAGCGCCTGTTTAGGTTGTAGGAAGCACTTTACAATGTGTTTTCCATTCACAGTGCAGTGTGGGGTTCAGGGCCTTGCTCATGGACGCTGACACATTAAGGAGCTGGGGATCAATCAACAATCAATCAGCAATCTTCCAGTTGCATCATTCAATTCAGTTCGATTCAATTTTATTTGTATAGCGTCTGTTACAATGTCAATTGTCTCTAGGCGCTTTACAGAGACCCAGAGCATGACCCCCGAGCACCGCTTCCGTCTGAACCACCCCCCCCCTTTTTTTTTTTTTTTGTTGATTTAAAAAAAGCTACGCTGACAGAAAAGCCATTTTATTTGGAAAATGACTGACTGTGCAAACGATGTGTTATAGTTGGTTTGGAGAAAACATGCAGATCAAAGCACCTTTGTCCCATGTTGCCATGTATTTTGGTTGCCACACATCAAGCTAGAGGAATCTGTCAGTGTTTAGTGGGATGCTTTGCACACTCGCATTCATACGTGCATGAAAATGACCTCAAATTCTTTCATGGGTTCAAACACAAAAGCAAATTCAGACAGAATTTCTGCAGAAAATTCTTAGAATAATTGTGTCCTAATTAAACCTAACAATACAAAACAAAACAAAACAAAAAACCGAATTAGGATGTTTTTTTTTAAACACCAAAACAATATTTTAAAAGCAAAATGGCCCACATCCTTATCTGATCTGCATTTTCTGTCACTGAGATCAACATGTAAAATATTATATTAATTAAAAATGTACACGAATGAAAATAAAAGCCGTCATCTTATGTCAGAAACTGACACATTGTTTTATATGTATTAATATATTTCACTAAATATCTATTCAATTGAATGCATAAGCACATTTATATGATTTCAGTGATACACTATTAGAATGATTAGTGTTACTGTCACATTTTTTTAGCGAAATATATTTAAATTTCTGATCCATAAAAGAATGTTTTCTCAATCTTTAATAATGATATTAATATACTTTGACGCATACTCTGAAGTATATTCATCTTCTCAGAGAATACGGAGGGTAATAATTTAAGTCTGGGTCTCAGGATGAGGAAAAACTTCATATGATTTACTGGATGGACTTATCCTTCTGATAGATTTAAGTCTTGGCAGTTTTCTCTTTGAGCTCTGTGGCTGATACGCAAATGTTTCAGTGACATAGAGAACTGAAATGCAAGGCCACAGTAACCAACTTTAGCTTTTGTAGATTGAATGCTGATTCTATTTATATTTGGTGTGATTTACACTCAGTTTCCTCCATGCAAGTGAACAGGAAACAGATGCTAGGAATTGTTCTGTCCCTAAATTCCTCAGAGAGAAATTGTAGTCAACGCCAACATGAGAGACTGGCTTTGTACTTGCATGCAAAAAGGTAGTAGACAGTGACTAAATTGACTCCCTGCTCTGAATCTCCATTTCCTCAGAGTTTCCACTTGCGTACGTCCGTCTGCCCAAACCCAGGTTATGGCCAGCAGGCCTCCCCAGAGGAGTCATGGAGCCAGATCTACGCTTTCTCAGGACAAGGTCAACCTTAATAGCCCTCGCACAATAGGCATTGGGAGGTAGCATTTGTGAACAACATTTCAGAGGTGAGACATGATAAACATGACACGTGCAGCCAAAAATAAAACAAAAGCAGCTGCCAGATTTTACTTTTATCCAATGAAATGTTCTGAAAGCTAATAATCAATGCTTTTAATGGATCATATCATATCTCCTTCAAGGGAGGACTTAATAGCCAGCAGGCCAAGGATAATTACATTTATTACAGAATGTAATACAAAAAACTGAGTTACTGGGGTTACTGTAGACCATGAAGGATTCAAAAAATATGACAAAAGGAGAAAACAGTAATTTAATCTGTAAGAATTTTATTTGACATCTACAAAGTCATATGACATGCAAATAAAAGAGTCAAGCTTTTCATGGACCATGACGCCATCTAGCGGGGATTAAGAGCAAAAGGCAGCTCAGAGACAATGTCCTCAATTCAGCTTTTTTGCTTTGTGCATATTCCAAGGCATTTGACAGAAAAAGAGTGGTTCGTTGTTCTCAGACAAAGGTCATTTACATCTGTTTTGTGTGTGTGTGTGTGTGTGTTTTTTTACCCTTTTTATTCTATTTTTATTTTTCATTTATTTGTGATCCTGTTACTGCATAGTATCATGATATGGCGCCACCTGCTGTTGGGTCACTTTCTGTATAAAAAAATTAAATAAAATTCGATTTTTTTTTCCCCCAATACTTAAATGGGTACAAAGACTAATTATATCCTGCAATGACACATGCAGTAAGTGAGCCAGTGTCTCCTTCCCTGTATTTTCTCTCTTCCCTATAAGAACAAAGGGTAAAGGTTACATTCAAGGTTTACAGTGACTGGCCCCTCCCTTACAAGATTTATTATATATGAAATTTCTGCTGACTTGGTTCTCTTCAGCCACTGCTTAATATATGGCAAACCGTAATTTGGAATTGGGAAATGGGGCATTATAAAAGCAGTGTTAATTTTTTTTAATTGAGGATCTCCAGCCCCACAGCTGCCTTTTAGCCCAGACGAGGATGTCATCTCCCTCTATTTCAGCTCGCCATTATATCACTCATTTGTCACGGGGAAAAAATTACAATCAAGACCAAGACTGTACACTTTTATTGAAAAGCAAGACAAATCAAGATTTTTATGAGACTCATTAAGTGATTTTTTTTTCTTCATTTGATGTAAATTAAATGCTAATTGGACTTCAATCTCACTTCTTCAGAGCTGATATGATCTGAAGGCTTGTCATATACGGTTCTGATGAATATCCTAAACGCCACTCATAAAACAAAAAAGCTGCATGCTATGAATTTAAACCAATCTTCACTGGTTTCTTAAAATCTTGTCTGAAAGTTAAAAGAAAAAGCAGCCTCCACAAACACAAAGAATCAATATGTCCATGGCAGGCAGCAGTGTGTGGGACCAGTGATATATCTTTGTGTCAGAGGGCAGTTAGGTACAAAGACTGAGGGGTGTGATCAACAACCAAACAAACATGTTGTCCTGAGGTGAGGGCGAGGAGGTGTACACAGAGCATCCATCAAACTACATCTGTGAGAGGCTGATACTGCTCTGCTTTCTCTCACTGCACTTGCTTCACTCTGCTCATCTTCTCATGGCAAATCTCAGGTGTAGACTTTTACCACTGAGATTATGGCGCAGAGATCGCTGGGGATTAGTTTGTCATGGTCACAAGTTTCTTTGGGGTATAAAAACACTTAATAATACAAGCAGTTTCTATTATTGGTGGTTCAAGCTGACCCTGATGAAAGCCAAAAGCCAAAGCGTGGTTGTCGAATATTAAAGTTGTTCTGTAAAATGCAGATGTGGAGTCTTGACCGCCGTGTGACTCTGACCCTCCTCATGCACCTTGGAAGCTGGTGAAGCCAAAAACCGTCACAATATTACCTCAGTTAAAGCTCGGCTAAGTCCATAAAACATTATGTTACTGTTGTTCTAAATAATACAAACAATGCAGGCGTTTCTTTCAGCATTCGCACGTGCAGTTATTTATCTTTCATTTAGTCTTAAGCAATTATAAACCTCTTTTTTCTTCCTTACTGGAATTTAATAACAATGTATTTACTAACTCCTCACAAATACAGTCGACAGTGGTGGAATGCTCATTTAAAATGCATCATCATTTTATATACACTAAAGTACACCCGTAAAATATAAGTATGACAAGAAAATAGGCCAAATGACTCTAACCAGCCAAGTTATAAATTAGTGGAAATTTATTTATTATTACTGGAGCATTAATTTGTTTGCTATATTTCAGTGCAGCTCCTGATTATGTCTATTTTAGCCATTTTATGTGTTGCGGGCAGTTTTACTTTCACTACAGTTTCACGTTTTACAAGCTCATCATGTTGCATATATAGCACACTATAACTCTAATAACCATGGCTGTTTATGTCAGACTAGTGCAATAAAAGCTCTACTTTCTCTGTGATAAAAAAAAATATGTTTACAAAATGGATTCTAGTACAATAACTCACAACATAAATAATACAAAAGAAACATCAGCTTTAACAATTAAGCTTTAATGTTAAATTCCTTGATTTTTTTTTTCTTTTTTTAGTTTCTTTTAAAATGTATGAATATAATGTTCGTCATGCCAGCAACAAAGCTCCAGTTTCATTGTCATCCGAGACCTATAAGTTGCTAAAACAAACCAATAAAAAGGAAAGATAAAGAGTCCAGTCTGCAAAGATTTTATTGCATGACTGTATAATGTTTGCTGGATAGTAATGCTTGCCAATTCACACAGACACAGGGAAAAAAAAAACATAAAACAAGCACGGCATTTGGTCAGCATTCCAGACCATCTGCTCTCTTTCAGCAAGAACGACTGGCAGAGACTTTGGATAATCATGATATTGGTCTTGCTAAACAAGAATCCCTTGCAAATGTGCAGAAAATATACCAACATTTAATATTAGTAATGTCTTTGCCATTCTGAAATGGTCAAGTAGGGTCAGATTTTTTAAAAGGAAGATGATTTTCATATGCTTGCATATTCCAAACATAATTGATGTTCTAGATGAGTTAAACACTGGTAGATTCAACTTTTTATCTATATCGCATGAAAAAAAAAATGCATCAGCATCTCTAAGCAAATACAGTAATTGTAGTACAGTAAATGGAGTAAGTCCCTGATTGCTCCTGAGTATGAGGTATGGACTAATCATAAATTCTCAACATTAACAGTGTCACAAATACATTAGCCTTTTTATAGGGGCTGTATTTTCCTCACATACCACAATAAAATTAATGACATACACTGTCTAAACCATAAAACCGTCATATATCTGGTGATGCCAGTCAACTTCAACAAGGCTAACTAGCATCTGGCTCATAGATCAAGTTTGCTCAGTCAAGAATCATCATTCAGCTTCAACTGGAAATACAGATGGAAAAAATAAATAATGCAAAATCGCAGCGGAATGCAATTTAATTGCTCGTTTTCACATTGTGAGAATGTGTGGTCTGATGAATCTCAGCAAGCCAGCATGTAATAAAAGAAATAAAAACAACAAAGTTAACAACGTAAGTGCCACTTAAAATGTTAAATATTACAGTATTGAGCAAAAGTAGCAAACTTTACTTCTTTTGAAAAAAAAAAAAAAGTGCGGTCATGTATGACAGACATCTATCCCCCATCTATGCCCGCTTAATCCTATGCAGGGTCACAGGAGTCTATCCCAGCTCTCTTCGGGCCAAAGGCAGGGGTCCACCCTGGACAGGTCACCAGTCCATTGCTGGGCCACACGTAAGACAAACAACCATGCACACTCACAATCACTCCTACAGGTAATTTAGAACCACCAATTAACCTAACATCCATGTCTTTGGACTGTGGGAGGAAGCCGGAGTACCCGGAGGAAAGCACAGGGAGAACATGCAAACTCCACACAGAAAGACCCCTGCTGAGGTTCAAATGAGGAACCTTCTTGCTGTGAGGCAACAGTGCTGACCACCAAGCCACCGTGCTGCCATATGACAGACAGAATGTGTTAAAACTTGTTGGGAGAGTTTAGGATGTGGACACACAACAGCACTCAATGGAATATGCTGGTACACAGAAGCGAGAGCTCACCCATGTCTGACAAAGTGAATCCAGCAAAATCCACTGGTACTGTATTTACACACAACAAAGAACATTTGGCCCAAGCATGGCCCACATCTGACCACCACAGTGTTGCTGCCTACACCCGTTTATACAGTCATCTCTGTAGTTCGTGTACTAACAATGTAGCAGTCATAATAGCAGTCATAATATATAACCCTAATTATTAGTTCTCCAGCTAATGGATAATTATTATTAATATATTTTTTCATATATAATATTGCCAGTATATTTGCGCCCCTGCTCTTTCTCTCCTTCCATCCTCACTGTCCTATCTCCCTCCTGCTTTTCTCCCTCTGGCCTTTGGCAGGAAGGTCCACCCTTACGAGCCAGGTCCTGCTCAAGGTCTCTTCCCTGTTAAAGGGGAGTTTTTCCTTGCGACTGTTTCGGTTTAAAGGTTTTTTTTTTAATTCTTAATTCTTTTAATTTTTAATGAAGAGTTAATAATATTAGCTATAGTTAATAATATTTGCTCCGGGGTCATGCTCTGAGTCTCTGAAAAGCACCTAGAAACAATTTGTATTGTAACAGACGCTATACAGATAAAGTTAAATTGAATTGAATTGAATCTGCAGTTTGCTTTCACCCCCATTTGGCCTGGAGTGGACTGATTGTTGCTGTCTAAAATCAAACGCATATTCTCTAAACATGAGACAAATCTGCACGTAATTTGGTCTTGTCTCCCCAGTTTTTGTGGCAAACCATTTCAAAGTTAAATTATGAAATCTGGGACAAATCTGGCCAAGCGGCATGTTTCACAGCCCATGTTTACCTCAACTCATGACCTCATGGCCACATCTGGCCCACATAACACTTGCCCGTGCATTAACTGGCACATACGTGCCAAAAAAAGTCAGGATTTTGCCCAGATATATCTGCTATTGAGGAAAAACGTTTCACAAAAGAAAGCCATCCCAAGGCACTCTACACAGGAAAACTCAAGACAATTTTTGTTTTGCATTGTTTTTGCACATATATAAATGAATATAATTTTTTTCTTACCGATGATATCACCCCAAGCTAAATTGTTGTTTTTTTTCTGACATATCTACACTGGTTCCACTTAACCTTTCTTTTTTTTCCCTCTTTCTTTTCTTTCCTGGAATCTGTCATTACGACAAAAAAGAGATACTTTGTAATGTTTAATCTATTGTGGCCTGCTGTCTCTAGAACCAGTAGATGGCGCACGTTTTCGCTTTTCATCGCACACCGTGAGGCTTTAATTAAAAAAAATAATAAATAAGTAAATGAATAAAATTTACCAACCAATATAACCTTTATGCTTTTATCAGCGCATATGTTTAATACACATAACGTTTTTTTCGCACACACCACACAGCTTTCTTGAGCTGTAGTTTGAATTTTGATTAAGAGACCAACAATCAGCAGTACGACACAGCTCGTCACGTGATCTCCTCCGCCACAATGGACGTCTGCAAAATGGAGGTGAGATGCTGAAAAAGATCGCCAATTGATAACATAAATGTCCCAAATTAATGAGAGCTTCCGTTACCTGTTTATGTAGATATGGCATTAGCGGTCGTGTGCATTACTTAGCACGATAATTGGACGCTTCGGCAGCTGAAGACTCAGTGATGTTCTTGTTAGTAAACGTTCGCAGCTAAGCTAATGGCTGTCAAGATTACTGACGATTAATGTAGAATAATCTATGTCATAATATGAACAATATCTCTGGCTTTAGTTAAATTCAAGTCACTGATGATACTCTTGGTGTTATTATAAACATTTTTGCTGTGCTGTCCTGAAGTAAGCTGCCGTTAGCTGTCAGTGCTAACCAGAGCTAGCTCTCTCGACTGAATTCACTAGTTAGTTTTTTTGTTTGTTTTTTTTTTAACATGAAATAGTCACCCAATGCAGGTGCTTATAATAACATTAAAGAACAATAAAGAAGGTTCTGTACCAGAATATATAAGAACGCCATAAATGGGAGCTGTCGTGAATGTTTACCGACTACTCTGTGTCAAAATGGCTATGTGACATTATTTGCTGGACAATTGGCTGGTGATTCACGTTAGTATAATTAATGTATAAATATTACTCTGTAGAATCGATTTGTCTGTCGGTCAGGTTGTAAACAATCCTACATAGTTGCCTTAATAAGGCCAAAAAAAAAAAAATGCTGTGACGACTGCCTAACTCATGGGCGTTTCCAGACGTCCCCTCCTAAAAAAATAATTAAATAAGTAAGTCAAATTTACCTCTGTATTTTAAATCCTTAAGCTGTCAATTGTAGTTATCAGAAGAAAGTGACTGTTGAGACTTTTCAGATACAAATTAAGTTAATAATTCTGCATATTTTCTCATGTCTTTACATGTAGCATTTTCAACAAGAAGTCTAGACAAACTTGGGTCTGGGTGCATAAAAAAACACATTACCTTTTTTTATTCACTGTCTGACATTAATTCAGACTAAGCACTTTCTATTTTTGTTCAGTTATGATTACCAAATTATTTCTATTTGTTAAATGCCAGAAGAGAGAATTTTTAGTAGATTTTCCATGACTTTCTTCAAAGTCAGACGTTAACATGCACAGAGATTACTATGTCTTTAAACTATCTGGGAAAGCCCAGATCTTGATGTCATGGCTTCAGAGGCTTCTGATAGGTTAACTGACAACATTTGAGTTGTTTAGTAGGCACACCTGAGGAGATTTTTTTAAGGCACACCTTTGACACTTCCGACTTCTTAGCCTTCCTACTTCCTTGTGTGACATCATGGGAAAATCAAAAGAAGTCAGCCCAGATATCAGGATGAGAATTATGGACCACCACAAGTCTGGTTCATCCTCGGGTGCAGTTTCCAGATGCCTGAAGGTGCCAAGTATGGGCTGTTTGAACAGTTAATCTGTTCAAACATCAAATGGAAGTATAAACACCATAAGAATGTCCCGCCATTATGTCCTGTAGTCTGATGAAACTGAAATTAAACTTTTTGGCCATAATGACCATCGTTAAATTTGGAGGAAAAATGGGGAAGCTTGCAAGCCTGAAATTATCATCCCAATTGTGAAGAATGGGGGTGTTTGGCTGCAGGAGGGACTGGTGTGCATCAGCCGGGAAGTTAAAGATTGGGCTCAAATGCGCCTTCCGGATGGAGAATAATTCTATGCATACTGCGAAATTAGTTTACAAAGTGGCTTAAGGACAACAGAGTCAGTGTTTTGGGAGTGACTATTACAAAGCCCTGATCTCAATCCTGTAGAAAATTTGTGGGCAGAGCTGAATAGGCGTGCGTGAGCAAAGTAGCCCTACAAACCTGACTCAGTTCCACCAGTTCTGTCAGGAGGAATGGACCCAATTCCAGGAAACTATTGTGAGAAGCTTGTGGAAAGGAAACCTAAAGCATTTGACCCAAATCACACAGTTAAAAGGCAACAATACCAAATACTAAGGAAATGTATGTAAACTTCTGACTTTCATGAAAATCATAAAGAATTGTCTAAAACACGCTCTCACATTACTATGGTATTTAGCAAATTAAAATAATGTTAATTTTTAGTGGTGATTTTTACTATCATGCTATTTTCTCAAAAGGTAAATGCTGTAGAAAAAGAAGTAAAGTGAATGAAAGTCAGTCCCCTGTTTTGTTGCAGGAGCAGAGCAGGATAAAGTCATTGTGTCGCTCATATTTTGAGGTATCTTCTTCTGTAACCCAGATATTACAGAAGAAGATGCCTCAAAATATGAGGGACATTTCAAATGGTCTTGGCATTAGAAATACACATTTGTGTGAGTGTTTCATGGTCTGGGTGAAGTAGATTATAGGAAATGCTTCATCAGGGAAAAAAAAAAACAATCCAAACATTTTAAACCAAATTAAAATGAGTTTCAAAATTGACCTTCTGTCACACTAATGGACCCCTTATTTATAGAAGTACCCATATATATATTTTAGGGGTGGGCAATACGACCTTCAATAATTATCACAGTTAATTAAACATTTCATCTGGATTATGATTAATGAGCAGTTTTCTCCATCTCCTGTTCCTCTGCTCCCTTAAAAAACAGACTACTGCATTTAGCATATTTACAAAAAATACCTTGTTGGAGAACTATGAGAGCAAAAAAATAAAATAACTCAAAAACTTATAATAATCCTTCAATATTCATAACGTAGGTAAAATGTTCAATCAAAAGTGATATTGATTGGAAATCATATTGCCCAGCCTTAATACATACATACATGTATATGTCTGTATAGACCAAGAAATTTCTGTGATTGGGTGCATGTAGTGTAAAATTGCTGTATAAATGTTGTTGATTCTTTGTATTTTTTTGCATTTTTATAATTATCTACATCTGCAAATTTTTTTGTTTGTTCTCCGTTTACAGAACCGTGACGCTAAAGAACCTGAGCAGCTCAGAAAGCTGTTCATTGGAGGTCTGAGCTTTGAAACCACAGAGGAGAGTTTACGGGCACATTTTGAGCAATGGGGGAGTCTCACGGATTGTGTGGTTTGTAGTTTTATTCTCAACTGTGAAAAAGGGGGTTTTAGTATTAAAAAAAGTAGCTCCACACCTCTTTAACTGTCATCACTATGGTTTTGTTGTTTCTAGGTAATGAGGGATCCCAACAGCAAGCGGTCAAGAGGGTTTGGCTTCGTGACATACTCTTCTGTAACTGAAGTCGATGATGCCATGAAAGCAAGGCCTCATAAAGTAGATGGCCGAGTTGTTGAACCCAAGAGGGCCGTGTCCAGAGAGGTCAGAATTGAAATCCATGACCAGAGGGCAGATACTGCAGTTTAATGGTGGGCTCTGAGTTCACTCATACGTTCTGTTTTAGGACTCCAACAAACCAGGAGCACATTTGACAGTGAAGAAGATCTTTGTAGGTGGCATCAAGGAGGACACAGAGGAGCACCACATTCAAGACTACTTTGAGAAATATGGAAAGATTGAATGCATCGACATCATGGAAGAGCGTTCCACAGGGAAGAAGAGAGGCTTCTGCTTTGTGTCCTTTGATGACCATGACACCGTGGACAAAATTGTTGGTACGCAATAGTTAAAAATGGATAGCTAGCTGTTAGTTAACATAAAGAAATGTGTCATTTTGTATTGTTTTTTTTTTTTTTCCCCTATATTCATCACAGCTCAGAAATATCACATCATCAACTTCCACAACTGCGAAGTCAGGAAAGCTCTGTCAAAACAGGAAATGAATGCTATGTCCAGTAACCGAGGTAAGCATACCATCAAACACAATCTCAGGCTGTACCTGTTATTTTGGGCAGTGTATGCATTTGGCAGTTCAGTGATGTAATGCCTTTTTCTAAAATGAAACCTTTTCCACGTTAGGCAGGAGTGGAGGATCAGGAAACTTCATGGACAGAGGTGGTAATTTTGGAGGTGGCGGTAACTTCAGCCGAGGTACATCACTTTTGTTCATCAGATAAAACTCATTGGCCTTTACTATATAAATATCGTAGTTACATTTGTTACATATGCAGTGCCTTCTAAGAGTTTGATTTGCATTTAATCAATATTGTGTTGTGTTGGGTTGTGTCTTGATGTTTTGACTTCAAACTCCAATGATGTAAAAATCAGTTTGAATCTGGAATTGATGCTGCTACACAACTACATAATATAAAACAAGAATAGACTGAAGGTTTTCTTAAATGTATAATAGTTAAATGCTTTTTCACTGAACAGCAGTGGTCTCCAACCCCCATTACATCCGTCTATAACTTACTCTTGACACATGACAAGACTTCATGACCCGTGTCTCAGTCATGTGATACGTTTAAACCCCCCAGGCTGGCAAAATGAGTAAAAAACACAAACGTCTTAGGAAAGTGTCTCTGCTTGGAGAGGATGTTACCGATTATTTGTTGTTGGCACAATGTTACGAGGACACTTCTAATAAAGTTGCACATGAATACACAGTGGATGTACGTTTATTATGACATATAGAAAATACCAGTTTTTATGCCAGTCGTATCATTTTATTTTGTTGTATTCATCTGCGACACATTTTACAGACGGGTCCCTAAAAATATTGCCTGACATCAAACTGGTCCGTGGCGCAAAAAAGGTTGGGGGCCACTGCTGTGCAGTACAACATATTTATCCATGTGCACCTCTCTCGCCCCATGCAGTGAAGGATTATGGATAGTCCAGCCAAACAGAAGGCTCTAAAAAGTTAACTGCATGTAGCCATCAATTATTATGCTGCGTGCGGATTTTTAAAAATTAGAGCTGGTCACGGACAGGTTTTATCACAGAGAGGAAGAAGCAGGAAAAAAATAAACCATAAAGAGTGATGCTATTGTATTTTCATGAGGAATGCACATGCCATAGCTGTACCAGACCATGTTAATTATCTTTTAACACTTAGTCATAGAAAGCACATCTGTGTCTCATATGACTGGAGATTATTCATAGTTTCTTTGGTTCTGGCATACTAACAACAATCAGCTGTTCTGTGTGCAAAATAGCTTTAAAGAAGGTTGGAGGAGACATAAATGTGTCTTTGTAACTTGGCTGCTATGCATAAATACATTTGTCATATTTGTGAAACAGTCCAAAGCCCAAAGTCAGGTTTTTGAAAAATACTCCATTGCCCTTTAACTGCACTTTAAATGCACTTTGTTTGACCCAACTTGTGTTTTATTTGTTTGATTGTGTTTTAGGTGGATATGATGGAGGACGTGGTGGCTACAGCGATGACTTTGACAATGGTGAGCTGTGTAAAATGTGTGAAATGTAAATATTGATAAAGCATTAATTCAGAAACTTGTAAACCAGCAGTGTGACTCTGTCTCTCTATGTCACATTTAATGTTGTAGAGACCGTCGTTGAGGTAATGTTTGCTCAATTTTGTTTGTTTTTTTTGTCCTGTAGGTCCAGGAGGAAATTATGGTGGTGGACCAGGCTATGGAGGAGGCCGTGGGAATTATGGAAGTGGCGGTCCAGGATATGGCAACCAGGGTGGAGGATTTGGTGGCAATTGTGATGGAGGTTATGGAGGTAACAATGGCGGTACGTTTTATCTCCTGCAAAAAAAAATTTAACTGTAAATTGAGCTTTATGTGTTTTTGTAAGCAGAAATGAATCCTTGCCTTAAAATCATGTTATTTTTCAGGATATGGAGGCGGTGGAAATTACAGTGACTTTGGAAATTATGGTGGGCAGCAGTCAAACTATGGGCCCATGAAGGGAAATAACTTTGGTGGGAGAAACTCAGGTGGACCCTATGGTGGTGAGTTTTACCTTCCAAGTGCTCGTGCAATTGTCAAACCTAAACAATCCAAGTGACAACAACATTATTCCGCATGTAATTTTGCGGTTTTCATTCCTCAACTGCAGGGGGCTACAGCTCTGGAGGTGGCGGCGGGGGCTACGGCTCGCGACGGTATTAATCATTTTATGCTTTGGTAAGTATCATGCAGTCTCACACCTCCCTCGTAGTACAGTACAGAGTGAGCTCATGGAAGTGCAGATTAACTATGTCTTTTATCCTGTATCCATTCAACAGGCTTCAGTTCTTAGCAGCAGAGGCCAGGAGGTGAGCAAAGGAATTGTCAGGAAAGCTGCAGGTTACTTTGAGGCAGTCATCTGAAAGCATTAGAGGAACACAGAAGTCAGACATTACTGCAGCTAAATCGGAGAATTTTATGGAAGAAGGACTGTATGATCAAGACATAAGTGCAGATGATGCCCTACCTTAATTGTTATAGATGTTACCCTCTTGAGGAAGCTTTCCTTTTTTGTGTGTCTGAAGTGTGTGTATTGTGCCTATGGTATCAGGGTGAAGAATAATTTTCTTTTTTTTTCTTCTTCTTCTTTTTAAAAAAAATTCATTTAAATCAGTCCTAAATATTTTGGCATTTCATTTTTCATATGGGTTAGTTATCTGCTGCCCAATTCATTATTAGTGTTTTAACTTGGTTGTTGATCAAAAAGCGTAGTTGTATCAGGCCCTTAGATAATCTAGAAATACAAATTTCTGCATTTTGAAGTTATTATGATTTCGTCATTGCAAGTGTCAAGTGTATGTTGATTTTGTATGTAAAGCACAGTGTGTAAGCCCTTCATAGCACCAGTATAATATATAAACAGCTTGGATTAGAAATAAGGGAATCCCTCACTTCTCCTGTTCCCGTCACACTGATTTCTAGATTGTTCAAATATTTTGATTAGAAGGAAAAGATGGAATAAAATTGTTTAGTAAAGTAACATGAAGTTCAGTGCATCATTGGTTCAGAAAAGGATGAAATGAGTCACCAGTTTATCTGTTGCCTGCTCAATGTGACGCCGGGGTAGCACATCAGCCCGTCCTGAGCTTTCCCACCTGTGGCAGTGTCATAAAATCATTGCAGTGTGTATGTCTATGTACAGTTTTTCTTGCATGCATTCATTATACCAGGGTCAATCAAAAGGGAGTTCTGAGCAGTCTTAGGGAACGGCTTCTGTACAACCTGAGCCAGTGTTGCAACTGTAGGATTATGAAAGCCACAAACATCTGCAGTTTGCCCCTCAGCATCGCTAGTGTGGAAGATGACTGTCAGACAGGACGCCTTCAGCCCCAGCACAGTGGACCAGGCAGCATTTTGAGAGAGAAGGGAGAAGGCAGAAGGCAGCATCGAGCACAACGCCCGCGGAGGAAGCTTGCAGTGTCGTGCCTGATAGTGAGCATCTGTCTCTTTTCCAAGGCTAGCTAAACTCTCCAGCACCTGGTGCTAGCGAAGAAAGACTAGGTCCCCGGACACACTGGAGATCCTGTTGAGTGAGATACAGCAGGTTTACCGGCAAATACTAGATGTCAGACATTAACAAGAAAAGGGAGCAAATATTTCACAAAAAACTTGAGAAGATGGAGCAGGTAAGAGTAACCACTTTGCTTGATTTACAGATGTGGAAATGGGCATTCTCTTCTTTGCTGAAAATCTGTAAAGACCTGATAACATGGAGGGTTCTGGATGGGTAAGACTTCTTTGAAATATTATCCAAGGCTGCATATTGTGATTTAATGGTGCACATTGTGATCATGCAAGGTGCGTGACAGAAGTTCATTGTGAGGTGAGGATGGAAGGATGACAGCCAGTGCCTGATCGCTTTCACCAGAATCAATCTTAAAACAGCATCTTGGACCCTAAAAGCCAGTTTGCAAAGTTTTTGTATTTTATTACCCTGATTGACAGCAAGTTAATTCAGGTACAGTTCTAAGCCTCAGAAAAGAGAAATTTGCTCTAATATATGCAGAGAATCCTCCCATCTAAGAGCGTTAAACATCTAAACATTTTTTTTTATAAGTATCATTTCATAATATTGAGTCATTCGTTTTTAAATTATAAACTGGTCTTAAAATTAGTAACTACAACCTCAAATGAAAATACAGATGATGTATTACGCCACGTCATTACTTGTATAACAAAAAAATTTACCAAAATGCATCCATTCCTGCATCTCAGACCTTCAACACATTCCAAAAAAAAGTAAAAGTGGCATAATTTAGGGCTAATGTTGAAGTTGAAAACAAAATATTTTAGGAAGTGATTTGCCATACATGTCCCTCTATAGTGCATTTTTTTTTTTTTAAACCATGTAAGGAATCTGCAGGAACAAGTTCAAGCTGGACACCGGTGCTCTCCGATTCCTCCAACAGCATTACTTTGAGAACAGTCAGTCAGCTGCAGAGATAACACACGGGTGAGGGAACTACAACATAGTTGCAGTCACAGGTGCCACTTAAAACCTGGCTGTGCATAAAAGAAGAGCCTTGTCCAGAGCAGTTGTCAACATCTCTGTCCTCAGAGGCGTCTGGGATGTACGTCACCCACTGGGAACATGTATTCTGCTATCGTTTTATTTTTTTTAATTTTTTTTTTGCATGTTTTGGTGCCCTGCTTTTTTCTGTGGTTGCAGTATTAAAATGTGTAGACATACATGAATCATTCCTTCACATCACTTGACAGGAGCAGGAAGGACGATGAGAAGACGGTATTAACTCTAGAAACCCCGACCGTTACTCCACAGGCTGCTCATTAAAGTAATTCAGTCTAAATTTATTATAAAGGAGCTGATGATCAAATTAACAACACATATAGATCTTTTGAACAAACCCAAGGTTCTCAAAAAAGCTTAACATCAGACAAACTGCATCAGCCAGTGGTACCAAAGGAAAAACTCCTGTCATACATGCAGTAAAACAGTAAAATATGAAAATAAGAAGAAGTATTATACACTTATTTAGTCATTTCTATCCTATTCAAGAGCAACAATTACCAAGAGTTTGCAATATGTAGAAATCTTGTGTAATTTAGTAAAATGTCCCTCCTGCTACTGCATGTGTGGATTAATATTGATGAACATCACTCTTTGTATAACTGATGTTTAAGATTTATCCATATACTTTTTTCATTTACAGGAAAAAATTAGTTTTTTTTTTTTAAATTCTGACTTATGACAATGTTTCACAAAAATGGCAAATGTAAATGTATTTCTGCATAGCAGCCATGTTACAAAGATGCATTTTTGTCTTCCAACTTATCTAAAAATGATTTTGCACAGAGAACAGCAGAGTGTTTAAGATTTTACACAGGCTAACGCTTTTTTATAAATATATAAAATTAATGCAAAATATGTTGATGTGTGTTTTTAAATAAAATATTTTTTCTACACTTTGTGTTTCTTTTTCTGCTGTTTTTCCCTCTTTTAAACTAAATTCATTCATCTTTATACTATGCTGTCTTCAGGTTAAGCAAGTTTTATGAACTGATTTAGTTGAGTAACAGATGCCCTTGAGGTTGTTACCCTCTTCATATTTAGTTTACTCTGGGGAAGACGGGCTTGGTGATCAAAGGTGGTGTCTGTGTGTGAAAGTGCACGTGCAGCCGAGGTAAACTTGATTCATCTCTGCTGTTAGTCTTTACCTTTGATAAACCCTCCTCTGGTGCGCCATTGTAAAGCTGTCATGCATAGCTTCCACTGAGCATACTTCACCGTGGCTGAACAATCGCGCTCTTTGTTGTGTGATATAATGTAGGTAGTGGGTGTGATTTCTATCACAGAATGAGAAGATTTAGGTTACTGTACAAACGAGCTTGCTCAAACATAATGCAAACAGATTATGAAAGTGGTTTAACTAGTGACCCTTTTGTTTAGGACACAATATTCCAGTTATTTACTAGTTTCTCAGCCCCTTTTGTAAAGCCTTTAAGTTCAGAGCAGGCTTGAACATGTGGTGAGTTATGTAATCATTCCTTGGACTATAGCCCCATCTGGTATCAATCTGTTGTGGGCTGTGGCCACGGCACGTCACACAGCGTTGAACTGAGAATAAAAGAGACTGTCTAGTTATATGAATAGTTTATTTCAAAGCATATAGGATAGACGGGATTAAAAAAATAACTGGGCAGCAAATCATGGGAAAGTTATAAAAGAAGTAACAATGAAACAATCACTAGCATAAAGAAATGATATATACAATATATTTATATATATATATATATTATATACACACACAAAGAAACATTCTCTCTAATCCCAAAAGCAGGTGACGTTCATATTTACAAACCATTCTTTAACGAATCTGTGAGGATATCAGAGTACAAAAGAAGTAAAATATCAAAAATATTACAACATTAAAGAGAAGTAAGCAAAAACTATTCAATAGTTCTGCTGGACTGCTAAAGCTTCAAGCTGAGGGACTACAAAGTTATTGCATAGTATCCTATGATGATGCGGTACCATATTATCAAGGAGACGAGCGGCTGTCTTTGCTCTTGAAAGTCTTTTTAGTGCGAGGAACAAGAAAGATGCTGCCGTCAGTCGACTGCTGGAGGGAGTATTCCGATGGGGAGTATGTATTCCCCTTCTCATCCCTCAGCTTGCCAAAGACCTCCAGATACAAGCTGTTGAGCTGCCGCTTCATTTCCTTCAGGTCTGTCGTGTTTTTGCTCTTCTCGTTCAGCAGGCGCTCTTTCTCCTCTTTCAGCGAGTCCAGGTCACCCTCCAGACCCACTATGTTCTCCATCTTGCGTTTGCGGCAGTTCTGCGCGGCGACTTTGTTCTTGCCGCGGCGCCGTATGTCCCGGACCAGGGCCAGCTGGGCCTCATTCAGTTGGTGCTTTGACATCATCTCGTTGAAGTCGTCAACAGGCAGATTGATAATCATGTCAACGGTGAAAGGGATTTTGAGGGACTTGGCTCTCAGCTCGTCTCTAGAGAGACGCACGTCGGAGCGTTTTTTTTGTTTGTCTTTGGTGAAGGGAGCACTGCTGTGTCCAGTGTCTTCTGCCGGGTCCACCATATGTTGTTTGGCCGTCTCTTCCATCAGCTGCAGCTCTCCCCCTGGCGATAACGCCGGTACTGGTTGGTCGTCATCAGGTTGGAAGTTTAATGAAAACATCTCTGAATAGTCACAATCTGCACTCCCGGGATTCTGGTCCATCTCTTCCATGTCTGAATCGCTGAACCCAAAGGATCCACTTCCGTGCACAGATTTGCCAGGTGAACTGGAATTTGGACTCGAGTTTGTGGAGATTCCTGAATCCGAGTCTGGAATATCTGATGTCAGATTATTTTTGCCTTGGTCAAACGGATCTCCGGGTGAGAGGCTATAAAGGTCCATGGGTGTGAAGGGCGCCTTGTTCGGGGCTTCGGACATCCCATCATTTCCCTCGATGCTGTGGTGTCCACTGCTCTCTTCCAGGACGGTGTTGGGATAAAATATATCACAGAAACTTTCTGCACTGAAGTTTGCATTCAGCTGAGGAGCATCGACCTTCATCTGGCTGAGGGGTCAGCTGGAGCCATACTGGGAACAGAACTCATGAACTCTGCAGGACCAACATTTAAAATGTTTGTTTTCACGTCTGTGAGATTGGTCAGAGGGTAAAAGTTATCAGTTTGGATGAGTTGATGGTTTGGATAGTTTGGATTCTGGACTTCAGGACTGTTTGGAAGAGGATAGGTTGTGGTCTCCACCTGTGTCCTCCATCTGCATGTTCAGACATTGCTAGAAGAAAAACAACATAAGAAAAAAAATTAGGAAAAGAAAATGCAAGAATTTGTTTAAATATATTACAAATTCCTGTTTCAGTAAATAGTTGCCAACTTGGTACCTTTTAAAAGTAAGAATGTCACTTTAACCTTGACTACACGTGTTGAAAAAGGTTACTGTATTTTTTAACACCAAAAAGGACATGCAGTAACTTAAAATGCAACTAAACCTGGCTTTTAGTTTATCAGGCCTAGACTACTGGAGACAGACGCGGTTCCGATTGACTGGTGCTTCACCTTAAAATGCTCGTGCAACTGGTTTTCTTACAAGTTATCTAACTGAGATTTCCAAAACTTGCTAGACCTCTATTATATTTTTTTAGTCTCTCAACTTCATCCTGTTTAAGTGTCAGGCTTACAGACTAAAACAGCTTTCAATAACCAAAACACAAATCTACTTTCATCTACTTTTCTCTTGTATGTCTTATCAGGAGCTTGTCAGATCAAAATTATTTAATTATTTTATGGTCAGTACTGTAGTTCAGTCTACTCGGTGACAGGTCAAGGCAGCAACGGTTGCTTTGCTCCACCCACCACTAATGCAAATATGAGGTGCAGCTATTGAAATAGCACTCAGCACAAATCTTCACCTTTCTACCAGTAAGCAAAGGTTTTAAAGCCACCACACCCTCTATGGGCAAGATATTTGCTAGTTCTGCAATATCAAAGCAGTAGCTATTAATCACATAAGCAGCATCGCACTTTATGCAATCTCTTTTCTAATGCTTGAAACGCTCCCGGTAATGACACTTAAATCTAAATTTGAGAAATGAGCTTTGCAACCTTTCTTTATTCTCCTAACGAGGGGCTGTTCATTAGTTCTCTGGATATTTGTTCCATCTATTATACCTGCAGCTCTGGGAGGGACAGAAGCTCCATCCAGGCCTGTTCCATGTCTGGAGACATCTGCTGTGGCAGAGGCAGCTGACCCGAGGAGAAGGACGCTGGCGACAGAGCTGACTGCTCGGGGGACATCATGATGTTTCCACTGGCGTGCATTGAAGCAGCAGGTGCGTCCCCGCAAACTGGGAGTATTCTGCAAGCCAACACATCTGTATGACAACCAGAATTTGTGTTGTGAGCTGTTAATCTGCGGTGATGACCGAGTTGAGATCCTTACCTCCGTTTCTTCTACAGGAAACGTCTCTGCCAGTAGCTGCAAACACTCGTCAAGTGACATGCCATCACCGGTCTCTTCTGTGAAGCTGACGTTCTGAAACAGACGTTTAATTTTATATATTTTCATTAAGCAGGCTTTGTGGAACAGCATCAAAAGAGCTTACTTCTCTGTAGGGTAGCTATTGGAGCACAGAACAATGGTGAAAAACTACAGACCCACACAGGTGGGTAGATTGTGTGGTTACCTAGCTACAGCACAGCTAGAGCCTATCAAATGAGATGGGAGTGTTCCACCTCTGACATGAGTAATGGCAGCATGTGTTTGTACCTGAGTTACCTCGAGGGGTGTGACAGCTGACGGCAGCGGGATGCTGGGTTGCGTGCGAGGTATATACTCTCCCGTCTCCTCGTCCAGCTGAAGCTGCGCCAGCAGGGCCTTCTCCTGCTCCCGCAACAAATGCAGCCTCTTTTCCTCCTCCAGCTCCCGCTGCCTCTGCAACTCATGCTCTTTCTGACGGTGGTTGTAGTCGAAGACTTCACGCCTGGCGCCGAGGTCGATGTCCTGTTTCCATAGTATGTCAATCAGGTCCATCTCCTGAGAAAGACAACCGCAGATCGCCTTAGAGAGTTGTGAGCTGCCGTGCGGTCCTGCAGTGAGAGTACAATCAGTACTGGAGCAAGAATGAGCGACCCTGCTGTTAAATGTGGCTGTTGTACCTGCCACACCCTGTCCCTTTGTATCTGCTCACTTACAACACAGGGGCTAATGTCAAGGGAGAGAAGCAGTATGAATAATAAATGCACTTCTCTGTTTTCCCTGTTGCCACCTCACAAAAGCAGAATCTTAATTTGATACTCCTACTCATCAAATTACACTGAGGTGCGAATTCTTGTCACATACAACTCTTCAAATTCTCAAGTAATGTCATACTGTCAGGTAAATGTTTAGTTTTAAATGGCCATTTAGCTCCAAGTTGGTAAAATTAAATAAATAAATAAATAAAAATCCAAATACTCTTTATGTAATAGCACTTGCAAAATGTGAATATTAGAATTATGCATCGACGAAGATGTGGCGGTTTTCAACACAGAAGTTAAGGTCGAGCACAGCAAACAACGAAGAGGATATTTTCGTGCTATTTCCTGTAGAGTTCCCCTCACAGACTGAATGTATCTTGCCTTTTCAAACAACGCTGCGAAAGATAAATTATACTACACTCTTCTTGGGGTTTTTTTTCACCATAATTTATTTACAGAAGGAAGCTGTTTCACAAGGCCCGAGGATGTTGCATAATCCCAAGACACTGGTTTGCAAGAAACCAGCTGGGCATGTGACTTATTTGCTCCTCAGATTTGCATGTAAACTTATGAGCTAGGTTTCATAATATTTGTTCATATCCTCAAAACAGACTGGAAGAGGCTAAAAGGGAACCAAGACACACGCACACAAAAAAAAAAAAAAAACAGAGGAGAATACTGTCCAACAAAGTGGAGATGAAACTGCTTTGAAAACACTTTCAGATATTTTTTTTTCATTCAAGAGAATTAGATGCAGTATCAAGCTTCAACAAAAAAATAAAAAACAAGATTGAACCCATACATATTTTTGGAAAATGATGGCACAGTCTTTCTGATTGTGGCATGTCAAAATTAGAACCCACTAACCCTCTTTGCTTCAGTGTTGCATCAGAGGCATGACCACTAAAGGATTACTCATTACTAAGGCTGCCTACTATAACACATATTCCCCGACTGGACGGTGAGCACACAACCAGAAATTATGGTTTCTAGAGGAATGAGGAAGTACCTGAAAATGTTTGTGTGGGATGTCGTTAGACACGCTTGTGGCTATCGATGTTTTCCAAACTTAAAAAAGGCACTCTTTTTTGTCTGTTGGTCACACCTTTTAAGATCATCAGACAAGTCACACAAGTCCTGAGAAATACAATCACATGTCCGAGAAAGGTCCTGTTCAATGGAAGCGCTTTCACCGCCTGTTAAACCATGTGCTTTTTAAATGCCCCAATATCAAGATATATTCACATATGTTAAAGACAAACAAACAAAAAAAATAACACTTTTTTTTTATGATAAAGGTGCAGTATTGGTAACCCAGATATCACAAGACCCAGACTGGCAACAGAACAAGGAAACGAGTCCAGGAAACTTAGATTTCCGAGATATCTCTCCCAGACAATATGCAGCTCTACCAGCCAAACAAACCAGCCTTTACTTTTAGGGTTACAAAAAGAAGAAAAAAAAGAGAGAGAGAGATAAAATATACAGATCAAACACCAGTTAACAGAAGTCACGTGTTCAAAAGCCCTGTCACAAGCTCATCTAGTAATTAATGGCTTATCTGTCAACAAAATACGTATGCTTCTAGTGTGTATTTATCAATGATCTTTTTACACCCAAACCGGATGGCTTGGAAGGGTTTGTAACTCTCTACTTTGTTACACCTTCTTTCATCACAATTCAATTCAATTCAATTCAACAGACCTCCACCCTTGACCAAGAATGATGAAACGTGACACAAAACGGGACCTTAACATCCCGTTTATGAGTATACCCGGGAAAACCAGACACATCCGATTCTCTGCGGTTCTTCCGCGTGACAAAAGACACTGAAAAGGCCCCAAAAAAGAGAGAGAGAGAGACTTGAGTTTATGTTTAAAAAAGAAAAAGCGCTTCTCGGTGGTTAGAGGAAACTGTACCGCATCAGATATGGGATCACATGCTTGGCGGAGGAGGAGGGAGGAGGAGGAGGGTCACGAAAAAACAAGGCTAGAGTCCAGGTTCTCTATTCACGAAACTTCACCTTCCCCAGGATGAAAGAAACCATGTCATTTTACTCTGAACACCACCTACAACAATAACAACCCCCCAGGTTTTCAATAAGATTAGTATTTCCTGTCAAGAAAAAAAAAAAAAAAACGTGACAAGTCCGTGACTTGCAAAACTGAAACTTTACATCAGAAACCTCGATGTTTCTATCTAACAGAAGCCAAACAGAATAGTAGCTTAGTTTGACATCGTTCAACATGACATTTCTACATTATAACGTCTTAACTACGCAATAAGTATACTGTCATTAACAGTATCGCGGGGGGTTTACCTGAAGTCCGTCTACCTCATTGATTGTGTAAGAACGGAGTTGGCAGACAGTGTTTATCTCCTTTAATGATTAGTTTTTTAAGAAGAAGTCGTATTTACCTGTTGACTGGAATGTATCACCTCCATTTCCATCGTCATGGAGTGCTGTCTTGTCTTTAAAAACGCCTTATGACCAATAAATCAATGTGTCAGCCCTCAAATGGCAGATTAAAATGGCGAGCGATCTGGAGCCAAAACAGTCGCAACAGCAGCAGCAGCCGAGTTACGGGAAAATATTGCTCGCACCAAAGTGAACGTTACGGAAGTGCTGGCCCCGCCCACCGAGCGCCGGCGCCGGGATCGTCCCACTCAACGGCAGCCTATGAGGCTGAATATGAGCAGCGACTGAGCATGCGCGTGGGAGCAGCAGAGCTGATATCTAACACAGTGGCTACCAAGTAGGAATGTTACACAACATATTTCTGTAAAAATAAACGCGCTAACAGTCCTCGAATAAATGAATTGTGGTTTAAATCAGCATCCTCTGCGATGACGGCTCGTTTTAATTCGTGTTTAAGTTATCTCATTAAAAAAAACACAGCTTATGTCATCAGTTATTTAATTTCGTCATCACTTAAACTAACTTTTGGTTGGTGCTTAGCGCCCCCTGCTGGTGACCGTAGTCGGTGTGGAGTTGGATACCCTGGGGCCCTAATGTCCCCTGGAAGTCATTTCTTTACATCAAGAACATCTCACAAAGTTGACAAGAGAGCCACGAGGAGAACTCGAGTCAATTTTTGAACACGTTATATTTGAACATTTGAAACACGTTCAGTGCTATTACATTTTATAAAACATTATTTGATGGATTGAATCGTAAAACAATTGAGAAGTACTTTAGTTGGTTAAGTTGAGTTTTAGTTTGACCTAGTTATAGCTACTTATTATATTCTTAGGTATCAGAGTCTATCAAAATAGATCATGAATTGTTTATTATACAAAAAAAACTTAATCTTTCCAGTAATTGTTTTCTACAGATTATTATGGCAGAAAGGTCACTATATTTTGTAATATTTCTGGTGAAATAAAAAATTATTCCAGTGACAGATATATTCATCTTTAACTTTGAATGCCATATGTTTTGTCTCGTGTTTGCAGATGAATGGAAGCACTTATGTAAAGTATATCAAAATAAAGTATGCAAATGATGTTCTCATTATTGGAATTTTGACTTAATACTTTCCTTTGCTGAGTTGAGGACAGGTGACCGACTTGGCCATCAAAAAACATCTTATTTCTTTGTCTTCAAAAATTCTTGAACTGTTTTCACAGTGTGTTTGGGGTCATTATCTATCTGCACTGCGAAGCACCATCCTATCATCCTATTTGGTATCATTTAGCTGAATATGAGCAGAAAGTAGTCCTTCTGTCAGCAGTCATGTCATCAATAAACAACAGTGAACCTGTTCCACTGGGAGCCATACATGACCGTCCCATAATACTGTCTCCACCATGTTTGACACATGACGTGATGTGCTTCTGGATCTTGAACTGTTCCTTCCTTTCTCCATACTTTTCTCTTCCCATTGTTCTGCTACAAGTTTGTCTTAAATTGTCATCTCTCCAAAGAATCTGATTCCAGAACAAAGGGGGCTTATATAGAATGTTTTCTGGTAAAGTCTAAAGTCTAACCCCTGCTGCTCTTGAATGTTACTAGTGGTTTTCCCCAGTGTTGTATTTACATTCACGAAGGCATGATTGTAGAGTCTGACAACGATACATCCCGCTTCTCCTGAGTATTCTTGATTTTTGTTGGTGTTGTGAAGACTAGTTGTCTTCCATAGTCTTCCAGGCCCTTTGATGTTGTTGGGCTCATCAGTGCTTTCTTTCTTTTTAAGAATGAACCAAGAATTTGGCCAAGCTTAAGGTTTTTAATTTTTCTTATAGATTCATGATATAGAGTTATGTCTTTTTTCCCTTTCTTGCCTAATGATTGCCTCCTTCACTTGCATTCAGATCTTCTTAGACTTCACAATAATAGCTCCAGTCAAACAGCTGGCAAATTCCAACTCAGTATTTGATGTCTGTTTCATTTCAAATACCCATACTTTCCTTTAAATGGCTATTATTCCTAAGTGGTAAATATCATATCATATCATATCATATCATATCATATCATATCATATCATATCATATCATATCATATCATATCATATCATATCATATCATATCATATCATATCATATCATATCTATCTACAGTCATGGAAAAAATTATTAGACCACCCTTGTTTTCTTCAGTTTCTTGTTCATTTCTAATGCCTGGTACAACTAAAGGTACATTTGTTTGGACAAACATAACGATAACTACAAAGATTGCTCATAAGAGTTTTATTTAAGAGCTGATATCTTACCATTTTCCATGGTTTTCTTGATTATAACCTAAATCACTTAAGTTTTTACATCAATAGCTATGGTGTTGTACTGCCAAAAACACTGCTTTTATGCATTCAGTGTTTTCTTTTCTGTCTGTTTTAGTCACATGATGACGTTTAGTGGTGCCAGGTATTAAAATGAACAAGAAAGTGAAGAAAAAATGGTGGTCTAATAATTTTTTCCATGACTGTATCTATCTATCTATCTATCTATCTATCTATCTATCTATCTATCTATCTATCTATCTATCTATCTATCTATCTATCTATCTATCTATCTATCTATCTATCTATCTTTGTTAACTGTTGTTTAATCTCGAGCCCTAGTGAGGGAAGAAATGTTTAAGCAGGAAACCTAGAAGATGTAATAGGCCAAAGTTTATGCATAAAAGTCAATAACTGAAAGTATACCCACTTACAGTTACATCAAGAATATATATATATATATGTGTATATGTGTATAGATAGATAGATAGATAGATAGATAGATAGATAGATAGATAGATAGATAGATAGATAGATAGATAGATAGATAGATAGATAGATAGATAGATAGATAGATAGATAGATAGATAATATATGATATATGATATGATATTTACCACTTAGGAATAATAGCCATTTAAAGCAAAGTATGGGTATTTGAAATGAAACATATATCAAATACTGAGTTGGCATTTGCCAGTTGTTTGCCAGCTCCACATGAAGAAACTTATCAGAACATTTACACATGACTGAAGGTTGGTGGATGCCCTTAGTGGAGCCCTTTCTACAACACTGCTTTTTAATCTAATTTTGTTAAGAACATATTTTTCTTTTGCTCAAACCTGTCTCCAAATCTTCTACTGGTAATACCCCCTCTCCACCAAAAAATGTAAAAAAAAAAAAAAAAAAAAAAAAAAAAAGTTTTCTCCCTCCTACGTAAAAATACTTCTTGGTTTCAATGAACACGTGGACAGGTTAAACGACCCAGCATGCTTTGCTTTTATAGTAAATTCTTTAAACGACTCCGCAATTGCCAATCTCAGACTAAAGTATTGTGTTAAGTGCGACATAAAATGAAGATCCTCGCAGCGAATGATTTTTGAACCATTTTCTTTTTTCTTTCTTTCTTTTTTTTTTTTTTTTTTTTTTTTACATCTTTGTTAACGTGTAATCGAGAGGTATCTATCTGTGGTTTTTGAAATATGGGAATAAGAGAGCGAGGACAGAGCAATTGCTCATACGCACGAAGAACTTCACTCCAAAGTGTAGCTCACTGTATCACTGCGTGAAATTACACTAAAAAGCCCGTTTTTTTTTTCCTCTCCCTCGTGCGCGCTCATGAGCACGCGTTCACGTTTGGCAGCTCCACGTCGACATTCTTCCAGCTGCATATAGTGAACTGCACAGCACTGGGGGAAGAAAAAGGTAAAAGCGGCGGTGGTCACCTTACGATTAGAGCGCTGCAAGTCCGCAGACAAACATCAACCGCAATGAAAACAGGCGTTTCCACTTTAAATTCATAGTCACGGCCTGCAACATCCTCAGATCGCTTTCTGCTTTTTGCTTTTTATGACTATTTGCCCCTCGTGTTGGATTGCAGTTGGTCCCTTTGCGTCTACCTACATCAGGTACAGTATGACTTGCAGAACCTTGTCGTTTATTTTACTACCTTTCAATGAAACCACTTTTTCAGATTCTGATTGAGACATGACACTGTTTGTTTTTTTTTTTTAATTGTTTTGCATTGTTGAAATAGCTGTTAGTCGATTGCTGATAAAGTGCCAAGTATCCAAACTGTACTTCTAACTGCTATAACCTCATACTCCTGGATATCAGCTGACCTTCTTTACTTTTCTTGTTGCAATGTGTCCACACTGTTTAACAAATTGCTCAATCTGTAAGGCCTGCTCAGTTCAGAAAGTTTTTAAAGCTCAACAGGTTGAATTCATATAACAGTGGCAGAGAAGTTTAATAATGCCGATAAAGATATCTCCAAAACTCTGCTCTTAAAATATGTCAGCTGATGGAGACACTGGTTAATTTGTCAACCTTGCAACCAACCAGATGGTCACACTTGACGAGGTAAGAAATATTAGATTCAAGGTTGTTGGTTTTTTTTTTTTTTTTTTGCAATCAAGTACTGCACATACCAAAGTGTTATTTAGCCAATTAATCACTTCTTTACAGGATGTTAGAAAGTCTTTACCTGCCCTACATTGCCTGAGTAACTCCAGAGGACCCACCACACAGCAAGGCTCTCTGTAGGCCCTGAAAGCACTGCATCTCATTCTATAGTCTTCTTTGAATTACAGCTATTTTTATTTTTTTCAATCTGTGTTAGGTATTTCATTTAATGCAGATAATATGGCTGTCGTGTTTTCCCCTGCTTTTTGTACCTGGCTGCAGGTTGAAGGTGCGCCTTCTCATGAGGAGGATAAGGTTCCACACAAGGACAAACCTGTGAGGTGGCACTGTGGCTTTCCAAATAAAGTTCTGTGATACACTTAGACTCTAATTGCCTGCAGTCAGTGCATTACAGAACTTTGTTTTGGGAGTTAATACTTTAACCTGTGGGAAATAAATCCTCGAACATCTGGAGAGTTCAGTTGTTGCAATTATTCTGTTTACAAACTGCTGAAATTGTAGTTTTTTTTTTGTTGTTGTTGTTGATTTAAATAAAGTTTCTGTTTTAAGTATTTACCACAGCGTGTATTATTATTTTTTTCTTGCACTACTGTTAATTAGTGTTCCACTGTTGCTGCTGTTGCTCACCAGTTATACACTGTTCCCCTGTTAAAACATAACCTAAAGAGCAGTGCTGTGTGCCATATGGAAACACTGGTCATGCTGGTCAGGTGACTGTGTGGAGGTAAAGCACAAAGGTAAACACTTTTGTCACGCTGTTTCACATCGTGTTTTACAGTTGAATCACAGTATTAACACAGTTTGAACCTTAATTATGCTACAGTAAAGTCATTTAAACATAGACTCATGGGTTTTGCTGAACTGTTAGTGCTGTTTCCATTTTCTTGAATGACTGAAAGTGTAGATTGTGTCACCTTCCATTTGTAAAATTTGATCACGTGTAAATTTTACTGCATAGATGATATTGAACAACTCACAGAGGAAACAAGTGTGGTTTGCTGTTTCTTAGTGTATCTCAACTAAAAACTTAGTAAAACTGTTTCTTCAGTCGCTACACGCAATGAAGCATATGGAAGTGGTCCTATATTGCAAGGCATGCTGGGAAACATTGCAAGTGGTGCATTCAAGTACATGTCGTTGCTTTAATTTTAGTGTGACGAAAACGTGCCAGTTGTGTAACTATGCACTTTATTTTCTTTTTAAGTTTAGAAAGGAAAAAAAAACAACCTTCAATCATAACACTTTAATTATGAACTCTGCCATAATTACAGACAAGAGTGCATTTCTCTCATTGCCCTGACCTAAAACTATGCAGACAACCATAATTTGAACCCATCTGAAGAAGCATAAACAGATTATGAACCAAGTGTCTCTGGGCATCGACTTGCATAAGGGTCCCTACTGCTCCTTATTATATAAATATATTCATAGAGAAACCCTGCAAACACACACATCATATATATATATATATTTTTTTTTTCCAACTTTGTTCTTTTTCACTTGTACATTGTTAACATGCAATAGTCACCAGGTACTTTGGGCCTCTTCAGTTATCCTTAAACAAAATCAGAAAATCAAAAACTGTTGTTTATATAAACCCTTGATTTAACTGATCATAAAGTGAGAGATTATTTTGTTCAAACCACTCTCCAAAACACTAAAATATTCTTTTTTACTATCACTTAAAAAAAAACAAAAGCCGACAATACACACCTTTCAAAAGCTGAAACTATTTTGGTATTTGGATCCCTGACATTTACTGTTTCGCCTTTAATCTCCTCCAAGTCTAATAAGCACATTACACAACTCAAAGCTACTACGCGTAACTTGATTGTATTGTATCCTTCTTTTTCCATCTCTTTCCAATCCAAAACTGGCAGACAGAACAGAAAAAAAAAGTCGCTGTCGTCATTTTTGACACTTGAGTGTAAACGTTTGTGGTGTGGAGTTGATATTTCCTGCCAGCCTGAAGGCACCACACTTTCCCTGCGTTGACCTCTGACAGCCTCTCGCTTCTCCCTCCCTTCACAAACACGGAAGCAGCATGGCGTCCAACAGCTGCGGCGACAGCTCCGATGCCCGAATGATTGCAAAGCATAGATTGAGCATCATCGCCGGGCATCTCCAGACACCCGTCGACGGTAACAGAGCCATCCTAGCCGCGGAGTGCAAAGCCCAGGGGAGCAAACCAGACGACTCCAGCGAGAGCCGGAAGGTGCCCAGGAGGAGGTACAAGGCTGTGGTGGAGCGTTGGACTGCTGTCCATCTCCTGTGGCTTTTGATTTCTATTTTAGTCAAGTAGTTGGCATAAGCAGCTAAACGAGAGCCAGTCGAGTCAAAGTACAGTGACAGATCCGCTCTCAGGTCTGTTCCAGACACGAATAACGCTGGTAAACACAGATAAAGCGGGCACTAGTTAGCCTCCTGGCTAACGTTTCACGGCTACAGAGCAGCCATTCATTTGCTACGGAGTGGGTGCGGCCAATAGTTTTGATGTGGGCAACTTTATCAAAGTTGGCTTATGAGACTCCGTTTAATTTGGTTCATAAGACAATTTTATGTGTCATTTGAGTTATAAAAGACCCTTTTTCTTCCGGCATTTTGTTAAGCCACAGATAATGAGGTGACTCGAAAGCAGTTTTGTCAAAGTGTCGCTGATGTAACCGTTACTCTCATGTCACGGTGGCGTTAAAGCCATCATCCCTATTCCTATCTTTCAGCTATTGTACAGTTAGACCTTTGAGGTGTTTTATTTTTTATCCCTGGCAAGACTGCTGCCTCGATTAAACACGCTAGGTGATTCATGTGGGAGCTTTCTGTTGTTATATTTTATTGGAAAACCTGTACAGAGGTAAATGACATTTGATTAAACTGCAACAACTGTCAGTGCAGATTAACGCCGAAACTTCTGTCTCCTCGGTTGATCTGATTGGTCAGAACAAGTGGTGGCCTGACTTTCCACCTATCCAGCTCTGCTCCTTCTGAGGAGATGCCACCAGGCTGTGCTGACATCTAGTGTCGGTCAGACCCAACAGCAACCAGCAGGTTTGCTCATTTGGCCTTGGTGGGTTTATTCTTGTTATGGCTAGTATGAGACTGATAAGATTGTAGAATGTTGCATCTTGCAGTCCGGCGTGTTTTATGCCTGCAATGGCTTCAAGATCCACCACACGGCACGTCCACAGTTGCAACTTAGTCGATACTCTCAGTGGCATGATTGTTACGTAGCGCACAGATTCTTGCTTTGCAGGTTGCCGCTTACCGTAATGCTTTCAAGCAATAATCCTGATTTGCAGGTTGCTGGCAATCGTTTTGTGTGCGTGTGTCTTATAGTGTCCTTCAGGCGCCGCAGCTACTGCTGATTCAGTGGTACTGGGATGTTCCCTCCGCCAAGTCCAGATCTGAGGCCAAGGTGTATGTTTAACAAAGAGTATTCCTAAATATACCAAATTACATTTCACTCATTTTAGTGAAGAGATGGAGCATGAGCGAAGGAAGAGAGCTTTGGTTGCAGATCAAGATCAATTAAAACTGTGAAATGGAGTACAGTATCGGCTTGAGCAGGCGATGCATTTGCCAGGCCCTTTTAACATAATGCAACCTGTAATATACACTTACCGAGCAGGTTATTAAGCATTTCCTGCTAAAGCTGAGGGGAAGGATACAACAAACCATCAGAACGGGTTTGTTTTGAAGCTGTTGTCTAATTGCGTTGTAGAAGATGCCTGCAATGCTACAAATCACATTCACATTTCCTCATCCAGGGTCATAGTCAGATGTTGTATTTCATCATCCTCAACTTGAGATTCTCCAGATGTGTAATCATCCTGTGAATGTCGCCCTCATACATGGAATAAAGTTGTATCTTCTTGTTTTTTAATATCAGTGAAGAGTCAGTGAAAAGCTCCCATAGAAATATCTGGAATTTTTAAAATCACTCTTGATTAGTTCATCATGAAACATGTTTTTTTTTTTTTTTTTTTGTGATTTTGAAATCCCTAACCTTAATCTTTTCACATTCCTTTATATTATAAAAAGTGAAGTCATGCCAGGTTGATTTATCCATCCTAAAATGATTGATCACATTTGCTTCATTATCTGCACGGCACCTGGCGTCCTCTTTTGTTATATTGCTTCATAAGAAACGTATGAAGTTAAAACTCTTAAAAATTAATCTCAGGAAGAACACCAAACTATGGATCTCACTTTCAGGGCAGACAAAAATGAGTTTGAGATGAAGGCAGGAAAAAAAAAAAAAAAAAAAGGACATCAAACCCATTGTTGTGGCTGTAAACAGAGCTTTGTTAACAGTCTGAACATGTTTGTTGGTAGCTGTTGTGGGAAACTTGATCCGTCCTCAGTGACATCCCAGTGACAGCCTCAACACAATAATTCTTACTTTGTTCGCTCTCATATTTACAGTCATTAAAAATGTTTAGGAACCTCAACTTTAGCCACGTTAATCTTTCTTCCTCTATGTTGCGATATCATGCATTATCGTGAATATATTGAAATTCCACGTCGTCTTTGCATAGCGAGCACAGATACGTTGGGAACATTTTATGGTACAACAATAAATGCTTTCTACTTCCTAGTGCAGTTTCTCTAACGATGTAACGGTAACTCTGTGCTATTTAAATGCACGTCAAAGATAGAAGCACGAACGTGTGCCGATTAATGGAGGTGTTATTTAAATTGAATAAGACGGCCTGGCATGTAAATAAATGTAAAGTAGCTTCCTGTATTAGATGGGAGCAACTCGGACAGCTTCTGCTGTGTAGGGATGTGTCGTTTGATACCGCTTCACTTCTGCGCTGCTGTTTGAGATGTTCGCTGGTAAAGCTGCAGGACAGCGTCTGGATGTGATAGGCGCCCTGGGAGTACTGTGGGTGCGCCTTCCTGCAGCCTGCTCCACTGTAGATTTGCCAGCTGAGCGTCAGTTCTTCCTGACATGAATGAAGAGGGCGTGCGGACAGCTTTGGACACTGTTTCAGTCTCCCTGTGTCAATTTTTCTGGAATTTCAAAAAGTAAAATAAATATTCAGATTATCAGTAACGTCTTTCCTTTTTCTTGCCAGAAATTGCCTGACGGAAAGGCCATTATAAACTCAGAGCAACAGTGGCTGCAAAATCAAAAGATATAACACCCTGAAATATATAAATATAAATGATTTATGTATGTAACTTCTGCTGAAACTTTATGTCTGCATTTAGAACGGCTAGTTGCTGTCCTAACCTGTACCTATATCCATTTCTCCACAGGCAGGAGATTATGAAGTGGAATGGTTGGGGATACAGCGATTCAAAATTCCTCTTCAACAAGAAAGGCCAAGCAGAATTTACTGGCAAAAGGTAACGTCACGTCACGCGTTGCTCTCCGGCACTTCTCATTCCCGCCAGTCGGTGATGAGAATGAGAGAGGTCGTGTTTACCGCCTCCAGTTCTCGCTTCGAGCAGATTCAGTCTGTCTGTGTGGCTCCGGTGAAGTTCCACGTTGATCCCTGTCACATTCCTGACTTGGAACCCAGCCTTCGAGATGAGATTTGAGTCTCCCTCCTACACTCACAACAATGTGGTGCTTCTGCCACCTAGTGTTTGGCATTTCAACTGTTCATTGTCATCTGAGAAGGTCACCCGTTGTGATTTTCAGCCTTCCCCAACCTCTGTTCCTCATTAACAGGAGCTGCTTTGCATTCTGTTCAGAAATTGATTATTTTATGGCGGGTGAAAAGATAAATTCACAGAATGTTGGAGGGACTGAGATGTATTTTTCCTGGCCGCAGTAGGCAAAACATCTGGTCTTTTTTTTTTATTTCAGTTTAAAACTGAAAGAAAAGCTACTCTTGCACCTTGCCTTTGTTTTACATGCTGGTGTAGATGGGTTCTCTTTGTTCTTTTTTAAAAAATTTTGCTTTCAATGTTGAAGCGGTCTACTGTGGAAATTAGGTAATGAGTTAAACAGGATGTTGCATATCAAACTGTTTCCTCCTGTTAAAGCACTTGATACAAACTGTTCTGTGCCTTCCCAGCTAAAAGAATTTGCATGGTTTTTACATTTTGCAACCAATGCTTGGGATAATGATTGTTTTTCTGCACCCCAGTGATTGCTGTGAGTGTTTGCTCCTTTCCTCAATAAATTGTGTGTTTTGAACAAAGGCAGCAGTTCCTAGTTGAAGTGACTAAGCCTGTGTCAACAGCTCAGTTATACAAGCCAGAGAAGGATGCCATAGAAGCAGCACTGTCACTGCTGCTCTTCTTACCTAATACCCTCACTGGACCTCATACTCTGCTCTTATGAGATACACATCTGGATTTCTAAGTGAAACAGCCTAGTCAATTATTTGGATAATTTTAATTTCAAATTTTCACATTTGCAGCTGCTGGAAGAGGCTCACAAACACAGATTTTTTTTTTTTCATAATATTACACGCTAAATGTCCTTCTTTCCTGAATCCAGGTATAGGTTGAGTGGCATGATCATCCCTGGCCTCAAAGATTGGTTTGAGAGCACATTTGGTGCCAGTCTTCAGCATAAAACTCCAGCAACTGTGAGTGTAGTTCATGTTTGTTTTTTTACAATATGTCTTTAGTGAATGGGAATATAATATATATATATGTATATATATATATTTTTTTTTTTGTTTGTTTGTTTCAGCCCATTCTGAATAGCAGTACTGTTCAGCCTCCCACTTTGAATGAGGCCTTCGTGGAGGAACTGAAACCTACCGGTATTCCCTTTTCTCAAGAGGCAGAAGACCGGGTGTTTCGTGGCCATGGTAAAGCAATCTTTCCTTAAAAAAAAAAAAAGTGTATGTATGTATGTATGTGTATGTATATATATATATATATCGGGACAGGAACATTAATTGTTCGTGATCTTTAAATGCGCATCCAATGATTTGTTCGGTGCCAAGATGCACAACTGGTAACAACTGGATCTTAAGCAGGTAAGATCCGGGTTTAGGGAGGTGGAAGATTGCGTTCTGTTAACTGTTAACTGTTTTCACTCCCTCGCTGGTGTATTCAACAGCAAAACCAAAATGCTCCCATGCTGGCGATTTAAATGTTTTCTCCCAACTTCTCCGCTACCGCTGGCCATGTCTGCTTGTTTTTTTTTTTTTTTTCCATTTCCTGCGTCTATGAGCTGCAGCCAACCGGTCAAAGTGTGATCGGCTGGTCACTGTGAGTGAGCGGAGGCGAGTGGACATTGACATGCAGTGGCGGGCCTGTTGCCTAAAAGGCACGCACGCTCACGTGCAAGTCCAGTGCAAAGTTTTTGGAACATAAATACCATGGGACATAAAAGCGTCCGTGTCCCGTGCAGGTCGTACCGAACCGTACCGTATTTTACCGAGTACCGTTGCATCCCTAATATATATATATATATATATATATATATATATATATATATATATATATATATATATATATGTGTATATATATATATATATATATATATATGTGTATATGTGTGTGTATATTGTGTATATATATATATATATATATGTGTATGTGTGTGTGTATATATGTATAACATGCACAAACCTTTGCTTAGCAATAAATTGTGGGGATTATTTATTTGTGACTAGCATGTTGATTTATTTTTTTCAGGTCACTGCTTGCACGAGATCTTTGCCCTAAGAGAGGGGAAAACTGGGCGTGTTCCAGATATGGTGGTATGGCCAAGTGAGTGCAGAAGCTGTGCTGTCGCTGTGATCCATTCAACCCCCAACACACACACACACACACACACACACACACACACACACACAGACATACTCCACTCCACCCACTGCTGAAGCTGGTCTGCTTTTCTCCTCCCAAGTAGCATCACTTATCCTCCAACTGGCTTAGGTGATTTAAAGGGTTAATCTCTGCAGAGGAAGGGATATTAATATGTATGAGTGGAAGCTTAATAAGAAGCGTCAGGGGGAGGATGGTTGACACCCAATACTCCACAGTCTGGCCTCATGCAGTCCACCTATGAGTTATGGTTCTGAGATTGGTTTTCTCTTGTTATAGCTGGCACTATTTTATCATGCAAATGAGTGCCGACTGATGGTTGAAACTTGATTAGCAACGTCCCAAAAGAGCAACAAATCACCGAGAAACTGTAAGCATGTTCTCGTCCACGCTGGCGCCGAATTTTTTTACTTATACAACCCTGCAAATATACTTGTTTACCATTTGTCTAATAAACATTTTAAATCTATAATTTGCATTCCTCGGTTGTCTTTCCCAGGCAAGCTGTGTATTTTAAGTGGATATTTAGGTGGTTTGTGATGTAATCTGCGGCTCAAAGCTGTGTGTTTAATTGGATATAAAAATTCGGTAGATATAAGTATTTCTCGCTGCTTGTTAAAGCACTCGAGGCAAGTGGAGCACATCCATGTGGGTGGGTGCTGCCGCTCTTCCCACTGGCTCGGCTCTCCTGTCTGAATGGGCGCAGGCTCAGTGATTGGTTCAAATACGTCTGTATTGATCCTGCACATCCCACCCAAGAGAGCGGATCTTCATGCAACCTGACTCCGCCTGAGGAAGGCCCCCAGGCAAGATCAAGATTCCCAGCCACTCTGCCCCCCCCCCCCCTGCTCTAAGGACTCTGGCAGTATACAATAAATTTGTATACTGCCATTTACACACACATATGCTGTCTTTTATTTTCTTTCCATGACGTCCACTATTTTTGAATCGTGTAAATGCTTGTTGTTGATTATAAGAAAAAAAAAAAACTTTCATTTTCGATGCCCTCTTTAAAAAGAAAGAGAAAAAATGCTCATGTTCTTTTTATTTCAGACTGTCACAATGATGTGGTAAAACTTGTGGAGCTGGCGTGCAAACACAATGTTTGTTTGATACCGTATGGAGGTAAGTCGTTGAATAAAAGGCCTTAACTGGCCTATTTTACTTTTATTTTCTATACACACAGAACACCAGAAGGTTTATTTTTCTATCTTCTTTCCCCTTCTGGAACATTCAAATAATTTCAAGTACTCAGCTGGTCTGTCACCCCAAACATACGATGAACTTGCAGCTCTTTCATCGTCCCACTTTGTGAAAGTTATAAATGTTATTTATGCAGTAAGGACGCATGACTAAAGCATTTAGTCATGCGTCCTGCAGCCTCCTTCACTTAAAATTCTTTAAGAGATGTCGAAGTATATATACATGTACATATAAATGTATACATTACATTTTTTACAGTGATTCATCAACATTTCTAGGTGGTAACGGTTGTTTCTTTCTTCCAGGAGGGACCAGCGTCTCCAGCGCTTTAGAGTGTCCCGAGGAGGAGACTCGTTCCATCGTCTCTTTGGATACCTCACAGATGGTGCGTTAGCGTGTTTGTGATGATCCAAGGTGCAGTCAGACGTACTTTGATAATGTGAAACCTTAAATGTCAGGCTCTCGAGTCTGTGAAAGGGTTTCACTGGTTTCCATTTGGTGCGACTCAGGATTATTTCTCCCGTTGTTGCTTGAAAAGCGAGACTGACAAATCATGAAATGCCAGAGAGAAGCACACAACACAAGCCACAGCCTCAAACAGCGGATGTAATTCTTTTCGCTGGCTCATTTTGGTTTGAATGATGGTTTCATACTTGAAAGATCTGTTTAGAGACAGACATGATTCTATTTTTAACTTAATATTGGACATTCTTGCAAATCTTAGGAATGTTTGAGTTGAAGCTGCAAATAAGTTCATACGGACCAAACGTCTGTTAAATAATTTAATGGGACTCAGTTATTAAGCTTCTGTTTATAAGCAGAGAATAAGCAACCAGTAGATCGTTCCACATTAAACTGAAACTGCTGTGTTCAGTGGGTTTTATGAAGACCCACGTAGAAATTATATCATCTTAGTTTTTGTACATTTTCTGCACTTTTTTTTTCCAAGCATGATCTGTTTTCTGCATTTTCTTGCCAAATTGTCCTCTGTTTTACATGAAGCTCATTTGAACTCTGTTGGTTTTGTCCCACTCCTCAGGTCAGACAAAAATAAAAGAGATTTCAAGACATCACCTCGAGCTCTGAGCAACTTTACCTTCTTGAATTCAGCGGCTTTAATCGCTGCTAGTTCAAGTTGTTGTAATTGCCATGCATTGGGAGGCGTCTTAAGTGTTGGTTCAGCTATTAACTTTAATACAAGGCCAATCAAGTCAAATTACTCTGATAATATTTCATTGACTGGGATGGAAAGAGGTCACCACACCACAACAGCCCTTTGATCCAGGCTCAGAAAGGGGTGATATACTGGCTATCTGGGTGCTGCTGGCCGTTGAGTTTGGTGCCACAGACTTCAGTGACCAGTTTTCAGTGTCAGGGGTCAGAGGTGAAGTGGTTCCACTGGAAACACATGAAAGTTGCAATGTGATAGGAGCATAAAGTTTATTACCTCTGGGGAGTAATTGATAGCGGGTACTGCAGGACCTCCTGCAGGTAGAAGCAGGCCATGTGTTCACATAAGCTAAACAAGGTGCATGTATCTGGAGTATGATGTTAACCTCAAGGAAGCTGACTGCTATCGTTTTTGATGTTACAGAATCAAATTCTATGGATTGACGAGAAAAATTTAACGGCACGCGTGGAAGCTGGCATCATCGGTCAGGATCTGGAGAGACTGGTAAGCGCAGACCGTTCCCTCACAATGGCTCACAAAAAGAACGAATGTTAATGCAAACGTCCGTCGGTCAAGCTGTGGCCAAAAATGCCTATGCTGCTAGTTAACGCTCAGTCACCTTGGTACTCCTTGCTCAGGAGATCTAACAGGGTTTGGAAAGGAGTTTGAGACACGGTTAGAGTGCTGAGGAGGGGGGGGGGGATTAGAGTGCGAGACGGTGGTCATGAGCAGATGGCACCATCAAGCTAATTCAGAAAAATGGAGAGGGAACGGGCGTTTGATGTAGAGGAATGTGTGAGCTGCATCTTAAGCAGACTCCACCTCTGCATTTAGACTGGGCTGAGTTGATGGAGCAGATGGGGCTGCATTATAAACTGCCTTCCAGAAGAGTGTGTGATAAAACAAGGCCTGACTTACCCTTGCACTGCTGGGGGGGGCATTGTTCTCATGCTTTAAGGTCTTTGTTATTATCGCTCTGAAATGTTCTGCCAAAAGATACAGTCTTTCAGAAATGAGGCTGCGTTGAGAAGAATTAATGTGCTCCTGTGCATCTTTCTCAAAGCTTCAGGGAGGGTGCGTCTCATGAAAATCCCCCCCACCCCCCACCGATGGCCTTTTTTTTCTTTTTAATTTAGCTTTATTTATTTTCGTCACATAAAGGCATCTAAGTATTTTGTGCATTGGATAGGGGTTTTTGGAAGCTGAATGAGACTATTGTGATGCAATATTGTTGCACAATTATTTCTTTGCACAGCTAGCAGTTTTCTATAAACATAGAAAGGATTCAGTTATTTGTGTTACTGCTGCTTGCTAATTTTTGAAAACAAAAGACTTAAGCGTATTAGTTTAAAGTTTTAACTCTTGTTAAAAAAAAAAAAACACTGTAAGTCATTATTTTACATATATCAGTGCCACGGTCAGGCATATACTCAGCTTTGTGACTGTAATATTACCAGAGGAGTGAAACAGCAGCAGAGCTGCAATTATCCCCCCCTCAATCCCCCCCTTGCTTGCTCTTTCTTTTTTGCCTGTTATTAAAACATTCTTGTGGGTTTACATCAATGGTTTTCAAACATTTTTTGGTTCATTTTTTTTTTTCTTTTAACCACCAAAACACACACCGTCTTTCCTTTTATCCCAGCTTAATGAGAGCGGATACTGTACCGGGCATGAGCCTGACTCCATGGAGTTCAGCTCCCTGGGGGGCTGGGTAGCAACGAGAGCATCAGGGATGAAGAAGAACATCTATGGCAACATTGAAGACCTGGTGAGTCAGCCACCCCCCCACCCTTCCTTTTCACCTTCCTGCTTGTTTGATACACGAGGGGACACAAGTTACTGCACAGTAATTGGAGAGAAAATGATCACCGAAGGTTTTGTGGACTTGACGCTTCGCTTTAACAGGGGCGACCACAGTTATCTCAGTTATGAAATGCACGAATGCGGCAAGCACGGTCATTTTCAAATTATATTGTTTTGTTAACTTTACAAAGTGTGAAGTGTGAAAGAAGGAATGATATTGTTTTCTTTTTTTTTTTTTTTTTGTTTGCTGTGTTCTGACCGAATAGGTTATCCACATAAAGATGGTCACTCCCCAAGGTGTGATTGAAAAGAGTTGTCAGGGGCCGCGCATGTCCACGGGGCCAGACGTTCACCACTTCATCATGGGCTCAGAAGGTTTGCTAACTCTCATTTAAGCACACCGGCAGCATGCAGGCACACTCGCAGTCGTGCAAACTCGAGTGTTATTGTGGGTTTTTGCGCATATCTGCAAGGTTGCTGTGATAAAACGCTGACATCAGGACAGTTCTCAGGCTTCGTGAGTCTTACACATTAACTAGGATTGGTTGAAAAGTAATTTGAAGAGTTGTTGGTAGGGAACCAGCAAGTGTTCACTGCACCCCATCTGCAGTGCCCTGCCCTTGTGAATGCCCACCGAGATGCTGCCATATGCCAGCTTTCCCCGACATAATGAGGGAGTTCAAACACTCCTGGCATCACCGTGTTAAACAGCTGTGTATACAAACTTTGTGTTGGTGCCACTAAAACCCCGTAATCTGCTCCCTGGCTGGACTGGACTTCCAGTCTCAGCGTGTGTCCACCATATGTAAAGATCCAAATCAAACATATTCTGAAAAAAAACTTTTTTGACGTTTTGACAGGTTGCATCTTGGCTGTGCAGGTTACCTGTGAGTTATAACACTTAAACCACTTTATTATTGTCCATTAAATGAACTGGTCACTACCAGGGTTCACGTCAGGACTGGCATTTGCCTTAATTGAGACATAATTTGAGCTTCATTATTTCATATTTTTTGTTGTATAACTGTAAACAGCAGCTCAGTGATCCTGTTCCGAGTTCACATGGCTTCCCTTCCAATACTGACCTAAAAATCCGTTTGTAGCTTTGGGATTACGGTGATATGACACTCTGTTTCTAATTTGATTTAGACCGGTGAGCTGTAATTTCAGCAGATTATTGCATAATAGATAAATAATCTATATCAGCACGGGTTGTATCAGCCATCATCTTCCACAAAATTCTATATCGAGGGAACTACTGATGTAATTACTCTACTAAATATCAAAGGGGATGTTTTCATATAGATTAACAAATCAAAAGAATAGTCTGTTACAGAAAGAAATAAGTGGGCTTCAGTGTCTTTGTAAATTACTCCAAATTTAAGATGCATCTAGAACAGATATGCTGCTCACCTGAAGATTATGAAGCTCATTTAAACTTTTTTTGGAATATTACCAGGTTTTATAGCAACATCTTGATAAATAAGTCTGATATCAGAATACCCAAATGCTTGCATTTTAAAGGTTTTTATGTAGGGTGAACCACACCTCCAAAAGATCAGCACTGAGAAGAAAGGCATAGGATCTAGCGTAATGAAATAAAGACGTGGGCTCGTTGCTGGAGCTGTTGCACAGTGACAGGACAGACCCACGTGCCTCTGGGAGTTCGTGCTCTTCTGGGAGGCCTAACACTGGAACTAAGAGGTCACCCCATCACATGGTCTCATTAACATTATCTACCTCCTCAGTCTAAGCTCCCCCATTCTGCAGTCCAAGAGTAAGCCACAGGAAAACGCCAAGCTGAAACCCCAAACTACGCTCTGCATGTTAAATGAAGTGCATCCATTTTACCAGAAATTACTGTGAAACCTCAGGCTTCTCATTCTCTGCACAACAACAGGGGGTCTGTCTATCTCTTTGACCTTGTGGTATCCTGAATGCAAAGTAGGTATTCCCTCTGGCTTCAACCGCTGTAAAGAATGATGGGGGTTTATCTTTTAAAACATTTTTTCAGCGGCAGATAATGTGATGTGCTAGCAGCTAATGCTTATCAGAAAGTGACTGATTCTGTAGTGGCTTCACAGTGATCAGCGCTTCTATGCAGAGCTTCTTTTTTCTAGGTGGTAAATATTGTGAATAGGTCGCCCACAACAAATCCTAGTCTTGCAAACGATGGTTGTTGATAGAGTCACTGCAAAATCGGCTCAAGCTGCTCAGCACTGTTTCATTGCAGTTGGGGTTTTTCAGATGATATTGTTTTTATTTCTCCCTCTTCACCCTCCCTCCCTCGGCTACCCTGCAGCTTCTCCCGAGCTCCCTCGACGTGATTCAATCATTCGCTCGTCCAGTCGTTTTTCCAAACCCCATTCATCCCGTTCAGGATCACGGGGGAGCAGGCGACTGTCCCAGCAGTCGCGGGGTGCACGGCTGGGCCCGCCTGGGACAGGAGGCAACTCCAATAAGGGGCCTCTTTCCGTGAAGCTTTCTTTAAATCCAAATCATTTGCTTGCTCGGAGAATCCTGGTAGGGGGAGCCTTTCCCGGGTGAGGCCCAGCAGAGTCACATGTTTCCCGCCGGGCCTATAAGGAGCGGTGTGTGGCGTGTAGTGCCTCATTAGAGGCCTCGTTAAAAGCATAACAGGCTGTTAAATCCTTCTAATGGACAACTGCATTGTTCATGAGGGATGAATCTATAAATGTGATCTATAAGGCTATGGAAAATTCTGGTGGAGTATAACAAACCGTTTGATTCAGCTGGATATTTCAGTTGAATAATAAACGTCCCATCAGTCAAACAGAATCCATACATTTTAAGTTTTCAGTGATCTTAAAAACGCCGGAACCAGTCAAATAAGGATTTGTTTTCAATCCATTCACCCGTAATCTCCGTGCACTTTAATCTTCAGTGAGTCATGACGGTTGCAGAGGTGATCCCAGGTTGCCCGACAATCACAGGGTTAACTCACAAACCTACAATCACGATGCTCACGTGAATAAAACCACCAATTCACCTGACAGAAACGCCTTTTCACTGTTTTGCCATTCACACATATGCGAGACAACAGTGACGGCGGTCTCTAATTTGTACTTTGAAAGATACCAATTAGACACGTTTCCTTTGTGAATTAGACACATTTCCTTTGTGGAAGAGTTAGAGCCACTCGAGGTTGACGGTATTCAGGGTCACAGTGTCAGCCAGAGGTTTCCTCGTACCCGTATCTGTTGCTGCCGCTGGCCTCGGTGCCTTTGAAAGTGCCCTGCTTTATTTTCTCCTGCTTTCCTACTAATAAATCTTGATTGTCCCCCAGTGTGCGCAGGGAAAGCCAGATCTGCTGTGAAATATGAGACAAAGGTCACCCACTTAACCCTCTGGACGTGTACCAGAGCCCTATAAAATGCTCTGGGAACTTGCGCACTTATTTATGTTCTGCTCAAAATCTTTGTGTGGTTTTTTTCCACAGGAACGCTGGGTGTGATTACTGAGGTAACGATGAAGATTCGTCCAGTGCCAGAATATCAGAAATACGGCTCTGTGGTGTTCCCCAGTTTCGAGCAGGGAGTCGCCTGCCTTCGAGAGGTTGCCAAACAGGTATAATGTTCATCGCTCATTTAACATACTAGATTTTATTAATTTTTTCCCGTACACTACTCAGCCATTAGACTCTAGACTCGGCATGTGATTTCAGGCTTCCACTGAAATTAAAATTTCTGGTTTTGATTAAAAACAAAATTACACAGAGCCAAAGTTGCCCAAGTAACCTCCAACCACAGTTTCTGCAACAGTTAATGTAAAACCTGTGGTCACAGCCGCATGCTCAGAGCGACGCTGCAGGAAGTGTTTGTAGTCACAACAGCGCGAAACGTCATGTGATGTTTTCTTTCTTCCAGCCCTGAATTAGCACTTTGTCTTTGAGTATGGGGGTTTACTGTTTACCGCTGTCACCCGACAGGTCATGCAAACGAATCTCCAATTGGTTTTGGCTTCGAACACCTTCTTTTTTTTTTTTTTTTTTTGCTGTGTGTCCAAAATGATCAGTGGAATCACATAATTACCGCATTTCTATTTCTGCTCGTGCAGTTTTTGTTTTGCAGCTAAACATACAGCTCTGCAGAGCTACATCGCTAACTGTCTTTAACTGTCTCTAATAGTCTTTACAGTAATAAGAATGGATTGAGTTTTTGGTCATATATCACTGTGAGCATTATTCTGTCTCTGTTGCAGCAACAGTCATAATTCTGCCATTTTGCAAAAATTTTGATTTAAACTGACGCAGACAAACCTTTTTTTTTTTTCCCCCTCCCAGAGGTGTGCTCCAGCATCTATACGCCTCATGGATAATGAACAATTTAAATTTGGTAAGTTTCGTCTGATCAGAATATATCTCAGCTGACATTTTCTCTTTGGGTGAAAATAATTCTTCCTCTGTTGTAAAAATGCATTATGACTAATCACTTTAGAGGCAGGACTTAACTGGCCATTGTTGTGTTGTCTTTCCCGTTTGGGACTCAGTATAATCGTAGTTTTTATTTAGAAAGCAACACAAAGCACATGGCGGGATTTCAGTTTTCAGCAGTTTCCAGCTGCTCACACACAACACACGCATGTGCAGGGAGACAAAAACTAGAGGGAAAATGAAAAACGACCCCGGCCAAAATTATGGAGTTGCTACCATGAACTTTTATGATGATCTTATTTTTTATTTATTTTTTTATTTTTTTCCATTTGAGGTCCAGTGGCATGCATCGGGCATTGCCAGAGATCTTTTATAAAGTTCCCCAGTCTCCGGGGATCTCATTATCTCTCCTGCATTTCCACTTTTCACAGAGTAGGCACTTCTTAGCATTAAGTAAGAAAGATGAACTGACCATTTTTTTTGGGTCCAACCTCTCCCCAAAACTCTAGTCTCCCAGTTACCTCCTTTGGCTTATTTTGTGAGGACGCTGATCAAGTTGAGATTTCTTCTTTTTGGATCGAGACGACAAGTACAGTTTAGCCTTGCCTGTCTTCACAGACGAGATATCAGAGATTAAACGTTTCGCAGAGAAACGGCATTTGTTAAAATGCAGAGAAAACAAAAACAACCAATAAATCACACAGGGAGGACCCAGAAGCAAGATTATGGCAGGTGCAGGTGTAATTTTTGTCTCTGTGGATTTTGAGTATTTAATTAACGACAATGATGGCTGCGAGAGACCTTAAGACCTGCAATCAAATTTTGGAATGGAAACAAATAGGACACTAAGTGATGAAGAGACTTGAGCATGGGGGGAAATAAATGAACTGTTAAGTCTCAACGACATCACCCGTGACTTCCACACTGTGATTGATAACCATCCCATTGGCCCCAGCCCCTCATTTTCGCTTGTCCACGGGCGCTTTTGTGAGTCCAATCAGGAATAAATCAAAAAGTAAGGGTGAGGAAGACGGATATCACTGTGTCAACCCCGCTTCCCTTCGGAAACGCTCTGATTTATAGTCGCTGTCGATGGCAGTCAGTGGCCACTTGAAAAGTTATTCAAATGTTACCATTTATATTTCCTCCTTTTGTTTGGAACCGCAAATAAATTTGACTCCCCTGGCCTTTCAGAACGCTGGAGGATGCAAGCAGAAGTAGGCTGTGCATGATGTGTGAACAACAGTACCATCATCCGAGGTCCACTTCTCTTTGCGTAAATGCAGCTAACTTTAACCTGATACTCTCACAGGTCACGCCCTGAAGCCTCAAGTGTCTTCAATATTTACTTCGTTTCTTGAAGGGCTGAAGAAATTGTACATCACCAAGGTAAAAAGAAATAATAATACCACCTTTTTCATGATAATTGGAAGTGTCACTTTCTTATATTCTTTATATGAAAAACTTTATACTTATTTTCAATATTCAGTTCAAGGGGTTCGACCAGAACCGCCTGTGTGTGGCCACCCTGCTGTTTGAGGGAGACCGTGAGAAGGTCCTGCAGCACGAGAAGCAAGTCTATGACATCGCCGCTAAGTTTGGGTGAGAGCAATTCATCTTTTTCCCGTTCTCGCAGCCAGCACACAGTTAAGATTTGATCTGCCACTGAGTGTTAGTCACAACGTGGATTGATGGATTACCTGTGCGAGCACCTCTTGCCAGACCGCCTGTCTTGTTAAAGTAAGTGCGTTTTGGGCGTTGATAGCAGGGCGCAGTCCCTCCAGGACAGCACAGGGCAAGTGGACACAGCTGGGTGCTGCTCAGCTGATGTGGCTAATCATGAAACTGATCAATGAGGACCTCCAGCTCGAGGGCGAACCCCTCAGCCCGTTTTAAAGCCTTTACAGTAGCACAGCGGCGCCTCTGATGGGTTCATCCTATCATGACCTTATTATCGCCCTAAACCCCTTCCTCACGATCAAAAATTATATCTGCAATGGTTGTTTGATAATCATCTTTTTAGAAACTTCAGTAAGTAGTAGTTTTTAACTTTTGCAATAAAAGTTGACAAAAAATATAAATGATTTCTAGAGAATTGACAAAGGTTTGCATAGTCATCTGATTTGAAATTTATCTTGTTTTTTTTTTTTTTTGTCACCAGAAGGAACAGAGTTGGCCACTGTATTTCTTTAATTTTTCTTTCCAGGATATTTTTTTGACTGATTTTTGTCTCGAAGACCTCCATCTTTACCCTTTGAAGCCTAAGATGCTTTTTAAAGAAACATTCTCAATTGTTCATCTTCATGAGTCAAAATGTGTCATAAAGATTTCATGGCAAAAGTTGATCAGGTCAAGAAATGCAAAATCTTATGGAAGGATATGAATATGATTTATTTGTGTTTATATGTTTGTGGTTGGCAACAAAAACTGAAGAATGTTGAGAATTTATAGCTTATATTTGATTCAAATCTGAAGTGTTTGTGTTAAGTTATGAAAAACTATCAGCAAAACGTATAACTGAGAAGCGATTGAGCACATTTCTACCAATGTTTGATGCTTTTCATTCATTTCCCTCCTAAATCAGCCACTCATTACAGTCAGTTATATTCCTACACTTTAAAAGGGACACAAACCGATGATCTTCACCAGTTAGTGCAGCTGATTTCTCACTGGATCAAGCTCATTCATGATATATTACTGTTTGTACTGCTGCATGGCCCAGTGCCCAGATTTGCAGGTAGCCGGACTGCTTCACCGTGTGACAGAAAGCCATTAAAGCAGAAGAAGCTTGTCAGTTTCGTGCGGCGTCCTTTGCATAATTATGTCATTTCAAAGAAACCGCGATCGCCCGGCAGATGAAGTGCCAGTGATGGATTAGTTTGGTTAGGTCTGGTGAGGAATGTTTTCCTCTGGTGTTGGGGAAACAGGAAGAAGGGTGAAAAATCGATATAGTGATTTTCTAATGAGCCTGGCCTGATTAGTTTGGATGGCAGATGAAAATGTGATTACCCACTGCAGGTGATAGATGTGCGGCTGACCTGTGGCGATGCACACAGCACGGCAGCATTGATCTCCACATTGTTGGATTGACGGGCTCCTTGACAGTTGTTTGGAAGGGGAGCAGCCCGCGCAACAAAGCTCAGAGAAAGGAGCTGTTAAATATTAACCCTGTTGTGTTTTTCCAGGGGCCTGGCAGCTGGAGAGGACAATGGGCAGAGGGGCTACATGTTGACCTTCGTCATTGCTTACCTCCGGGTGGGTCACTCCTCTGGCTTTTTCTCCAACTGAGCTGACGGGCAGGTGGGGGGGGGCGGGGGACCTTGCAGCTTGACAGCAGATAGGATCGTGAGCGACGATAAAAAGGCCGAGGAATATGACCTCAGAAGGTCTCTGATTGAATCCGGTCACAGTTGTTGTCAGTGTGTCCAACGCTAAGGAAGAAGAGCGCGGCCGCCGCTGCTGACAGAATAACAACGGAGAGTTGACTCAGGTCAGCCCTGTTAGGGGCCTTTCTGACGATCACAAAAACATATCAACAAGCAGGGTGTTAACATACACCTCAGTAACCAAGTTACTGACAGCTTTGTGTCGGGATTGAATGTCAATGCCTTTAATGTGAACATTTCCCCAGAAGAGAGCAGGCACTTTCGCCAGTCTTTCACCTGACCAATTTCCAATTCATTTCCATTTCAGTAAAACTTTAAAATGCACCCAAAGGCATAAAAACCTTTTGCATGGATGCAACAGGAGACCTGTGAAAGTCGCGCTGCAGACTGAAGAAACACAGACTGCTACATCCACTAATTCCATGATTTGACTAAAACCGAAGGTGACGCGTTCTTGAACGTTTGTCCAAACAGAAGCAGGCCAAAACTGAAAATGAAAGCAGGGTCTTTTTTATCAGTGGTAATAATAAAGCCACAAATATGATTGTTTTTATAGCTTTACCAACTCTTTAGGATTTACTTGAAATTTTCTTTGATCTGCATAGGATCAGCCAGGAGCAAAAGTCCCTTCTTCTCAAAAGAAAAAAGTCCTTAGGGGTATTATGACAGCGTGTTCTGCTTTACCTGTCATACTTGTTTTGACAGTTACATTAAACTATTAAAGTACTATGTAATTACGTTTCCCTTGATTGACTAATTAAATTGATCTTATCCCCTCCATTTAATAAGGTAAAAATTAGAAAACTGCAGTTTCCCACTAGGGTCAGGTAAATTAGAAAGTATATAAGGTATATAATTAGTCCAGTTTACTTTAATTAATTTATAATCCCATTCATTCCGTTAGAGTCCAGATTTGAAATTCATATAAAACCGTTTCATAAACATCAGCTGAAGAAGCCAGCAGATTGCATCAAATCTTCACTTCGGTGCAGCAAGCACAAGGCAGCAGTGGAGAGGAAAAACCCCAGTTAGCAGGGACAGAAACAAAACCATGAGCAGAGCCAGACTCAGTGGTCTGAGATGACAGGACGGAGAGACCAAAAAACACAGAGGTAGTCCAGGGATACCTGCTAATATGACACAAATGAGAATAATGTTAATTTCAGTATTAAAAAAAAAAAAAAAAAAGTAAAGCGAGCATCATGACAGGCCCCCAGCAGTCCAGGCCTCCAGCAGCATAACTAAAGGTACCCGAACTATAAGCTTTATCAAAAAGGAAAATTGTCCCAAACACAAACTAGGAAGAGGTTTCACAGTACTGTTGTACTATTTTTTTTTAACCTCTAGAAACCACAAGTAAGCTTCCAGTTTCAGAGCAAAGTGCTCTCTTGGGATGATACGAAACTATGAGTTCAGTTCTTTAAGATAAGAAGGAGTCAGGCCCTAAAGGGGATTTATCCTGGATTTAACAGGAAGCCAATGAAGGGAAGCTAAGATTTGAGAAATATGATTTCTTCTGCCGATCCCCATCAGAACTCTTCTTCCCGCAGCATTTTGGATCAGCTGTGGGTTGTTCAGGGAACGTTAAGAGCATCCGTCTAATGAGGAACTGCAGTTTTCAGACCTTGAAGTAACAGATGTCTGGATTAGTTTTTCTGCATCTGTCTGATGTGTGATTTTCCTCATTTTTACAATGTTACTAAGGTGGAAGACACCAGTAGTACTAGATGGCAAGGTAATTTCATCCAGTTACTAAATGATTAGACGGTCATTCAAGTGCTTTGGTCCAAAGACAACAGCGTCAGTTTTGTCTTGAGTTTAGAAATAGGAAATTATACTTAATTTATAGAAAATGTCTCCTTTGGAGATACAGGCTCATTGGTGGGCTTGAGTCGATTGATTCAATCTGTCCCAAAAAAAAAAAATTTATGTCACCTTTTCTTAAAGTTCTTATTCAACATGAAGCCAATTTGTTACACAAAACACAAGCCGGATTTTTTTCTTTCTTTCTTTTTCTTTTTTTCCCCCTAATTTCTGCTGCATTAAAATATAGTTGGTTGGGTTTATATATATATATATATATATATATATATATATATATATATATATATATATATATATATATATATATATATATATATATATATATATTATATATATTTTTTTTTTTTTTTGTATATTTTTTTAGAGCTATATATACATTTTATATTATTATTACTTTTTAGCCTATTTTTTTTATAAGTACTTACTACAAACCCTGTGCAATTTTTTTACTTTTTCATCTGTCCAACTTGTGCTGCTGTTACAAGTGAATTTCCCCGGTGTGGGATTAATAAAGTGCTATTCTATTCTATTCTTTTATTCTATTAAAAAGTAATTTCCAGCTGTTACATATAGATCTTTTGACTGTATTAACTTATCAGGCTCCTAATGTTAGTTCTGTACTCCAACCAGGACTTGGGGATGGACTACTATGTGATCGGGGAGTCCTTTGAAACCTCTGTTCCCTGGGACAGGTAAATGCACTGAAATGAGCTGCAGGCTTTTCTCTGTTAAATTTTAATGCAACAGTCTTTACTCACCTCCCATTCGTTATTCCGTGCCAGTCCTCTGTTTTCCTCCTGCTGCTGTTCCCCTCCTTTCTCTCATTTACTTTTTGCGTCTGTCTTTTGATATTCAGCCTCATGTGCTCTCCTCCCATTAAACCACTGTGTTGATGGAGGCCTTTCTCTCCAGCCCACAAACCCACAGAAAGAATATACAGCCCTATGACGGTGCACTCTGTGTACGTGTGGAGGCAGTGCGATTGTCTTGTGGGAAACAGGAGATTCACCTCACATCCACGTTGTGGGTGTAATCTGCATTTCCAGCACGTTTTCATTATCCTGCTTTCTCACACAACAAACAGGAGCACGTGCAGCTCCCTGTTGTGTAACATGCCTAACGGGAGAGACCAAGAGATCAGGCGCCGAGGCGAGCATATGTGCCTGGCTCATTACCCATCCTCCTCCCCATCCTCCACACTCCACACACGGCTGCACATGCTTAGGACTGGCGGCCATTTCCACGCCAGTGGAAGTCTCCTGCACAGTGGTCGTCATGTTAGTCAGTCTGTCGCCCTCCTCCTGTCTGGCCTCCTGCCTCTTGCTGAATTTGTAATAGTTTTGCACCACTATTTAAGTTTTTTTTTTTTTTCCTGCGTTCCCGAACCATGAAACCCTCCTGTTATGAATTCACAAACGAATTAAATGTTTCATGAGCAGCCTGTTGTGACTTTCCAAAATCCTGTTGTTCAAATCTGAATTTGTTTTCGTCTGAATTGACTTCCAGGGTGTTGGACATCTGCAGGAACGTGAAGGCACGCATAGTTCGAGAGTGTAAAGAGAAAGGAGTTCAGTTTCCACCGTTATCCACTTGCAGGTAACGATTAAAAACCGTTCTAATGAGCTGATTTTCAAATTTCTCAAAAGAGATCGTACCGCTTGGAAAGTCATAACTCTGTTGAGGAAATAGTGGCTTGTTTTTAGAATATCAAATCAATATTTGCCTGAGATGTCAGATCTCTATAAGTTATTCTGATTTTTTAAAAATACTTTTATGTAGCATTCAGTGTTTGTAATATTAAAGTTCACTTTTAGTGTTTCATTTTCATTCTTTAGCAGTAAGACGTGTGCAGTGTGTAAATCAGAAACTGAAGGTGGGGGGGTTTTACACTTTCATGTTGTGTGTCAGTTGCAGTAAAGATGCATTTAATTCACTCTTAAGAAAAAAGCAAGAGAGGCTGCGACCTCGTCTCCACTGAGTTAGCCAGAGCCACCCAGACAGACGGACGGCCAATGTGAAAGGCAGACGGCGAGCTGGTTGAGGAGCACCAGGCTGCCGCTCGCAGATTGCGGACAGATTAGACCTCAGCCTGATTATGCTACAGCCATTCATTTCCTGGCCGCGGCCTGTCACATGATTGATTTGTCCATTTAACCTCTAGAGCAGTCAGGGTGCCAGGTGATGGGCCATGTCAAATGAACTGGGGCTCTGCACCCCGCTCCTCTGCAGGGAGCGAGAGCAAGCAGACGAAATGCAAAACGGAGCAGGATTTTCTCTGAACGCCCGCACGTGTTCAGAACACCTGAATTCAAGCTGCTTTAATTGTGTTATAAGCAACCTCACGAGCAGCTTGATTTATTTATTCCAATGCAGGTGATGATTCAGTAATAGCATTTTGATTGCCGTTTAATGTTCAGTTGTTGTGATATCAAAGGTGGCAGTGTTTCTGTAGTCTTTCTGCTTTCTGGTAATCATGATTGGAATTGATTTTAAGGGTTCTAATTAGAGGAAATTCAGACCTCCCACCTTCACTTGGTATTCCCTTTTTAAAAGAAAAATAAATTATCGTATGCTGAAAAAACACAACTAACCCCTTTTTTGCAGACAAGTTAGACGTTCATGGGATCTTATCAAGCGTTTTTGCTGCTTGTCTAAACTCCGTCTCATTTGTGCAGGGTCACGCAAACATACGATGCCGGCGCCTGCGTCTACTTTTACTTTGCATTCAACTACAGGGGACTTGGCGATCCGGTGCACGTGTATGAGCAAGTGGAGGTTGGTTTTTTAATCTTTTATCAGCATTCTGACATGGCCTGTTTTTCTCAGAGGTCTGCCGTCCCACAGAGTGAACGCCAGGATGTACTATCATAAAATGAAAAGTGCTCTTCTTTTTTTTCCCCCCTCCTTTGTCTCCCAGCATGCAGCGAGAGAAGAGATTCTTGCCAACGGAGGGAGCTTGTCACATCACCACGGAGGTAACCGTCTCAGGAATTTCAAGCTAAAACATCAGGGCTGTTTTCGCAAACTACACATGCAGGTGTACATAATTCAGAAGGAGCACACTGAGCCGGACAGGTTTTTTGCACCTTCATCGAGGTGATGCTTCATGGGAAGAAGTTGTACGGAGATGTGATGACACCGTGGCTAGTTTTCCCAGCATGCTTTACAGTCCCAGTGAGCCAGTCTTGCTGTAAATGAGCATTTGTTTTTGAGATCCTCCACATGTCCACGATCCGTTTCCACAACTCTGATGAATGAGTCCGACTTGGTTATTTGCTCATTTCAGCAGTGACCAAATGTAACGCGAGCAGGGGAGGCCGCCGAAATAACTCCCTGGCCCCCATCAGGGCTAACCGAAATGGTTGCCTTATCTATATTGCCATCCGCCTCGCTGTTTTCATACATCACTTCAGGCTATTCATCACACCTGTCAAAAACAGTATGCAGTGAATCAGCTGCGATATTAAATCACAATTTTTCCTGAAGGCGGGGACGGCTTCAAAATTAAAAGATTGCTAATAAAAAGGAGGCAGCGGGTTGGGGTAAATGATGCTCCTGTTATCGCCGGGTGTATACTGACCTCCAAACGGTGGCCTGGCCACCCCGAGCAGCACACGAGGAGGGGGTGACAGTGAAGGGGGGGGGAGAGGAGGGGATATTGATGCAGCTCCTGTGTGCTCTGTAATTGTGATTAATAACAGTGGGGCTTGCTATCTGGGAGCAGACAGGCCAGTTTGTCTGCCCACAATCAGTGCTTGACAAATGGAGCTTGTTTCGCTGGGTTTTGTGTATCAAACAAAACAGATGTAGTCAAGGATGGCGAGGAAGCGCGGCTTCCGAGGAAATTTATATTTTTGCGGCCCTGTATTTACAGCTGTTGTACTGAGTGGACATCGGACGGGGATTTGGACAGGTGGGGTTTTCTTATGCTTTCCCCGCCGTGTGCTCGGCTAACAACCATATTGTGCCGAGCGTGTCAGAGTTCCGCGGTTTTAGTTATTCGCGGATCTTTCAGAAATATATAATATAATCTTAAAAAATTTAAAAAATCGCGGAAACATCACAGGATATTGTGCGCATTGTCTAACAGTGAAGAAATGCTGTGTGCCAGCCTGGCCCCTTTAAGAAGGTGGCCTTATGGGTAATGTAGTGTGTGTGTCGTGGGATGGCAGAAAAAAACGGGGTTAGATGAAAAGTGGAGTGAGCATAAACAGCAGCTCAGCGTGTATAGATTTACATTCTCTGTTAACTGACCAAGGAGCCCAACAATACAACCTGTGTGATGTTACAAGTTCCAGCAGTGCCAGAATAAAGCGCTCGTTCCATGCAGAGAAAACCGGACTTTTTTTGTTTTGTTGTTGTTAGCGTGTTAGCCGCTAATTATGAGCCAAAAACAGCACAATACCAGCAGTTGTTTACTAGGATTCAGAGACCAGAGGCTGTGAAGGTAACAGAAAGAGCACAGTTGAGCCTTTGTCTTGTTTCGCTGCAGTGCCTCGCTACTTTTTTGGAGTTTTTAAATAAATTTCAAACACATTATTGAGGCTCGGGGGGCTCCGGCTCCAGTTTGCGGATTTTGATTTTCGCGGGGGTGGGCGCCGGTCCCCATTAACTGCGAAAAATAAGGGATCACTGTAATCAGAAATCAGTGTTTTATATTTGAGGATGCTGTGCATCAGAACACCGGGAGAAAAATCTTCGTTAACTAGGTCACCAGCGTTATAATGCTGAAGAGCTACTGAGCATCAATCACAATGAGCATCATTCATCTATCAACTTTGCACCGCAGCTTCTCAGCCGACGCTCCGTCCTGGAGGTGAGGCAGGAACGCAGGGCCGTCACGTTACCCAGCCTGCCTTGTCCTGGCCCCTATTTGTCAGAGAGGTCCAGGGAGAGTGAGAGCAGCATGTGGAGGAGTAGCGGCTCAGCTAGGGTTAGGGTTAGGGCGCCCAGCGTCGCCACCTCACCTTGTGGCTTCACACAGTATCTGTTCTCGCCAACTCCACCTCCAAACTGGTCACTGTATTCAGGAGACAAAAAGAGTGACCTGATTTCGAGAAGTTCCCTTCGTGCCTTTAACTTCCCCAGGCTTTCTACACAAGAGAAATGGCGTGCCGTTAAAAACAAAAAAAAAAAAAAACACATTTCTGAAATAGCGACCTGCACTGCTTTGCATGTCTCAGCTGCTACAGACCAAGCCTGGTGAGATTGATTGCAACAGCATGCAAAAAAAAAGGAGAGAATATGACAAGATAGATGTGTAAATTATCACAGTGATGGAGGCAATGATGCAGTCCCAACACCTTCTGTTTTCTCTCCTTTTCCTGAGAGGAGGGAGGGATGGAGGTGGAACGAGAGGGGAGGAGGGAGGAGGAGGAGGTGGCGTAAGAGAGCGTGGTACTTCCTTAGTTACTGGGCAGTTGCTGATTGGTCCCTCTGTCACCATCTGGATGCTTGTGTGGTATCAGAGTCCCTGGTGACCCTGCTGTCTGCCCTGTTTTGTCAGGAGTTGGGCCTCACTGCCCTTGTGGCTGATCCCCATCTGGGTTTCCTGGCTGGCCTCTGATAACATTGTGCTGTAATGCATCAAGGTGGCCCCTCCCCTCATCACACTCTGTCAGTTCAGGGACTCGCTGCTCGCAGTTGCAGAGAGAAGCGTGCGAAGAAGGAAAGGAAAAGAAAGGTGTGCGATCACTCCCATCATACACCCTCCTGTTTTCAGGCCTTAGTATCTAATCTGTAGTGATTACACTGCTGGTGTGAGGTGTTTACTCAGTGACCGGCACCTGTTCTAAACTGCTGCCATTCTCAGACCTGTCTTTTTGAGTTTTGGTTTGGATACATAGGGTCTCTTTCTAAAAGTGACACAGCCTTCACCCAACTCTGATTGCTGCCATATTTGACGCAGATTTCTGCTCTCTAAGAGACTTTTATGTCATGTATTTAATCATCTTTGTTCATTTTTAATTCTTTCTTAATGGACCTACATAAAATCTTTAGGTTAAGGCCTTTTGTAGTTTTTCTTGAGCCATTTTAACTGGATATTCACTAGCTTTATGTTTGAATTAGATTTTCTGTGAGACACTGAATCCTCCAAAGGCTGCAGGATTTTCGTGCTCAGGGTTTTAAAAGAGCATACTTTATTACAACTTCTAATATCAGACTCAGGCTGGCAGTTAAAGTGAAAACAGTGGCGTTCATGCATTAGTGAGTCTGTTGTTAAAACTGTTTTCTGCAAGTTCTTTGAGATGTTCAATTTATGCTGACAGACAGCGGAGAAAAGCTGAAAACACGTGTGCAACAAGTGCCAGCAATTTAAACATTGCTTCCTTAAAATAGATATCCAATTATTGTTATTATTATTATTAGCTGCTGAAAAAAAATTACTAATTCATTTAAGTATACTTGGCACAGAAGGTTCAGATACTGTATGTCACATGTGTCAAACACAAGGCCCCCAGGCCAAATGTGGCCCATCACGTCATTTTATTTGGCCTTCGAGAGCTTGGGCATTATTGGCTTAAATTTTAAACCAATATTTTAAAACTTAAAATAAGCTTACACCGCTTTAAAGCGCATATTGACAATAAACTACATCTCCCATCATGCATTTTGTCGTTACCCACACCGATAACGGCAGCTATGAGGAAGATTTTTCAGAACTGATGGACTTAAGAAAAACCTTTTACTAACTAACATGTCCAACATGTCCAAGAAAAGAAAAATTGATGCACAAAAGTGTAACTTTTGTGTAATGTGTGTCAGTCGTGAAAGACTTTAATCTACGTCTGCATTTTGACAGCAAACACGGAGCTAAGTACGCTAAATTTAGCCTGCAAGAAAAACAAAGAACCGCTTCCGCTTCTAAAACCAAGGTAATGGATAGTCTTACGACCACAAACCCTGAGTTTAATATAATAATGACTTAAATATTTGAAACTTGAAGACATAATAAATACAGAAACCATTATTTAATATTTATGATAAGGTGTAGTTTAATTTATTTTGATTTACATTGCATTTTGTTACATTCATGCTGTCAATCTGGCCCTTCGAAGGCCACCATGATGCTGTGGCCCTTAGTGAAAATGAGTCTGACACCCCTGCTGTATGTAATACCCCAGGGTTCATTCCTTTAATCGGTTCATTTTCTTTCCAAAATTTACATTTGGTCAAATTACAAAAAACAAAAGACAAAAGAAATACTTGCTGAAAGTCTGGGGCTCTGCAGGGGACTTGGGGCCCCTGGTTAGTTCCTTACTTTAGCTTAGTAAGAACCTCGGTGCTGCAAAAACAATCATCAGCATATTAAAAATTATTAATCTGTGTTGATTTTGTAACTTCCTAAAGGGTTGGTGTATTTTGCTCTGCTTTGTTTTTTTTTTTTTAACTATACTACACTAGAGAATCCCAAGGTTTCCATGTCCTGCTCTGTTACCAGACTTCTCTTTGGCTCCAGACCCCATCAGGTGCAGATGCTGTGGGGTATGTCAAACCAGACAGCTGGCGTATTAACTGGCACCCGAGCCACGCTTCTCGAGCTGCTCCGGCTGCTCGACTTCGGGGTTTCAGAGGGGTGGCAGGAAGCCCAAGCCCTGCTGACAGAGGGCTATTGTTCGGGGCTTCACAGATGCGATTTCGCATCCTTGTTGTGATCAGGCCAGTGTCAGGGCACAGAGCGGCACTCAGGACACCGTCGACGGTCAGATGCTCGTGTGCACAGTGTGACAGAGAAAAGGCCCCAGTGATTCTGGAGGAGAGTGGTGGCTCCAAAGAGCGAGGCAGCCACGGCCGGCCCACTACAGCCGGCAGCCGGCCCCTCCTTTGGGAACACACAGAGCCTAATGAGTTTGATAGTCTGCTGAGCTCCATAAATCATGCCATGCAAAACATTTCTCCTCTCTGAATAAAAGCATTTATCACCCTCTGTTTATTCACTCACTCTCACAAGATTGATTGGCTCCCAGCAGCCTGCTGAGCAATCAGCCGTGCCGATTCCTCTGTTTCTCCCTCTCGGTCGTCTTCCTCCGTTTGTTTATTTATTTATTTATTTATTTATTTATTTATTTCTCTCCTCTGCCATTCAGTGGGGAAACTTCGAAAGGAGTGGATGAGAGAAACCGTGTCCAGCGTCGGCATGGGGATGCTGAAGTCTGTCAAGGACTACCTGGATCCACAAAACATCTTCGGCAACAGGAACCTCCTCTAGCCGGTCCCGTCCATCTTCGCCTGACCTTTTTCTAAAGCGTTTTGGAATTAACGTATACTAAATATGAGTTTAAAAACGAACAGAGATCTTGTCTTCTCCATCAGCTGCGTCATTCGGTGCCATTCAAATCACTGACTCACATGTTTTCTCTTACTTTATAATGCAAAGAATCTGCTGTAACATTTACTGTTTACTCATGTTGAAGCTCATTTATTTTGTCAAAGCCTACGACCGTGATGCAACATGGGGTAACCAAACCTTGATTTCTCATTTGTTTCTGCTCCGCCGTCCCCTCCAACATCCTTGCCAACAGAGTAAAAACTATTACGTGTCCATGCTCTTGCTGTGTGTGTGTGTGAGGAAGCGTGAATGCATGAAAGTGTGTGTGCCTGCGCGCGTGCGTGGCACTCCTTTAGAGTTAAGTTCTAGATGAATGCGCTTTCTAAAGCTCCGTGCCTTTCTAAAGCTTTTGTCTGCCATCCCTTCTACTGCGCACTTGTCTACAGTGAGTCCCCCCCCCCCCACCCGGTGAAGGAAAACCTTCCTGACGGGTTTCAGTGTCTCCTGTTTCTTCTCATGCCCTCCTGTGGTCTGTTGTACTGAACTATTGCCATAAGAGACTTGTTTCTGAACCGAGCGTGTTTGTGTGTGACAGTTGTATCCCCCCACCTCATTGTGCTCCACCAAATTTTATAAAAAAAAAAAAAAAAAAACCATACACATGCAGTACGATTGCAGAGATGCGTCTCGTGTGCTTCGTTTTTGCACTGCAAGCGTTTCGCTTGCACGGTTTGTTACAAAGAAAGCGAAACGCGGAAGAAGTAGCCATTTCAAATACGTGTTTTAGTTATGACCAAGTTTTCAGTTTTTAAGGTGCTCATGATGTACCAAAGACTCGAGCTCATCAGATCGTGACATGACATGTAAACACGTCAGATATCACAACCACCGCTTGTATCGTTTGATGAGTTTGGCTTGCCTGAATAAAATAACCTTCCTCAGAGCTTTTAATCATAAATCCTTCTGGCTGTTACGTGTCCTCGAAACTTTTGGCTCGATTACGTCATAATTGGAGTTTCCTCTAACGCCCCCCCTAAAAAGGAAAACATTCCTCAAAGGCCTCCAACGGTTGAATAGTTTAGTGTTTACATATTGTAGAAAAGGTTTTTGGAACGGTTACTGTAACGTGCTAGATTTTGATACTAGACTTGTAACATGAAGCCAATACTTTTGGAGAAATTTGCATCTTTTTATCCTTCTGATCTGTGCTTTACATTTTTCAGGACCAGAGTATCCTAAGGTCAAAAATAATCCTCCAACTAAGATTTTTTTTTTTTTTTTTTTTGAGACCTGACATTTTATCCCATGTGACAAAAATAAAAAGTGAGATTTTGAATGTTACGGTTGTATCTTCCCCTCCCCCACTTTTCTTAACAACATTGTAACATCTATGTACATTTTTGTCAATGCTGTTTGTGCAATAAATTAAACTAAAACACCCCAGTTGTCGATTTCTTTTTCTCCCCGCTCATAAACGATCATCAGGTTCTAAAATAAGGTAAATAATGTAAGATGAACAACAGCACATGACATATCAAATTGTCATTAAAAGATAGGAAAATAAGCCAAAAGGTTTTTTAGTAGTTATGAGCACAATTAGCAACCAGGCACTGCTAATCACATGCACTTGATTAATTGATCATCAATCATGTGGCTGCTGTCCATTCAGGTGCACGTTAACATAAGGTCAAAAAGAATGACATCAGCATTGGGTTTAGAGAAACTATCCTTCATGTCTATCAATCTGAGAAGAGTTACGATGCTTATCCAGAGCTATTAAATGACATTGAGGAAATTATTTACAAGTGGACAACATTCAAGAGCGTCGTCAGTAGTTCCAGGTGCATTCATCCCAGCAATGTCAATCCAACGTCGGACCGTACAACTCTTAGAGAGGCTTGACGAAAGCTCAAGAGCTGCATTTCAGGCACGACGGGCCTCAGTTGGCATGTTAAATGTTAATGAGACTGAAAAGACTGAACATTTGAGCACAAACACTCCGTACTGTCTGTCAAGCACGATAGCAAAGGGCTGAACTCCTATATGGCAAAATTTTCTAGAGAAAAACTCATCTGATGGTTGGAGCTTGGTTGAAGTTGGTCGTCAAACAGGACAGCGATGCCCATCGGATCGCAAATCATCAAGGGGAAGGCTGAAAAAGGAAATAATTAAGTTGCTATGACAGCCCAGCAGAAGTCCTGACTTAAACCCAAATGAAATGCTGTGCCAGGACTGTGGTTAAATGAATGGCTGTAAACACTGATGTTATTTTTGCTCGAGGTAGTTCCAAACGTTATTGAATTGTTGCAAGTACTTCTGCACCTTTTGGCTTCCTATTTATGGGGGGAAATGTGGTATGTTCATCTGAAGCCGTGCTGAATTTTTAATTCTGATGGTGGATTTTTATAATGCTCTGCAAGTGTTGGACCAGTATTAAAAGAAGGTGTATTTTCTTTCTCACAATCCTGCTTTCACATGCCAGAAATCTCTTTATCCATCTCTGCCGTCCAGGTCCACAGTGGTGGTCTTGATTTATTCTGTCAGACGTGCCGGGGAAGGCCAGTGAGAGCCTGAGAGCATCTTTTTTTTTTTTGTTTGTTTGTTCTGCCTCTACATGCGCCACGCAGCGAACAAGATAATCCTGCACAGCAGAGTTTAACAGAGCCTGTCTTTTGATTTCACACAGGCTCATTTGGGAGTCGTCCTCGCCCACGCAGCCACCCACACGCTGCTGGCTGACGTCACAGCCACCCATTAACAGCAGTGGAGCTCAGCCTTGAGCCGTGAATGCACTGCAACTGTCATGCTGCTGTTTAGTGTTGAGGACTGCGTGAACGGATACGGTAGATGTGATCAGAAATGAGGAAATTAGAATTTAAATTTCTCATTAATTACTATTCGGTTAGTCCTTTCATTGATCAAAAATTCATGGCTGCGCTGTTTTTATTTCATCACATCCCCATTGATGCTCTGCGATTTGCCTTTTTCATGAATATGTTTCAATGAAATGTGCTTGAATCTATAGCACTTCATTGAGAGATACAGTCTGTGTAAAGACACGTTTGTCCACATGAGGTCAGCACTGCAACAGGAGAGGAACAGAAACCTGGTGAAGTATTTTCACACAGTTTAGTATACTGTATACACAAGCAAAGACCACCCTCATGCAACGTTTCAGCTTTATTCTCCTTAAAAAGCTTCAGAGGTGTTCTCTTGAAATCAACATATATACTCATAAAATTCTCCTTTTCAGTCAAACTTCTGGTGACTGTGAACTTGTCGCCTATTATTTTGATATATTCAGTGGTATTTGTTGTGTCATCCATAAACAAAATCGCCCCAACCCCATTTTGCACTTATGTGGCCCTTTATCATAACCCTTCTTCACTTTTGAGACTGTAAGTCCTGGGCAGGTTTACACCAAACAAGCTGGAGCCAAATACATTTCTACTGGCGTTACAACCCTTGATGTCGTGTCTCTCTTCCTCTGGGTCTAAACATTTTTAGTTTGAGTTTTTTTTTTTTTTTTTTTGAAAGCAAGCTGGTGCATGCAGGCCGTCATCCACAACTGGCTCCTGGTTCCTCTGAGCAGTGCGTCCTGACTGCTCCTTGGCCCCGCCTACCAGCCCGCCTGATTGTACTGTTGCTCCAGTCCTGCTCTCCAATCAATCAACGTTAATTACCTGCACCTGCTGCTGTAAAGGTGCAGCCGGTCTCGCGGTGTGGAAGGAGCTGATTTCATGTGAGTGGTTCGCTGGTGTCTGTCATTAAATCATATGTTGTAGTTTTTTTTGTTTGTTTGTTTGTTTTAAAGCAGTTTAGCCTGTTGCTGCTCTCCTTATTTAAGGAGGTTATCATGTGGTATTTTATATGACTGGCTATATTGAACGATTGTCAGCACTTAAATCTGTGTCTGGAGACTGGGTCAGATATTATATTGTTTCCTTTACACACAAACGTCCTCTAATGCATAGTCACAGCTAAATGTAACCAGATGATATATTTGTAATTTGGTCACTGAAATGATTAGGTATTTAATCCCTTTTCTAGATCTTTTAGTTATTAAGACTAAGTTAGAGTCTGTTTTAGTTATGATTATTTCTTTGTGCCAAATGGCACCCAGTTGGCCCTTAATTGTTTCCCCCTAAAACAGTTTACATTAGGTTTAATAAATGTTTCTCTCCGTCCCTTATGAGCTGAGGTTGTAACAGTGGTCTTCCATAATGGTTAATGTAGTCTGTAAATGCACATTAAAAAGCATTAATGGAAACTGTTTATGGAGGAGGACAGTCAGGGGTGTCTGATTGGTGATGGTCTGTTCTAGACCTTCAGATTACTGTTTTCAAATTCTAGTTTGCCTTAAATCTGGTTCTGGTAGGGGTGCACGATAACTATCAGGCCAATAAGAGGAAATTATGACGTCATCCCGATAACTCCGATATTGCGACGAATAGCCCCGATAACATATATTTTTATCAACATGGCAGTGCCTCGCTCCCTCTGAGCCTTGAATGACCGGCAGTGAATGTTATGTTCAAGTAACGTCGGCATAATCAGAAAAACGATTACTCAATAAGGAAAATCAAGAATACCCCCTCATGCCAGAAAACAACTCGTCAACTCTGTCATAATTTTGGTAGTTGCGGACTTGAATTGATATTTGCAGTATTCTCTCACATGTTACAACAAAGAAAAAAAAAAGAAAAGGCAGAAAGAACGACTAGCAAACGAGGAAACGTCGGAATTTACGTTATACACCTTGAATGCAGCATGCATTGTGCTGATCACAACAAACATGGCTGGCGTGGAACTTTGTTAAAGTTTCAGAAGAGTTATCGTGCATCCCTGGGTTTTGGTTATTGTTTTCCATTTTGCAATAATGATGCAGGCATGTGCAGTTCATGAGTCCGAAACTGAGAAAGGTTCTGGTGATGACAGGTGCATTTTTATACCCACACTGAACGAGGTCAGGTTAACTGGGGTTCACAGCTCTCTGTTTTGTAAAACAGCTTCTCAAATATTCATTTTTATCAAGGAGGAGAAAAGAGGGAGTGATAAAAGCCCACAAGGATAGACAAATCAAGAAATTAAAGCACACACAGTGCTTTTTTAAAATTTTATTTTAACTCTGAACAGAAACATTGCACATTTGCCTTTTCATGCCTTGGGTTTCTTTCACATTAGCCTGCCATGAATAAATCCAGAGTCCAAAACTGGGAGAAGAAACACAAGAAGCAGGTTACATACCAAAATAGAAAAAGAAAGAAAGATGACATCGGTGACCCAAAAGAAAAATAGAGGAGCAATATTGAGACATAACTTACTCAACATGATGCAAGAGATTTTAAAGCATGCACGTCCGATGAGGTTCAGACTGCGCTGACACTACCGGCCACATGTTCCTGTTCTGATGCAGGTCTGATTCAGTAAAGATCTGGTCTGACAGTTCACATCCATAACAAGGGTCATCCATTAGACCTTGATGTGAGCCGGCCCTCTGAAAGAGCGTCACTCTGAGTTCTGCATGTTGCCCAACACTCAGCGTATCTGTGAAGGCAGAAACGCCACATGAATGCTGATATGTCTGTTTTCACTCATGTTTTATCGTCACATATTGGATACGTATCCGATCTGGGGCCGATTGCATCAATAGGTAAAAAAAAAAAAGAAAAGGTTTGTTATAGGTCACTTCAGCTCGGTAGTGTGAACGTAGCCTTCGTGGTGTTCCTGTGAAAATTCGAGGTATTTGTTGGCTCACTTGGTTGCTACATCTTCAGCAAGTATTTGGACTCAACACTGCATAAAACATGCAATTCAAAAAACGTTTTTTCTGGTTGACTTCAGTTGAGCTGTTCAACTAAAATACAGCAGAGCACAAAGATCCATGCCACACAATGTGCACAGTCACATTTGAAACTGCAGTTAACAAAGCTACGACACAATTCATAAGGCATAACCACACCTAAAAAAAAAAAAAAAAAAAATCAATAATGCTCGCACTAGTCATTGAAATAATAATATCAAAGTAAAAGCTTTGATATTACATGGGCACTTCAGTCCTTTGAGTTTAACTACAAGTTTCTGGAGATTCAAAAAAAAAAAAAAAGCTTATTGAGGTTTGAGGAAAGGCCGGAAAATTAGACCAAAGGAAATCACACTTAACTGCTGGTGCTTTCAAATGGTGCGTCCACATGAACACCTTCTCCTTGTGGTATATTGAGTAAGTGGAAATTTTCTGTAAATTCTGAGTTTACCTGACATCCCCATGCCAGCATGTTTCACGGCTCATGACCTCCTGAAAAGCTTTGACGATCAAGCCTGAAGTGATCTGATCACTTAGCACTCACCATAAACTACTAGGGCACTGATTACCTTGTGCTTTCCTGATGAAACTAGCCACTGGCTTGGAGAGAAGAACGGGATGCACGTATGTGGGATACGTCAACGGCTACATCCGTTCACTTGTGACTGACCGAGAGCTCAAACGTCTGGTCCGTTACAGGATGTGATGAGGATTTTATGAACTGTCCATGAATGACGGGGCACTTGCCAATGACAGCAAAATCTGTTAGATTTGTAAATTCTGTGCGAAAGCTAAGATGTAAAGTAAACTCTTCATCTGTTCTTGTAGGTTGTGTGGCTGCTCAGACAACTGCTCATCGTCACCGACTGCAATACATCTCACAGCCAGAAGAGGCTGCAGGTGATGGTTCAAGCCACGAAATGAAACGGTACGCAACACGAGTAAAACAGCAACGTGGTAAAATGGCACAAATAGTCGTGTGCAAAAGAAAGTAGACTCTCTTTCATTTCTGAGGTTTTAGATGACATTTTTAAGGCCTGATTCTTAACCGGGCCAGCCTCAGATGGACAAAACATGATAAAATAAGCCGTGTCCTCGTATATTTAACAATTACTCCACCAACATGCAGAAGTGTGAAAAAAAAACCAAAACAAAACAGTGAGACACTGACTCAGTTGCAATGTCTTGAAATAATCTTTTCTGCATGACATTCTCCATCTCTCCCATCGTTGCAGTGTTTTGGTCCGCTCTTCTCCACAACAGGGTTTCAGTTTATTGACATTTGCTGGTTCCAGGTTGAAGGCTAGACTTTAACTGGGCTACACTGCAATACTTGTTGTGTGTGTTTTTTTTTTCCCAGCCATTCCAACATAGATTTGCTGGTGCGCTTGAAATCATTGTCCTGTTTTCTGACAGACAACCTTTGAAAGTGGAATATTTTGGTGTGCAGAGGAGTTCGTGATGAAGTCAATGTATGTATGAGTCCGGCTTCCTTCTACAGTCCAACACATACATGTCAGGTTAACTGGTGATTCTAAACGGTCCGTAGGGATGAACGTGAGTGTGCGTGGTTGTTTGTCTACATGTGGCCCTGTGATGAGGCCCCATCCAGGGTGGACCCCTGCCTTTCGCCCAAAGAGAGCTGGGATAGACTCCAGCAGATCCCGTGATGCTGCACAGGAACAACCAGGTATTGATAATGGATGGATGGTTGGATGGATGAGTGACTGTAAACTGTACCCAAACACCTCCGATTTGGCCTCAATCACCCAAAAGACCTTGCTCCATAAGTCTTGTGGTTTGTTCAGATGCAACTTTGCAAACTGATTTTTGTGCTGTTCTTTTTAAAGAGAAGATGAATTCCAAAGAAGCCATACTTGTGCAGTCTTTTTCTAACATTTAACATGCTAACTGAGACCTGCAGAGTTTGAGATGTAGCTCTCGAGTTTGTTGCAGTTTCTCACCCTATCATTGCACGGTCTGAGTTTGTGGTGAGCGTATTTGGAAGTTTACTCTTGGGAAGATTGTCAGCTGTCTTGCACGTCTTCCACTTCTGAGTGATCTTTCTCGCTGCAGAATGATGGACTCCAGCTGCAACTGTTTCTCTAAAGTCATTGCTTTTGTCCTCAGATGAGCACACTGCCAAACTGTCTGCTTTTATAAAGGTGGTTACACTACATCATGGCCAATAAATCAAATGTATTTGACTAGCATCACTTGGCTGCTGCTCATCCTCTTAATTCCTATGGAAGCAGTAAACATAAAATTAATTTTTCACACACTGCTTCTGCATTTTGATTTAGTTTCTGTCATTAACTAATGACACAGTGTAATGCATGTGTTTGTTCATCTGAGACTGTTCTGACCTTTTTTTCAAAGACCCGGTGAATTTTTATTTTGCTCTAATACACAAAACTATGGAGTTGACGAAGCTTTTACTTTCTCTTTGACGTGACTATAATCTGCTGTTCTTCAGGATATTACGTTGACATTTAAAGATTTTGGGGACCAAAAGAGCGCGTTCCCGCTGCCAAGGCTTTACATACCGACACTTTGTCAGGGCCAATTAGGATTCAGAGAGGCTGAATTTGTCCAGATTGTGGTCTTTCCTGACCTAAATGATAGTTTTGGTACCTAAACCCGACTAACATCATGTGAATCCTCAAACAAACCTGTTGCAGACTTGTATAATGGATGATAAAGCATGTGCACTGAGAAAAGTTTACATGATGTATGCATTTGTTATGTATTTGTGGTTTAAAAAAACTTTAAAAAAAAAAATGAAACTGAGTTTCTCTTCTAATTAAACAAGTAATTTTGTTACTTTTAGAGCCAGACTAATTGATGTCCACTGTTAATCTTTAATACTAAACTAAGCTGACTGTTTACACACTTCGGCCTTTTATTTACCAAATAATCCCTAAGAGCGATTTTCCATCATCAACGAAAAAGCATAAAAATGTTTAAGCGCTGCTTTTAAAATTTTGTTTTAGGTTACAGCTGTCAGTATTAAATCGGCTGAGCTGAGCACTCGTCCTGCAGGATTTTACGTAATACCAGAACAACTTTCTCAAGGCACATTGTGTGTGTTTGTGAGAGAGAGAGAGACAAGTGAAACCCTGCAATTATAAAACTGGGCAAAATATATTCTCATATGTAAATTATGTTATTTTTTTTATGGGTAACAAGGGGTCGAGACATAACTGCAGTCATTGGTTTACAAATTATGGCAGAAAATACAGCATGGATCAACATAGATTTCCATACTATCAAAGAACCTCAGTGAAGAGGCCATGCATTTTTCATTAGGATCTTAAAACAAGGCACAGGAAGGGAGGGAGTGAAGAATTCAATTTGCATTGCAAGCACTGTCACAGGTCCTGCTGTTTACTGCACCCCTTCATTACTCAGTAACTCTACAGCCACACAACAATCCAGTCCAATGCAAACTGGTTTTTTTTTTTCCTTTTCTTAACAGCATTTGTAAACTGAACAGCCTATTTACAGATTTACAAAAATGTCTCTGTTACTCTCGGACAAAATGCGAGCAACAAGAAGACGCGGAGAGCAAAAGAGACCACCGTGGAGACATCACACTCCGTTCCTTTTTTTTTTTTTCCCCTCAAGAATCTGTGTGAAGCCCAGAAAGGTTAGTGTTAGTTGACACATTGACAAAGTGGTTCGAGGTTCCTTTCTGACACAGTGCCACCAGCTAGTTTTGAGATTCTCCAAAAAAAGCTTGCCAAACACACATCTATCGTCCCTCAGCAAAAGGAACCTGAAGGGAGCAGAAAAACCTCTATGACAGCACCACACTCAAGTCTAAAGCTCATCTCAAGTAGCAAAAGCGAAGAGGAGCAGAGCCCAAGAACCTCTGCATGCACTGCACTGCCTCTGCTGCAGACTGCATTTAGGAGAAAACAGACCTAAGACATCAGCTCGCCGGCAGACGCTTAACTAGCTGCCTTTGATGGTGTGTCGTCAGCTTTGCCGCTGCAGCAGGGTGTGCTGCCGGTTTTGGCCACGGTGCAGCCGCTGGTTTCTGCGCTGTCGCCGGTGCAGGGACTTGCTGGCGCAGAGATGCTCTGTCCACATTGTCTTTTCCTGTTCAGTTCCTCCCATTTGCCCCTGTTTGCTTTGATCATGTCCAGCATGGGCTGAAGTTTAGGATTCAACTTGACCAGAGTCTAAAGAGAGAAAGCACAAATTTAGATTGAAAGTGGGTTGAAAGTCGTTTTCAGAAGGCATCGTAATCAAAGAGGTGTTGTGAAACGATATTCAGTGTTTCTCAAACGTTGTTAGGTGTGGATGCTTGGTTCTGAACCCCAGCAGTGACGGTAATACACGAGCGGCTCAAAGTGAGGCTGGAAAAGGAGCACGTTATTCATCAAATGTGTAACACCGTATAAGCAGAAAATGTGAAACAATAGAAAAGTAAAATCTCTCTACAATAACGGGAACAAACAGCCACTTGATAGCTGCAGTCCATAAAACGGCTGCTATTTAAAGATTAGAATATTTGTGACTGAGATTAGTTGCTGCTGTCGTTTTTCTATGATTAGGCGTAACTGGAAGTGTAGTCTGACTTGTCAACCTCCACTTGATAAATGAGCGACCAGACAAGTGGATTGTTGCTCCTCTAACACTGTCTTCTGGATTTGCAGAGAAGTCTTTGTAATTAGTCATTGTTTAATTAACCCTGTTTCACATGCAAATATAAGACGAGGATGTGTGTACAGCTAACAAAACGACTGCAAACTTTTTTTTCTTTTCTTATTCATATGGAAAGTCATCGTGAGTTTGTTAGTCATTGTGAGTTTGCCGTTTGTTACCACAACTCATTGATTTAACCAACGTCTCACATCAGACTGGAACATTCCCAGAGGCCTTGAAAAAACTGCTGTCATTTAGCCTTGACTAAAGAAAAGCAGTCTTGATGCCACAGTACTGAAGAACTATTGGCCCATATCAAACTGGCCATTCCTTGGAAAAATCCTAGGAAAAGTTGTATATCAACACCTTACTTTCTCCTGTCTAACAATGTTTTTGATAGTTTTCAATCAGGCTTCAGGCCCCACCACAGCACTAAGACATCTCTGATCAAGATGACAAATTATATTTTGCCTGAACACAGAGGCAGGCAAAGTCTCAGTCCTAGTTCTGCTGGACCTAAGCCCTGGCCTTTGACACAGTTGACCATGCAATCTCATTACAGCGATTAGAAGACTGGGTGGGAATCTGAAACTGCTTTAAACCAAATGGCCATGACCTGTGGGAGTTCCCCAGGAGTCAATCCTGGGACCCCTCTTGTTCAATCTGTACCTGCTTCCATGAGGCCAGCTAATACGCAGCTTTAATGTGTCCTACCACAACTATGCAGATGATACTCAGATCTATTTGTCATTGACAGCAGGAGAACATTGGCCTGTAGATTCATTGTGTCACTGCATCGAACAGATCAGTGTGTGGATGCAAAACAACTTTCTCCAGCTAAACTCAGACAAAACTGAAATCACTGTCTGTGGCCCACAGAAACAAAGAGAAAGTGTTATCAGTCACCTTGAGACTCTCTCTCTAGAACCTAAAAGTCAGATCAGAAATTTAGGGGTAATATTGGATTCAGACTTGAATTTTAACAGCCACATTAAAGCAATAACATCAGCAGCTTTTTACCATCTAGAAAACATTGCCAGAATCAAAGGGATAGTGTCTAAACCAGGTTTAAAAAGACTAATCGCTAATAGTTCGTCTCCACTAGGTTAGACTACAGTAACGACCTGCTCACTGGGCTCTAAACCAGCTGTGAGACAGCTGCAGTACATCCAGAACGCTAGACGAGTCCTGACTAGAACCAGGAAATACGACCATATTAGTCCAGTCCTGAGGACTCTGCACTGGCTTCCTGTCACTCAGAGAATAGACTTTAAAACAGCTCTACTTGTGTTCAAGTCTCTTCATGGTCTAGTCCCAAAGTACATCTCTGACATGTTAGAGTCATATGAACCAACCTGGACTCTGAGAACCTCAGGTAGTGGTCTCCTGCTGGTGTCCAGAGTCAGGACTAAACAAGGTGAAGCTGCATTTCAGTTTTATGCTCCTAAAATCTGGAACAGTCTTCCAGAAGATGTGAGACAGGCCTCAAGTCCGACAATGTTCAGTTGCAGGCTGAAAACAGTTCTGTTTAGATGTGCATACGACAACTGAAAGGAGTTTATCTGCACTCTTCATTTTTAATCTAATTTATTCTTCTTTTAAATTAATTTTTAATTAAATTTATTAATGATTATTTTTATGCTCTCATTACTAATGAAATTGACTCTATTTGCCTTCTTGTGATTTTATGCATCTGTAAAGCACTTTGAATTGCCTTGTGTTCGAATTGTGCTCTACAAATAAACTTGCCTTGTGATAATGACTTAGATGGATGTATTTACTTCCTGGGTACCTGCATGAAAGGAAAATGAAAACTTTCGTAATGCAACTAATCGCACCTGTAAATTAACCGAGCTTTAAATCAGGCACGCAACCTGAGAGGCATTCATATTCAGAGGCTGTGTTTAAAAATCCCACGAACAATTGAAACGCTTGTGGGGGCGACTGACGAAAAAACAGCTGCATAATGTGGCCAAGTTCAGACATTGTGATCGTAGTACTATATTATTCCTGATCAGATGTTAAACTAGATTTAATTTCTGGCTGGAACTACCACAATCATTTGTCTTTGCTTCACAGAAGCAAAAAACAAACCCTATCCCTGTTATTACTCTCTCAAGTTGTACTGTTTTTCTGCAGCGAGGAGTCTCAGCGTAGGTGGAAACTGAACTGCACCATGCCTGAGAGCTCATGCACACTTAATAACATCCCTTGGAGGCATATAGTTAGTTAGTATCAGAAGAAAACGCAGTCAGCTGGGGTGTGGAGAGTATCTAGAGTGTTGTCATCCAAAATGTTGCTTTAGAGATGTTGTAACAAACAGCTGGACGGTGAAGACTCTGCAGAACTTGGACTTAGGTCAGATAGCTGCAGTGTGTTGACAGAGGCCACCTCTAACTTTAACCAGCTGAAATGGAAGGTCACGGGACATTCAGAGGTAAGATAACAGGTAAGATGGCGTTACGAGATAGCTGCTCTCCTCTCCAACCAGAACCGTGTTCGGTCAGAGACTCTTTTACCAGAAAATTGCGCCCACGATCATACTGCTTTAGCTGATCTGTGACTCAGTAATCCTCGGTGTTGTAGTACCTGTGAGGTGGTTCACCAGTGATGGAGGAGAATAAGGTCTGTGTCGTAGTTTATCTCTCTATACCTTTCAAGAAAGTGGTATTTTCATGATTCGCTGGCATTTTATTTTAAATTACTGTGTCGTTTATTATGTTGTGTATGTGGATTTGTGTGTAAAAAACAACAAAAACCAAAACAAATAGACAAAACCAAATTAGAAATTTTATACGCTGTCAATGAGGACTCCCAGGTTTATCAGTAAATCAGAAATAACCAGTTGTAAAGCCTGTAAATGCATGAACGTGTGATCTTTGCAACATTTTTGTGGAAGCGAATCATGGCAGGAGCAAAGTAGATTTCTGAGGGCCTGAGGAAAAAAAAAATAACAATAATAATCCATAGTCAGACAGACTGTAAAAACTGGGAAAATATGAGAGCGTTTTTCCATCTTCATCAGTAACGAATGTTCCACAAGTAAGGGCAGTATAGATCTGCAAGGGCACAAAGGAGCCCCCAGAGGAGCCCAGAGGTAGCCAAAGGTCTCCCTCACATTGGCTGTTATTATATAAAGTCCCCTGATTCATGTCCAGAAGATGTTTTTGTCTAGTACAAGACATGCGTAAAATAGACTCCCACACTATTACTGTGGACTTTTACAATGATTCAGCAGAGCTGCACCACAGTCTCAGAAAGACAAGCTGAGACATCATAGATATTATATTTGAAAAACCGTATCAGGTGGAGGCAGCAGGTGACTATTATTATGGAATAATATCATAATCACAGTTATTTTTATTATTATTATTATATATCATTATTATCTGTTCTGGGGTCTGTTCTGAAGCCCGTAGAGATGATTGTGCAAAGAAGGATGCTTCATAGCATGAAAAACATATTAGACAACCCTGAGCATCCTCTTCAGAACACAGTGATTCAGCAGCAGTGTCTTCAGTCAGAGGCTTCTTCAGATCTGCTGCAGCACAGACACTACAGGAGATCCTTCATGAGCACAGCTATAACCATCTAAAAAAAAAGAAGGTTTTTAAAGAAACTTCAATAATGAAAGTTACTGCAACATATAATTTCCCTTTGGAGATTAATAAAGTGTAATGGTCATCTTAAAGGTTCCACATTTTGCTTTTCCTCACTTTAAAGGTTCATAACTGACTTAAACTGCCATGTACCCAGTTTTCATGCAGTCTATCTGTCATCTTAAAAGGTGCATGATTAAAGAGATGACAAAGATATTAAGTTATGAACTACCTAAAACATGCACTGTATTATATTTAGGAAATGTAAATCGAAGAAATATTCATGACAAGGATTGATATCTGATTAAGATTTTGCTGGCAGCTTAAAAAAAAGCCATTACAAGGAAATGGCACAAAGAAGACCCACCTACTCGGAGGAACTGGCTGGAAATCATTGATGAGATGTATGTTATGGAGAGACTCACACATATTATAAGACTACAACAAACAATATGGGAAGACAGATGGGAAAAATGGACTATCTACAAATACCATCATAAAGACTGATAGTAATGCTACTGACACTGTTCAATGTGTATTGTGTTATTAAAGTGAATAAATAAATAAATCATAAGTTTTTTTTAAAAAAAGGTGCATGATTGATTAAGCAGGTTTGAATAAAAAGGTAGGATAGGTAGAATATCTAAAAGTAGATTTGGAGGACGGGCCTTCTGCTACCAAGGACCTTTATTATGGAACCAGGTACCAATTTGGGTTAAGGAGGCTGACACCACCTCCATCTTTAAAACTAAATTGAAAACATTTCTGTTCGGTAAAGGCTACAGTTAGTCTAAACAATAGTGTGTAAGAGCTAATAGTGGCTATGCTGCTATAGGCCTACGCTGCAGGAGGACACCAACATGATCTTCTGCTCTTCTCCACTGCTCTTCTCCCTTTCCTTCCCTTTCCTCCTCCCTTCTTCCTCCTCCAGCTCATTTCCATAGTTAATTAGGAGCATCTTGTTACTGTAACTGTTTGTTGTGCCTCTTTTTTTCTCTTTTCTTTCTGAATGTTTGCAGACCAGAGTTTCCTGAGTTTCATGCTGACTTGCAGTTCCATCCTCTGTCCATCCCAGCGTTTACCTCCACCTGTGTGTCTAGATGTGTTCAGGGTGCCGGCTGGTGTGGTGACCGGTGATCTAGTCCTCTGACCATCTCACCTCAGTGCTGCTACCTGCATCTGTTTATGTAGTCATTTCATTCAGTCATTTGTGTGCTCTCCTCTCTCTGTCCTACAATCCTCTCTCTGTCCTGCTCAAGGTTTCTTCCTCTTAAAGTGGAGTATTTCCTTGCCACTGTTTAGGCTTAAAGGTTTTTTTTTCTCCTGCTGTGGGAGTTTTTTACTTGCCATTATCCTTGTTGAGGCTACATGACCTAACAGATCATGATCAAAGTGCTACTGTTGTGGTGCTTGATCAATCAAAACTGCTTGAGTGGGATCTTTAAATTTCAGACTAAATAAAAGTCCAGAGTTGAGTTAAAAACGATTTATGTCAACATGGAATAGCGGTGGAGCTGCTCAAGCAATCCCTGAAATGTTTTTGGCCGGAAAACCAAGCCCGACCTTGATATTATTTAAATGAAATCAATATTGCGGGACGTGACGCACAAAAAGGAGGAATGACTCGCTCACAGATGGATGTGTGGAGTCAACGCCTGAAGTGTGCGCAGCATTCAGGGCACATGGCTGATTTTGTGGCGTGATTATTTGCTTTTTTTCTCAATGTCATTTTTTTTTTGTAAATGTTGAGAGACAAAATCGAAGTCGTAGTTAAAATATGATAAATACGATTTGAAATGTTTAACTATTTGTGACACAGATGGGTTTTTAGGGCATTAATAAGGACCGGAGTTGGCCTTTCCTGCTCATGAACCCATCATGAGCTGAAAACTGAGCATGGCAGCGCTCCAGAGGGAAAGTCACTGCTCTTAAAAAAGAAGATCGCTCATTATTTTGCTAAAGAACCAGAGAGCTTTTTTGACTAATGCTAAAACACTTTGGTGGTGTCATTTTTTCTTTCTATTAGCAGTGTCTATAGTTTTCCAGGAACAAAGAATATAACATTGTAGACTCATTTGTTTAGTTGCATCTGTTTCTCTTCATTTACGTTCAGGATTCCTGATGTGACATGTGATGATGTATTTATGCGGAAGTGTAGACTTTTTCATATGCAGACAGTCTCCTCAGTGACTACGGCTGGCTGTTAAAGCTTTGAACTGTATGTGATCATATTAGGGATGGAAAGGTTTTCGGTATTACGGTAAAGCGCGGTAAAATTTTATGCGATAACGATTACCGTTTATGTTTGACTTCATCTCATTATCACGGTCGATTACCGGGATATGTAGTATCACCTTCATTCAAGTCTGAGAGCGACTCTCAACTGTGTCTCGCGTGAATATGTAGCTTGCAACATCAGCATCGTAACGTGAGCATGGCGGAAAGCGGTGATAGCATGCAGGACATTTATCAACCCGCTAAAAGGACAAAATCTGAGATCTGGGCATATTTTGTTTTTGTTTTTTAAAGAATGCAGAGGGACAACTGGTGGAGGACAATTATCCTGTCTGCAGAGTACTTGTTTACATTTTATTGTAATCTGCACAAGCAACTTGAAGGAGCTAAGGCTAATTCTTCAAGCTACTGAGATGTTTCACCAAGAGTAACCTGGTCGACACGCTTCGCTAACTCACATTTCGTAAACGTTACTGTTGTGTGTCGATCGAAAAAGGACCGGAACGATGTCCTTCTGATGCAGTTAAAATATCAATTTATTCCATCAACTGATCCGAAAACCATATCGCCTGCAGTTAGCGCGACAGCGGTCAAAAACCTTTTTGCCCTTCCGGGTCCAACACCTAACCAATAACAGGCAGCTACCTTTATACCTGACCCTCAGGTAACAACACAGCGACACCCACAGACACACAGAGCGAACTACAATTCATAACAACATTTTTGGCTCCTATACAACTGTTTCTTTATTTGCACATTTATTCGTATTTAAGGTTCAGCTTAAAGTCAAAAGTTTATTTCATTTGAACTTGCACTATAATTTTTGTTCCTGATAATATAATTGTTTGCATATTTTGACCTACTATGGTTGTTAAAGTGTTTTTTTAAATTTGCACCAGACAAATAAGCTTTGTTCCTGTTATTTATTTTGTTCATTTAAAATAAAACCTCTTTCTGTGCCATTTGTTTCTCCGTTTAATGTGAAAGTTTCATTTTGATAAGATTTTGGCTTCTGGTATTTCAATGTGACAAGAAAATCACAAGATTTTGTGAAATTATTAAAATGTATGTTTTTTTAGACATTTGTACAGCAATTAAGAATATCGCGATAATATCGTAAACCGTGATAATTTGGTCACTATAATCGAGATATCAAATTTTCCATATCGTTACATCCCTAGATCGTATGTGACCCAAAATCTGCGGGTTGAAGGAAGCTGGGATGTTAATACAGGAGAATACCATCCCGCTGTAGTCCACATCCTCTGTGGGCCTATCGCCATTGATTTGCGCAGCATCATTATTCCACTTGGGCGGACTCAGAGGAAGGAGAGAGAGGCTGTCGTACGGTGGGGCATAAAGATGGAAAGTTATATAATGGGGGATTACTATTCCACAAAGTAGCGAGCCACCACCAGGATAAGGAGATCAGCCAGATCAAGAACGAGATCTCTTCCGCCCACGGAGAAAAACCCTGCCGCCTCTGAGCTTCCTCTGTTCTTCCATTGCAAGTTTAATTGGCAGCAGCACGGCCGTGAGCTCCATATCTGCATTCTCCAAAAATCAGCCTTTTTACACGCGACAGTGTGGAGACAATCGCGCAAATACAGAGAGCTTTGATGCTTTTGTATCTGTACAGCAGAGACAGTAACAGCAGTGAGGCCAGAGCCTGGCAAAGATTAGACGGCTCTCACTTTTGTCACTGATCAGGGGATAATTCAGCGGCTCTGATCCACAGTTTGCTCCTGCTCTTAATAACTAAGAGTCGTGTGTTGCTGTTTAGTTTACCAGTACAAAAGCAAAGAAAATTACCCAATGCTGTGAGAATGACTCATTTATTTTATCCCTGACTCCTTTCGCAACTCCTCTTCTTTCTGACTTGAATGAATTAAACTCCAACTCGCTTCATGTCTTAACAGTCTTCTCCTCAGCGAGTCGGTGTTTTTCCTCCCACACAGCTGCCGTTGCTGGCAGAGGGAGGGGCAAGCGAGTCTCTGCTGATGTCATTCACAAACGCATGTGCGCACATTACTGCACCAACAAGGACGCAGCATAGATTTCCTTTATGTCCCTGAAAGATGACCCATAGCTCTATCTCTGATGCTTCTCTTTGCTCAGCATGGATCCTTAAAATCTGCCTGATTTTTTTCTGTTGTTGTTTTTTTTTTTGTTGTTGTCATTTTTGGAAAAGTGTGCAGCCGAGAGTCAGTAGTCATTAATGTACATTGTCCAATCCAAGTTATGCCACTACTCTGCTCACATGCTTCTTTCCCGCAGCCAGATAGTGCACGCTCGCGCCGCTCGTTTCAAAAGAACAGGATGCAACAACCTTGAAGTTGCTCCAGAACTTTTCAGTGAAAAGAGAATTTCTTTTCAGAGACAAAGCTGAGGCTTTTGTCTCCGTGAGCCGAATAGCTGTTTGTGACAGTTTCGCTGCTGGCGTCAGTTGGGGACAATAACTTAGGAGAGACAAGATCAACTGATGTCAGAGGCGGATGTGTGACAAGCATGACACGGTGGAAGCTGGAGAGCAGTTAATCTTCAAAACGTTACCTCGTACAGCGGTGCACAGATCCCATCAATCCACTCCAGCTGAAGCCCCGGGAGCTCATCCTTCCTGTTACGGTCAAAGATGGCCTGAAACCCAAAAGATAAAATCTGTTTTCTTCTACATTTTCCCAGCTTAGAGACCCTTAAGTGTCACCATTATTGCTTTGGTTTAAGAGAATTCTTCAGCTCTCGAGTCGACTGAGTTTATTTCACGCACATTTTCTATGCTCCCTCATTCTTCTGCAGCCTGGACTTAAGAGGCTCCACTGAGGCTGTGCTTCAGAGATAGTTACCGGGCTACGACTCAGAAGTTAATATTTCATTTCCACCACCCACACACAGCACGGAGTGTTAAAGGTTTGACACAAGCGGTAGACCTGAGGCTACTGAATTAGTTATTTCAGAGGGGAAGCAATGTGGCCTGGCTTGATTACACAACAGTCATTAATTGCACACAACAAAAACAGCTGGTTTTCTCCTTTCAAGGCCTCGCAACGCAGTTCAGGCGCTAGAAGTCCTCAATCAAACAGACAGCACTGCTCTGCCGCTGCAGCACTGAGGTCAATAAAAATAACTCTGAATGAAGACAAACAATTGCGGAGGAAAAAAAAAGATTGAAAGGCGCCAACATGCTAGCAAAACAGCACGTGCGCTTGCAGATGAATGAATATAAAATCATAGTTTACTCTGCATCCTGCCCCCCCCCCCCCCCCCCCCCCCGGCACAGCAGCGCTGAAGCTGACCCCACACTTTTCTCACTCCACGAGACAAAGGGCTTCATGTTTCCTACGCAGTCAGTGTGTTTTAGCACCGCAGAGAAAATATATATCTTTGCCTCGGCATCATCAGCTCGTTGAGGGCACAGAGGTGAGGGAAAACTGCAAAAAGTGCAAAAGCAGAGCAGGTTTGATTTACTCACAGAGGGCGTGAGCTTCAGCTCCAGTCTCTCTCTGTCGCCCTGCTCGAAAAACTCGCTCGTCACCAGCTCTGCAACCTGAGAGCAGAGAAAAGGTTCGCGGAAAGTTGGGACTTGTATTTATAAATATTATCCCATTAACTACTTCTTTTTTTCCCCCCCTCAGTGTTCGAAGTCATGAATAATGACTGGTGATTATATTATTCAAAGAAAAGTAGCAAATTCACACAATTTAGAAGCTGTAGCGAGGAAAAATAGGTCTTGAAAATGACTTAAAATCATATGATTATCAAAATCATTGGTCATTTCTTTCCAGCTACTCCCTGTTAGCTGCTTCTGAATGGTTTAGAAATGCATTCACACCTCACTAACGATGTTCACAGTGTATTTGTCACCTTGCGTGATATTTCCCAGGGCTTTGTTACAGCACCAAGATCACACGCTGTCATCATCATGGACCTGAGGAGAAGACGGGTTTATTTTAAGCCTCATACACGGCGACGGGCTCTAAATCCACTTTCAGGGGCACAAAGAGGCGGACCATTACCTGCACATGTCTCTGTGCGCCTTCACGTTCCAGTTGTACTCTCCTTTGCTGACCAGCTCAAAAAACATGTTTCTATTCCTGAATGGGAGGAAAAGAAATGTTTTTTACACGCAGGTGCATTTTGAACCACTAGGGGGCGGTGTTACCTCAAATAAGCCCTGCAACCCTTGAACAAGCAGCACACAGGGACAGGCCCGGAGGCTGTCAGTGTGACGGCGCTCTGTGGACGTCTCACTTAATAAGCACTTGTGTTGGGCAAGACGTACTCAAAGTAAAGCGTGAGGTCTGTGGCCAGAATGGACTGTTTCAGCAGCTGCATCAGGTCGCTGTACTCTGTAGACGACAGGTTGGAGAAGATGTTGTGACCCTGCGGAGACACACACACACAAAAGACACGTTAAAGAACACACAGGACACAATAAGTGCTGTGACTGAATCACTGGTTATATTTAATGTGTGTACAAGTTCTTATTAGGTCTGAAGTCAGTTTCATTCAAGATGGATAGCAAGTAATGAGTTGTTGAGCCAAAACAGCTGACGGGATGTTGCTGAGGAATCTCTTTAGAAATTGGTTGTTGAGATGAAACAGAGAATCGAGACTGAGCTGGAGTTGATCCCAGTTAGCTTGGTCAAACAGGCCGAAGGCTCTTCTGTGGAAGAGTCATTATAACTGACTCAAAATGAGCGTTAAGGACATTCATTTAACAGATGAATGCTGCAGAAGCACCCTTCGGTGTAAATTAAACGGTATTTGGCAAACTAGAGATCCATTCTGAAAGAAAACCTCCCCATCATTTAAACTGAGCCAACTGGCTCCTTCTGCTTTGGTCAAACGAATATCTGTTTTTTCTCAGTAGCACAAACTCAGATCCAGTTTCACTTTAGAGGCTCACAGTCTCCATGATGACTTGTCGAAGCACGAACCTTTCCCACGACATTAACGTCCAAATCGTGTTTCCCAGTAAGTCATGACAGTATAAACAATATTTTTTTCCTTAAAAAAAAAATAAAAAAGAAAAGAGTATGAACAACATCAGGGTCAAGAAGAGAGTCACTCTTACACTATCGCTCCTTATCGGTTTCAGGAAATCATCATCATTCTGGTAACAACTGAAATGCTTCAATAAGCGCATCAAGATCTTCCTTATGGAGACACCACCACCGCTCTACTGCTTCAGCTCAAATCCACCACTTTACGGCAAGAATTTGTAGGATTAAGTTAAAAAGTAGTGATTTTTGTGAGAATCATCAATATTTCGTAATTAGTTGTACTTATACAAAATTCACATGATTGTATTTTTTTGTCGAAACATTACAATTTTGCAAAATTTGAGATTTTAAGACAAAAATCTGCTCTTTACAATTAAAGTTTGTGATATTGTTCAATTCGGGATTTTTACAACGAAAATCTTGATTTCAGGAAGAAAGTTGAAATTATACGAAATTCACTCTTTTGATGACATAAAGTCGTAATTTTATGTCCAAAGTTGCAGTTTCGTGATTGGTTGTCAAAACAAAGGACTGTTTTTTTTTTTTTTTTTTGTTGTTGTTGTTTTTACGAAATGTCATGCACGACCATGCAAATTCCTCTCTAATTAAATATTACGACATCAGTATCGAAAAAGGTATCATTCAAGTTTGGGTATCGAAGAGGAAGTATTGGTTTGGGTATCAACTAGGGATGCAACGGTACTCGGTAAAATACGGTACGGTTCGGTACGACCTGCACGGGACGCTTTTATGTCCCGTGGTATTTATGTTCCAATAACTTTGCATTGGACTTGCACGTGAGCGTGAGTGCCTTTTAGACAACAGGCCGCCACTGCATGTCAATGTCCACTTGCCTCCGCTCACTCACAGTGACCAGCCGATCACACTTTGGCTGGTTGGCTGCAGCTCATAGATGCAGGAAAAGAAAAAAAAAACAAGCAGGCATGGCCAGTGGTAGTGGAGAAATTGGGAAAAACTTTTTTTAATCACCAGCGTGGGAGTATTATTTTGGTTTTGCTGTTGAATACACCGGCGAGGGAGTAAAAAACTGTTAACAGAATGCAATCTTCCACCTCCCTAAACCCGGATATTACCTGCGAAAGATCCAGTTGTTATCAGTTGTGCGTATTGGCGCAGCTGATGTGCTTTTAAAATAATGCAGAATGAATCGTTGGATGCGCATTTAAAGATCACGAACAATTAATGTTCCTGTCCCTCCTCGACCACCAACAGTTTCAGACATATAGGAAATAAATTCCCGGATCCAACCTTTTACAGGTTGACACCAGAGACAAAGATCTTCTTGGTTTCCTCCACAGCAGACATCTGAATGAGAGCTGCCACAGCTGCACATTTATTCCATTTGGACGCGCTCTTTATTGCGCCGACATGCGAGTTGCGCTTTCCGCAAACTCAGTATCTTGCGATCACTTGTTTGGTAGTGGGTGGTCTGAAACTGTACCGAATCCGTACCGAAACCGTGACACAAAAACCGCGGTACGGACCGTACCGTGAGCCACCTGTACCGTTGCACCCTTAGTATCAACATCGAAAAATGTCAAACATACCCAGAACAAGGCAGATTCACCACCTTTTTTCTTTCATCCGCCACTAGAAGGAGCTCCATTAACAGGAAAACATCACCAGTTTAACACCACCGTACCGCTGTCCAGGTCTTGGGAGTCAGACTGCACAAAGCTGTTAAGCCTTTTGTGGCTACAGCTATGAAAAATCACACAAAACCTGCATTAAATCGAACTTCCACACCAAAATAAAACAATCACATTTTCCCTGAAGCCTCCAGCTCCATGTATCCCCCTGGACTGGTTTGGTTTGAGTTTCTCCTCTGGAGATGTTGGCTGCAGAAACGTCTGCCTTGTCTCAGGTTTAAGAGAACAGGATAGCAGTAATTAATGAAGTAATTTCTTGTGATTGAAGCACCAACAAAATACACCTGAAAAACTCCATAGCAGTGCCTTTGCCAAGAAATCTTGATCCGTTTACTCCGGAAATTCCACAAATTTGGTTGTGGCCTGAGCTGTGCGGGAACCGTTTTCTTTCCACTGAAAATAAACCGGAAAGATAAATAGCTCTCTGGGGGAAAATCTATATTTAATTCCCCTTTTAAGTAGTACAGCCGTAACTCTCTGAACCTTTGACTGGCACCTCGGCATCACGTTTGATCCTTTTAAAACTCCCCATCATGACTGTGACGGTGCTACAGGACCGCCGCGCTCAATCTGCATGTCGCACATGTCGGCGACGATTTCTATTTTTAGAGTGGCGGCGAATCAGCGAACAAAACTGTAATTTCAGCTTTTTTCTACTCTGACACATCAAAAAAGTCTCTCACAGGAATCGTTACAATAGAATTAATTGGATCTGTGCAGGGGAGCAGCCTCCCCGCAGCTGCTAATAAGTGAGCAACCTATCTCGGTTCATCATTAAAGCAGGCTCTTGCCTCTGCGTGTGTTGCACGATCATTCAACACTCGGGCACTCGGTCTGGGAAACGGCAAAGCTCTTTAAAGCTCGATAACCGCCGCTGTAAACACTGAAAATTTCGGCTCTGAAAATTGTGCCAACATCCCCGTGACTCCTTTCATCGGCTCGTGGGTCCCCATGAAATATTGAGCCACGTTACGGCAGAAACACAAAGAACGTCTCTCATTCTGTCACAACTGGAGCAGATGGAGGAGGGGGGGCGGTAGGAGCGGGGAGCGAGAATGACAAGGAGAAAATGAGAGACGCGGGGGGAGTGAGTGACGTTTAAAAGTTTACACTTTTATTAATGGCCCGCGCTCCCCGGCAGACTGAGCTGCTGTCTCTTCTACTTGAATTAGCCGCATTATTCATTTGTATGCTAATTAACTTAGGACGGCGTCAGTTCGGCCCCACCGTCAACAGATACCAATATGATATTGCGAGCAAACATTTGTCAGCTTACTGTGCTGTCAGCATCATGATAATGAAGCCACGGGAACCCGCTACGAACACCTCGTCTCAGCTGCTCCCTCCCAACGCCTCCAATTACAACTTCACAAAACCCAGTCACCTGGTAAAACGTCTCTCTCTCAACCAATTACCACCAAATCTATCATCTCTGTAATTACATTGATTTGAGGGCAGCATGAGCTATTTGTTTACTCCCTCTGATGTGGCGCACACCGAAGCAACAGTGCAAACGCCAATATTTTTCCTTTCTTTTTCTTTTCTGTGTGTGTGAAGCAGGAGAGGGGGGTTATAAGCATTCATTATTTATTATTCATCTACACTCAGGCTCGTTTGAACGCCAGCAAAAGGAAGGAGACAAAAGCCCCATTCACAAAGCCAGTTAATTTGGTGGTTTTAGCATCTTTATCCCACCTCACTGTGCTGTGTGAACGGTGGGGCAGCGGGGTTACATTTCGTCCCACTGCTGTTGCCTCTATTCCTTCCTAGGAGTCAGTAAACTAGGTGCAACAGGGTGCTGTGTAAAACGGCGATCCGGAGAGGTGTTGCAGGGTCATGTTGTCTGGGACGGCACAAGAGCGGCAAAGGCCAAGGGCCACTTCCAATTCCTCCCTTAACCCTCAATCTCAACCCTCACCCTTAACCCTCAGTCTTTGGCCCTCCAAAGTAAGTGTAAGGGCTATCTCCTGACTTAGAAATGGGACACCCCTTGAGTGCAATAACGTCTTGAGACTGTGGGGGGCGGCCTCACACCAAAGCTACGTCCATTCTGTCAAGAAAATGACGACGATGAAGAAGAAAATGTAGAAGAAGAATAAGATAAACTAAATATATATAATGAAGACAGTAAGATAGTTTTGTAACATGTATATCTTTATTAACTACAAAAATACTTTCATTTGTAGCTAGCTTTTTTCGGTGCCATCCTTTTAGAAGACATCTTGGCGAAAATATGCAATGCCTTCTAGGTAGCCCTTACTCCCAAGGGTGATGCCGGAGAATCTCAATATTGAGGACAATACAGCCCTCAAAGTTGTCCCTCAACTTGACTTTCTAAGAATCGGGACAGCACTTCAGGGGCAGTCAGGGGCGGCGCTAGGGGGTAGCTTGCAGTTGCTATAGCAACCCCAAACATGGCTTAGCAACCTCAAAGCAACCCCAAGAATGGAGACTATTAAAAATGAAAATCTTAATTGTGTTAAATAAAATAAAAATTGTGAATATATAATTTAAAATGAATTTCATGTGTTTTTGTTTTAAATTAAAATAAAAGGAAGACGATTAAAAACGATGAGAGAGAGACTCGTCTCGCGAGAGCTGGCCTGCAGCGGTCACGCGAAGTCAGCTTGTGAAAAAAACCGGGCCGTTACAAAAATTACATCAAAATGGAGCGCTATCTGTTGAAGCGTAAGTCTGCCAGATCTCTTCTGATGTTAACTTATGTGAATATTAACTGGTTAAAATGTGATGAACAGGGTATTGTCAAATGATTTGTAGTCTGGGCTGTTAATGTGCATTTCTCACTGCTGTGAAAAGCGGCATGACTATATGGTAAAATTATAATAACGAACTTCAAATTGATTTTTTTTTTTATCCGTTTCATAGCATCCGCGCTAGTTTCAGATAGCGCTGGTTAGAATGAGTAGGCCTGTAATGACATACATATCCATATTTATGTCATTTAATTGGTATTGCAATTAAATTGTCCAGCAACTCCATACAATTGTTTAGCAACCCCTAAGCAACTGCAATGAAAATGTTCTGGCGCCGCCACTGACGGGAGTGCGAATTTTTGACATTGAGGGTTAAGGGAGGAATAGGAATTCACACCAGGTGACTTCAGTGTAACTGCTTCTGGGAAATAAAATAAAAATAACAACCCTAATACCAGGTTTCCGATCCGATACCTGCCATATTACGACTTTGTCGCTCAACGTGGGGCGCTTGCTGCCAGCTAGCCCGCCGTCCTGCTAAGCAACCTGGAGGAGCCTCCATCTGCTCAGCCTGACCCTCCGTCTCCCTCCTGCAGCCGTGGAAACACCACATATGCCAGCAGCAACAGCGTAACTGAAGCCAGCATCGCTCTGTGTGTGTGTGTGTCCCACTGGAACAATGAGGCAGAATCTTTCATTTATGTCAGTGTTTATTCAGCGCCGTGCATTATTCAGTGCCAACCGAATGAAGTTACCAGAGACATTAGGAACTTGTTGCTGGCTGTGGACCACAGGCACAAGGAAGGAGACGGTCTTTAAAATGAAGAACGCTGTAATGTTTTTTTTCAAAGCACACACCGGGGATCTTGGGATCATTGTGAGCGTACAGCTGGATGGCGGAGGTGGAGTAAAGAGGGGATCTCCAGCGTGTCTCTATAGTTTTACATAGTTTCTCCATAATAATATTTAATTTCTGCACCCATGCTAGATGAAAGGCTGCAGTCAGCCCTTTTACCTCTCCAGTGTATTGTTGCAATAAAATGTGGTCTGTGACTTTGAAGAAATATTTTCCCACAAAATGCTCAGTGCAGAACAGATGCTGGTTGTCTGGCTCTGGTCACAAACGTCTGTCTTTGTTGTAGGATGGTTTTTAACTGAGGATAATAAAACGTAAAAGCTTTGATTGGCAGCCGTTATGAAAGCCGGTCAAATTCTCAATAACGCTAAGGAAAGGAGGTTCGTTGCTTTCTTCATCATCCCCTTCAGCACAGGAGAGGCTCACTGTGGAAGAGGTCCAAAATTTAAAGCAGGGCTTTATTGTTTTCATCTAGTTCTCATAATCAAAATTCATAGAGATGCATACGAACACAGAAGAGGATGAGCACATTATAACAACAAAATATCTCACTTCGTGGCTTTTCTTTTCCATTTTTGAATCACAAACGTAGAAAGAAAGTTGTGATTTCTTTGTATCTTATAATACATTTGTGATATATGATGCTGCCTCCCTGAAACACCGTTATAAAAATGAGCTTGTTGAGGCACCTAATGTTCTTTTTCATACAATATTATTTGAATATCTGCAGTATCATGGCTTGGTAACTCTCATTGCTGTGAGATTGTCCTTTTCTAAGTCCTTACAGTTTTCTCTCATCCTCTTTGCTTAACCTTGTGATGATTTCCGCTCCGGTCAAGGAAAAGGCCGGAGCTCTTTTTGTTGCGACTATTTGTCTGACACCTTTAATTTTGAGACCCAAACTAACCACCAGGCTGACGCAGTGCTTATATGTTACATGATAATGAAGGTGAGAAGCAGAAGAAAAGCATGGGCTACAAGATGAAGGGCCCGATCGTACACCTCCCTCTAGCCGCTACCCACAAATCGTGGATTTAGGAACCTCCGCTAACTGCTGTGCAATCTTCTGCTTCCCTAAAGCCGCTATCCACTTTGCAGACTCCCTTATTCACATTGTAGGTTGTGGCAATGGGCGTGTCATTTGGGCTTTCCACAAACTCGGTATCTTGCGATTGCGGGTTTAGGATAGCCGGTAGCAGGTGGTCTGACCACCCGTTACCCGCTATCCTAAACCCGCTACCCGCGATCGCAAGATACTAAGTTTGCGGAAAGTGCAACCCGCATGTCGGCGCGTAAAAGAGCGCGTCCAAATGGCATAAATGTGCATGCAGACGTGCACAAACGGCTCTGCCTCTCGCACCAACTATGTGGGACTTTCAGGTAGCCGATAGGTATTGTCTGTGTAAGAATATTTTTACCTCCGCCAAAGAGGTTATGTTTTTGCCGGTGTTTATCTGTCTGTCTGTTTGTTTGTTTGTCTGTCTGTGTACAAGATAACTACTCAAAAAGTTATTGATGGATTTTGAGGAAATTTTCAGGAGTTGTCAGAAATGTGAAAAAGAAGAACTGATTTCATTTTGGGTGTGATCCAGAAGAAATCCTGGATTCTGGATCACTCTCAAATTTTCGATAACATTGCGGTCAATGGGGCCGGAAATTTTGTTTCTCAATATCTCCGTTAATTATTGCCAAAAACTCAAGAAATTTCACTCAGGGATTGACAATGGGAACCTCTGTCAAATTTCAGAGACTGATCCTGATCTGATCCAGAAGGCGGATTTTATCGCAATCTGTAAATCGCTATATGGGAGAACTGTTGTGCTTGGCGGAGGTCTGCGCTCTCAGAGTGCTTTTCTAGTTAAGAAATGTTTTCCTGGAAGCTCACTGGCTCTTTTTTTCTGAGTAGTTTGTTGAAACTTCTTGGATTATTAAACAAATGATTAAATCATTTGCTCCACATTAGTTAGACCTAGTTATGTATATATCAGTGCAGAGGAGGAGGAGGAAGGAAGAGGCGGAAGCTCTATAGCAGAGTCCCAGACGAGCTGCACATGAGAGCTGCTCCGATCTGGATGAAAACGCTCCATAGCGGTTTGCGGGTAGCGGCTTTAGGGAAGCGGAAGATTGCTAATAGCTGGTAGCGCAACCTGCTCTTAAAGGCAATGGCTACTGACGCACTGATTGGTTAAACAGGTGGAACGCCCTAACCACTCCTATGAATAATATATGCATAATATAGCGGTTAGCGCAGGTAAGATCGCGGGTTTAGGGAGGTGGAAAATTGCGGTTTTTGCGGGGGAAACGCCCCTCCCGCTACCCGCTATCCCTTAATAGCGGCTTTAGGAGGTTTGGCGGAAGATCGGGCCCGAAATCTTTTTTAACAAGTTAACAGCATTGTCTTCTGTGGAATAGAGATAATGTCTCTCTACGTGTTTTATGTTTTATATCCCTGCATAGGTGTTGTACACGGAGAAACTTATGCAGCTCCTTGAAGGAAAGAGAAAATCCACAAATCACATCACAAATCTCTATAAACACGGCTCCACCATCAGCAGTATAACTGTGCGAACGTCGGGAAGCAGCCCGTCTTTGTACTGTAGTCTTGCTGACTGGCTTCCACGTTTTTTTGTTTTTTTGTTTTTTTTTTTACCTCGTGAGCAGAGTCAGGCCAGCGGTTTATCTCTGCTTTCAGCCTCAATGCTGAGCTAAGCTAGCTGTCTGCTGGTTGCAACTTAAACATGTTTTGAAAGCGCAGACTCCAGAGTTGGATCAGTCTTCTTCTCTACTGTTCTTCCTGCAACGTTAACGGGCCTGTTTTTGACAGCGGGCATGTTGTTACATCGTAGCAGGTGTTACTAAGGCTGATTCCACTTCAGCTAAACTAAACCAAGCACAAAAAGAAGAGAAATTTGTATAGACCTGCATTTATGGGACGAGCAGCAGAGCTGAGTATGTGGGGTGCATCCATGAGAGATTTGCCAAATCTTCTCTGCCAAACAGCTTTTATTTTATGCTGTTGACTGTCGTTTGGAGGTTTGGATGATTGAAGTCCGAAGAAGCAAGACATATTGACAGTTTAACTATTTAAAAGTATCGATTTAACAAACAGGAGCCTCAGTAGCGTGTACCACAAAAGCCTGGCACCTCCTCCAGCCTGGTCACAAACTGCTCTGTGATGGCGTCCCGTTCTTCATTTCTCTGCATTAAGATCGCCTATAGTGATGACAAGCCTCGTTTTTCCAGTGAGAGAGACGCCGCCAAGCACTATCACACTGCCTCCACCAAAAGATGTTGCTCTATCGGTATTGGCATGGGCGGAAAAGATTTGGCAAATCTTTTGTGGGCGTATCTCACAGACTGAGCTCTGCTGCTCATCCCACAAATGCACATTCCTAACAAATGTAGCATCGTTTAAAAGAGAAATGCACAGGCTTTCCAGTTTAGTAGAATAATTAAAGGAGGGCTACCGAAGTTATTATCATCTCTACATGTCTGCAGGTAAATAGGTCCACGTCCCATTGATTGTTCAGACTGTCTGTGCTACCGAACATTAAAAGACTGTGAACATGAAATGCACACTTAAAGTTCATTATGTTTATTTAGCCAAAACTAATGGAGTCTTGTGCAACAGTTGAGCAATAAATGCTATAAGGCTTAGTTTCTCCTGAAGAGATGTTGATTCAATTGTTGTGTCATTTCGGCTGTAGGTTGCAGTTTCAAGAATCCAGCAGGGACGGGGGATTAAAGCGCTGGTTGCAAATTGTGTTTCTAATCACATAACGCAGAAAGCGCTGCACAACAACAACATGCAGTGGTAAGCATTAGCAGGAGCTGAATGGTAGCTGCATTGCAGCAGATATTAGAACATAGCGCACCTCGCTCTGCAGGATCATAACGGCATGGTTGAAGTGGTGGTGCTCCAGTGTAGCAGAGGTCCCATAAAGGAGAGCAAGGGCCGAACCCGTCCTGCCACAGACACACACACAAAAACACACACGCACAGCGATCAAAAAAGAGGGGCAATAAAGATTCAAGACAAGGCGTGAAGAAAATGCTCCTCGAGAAACTCTTTTAAACCCCTTCACAACTCATTCTGCACTCTTTTTCTAACTAATGACTTCAATAATAAAAGAACCTTGACACTCAAAACCTAAGATGAAGCTGAAATTGAAACGTCAAACACTGACTATGATCATTTTATGATGTGTAGCCCTGTAAGCCAGGATTTCAAAAGTTAAGGAATATGACAGTGTTAGCATTTTTTTTTCCAATAAAAACATTTATACAGATTTAGTTGTGCACATGCTGAATGACAACGATCATGAGGTAAAAGTGCTGGTTTTTAGCTGTCGATGGTTTGAACACGCATCCTGACTGAGGGAGTAATGCAAGACTTGCCATATACAGTATATATATATTTTTAATATGAACCAGCAATGTTTGAACAACAGATCAACTGAGGCAGTGTTGACCATCACTCCCAAGGGCCTTGCTACATGCAAGGATGTCTAGACAGCAAGCAAACACAGCAGAACAATTAAGAGGGGAAAATGTCTGTTTTACGGGCTGGGCGAGGCATGCTCAGGTAAGATAGACCTCGTGAGTCAGAACAGTTTACAGCTTCTTTGGTAAACACTCTTATACAGTCATGGAAAAAATTATTAGACCACCATTTTTTCTTCACTTTCTTGTTCATTTTAAAACCTGGTACCACTAAACGTCATCATGTGACTAAAACAGACAGAAAAGAAAACACTGAATGCATAAAAGCAGTGTTTTTGGCAGTACAACGCCATAGCTATTGATGTAAAAACTTAAGTGATTTAGGTTATAATCAAGAAAACCATGGAAAATGGTAAGATATCAGCTCTTAAATAAAACTCTCTTATGAGCAATTTTGTGGTTATCGTTATGTTTGTCCAAACAAATGTACCTTTAGTTGTACCAGGCATTAAAATGAACAAGAAACTGAAGAAAACAAGGGTGGTCTAATAATTTTTTCCATGACTGTACAGTATAAGTCTTAAACATCTTCCCACTTGACTCGCTGATCTGGGCTACTTCTGCAGACTGCTGCAGATGGGAAAATACAGCACGTAGGTGGAGGCGTCTTCAGGTGTGCGCTTTGTGGCGACACAAGGAGAGAGCAGAACCACTTACTTGGCCTGAAAAGCATTGTTGGTGCCCCTGTGGTCCAGGTCATGGCACACGCAGCCTACAATGAGCGCTAAGATCTCCACCTCTGTCAGCATCTCCTGGAAGCCCGCCGTCTGATTGGCACAAAAGATTGGGAGACAAAGCAGAAAACGAACACAAAGCGGAGCTGCATTATTCCACGAAGCCTGGAGGAGAGCTTTGAATGAAAATGAAAAAAAAAAAAAAACACTCCAAAGCAGAACTATCCTAAAAAAAAAAAAAAAGCAGCATCCTGCTAAAATGCCAGTGGGACTGCAGTGACACAGCCACACATTCAGATTTATGGCTCGGATGAATGGGTTCTGGAGACCATGTGCTGAGTGAGTCACTATGGGTCACTGTGGGGATGGCAGCAAAGATAGCAAGGCCCTCAGCTCACTCATTAAAACACGTGGAGGGAGGAACGGAGGGGCCAAGAACAGCTTACACACTACTATTTCCTTTCCCTCTGACAATAAGCAACCCAGATGGGACGCTGCACATTAATGCTGGGCTGGCATTAAAAGAACTACTACTGCATGCAAGTGCATGAGAGCGTGTAGCTCAGAGGACCAGATAAAGTAAAAGAATTACGTTCTGGGATCTCCATTCCAAACAAACATCTGCACAGAACTGGATGTTAGTAAAGTTAATGCTACACTTTAAATGCTTTGATCTCCGGACTGAAATGTAATATATAACAGAAAGAACTGCAGGGTTTTAATACACTTTTAATAAGCCCAGTTTCACCAGACGATGTGTAAGTTTTTTCCACATGTCCAAAACCTAGAAGTGCCACATTTGATGGTTACAAATCATGAGATGGCATCACATCTGTGGGCTGATGTTTTGTGTCAGGCAGCATCCACATGATGTGACAGAAACCAAACCAAACCTTGAATTTTTAACTCCTAACCCTGACCTGTGAGAACAAGTTGGAAAACTTAAAAGGACCGTACAAAGCATTGAGTGGGAGGCGTGTTGAACTTGCATGGTAGCCATGAGGACGACGCCCCTCATTCCTCTCTTCTAAGCAGTGGTTCTTAACCTTGTGGGACGTACTGAACCCCACCAGTTTCATATGCACATTCACCGAACCCTTCTTTATTGAAAAATAAAATATGATTTTTTTTTTTTCAAATTCAAGACAGAGGTATATGTTTTACTGGCACACAAAATCACTGTGTTCATGTCATGGCCTGGTCGGCCATGGTCAGCCCTGTGTGTGTCTGTGTCTGTCAAGTTGGCGTCTCTCCCTGTCTTTAGTGGTTCCTGTTTTACTTTGAAAGGTCTGTCTTGTCTCCGTTGTTTTCTGCTTTGCTTCCTCCCCCTTGTTACCTGGATTCCCTGCACCTGCCTCTCGTTTGTTCCTCTGTGTATTTAAGTCTTGTCATTTTCCCGTCCTCCGTGGGTCCATTAGTCGCGTCTACTTGTTTGCAGTCCTGCTTGTTTTCCTCTCGTCATCTTCTTGGAATATAAGTTAAGTTTATGTTTTTTTATTTTCATATTTTGGACTTTTGGATTTTGGATCTTGGACTTTTGTGTTTTTGTTTAATAAAACCTTTTGCTTTTTTGGAACTCCTTCTCTTGGGTCCTTCATCCATCTGCAAACCATGACAGTTCAAAGAACAAAACCAATACAATACATAAACCCCATGACATACCTTACTTTTTATTTATTGTATTTATCATTCACTTTCTGTACCCGCTTTATCCTCACTAAGGTCACAAAAAATATGATTTTTTTTTTAGAATTGCTTAACTTGGCATTGCAAATCATGCAGATAGGACACTGACTCCCATCACGTTCCGTTACACATGTGAATCCATTATTGTACATAGTCGTCCGACCACTTACTTTTTTTGCTGGACATAGTTAGTATGGATTAAAACATTAAAGAAATCACATGATGTACCATCACGACAGTCATAAGTTGATTACTGAGCACACCGAAATTCCCTGCAGCACAGATTGGCCAAACAATGTAACGTGATCACCTGTAGCCAGTGATGGCCAAACAATGAATCATATGAGACAGGTGTCTTGATGTCCGCCAAACCCTTGACTTGACTCACCAAACCCCTAGGGTTCGCTCGAACCCAGTTTAGTGGCCACAGATAAACTAGTTCGTCCTGATGCAGAGATGTTTCAAACTTTGTAGCGAATGCAACTAGTTTTTACATTATTTCTAGTTCCTTGGGGCGGTTATAAGAACCTTTTTTTTAAATAAACTTTTGAGCTGATGTCTTGTAGTTAAGTATTAAGATTAGAAAAGTTATATTATAAGTTCTCAATAATCCATGTGGTACGTCTTAGCCCACTTTGGTGTCCAAGAGGGACCCAGATAAGACACCTGTGGAATACCTTTTATGTTTTGTAAATGTACATTTTTGCTCATTTTTATTACTTTTTAATCACAGCCCTTTGGTGATACATGTAGCACTTTCCTGTTACAGTACAATATTCATTTGCATATTTTTAAATATTGAGAGCAAACATGAAAATAAAAAGTTTGTTCTTCTGTGCACTGACAGTGTGCATTTGAATCATTTGAGTCAGAACAACATATTTACGTGTCTAAAACTGTAAGCTGCTTTTATACGATTGTGTGAGTAATATTCTAGGTACTTTTTATCCTTTAAGTAGTTGTAAAACTAGTTAGAAGCTTCTACACCACTAACACAGAGGTGAATCTTTCTTCCACCAGATAATAAACTGTCAGTCCCTAAGAGTCCCAGGTACACAATATATTTTTCCTACAAAACCAAACGTTTGAAGGGACCACTGGTCTGATCCTTTAATTCATGTTTTTATGTCATAATTTTATTCTAATCAGTGCAACCGAGCCAGTATGTTTTTTTTTTTTTACTGTTTTTAACCGTCAAATGTTATTACTGCATTTAGACACAAAACAAATGCTTGAAACACAGCAGGAGAGACTAAATGTGACCATTCAGATAGATCTTTTAAGCTCCAGAACACTTGATGCCATTCGGACTCTTTTTTTGTAGAAACTCTTTAAATGAGAAACTCTTGTCTCGTCTTCATTCTGCTGATCTGCTGACTGGCTGCTGCCCCACACAGAACTTCACACGTCCAAATGTGCTCAAGGCTATCTGAATAAAGACAGGCTGATGATAACTGGTGGAACTTTCAGTTAGACTCAGCAGCGTTGACTGACTGACCCGCAGCAGCTCTGCAGGACTTGATCGCTGTTCCTTTGGCGATGACGATCATTGATGTCATTGATTTTTTTTTTTTCATACTCATTTCAGTGTCCTGTAGACACCTCCTTCATGCAGCATTTGACCAGATTTACTGTCCGTGACTTCATTTGTGCAACTAATTTGCAGAGAAATTTCTTCATTACGAGCAGCCAGCGATTCCTCGATTTTGTCGTTGTTCCAGGTGTCTGTCACCCCTCTTCCCAATTTGCCAGCGTTCCTGAATGAATGCTCTGCTGCATCGTGGTGCTTATTTTTCTAAAGCACATCTAAATTTCTAAATTTCTGTACGATCCAGTCACAGCGCGGCTTAAAGGATATACCTTTCAGGATCTCTCTGAAAGGCATCTATACATCTTTATCTGGCGTACAGAATCGGCACGGCTGCCAAGATGGACTGAAAACCTTCCCAAAGACAGCTAAGCATGTAAATGCGCCTTAAGTTGTCAGGTCCTGATCTTCCACCAGGTCTGCTAAACATACCTCTCAAGTTTTGGATTTGAAAATAAGCGAGCAGTATCCCTTACATTTTTGGTATACAGAAAAGCTAAGATCACAGCTACACTACTTCCTGAACTTCAGCCAGCTCTTTTGTTTCCTGTGTGCCATTATTGGACAAACTGATCAATCCAGGTGTGTCTGACCTCACAGCAATGGTCAGACACACCTGGATTGATCAGTTTATCAATTAATGGCACACAGGAAACAAAGCAGCTGGCTGAAGTTCAGGAAGTAGTGCTGCTGTGCATAAAGCCACATTAACATAATGTGAACATTCATTATAGTCTAAATGAAAACACAAAAAGGGGTATATATGAAGAGTAATTATTTGAAGGGATTTGCATATTTTTTGTTCATTTAAGATTGCTTTTATTTACATTTACATTTGATTTTCATTCCACACATTGTTTTCATTTCATATTGCTCTTCTTTTACAGTTTTTCATCTCATTTCACGTGACTTTTCTTTACTCTTTTAATGACTTGTTGTACTCATTTGTTGCATTCTTTATGTCTGTTTTGGAAGGAGCGTATTTGTGGACTGGTCCAGAGTAGTTTATTTTACGTGAGAGAAGAGCGCAAACAGTTCTGTTGTCCAACGACATCCTATTCTCTGTAACAATCGTTTTTTTTTCTTCTCGCGCTGTCACTCATCGGATGTCACACACTAACCTCGCGACATCTACCACCAACAGTAGCTGTAGTAGCTACTGCTGTGGCAGTTATCGCGAGGCAAGTGACAGATCTCAGATTGGGAATGGTTTTTTTTTTTTGTTCTTTTTTTTTTTTTACTCCGCCCGATGCGGTATTATTATTTTTTAATAACGAAGGTTAAAATATGGGAGATTTCGGGAAAAATACTAATACGGGAGGACGGCGGGAGAGAAGAGTAAAATACGGGACTTTCCTGGCCAAAACGGGATGCTTGACAGGTATGCTCCTAAAGCCACTGTTAAGGGATAGTGGGTAGCGGGAGGGGCGCTATCTTACCTGCGCCACCCATTACATTATGCATAGGAGTGGTTAGGGCGTTCCACCTGTTAAACCAATCAGTGCCTCAGTAGCCATTGCCTTTCAGAGGCAGAAGATTGCATTAAACCTGCAATTTGCGGGTAGCGGCTCGTGGGAAGTGTACGATCGGGGCCTCAGTGTTTTGACAAAGCGGTTGCTGTGTAGTCAGAAGGATACTTACCGTCAGCATCGCAAACATGCACTGGCAGACGTTGAACGCGTGTCTCCAGTTATGGTAGAGAACCATTCTGTAGTTTTTTCTGACAGTCAGCAGCCATCTGCATAATGTCTGGAAGGCAAGTTGAGCAGAGAGAGAGAGAGATGAGCACGACAGCATTCAGGGCAAACTCGAAGGAAAGAATGTGGGAAAAGTCGGTGGTCTCACCTCGTAGTCGATCTTAAATTTTTGCACCATCCCCAACTCCATGAACATCCTCAGGGCTGCCGTTACCATGGCGTCAACGTCGAGGGAGAAATCATCAAAGGAGAGTTTATCGATGCCCAGCTCGCAGACCAGAGGAATGTTCGCGGCCTGTTTAATTGTGGAAAAACAGAGGAGGAATGAGAGCATGAGCCCCAGAGTAGAGGAGGACAGGGGGGTCAGCGGAAGCCGGACCATTTTCAGATGATATATGAAAATATGAAGACGTGTTAATTAAGACTCTGAGGCCTCGTTTGGAGAGGTTTGAGATTAATGAGGGAGCTTACTGAAGGATTTCACTGTTGTTTACTTTCAGAACTCATCGACAAATGTAGTTGTGCAACAGGAATCAACATTTTTTTTTCTCTGTTATTAAAATAAAAGCAAAAACAAGATTCCAATTAACAATATTCATACTGAGGCACATCTACTATCTTTAATGAGCACAGCCTGAGCTGGAAACATCCTTCCTGCCTCATGTCAGCATTTGTAAAATGACCACTTTCGAGCTTTCGAACCTGCTTTTTATCCTTGTAAAGCGCTCTCGCCCATCTGTGCTACAGTTTCGCTGCAGCTGCGTCTGTCTCCATCTCTTCCAGCCACCAGAGCCCGACGTCCCCCCCGCCCCCCGCTAACGTTTGCCTGTCAGGTCAGCAGGTATTCTCCATCTCTTAATTTACAGCCCCGGGTGACAAAATGTCAGGCAGGTTCCTCACTCACGGGCCAGAGCGCTCGATAAAGCTCCATATGTAGAGCAGTTATGAAAGAGGATGGAGGTGGGGCGGGAAGGAGGGAAGCGGTGCGTTGTGCTGAATGAGGGAGCTGAAAGATCACACGAGCTCACCAGAGAGCAGGAATCTTACTACGCTGTGATGGCCACAGGGGAAAATCCTGCACATGAAAGTGCAGGAAAATGGGTCATGTCTATATTTCAGAAATGTCATGCCAATTAAAAATGCAGATATCTCCTTTTTTTTTTTTAATCTTTATGTATAATGCATTAAGAGTGATTGCTTATTGATTGAGGTAATCTATTTCATGTGGTACAATCAATTTGTTTTCACCAGGGAATGTTTGACCCACATTTAAGATAATAAATACATCCAGAAGAGCAGTTGATTTAGATCTGTTTCCCTTAGACCCTTCGTTTTCCATTAAAATTACCAATTAACTGTGATTTCAGTTTTAAATTATATTGTAATTAAATATAGAGTACACATACAGGACGTAACCTTTAGGTGAAAAATAACTAGGCATAACATCATTTTTTACTCTCCTTGCATCTCACCAATTAAAATTCTAGGCTGTGATGCAATTATAACATCTATTTAATGTTAATCTCTGAGTATGTTTTCGCCGAACTGACCATATAGACATGTTTTTAAGCACGTTTTAAATCTTTAAAAGTGGATCATGGATGTCATTTCAGGTTTTCATCAAAACAGCGCTGTTTTTAGTGGCCATGAGGGGCATAAACACGCCGTCTTCGAGGTGTTTGTTGGAACTGTCATGGATGCAAAATACATGACACAAGCAACAAAGATGCAGAGCTTCTCCTCTACTGTGTCATTTATCAGCTGGTTTGACTGTAGTTTCAGCCAGGACCACTTAAACTGAAAACTTGGAGCATAGTTAGAGGTATACCCTTTAAACTGAGTCCTGACTGACTGACCTAAATTGTTCTTTGTTCCTTCTAATCTTTTGTCTGAATGGATTTCAGTTCTGCTTCCTTGTTTCTAAGCTTGTGATGAGCATGAGCATGAGGCTGCTTTACCTTCAGCACTCAGACTGAAATGTGCTTTATTGTGTCCTTACCTACGCTCTAAAAACGTAAAGATAAGATAAGATAAGATAAGATGCTCGCATGTCCAGTGATCCCGGATGACACGTGATCATAGTGTCTTTCATGTAGCTGAGGCGCTGAGCTACAGATCACTTTTGTTTTTAAAATCCACGTTTTAACGGACACACATTAGCGTGGACGTCAACTTAGTTAAACTTATTATTAGATTTGCACTCTACAAGGAATGTGTTTTGCATCACCCCCGCATCTCCTTTTTCCTCTGAATGTGACAGATGACTGACAGCTGTCAAATCTTGCCAGCGTCCAGTTTACAAACTAACGGCTATGAGGGCGTCTACTTCTCTCTTGGGGTCCACAAATCATCAAGACAAGTGTTTACGCTTTTTTTTTTTTTTTTGCAAACAAAATTCCAATTCACCTGATCCATAGTGCAAATCTTTTCTTCCACTAATAATAAAGTTTCAGTTTGAGGTGATTGCTACAGAACTGAGCTTCCAGGTTCAGGCTAACCCACGAGTCCAGCTTAAGCAGAGCAGCGGAGTTTAAGTAATCATATAATTCAGATTCAGACAGCAAACATCTTAAAGCACAACTCGCTGTCAGTCCATCGTTTTATTAACATTTCACCAAAAATAATAATTCCTGCTGGCACTCTTCCTTTTTTTTACATTTGTTTAAAATGACTTCCAAGAAAAGCTTGAGTACAAGTTCACTGAGGATGTTTTCTCTCGTTCTGTGTCTGTTCTTCCGTGGTGAAATTGGGTGATAGCTGCGGGTCTATTTGTGCTCGCTTCACCTCTGCCCCCCCCCCCCCCCCCCCCCCCCCCCCCGCCCCGAACTGTCAGAACAACACTATCACCAATTTCCACATCACTGCTCTTAGCCAAAGATCTACTTGCCTGCTCTGAACCAATCAGCCCTATTTCCTTAAATTTCACCTGTTATTCTGTCATTCTGCCTTTTAGACCATCTTTCATGATTCAACCTTCCTCCTCCTCCTTCTCATCCCCTCTTCATCGGTGCTCTCCAGGGTGTCTTAACCTTCTCATGATTTCGGCACCAGCAGGTTTTAAACTCTAGACGCTTCAGTTCTCCTCTGCCATCTTCACCCGGGAGTCACTGGGGTCCAACTGCTGAGAAAATAATTTGTCACACGTGCACACACCCCTGTGACAGCTGCGCCTCTGCACCACAAACACCAGCCGAAATACAGGAAATAAACACTGAACTCCAGGTGAAAATTATTCAATGCTGGTGAAATTTTCTGGCCGTGCAGCACGATATTTGTACTTGACAAGTTTAGATGCGGTAGGTGTTTGAAGGGTTTAAAACAAGTAGAGGGGAGAAAGCTGAATTATATATCAATTCACTTAAAGACAGACGTGCTACAAATAAAAGTCGGTCCAGGAAGAAAAGAAAACCTCATAAATTAATGGATATTTCTTAGTATTAGCAGAGTAGAGAAAGAGATAAATAAAAGCTGGAACTCTGTTGTTGCTTGTTTAAACAGTAAATTATTAAATCTGAGATTTCCTGGCTAATTAAGGCGTGAAGGTCATACTCATGTTAGATTTAAGAGTGTACCATGGACCCAGGAAGTACAATTACATTTAAAACAGGAGAAATAATCTCATATTTCCAGATGTGAGACTCTAAATCTTGGCACGACCACAACACGTCGCAGCGTGAGACCCTGAAAAGAATTAAGCTAGTAAAAAAAAATGGATGGAGAGATGGACGCACATGTGTTTCACAATGTTTTGCTCCACGTGATCTCTCCTTCTTGAACTCATCACATAGAGTTCAGTCCTTCTTTGTTATCTCTCTAATCTTTGGTTTCTTCCACAGATTCTGAACAAGATCTGGGTCTCGACCGGCTCAGGCTTCCCTCAAAACTTTGTTTTTATATGTTAACTGTTCTCTGAGTACCTCTGCTTGGATGATCACACTCTTACTGCACTTTTTTTTTTAGTTTATTAGAGCTACTAGTAGGGGACAGTTGTTGCTGTGATAATGTAAATAAGGACTAAGATATACCTTGCTAGTACCGGGTTGGACCCCCTTTTGCCTTGAGAACTGCCTTAATCCTTCGTGTCATAGATTCAACAAGGTACTGGAAACATTCCTCAGAGAGTTTGGTCCATATTGACATGACAGCATCACACAGTTGCTGCAGATTTGTCGGCTGTACATACATCCATGATGAGAATCTCTCGTTCCACCACATCCCAACGCTGCTCTATTGGACTGAGATCTGGTGACTGTGGAGACCATTTGAGTCCAGTGAACTCATTGTCATGTTCAAGAAACCAGTCTGAGATGATTCATCGCTTTATGACATGGACGCGTTATCCTGCTGGAAGTATCCATCAGAAGATGGTCCACTGTGGTCATAAAGGGATGGACATGGTCACCAACAATACTCAGGTTGGCTGTGGTGTTGACACAGTGCTCAGTTGGTACTAATGGGCCCAAAGTGTGCTAGGCAAATATCCCTCCATAACCATTACACCACCACCAGCAGCCTGAACCGTTGATACAAGCCAGGATGGATCCATGCTTTCATGTTGTTGACGCCTAATTCTGACCATCCGAATGTTGGCAGCAGAAATCCTAGACTCGTCAGACCAGACAACGTTTTTCCAATCTTCTACTGTCCAGTTTTGGTGAGTCTGTGTGAATTGTAGCCTTCAGTTTCCTGTTCTTAGCTGACAGGCAGTGACTCCTGGTGTGGTCTTCTGCTGCTGTAGCCCATCCTCCTCAAGGTTCGACGTGTTGTGTATTCAGAGATGCCTTGGTTGTAACGAGTGGTTATTTGAGGTACAGGTGCCTTTTTATCAGCTTGAACCAGTCTGGTCATTCCCCTCTGACCTCTGGCATCAACAAGGCATTTGCGCCCACAGAACTGCCGCTCACTAAAAAATCCCAGTATCCCAGATTCAGCAAACTCGGCATGCCACCAATTAACCTGACATGCATGTCTTTGGACTGTGGGAGGAAGCCGGAGTACCCGGAGGAAACCCATACAAGCATGGGGAGAACATGCAAACTCCACACAGAAAGGCCCCCTTGCTGAGGTTTGAACCAGGAACCTTCTTGCTGTGAACTAAGAACAAGCTATGTCTTGAGGTGGGATTTGTCAACTTGTCTAGCGCTCGGTCAGAAAAAAAAAAAAAGAAAGAGAAGAAAAAAACCTCCCACAACAGTAACTGCTGAGAGCTCGGCTTACGCACACATAATAAGAAAAGTAAATATCTGTTACCTTGAATTTGTCAACTTCTGTCTTGGAGCAAGTGGCATGGTAAGACAAGACCTGCGAAAATAACGACAGCATCAGTCAATCTTTTAATACTCTTCACATCAGTTAAAAAAAAAAAAAAAAAAAGAGAGGCACAGCTGAAAATATTACACAGCAGCGCCGCTGCAGCCGAGTGGAAGTCCCAGATGAAGAAGTCAGCGCACTTACATGTGGAGCAGTTGGAGCAACAATGTCAACACCGATTCCATCGGCATGTTCCTCTCATTCCCTGTGAGAAATACCTTGCACGGAGTTGCAGTTGCTTATTTGATCACGAATGCTCATATTTATTCAGGGATGCCAGAAGCGGTGCATACGCGCATTATTTCATTCTCCTCCTCACAATTTAATGCCCCCTCATTCTCTACCTATCTATTCTCTGCTGTTCCTGCTTTGAAACGCTGGTGTTAACTACTACAATGCCCCCGAAAGCTCCACTGTAACCTAAGGACATACTGTAAAGGCTGACTGGGGCTGAATGGATACATACTGCAGGGCAGATGAGGGATTGCTTTTCAGTGGCTCTCATTAATTTTCAATAAAACCTTTGTGAGAAGGTTATCTGCAAAGAGGGATCAGCACTTTTTTTCATGCGTACATTCTCGTGGAAATATGAGACTAAAAAAAGAAACCAAGTACAAATACTCCCTGAGAGAGACAAAGTGAGAAGAGGCTTTTGTACTTTCAGTGTAGCAGCTGCTGTTACCTGTGAATTCTGGGTAAATGTGTCACCCTTGAGCATATGTTGACTATAAAGGAAAGTTATGGATCTGAAGAATAAACAGGATGGCATGTTTGGCTCAGAATGATCTGAGGGACAGAGAGAAGCTAACGACGTTTTGAGTCTGTTTGCATACTGGTGCTTTTGTGAATGAAAGCAGGGGAGCGAGCTGTTGTATCCTTACGTCCAAAGCCACAGACTGCTTGGCCCAAGATTTTTTCACCTGGTCGTACATGATGGTGTTGTTGATGCCCAGTCCACAAAAGATCACAAACGCCTAAAAAAAAAAAAAAAAGACAATTTTAGACAATATTTAGAAATCTGAGGTCTTTAAAAAAAAAAATATCCGCAGGATATTTTCTGCAGAAGAGAACCTAGAATAAGTGCCAAACCTCGAAGAGGCGCTGATCTGCATCATCAAAGGGTTTCCCATCGAGCCTGTTCAGCACTTGAGCGACACCTGCGACGAAAAAAAAAAAATCAGTTTATCTAGAAGATGAAGCGTAATCACGATGCCCGCAGCTCCTTACTGGTACGTGCACACAAAAGGAAGCGTGCTATCAGAATCAGAATCAACTTTATTCGCCGGGTTTGTGCCAACGAATGAGGAATTCGATTCAGGCAGACTTTGCCTCTCAAGGTTTAGTAAATAAAAGGTGGAGTGTTAAAAGAAAACGTGTGCATAACATGCACTATGTGATCTTTTTTTTTTTCAGAAGCTGACTACCTCCTGAGGTCTCAATAAAATATTCATGACAGGCTTTTATCAAAATCACACATAGACGGAGTACGAAAGCTCCCTTTTCATCCCTGTCTCTTCAGCTTTCTTCATAACAAGTGGTTTTCGGGGGGGGGGGGGGGGTCCACCTCCTTCTTCTGCAGGTAGTTCCTCCTTTGAAACCAGCGTTAAAGCTTCGTGCTCCTTTCTTCCCAGGTACAGCAAATGCAACATGGTGCATCTTTGGCTGCAGATAGAGGTCTATCTAACAACCCGACTACCCAAAAACCCAAGGTTCTGACCCGACCCGAATTCGGGTCTTGGGTCCATTCAAAAGACATGACTCCGGCTTCGAGTCAGAATCGGTACAGTTAGTCTCGGGTCCTGGTCGATCCTCCCTGACAGGCTGGGTCCACATTTACTCGAGAGAAGTAAAGATTTTGGCGGTGGCAGCCAATGTCAGGACTCGGGGCAATTAAATGATTATTAATTAACGTGGTGTTTGTCATTAAACCATCGTGTTGCCGTAGCGTGTTATTAGCAGTTTGCCCCGGCAGCTCTGAAGCACAACGGATCGCCAATCATGATGACAACGTTGACAACCGAGAACATATTCACGACACATCCTGTCCGGTGTAGGCTATTAGCGTTAGCAGTTGCTACCAATAGCATCTGTATCCACAAAGAAAATAACGATGTGGATTTATTGTTGTTTACATCACGTAGCCTATGTAGCAACTGAACCGGTAGAAGACAACTTTAGGTAAGAAAATCAAGTTTTATTCAACGCTAGACAACTTTTAACATGAGCAACTATGGGCTGTATTGTCTCGGTTCTATTCGGGTAACTCGGTTCGGTTCGTTCGGAAACTAAAGACTCGGGTCGGGTTGGTTCCGGGTCCAAATATTGCGGGTCCATTCGGGTTCATGCCCGGACTTATGATAATAACTCAGGTCAGGTCAGTTTCGGGTCGAATTTTCATGGGTTCATTCGGGTTCGGGTCCATGAAAGTGGACCCGTGAAGACCTCTAGCTGCAGATACAGATGGGGCGGCTGGATCATACTTTTGTCATCTGGATCTGTTGATATCCCTGAATGGAAAATGTTGGGAATCAAGCCGACCCAAATGAGTTTAAAACGAGTCTGAACGAGCAGTTTTAATTTTCATAGTATGTCTCCTTTAAAACACGGGCACTATTAATGAAGGTTCAAGCAGGGACGCAAAGTTGTTTAATTAGACTCACTTACAACAGTGAGCAAAAATTAAAAAAAAAAAAGAAAGCAGTTCCGGTGAAACTGTCATCTTTGGCGGAACATTGTCGTCACCAACGCCGCCGTGGGACTGAAGCTGTTTTATTTCACACCTGTCTTCCCCGTTTCGATTTCTTCTCTTTAATTAAAAGCATAAACATTTAATTGGTAGAGAGTGACTTAAATTGTCACGGAGGAACTTTGCTAAAACGTAATTACGTTGCTCCTCTGGCCTCCGTCCTGCGAGGGGAGTCTGCAGGGTTTCGGGGAGCCGACAGCCTCGGCTCCTGCCTCCTTCTCCTCTCCGGTACGTCGCTGCTCTGCGCTCCCACCAGACTCAGCCAGTTAAGTCCACTTCCCTTGTCCTTTTCCAGTGGACAGGAGTTTGACCCGAGCAGCTCGCCACCTTCATTTATCTTTGTGTGCAGCTAGACCTGATGGATACAAGCTGACTCTGAGAGCAGCAGGACCTGGGTTTCACCTGTAACTGTGAAGTTGTGAGGCTTTCTCTGTGTTTTGTTTGATACTTCTCTGTTTGTACCTTGTTTTTCTAAGTTTTTTCTTCAACAGTCCCAGTCTTGTTTTCTGTTTAAGCCACTAGTTATATATACAGTTAATTAGCACAAGAAAACAACCAGTTGGCTTTTCCTCTTTTTTTAAATGAAAAATAATTCATTCTTTCGTAATAACTTTCTGGAAGGTTGTTTGATCTCTGAGCTGCCAAGATTTCATTTTAATTTCAATTTATCAGGAAAAATAAATTACCAAAAGCAGCCAAAAACAACTTTGTTTACTGATTGATGCTGATTTTAAAATGCTGTTGATTGATTCTCAAATGTCCTGTTGCTCCTTTTTCATTCAGCGTGTAATTTGTGATGAACTGCAAAAAGCTTTGAACTTAGTGTTCACCGCATTCTTTAAAATACATATTTTAAAAAAACAACAACATAATGTTACAATAGTTTCCAGCTTCTGTGAAAGCTTTTACACAGATGATCGATAGTGTTGTGCGACTGCACAATGCAGTTTATTCACTGGGGGCGAACCGAGGAGGGGGTGTCAAATTTTGCTTAGAGCTTCACAAAACCAGACCTGAGCCGCAACCAGCTCAGCACCACGTTAACCCACGAGGATTTATCTCAAATAACGAAGCTGGGCTCAAAGTCGTCTTCTTGCAGTGGCCGTTTGTCTTAACAGGACGCACAGTAGCGGCACATGGTCTATTTGCTCAGATGTTCCTTGTTAAACGATAAATCAAAGCTACTTACTAACTTTTTACTTACTTTTTATAAAATTCAGCGGTGAATGTTCTGGTGTAATTCAACCAACACAGCGACTTTGAGGCAGGTCAAATGTTCAGTAAATAAGCAACACTTATCCGCAGGTGACGCATATCCTCACTCCACAAATGTTTTACAAATGTTTTGACAAGTCTGTCATTAAAATCAACTTGTTGTTAGAAACTTTTCCCTACTTTCCTCAGAAATTTAAGAAGAACCAAAGGAAAATCTGCTTTCTATTCAGATTTTACAGCTAGTGTAACTATAATTTTCATTGTAATCTTTCGTCATGATTACAAGAAATAATGAGGTTTACTTCCTTTTTTGTAGTTCAAACACAACTATTGCAATTCACTGACTGTCTGTAAACTTACAAAATCCTCTGCCTGAGCTGCTCTTCTGTTCTGTTCCTTTCATTCAAGGATCAACAGAAGAAGCTCTTGTTCTTTTCAGGTGATTCTGGGGATTTTAAGGAACTCCTATTATCATATCCCTTACAAATCTGAAGTTTTATATGCTGCAGGGCCGGCTCTAGCCTGGGTCGAGGCCCTGTTAGGCTAACAAAGTATTGAATTTAAAATCATCCGGCTAGAGGAGAAGCGATGTAATCAGGTGTTTAATTAGCCGCCACCGAGTCTCTGTTGGTGTGGTTGAACACGCCGTGGAATTTAGTGCGTTAGCAGCAGACTCGGGCCGAGATAATGAGGCTCTCCATGACATTTTTCTACACAGTTAGAATGAGCAAATTAAGGCTGAGCTAGCCATACGTGATGAGCCTCAATCTGTCCAAGCATTAATATCCCTGGCAATAAAAACAGACACAAGACTCCAAGAAAGATGGAGAGAGGAACTTGTTCCTACTCTCAAAGGCCTGAAAACCAAAGCCAAAGATTCAGAAGCTGAATCAGATTTGTTTGACAAAGAAGTGACATTGCAAGCTGGTGCTCCATCTTTGCTTTTAAATTCCCACATCAGCCCTTTAAAGGGCCATCTGCAACCCAAGTAACCGCTCCAGTTAAACTGACATGTTGTCGGTGTTTCCCTGTACCATCACACCTGTTTCAAATGAACAGCTTTCAAAGACTGCAACAAGTCCAACATTCATTACCGCTGACAGACTCAGCCGCTGAAACCCTGCCAGGATCTACCGTCTTCTTTTGGGTCCGGTCCCCAGTGCTGGTTTTACCTTATAGTTCGCAATGATTTCATATAGCACCCTCTGAAATTATTATTGCAGGTTTTTCATTTTATTTTTTTGGGGGAAAAAACATTTTAAATTGAAATTTGCCACTGAACATCACATATTTCTGTGCTATAACGGAGGTTAGTTTAAAAGAGTCAGCGAGAATCTCATCAGGTGAGACAAAGACATTACTTCTCTCAGCCGGTGTATCCTTGACTTGAGAATTTCATCTCTGCTGCTTTGTTTGCGTAATGATTTTTCACTCAACATCCTCAGGTGCCACCCACACGCTGCAATTTTTTTTTTCTCCCCTCATTCTTGCCGCTCTTCCTCTTTCCCTCTCCCCTGCCTGAGAAGTGCACTTACACCTACGCAGAGACGCACCCAAGACTGAACCAAACTTCTGCAGCAGATATGCTGATCACCTGAGTGACTTCCTGCATCGGGTCTCGGCAGACCAAGAGGAGCAGCTGTCATTGCTTTTCAGTGCGGCACCAAAAACTGACAGGAGGTCAGTGATTTATCAGCGTCTGGGTGGCTGATTCACAAATACAAAGCACTCCAGCAGAAGAAGGGAAACTCCACCTCCAGTCGTGGAGCGATGGTGCAGCACAGCGTGGATCTATTTCATCACGGATATGCAGTCTCAGCTGAACAAATGCACAGGCGCTCCCCTCTCCCCTGCTGTTATATCGTTACATGGTGTTAGTTCCAAATTTATAACTATGCCATGAATACATGAAGCCGGAATTACGCGGGCTGCTTTCATGTTTGATTGCGACTCTAGATGTGACATTATCACTCAAATAACAGTCTCCAACTGCCTGAGCACTCAGCTTATCCATCTCTGCAAAAAGGAGATTGCTGGAATGAAACTGAAACGGTTACAGCTGCATATTAACATTATTTTCAGAGCAGCATGTCTCTGTTATCTTTACAGCAACTTCTTTCAGCTTTTCTCTTTGCATCAGTCACCACCTTGTCCATCCGTTTTAAATCGGATGCCCTTCCTGATACAAGCTCCTCATTCATCCGGGCTTGAGACTGATGCTATGAGCAATGTGGGCAATGCAGGGTTCGGTGAAAAGACATTGTTTTCCTGGTTAAACACCCAAGAGTCATGATGCATTGGTTCTTCCACTAAGTTACATATGCAGGGTTTTACAAACGATACCCTTTCAGGATCATCACATCTCAGTGAAAGAAAAAAAAAAAAGCTCCATTTGTGGACTTACCAATGATTTGGTGGCTGCAGTTCCATATGGGAACACAAAGCACGGATCGGATGTGGAAGTCAGAGAACTGGTCCGCCTACAAACAGTGGGAGAGCAAACACTGTAAAGGATCATAATCACACTGTTTAAAAAAAAACCAACAACATACATATGCATGTAATAATGCATATACTTCAACAGTCAGTTTTGATCATAAGTAAAATAACTGAACATGTTAACCTAATCTCGGACAGAGAAACGTAGGAACCGCAGGGTGCAGTATGCAGCAACTGGCCATCTCCACACATTTCAGAGATGGGCTGCTCGTAACTGCTCTGCCCAGCCAAGCGGCAGTGCTTATGTTATAAGTGAGTGCACACTTTGAGATTTTCTGCCACTGTGACTTAAGGTTGACTATGTCAAACTCATGCAGCTGTAGGCGTGGACTGCTGGGATTGTGTTGAGATCCGTGCAGCATCAGCGCCTGCTGCTGCTGCTGCTGATGATGCTGCTTGCCGCTTTAAGAGGGCCTTTATCCGACGCAGACAAACTGACAGCTGACAGCCACGTGGTGCCAAAAAAACTGAGGACAACCTCACGAGAAACTTGGCTTCAAATAAAAGTCCCGGGGCCAGATGAATGAACAAAAACGAACATTTTCACCACATATTCATTATAATAGAAGGATTTGCGATGGTAATGTGGCCATCCAGCATCCTTGTGTAGACTTGAGCAGCTGATATATGATGAAGCGGAAATAGAAAACAAGGCAATTAAGTGAGTAAATCAACAAAACAGCTAATCTAACTATAACAGTTTTGTAGTATTTTTTTTCCTCATTTTTTTTTTAATCAATATTTTTGAAATAGTCGTATTTAATTCATTCAAATTTTCTTGCAAAAAATGATTTTGGTGTTTTGGTCGCCTGATTGGCACCTGATTGTCAACACCTGAGGACAATAGAAGCTCAAAAGAGGAGTCAGTAGCAACAGAAAAAAAAAGCTCTTTGTCAAAGGCAGAGAAGATCTGGCAGATCTCAGCAAAACTGAGACATTTTGCCATTTTATAGAAAATGTTAACTCATTTTGACTTTGATGGCAGCAGCACATCTCAGAAAAGTTGAAACAGGGTCAACAACACGCTGGAAAAGTAACTGGTGCAAATCAGAAACGAATGGAGGAGCATTTGACAGCTGATCTGGTTTGTTGGCAGCAGGTCAGGAACACAACTGGGTATAAAGGAGCATTTCAGAGCCTCTCTGATGTAAAGATGTTCACCAATCTGTGACTGCATGTATAAACTCTGGAACAATTCAGAAAAACTGCAAAGACTTTGAAGATCCCACCATCTTCAGTAGATAACATCATCGAAAGTTTAAGAGAATCGGGAAGAACATCTGAGCTCAACGGTCAAGGCCGAAGGTCAAAACTGGATGCTCATAATCTTCAGGCCCTCAGGGATGAAAAACAGGCCTGACTCTCTACTGGACGTCACTGCATGGACTCAGGAACACTTCCAGAAATCCATTTATCATTTCCATTTTCTTCACGATTCCATTTCTTCTTCACTTTCTAACGTCTCAGCTTCCCAGTTTCTCCTCTGCTGTTTCTTTTAATGTGAAAATGTAAGCAACGGCGGGGCGAATAATGTTTTTCATTCATAAATTACAAATTAGAGGAGGGCCCGCATTAATTCATGGTGAGAAATGGTCAAACCAGACTCCTGCACGTGCTTGAAAAGACGTCTTCTGCATTTGCAAGCACACAGTTTTAGTGATGAGACTACAGTCTGGCCCCTGAAGTAATTGTGATAAAACCAGATAATCTGAATATCTGCACATCGACATGACTGTGTGAATTCCAGCGTTGTACCTCCGCATCAAAGCGAGGGTCCTGATAGGCGTCGCTGATGTTCACGGGCAGTCCTGTGGAGGCCACCAGCTCTGCAATGCTGTTGTTGATGAGCCAGTCTGAGTAGGACGATTTCTCCATGCTGTCTTTGAAACTAAGGTCAGAAAATAATTCAAGATCATTCAAGAGACACAATGAAAGAGCGGCGCAGCACCAAACTCTCCTTTGTTCAGAAGATGTTTGGTTCTCAAAGAACATTTTTTTAATATTCTCCTTTGGCAGGTGGGATGTGGAATCACAAAAACCGTCATTTTTATTTCATTCAAGGAAAAAAACGAACAAAGAAAAGAAAAAAAGTTTTAAAACTGAATTTTTATTCCTCCCTGAAGTGCAGGTTTTCAAAGACTGCTCTTACTTCTCCTCTTTTAGACGAACTTAGATTTCATGAACTTCATGAACAGAGGTCAGCAAATTTCTTCTGCAGCTAATGAAGGAATTAAAAATTAACTGTCTGGTCGTATTCCTCACTGCCAAAACACCTCCAAACTTTGCTCAAAAAATTACACACTCTTTTCAAAATCAAGATGGAAAAACACATCATCCTGGATCGTGCTGATCTGGTGGTGGGTCTCTTCTCGTTTCCCCGCTCAGTCGTTCAGCAGCATTATTGCTCCTGCGAGAGTTATTGTGGAATTTTGGGCACGTTAGCAAACCTACAGTTGGCTCACCTTTTGGCACCAAATGTATTTATTTGATCAAACGCAGCTCGTCCTCCCACCTGTTACTCAGACGTGAACCTTCAGGTCCACTGATGTCATGACTGAGATCTTCCTCGACCTGCAGTTTCAGCACGGAGCGAAACTCTCCCCACGTTATGAGTTCAGTTCAAAGCCACATGAAGACCAGTTTAAAAACTGTCGCTGTATTTCAACTTTAGTGCCTCTTGTGTTATGATGTATTTTTTTAATTACTGTTGCCGTCGTCACCACTGCCGTAAAGTGACCCCGTCGATAATGGCAAGTTCTTCAAGGAGAGGTGGGCAGGGCGGCTAATTGTCTTCCTTTTAGCGTCGTTTTCATCCATAAACATCCCTACACGATGCTGAGCCTCTCTATCTCCACTGAGACAAGCCAAGCAGGAGAGAGAAGCAAAAACCTAAATAAGTGGGTCTCTGCACATTTTCTGTACATCAAACGGTCAGTTTCTGTACTTGTCTTTGATGGACACCTTACAGGTTCATAAAAGGCCGACTGCAGGATTACTCTTTCCTAAGAAAAGACGAGTCGAAATGGAAAGAAAACAGCAGAGTTGAGTTTAACATCAAAGCGTAATACATACCTGCTTTCAGTGTCTGCGCTACACTTCGGGGACAGAAGCTCAAACGACTTTGTGAACTTCACCACCTGAAACACGCGGTAAAGGAGAAAATCACTGAAGCTCAAGGAGGTGAACAATATCAACTGAAACATGTTTGAGGCAGATAGAAAGAGAAGGCTCGCCCATGTCCGAAGTGAACTGACAGATATAAACACAGCAGGACGGCAGAGAGAGAAAAACAGTACCGGTGACTCAATGTCCTCCAGCAATTGAACGGAGCACCGCTCGCACTTAAGGAGCGTCTGGGCACGGTGCATGATCTTCCTGACAATCTTCTCCAGATCGGTCTGTTCTTCAAAAAGGTCATTGACGACCTCTAAGAGTGCCTAAACACGGGAGACAGAGAAAGACACCATTGGCATCGTTCCCAATAATCTGAAGCACATGCTCCTGCAGAACCTGCCGGATGAGAAACCCGTCGGCAGGTAAGAGTGAGGACACTAAATAAAGATGTTTTGCTTCGCTCAGCTGCTGCAACCAGATTATTATCATTATCCTTAAACCATAAACCAAGCGGATGATATAACGTGATTACCTTTCCCCAGTAAAAGTAAATTAGGCCCTTCATCTGAGGCAGTACCGATCCAATTTAATGTGCAGGCGCATAAAACTCATACGGTGTAAAGGGAGCTCTCCTCATTTTTCTCCTCTGCTCACTGAACTGTGCTCTCATTACGTTCTCTTCCATCACAGATCAATGTGTGACATGAATTAGTGCATCTCTTAACATTCCCGGGGAGGTTTGGATCATGGAGCAGGATAACCCCCCCACCCCCCCACAGACCCAGGGAAAATGCCCATGCAGGGCTGCATGATGCTCTGTAATTCCCAATGCAGCGGCAGCAAGTGGGCTGCTGCTGATCGATACTGAGCCTCCATGTCAGCACTGGGGGAGGAAGTAAAGCTGATCCTGGGGATATGGTGGGGGGGGTGGGGGTATTTTTTTTCTTGCTGGTTAATGTGGCTCTTACCCGACTCCTGTCGTACTCCTTCCTCGAGGCAGCAAAGAGCTGAGCGTTGGAGATTCGCAATGCCACAGAAGGGCAGGTACATCTGCAGCACCTACGGACACGTAGAACACACCGTAAACATGCTGACATGTTGTAGCTGCGGGCATGAAATGCTTGATGAAAAAAACAATACATGTAACTGCTCACTTTGACAGGTCTTTTTTTTTCTCACATATTTTTCAAAATAAAAGTGAGAAGACTTCGAAATGTTTCAGATATTGCAACACATTTTGGTTGCAAAAATTAGAGATAACTTATTCTCATTCATGAAAGTGAGCCTCACTGTCTAAAATTTATTAATTTATTTAGTGAATTCACTTTTTTTTAAAAAGGCCTAGAATCCATTGATCTTATTCAGGGAAGGAAAAAAAATATTTAACGGCATCACATATAGCAAAATTTGGAACTGTGTCACCATCTTTACTGCACGTGACTGCAAATGTGGATTGTTTTATGCAAGTGGAACGTGCAATGGATGTTGCACATTGAGAAACAGTTACTTTTTTTTTATTCAATTGGTTTGCATGGTTTTAGGGAGCATTAACTGAACATGTTACCTTGATTATGATTAATGAGTGGTTATTTTTAGTATAGTATATAGTAAATTCTTAAAGTCTCAGGAGTCGAGCTGCATTTCCGTGTTCTTCTTCACTGTTGACTCATAACGTGGAAACGGATGGAAAACCATTGGAAGAGGAGAGGAAGAAGTGGATGCTGCCGTCTGCCACTGAGGCAACTGTGATGTGAATGTGCAGACTGAATCCTGCGTGAGAACAATTACCCAACAATGCAGCCTTATCTGAAAGACGCTCAGCCAACATAACGTGGAATCAATAGGGCTGGAGCTGTGTGCTTGTTCCTCTGCCGCTTTGTTTAGTTATCTATCTTTAGCATCTAGCTGCGGTGTAAACAATAAAATCAACACAACAAACCCATTAATATTTACCAGCCTTCAGCGTGACCTGAGGGTAGGAACGCCACAACAGCACATGAATGGGAAGTTACTCAGCTTCGACTGCTGATACAAGGATATCTCTTTATTACATAAGCTGATAGTGTAATAGTTACCCGTCAGTCAGAAACAGACATGAGAAGAGTCAAAAGGTTATAGGACATGAACAGATGTTGGTTAGTTGAATCTGTGGAACAGTTTGCATTGTACTGACATGCATTGCAAGTGCGAAGCCACGTTCTGCTCTCATTATAAAGACAATAAATACAAATCCCCATGCCAGAGATCTCATTGTTATCAGTGATCCTGGAATTTCAAAAACAATTATCTCAGCTTTCAGTGCAGCCTTTCTCCTTGACGACTCTTATTTCCCTCCGTGAAGGTAACAGTGAGTCAGCCCTGACTTACCTGAGGTGCCTCCTGGCACCAAGACCAGAAACCACATGCAGTCTGAGGGGGTTTCCAGTATTCCAGTATCCCCCGTATTCGTATTTAAAGCATTTCTGATGTGCTCAGTTATTTCGCCTCCAGAGTCCTCGTACCTCCTCAGCAGTTCCCTCTCAGCGTGTCTCCCCGCAGTAGAATGAGTTTTCCTGCTACAAACTAACAACTGTCTGATCGCATCTTGTCTTTATTTGATGCTGCTGTGAACTGTTGACTTGCAAATTTTCCCCTCATCCACATGTGACCATTCCCATGTTCAAAATCACTCTTTAAAAAAAAAAAAAAAAATGAAGTGCTGTTATATGTTTATCATCAGAAAAATGTTATCATTCATCATGAAATAAATCAATTAAAGGAACGGGAACTGATCTATCTGACATGTACATTATCATGCACATTAGAGTCACTGTCTCTATGTGTTCAATCAATAATTAAACAACTTTTCACATGATAAACCACAGTGTGATGATACTTATTGTCACGCCAATAAGTAAACTAATTATACGCATCATTCAGCCCGTGAACCTAATCAAAGGCTTTCAGACACAGACGGGGCATGATGCTGAGCAGCAGGTGCATACATAATGCTATTTCAGCTGTCGTATGGACTCCTCTAATAGTGATCCTCCAGAAAGGCAGTGGCCATCAATAACCCCAGCAGGAGCAGATTCATTAGCAGGCAGGACTTTAGGGATCCGGCTATGGATCCGGCTGTGGAACTAACAAACTCAAGAAAAGCACTTCGCTCTCTAATTACATTCTGTCAGGCAAGCCATTACATAAGGTTGCATTATAAACAAGATGTTTTTGCCTAGAGACCTCCGAACTGACCGGTAAAGAGTTCCTTAATAAAAAAAAAAAAAATACACAAATAAAATGACTGGCCATTTCCTTGGGAACAGTCAGTTCCACTTACCTCTTCAACTCCTTTTCCTCAGCTGGTATAGTATTTTTTATTTACATGAAGCAAGTCAAGAGAAATCTCACAGCGTTTTCTTTATTTCTTCATTACCCTGTGAGCGTAGCTACAGAGTGACTTACAGAGCTGTGGACACCTTGCGTTTGCTCTAATGAAGACAAACTTTTCATTTCATTACACAAATGTTGACCAGAGTACCTGCATAAAGCTTCACCTCTGTCCTCCACGAGGCAGTCATTAATTAGTGGTTCAAAACCATGAAAAAAAAGTCATAATTTAAGTAATTCTGAATTCAAAACCTGAGAAGAGAAATGTGGCATGTCTAGAAAAAAATAAAAATCAGGTCACGGATTTGTTTCAGCAGTGTTTTTTCAGCAGATGGTTGAGCTGCTTGTTCACTGACCATTCAAGAGTAGGAGAGTGTCAGTTTAAAGCAGAACAAAGGACTTTCCTTTCAATTCTGTTTGAAGGAATATTTGCTTTAATTTACGAAGCATCGTGCCGCTACAGGCAAAACACCAGACAAAGTAAGTTCCACCTCCCGTCCCAGTCGGACAACTGTGCATCACTTACGGCTCTGTGTCACACATCAAGAATAGTGAAACTAGCTCACAGAAGTACAGCGGACGTCACAGCAGAAGCAACTAAGATGCTCAAGAAAGTAAAGACGAAAGAGAAAATGACAAAGGAAGAGGCCAACCAAAAGTCAATCTTAGACATCTTTGCAAAAGCAACTTGACCTCCGCTCCCCAAAGCACTAAGAATTGTAAAAGTTGATCTGTGCTGCTTTAAATCTGGCATTACAATTTGTCTCCACATCTGTCTTGAGTTACCACGTGTGATCCGAGATAACCTTCCTGCTCTAAAAAGTCTCAATCTCAGAGGGAATCAATGATTCAAAATTCAGAAATGTTAGTGGTGTCAGTGCACCTCTGCTGAGTAAAGAATATAAAACTGAGGTTTTTGATTTCTCTTAAGTTTTCATGATGAACTCGTAGACAGATGAAGAAACTGTGTGAAAACTGGTAACCCACTCCACCCACCATAAAAGTTACACTGTACTCCCAAAAGTATTTGCTCACCGATTCAGATCACCAGAATCAGGTGTTCCCAATCACTTCCATGGCCACAGGTGTATAAAATTAAGGACCTGGGCTTGCAGACTGTTTCTACAAACATTTGTGAAAGAATGAGTCACTCTGGCCAGAAGAGTTGAAGCTGTTCAGGATGCAAAGGGTGGAGCCACGTCATATTGATTAGGAATGGGATGAACTAAAGCTCATATGTGAGTCAAGGCAGGTGAGTGAATACTTTTGGCGATATAGTGTAATTTTATTTACTGTCCCCAGCAAGGGCTATGTGTGACTACAGCAGTCCTTCTCAAATAGTGGGGCGCGACACCTTGGGGGGCATGCCGTACTGGAATATAGTGTAATTGCACATCCACTACAGTAGGTGGCAGTGGTGCTCTTATTGTCACTGTGTTAAAGGAGTATTAGCCTTATTGTGTCGGTTTTTTTGCACAGACATGCGTGCACAGCGCAGAGCAGGAGATGTGAAGTGAACAAACCCTCAAGAGACACCACGGAAAAATCTTTAACAGGAATGAAAAGAAAGGTGGAGAGAGAGACGAAGATAATAGAACAAATGAAAGTCACCAGAAAGTTAAGACGAGGAAATATGACGAGGCTGATGTAGCACTTGGCTTCACTGTGACTACGTGGGATTGTGAAAACAATGTTAATAAAGTTATTCTTTGTTATACGTCGATCTATATTTCTTTCTTTTTTGTTTCCCTTAATATTAATAAGGATACAGTGTTATGCAGAGGTGTACTTATAACAATTTTATAGCAAATGATGCTACAGTGATCCCTTATTTTTCGCGGTTAATGGGGACCGCCGCGCCCCCGTGAAAATCAAAATCCGCAAACGGGAGCTGGAGCCCCCCCGAGCATAAATAATGTGTTTAACCTTTGTGTCGTGTTCGTTTCTCCCCCCTTACTTTAGTGCTCCCGGTCAAATTTGACCGGTCTGTTTTAACTGCTCCTACATTAACAGAAAAACCACTGATTAACACCAAATTTTATTTAACTCCTTTTTAAGCTATAAACAATGTCTCAGACCACTGGTTTATATGAATAACTGCAGTAAATATACATAAAATAGACACAGAAATAGTCAACTGTATTCCAAAATGATCATTTATTGTAAAAAGAAAGTAACAAAAATCAAAACAGTGACCAAATTCACACATCAACATGAGCCTATCATTTGTATGTGTGTGTGTGTGTGTGTGTGTGGGGGGGGGGGGGGGGGGGCTGTGTCTTCACACACAGGAATGGCATCCAACAATATTTTCTACTCTTGCTCTTCCTCCTTTTTCCTGGGTGGATGAATACCAGAGCAAATTGCCATCCTTGGACTGGAATATCACGGGACAGCTCCCACTGCTACACCGGGCTGTGGGCTCGAATGTTTAGCACCGCACAGCTCCCACCACTACTACTACTGAACATTCGCGTTCAGCACCGGACAGCTCCCAAAGCCCAGAGAAGTGGTGGGAGCTGTCCAGTGCTGAACATTCACATTCAGCACTGGACAGCTCCCACAGCCCGGAGAAGTAGTGGGAGCTGTCCGGTACTGAACATTCACGTTCAGAACCGGACAGCTCCCACCACTTCTCCGGGCTTTGGGAGCTGTCCGGTGCTGAAGTGGTGGGAGCTGTTCGGTGCTGAACGTGAATGTTCAGCACCGAACAGTTCCCACAGCCCGGTGTAGTGGTGGGAGCTGACCGGTGCTGAACATTAACATTCGAGCCCACAGCCCGGTGTAGCGGTGGGAGCTGTCTCGTGATATTCCAGTCCAAGGAAGGCAATTTGCTCTGGTATTCATCCACCCAGGAGCCTATCATTTGTATGTGTGCGTGTGTGTGTGCTGTGTGTGTGGGTGGGGGGTGGGGGTGGGGGCATGTGTCTTCACACACCAGGAGCGGCATCCTAACAATATTTTCTACTCTTGCTCTGCCTCCTCTTTCCTGGGTGGATGAATACCAGAGCAAATTGCCATCCTTGGACTGGAATATCACGGGACAGCTCCCACTGCTACACCGGGCTGTGGGCTCGAACGTGAATGTTCAGCACCGCACAGCTCCCACCACTACTACTACTGAACATTCACGTTCAGCACCGGACAGCTCCCAAAGCCCAGAGAAGTGGTGGGAGCTGTCCAGTGCTGAACATTCACATTCAGCACTGGACAGCTCCCACAGCCCGGAGAAGTAGTGGGAGCTGTCCGGTACTGAACATTCACGTTCAGAACCGGACAGCTCCCACCACTTCTCCGGGCTTTGGGAGCTGTCCGGTGCTGAAGTGGTGGGAGCTGTTCGGTGCTGAACGTGAATGTTCAGCACCGAACAGTTCCCACAGCCCGGTGTAGCGGTGGGAGCTGTCTCGTGATATTCCAGTCCAAGGATGGCAATTTGCTCTGGTATTCATCCACCCAGGAGCCTATCATTTGTATGTGTGCGTGGTGTGTGTGTGTGTGTGTGTGTGTGTGGGTGGGGGGTGGGGGTGGGGCATGTGTCTTCACACACAGGGCGCGGCATCCTAACAATATTTCTACTCTCTTGCTCTGCCTCCCTTTTTCCTGGGTGGATGAATACCAGAGCAAATTGCCATCCTTGGACTGGAATATCACAGGTGCCTCTTCCTCAGGTATGTCTTCCTCTGGAGCCTCTTCCTCGCCATCTGTTGACTGGTCAGTCTCACAATGGTCTGGTCAAAATCAGGATCAATGTTGTCTTCTATTTCTGAGACATCGTCCTCTATTTCTAGTTGAACTTCAATCCCCTGTTCATCGGGTTGAATTAAAAGGTTCAGAGCTTCTCTGACAAGAAATCATCTGATCGGGCGCCTAGTCAATGTGTTCATAGTAAAATGAGGGCAATGCACACAAAAAACTATATATAAGAGGTCTCTGAGAAGATATGATACATTTTGTATCGGAAAGTGCGGTTCACGTGGGGGTATGGGCACATAAGCCATGGAAAGAGATGGTTCTCATAACAAACACCTAATTGTTGACTTTGAAATGTGGAACAAGTGTTATTGTTATACATTTAGTTTGGAAACTGTGGTTCATGTGGGGGGATGGGCACATAAGCACAGGAATGAGGTGGGAAGAGGAGACACCTATTTGTTCAGTCTGAAAGGGGTTCACGTGGGTTGGGGTGGTATGTGTGTGTGTGTATGGTGGTGTATTTGTGGTTGTGTACAATCTAATGGATGAACACAATCTAGGTTCACCCATTAATTTCCTATGGTGGTCATTTTTGACCGGGAACACCACAGGTGTTACAAAGTTGAATAAACTACTCAAAATCCAGAGAAAGTGGTGATCAGCAATTATATATGTTCAAATGGCTAGTGTGGAGGATATCATAAGGCCCTGAGACAATCAAATGTAAAACACAATATTTATGATTGATGGAAGTAGGAAATCGGTCAGATTTGACCCGAACACGACAGAAAGGTTAAAATATGTTTAAAAACCATAAAAAAGTAGCAAGGCACTGCAGCGAAACAAGACAGAGGCCTTCCTTCACAGCCTCTGGTCTCTGAACCGTAGTAAAGAAACCGCTGGTATTGTGCTATTTTTGGCTCATAATTAGCGGGTAACAAGCTAACAACAACAAAAGAAAAAGTCTGATTTTCTCTGCATGGATCAGACACTTTATTCTGGCACTGCAGGAACTTGTAACATCACAGGTTGTATTGTTCGGCTCCTGTTGGTTAACAGAGAATGTAAATCTATACACGCTGGGCTGCTGTTGATGCTCACTCCACTTTTCATCTCATTCTGCTGTCCCACGACACACACACTCCATTACCCATAAGGCTACCTCCTTAAAGGGGCCAGGTTGGCTCACAACATTTCTTCGCTGTGAGAGAACGCGCACAACATTCTGTGATGTTTCCGCGATTTTTTCTTGATTTTTTTTTTTTTTTTATATTATATATTTCTGAAAAATCCACGAATAACTAAAACCGGAACTTAAAGTGTGAATTGACAAGGGATCACTGTATTTATAGTCGCGGTGGGGGGTGGGGGTGGGGAATGTTTTCTTCTTCCCGGGGGGGGGGGGGGGGCAGCAGAAAATAAGTGAGAAGCCCTGGACTACAGCAACACCCTCACCTACACCCTCCTTCTTCTGCACAACACATTCACGCTAGCTTTGACCACCAGAAACAGGAAGTGCTCAGCTCCAAATCTTATATAGAGAATAAAATGCTCCTCCCAGGACCTACGGGATGGACGTGAAGGTTTGCTGCTCCACTCACCGTTGATTTGTTCAGAAAGGGACACAAACTAGGCGAAGATTTATTTATTTATTTTTTTTTGAGAAATGATAATAGCCGTGGCTTTAGGCTTTGTTTTAATTATGTGCATGCCAAAGTAGTGGCATGCACATATTGTAATGCAGTAAAATGGCCCTCTGCGAAGCAGAGGGCCATTTTACCCAACTGTCTTAATACCCAAGATGCCCCGGCGAAGCCGGGGCATCTTGGGTTACACCGCCCTCGCTATGGAAGAAAAAAATCAAAAAAAAAAAATAAAACGACAGAGAAAACGACAAAAAACGCGTTTTTGAAGGCGTAATATTAGTATCCAGGATTGGTTTCCCTTTTTTTTTTTCTTATTATTCCGCATCATATTTTGTCCGTTAATAGGGCCATAACCGTAAGGTGCACACATGCATGATGAATATATCAAAACGTAGGTCTTGACCGTGCGATGTGTGCTATTACTTTTCTCCGTCAAAAGTGTTACCGTGGCGACGCTAGACGCAAAAAACGGCGAAAATTGTCCCATAGAAATGAATGGGATTTTGCCGGATTCCGAGCAAATCTGCTCAAATCAGCTCAAACCCAGCCCTCTTTGGAGCTCTATAGCTCAGCCATATTTCATCACAGAGACACAATTCGAAGTTTAAACGGGTCACAAGACTTTGACCTATAACATACTGAAGCCGTGTATTGTTGTGATTTACGGTCTTTGAGAAATCGCGATTTACGTTTTATGATTTTTACAAGATCTTCAAAAAACCCTCCTCACTCTAGTGATGTCATCACGCACTCTAGCTCCGAGGAGAGAGAGAGAAGAAAAAAAAAAATTAAAACTGCCTTTTTCTTTTTTCACGTCCACTCCTTTTGCTCAACCTACATAAATTATACATCAAACGTAGGCATTTTTGTCCTCTTTCAGATGATGTGACTTCTGTGTCTGTGTGGTGTTTAGTTTTCCGTCAAATCAACCTAGAGTTCAAGGTGGTCCTTCTCGGCTCCTATATATTTCTATGGGGAAATTTTTCAAAAGTCTCGTCTGACAGGAAAAACTTTCATATTTTTACACTGCCGTCATTTAAAAACCGTAGACATTTGAGAAAAAAGAAATATATCCCTGTAATGCTGAAAGCCTTGTGGCGCTCACGGTTCAAGAATTTTTTCAAAAACTTATTCGGTTTTGGAATTAGAGCAGTTTGTTCGGGACATGGAAAATCGGACTTTGACAGAATGACAGAATCAACAGCCTTCTGCTCCAGAGGCTAAATATATACTTTTTAAAACTGCTCTAGTTTAAAAACGGAAAACATTTACGAAATAAAATATATATCACCGCGTAGCTGAAAGCCTTGTGGCGCTCACGGTTCAAGAATTTTTTCAAAAACTTATTCAGCCTTTGAATTACAGCCGTTTGTTCGGACACAAAAATCCAGGTTTGGACTAACTAGACACAGTGTAATTAGGGGGTCGCTGGCTGTTTCTCTCCAAAACTCACAGACACACATACACACGCAGGAGGAGCCGCACATGTGACTGCCTCCCCTGAAGCCCCGCCCCTTTCTGCTTGTTCTTCAGGCACAGTATATGATATATTATCAGAATGATCACAGCCTTGACTCACAAATGAGCTTTAGTTCATCCCATTCCTTATCAATATGATGTGGCTCCACATCAAAAAATAAAATGTTATTGTTATAATATGTGGCAGCACATATTGTTATGCAGTAAAATGGCCCTCTGCGAAGCAGAGGGTAAAATGGCCCTCTGCGAAGCAGAGGGCCATTTTACTCAAGTGTAAACACACACAGACCCAAGATACCCAAGATACCCAAGATACCCAAGATGCCCCTGCGAAGCAGGGGCATCTTGGGTATTAAGATGCTAAGGAAGAAAAAAATCCAAAAAAAAAGGCTGTCGATTCTATGTAAAGAATAGACCAAACACTATTTGGTGTTTGGTCTATTCTTGGTCTATTGGTCTATAAGAGCGTAACGGGTAACACGTCCAAACATGACCCTGCTCTGAAGACGGACGTGCATTAAGCAGCAGCGAGCGACAATAAATGTGCTGCAAGCGGGCATGCACATATCAAAATTTCTCCGGAATTTTCTAGTTATGATTGCTTTTCTTCACAGATCAGCAGAAAATAACTACTCCTGCTGTTTGCGTGAAGGCAAACCAGTAGAGTAGGTGGTCCTACTAAAACCACTTCTCTATGTGGTCTGAGAGATCCAACCTCGGTGCATCCAGACTGTATTTACAATTGTACTTTAGTCTGACAAGAAAACATCTACATTTGCCTACATTTCCAGAATGTCACAGACTTCCAAGGCTCTGAGATAAAAACTATGAGTCTGAGTCTGCTTGTTTGTGATTTTATTGAGTGGGGGTGACGACCTTCTGGAGGTCTTTCCTCTCCGTTGAAGAGCAGCTCTACCCCCTTTATTGAAAAGATGGAGTGTTTTGTGCTTTTGACTGCCATAAGATCAGGTTTCAGATTACCCATGATGCATGTTAACGCCAGAACTTTCAATTAATCTCTAAAAGCAGGTCTGAACATTGCAGGGCATTTCCACCAGCGTTTATGTGTGTTTGTGAGCAGATGAATGAGTTACATTAGCAGCAGTCCTGAGAAAAATCATTCTGATAACAGATTTCAACCTATAAGTTCACATGGAGATTTTTTTTTAATATGTGATCCAAATCCTTTGATCAGATTTTTTTTTTTTTTTTTTTGTGAAAAGTGCTTATGCCTGCTAATCTACCCAAATAGCATATAAAAGAGAGAGAAGGTTTTTGTATTCATTAAATAGAAACAGATGATAAATAAAGGTCTTTATCAGCCCTGGCCTCTATTCTAGCACTTCTGCAGTATTTCCCCTGCTGTTTTAAACATGTAAAGACTTCAAGACGACCAAACGGTTTATGTCAAAAGGTGGTGGAAGAACAGTTTCATGGGATCACAATTTGTGTTTGACACCGAGGTCATTCAAGAAACCATGCACTTTTTTGGATATGTATTTGGTCCCAGAGGAGGTGATTTTTCCATCATTCCTCGACGCTGCCTACGATATAGAATTACCCCTACATGGGGCAAAGAAATCATTTGCTGATGTCAGACAGAATGATCAGATTAAACATTCACACGGTTGAATTTTTATGATGAAACAAAAGCCAAAAGATTAACAGCACCACGTGAAAATGTAAACTTCTGAGCGGGGCTGATTAGATCAGTCGGTTCAACATGAGACATTTCCATTTCAATCAGCTTATTAGTCTGTGATAGTGTTTCGATAGATCCATTAATCTGATTTTTCTTTTTTCTTTTTTTAACTGGGATGTATGAACTTCTCCAAAGGTTTTTTTTTTTGATGGTGCATATAGACAGTTGCTTTTATTCAGACGATCACACATCTTATATGCAAAAAATAGGTCTCTTCAAAGTAGATGATAATTAGTATATGGGTGATGATCATGACTTGATCCATAAAGCCCCTATATTAAATCATCCTTTCTCTATTTTGCTCAGATTACAAAAATCTGTTGCTACTGTGGACTTTCCTGCGAGGTACGATTTTGGATTCTGAAGTTCATTAAAATGTAATTAAAACATTAAATCTTTTAACTTGGTTGAATCTTTATTTTACAGACACGAAGGATGTGATTTTAAGTGTCTGAGCGAAGCGATTTCATTGTATTTAGAAAATAAAAAAACAGAAAGGCATGTTTACAATGGCATTGCATCACCCTTTCTTTTAACTACACTTTTTAATCATCTGGGAACTAACTGTTGTACTTTTGCAAGAGGGCTTCGTGTCCGTTCTTGCTGAATAATAGATTTCGTCTGCTTAACAATCCACGGCTGTCTTTGTCTGATTCTCTTCTTCATCGTGTGCGCTACATTTTTCAGTAGGAGACAGATCTGGACTTCAGGCTGGCCAGTCAAGCACGTGCACTCTGTGTGTACGAAGCCGTGCTAATCTAAGTTGTGCAGAACGAGGTCTGATATCATCCAGCTGAAATAACCACGGGCTTCCAGGGAGAAAACGTCAACAGAAAATTAGAACATAACATCGACATCAACGGTCCCCGAGCACATATACAAGGCACCCCCGTCAGACGCTGGGGTTTTCAGCTTAAAAAGGTATTTTCTCATCTTTAGCCAAAATCTCAATTTGTCCCAAAATCAAACTGAAGCATCGAGTCATCTGACCACAGATCAAGTGTACACTCGTCTACTTCCTCCATGCGTTGCTGAGCTTCAGATTGCATTTATTGGTGCAGCATTGAACTTTGTCGAGTGGCTGCGGTCTTCCATAGCACCCCCGAGCCCGTGTGGCTTTATCGATCATGGTCACATGATGCTTTGGTCATGGTTATCGTGCTCTCTCATGCACATCCCACGGCGGCTTTCTGCCTTGCTCTTAACACAGTGAGATTTCTGCAAGGTTATGCAGTGTAGGTGCTGAACAAATCTAACTTATTTCCAGTTTTGCACCGACAGTACGATTCTCTGAAAGAGTTTGGCACACAGTTGTTAGCCATGAGCCCTCCATGCTTGGAAAAAAACAGGCCTTTGATGTGTGCTTCTTTTATACCCAATCCTGACACCCTCACCGGTCGCAAGTTAATCAGCGTCTCCCAGAACGGCGTTTCTTGAATACTCCTGAGTCCACGTAGATAAGTCAACTTTGATGTGTCAGTGAAGACACTGAAGATCCTTTCCTTTGTGGCAGAATCTGTTAAATAAAGGCTCAAATATATTAATAAAAGTAATATATGGGTTTATTGCTGCATTTTAGAAAATGTACCAAATTGTATGTAAATAGGTTCAGCGTTTGCAGATGAAAGAAGTTTTTTTTTCATTGAAAACCCTTAAAAGTATGCAGCCCAGTCCATCATAGGAGCTCTAGTTCCTGGAGCCAAAGCCATGTGAACTCAGGATGACGGGCAAGTTGAAAAGTACTGAGGTTCAGACCAACTGAATTAGCATCTACATCTCCTCACTCTGTCTAAACAAAGATTAAAAAACAGAGGCCTAGCTCTGTCTTTACAGTTTAACGATGCCGCTGTACAGCGTCTGCTCTGTCGCTGTTTTATAGAGTTCATATAGCAACGCTTTCCAAGCGCACAGAGGCAGCGCATCCTCATGAATACGCTCCACCAATACACAGGACACATTTTGCAGATAATACTCTGTTGATCTAATTTCTCTTGATTTAAGTGAGATTTTGTGACTTTTTGTCTGTTCCATTAGCACATTTTTAACAACATGCCTGGCATGATGCTCTTTTTGAATTTGATTAGATATTTTATCCTGTATCCTGTAATCTATTAAAAACTGCATTCGCCAGGGCAGAAATTGCTTTCTTTGGGTTTTTTTGTGTGTGTGTGTGTATTTTCTAAAGATTTAAATTGAGAAATCACATGGAAGTAGTTATTACATAGGCGCTCCGAGCCAGTTTGGCGAGAACTTCAGCGACCAGAGAGAGCGCAGCGGAGAAGAGAAAATGGTTTTTGCAATCAACTCGCACAGATGTTCAACTGTATCGGCAGATGGAACCTACGTGGGTGAACTTGGATCTCAGAGAGAGATAATTCATGAAAATGTCTGTCTGGGAATAATACATTTAATGTCTAACGTCATAATGGGCGCACAAAAGTGAAAGAAACTAAAATAACGAAGCCACTTGTAGAGATGGAAGGACCGGGTCGGTTTGTACTCGTAAATTAAGCCGGTAGCTGCATCCCTTCGCAGAAATAAGTTTAAACGATGGTTCATCAAACAAGTTGAACCATCATTAAACTCCCCGCAGCCCTCTAGTCCTGTAGATTATCATCAAAACACTGTTAAGGCAGTGTGGGATTTGAAATCAGCTCTGCAATGTGTTTGTTTTTTTGTTTTGTTTTGTTTTTTAATCCATAGTTTAAGTAAATAGAGAATACATTTGTTTTGATAAAGGTACATTTAAGCCTCTAATGACATCTGCTGCTGCAGTAACATGTAAGGCTTTGAAAAGTATGAGACATTTTCTTATTACAAGTTCTTCCATGAAAGCAGAGCTGCTGCTGAGCCATACAGGGAGCGTACTGTGTTCTCTGATGCTAGCATCGCATTTCATTACTAATTCAGCGGTAGCCATCCCAGGCATTAGTGTGATGCTAATGCAGTGTGAAACATACTTTGAGTCCAAAGGAATTAAAAATAAAGAACTCCCATTATGAACAATAGAAGGAATTTATATATATATACAGACATATGAATTTTAGAGGAACAACAGTGGAGGACAACATCCAATCAATAAAGACCCACAATTATTTGTTACAGTGATCCCTCAAATAAAAGCAGAACTGGCTTTCATGTTTCATGCACCTTTTATGGGCTCGGGCAACGGGAGAGCAAGTCGGCGGATCGCCGCCTCTCTGCCACATCTTTTCAGGCGTGCTGATGGACTAAACACGTGCTCCTCGTGCCTCTCTGACACACAGTCATTCAGAAACAGAAGACGATCCGTCTCAGTGTGGGACGTAACCCTCTACTGACAGCTCCAACAAACTGCATTTGTGTATTCCAGACATGCACTGGTGTCTAACTGAGCCGTTTACCGTTGCATATTTCAGAAAATAAAACCGAGACTCTGCGTCAGCCCTCTTGGATCAAGACTTCAAAAGTGTGTCTCAAATCTGAATTTTCCTGGACAGCTGGAATAGTTAGGGCCCCTAACTTTGTCACAAATCCTAAAGTCCTAGTGTTATCAACTGATTATATACATTTTTATGTTGTTGTTGTTGTTGTTGACTTTACCACATTGTGGTGCCTTCCTGAAATATACACAGCCAAAACACAAATTAATTATGTTCAGAGACTTTAAACTAAACACGGAAGCTCAGTCTAAGGGTGCTACATGTCCGACAAGTGGTCTGGCTGAGCTTTAAGAGCAATGAAAATGAGGATTTATGTTAAATAAATGTTGGTAACGTTCATTTTGGACACAGGAGCAAACAGTGACTCAGCAGAGGAAATTAGCTGCTGCTTATTAAGGAAAAGATAAAGTTAATGTTGCTTCTAAAGTGTTCTGTTTAAAAAGAGTTGCTGCAAAAAAAGACAAACAGGTATGACTTGGAGGGACATTATGTAATCTCAGGTGAAATAAAATGGTACCATAACTCAGCCTTTCTCAACCGGGGTGTCATGGCACACTGGGGTGTCATCAAAAAAATAACCTATTCTGACATTTCATATACAGTGGTACCTCTACTTACGAATGTTTCTACATACGAAATTTTCAGGTTACGCCTCAAAGGGAAAATATTGCCTCTCGTTACAAAAGAAATTTCAGGATACGAAAGGCAAAAATACAGTACACGCTGCTACTCGCAGCTCCCAGAGTTTACAGAACGTAAACGAACGTTTACATGGAAAATGCGTCTCTACTTAAAGGTGGGGTAGGTGTTCTTTGAAAAAACGGTTCAAGCAATCCAACTCAAGTGAGATTTTGAAAATATACACTCCCTCCCTCCTCCCAAAGGCTCCGCCTTCTCCTCTTCAGTCCACCCCTCGAAACCACGCCTTCACATGATTCATGACTACATGAACCACAGGGAGGGAGGGGTGGGTGGGAGTGCTTTGATATTTGATGGACGTATTAGGCAGCCAATAAATGTAAAGATGATCAGTACATTGATTGGTCAGAGTTTTTCTCTGATTATACCCTCTAGACCGGACCAAAACGTTTCAGTTTTTTTGCAAACATTTTATTTCAGTGGGTGCAATGGGAATGTGAAAAGGTTTTCAGAAAATATTGTAAAAAGTGCTGCAAAAAAAAGATCACCTACCCCACCTTTAAGAAATTTTCAGGTTACGAAACTACTTCCAGAACCAATGAATTTCGTAAGTAGAGGTAGCACTGTATAAATATATGAATGCATACATAAATACATACTTTTTGCCTGTGAATGAATGAATGAATACATTTATAAATAAGATACATAACTGGACATGAAATGAATAATAAAAATATGTCTTACATGCCTATTTCCAATGTTAACAAACGAAAAGGGGGGGTAAAATGAATAGGGGCCCATGTCCCTAAATGATCAAAAATAACATTCGCCGCTGTGTGGGGGGCCCGGTAAAATCTTTTCATGGGGCCCCAAGCGCCCCTGTTAACAACGTCAGTACGGGGTCAGCGTAAGGTCAACGTGACTGCCCAGTTAGTTTACGTCGTAATATCATTTAACCACTGGAATTTCACAGATAGCAAAGAGAACTTTTTAGCAGCATCATGGATCATTTTCTAAAAAGAAAAGCCCCACAGGAACGGAACATCACAGAGGAGCCGACCTCTTCATGCAAGCCTTCATCCACCAGCTCTGAATCTGCACCATAGGTCGCAAAGGTTGTTGCTAGCGATCAGGCTAAAAAGAGGCAATACAAGGATGATGAATGGAAGCAAGCACATCACGGATGAAAAGAAGCTTTCCTGCTGAGGCCTACTCTGGTGCAGTTATCGTGTTCAGGTTATTTAAACAAAATAAACGGGACGTATGTATTTACAGTCGGAACAATGCAGTGTAGTTTTGGATTATATTTTACTCTGGGGTGTCATGAGATTTTATCGACTTTTGAAAGGTGTCGTGACTGAAAAAAGGTTGAGAAAGGCTGCCATAACTAATGAAACATTTTAGCTGCTGCTTGAAAAAAAAAAAAAAGATAAACATAAAAATGACTTTGATGCAAGGATGAATCTTAGAAACCGGCGCACTGGTGAGAAGCAATTATCAATCGGGTTAAAACAATGAACGTTTTACAGCGTTAGCGTTATTGAACCATTAAAAGTTTAATATGGAAACTGTCTGTGGAATATCTCAGTTTCACAATGCAGAGTGTTAGTTTGGTTCTGGGAATCTGAATCACCAAAATAATCTCTGACCGGCTGAGTTCTTCAGACCGCTTAGTAACACGACGGTGCTCAGAGAGTCAATCTAACAGCCCTAATGGGTTGCTTTTTTTTTGGTTTTACCCGCAATCTGCCTCCCAACCAGGAGCCATGAAATTTAGCCGAGTCGTTCTCTTTGTAATTTTTATTAATCAGCTAAATTAGAAACACAGACACACGGCGTCACACATGGACGTTTATCTGAACGGAATCAAGAGAACAATGGATTAAAATCCACCATTTACAAAAAAAAAAAAAAACATGAAGAGGGAAAATCCTTTCCTCTACTTGTTTCAGTTGTTCCTGACTGTGAACAGATAAGACACTGATGTAATAAATGATGACAGATTGAAGCCCTATGATGCTTGTGTACCACTAACACCACAAAACAGCGTTTGTCTGAAAAAAAAGAAGAAAAGGTGAGAGCATCTTGAAATGTCACACATGAATCATTAAGCATAAGCACTATTCTTTCCACTGTGCTGTACTTTAACTTAATGGTGTAATATAAGAAAAAAAAAAATCAAGAATAAGAAAACTTTCTAGCAGCTCCAGGAATCAGTCCTGCGTCACTATCATCAACTATTGAATTGGGATGATTATTTACCATTTCAAGACAATATGCTATGAAAGGATGTTTCTGATTACCTTTAGACAACTATTTAGTTGATACTCACAGAAATAAACCCACTTAAGCCAACAGAGACAAAAGGAAACACAGCAGTGTTCAATAACGTTCTTTTAACAAGTCATTTTTCACAGGTTTGCACAGTTTCTTGATGTCCTGATGAAACGTCTGTGAATACGGGTACAACAGCTCCATTTTCAACCATTTCTCTACAGCTCTGTTGTTAGGGGCCTTCACAGGTTTCATGAGCCACTTGGCTCCGCCCCTCTACTCTGTAACTCTATGTTGCGTTGGTACACCACTGTGAGCTCACCTCTTTCTTAAATTAAGTGATAAGAACTCACTGTTAGTCCAAAGAAGACAGAAAGCAGGGAGAAAAAGTTGGAGATGGATAAGTCTACTCTGAACTAAACTGAAAATCTCAGCCACTCACTTAATGAGTCACTTTCACATCTAGACGGCCCCAAATAACGTCACGGTTTAGGCTTTTTTTCCTCTACGGATATGTCACCTTTTAGTTCAACAATTTAGTGTCCCATTTGATTTAATGTTGTGTTTAATCAAGTCAAAGACAAAAAAAGCAAGCACAATACAGTATTATATGCTCACTAAATAGTCGCCATCGTCTGGCAAAGACCCATTTACCATCTTACTTTACTCTTTATTTGTATATAATTTGATACTTGAAGTGATGGTCATGGCATTAGTTCACAGATGAAAACGCTGGCCAACTTAATGACAGGAGGAAAAGTCACGATATCTCCAAGGTTGTTCCAGGTTTTTAGGCAACATAGTCGGGAAACCATAAATATCTGTATTACATGCCAGTCAGATACAAATGTTGAGGCATCTCAGAAGATAGTTTAAGGCAGAAAGAATGATCAGTCTCAGCAAATACCAGACAAAGTAAGTTCAAGCTCCCGTCAGACAACTGCGTATCGCTTACGGTACCATGTCGCACATCAGCAACGATGAAACTGGCTCACAGAGCCACAGCGGACATCAGGGTAGAGGCAACTAAGATGTTCAAGAATGTAATGATTAAAGAGAGAACGGAAGAGTGGCTGAAAACGAGATTAAACAAAAGTAAATCTTAGACAACGTTGTAAAAGTGAATTAACCTCCACTGCCTATAGGGGGATCCAAAGTGCTGAAACTTGTTAAGTTCCTCTGTGCAGCTTTAAAGGAAAGCTAAGCCCAGTAGCATCTCAGGGGGAGAAGTAACTGCTTGTCATTTATCATCTGGAGAGCCAAAATATCTTTACAAAATCTTTATGCTCTGCAGCCCAAAGCAACCGAATAGCTTTAAGACCATTTTTGGCCAGAAATTGCCAAATATAATCAACAACAAATTTTCCCTTCAGCGATCAAGTATAAAACACGTATAATTGTAGCATAATCATTGGATTTAATCTTTTTTCGTTCATCTAATGTGATTGGTCAGGACAGTAACTTGTGAAACATAAAGGATGAGCAAGTACGAAGCCATTTCAGTAGGACCTGCTGACCCCTTTACTCATGAGTCACTGTTCACAGCCGCAAAAACAACTGAAACACAAGCACATATACACTATATCGCCAAAAGTATTCGCTCACCTGCCTTGACTCACATATGAGCTTTAGTGACACCCCATTCCTAATCAATATGACATGGGTCCACCTTTTTGACCCGAAACCGACCCTACCCGAGGTATTATCATAAGTTCGGGAGTCCGAACCCAAATGGACCCGTCATATTTGGACCCGGAACCGACCCGACATGAGTCTTTAGTTTCCGACCATGAACCGAACCGAGTTACCCGAATAGAACCGAGACAATACAGCCCATAGTTGCTCATTTTAAAAGTTGTCTAGCGTTGAATAAAACTTGATTTTCTTACCTAAAGTTGTCTTCTTCTACCGGTTCAGTTGCTACATAGGCTACGTGATGTAAACAACAATAAATCCACGTCGTTATTTTCTTTGTGGATACATATGCTGTTTGTAGCAACTGCTAATGCTAATAGCCTACACCAGTCAGGACATGTTGTGAATATGTTCTCTCATCCAGCGTTGTCATGTTGGCGATCCGTTGTGCTTTACAGCTGCCGGGCAAACCGCTAATAACACGCTACGGCAACACGATTGTTTCATGACAAATACGCCACGTTAATTAATAATTAATTTAACTGCCCCGAGTCCTGACATTGGCTGTCACCGCCAGTATCTTTAATTCTCTCAAGTAAACGCGGACCCAGCCTGTCAGAGAGCACCAACCGGACCCGAGACTAACTGTACCGATTCCGACCCGAACCCGGAGTCACGTCTTTTGAATGGACCAGAGACCCGATTCGTGTCGGGTCAGAATCTCGGGTTTTCAGGTTGTCAGGTTGTTCCGAAGACATCTACCTGGCTCTCAGTCTCTGCTCTAATTCATCCCAAAGGTGTTCTATCAGGTTGAGGTCAGGACTCTGTGCAGGCCAGTCAAATTCATCCACACCAGACTCTGCCATCCATGTCTTTATGGACCTTGCTTTGTGCACTGGTGCACAGTCATGTTGGAAGAGGAAGGGTCCAGCTCCAAACTGGTCCCACAAAGTTGGGAGCATGGAATCATCCAAAATGTCTTGGTATGATGAAGCATACAGAGTTCCTTTCACTGGAACTAAGGGGCCAAGCCCAGCTCCTGAAAAACAACCCCACACCATAATCCCCCCTCCACCAAACTTTACACTTGGATCAATGCAGTCAGACCAGTACCATTCTCCTGGGAACCACCAAACCCAGACTCTTCCATCAGATTACCAGATGGAGAAGCGTGATTCGTCCCTCCAGAGAACGTTCCTCCACTGTTCTAGAGTCCAGAGGTGGCTGCTTTACACCACTGCATCTGACGCGTTGCATTTCACTTGGTGATGTATGTCTTGGATACAGCTGCTCCACCATGGAAACCCATTCATGAAGCTCTCTGCTCTGTTGCTGAGCTGATCTGAAGGCCACATGAAGTTTGGAGGTCTGTAGTGATTAACTCTGCAGAAAGTTGGCGACCTCTTCGCACCATGTTCTTCAGCATCCTCTGACCCTCTCCATCAGTTTACGTGTCCTACCACTTCATGACTGAGTTTCTGTTGTTCCCAAACACTTCCATTTCCTTGTAATACAGCTGACAGTTGACTGTGGAATATTTAGGAGCGAGGAAACTTCACCACTAGATTTGTTGTAGGTGTCATCCTTCCAGTTCCACTGGAATTCACTGATCCTGAGAGCGACCCATTCTTTCACAAATGTTTGTAGAAACAGTCTGCCTCAGTGTTTAATTTTATACACCTGTGGTCATGGAAGTGATGGGAACACCTGATTCTGATCATTTGAATGGGTGAGTAAATATTTTTGGCAATATATTCTATCTTATTCTGCTCTGCACTTGAGTGACAGCTGGCATGAAGTGTCATGGTCGCAACTGTAATGATGAAATTACCTTTTCATCGTCTTCAGTGAAGAGCTCCCCACTCGAAGTCTTGTTAATGGCCTGAGCGACTCCAATGATCTCCCCGTCACTGTTGTGAATGGGCATGCACAAGAGGGACTTGGTTTTGTACCCAGTCAGTTTGTCGATTTCATCACTGAACCGACGATCCTGCAACCCAGAGACACAGTTTAAAAAAAAAAAAGAGAAGAAGAAAAGACACAAGGTTAATACTTAATAGGAAAAGTTAGTTTTTCTCTCTTATTTTTCAGATGACTCTGCACTAAAGTGTGAAGTAAATCAGTAAGTCTTACCAACATGAAAAAAAAGTCTGAATATCTGCAAGTTTGATGTATATCAGGTAAAATTTCAACATAAACCTCAACAAATGGCTCGTATGATAACCTGCACAGATTGTGGCTCATTTTTAAGGCGATGTGACCATTCAACTAACTTTTTCCTTCCTTTTTTTCAGGGTCAAAGAAAAGTTCTGTGATGTGTTTTGACACAAGCTTTGGCCAGCGTTGCTCCTGGAGCTCTCAGCTGTTACACTTGTCAGCAATCAGCTGTGAAAAATAAAGTGACAAACTGGAGACAAAATGGACTGTCCTCCCTGTCTCAATCTTTCTGTGACTCACAGAAACGCGCACACGCATGCATGCACAATAAGGAGCGGTCACCTGATAGGCGTCAGGAATGTTCACTGTCTCTCCGTGTTCAGCCACATATCCGATGATGCCTTTACCCCACGGGACCTGCACTTCATCCGAGTTCATCGAGGGTAAAACCGTGGTGCCCGCGTGCACGTCAAAGAATTTGGACACGAGTGTTTTCTTGTTGCCAGTTCCCTCCACTAAGAACAGGGAGCACCGGTCTGCATCCACCATGATGCAAACAAACACCAGGATTTTGTAGCTGAGACTTGTTAGATCCAAGTCGTTCGAGATGTCCTTCACGAGCTCCAGGAAAAACTCCCTCTCGTTGTGTTCTTTGAGGTAATATTTAAAATCCACGGCCGTGGACGGGTACTGGGGGATGTTGACTCTGGACTCCAGCAGCGCGCTCAGGATGTGCGCAGTGGTCGGGGGCAGAGAGCTGGCTTTCCTCAGCAGGGCTCTCCTCCTCATGCTCGTCAGCGGCTCCTGCGCCCTGGAATTCACATGCTCGTCGTACGTCCTGTTGGCGTTGATGGCCTTGGATCTGGCGAAAGTTTTGCGCAGCTCCTTCTGAGACGCTCTCCGCTGCAGACCGTCGCATCTGCTCGCCCAGCTGTCCTTGCACGCGCTGCCCTTCTCCTCCCTCGGCGGCTCCGCGGGAGCCGCGGCGGCCGCACTTTTGCTCGCCTGGTGGTTCTTGAGCCATTTTTCCACCATGCCATAATTCCCCTTTCTGTTCAGGTAGTCCTCGAACAACTCGGGATGCGAGTCCAGAAAACTTTCCACGTCAGAGAACACCATCTTTGACACTGCCATCTCTGTTCTTCAGATGGTACTCAGTGGAAGAAAGCCATAAAGTCGCGCGGAGAAATACCATTTATGAGGCTTTTCCCGAGTTTTAAAGTGGAGAATCACGCGGATGCCACAAACTTCCACGACGCATCACGCAGGGAGCACCTCTGGAGCGGCATATCCAGTTTCCAGCCTCCGAGCTGAGGAATGGAGACTCCTTTTGCGCAACAGCAGATTCCTCCACAGCATCCACATCGCTTGCTTCATTTAAGACAATTAACGCGCGTCTAATTGGAGCAACGTCCAAGCAAAGTGAGACTCGTGAACGCCATCACCAGCAATGAAAATCTCACACAGAGCCACTATCGCGCATTACCGTCGTATGTGTCCTCTTGTGTGCAAATGACGCTGGCTGTGGTTGGCTCGCTCCCGCTGATGCGCGCCTCGTCACACAGTCAGGAGCTCAGGGTTGCCTCAGCGCTCAGCCCTCTGGCCATTTGAACCATTTGCCTTCATTTTCAGAGGCTCTAAGTGCGAAGGTGATGATGACGATGACGACGATGGTGATAATGGCTCTGAGGGTGACGATAATGAGGAAGCATTTAACTACCATGTGCATTTTTAACCTGCATAAATGTACTGAGAGAGAAAATGGTGAATGCAATGCTGGATGCTGGAAAAGAATCAATATTTTTCTTTTCAATAAGACTTGCAAGGCTTGAAGCCTTAAAAAAAACTTACAAAATAACTTGTGGGCGGATACATGCGGATACATTTTAATTGAATTCTTACAACAACAAAAAAACATGAAACGGTTTTGTCTGAAATGAATGAAAAAAGTGCTTCCTAATAATGCCATTTCGAGAATGTTTCCTTATGACAAACTCCAAACTTTGGCAAATTCTACATCTGCAGTGGTCCATGTTATGAAGTTATATAACGGAGGCTTTTATGAGCAGTGTGAGCATGTCAGAAAATCTTAATTCCTACATACAGTTTTATCAACCAATCTGAGTGCAGGTGCGCCATGTCAACACAAGGGGGAGCTATACTCCACTAGTTGGATTGCGAATTCAGCAGCTGTGTTATAACCAATGTTTACTCTTATGCCATATTTTTAAAAAAACACGTCTTCTACAAGCAGTCAGTCAACACGTGTACACTGTGATGTTTTCGACTTAATTATAAACCTCTAATTCTCATTTCAGCAGAACCGCTTAAAAGTCATGTGATGTTGGAAGGAGAAAGGGCTTTATAGTAGCATCTAAATATATCATGACGAAGAAGTACTCAGTTATATGAAAGAAAAAGAAAAACAGCCTTTATCCCTTCATATTCAAATTACGAAAATGCCACCTCAGATCAACGATAAGACAAATTAAAGCATGTTATTATGAATTCTCATACACCTCAAAGACCAGAAGGAACGTAATTCATAAAAAACTCAATTCCTCATTAATGGTGTGAGACCGATAATGTCACACAGAAAACGATTATTTCAGCATATAGCTGCTCGGAAGGGAAAAGGTGATTTAATATTCTCCCCTGCTTCGGGCTCCGCGCGCGTTCTCGCACAAAGGGGCGTGGCCTCGCGTGAACTGACGCTTCTTACGCAGAAAAAAATTCCCAGAACTCCCAACACCCCATTCACAAGAACGTCGGGTTTTGTGAATGGAAAAAAATGTGAATAGTTTAGAGATGATCATAACAAAAAAAAAAAAAAAGAACTTGACTAAATTTCAATCAGTGACATGCGCACAGATAAAAATCATTGATAATCTTAAGAGCCTGTTGCTCTGACACTTTACATATCTAGTTCGCTCCCACAGCTCACACTTCTTTCTGCTTCAAGTTAAACAATGATTAATGATTTTTTTCCCCTTTGCCCTCATATGTTAAACTTTAGCACTTCAAGAGAGTGCGTTTCACTTTCACCGTTTCAAGTACATAACATTTCTATGTAGCCCAGTATAATATCTCCCCACATCTAAGGTCTTACATACACATCAGTAAAATATCAGTAAGTTTGAACAAAAAACAACAATTATCTAATGTTTCCGGATGCTGCTGATTTTGTTTGTACAGAGTTATAATCACAATAAAGCTCCCAAGTTTCTTCAGTTGTAAAAAAACAACAACAACAGCAGTACAGCCTTATGGAACACATGGAAATGACTATACAAAAAGTTCTAAAAACATTGTTTAGTGTAACTTTTATTCAAAAAGTCATAACAGTTGAGGTATCATCAAAACAGAGGAATGCATTTCTGGAGCAGACAATTAAGACAACTGCTCCCAATGGAAAAAAACAAACAAACAAACGGGCAACAGCTAACAAACACAATTAACATCCCGTATTCAGAATATGCAGTATCATGGCTAACAATTAATATTTGAAAAGACACCTGTTAAAACCAGGAAATATTATTTACTCCAGACTAAAGGGGCGATTCGTATCAAAAATAAATTTACAGCCTCAGCTAAGGTGGCAAATTAGCAGACATTCACTGTTTGATGTTCTGCCTGTGTTTGGAAAAAAAAAATCATGAGTTCTGGTTTCCTGAGTATCTTTTCAAGATATGAAAACAAGTAGATCAGCACAGAAGAGTTCTTTATGAAGTAGATGACTTCAGATATGCTATAAGGTCGGTCCGCTCGTTCTTCTTTTTGATGCCAGCGAAGATCATCTTCGTTCCTGGAATGTACTTCTTGGGGTTTTCCAAATATACCATCAAGGTCTCTTCACTCCAGATAATGCCTGGATTGATACAGATAAGAGAGGGATGTTAAAAATCAAACAGCCATGTGGGAGGTCCGGGCACAAATCCCGGTTGCGTCAGGAAGGGCATCTGGTGTCAAACCCGTGCCAAATCAAGCATGTGGATCGCCCCGCTGTGGTGACGCTGGGCAGGGAGCAGCTGACAAGGAAGCCAGCTAACACATATGCAATGATTACCTTTGCTTTGGTTGGCATCTGTGTAGCTGAAGCCTGGCGCCTGGCCCGTTTTACGGCCAAAAAGGCCCCACAGGTTGGGACCAGTCTTGTGCTTTCCACCGCTCTCTACAGTGTGACACTGGGCACATTTCTGCACAAAAGTCTTCTTGCCTTTGTTCAATGTCCCCACCCATGGTCCCTAAGGTGAAAAAAGGCACAAAATGGCATTATTTGACCCGATAAGGTATTTCAACGCTTTAATATCTTCACTAACTTCCAAAACATGTTAAGTCAATTCAATTAAAACATTTATTTATTTATATTTAAAACATTGTCAAAAACAATACCCTTGTTCGACCACTAGGGGGAGCTCTCCCCTCAGTTACACTACTATGATTCACAGGTACAAAACTTTAATAACTTTACTTCTATTTCTGTTCACCAAATATAATTAAACGTGTCTGTCGTCAACGTTTATTATGTAGTATTCAAGATTTCCACTTTTTTAAAAAACGTACATTTTACGTAAGATACGTATGTCTATGAGTTGTCAACGAGGAGAAAAACCTTTCCAATGTGCTTAAATGGAGAAACTATTTAAAAACTGAGTGAAGAACTTTACAGAAACAGGCTTCAACCGGCGCCGCTTGGCCACGTGACGTGTAGGAGGAACCGACAAATCTCAATTTAACGTATTTTAGTCGAATTGACAAGAAAAAAGGTGAAGCCAGGTCTACGCACAACAACACAAACTTGTCATTTTAATCGACAGTCTTACCTTTTCTCGCTAAATAATGCCTACTCGAGCGAACTACGGTAGCGCGTGACCTTCCCGGTTCCCGTCCTTCTGCCGGCTCCCTGCGTAGTAAAACCTGCGCCGCTTCCCTGAAGTTTTACTCAGAAGTGAAACGTCAGCAGTCAGCTGACATTTCATCAGCCGCTTCACTGGAAAGTAAATTGCGCAACTGTGGGTACAAAATACTGACTTATCTCGGCGAGAAACTGCTTTCAGATACCGATGGTGTCCGTACAAGACCCCACACACACACACACACACACACACACACAATGAAAAACGAGATAAGACGATGAAACAGGCTCTAAAGTTTTATGACTAGTTTCATAGCAACCTCCTTGAGGTTGAATCACATTTGTCTTAAAAAATTTAGATTTGACGCAGTCTAAAGTAGTTAAGATAAAGTTTTCAACACCAAAAAAGTATCATTATTGTACTTTCACATATCATACAGTAACAATTTTTGTCAATTGTTACTTGTTATAGTTTTAATCTCAGATATCCAAACATCAAACACTATTTTAGACTCAGTGTAAGATAAAGTTCTGAAGGCTGTATCTATAATCAGCATTAAAACATGAAACTGGAATCCAAGTGGCATGACATAATGACAAATGTCCTCCCAGATTAAATATTATAAGTACTGAGAATCAGATTATGTGATGCAAAACCATCGACACCATAAAATGTTCAAACATTACTATCATGGCAGGGTCCATGGTGCGTATGCAGGTCATAAAAACTGATAATCATCTTAGAGACAGATACGGACAAATGGAGATATCACTGTGGCTGCATTTTTCCTCTTAAATTTACATGTCAAACATTTTCAGTCAATCACCCCACTGTGTGACGATGCCAGTGACCTACACGTTTCAAACTGGGACAAAGAAGAAGACTCATAAGTTCTCAGTTTGGGAGAAATTCTGATCAAGAGCTGGTGTTTGGAGCGACTTTTCACCATCTGAAATGACTCAAGCCTCTTAAATGTGAGGAAGCATTCACGCTGACAGGTATATAGAGATTTTAGAACGTCTTTTTCAGGGAAGGCCTTGCATCTCTCTGAGTCCCTGCACATATTTCAACCATTACAGAAGCTCGTCTCTGGAGAAGATGAGTCGAGAAGAAGACGAGCAGAAGTTGCTGAACTGGCCTGTCTGCAGTCCAGACCTCCCATTAACGATGATATTCAGTATTTCAGTTTGTCTTTATTCTTTTGCTGTTGTTGTTGTTTAAATGATTGTTTTTATATTGTAAAGCACTTTGTGTTAATTCAGTATATAAATGGCTTTATAAATACATTTGATTGAATTTGATTTGATTTTGATGACTATCAATTTAAACATTTATTGTTTACTATGTTCTATTGTGGAAAAACATGGTATTTGCAAATGCATTCTGTTTTTGTTTATATTTTAGCTAATTTTGGAATTGTGATTATGTTTTTTTGTTGGAGCTATAACTCAAATAAATAAATAGATAAATAAATGTTTTCATGCTTTCACACAAGAAGCTTTAAAAAAGATTCACTATGGTGGTATGCTGCTCCAAATAGCTTTTTTTCTTTTTAACTTGAATTTAACTGAACTGAAGTAAGTTGAATTGCATGAAATTGCTATTTCTTCTAACTATAACCCACATCATAACTCATACTTGAAGCTTCTTGAAGGCTCTTAGTTGATGTACTTACAATCCTCATGTGAAAAACTGATAAAATTGAAGAGCCTTTAAAAAAAATTACAGCATTTTAATATCCAAAAACAGGTAAATACCAGGGATACGAGTAATTCGTTTGAAATGTATATCTGCTGATGTTAGCTCACCAATATTTGCTTATCTACAGACAGGGCCGTAGCACCAAATTCTGCCCCCCCCCCCATCACCACCACCAACACCAACCGATCACCTGACCACCTGCTTGCTGTTATATTGCTGCAATATTAGCCGACTTTATATTCCCTTATTTTAATAACAAGACCATTTGAAAGGGTAGTCTATTATCTGATCTTGCTTTAGGGCTGTTTATGTCCGTTTTAGCAAAGATAGCGGAGCTTACGGCAGTTGACAATGGGATTTCATCTTGTGTGTTTAAAGTTTAACGTTTGTTACAATTGTACTCACCTTTCTTTGAGAAGAAGTCTGTAAGCAGCTGACTCCCCTCATTTTGTTTTCTTCTCTTTACGTTTCTGAGAGCCAGATTTATATTTCTTGGGAGGTTGCGACATTATCTCTCCATCCACATATGCTAATAGTAATCAAGCTGCGCCTCATGGTGAGAAACAACTGTTTTTGGACTTAACGATTTTGCGCATATTCCAAGGGGTGTTCACACAGAGTAGTCCGTCACAACAGACTTAAGGTTTTTGGATTACAACAATATGCCATTTAATATAGGGCCCACCAAGTTTGCATTACGATCAATATCTGTCATGAAATTTAGTTTTGGTATTAACTAATATATTCAATATATAATTTTTTCCCCCTTAGCTTCCCGTGGGCCCCCCTCTGCCATGGGCCCCCCCAAGGCTGTGTAACTTTTACCCCCTGTCCGACGGCCCTGGCTACAGCCCTAATCTGCACCACCTCACTATATCTGCCAGGAGATCTAAGCTTCCTGGAGAAAAACTGGAATCTGCATGAAAGAAGCTACAAGTTTGGAAGTCTGTTTAACAGTCATCCAGTAGCTTTTTTTTTTTGCCCACATAAAGTCCCACAGTGGTTTGACATTTTAGACTCCTAGCATGTTACACGGCATGCATGACTGTAACAACCAAAAGGAAAGTGTGTCGGTTTTAGGAGAAAATCCCACAACAAATTAAACAATTTAACATGCACCTGCAGTTAGGGGGGGTGGGGGTTCCATCAGTTCACTATTGTTTTATTTGAAATGTTTTTTTTTAATCAATGTCAATATGATCAAGAATAGCTTGTGGGTCTACCTATATAATGTATATATGGTGATAGAAAAGTTTCGACAGATCGCGTATGAAAAACCTCTATTATCGCCCACTATCACTACATTTCAGAAGCATTTACAAGCATGTGTTGTAAGCCAGCCTGGCCCTTTAAGAAGGGGAGTAGCCTGATGGGTAATGTAGTTTGTGAGGTGCGGGCGGCTGAACGGAGCAAGTGAAGCAGTGTTGTCAGGTGTACGATGATTATCGTATTTGTACAATAATTCGGCCCCCTTTGTACGATGTACGATCAATAATCCAAAAAAAGGCCAGATGTACAAAAATTTGACCGTTTAAAAATGATTGCCTCCCGCAACTGTCTGCTGGAGAGTTTTTTTGTGAACCCTGAAGGCATCTGTTCCCATGTGACATGTTTCCAGCCAATCGTGTTTTGCTGAGCGTGAGATGCAAGTGTTTGTCTCAGAACAACTAGCATGATAGGTTGAATGGTCAGCTGCGCCCCACGAGACGCTCACAGTCAGGACCAGATCAGGAAGTGGAGCGAGCGAGATTTAAACTGTTTAAGCAGAAGAGAAAAAGCAAGGGAAAAAATAGTCTCAAAAATCGCCCCCAGGCCTCATAATTTGGCTCTTAGTTCCCACCTCTCATTTGTTTTTGGGGAACACATTAGTCTAACGCAACTGTAAATTGTGGCTGATGTGGTGCCGTTAACCTATTCAGTACTGACGCCACGAAGCTGTGAGTGCCTGTGGGTCGCTATTTATCACTAGAGTGATTATATTTGACTATGGCGCATCATTGGGCTTGTTATTTTGGTTATGACAGATGTACGATAATTTCCCTCAAAATACGATAATTTTGAGTCTCTGGTACAATAATCCTACATTTCCCACCTGGCAACGCTGAAGTGAAGTGAGCATGAGCGGCCGAGTTTTATGGATTTACATCCTCCGTTGACTGACAGGAGCTGAAAAATACAGACTGTAACATTGTCAGTTCCTGAATAAAGTCCCGTTCAGAGGAAACTGGAGTTTTTCTTTCGTTTTCACTGGCGTGTTAGCCGCTTGTCACAAGCCTGGAATAGCACAGTACGGCGGTTTCCCTGCTACGGTTCAGAGACCAGAGGCCGTACGGTAACACATGAAAGCGCATTTTAATGTGATGCGATGTGAACCCAAAACATGGCCACTTTTCACCAAATAAACTTTGTTTCTAAATTATTTAGATATGTTTGGGGCCTTGGGGCAGCACGGTGGATTAGTGGTTAGCACTGTTGCCTCACGGCTAGAAGGTTCCTGGTTCAAACCTCGGCAGGGGGGGTCCTGGGTTGAACCTCGGGGCCTTTCTGTGTGGAGTTTGCATGTTCTCCCCATGCTTGCGTGGGTTTCCTCCGGGTACTCCGGCTTCCTCCCACAGTCCAAAGACATGCATGTTAGGTTAATTGATAATTCTAAATTGTCCGTAGGAGTGAATGTGAATGGTTGTTTGTCTGTATGTGTGGCCCTGCGATGGACTGGCGACCTGTCCAGGGTGTACCCCTGCCTTTCGCCCGTAGACGGCTGGGATAGGCTCCAGCAGATCCCCGTGATCCTTAAGGATAAAACGGGTATAGAAAATGGATGAATGGATGGATGTTTGCCTTGGTGACACATGACAAATGTGCAGAAGTCATAAAAAAAAAAAACGTTATTTTTTTTCTATGTTGATGGTGGAGTATATGGAGTATTGTTATTCACATTACAGTTAGTAATTTTTTGATAATGGTCAAATTTGGCAGACCTCATTGAAATCTTAACAGTTGTGGTGCTACAGAGATGCTTTGGCCTAAAAATTGTACTGTATAAGAACATGTATCGCCAGAATAGTAGGGGTGCACGATAACTATCGGGTCGATAATAGGAAATTATGACGTCATCCCGATAAGTCCGATATCACGACAAATAGCCCCGATAACATATATATTTTTTTTGTCAACAGAGCAGTGCCTCGCTCCCTCTGAACCAGCAGTGAATGTTATGTTCAAATGACGTCGGCATAATCAGAAAAAACAATTTCTCAGTAAGAATACCCCCTCATGCCAGGAAACAACTCGTTAACTGGGTCATAATTTTGGTAGTTGCTGACTTTAATTGATATTCCCAGTATTTTCCCACATGTTACACATACAAAATTGAAAAAAAAATAGAAAAGGCTGAAAGAACTACGAGCAAACAAGGGAACGGAGGAATTTACGTTACGCCTTGAATGCAGCATGCAGTTCAGTGCGCTGATAGAAACAAACATGGCGGCTATTATATGGAACTTTGTTAAAGTTTCAGAAGAAGATAGTTAGATAGCTATTTGTAACAAATGCTCCAAGCGAAGGAGGGAAAATAGCACAAGCTTTACTACGTCAAACCCGATCAGCCACCTGAAACATAACCATCGCTTCCATGGAGTTTTGAAATCGCGCTAACGTGAGCTAACGTGAGCTAACATGAGCTAACGTCAGCAAGCCAGCAGCTAGTCAACCCCTCCTCTCCTCTCTTCTCTCCTTGCCATCATCTCTCTCATCTAAAGCTTCCATGAGATAAAAAAAAAAAAAAAAAAAACAGTTATGGTGCATCCCTAGTTATCATACCTTTGCCTACTGCTATTAAGGGATGGAATGTTGACCTGAAGAAGTATGTATACCAGCAGATGCAGCTACTTTATTGACTCAGTTGCCTCTGAAGGTGAAGCAATGAACAATCTGAAAAGCTCTGAGGTGTCTGTTTCTACACAGTAGTGGGTTTTATTTTCAACGTCAGACTGAGTACAAACAGCAGAGTGTCCATTTATTGCAGGGCAAGGCAGATCTGGCAGCTGTGCTGCTTCAGTACTGTGGAAGGTAAATGTTGATTGTTCTGGAAGTCTTAATAATAATTCTATTTGCATTTTGTAATGACAGTGTGCAACTGTTGTTTTATATTTGGACTTTTTTTTCAGCATAAAGCAAATACATTTTAAACATCACAAGGCAGACCACATTCATTAAGCCTCCTCATCATCAGAACCCACAAGAATTCCACCAGCAGAGGGCACCCCTAAACCTTTGTGTTCTGTTTTTAGAGGATAAAAATCTCATAGATCCATCCAAAGAGGAGAAGGAAGCTAGTGGCTATGAAGGTATTTTATATTTCTCATTCAGCAGTATCCTGACATTTGTTTGCACCGATATGCTTCATAGTCAAACAAGAGTCGATCTTTTAAAACGTGATTTATCCCTTTTTACTATGAAACATTCGCGTAAATATGAACTAAAATGTATCGCCTTCAAGTTCAAGCTGCTTTTGCATTTGGCAGGAATCTTGTGGTCTTCTGGTGCAGAAAACAAACTACTCATCTGAGCTCCATTGTCACATGATTGACCTGCCACAGGCATGGACTTGTTTGACGGAGGTGTGCTGTAAGTAATGTTTTAATTTACTGTGAATGTCAAAGTAGCTTAAGTCTTCTGTAAATGTGCATTACAGATGTTAAAACAGAACAAAGGACGTTTGTTGGTGTTAAAATTTCTGGTGCTAAATCAATGCCTCCCAGAATCAGAGGAAGTTTTAAATTGTCATGTTTAAAAGTGGAAGTTTTCATATCTTCCAGAAGCCCTGAATGCTGTAGAAACAACCGGTTTGGACTATTGCTGCTAACTGTCAGGTCACGTGATCATGACATGAGCATTCATTGAAGAGAAGCACAACTTCAGTTTATTTCTCCTGGTCAATGATGTACTCACACAGTTTTTTTCCCCATAAATATTTCATTTGAAAATATCAATGTATTAGATTTAAGAACAAATCTTTGTATATGAAGAGGAGGGTTGATAATAAAATTTTACTTGTTCATCAGTTGCTGAATGACAATGGTCAGTTATTCACTCAGGAAGAATTTCTTTCTATATATTTAGTCCCTGTTACACCAAGAGAATCTTCTATGGTATTTGATGCAGTACCAGATAGGGTTAGGAGATCATTTTGTTCTGCTCCTCAAGGTAAAGGCTGTATTTATGGAGCGATAGGAGTGCCACATTAATAAATAAATAAATAAATAAATAAATGTGGAAATAAAAAGAGAAATAAATAAATAAATAAATGTGGAAATAATAAAGAGAAATAAATAAATAAATAAATGTGTGGAAATATAAAGGAAATAAATAAATAAATAAATGTGGAAAAATAAATAAAGAGAAATAAATAAATGAAAAGGAAAATCATCTTTAATTTTCGTATTGCATTTGCTTTTCCTTTTTGGCACTCCTGTGACACAAGGATAAAGCAATGACAAAACGCTTGGTGGACTGAGCTGTCAATCAAATGGCTCTGGGCGGGCTTCCTGTCCAGGATGGATAGTCGTGTTTGGAAGTGATTCCAGCCTGTCAGCTGCTTCTCTGAGCAACTCAGATACCGACTTCATCATAGCACGCGGCTTTTCTGACCCGCGAAAAGCGTCACGTTCACGTCCTCCTCAGCACTGGTGACGTCAGGCTAAACGCTAGCATACATATCTATGAGTTAGCGCCCATACCGCCAGGCAGAAATCCAGTGATCAGGGAACGACTATCCATCCTGGACAGGAAGCCCCGCCCAGAGCCATTTGATTGACAGCTCAGTCCACCACCAAGTGTTTTGTCATTGCTTTATCCTTGTGTCACAGGAGTGCCAAAAAGGAAAAGCAAATGCAATACGAAAATTAAAGATGATTTTCCTTTTCATTTATTTATTTCTCTTTATATTTCCACATTTATTTATTTATTTATTTCCCTTTATATTTCCACATTTCCTTTATATTTCCACATTAGGGTTTATATTTCTTTTATATTTCCACATTTATTTATTTATTTATTTCCCTTTATATTCCACATTTATTTATTTATTTCCCTTTATATTTCCACATTATTTATTTTTTCCTTTTTATTTCCACATATTTATTTATTTCTCTTTATTTCCACATATATTTCGATTAGATTTATTTCGTCTTTATATTTCCCCACGAGATATTTATTTATTTATTTATTTCCTCTTTTATTTCCACATTTATTTATTTTATTTATTTTCCCTTTATATTTCCACATTTATTTATTTATTTATTTCCCTTTATATTTTCCACATTTATTTATTTTCCTTTTATATTTCCACATATATTTATTTTATTTCTCTTTATATTTCCACATATATTTATTATATATTTATTTCTCTTTATATTTCCACATATATTTATTTATTTATTTATTTATTTCTCTTTATATTTCCACATTTATTTATTTCTCTTTATATTTCCACATTTATTTATTTATTTATTTATTTCTCTTTTTTTTTTCCACATTTATTTATTTATTAATGTGGCACTCCTATTGCTCCATATGTATTATTCCAGGTTTAACTCCTGATGATGTGTATGTTGGTACCTTATGTCTTTTATTGAGTGATAAAGCCACTAATCAATGCATTAGAAATATCATTCAAAGAGACATTGTTTCTAAACCTGCAACTGTTTTCTACTGAGGAATATTTATAATGACATAGATTGGGAGAACACTTGGATCTTGTCAAGGATCTTTTTAAGGTACGAGAGGTTACTTTTTAATTGCTCCACAAGTGTTATCCAGTCAAGACCCGTCTTGTAATATACAAGATTAATATTGAGACACGCTGTTCCTTTTGTGGATGTGTGGATGAAACAATATGTCATTTATTTTGGGATTGTACTGACTCTCGTGTCTTTTGGATTGATCAAAATAATCTCATAAACATCAAATTTGACTCAGGGGTGACTAGGTGTGTTACAAACTGAACATTCAGCATCTTCTATTTGGTCTGACACAAAACAAGGAAAGAAATCCAGGAAAATCTTATATTATCAACCTTCTATTAATATTTGCCATATTTCATATTCATTGTACTAAATTTGCACACCAGTGTCCAAACATTATTGTGTTTAAAGCACTCTTTTCTTCATATTTAGAATCTTTAAAAGATTGAATAAATTCTAAAGCCAGCAAAACAAGAAAGTTATGTGAAAAATGTAATTTTATTTAAATCTTATACCTCAAACTTTCTTTTTAATTAACTATTTTTTTGTCATAGGCCTATTTATGGATCTATAGATAAAAACTGAAATACATATTATTTTTTGTAACTACCTTTTGTCCTATTATGATGTCATATTTTCCTGTTGACTTGTTGTTCCATCCATCCATCCATCCATCCGTTATCCATGCCTGTTTAGTCCTATGTATTGTTTAAAATTTTCAATAATAATAATAATAAAAACTTTCAGTTTATTTCTTTTTCACCTGGAGTTTGCTTCTTACTTTTCTATTTCCTTACTGATTTAATCTGTGTCTTATTTTTGACACTGAATGTTGATGTAATTCTGTGTTTTTGTAAAAGCAGTTCCCATTGACAGCAGGTGCATCCTATTTAGCACATCCATCATTGTAAAACCACAGTTACCAGTAACACCAGCACTCTGGTACACCTCTGCTCTGTGATATAAATCTGTGTCTGGGTTGAATTTCTGAAATTTGTCATTGACAAATTTGAATGAACAAATACAATATATAAACATGCAAGTACATTTTCAGAGTTTATTAAACTCCTGTAGGTCATTTATTTACATATAAAACACATTTCAACATGAACACAACTTAGTGAAATTCATTCATGTGATTGAATTAAATATGGGAAATGTTGGGGTGTGGGAGGAAGCCGGAGCCCCCGGAGGGAGCCCCTGGAGAGAACCCACGCAGACGTGCAGAGACCCCAGACTGGGAATCTTTCTGCTGTGAAGTGGTCACGTGGACCACCACACCAACGTGCTGCCCTGACTTTTTTCTGTCCTCCAGTTGGGTGGAGCGTGTATGTTTTGTACATGGAAGATGTGTGTGGTGGTCATGTTCTTGGTGTGTGGTGCTGGTGGAGGTGAGTGTCCTCATTCATGTCTCTCATGTCTTGGACGTCCCACAGAAGAAGCTGCGGATCCAACTGAAACGTTTCTTTTTGGGTTTAACTTCCCCTTCAGTCAGTTTCACAGTAAGATCCATGGCAGGTTCTTCTTGTAGCTCTTTTGTCTCAGTTCCCAGTGTGTGGTGCTGGTGGAGGTGAGTGTCCTCGTTCATCTGCGTTTCTTCTGCTGGACGGGCCTTGCATATCCTGGAGAAGAATCTGCGAATTCCACTCAAATGCTTTTTGGAGGGTTTAACTTCTGCATTCGGTTTCAGGGTGAGGTCCATCACTGGTTCTTCTTGTAACTCTTTTGTCTCGGATTGAAGTGTTGATGTTGTTCCCTCTTCACAGGAAATGACATCACACGTGTTGTTAGTGACAGTGAATTCTTTAGAGCTATCCAGCCTACTTTTAATTCTAGTTCCAGGTGGTGATGGTATTTCACCTGAATTGTAGCTGGCTTCATCTGGTCCATTTTTGTCTGTAAAGACATGACTGGATGCTGTTTCTTCTTGACAGGAAATGACATCACATGTGGTGTCAGTGACCGTCAGTTCTTTAACGCTATCTAACATGCCTTTACCTCCAGTCCTGAGTGGTGCTGGTATTTCACCTGGACTGTAGCTGGCTTCATCTGGTCCATTTTTGTCTGTAAAGACATGACTGGATGCTGTTTCTTCTTGACAGGAAATGACATCACATGTGGTGTCAGTGACCGTCAGTTCTTTAACGCTATCTAACATGCCTTTACCTCCAGTCCCGAGTGGTGCTGGTATTTCACCTGGACTGTAGCTGGCTTCATCTGGTCCATTTTTGTCTGTAAAGGCATGACTGGATGCTGTTTCCTCTTGACAGGAAATTACATCACATGTGTCAGTGACCGTCAGTTCTTTAATGCTACCCAGCATGCCTTTACTTCTAGTTCCCAATGCAGATGTTGCTTTTTTACTGTGGGCTGCCGTTGCTGGTTTGGGATTTCTGCCGTAGTTTTCAGAAGTTAGGACATTTTCTTCTTCACAGTCAGCAGAATTTGCGGTGTCATTTGGAGTTTTAGTGATGGTCAGTGTTTTAAAGACATCCATTCTGCCTTTTCTTCCTGTTCTTGGTGATGCGGGTATGTCGTCGTTACTGCAACTGGCTTCGTGTGATCCATTGTTGTCTACTTCTGTTTTAGAAAAGTCCTCTTTGTCTTTTGTCCAGCCATGATTAGATGTTGTTTCCTCTTGACCGGATATGACATCACAGGGAGTGTTAGCTGAAGTCAGTTTTTTAAAGACATCCAGCCTTCCTCTTGTTCCAGTTCTGGATGGAGATGTTGCTGGTTTGGGATCACTGTTGCCATTGCTGTCTGAAGTTCTCACGTTTTCCTCTTGGCGTTGAGCAGAAATGCAGTTTGGCTCCTCAGAGGGACACACTGTCATTATAGCCTTTGCTGCCATCACATAAGGCCCGTTATTAGCAAGAGGAAGGTGTCTCATTGTGATAAAATCATGACTGAGAGCTTCAGTCGGCGTGATCCTCCTTCTTGGATCCACTTCAAACATGCGCTTCAGGAGGCTGATGAAAGCTTTTGTGTCTTCACGGTCTTCCATCTTCAGTCTTCCTGGCTGCATCCCCATCAGGTTATTCAGATCGAAAATACGGGAAGAAATGGCATTAGGCTTTTTGAGGACCTTTCCAGTTTCCAGCGAATAATCTACTGGGGTCTTCAGCCACCATAAACGGGGAGAATCCTCCTGGATCAGAGTGAAATAGCAATCTGTATTTAATGCAGCATCCAGGAAATCATTGTCGGGTTGACCGTTCAATTTTACGATGGTCCTCATGGCCTCATATTCACAGTTCATGGGATACAAGTGGTTTCCGAGGAACAGGAACGCCAGAACACAGCCGAGAGCCCACATATCAACGCCTTCATCCAAAGTTGGATGAATGAGAAGAGCTTCTGGTGATCTGTAAGCCAGATTCTGGACGACCCCTCTTTTCCACAGGTTTGGGGCCTCTGTTGCGAGACCAAAATCGATCAGTTTGGCCTTAAAGGGCTCTGATTGATGATTTACCAGCATGATGTTGTCTGGTTTTATATCAGCATGAACCAGATTGATGGTCTTCAGGGCTTTCAGAGCCACCAACATCTGCTGAGCAATTGCCCTAATTTCACAAACGTGAAGAGGAGTGAAATTCCTCCTTTCCATGAAATCAAACAAGCTCACGTCCAACATTTCTGTCACAACACAAAAGTGGTTTTTGTAGATGAAATGTTCTTTGAACGTGAGCAAATTATTTTTTTCTGCGTTGAGCTTTCTCACTTTTTCCAGCGTCTTAGCTTCAGTTTTAGCTGATTTAATTTTATCATTTCTCACCACTTTTACAGCCACGAGTTCTTTTGTGTTCAGGTTTTTACATCTGGCCACTTTACCGAACGTCCCCTGTCCCAGGAACGCCTCGATCAAGTAGACAGAAGAATCACCAGAAAGAACTTCGTTGAGCTGGACGTCAAAAAGTTGTTTTGCTGAAGAATTGTTGTTGTTCATTTCCAACAGTTGAAGGTTTTCTTTGCAAAGAAATGTGAAGTGAGTCCAAAATGTGTTTCCGTGAAGGGTTTTGAGTTTAGTGAGCTAATGGAATGAATGTCTGGTCTTATATACCCACAGTGAACGTCACAAATGCATTTGCTGTGTGACGTAGTTGTGTATACGTATTGCTGCTGGGGCGTGACGTCACACCGTCGCTGCTCGTTCCCAGGTCGTTGTAAATGTATTTCTTTGTAAAACTATAGCAAAACTATTAGAGTAATAAAATAAAAAACGAATTAAAGGGAAATGTGTTGTTCAGTTACTTTTTTAGTCCCGCACATGGAATTAAAAAAAAAAAAAAAAAAAAAAAAAAAAAACGACCCGACGAGAACTACGGAGGGTCACGTGATTAACGCAAAAAAAAAAAAAAAATCAAATAAAATCGTTTTCAAAAGCTCATACATAGCCAACGAGTGGAAATCTTTCTTTTAACCGTATTCAAATGCCCTAATAATAATAATAATAATAATAATAATAATAATAATAATAATAATAATATGAATGTATTTTTAAAACAATTTTGTTGTATGATAATGATAATTATTATGGAACCGAATATTATTTTTATTATTATTATTATTGAAAATTATCTGTAAATAGTGCATTAAACTTGATTCTTACTAGTTTTTCAAGCTTACTTACGTACTCCAAGTTTTCTCTACTTTTCACACACATACTTGTTTTATTTAGTAATGTCTACTTGGTTTTTCTGAGTGTGTAGCAGTTTTGTGGTCTGATTTGAACTCATTTACCAACCAATAAGAAGTAGGCGTTGGCGTGCAAGTTGTTGAAGAGGCGCACACTGCCTCAGCGCCAAAGGTTGGCGCTGAATTTGGTAAGTGACGCTTTCGTTTCTAACTTTTTCAACATGTCATTTTTTTCGAACCAAAGTTGTTCTAAAAACCAGTCAACAACTCTTTCAGAGAAGGTAAGCATGTCCTGTGTGAGCGTCACTCTCGCGTCCTCCGGTTCATGTACCAGCCTGTTAGCTACCGCCGGCCCTCCGTCCAATTTACGGCCGGTACGTAGCTAACATTAGCGGCTAACGTTAGCTGCTGCCCGCAGTCTGTTAGTTACCGGAAGTTAGCTGCAGCTCCCGGTCGTTAGGAGAAAGCGGGGCCGGTGCATGTCTATGGGTGCATCAACAGGAGTAGCTGCCGGAGTAGCGCGCGCTGCTAGTTTGTTTTGAAGGTAACCAGTCAATAGACCGGTCTCATCATCGTAACACACACGCTAACGCTTAGCTTTTCTCTGGAACCCATTTCTTTGCAGCAGGAGTTATCCTGTATCTGTCTTCAACTGCACTTAAAATAATCAGCTCCCATTTTCTTTCAGGAAAGCTATTGTGACAACTTTAAATGAGTTTATGGACAGCGACGTAGAATATTTCAGAGTTAAAACGTAATTTGACTCATTGAATAAGTAATTTTTTTGTTAACACTGGACACCTAGCTCTCGTGACTTTAACCTTTCTTTCTTGCAGGTGGTAATGAGACCCTGATAAATCTGGAAATAGACAAATCAGCACAGAAGAAAGGGGCCTTGGTGAGTACTGTTTTTCATTTATTGTAAATGTGAAAATGCTTGTAATTAGTGAGGCTTAAGGGGCTATATTCAAACTTTTTTCCCCCCAACATTTTTGCAAATGGACCTAATTTTAGTCTAACTCAGCCATTCCCAAACTTCAGAATAGCAAGGCCCAATTTAAAATGTGAAAAATCTCTGCGGTCCACCGAAACCTTTAATCACAACTGTGATCAACATACAGGACAAGGAACCATGATCTGATATTAATGTGAGGGATCAACAAATAAGGTGACACTTGTCATATTAAAGTTAAGATGATGGTAGAATAACACTTAACTGGTTTGTTTTGTTACTTCTTAATGTTTTTAATTATTTTGTTAACATTTTACAGTAATTAAAAACATTTTTAAAAAAGGCCGAGAATTTAAAACATAATTGTTTCATTTTAATGACCTCTCATGGCCCACCTGCAGTACCACGATGGCCCACCAGGGGGCCGTGGCCCACACTTTGGGAATCACTGGTCTAACTGGTTTTCCTCCTGTATTTGTTCAAGTGTTTATTGCAAGTGGAATGCGTCAATTGCAAAACATCCATGTCTCAGAGAAGCTGGGTCACCTACTGGGTATTGTGGTTGGAAGAACAGCTTTAAGTTCAAGATTCATGGTGAAGTTTTCCTCAGCTGCTCAGTAAGTACATACATGATGATCATATGAGTGCACAGTTTACATTTTATTTTATACATCATCAGAACTTTGGTTCAGTTGTTCCATATCAGAAAACAACAGTTCAGGTTTGTTCAGATTAGGTGTAAAAAAAAAAAAAAATGTTATCAAGGCTTGCATTTAGTAGATCTAGATTATAACAATAAAAAAACACAGTCGCTGCCGAAAATGTGAAAAACAAAACATAAAAAAATTGCTTTATTGAAAATAATATTGTACAAATTTCATTTTCACATGCAGTTTTTCACCCAAACAAGTCCTTACTTGCTTCAAGCCTCACTAAAGGTAAAACGGCCTCAGACAAAATAGTAAAATTCCCAGACACTGATGTCAAGTTAGACATTGTCACCTTTATTTTATGGAGCCCGTTTGGGCCATAATTAAATGAATAAATGAGTCTATTATTATGAAATACGGGCATTTATTATTATGAAATACGTATCCATCATTATGAAATGTTTCCCATTATTTATGAAATAACATGTTTATTATTATGAAATGTTTCCCACTATTATGAAAAAAATGTAATTATTATGAAATTATATTTTTATTATTATTTAATCTTAGTGGCTGATCCTTCTCATGCAGTTGGTGGGGAGACTCACATCGAGCCTGTTGGCTACCTCTCGGAGTAAGTCAGAAAAGAATCTTTCTCCTGTCGCCATGCCGTCAAAATCAAGTTTTCCCTACATTTCGCGCTACGTTTCTTAGTCGATGTCAACTTTTAACCGCAAACTGAGGTGAATGCACGTCAGTTTACAGGCTCGATGTGAGTCCCCCACCAACTGCATGGAGAAGGATCAGCCAATGAGGGTGCAGGTCAACCACTGGTCCCGCCCAGTGGCAAAATGTCATTATTATGTAAAAGCTCATTCTTATGAAAAAGGAAGCAATTATGTAAAAACTCATTCTTAGATAAAAAAAAAAAAAAAGACACTCTGAAATAAACTACTATGCATTAAAATAAGATTAAATAATAATAAAAATATATTTCATAATAATGAAATTTTTTTTCATAATAATGGGAAACATTTCATAATAATGGATGGGAATGTATTTCATAATAATAAATGCCTGTATTTCATAATAATAGACTAATTTATTCATTGAATTATGACCCAAACGGGGCTCCATATTATTTAAACTGTGAAAAAATAAACATGCAGGGCTTAAAGTATTCCGGTGCCGTGTTGGATCTCCAGCGTTTGACTATGATTTAGGAAAAAAATAATAATACACACACAGAAACATGTTATCTCTGAGGAATGCAGGCGAAGCGAGCCGACGGTTTTTTCTGGAAAGGGGAAAGGGGCGGGGACAGAGACAGAGAGCCGTTTGGGAGCTGCTGCCAGATGCTCAGGAAGCCTGGTACCTGACTTTGGGCCTGATTTACTAAGATCCTATATAAAGAGTACTAAATTGCGTGTGCACTGAAAAAGTTTGCGCGTGCTGTTGTTGTGTGTTTTGCGGGTGATCAACTAAGAATGCTCGCGCAATTGATAACGGGTGCAAACCGCAGTATTTAAATGAGGTGTTGCGTGTCTTACGGTTTGCGCCATGGAGAGTCTGGATGGAAAGCAGGATAGACGCAAGCGCAAAATGAAATTTGACGAGTTGGAGTTAGAGATATTAGTGGAAGAGGCAAATAAACACATTCATGAACTACAGCAAAGAAATTTAAACATTACCAAAAGAAACGCAATATGGGAGAAAATCTGCGATAGAATAAATGCAGTTGGTAAGACAAAAAGAACGGCAGATGAGGTTAAAAGAAGGTGGCAAGATATAAGGCGAAGAATTAAAGAAAAAGTGGCCTTTAATAAAACTTCGGCAAACAAGACAGGTGGAGGGCCTGCGGAGGAGATGCCTCTAACCAGCATTGAGCAGCAGGTGCAGCTCACCTTCTGCGAGGAGCAGATTACTGGGATACGGGGTATGACACGCTAGAGCCAACTGCAGAACAAGGTAGGCGCACAATAAGAAACACTTTTTTCTCCATGAAAACACGTGATTTATTTATTATCACAAATAAAAAAATGAATGTGCCTCCTGTGGCAACCTTTTGCTGAATAATACTCGATTTAAAATTCAAATAAAATATTTCTCCTTTTGCATGTGCTTGTGACCGGCTCCAAATCAGCCCTTAAGTTTCAACTATCTGGTTTTCATTCATTCCAAACAAATTTACACGAGTCCGAAAGACTCTCTCTCTGCGTATTCTTTGATTTTGGCGATGTCGCCTCCTTGCCACAATAACAGCAGCCATCGGTGCGTAATGCTGGGCAGATTAGCACCTTCCTTTCGAACGTATTAAATACAGACGCAATCACAATCCCCGCAATTACTTTCAGGGTTGGTAAATCTCATTGCGTGTGGTAAATGAACCTATTTGCATTTTCCCCTCCCAGTATTTAGCGCTTTCTGGCGGGTACGCCCCATATTGTTTATTCATCAGGGCAAAAGTACTAAATGAACAGCGTGTGCTATTTTGCTCATTTGAGAGGCGCAGTCCTCTTTGCACGCTGTTAGTAGATCAGCTTGCGCATTGGTTTGCGGGTGGTGTCAAGTTTGCACGCGTTTTTACGCACGCAAACCTTTAGTAAATCAGGCCCTTTGTGTGTTGTGCTCCAAGAATTTAGTCTATAGCAGCAAAAAAAAAAAAAAAAAAAAAAAGCTCTTCGCCGGAGGAGTTGCCGGGCATAAAGCAGCTGTCCGATACTCCGACACACTAGTGATGGGAATTCAGGCTCTTTGTGGAGAGCCGGTGTTCTGTCGATTTCTGCTACTTGTCGAGATCTGCTACCTTGGGGTTCTGCGCATGCGCAGAGCGAATTCCCGAATGACGTTTTCCGTTTTCCACGCCCATAATTTTTTGCAACCCTTCGTAGCGGGAGCAGCGGGACAAATGAACACCGGTTTACAGTGAATAACATCCTTAAAATTCATATCATTTCATCTTTGTGCTTGTTGAGAACGTTCATTCAGCATATTTATTTGATTTGATTTGATTTTTTTTTTTTTATTTGATTTTTACCGCTCCAGCCACTTTGACGCTGTAGGATGAACAGCAGCATAATAGTTCAGGGGTAGCACATTTTGATGGTCTCATAACATGGCATCAAATAATGCTCCTGCAACTTTGTCAATGTTTATTAGACTACTGATCACCTCACTGACATTGTAGGATGAATAGCAGCATTTACCACCACATGTGACCAAAAGGAGACAAAGGGGGTGAGGAATGGGGTATTATTTAATTTTTTAAATAATTTTTTTCTTTACTTGGCATTTCCTGCATTTAAATTCAGTGCCACTGTGTTTAATGTAGTCTGTACATCCGATATGGGCCCACCGACTGCAAGAGTCGCACTGCACCTACCAAAAAAAAAAGAAGGCAGTGATCTGTTATGCAGTAATGGAACCAGCCAATATGATACATAGCTTCTCCAAAAATGATTAATATGAACATTTACAAATTGGATTTATACGGTTGCATATCTCTAGCCTATGAGAAACATGCCTGCTGTTTTCTTAACCAAATGAATGGTTGTTTTATAGTTACAATACAGTGGAATTTATTTGCTACAAAGTACACATTTTAAGTATGTGTCACCTTTAAAATGGCTTGTGTGATTGCTGGATAACATGCTGTATAAGAGTGTGAGAGTTGAACAGAAGAAGAAGAACCGGGAACTGGACTGGACGAGAGAACATTGGGCGTTGTACAGCTATGTACTGATCAGTGTACTTAGATAGGTCATATTAAGATATGCAGTTAGTCACTCCCCAAACCTGAGCTTATTCTCTTATTACTGCTGTTAAAATATTCACAACCAGTTCATTTCAGTGAAGTGAACACAATATGTTGTTTTAAACCTTAAACTGCTTCATGATTATGTGTTTTGTTAGGTTTGCGTGCTCAGAGCGTAACCCTGTGCAGGTGGACTACCTCCATTACTTGGACACTGTGGCAGAGAAGGTGGGAGCAAAGCCAAATATACTCTGGCTCTTAGTGAAAGATCCCAGACTAGCACTGAAGGTGTTTCTGGGTCCCTTCACGCCATACCAGTACCGCCTGAGTGGACCGGGCCAGAGCCCGACAGGCGATTCTCACCCAAGAGCAACGCATACTTCAGCCTTTCAGGACCAGATGTGTAGCAGAAGAAGAGACTAGAAGCTTTTCTGGTCTGAGCAGCATCATGGCTGCTGCAGGAGTCACCCTGATGGGCTGCTGCTTCTACTATAAGCACATGTTGTCTTCTTTCTTCAGTGCCTATTCATTTACAAGCTCTCCTCAGTAGATGACATGCTTAATGAAGCAGCAGTAGGAATTGGATGTTTTTACAAATTGCTGACAAGGAAATTTTAGTGATTTTTTTTTTTTTTTTAATGTGTCACAGCTTCAAATTTGAATATTTGACTAAATTAACTTGAGATTTGATTGTTTTAGGACAATAAGGTAACTATCACATTTTTTCTAAGTCTATTGTTTGTTCTTAGTTGCTGCTTGCAGTGGTGCTGGAGACAAGAAGAGTGCAAAATCTCTCTCACAGCTCCATGGCCTTGGCATGCATCAATCAAATAGTTATCTTGTACCTTTGTAATCTTTCTGCTGATGTTTAAAATCCATTGTGATAACCTGCAGCTCGCTGTCTCATCTCTTGTATGAAATGGAATTAAACTTCATAAAAACTTCAAGTCTCCAGTCTTTATTTTCAGTCTTATTCATAGATATAGTCACATAGACATAGAAAAACATAAAGAATATATATTTCCACAGCAGCTGTCTCATATCATGTTTAAATGAGTGTATTGCTTTACATCAGTACCAATCTGGTGTGTGAGATGGTAAGGGAAGGGTAGAGGTCATTCAGTCATCTCTGAGGACATTTATGGTTCGGCAGGTCATGGGGTGACAGAACAATGTCCTTCGTTCAGATCAAAACCTTGAAGGAAATGGACTTCTTTATATAATTGCTCCCAAGAAACTGGCAACAGGTTTGAGAGTTAACTTTGATCTGAAAAGGTCCAATTAGTTTATTTTTAATCAGAATAGTCTAAAACAAGTGCCTTTAATATTTCTTATGTCTACCATGTTTCTCAGCCCTTGTTACGTGGCTTTTTTTTTTTTAACTATTATTATTTATCTTATTATTCCTGTCTGTTGTGATGTTGGAGAACTCTTAAATCATTTGGTTGTTTGATGGGTATAAATCATTAGTAAACCATTGCAGGCTGGTTTCATCTTCTGACCTAGTTTCATCAGGTTTGGTAACATGGACACCAAGGTAGGGGAGAGTGGGAGTAATGTGAGACAGTTTTTACTCCCCCCATCCTCTAAGCAAGCTAAATTGATGTGTCTATAAAATTAACACATTTTTCTTTAATTTAGGATGTTTCCTAAGGACGGAAACGATCAGAATGTTTGCCAGACTAAAGACGGTGAGAATGGGATTGTTTTTTTTATAAAAAGAGGTCAAGTGTCTCATTTTACCCCAGCTATGGGGTAAACTGAGACAAAGCCCAGATTTCAAGAGGGTAAAGCGAGCCACCCTGGGGTAAAGTGATCTCCTTATTTTTTCCACCATTCTGGAGGTGACTGAACAAACACAAATAATGCAAATTATCTTTAAAAAAAATGTTTTATTAGACTAAGGGGAAAATAATCACTTCCACAGTAGGGGAAACTCAGATTACATCCACTCATGTCCTCAGGATTAGCTCCGATTTTTAGCCCTTCCTTTGCAGTTCCTCATCAGTCTCTTACGTATCTTTTCAAAAGCTCTGGATCGTCTCACCCTTTTCTGCCCTCTTTTGCACTTCCTCTGCAGCCTGCTACGTCTTTCTTCTAAAGCCCTTTCGAGTGCCTGCATCTCAGGAGTATCGGTGAGGACAGCGGTCTTCACCCGCCTCCATCTGGTTTGTTTTCTGGGGGTGAACTTTGGAGGTGCGATGATTTCCTGTGGAGGGACATATCCAGGCCGGGTAGTTAAAGGTCCTGCATCCGAGTCAGCTGGTGCGGGAGCGGGCAAATTCATACGGGAGGCTGCGTTATCTGCAGCGGGAGGAGGGTCATCTTCAGGCGGATCATCTGCAGGGTGCCGGCCTTCAATAACTTCTCCTGGAGGTGGAGCATCTCCGGTGGCAGGCTGTAGTTCAGGGTTTGGCTGGTCTGATGGAACGGATGGTGCAAACGCTTCATCAGGGAAAATGTCACGATTGTCTGGGAAAATCCCAGTGGACCTAAACCCAGAAGTCACGTTTTGTGGTGTCACGGTTGTCATGAAGGCTTGACTCACAAGTCCTGCAACCTGGTAGATGGTGACTGTTTTGCCAGGATTCGATCACATCCACCCATCGAGAGTTTGGCTGTATTGGGCTTTGAACGGACCGTACACGGCTACATCCAGAGGTGCATGATGGGATGTGTGAGGTGGAAGAGTGAGCATAACGATACCAATGCTCCTGGCGAGTTCTACTGCCCTGAGTGATATGTGAGCTTTAAGATTGTCCATGATGAAAAGCATGGGGGGGGTCAGGTGAACAGTAAGTGTGGTTTATCAGGTGGCCGAGAAACTCGGCCCAGCATCTTCATTCATCCATCCTGTTCTGGACAGCAGCAGTCTCTCCTCTCCCTCATTCCTCTCATCTAAAACTTCCATGAGATTAAAAAATAAAAACTAGTGAACCTCATTTACTTTAATTAAAGGTATTAATTTAAATGGAACCACAAGCCAAAATCCTTTAAATGTTAATCTTTTTCAGTTAGTAATTCTGATGCATGTATTTCCATCAGTTCAAGGAGCCTTTATTTTTTATATCAGTCAGTAATGCACCTTATTTAAGTTAATGTGAGATATCAATAGGTTTGTTTGATAGCTTTATGAAAATGTTTGAGAGGCTTGACAATAGTTTTTCAAAAACTACACCTTACATTACACCTTAAGTACCTGTTTTTGTCTTACAATAAAGACCATTTAGCAGCAAGTTTTTTCTCATATTTTTAATCTACTGTAGAGCAGTGATTCCCAAAGTGTCGGCCGCGGCCCCCTGGTGGGCCGTTGTGGGACTGCAGGTGGGCCGTGAGAGGTCATTAAAATTAAACAAATGTGTTTTAAATCCTCGATCTTTTTAAAATATGTTTTGAATTACTGTAAAATATTCATGACATTATTTGAAAAAACATTAAGAAGTAATAAAACAAACCAGTTAAGTTATTCTACTGTCATTTTAACTTAATATGACAAGTGTCACCTATTTGTTGACCCCTTACATTAATATCAGAACATTGCTTCTAGTCCTGTATGTTGATCACAGTTGTGATGAAATGTTTTGGATGGGCCGCGTATATTTTTCACATTTCAAATTGGGCCTTGGTATTCTAAAGTTTGCGAATGGCTGCTGTAGAGAGAAGCTGAAACGGAAATAACAGTTTTACATGGACTGTCCCTTCAATGCTAATGTGAACCTGGATAAAGATTCAGAATTGGACCAATAGTTTTTGACAGTTAAAATGGATAAAATAATTGCTGTTTGTGGTGGTGTAGTATATGGGCAGTGGGAATCATTTTGACAAATAATTGTTCGAAGCAACATTGAAAAAAAAAAAAAAAAAACTAAAATGAACTATTTAGTTCATTTTTTGAAATGATGAACTGAACTAGTTCTTTTTAATTTCTATGAACTATGAACTGAACTAGTACGTGTAGAAAGTGAACTTGCCCATCCCTACCTTGTACCCGGTGTAAAGTGAAACACTGTGACATTATGCTGTTGTGGTAACTGTTGCCGTAGGTGAGTTGTAGAGAATACTAATCCAATGGATGAATGAATCGCTTAAGCCAATTTTTTATAAGTGTTAGAAATAGAAATTCACAGCTAACCTTGTCAAATGCTTTTTATGCGTCCAATGAGAATATCGCTGTTGGTGTGTTTGTGACGTATGATGAATTAAATTAAATAGTCTACGTAGATTATTACAGGACTGTCTTCCTTTAATGAAACCTGTTTGATCTGAGTGGATAATAAGTGGAGTTATATTTTTCTATTCTGTGTGCCAATGCTTTACTGATGATTTTTGTATCCGTATTAACCCACATCTACGGTCATCTGTTCAATTGCAGTACTTTATGTCAAAGATGCAATATTCTAATTGAAAAAGGTTCAATATTAATTTAAAACATTGCAATATGTGGAAAAATGACCTGTTACACTGCAAAAACTCAAAATCTTACCAAGTGTATTTTTCTCATTTCTAGTCAAAAATATCTCATCACACTTAATATGAGACAAAATCACCTAAAGAGTAACATTTCAGTGAGATATAGGAGCTTGTTTTTAGACTTTTTTAGACTGAATTAAGCGAATTTTCACTTGTTCCATTAGCAGATTTTTTTGCTTATTACAAGCAAAAAATATCTTGTATTAAGTCTGTTTTAACTGCCAATGGAACAAGTGAAAATTTGCTTAAAAAATTGCTCAGAAAGTCTCACTTTTACAACAGCATGCCCTTTTTCCTTGAGCCAAAAAAGCTTTATAGATTATATAGAAGAATGTTGATGGAGAAGTTCAGGGAAGGTCAGAAGAAGCTGGACTGGTCATTTGTAGATTCAGAGAAACCAGACAACAGAGGTTCCAGAACATGAACGAGGTTGGCATGACAACAGGGTTTCAGGTGGGAGTGGGACTGCATCAAGGATCCCCCCCTGAGCCCCTGACTGGATGTCAGTGACACCAGCTCTTCTCTGTTGTTGCAGACAGCAGCACTGACGAAGAGCCAGGAAGCAGAGCTGGAGGTGACCGGAGACTGGACGTGAAGAGGAGGGAAAGTGACGACGTTGGTAGAAAGATGCTGGAGCTGCAAGGCAGGAGAAGAAGACCATAGAGGACAGTCTTCTTCAAGGCCCCAGTCTTCTTCTGGGCCTGCTGCATTAAAGTGCAGCAGGCTACTTCAGTTATCTCCACTTATCTACCTGTTAGCTTCTCAGAAAGATGGGGAGAGCTGTTGCCAGGCAACCAGCACCTAGTAGCCACGGGCCGAAACAGAAGTCATAACCGCGTCTTTACAGTTTCAGCGCTGGGTGACATTTTTATTTATTTTTTTTTTGCTCTATTAAAATACAGGAAGCGTCCGTGTTCATCGAGTCATCTTTGACCTCACGACTTCCATCCTCCGTCACCGTGACCCCTGAACTGCTGCTCGCGCGGCCTCGCGCCACATTTCACCAGCAGCGTCTCTCCAGGACCATATGGAGCCCCGTTTGGGTCATAATTCAATGAATAAATGAGTCTATTATTATGAAATACAGGCATTTATTATTATGAAATACATATCCATTATTATGAAATATTTCCCATTATTATGAAAAAAATGTAATTATTATGAAATATATTTTTATTATTATATAATCTTAGTTTAATGCATAATAGTTTATTTCAGAATGTCTTTTTTATCTAGAATGAGTTTTTACATAAATGCTTCCTTTTTCATAAGAATGAGCTTTTACATAATAATGACATTTTGCCAGTGGGCGGGACCAGTGGTTGACCTGCACGCTCATTGGTTGATCCTTCTCCATGCAGTTGGTGGGGGACTCGCATCAAGGCTTTTGGCTACCTCTCGGAGTAAGTCAGAAAAGGATCTTTCTTCTGTCGCCATGCCGTCAAAATCAAGTTGACATCGACTAAGAAACGTAGCGCGAAATGTAGGGAAAACTTGATTTTGACGGCATGGCGACAGAAGAAAGATCCTTTTCTGACTTACTCCGAGAGGTAGCCAACAGGCTCGATGTGAGTCCCCCACCAACTGCATGGAGAAGGATCAACCAATGAGCGTGCAGGTCAACCACTGGTCCCGCCCAGTGGCAAAATGTCATTATTATGTAAAAGCTCATTCTTATGAAAAACGAAGCCATTATGTAAAAGCTCATTCTTATGAAAAACGAAGCCATTATGTTAAAGCTCATTCTTAGATTAAAAAAAAAGCCATTCTGAAATAAACTATTATGCATTAAACTAAGATTAAATAATAATAAAAATATATTTCATAATAATTACATTTTTTTCATAATAATGGGAAATATTTCATAATAATAAACATGTATTTCATCATAATGCGAAACATTTCATAATAATGGATACGTATTTCACAATAATAAACGCCTGTATTTCATAATAATAGACTCATTTATTCATTGAATTATGACCCAAACGGGGCTCCATAGGACCAGGCCTGGTCGGCTTATTTGGGATGCGGAGCCGGTTTGCGGAGCGCTGTCGTCCCATTCCGAGGCTTCCCGCTGCTCCGCCGCCGCGTTTTGCGGCCGCCCACTCGGCCGCCGTCCGGCCGAAGCGTCGGATCCATTCCGGTGATTCGTTCCCGCTCAAAGCCGATCTTGCTGCAGGGAGGAGCGACCGGGGTGCAGTTGAGCAGCGCTGAGCATCACAACCCGCATTCAAGGAAACGGGCAAACACAGCACTTTTTCACTTCCCATAATGTTCTAACCGCCGTATAGAGGAAAAAGAAAAATACTTTGAACAAAAATACATTTACATCTGCGTTTCATCCGGACGGAAATGGAAGCCGCGTCGCTCTGAGGCTGCTGGGAGTCGCTGGCCAGTCAAGGAAGACCCCCTCAATTGTTTTCTGCGCCAAGAACTGTACAGACATGGTCATCAGTCCGCATCTGTGGTAAGGCAGCTCGCTTTATTTATTTCAGATCAGACCGAGTCTCTTCTCTGTGGAGGGAACGACCCCGTTGAGACAGCGAGATGCTGAATTAGGGCGCAGAGCTGCCGCTTCAGAGCTGCGTTCAGCCTGAACCCCAGATCCTCATCCTTTTTTGTGTGTGTGTGTGTGTTTGCATCCTGAGTGATTCACCAAGGACCAGTCAGACATGACCACATATCCACATATCCACGACTGGCTGCTGCCAGTTTGACACAGGGCTGATAAACTCCTCCAAACACCCAGGCGACGCACGGACATGATCCAGAAAACATGGATGCTTCAGAGGAGTAACAAAGCAGCCAACTCTGCAAGTGACTTTGATGATGTAATGCGTCACTAGCATTTTTTTTTCTCTCTCTCTCTCACTTTTTTAAGTGAGCTTCATAGTTTTGCCTGCAGTCTCAGCTGTCTCAGACACGGGGAATTAGTGAAGAGCATCATCTGGTCTCATAATCCTCTGCGCTCCACTCATTATGTTTCCACTATCAGAATACCAACTAACTGAAAGTTGGCCAACTTGCCCCACACCATTACTCAGCCTCCTTTATTTAACTGAAGGTCAGCCAGTGACTTTGCAGTCATTTAAAATAGCCCCGAACCACATAAATTAAAGAGGAGCAGAGGAGACTGGAGAGCTCGGTGCCTTTGTGGCTTGTAATTGACGTGCTATTTGAATTTATGCTCCTTTGATCAGCAGTGATTATTGATTCTCTTAATATATTGCTTGTCCCGGCCTGAAAACCCTCGTCCTGAAGGTGTCCCCGTCCCATTCGGATGATGTCTTTGCAGATCAGTTTGATGACTCACGTATAGCCGTCCCCTCTGCTTGCTTTAGTTGTTATTTGCTGGTAATTAATGTGTTGTTTCTCTAACATAATTCATTTCTGGTTTGTGTTATTTAATTCTGAGGAAACATACTTTATAGAGACAACAAATTCAGGAAAAACATTAACCGTCAAGGCCTACAGTGAGGAGGTCTGTTATTCTTTGTCATTAAAGGGTCAAAATCATCTTATTTTTATGTGACTCTTCTGCTGTGGTCTTCACAGCCTCCAGAATCTCAACCAAACTGCACATGTATGGGGGATTTTCAGTGGAGCTCTCCACTGGTCGCCTGGCCACTCATCTTTTTCACAAAGCGCCAGTCTGATCCCTCTGAACCAGCAACCGCCAGTGAACAACTGTTGATTTTGTTGTAAAAAAAACTTGTTGGCCCAAGGTGTTATTCACAATTCTGCAGTGATCGTGGATGCTCGAACCTTAGCGGTTGGTTTGGTACGTTCTGTACCGATGGGAACGGGAGGGGAACCAGAGCCATTTTTGTGAAGTGAATGGCTAGAGTACTCCAAAAACCGAGAACATCTATCAGAGATATGGCTTCTTCTGTCCATCAGGCAGGGTTTTAGAGATGTGTGGAACCAATGTCCAGTTACATTGGAGGTGGCCAAAACACCTTACAAGTAATTATGTTGTTTTTTTTTCTTTAATTAATTCTGGTAACACACACACACACAAAAACAATCTTGACATGGAATAATTGTCCACATGTTTTGATATAAAAAGTTTTCTTTATATGTTCTTTTTTTTTTGCATCAAACAAAGTTAGCTTAAGTGTCAACTAAAGTTCAGTACTTCGTAGTTTCTGGCAGCTCCAAACATGGTTACAAGTGAGGCAGGACACCAGAGGTATTGCAGGGAAATGCTCATCCTGAAATTATGTAATGTGTGCAGCTCAGGACAAACTGGCTCTCTCCGGTAGGTGTTGTTAATAAAAAAAGAAAAGAAAAGAGGCCTGCTAAACAGAGATGTGCTGCTGACTACTAGCAAATGTCACACGAGAGCTACATCCACTTAGTCTGATATTGTACACGGAGGAAAAAAGGTCAACATCAATCAATATGCATTATTATCCAGTTGTAAATTCAAACAATGCTCGTCTTATGAAATAGCAGGACACAAGGCTGCGTCTGTTGGCCTCTTTAAATGGTGCAGCAAAGACGGGGATCAGCAAGCGTGGTTCGCTTCAGAGCGCTGGTCAATACTGTGAGACTGTGCTCCTCGGGTGTAGTGACAACACAAACACGACTACTGTTCCTCTCGTGTTACAGCACGGCAACCGTCGCGCTTTATCATATTACCTGACTGGTAGGACCGATGCTGCTGGGGCCTGCGCCTGCTTTTAACGTGCTGAAAACATGCAAAGTCGAGGGGCGGGCTCCAGATCTCAGGGCGCAGACAGACACTGTGGTCCAATGTCAAGGTTTTTAACGCTGTTATCATTATTTAGGTTTAATGATATAGTCTGACTGTATCTGCAGCTTTGTCTTTTGTAGCGTGATTTAACCTCCAAGAGAATCACAACAACTGACCTAAATGTCCTCGGTCGAGTACTGAAAAGAAAGTACAAATGTCACGGGACTCCCAAATCTTTAACGTCAAGTAAATATGTTATTACTAAACTACTAGATAAGTGACAATTAAGCGATATTCAGTACAGCGTACCACACTATCTAAGATGGGACAACCGTAGTTTTCTTGGCTCATTGCAGTTTTCAGATTTCATAACGGTCTAACCAGTCAGATTATCTTTCTAAGAAATATAACCAACCACAAACAGTAACAAAGCTGTACTGACTGAAGGTTTTCTGGGGTTTTTTCAGTACCACACACTGATGTATTTATGTACATTTGTAGACCAGAATCTAATCACCAGCTGATGGATCTTCATGTGAACGGAGCCAATTCTGAAACGTGGGTTTTGGGTATCAGCAGATACCAGTAGATACCAGTTGATACCAGTTGCAGAAGAAGTGCTAACGTTAGATATAAAGCTCAGTCCGAAAACCCAGAACAGACATTTTAAGGGGAAGTATTGCGCAACTTCCTGTGCTGGCTTTTAGAGTGGCCAACGTGAGCTGGGATTCTGTCTCTGAGGATCACATGGGATCGGATGGCGCACAGACGTCAACGCTCTTATCTTTGGCAGAACCAGCGAGCATTTCTGACATCGGTATCAGAATCAGTGTTGCAAAAAATGCTGCAACAGCAAATAAGAGCTCCAAAGGAAGTTTCACGCTCAGTCTTTGGAGTTGTTTACTCAGCAACTTTTTAAAAGTCTCCAGAGCGTAAATTAATGAGCCTTGAACATGCGGTCTTGAATCTTTACATTTTCAACTCATCATTTCATGGTATAAAACCATTTGATGAAACCTTTTCAGAGGTTAAGTGATTTTCTTTCCCCACAAAAATGCGTCGCTTTGACAGTCATTATTTTCTCTTTGGTAAAACTCATGTTGACAAATCTGAAGCCAGAAATGACACAAATATTCATGATGTGGTTTATTCAAGACTGCAGTGTTGAGTTACCAGATGTTTATGTAGATGGAAAAAAGAAAAAAAAAGCAGTGAGGTCTAACTGAGCCGGCGTTGTGGTGATCAACAAACTCCACAAGAAAGCAGCGGTGGTAGACGTAGAAATCCCAGGAACACGAGAGGCTCCAAAAATACAAGAGGGTGGAAGAGGAAGTAGAAAAGACATGGAAGGTGAAGGCAGCAGTGGTGACTGGGACCACTTGAGACTATGACCCCCAAACTGGAACAGCTGGGAACAGCTAAGATACTGCGTGAGAGCCTCAAATAGAGGCCTGGGAGTCTGAGAGGGATGATGACGTTGGTGGAGGCTTTAAGACCTCAGCTGTACAGAAATACACAAACAGACACACACACACACATACACTATATATAGATATATATATATATATATATATATATATATATATATATATATATATATATATATATATAGATATATATATATATATATATAAACCTGGTGCTGTGTGTCATTTCCAAACTCGACCTCCACTTCAGTTTTAACAGTCTGAAGGACATTCCTTGTGTCTTGTGGTTTATTGTTTTTTTTATTCTGCTGCAACTTTGCAAGCCAGGCCATGCTCATTTTAGGCAATGTTCATGTTAGAGGGAAGAGGCTTTTTTTTTTTCTTTTTTACAATTTAATTGAGCATTGCTTAACGTGACCTTGGGCTGAACTTCCTGTGATGTCCGATCCTGGGAAGATCGAGAGCTGTGTTGCATGTTTTCAACTTGTCAATATTCTTTTTCTTTTTTTTTTTAAGGCACAGTAAGGACTATAACTGTATATCCTAATATGCAAAATTAGGATATGTAGGATTGGATATTTCAATATCATTCTATTGTGCATTTATTCCATTTTAGTACTTGTTCTATATTTTTCTATATTTTCCTATATTATTATATTTTTTATATCTTATATGTCTTATATCTTATATGTTTATAAGCATGGTGGCTTGGTGGTTAGCACTGTTGCCTCACAGCTAGAAGGTTCCTGGTTCGAACCTCGGCAGGGGGGGGGTCCTGGGTTGAACCTCGGGGCCTTTCTGTGTGGAGTTTGCATGTTCTCCCCGTGCTTGCGTGGGTTTCCTCCGGGTACTCCGGCTTCCTCCCACAGTCCAAAGACATGCATGTCAGGTTAATTGATAATTCTAAATTGCCCATAGGAGTGAATGTGAGTGTGAATGGTTGTGTGTCTGTATGTGTGACCCTGCGATGGACTGGCGACCTGTCCAGGGTGTACCCCTGCCTTTCGCCCGTAGATGGCTGGGATAGGCTCCAGCAGATCCCCGTGACCCTTCAAGGATGAAACGGGTATAGAAAATGGATGGATGGATGTTTATATGTTCTGCACCAGACATCAAGATAAATTCCTTAAATGTGAAAACGTACTTGGCAATAAAACTGATTCTGATTCTGATTCTGGATAAACTAAAAATGTTAAAACTGAGTCATGCTCTCTTTTCTGCATTACTGTATATGTCTGTTTTTTAAGTTCACAATTTCATCCAAGTGTGAAGAGCTGCAGTATCAGCTCTCAATTTCAAAAGTTTATACGAAATTTAATTACTTAAAATGTGTTTATTCGCCTTGACTGTTACTTGACGACAGAACAAAAACTCCTTCTTTCATTAAATTTTGATACACGCTTTATCCTGTTCAGGGTCACAGGGTCATTCAGAACTTGATACTTGTAGGAATTGAGTGTACGTACTGTAAATGTTTTATATACAGACACGTTAAAGGAACGTAACGTGAGGTGTTGAGTGAGGAGCTCGGGCTCTTCGTTCAGCCAAAGCTGCTTCTTTTCACTTCAGGTTCCAGTTGAAGTCTGTAGATCTATTCTGGTGTCATGGAACATAACTTATCCAAACAATAACCCTTCGCTCGGATCCATCTTGATTATGGTCGTGGAGATGCAAGTTGAACAAAGGCTCTAAAAGGTGTTCCAGTCTATTTACATTTTGTTTGTTATTTACATCAGTCCTCTTGAACATCAAACTACTCTCTGAGGCCTTGCGTCCTGTGAAGTGGGGGATCGTCTTCTCCGGTCTCTCACCCTGATGTGGAAGTTAATATTTAATCACTGAATAAAAGCGATCACTCGGAACAACTCGTTCTTGGTCCAAGTGGACGTAAACCTCACCAGTAAAAGCTCTCCCTATCGACAGGGGGACCAGATCCCTTTACGACAGCGAGGGATCTGTTCTTTTTCTTCACTTTATCACCAGCTGAGCTCGTACGTTTATTGCCGTCGTTTGCTGCGGTGTGCAGCTTTCTTTAGCAATGCCGCTCGTTGGATTTAAAGCAACTAGATGGACAACTCTACAAATTCTGCTTAATTCCTAGAAGGAAAAAAAATTCATTTTATAGGAAGTTTGAAGATGAAACTTGTCTAAGATGCCTAATTTTTCCTGTGATGTACAAGCGAGCAAATGCTTATCCATCATCACACAGTATAAAAACTATCACTTAGAAAAGTGAAATGCAGTGGCAGTAAATATACTAAATGACAGCCAGGTGCAAAGAAAGTAAAAGAAAAAAAAAACGAATTTAAAGCAATAGTCTTCGTGAGGAAACTGAACTTGACACAGTTGAAGTCTAGACCGGGTGTTTCTGTGCTACACGGCGCCCTCGTGCATCCCGCTTTGTCTTCCTGATTACAGAGCCATAATCACGGTGACTGGATTTAGAAACAATAAGCTCATGACTAATAAAGTCCTGATCACAGGTTCCCTAATGTGATAACTGGCTTTTTATGGAGCTGCCTGGCTGTCCATCGAAACAGAAGTCAAACAGATCGCCCGTATATGTGCCGGTCAAATTTACAGTAACGGGAGTTTCATTTGCCTCGTGGGCTCATAGTTTTGTTCCATTTGGAACTTCTGGTTTACGTTAGAAAATGCTGAATCTGTCGCCGTAACGTTCGGCAACTAAACGGTTGTGGACTCACAATAACTGAGATTTCTTTTTTTGGATATATCACAACAAAAAGGAGTTCACATTTTCAGTGGTGAAATGATTTAATCTGCAAAATAAAACAAACAAGCAAAAAAGATCAGTGTTAATCCTCCCAGTCACAAGGTTTCACTTCACTTTAGCTTTTGGTAGCTTCATGAAGCCCGCGTTGAAAGCACTTGTCACTTCTGCTTCTTATTGGGTCAAGGAGAGTGGATCTATTAAACGGATGGGTCTCTGAATGGACTTAGCAAGCCTCGTCTCACAGTAGCTTACATCCTCGTTGGCTTAAGGCAGGGCAGGGATGATGACGTCGTCCAAGGATCTGAATTATAGATTACAGTGTGTGAAAATGCTGCGCGTGAGCACGCGCACCGCCACGGTGGGGAGAACTGCTGGGTGAAACTGGGACTTCCCCCAGACACGGGGTGGGGGGGGGGACTAACCGACAGATGCTGTAGTTAAAACCACGAGCTGCTGTGAACAGTATCACAACACAAAATATAGTGTGTTTGGCGTGTGACATCACGCTGCTGGTGGGTTGAAAGAGCCAAGATAACATAATTAAGTTGCTTTCCTTCGCTGAAAAGAAAAAGCTGTAACTATCATTTACAGGATTTTACTTGATGTCTGTTTTTTTTTTTTTTTTTTTTTTTTTTTTTTAAAGTTTACTGGCTTTTTAAAAAAAAAAACCTGTCTTTTATCTGGAGAAGCACCGCTGCAGGCAGCTTTAGAGATGTCAGTATGTGTCTCCGCTAATGATGAAAATGAGCATCCCCGCTGCTCTCTGAGTCTGAGGTTAACTAGATATTTTCAAGATAACATACAGTATTAATCCAGTGTGGATCTGCCTTTGGGCTCTCAAGTTTTTACAATTAACCCGTAGAGAAGGACAGTAGGGATTGTGTAAGTTGGTTTTAATTGGTCCGGTGCCATATAAATTAAGTTGAGGCATCTTTACCTGGATATAGTTTTTATTTATTCTATATTTTTTATTTTCACAACTGTGAAATACAGGAAACGGAGTTAATAATTCAATTTGTGCAACATCATTTATGGCGCGCTATTAGTTTTAGGGTAGTTCTTTTAATGAGGCTGTGAAGTTTAAATATACTGTGATTTAATTTTATTCTGACCACAACTCTTGATTCAAAATGATTCAGTTGAGTCCAAAATAAGACTGCATTATATTTGGAAAGCTGCGATGTGCAATATCATAGTTGAAAACCATGGACAATATAATAATATAATTTGTAGGTAATGTTGATTGATATGACAGAAAATAGTCTTTTCAGACTATAAAAAAAAAGTTACAGACAGGCTAAAACCCAAAGGCTGATAATATCTGGTTGAGTCGTTGGAGCTGCTGTCCTCCAGGAGCAGCTGCCTGGAAAACTAAACTGTGCATATTTCTCTGTCTTGTTATTAAAAACCATAAGTGATTATTAAAACCTTGTATCTATGTGTATTTTTCTCCCACACAGCCATGCTAGATTAGAAGCATGGAGCTGTTGCAGCCTCCTGAGACCTACTGAAGCATCAATGTTGTCAGTTTCGGTGGCTTTTTTATGAGCACCGCGATGCTGATCGTGCTTTTGGACAGGTGGATAAATAGTGGGCTGGTGTGAAATAATTTGAGGTAATTAGAAAAGATGTGGGTCAGATGTTGGAGAGCTGGTTGAGTATACTGATAGAAAAGTGGGCTACTGGAGCAAGACCTTGATGGAGTAGAGCAGAGAGCATTCAGTCGTTTGAACACCACTGCAGGAGCGACGCCTTTATATAAGCACATATGTGGCACATATGGATTGTTTGAAATCTAACATCTAAGCACACAAAGAAACTGCTGTTAACTCAGTGGACTAATATCCGCAACAGTAACGGTACAGCAAAAATGCAACAGTGAAGGGTTTCCCTTTGCTAAGACTGCCTTCCTTCTGAAAGTCTGCAAGAAGATGCAGATGTAGCACTGCACCTTTAATAACTGGAATCATCACGAAGCTGACAGACATCACAGCGGCTGTTATCCAAGAGATGCTTGGCCTCTAAATGAACTCTTAAAGACAAACATAAAAAGGACTCAGCCAAGGCTGAAACTGAATAATACTGCAATAAAGACGCAACACACTACACCACACGTGTCAAACTCAAAGCGCACAGGCCAAAGCCGGCCCACCGCTTCATTTTTTCTGACCTGCAGAGACAGTCATACTGAGGGTTGTGCCGATGCTACAGCCCCCTCCAGTCTGGAGTGATGTCAAAATCTCAAACTGTTGTGGTTTGGAGAGCAGCCCTGAGACTGTCGAGCAGCTGTTTTAGGATGAAAAGTAGCTTTGCCTCAATAAAATTAGTAATTTTTTTTACAACAGAAATATGCAGATCCACAAAAGTCACAATTTGGGGATTTTAGGACGAAAGAGTTGCAATTATGCAAAATTAATTAATAATTAGTGTCAACAAGTAATTTGTGTCAACAAGTTGTGATTTTATAAAAGTTTATATTTTCCAACAAAAGAATTGTAATTTGTGATTTTATGATAAAAAACTCTAATTGTACAAGTTGTGGTTATAGAACAAAAAAAAACTCAGCTCACTTTTTTAAATGAAAAAGCTAATTTTCTTTTCTTAATTTGCAACTTTACAAGCAAAATTTGTAATTTTAGGACAAATGTTTCAATTTCATTATAAAAAGTTGCATTTTCTTTGGATATTTTTTTTTTAAAATTTATTTAATTATTATTTAAATGAAAAAGCTCCAGTGAGCATCACGGTGGCAGACATCTATAACGAAGTCTGAAGGGAAATAATGAAGAATTTCCACGTTAGTTGGATTGTTGTTGGATTTGGAGCACATGTGAACTTCATCCTGGATTATGGGAGGATTCATCTGGATTCGGGAACGCGACACTTAAACAGCTGTAGACACAACTGAAGGGCTAAATGTGTGGAGTGAGTAAATGTGAATAAATGAGGGCGAGCGGAAAGCCTGAGAATGAAGGAAGTGCTAAACTAGGAGGGGACCACACTCAGAGACCAAAGTCAGTCTCCTTATTAAGACCACAGTGAACCTTCACTTCTGACTTTGACAAATAACTTTAACATCAACTGACTTGCATCCTGCTTCCCCTCAGTAATGTTAAAACATAATCACTGCCAGTAGAGCAATCTTACAAAACAATAAAATTTCTAATTTCTGAATCAATCCTGAATTTAGAAATTCACATCAGAATCCTGATTCTGAGGCACTTTTTTTTCTTTATATTTTTGATTTTCTTACCATTTAACTAACATCTTTTTTCAAATCTTAAAAATCATTTACTCATACTCATTTACTCATACATCTTGTACTTTACTTTTTCCTTTTGTCTTGAAATGAAAACACACTACCAACGCGCAGTGCTTTGACACAACGTTATATAATAAAATCAAACAACATATAGAAAGGTTTCAAAGTTTCTGTCCAAAAAAAAAAAAAGGCATTTGAAGACACTGGACTATTTTTAAGATGTTTTTTTTACAGGTGACCTGGTCCAAATAGTTCAGAAGAACAATAATCTGCAATAATGACAATGGCAGAAACTCAATGACATGCAGCCCCATTATCTTGCAAGTTTAATTTGACCACGACACTGTTTTGGAGAAGTTCAAACCTCTATATGACGTAATCCTGAGTGACACTGATCTCATTGGAGACATGATGAAAGGCTTATTCAGAGAGTCGGTGCAAAGCAGAATATTAAAAACCTTTGCTTAACAGAACAGCGCTCGGTTTCTGAACTCGGCATGTGTGAGTTCAGATGACACACTGGAATTGAGGAAAGTCTTGGAGAGGCCCTGATGCTAAGTTCTGCCAGTGTTGCTTTCTGTCTGGTATAAACAACTGCAATGCGTTGCAATAAGGAAGGATAAGTGGTGCAATAGTATGACTTCCTGACTCTTGTGTTTCAGATGAGCAGCAAGCAGTGAGCGTGAGGAAGTGTCAGAGGATGCCCCTGATCTGCGGGGCCCAGTGCTGAGGGAGGTCCACAGAGCCGACCGGGGCCCACCATGTCCCACCACCACTACCAGCGAGGCCCCCAGGGCCGCACAATGAGCTCTGAGGAGCGGAGCTCCACGCCAGTCAACAAAACTTCCACGCCGGTTCATAAGAGCGCTTCCTCCTCTTCCTCCTCCCAGCGTGACAGCCGACAGGTAATCCTCTGACAGCTGAAGAAACCTATCTAGCAAAAAGATTCAGGGGATGGCAGCGCTTTTGAATGACTCTGCGACTTGAGCAGGTGTGATAACGGGAGGAGTGAGTATTAGGTTTGGCTCATGAAAGGCTGGATTGCTGCAGAGTTCTATCAGCAGGGAGGAAAAACAGGCAGATAGAGGAGAATATGCGCTCAACAGTTTTAGGAAGAGAAACAGTCGAAGTTGAACATCGAGAAGATGGATGCAAGTATTAAGAGATAGGTGAGCAGATTCATTCATTATTTTGCAGCTCTGCAAAATAAATAAATAAGTAAATACATATTTTTGTCCCAGTACAGTCTTATCCAAGGATGCAGCTGCCAAAATGTGTATTAAAAAAAAAATGGCATCTTCAACAACCAGTCTTCAAGAAATTGTAGCCACCTTTTTCTTTTTTTTTTTTTTCCGAATTAGCCAGGTGTCACAAATGAGAGTTAATCATGAATCATTTATTCCCCGTGAAAAGTTCATTAGAAAAAAGGGCTGGCTAACCAGCTATCAACCTTACAAGATCGTATCACTTTTTTAGCTAATCAGGGGAGAGCGAGCAACCCTAATTCCCCGGTTAAAAAATTAGCACCTTGCAGCGATTAAGTAAATACCGAGTATGTTATTTCACAGTTCACAGGACAGGTGCTTAAACGTAACTCTTGCAGTCAGCCATCTCAAGCCCGCCGGCCTCCTTCCCTCCGCTGAGCTGCTGTGTCACTGTGGCTGCGCAGAAACAGGACACCGAAACTGGAGTCTTTGACATCACAGCTTTTCCATCGGCACTGGGTTATGAATATTTCATGAGGGGCAGGCGGAGCCCTGAGTGCTCCAGTAAACATGTGGCACACTCTGGTAGGCCATGTGGGAAGCGCAAGTTTGCTTCTGCAGGAGAGCGGGAGAGAAGAGGGAGGACGCCGAGGCCTGCTGCTTCGTGAATCGGACATTTCAAATGTGTCTGGTTTAATCTCATTTTCAGGGTGTCAGAAAAAAGGCTGCTGTGAAGAAAGAAATAAATTATTAACCTGTGCGGAATAGTCCCTTAATTTTATGTTCCTGCATATCAAGATCTCCAGATCAGGAAATCGGTTAATCAGGAATTAGAATCTTGATTGTTGCAGCTGTTTCCTGTCACATGTTACCAGTGGAGTATTTTACAGTGATGTAGCTGTGGTTGAAAGTTTGAAAGATTTGAAGCCTTAAACTTCCAGTTGAGGCTGCACTGTAATTTGCTGGTGTTTCGGTGAATTTTTTTCTTCAGAGCATCTACTCTGAACACTTTAATTTTGCACAGGGTATTAATCACCTGTGCAAGCGACAGGGTTTCTAAAAATACCATCCAATCATTTTGAGAAAAGCTAGCGAACTCATTGGTCTGCTGGCTTGTCCGTCAAACTCGTTTTCTTCAATTAACAGGCTTGGCCAGTTAGTGTGCTTTTGAAGGGTTCTGACAGTAAAAGACTTTTAATAGCCTGGCCAGCCGTCTGTATTTATGGCCATTTCTACTGGTACAGAATGTACCAAACCAATCTCACTGGGACGGGATTTATGCGATGACTCATACAGGAGCCACTATTTCAGACAACCAAGATAGCTGCAGAATCACTTATAACACCACAAACCCAACAACAGTCACTCACTAATGTTCCTGCTCCACTTCACGCCATTTTGGATGCCTTTTGTTGATAATAGCCTGGCTGTTATTCTGTCAACATCACATGCTATTTTCTCTGATTGGTTTCACGAATGGTGTCCAAAGCCTTTTCTTCTGTATCCACTGGTACTGGAAATCAAAGTTTTAACTGTTTGCTTTCAAAATCTTATTCTTACTGGTTTTTCTAACATCTCTTTTCAACATTTTAACTAAAATTTGATGCTACATAGTTTTTCCAGAGATGGGCAATAACACTTGTAGGTGTTTTCTCCAAACAAAGTACTATTTAATCCAGCTTTCCTGGTTTGCATCAACATGAACATGTTGTTGTATTTTTGAATTAAGATAATTTGACATTCTGCTGTAATGACACTGATGGACTCTGGCGAGTTGAAAAAAAAAATCTGTCCTGGCACAGACACACTCATGTGTACACCTGTAGTGCAAAACGTGCCAGCTTTTAAACATCATCCCAGCAGTAAAGTAATGACTCGGGCTTGGTACTGCCTCAGGCTCTGGACCATTTGCGATGATGGATAGAAGGGTAAGGGTTAGAGTTAGAAAATAAATTCCTCCTATCCCTTCACAGCACATAGGATCCATCCATCCATCCAATCAGCTGGGCATTCCCAAGCCAACAGGGAGATTTAACCTCCCCGGTCAGTCTTGGTTCTGCCCCGAGGCCTTCTCTCAGTGGGACATGTGCAGAACATGTGCAAGTGTGCAACACTTCAGCTGGCTCCTTTCAGTGTGGAGGAGCAGCGACTCTTGCTTTGAGTTCCTCCTGGAAGCCAATCCCCTGGCCCGGAGAAGAGGCTCATAGTGAAGACTGGTGGATGGAAAGATGCGAGATGAATGGACTGTGTCATTGCAGGAGCGTTCAGTGATGCTGTTCTGAACTATGTGAAAAATTCCAGATAAGATGGGATTTCTTTTGTGTGTGGCCTGTTTACAGGTCCATGCATCCATTTTCTATTGTTGTCTCATACTTTATAAACAGTATATAAACTTTGTTTATACACATAATCAAAGCACCCCCTTTTAAAGCAATGCAAAGTAACCTGTGTTAGATCAGTTTTTCGGACAGAAAAGTCAGTGGCACGCCATTGCCCTCAATAGGATGATGCAAGTTTGCTGATCATGTAAGAAACAACTTCATTAGGTTGTGTCAAATTGGTTGAGGTCAAGATTGGAAAAAGTCCACACCACAACCTATTTGAAAATGCTGTGGTGGCACCTTAAGAGAGCTGTGCATAAGCAAATACCTGCAAACCACAATGACATCGTAAAGAAGAGAGTAAAGAGAGAGGGCAATCGTTCCTGTTCAAGGATGTGAGAGACTGATAATACAGGAAAAGGAAAGCTCAAGTGATTACAGTTAAAGGTGGTTCTATGAGCCATTTAATCATAGTTTATATATAGTTTTCCATGTTTGTTTTATTTTGGCTGAGTTTTTGTTAAATATATAATGTCATTTTGTGTTATGTTCTGGGTTTTTTTTGTCTTCTGGGGTTGTGTTTACCTCATTTGAAGACCTGGTTATACTTTTTTGGTGTCCAATAATGAGAGAGGGCATGTTTTTTTACTTAAATGTTGTTTCTGCATTGATCAGAAATACAAAATAATATGTTAGTTTGTGGAAACCCTCCTTAAACAGTCTAGTTGGGACGCTGACAGTAGAGTTTATAGAAAAAAATATGGGATTAAATCCATGCTGTGATTTCAACCCCACTGCAGAACATGAGGATTTCTAATTGTGAAATCATATTTGTTGATGATGCTGATAGGGGTTGCAGAATTCTGGGAATTTTGAAAGTTGGAAACTGTCCATGGAAATTAACAGGAATTTATGGATATAAACTGGAATAAACCTGAAATTTCCAAAACTGAAGGTTGATCCTTAACAGGCATTTTAATTATTGTAGGTGAAAATATATTCCATCATAAACTTGACAAAAACAAGCAGATTTCATAAAAGTATACGAGAGAATATCTGTGCTTCTCCTCACTTACATCCGCACTGCTGACTGCTGGGGTATTGAGGCCACACCCCCCTACATGCATGGTGCATTCCTCTATTACATGCACAAATGATTTCGAGAACCCTGGACTATTGTGGCCACATTTTGAGCACAGAGAAAACTTTGAATGGGATTTTTTTTTTATTAGAGGAGTGTCATTTTGATATTTTACTCAACATTCATGTTTTTGTTGTTCAATAAAAGGACTGATTATTCAATAAAATAATCCAAAATTTATACAGTTCTACTTACAAATAAATATTTCCTTTTCAAAATTCCAAAAAGCTAAACTTTCTATGGGAAGTTTCTGCACATTTACTAGAAATTTTGCAACCCGAGTTGCTTAGTATAGAGCTTAGTTGAGATTTGTCAACCAGTAACAGGCCAGTAAGAATTTGATTTTTGCATCAACTTCTGTGATTGGACGTACGAAAGAACTACGAGACAAATGGAGGATCAGCATCCAGCAGCAGCAACAACCGTCTGCAGCTTCTGTAGGCAGAAGCTAGCCTTCACTACGGAGAATCAATCCTCCAGACAATCTAACGCCATCTATCCTGGTGTTAGAAAAGAGGATCTTGGACAAATTGAGCTGATACAGTATCTGGAGCGGAGGGTGACAGAACTGACCAAACTGGTGCTTGCCTTAGTTGACAATACTGACAAGCAAGAGGTCACGACTCTTGTATCTGCTCCAGATATTGAAGTCTTCACCGAAAAAGACAACTCCACTGAAATAGGCTTCTCCACAGAGGAAAAGAGTGAAGTCTCCTCACTTGACGACTCTGTATGAGAAGACATTTTAGTGGAAACACAGGTCTCCACAGCCAAGGATGTCTCACTGAACTGGAGGATGATACGGCACCGACACAGTGTTGGTGAAGAACTGGCAATGAAGACAGAGGAAGACAGTTCTGGCAGTGAAGACCGCCTGTCACAAACATCTGACGATGAACAAACCCTCTGTTTTCATTAGATGATGTTTTCAGATGAATGAGGACCTCTTTTGAAGATGAAAACTTCATTGACATCTCATTAGTTGATGACTTTGAAGACTGTCTGCAACTACTAGAAGATTCCAACCTGGATGACACACTGGAGGAATCTTTGCAGAGAAAGAGGTCTCAACCGAAGAATGTCCTGGAAGTTGAAGACAATGCTCCACTGGAACACGTTTGGGCGCAAGTCACCATCTCAGCAGGAGATGATATCTCTGTGGCAGAAGATGAGGGTTATTGCTACCACGACTACATCCCAAAAGATAATCATGAGAAATGGAAAAAGATTTATCTTCCACACAGTGGTGGACCTGAACAGGATACACCTCCACCAGAGGACGTCTTTTCATTGAAGAAGTTCCTCACAGAACAGCACGGCTCCATCTCAGGTGAAGATGTCCCAAAGTCAAAGAAGCCCTCTGTGTGGAGAAGGTTGAAGAAATTTGCCACTCCTGCTCATCGGGGGCTGTTTAAGAGTGGCAAAATTCAAAACCGTGAAGCCATTGAAGTCACCTCTGAGGCTGAGATAACAGATCCAGAAACAGCCTCTCTTGACTCTTTGGTACTTCAGTCGTCTTGTTCGTGGACATGCTTCAACAACCGTAGGACTACATCGAATAAGCTGACCTCCAAGGAGAAGAGAAAAATTATTTGCGGGTAAAATAGGGATTTCCCTATTTTACCCAAGTAAAAAGATTTGGGTTTTCTCCGGGTGCTCCGGTTTCTCCCAAGAAACAACAAAAAACATGTTTTATCGGTGCTAAAGTTCCCCTTCCAATATTTTATTTGCTTCTTTTTTTTTCTTTGAACTCATGAATTCTGTCAGTTGCTTAAAGCAGACTAAATGTATAAACTTTGAATAAACAATGTTAATTTCCTTGAATTCTTTGGACTATACGGGAGTCCTTGAGTTCATCGATCAGTGCTCTTGAGTGAAATCTGTCTGAAAGGTGAATTTTAACAAAAGTTAGGTTGTGCAACAGCAAACTTGTTAAGTACTTCCAAATAAATAAACGAATACATGTAATTTAATCATTGGATATGTTCTAATACATAGTGAAAATGTTGGTGGAAAGTCAGTTCAAACATGGTTATAACAAAGGAATGAAAGGGAATTTCAGATTATCACAAGTCATTTTTTTTGTTACTTTGAGAAACTAATATTCTGCTTTTTGTGGCTTGCAATGAATCCTGTTCAGTAGCTTTCTGCTGAAGGTTAAAGGTTGGATAGGAGATCTTTTTCTGAAGCATTTTTCTCTATATTGTATTAATTTACTTATACACAAGGACATCAAACTTCAATGATGCCCCATCAAATCAAAAAATACCCAAAATGTACATATACATGAAATCTCTCATTAGTCATCATCATTCACAGTGAAGAACAGGTTTCGTAGTTTGAGTCTTATATGAAGTCCATTAAATTTTCAGCATGAAGCTCTGGTAGAGCTGAGATACGGCTCTTTTTTTTTTTGGCTCTAGTGGCCTTTATTGAAAGGCCGCACGAGGACTGTAGCCTCTGTACATGGCCGCCTGCCCTAACCACTGCGCCACCGGGGCGGCCAGAGATATGGCTCTTTAGACCAAACCTGGTGGAGCTCAGTGAGGCTTAATGAATGCAGTTTGTCACAGCAGGACTGATGCTCTCCACAGACTCAGTCATGTCATTGGATCATTATAAAAGTCCCAGACAAGTGAGATGATGTTTGGCTTTAAGGTTTTTCTCTCACTAGGCAGTTTTTTTTACTTGCCATTGTTTCTTTAAATAAGATTTAATAATTGTGCTTACAGTTAATAATATTTGCTTGGGGGTCAAGCTCTGGGTCTCTGAAAAGTGCATAGAGATGGTTTGTATTTGTCATCGACACAATATAAAATAAAGTTAAATTGAAGTAAACGGAATACAAAATGGGACGGGCAGCGCGGTGGCTTAGTGGTTAGCACTGTTGCCTCACAGCTAGAAGGTTCCTGGTTTCTGGTTCGAACCTCGGCAGGGGCCTTTCTGTGTGGAGTTTGCATGTTCTCCCCGTGCTAGCCCGGGTTTCCCCCCCGGTACTCCGGCTTCCTCCCACAGTCCAAAGACATGCATGTCAGGATTAACTGGTGGTTCTGAATTGCCCGTAGGAGTGATTGTGAGTGTGCATGGTTGTTCGTCGATATGTGACCCTGCAATGGATTGGACAACCTGTCCAGGGTGTACCCCTGCCTTTTGCCCAAAGAGAGTTGGATCCAGCAGATCCCTGTAACCCTACAGAGGCTTAAACAGGAATGATAATGGGTGGATAAAATGGGACTATAAGTAACTGAAAAAAAATCAAACATGACTTAAAAAGTTGGCAGCACCAGCTAGTCACCGCACGTGTACGTCTGCAGATAGAACTTATTTACTTGACTTTCCTCTAATCTAGTCTTTTCTAGACTTTCCAGTCCATGTTGGCTTAAGTTGTTTAAGAGTTTACTATTGTAACATCCAAACGCTTACTGGCAAAGCAATCAAAGACCTCAATTTATGGACAAACAAAGGTGTGGTCTTTTAGTTTATACCCCAAATTTTTTAATCAATACATTTCACTTCACCCTCTTGCTGGTGGTTACTGTTCAGCCTGGAGACCCTCATGAGACCAATTAGAGGCGCTACCTGCAGTCAGGACAGACTCACAAAAACACAGGTGCATATATGATTCATGGAATTAAGGCAAATAAATGAGCATTAGTTGTATTTGTATTTTGTAGTTGTTTTTTTAAAGACACTTGTGGTTAGGAATTATGTTCATGTCTTAGAAATTGAAAGAGGAAATTGCAGAATTAAAGTGTTTTCATTGTAAATAAGATGTTCAGGGAAACTGGCCTAATTTATGAGACCTGTCAGTTGATACTGAGGGAAATGGTTGCCATTTTTACAGAAATTAACTGAAATCTTTATCACTTTTTTCCTCTGCTGGCATCTGTCTTTAAAACCGCTGTGACAAGCTAAGTTGCTGATAAACTCTTTGATGAATTTGACAGAAAATCAACTTATAAACAGCAAAGGGATTTTGCTAGAGAAGAGAAGCAATCTGGAAAAAGGAATCTATAAAATTCAAAACGGTAAATGGTTTTAGATTTGATTAAGATTGACAGGCTGTTCCTATTTTCAGATCAAATTCTGCCATCGTCTTCTTCGTAGGGTTACGTTGTCATTCTGTCTTACTGTCACTGGTTGTTTTTTAAACCCTCCATGAAAAGGCTTCAGATTTAACATCACGCTGCATGCGTAACACTGACCAGATACATCCCTCTCTTTTTTTTTTTTTTTTTTAATCTCTAACAACTATCTGCATATATATTAATGCTTTGTGTGAAATAAGTGAAACAAGGCTGAAAATTTGCAAAATAATTGTTAATTCTAGGTTGATGGGGGAAAAAAGAACCAAAAAAAAAGTAAAAAAAATAAATAATTATTAATAATACATAAATAATAATCTCATAATAGTAAATAAAAATACATTTAAAATATTTTACTGCATGAACAGCTCCTCTTTGAATTGCCACTTTAACGTGGTGGAGGGGGTTCAGTGTGCCTGAATGATCCCAGGAGCTATGTTGTCTGGGGCATTTGCCCCTTTTAGTGTGACCCAAGGAAATTTTATCCTGGGGATGGGCCAGACTAAGTGTGATTCAGTCGATTCTTATGGAACAGGCTACATCAAGAGCTTGATGTCCCTAACCTGGACAAGGGTCACCGGGGCCGCACCCTGGAGCCAAGCCTGGAGGAGGCGCTCGTTGGGGAGCACCTGGTGGCCTGGGCCTTTACCCATGGGGTCCGACCTGGCTCAGTCTGAATGACCTACATGGGTTCGCCTCCTTGTGGGCTTACCACCTCTCTGATCTGAACCTGAGTGGTGTTTTGTTGTTGGACTTCAGTGTCACAGTTTGTCCATAACAAACACCATGTTCAAACATAAGAGCATCCATGAATGCATGTGGCATCAGGAAACTCTTGGCCATAGGTCTATGATTAAATTGTCATATCATCAGATCTAAGGCCATATGTTCTGGACACTCGGGTAAGACAGCAGCTGAGCTGTCAACTGATCAACACCTGGTGATCAATTGGATCAGATGGCGGGGGAGGTTGCCAGTCAGACCTGGTAAATCCAAACATGGAGTAAGGGTTTGCTGGGAACCTCTGGCAGAGAAATCTGTCAGAAATATCTTCAGCTCGCACCTCCAACAGAGCTACAACCACATCCCCTGGAAGGTTGGGGATATTGAGTCTGAATGGCCCATGTTCTGCATCTCCATTACCAAGGTGGCCGACCGAAGCTGTAGCCGCAAAGTCATTGATACCTGCCATGGCATCAATCCTTGACCTGGTGGTGGACACCACAGGTAAGAGAGGCTGTCAGGCTGAAGAAGGAGTCCTATCAAGCTTAGTTAGCTTGTGGAACTCTGGAAGCAGCAGACTGGCTTCGACAGGCCAAACGGGCCGCAGCCTTGGTGGTTTCTGAGGTAAAAACTCAGGTATGGGAGGAATTTGGTGAGGCCATGGACTTAAGGTTGGCACCAAGAGGATTCTGGCTAACCGTCAGATGACTCAAGTGAGGAAAGCAGTGCTGTTGATCTCGACTGGAGATGTCGTCGGGCGGCGGACTGAATACTTTAAGGATCTCATCAATTCCACCAACATGTCTTCCATAGAGGATTCTTAGCCTTTGGACTTTGAGGTGGACTCACCCATTACTGGAGCTGAGGTCACCAAGGTACTTGAAGAGTTGCAAGGTGGCAGGGCTCCAGAGGTGGATGAGATGAGAGTTGAGCCAAAAGGCAAGACTCTCTGTTTATCGGTCAATCTTTGTTCCAACCCTCACAAACTGTGGGTAATAACCAAAAGAATGAGCGGCTGAAATGACTTACCTCCGCAGGATGGCTGGACTCTCCCTTAGAAATAGGGTGAGAAGTTCAGACATCCGGGAGACCCTGAGAGTAGAGCTGCTGCTCCTACCCATCAAGAGGAGCCAGTTGAGGCTCCTCTTGAGGTGGTTCAGGCATCTGGTCAGGATGTCCCCTGAACGGCTCCCTGGAGAGGTGTTTCGGGCATGTCCAATTGGGAGAAGACCACGAGGCAGACCCAGGACACGCTGGAGAGATTATATCTCTCAGCTGGCCCGGGAGCACCTTGGTGTTCTTTACGAAAGAGCTGGAAGAGCCAGCTGGGGGGAGGAAGGTCTGGGCCTCTCTGCTTAAGCTGCTGCCCCTGCGACCCCATTACGGATAAGCGGAAGTTAATGGATGGATTGATGGACAGATAGATTTCAGTGGCATTGAGTAATTTTCACTCAAAATGTATTATTTATTTCTTCTATAATTGCCCGTGTTTTTTGCAGTGCAGGAACAAGAAAATGAAACTCATAAATTAAAGTGGATACTAACAGAGACGCAAAACAGGGGTTGATGGTTGTGGTGTGTGTAGTATGATGATGCACATGGATTTATATATAAATATTTTTCAGTCAAGATGGGTCTCCAATGAGGTCAAGAGTGAACTTGCGGTACTTGCAGCAAAAGAAGTAAGCGCACAGTGAACACATTGAAAACCCTCAAAGCTAACAGGTGACACGTTTATACTGATAGCCACTGTAACTGAATCTGGTATGTTTGTCCTGCATGAGCCTGTCCTTCTCTCAGGGTGTTAACTTCCCAACCATGAGCTGCCCATATCCTGTACTTTCAACTTTGCTGCTGAGCCAGCCAAACACTGCAGTGAAATCCATCGTCACAACAATCGTCCTGTGGTTAGTAGCTGCTGAGATTTCATCTTCCAGCGGTGATTGTGGTAGATGAGGTGAGAACAATTTGCAGCTTTTCCATCAAGCCGTGCAGTTGCAATACTCTCTCACCCAGCAGAGCATGCCCTCCTCTGTATTCTTTATCGATCATGTCATTAGCAAGAAACACAGCTATCTAATAATAAGGCCAATTATGATAATACCTTTTAATAACACTATTAGTATTGAATTTAACTCATCCAAGGTTGGTATTTTTGTACCTGGGCAGTTACAAAGGACTTCTTCGATTCTCAATCTTTACCTGCGCCGTCTATGTTCTTCTTCAGACCCCCCCCCCCCCCCCCCCCCCCCCCCCCCCCCCTCAAAGATCATTGAGGACTTTAATTTAAAATGCTCATCAAAGATTTTAATGGCCCCCTTTTGTGGCCATTATTATTATTATTTTTATGTTTAATTGCAGCTGAATGCTCCGTATTTTAAAAGGACAGGTGTTGGGGCCGTGCAGTGAACCGTCCCGGGAATGTTGAGTGATGTGCATCAGTGTGTATGCGAGAGGCAGACATGCAGGATAAAATGGTCATCAGTAGTCTGTCGCACTGATATTTATAGTACTGATATAGCCTAAGGTGTCTCCGAGGAGTGTTTGTCCTTTCCTCAGCTCAGGCAGACCTCAGCTGTAATAGTTTGATTCATTGCATCATCGAAAGGTCTGCTGAGCTGCTGTGTCGAGTGTCACTGCAGGTGATGAATCCCTGAAGACCTGGCCTATGAAACAGGCACAGCCAGACTGTTGCATGATGATCACAGATAACCATTATTTATTTTTCCTTCAGAAACATTTTGGTATCTAACCAAGTCTTTCCACCAGTTTAAAGTATTTAATTTAATCTAAGGGAGATTTGGAAAAGCGGGCTTGTCGAACCAACCTTTCTAAATCTCGACGTGGAACAGCAGGCGGCTCCTCACCGAACGTGCCACGAGATCCTTCATTAAAAGTAAACTCTCCGAGGGGGACCAGCTCGTTCGTCTGTAAATTATTCTGCAGCGGGATCAGCGAATGTAAGCAGAGCGCGGTTCAGTTCTCGGGCTGAAATAACAAAGGCAGTTTCTCTCATTATGAGGCTAATTTCCACATAAGCCAGTCATCAGCATGTGTTGTGCTAAAGGCTTTAACGTGGAGCTGGTAGTTTTGGTTTTGATGTTGCAGGGATGCCCATGAAAGAGCAGCGTATTAAAATATTTACAGCACAGGCAGCTCTTTATTTAGTGTGCTATTGATTTATCGGTTTCCTGTCAGTTAAAAGTCTGTACTGTTGCAGATAACACAGAGGAAGTTTGCCTGAAGCATTGCTCTGGCTGCTGTTAGTTATTGGCGGCTGGGAAGACAGTTCATGCAGCTGTTATGTACTAAATGAGGGAGCATTGAAGCATTTATCCTTTCACCAGTAACTTTACACATCTAACTTGTTAAACAGTTAATTATAATAAAAGTGCAGCCTGCTACCTTTTTTTCACAGGGCTGATTTTAGCCTGAGCTCCTCTGCTTGTCTCTTTTCTCAAGACGACTGAGAGGAGTGGCTGCCCTTGACCTCATTACCAGTAGGATCTGTTCGTCTACTCGTTAGATTATTAAAAGCTGTTGTTTCTTTCTGTTAAATGACCTGCAAACCAAGGGCAGATGTTTTCATGCACACCCAGAGAGCCGCCTTGAAGGTTCCAGCAACACATTGTGCAGCGATGAGCCACAGGCTGTGATGTGCTTTTGTTGATTTTACTTCTGCAGCTCCACCGCTACGAAAGCCTTGAACGGAGAGTGGTGTTACATGAAATGCATTTCATTTTATTGGTCCTTTACTCGTTCAGACAAATAACTTTACCAAAAGAAATACTGAATTTTGTAATATGCCCACAGAGAGTTGGCAGTTCTAGTACAGTCAGAAGACTACAGTTTGATTTAACACGTCTTCTTGACTGGACGGACTCCACGCTTGATCTGGGGTTGCTCTTTGTAGCTGTTTTAGCACGATTCAATACAGGCGGGCTTTTTCTCCTGGGGTTGTTCTAAGCCCTTCAAACTGTGGATTTTTAATTTGTAAAAAAAAAAAGGAAAAAAGGCCAAAGTGGGAAAGGGTGGGCGCTTTCCTCATAGCAATTCCAGCTTGGTCCGTCCTGTGTGGAGTTTGCATGCTGGCAGATCGTTTGTGGATGTTGTATTCATTATTGTGTTGTTAAGCGTTGATGTTCGTCTCTCTCTGGTGCTGATTGCCGACCAGTCGAAGCTGCAGCACCCCCCATTCAGTTCAATTCAATTCAATTCAATTCAGCTCAGTCAAGAGTCATTGTTTTGGTTATAGTTGTGAGTAGGGCTGTAGCGATACACTAATCTCGCGATACGATACAATACACGATACTCGGCTCACGATATGATATATATCGATATTTGTCTTAAGATACATTTACATCATTTTCTGAAAGATTTTAACGGGACAAAGTGATTTTATTGACATCTTGTGAGTGTTCCAATTACTTTGTTTGAATTAATTGAACTGAAAGGTAGGTGACCGCAGACAGCGACGCAGAGAGGAGAGAAAGGAGGCCTCTGATTGGTCAATTCTACATCGGCGTCATCGAAGAAATGAGGAAGTACCCACATCTGTACGATTCTCGTTCTCCACACTACAAAGACAACACATATTCTAGTAATTCATGGAGGGAGATTGCGATGAATGTGGGTCTGGATACGGCCGAGACGGTGAGGAAGTGGGAAAACTCAAGAGATACGTTTAGTAAGTTTAGCTAGTTCATGATTGTCCCTCTTGCATTGTGGCGTGGAATAACATAGCGGAGACACGCTTCAAAATTGAGCATAAATCAAAAGTAACTGCGGCATACCGGCGACAAAAATAACTGCGACACATTACCGCAAGAGTATACACAGCCCTTAAAGCCGGCGTTTTCCACCATTGAATACGGTCTCAAATCCTGACAAATACAGTTTGGCTAGCTCTCAGTTAGCATTACCTTGTCCGGGTGGTAACGTTTCAGGTGGGCTCACTTCGCAGGTTGGTGGTATTTCCAGAGTACTTCACATTTGTGTGACACAGCTTGCAAACCGCCATACTTCTGTCTAAATCTTCGCTTTCCTTTTTCTTTTTAAACCCGAACTGCTGCCACACATCTGCTTTTAAGCACGCAAGCACTGGATTTATACTCGCCGCCATCCTCCTGACTGGCTCAGCTGTAGCCAGAAGAGAAAGAAGCTGGCTTCTGGATAACTGGTTAGAATTGCTCTACAGCGACACTAGTGGCTGGAGGACTTAATGCCTGCGGGACACGGGGGTTTTGAAGGTAGCTTAGAATATCGATACCCGCGGAAAAATCAATACTCTCTGGGGAAATAAACCATCGATATATATCGCAGAATCGATAAAATCGCCCAGCCCTAGTTGTGAGAAAAAATTATTTTCATATGTTTCATCTCTATGGTGCAGACCTGTGGACTCGTGACTTCAGATGATTATTTTATTTTATATGCCACAATGATTTGGCATAATCTACATTTTACATCAATGAAACGACCCCCGGGAGTTCATGCTGTTCCCCTCTCCTCCGCATGGTTCATTCCAATCCTCCATCTCCTTCCTGGACCTTTTTCAGGAATAAGAGGTACTAGACTCTCGGACACGTTTAGATGTCTCCCCAACCAAGCCAGCCAGCTTTTGAATCCCACCTCCTACCCAGCTCCAGCTGGCCTCCTATTCTAGGGGGAGTTAAGCTCATCACCCCCTTTATCTCTATGTTAGCATCATAAATGATGCTTGGCTGTAGCCTAGATGCCAGATCTCATGTCTGTGTTCTAATCATTAAAGAGTTTAAAGTTTTCTACTGCGTGAGTGTGTGGCTGAAACAGCTTTGTGCATCATGCTCCTCACGTCATACTTACTATACATCACGTTTAGGAACAAACTACTGTTGCTAAAATGCCAGGAGAAAATGTCCAGGTCAGGTTTGATGGTTTACTGGAGTTAAAACTCTACTTTTGTTGTCTGCCTTCACAGGCTGCTGGTCCGGTGCTACCGTGCAGCGCTGCAGCCCGTCGATGTTAAAATGGGTCAAAAGGTGCAGTTGGCCTTTCAGTTAAACTGTTTATTTGTCAGTTAATGCCGTTATTTTCCACTGTGCATCAGGTGTGCTGTGGGAAATTATCCAATTTCATTTAATCTGTCTCATAAAATTATTATTCAGTTACTGAAAATAATTTGCCATAGTTAAGCGCCAGTAGTGGAGTGACTAGCGGAGTAATTAAATACTCTTCCGTGTCAGTGGGCTGCGGTAGACAGTACTCTTGTTAATGACTTTGTTACCTGACCTCACGTGACCTTGTTAATTTAAGACAAGAGCGATGCATGTAAGTGGTGGCGGTGACAAAAATGCTGCAGGACTTTCCTCACGTTGCCTCGAAAAGGTTCAAAAACACTGAGTTAATTTAAGTTTCATTGATTTTCACTGATTGTCGTTGTATTGATTTGGACAAAAACCTGCTCGTCAGTCTAACAGGAACATGTGTGCTTCAAAATGCTTAAAAACTGCATGTGTTGAAAAAGGCTGACAGCTGCATTACTGGGACTGGACTTGGACTTGACTCGGATCAACAGACTTGGACTTTTCTTTAACGACTTGGACTCTAAGCTCCTCCGTTATTGTTTGAGATGGATCTCACGTTCTGCAGCATGATCAAGGCAAGAAATAGTTCAAACTTCCTCTCTCTCTCTCTCTGTTTTGCTCTTTCGCTACATCTGTGATATCTCTTTTTCAAATCATCTGGGATTCGGGGGTCTCAGCCTGTTTGACTTTAAAACAGCTCAATCAGCTGCTCCCACATATGAACGGCTCTCCTGTTGCCATGGTTACTCATCGTAACAGCTGTTAAAAAAGTGCCAGAAGTAGTGGCGGAAATCCCTCATGCAGCACGGCCTCCAAACCGGCGTGAAAAAAAAATGTTCGGCTTTACTTCGAGGAGACAGCTCGGTGGAAAAAAAAGCAAGAAAATACTAAGATGCACACAACATGACAAGACGTATTATAGTTGCAGCTGAGTTCCTTCCAGATGTACGTTAATCTCCCTGTTGTAGAGCAGGAAAATCCCCTGACCTTGTAAAATGAATTTCAGGCCCTGGATTGAAGAAAACTCTCTGAACTACATGGTTAATTAATTCTCTATGAGGAGACGGTCCTGCTAATACACAGTAAGAGGACGAGGGAGAATCCCAGAAAAAAAACAAAAAAAAAAAATAACAAAGAGCAACCAAATAAAATAACCTCAGAGTGACGGAGAAAGGGTCAGGTCAGTTACTCTGTTACTGGAGGTATTTCTGCTCTTAAAACTGTGACCCCCATATTTCCTCCTGTCTCCTCCAGAGGGGGGGGGTGGGGGATGTCTTACCTGTCCCTGCATGACCCTGCCAGCCCTTTACTCCAGAGGCATCGCTTTGATTTACAGACCCACTAGCGGGGGGAAGAGCACAGTCAGGGGAAAGCTAATGGAGTGGAAATGCTGAGCACGCAGGAGGAACTTCTGTGGGGCGGTTTTTAAAAAAAAAAAAAGTGCAATAGAGGAGTAAAAAAACAAAAAAAACACATAAACAAGTGCTACACATGTGCTTACTGTTTTCATCACAAAAACAATCACACGACAGCGAGCGTGTCTCTGGCTTCTTTCTTACCCTGGAGGTGCAACAAATGTGATTTTTCTTTTTCTTCCTCTCCAGGAGACAGACAGCTGGGAAATAATTGAAGGGCTGAAAATTGGTCAGAGCAACGTCCAGAGGCCAGACAAACACGAGGGTTTTATGTTGAAGAAGCGGAAATGGCCCCTGAAAGGCTGGCACAAGGTAGGATTTGCAGGCGAAATGAGACACAAAAGCTGTTTGCTGCCCAGTAAAGTGTTGCTGCTTTGAAGCAAGGTCACTGTGCACTTCTCATGAATCTGTAGCATTAGGAGAAGTATTGATTTCTATAAACTAATTTTCTATAAACTAATGTTTATGGAACAGAATAGCTTGTAACACACAGTATCAACCTTCATATTTGCATATTAATGCAATTCTGTTTAAATGCTCCACTGTTATTTTCGGTGCACGTAATTTCTGTCCTTGCTGTTATTCGTCCAACACTGTTCTGGTGCTTGTTTGTCTCTGCAGCGTTTTTTCGTTCTGGACAACGGTATCCTGAAGTACTCCAAGTCCCCCATTGATGTGAGTAACCCTGACTGTAACTCCCGGGCAGGAGCAGGGCAGCCCAGCCTCTGCTTCGGCTCCACAGTGAGTCAGCTGAAGCATGTGAAACACGGATCGCAATGTGGCTTCAGCACAAAAACAAAAACTTCTCAGGCTCAGTGGAAATGTAGCACAGTGCACACGTCTTTAGAAACCAATAACTCCTGCGTGGTTTGAAGTCTTCATCCAGCAAGTGACAGCAGACTCATGCACGATTCTGTGATACATTTTTTAGACTTTTTCCTCATTAGTTAATTCTCCTTACAACTAGTGCTGGGCAATATGACGATACATATCGTGGGGACGATAGAAAAGTGTGTATCGTGCCATTTTTCTTCTATCGTATCTATCGTTTCTATCGTTTCTAACCTAATTTGATCAATTATTACAGCAAATATGCAATTAAATAACCTGCAACGATAAATTTGATAGAATCATATCTACTTCTACAAAGTAGCCTTTTACTTTTACCAGAACTGCACTTTTATTCATGGTTAACGCCTTAAACAGAGTTCTCTTCAACCCTGATGTTCACTTTAGACACTTTATATTGGTTTGCAAACTTTGCACTACAAAGTTACAGATTTCAGAAAGTTGAAATCTGTAACTCCGCAGATAATGTGTTTATTTTTTATAGCTGAACTTCAGTGCAAAAATGTGTTTTTCCTCTCAGAAACTGTTGTGGACTTTAAAAAAAATATGAAAGCTACTGTACCTCTGTACCTACCTGTTTTTGCTGCACTAAAATGTATGTTTGTGACAGTTCAGCTAAATATCCTTTCAAAATAAAGTTGAAAAGTAAGCAATGAAATTTTTGTCAAACTTTTCAGAGAATAACTGAAAACATACTTTATTATGGTATATTGTGATATATATCGTTATCGCCATATAAATAGTCCATATCGTGATATATGATTTTTTTCCATATCACCCAGCACTACTTACAACTGTCTCATAGACATGAGCAAGACGGGAGATGCAGACAGACTTTGTTAGGGAACATAATCAAACCTCTCCTCTGTGATATGATCCAAGCTCAAATATTCAATAGTTCTGGGAATTCTTTCATTTATCGAGGTTTGACAATGTAACATAAGTTTGTTTCTGAAATGCAGCGACAGATTAAAACATGTTTGCACAAATCACAGAAATATTACCTGCACAGTGAAACACATGAACCTACAATGTCCTCAGATACAAAAAGGAAAACTTCATGGCAGCATCGACGTCGGCCTCTCTGTCATGTCCATCAAAAAGAGGGCGCGACGCATCGACCTGGACACGGAGGAGCATATCTATCACCTGAAGGTATCAGTATTAATGTCAGATCATCAGAGTCTCAGCAGAAGACCGAGGTCAAGGCTTGTTCTCACGTCCCCTGCAGGTCAAGTCCCAAGACATCTTTGACGCCTGGGTGTCAAAGCTGCGCCATCACCGGCTTTACCGGCAGAATGAGATTGTCAGATCTCCCCGGGAGGCCACCATGCGAACGTTTCCTCCTTCCGCCGCCATGGAGCCTCCCCAGCCCGCCCCAAATGTAGTAAATGAAGCAAAGGTGGGTTCTCCTCTTCTCCGCACAACAGTTATTCTGTCCTCTAAAATTGGCAGGCGGGACAAACTCCAAATAACTGTTAGTAAACGTGGCGTGATGCTGTTTGATCAGTCAGCCTCTCTCTGTTTCTGGCCTCTGTGTCGAGTCAAGCCAAAAAAAAAAAATGAGAGCGATGTTAATCTTCTAATTGGGCTTTTAGAAAGAATGTGAATTCTGAAGAAAATGCAGTGTTCTTCCTCCCTAATTTGAACTTGTCTTTCATCCGCTAGACAAAAGAAATCTTTCCATTTTTATGTTATTGCTTTGTTTCAGGCTCGCAGCCTGTTTATGGGCTCGCAGCAGTCTGCAATTAAAATTCAGGAGACATGTGTTAACTGATAATGAGATCACCTAGTGATGTTTTTATTGAAAATGTTGATGATGTTTCAAATGATCAGGCTGAAAAGAGGAAGGAGAATTCGGAAAACATGCACAATAATGATGCACCTGATGTTTAGACATAGTCTTGTCAGACTTTGCGATGTTATCATTACACGGAGCTATTAAGTCAACAGTTTTTTTTTCCCAGTGTTCATGTATCTGAGCCACTGGTTGACTTAGTGTGGCCTGAAACGTTGCCTCATATTTCAGTCTTTACTGTAGCCCTGAAATGTTTCGAGCATTATGTGGCTGATTGGTAAGGCTGTAAAGTTTATTGGACAGGTAATTGGATCCAAGTCGTTAGAAAAACGGGAAGGGTTGTTTGTCGAGAGGTCATACAGTTTAGCATGAAACGCGGTCCCTCTCAGCGTGTTTGAAGTGTGTGTGAATGATGCGGCTGGACCAGCTTTCACCTGGGAATAATGCACCGTGCCACATGGAGGCCATTAGACAAGATCAGTAGGATTTGGATTCGGAGCAGCTGGCTGCATCCCGATGAGCTCTCCCTGGATTAAAAGAAAAGACCCCCAGTCATTGAGTCAGAATTATCCGCTGCATAGAAGAGTCAGAAAGAAGATATTGAAGCGTGCAAATAAAAAATAGGATCAACAAGAAGTCTTGAAACATGCAGCCAACAGAAAATTCCTGTTTGGGTCGACTTTCAAATGTGAAATCCCTCAGTGATGTCAGCGTCACTCGGATAAGCATCATCAATAACTTATAAGTCTGACATATAATATTTCAGACAAAACATCCAGAGCTCAGACCTTGTTATTATGTTTCTGCAGCAGACCAAACCCAGCAGCTTGCCGTGGCAGCCAGCGGCCCCCAGCAGCAGCAGCAACAGCAGCCTGCCTGCTTCCTACAGTAACGGACAGAGCAAGGTGGTTGCTTGGCTACAGGAATCAGAAGAGATGGACAAGTGTGCAGAGGGTGAGAGTAATTATCTTACTGATGCCAGGAACAAACCTTATTTTACCCAAAGAGTGGATTAAATCGGGCCTCCTGCCTTTTGATAGACCCTTCAGAGGTGGTGTCGTGACGCATTTCATGAGCCTGTGGGTGTTAATTTTATTTCCAGATCTTGCACGCTGCCAGTCTAACCTGACGGAGTTAAGCCGGTTATTGCAGAGTCTGGAGATCCTGCAGAGGACGCAGTCGGCGCCCAACTTTCGAGATATGCAGGTAAGATGTACGCACACACAGAAACTCACTGGTAGGGTTTCCTTCCTACACTGCTCTTGATGACGGAGCTGAGTGGGTGGGGGGGTGTGTTGGGATGGGGAGAGTAAATTCAGGTAATGATTGACTTCTTTTTCTTTTTTAAACACAGTTTTTCAAAACATCAGCATTTGCCTGTTTTACCTGTCTAAAGAGGATTTACTCGCAGGACACCTGCTTCTCCCTTAATCAATCACTACCAACTGATTTATTGTTTATTGCATGTTAGTGTTTATATTTTCACTAAAGTGCATTCTTAAAACAACACTTTTCACTTTTTGTTTTTTCGAATGCTTTTGTTTTTTGTTGTTTTGGGCCATTTCACTGTAACTGTGTGTTGCTAATACTTTGTTTGTTTTTCCTTTTAATTTGTTTGTCTTGTTAACCACATCTTGCATGTTTTGATCCATATTTACCTCTAAGGCCAATTGTGTAGAATTGTCAAAGAAAGAAAAGCGCTTGAACAGAAGATGGAGAACAAAAAGTGTCGGCAAAGATGCAAAATTCCCGCTTCAGGTACAACTCTTCAGACCTCTGCTCTGTCACAGACACACACAAGCAGTGTTTGCTTCTTTACATGTTAGCAGATCTGAAACTGTTTTATTGTCTTTCTATTCTATTCGTTCACTTGTTTTTTTGTTCTAAAGTCTGCACTCTAACTGACACTTGATTTGCTTTTTATCATGCTTTGAGTGATTTTTGGCTAATATTCCTTTATTTTGCATGATTTACTAAGTCTGTTTAAAATTTCATGCACTTTGTGACTTTAATGTATCAGGTAAGTAGCAGATTAGACTCACTTATGAATCTACTTTAAACATGAACTAAACAGAGAAGTCAAATATCATGTCAGTTTTGGTTTTGTAAGTTATTTACAATTTCTGGATGATGTCACATCTGTTGTTATTTGAAATAAATTGCCGCCTGCTGCCATTGATCCCTGAGATAACAAACCCCATGAACAAGGGTGTGCACCAGTACGAACCCCTCCCCCTGTCTGTGATTGGCTGGAACAATGTTCATTATGGTTTGAGTTTTTTTTTTTTGTTTTTTTTAAACAATCTACTGACAAGATGGGCAGCTTGTAGATGGTGAACAGATAGTGACTTAATGTGACAACAAACGATTCACAGTTAAATATTATGTAGAATCGCTTACCGTGCCTTTAAGTATATAACTCATCAACTTGTTAGAACCTCTTTTAACACACTGCAGCACAGGATTAAACTTTTCTTTTTTAAGAAAGATTCTGCAATCAGTAGATCAGCTGGTGATCAGCAGGTCGCAGGTAGCAGCACTCACAAACGTTTTTCCAAGCGAGGAAGAGTCGCAGCTCGCCACTTTGCACAAATTTCTGTTAGAAAGTCATGGTTCAATGTTTAATTTTTTTTACTTTAATTTTTTATTGGATTTTCAGAAAATAGCAAATGTACAACCACAAATCATAATACAAATAGCTGACTTCAGTCCAAAGCAAGTAAAACAAAAATGAACAATAAAAAGAAAAGAAGATGAAAAAGAGACAATAAACCAAAAACTTGTGGGAAGTTCTGGATGGTTGTAGAAAGGAGTACATTTCCAGTAGCTGACTTATATTAAAAATGTCTACACAACTTATATTTTCTTCAGGTTAAGTGTCCAATTGTGCCATCTCTTTGCAAACAGATCTTCCTTCAAACATAAAACAAGTAAATATTTCTTCATGTAAAATAGCAAAAAAAAAAACTTCTTGTCCTTCAGCACCTACAGGGCATAATATTTGTGGAAAGATTCAGAGGAAAGGGCTGCGTTGGACGCATTAGATTAGAGATGGAGATGGATTCACGTTATCAAAGTGCAACATTATCCTCAGTTCACAAATAATTCTGTGAAGTTCTTTTCTGAAGACACCAAAAATAATTCCCTTTGTACTCAAACTTGTTAAATAAAGCTAAATAAAGCTTGACACAAATGAACAAAATACAGATGTAAGTTTTTATGTTGTTGTACTTTAGAAAACCCCCTGGGATCAGGTTTTGTAGCTACAGCAGGCCTTGCTGGACCTGGTTCCTACTGTCAGACACAGAATCAGCATTACGGTGCTTCTCAGTTGAGTTTCAGATATCCTTCATGGCCGTCATCTCTCGTCAGGTTCCTTTGTCTGCCAGCATGACTCGTGTCCGCCTCCACTCATCCAACCCCAACCTGTGTGCGGAGCTGGTGGACTTCGAGCCCCCGGGCTCCTGCTTGACAGACAGTGTGGAGTATGTCAGCGACTACATTAAGCTTCAGGAGGAATTCTGCACCCTCGCCCAGAAAGGTAAGCAGGGAACGTACGTCTAAGCCTAAAAAATATCGTGGCTGCTCACCGAGCCCACTTCTCGGTCATTAGCGATACCCACATGGCAGCAGGGTTGTGCGTGTTCACCTAATTAACAGTTTCTTTCTTCACCTTCTTCAGGATTTGCTCTTTTAGTTTATATTTTTAAGTTAATTTGTGGGTTCAATTCTTTATTTTAGGCCCGTTGGTTAAAAATATAAAAACAATTTAAAAAAAACTAGTTAAATAAATGAAAATCAGTTTAAAGAGATCCTCTTGCATCTTTAAAGAAAGGACGTGTTTTAGACCAGCAGTGAATCTGGGCCGGGATGGGATTTGGTTAAATTTATCTCAGTTGTCCAAGAATATGTGTCACCAGTTAATCCGAAAATCATCCGCAGAACATATGCTGCTCCTCAAATGAACCGGGCCACCAGCCACATCTGTAACCTTGCCGAATGCTACCAGGTATCCAGATGTTCCTGGAAAGCCTTGACGTCGCCGAACCACAAGCTCATCTTATCGCAAGATTGTCTTTCATTCTTGCCATCTGTGTTACGAAAACACCACTAATTTGTCTATTTGATGCTGATTCCGGACTTGATTAACTCAATGTCTCAGTGACAGATGTCCAGGAACTTCATCCCACCACACACCATACCATACTGCAGTCCACCCAGAAAATGAAGGAAACTTGCTATTTAAGGGCCCTCTGGAGAGCGCCTGTGCAATGATTCACTGTGTGACATTGGCTATATATAGAACTGATGTCACCTAACTTTCTCCTTTTTTTTTTCCATCTGACACAGAGAAAGAAAAAGCGTTATGAAGATGGCATATGCTTGTACTTCCACATGCCGTCTTATTCTTTACATATGACAGTTGTACTCGTCTAGTTTGTAACCGTCTTCTACTGTTCCCTGAAACTTCTACAAAATGTAGCTCACAAGAACAACCTTCTCTTCAACATCACTGTCGTCCCTCCCCTCTGCTGTACGTTAGCATTAAACTCTAAATGTAACATCCAGCTGTTCTGAGAGTAAGGGTTCTCATTAGTACATCTAACAACTGGAGAAGACTTTGAAGTGTTGCGCGGGTGGGAAGAGTTTGTGCTTTTGCTCATATCTCGTCTCCCCGCAGTCCACTCGCTGCTGAAGTCGGCCTTCAACACTGTTGCCATAGAGAAAGAAAAGATCAGACAGATTGTGTCTGAGCAGGAACAGTCGGACCAGTCCACCCAGATCAACTCTCTCAGGAAGTCTCTGTCACAGGTAACAAGCACCCTGCAAACATTACCCATGATGCCCCTTCCTTCCCACTGTTAGTAGTTCATCTAAACTGTGAATGCGACCACTTCTTTACGAGAAGTGTCTTTTATGTTGTTCATTTACGTATAATTGCCAGAAGGAGGAAGGGGGGAGTCTGTTACAGTAAAGAGGAGATTATTGCAGTAATTTGACCAATGTGTCTTTAAACTTTTAAGCTGCGCTTGGAATAACAGGCTGCAAGGTGAAGCACACAAGCTAAACAAGCTAAAGAACAGAGTCGCGCAACTCGTGAAAGGCAAATCATCGTTCCCCGTATTAACTGGTGACGGTGAGAAATGTGCAGTGGAGCTCATTAACTCTGCTCCTTCGGGCCGTCCCTCCACCTCGCCTGATTTAATTGGACAGTTCCTCTTCTAACTGTTGACACGGTTTCAGTAAAATGTTTCAACTGCGGCGTTATCTCCGTTTTATTCTTAATTGGATGTTAGGGCGACGTGGTCGTCACAAGCTGGAGGTCAGGTTTCACGGCGCAGCTCTGTGGGAGGCTGATAATAGGAGGTTGTGGTTGCTATAGCGACAGCTGCTAATGTCACCTGCTGTGGTTCCTACAGGATGTTACCGAAGCATACTTCTTCCAAATGTTTGTATGTTTTATATTTGGTTTAACATGCTGTGCAATGAATAAGCGCTCAACTATTCCCTCGGTGCAAGTACATCTTTGTAACTGTCGTCGGTTGACCGGTTTTCCATAAACTTATCTTATCCACGTTTATATTGCACCTTTTAATCTTATCTAGGTTCTGTAAAGAAGGGCTTTACAGTGTGTTACTTCGTTCACACAACTCCTCTTACTTAATAACTACCGACTGTCAAACTGCTTTTCATAATTTTACCTCGTCTCCTTTTTCTCTTGAACTCAACATGGGTGTTAGCTGTCCGGCGAGGACATTAGTCCCTTTTCACAAAGCAGCAGCGCTTCTCAGCTCCAGAACAGATGTCCTCATTGTTCCGTCTTTGCTCTCCCAGCTGGTTCCACAATGCTTGGCAACGGACCAAAGCGTCGTCATAGCGTTCGCGTTCCTCCTTTACGTCTGTCCCTGTACGCGCACACGTCATTGCACTCATTGTGAACAGTTGAGAGTTTTTCTAATTTTAACACCAGCATCAGAAATAAGTGCTGAAAATAAGGGTCCTTGGATCTGCAACTATTTATTTCTCAGAACCATGTCATTTTTATCAACAGAGTCCCTAGTTCTTCTTTGTGGCTCTAAAAGCCGGCGCAGGTATTTTTATAAGCAACTTCCTTATTTGAGTTGCCAAAGCGGAGAAGCAGTGACACGTGAGTCGTTGGACAGAGCTGGATATCTCACGTTGGCATTATTTGAGCAATATGGCGTTATTATAGGCTGGAAAATCCCACCAGTGAAACTGCAACATGCTTATCATGCAAGGCTACCGTTTCCAGAGACGGTACAGGCGCTGTTAAAAGTAACAGGTCTTTATAAAGCACTTAAGGAGACATTATGTGAAAAAGCACCTGTTTATCAAGTGAGATAGAAGGATGGACGAACTGCAGCAGGAAACTCTGGAGTTTGCTTCTCACAAATGAAAACAAATGTGAAAATAAACAAACCAAATCAGGCCTAAGCAACACTGGAACACATACATGTGCAGTAATCCACAAAATCTCTTGAATTTCCTCAGTGTACATTGAAGGGATTTGAGAATCCTTCAGGATGGAGGACAGAGCGGTTCATAAAAATCCTAACCTTTCCTTCAGTGTTGTAAGCGTCCGCAGTAGGTGCATCAACAAACGGCACTTCTAATAACAACGGGATGAAGGGATTTAGGAGTCCAGACTTTCATTCTTCCGTCTCTGGTGTTCAGGCCCTGTCCCAAAATGCAGAACTTCGAACTCGGCTCAGCCGCATCCACTCAGAATCTGTCCTGACTGATCAAGTTGTCAGTGTGAACATCATCGCCTACGCCAGATGAGGTAGGTCACTGCAGTCAGTCTGTCTCTCACCGTCCAATTACTCATTCTGATATAAAACTATAGCTTCCCATGCAGCCAGGGCACTTTTGTAGTGTTTGCTTCCTGCATTTGTCAGTTGCATTATTGATTTCTATCCTGAATGATTGATGGGCTCTCCAGTCCACCCTGGCAGGTAAGCTTACAGGATCATTATTTTATGCACAATCTGACATCAAGGTTAATAGAAAAAAATGACTGGTCAGTGAAGGATGGGAGCTTGCCCTTTGGCAAGGATGCACATTTAGTAATAAAAGCTGTATATTGTTCTCACCGTTCCCTGTTCGCTTGGGTCCAGTTCGGTTCTCAAAGTTGTCATCATTTTGAGAAAGCGTGAACAAATGCTGTGTTTGCTTGTGTTTGCCTGCAGGCCGTGGAACAGATGGGGATCCCTCTGACTCAGCAGGCCTCTAATGAAAGCCGACTCTCCATGTCAGAGTCTGTCTCTGAGTTCTTTGATGCGCAGGAAGTGCTTCTGTCAGCCAGCTCGTCGGAGAATGAGGTATAACGGGGGGGCAGCTGGGGCTTAGAGGGAATATACGGCTGTTTGGACTGTCAGGGGTGCGCTGTTGTGGAAGTGAATCAAGGGTGCGTTAAATGAATGTTTCTGTTGGAAAGACAGAAAAACTGTTTTCGTGATGTCTGTGTTTGGAGCGGGAGTTAGTCAGCAGTTAACGAGGCCGCCACGAAACGCAGGAGCTCGCACAGAAATAGAAACTCAAACACGCGGAAGAGGGTTCCTTCTGAATCCGCGCTGTTGTGTCACAGAATCATAACATTTGCCTGTTTCGCTTGATCCTTGGCTCCTGGCTCTTGTTAATCAGGCAGTTTGGTAACAACCGGTTCTGTCTTGTCCCCTATAACCGCTGTGAACGTCCTCCTCCCAATATGCCACGTAAGAGCTCTGTGAAGCTTGCAGATCCCTGGGCACACACTGAAGGATTATTCTCCTAGAAACTTCATCAGCTCTCTGCCCCGTAGCTGTGATGCCAGGCCTGCTCAGATTTATATTAAGGCTACTGGCGAAGCCTTCACCAGCAGCAGGCGACTGTCATAAGTTTGTTACAATAAAAAAAAAAAAAAAAAAGAAGCAACCCCTGTACGCAGCTTCTCTCTGACAGCATCAAAGACCTCATTGCATTTCTAATATAAAGTATGAAAATGCTGCAGTGTCTCGTGCCACTATTACTGCAGTGGGACAAATAGCTGCCGAGTGCAGCAGTTTGTTACCCGCTGGCAAACTGCAAAGACCGCGTGAGCGTGCGTGCGTGCGTTGGGCCAAGTGGGCCTTCTGTTCTGATCGGTTTGTGATGTACTCCTCTGCACTGATTCACTCCATTCTGCACCTGTATCCTTCACAGGGCTCAGATGATGAGTCATATGTCAGTGATGTGAGTGATAACATTTCTGAGGACAACGCCAGCGTGACTGATAATGTCTCCAGACAAAGTAAGTCCAATGCACGCATCAGATTCAGTTAGATGCTGCTCAGTATTTTTCTGTGGTGCAGTTTCGACAACAAAAGTCACCCAAGGGCACCTTGCAGAGAAAGTAAGCAAGTTACGACTCGAGTCCAGTTAAATCCAGTCCATTATAATGCAGTTAAATCCGGTTTCGGCTGAATACTGTCCAGTGCAGGAAGATAGTCGTAAAGGAAACGAACAGATTACATCAGACATCAGTTTGATTCAGTCTCCTGTTATGAGGTTTGGACAAGAGGCTCAGCAGCAGAAGGAAAACTCCTCCTTTTAGCAGGAAGTCACCTCCAGCAGAACAAGACTTAAGGAGGGCAGCTCTGCTTCAATCAGCTGGAGGGGTGAAGAGGACAGGAACACTGGACTAGTCATACATATCACAGGCAGGAGAAAAAGAAAACCGCAAAGTTAATTAATGGCAGGAATAATTACAGTGCGGTAAAGAGAGCCGAGTGAGAAGAAGTGCTCAGGACGTCACGGTACGTTTAGTAGCAGTCAAGGCCCACAGCAATTTAACTAAAGGGACAGCTCAGGTCATCTAAGCCAGCTCGAACCATAAATTTAGTCCAAAAAGTAAAGTTTTAAGTCTTTTGCCAAGGAAAAAGACTGCCTGTCTTGTTCCACATTGAGAAAAGATAGCTGATGGTTCTGCCTCCCATCCTGCTTTTGGGAACACTAAAAACTACAAGTAAGCCTGGAGCCTGAAAACAAAGCGCTCTGATTGATTGAGAGACAAACAACATAAACAAAATAAGCGATTTTAAATTCTAGTCTAAATTATAGAGGGAGATAATGAGCAGAAGCTAATGATCTCTCGTCCTAATTCTAATTAGAAATCTTGTGTTATTTCTGATCAGCTGAAGGCTTTTCAGAGAGTTTTTGTGACATTCTGCTAAGAAAGAATCACAAAAGTCCAATTTTAAAGTAACAAACACATGAACATGTTTTTTTTTTTAAAATCATCCCAAGACAGAGCGTTCGACATAGTACTACTTGCACTACACTGCACTACTGGACTTTGAGTGAGGCAGAGTCATGGCAGAGTCATGGAAGTAAAAATGAAATGGTTTGATGGGTTGAAGGAACAGAAGCAAGTGGAACAGCCAAGAACATGTTATGATGTTATGATCTGAATTCTGACTGAAACTCATCAAACAGATCATTTCTGGTCGATACCTTTTCATGCACTGAGGTCATGACACTCAACAAGATAATCAGCCTACTGTAACTGCACGTGGCGTTGAGGAAATGAACTGATTCTTTCAGTTTGTTTGCAGAAATCTCTTGGGTTGTAGTTCATTTATTAGGTCGTATGTCAGAATAAGATCAAAGGTATGATGAAGAGAATGAGCGTTTTGAAAAAAGCCAGTTGAGTCTAATGTAAAAGTAAAATCCATTAAAAAAAAAAGATGTCAGAACTCAGAAAAAAACTGAGAGTGACGGCCAGGTGGACGATGTACGAACAGAAACAGTCATATAAAACAGAGCCAGACGCTCAAAAGAGCAACAATTAATGTTTCCCATTGCCTCTGTTATAAAAGAGAGTATAGATTCATTTATTGGAGCACTGCACTCGGTGCATCAAACATGTTTCTTGTTCATTGTCGCACCCACACACAGAGACATGATGCCTGAACTGGCCTACTCATTCATCAGCGTTGCAGAGGCGTTTGACTTTGCAGTGTTGCTCTGTGCCAAGAGCTTCTCAGGCTGTATGAAAGCAGTCCGTGTCAGGAGGGATGGGATCCCACGCCACATAAAGAGAGGGGATCTTTATGCGGAGTCGCTGCCCTTTTTTAACGTAAAATACCGATTTGTTGACTGCCATGTGCTGCCATGTTTTCAGGACTTAGAATTTTAAGTGATCAAGACCATAATCAAGAGTCACTTTTAAGGAATAGCAGTAACTATGACAGATAAATGTTGTGAACAATGTAGTAATTTTTAATGGGCGGCGGGGGGGGGTTTTTGCAGTGGCCAACGGAGACTTTGCTGGCTGCGCCTTCCGTAACGGGCGGCGCACGGGCCTGCCGGCGCCCTGTCCCGACACGAGCAACATCAACCTCTGGAACATACTGAGGAACAACATCGGCAAGGACTTATCCAAGGTGTCGATGCCGGTGGAGCTCAACGAACCGCTCAACACCCTGCAGCGTATGTGCGAGGAGCTTGAGTACAGCGAGCTACTGGACAAGGCTGCGGAGACTGAGGATCCCTTTGAGCGCATGGTAAAGCAGCCGACATGCACGAGCACGACGTCAGAGCAAATGTTCATGTGCGTACAGGCGCCTCGCTGCAGCTTCAGGATGGAGCGTGTGACTGGAGGAGATTCTGTAACATAATTCACACAAGCTGCTGCTGTTGTCCTTCAGCTGTGTGCTTGTTAATGCATGAGCTCGCATTGCCAGTCACATGCCATCATAAATGGTCTCTCGCTGGAAGGCACGTCTCTGGGGATGTTAAAACACTCCAATGCGGCCTTCAAACTTGGATCCAACTATTTTTAATGTCTTCTGTCCGTTCTGGTAGTGTTCGATGAATACTGATGCTTCTTTTATTTGTGATGACGCCTGCTGTCACGAGCTGGTTAACCCGTTTCTGTTCCTCTTTGTTCTGGATCCGTGACAGGTCCTCGTTGCTGCTTTTGCCATCTCAGGCTACTCATCCACTTACTACAGAGCAGGAAGTAAGCCATTCAACCCGCTGCTCGGAGAGACTTATGAATGTATTCGGGAAGACAAGGGCTTCTGTTTCTTCTCCGAACAGGTAACGTCCTCACAAAGACAGATAAACTGTACGACTGTGTGAAAACAAGAAAGTGCACCCTCTTTTAATTCTAAGGTTCCTCACCTCATCTTAAAAGTAGGTTAATACAAACTCAGGTGAAAAAAAAGACATATTACACCTTTTTTATGGACTAGATCTTTAAAATGTGTGTTAACACATTGCTAGGGAGGAACGACATCTGCAGTTATCTTAGAGAAGTGTCGTTGCCCATCAATCCAGATGTTTATACGGACATTATCTAACACATGAGACTTTCATCATTCTACGGGGAGAAATATTGTTCCACAAATGGAAAAGATTCTCTCAACTAAGGTCATACCGTAAATTATAAATAAAAAAACAGAAATAAAACTGCTACTACAATTACAGCTCAGGCGCTACACGTTTATGGCTTGGTTCGAACTCGTACCAAGATAAAGCCTTTTCACTTTAAAAAGAACATGGGAGCAGTTTGAGAAGTTGCATCTGAAGAAACCATAGCGACGACTTTGGTCAGATGCAAAGTGGAGATATTTGGTCACAGCACCACGTTTGGACGAAACCAAACACAGGCAGTCTCTCAAGATGCGTACTTGTTAGGAGTTTTAGGGTTTGGACCCAAAAACTGGAGCGTGGGAGGCAGGAGATTTCCAAGAATCAAAGTTTAATACTAGTTCCAAAAAACCTCAGAATGAAACTTACTGCACTAATCCAACAGAAGCAGAGAGACGGTAGGGCAGGAAGGCAAGAAATGACAAGACTCAGGAACACCACTGGAAGGACGAACCAGCAGGGAAAAAACAAGACTTATATAACAGAGAACAAACAGGTGCAAACAATCAGGGAGATGAACAGAAGGAAGTAAACCAGAACACAACGAGGACAAGACAGACCTTCAAAGTAAAGCAGGAAATAAGGTTAACAGATGACAAAGACCTCAAGAAAAGCAAAGCAAACCAGGAAACAAAGAAAGCATGACATGCCAAGCGCTAACCATAACGGTACTTGTGAAACGTCATCAGTCTCAGCCGAAGTCCTGTTCCACTTCCAAGTCCCATCCAGATAAGTACAGCAGGAATCCCCGGATGTCTTCTTGGTCCGCCTGTTTTATCAAAGATGCATCCAGTCTGGACTTACGTAGACTTGAGCTGGCAAAGTATCCCAGAATGCATTTCAGAATGCATTGCAAGCACAGCCAGCTTGCCGTCATTCTACGACAGAATAGCGGAAAGAATTCGAGGTGTTGCAATTATCCTGGTTCCCTCTGCAGTGGGACCTTCAGAAAGATGTGTGTTACAGAGCAGTTACAAATCTGAATGGGCAGAAGCAATGTTGTCAGGAAGAGTCATGTAGAAAACGAGTGCAGCGAATTATTGCAGCTAAAGGTGAATCACAGTTCACTTTTAGTTTTTCACTCACTGCTTCTGCATTTTGGCTTAGTTTTAACATGTAATATGTTGCAGAGTTTGTATTTATCCCATTTTAAGACCTCATAACAACCAGATAATACTTTTAAAGTTATGTCCTGACATATAAAACTTTAGAATAACCGAGAAAACCTACAATAGTGATAAATGCAGTTTGTTTCACGACTGAAAAATGGGAATATATAGATATATATATATATATATATATATATATATATATATATATATATATATATATATATATATATATATATATATTATTATATCTATATATCTATCTATATATATATATATATATATATATATCTATATCTTATCAACTGACTTTGTGAGGTAATAAGCCTGGAACATGTTTTTGTTTCTGCTTTTACCTTCTGTAATGACACTCACAGCCCTTACAGGTTTATCTTGTGAGATCTTGATTTTGTTCAACACTCCAAACAATAAGATGCAGAAAAAGAAAATCTTCTCAAACTAACGTGTCTTCAGAAGCAGGTTCTGTATGGTGTGGAGCCTGAACGACAGTTGTCACGGTTTCATTTGATCTTTTCTCGAAGGTGAGCCACCACCCTCCCATCTCCGCCTGCCACTGCGAGTCAAAGAACTTCACCTTCTGGCAGGGTAGGTTACCTGTCTAATTACTGAGACTCTCCTCATGGGAACTACGGCTCCATCGATGTGACCCTGATGTTTTTTTTTTTTTTTTTGATTTTCAGATGTGAGATGGAAAAACAAATTCTGGGGAAAATCGATGGAGATTTTGCCAATCGGATCAGTGAATCTCACGATTCCCAGGTAATTGTTGCGCGCAGCGCTTGAACCTGCAGCCGCACATTTCTCCCCGGGCGTTAAATCATCTCAGCAGGCGAGTGTTATTGAGGTTATTGTAATTACCAGCCTGCAACGTTCAACTGCGTTCACGTCAATATCCAAGTTCTAACTATTACTGAGGGGCATTTTTAATTCTGAAAAACAACTAAACCCCAGGTGGTTTCATTAAACAAGCATCACCTGCAGCAGTTTTTACAACAGTTTGATAGTCCCATACAAACTGAGAAACTAAAATAAACAGATGCCGCTCCAACCAGATCTGCAGTTAAAGATAATTAAGATGGTAATGAATGGATTTTATAATTGACATAAACACATAAAGCATGTAAATGTTTGCATAACGCCTCACAGCAAGGTAACAGCTTCACAGCCATTTTATTAACTAATATGGAATTACACAGTAAAATTTATTGAACTAAACTGTTTATTCAAACAGTGGTAATTGCATTATGAGCCTGCTGAATATTTGACTCAACAGGAGCTCATCTAACATATATTAGCGTGTCCCGCATAAAGGGCACCACCAATCTGTGATCCCGAACCGCAAAATCTTGTCATTTCTCGTCTCCCGTCGGTAAGTTTGTTGGCATGTCCTTTAGTTGCATTCAAAAGCACACGCTCACTGCACATGTTGCAGAGAAATCTGCACGCACAGTTAACAGGGAGCCGTGGTTCAGGCGGTAATCTGATCGCTGTCTGAGCGGACGGCTGATGATACAGTCCTGTCTACGTGTCAAAGTGTCATCGGCAAAACCACTGAAGCCACACGCTGCCCCTGATATTCTTATCAGTGAGTGACTGAAGTAGCGACAGCGCTGCATAGTGTATATAGAGGGCATATACCGTTTAGAGAAAGGGTGTGAGTAAAAAAAAAAAGCAGCACCACTCAAGGCTGCATTCAGAGCTGGTATTGGAAACAAGGCCACATTAATTTTTATGAGTCTGAATGCAGAAGCGTTCAACGCCACACTGAACAGCTGTCAACGTGCCTTTCCAGGTTTGGAGATCACTATGAATGGAATAAAGTCACCACGTGTGTTCACAACATCCTCAGCGGACGACGATGGATCGAACATTACGGAGAGATCACCATCAGGAACACAAAGAGCAGCGCTTGTCTCTGCAAACTGACTTTTGTGAAGGTAAAAAAGAAAAAAAAATCCAGCTTTTCATTTATTGTTTGTTTGATTTCTTCAGGCCTTTCATGAATGACGTTCATCTAAACTGATGTGTTTTAGGGAAACTACTGGAGCTCCAATGTGAACGAGGTTCAAGGATTTGTGATGGATCAAGAGGGGAAAGTGATCCATAGACTTTTTGGAAAATGGCACGAGGGCCTTTACTGTGGTGTCCCACCATCAGCCAAATGCATCTGGAGGCCAGGTAGGAACCCGCTCTTCACCCACCTTCACTTCAGGGCTTCATTTAAGAAGAGCTGTAGTTTTAAAGCTGAAAGGTGGTCGTGTTGCTTTTCCCCGCCAGGCTCCATGCCCACAGACTACGAGCTGTATTACGGCTTCACCAGGTTTGCCATTGAACTGAACGAGCTTTGTCCGGAGCTGAAGGACGTCCTGCCACGTACAGATGCCAGATTTAGGCCCGATCAAAGGTACGGGATTCGCTGACATCGTGCGTTCCTGCACCAGCTGCAGACACATGTTGCTGATTTCTCACAAACTGGATGCATTTCCACTGAAGTCATGCTGTCCAGACGGAGGACTCCAGAATGTTTGAGCGTTATCGAACACCGCGTGGTACGTGCTGTTCTTCTGGTGCAGGTATCTGGAGGAGGGGAACCTGGAGATGGCGTCTTCAGAGAAGCAGCGCATCGAGGACGCGCAAAGGGCCAGGAGGAAGTGGAACGAAGAGAATGACATCAAACACGAGCCGCGCTTCTTCAAGTAAGGACAGAGACCTTCAGCCAGATGTACCGACTTTATAGTGGGAATACATATCCATATTTAAAACCCCTCTCTTCCTTTCCCTTTGATATTCATCTTTTTTCCCCTCACATTTCAGTTCTTCTGAACACTCTTCCATCAATTTTTTAACAAAAAAGCAGCGTCAGAAATGTTTTGTATTTTGAATTATTTTGTATTTCACCATTTCAAGGAGAAAAATCAGTGACTCCTAGTTTTCTCGTTTAGATCACATTTCACTTGTTCTCATGTTGAAAATAGTTTCACGCTGAAGGAAAAGGAGAAATTAAATCCATGACGATCTAAAAAACAAAGAGGTAGATTTGTTGAAGGAAAATCAAAGGAGACACATTATGTGCTTTTTTTTTTTCCTCACATTTTAATGAAACAGCTGTGAACATGAAAAGGAGACACACGAGCCCCCCCTCTTTTAAGCCAAGTCTTTACACCTCTGTTTTTTTTTTTTTTTTTTGTGCCAACCACTTCTGTGGTGCAACAAATACAGCATGGTGTAGTGTCGGACAAACACAGACGTCAAGATTGGGAAGATGGATTATTCTACTGACGGATTAAATGCCACCAAATAAAGCGTCCACATCCATATGACTGCTCTCAAACACAGGAAACACTTCTTCCGTGATACTTCCCTTTATATTTGATGACGATAGTTGACTTGGTCAGATGAATAAAACGTTTGTCCTGCTAGTGAGGGAAAAACCAATAACTCTCAGTGACCCTGAGCGCTCTGAGATTTTCCCCACACACAGCAGTTTGTGACGTTTGTGTTTCTGGTGTAATAAATGATGACATCTAGGGTCTATTGCAGTTTGTGGTATTTCTGTCATTCGGAGGTTTCTAGCAGGAAATAAGTTTGTCTGTGTGCAGTTACGTTGCGAGATAGAAGACGAGGTTTCCAAAGAATTTGTAATCTTCCACCGACCCTTGAAAATCAATGACTCTGAGCATTACATGTATTCAGCTGAAGGTTAAAACCTTCAAATATTAAAAAAAGGGGGAAAAAAAAACATCATCTTGAAAATAACATCTCAGGAAAGTCATGTTAATTTGCCAAGTATGAAATTATTTCTATGAAAAATGATGTAGAACAGTCCCTCTGATGATGGAGGAGCACATTTAGGAATGTACTTTATCTAATTAAAATGAATAAAATAAGCATAAATTGATTCAATTATGCCTACATATAACTTCGACATTAAAACACATGTATAACAGCATGAGTCCACGTTAAGCTGAACGTTTGAAACAGAGCTTGAAAGTTCCAACGTCAGCTTGTAGTTTTTTTAAATTTCAGCATAAATTCAACCAAAAGCATCATATTTTCCTCACTAAATAAAATGACCATGTGTATTATCTATCTTAGGGTTTCTCAGCGGGGGCGGTACCACCCCTTAGGGGGCGTTCTGAACCTTTAGGGGGGCGCTGGAAACGTCAGGGCTGAGAGGGGGGCGCTCAGACACAAATGAGGGACACGCCACGCCTTGAGAACTCTATTTTAAACTTCCTATGGTTTCTCAAGATTTTTTTTATAGTGCAAATCTATTTGTGTTTCAATAAAATGTTGTGCTCAGATTTCCTTTCAAAAAATAAAGCTGCTGCCTGAGACCAAAACTCCGAGTCTGCTGCTTCCATGACCCGGTAAAATCTCTTCACAATCAAACGAGCCGCAGGATTGGTCGCCATAGTAACGCCCATAAACACACATCAGCAGAGAAACTCCTTTCCAGCACATTTCACGGGCTTCATTCAACAACCAATGAAAACACACAATCAAGACTACGTAATCATGTTTAATTACAAACATTTACGGTTGAGAGCATCATGGTGGCTCAGGGGGGCGTTTGTTCAGAAAAGGTTGAGAACCACTGATCTATCTCATTTAACTTTATGTATTTAGTACTTTGAAATTTATGCAGAAATTAAGGATGCACATTTTGGATTTTTTTAATGACCGTTAACCGACGCCCTTTAACGATTAATAACCGTTAACCGATAAGTCCGGGAGGGTTGGCTGCCGCGATGTAGCGCGCGTTGTCGTGGACGCATGCGGACACTTCCCCGTGTATCCTCTCGTGGTAATGTCTCGCCGTCACTTTTGATTTATACTTGCGGGGTCTCCGCTATGTTATTCCACGCCACATCGCAAGAGCAACAATCCCGAACTAGCTAAACTTACTAAATTTATCTCTTGCATTTTTCCACTTTACCGTCTCGGCCGTATCCAGACCCACATTCATCGCAATCTCCCTCCATGATTTACTAGAACATGTGCTGTCTTTGTAGTGTGGAGAACCAGAATCGTACAGATGTGGGTTCTTCCTCATTTTTTCAGTAACTGCTCTTTTCTACGCGGATGTAGAATCGACCAATCAGAGGCCTGTTGCACCTGTCGACACGCCCCCATGAGTTGATTGAATTACGTAGCTTAAAAACAAAATTGACTGTTAGTATCAATCGGTTAGAGTCACTGTTATCGGTTAACGGTTAACCATGTGCATTCCTAGCAGAAATGCATTTATAAAGGGACCCCCAATGAGATGCTTACAGGCCAAATTAACCTCCCTCTCCTTTTATTGTTTTAATTTCTTCTCTGTCTTCTTTCAGGAAAGCTGTGGACACGAATCACAGGGAGAGATGGGTATCCAACAACACGTACTGGGAGCTCCGCAAAAACCCCGGCTTCATCAACATGGAACTCACCTTCAACCTGTGGTAGCACACGGACCTCCTGCGTCTGTCGCTGCGGACAAACCACGTGTTCCCTATGCTATGCACAATAAGGTGCCGAGTGAAACGCGTTAGAACATCCGCGTGCATGGATCTGACCGACTGCAGCGCTGAGGGACGGCCCGACACCCGGCGACCCCGTCAGGGCTCCGAGGCGCTGCCACACGGTCATCCGTTCACGGAAACATCCCGCAGGATCATCTTCATCGTGCTTGTCGAAGCTGGGTTCGCCGGGGCAAAAGTCCTTTCACTCCTCCGTAGATCTGTCCTCAGCTCTTTTGACTTCCGAGTTTGTCCTTGCCTTAAAAAGACACTCATGCAAGTCACGGGATTAGGCGCCTTTGAGTTAAAGCCATTTAATTTCCAACTGCTGTTTGTTTAGACTAGTCTATGACGTAGACATTTTTGATTACCTACGTGCATGCTTAGAGAGCAGCTTTCACTGGCATTGAGCCGTATTTACTATATCGTAAAATACTTTAGAAAAAAAATGAGGTATTTTTATAAAATATCTTAGACTTTAGTGAAAGAGGATAATGTGAATTGGCAGATTTTATTTATTTTTTGCCTTTTAATACTGTTGCATCTGTGAGATAGCAGTACTCTCGCCTGGGAAACAGCTCATTTCACGTCAGTTGCGAGCGCAGTAGAAGCAGCACGGGGGCCACAGACGGCCGCTTTTAAAGACACATTTGAAACGGGGATCCTGTTGTGAACTGATCACAGATCTGTTCACGGTGTAATGTAAATAGAGAGACGACCTCAACCTCACCGACGCCCTCCCTCCCTCCCGAGCCACACTGTCTAATTTTAAACATTACACAAAACCAACTCTTCTGAATCACGTGACTGCATAAACGCATGCACGACTCCCTCCATATGTTGTTGGCACAGGTGGAGCATGTGCTCTCCGTTCTCAGTGAGATGCAGATAAACGCATAAACTCATTTCACTGAGAGGAAAAATACAGAAATAAAAACAGAAAGGAGCCAAGAACGGTGGAGACAGTCTGCTGTACAGGTTGTAAAGTCCCCTGAGACGCTTTATGAGTTTGACCTTTATATAAATCAATTTTTTTCCCGTCGTGTACATTTCCATTTAAAAAAAACATAACCCCCCCAAAAAAAAAAAAACATTCACTTTCTGCACGTTGAGCCTCAGCTGCCAGAATCCAGCACTGCTATTTTCTCCTGAATTATCGTAAATATTTCATCAGATGGTCTGCCTTTTTCTGTCAAATGTAAAGACAAACTCCCTTTGCTGTGTATTAAAGTCCAAAGAGATTTCCTTAAATTTACATCCAGGTTCTGACCAAGAACCAAAAAAAAAAAAAGAAAGAAAAGGAGGAAGAAAAAATGTATTAACGTAGATTAAAAAAAACTACCTTAATATTTAACCATCAAATCATTGATTCATTATCTTCTGATTAATTGAAAACATATTTCAGCACCAGTCTGCTGTCAGTCCATTATGAAGCAACAGAGACACCTGCAGGTCGTCCTGTGAAACGGCAGGAATTCAGTGACAAAGAAAAGATGAGCTTTCCTAACTTTTAAGTGTTCTGGATGTTTAAACCAAATTCATTTGTACAGTAACTATGTGCTGTACAACCATCGATGTGTCTGATTCCCCAACAGAATTTACTGCTATGTCGTGGGCTTCTGCAAAGCATCAGGTTGTTGTTTGAACTTTATATATTTATTGCAAAGCAGATAAGCTTTAATGTTTTTCATTTCTTTTTTTTTTTTTTTTGGTTTAGAGTATGACGACTTATCTTTAAAAATGTACCCCAACACACACTGTCCACGTGTTTCGAGAGCACATTTGAGTCGATGGACACTGAAGCGGGACATTTAAACTTTAAACAAAAACAAAAATGCAGAATGAAAATTATGTAAAGCAAATCTAACCGTATGTGTGCACTGTTCACGTGGTACTGTAGATTACAGACCAAAAACAAAACAAACAAACAAACAAAAAAAAGGTAATACTGCTTTGCATCAATGGTCTTTTTTCCCCTCAAATATTTGTGCAGATAAAAGTTTTATTTTTCCTGAATCACAGTCAGTGCTACAACTCATCAGCGTCAATTTCACTTGCTGTGCCTTAATGCATTTAATAATGCCTCACAAACACACAACTGATGGGAATCCCATGCCAAGAAGGAATGCCATTAACGAGTCAAACTGCGCACACCCTCCTGTCTCCACCTGCCTGCAGAAGATTACACACACTGAAGATTCACTCACGGACAGAACGGCTCAAGGTAGATTTAACCTGACGAGAGACGAACGGGAGAGTTCGATCTGACAGTAACGCGCAGAGTTCAAAGATGCTCTGCACTGCTCTGTCACCTGTTACATCCTAGTGTACATAGAGCACTCCCGCAGAAGCTGATTTCTTTTTCCACTTGCTTAAGAGTCCGAATCACGGCCGGTGTTGTGCGGAAGTCAGCGCATCAGACCAGTGCTTTGCGTAGTGTTTGTATCATAGAGTGAGAATGTAGTGGAGGGGGGATATAAAAATGATAATAAAAAAGAAACCTCAAGCTTTGTTCGTCCATTGTTTCACCTGCATGTCTAGAAAACTTAGCTTGCCAATGAATGTTAGTGAAGCCTTACAAAAGAAAAAAAAAAAAGATAGAAAAAAAGTGTTTTGTTTTCTCAATTGGACAGTTTTTTCTTTGGGCTGACAAAGATCATGAAGTATTACGTCAGTTCAGTTTTTGTTTAGCTCTTATTTCCTAATGGGTACCTTCGAAAGTGCAATTTTAACAAAGTACATATCTTTCCATGAACACTGTACACTGCTGCTACATAGTGCTTGTTCTAATAAAACTGCAAAACTCAAGTGATGAGTTCTCTGTGGTTTCTGTGGAAAATGGCAGAACTGCTGTAATGCAACTTAGTCATCTACTAGTTTGTGAGGAGGAGGAGGAGGCGTTTTAGCTCCTGATTCAAAACAGTTAGAAATTAAAATGGAGCCAAATATTTCAGCAGTTGTAACAGTAATTCTTTTTGAATGAAATTCCTCAAAATCACAGTTCTAGTTCTGCAGAAGTAAGTCTGTTATATACGACATGTCAGAGCTGTCAAATCCTCTAAGTTTTATGCACTCAAAACTGGTCACGTTCTGCATCCTGTGTTACCTGTGCACATCTGAAGGTGATTAAATGTGTTCCTGCTGAGAGCAAACTGGCAAAACAGTGAGCCAGTGCCAGAACAGAACCAAAACTTAACCTCAGTCAGCTTTATCCACCTTGATACACTGGAAACAAACTTGTAATCTCATTAAATAAACTCAATCTGCCTTCAACTCAAAAATTTGTCACCGACTTCTCGTTATTGTTTCTGCTTCAACGTGCAGCTGCATCAAGTATGACACAAGAACAGTCAGTGATTTGGTCGTAAGGACACAATCTTGTCCAGACACGAGGCCTGAAGCCTCAAAGGATCCATTGTGAAATTTATTGTGTGATATGACACACAATCACCCCCCTCACCCCAATGGACACACAGTGAGAACAGACCATTTGAGACAGCAGTACGCAGGAGTCCAGCTGTGTAAAAACTGCAGCAATACCAAAGCAATTCAAGGCGAATAAAAGCAGGAAAACTCCTGGCTGCAGTTACACTATGAGAACGAGCTATACCTCTGTGACATTAACCTGCAGCTGCGCAGGAGAAATGCTCTCAGTGCTGGAAACAAAATAATGCGATTATGGTGTAGGGATGCACGATAACTGTTTTTAAACCGATAACTTTCAGCTCCTAAAGGCCGATGCCGATAACCGATAACACAAACATATACCTAAGATCATTACATCAATACTATGAACAAAACCAAGAACAGTTTTGACTCTTTAAATGAACAGATATTTATTTTTTACAATGAAAAACTATTGGCAAACCTCTCAAACATTTTCATAAAGCTATCAAACAAACCTATTTGATATCTCACATCAACTTAAATAAGCTGCATTACTTACTGATATAAAAAAAATAAAGGCTTCTTGAAGTGATGGAAATACATGCATCAGAATTACAAACTGAAAAAATGACAATAAAAAATAATGCACAGGTCATAATGTACTGACACAAGTTAGACTTGTCTGTGTAAATAAACTAAAAAGTGTACTCCAAAATAACAAAGGATTTTGACTTGTGGTTCCATTTAAATGAATGCCTTTAATTAAAGTAAATGAGGTTTAGTAGTTTTGGGGTTTTTTTTTTTTTATTTCATGGAACCTTTAGAAGACAGAGATGGGGGGGGGGGGGGGGGCACTGGGAGCGGAGGGGTTGACTTGCTGCTGGCTTGCTCACGTTAGCTCATGTTAGCTCGATTTCAAAACTCCAAGGAAGCGACGGTTATGTTTCAGCCTAGAGCATTTGTCACAAATAACCAGCGAACTATCTTCCTCTGAAACTTTAATGAAGTTCTACACCATCGCCGCCATGTTTGTTTGTTTTTATCAGCGCACTGTTCTACAGTGCTGCATTCAAGGTGTAACGTAAATTCCTCCGTTCCCATGCGTCTCACTGAACATAACATTCACTGCTGGTCATTCAAAGCCCAGAGGGAGCGAGGCACTGCCATGTTGTTCTTTCAGCCTTTTCTATTTTTTCTATTTTTTTTGTGTGACATGTGGGAAAATACTGCGAATATCAATTCAAGTCAGCAACTACCAAAATTATGACCGAGTTAACAAGTTGTTTTCTGCCATGAGGGGGTATTCTTGATTTTCCTTACTAAGAATTCGTTTTTCTGATTATGCTGACGTCACTGAACATAACATTCACTGCTGGTCATTCAAAGCCCAGAAGGAGCGAGGCACTGCCATGTTGACAAAAATATGTGTTATCAGGGCTATTCGTCATGATATCAGACCTAACGGGATGACGTCCAAATTTCCTGTTATCGGCCCGATAGTTATCGTGCATCCCTAGTTAGGTGTAAAGGTATTGAGACGACTTCTATTTTATAGTAAATTATTTAGATTTAATTGGGATTTATCCATCTGCAATTTTAGACAAAACCCATAGACACACTCAAAATACAAACTAAGTTAATATAGACAAATTCTTTCTTTTTTTTTTTTTTAAAGATTGGACATATTTTATCATCCCTTGGCTGTTAAGCGACAAATCCAACCTGAATGCACATGTGCACAAGCCCTGATCTAATTGCACTGACACTGCAGGACACTGACCTATTAACTGATGGCTGTCAAGTGGTCAGCTCTCTGGAGAAATATTGACTCAGTGAGACTGCAGCGGCATTGAGAGCAGCACAGGAATCTATTCTGTCGTTGCAGTCCTCTGTATGAACATTAACAGACACCAGATCATTGACGTCAGGATTGCTGGGTTCGGGTTCACGCACGTGTTTTGTCTGTCAATATTCTCCCACCAGGGTTCAGTTCATGCAACAGAGAATATGCCAGTCAGCAACATTGTTAAATTAAAAAAAAAAAAAAAAAAACACACATTTTACTTCTACGTATATATGTGATGAGGCACACTGCAAAAAAAAAAAAAAAAAAAAAGAAAAAAAAGGGGGGGGGGGGGGGGGTTCTGCTGGATAAAAGTTTTACACCCATCTTCACAAGTTGAAATAAAGCTGCATGATTTGAGCCACATGGCTTCAGCTGCTGTGGAGCTGCTCTGTGATTTATGACTTCAAAAACTTGACAGTCATGTTCAGAAGTATTTGGACAATGAGAGAGGTATCACAACTTTGCCTGCACACACCACAGCACTTAAATAAAACGAAATGTGATCAAAGTGTCGACTCTCAACTTTAATTCGAAAGGCTCCATTTACTTTTTCCATGGGCTCAAAAAATATTTGGACAAAGCGACATAGTTGGACAGCTGGCATCGCTAAATTCTGAGCTTCTTCCTGGAGATGCTTTGCCAGGTCTTCACTGCAGACGCCCTCAGTTTTATTTCACTATTACTTTTCTTTGACATCAAAAAATGTTGAGAGAATGAGGGAATGTATGGAGCCCGTTTGGGTCATAATTCAATGAATAAATTAGTCTATTATTATGAAATACAGGTATTTATTATTATGAAATACTTATCCATTATTATGAAATACATGTTTATTATTATGAAATATTTCCCATAATATTCTTATGAAAAAGGAAGCAATTATATAAAAACTCATTCTTAGATAAAAAAAAAAAAAAGACATTCTGAAATAAACTATTATCCATTAAACTAAGATTAAATAATAATAAAAATATATTTCATAATAATTACATTTTTTCATAATAATGGGAACCATTTCATAATACACATATTTCATAATAATGGGAAATATTTCATAATAATAAACATGTATTTCATAATAATGGATACATATTTCATAATAATAAACGCCTGTATTTCATAATAATAGACTCATTTATTCATTGAATTATGACCAAAATGGGGCTCCATAGGAATGAAATTCACCTAGCCAAATAAACTCCTGTGCAGCCAATTGTCTAAATATTTTTGAACCAACTGGACAAAATGGAAGCACTTTGCATAAAATAGCTATAATTCTTAAATGATGAATGTCTTATTTTTGTGAAACCTCCTGAATTAAAGCTGAAAGTCTACACTGATCATTGTGGTAGTACGTAAAGGTAAGATCATAAAGACTCTGTCATTGTGCAAATATTCATGCTCATATTGCAGGAAAACCCCATTGTGTCCGGCCTTTAGTTGATACATGTGACCGTGTGAGGTGGAACAACGGTTGACGCTGGTGCTGCTTATTTGCTGGAGGCCATGATCTTGACGTACTGCAGCGCGCTGTGTGCTGCATCGTTGTGTGCGTTGCTGCAGGAGAGACCTGTGCCGCGGCACACGGTCACCGGGGAGGTGGAGAGTTCTGCCAGACACTGGTACTGGCCGTTCACAGTCAGCTCACCTGCCAATCAGAGACACAGTGAATGTCACATTCCAAGAACGCATATTTCACTGACGTTGGCTTTTTTTTTTTTTCTTTTCAACAGTGAAGAGGAGAGAGGAAACTGGGGCCCTTTTTCTCTCTCTGCAAAGAGGGAGGGACTCCAGCACTAAAATCTAAGACATCAAATTTCTTTAGATAATGTGATGTCTCGTGTAGGAAATGCAATATTTTTTGGTCAAAGACGACTTTTTCACTAAAAAGTGTCAACAAATAGGTCATTGGTCATTTTTAACTAGGGGTGCACGATATCTATCCGGCCGATAACAGGAAATTATGACGTCATTCCGATAAGTCCGATATCACGATGAATAGCCCCGATAACATATATATTTTTGTCAACACGGCAGTGGCTCGCTCCCTCTGAGCCTTGAATGACCAGCAGTGAATGTTACATCAACATAATCAGAAAAACGATTTCTCAATAAGGAAAATCAAGAATACCCCCTCATGCCAGAAAACAACTTGTTAACTTGGTCATAATTTTGGTAGTTGCTGACTTGAATTGATTTTCACAGTATTTTCCCACATGTTACACATAAAAAAAGAAAAAAAATAGAAAAAGCTGAAAGAACGACGAGCAAACGAGGGAACGTAGGAATTTACGTTACACCATGAATGCAGCATGCAGCACAGCGTGCTGACCACAACAAACATGGAGTTTTGAAATCGCGCTAACGTGAGCTAATGCTAAAATGCGCAGCTAGTCTCCCCTCCCTCCCGTCCCCTCTCCTTTCCTCTCCCTCATTCCTCTCATCTAAAGCTTCCATGAGATAAAAAAAAATACTGAACCTCATTTACTTTAATTAAAGGTATTAATTTAAATGGAACCACAAGCCAAAATCCTTTTAAATGTAAATCTTTTTCAGTTTGTAATTCTGATGCATGAATTTCCATCAGTTCAAGGAGCCTTTATTTTTTTAAAAAGTAATGCACTTTATTTAAGTTGATGTGAGATATCTAATAGGTTTGTTTGATAGCTTTATGAAAATGTTTGAGAGGCTTGCCAGACGTTTTTCATTGGAAAAATAAATAGTCAAATAAAGAGTCAAAACTATTTTGGATTTTGTTCATAGTATTGATGTAATGATCTTAGGTATATGTGTGTGTTATCGGTTATCGTATCGGCCTTTAGGAGCTGAAAGTTATCGGTATCGGATTTAAAAATCAGTTATCGTGCATCCCTATTTTTTTAACTTTTTTTTTTTAGCTGTATTCCAAGTGCAGCTGAATGAATAAAACTTTAGTTTTACAGTTGTGGCTGTTGCCTTACCAATATCAAAGTACGTGACCTCGAAGCCTTGCTCTTTGGAAAGCTCCAGCATCAACTGAATGTAATCTGTGTTGGGAATGCTCAGCGGGTTTCTTCTCAGTAAAGTTATTTTCTCTGCTGTAGAGTTCCTGATGTTCTCAAATCGGACACTCGGTTTTGGAGTCTGAAAGATTTAAAAAAAAAAATGTAGAGAATTTGTAGGATTGTAATTACAACGTTGCAGTTGTGTGAAGATCACAAAAATAGTAATAAATACATGTAATTGTACGCACCCATGTGATTTCTGAACTTCCTGACAAACTCTGAAGCTTTGCCACCATTTTCTCTGCCGCTGCCTTTTTTGCTGCTTTTTTTGAATTTCCTATGGCTGCAGACAAAGCGGAGATTAAGAATAGGATGGGCAATCCAAAAAAAAAAAAAAAAAAAAAAAAAAAATCTATTTAAATGAGTTTACTTGGAAAATATACACACCTTTTTCTGACAGCGACTCCAATCTACAAGTAACTGTGAACTCTCTCTTGTGTGGCGGGCCAGCCTCCAGTAAAATCGTATACTCAGGGAGACGCCACCCTCTCTGCAACGCTAACTCCTGAAATCAAACCAAACAACAAATCCTGAGGACAGGAAGGAACTGTATTTAATTTAAATACATGTGAGCATTATAGAGGACGCAGACGACTGATGTGTAGCTTTTTAATATTTAACTTAAAAGAAAACAGATAAATATAGAGTAGCATTTTAAAAAATTAGTGAGCAAAAGAACCTGATTTATAAAATGACAAAAATCAAAAAAGACCCAGAGCAGCAGCTCGGGCAGGCGGCACGCTCGGAGCAAAGCTTGTAAATTCTTTCAGTATCAGCTGCAGCAGTTCCAGATATCGTTCGAGAGATGGTCGTCCATTTTTTTTCCTGCAATAACATGTCATAGACAACTTCAAGAACAAACCAAATAAACAGCATAATTGTCCCACCTGCAGTAACCCGACTGAGTTTGGCTGGTTGTTTGTTTCTGATTCAACACTGTTACCGTCAAACTTCCCAGGAACGTTCCTGTGGGGCAACACAGCACATCACAACACTGCCACTGCAACAGACCAGCACATCATCAGTAAGCCGTCTGTGGCTGTGACTAAACAAGATTTCTGTGAACCATTTTTAGCCATTTTGTAATAAGTACATAACAGGAGAAAGCTTTTATGAGTAACAGCTGAAGACGCAGAACATCAGCAGGATTTTATCAGAATCGAGTCTGAGCTGCGACTGCTATGTCATCAGACTGCAAAAATACATCTACATTATATCTAAAAAAAAAAGAAAAGAAAAGGGAAATAGTTTTAAATGGTTGTGGTCCAATATGTTAAATTTATTCGATGTCAGCTCAGTGTTTCAGCTGTACTCACCCAGTCCCAGGATCTATGTTCAGAATATTCAGTGCAGCCTCTGCAGCTTGATGTTTTGCAGCCTTTTTACTGGGTCCTTGGCCTACAGCAAAATACAATCAAACATTCATTTTGTGAAAAACAGTGATTTTACAGTGAAATGAAAACCCCCCTAGGTCATGAAACCTTTTAATGGGGGAAAAAAAAACAGTTTTAACTTCTGTTTAAAAGTCCAGAAGCCCTGAGGCCAAAAGGTATTCCAAAAAGTAAAGGTTACAGCGCTAGTTATCAGGAGGGACATAAATGGAAATTTGGAGAAATGAATCCAAACTTTATAATCAGTCCTCTCAAGTATAAATGTTTGACAGCCCTGGTTGATATCAGCCTATACTTCTGGAGTAAATTTACGCTGTTACATACATAAAGTCAACCCCGATATTTCTGTAAATGCCTCTTCTCTGACCATGCACTGACGTATTCCCAAAGTGATTTAAAAAAAAAAAAAGAAGAAAAAAAAACATATGGAGGACATACCTAAAAATACACTGCAGCAAAAGAGACAAAGACAACAGCCGTATGACAACGTGACAGACTGAACTGCTCTCTCAGAACTATCAGTGCAATAAAAGGCTTTGTTCATTGACAGGTTCACCTGTGCAGCAAACATCTCCGATTGTCACATTGAAGATGAAACTGGGCTGGTGAGCCTCTCCTTCGGCCTTCTCCATCATGTATACAGGAAGGTTGCCACTTTTGATGCCATATTCATGCAGGATTTGAATGGGGGTCTTCCCGGGACTGTTCTTCTGTGATTCATGTGCATTCAAGCTGTTGGATTCGACAAACACAGACAAAAACAAAAAAACAATGAACTAAGATGATAGGAACTGCATAATTTAAAATAATACAACAGGTACCACATGATGACATCGCTGGGGCAGTTTAATAGAAATGCAGGTGACTATGGGTCACTAAGATATAAAATAGTTTTAATGGCGGTTTTTTTTTTCTAATAAAGAATAATGTAAAATTGTAAGAAAGCTGTGGAAAAGCCCATCACAATTTACTGCAATGTTGCCCATGGTGACCTCTGGAATGAAATTATTATCCAATTAACAGCACTAGACTTGAAGATACCACGTTTCCAGGCAGACAAAGTTAGCTACAAATGTATATCGGTTTGAAATACTGGTTATCAGTTTCCTTCATTCATTACATATCAGCACGTTCAAGGAGGCCCATCCCTTCTGCTGTTACCGTTTACTCTAAACTGTGTTGATCCTTGTTCATCTAACTGTTTTTAACATCACTAAGCACATCAAATACACTACTAACTTTATTCATCCTGTTATCATAACAATAAATTAATTTAAGAAATAGTTACAATTTGCTTTCTCACACTTTGTGCCCAAGTGAGTCTGCCTACCTTTGTACAAGGACACATAAACTGTATAATTACTGGACAAACCCCCCTTGACGTCACCCACAAAGAGTAAAGCTAAAGACTTTTTTTTCTTGCACTGCGCAACGCCACATCACATCAAGTCACAATGAGCAGGACTGAAAACCAGCTGGAACACACATCTTGGTTCAGTTACAGCTGACTATTTTTAGCTTGATTGGCTAAGCTTATGTTAACCAAGGACGATCACTGATATTACTGTATGTTTAATTTGACCACATCTGTCCAAACATCCTCAGTTCAAGTGTCACTACCTAAAGTGCCAGACTGTAGAACTGCTTATCTCTGTTTCAACGTTGGGCATTTTAACATGGTAGTCAACGAGGGTCGGCTCTGTTTTGGAGGCCGTCCCTAGTGGTCAGTCAAGGAACTGCAATTTCTGTTACTGGATCGCTTCAACTTAGAAGAAATGGGAATGTTGGTCCTTGGAAAGACAAACGTTTTCAGTTAAGTTTGCAAAAGATTTCAGTAATTTCTCACACAAAACAGTTGCTGCTGCTGACCTGCAACAATAACAGGCAATAAAGACTTTACATTTGCTACAGTTTGGGGGTTCACATGAGACTTTTCTGGTGCGACTGTGGTTATTTCAGGGCTGGACAATAATTCAGTAATATATACCACAATAGAAAGTGTTTCAATAATGATGACGTACATGACTTTTAAACAAATTCTGAATTTTCTTATATACATAATTATTATGACAATGCTAAGAGGTTAGTTCGTTTAATGGTAAGGTCACGTTTCTTGGCTATGGATTTAAATTAAAAACTGAACATTGGTTTATCATTATAAACATTTTTATATCTAAAACATTATATCGTTTTATAGGACGAGGTTTTATGGATTTGGAAATGTCATTTTTGGATACAGTTGTTATTTCTGGACATTCTTGGCAGTTTCTCTGGTCTCTATATTGTTCGTATCAATATCGGCATTAAATCGTATCGACCAAAATGAAGAAACACAATGTGATATAAATTTTGGCCATGTTATCAAGCGCCACGTTAGTACGTTAAGAACAAAAAAAAATTAAAGTAACTTTCACTTAAAAATATTTCTTTAAGCATTTCTACCAGAACATCACATTTTATTACATATCGTGGGCATGTATTTTCATAATTACTCTGTTACTTTATTGACTAAATTTATATAACGATTGTTTTTTTTTTACTTCAACTGTCAAGTGAAACATCGATAACAGTAGCTAACGTTAGCTACATTACGTTGTTTTTCGGTTTAGTTGAGATATATTTTGTTTTACTGACGTACTGTGATGTTCTGGCACAACGGAGACGTTTGTTCTCCAGCAAACATAAATCACTGTTGTTCGTGCCAGTTAGTAAAACCAGTAAATATAATTAGTTACGTCTCCCTGGTAACCACGCCAGCTGTCACTGGTTGCAGTAATGACCCTTCGTGACTCGGTTTACAGAATTTATTCAAACCACATACTAACTAAACCGGTAAACGTAGACGCCATTACAGAGTTACAGTTAGAGGTTAGAAGATGATGATGACGTGAGACTGAGGAAATAAAAACACTAACCTCACGTCGGCGGTAGGTTTGACTGCTGGTGACTGATATCCTTCTTGAGACATGTTAAAGATTAAATGCCGTTGTGGCTACAATTTAAAAACTAAAATCCCTCAGCGGTTAATTTTAGTTTGCTTAATTTTGGGGGGCATGTGTGTATGTTTTTCTAGAGAATATGAAACAGCATTTGAACGCTAATAATCCATCATTGTAGCCCCTGCCGGGGAAATTACCGGTCCAATAAGTACATGAAGATCCGGGAACATCCGGGTCAAATCCGGGTCAAATACTGTCAATATAGAGAAAAAACTTGTAGCGCCATCTACTGGTGAAAATGATTATTGTAAAATAACTGACTTGATCTTTTGATGATTATGACATGGGATAATAATAGGATAAGAAAGTTTTTCTTTGTATCCATTTGTGCTCCCATATTTGATCATAGATGCTTGAATAGAAGAATTAATTTTTTAACTTAGAAATACATTATGACCTGGCGGAGAAGAGGAAGCTGCACTGTGTCTTTGCAGACAATAAAGTCAGTTTTTACAGTATCAAGGATTATGTCGCTTTCCAATGAAATATCAGCTGGCTCAGTAATATAAAAATTTTTCTCTCTCCCTTTAATTTATACTTTACTTTTGTGCATTCTCAAATGTAAATAGAGATAGAACTGAGCAGAAAAAAAAAAACTGGTGGTTACAGACGCCCAATATAGAGATACTTGGAGTTAAGCCAAGTAGGACTAAGGTACATGAGAGAAAGTGAACTGGGCTCAAACCGTCGTGAGACGGGTTAGTTTTGTGTGTTGTTGTCTTAGTCCTGCACGAAGCTCAACTTGGTCAAGACTTTGGCTCAACCTCCGACAGCCCCTAACAGGACACCTGCTGGTCCAAACTCTCACTCCAGTTCCTCCTCCAAAACCAGTGGGAGATATCAGCATACAGCACAGACCCCCAGTAGAGGGAGGGGGACGCACAGTAAATCCAAGCTCTAGAGACATAATGAAAATCAGGAGGAGGAGCACCCACTGACCAATCCAGTACAGATCCTCTCTGTGCCCCACACCTGCTGAAGAAAAAAGTTGATTGTACAATGATCATAACCTAAGTCTCTGAACTTTACTCAGTTCAGTGACTTGACAAACTGCCAGCAGTTACTGCACTTGGTTCAGAGCGGTTTCATGTAAAAGTTACAAAATACAGGTCACAATAATGAGGTCATCTCAACGAAGAGAAGAAGTTTAAAGCGCTGTGTTCTGCCAAAATCTGACCTGGGCTGCAGTTCTGCACCGGGTCGTCCAGGGCCATGTTGGTCTGCAGCAGACTGCACAGTCCTCAGCAGCAGGACATGGCCTGCCCTTTCCATCTCTGCATCCATGTCTGTCTGCGGATGGATACAAAGTGCAGCGGTGATCTCTATGGCTGCATTTGTAAAGCAGGAATGGAGGTTTTTAACCTAAAGACAGTGAATGAGAACCAGCACTTTGCAGACACTGATGTCATACAAACTCACATTTCGACAAAAGAGAGCAGCCTAAACAAAGATACTAAGGAAAATCTCTTCAGTACGTCCTCCCAGCCAGACAGACTTCATGGAGTTTCAGCTCCACCTGCTGGCCGATGGCCTGGAAACAGCTGCAGAGTTTTACCCCATGGTTCAATCCCCCATGGTTCAATCTGCTGTTTAAGCCAGGTTTGTTATATCATTCACAATGGACAGAACTGGATGACTTGATGGTTTCTGATTTGTATCTCTTGTAGGGGGAAAATCAGTTTTCAATTTTGTGCTTTTATGCTTTTCAAGTGCTGCTTAAGACACTTGTCACAAGACATGAGATTTTGTGAGTCTGTGGCAGAATACCATCAGTGAGAACATCACCAATCCCTGGAAGAGACCCTGTGGAACACATTTAAAAGTAATGGTAGAGGAGATGGGACAACAGCTTGTCACGTAGGTGCAGTGAATGTTGCAGCCATAAAAAAGGCCATTCAATAAAGATCATACAAGCAATTGTTGTTATATTAAGTGTTTATATGTAATATGCAGTAAGTGAAGGGTGCATAAGAACTGTTAATTCTAACTTAATTCTCAGAGTATATTAAGACTGGTCCAGTTGTTACTTCAAAATTGTATAACTGCGACTCTTTATCAGGCTCTCAACATTTTCTCCAAGTCCCCAGCTGAACCAAAATGTTGCAGTGAGAGTTATGAAGCACATGAGCAGGAAATACCATTAATTTTCTACACCCACATCAATTCTATGTGGGGTCACGCAGTGGCTGGAGGCTTCTCAGTGTCTGGAAACACTGTCACCTGATAAAAATGCACATCCAATCCATTCCAATAATTTTATTTGGATACCACCATTTCAGAACAAAAGATAATTTCAAGGTGCTTTATATAGAAAGTAAACAAATGCAAAGTTAGCCAGTTAAATACAGTTTTGTTTCATCCAAATAGATCCAATTAATCATAATCCAACTATAAGTGATCCAACTCAGATTCATGTCATGATAATTTATTAAATAAAAAAGAACAAGAAAGAGAGAAATGAAGAAACAAAGAAAGACAGCCAAATCAAATCAATTAATCAAGCAGTGGGTACATGTTTCATTTATTCAAAATGCTTCGTCATGGTCCCAAAACATTTACAAATTTCAGTCTTTACAGGTGGAAGTGTTGGTGAAAAAAAAAAACAGATTTCAATAATGGAACAGAACTAATCACTTTATTTTCAATACAGCACTAAACTACAAATAAATACCTTTGCTTTAACGGGATTCTTCCAACTCCATTATATTTCAGAGTTAAATGTTATACACTTTATTTTATTTTACTTCAGCCTTTATGAGCCAGTTACTTATAAAACTTTAAAATATAAAATGGGATTATTAAATAAATGTGCAATTTGTTGATTATCAAATCTTAAACAGAGGTGCAGCTTAAATACTACACTTCTATGTAACCATCAAATTAGTGATGATCACCAAAAGTGACATATGATAAAAAAAACAAACAAAAAAACAACATTAAAGGTTTCTGCTGGAACCCAGCTGTTTACAGTCGGGGCACGCCCCGGAGAGGTTACCACACAGAGACAAATAACCTCACACATTCACGAGTGTCAAATCAGGTGAAACCCCGTGCAAGCATGGGGAGAGGCCCTCGCTGTGATTCAAACTAGGAGCCTTGTTGGAGTGAGTTTTAATCACCAAGTGACTGTGCTGTCCTCACTGATGAATTAAGACATAAAATCATGGGACTGACCTGCAGAGAACTGGCGTGTACTCCAGCATGTGCTCCATGTACAGACTGTTGGAAGCAGCATACTTGTATGCAACGCTGCATGTACCACACACTAAATACAGTGTTTGTTGTTTCTATCTAACATGCCATCTGCCAACTGCAACGTTTACTATGCTAAGGCCAATTTCCAGTTTTGAGAACTGAGAGTAAGCAGCAGGAGAACCGCTGTCAGCCATTTTTCACCATTCCCCCCCCAGGTTTTTGACAGAGTAAAGCAGTGAATGTTTTCATCAACTTGATTCAAAAACCTGTCAGTCAACTTTACTTAGATGAACAAGGAAGCAGAGAGCAGAGCTTTTGGTCAGTGAGCACCAGTCTTTGTCATTGTCTTTGACAATTTACTGTCAGTTAATCTGAGAAAGATGCACAAACCATGAATGTAAAAGAAATGTGCATTTTGAATCCATGTATGTTGTTTTTTTTCTTTTTTTTGGGCACTGATTCATTTGCTTTTATGGTTTAGTTTCCATGGGTTGTTCAATCCCTTCAGTAAAATGTAAAAAATTAAGATGGCAATAGTCATCATTCCATGAGAATTATCATGACATCTTTTTTTAAAAAACAGCATTGAAAAAGATCTACAAATGTAAACAGTGAATGCTGAGTCACAGCACTCAAATTTTCTCTCACGAGACACATCAGGTGGTCAGCAGGTTGACATCTTCAGCGCAACAGACTTGGAGGAGGCGATGTGGGTATCGGGAAGACCACCTTTTTCCTGAGTGAGAAGGCCGGTTGAGGCATCTGCTTTTTCTTACCATCAGGATGTGTCTTCTCACTAACATCTGCATTCACTTTTGTCAGGATGGATACAAGGTCATAACCGCTGCAAAAAAAAAAAACAAACAGAAAAACACAAAACACGCTGTGAGATGATAGCCGATTATATTGCTTCTACTTTTCACACATGAATAAATTAGAGGCTAATGAAGCATCAGAACAAAAATAAAAATGTTCTCTCTTATTACTAAAACTTCAGGCATCAAAGGTAAAACCTTTATTATAGATCATATTATTTATTTGGTGATTATTAGTAATGAAACAAACCATTATTTTAATGTGATAGTCAGTGTTTAATAATGTTTTTTAATAATGAATGTAGCTGTCAAAGTTATACTGATCAGTTTGTTTTGGCTCTGGTTTGTTTACATCTTCAAGTTTTGACGTTACAACAGACAGCTCATGGAAATGGTCGCGTGAAATCTGATGTTGAAATATGTGAAAATGACTGATCAGATGACAAAAAGTTGTTTCTGCTTTTAGGGAATAAAAGTAGAGAAGCATTTATATAGCTTTCTATGGCTCTTTTTTGGTCATATTTGGATACGTAGCCTGATTTTGTTTCTTCCCTCGAGAGTTTATCATAATCATGCCAGACAGCCCATATTTCTACCTAATGATGAGCAGCCTGGTTTATTCACTCCAGACGAGGGAGAAGGAAACAGGCCTGATGCATGTTTTCAGTGTACCAACTTTTAACATGTTTGCTCCAAAATCACTTCACAACTTCAGAAACATTTAGTTGCTGCTAGGAGGAAAAGTCAACAGATGCAAAATCTAAAGTTATAAATACTCTGATCTTCTCTCAGCCATCAGCAACCATGAGCTCTTTCAAACAAATTAGCCTTAAATATATACGTACATATATTTAAAAAAAAAAAACAAAAAACAGCATCCATATTAACTTATATTAACTTAACTTAATTCTTAACTCAAGGTTGCTTCAACTTTATCATTACAGGCCAAAGGGAAAAAAAAAACCAAAAGACATTCTCCGTTATTTTGTTTCTCTCACCTGGGTACCATCTGGACAAGGTTGCGGCACAATGACTGTATATACCAGGTGCCCTTACGGGAATCTCTGAAGGAGACAAATGAAGGAACAGTGGCCATTCCCAGCAGGAAATCTGCTCCAGACGGGATGGACACTTTTATTTTTCCAGCATCACAAAAAACCTCCTTGGATTCGTGGCCGTCGGTCTCCACGGATTTCTGCTCACTTCTGCCCTGGCAGGCCTGGATGAAAAACAGCTTGGGCTTTTCTATCAAAGTGGGGCACTTCTGTCCGTCGAAGGGGTCCGTCAGGTCCGCCAGATTGACGATGTGGCCGTCCACACCGTAGACCCCCCTCTCAATGCCATGGCTGAGGACACAGCACACCAGACAGTCCATCTGCCTGTGGCTCCTTTTGCTGAGCTCAGAAATCACAGACAGCATCTTGGCCCTACTACAGTCATTATGGATCTCTACATCAAAGCCCAGCCACTGGAAGACTTTCTCCAGAGATTCTGGAAGAAACACAAACGACGAAAATGTGAACAGCTGAACATTCACTAACAAGAGCTGAATTTGAAAACACGTCTAACTTAATTAGAGATTTTCACTCAAACTTGAGTTTACTTTCATCAGCCTCTGTTCCTCCACGATTGCGCAGGTTCACTCTGGATTTAGAAAAGTCGTGGTTGTTCATTATAACACAGACGCCTCTCCTTGCTGCAGTCATTGGATATGTACCCAAACCCTACACACAGGTATATCCATGATGAAAATTAAATACTTAAAGGGCAGGTAGGATTTTAAAGGAACTTTTATACAGCTATAATTCACATGTAAACAAACTCCTGCTATAATCAGCATTCAAGAGAAATAACAACGGAAAGATCCAGATTAAAAACTCACACACCTCCTCGTTTGTCTGAGTCTCAGAGGAGGCCGTGTTTTCAAGAGAGGGAATCATTTTCAGACGCTTGTGGATGTCTGAATGAAAAAGAAGACAGGTTTCAGAAAATAAAAGATCAAATTTCACATCAGGGCGGTGAGATGGTTACAAGGAGCTTTTAATGTTTGTTTCTGTACCCAAACGGCTCAGTTTCTGGGAAAGTGCACGTGAGAATTCCTCAAAATGATTGACATCTAGTAAAGTAGAAAAAAAAATCTAATTCAATGGACTGCTTCGATTACAGGAAAAAGAAAAAGAGAAACGGAAAGAAACTTACCAATAGAGGTGTTAGAAGAATTCATGTTAGACTGTTAAGGTTGCAAAGGAAATAAAAAAACAGCCATTAAAGGCAGAAGTTAAAGTCAACAAACACCTGATATATAGTGTTTAACAGTTGACGTTTCTTACCAAAGGGGGTTGTTGCAAATCTTCAAAGAAGAAAAAAATATATTAAGGTTCATATAGATAGATAGATAGATAGATAGATAGATAGATAGATAGATAGATAGATTATTTATATGGGTAGTCTTTTTAATCATGCATTGTTAAAAAAAGATTACACTGCAAAAGCATGTAAATCATCAGTTTCTCAGTTTACCTGTTGACGTAAAAAAAGATGCAGAGGCCTGATAGAAATGAAAAAAATAAAAAAAACATTAGTTTGGAATAAAAAGGATAAAAAAAATCAGTAACATGAAGTGTGACTAAAACAATTTGAAGTTCATGTCAAAGTAGAAATGTGAGAAGGTTAAAGCAAAAAATAACAGGATTTACCTGGTTAGGGCTAGGATTAGGAAAAGAAAAAGATCTCTGTCGAGTCCTTTCTTGAACTGTGAAAAAAAAAAACAAGCATTTATGCATTTGTGAGTGTGTGTGTGTGCACTAAAAGATCACAGTTTATAACTGAATAATTGATCACTGAAGGACTCTAAGTCAGTCAAGTCATTCTGCTTTTTCCTGTGCAGACGTCCTCGCTCCCAACAACCATCACATTTTTAAACTCCTCCACCACATTAGTGCATTTTATGCCTGCATTTGTAATTACATGCAACTTACCCGGCAGAGCTTTAAACCGGCAGATTTGCTCATTGAGCACTGGACACACTGAGTTCAGGATGTTCTCAAGCATATGAAGATTAGTTTCAGAAATGAGGTCCGCACGCTCCATCTCCAGGAAAACCGTTAGCGTTGACTGAAAAGTTAAATTAACAGTGATGTCAGTTTATTTTTTCCTTTATCCGTCACTTTAAAATGTGTTTTTGATGTAAAATAGCCACACTCATCTATAATAAATGCCCCTTTGCAGCTCGGTTACAGTTGCAAAACACAGTTTTAATTGGCAAATAAAGATTTATCCTCAGAGTAATTTTACCAAAAAGTACTCACAACTTTTTCTTCCAGTTTCCTTCGTGGAAGGTTTTTGGTTAATATGAACTTTATAGCTTTCAAATCCTTAACAGTAATTGTCCTCAGACAGGCTGTAGAGCAGCTTCCTGGAATTAAAGAAAATCACAACGAAGCATATTCAGCGAAGGGCCTCTTCATCAGTATCATTAAAAACCCTTTTAATCCATGACAGTAGAAACTGTTCAATATTTAGATGCTGCACACTTTTAGTTGGCAGTTTATACGAAGACTGTGGGGTCGGCTGTTTGTCGTTTTCTTTGGAGTTGGATATCATCGCCAGGAATATTTTTGCTTGGCTGGCAACCAGCAAAGGAAAATTAAATCCTGCAATCTACCTGCATAAAAGAGCAACCTGAAAATAATGTTACTAAAAATGTGGAAATATTGGACATCTCTTTTGAGCTAAAATATTGAGATAAAGAGGCCCTGTAAGGTCAGTGGGGAAAATATGCATTTTCTATTTTTTTCTTTTTAACCAGCTTTATTTTTTCTTTTTCATGGCTGAAATGAATAAAATCAATTTTATGAATACCAATAAATCAGAAAAACTATCTAGAGAAAAAAAAAAAGAAAAGTACCTTCTAACACAGATTACTGATTCTCTCACTTCCAAAAAAAAAGAAGAAAAGGGGGAAAAAAAGCAATAAAAGCGAAATACATTTGGTCAGTTTTCGTCCGCTATAATTTGTAGTTTTGAAAATGGATTGAAAAAACAATAAATCAGTTGGATCACCAGTGTGACTGAACCAGTTTTAAAACAAACTTAACTGACGTGTAGTACTCCACATGCCATGAGCGGTACATCTGAAGAATCTCGACCCATCCATGTGATCTTTTTTGTTTTCTTTCCTACACGTTTCAGCTGCTGATATGAAACAAAGATGGGGGCGGCCCACCTGTAGGCAGAGACGAGGCTTTGCGTCGTGCCTTCCTGGTCACTGAGGCCGAGGTCACGCAGCAGACGACGACGCTGGATGATGAGGAGAAGCTCCGTCAGCAGCTGCGGTTGCTCGGGTGACAGGAGGTCGCGGTCCATCAGCAGAGAGAAGAGGTCGCTGGCCGAGTCCACCGAGTTTGTGCTTTGGTCCAGGAGGTCAGTGCACAGAAAGGCCAACGCTGCAACCTCTTCTCCCGTCAGGGCTTTACCAACTTCCAGCAGCAGCCTCTGGAAATCCATTTCCTGTATTCAAAATGAGATAACGAATCACAGAGATGTCCGGCTTCTCTTCTGTGAAACTTCGCTCTCACATGCTGCGAGTTCGATGAATCCACTCTTCCTTCCTGATTTATTTACCTAATGTCGAGTTTAAGTGCAGATAAAAACAATGTTCATATATTTTTCAGCATGCCTCGAATGCTGGGAACCCAGAACGTGTCAAGAGCTTCTGGACTTGGACGATGTTTATTTATTTATTGCTTTTTATTTATTCATCTAATCTTTTATAACATTTTTTTGTAGCTTATGAGAATTTTGTAAGACTTGCAGTGTTTCAGCTATTTGTGAGTGAGAAATAGAAGACTGAAGCCAAGTCCTTACAAGTGACCCTATAAGTTGACCAACAAGTCTTTTGTGTTTAAAAAGCTGTTACATTTTACAAGAGTATTTATTATATGTGCCTAATAGAGTTACAGTTATATATAATTAAAATGTTCATTTGTTTCATTGAAATCTGGCCTTACACATAAATGGTATTAAGAGTTAGATCTTACCTTGACAACTTGACTCCTCGATTTTCTTTAGTGAAAGCTGACTTGAAAGATCTGCATTTCAAGTTTTCTTTTTTTCACCTCTGGTTGAGAAGATGTTGGCAGTTTTTTAGGCCGAGTGATTCAGAATGAACTCGCCTCCTACGTAGCGTTCTCTTACAATCAATCTGTAGTATCGTTTCAGAGTAGTTTCGTTAAGAATAAGCAAGCGCTCGTCCCTTAAAGCAGGGAAATCACAAAATTAAATGGTTTCAAACAGGTCAAGGAATGACTCGTGTTTTGTGTCTCATTGGTTTTGCACAAAATTGCATTGGTCTTCCGCAAATGTTTTTTTTCAACATTTTTTTTTTTTTTTTTAACGGCACCCATTTTGCCATTTGGGAAACTACCTCAATCACGAATGTTTAGAAGAACAATGAGGTAGGTAAAGTAGTCTGAGTGATGAACGAAGGGAGAATCAGTCTGCAGCGAAAACAATCCGTATCCAGTTATTCACAAAACTCTTTCCAGTGATTATAAGGACCAGATTGGAGAGAAATGACGCAAGCCGTGGTGTGTTAGCTCCCACTGGCTCTCAAAATCTTGACTTGTGGTTTTTTTTACAACAAGGCTTGCTGTGCACCACCCTGTAAGCAGGAAATACAAGATGACATACTTTTGTATGTTTTAAACCTTTTTTTTCCCCCACCATTATCCATTAACTTCCGTTTATCCAAATTCAGGTAGCAGCCCAAAGAGGCCCAGACCTCCCTTTCTCCCCAGCCACCTTTATTAATTAATTTCAAATAATTAAAGGAAAAAAGCTTGCATAAAAAGGCTGGGTTTATGCATTGTTAATATTTACAGTGGTGGCATCCCTTTCGGAAAGTACCGCACAGTCTAAGCATGATTTTGCTGCGGTTAAGCGTTTACTCTTTACGTGGGGATTTCCATCCATTCTGGCGCTGAATTTTGTTGTGGGGGAACAGGAAATGTTTCCTTCTGTTTCCAAAAAGACCACATATTTGTAGGCGTGGAATTTCAGTCAATTACAACACCACTCCAGATTGTGTTAAATGTCTTTCAAGAAATATTCTTATCAACTCTCAGGCCTATCTGAGGCCATCTCCACATGAGCAAGTTCTTATTTAAAATATACATTTTATCACAGTTAGACCCTGTATCCTTGTTACGATAGTGAGTTCAATGCTTGAAATTTTTTTTTTTATCTGCTGAAGGTCCCCTTTTAGTTTGTCAATGCAGATGTTGCAGTCTGTTGTGGAAGGACAAAGCTGAAAACATCTGGATGATGTAGCTGAACAGATTCCCTTTACGATATGATTCACTGGGTCATTCAGCATCCTCATCTGGTTTGCCAACCCTGTATCATGGGACCATCCCCGGAAGATAATACAGACGACAGTGTAAACATCAACGTGGAGACTGAACGACTAACATTAGGGACTTTGTTTTTCCTTTGCGTTAGCTGTTATGCAGCCAAAGTCTGCATTTAGTAAAAGTCCATCTGCCTGACACGTGCAGGAGGAAAGCCATTACAGGAGCGACCTGCCATCCAACTACTACGTTTTCAGCCTGTTCTTACTTGTGCACGTATTCTCAGTGAGCATCGATGACCTTGTGATGATCGCAGATGATTGCTGCAGGTAGATGATGCTTCGTAAAACTAAGCAAAAAACTAAGAACAAAAGGTAAGGAAATTTGTGTTTGGTCGGTTATTTCCTTGTCGTAACGATCCTTTTCGACAATAAACCATATAATTGGAAAGCCTGTTTATTTCTCTTTTAAATGGTGCCACATTTGTAAGAAACATGCATTTGTGAGCAGCAGAGCTGAGCATGTGGGTTGTATCCATGAAAGATGTGCCAAATCTTTTCTCCCAATGCCAAACTGCTTTTTTAAAAATTTCCTTTTTTTATTTTTTTTTTCTGATGCCAGGAGGCCTGTCACTGACTTCCCTTACTTTTGTGCTTAGTTTAGTAAGGAACTCATATTTAAAAAAGACCCTCCAACAGACTGGCAACCTGTCCAGGATGTAGAGATGCTCCAACGCCATTTTTTTTTCTGAAACATGATCATACTGTTTGAAAGAGCAGTTTTAGAGATGCATCTCCAATCATCATAATTATATCGACCCACTACACTTGACCCATTCCAGTTTGCAGACTATCCCAAACACTGCACTGATGATGTCATAGCAACAGCACTTCACCTATGCATGACTCATCTGGAAAACAAAAACTCCACCTTCAACCCAGTCATTCTTCCAACACCTGGTAAATAAACTCAGCGCAACAGGCATCAGCTCCTCACTATGCAACTGGTTACTAGACTTTCTTACCAACAGACCACAAGCAGTAAGAGCTGGTAAAAACTCCTCACCACCATCACCACCATGAAGACTGGGGTCCCCCAGGGCTGTGTGCTGAGCCTTCTGCTGTTCACACTGATGACACATGACTGTTGTGGTTCGAATTTTGTCTAGCACATCATTGAGTTCACAGGCGACACAACAGTGGCGAGCCTTGTCAGCGACAAAGACGACTCGGCCCGCAGGGAGGAGGTGCATCAACTCATCAACTGGTGTGACAATTAAACAACTGACAACTCAATGTCAACAAAATGAAAGACATAACTGTAGACTTCAGGAGGAAACACATGTCACACACAGGCCATCAAACTACTCAACTCACTCAAGAAAATTCCAGGAACATAACCTTGACGCTCACAAAGACCAACTGTCAAAATAATTTTAACTCTACGTCTGGAACAAACATAAATGCCTGCACGATGCACTTTTTGCACAATAACATATAGGTTTATGTACGTATGTAATCTTCATGCTGCTATCCTGCATTTTACCATATTGCACCTCAATAACACATCTCATACTTTGACTGCACTGTGATCATCCTGCACTGCACTTTAACATATTACACCGTTTTATTATTGCACCTCAGTAACATACCTCATACCTTACTCTGTTATACTGTGACTATTTGGTAAAATGTAAAATGTAAATGCCCATTGTCTGTATATGTTGTGTTATCCACTTACCTGCTGTTTGCTTGCTTGTTTGCAAAACTATGTTAAATGTTGTGAGTTATATTTACTTGCACGTTTGAAATGTGGGGAAACGCAGTTTCATCTTCTGTTTAATCACTATTGTATGGTCTGATTGACAATAAAGTTCCCTTTGACTTTGACTAGAATAACATAATATATAATATAATGCTAATGCTAGATGACACCCTCTACCCCCCTCCCCCAGTGGATAAAAACAAGTTGCAAAGCAGTACTGCATAACCTCTTTCGCTGGCTTTTAAAGTAAACACAAATTATATGGTAAATTGTGATGTTTTGTTTCAGTTTTTGTTTCAGTGCACGCGCGTCACGTCCAGGTACCGGATACATGTTCGGTTCATAACCACAAAATGAAGTAACGAGATTTTTAAATGAATTCACACGTTTAAAAATGAACAAAAATATTCATACATTCCTGAAAATTAATTCAGATACAAGTCGCAGAAATAAATCTAGCTAGTCTTCAGTAGTGTGATGTCGCATGCAAAGAGGATAATTTCTCTTTCTCTCTCTCTTTTTTTTTTTTTTTGACAGATTTTATACTCTGTTGCGGTTTGTTTTCAGGTCATGGACTGTTTCTGACACCTGGAACCAGGATATGCATGTCTAGGAAGAACTTTTTACACACAAAGCAGGAACCCGTAACTGGCCTGTGCGTAAAAACCACCACCTGTAACTTTATGGCGTTATATAACTTAGTGCCCCCTCGATTTAAGCGTCTCACCACGTGAGACAACATCGCTTACAATGTAAGCGATGTTGTGAACTGGTACCTGCTCTCAAATGGGTTTTCTGGACAGACCGGCTGGTTTTGTTGCTCACTTCAACATACTACAGGAGCTCCGGAAGCGACGCGGGAAGTCCAGGTGTTCTCCTTTTAATCCCCGACACAAACTTTAACAGGTTGTCGATGTACTTCGGACTAACGAGCCAAAGCAGGAAAAACTAGTAAATCGAAAGTAAAATAGTGAGCGAGCACATGACCAATCAGAGTCATCGATACAAGCCCGGCCCCTCCCTGTGACGTAAATGTCCTTATATGGATTAGGGTCTCCTCCACGGCAGATCCCCGATGCAAACCTGATTTATTTTTTTTTCTTTTTTAACAAAAACTGTGATTGATGGTTCAATCTACTGTTGATCTTCTCCTTGTTTCCCTGATTAAAAGTATTTTTCTTTCCCCAGCCACAGTAAAATGAGGAAAATGTTCATTTCTCAGGTCTGTCGTTTCAAAGAATTCTATTAAAAAAAAGGGCGAATTTTGAGGTGAACGTACAAAGCAGTTATAAAATGCTGCATCTGCAATCAGCTGTTGGAAAACTCCTTGAACATACCCAAATATGTCATTTTTTTCAAAGTAGTTTATCTGCCTCACATTTGTTTTTAAGTGATCTGCTGTTTCAGACTTTCCAACGTAGCTTTTATTGACAGAATCATTTTTTTAAAACTCCTAATCTGCACTAGAACAATTACCAGAGTGTGCTCGTGAAATTATTAGAAATTGCTCTGCTAGATTGAACTGAGTTAAAGGATTCAGTACACGTGCACCAGCCTGAGCTTTATTCACGAGTCATCTATTCCCAAGTGGTTTCACAGCTTATTTTTATTTGTTGATCAATGGATCAATAAGGACATAAATCCTACAGCAGACACAAGTATTTTGTAGTACTTAATATGGACAAATGATAGTTTTACAAATATTCTGACAGGAGTCATCCACTGTCCACATTATTACATCAACAAAACATCAGTTTACGCAGGCTTGGTTTCATTAACAGCACTGACAGAAGTGTAAAAGTGTAAAAATATTTCAAATGGGCTGGATTTTAAAGTGAACAAGATTTACTTTTTCTCTGATAGGTGGCCCCGATTTAAAATGTTATGATAATGTCATGCATATCACATATAGAAAATTAAAATATGACCTGAACCCATCTCTGTTATTTCTATTTATCGGGACACTTTATTGTGCACTAAACCATGTCTATAATAAGGTTGTAGAACATGAGATATCCTATAACTAACAGTAATGATGAGTTTACAGTGAAATACAGAATTTCAGTCAGTGATTAATTGAAGACAGACCACTTGAAATCCCCTTATTCATTTGAGATGATGTCTTTTTTTTTGGTTCGGTCTTCAGGGTCGTGATGTGTCCTCTGCGTCTCACTTTAACACTGATCCATGCCCCGGAGTTCATCCCTGAGCTGTTGAACAAAAATGACTCTATAAAGAACCAACACACACACACACACATAGACAATTTCAATAAAAATTAGAGGAAAGAGACATTTTTTAATGTGCAAGAGACTCTGCTGCCTAAACTCTGGTGTCAGGAGTTAATGGAACCAGGATGAAGAACAGCCTGGACTCTAGTTAGAGACCACTGGGCCATCAGAGTAATGAGGACAGCTGAAAGGACACATTTAACAACAAATAGCTATGCAGATAATGCTGCAGTGTTTTCCTGCAGGTCGCTCTGAGACTCCCCACCATCCAAGGTGGCACCTTTGAGGCTGCTCTTTGAAAAAAAAACCAAACAAAAAACTTCAGTATTTTCCTCAGTGGGTTTCAGAAACACTAATGTTGAACAGTTTTGAGTAAGTCTGCTCTCCTGGCTCTAATTATAACAACACCAGTGCTAAAAAGAACCGTTATGCTACTGTAACAGGTTCCAATGTGAAGTTATAAAAGCAGAAAAATTGACAAATTCTTAACATGTTTGCAAAGCTAAATTAATTAACCTGACGACAATCATAGTTACAGTTTTCTGGTGCAATCCCAAAAAGAATGTTCACTGTTTTTATCTAATAATTTTATTAAATGCAATATTTACATCAGTCATGGGTATAATTCCTGTATATTCCTCATGGTACAATTCTTCATGCCCTTGCACTATTATTCATATTCATAATTATTCAAATTCACCCACTCTATTTTGTTGCCTTGTACAGTGACAAGTCTAATGACAATAAAGTTGAATCTAATCTAACCTAATATTTAACAACGATAAATAAAAAAAACTCAAAACACATTTTTGATTAATTTGTTTCAATTACTATATTAATTAGCATGAAAGCAGACTTGCATTCTAGTATAAAACTAGTAACCTTTGATATTAAGATTGAGATGCATGTTTTGCATCCATGTATGCAAAACATGACAAACCTCTGCTAAAATCTAAAAACACTGTTTAATAAAACAGCAGCTGTACATCCAGAGGAAGCTGAGAACAAAGGCTTTTGCCATCGAGCAGGAAGAGCATAAATACAGAAGCGTCAGTCTGAAGAAACTTTGCTATCCACACAGCATCAGACTCGTCAACAGATCAAACCCACTGCCTTTTCCCTCTCCTTCACCTCATCCTCCAAAGTCTCCACATTGCAGTTTGCAGACAATATCTCACAATCTTTCTGCACTGTTGTTTATCATTCTGCAAGATGTACATGACATTATCATTATAATTATACACTTCAAACAGTGCATATGTTCACAACCTCCAGAGGAGGTTTTAAAGTCTTTTAATTTAGCTCTATGCCCATTTTTTTTTCTCTTTTCTATGCTTTTTGAAGCACGTCTTATTTTGCTTTTCAGTGTGTGAACTTGAGATTACTTTAAAACATGTTGCATTATGTGGAAAATGGCAATGACAATAATTTACAAGAGAAACACTAAAAATACAGCTTCTCTTCATACAGATGCTCTGTTTTGAGAGAATCAGTGACATTAAGTGGACACTTTTCCACAGAGAAGATGCATTTATAAACAGGTAATCTCATCCAGGGAAACCCAGTCTGGTCACGTGCTGTCAAATCACTTACTGTTTGTGATCAGGGAGTGCACTGAGGTGATGTGTCTCCGGCCCAGGCCGTGACTCCTGGACAGGACGCAGTCCAGGTAGATGTCCCAGAAGACCCGGGCCAGGTCCCAGAACAGCGCCGTGTGTTTCCCGTTGTCCGACGACTTGAGGGACTCCATCAGCTCCCAGAAGGCGGGCACGGTGTCAGCGATCCGCGGGGAGCGCATCTCCAGCAGCAGAGCCGAGGAGGAGTCCCAGCACTGCGGGTCGGCCCGGGGGACCGTCAGGGGGTCCACCTGGCCCGGCTTCTGGCCCTTGGAGCGGCACCGCGCGCATGCAGGTCAGCACAAAAACTGATGCCGCGGCAAAGTTAGTGATCAGTGGGACCATCTGCAACACAGATCAGCTGTTCTAGCGATTTATCTTTTGATTTACAGCAACACCCGCGCACACACGATTAGCTTTAGGAGGTTAAAAGAAAAATAAAAAGCTTTATAGCTAGAGCTATGTAAAGCTGTCTAAACATGTGATACAATCGAATCAAATCTTCTTCTTTCTAATACAAGCCTAAAGAAGCAAATAAATGTCCCAAACTACAACAAAAATTAAAAAGCATAGTTTCTCATATTTATCAATAGTACTTACCATTTAAGCTGGGATGACTGCCAGGGCTATAATGTTGAATGGGGCTGGATAAATACCTGTTTGGTCTTAACTGACGTCACTGCCTCCCTCCTTTGCAAATAGCTGGTGGTCATGTTTGTTAAGCATTGTTTTTATTTTTTTTCCCTTTCTTTTCTTTGTCTGATTGAGAAACTAACAACAGTCAATACATATAATAAAGATGTAGGGATTTGTGTGTGTGTAATATTTTAATTTGTTCGAGACAGATCAGAAGACAAACCTAATATTTTATGACAAGACCTGAGGAGCAGTAACATGGATAACAGATCAAACCAATGGCCCTTTACTGTCACAGCACACAGAACAACAGAAGCATCAGAAAACATCACCATTAAGCCTGGTCATCAGCTGGGAAAGGGGCCATGGGCTATACTTATGTAAAAATAATATAAAAATGAGAAAGAAGCAGATGAGTTTTATTTTGGAAAAAACTCTGTAGCCTGACTTAGAAACACAACGTGTCCTCTTGTGAAATCAGACTTTTCTTCTACTCTACTCCCTTTTGGCATCATATTCATTTATGCTCTGAATTTTCACCTGGTGCCTAGTTTTCAGTTTTACTAAACAACTTCACTAGTGCGTGAACTTTCACCAGAAATGTTCGATTATCAACATTTCTCAGATTAGGACCCCCCCAGAAAGGTTTGCATCGGGAAAATTAAATGAAACTTTTGGCTTCAGTCAATTCTTTTTTCTTTTTTCTAAGAGCTTTTTTTTCATTTTTTTTATTTAATTCTTCACAATCACCATTCAAAGCTTTGCAGCAGTTAATGCAGTTAACATACCATGAAGGCTTTAACAGGAAATATAAGCAATCTGACCTCACAAACCTGGGTAGTTCTGCCATCTCTCAAAACAAACCCAATGATGAACAGTGTTCCTGAGAGTGGTAAACAAGTTTCATGTCTATGCTTTTACTGAAATGTCATATGCATACCTGATCTCAAATGCCATTACTTTCACAGTGAGAAGCCAACACTAAATGTTCTGGATGGATGTCTTACTCACTCATTCATCCCTCTGATGATGCAAAGAAGCAGTCTTTACAACATTTCCACCGCCGGGACTAAATTATAACTTTCAAATGAGGAGCATTTTTATATTCGTACCAAAACAGCAAATGTGATGTTAGGATGCTTCAAGAATTGATGTAGCAGATTACAAAATGTTATTTCTCCAACAGTGTCCGCTGGTCGTGTAGAGCCGTGAGTAACACCGGGGTTGCAGCAGCAGTTGCCTGGAAGCATGTGAAGGAGTTTTATTAAAAGATAGAATTTCCCATTTTAATTAAAAACATATAGGTTAAAAGCGACATACTGAGACAGCTGCAAAATCTGAACTACTAACGGTTCATGATTATCTGTTGTCCTGCAACCATATCTATTGTCAAAGTGGCCAAAAAAATAAATAAAATAAAATAAAATAAAACAAAACATATAGGTTAATAGATGTTGTGGTATTCTTGTGCAAAAAATAAAACAATACCAGGTTTTCAGTGTGTGAGCATCCTTCCTCCTGGAGTGTTTTTTTTTTTTTTTGGCTCTCAGTGACATCAGAGAGGGCAGCATTTCCCTGTTGGTCATATTCACTGCACGTCCACAAGAGCAGGAGCTTCAGCGGTCATTTTAAAAGCTCACATTTATGACTGCACAGCATGGACCACATGTGCTTCTCTACGAATACTTCTTAGAGGTATTTGGGTTTTGTTTCCAAGGTTTCGGTTTGAGGTTGTGAGAGAGAGCTGTACAACTTTGGCTCAGTGGATTCAGCTTCTTGTACTGAGCCGGAGTGAATGTATTTGTTTTTGGTTTTTGCCACATTTTTCAACCCTAGCAAACAACTGGATTATTATTATTATTTTTTTTTTATAGGGATATGGAAAAAAAGAAGCTGAAAGTAGGTGATATTCCAACTCCAGACGCTTAGACTGTGTATTGTGGTGGCAACGGGTGTCTGTGTATCTTTTTAACATAAACACTGTACATCCAGTGAGCATAGTTACTTCAGTTTACTCCTTTAAGCTCGTCTCATACAGCCAAGGACAAAAAAATCAATTCTCTTGAGTGCATTTTGTGCAAAAAAAGTGATAAATTTCACTGATTACCACGTAACAGGATGTATAATATCAAACGTTGTTTGGTGACAGCATCTTTAGTGTTTCTGCTTCATAGTTTCAGTCGTTTTGTGAGTCAGCATTTTACCTCATTTCCCAAATCCACGCCTATTAACACAGGCATGTGCACAGAAACATATTGTACATACATGGTGGGTGACTGAAAAGCAGCGTAAACTATGATGTTACACAATAGCAGGTAACAAGCTTTATATTCACTGATAAGAGACAGCCAGCTGAAATCTTTGTTGTTACGTTTCATCTTCCCATATTGTGAACCCAGTTCTGACTTGAACATGCATGGAAGGATGTGAGGTGATAGTGTGAAGGTCCTTTCCAGGAAATGTTGAAAAGGGTTTTGATAACATGTTGAAATAATGTGTGTGTGACCAGGAAGAGAAGCTGTGCTTCCATGAACCATTAGCTCCGCCCATCATCAAAAAACACAAAACATTTGAAGCAAAACTGCTCGAGTTAAAAAGCAACGCTAGAGGTACTAAAAAGTAAAATCAGAAGGATGAAAATTAGCATAGTACTACCCTCTCCAGCATGTGTTTATACCATGGCTCTTTTAATGCACATCACTAGATCAGGGCACAAGGCACATGAGTCACACACTAGGTTACATGGTAGGGTTGGAGGTGCTCCTTGTGGTGGGGATCCCAGTGGCGGGTGAGTTGCAGCTCAGCAGTGGGTCATTGCCCTCCTTGCTACCCCCTAACCACTCCTGCACTCCAATTTTAGTACAATCACCTACCCTTATTCACTTAGTTGGGGGTCACGCAACACTGTCGGTAGCGCTACTGTTTTCTAATCGGGGAGTTAGAAAACAGCCTAAACTTCACTTCACTAGGGTTTTGGTCAGGGTCTCGAGGCATCAAAAAGAATGCAGGTGGGGACCTGCTGAGGGAGGATCTGGTGACGGGGTGGTGCCCCTGGTTTTGTTTCATCTCCCCGATCTCCGTGCTCGCTGCACGTGGGTGTCTGGCTCACGGGTGGGCTGTGGTGGTATGACGGTTGCCCCCTCTGGTTCCGGTGGCAGGTTGTGTGGGGTGTGGCTTGCTGTGGAGGGGGCACGGCCTCGGGCCCGCACTGGGGCACTCCACCCCTACGGTTACTTCGAGATCTGGCCCACCATTGGTATTTCTTTCCGTTTGGATCCCCATAAGAGGTGGTGACCCCCAGAGACGCCGCAACGGGGTAGGCATACTAAGCAATTGCCTAGGGCCCCAAGCTCGATCCATATCAATGACACAACCTGAAACCTCCATAGACACTGCAGCGACATGTTTGGAACCCCCCTAATAGGGCCCCGACTGCCCGTGGCCGGCTTTCTTCAGTACTTCAAACTCAAAATGAAGCAAGTGTATCCGTCAGGATATGCAAAAAGAAAAAAAAAAGCAAGAAGATGAAGGAAAAAGAGAACTGGAAAGTGCTAAATTCAAACGTGTATAATCTGACATTATTAAAAAAAAAGTTATGATGCCACTTTGCCCCAGTCTCACGAAGCACAACTGCACATGACATGTTTACTGCGCTTTAGCCTAGCTTATTTAAACGGTAATTAACAGTAAGCTAACCAGTAACTAATTTGTATTTGGAAGAGGGCGATATCATATGTCTTCTTGAATTTTCTGCATGTCATGTGATTTTTTTTTCTTGATTGTGTTTTTGTTAAACTTTGCACGTTTCAGTTGTGTTTGTTATGTTATTTTGTATTTTAAGTTTTCTTACATCACTGTGCACCTCTGTTATTTAAAATAAAAGATTTATGGATTGAATGATCTTCTTGATGTTTTTGGACCGGTAGGGCCCCCATGCTCACTCTTGCCTAGGGCCCCCAAGGTGACTAGAAACGCCCCTGGTGACCCCTATGGCTGGAGGATCTTTGGGGAGCGGCTCTGGGTCCCGCCCTGTGTGTTTGGTGTCCCTTCCCTTGGCGTCCTTTGGGGCGGGGGGCTTTGCGCCTTGCCCTCTGTGGGGCAGTGGTACGGTTGGGGGGTGGGCAGGGTCACCCTTCCCCTGCCCTCGTAACGTACCCACTGCGTATGTTCTGGTGGTGCAGGCTGGTGCCTTCCTGGACTGTGGGCCTCCACCTTTCTGTTGCCTCTGGTGTGTGTGTGTGTGTTGGAGGCCAGCATCACTGCTCACTGACTGGCTGCTGGTCTGCTTTAACTTTGGGGGGGTACTGGAGACAAACACTATCACAACTCAAACCACCACACATTCATCTATTTGCACCACATCACACACATACTACACCACACATCACACACACCACACCATAACAGTCTGTTTTATGTCTTCTTGTTAAATTAGCATAATATGGCAATTTTAATAAAGACAATTTTGATTTTAAACTCTAAGGATTTTGCACTGCAAAATGTTTAATTAGCCTGAACAATTTAATCATTATTTAATGATGAAAGGCATCCCCCAAAAATAAAGGTGTGCACCTACAAACGAGCTTTAGATAGAGTGCACACAGTATAGCAATTCAATGAACTGTGTACCCCCGGAAAAGAAAATGTGGCTTGCAGGATATAACTGGATATAACTGGATATAACTGTTAGGAACGAGAAAGACAGACAAAAACCCCTGTTTCTGCAAATGTTACTGGAGCGTCATTCTTCCAGATGATGCATAATTACACTTTGAATGTAGATTTTAGATTTCATATATGAAATGCCTCTTGATTCATGTCTTCCATGAGTCATTGATGTCCTGATGATAAATGTCAAACATAAATGGGGAAAACTGCCGTCCTCCTGATTTAACATCATGTCATCAACATGCATCAGTCTGGATGTAGACGTAGCTACTCAATGTACTCACCTCCACTTTCCTATTTTTTTTTTTTTTTGTGCAATGCCACGCAATCATTTGGTATTTATTGGGTCAGAACAATAAGAATCCACCACAAAGAGACATGGTCTTAAAAAAAATACGAAAAATAGTCAAACCAACACATATATCTGGTTCACTTAATGTAACTTTTCCGTGTCTTGTTTATTTAAAGGTAACATTTTAACTTGGTCCTTCCTGCCAGGGCTGCAGGGTCACAGCGGTGTCGGAAATGTGAGATTGTGATTGTGAAGCAAAGCAAAAGAATCAGAGAAATAAAATGTAATTTACCAATTGTTATATAAAGATTGTATTGTATACCACAACTAAACATGTCAACGCTATGCACGGCTCCACAGAACGCTGCTGCATGGTCCGATTTTATGCAAATGTAACCAAAATTTGTGTGTGCATAGAAAAGACGATGTCTCTGAACATCACCAGCTTAAAAAAAACATTCTGAACACAACAAAATATGAAAAAAAAAAACCATTAGAAATACAGTAATAGCAATGGGCTGAGTCCCTGCTAATAAATACGCCACCACACTCTCCTGCTGGGTCAGATAACAGCTAAGATATTACTTTGGTTGGTGTTAGCTATTCAATTGAGATCATTCAATTCACGTTGGCTTTGAAGCTGATGCATCTTAAAATGTTTTTTCCAGTTTGAATAAATTCTAGAAACTTGTGTTTTTCATTTATATTGAACAAATTCTAAATGTTAATTTTTATTATAAACGGAAAAAATTCTGGCTGTAATGAATAACGTTGAATTCACTCTCTACCGAAGAGGGTGTTAATGGTTTATCTGGAACTGGCTCACAGGTTCTTATCTCACTTTAAGCTGAGATGTTAAGTACAACAAAGAGTGAGCCACTCTATAAACATCACTCGTAAAATGTTGTAACACCCTGAAGCCTTTCAAACACTCTTAGTCTTCCTTTGTCAAAGAGAGTGAAGTTAAGAACACCAAAATGAAAAAAATGCACTGATAAAATTTGTCAGAAGTTTATTAATGGGTCCAACTGTACATGATGCAGTGAGAGAGGGACACCGGACGATGAGAAACATGGAGGATTACAACAATGCCAGTGCTACGGCAGCACCTGCAGCACACCAACTATCAGCTGGACTGGAAATGATAGCCCTGTACGAGGAAACTGTTCAGGCCTCGATATGTACAGGCACCGTACTGTGTTGTCTGTGTGTATCTGTGTGTGTGTGTGTGTCTGTGTGTGATTAAAAATATCAGCCCAGATGAAAAACACACAAAAATGATTTTCAGTACCACAAATGTAAAACGGTGCTCTCTGTCTTTTAATCGGAAATACGGATTTCAGTTCCTTGTTTTCATTTGATCTTTTTCAATTGATATGTCCAGCCACAGTTTGAAGCAAAGTGAAAGAAGATGTAGAAGTGGCCAAATACAAAAGTTTAGCTGATCAGCATAGGATTTTGTAATTCCATGTCTACACTGATGTCACAATTACCCATACTTTTGTGCAATATCTCTCTTTGCATAGTAAATAAAAGTTAAATGTTTTTGTTGTTGACATGCACCTATCTTTTGTAGCATATTTTTCTTGCAGATTTTGGGGACTCCCATATAGAATTAATAAGCCCACTATAGTGATTGCATGCAGCGTTACCAGAAGAGCTGAACTTGATTTTCTACGAGGAGTTTATGAGAGCAAAAAGGCTAAGCTAGTGTAGTGGGTGTTGATGAGGACTGTTTGGAGAAACATGGCTGGACAGGTGAGCGCCTGCATGCACAGACCTCATGCCCTCAGCAGTATGAGAGGCACCACTGGCTGCAGACAGAGGCGGGGCGGGGAAAGTGCTCTGTGTGCAACAACATCCATGTGTTCAGGTGATTGGTTCTTTGGCTTTTGAGTCCGCCGTCGGAGATGCTCGGAGATGCTCGGAGGTGCTTCTCCTCAACAGCACAACTGCTCTACAACGAGTCTAACTAACGGCGTCTCCTGAAATCCTTTCGACCCTAATTGCAATTTTGATTTTCTTTTTTTTTTTTTTTTGTTCAGCAACATTGCCAAAAAATACTGGCTATACGACATGCTAAGATAGGAAACAAAAGCAGTTGAGGTCTTTGTGAAATATGCTGTTAATTGCAAACCTGAACTCCTTATTAATGAACATTGTGTTTGTGCATTCATTATCTGATCTGCGATGTCCTCCCGCATCCTCACATGCAGCACCTTAACACAAACTGAAAGGGTTTTGACTGGCTTTCCATTGGGCTTGATTTTTTGTTGTTTTCTCTTTTTTTAACGAGGCTCTCTCCTGCACCGGCATTGTCTTCTTCTTTTCTTTTCTCTTTGTATGTTTTTATGTGGTATACTCGTAGCTTTGGTAGCCATGCCGAGCCCTGCAGAAGGGGCTCCTCATGCCGTGGGTGGGGGGAGAGCAAGCAGCAGACTTTGTGTATAATCATGCCAGATGAGAAGATGGTGTGGATTCCGCCTCAACGCCTGTGCACTGGCACTAAAGAATGGGGGAGAAGCTCTGTCAGTCTATAGAGATCAGGGTGGAGGTGTGGGAGCAGGGACGAGGGACAGGGTGTTACATGGGAGAAGTGGAATTGAAAAGGCTGCATTTATAATGTCACTACAATGGAATTGATTAAAATGTCCACTATGTCTTTTTCAAGTAAATCTAATGCAAAAAATCAGCAGCAGTAAGTGCAGTCCAGCTGTCAGGTAGCCAACTAAGGAAGCTTTGGAAGAGTCCATCTGTTATTGCCATCTCCCCTCAGGTTAAATGGCCTGGGCGTTGGGGTCATATCGCCGCTTCTTCACATTTCTTTTGAGGAGACAAGAAAAAGAAGTCAGTTTGTGCCGCAATCACCTCTGTAACACAGCTAGTGCAACCTGGACAAGCAACCACACTCATCTCTACAGTTTACAGCAGTGTGCTCACAAGGAAACGCTGTAAATTGCTCTTTAACTTGTTGTGCCCAAGAGTGAAAAATGAAAGAGGTTCCCAGTGTGCACTTTTTGAGCGCTAAAGAGAGGAAAGGCTGGTCCACGTTGACCACTTCAGCCTTGACTGCAAAGAGACACTCAGAGGTATTTATAGTTATGAACCTTCAAAGTCTCAATGTATGATGCTGTAGAATTTGGCTTGAAGCCCAGGGGGAAGGCATCTTATTTAATTGCAATCCACCAAACATTTTTATATTCCTTTTAGCGTCGTACTCTGTGACACTAACCAGTATATGGATGAGATCTCAGTTAAAACTTTGACCTGGCCAATAAACAATAAGATATTGCAAATACAGAAAAGCATCATCTATAAAGATGTAAATATCCTCTGCTGCCTTCTTGCAGACAAGTGCTTATTGGCTTGTGCGTGCAACAACAGTTTACATGGTGAAGTGTAGGAGTCATGTCTCATTACCAGTTTTAATAGGGAAGACAATATTCCACTCAAAACATAACCATTTGGGAGGAAAGAGCTAACATAAAATATACTCTACAGAGGAGGGAAAGAGACAACCACATTAACGACAACGACAGCAGCGGCAGCAGCAACATCGACTACTACCAACAGTGGGACAACAACGAGTACGACAACAGGAGTGATGCATAACCTCCCCGTACTGTGGCTTGTTGTGGGGCTTCAATCACTCTGTCATGCACCTTTCCCAATAGTAGGCCATTTGAAGGTGGCACTATTGCTGTACGTGGTTCATGCAGTGCAGTGCGCCGTTTCTGTACCAGGTTTGTGCAGCAGGCAGCAATGGCAGCTGGTGTGGGCGGGTCCGAGAGTCCTGCTCTGCTCTAGGGCGGAGCCTGGCCGTCCAGGCAGGTGTGGCCAGCCATGGCACAAAGGCTGCAGGCAACAAAAAGGTCCTGGCTTCTCTCAGTCTCTCTCTCTGCTGTCGCTCTCACCACTCCATTTAAAGGCTCAGCCTCAGACAGTAACGGATCGAAAAGAAAGATCATGGAAGTGATGAGAGGACGATGACTCGGGGCCAGATCGCCGTGGATTTGGCTCAGCCTTTGTGCAATGAACTGACCTCCTCCAAATCTACAAGTCAGCATGCAGAAATCTTTGGTTCTTAATCGGTACTTTCTTCTTACTCTTTTTTTGGTGACAACCATGATGCTTTGCTAACTGGCATGCTTTGGTGGCTGCAGGATTCTATTTCTTATCTAGTCCTTAGATCTGTTTAGATTAAGATAGTAACACCCCTGCTGCTCAAGACAGCAGGTTAGTCAAGTACATTTCCTTCCCACTGAAGTCTTGTCAGGTCTATCTTTGGATGTCAGAGGGAGAATAAGATTCTATTCATACAAGCAAACCCAATCTTTTCTTTGTTCATTTGATAAGTAAAAGTTAAAAGTGCATTTCCCCTCTGCGTTGTAAGAATCTCACTTATCTGATTCACTAAACATGCATGTCAAGCACTGAGCTCTGCCCGTCCAATCAGTTTGAGGTTATGCTACAGATGCACAGAATCCCCTCAGTGTCTTTACAAAAAAAAAAAAAAAAACATATTCAAATATACCCTAGACTTCATGCAGATGCTCCCTTTTAAACACCGTGACTGCATCTCAGCTGAGCATACGCTCCTTTCATGACCGCCCTGATATGCTCTTTTGCTTTTATGTTGTCCACCTTAGGGACCAATATTCTGTAGCAGGAGCTCAAACCCTGGTGTCTAGAAGCAGCAGAGATGCTAGAGTTACAGCAGGAGAGGCATGCGGCGTGTTGCTTACTTAAAGCCCCATCCAGTCCCCCCCAGCACTATGGCAGCCACAAGGATGGCTCCGGCGATGGAGCCTATTATTAGATTGGTGGCACTAGGACCTGTAAAGGGTTATGGGGAAAAACACATGAGTTTCTATGCTCACTTACTGTATCAATAACATGTAACTATACAATGACGATTTCACATGGAACAGAAAACATACCATAAGTGTACTTTTACATTAAAATGACTGAGTCTGATAATGTATTTTTGCATGCTTTTCAGCCTCCTTTAGTGTGTAAAGTTCTTTGGATGCAGTCAAGCCAACGCCCTTGGGATATTTACATTTATCTGTTGTCAATTGAGGTAGTGATTATCAGTGGTTTGTCCTTTAAGGTTGTGCAGAAGACTAGACCCTGGGTATCCATGACAGATAGTGACAGATAGTATATGTATATGTGGCCTGCAGTATGAGTAACACACACACACACACACACACAAAAATGTTTTTAGGGGTCCCAGTCACCACACAGCCTCCAACTGAAGGACAAGCCAGGTCATTAACTGGACACTTCTCAGGACTGTTTTCATCTAAATGCCCCACATGCCCCAGAAAGGAGAGGATCACAGGAGCAACCACATAACGACTAAGAGTCAGAGAGAGGGAGGGACGAGAAGAGGGAGAAGGGAGGATGAAGAAGAAACTAATGTTTAGTCGTAATGGGGCACAACAAAAAGTGGCAGGAAAAATAAGAGGAGGAGGAGGAGGAGGAGGAAGGGGGAATCCATCAATCAATCCAACAACACTGAAAACATCCAATCACATGACAATTATATGGTCATCACCAACACACAAGAAAACACAAAGCCACCGGGACGCACACACGGGCTCAGGCCGGCTCACGAGACCGCCCGCACACTGAGGCACCACTATGAGAGGAAGAGCTGTGAAAGGGTTAAAGATGCTTACTCTATTCCCCACCCTGTGCCTCCAAAAATCACCCCCAGGGCCAGAATGGTCCCTGCTACTGCCCCTATCAGCCTGTTAGTTGCCACGCTCACTGTGCAGAGGGAAAAGGAGCATTATTACCACCCTGTCAAAAACAGATAGCAGGCTTCTGCTTTAGAGCCATGGATGAAATAACACGCTTCCCGCTATGGCGCTCCCCACCCCCTCGAGCGCCTTCCCTTCCCCTTCCCGTGGTCAAATCATGAGGTGTACAGCTGAACTGTGTGTTCGCTTTAATCTTCACAGTTAAAGTTAACAACTCTGTTGCTAGGTTTGTATTCGGCTTCACTCTGGAAGTCTGTACGACCTGCGTGAAGCTCAGTGCTGGCTACCATCTATTAGTGTGACTGAGAATGTAATCGTAGTGTTGCAAAATAACGCTACACAATATATGTTTGATCGGCCTCTTTTAAATGAAGTCGGTGCGTATAAACTTGAAATTCATTTTTTCAGGCAGCAGCAGTAGAAACCAACCCTTGGGTTCTTCATCTGGGGTGACATCAGGCTCTTTGGGCGGGTCAGGCATACTGCAGTCCGTCCCCGCCCAGGTGGTGTCACAGGAGCACGTGGCGTCATTGTTGCACACCTGTACAGATCAGACGGAAACAGGTCAGGAGATGATGGGGGGGGGGGAGCTTTTAATAAAGTTGCTGACACAGCAGGCTTATTTTTGGGAAAATTACGCCTGAAGGGACCGTTCTCAGCAGTCGTCATCTTCACACTACATATTTATAGTTTAAGTTTTTATCAAGTGAGAATTATGGGACATTTTAAGGCAGGCCAGCCTGCTTCAGGACTTAGGGTGAATTCCAATTCCTCCCTTTACCCTCAATCTCAAAAATGCACGCTCCTGTGAAGTACAAGTGCTGTCCTGATTCCAAGAACATCAAGTTGAGGGACAAATTTGAGGGCTGTATCCCCCTCAATAATGAGATTCTCCAGCACCACCCTTGGTAGTAAGGGCTACCCAGAAGGCATTGAGTATTTTCACCAAGACATCTTCGAAAAGGATGGGGCCGAAAAAAAAATAGCTACAAATGTAAGTATTTTCGTAGTAAATAAAGATATAAATGTTACGAAACCATCGTATTGTCTTCATTTTATATATATATATATATAGTGACCCCTCGCCAATTTGCGCTTTAAGTTCCGCAGTTTTAGTTTTTCGCAGATTTTTTAGAAATATATAATATAAAAAAAGATGGAGGAGGCAACAGCAGAAGAAGCAGAAGCCAGAGAAGCATCATAGACTAAAACCCTATAGGTCTTTCTTAATAGTTGACATCTCTTCACTGTCGGAAAGGTGCAAGTGATAATAATGACTTTAATAAAGATGATATTCTATAGTCAATAAGGAGTTCTCATGCATAAACTGTATAAAATAGAAAGACATCAGGTTAAATTGGTCATCACAATCTTAATAATTTTGAAACCAAAACTTGTGAGAAAGCTAATTCACAATGTAATCACTGTTTAAAGGATATTCTCACATATTTTACTTTAAAGCAGAGAATGTCTCACTGAAATTATGACATACTGAATACTACTTTAAGCTCGCTAGAAAGAAAGGAGGGAAAAAAAAATCCATCCACCAAAAAACTTATCACTGTTCATACTGTTACATATTTAAAATGTCCTCACTGAATTAACCTCTTGACACCCTAAAATGGCTCAGATGTCATTTTAAGGTATTAACGTCTCAGTCTGCCAGCTGAGTTTCTGTGAAATCGTTGCTGTTTGAATCTGTTTTTCACAACCGGCGTTGGTCATGTGAGCGTGAGAAGGTGTAGCGGTACTTCCACCATCCACTGTTTGGACGGTGCTAAAAATGTCCAGCTATCATTCTTGCTCTTACTTTATTGCAAGCTTTTGTGCAAGAATGCTGGCACTCGTATCACGACAGTCACCTTATAATTTATTGGACTGTCTTATATAACATACGGCAACCATCGGGTACGTCAGGACTCACCCCATGGGCAGAGCACACCTGTGCGTTGGGTCCAATGGGGCAGGTGCTCAAGTTGAGAGACTGGATGGGCAGACACTTGCGGTCAAGGCACATCATTGACGGCCCACAGGGAGTCCCATCCTCCACGTAGCCTAAGTCAGTGTCGTCGTCCAAAAGGACATGGGCACCGCTGAGAGAGACAGAGAGAGATGAGGATGACGGGAGAAAGGGAAAAGATCTCATCCCAAAACAGAGCCACAATATGCACTGGTAGATAAATCAAACATGTTTACGTGCACTGTATCACGTTGCCTTGATGACTGAAGGAGGTAGGGGTAACGTCTCCTTTCATGATGCCGATGCGTGGGATCCGCCCCACGTTGGTACACAAAAGATAACCACAGAACACGTCGCTGTAAGAGAAGAGCAAGCAGACACGTAAAGAGGGTCAACGTGGGGTTTGCCTCAGGAAACTTCAACATGTGACAGGGCTCGAACCGCCAACCTTCCAAGCGGGCCGTCCTGCAACCCGCACCACCCAATCAGACAACTGAAAATATGGAAGATTCTCCGTCTTTTTTTTTTTTTTTTGAGTGTAATGTTGTATAATCGAAGGAACTTTCTCACTGAAGACACTGAAAATGAGCTCTGTACTTGTGCTTATTAAAGCAGCACAAAGAACTTTTATAGAAAACACCCCAGCTCTTCTGGAAATTGAATTTTCCAACTTGTATTTATCACAGTAAGGTGTAACGATCAGCCCAGTTCTGATCATAAAGATTGACTCGCTGTTGGAGCTGACCCCTAGTGATCAGTTAAGGGACTGCAATCTGCTCTTCTTCCAGATTTGATTTGGACCAGCCCCTTGGTTCTGATGTTAATGAAAAAAAAAAAAAAATGCTGTAGGTAACCGGTAAAGTCTAAATTTGAAACTCACTGTTTGCTACACGGGATCCATTTGTCTCCATCTTTTCCGCAGTTTCCTTTCTCTGTGCCCTCTGTGTTCAGCTTCTCATAGCAGAACTTCTCAGAGCCTCCAGCCTCTGGCACAAAGAAGAGCAGGATGAACTTCACACAAGCTGCCATCAAAAGCCTCTTTTCAGACACTTTCTGAAACAAAGACATGCTCATCTTACTTGACCCCCAGATGTATTTACACTGGTTCTCTCTGGTCTTGCATTCTCCACTATAGCAGCGGCCCTGAAGTTAAAAAACAGAGAGAATTTAAATGTGTGGCTCACTGACCCGTAAACTACTTACCTGCTACATTGCTGTTCCGGTTTGGACAAAACAAAAGTCTTTGCTTCGTACCTGGTTTACCTGACAAAAGTAACCATCTTGTTTATGCAGGTTGGGGGGGCACTGCAAAGTCACAGACAAGAGGACATTTTCTTTACAACCCTCTTCGGCATTTCAAAATGCAGAGGTAAACTATTTCAACCCAGAATAAGCTGAGAGTACAACACGTGAACACCTGTCCAGAGTCTCCAGAGCAGGTCTCTGATATGTCGCAGTCGTTCACAGCATAGCGGCAGCTGTAACCTCGAGGATAGAACTGGAAACAGAGCGGGAATACGTTTTAAGACGTTCAGAAAACACACACGCATACATGTGCAGTGCTGTACCAAGTAGGGTTGTATACGATACGATACATGATATTCGGTTCACAATACGATATGTATCGATATTCATCTTACAATACATTTACACCATTTTCCGAAAGATTTTAAAGGGACAAAGTGATTTTGGTGACATCTTGTGAGTGTTCCAATGACTTTGTTTGAATTAATTGAACTGATAGCATCAATTACACATTATATGGCTGACAGGAAGCTTGCAAATGCTGGACAAAATGAATAAAAGATGTGTTGAGAAAAATAAGTTTCATTTATTTAAACAGTGCAGATTGTTGCTTGCAAGCTTTTAAAGGTGAGATACGGAGATTTTAAAGAAGCTTAGGATATCGATATCCACGGCTGAAAAATCGATACTCTCTGGGGAAATAAAATATCAATATATATCGCAGAATCGATAAAATCGCTAGTACCAAGCTCGTACCAGACATGTGTTGTTGCAGCACGGCCCATCGCTGCAGAGCGCCCCGTTGGCGAGGGAGCACTTCTTGCAGCATTCTTTGTAGCAGTCCTGAAAGAGAAAGGAACACATTTTACCCCATTTGAGCAAACAACAAACACATGACAAACCTTAAGTAAAGAGAAACTTACTGTTCTCAGTCCACAGTCACACTCTTCTCCCGATTCTACAAATCCATTCCCACAATGTGCTACTTCAAGCAGCTGCCGAAGGAAGAGAAAACTGCGTGAGTTATCGTCAGCGGTTTAATAACGAGGTTTCAGACAAGCGTGGCGTACAGCTGCGAGGATCTAACCTTGTCCGGTCTGTTAAAGAGACACGAGCCTCCACCTTTCAGAAGGAACTCCTTGAAGTCTGTGACGCTGCACTTGGAGAATTTCTGTGGGTGTTGGACTCTGCAGAAGGAGAAGATGAGGGGGAGCTCGTTACAATGAAGGAACCTGCCGTTCGCTGGTTTATAGATGCTCATGGATGCTCAGCGCTCAGTCAGGCTTTGGTGGATGACTACGTTCATATTTTTCATTCATTTTTTTTTTTTTAATGGGATTTCTTTAGAACGAGAAAATGCAGAAACTTGTAAACTTACCGGATAACTAAAGCATGCATGCTACTTTAAATTAAGAACCGAAAAACTCTGATGGCCTACAATCACGCAACAAATATTTATGTCAGATGTGAGAAAAATATTCAAACTGTTGAAAATTCAAAGTAAGTACAATTAATAATCCTCTTTAACTACAGCAACACATCACATGTTAAAATTCATGCTCAGTACCAGCTGAGTTGTGAGACTTTTTTTTTAAGGCAAAATAAAAATAATTAATTTTATTTCTGACACTGAGGTCCATCTCTACAACTGAGCAGCAAAAATGGCAGAGTAGGGAAATAGAAAGAACAAAAATAGTACAGACGTAAAGAGTAAGACAGACAAATCCCACCGCATTTAAGCAATTATTTTAACACCCAGTACCTGTCAGATTTAAAGTATCAGATCCTGACTTGAATTGACCTGAGTTACTCATTTATTGAATATGTTTGTGGTTGAAACTGTGTTGAAACACTGCACCACCAGCAGCGCGACACTGGACAATTAATTAATGACACGCTCCAGTGGCTGAAAACTGCACGCCACCCTCGCATTCTCAAACTGGCGATTACTTCATCACTGAGCGCACACGGACAAGCATCTGTGACTGTTCTGCTCGGTCTCTGTGTGTTGAACATTACCCGGTGTCCTCCATTATGCAGCCAGTCCACAGGCTTGCACAACCACATTCCTCTGTAGGAGGAGAGCAGAAAAATCATTTACAGACATTAAAAAAAAGCACAGCAGCAGTCAGTGGACTTAGCAAATGACATCCGGCGAATTCACACCCACACACACACACGCACGCACACGTGCACGCCATACTCCTAAACCAGCTGCTGATCATGAGCAGTTTTCTTCAAGCTGTCACTTTCTCACCTGTCAGCTGTTTAGTGGCACTGCCACGTTAAACAATTAAATGTGAGCATAAATTCCACACAAGATAGACAACTGTTGTTGAAATAAAAAAAAAAATACAATATCAAAGCTGCCATTTACTGTTTTAGATGTCTAAACACATAAAATGTTCTTACAGCAGTTATTTTATGTGGCTAAAAACATTCAACACTGTCAAATCTGTGGGATCAGTTAAAGGAGCAGTGTGGAAGATTTCCTAACAACCGTTCAGAAAGAAAAATGCTGGCTTTTCTTTGCTGAATATTTGTACCTGTACTTCCTGCTCTGCACGTAATGTTCTTCACTCGCTCTAAATAACTTTACAATGTCAAATAGGAGAGAGACAGAAATTAGAGAACGTGGAGCCACATTCCTCCAGGTCCGGTTAAAATGGTGGAGGGAGAAGTCCCGCCAAGTAAACTACATTTTCTTGTTGTTGCTCTGGCTTGACTCGGGACAGTGCAGGTCCCGGGGTCACGCCAAGTATCACACGGGCAACGTCAAGTCATGCTTTTGTTTCTGGGATGCTGCTTTTGTGTTTGTGGAACGTTTCAGCCATATTTGCTCCAGTATGTAAAACTGTGAGTGTCAGCGCCTTGTTTCAGGCCGCTGCAGAAACGTGGTGATGCAACACGGTGGGAAAGAAAGTAGAAAACCAGGAAAAAGAGAAGACCAAACATGTAGGGAGGAAGTTGGTGAGGAGTTTCTTTGCTACATAACGCAACATGAAGCTCGTGAGTTCGGTCCTGACCAGCTACCTCATTTACACCAGCGCTGAGTTAACAACAACAAAAAAAAAAAGAAGCATTTCATGTATACTTCTCTTGGATGCCGGGTCCCACTGGATGCCCAGGTTCTGCGCCAGGCTCTGGGAGAGCGAGACCGCCATGGACCCGGCGGTGCCGTACTGTGGATGCAAGCGGACACGGGAGGTTAGCGAGCTGGAGTGACAGAGAGCGGCGGGGGCATTCGACAGGTGAATCTGACCTCATTGACCCCGACTCCACGGCTCTCAGAGCACATGCCGCCAAAGTACGCAATGCTGCTTCTGCGGTAGTGGAAGGTCACATTTCTACGATGGAGGAAACAAAGGCAAACACATTCGCAGAGGAGGCAAGATATTAAACCCTGAAGAAGCAGTGTGAGTTACATGGACGGCTGGTATTGACAAAACTGCACAAATACAATGTCAAACTGAGCTTTTGGTCAGTTTTTTTTTTTAAATCCAGCATTTATTGAATCAGAATGGAGGAAATCTGTGGAGGCCAGTAGCTGAAAGAAGACAGGTGAAGGTATTGAATCAACCCTGCAGCCTGATTAATACTCTATAAGAGTGCAATAATTAATTAGTGCAACAAAATTACCTACAAGGGGGGAAAATCTTCCTCTTAAGGCACCGTAAAACTGAAGTTGCATAATTAAGCATATAATATTATACGGTATGTTCAAGTACTTCCCCCTATGTTGCTCACCGCTCCTGCTTACTGAGCAAACACGAATCGTCGGGGTGATTGTTAAAGACTCACGTGAGGAGCTGCACAGAGTCGGCGCGGAGCTTGATGTTTTGCTGCCGGTACTTGGAGAAATCCTGCAGCATCTCCAGCGGCCTCGTGCTTACGGGGATGTGATCCTTGTCTGTCCAGGTCTCCACAGCAACAAGCACGACACGCGTATGCAGCTGGTCTTTGAAGATCTGCCATTGAGGAGCGCAGTAAACATGAGTCATAAAGAAAGAATGAGAAAGAGAGAGAGCGAGAAAACAGAGCAGGGAGAGGAAAACAACATCAGGTGTCAGTTTGATTTTGAGATGTCTGAGGAGGACGCACAAAAGGATGCGGCACATTAGGAGCCGGGAGGGACGTGTTTAACGTCGGTAAAAACTGAATCCAGTCCTGCTTGTGGTGGCTGGTTTAAATCTTGTGCCTAATCCAAGTTATAGATTTAAATCTATTTTCCAGACTGAGTTAATTAAAGTCTGGGTGAAAACAAACTGACTGCATTTTCACAAAGCAGGAGATGTTACCCAATGACAAAATGTTGGTGTTTTAAAAAGTAAATGGACCAGGTATTTCTGTTTCAAAGTGGCACAGACAGAAGAAAAAGAGAAAACAAAAAAAAAAGGATCTCTAAGAGGATTACTTACAACATCCACAAGATTCACGACGGACTTGGCAAAGTTCCGCGTGTGCTGCTTGTTCTTGTGTCGTTTAAACTGAAGACGAGGAAAACAAAAAGACAAGAACAAGGTGTCAGTTTTGTGACCCCCCCCTCCTCCCATCCGTGGTGCTAAAATCAGCGACAATGCTCCCTCTTGTGGAAAAAAAAAGCAGAGTGGGCCTGAAATATTAATGAGTCGACGCAGAGCTTTTCCTGACATTTAATCCTCACAAACATTTCCTGTCTCGGTTATTAGGGACGGTGCTGTGTTTCAAGAATGTGAGATGTGAGAGATTATTTCATCACATATCCCATGGGTCAGGGCATTTGCATGCGCTTGCTGAGTGTTCGGTTGCATTGGTTTCAAATTGATCTGTTTTGGGTCAAATGTTGAAGGTAGCACTTTACAGGATTCTTACAACTAGTTGCTGGATCATTTCCATTTCTTAATAATTGAAAATTAGAGCTTTGCAGTAATTGTGGTTGGTTGAAAATATCCTTTAAATTGGTGCATTTTCAACTATCCTAGAATATAAAGGCAGTGCTTTTAATTTTAATGCTGATATTATTAGGACACGATATTAAAAGCAATGAAAAAAGAAACATCTGAGCCATACCTAGGTCTTAGAATTAGATAAATGCAATTTTAGATGAACAACATGTGACATATTTCACCGTGTTATTATTTATCTGAGGAAAGACTAAGCAAAGACGCAGAAGCAGAGTGAGTGACTGTCATCAGTTTTGGGGTAAAAACTAATTCTGCATCAATCTCGGCTGTATTGGACTTCCTGTATGAGTCATTGTCTAAAGCCCGCCCCTGCCGTGTTACAATGGGTTCGGTGCGTTCTGTACCGGTGGAAGTGGCTGTGAATGGGAGGCGTACCAGACCCATTTCATGAAAGAGAAGTTTTCCAAGTGTCTGGATGTGACTGGCCACGCTACATCTTCCCAGGAGGAGGTGAAAACCAAACATCATATCCGCACAAACACCAAAGACCAGCTGTCAAACATGGTGGTGACGGGGTGGTGATGAGGGCTTGCTTTGCAGCTATCAGACCTGGAGATTTTGGAGCCACTGAGTCGAGTATAGAGGAGAGTGTACGGAGTGGTGTATCTAGAGTTTCAGGGAAGGAGTTGAAGTTTTGGATGAAGCTGGTTTATGCAGCAGGTCGGTGATCCCAACCACACCAGCAATTCTACAGTCAAACGGGTGGAAGAGAGAGGACTAGATGTGTTGTAACGGCTCAAAGTTCACACTTTAACCTTAAAACAGCTGTTCACGAATGAATGAAGAAAAAGAAAAAGCTTGAGTATCTAATGCAATGTTATGAAGAAGAGTTGGCCAAATGGCCTTCAAAGGGCTGTGAGAAACTCATCACTTATATAGAAAATTATTTGGAGTTATTGTATCTTACCTCATTATAACATCCTGTTAGTATCATATAACTTATGTCTTTACGTGTAAAACCTTAAACTGATGCCCTCTTCTTCACATGACTGCATGTCTACTCCTGCATTTCAGGCCTGCAACACATTCCTAAAAAAGTTTGGGTTTGGGCAATTTAGGAAATAAAAAAGGATGTTATATCAAACAGAAAATAACAACAGGTGATTGTAAGGATTTAATGTAAAGACACAGAGGACCAAAGATGGGTAGAGGCTCTCCATTTTGCCATCAAGTGTTTGATATGGTCATTTAGATGTTTAAAACAATGTAACTCGAACAGAAATTGGAAGGAATTTGCATTTTTATCTCTGCAGCACACAATGTTGTTAAACTAGTCAATAAATCTGCAGGAAATTCAGTAAAGCGCTGCAATACGAGTTTTCAATTCTCTGTGCACTTTTCAACAAGACGATGCAAAACCACATTCTGCACGCAAAGACAACGAGCACGAGAGAACAGATCTGGCCGCAGTTCTGACTTTACCGCAACACAGAATACATGGACAATGCATCCACGACGAACAAGCACGTCTGCAGGAGAAATGACACAAAGTAACTCATGAAAAGCTTCTTTGGCTTGGTATCCTCAATGCTAGAATACCTTTTAAATGACGAAGAAGAAATGGTGGCATCATAAAAGCTTTTTTTAGAAAGTGCTGCAGGCCTGAAATGCAAAACTTACTGGATATTAACATATAAAATGAAGTTGATGGCAACTGCATTTACGTATTCCCTACTTTTTCTGATCTGGGAGAGGGTTTGCGACAAAAAAACGCTTCCTGTCTGTTGTCATTTTCCTCAGATCACATAAACATAAACTTGCGACTTCAACAGCATATCAAAATCTCGCTGTTAAAGAGTATCAAAGAATAAAAGGAGTCAGAGCAGGACTCCTTTCTTTAAAATAACATACCATATTGTGGTCAGTGACAATCATGACTTCCAAATACTTCATCTCCTCAAACACATTGCGGGGCATCTGCAAAACAAAAAAAAACAAAAAAAATGATGACACTGTAATTCCAAGCATGTAATTTGGAGGCCCATCATCACCACTGGTTGGATGCACTCGAACACAAAGTTATCATTGCAGACACAAGGAGGGGTGAATTAAAGTTGACGTATCACTTCAGGGAGGGATGACATCAAACACTTACTGCTCGCTTTTTCCTGCGCTTCAACCAGGACAAGTCATCCAGCTCCGAGACGAGCTGCTCCTCCTCCACTGCAAACGCACACATGTGAAGTATTTACATCTGTGCACGCTCGCGTCACGTGTTCAAAAGGTTCAAACCAACGGCGCTGGGGTTCCCGCAAGATACTTTCCCAGCGATTCCAGAATTGTTTCTCTAAATTTCCCACGAACTATAATGCAGAAATGACACGGTCCCATTGCCATAAAGAGGTTTTCATAACGAGCAAAAAAAATTATCACACGCAGCTTAACGGAAACCAGACGGCTGCAGATCATTTCTGAGGTGTTCTTGCTTTCCATATTGTTAAGGTGTAACATTTTGCACTCAGTGGGGTCAAGAGGTGTGACGTCACGACTGCTGGACAAGCTCATGTAAGACACAGGATGACAGTAACGGAAACTTTACCCTGTTCCTCTGAATCATTGTTCCACAGCAGGGATCCTGCTCGTCTCAGCTTGTGAGGCCTCGCAGCTGTATCCTGCAGGATGGACGCAAGCGTGCGCAAAGGCAAGAGACAGGCAGGAAGAGGCAGAGGTTAGTGGACACATCACACTGTCGCTCTGAACAACAAGTTTCAAAAGAAACGCATAAACAAATGTAAAAATAAATGCCTTTTTTTGTAAAAGGGGCAATAAAATTAATCTTTCAGTTTATCGATGTCAATGTTCATTTCTAGGATATTTATAAATGTATTTATCAGTTTATTTATTTGTGGATGAAATTCTGTGTCTCTAAATAAGCTCCAGGGTCCTAACTTTTGTAGTTAGATGAAGGTTTTACTGAAATAAATACTGAAATGATCAAATGACGAGATGCACAAAATACAGAAATAAATGCAAAAAAAAAAAAAAAAAAAAACAATGAAAAAATGATGTAATTACAGATTGCTGTGAAAAAAATGTCATTATTCCCTTTTGCGCTCACGGGAGCTGCTTTTGTTTCTATTTATTTCTATGTTTAATAAATCTGATATGGATCTAGTCATAGTAATTACATTTTTTTTGTCATCCACACTGGTTGGAAATTCAAAAATCATCTTTTTAAATGAGGCTTCTTTGCTCTCCTTCTGGGGTTTTTGATAAAATCTCATATTTTGACAGTAAGAATAAATGTTCACACAAAGACATCAGACAAGAGCAACGAGCAGCTCTGACGACATTCAGATCCTCTTTTAAAACCTCTAAAGTAATGGACGACATTCATTAATGACAAGATCTGATTTTTTTTTTCTTCAATAAACGTAGCCTGAAACAGCAGGGGGACGGAGCAACGCCATCTTCTCCTTTAATGTGTGAATCCTCAGCAGAATTGCATCACGCTGGCGTGAACACAGGACGTGGTTAAAAATGTTAATTCCCCATTTGAAACACGCTGACAAATGAACCGAGAAGTAAACGTTTGCCGGGAGACTTGCTGAAGATGCAAAAATGTGTCCCGTAATGAAAACTGCACCGTAAATGTCACGAACCCGACTGCAGTTAAAAATAAAATATAAAACGATAATGTAGTTAAACTACAGAGCCCCTCTGTAGTGACACTGGTGGCAAAAGTAGCACCACGTGGACACAAGTTAGCAATGCATGGCTAAAGATCAATAACTCGTGACCAGAAGATTATAACAAGGCCAATGAGTATGATGAGAAATCAGACAATACCAGAAAAGATTAATTTGACTTAAAAATACAGACAATATGGGGAAAGTTTCCATAAAGCAACAGCTGGAAGGAACCAGGAGACATCATGGCCAGAGGTAGGTGTACATTAAATAATGACATTAAATGATGACATTAAATGATGACTTAGAGAGGTGTTCATTTCATCCTCATCTCAGCTCTTCAACTGTGGATCAAGTTTCCAAACTAATCCAGAGATTCAAGAGCCAGATTGCTTCATATGACACATTAAAGTCTGATGCAGTTGCATTAACTGCTGCTGTGACGGCTTTTCCCACAAAAATCCCATTTTACAGCATAACATGAGCCCTGATATGTCACGTCAAACTATGATATTAGTTATTTCGCGCAGCAACAAAGTGCCACCTCCCAGTTACTTCACGCCGTTCGATCCCACAACAAAATTAGTTTCGTCTCATTCCCACGCCTTATTGAGCCATGGCGAGGAGAAATTGATGTTTTTCCAACCAGCTGCTCTCTATACTTGATAAATGGTACATTTGATGGGCTTTTATTTTACCACAAAAAAAAAAAAGAAGCTAAACATCAAGTCTAAAAATCTGATCTGAACACCAGAGAAAAATGAGAGTAATTAATCATTTTAGCCACACATGCTTCCTTATTTTATCTCCTTCCTTGAAAACAGGAGGAACAACAGGATATCCTCAGCCCCATTAGGAAAACATTCATAGTAAATAAGAGTTGGACGTGTGTCAGAGAAATTTCCTCTGTCGTGTTTTTGCAGCAGCAGGAATGACTTACAATTGAATGCGTCTGGTTTAAGGGCTCGATTAGATACATGTGGACTCCATCGTCAAACATCCCACTGCCGAGCAGGAAGAGAGGGGGGGGGGGAGAAAAAGAGACAGAAGCCAGTTGATAATGAGAGCTGAGGAGCAGAGATGAGCATATCAGAGATATTCTGAGCACGTCGAAGATTGCACACGGCTCTGCTGTTCACTTACTGCAGCCCGTTGCAGGTAGATAAGGCCACGTGGGAGTTATCGCTGCCTCTCACCTGGCCGTGGTAGTAACAGTGCTCACCGCCCTGAGGGAAGGATGCACAGTGCCGATGCAAACGTGTCAGTTCCGTGCTTCATAATCATATGTTTGCATTTTCAAGCGGTTCTAATGGTGTAACAGCTCGCGCCACAGATGCCAGTCGGGCTTCCTTGCAGTGCATTCCTGCAGGGGGTCTCAATGTATGCTTGTTAAGATGTTTAGTTAATACAGTTCATGGCAGCTTTCTTTCTTTCTTTCTTTCTTTCCTTCTTTCTTTCTGTGGCTTCCTCTCGGTCTCTCACAGCTCATCCATCTCACCCTTCCCTGATACTGCAGAGTGCTTTCCTTCCCTCGTCACGTGACCACAGCTCCAGCAGGAGGCTGCAGGGGAGCGAAACCCTGCTGAATCAGCTACAGTACGCCCAGCCCAGCTCTGAGCCTGAATCAGCAGCAGCAGAAACCAGCGCTCATCCCCCCTTTTCTGTCTGCCATCTATCTATCTATCTATCTATCTATCTATCTATCTATCTATCTATCTATCTATCTATCTATCTATCTATCTATCTATCTATCTATCTATCTATCTATCTATCTATCTATCTATGATAAAATCTGTAGAGTATATGCAAGAGTATAGTAACGTTACCTTGGACAGGATAGGTTTCCCATCTTCATAGTGGATCTCAACATAATTCGAAGACAGCAAGTCACTAGAAAAAACAAAGAATGCGATACAGTTACGGTGAAAACAGCCTGCCTGTTTTTCTTTTTTTTTTGGGGGGGGGGGTTTGTCCTCACTGACACACATGTTGAGATTTAAAACAGCGTGTATTGTTTGGTTTGCCATTTTGACAGGAACACTCATCACCACACTGCGCCTGGATTAGCCTGCGCAAACACTCCCCCAGCAAAACAGCGGATGAGATGTTGAATGTGGCGTGCCCTCAGGGGAACCCCCCCACCCCCACCACCACCCCCTCCCAAAAATCACAATGAGTTGGTTCCTGAGGATGATGAATAAACCGGGCCACACTGTAGCAACAACACTGGATTTAGCCAGATGAGCCGTCTCTGTAAAAAAAAAAAAAACTCGGCTGTCTGTGGTAAGTAACGCAAAGAGGGCCGGAGTTAAAGCTTTGAGTCATAAATTTTAAAACAGACGTCTGAATCTATGCCCGAGAGCTTCTCCCTCAAAATTCTACGTCTGATTGAGAAACTGCACAAATAGCAGGAGCAGAGACAAGTCAGCCGATGAGCCCTGAAGCGATAAATGGCTGCGAGGGCCCTGGGTTCACCTTGAACGCAGCGGTCTCCCTGGCAGATCCTGCTGTCTGAGTCAGCGTCCCCCACCGTGACACACACTCAATCTGTTAGCTGACTTCAAGAGGCTGCCATTTCTGCCACAATGGCGTTTTTTTGTGTTTTTTTTTCTTTTTCCCTGAGTAACCTTGCAAATCAACAACTCCCTTCTCTTTGTGGAACTGTGGTGTTATCACAGCTCAAAAAAAAAAAAGAGAGAGAAAGAAAAAGAGGAAAAAAACAGCACTGTGGTGTGTCTGAGTGATGCTTAGCAGCCTCTGAGCAGGAAGTGCACCATTATAAGAGGAGAGTCGAGGCATGAGCAGCATCTCTGAGAGATTCCTGAGTGTAGGGCTATTTTTAGCTTAACAGATGAAGCAGGGCGGGAAGAGTGGGCCACGCCACAGTGTCCTGGCGTTTGTATGAGAGCCTGCATGTGTGTGAGCACCAGGAGATGAGCGGCAGCTCGAGGTGTGCGCCTGCAAGCGTGTTTGTGAACGGCACGTCGGTGCGTAGAGGCGATAGTGAGGGAGCCCCCTCAGTCAACAGGAGACACGGTGCCACAATGCAGCAGCAGAGGCGGCACGGAAAAAAGCAGGAAAAAAGCCAGAGAGGGAGAATTAAAACACGCAGGAGGTTCTTATGTCTGGCGCCGGATCAAATGAAGTCCTGGAGCAGCACACGACGCTGCCATGCTGTTCATGCGACGCAACAATCTGCTCTGAGTCTTAATAAATCAGATGCTCTAAAGAAAGGTCAGCAGCACACGAGAGGAGGAAAAACTCAAAGGAACTACAGTCCATTTGGTGAAGGTCAGCAGCTCCACTGACCCTAAACTACAGCTTGTGGAGGAGAACCAGCTCCCTTCAATGTAAGACTTACAATCCATGTTTGAGTTTCACTGGCTTGACGCCCCAGGTATAGCAGTAAAGAAGCAGAAAAAGTAGCACCCATTGGTGGCTTGCAGAACTATCTATATTTAGCTCAGTACTGTCGCAGCTACAACTAAGCAGAATTCAAACCCCTGTTCTCTCTCTCACACACACACAAAGAAAAGAGGCAGCCAGGAATCCAACTCACAAGCCTTTTTGTTGTTTCACGCTATGATTTCTAAATGTCCAACAATGGAGGATGCAGAGTGCCATTTGTTAAATGTGATGTATTTGTGCGGTCAGTCTTTGGTGAGATTGTGTGATTTGGGAACAAACTGTGTCTCTGTTATTCCAGTGAAGATATCACCTGCCTTCAACGAAGCCACGTGAAAGAGGACTTTCAGAGACGGCTGCCGAAACGTTCACTTTTTAGGCCGATAAGCTGGCGCTCAAGTGGAACTTCAAAACTACTACGAAGATGACAAAGCAGCCAGAGTTGTGATCATTATTACTTTGGCTTCATTAGCGTGTACCACCAGTTGTAACGCAGTAATCTCTCTGCTCACGTTCATGTCAACTCGTCTCCGTCTGCAGTCTGACAGTTGAGCAAAAACAGCGACGTTATCTTATCATTGATCCGACACACAACACGTACCAGCTCCTAACAACAGTCATCCACTGGTGGGAAAACGCTAATGATGTCATTTATTGAGCTGTGAAAACAAATGGCTCCATATATCACTCACAGTCTTCTTTGAGACATGCCAGTGATCCCATTTGAACTCACATTTGTATCTCTCTGTGTGAGAGCTGGACCGACTTTCAGATTTTAAATTCCCGTCAGCGACACGTGTGTTTCAATTTCATGCAAAATTCAACTTAAGCTTCATTCCAGATCGTATGTGATAATGGCTTTTGGAACCCATAATGTTTTGCATGTTGTCTGTGAAGAAAATAGAGCTCATATGGCTGCTTTGGTTGCAGGAATCGTCAACTCTATAGTCATATTATTCTTCCCCACTGCCTTTCACGTGTCATCGACAACAAATACCATTTATGATTGATGTTTTTTTTTTGTCTTACTTTAATTTTCAACCATGGTATTATAAATTAATCGATTGTGACTGCAGCAGCTCTTTCAAATAAAAGCTTTTTTTTCTTTCTTTTTTTTTGTCTCTGAGAGAAATGAAGCACAGACCATGGCCCCTTTTAAAATTAATTGCGGCTCACAGCATAGGAATGAACATTAAAAAGTTCCTTTGATGACCAAATCAGACACAGCAAATTCACTTTTGCCACTGCACTAACAGAGTGTGTGGAGGACTTACTTGTTTAGTGTTAGATCCAGAACAAATCTGGAGCCAAATGCCTCTAATGAAAAACTGGCTTGGGCGAGATGGACTGTCTGCAGAAGAAAAGAAAAAAAAGAGGAGTGACTGCACATGATGGCGGCTTGCATATAACACTATTATGGCAGCATCTGCTGAGCAACAAATCTGCAGTCCATTTTCAACATCCTCCAGAGATCGACATTACACATCTGTCTACATCAGAATCTCCACAGAGATGACAAATGCTTCCTTTATGATCATTCCAGTATCAACAGAAACACTGTTCAGTGAAATTACATTAAAAACAGGTTTCACGCCATAAAATGGACCTGAAGCTTCCTAGGACACGCCAACGTTCACCCACGCCTCAGCATCCCTCTCATGTAAAGCTCAGGGTAAAAACCTACCTGGCCGTCTGTGGCGTGGTTTCCGGACCTGGGTGTTCAGGTCATGGTAGGTGCTCTCCGAGTCCTCGTTCAGGTAGTAGATCAGCCGTGAAGGGTAGGTGATGGTCTGCTCTGCTGCATGGTGTGTTGTGTTGTCTGTGGCAGGTGCTGCAGTCGCCTGTTGCTCCAGCAGCGCTGACACTGCGTCCCTCTCAACCTTGTCCTCTACTCCTTGAAAAACTGCGAAGGAATTTCCAGCACACAGACATGAGAAACCTGACCTGCAATCGATGATCGGTCCCTGCACACATGCACACATGCACAGGGGCCGAGCTGTCATGCTGTATTTGTAGAACACTGACTTCTGTGGAAAGTGGCTTTATTGCAATCCTTCATTGGCTGCACAGCTAAATGAGACATTTTTATGGTGATTTTAGAAAGCAGGGTTTAAATATTTTCATTTGACCTAATGGGTTACTTTTGATATGCTTATTGGACAAATAAAGACTGCACCATGTTGGAGGGTCATCCAAATAGCCTGATATTATAGCCCACCGTAGGCTTCATGAAACAAAAAGTCCCAGTGACTGTCATTTCTAATATGGCAACCACATTTCTTTAATTTTTTTTTTTTTTTTTTTTTTAAGCTGAACAAAAGATGCTGAGATGCTGTAGTCCGCCTTCATGCACCATCATGTTAAACAGAATAATTCCCTGTGGCTACAGGAGGTAACACATGAGCCCTCGGTGCGCCAACAGACACTATTTCAGCCAAACACGGAGTGAAAGGCGTATCCGACAAGGTAAAAATGAAGAGCGAGAGGAGGAGAAAAAAAAATGAGAAAAGAAAGCCAGCATGCTGTTACAAGACGTACCGGATGAGGCTAGTGATGCACCAAGCCAAGGCGAAAGGACGCCGACGAGCAAAGTGGTCAGAAATATCAAATGCATGATTCATATTTGATAACTGAAATATCTCAATATCAACACAGCAACGCAGTTTTTAGCTGGTGGTCCATCGCGGCGGAGGGAGGTGCCGTGCGGCCGGCCGGAGACTTGGAGGTGGTGGGGGGGGGGGAGATGATGGGAGGAGGGGGGCTCTCTTCATGTATCCGTCCAGGAGACACCGGGATCTGATGCTGCAGCGGCTGCTGAGGAGGAAGAGGAAGAGGAGGAGCGGGTGGAGGAGAGGGAGAGCCGAAAGAAGGCGGTGGCCAGTCAGCTGCTGTACTGGAAGTCCTGCAGCAGGCTCCTCCTGGATGAGCTCAGTGGTGTCCTTGCTGGCCACGGGCCCACAAGAGATGGAGGACTTTAGCTGAAAAATTCCCCCCAAAAAAGTCATAAGAAAGTAAATTAAGATATGCATATTTGAATTTATAAATACATACAGTCATGGAAAAAATCATTAGACCACCTTGTTTTCTTCAGTTTCTTGTTCATTTTAATGCCTGGTACAACTAAAGGTACATTTGTTTGGACAAACATAACAATAACAACAAAGATTGCTCATAAGAGTTTTATTTAAGAGCTGATATCTTACCATTTTCCATGGTTTTCTTGATTATAACCTAAATCACTTAAGTTTTTACATCAATAGCTATGGCGTTGTACTGCCAAAAACACTGCTTTTATGCATTCAGTGTTTTCTTTTCTGTCTGTTTTAGTCACATGATGACGTTTAGTGGTACCAGGTATTAAAATGAACAAGAAAGTGAGGAAAAAATGGTGGTCTAATAATTTTTTCCATAACTGTATTTATTTCTTAAATGTACATATTTATCCCAGGACCCCGTATGGAACTAAATGAGTATGGATAATGGATGGATGTATACATTTATTTAATAGTTTAACTATATATGCATGTGTTCATTTCCAGACTTATTTATGCATATGTGTTTGTACATTTATTCCTTTATGAGCTTATTTATCTACTGTTGGATTTCTTCACCTGCATGCCGACGGTCTGAAGAAGCATCGGTCCTGTCAGTCAGTTCACTGGCTGGTAAAGTTTATGTGATTGTTAGCTTGGTTGTTAAAATTAGCATATACCTGGTTCCGGTGGGTGCAATTAGTGATTCTCTTATCGATTCCAACCAGCACGAATCTCACGTAATTTACGCAAGTTACATCAATTCCAGAAAGCACTTACGTGATTAAGTTGCGTCGGTTTAGCACGCGCACTGCAGTTGTAAACAACAATGGCGTCCACCGGTTTCAAACGCTCCAAAGTTTGGCTTCACTTCACAAAAAAAGATGGCAACAAGGCATCATGCAGTCATTGCAAAGTGGAGATAACAGCGTCGGGAGGGAACACGACTAACATACAGAAACATTTGCGCACACAACATGCGATAACGAGTGTCGTGTTTTTAACGCGCTTCGGACTGATGGATCTCAACCCAACGCCAGTAGTCTGGTAAGTAGCTATGCCACTGCCTATGTGCTTCTCTGTAAAACACGCTATAATATTAACGCTATTCTATTAAACAAATGCCTTCTGCCTTACATTTAGAAGAAGACCGTGATTAGAGAGAGTCTGGTTGGCTCAGAGGCTGGCAGCACTCACTACTGCTCACTACCTACCTTCAGAAAGATCACGTATCCTTCCTAAAAAACCAGACATGCTTATTTTTCTGCAAAAGAATTAATTCTTCATAGTATTTGCAGATTTGCACTATGCACTGTTCTGTTGTATTTGATAGTATTTATCTTTCTTTATTATTATTTTTGAGTGCTTAGTGAGCTCATATATCCTTTTAAAAGGGAGATTTTTTAAATTCTATTAGGAAAAATCTGTTAGTAAAATGTTACACATTCTTGTGTATTTGCACGGTTACATATTACAACAGTTAACACGTTATCTAGGCTTTGGGCCTCTTTTGACCTTGCTGTTGAGTTTGTAAGGTTGTGACGCCTAAGTAAAAAAAAAATGATGCTAATAAAACTGTTTGTTTTCCTTTTTCCCCAAATTAGAATCGATAAGAGAAACGATAAAGAATCGAATCGTTAAACAGTATCGATAATCGGAATCGGAAAATCTGAAAAATTCCCATCCCTAGTGACAGGTGATGAGACCAGCAGCAAAAACACAGATAATCACTGAAAACCACAAGTGTGTCTATGAAGATGGCTCAGAAATGAACATTTCTCCATTGAAAAACTGATATGATACCATGAAAACTGACTGATGATCCAGAAAGTCTTCTGAACAGGATGAAACCATGCCGGTATGAGAAACTGCTCTATCAGGCCAGAATAATCACATGGTTCAGTTAAGACCTTTCACACAACCTAACCTTTATAAATCTGGATTTACTCTGACAGGAAATAAGCTGAGACTTTTATAAAAGCCACCGACTGCTCTAAATGGTTCTTATATTTGTTCTTGATTTCCTGTATTTGTTCTTAACTGCATCGTTGTGATTGCTCATCTAATGCCAGCTCAGCATTTGAACATGAACATCCACATATACAGAGCAGTAAAACCAGGCTTGAGTTACTGACCTGATAACTGACATTGTGGAAACGTCCATCCATCCATTATCTATACCTGTCTAGTCATATACAGGGTCATGGGGATCTACTGCACTGTAAAAAAAAATAAAAATAAAATAATAATAATAATAATAATAATAATAATAAAATAAAAAAAATGATAATTTTCTGGCAGCTGGGGCGCCAGAAAAATACAGTGAAATAACAGAAAATTACTTTCTAATAAAAATACATTTTTTTTTCCATAATGAAAATACAGTTTGTAGTTGTAATTTTAACAAGATTTTGCCACATGTTTGGGTTGTCCATATTTGGGTTGTTTTTAACATTTAATTAGAAGCATTTTCGCATTTTAAAACAATTAAATTACCTAGAAATATGGTAAGTAAATGCTGTATCACGAATAATAATACTTAGATTTACAGATATATGCTGTTATTGATTGGTTTCAATGACATTATTTTATGTAAAGAAGTTGTATAATAATTTTTTTGATGTAATATAACAGTATATGCCACAAAAAATAATGTGATTCATCTTTCAAAACATGTCAAAAAACTGTTGAAAAACTAGGTATTGGATTTAAAATTGCTACAATTTTAAGGACTATAGCCTTTGCATTGTAGAGGAGCCTGGTCTGTAATACCTGACAGAGCCATGGCACTAGCAAAAGGAGTATTTTTGTCAACTTCCTGTTTTTACACAGCACAAGTTTTGACACTTTAGACACTTTATTAAACAAACTCACAGGTACTCATTCGAACACAGACAGACTTGAACTCAGGGCGACACAAATTAACATGTTAAATGTAAGGGGTATGAATCAACAGGGGGTCAAACCAGCAACAGACTTTACATGGTAGCATTAAATCAAATAGCTAACAAATAAACACAGATAAGCACCTAAACAACCAGGGCTGCAAAGGATGCTGGGAAATGACCCAAAAGGACCTGCCAGATCACTAGCAGTTTTACAGTTTATTCCCTTAAATAACAGACAAATATTTGTGAAATTACGTTATATTTGTGAACGTATTTTAACAATAAATATATGTATTTTTAATGTTTTTTTTGTAAAAGAACAGAAATATTGTGTTTTCACAGTTTCGGTGATTTAATGTTATTTTACATTTGACATGTAAAATCCACAGTCTATTTTTGTAAATGGTATTTTAAAAATACAGAAAAAAATCTGTAAAATAGACAGTAAAATTCTGTTGTTTTTTTTTTTTACAGTGTGGAGCCTATTCTAGCTCTTAGGGTGAAAGGCAGAGGTACAACTGTGGACAGTCCATCGCAAGGGCCACATGAAGGACAAACAACCGTGCACACTCACAATCACTCCTACGGGGAGTTTAGAACCTCCAATTAACTTGACATCCATGTCTTTGGACTGTGGGAGGAAGCCGGAGTACCCGGAGGGAAACCCACCCTGGCACGGGGAGAACATGCAAACTCCACACAGAAAGGAGTAAATAATACCTGAACAAAATCATGTCTTTAATTGCCTTCAAAACATCCCTGCAGAGTTTAATTTAATAAACCCACACCCTCAACAGTGCTGCACTCTTTCTACACATTAAAACAAAAAGGATGAACAGAGCCTGATTCAGTCCGTCTTCATGTGCAGCTATAACTCATCACGTTCACTTTTTTTTTCCCATTCATCGTGGTTTCGCACCCCTGAAAATGAACTGTACCTCTGCGTTCTGTCTTCAGGGAGAGTCCCGTCACTAGATTCATAGATCGTCATAATGTTCTAGAGGTTGGTCTCTCAGAGGAAACTGCTGACAAGCCGCTGAGCATGAAGTCCTAATGGCTGATTTAAAAGAAGACGCCACATCCCACGATGACCAAGCCCACGAAAGCATTTAGAATATGATTCAGTACTGCAGATTTATGAAACTACCCAAGAGTCTTAGCAGCAGTAAAAGCACATACTAATTAATATTCACTCTAATAACTTGAACATCAAAACCAATAATCAAATAAACACCTTGTGTCACAGAACACCAGTACAGTTAGAAATGTGGAGTAAATATCTGCTGACTACAGATGTGGAGTGTATTGATGCGCTTGCTCACTTTAACTCCCTGCTGTGAGACTGTGTATAGACATGTGTGTGTGTGTGTGTGTGTGTGTGTGTGTGTGTGGTGTGGCAGCTTCTGCAGTAGCTAGTTCCTTCCATTTTTGAAAGCTTTTTGTCAAATTTTTGAGTTTTCAACAAAGTCTCCTTCATTGATTACATTATGTCTTTTAATTATTGTTAACTTTTTCATCCCGGTTTGGATGCTTAGCTGCTTGAGGGATTTTCTTGGTCACTTTTTTTAATCTTTTTACCCCCTGTTATTATGAGTAACTATAGTAATGGGAAAGCAAGCGGGAGCAGCTGATCCAGATATCAAGAAGCCAAATGATGCCCAGTCTGAGACCCAGTCTGGGAGCCCAACTTCCTGATGAGTTGAAGAGGAGACGCTGTGGATGTAGAGAAGTAGCGAAGCGGAGCGAGAGGAAGAGCTCTTCCCTCCTTCATAATGGGGAACGTGAGATCTGTCGCTAATAAGACAGATCAGCTTAAAATGCTGACGAGGACAAATCTGGAGCTTGGGCAGTGCAGTTTCACGTGTTTCACTGAAACGTGGCTGCAGGAGCATGTCCATGACTCCAGCGTCTCTCTGGCAGGTTTTCAGATGATACAGCAGACAGAGACATGAAGAACTGCTGTTCTTTGAGGTGTTTTGGTGTTTGGTTTCATATTTTCAGGGCCTTCTTCTGTCTCCTCTCGGTTTTGTCTGCTTTTCTTGTGTTGCTTTTGTTCTTTTCTGTTGCTGGTAACTTTACTTCCTGTTTTACTTTGAAATTCTGTCTTTTCCATGTTATAATATATATATAAATACCTCAGTGTTCAACTGGACTGGAGATGCAACATCTGAGGCTGTTTATAAGAAGGGACAGAGAAGACTTTATTGCTTTAGGAAGCTTAGATCCTTTAGTGTTTGTAACTAGATGTTATACATCTTATATAAGCCTGATGTGGAGAGTTCAATCGTATCTTCAGTCATCTGTTGGGGGAGCAGCATCAGAGCCAGTGACTTAAAGAAACTGAGCAAACTAATAAAGAAAACTGCTCTGTTCTGGAGATGAGGGAGCAAAGGAGGATACTTAAAAAAAAAAAAAGAGCATCATGGAGAACCCTGAGCGTCACAACCCAGTGATTCAGCTGCAGCGTCTTCAGTCAGAGGATCTTCAGATCTGCTGCAACACAGACGCTACAGGAGATCCTTCCTGCCCACAGCAACAACCAACTATAATTATTCTTTGGAAGAGAGTTAAATCATGACATCTACAGCACAATTAAATTGCCTTTGGAGGTTTATATTTTTCTAAACTGAATTGAGTATACACACCACACACAAATAAATGTAGATATCCTTAACTGCATGTGTAAATTGCATTCATAGTTAAATACATAAATAGAGAAATGGAGAAAAAAATAATTTATGGATTTATTTACATATTTCCTCATGTATTTACAACCCAAATTCTGCAAAAGTTGGGATGTTTTTTAAATTTGAATAAAGTGAAAACTAAAAGAATTTCAAATTCACACAAACCAATATTTTATTCACAACAGAACACTGATGATGTAACAAATGTTTAAGCTGAGAAATTTTACAGTTTTATGCACAAAAAGAGCTCATTTCAAATTTGATTCCTGCTACAGGTCTCTAATGAGTTGGACGGGGGACATGTTCACCATGGCGGAGCATCTCCTCATTTCAAAACAGTCTGAAGACGTCTGGGCATCGATGTGAGGCGAGGTGAGTTTCTGGAGTTTAGGTGTTGGACTTTGGTCCCATTCTTGCCTGATTGAGGTTTCCAGCTGCTGAAGAGTTCATGTCGTCTTTGATGTATTTTACATTGAAAGATCTGGACTGCAGGCAGGACGATTAACCACCTGGACTCGTTTTCTGATGAGGCCATGCTGTTGTAACAGCTACAGCATATGGTTTATCATTGTCCTCTTGAAATACACAAGGACCTTTCCTGAAACAAACATCGTCTGGAGGGGAGCCTAGTTCCTCTAAAACCTTTATATACCTTTCAGCATTCATAGTTCCTTCCAAAACATGCAAGCTGTCCCTACCGTATGCACTTATACACCCCCACGCCATCAGAGATGCTGATAACATGCTGGAAGGTCTCCCTCCTCCTTAGTCTGGAGGACATGGCGTCTGTGGTCACCAACAAGAATGTCAGAATTGGACTGACCACAGAACACATTCCCACTTTGAAACTGTCCATTTTATCTTTTGATGAAGTATTGGACTGTAGATGATGAGATTTGCAAAGCCTTTGAGCAAAGTCTTTGGGGTTGAGGGACACTGTTTTTAAAGTATTTGAGAGCCTCTGCCCATCTTTACTTTTGAGAGACTAAAAGAGTCTAAAACACACATTTTATAGCCAGTCATGTTGCAGACCTGATACCACTATATATCCTAAAAAATACAGCCCATTCGTAGTTCACCGTTCGCGATGCCTGCATACTCACGGATTTTGCGAATTTGGAAGGTTTTTTTTTTACTAATGTATTTGAATTTGTGGTAGTCCCCAGCAATTTTGTAATTTTCTTAGGCCATTTTTTAGCAGAAAAACGCTCACATTCACCCTAACTAGTCTTATTGTATTTATATATTTTATTATTATTATTATTATTATTATTATTATTAATAATAATAATAATAATAATAATAATAATAATAATAATAATAATAATAATAATAATAATAATAATAATAATAATAAATATTATCACACTACAAAATAAAAAAATAGTGTATAAAATATCATTGATAGGAGGCCTTTTAAAACTGCATCAATAACTCACAGATTTTTAGGATTCTCGGGGGGAGGAAGGAACATAACCCCCACCAATAATAAGGGTATACTCTATCCAATTTTCTTATTCAGACATTTGTTGCCCCTGTCCCAGCTTTTTTGAGACCAGTAGCAGACATCAAATTTGAAATGAACCCATTTATTGAATAAAAGTGTAGAATTTCTCAGTTTTACCATTTGCTTTGTTATCTATGTTTTGTTATCTATGTTCTGCTGTGAATAAAATATTGGCTCATGTGATTAGAAAATCTTTTAGTTTTTATTTTATTAAAAAACTTTAAAAACCTTTCCAGAATTCATGTTGTATTTGAGTATAGCAGATTAAGTCCTCCATAATTAATGGCCTATGGTGTCAATACAGTGGCGTACATACTGAAAATCAAAATCTGAGAGCTGCCAGAAGGAAACAAATCAGATGTTCAGAACAGCTACAAATACCTTGGGATCCTGCAGGAAAATGACAACTCCAAGGAGGCTGCGGGGAAGTTAGCCACAGCCAAGTACCTGAAAAAGAATAAAGTAAATCCTGACGAGCCAGCTGACTGGGAGGAACAAGGTCCAAGCCATCAACACACATGCCCTGCCAGTAATCATATACCCCGCTGGTGTAATAACCTGGCCACAACCTGAAGGACAGCACGAGAGGGGTCGAGAGGGGGTCGAGGCCAGGGCCTACCACACCACGCAAGACCCCAGGTGCAGTTTGTGAAAGGATGCCCCAGAGTCCACGCGCTTAAGAGCGAGGTGTAAGATGCAGGTAAGGCATACATGCTGCACGACAACCCAGCAGCTGTAGAGTTTGGGTTGGAAGCTGAGTGGAGAATGAAAGAGCAAAGATCCCCATGGGACTTCCAAATCCAGATTGATAAACTGGTGATGGCTAACCAACCAGACACTGAAAAGATCGACAAACTCCAGAAGAAAGTAGCAGTAATAAACGTAGCAATCCTTAAGCGACAGACACATCGAGAAGGAACACGAGAAGCAGGAAAAATAGCAAGAGCTGAGCGAAGAAATAGAAAATATGTGGAAGGTGAAGGCGACAGCGGTGCCAGTGGTGACTGGAGCACTCAGAGCGATGACCCTCAAGCTGGGAGAACGGCTCCAGACTGAGAAATCTTCCATTAAGGTAGCAAGATGAGTCAGACGGCGGACGGGGCCCTGCAAGCAGTTTCAATCTGTCAGCATGGAAAATGTTGATCAGCATTTCTCAGGATCATTTGACATAATTGAGTGAGTGCTACACTTACTAGTAAATGCAACATGAAATGACTCATTCAAATATCTGAACGCAGATTCTTGAGAAGAAGAACAGCTCAAAAGCGCAGATACCCACTGCTCTACTGAGTTTCTTTAAAGTCAGTCGGTGTCCACTCTGCAGCGGACCTCTCTCTAAGATAACAGAGTATCTTTATGTAAGATTGTGTTGCGGATTATGCGTGGGTGGAATGGCTTTTTGGTTTGATTGTTAGACTCCACTGATCCACTGAACCACTGAGGGATGTGACAGCTTCCCCCCCTCAGGCCTGCACGGTCCACAGAGGAATGAGATGGTCATTTTGGATGTCTGGGGATTGAGAGAGGCTGTCCAGCAGTCTGACAGGACAGAAACATGGGACGAGTAAGACTAAATGTACTAATGAAAATATTTTTTTATTAAATCTGCATCAGTCTTTTATACATGCTGCACCTGAACTGTGGGAAGTCATTTTCAGATTTTCAATCTGCTCACGATTTTGTCCTCAACGGCTCATGGAGAACCTATCATGTCATCAATAACTGAGATGAAACCATAAAAGCAGCATGGCTGAAAAGTGCAGCCCACAAAGTAGTATGGTCGTTCTAATGATGCACACACGTGTCTTGTTTTCACCAAAGTTTGTGGTTAAGGCAGACAAGTCAACTGTATTTTTCTCGTATAGACACCCACTTATGTCCTCATAATTACATTCATTTTGGTTTCTTTCTTTTTTTTTTTTGTTTTCTTTCAACAAACTATCCCTGAAAATCAGCAAGAAGCTTCAGACTTAGTGGAAGAGTAACCCATGGATGTCAGGCTGTGGAAATGATGTCACCCTTTACAGAGGTCTCAGAGAAAACAACACTTGCTTGCTTCTCGACACAAACAAGCCCGGCGAACATTGTGAGAACATTCTTCAGTTAGATAAGACCCAGATAAGCTCCAGCATGTTTGGTGTAAGCTGGAACTGCAAAGACATGACAAAAAACACTGAGCTGAGACTCTCGTGATAAAAAAAAAAAAAAAAAAAAAAAAAAAAAAAAAAAAAAAAAGGCTGCATGAATGCAAAAGTAGAAGTAAAATGATTACAGTTAGGTGATACAGTTTTGAATCATTTGTCATTCATATTGCACAGTTAAACTCCTACTGGATTCTGCGGGGAGAACCCAGCACCTGACAGTGGGGTACTTTTGCAGCAGTATTGTAAGGAATCACTGGTTTTCCATGTGAAAATCAAAACATTAACCCGATGACGTACTGCCCTCCATCAGTCTGTGAACTCTTTTGAGTAATGTCTGGAGAAAACACCACCCTTCCTCCCCCTCCATCATAGGTTTGGCACGGACCTTTTGGATACTGTGTGTGTAAGTGAGGAGAACCTCATGAAAGACACTACAGAGATGCATACGGGATCTGTGATATATGTGTGAGCTCTGGAGTTTGACTGTCCTGATATATCTCTCTGCAGTGTGATTTTTTAATTTTTTTTTTTTTTTCCCAACTTAATAAAAATTCCCTCCTAAACCGGCGCGCAACCGATTCCATCCATGTTTCTGGATCTGTGGCCGCACCGCAGTCATCATGTAGAAATAAATCTGACTGTTTCTAAGGGGGGAGAAGTGCCTCCATGTCCCGCAGTTGTGAAAAAAAAAAAAAAAAAGCAGCCCTGAGGTTCTGCTGAATGAAAGGATTTTCATTCCGCGTTGGTGACCAATAACTTTTCTTCCCTCTGAGGTCCGCGTTTGACGCGTCAGCCAGGCGCACCCACCGCACATCTCAGCCCCCTCTGTGCCCAGTGACGGAGTTTAGTTTGGATGGACTCACGGAAAGACTTCACATGCAGCCCAAAACGCTTCACGAAAACTTGAGTGAGAAGTCGCGGACGGGGACCCAGCAGATGAGGAGCTCGGGACGCGTAAACGGTTAACTTTTTCTGCCGGGAGCCGCTGGCTTTTTGTCCAAATACCCTCAAAAGAGCAAGAGAGAGAGAGAGAGAGCTGCAGATTTTAGGTAAGCGATATACTCTCCGCCTTAAAGTCTGTACAACAACAAAACAATCTATTGGTATGCCAAAAGTGTGTACGAGGCACTGACTGGGACTGTTGCTTCCTATCTGCAAACTATAGATTTCTTAGAGAATAGCTGCGCTGTCTTCCTCCTCTTTACTGACGTTTGTGTTTGTCATGGCTCTAATTCTGCATTCTTCATCTTCCCGGCCCTTTAAAAGTAAAGGCAAAAATACAAAACCATCTTCATCTAATCTTTTTTAATCTTGATTTTGATATTTCATTACGCAAACTCTGTCTTTCATCCCTAAAATTGGCCTATATTATTGCTTGATTATTAATTGCTGAAATGTTAATACATGTCATCTGTATTGTAAAAAGATAAGCTACCTAAAAAAAAAGATTGATCTTGATTTCATCAAGTGTTTGGATGAGTTTTTATTATTTTTAACTCACAATGCCTTTTCAATCTGTTGTTGCTTTTCAGACTTAATCAACAGTGTTTGTTGTTCAGAGTGCTGATTCATTTTAAATCAGTTTATGTGACACAAGTGAAAACATTTATCAGCCCTATTCTGGCCTTGACTCTGATAAAAAAAAAAAAACATTTGACAATTACAAATTCTTCACACAGATCTTGTTACGTGCTTGATAATCACGAAAAAAAAAAGAAATACAATGTTTTCTTCCCCAAACAGCATTTCCCAGTTCCTCCTTATTTACTGTCAGATGAAAATGAATCATACTTTTTCTTTCTTTCTTTTTTTTCTTTTTCTGCCTCATCTGCGAGGCATCTCGCCTGTCTGTCCACATTGTTGATCTAAAGGGGTGTTGATACAATGTTCCAGGACACACCCGCCTCCAGCTTCAGCACAGGAACTGAATGAGCATAAAGAGTGACGAGACTGGAAGCTGGACGCTGCGTGAGGAGCCGTGACGTCCCAGAGACTGTACGGTGAGGATGTTGTGTTGCAGGACTAATGTGATTATGGAAAGTTATTGTGCAGGAAGGCATCTTATCATGACATCTTCCGTCCCACAGACAACTTTCAGCACAGGAGGCTGCGTCCTGTCAACGATGGCTGACTCCGGTGAAGACTATGGGAACTACACCTACGACTATTACCTGGAGTACGGTGACATGGAGGAACTTAAAGTAGATCACAGCCAGAAGGAAACCATGCACATTATCTCAGTAGTCATCTACATTATTTCAGTTGTGCTCGGGCTGATTGGAAATGGAGCGGTCATTTGGGTGACGGCATTTAAAAGCAAAAAGACGATCAACAGCGTGTGGTTGCTCAACCTAGCCATGGCAGACTTTGTGTTTGTGCTTTTTCTGCCTTTCTACATTGACTACATTCTGCGGGACTTTCACTGGTTGTTCGGCGTTGCCATGTGTAAGATCAACTCGTTCGTATCCGTGATGAACATGTACGCCAGTGTCCTCTTCCTCACGGTGCTCAGCATCGACAGATACGTCTCTATGGTCCATCTGAACTGGTCTCAGAGGTACCGCACTCTAGCGAGGGCCTGGGTCGTATGTGCTTGTATTTGGGCGCTGGCCGCTCTACTGAGCTGCCCAGCTCTGATGTTTCGCGACACCATGCGCGTACACAACAAGGTGGTGTGCTTCAATAACTTCCACACACATGACGGCCACACGGCGGCCATGATACACATTACGATCGTGACCCTCCGCACGGCCGTGGGCTTCCTTCTGCCATTTACTGCCATCTGTGTGACAGGGATACTTCTGTCAGTCAAAGTGAAGCAGTCCAGGGGTTCGGTTCGCATGTCTAGCTTCTCCAAAACAGTCACGGCAGTAATCCTGGCCTTCTTTTTGTGCTGGGCACCTTTTCACATCTTCAGCTTGATGGAGTTGTCCATACATTCCTCAATGTATCTCCACAACATCCTGAAAGCTGGCTTTCCTCTCGCTACCAGCTGGGCTTTTTCAACAGCTGCATTAACCCCCTGCTGTACATGCTCCTGGGCAAAAAAGTGCGGAGCATTCTCAAGCGTGCCTGCCTGGAGATAACGAAGAACTCCCTGAGGGAGCTCAGCCAGTCCATCTCTGCCACAGAGATCGAGTCGGTGCCAGAAGTTCACCAAGCGAGTCCCCCAGAAGAGCCTGTGGCATCATCAACGCTATGATCGCAACCATCCTTCAGTGTTAGAGTGGAGGATTAGCACAGCTGTGTTTTCCAGCTGCAGCGTAAAAACGTTCCTATTTCTTTTCATTTGGACGTAGTTACATGCATAGTTACAGACTTAACTGACAATTCCTCTACGGGGGAAAGCTGAACAGAGCTGTACACGTTGCACATCTTCCCATTTATTTGCATAAGTTATAAAACCAGACAGGGTATAAAATAAATGCTAAAACAGTTGTGTAAATGATCAGCAGATTATTTTGATGACTAATAAAGTCAAAATATATCCAATGTCATCTTTTCAGCTGTGAGAATTTGCTGATATTGTCTTATTTGAGGTTGAATATGTTTGCCATTTGGACTTGTGCTCACAATAATGTGAGCCACAGCCACAATCATGATGTTTATTTTCACCATTTTAAAGTATAGATCAAGACGAAATTATTGGTGTTAGCTCTTGATCAGAGACATCTTACATATATTTAAGTGTTGAAAGCTTATGAACCAAGGTTAATTATTGCTAAATAGGTTGCTTTAGTTCAAAAGACTGATATAGAACGCTCATATCTAATGATATAGTATAACATTATTATGTCTTTATATTGACCGCTAAAATCATGTATTAATGTATCTTTGGGATTTATTTTATTTTAATATATTTAAAGTCAATGTCATATTTCATAATAAATGTGTATTTCTGACTATTACCATACTTTGTTTTGTCATCTTCTTTTGTTTGACAGGAAGTCTCAACTGTGACTTATGTTCACAGATGAGACTTCCTGAAGGATAAACATGGGGCTAGAAAGTATGCATGCGTCTGACATGAATCCAGATGTGCATTTGCTACATATTTCCTGCAGGTCTCATTAAGAATGCAGCCATTTCCTGTTTTGCTCTTTGAAGTTAACCCAGACTTGTAAAGGTTACATAATTGCTGGAGTTAGAGACAGAGTGCCACCGTGTGACTCTGCAAAGGGTGCTGGGTTGTGTCTCGAGGAAAGTCTTTCACATCTTCTTTCAGCTAATGAGCATGATCATCCAGCAGTAGCACTCACCTGATCATTTCAGAGGACACTTGACCCATTAGATTTTAAATATAAACGTTTATCTTAATGTTTAAATTATGCAAGCGTAGCTCCAAACCAATACTAAGATCAATGGGGACACCAGATTCGATTAGCCAATTTAGATCATTTTTCAATATTTGATAGAAATATAATTATTTCACTTTTAAGAATTTAAGAGTCTGCAGAAGCGTGAAAATAGAGTTAAATCAATATCAACAAATTAAATTAAACCACTTTCAACACACTAAACTATATGTACAGTGAGCTATTGGTAGGTCAAACGGTTTTGTTTATAATAAATTTTAATAATAATTATAATTTTGATTCGGCGAAATACTGAAACTAGAATAGTACAAACAAAAATGTCTTGGTTGGGATTATTTATATTACAGAATTAATTCAAAAAAGGTATTTGGAAAAAAAAAACAGCCCTCCCCTTTGGATTATGGGATACGAGATTACTTAATCCGTGACGCAGCAGAATAAGAAGACAGTTGGCAATCTGCGTGGCTAACAGTCTAATGAGAACACTTGCGAGGTAAGTAAATGGTCACCGCAAAACCAAAATAAGCATCCCAACTGCGACGCAAACATTAGGAATGGGGGTCGCTGAATGTAAATGACGTTTTAGACGTTTGTAATGTTCGCGTGTTTGTAGCGAGTTAAGTTTGATCTGGCTCGATAAATCTTATTTAACGTCACAGCCGTTAAAATGCCGCTTCAGACGTCAGACAGCGAGATAACTCATTATTAATGTTAGCTTGGGACATTTAGCAAGAGCAGCGTTGTCTATAGTTTCGAAAGAAAAAAAAATAACGTTTTGGCAAAACACGAACTATTTAACGTGCACGGTCTCGTTCGGTGTCCGCCACCGTGAACGCTGTAGGTCAGTCGGTTGTCTTTGTGTCGCAGCAGTTTTGCAGCAGCTGTCTCTCTAGCGGCCCCGGAGATGACCAGCGTTAGCAGGCTTGCTTCTGTTTTTGTTTTCGTAGCCACATGGAGGCTAATCTAGCCTCCGTTTTTTTTAGCCGCGTTGATGCCTGGACCCAAAGAAAAAAAAAAAAAAACTCAGTGGATCTTAGACCTCTCATGTGATGCTGCCTTTTCTGCATCTCTTCCAGCATGTTGCGTTTGCCTGTTGCAAGTCGCAGTCTCTTTCCAGCAGCTATTTCCAAAGGAGGCTTGGCTGCATGTCACAATGGTAACAATATGCCACTTCATTGCATGATTAATTGATCGTGTCTTTGTTACTGTTCGTACAATGTGTGTTTTGTGTTTCTGCATAATAGCCATTATGGCACGTTGTCTGTTGCGTCCAAGAAATAAATATTTCAATGGCTTGCAGCCTTGTTAGTTTGTTCCACTTACTGGATTAAAGACAGGATTACAGATCTGCCAGGTACCACATTAGGTGCCAGGCTGTTGTAGGGTCAGTTTAAAACAATTGCTGGACTGTGTCACTAATCCGTCATTCTGAATTACTATCACTAACGTAGAGTGATGAAAATAACGCATGATATGCCCGATGAATGAAAAAAAAAAATACCAGCCATCATTCAAAAGGGGAGTTGTGCATACATGTGTTTTCTGTGCCTTTTAAGGTCGCACTGCATCTACAGCAACAGCAGCCGCCAGTAACCTCCTGGAGGTGTTTGTTGATGGGAAACCTCTCATGGTAGAGCCGGGAACTACTGTGTTGCAGGTAACACAGCATCCCAACTGTAACGCAAACATTAGAAAGGGGTCGTTAAATGTGCCAGAATACGGTTACATTTCCCAGACATCTCAAATACCTGACAGAAGTGACTGATTGTATTCTGTCACAGGCATGCGAGAAGGCAGGCATGCAGATTCCCCGCTTCTGCTACCACGAACGGTTGTCGGTGGCTGGAAACTGTCGGATGTGTCTTGTGGAGATAGAAAAAGTTCCAAAGGTAATTTTTATTAGGCCACATGTGTTTTGTTTCTTCCTTGGAAAGCCACACATGCCTGTAATTGTTTTGTTTACATTTTTAGCCAGTGGCGGCATGTGCTATGCCTGTCATGAGAGGCTGGAACATCTTAACCGACTCTGACAAAACAAGAAAGGCAAGGTAGGACTGACCAAATACACAAAAGTCAAAGTTAATATTTGTGTGTGTTTTTTTTTTTTATATGTTTCAATTTAACTAAAAAAATGTTGCTTAATTTAATGCAGAGAGGGTGTCATGGAGTTTCTACTGGCTAACCATCCCTTAGATTGCCCAATTTGTGATCAAGGAGGGTGAATGTGATTTACAGGTAAATTTACAACGACCGACATTCATGCAGATGCATTCTTCATAGGCTTGATGATTGTCATGCATGTTTTTGTTTGGACTCTATGTGTTATTAAAAATGAGCTAAACCAATTGAACTGGGCTTTGTTTAAAGGACCAGTCCATGCAGTTTGGCAGCGACAGGAGCCGCTTCACAGAGGGCAAAAGAGCTGTGGAAGACAAAAACATCGGCCCTCTCATCAAAACCATAATGACTCGCTGTATTCAGTGCACTCGCTGTGTGCGGTGAGTCAAACTAATATCTTCAAGTAAGTTTTCCTTTATAATTCTTTTGAATATTAAAATGCAATTAATCTTTTTTTTTTCTTACTTTTGCAGTTTTGCCAGTGAGATTGCAGGTGTGGAGGACCTTGGAACCACTGGCAGAGGCAACGACTTGCAGATTGGGACTTATGTGGAGAAGATGTTCATGTCAGAGTTATCTGGGAATGTTATTGATATATGTCCTGTGGGAGCTCTGACTTCTAAGCCATATGCTTTCACTGCGCGTCCCTGGGAGACAAGGTTTTAAGATTATACTTAAGATGTTAATTACTTTTTTGTGAGTCAAAAACACCTGATCATGTTTGCCTTTTGATCTCATGCATGCAGGAAGACTGAATCTATTGATGTTCTGGATGCTGTGGGTAGTAACATCGTTGTGAGCACTCGTGGTGGTGAAGTGATGCGAATTCTGCCTCGTATTAATGAGGATATTAATGAGGAGTGGATCTCAGATAAAACCAGGTTTGTTTCTTATTTTACAGGGTTTTCATCTTAAACAGATTTGTGTGTTCAGGAATGATGTTGGCATCATTACAGAACTTTTTCTTGCTTCCACTCTGACAGGTTTGCTTATGATGGACTTAAAAGACAGAGGCTTACTCAGCCAATGGTGAAAAATGAATCGGGACAGTTGGTTCCCACATCCTGGGAGGATGTGCTGACCCAAGTGGCTGGAGCGGTAAGTAATTCATTACTGAATAGCCTCCAGCTGTATTTTGATATCAAAACAATGTAAAATAATTTAAAACCTTTTGATTCTTGATGCAGCTGACCTGAATTGGATGTGTTTTGACAGTTACAAGGAGCTAAAGGAAGTGATGTCGCCGCTGTTGCTGGAGGTTTGGTGGATGCAGAGGCTCTCGTCATCTCCCTCAAAGACTTGCTGAACCGTTTAAATAGTGACAACCTTTGCACAGAGGAGATGTTCCCCATGGATGGAGCTGGGTAAGACCAAACAAAGATGCAAAATGAATAGTATGTAAATCCTGTCTGATAAGCACTGATTATTATTTTAGATTTTTTTTAACCCTTTCTTTTTTAGATCTGACTTGCGTTCAAGCTATCTTCTAAATACTGGCATTTCTGGCATTGAGGAAGCTGACTTCCTGCTACTAGTGGGCACTAACCCACGCTATGAGGCTCCTCTTGTCAATGCACGTATCAGAAAAGGGTAAGAAAGTTGTTTTAAATGCTGTGTCTTTGGCTGCGTGAAAAAAAAATGCTTCGTCATGAAAATGTGTGCTTCAACGTGAAACTGCTATCTGCCTCAGCTGGCTGCACAATGAGTTGCATGTGGCTCTAGTGGGAAAGGAAGTGGACCTCAGTTACACATATGACCATCTTGGAGAGTCTACCAAGACCCTGCAAGAAATAGCTTCAGGAGCTCATCCGTTCTCCTCAGGTAATAATGAGCACGCTGATGTGAATGCTATCAGTCACCGAGAATGTCTCCTCCTAATTTGTTTTAGGCTTTTATCTCCTCCTGCAGGTCTTGGCTGAAGCAAAGCACCCTGTTGTTATAGTTGGCAGCAGCTGCCTGCAGAGAGAGGATGGGGCCGCGATAATGGCTGCTGTGTCAACCATTGCTCAGAATGCTCGGGTCAGCAGTGGAGCGGAGGAAACTTGGAAAATTCTCAATGTGCTTCATAGGTGATAGTCTGAGAAAGCTTTCAGTAACAGCGCAGTGAAATGACTTTCACTTTTAATGTATGTCCTGTTTTGCCTTTGCGGTCAGGGTTGCCAGTCAAGTGGCTGCACTTGATCTCGGGTACAAGCCAGGAGTGAACACAATCAGGACAAACCCACCCAAAGTTTTGTTCCTGCTTGGGGCTGATGGTTGCTGTATTACCCGCCAAGATCTCCCAAAGGACAGCTTGATCATTTATCAAGGTCAGCTTTTTTTTTTTTTTTTTTTAATAAAACTTAAAAATAAACATGTTAGTCACTGCCTATCTACTTTACATTAAATCTGAGAGAGCAAGTTTGATTCTGACAGATACTGCAGTTACAGTGCAATGACATGTGAAACACCTGGATAAATTATATAATGCACAAATATTAAGTGAAAAGTTGAATGCATATGAACTATATTTTGGAATTATGCAGATGAAGTCTAATTAGAAACTGTTGACCAAGGGTTGGAATAATTCTGTTTATTCCACCAGTAGAGACTTGTGAGATATACAGTCATGGAAAAAATTATTAGACCACCCTTGTTTTCTTCAGTTTCTTGTTCATTTTAATGCCTGGTACAACTAAAGGTACATTTGTTTGGACAAACATAACGATAACCACAAAGATTGCTCATAAGAGCTTTATTTAAGAGCTGATATCTTACCATTTTCCATGGTTTTCTTGATTATAACCTAAATCACTTAAGTTTTTACATCAATAGCTATGGCGTTGTACTGCCAAAAACACTGCTTTTATGCATTCAGTGTTTTCTTTTCTGTCTGTTTTAGTCACATGATGACGTTTAGTGGTACCAGGTATTGAAATGAACAAGAAAGTGAAGAAAAAATGGTGGTCTAATAATTTTTTTCCATTACTGTATGTGAAGGGGCACTAAACTTTACTTTGCATCTTTCTAAGCTATAAGCCTCTTTGTGACTGCTTAGGTCATCATGGTGATATGGGTGCATCAATGGCTGATATCATACTTCCTGGAGCTGCGTATACTGAAAAATGCAGCACTTACGTGAACACCGAGGGCCGTGCACAACAGACCAAAGTTGCTGTGACTCCTCCAGGCATGGCCAGGGAGGACTGGAGGATCATCAGAGCCATATCAGAGGTAAGCTATGACTATGATCCAAATGAAGTAGTTTCCTGAGTACACTTAAACACCAGTGGAAGATGTACACAGTGTTCTGACATGAGCAGTGGGTGAATCACTGCTGTCCCAGTTTAAAACTATTGTTGTGTTCTTACTGGAAATAATGATAGAAACTTTTTTTTTTTTTGGCTGCTCCACCCGAGTTATTGCCATGTTAACACCAAGATTCGACTTTTCATTGATTGTGAATTTCAAACAAAATTAATCCAAATTTTCTCCTCGTGTGTAATCCCTCCTTTTTTTTTAGTTTTCAAGTTGACCACCATCCTCTCCTCTTTTTTAATAAAAACATGACAAACAAGTGCCCCACCACTTCTGCTCTGTTGACAAGGTTAAGTGTCCAGAATTCACTCAATTTTCTGATTGTTATAAGTGTATCATCTGGGTACTTGGAGTGTACTATGCAACAACAGAATTATTACTGTGAATGCCCTCAAAATAGTAAGCGTAAGGGCGCAAGTAACATGGGTCAAACATGGTATGTAAAACAAAGTAGAAGACTAAATGCAGGGTATTTTCATTCCCTTATCAAGCTTGCTGGAGTGACTCTACCATACGACACTCTTGATGAAGTGCGCAACAGACTTGCAGAGGTTTCCCCAAATCTGGTTCGATATGACGACGTCGAGGAGGCAAACTACTTTAAGCAGGCAAATGAATTGTCTAAGGTCAGTCAATCTTTATCCACTATGTTTTAGTTGATCATAAAAAAGGCAACTAATTCAGCTTGATTTCATTATGAATTTGTACAATTTATTTTCAGTTTATGTCATGTTGGTTTACTTTACAATGGTGATATCTGCCATATCTGTTTCAGGCCGTGAACCAGGCTCTCCTCGCTGATCCTTTAGTTCCTCCACAGCTCACCGTGAAGGAATTTTATATGACAGGTGGGTTATCGGAACAATGAACTGGATACTTTGTTTTTTCTCTCAATAAACCCAGTCATGTGATTCTGTTCAGGTGGAGAATATTATTATATGAACACTAATTGAGATTTACTTGTGGTATTAGACTTGTAGCTTTAGTCACTCACTTTAACATTCTGTTAAATATACTTTTGCAGAAAATTGTAATTTATACCACTATTACAATTTGTTACCAGCATCCATTTTATAAAACAGAATTCTAATTTGTAATACTTAGAGGTTCAGGTGGTGTGAACTATATGATCTTTATTTTAAAGTATCTGTTCTTACTGCAAAGCAGGTTTGCAATGCCTTTTTTTTTAAATCCATAGTACCATAAGTACAATGAAATATTGAAGTTGGATGGACTTATGTTTATTTTGGTCTTAACAGTTGTGCAAATTTTAAACTTGTTTTCAACTTTTGTCTGCAGATCCCATAAGCAGAGCCTCCCAGACCATGGCAAAATGTGTGAAAGCTGTAACAGAGGGAGCACAAGCTGTGGACGAGCCAGCCATATGCTAAAGCAAAACGGATAGTCATGAAATTATTCGAAAAGATGATACGCACAATTCCAGTATTTGCACAGTTCTAGAAGCATATTTCATTTTCACATGTATTTTATCGTAACAAATGTTTGAGAGAGTACAATCATTCTAAAGCTAATATACCTGCAGAAACATGTCAGTGAGTGAAAATGTAAGATTTCCTCCAGAAATGCACCCCTGGCAGTTCTAAGTGGTATTGCTCCTGATAATTATATTTAGTAGGTGAAATCAAAGATTTTAAATATTAAACCTCAGAAGGTTAATTTTGTCTTCCTGTAAAATTACTTGCAATATAAGAGTTAATATATTTTGCTTAAGGTATATTGAGTATTTTTCCCCAAGTGTAGCTGTTTGTAAATACATATTAATTAACTTAAATTTATGTAGCAAGCCTACTACGTTTTTATTTAAAACATTTAGGTTCATGCTCTTGTGGAAAAGTACCAAAATAAATGGCTTCTATTTGTTTTGAGTGTTACCTACTTAACTTTTCAAGGCTGAGGCACCATATCTTATTGGCACGTGATCCATCATTAGTGAACAGCCGGCAACAGTGTGGCAGCAGGGCTGATAACTCATTCATGTGGACGATGATAGTCGTGGTCCAGGTGGATTTAACACTGTAACACTTTGCGGGACCTCTCAGTCCCTCAGAGTTAACCCACTTGCTTTACACGTGGATCGCATAAACGGAGCTGTCCTGACCACAAACTATGTTATGTTGTGCAAAAATATTTTCGTGTTACTTATACACTATGATGTTTTTTAACAAAGTTGAATTTCCAATATGGTAGGAGAGGTTGTTGTTGTTGAGCGGGCTGTTGTCATGTCCCCGCAGTGCCTGTAGTGGTGCTGTGAGGAGTCTGCTGTGGATCTAACAAATATCCTCAGCAGCCTACCTACTGCTTGTAATTTGCTCTGGATATCTTATATTCACATGCATCACTATTTGAAGATAAACCGAGCTCGATGAAGACCGCCGTTACCATCCTATTTGGGGTGTCGATGCGCAAATAGCCTAGCTGATTCTAATAGACATTTCGGCCGTCTATCTGGAGCGAATATCTTACGCAGCCCATACCAATTCAAGGTAAGCGAAGTCGCGAAGAGCCCCGACCTCGATTTCGGAGCGCACCGACTGGCAGACCCGTCAGTGGGACAGGCGTATTACTAGAGGTCGGCGTCATATTGGAGTTAATAGGCCTTTTCTGATAAAGTTTTATCACTTGTCAGTCTATATTACTTCTCAGCGTAGGTTGAATATGTCTGCGCTCATGCAATGTTGAATCTGTATTATATGGCAGTGTAATAATGTCACATTACGGAACTGCTGTGGTTATAATTGATATCGATTTTTGCTAAGGCCTTGGCAAACAGGCCTCAAGCCTCGTATGTACACCCTTTGTTTGAAAGTATTTGGCTATAAATGTATTATGTCGATATACTGTAACAGCTAACTACTAGAAACAGTGAATTATAACAAATATTTTAATATTATACCGAATTTTCTAAATAAAGCTGAACTCCAAATAGACCTTTATAGTGTTACCATTTGATGTTTCCGTTTCCTGGTTAGCTACCGCCTACTAATCTGTGTTTTTAGCTTTCTTAGCTAACTAGCAAATTTGGCTTTTCAGGTTTCTCTCACGATGATCATATATATACAAACATAGAACAGATAACAATTGGCATCTTGGAATGAGACACGGGTGACAGTTTGGTACATATTAGTTTAAAATGTTATGGTATAAAGATTCGGAGGCTTATCGGTCTTTGAGCTAATGTAGCAGGCTAGCCCCCCGTTAGCTTTCATTAGTCACTGTTTGCGGTCTGCCCGGTTCTTCTAGTCTTTACAAAAGTTATTAAGATTAACTCGTGTATATTAAAGACTCGTATTCACTCTGTCCCCGTTCATCCAATGTGTATTTTAGCTGTAAGAGTTGTTACGTTCTTCTTATGAACTTCGAAAACCCAAAGTCTAACCGTGTAATTTAAGCTATCATTAAAATTACAGAGTCTCCTGGTATCATATGGTCAATACGAGGCGTTAACAACATTACGTTTAAAAAAAAGTAATTACTCGTTTCATTGCTCAAAAAATGTGACTTTTGTTTAGCCGAGCGTCCAGTTAGTCTTGAGGTGATGCCCCTGAACTGGCTACTCAATATTTTCACAACCTTTTCATTTGTACGGAAAGATAGCAGTCACGCGGTGCGCTGCTTCCCCAAAACCATTTAGTCTTGCAAAGTTACTCATGTTGCCCTTCTTTTTTTCAACTTTGTAAATGAGAGTCTTGTGTACATCAAATTAGAGGATTTGAAAGCAAGTCGATCATAATGAGAGGATTTTTTTTTTCTAAATTCTCTAGTATTTGTTTGAAATGAATAAGTTTAATATTTATAGAATGCATTCACCATATAAGCTAATTACAATAAATCCATATTAAATCTTGCAAAGTAGGATGATATTTTTTGAAATGACTGTAAAACTGTTTTTATCAGATGATATACATTAACTTTTACTGAACACCATATTCATTGGTTTGTCCTCTACACGCATAGCGAGTTAACCTAAACCCTCTGTACGTGCAAAGCTGGCCAATACAGTTGATACTGATTCTGCTAAATCATCTGTTGTGGAAGTGATAGTTGCCCTGTTTCCCATTCTTGCACAAACATGGACGGTAATCTTATTAATGTGAAGTTCTTGAGATGTAATTATATTTTCCTGCCTTTTTTCCTATCAGCTGATGTTGTCAAGGACAAGAGTCACGTGATGTATGAAGGGAAACACATACACTTCTCAGAGGTGGACAATAAGCCTTTGTGTTCATATAGTCCAAAGCTGTGCAAACAGCGCAGACTAAATGGCTATGCGTTCTGTATCCGGCATGTTCTGGAGGATAAGACTGCTCCCTTCAAGCAATGTGAATATGTGGCCAAGTACAACAGCCAGCGATGTACCAACCCCATCCCTAAGTCTGAGGACCGCAGGTGTGTATGCTGGTGTGCATGTGTGGCAGATTGAACTTTGCTGAGCAGAATATTTAATAGATTTGATCAATATTCTGGGAATGTTTTCTTGTTTTCCAGATACTGCAATAGTCACCTGCAGGTTCTTGGCTTTATCCCCAAGAAGGAACGGAAGAAGAAGCATGATGCTTTGGAGGAAATGCGCCCTCGGGCTCACCTGGAGTCAGTGGCTCTCAACATAACTGTACCCTCTTTAGCTTTAAAAGCATCCAATGGTATAGAGGAGCTTCCGCCATCTCCCCCCTGTGCACGCGTGTTGTCACTCCCTGATAGGGAACTCCTGGACCCTTTTGCCTTTTATGAGGATGACACGGATGGGGAGGAGGTGGGTACTCCAAGGAAGAGCAGTGCCATCAAGAAGAAACTACAGAGTCGACTCGTGCTGAACCAGAAACTCTGCCATGACACAGACCTCTTCCAGCCACCTCCTGAGCACTTTACAACCTCGCCTGTTCCCCGTGTCAACCCCTCATCGCTGCTCAACACTCATCTCCCACGGCAACAGCCAAGTCTCCTCCAGCAGTCTCAGCACTCCGGCGTGATTCCCTTCACCTTCCCAGGACAGCCGCAGGGTTTATTATGCAATCCACCACCACCTCAGACGGTCAACTTCTTGCCTCCAGGGATACCCGCAAATGCAGTGGCCAGTCCAGGGCAACATTCTGGATCATCGCTCAGCAGAAAAACGCACCGCTGCTCAGCTTCCTGTCAGTTCAAAGGACGGTGGCAGTAACAATCAGCGGCATGTAGTCGTCATGCGTCCCACAACCTTCTCACCTTCTCCCAGCTGCCTGGCCAGGTTGCAACACCTGGTGCAGCTCTGTGCCAAGAGACATCGGGAGCATGCAGACCTCTTTCCCCATCTAGGTGGCTCATTTTAACCGATTTAATCTGAGTTTTTAAACATGCAGTTTTTAGGTTACTATAGGCTTACTGAGATAGATGATCCACTCTCTTCCAGGTTTGGATTGGTCAGAAGACAGTGTTGATGATGACACTGAAGAGGAGGAAGGAGAGAGTTTTGCACCATTTCAGATTTCATGGAGGCCACAGAATAGGTTTGTATATTGATACATAACCCCATAGTATAATGTGTAAAATTCTTGTCATGATGTCTCATCACGTTTCTCCGTGTAGGCTGGAAGAGGACTGTGGTTCCTCGCGGAGAACACGGCTACTGAGGCTTTGTTCATACCTCCAGGAGAAATACAAGCACATGTGCAGGCAGGAGAGGGCGAGTATCCGCCAGAAGAGATACCGTTATGCCTTTCGCAAAGCCTTGTTGCACGCTGCCAGCAGTAACCCCGACAGTGCAGGGCAGCTGATCCAGGAATTGAGTGGTGCCCCTCGCAGCTCCTCATGGTATTTTTACAACTATCTCATCAGCTTTGTTTGTAAAAACATATGAACACATTTAAATATTTGTTATTCCAAAATGGTTTTGGTTACATGTGTGTACAACGAGAAATTAGCTTCCTCTGTCACTGAAGCGTCGGGTCCCAGGAATGGCCTTTTCTTGATCGGAGATTCTGATGAAGATGAATACGACATAAATGTGAGGTCTTGTCATAGTAAGTGCCGTTATTTAAGTCCCGGATGCGTTTGTCTTCGCAGTGTTGCTCCAACAAGGCCGCAGAGCACAGACGCGGGGACCTGCACCGGCAGCACAAAGGGCCAGGCCTGCAGCAACAGAGCTCTGCCTTTCACTCGACACTGCTTCCAGCGTATCTTTTGCACAACAGGAGTCATCTTGGAGATGATCTCTTCGAGTTCACAACATTAGCTTATTTTGTTGATTAAATCAAAACATTTTAATTTTTTCCCCCAGGATTTGTAGCTCTGCTAAACAGTGTTGTGACTGTTTGCTGAACTATTCTGATCCCATGTTTTCTGCGCAGCATAGTGTTTTTTTTCCTTTATTGTCCTCTGTAGACATTCTGTTGAATCGCTCCCAGCAGCTTTTTGCAAGTTGCACAGCCAAATTTGCAGATGGTCAGCAGTGTTCCATCCCTGTGTTTGATATCACGCACCAGACACCCCTCTGTGAAGAGCATGCCAAAAAGATGGTGAGTTTAGTGTCAAATGGAAAGTTTTTGAGTATTCTGGGGAATTTTCTGTCAGCAGGGAGATGGAGGAGATGGTCGCACTCTCTTGTTAGTACACTGAATGTGGTGCATTAGCCTGCAGCCTGTTAGCATAAATATTTGGATGGGGGGAAAACATACTGGCTGTATCCAAAGGTAATTAGAGCATCTGTAAGTCACACAGATTGACAATACATCCCGTGGAGTCACTGATCCTGATTAAGTAGTCCTGCAAATCAGACAAAATGCTTTTATCAACAAACTTTTTTTTTTATTGTTTGAATCAGACCATATCTCCTGTTCCCAGTTGCACCTGCATGTTGTATGCATTGTTCCAATTTTTGCCTCGCCTGCTTGATTTAATTACATTCATTTTTGCACAGGATAATTTCCTACGTGGGGATGGAAACCGACGAGTGCAGCATCAGCACCAGCAACAACGAAAGCCACGTAAAAAGACCAAACCGCCGGCACTCACCAAAAAACACAAGAAGAAGAGGAGGAGAGGGCCACGGAGGCCTCAGAAACCCATCCCCCCAGCGTTGCCACAGGGGAACCTGGGAATGCCCTCGACGAGTCTAGCGATACCTTCACAGGCCAGCATCAGGTTTGCCTGCGTCTTATTTCTTTTGAGTTAAAAATTTAGCGGGTGGAGATCCGATGTCAGAACACCCTCATGCTCACATTTAAGCAGTTCCTTCTCTACAGTGGCGTGGTTTGTTTTTTTTCTCTAAGCCTTTGTTTTCTGCCATGCTTGTTGCAGGAGCCCCTCAACTCCAGACCTGAGTACAGAGGAGCTTCCTGATGACATCACCAGTGACATGACAGACATTCCAAATGATCTTGAGCTAAACCAGGAAGACTTCTCTGATGTGTTACCTAGACTACCTGATGATCTGCAGGACTTTGACTTATTTGAAGGTTGCTTTACAGCTCACCACTCTGCCTTTCATGCATACTTAACCGAAGTCTGTTTAATCTGCTGTTTTATATTGATAAATGTTGCAAATGTTTGCGCAGGTAAGAACGGGGAGCTGCTGCCAACCACGGAGGAGGCCGAGGAGTTGGTACGTGCACTGCAGGCTATGGGGTCCTACCCCGACTCGTTGGTGTGCTTGACATCCATGGGAGACCTGGCCCCCGCTGAAGGAGTGGACCACAGAGCCATGACCGTGTTTCCTGGAGCGGTCCAACCTGGGGGCATGGGGGACCTGCTCAACAGCCGCATCACGACGGAGAACTTCACCAGCCTCGAGCTGGAGGACAATCTACTGCAGTCCACCGGGGATCACTTCCCCCCGTCGCCACCATCTCAGCCCACCAACCAGCCCCCGGCATCGTGCTCTAACCTGACCTCATCTTCTTCTGCAATAGCCCCCTCCACCGCCTCCCTGCTCACTCAGACTTCCATAACAGAGCGAACGTTTTCTCGGACGCATGCATCCCACGTCCTGGCAAAGTCGGACGTACCCACGTCATCTCCCCAAGGCAGCCACTACAGCAGTGAGCACGTGCCATCCCCATACAGTGACCACATATCTTCTCCCCATGCCAGCTCATTCCAGACAGACACCCCTCTTCTGCTGGAAGTCCCCCTCAGCGGCGTACCAGGTCCCCCCCGGTCCACGTGGAACAATCTCCCTCTTCCCCTCGCCGACCCCACGCAGTTTGGCAATCTCATCAGATCAGAGACTCATCTCATATCCACGTCTCTGTCCACCCCCCCTACAACCACCAACTCGGTGACGCTGCAGCCCATGGCTGCTCTCTCAGCGATGCCCCAGAGCGCCATGACAGGTATAACAACTCCTCCGGTCCCCTCGTCCTCACTTCCATCCTCACACGATCTCTTGAGTTCCACTCAGCCCAAGCAACAGCTCCCTCAGTTCAGTGCGGCCTTTGGCCATCAACTGGCCTCCCACAGTGGCATCCCGAAAGATGTGCAGCCCAGCCATAGCTCCACAGCGCCCCCCGCTGGTTTCTCTGTAGTCAGTGCCACCGCTGCATGTGCCAACATTGTCACACCGCCGTTCACGCAGAGTAAATGAGAGCGGGCGGCGTGTAGTGGCCGGGCGACGGTCCGCGGTCTCACAGTCACTTACAGTTCAGCGGACTGGCTTCTGATTAACCACCCCCGTTCATTTGCTACACGTGTGCAATGTCGTATTAGTGCACTATTTGATAACGAATTTGCACAAGATCAGATTTTCATCAATTTTCCCGGTTGTTGTTTTTTTTTTTTCTTCTGTTGCCAGAGGATGTCTGAGATTTTAAATCATTGTGAGTCGACCTGATTGATGCCTTTGTGGGTTCGTCCGCAGGGAGTTGCAGTCAGATCTTGTGACGAAATAAATGGGGCGAACGTTGGCAGAAGGACCTTAGCAGAGATTATTCGCGCGACAGTGCTCAGAAGTCATAGAAGCCAGTCATCAGTTTTGTTTGCTTTGCCAGTTTCAGTCCTGTCTTAAAATAATCAACTCTACCCTGCCTTGCTCAGATGCCTACTGCATTCCCCCCCCCCCTTCTTCTTTAAATTTTCCCACTGGTTTAAGACACTGCATCTGCTGCCCTCTGAACGAAAGGAGCGCAAATTGTGACGTTTTTGTGACCCATAATGTTTTAAGCTATTCCTGTTATTATGATATAGAAACTTACTTCACAGATTTCACTGTCAGACAAACTTACCAAAATGCTTTTAAACAGATGTTTTTATATTGTGTATATTGTATGTAAGTGCTCATTTTATTCTTTTGCTCAGACGTCAAAATTTCTGACCTCACCATTGGTTGCGGCACTCTGAGTGGCCTAGTAGACACTTGAAGGTAAATCTAGTTTCTTGAAGCAATAAACGCATTATCATAACTAGCATTGTGAGGTATTTTATTGGTGTCATCACATGTAGCTACACTCGCTGAAACCAGCTGGATCATATTTTGGCTTCTGACTTATAAACTCCAGATTTATACCACAGTTTCACTCAGGCCAGCTTCCTCTCTCACAAGAGGACTTTCGAGGCTAATAAATGAGCTTCAGTGTTACGGTGAGGGTGGTGGTGGCACAACGCAGGGACATTTAAGTGTCTACTTTCAAAGGTGCTCTCTGGTCCACGTGCGCGGTGGTCTTCGGTGGCTCGCACGTCTCAGAAACGAACGTTCAGATGCAGACTACGCAGAGAAGGCTTTGGCAGTTGATTTGAAGTATATATTTTACTCATGAGTTAGGTGTACCATGATGATATAAATTGGTGTATTTTGCACGTCTGAAGTAAAGCACTGTCTATTTTACTCAAAGTGACATTAAGCTACACGATGCAAACCCGGGGTCCGGTCATAGTTTTAGGAAGCGAGAGCCCACGCCTCCGTCTGTTAACTCGCACAGCAGTACAACCCCGGCTTTTGATAGACATATTAGACAGATTATCAGACATTGTTGAATATTAGGTATATAGAGTAGAAGTCTCTATCTTGGGGTTTGTTGGTGAATTACTGAGTAGTAATGGATTCAAAGTGTTATTTGCAATGTATTCAGTGGAACCCGTGTCTTGTTGAATCAATCTCAATTTTAATGGCTATCAAAATGCTCGCTCTTCGTTGGAGGGAACAATGTTTGTTTGTTTGTGTGCCGTCTTTTGTCTTTGATGATATTCTGATTGAAAGATATTTTTGATAGCTATTAAACTCCCAGGATGAAGTCTTGAGATCGCATGGCACAGAAACGGTGTGAGAGGGTTTTGAAATCAATTTTTTTTTCGATAATGGTTACTGGTTTGATTCTTGCCGGTATGAAAGCATTGGATTATATGTATCGTCTTGTAGAAAAACATGGATCAACATACTATTTCTACGTAGATTTGCACAGGAGTGGATGAGGTCGGTGGTGTATCACATGTCCCGTGTCGGATTTGCCTTTTTTTCTGTATTTTTTTTTTTTTTTTCCCCCATGTCCCCCCCCGCCCCTTCATGCTTGGACACTCAGTACATGAACAGCTGCCATCGTTACCAGCTCTGAGCCTGCACCAGACCCCCCCCCCCCCATTTCCAGCTGTGAGGAGGCCCAGTTCTGTCTCTCCCTTCCAAAGAGAAAACACAGTCTGAAGTGCAAACATGTAGCTCTGCCAGAGACGACTGGGCTTCTCAGTGAGCGCAGCATCACTAATAGAGTAAATTAAAGAAAGAAAAAAAAAAGAAAATAATGAGGTTGTCTGAAATAAGTCAGTACTGCTGTAACCACACTGCACGACTTTGGTCGCTGCACCAGTTTGCTCTCCTGGCCACCACATAGAACAAAAAAAAAAAACCTTACAGGGCTCGTAGGCACATGTAACCGCTTGAATTCAGAGATGGCATACAAATTCCTATACTCATTGAATGTACTGTATTACTGTTTTTAAGGATAGGATGAGCTAATCTAGTCACCTTTTGTTATCTGGTCCTCGTTTTGATTTGTCTAAGGTATTTTTTGTATACAAAAGTTTACATTTTTATGTATATTTTTCTTGTGTACAAATTATGTAATATGTGTACAAACACTGTATGTAATATCTGTATATAGTGTGAGAAATTTGATCTTTTTGTTTTTGGATGTATAAATAAAACTTGCTGTGAGGTATTTGCCGAAAGATTTTGCTGATGTGACATAAAGATGACGAAGGCGATGATTTTCCACGCACGTTATTCCTGATTATTGTACGTTCTGAGCTGAACTGGAGCCACAAAGCTCCTGTTAAACTTCAACAACACCCTTGTGGTCACATGATGTAATCTTCAGGAGATGGCGTTTATGTAGAGGTCATGGCGTTATGGTTTTTAATCCAGTATGAAACAGTGTGATGTGACCAGAAGCATCAAACTGGAACTTTCGTTTCCAAGCTTCACATAGACGTCACAAATTCAAATTATAGGTTGGAATAAAAGTGATATTTAAATGTCAGCAACACACACAGGTTTTGACTTTAACTATGTTGATTATTATATCCTAGGTGTCAAACTGATCCATGAAAGGGCCGTGTGGCTGCAGGTTTTTGTTCCTACCATGCAGCAGCACAGCTGACTTGTTTTAGTCAATCAACTAGTTGTCTTCACTGGACACGGTTACATGTTTTTTTAATTCGGAATTAATTATTCCTAATTAAATAATTCAGAATTAAGCTATTTTCCTTCAAGTTTACATGGAAATAATAATTCTGAATTGAGGTTTACATGAAAAACACATTTGATCGGCTTTATCCAATTCCGCTTAAGGTCTGGGGGTTGGGATGGGTTCTGATTGGATGGGGGGGGGCGGATGTCTTTATGTATTTACGTCTACCATGTCAACCATGTCAACCATCCACTTACTTCGAATTAAGTTTAATTTGGAATGGACATTTTCATTCGGAATTAGGTGTTTACATGGTAATTTTTAATCATTTTAAATCAGATTTAATTTTAATTCTGAATTAAAGAGAAATTAAACTTCCCATGTAAACGCACTGTCAGGTCTGAACCAGTTCAGTTGATTGAATGAAACAAGTCAACTGTGTTTCTTCATGGTCCTGCAGCCACACGGCCCTTTTACGGATCAGTTTGACACCCTCTGGTGTATATAATGCTTTAGTATTCGTTCAGTATATTCCACTAACGCCTAATATACAGATGTGCAAAAATTTAGTATCCTCTCTTTTAAGCCTGTTTTGTGTGTAAAAACAGCAATCCTGTTTCAGTAACAAACACTTCAGGTGAATGACGTCTGTTTTTTTTTTTTCACCATCTCATGATATATTTATTAACTAATTGAAGCCAGTAAGAAAAAAAACCCATCACATGGTCAGTATAAGTACATTCCATGTAGCTCATAGATCCTCCTCCAGGAGCAATAACGTGAAGCGGTCACGGCTGTTTCAGTCTCTCACAGCAGCGGAGGAATTTTGGCCCAATCTTCTTTACAACATTGCTTTCGTTCATTGAGATCTTTTGGGCCCTTCAGCCAGGGTGACGTCTGGACTTTGACCAGGTCTTTGCAAAACCTCAACTGCTCAGCCGTTCTGATGTAGTTTCACTGCAGTTCTCGGGATCAATATCCTGTTGCGTGACCCCGTTTCCACCAAGCTTTAGGTGTTGATCAGATGGTCCCACATCTGCTTCTGGAAGGCTCTGGTATCCAGACATCTTGTGCTTCTATGTTCTTTTAGACAGAAGAGGCTTTCTTCTGGAAATCCCAAAACAAGCCATTCTTGTTCTAATTGTGCAGTCGTGGATTTTAGTTTCCTCAGAGATGCCTGAAGGCTCGGAGGTGGAGCTCTTGGATTTTTATTTCTCTGAGCATTACATGGACTCATCTGTAAGGCAACTATACAAGGGACCATTTCGGGAACACCATCAGGAAAGAGTCGTGGGGATATTCTTCATTTAAGTCAGCCGTCCTACAACATACAATATGAGCAGTTTGATGAGAACCATCACACTGGTCTAGTGCGACCAAAGACAAACCTGGTATCATTCTCCGACAGTGTCAGAAATCCTATAACTCAGATGTCACAATGAAATATTAACTAATGCACCCTAACCTCTGTTACAAAGAAAAATAAGAATTCCAAACTGGTGTCTTCTCCCCAACTATGACTGGAACCACATTCTTTTCTTTTAAACCAGTGGTTCTCAAACCTTTAATGCTGCGTACCACCTGAGAAACTATTGAGCTCTCCGAATGCAAATGCAAATTATTCAGTGAGAGATCTTATACAGAAATTGTGCAGTGTAGAGTTTGCTGGGTAATCCACATCTGGGAAGACTGGCAACGGTTTTCAATCCTCTCTACTGGCAAGCAATGTCACTTTAGAACAGTGACTCCCAAAGTGTGGGCCGCGCCCCCTAGTGGGCCGTGAGAGGTCATTAAAAATAAAATGCTTTTAATTACTGTAAAATATTTATGACATGATTTAAAAAAAATATTTAGAAGTAATAAAACAAACCGGCCGAGTTTTATTCTACTGTCATCTTAATATGACAAATGTCACCTTATTTGTTGGCCCGGCCTTAATACCGGAACGTAACGTCTCGTCCTGTATGTTGATCACAGCTGTGATTTAAGGTTCGGGTGGGCTGCAGATATTTTTCACATTTCAAATTGGGCCGTGGTATTCTGAAGTCTGGGAACGGCTGCTCTCGAATGCTGAGCTCCAAATTGTTAGGAAATTCTCATATAACCCTAAGACCAATATTTGTATCTTTCCCTCTTGGCATTGTGTTAACACACACCTGAATGCTCCAGACCAGCAAACTGCCAAACAGTCTACTTTTAACAGATATCTGCACACCTGCTGATGTTCAATTCATCAAGAGCTGATGATTAGCAGCAGCTCCTAAATTCTGTGGAAGCAGTCAGGCTCTTCTCCACACGATTTGTTCTTTTAGTGTCATTTTTGTTAAATAAATAAGACACAGTGGGGGGAAAAAGTTAAATAGTTTGTCTGAGATTATTTTTGCCCAACTCTAAAGATCCACTATGATTCGGATGATTTTTTAAAAAAATGATGAGGATGCTAAACTGACATGGCAGCCGTGTCAATCACTGAACATACATGAACATATGCAACATATTAACGGAACAAAGGAGGCTGATATCCTGTACAAAACAAGAACAGAAAAGCATTTAACTTTCAACATTTGATCACCTTGACCTCTATAGTTCTAACTCAAAGAGCTGATGTAACAGACTAAACATACCAGCCTTGACAAAAAAAAAAAAAAGGTTTGTACTGTGAATCATTGACTTCAGTAACTGCAGAATGAAGATTCTTTAACAGAAGCATTTGGACACAAACCACATGTGGAGAACTGCAGCCTAAAATAATTTATTAAGCATAGCCAATAACTTAACAAGGATGTGTTTGATAATTTCACAATATTAAATTCAAGAAATCGTTTATTCAGAAAGACAGAAATGCACAAGACTGGTTTGTCCATTATTTTTTCTTACAACTCTAAAATGAAACAATTTCATTTTAAGAACCTTGATCAACCTGAAGCATTCAATTTGTGAAAACTGTACATTTTAGGAGATGAAATTGACACACCTCTCAACTTTTAACAACAAATAATGCATTTTGAAAAATCTATAGGACATCTTTATTATTTTTGCTCAACTTAGAATAAATTAAAATTCAAATACAGCAGCCAGCGAGAGGGGTGATAGAGGCACTGCCGTGTGTATCACAGAGAATTTAAAAAGCTGTAAACAGGCAAGCAAATTTCAAAACTGCACAACTTTGCCCTGATAATCTGTTTTTCCTCTTTCCTCAGTCATTGGACAGCTTCCAGTCAATCCGAAAGCGCCATCGTGAATGAGCCGACGTGTGTCCTGGACTAAAAAAACTGCCAGCAAAGTCACACAAAATGAAATGTACATCTTAACTGATTGCTGACCCAGTGTTTCACAGAACCCAAACTCTCTCTGTTAGGTCATACTGGTCTTTCTGGTCGTAGAAAAAAAAAAAAACTGCTTTATTGCTGCACACAATAAAGCGGCTGCACCAAAAACTGGTGGAGCAGAAACTACTGGAGACTTAAGTACCACTTCTTTTGAAACCCAGAGAAAACCTCGAAAAAGTGCAATACATAAAAGGATAAATATTAAGACCACGTAAAAGGTGCAAATTGTATTGCATTGCACTCGGTTTGGGGTGGAGCGCTTACATGGCACATTTCACACGTGGGAAGTTCAGCTTAAAGAGGCGAGTCTTTTTCTCTACAGAAGAGCTTTAAAAGAAAAAAAAACAAATCTGTGTCTGGTTTTTGATGATCAAGTTTTGCTCGTTCTACTGTGTACAGCAGCACGCCAAGTTCTTTCTGGATGATAAAAATGAACCAAGAATAGTTTGGCGGTTTGGGAAATACTCGACGTGTCCGTTGTGTTACCTGTAAAAGAGATATGAAGCCAGAGCCGGTGAGCCCAACTTACCACAAACCTCACAAACAAGTAAATGGGGAGGGTCGCTCGGTCCAACGTTTAAAAGTAAAATGAAATAATTAACTAAATCTGGGAGTCATATTTGAGTCAGCTGATCTGGACTGGTTACAGACTGGTTAGAGTTTTTCCAATACTGGTCAATTCCAGTTACTGGTCTAAAACTTAATGTTCCCAGCCACGATGTTGTTTCATTTCATTTAGCTCCAATCAAATATAAAACCTTCAATAAGAGGGATTTAGAGATGATGGGAGGATTGTGCTCCGGCTGGACAGAACTGAGCTCTTCATCCCGTTTCCAGCTGGTTTTACGAACTGTTGACTGAACGGAAGCTGAATGAAAGTCTGAGCGGTCGCTTTATCAAACATCTGCACTGTAAGGCCACCAGCTTTCAAGATCCTGCTCTAAAACCTGTTTCTACAATGTTCCGTTTGAATAAAACTTACCAAAATGTGCTCAAACTACAGGTTGTCATGATTATCATGACAGTGTTTATGAGTTTTTATTTATTCACTATCAGAGGGGATTTGGCCCTTAACTACATAAGTAGGTGTGGGGTTTGTTTTTGGTCCTTTAATTATATAAAAGTATGGGGGGGTCCTAGAAACACTTGTGCTTATTTGTTGCCCAGCACAGAACTGAGCATGACATCAATGTTAAAACACGTCTTCATTACAACATGTGCCTAAAAAAGAAAAACAAGCATAAAAGAAACGGTCCCGACATGACAGGCATTATAAAAGTTGACTTTAAGGCAAAAAGGGTTTTTAAGATTGTATTAGCCTGCACAGGTGTATTTGATAAAGTAGGAACTACGTTCTTCTCTTTCCCTTAAATGTAAAAAAAAGTGTACTTCACATACTTTGAACTAACTGTTCCTTTTTGTTGTTTTGTGTACTTTGTAATGAGGATTGCCTCTAGGCTGGGAAAAAAAAAAAAAGAAGAGACATCTGATTCTCAAGATCCAGGAAAACAATGACATAATCACAAAGAGTATTTCCGCTCACGGGCACCTTATTCATGCCAGAAACAAAGGAAATTATTTTGATCTTTTATCATAAGTTGTTTTAAGAATCATTGCATATGCATTTTAATGCCATAAGTACAAAAAAAAAAAATCACAACATAAACATCTAAGATTTTTAAAGCAGATACTACTGATCCCATCAATCAAAAATACTATAAGGCTGATTAAACTCTGTTCAGAACTAAACATTCTTTCCATCCAGAAGAAGTATGCTACAACACATACGACTGGGGCCGAGCAGGAGGCTTTATACCATTAATACTATAATGCACATTCCTTTTACACTACAGTCAGGAGGAGCGGCAGTGCAGCTCTCGGCTTCGTGATTAAATACATCTGACAGCAGTGTCATCCAATGTGTGAGAAGTCTACGCACGCCATCTATCGTGCGACAAAACTGAAAGTCCAAACAGAAAGATTCAGTCAGGGAAACGACGCACTGCATGTCCAGCCACCATAGTACGGTGCATTCCTGCAAAAGCCTTACGCTACGTTTTTATGGCTACTTTGTTTATAGTCAAAGGCATTTACACCTGAAGTGCAATTAAAGCTGTAGGTACACTGAGGAGATGGTAACACTGCAGCTCTCAGGAAGACTAACAATGTCTGCTGATTTATAAATTAGATGATGGCACTGCCCTCAGAGGGAATGAATGGAACAAAAAAAACCTCGGTTTACCCGATCAATCACAAACTCAGAAAAACAACACAAAAGAGTACGAACAAGAGTCCTGCAAACCTACTCGATCACATCCCAGTGGACCGAAGGCTGAAAACCAAGCATCCAGTCTTTAAACTGGTGAGGCTTCAATGAACCAGCAGTTTCTTTTACATTCTCCAAAACTATTATAAAAAAAAACACCCACAGCAAGGAGCGTAAATCCAAAAAGAAAATTAATATATAGTAAATCAATATTGGAAATGATAAGAGGGCAGCGATTTTCAGTCACTGGATGAGACTCAAAAAGTTTACAACAGGAGAAAGAACGATCAAAGACTCATATACAAATGAACACGGACAAAAGCAAGGCAATCTCATTGGTGGCCCGTTTAGTCATAAACATTTATCTAATAACCTTTATCTACAGTTTGCATTAGGCCATTTTGTACACAGTGGTTCCAATCGCTCCAATATGTTCAGATGAATTTGTAGAAATTAGCTTATTTACAAGACTGTACAACCACCCTGTGAGAGCTCCTTCCATCTCCCAGAGATCTCCATCCATGTAAAGGATACCTGAGTTTTCAAGGCAACGTCTCAACCCACTCGTCACTCAAAAATACCCACTTTTCAAGGCAGTTTTCACTGGAATTTCTTGCGCAGCCACACACACACACGCACACAAGTAATTAAGAAAGGTTTTTTTTTTCTCCCAAAGAATGCCAAGTGTAAACCTTTGTGAAAAAGACAGATTCACAAAAAGAAAAAACTCCTTGAAAGATATCACACTCCACTCTAAAAGAAAAATGAAACAGCTAAGAAGGGGGGGTACAGAGAAAGGACATCATACGGCAGGCGGCAGCTGAATGAATGGCCCCTGACTATGCTGAACAGGATCCTCTGGTGCTGCGCTCGCATTTAAACTGACAGGAAGTAGGCCAGGACTTGCTTCAGGCAAATGAGTGGAGGAGACTTTCCTGGGAGACTTCATCTTGGCTGTGGAGGTCAGAGGAAAAGTTCTGACTGCTGCCACCAGGGTGGAAAAGGAGAACAGAGTTGGACGTAGGACCTCTCACTGACCGGCTGCCTGCAGCACAGAAAACCTAGAAAAAGCCAAAGAAAAATGTTCAAACTTAGTTTTTTTAGTTCGAGACAAGTCAAGACATTAAATCAAAACAGCTACAAGTGACTGTAAAGCTCATAACATTCATTTCAGAAATTGTTGACTAATTATAAGTGGAAAGAGACTTTTTCCTTTGAGGACATGAAGTTGGTTTAGTTTGGCTGTTAAGCAGAATTACTTAAAAAGTTGAGGATTTACCAAAGCTGGATCGTGGCCCGAGTTAGAAGTGACAAAGTTCTGATCTGGACTTTTTCCCCCCAGTTCAGGTGTGTATTCTTGGACTGCTCTTGTAGCTGGATGCCAACATTACTAATCATAATCTTGCCATATTATAAAAAACTTTTTGATTTCCTTGCCATCATGCAGTTTGGTTATAATTTTTTTCACAATGAATGGTCCGTGGGATTGATCAAGTTAAAATAGAACTTTCTGACTGAAACAAGCAAAGGTTTATGTGGAGAATGTCATGACAGAAATCTCTCTTCAGCTGTAAAGCACGGGGGCGGATCAATCATGGTTCAGACTGGTGGTGCAGCAAGTAGCGCGAGGGACATTTCACTGGTAATGGGATTTAAACCAAATGGCCCCAATGCTTAAAAATAAACAAAACAACACAATGTTGAAAGACACTTCATCATTCACAATGCACAACCTTTCAAAAGAAAAGATCAAGATACTGTCATGGCCCTGATGGGTAACTGACCCAAACATGAATAAAAAACTGTAGAAAAGCCTCCAAAGCAGGAAGGATGTAAAAAAAAAAGGTCAAGAGTTACAATTACAACAAAGCCCTTCCTTCCTTCCTGGGAAAGGAGGAAGAAAGGAATCAATAAATCAACCTGAACAAGAACAGCCCCCCCCAAAAAAAAATCTATCTAACATTGTGCCTTTCAAAAATCTAGGCTTTTTTTTTTAAAGTCACTCATCTATTCAACATAAAAAAAATATTAAGCAGTTTTGGGATGCCAAAACACGTCTATCACTGTACGGCCATGAGCTGAAGGCATCATGCTAGCATCAAGTATGAAGTAAAGGTATTCATGAGCCCTTTTCACGATGTCCGTTCAATGACCCCTGACACATCGCCCTCCTGTTTGGAAGGTGTGGCTGATGCGCCTTCACACTGACAGCAGAGATACGCAGAGATACTCAGAAACATCAGTGGGTGTGTAAAGGACACTCATCAATGACAATGTTGTTCTTCAGCTGATTTGGCCCTGATAACGCTCCAAGTCCCAATAAATGCTCTGAATGAGTAAAGGGGGACTCTGACGTCTTTTTAAAACGTCTTCAATAACACATTTAAAAAGTATTATTGCAAAGAAGGAGGAAAATAGAGATAAACTAATGACATGAACAAATCTTACCTTTGAAGTCTCTGCACCAGTTCAGCCTACCAGAGAGTCACAGATCCCCGGGTGTGTGTCTTCTGCCTTGGAAATGGCTTTCCTCAGCTCCTCTGCAGCCTCTGGCTTGCCATTACTTGTCTCGTTTTTTTCTTTCAACTGCAATGACAGGATTCTTCTGACATTAATCTGAGCACCAGTTGAATTCAAAGTCCCAAGTTAACAATGCGCTGCTTTAAGTCACGCTTTTATAGATGGTCATTTAAATTTAGAGGAACATAATGATACTTTTACCTCAGAGAACAATGGAGTGAATATTGTCGATAAGCTTTGTGACAAAGGCCTCTTTGGACTCTCCGGCAACTGAGAGGGAAAAAAGGAAACAACTGTAAACCTGATAAAGCTAGTCTGGGGGGACCTTGAACATATTCAAGTTAATGTTGGAGCAAGTCTCAAACTTGTCGTCCATTATGATATAAAGTCTCACCTCTTTCGTTTGTAACTCATCAGGTTGTGCTGCCCCATTCTGAAGCTTGTACTGGTAATCTGGATCCCTGATGGTGTTGAATATCCAGTCATCATCGTTGCTCTTTCCTCCAGATGCCTGACCATCTCGCTCACTACAGTCAAACAGGAACCAATATCAGTTTAGCTAAACTTGACCTCATTAACCTCAGTCACTGAACCGGAATATGATGAAGAGACAACCTACTCATCAGATTCATCAGAGCTTGATTCATCCCGTGACTGCTCCGATTTCCATCTCTTGTACCTGTCAATCAGTTCCGCCAGATAGGTTGTCTTTTTGGCATGCCTTACGATATATCTATGTTTTAGCAACTCTTTGGCAGTTGGCCTCTATAGAAAACACAAATGTAACAGTGAATATCAAAAGAATAGCTCTCTTTCTGTGTATTACACGGCAGAAACTCCTCATTGTGCCTGAACAGGATGATTTAAACTTACAAAACTAGGCTCCTTGTTTAAACAGGCCTCAACAAATTCTTTAAGTGGTTTAGTGTAGGTTCCTTCCAGTGTTGGTGGATTGTTCTTTGGGATGAGGAATAAGGCTTTCATCGGATGAAGTTCAGAGTGGGGTGGCTCTCCTTTAGCCAGTTCTATAGCTGTTATTCCTAATGACCAGATGTCTGCCTACAAAAACATTTGGGGAAAAGAAAAACATCCTGTTACTCAAATGGCACAACCTCATAACCTTAACTATAAAAGCACTGGCAAAAAAAGCCGTGTCTGATGACATTACCGCTGGCAGAGCCATGCGACATGGGTTTTATTTGAGGAAGAACTGTGAATAGAAGACCGTGTCATAGCAGCTGTGCAGACAAGCCACACTGACTCATACTGTGGTTGTTTCAAAAATATGCACTGGGCCTTTTCTTGTCTAGAAAAGCCAACACAGACAGCACTTAAATGCTCCTGACAAATGAAAGAACAAAAGGTAAGTGAAGATGTCCTGATAAGCGTTTAACTTTCACTTTGCCTGTTCTTTTAAAGTATGTGTGACATGAAATAACCCCAGTAAAGGGTCTTATGGTGAACAGAAAAGGCTGCTGTTCTTCTAGAAGCTGGTGCTGTTACAACTGCAGTTGCATTTCAAGACTTAAACATGGATTGTAATAACATGACATGATGTAATAATGCTGACTGACCTTTGAATCGTAAGCAGACTGCTTTATGACTTCAGGTGCCATCCAGAAAGGTGTTCCAACAAAAGTGTTCCTTTTTATCTGTGTGTCCTGTCAACTGGCCTGCCACACCGAAGTCTGCAAGTTTTACGTCGCCTTGTTCTGACAGCAGCACATTGGCAGCTAAAAACAGAAATAAAGCAATGCACTGAGATTCATAATATACCTCGACTGCAGACGTTGGAACTTAGAAAGGTAAAAACCAGGCTGCGTCTCAACCACCTGAGCCAAACCACTTCACAAACGAGTTTATATGTTTTTTTTTTAGGGCTGGGCAACGATTAAAATTTTTAATCGCGATTAATCTCATGATTTCCCTGATTAATCACGATTAATCACACTGTATACGCAAAATCAAATAATGAATTCAAAAGTAGTGTATAGGTCACTTTTATTTAAATGTTCTGCTGCCATATGAACTAAAGTGCCATAACATTTGTTGTTCAAACACTTTTAATATCAGCACTTGCCAGTAACACATACTTTGTGTAAATCTCATCTTAAAAAATGTAAAATAAAATAAAGCTTATTGCCACTGCTAGGGCATTAGTGTCATCCTGTTTTTTTTATGAAAAATAAAAAAAGTCTAACAACAAAATCCTAACAATCTAGAGGCCACAATCATAACATTAAAACATTAATTTCTGAGGTAACAGCATAGACTTAACGGGGAGTTCATCTTGCCAGTGGTTACAAATAACCTTGTTTCTGTTGAATCCTCCCCTGGGAGAACTTTAAAATGAAAATGTCCATGTTAAAGTTCTGTAACTTTATCAATCCGTAATTATCTGTGTATCATTTGTTTTTTCCATTTTCGATTGTCAATCAAAAATTAAAAAAAAATTTTTTTCAGTTTTTTAATCTAACACCAAAAAACAAAAAAATGCCTGTTTTTTTATATTTCAATTTAAGCAAACAGGCCATGGGACTGAATTTGTTTTTAATATTTTATTGTCTGGTTTACGTGACCCAGAAATGGCTTTGTTTTATAATATGCGAACGTTTTGAACAAAGGGGTTTGAAAGTTTTTTTTTTTTTTTTTTTTTTTTTAAATCAGACAGAATTGTTAATATTGCTACCTGAGTTGCTACCCGAACTGTAAAGTACACTGATTTTTACCGCTCTCCATGTCTGTTTTAGTTTTTCCTGCAAATTCTCTTCCGGTTCCACAGCAGCCAGTAACAGACTTTTCAAAACAAAAGCACGTGAGCAATATGCGTTAATGCGCGATAAAGTAAATATCGACATTAATAAATTAATGCGTTAACACGATAATAACGCGTTAACTTGCCCAGCCCTAGTTTTTTGTTTTTTTTTGGAGTGGGATTATTTGTTTGACAGACACCAGGGGAAAGAAAACCAAAATAGACCATGGACGTTGTGGAATGCAGTTGCACTTTAAAGCTTCACTAGCGCATTACACTAACAAGATAACAGAAACCCTGTTGTCCTAGAAGAAACTATCTATTGACCAAAAAAAAAAAAAAAGTCCGTCGGGGATTTTGTGAACCAGATTCACCTTTGATATCTCTGTGTATTTTCTTTTCAGTGTGGAGATACTCGAGCCCTTTCAAAATTTCCCTCAGGATTGTGGCGATCTGAGTTTCATCCAGGGCACCGGGTTCCAGCTGAGGAGATGGAGAAACTGGTGTCACTAGCAACATTACGAAGCTGTCACGATGGAATTCAGTCTTCTGAAAGATTCATTTGTGATTCGTTTCAGTTTTACAGCTTACCAAATCAAGAGCTGATCCTCCGCCCAAATATTCCATAATAATCCATAATTTTGTACCCTGAAAAAGAAATCAGCACCTCAGTCAGGCGGCATTTAAAGACGAAGCAATTTACTGAAGTTTTAGAGGTCAGGTGTGCTGCCTCCAAGTTTCTAGAAATCATGTATTCTGAACCTCATCTAAATTAACTGAGTGAAAATACTTTCAGTTCCAAAGCTTGCACCATGGATGGACATTACTGGAACTGTCTTCCACAAAGAGGGTCTATGATTTCTCCAAAAGGTTGTTAGACTTCTTGCTGTCATCAAAAAGGTGAAAAAAGCTTTTGAATCTAATGACAAGTTGGCAACAGTGTTACCAAACAATTATCCCTCCTATTTTCTTTCAGCATGTTTATGGGGATAGAGAAGGCACACGGTGTGCAGGAAACTATCCATCCATCATCTATACCTCCTTCTTCCTATTAAGGGTGACGGGGGTCTGTCGGGGTACACCCTGGACAGGTGGCCGGCCCACTGCAGGGCCCCATATAGACAATAAAAACCAATACACGCTGTGTAAAGGAAACTTGATGTAAAATAGAAATATATTTTTTGAGGTTGTGAAAGGATTCTGAATGTGAGAAAACTAGAATTGTGATTATGTTCCCATTCTGGGATAAATAAAGTATTTTTCATTTCATTTTCATGTTGTCAATTCGCTTTTTCCTCCCACAGCAATAAAAAGACATTTCTGTGCATCTAAACAGCTTCTAACTGAGTGTTTATGATTAGGGATCGACCGATTATCGGCCGGACCGATTATCGGCGCCGATATTTGGCATTTTTACGTATATCGGCATCGGCCTTTTTTTAATCCAACGGGCCGATTTAAAACTAAATTATTTTGGCTCGGATGCCGCTGCGCTTCTCTGTCCCGCTCACAGCGCCGCCGCCATCTTGAATTGCGCAATCCAAGCACATAGACACAAAGCCAATCAGAAGCTGAAACTGTTTGCAAGGTCCTCACGGCGGAGAGATAAATTTTCTCGTGTGGAGAAGCTCCAGTGTAGACGAATGTGTCAAAGGTACGTTGGAAACTCCTGAAATTGTAATAAACATCCCAGTCCTCTGCATGTCACAACTACTAGTAATGTTACTATGAGCAGAAATACGTAAAATGTAATAAACATCAGCGGCAGCTCTGCTGGCTCGTAGTAGCTCCCGACGTGTCTGAATGATTTGAGACAAAGCTGCTGAAAAAAAACGACATGAGAACAGTCCGTTATAGTCGAAGCGTATGTGTGTGAGAAAAAAACTCAAACTTAATTCAGTCTAGTTTTATTGCATGAAAGCGTGACGAGGATAGAGAATAGTGTGTTACCACGGGAGTAACTGCAGAGCAGCAAAGCACCGTCCGTCTGACAGAAAAGAGTCGGACAATAATAACTGCTGAACTACCGAGTTATTTAACTTTATCTCTTTGTGTTGATTGAGAGATCCCAAAAATGTTAGGTGAAGTTGTCTTTGATAGTTTATTTTAGAGGCGGACCGCGAACTTTATAGCACCCCGTCGAAGCGCTGCAGCCATCTCAGACTAGTGACGGGTCGGTCGCGAACGAGAGCCGGAAAAGAGCCGGCTCTTTTTAGTGAGCCGAGCCAAAAGAGCCGGCTCTCCACAAAGAGCCGGAATGCCCATCACTATCTCAGACCGCCAGATATGATGTAATTGTTTTCGCACAACAATCAGTTCTTGAAGTGGAATTTTTTTAGTTACACTTATTCATATTTTGTTTGCATGTCTCTGCCTATGTGTGCGTGTGTGAGGCGGGGGTGGGGGGACTGAAGTAATCGCGTATATTTAATATATAAAATAATATAAAAGTAATGTAATGGCAGACCTGTAAATTTTGTTTGGAGTTATGCAGTTATTGGAGCTATTTATTTTTTGGTGTGTTTTTTATTTAATTGTTTTTTTTAAATAAACAAAGTTAAGAGTTGGAGTTTGTATTATTCAAAATTTTTATGCCAATATGTTCACTTTTACCGCAAATGAATATCGGCTCAAAATATCGGCTATCGGCCTTCCTGACTACTAATAATCGGTATCGGTATCGGCTCTGAAAAAACCATATCGGTCGATCACTATTTATGATACCCACAAATACAACCTGCATCACAATACAGCCATTTCCTTTTAATGCACACTAAGAGGTTAATGTTTGCAATCACTGGCAATCATTCCCTATTCCTCCCTTTCTTGACAGACAACAGCAAATCACGGGAATAAAACGCAATTTGAAACTCTTTCCACAGCAGTTCCGTTCTAAAGCACAACCCAGCGGGAAGGTGCCGCATCATCTAATTTCTGCTAGTGGAGCCTAAATGAGTGTGCAGCACAAACGTCTGAACTGAGAACAGAGGAAAGGGAGGATGTGGCAAATTGCAAGTGATAACCACATTTTCATATCCATCACATCAATGCAATGTTATTGGCTGGCACTCAAACACCTTTTAGCCACTACAGTCCTGGAGCCTGTTCCAGCTGTCATTGGGCAAGAGGTGGTTATACTCTGGACACGTCCACACGCAGATCATTTTTGCAAATGTTAAATTGAACTTTTAAATGTAAAATGCGTAAATAACATTGACCATTAATAGCTACTTTTCCACCGGAATTGCATGTAGCGGAGCCTAATCTTCTAATAAAAATAAAGTTGTCCAGGTTTTAGTGATAATTACAGGTCAGGGATTTGCACCGGAGTAATTCAGATTGGCTTCTTAACAGCAGCATGATGTGCTTGTAATATCACTGCTGTTATTAGTTAATTAATGTCAACTGGTGCAGAGTTTCTAAAGATGACGAGCCCCAAGACATCATACATACAAGAGGATGTTGTACTGATATAATGTTATCAGTGTTAGGGTCTATTTTATTTACAACCTGCAGAACACGACTTCATCTGCTGTTTCATGGCCGATCTAAATGGTGATTTAGCTGTTTTTTGGGTTTTTTTTTTTTTTTTGCATTTAATGTGTTTTACAGTGATTGTTGATTGCAACTATACTGACTGATACTGTCATTTTTACCTTTTTTTTTTTTTTTTTTTTAATTTAGTCCACCTGACTTAGTCTAACCTGCAGACAGAAACACCCAGAATTACCCGTAATGACAATGCAGCTCTTTTCTTATTGTTTTTATCTGTCTGATCCCTATTTTGATCACCATGGCAGTTCATACCCTCAGTAGTACCGAAACCTGACTTTTTTGATTTTATTTACATGTGAAGTTACTGCTTTACATATTTTGTTAAAAATATTGCTTTTAGAGTGAAATTGACACATTTTGGCATTCCTGAAAACATTAGTAGTTCCCAACCTCTCGTAACTGCGAACAAAATCTACTCCTGCCTCCGACCGCGTGTAACACTTCTGTAAATGAGGGGTGCACATAAATATTACTGTCATGCTCACATTTTACAGTCTTAATGTCTTATAAGGTACTGTTATTTTCACAATATACAGATACCTTTAAAACATGTTTATCTTAATTGATGAGCATTTTTGCATGTTTAAGCTTCAGACTGCGTTTAAATGGACTTGATCTGCTGACAGACAACCACACAGCGACTCAGGATGACATCATGAAGCCATGGTGGATTCCTGGTAGGCTTGGGCGGTATCCAAATTTTGATACCGTCAAACTTCCCTCACATTTTACTGGGGTATACGGTATTCCCGCGACTATTAAGGGGAACACACACCGCCGGCGGACGCCGCGCGTCAAAACAGCCCCCCCCCCCCCCTGCTCGTTTCTGTCTCTCCTGTGTGTAGAACGATGGAGAGACTAGACCCTCTTTACAGACACTTGTGCTTTTTAGTCTTGACTCAGTTTGACTCGGCCAGTCAGGCCCGCACGGCAGTGATTCACATCTCAATGCTGCCGAGGGGTGTGTTTGCTGAAACGTGCTTTAAAGTGAAGTGTCTGATGCTGGACGTTTCACTTCCTATAAATTCTTCAACATAAAAGTCCAATATTATTAGTTTAATTAAAAGCTTTTATTATGAAGCAGCAAACTCAGGAAGTGTTGTTTTCATCGTCAGTACCTTAACAGGACGAGTCAAACCGAGATCAGCTGCAAGTGAACATGAATAAACGGTAAAATAAAGCAGAACACACAGTACACACAGCGATACAGGAGAGAAACTAAACTTTAAACCACAGAAAGCATTCATTGCATTTTTTCTATGACGGTATTGAAACTGATACCGCTGCTATTTTTAAATACCGGAGGTATACGGTATTACCGTAATACCGCACAAGCCTAATTCCTGGTAGAGGTTTCACAGATAATAGAGATGATGCAGTACAAAAAAAACTGAGTTCTACCAGTGTTCATGATTCCGGGGCAGATTTTCTGTAAGGAGCTGATTTATATGCAAATCCGCTCACAGATATTTTGTAAATCTATGTGCCAAAATAGCTACTAGCAAAACACATGTCCAAAACTCTTTTAAGGACTGTGACTATTCTCTCTGCAAAAAACATGGTCATAAAGAAGAAAAACAAGGTTTCCGTTTTACAGAATTAAACTTATGTCCATCTGTCTCACTTACAAACTGAACATTAGCAGTGCACTACTGCTGCTGCTGTGCCAGTCTTTTTTTCAATTGAGATCTCTGTCTTATTTCACAGGCATTAGCCACTTGAATTTATTGATATTAGCTATTTGAATTATTGACATCCATTGTCCCTTCTTGGTTTCAAGGACATAAAATTACCATATCTCCTCTGTCAAACATGATACGAGTTCACTGATTGTCCATTAGCGTAAAGCTTACCTTGAGATAAGATCCATAGTACTTGGTGATAAATGGACTGTCACACTGGCTTAATACTGTGATTTCCTGTTGAATGTCTTCTATCTCATCCTCAGCCTCCTCCAGATCGATAATTTTAATGGCCACGACTTTCTGAGTCCGATTGTCGATGCCTTTAAAGACTTCTCCAAAAGAGCCTTTCCCTATTCTTTCCAACTTGGTGAAAAGCTCCTCTGGATCAGCGCTGAAGTTCTGAGTGACAAAGTAAGATGTAGAGACAGAAAAGGTTAAGCAAGAATCACAGGAAACTGACAAGCTGACATTGAGGTAAACTGGAACCAAATACTTCCATAATTCACAACTGCGATGTTTTTTTTTTTTTTAATCTGATTTTTAATTTCCCACAACAGTTAAGACATCCGTTCCATGTGATAATAACAGTGATGAGTCAGTTTCTACAGATTCCTCTGAATTGCTGATTCAGAGCCAAAGTTGCTCACCGCTGCTACAGGTGTCTGTGTGGAAATGTGAATGCAGCAGTTGAAACTTGAAGTAAATGTTGAGGTCCTGGTGAATTTAACATGACAAATTGAGTAACTTCAGCAACTTTAGTCAAAGGAATCAACAACAGTACACAGTTTTTCTGGTTGTAACGCTATTCTAGATGATTGTTTTGGCTTCTAAATGTTAGACATCTAAGAAACTCCAGATAATAGAAACTTAACTCCGATCCCACATCATTTCTGGAAGTCAGAAACTCCCCGTCTTTGCTAAGACACTACGAGATCTTTGATCTCAATACAACTTCTTGATCAATAAAGAATATGATGACAGCAATTAAAAAAAAAAAAAAAAAAAAAAAAAAGATCAGCAGCCAGCTGACTCAGACCTACTTGCATCATAAGACACAGATGACAGTATAACACAGATGTGACTGTGGCTTAATGATCTCCCCCACACACTGAAGGACTACAACATAAATTATTGACTGAGCTAAATGGTTGATTTCCCCATGGACCACCAGGGAGAAAATAATGGTCTTCATGCAGGTCAGTTAAATATTACATCTTAGTGAAGAAATAGTTTTTGCCTTGAAAATAATATCTTTGCAAGTTATGAGGGTAATGTGTATCATTTAAATGGAAATAAATACATACATACATATTTTTTTTCACCATCGTCATGAAAAAAGGCTTTAAGCCTGATGCTTTATTTATCAGGATATTTGGCTCTAAGACAATGATCTACTCGCTCTTACAGAATACTGTTTTACAGTGCACCCAAGAGAATCATTTCCAGCTAAAGTGCTCATGAATGATGGTCAAACCTAGATGGAAGGTGTGATGGGTAGCTGCACTTAAAAAAAAAAAAAAAAAAAGGGAAAAAGAGTGGGTGATGAATTTGATAGCAAAGGGATTTTACCACAAAAGACCAAAAGCAGGGTTTTTTTTTTTTTTTTACCACAAAAACAAAGCAGGGTAGGCATTACACAGCCAAAATACTGTCATAACACTGGCGTGGTCAGTCATCCAGGTGAAATGTATAATGTTGAGGCTGCCCTCTGCAGAAACAATGGGTAAAGCAACAAGAGCAGCGTGACCACAGGCTACACATGATGGGAATGTACTTGCCATACCCACAGTCAGCAGGTTTATACTGCCACAACTAAAGCTGCCCGAACCTCGCTTTAAAAGCATGTGTTTGATGGTCTCCCATCTGCACCACCCAACTGTGTCATCTAGTATCATCTACACAGCCCACCGTCAGGGTTCAAAACCCACTGTTTCCAAGATACCTTTTGAATGGTGACCCGTGGGCACATCTGCTGTCACCACTCACATCCTGCTCATGTCCGTGCACACGCTATTAATTCACTTACAGTTAGAGAAAACTGAATATTGTGGATCGTCTTGGCAATGCCCCTCCACAAGCTCACCATCTTTAAATGATTTTGATAAGGTTAGCAAAAAAAAAAACAACTAGTTGGTGAAAGAACAGTTAAAGAGATGTTCTCAACTGTATTATACATTTATCAAGACAAATGTCTGAACAGCATATGCTTGAGGAACCTTGCATCTTAAAGCAGATGTTTTGTTTTTATTAAATAAATGGTATATCTCTGAGTTTTGCAGTGGTGGCTGAGCATATTTTCCATTCTATGATGTACATGTAACTTTTGTTGACATCGCTTTCTGATATTATAAAGGCCTATAAAGATGCTACAATTTATTGATCATGGGAAATAATATACCCTTGAGCATCACTAGATAAATATACCAAATAAAAATTGATTTAAGAAGAGTAACCAGTAGTTAACTTATGTCATGAGCAAGAGATTCTTCTCAACAATTGTCAAATAATTTAAGAGTATCCAACAGTGGTTTTCTTCAGAGTGCATTATGTTATTCAGTATTCGAGACATTAGCACCTTTGACTGTCTACGTTTTGGTGCAAATCCAACAAACTCTTTTTGCTAATGTAGCTTGAAACCAAAATGTGCCGACAGTGGAGACGTGGTGTTGGGATTTACAGCTTAATCCATTACATTAATGTCAACAAAAGCTGGCTAAAATGCAGTCAGTCAAACAAAAGAAGTTAAGCACGTTGACACCAACTGTGCCATTGAACCATAGCAGGAAAAGAATGAATAAAGGGAGGGAAATTTTGGAAAGTAAGGTGGAAATAGTAATGGAAACATGAAAATTCTCCTGTCTTCACTCAATTGTGTTTGGACAAGTGGATGGAAACTAGTACAATCAGCACAAATGAATAAGATCAGGCCGGTAATCAAGTTAACAGGGTCATTAATGCTGAAATCAAGTGGTAGCCACAGCTCTGATGAAAACCATCTTTAACATTAGAAATGAAATCATGAATCTCCAACCTGAAGACGTCAAATTCAGAGAGAATACTGCACTTCCAGATCAATTTAGAGATCATAAATCATTGAAGGTGAAATAAATATCCAATGAATCAGTCAGCATAACTAGAGAGAGATAATTTTTAACAACTGGCAATTGTATAATGTTCTAAACTTGCTAATTTCTGCTGCTTATTCTCTTAAGATATAACTGCACAATAATCGTGTTTGGCACAACTGGTCCACCTGAGACACATACTTGTGTTTCGGTTCAAGGTTGACGAGAATAAAAATCATTTTATTTGACCAGTCAGCCAGATAACATAATGATATACGATCATGAAGGCCTTCTTATTGAAAACTGGACTTTGACAGATAGTTGACTTTATCACTGGGAAGCAAAGGTGACAGTGGAGCAGACTGATAAAGACTCCGAGTAGAAATAAAGTTCTGAACGCATACCCAGTAAACTTTACAAGAGGAAATGTCAGGTAAAACTGACTTTCCTTTGAAAGTTAACCAACGGCAAAGTATGGTATTTACCTGAATCCCTGCCAGTCCACCCGGAATAGGGGAGTGAGCCATGGCGTCAAAAAAAAGCAAAGATGACGGATGACGCCGTTCCTCGTCTCCTCAGCTTTCCTAAACAAATGAGAAACAACGCTGCGTTGACATACGCCGCTCAGCGTGCAACTGGTTGTGTAAGGCTGGCTAAAGTATCCAAGGAAAACGTCACTTAATGTTTACAAAAATCCGGTGACTCGTCTGCTTCTGCCTGCAGCCGTCTGCTCGTCTTCTCCTCGGTCGCCTTCCGCAGTTAAAAGACAGCTTACGTTAGCCTCTTTAAACCGCTAGTTCCCAAACAGTCCAGCAGAATAAAGCCTCAACGGCCTCTCGACGCGCGTTCGTCGGTTCCCTTGTGGTGAGACACGAGTCTGGTTGGAATCGGCCTCATAAGATAAATAAATACACACTGTCGCGTAGCGGTGTCGGCTGTTGTTTTGTTCTTTCATCACTTTTCTCTGACTCGCGGCGCCATCTTGGTTCATGCCGTTTTCGTTTTCTGGTGGACCAATCAGAGCGACGCAGAGCAGACGGGAGAACACGTCACATGTGAAGCGCAGATGTACAGAGGAAGGGAGTTAACCTGACAGGTGCTAAAGCTTCCTTTCAATTTTAAGTGGCACTATGATGTTTTAGCCACACAAAAATCGCAACATTTGACAATACCGAAGTAAAGTAGAAGCTTTACTTCGGTATTGTCAAATGTTGCGATTTTTATTTTTACTCCTACAACAATGACTTAATGTTATGTCCTCCAATAATGTTACTGAGTTACTGAAAAAGTATACCTAAACTTAGCTTCACTTTAAGATGCTGCAACATTAGATTAATGCTTAGCATGCATCACAATGCAGCATTAGAAATAATTACATGATAAAATATATGACAGGTAAGAAAATATAAACTTTTTTCATACCGGTATCTTCTATTCCTTTCAGCTGTTCTCTTCAGGGGCAGCCACAGTGATTTATCAGTGATGTTTCACTACCCCCATAAATCTCTTCTTTGGTCTTCTTGGGCTCCTGTCTGGCAGTTCCAACCTCACCCACCTTCAACCAATATTTTTCAATAACCCTCCTCTGTCCAAACCATTTCAGTCTGGCTTCTCTTCTCTCAAAAAAAAAAAAAAACAAACAACAACAAAAAAAAAACATCTAACATGCTCGGTGCCCTGTGCTCATACCTGATCCTATAAATCAATGTCACTCCCAAAGAGAACCTCAGCATTTTAACTGCTTCTTCACCTCTGCTCTGTTGACCCTAAGTATTTAAAATCCTCCACCTTCATCATCCCTGCTCCCTGAAGCCTCACCATCTCTCTTGAGTCTCTCTCACTCTCATTCATGGTGTCTTGCCATGGTGACCGTTCATTTCTCTGCTTTCCACCTCTCTGGATTTTTCTCTTCCTGTTCTCATTACAGATCACAATCCCATCTGCAAACATAAAACATTTTTGTAGATTAAATACTCTTTATTATTATCTTATCTTTATCTATTATCTTTATTATTATTTAGGTGACCTAAACTATTTCAATGATACTTATAATTCACTTTAGTTTGGTTTAGTTCAATAATACTTTTGTTAACTCAAAGGAAAATCAGAGGTCAAAGTCAGCTTTATTGTCAATACTGACATATTTGCAAGACATACAGAGGATCGACATTTACGTTAATCTTGTTACAAACACCGAAGGACCTAAGTTGTCCTCAAGAAGTAAAGTCTGCTCTGTCCCTCCTTATTATAGCTTTTATTTCCTAACACACAAATGCACTGGGAACACTGCACACTCTATTCCAAATCAAACTATCAGGACAAATTTTTCAAAATTTTTTTACTGTTTATTTTACAGAAAGTGAAGAAAAAGGCTGTTCAAAATAGTGATGAAGTCAAACAGGTGGCCCTCATGTAAGGATGAAGGCAGTAAATGTTATACACGCTGATTTATAATGCATTTATCTGATTTGAGTAAAATGGGTCATCTGAACATTGTTCAGAAGAACAGTGTACTTCAATTAAGAGGTTGATTGAAAATGAGAAAACATAAAGAAGCGCAGGAAAAGATCGGCCAAAACCAGAACGCTTTGGAAGTAATCTGGTAACTACCATTTAAATTTGAATTTAAATTGAAGAACAATAACCAAAACGAAGAGGAAATGCTTTTGAAATGGGTGTTTCAACAAGACAGCAACCCCAAACACACCAGTAAGCAGCAGCATCTTGGTTCCCCACCAACCAGACTAACGTTATGCAGTGGCCAGACCAATCCCTGGAGCTTCATTCAGAAGAAAACTTGTGAGGTGACATTAAATTAATACCTGTTCATACAGGGGTTGAACAATGAAACTGAAACACCTGTCATTTTAGTGTGGGAGGTTTCATGGCTAAATTGGACCTGCCTGGTGTCCAATCTTCATTAATTGCACATAGCACCAGTAAGAGCAGAGTTGTTGATTGTTGGTGCACGTCTTGGTGGTGCATCTGTGACCAAGACAGCAAGTCTTTGTGATGTATCAAGAGCCACGGTATCCAGGGTAATGTCAGCATACCACCAAGAGGGACGAACCACATCCAACAGGATTAACTGTGGACACAAGAGGAAGCTGTCTGAAAGGGATGTTTGGGTACTAACGAGGATTGTATCCAAAAAACATAAAACTACAGCTGCCCAAACCACGGCAGAATTAAATGTGCACCTCAACTCTCCTTGTTTCCACCAGAACTGTCCATCAGGAGCTCCACAGGGTCACGGCTGGGCTGCTATAGCCAAACCTTTGGTCACCCGTGCCAGTGCCAAACATTGGTTTCAATGGTGCAAGGAGCAAAAATCTTGAGCTGTGGACAATGTGAAACATGTATTGTTCTCTGATGAGTCCACCTTTACTGTTTTCCCCACATCCGGGAGAGTTACGGTGTAGAGAAGCCCCAAAGAAGTGGACCACCCGAGACCTGAAGCATGCCCAGACTGCAGCATGGGGATGGATCAGTGATGATTTGGGCCGCCATATCATGGCATTCCCTTGGCCCAATACTTGTACTAAATGGGCACACCACTGCCAAGGACTACAAAACCATTCTGGAGGACCATGTGCATCCAATGGTTCAAATATTGTATCCTGAAGGCAGTGCCGTGTATCAGGATGACAATACACCAATACACACAGCAAGACTGGTGAAAGATTGGTTTGATGAACATGAAAGTGAAGTTGAACATCTCCCTTGGCCTGCAGTCACCAGATCTAAATGTTATTGAGCCACTTTGGGGGTGTTTTAGAGGAGCGAGTCAGGAAACGTTTTCCTCCACCAGCATCACAAAGGGACCTGGCCACTGTCCTGCAGGAAGAATGGCTTCAAATCCCTCTGACCACTGTGCAGGACTTGTATGTCATTCTCAAGACGAATTGATGCTGTATTGGCCGCAAAAGGAGGCTCTACACCACACTAATAAATGATTGTGCTCTAAAACCAGGTGTTACCAGGCGTTTCAGTTTAAATGTCCAACCCCTGTACCTATTAACTTATGTTCTGTTGGCTTGTAACAGCTCTTGCTTGTATGCCTTTTTAAATTGGAGTATGGAGCATCTCTTTAACTTACATGTGGGACAAAACGAAAATGCAAATGGATATCCAACTGTGGTGCAATTATTTTTGACAATGTTAGTCAAGTTATTCAATAAAGAGTAAAAAACACAAGGGAACCTTATTCTTATTTTTTTTTTTATTTCTTTCTTCAAGATAACTTATATACAAATATAAAAGAGCAATTACATTCATTGATATAGAAAATTCCTGGCTGAATATGTACCATAAAATGTTAAGAAATAACATTTATCTGCTGTTCGACATTTATAGTTTACTTTCTTTTATTTTGTTATGTTCAGTCCAGTCTTATATGACTTGTTGCACGTTGCCATTACAGTGTACAATTTTAAAAACACATACACACACTCGCACACTTGTTGCACATTCCCTCTTCTGTTCTGATGTCAGGCTTTGAACATCAGTACATTATGCATTTCTGTTGTTCACATGTTGGTTTCTTTGGCTTTCTCATCACGGTCATGACTTCCAACGGAGTGTCTTTTCATCACGTCCATCTCTGCCTTCTGAAACTTGCCTTTATCGTCCTCGTCATCGTCATGAACACCCTTCTTAAACTGGGCCTCAATCTCTGCAGGGTCGATGTAGGTGTAGAAATATGCCATAAAGGAGAAGATGATGCACACTGCCACCAAGAGAGAGGCAAACAGGACGTATTCTGCCCACTTTGAAAAGAAAAGGAGAAATGAATCACAGCACTGACAACAGCATATGCTGCTTTATAGCCATAGTGTCTTTTTTTTTTTTTTTTTTTTGGTTACCTGTTTTGGAAGTTTTGCAAGCTCTGCCACAATCAGGACAATAAAGTTTCCCACAGCAACAGTCAGCAACCAGCCAGCTTGCAGCACTGCTTTCATGTTACTGGGTGCCTTGATGATAAGAACAAAAGGATACAGAATAAAAAATAAAAAAGGAAACAGTATGTCCTGAACTTCCAACTTGCAAGGGTACTACACTGACACGATAAACAGTGAGTGATTTGACAAATTTACCTGTGAGTAGGAGAACTCCAGGCCAGTCACAGAAAACATCACTTCACCAGCAGTGATGAAGAAGTACTGTGGAATCTGGCAGGGCCATGTGAACCGAGTTAGGCTGTATGTCCTCTGCTGCTGTAATCGAGTCCTGACACTGAAATGAATAAAAGGATGAACAAAGGTCATATTAAAGAACATTTTCCCCAAATACATTTTTTTGTCTGGTTCCACTCGAGGATCAAACGGACAATGTTGCTTTTCTTTTATTCTCTATTTTTCTCATAATTAACAAATCCCGTAAAAAGATCAAGAGCAAAGACGCAGTTCCTTACTTTGTCACTGCATTTGCTGTATGACAGTATTTCTGTGCTTGCATCTCATGCAAAAGTGATGCTGCATAAACGTATCTAACACAGCACTTGCTTGAACCACCATGAAATGTATTCAGGTTGGAGCTGTTTTAGGTGGTGGCCATGCGATCCTCTGTGGACCTCATTCTAATTAGCTCTTATTTCAGCTCCTGACCAGTATTCCTCCCTGATTCTCCAAAATGAGGGTGTTATATTCCATTTTTACTGCAGGTAAGACACAAACTAGCATGTAACATGAAACAAAAACAAACAGACATGAGTTCTCACATTAATTTGGCCTCAATTCACGATTTTTTCCTTGGGTGGCTCAAAAGTTTCCTTGAGGGCATTGTCATCTGTCTCTTTTTGACCCTGTTTAGTGCATAAGCAGCGGCTATAAATGAGGCTTTATGACTTGTTGTGAAGGATTATGTCATTAGGCTGCAAAAACAAAGTTCTTTTACAAACATCAAAGGCAGTAATAAACCTTTGAGCATATGTCCAGTTCTTTACAAGGTATTTATGGACAATATATAGGTAGTTATCAGTTAATTACAGAAACACTACATACAAAGTATCACCTGTAAGATAAGATAAAACATTTCCACAGAGGACAAAACTGTACTGAAAATGATGTGTGAAACTTACGTTTGGTCCAAAAGTTAAAGTGCTGGGGATGAAGAAAGTATACGCGCTTCCAAACCCAAATTCCCTGCTGTATTCACAGGACTGTGAACCACTCGTCAAGGTGAACGTGGTCCTGATCAGGAAAAAATAAGATATTTTACAAAAAAAAAACCCACACAAATCACAAAGCAAGAAGATCTGGGAAACAATCCTTACTTTCCATTTCCTATCAGGGAGTAGTTGGAATAATAAAATGGCTCAATCATTCCAAACTCTGTGCTGCCAGCAGAGACGTTCAGGACTGTGTTCATTCCATTCACAAATCTGAAACAGTAACAAAACCTTTACAGCCCGAACATTCAAAAGCAGCCACTAAGACGATCATGATATGTTGCATGAATATTTTTAATAGTTTACCCTGCACTTTTACATCAATTTACACATTTATAGTAAAACTTGCCGGATTGCGTTGTTTCCTTCTTCTGGCTTTGAAGTCAAATCGCTGGTCTGAAAAAAGATTATAATGGAAGTTTAATCACTGAATGATCACTGATCTTTAACTTTCATTATTCTGTGCTCGTTACTCACCATCACCCATTCGTGACTGAGGTTTGCAGGAAGGAGAAGTGTATGCCGCTGTCCTAAGGCCATCGCAAAACCAGTTGTCATTGGAGGGCTGCCTATTGTAATATCGATTTCTGCAGTTTCAAATGTGTAGTATTCTGCACTGGCCTGTAGGAAAAGTCAGATGTTGAAAACAGAGCCAACACTGCAGTATTAACGCATAGAAACAACGCTGGTTCACACTGCATGCAGCTGGTTCTGAAACAGTTCAGAACCACAGTTGGGTTTTATTTGCAGGATAACGTACCTGACCTGCAGGAAGATTCACAGGCTCATTGCCTGATAACTGAACTGTGACTGCATCACTACCCATGTTAAGTAATTTCAGCTGCGCCTGGGAGGCGGATGGGAAGACGGGTAACGTTTTCTGAAAATGAAGACAAAGTCAGAAACAGGATGCGTGTTTTATTTCAGTTTTAATTAATAAACTTATCGTCTCTCTTCTGTTTCACAGCGTAACAAGACAAAAACACAAATTGTTCCTCAACTTACATCAATCTGGATTTGGACCAAAGCAGCGCAGACAAAAGCGAGAGCTGCCAGGATCATCCCCACTGTCATTCTTTTCAGAGGTCTGTTGCATTGACATGATGTGCTGTTAGCGGTTTGTACAAAGTCTGAGCACAAAATACCTTAAATCTTTTTTTTTTTGGTCAGTTTTTAATCATTGCAGTGCCGACATATTAATCTTTTGATCCAGAAGGTATAGACACATACTGGTCCTCTGCCGAGGTCTGCAGGTGTAACATGCTCCTTTGCAAAATTTTGTTTGAGAAAAGCTTAAATCTTTGGCCTAATTTTTTTTTTTCACCCAAAAATTGTTCTGATGAATTTATCCAGTGAACCTCACTGTAGCTGTGTCGGCCTGTCTGCACGAGTTTCTTCAAAGAATAAACAACAGTCTTCCAAGATGTCTAAAACTACCCCTGTTGCAGCTAAATACAGTTTATCTATAATGTCACTGTGCTATGTTTCAATTCATCTGCTAGCAGTGTCATAAAATTACAACAAAATAAATAAAAATGAGAAATAAACACTGTATTTCTATCCCACTCACGTGAAATTTAGGCCACATTTTTTGATGAGAGGGTATATCACGCTGTCCATAACTGGCACCAGAGTCAGGATCAGGATGGGGTTGACTGTCTTTAAAAACAGGAATTGCACACTGGGTATATTCTCCAATAATGCACAGTGCAAAGTAGTGTGATGAAGAACCTGTAACCTTTAACTTACCTGCATCTGGTCCGGCTGAATGACAAGCTGCCCCTGCAGACACATCGGAAAATGTTACGACAAAAAACAGACTGCTTAAATGAAATATTAAAAAAAAGAACCGTTCATTATCAACAAACTTACAAAGTTTCCATCCATTGTTGTGGCTTGAAGAGTCCATCTGGAACCCTTTGACAGAGATTTTTTTGTTTTTAGCATACTTCTTCTGCAAATGGGGAGGCGTTACCTTTGAAGACTGAGACTAACTTCAATGTACCTTTTGATCAAACAGCGTCCAGAACATCGGCAGCGGGATGTATAAGAAGAGAACCTTCAGCACCATTTTGATCTGAGCAATGAGGAGTTTCTGCAGCAGATGGGTACAGGTAAACGAACAGGTGTTATTCCAGTGAATAGCAACTTGTCACGACGCTGTGGAGGAGAACTTACATCGTATTTTTCCTCTGCCCAGTCCATCCAGTGCTGCCTCTTTGGGTACTGCTTGCTTCTGTGCCTGTAGCGATTTTTAATGGCAAACTGATTGAGAAAGAAGCAAAGTGACGTGAAAATATGACGTTAGAAACATTAGAAACAAGCCTCTGTTGGTACAATCATTTAACGCTGTTGATCCTTAGAATGATGAGGTCTTATATTTGACCTAATTATTTCTCTCTCTATAACTGACAGATGGCGTGCTTTCATTTCCACAACTGTAAATGGCTTACCCCTATGCATTTACACACATCCAGCATGATGTTCCCCTGTGGTTTAGCTTTGTAGTACATACCACTCCCAACGATGAACACCACTGTTTAAGGAACACAATGGGGAAAAAAACACTAACTTCAGTTAACAGTCCCACGCACATTTCTGCTCCATGAATGAAATATGTCTCAGCGTTGCTCACACGTACCGAGTGCGACCACCATGAGAGCTGCAGGGACACCAAAGGCCAGAGAATAACACTTCTGCTTGCTGTAGATGCCGCACTCCTGAGCTGCAGACAGAGACGGATGACATACGTTCAGGTGTGTTTCAATTTCGATCACACCTGAGGCCTCCTGTTGATGTCGGTTGCGTGTTTTACGGCACGTGTTCACTGTATAGCGCGTTTACCTCTGAGCGTTGGAGTGATGATGGTTGACAGGAGACTTCCGCCATTGATGCACAGATAGAAAACAGAGAAGAAAGTGCTCCTTTGCTTCTCCTGCACAGAAGGACAACGGTTCATTTGTTTCACGATTCTTATCTGCAGAATTTAAACTGCAGGCAAACTTCAAGTTTTTTCAGGGAAGATGGTTTTAGGGATGCCAGTGTCTGTTTAGTCAGTTTTAGACTCGGTTTTACGTCTGCTGCTTTGCTGGATCTCCCCCCATTTTTCTGCATCTCCAGTCTTCTCTTGGATATCATCGCAGTATAGAGCTTCTTTTTCTTGCTTGTCTGCTCTGTTACTGATCAAATATCCGATGAAACATTAACTGTTACATGTCTTTTTCCTCCAGTTTCCCATCACTGTTTTCCCCAGTAACTGCCTGCCAGATTTTAACACTTGGTATGTGCATTACACTTTGGATTTTGGACTTTGAATGAGTGTTTTGCCTGATCCCTACTTAAGAACCGTTTTCTGGTCACGGGCCAACGCAGTCAGACCGTTGGTTAATCAGCGCACCGTTATCGTGAAAGGCTAGACTTTCAGAATTAATCCTAAAGGCTTTGGTGGACCTCTGACCTTTTCCTGTCGGGCCAGCTTGAAGCTGAGATGTGTCAAAAATCCAACAACAACCACACTAAAAAAAAAAAAAAAGCTCTCATTGCTGCAATGTTGTAATAAAAAAAAAAAGAAAAATCTGTATATTCTTTTTGAAAAGACTGTATTTTCTTATGTTTCTGGTTTTTATTGCTTAATTTTTCTTTTCCCTCCCATCATGCACTGTGTCTTTTCAAAATGAGGCATATCTGTTAGCTGTTAGCTAGAATAAAGTCTGGTGTTGTCCTGCTGAAAAAGATCTGAAAAATACCTGCTGAGCTTCCAGAGGACATGAAACCTTAATGGAAGTCTTTAATAGTCTCTCTAGAATTCTAATATTTGATTTTGCATCTGCATCTGGTATCTTTATACACATGCAAAGTCACACTGGGAAGAAGCCAGCTCCTTCAGTTTTGCTGATAACAGCTTGTTCTCTCTTATCTTGGGGACATGGATCCTGATGTAGACTTTTCCAAACAGCAAGTTCAGATCCAGATTCATCTGACAGCGGAACACATTTCCACTGTCTGTCTGCCCATTTGTGGCCAGAGATCTCACTGGCGTTTCTGCACAGACTTGATGTACGTGAAGTCTTAGGTTCTAATAACAGTTGGAAGATTTTTGCAGAGAGACGATGCATTTCCAGGACACTCCTGAGTCCTTATAGCTTTAATGAATTCAGTCAAGTGTCATTTTGTCAAGGTTTGATGCCTCTTGTGGGGGTCATAGGTCTCTCAGATCCAGTAGTGGTTTCTGGCCTTCGCCTTCATACATTAAGATTTTCCCAGACATCCTGAATCTATTTGCAGTATTATCTGTAGCTGTAAGTGTTGAACGAGCCAAGTTATTTGGAGATTTGCTTTGAAAAAAAAAAAATTCTCTGAACTTAAGTGGCAAAAGCTTATTTAGCATGTTGACTTCCTTTTAAGCGGATAGCATCAAACTGTAGTTTTCTTTATATTTTCTAAGCAGAGCAAATAAAGATTATATAATGTTAACACGCTGATAGACCTGTTAGTTATCAGTTTGAGAGTTTTCATTTTGAGCATGCTGGCATTCCCGTTTACAGCCTAATGGTTTGATAGTTTACATCAGAAAGAACATGATAGTGAAATTGGAAAAGGATCACGTGCAATAAAATACTTGAACTATGGATGTTGGACAAATATATGGACAAGTTCAACGTGCAAGCTGAAACCAAAGGTCAAACATCAGGCAGCCCTAACTAGGAACTGAGCAGAAATATTATTCTAACCTGGTGATCCCCAAACTGGTCTCCACCAAAGGCGGCCACACAAGGTTTGATGCCACCAGTGCCGAGGGCGATGAGGAGGAGGCCCACCATGGACATGATACTGGATGTGAGGAGGAAAGGGCACGCGCATGAGCAGCGTAGACTGATGAGGTGGAAAGTGCCACATCTCGAACTGTGACTCTCTTATTTATCTCAAATCACTCTGATTAAAACTCACACATGAAAGGTCATGTTGTCCGGTGTCCCATCTCTGTCCGTGTCAGTGATGTCATGGATGGCACTGACTGCCATCGCCACCTGGCCGATCGCATAGACGATGGACAGGTAGATGATAGTCCTGTGAGAGGTGGCAGTGAAGAAATATAGCGTGTAGGTTGATGAACAGTGCGTGAAAAAGTTATGCAATCATTCTAATGATCACATTCATGCTCATTCCACGTCACTATTTTAGTGGGATTGAATATTGTCCTGCTTTGCTTAGAGAGTTTATTACTACCTGCTCTAGAGAGACCAGTAAAATATTCAAACATTTAAATCGGTGAAAAGTGAGCCAAATCGCTTACTTGAATTTTCCCAGCCAGGAGTCGGCCACGATGGCCCCGAGGATGGGGGTCAGGTAGCAGAGAGCCACAAAAACGTGGTAGATAGAGGTGGCCAAGTCGTCATCCCAGCGCAAGAAGTACTTGAAGTACAGCACCAGCACAGCTGCGGAGAGGCAGGGAAAACAACAACTTCCTCTTATTCCATATCAACTGTGTAATCGTAGTTTTTTCTGCTAATTAAATGCTCCACCCATAATATGATTAAGGTCTAGAAACAAAAAACAACTGAGCTGACTTCAGGGAAAATGGTGGTTTCGGGTTCAAACAAGGTTAGATAAAGATTACATCACGAAAACTGAAATATCTTCCTCTGATTTTTCACATTCAAACAATTATGTTGCTGAAATATTTAGTGTTTGTGAAATGTGATGTGCAAACATGCAAATTCAGGTCTCATATAAATTTGATCTGATGGAACCAGGTTTGTTTAATTCTGCTGACAGGCTGAGCCAGAAGTTTTAATGGGGGAAGTTTGGAATCCTACAGAAAGACAGACCCGTTATCAGTCTCTCCGCTCGGACATCTGATCCTCCACTCTTGCTTTTGTGTGACCTGTGGCCTCCTGGAGGCTTTTATGTGTGTGTGTACATCTGGGCTTTGCATTTGAACTCAAACTAAACACTCACCTCTCATTCCATAGTAGGAAAACCTCTCACAGAACTCATTCACAACAATGAAGAAGATGCTGAGCGGGTAGCCGCACACTTCTTTGCTCTGTTTGGAGAAAAATAGAAACTATGTAGCATGCTCATCTGCCGCGGCGCAAGAAACATTTAGTCATCTGACAAAAGGTAAATCAAACCCCACAAAGAGCTAGTTCCATTCAAGGTTAAAATATGTACCAACAATTTTTTTTCTTTTCTTGAGACCACCTCTTAAGTGGAGACATAATGTGCTGCTTTTTCCACAGTTTGAATAAATGTGTGTGTGTGACATGCTTTGGTCAAATTCACTGGGACATTTAAAGCTTAGTCGTTGATTTTCTGGGGTCGACTGAACCTAAATTTGGACACAAAGAAACCTTAGAGCTCATATTAGTGCACACAGCAAACTGAGCTCAGATCACTAAATGCCAAACTGAGTAGTTTCATTCTCAGATATTGACGTTTGTCTGCAGCTGTAACCACAAGTCATGTGTTGAATGGTCTGAGGCTGGTGAAACAAGGTAGCAAAGACAGGAAGACTGAAGTAATGCTTGACGCTGCCCGTCGGGGTAGGAGTCCAGTCCAGTATCGTGTCATAAATCGTCCTTTGTACATGGACTCGATAAACTTCAGGCACCACTATCGGCTCATTCTCATGTTGCTTACATTTTCTAAAGCCAGCATTAAAAACTGCTGCTTATCTGGGGAATTTATTTATTTATTTTTTGGCATCGACAGGTCACATGACGTAAAAAAAAAAAAAAGTAATTTCCTTTTCTATCAGATGGCTCCCTTCAGCTTGCTGTAGCAGGTGCAAAAAGAAGACTTTTTGCTTCTCATAACTCATCAAAAGTTGCAACAGTCACCCTAATGTTCTGAATTCACTGCTTTTCCATGATATCATGGACAATGACCTCACAGAAAATCCTCACACGAGGCCGCCTCCACGTATAAGGGGCTGGTGTTGTGATGGCTTGTTGCAGGCGTTTTTCCAAAAAAAAAAAAAAAGATGGCGAAAGTGGTTGCAGAAATATTAATGAACCTGCACAAATCGAAGAGGTTCTGAACATTTACATTATTTTTCAAATGATGTGAGGAGCAAACCTCATCTTTGTCGCATGGCTCAACTTTATGGAAACGTCAAAGTCATTTTTCAGTTTTATCAACATTTCAGAAAGTAATTTAAGGGCTCTGCTAGAAACGTCACAAAACATGACAACTAATGCTTGTTTTTGATGTGGCAGAGCTGCTGCTTCTCTACTGATGGTGCGTTCACTGACAAACAGGAGAAGGTTTAAACACCAGCAAGAGGTTAGAACTTTGGGTTTTTATTTTATTTGAGTTGGATGAACTGAAAAAAAAAATTGAGGTCCTCAAAAAAACAAACAAAGAAAAAAAGTTTAGATTTTTTTTGAATGACACCAAGCTGAAGTTATTTGGTGATAAAAGGGTCTGTGATGTAACAGTCCTCTGCAGATCTAAACAGCTCTGAATTTTCAGACTCAAGCAACCAAACTGACTCCAGACACTCAAACAGCCGCTCTCAAGAACAGAAAAAAAAAGATTTTCCCCTCCATAATTTTACTTATTTCATTATTTGCTCATATTAATGGGTCATAAACAGATTGTGCAGAACTTGATGACAAACTGATCCATTAAAATGGAAGAAAATCTGATCACACTTGTTCATAAAAGAGCAAATGAACTGAGAACCTGGATGTTTGATTTCTATGAGGGATCAGTTCGTCTTCACAGAATAATTCAAAAACAAGTCAGTCTTTTACCTTTCCTTTGTTCCTTTTCTTTTTAAGATCTTCCTGATCTGTGAGAAAAATATTATTTTCAACAAAATAAGGACAAATACAGAGATTTGCTAACTGTAGTAGTTACTGTGTTGTATCCTGTTGAACAAACAAACAATAAAAGTTTAAACTTGTTTTCTTTGTCCTGATGGTTTTTTTTTTTCAATGTTTAGTTCTGGAAATTTTTAATAAACCCCACAGAATCAGATTTTTCAGTTGTCTCACCTGCCATGATGTCTGGACTGAGGCTGAAAATAAATCACACTTTGATAATCCCGCAGGAAGCAGCAGACACTTTATCCCTCCTCGTTGTCTGGCGAGAGTGAGAAGGTTTCACGTGTTATTGCTTCTTATTAGCCGTCGATCCGTCGTCCACACTGCTGACTGCGTCGCTTTTATGATGGGTGGGAACAGGAACTGCAGGAGATAGGGAGCCGAGTATCTACTGTCCCTCACATTTAATAAACAGGTGCAAGTTCCTCCAACAACCGAAGCCAGCGGTTATAAAATAAAAATATGAAAAAAAAAAAAAAATGAATGAGGACTCGTGAGTACAAGTGCAGAGATATAAGTGTTTTTTGTTTTTATTTAAAAGATAAGCATTAGGGACCATCTCTGTTTACAGCAGAACAGTGACTTTTTGTGTTAAATATTTTTTTAAAAAAAAGCAATGCTGCCCAAATATAAAACAATTTTTTGAACATTTCAAATAACACAAAACCAAATATAAGCTTCATATCCCCCCTCCCTCCCTCCCCCCTACCCACAGTAGGCATAGTGTCTTTTCCCACGCACCTCATCGCTTTGGCAAAAAAGGTGAACAAAATCTTTACAGTGTACGATCTCCACACAGCAAGATACTTTGTAAATATTGCACACAGTCCTTCTTTATATACACGAATAAACAGCTTGGAATACACTTTTGGATGCATTGGCTTTAAATATTTAAAATCTCCCCAGTTCTAAGACATTGAAGTGACTCCAGATTGAATGGTAACATAAGTTAGAGCAGGCCCCTCCGCGACGAAGACTTTTGTAGAAATGCATCTTCGTGTACAGGGGAACTGAGCGTCGGTCGGCGCAGCGTATATTGTTCACCAAGACATCAATATAGTGGCTTATAAAAGTGAAATACTGTACATAAAACACAAAATGAAACATTATCAAAATAAACAAAACTGGGCTCTTGGAAAGGGGGTGACATGCACGTTAAAAATCCCAGTAGGAATGTCTCGATAGAAAAATCCGTCTCCGTCTCTTCAGGTAGAAACAGGTGAAGACAACATGTGTTACGTCTCGTCAAACATTAAGCCTGTCCACAACTTAGGGACACAGTCTGCCCTCTGGCGTCTGTCCTCCATAGACGCTTCTCTTGTCAAGACTTGCCTCAATACTGTCTTATTTAACCCCCCCCCCCTCCACAGGACAGTGAATCACCATGACTGGTGGATGTATTTTAGGAGTCCAGTGCCTTGTCATGGTCAGTTGAGAAGAAAGAGGAGGAAGAGGAGAAAGTTGTCTGTGCTTCCATCAGCTTCTCCATCAGCCGACAGGATTGGAGCGGGGTTTGGAAGCGACTCGCTGGAAGGCCCCGGCAGCCTTTATTAAGCGTCTCTCACCTGAATGAGCATCACACCACCGAGGATGAGCTGGGGATGCCCTGGATGGTGGCACTGGTGGGTGTGCCGCTAATGGCGTTGAAGATGTGAAGCGAGTCGGGGAGGACACTCTTCATGCCGTCTTCCACAGGGTTGATCTGGAAAGAGGAGTTCGTGGAGCAGAAATGAGACGGCGTCAGCAAACAATCACAATGGGGACTTTAGACTACTGATTATTTCAAGTCAAGACAAACGTTAATTTTCCCATCCTGGTGGAAGAGCTGAAGGTGGTGGCGCTCGACTGACATCAGGGTGTTCACCTGAACGACAGACTAGACTGGAGATGCAACCCTGAGGCTGAAAGGTCAGAGAAGACCTTTTGGTCCTTTAGTGTTAGTGTTTGCCACAAGATGTTGCTTTTTTTTTTTTTTTCTATATGTCTGTGGTGAAGAGTACAATTTTAGTCATCTGCTGGGGCAGAAACAGAACATAGTGACAGAGAAGGAAGGGACTCCGCTGGGGCCTGTTCTGGAGCCTCTGGAGGTGTTCGTACAAAGAGGAGTGAATGGACAAGACTGCACATCCTCAGTACAAAGCAGTCATGAAACACTGGAGTGTTTTCAGTCAGAGACTTCTTCAGGTTTCCTGCATCACGCACCAGTACTGGAGGTCTTTCCCGCCCACAGCTTTCAGTTTCTAGAGTGACTTTTTAGAGCGTGCTGTGCTACATTTTTGACTGAACAACTTTCTACTGCAAAAATATAACCTCCTTTCAAGGATCTAAAAAGACTGTTCAATTCAATTTTAAATTGTGCCACACGCAGGAAACCTCTCTCAGTAGGTGTCTGAGTATCAAGCAGATATTGTCGAAAACTGGGTGGTTTTTCCATCTGAACGTCTCAGACCTATTTTCAATAACCTGCTAAAATGTTGCCGAAATATCAGCATGTTCCAGAACACAAATTCATTAAATAAATGTGTTCATTTCCACAGTTTCAGGTTCAAAGAGAGTTGATTCTGATTAAAGTTACTCTGAAGGTGGCTCTGCCCGTCCACTATAAAAAATAGAAGCCTGTGATGTGTTTGTCTCTGTCACAGCAGATTAGATGTGATTTCTCCTCAGATCACCGCTCTTTTGATGAAACAATAAATCCTGTGGAAATATGATCCAAATGCTAATATTTGATCACTTCAAATAGTCACTAAAAATAATCTCTTTTGCATGTCCTTTCATTAACCTTATATGTTTTTTAAATAACACAGAAAAATGCACAGACTCAGGGACACACAATAAAAAAAAGCAATCCACATAACACCTATAGAAAATAATAAGATGGGTTTGTGCATGTTTTGTATACACAAACAAAAACTAAAATAAAAATATTTTTAGATGCAAAAATGAACAGTCCATATGCACACAAATGCATATGTACACACATATAAATGTACTGAACATGCATCCATACATTCTGTATGCACATGCAAGAAAATGTGTCAGAAAGTAAAAAGAAATAAGCCAATCAGTGATTGTTGGTCGAGCCGTCTGCTTAGCAGGAGGGAGAGGAAGGACTTAGTTTTAAGACTGGACTTTTTAAAGCAGCAGGAGTAAAGCAGAGGTAAATGATTAAATCTCCTGCTCAGAAACATCAGATATTTCGTGACTTCAGCCTAAAATCCCAAAGATTAGCTGTTCCCACGGATAGTAGATGTACCTTATCTGTGGCTGATATCTTTTTATATTGCAGGGGTGTAAAGGTATGCATTTCTGTGATCCCATCAGGCAATTTTTCCAATCTGTGCAGTGCTTTGAGATAGATCTAAGTTTTCGAATTGCAGCTAACGACCACCAGAACTTTTAATGGTTTGACACCGCTAATTCCCTCTCCCTTTGTGTGGCTGGACCAACAATTAACAGCTCCATCTTTGTTGCACACCGATGCTCCTGGTGCATTACCCTCAAATCTGCACGTCAGCAAAAAGGAAAAACAGAGAGTTGTGTTATCAGGGAGAGCTTTATCACGTTATCAGACATTAGGAAATGGCACTCCGCTTACAGCTCTTGCCACAGCTCGTCTCGCTGGCAGGTTAATGTGTAGCATTCATTTGCTCCAAGTAATCAAACTTCAAACTGAAGCGCAAGTTAAGAAACACGAGCGGGACTCACTTGCTCGTGCATGATGATAGACAGCTCTCTGGCCAGGTCTCTGTAGTTGGCCTTCATCTCGTCGTGGTACTCCTGCTGGTCCTCTTTGATGAGTCGCTCATTAATACCTAAACCGTGACCACATGCCTCCACAAAATCCCTGCACACAAAAAGATACGTTGAGATGTGCAAAAGGGATGTTGAGCAGATGCGAGACCTCCGTCACGTCACAGCTCACCTGAAGACCTCTTTCAGCTGTTTGACCTTGTTATCTGGAAACTTCTTGGCACTCGTGTCGTCCAGAAAAGCTCGGGCATATGCAAGCGGCCCTGCGTTTACCTTTAACATGAAAATGCTATTAGATATGGCAGGTGTGCGTCCACGATAAGAGTGTTTATACTGAAAAGAAGCAAAGCAGGCCACCTGGACACTGATGCTGCCTTGCAGTTTGAGCTGCAGGCGGATCATGTCCACTTCACTGGAGGAGCAGAGCTGTTTGATTTCTGCCACCTTCTTGCTCATCTCGTCGATGGCCACCTCAATGGGGCTCAGATCAGTGTGGTGCTGGTACATCACTGCTATGCGTTTCTTCACGTAGGGAAAACAATGCGTAGCTGCAAAAAATGCACAAAGAAATAGATGAACCGCTTGCTTCACAGCGCACGTCTTGGTACATGTGCTTTCCTCTGGTTTACAGCTCATTTTCCACTCATACGTGGGCCACACATGCTGTGAGGGCTCCCATGGAGAAAAGATAAGAAGATATGGTTGAACTTTTGTATCTTCTGCACCATAAAAAATGATAAACTGTGATTAAGATTAGGATAAACAGCTGACATGTTCAAAAGCTAATCAAGGTTTTCTAATCATGAGCAGGTAATATAAGGGCTAAACAAATGAAAGCCTTCCACTCAAAGTGTAGCTGAAGCCAGATTTACTTATCTGACAAAAACAGATTTAATTAGAAACATAATACATTGACTGAATGTTTTAGGATTATAATGTCATTCATATTGCATATTCTGTTCCTTAGAAATAATTTAGCTTTTTTTCCCTACATGACATTTTTAAAGAGTAGAGATTTTGATAAATTCACTCTGTTTGCATCATTACAGGCCAGTTTGCACCAGATTAACCCCCCCAATTTCCCCCACCTTTGAAACAGCACTATACCCACTGAGGGCTCTTTTAAGGTGGATATACAGTGGTACCTCTACTTACGAAATTCATTGGTTCTGGAAGTAGTTTCATAACCTGAAAAATTCATAAGTAGAGACACGTTTTCCATGTAAATGTTTTATAATTTATTTTTGATAAATTATAAATAATACACTAAATGACATAAAACCTGTAAGAAATACATGTTAGAACTAGAAAAGCACTCAGAGAGCACAGACCTCAACCAAGCGCAACAAGATAAACGCCATAACCTCCTTGGCGGAGGTAAAAATAGTTTGTTTACCTGGGTTGCTGGGTTACACTCAAACAGACAAGGGGCCCTCCTAGCCAATGGGATGCCAGGAAGATAGCAGCTGGGAAGCACCGCTTTCAAACCGAGATACAGAGCCGACAAGTATGTTTACGTTCGGTCAACCTCTGGGAGCTGCAAGTAGCAGCGCAAACTGTATTTTTGCCTTTCATATCCTGAAATTTCTTTCATAACAAGAGGCAATATTTTCCCGTTGAGGTGTTTCGTAACCTGAAAATTTTGTATGTAGAGACATTCGTATGTAGAGGTACCACTGTATCTGATATTTTGAAGAAGAGTGGGTTTAAAAAAAAAAAGTCACTGGGTAAGGTATTTTGAACCACTTTCACACTGCTTCTTGCCAAAATCCTCCTAAAATGTTTCAAACTGAACCCATTCTTTCAGACATGAACACATCTGTTCCCATAAACCAGATGTTTGCTATACATTTTCTAAGCAGCTTCTTTGAACCTCTAAACTCTGTTTAACACATCTTTGAAACAAGCATATACACTTTTTTTTTTTTAACTTGAATTTGTTTTTAAAAACATTTTAATGTAGTTTTAATTCTTAGGAATATAGTATAAATAGTCAGAAGTCATATCAGCTTTCTAGCCGAGATAATAAACTACAAAAGAAAGAAAAGATAAACGGGATGATTTACTGGTCAGTATAGTCCTGCGTTTGCACTGCTCCTCCACCCCGCCTTGCTTTTTGCCCGATATTGTGAAAGGCATCTCAAATACAAATCGTCGGATGTTGTGGCTCTTCTCAAAGTCCGTCTTCCTGTCGACCAGCTCCTTCTCCTCCAGGTATGGAGTCACATGTGTCACTTGGATGTATGCATACTTAGAGTCCAGGTCTTTAGGGTTGATCTACAGAGGAAACAGACGATTGCCGAGAGATCAGTGCCATAGCTCAGAGATCCAACCTTGTCACATTATGTCAGTCAACAAAGTCTCACCCGCCCGGAGTCCTGGATCATCTTTACGTTCTCCTGTCCAAACTTGTCAGAGTAGAGCTTCAGGAGCCTCTGGGATATCTCAGATAGAGGGGTGAACTTGGGTTCCTTGTAGATGTACTCTTTACCATCTTCATCCTCAAAGAAGCCCTGAAGAAGATAAAACACTGTCAGAGGTTAGTGCTTATAAAAACACAGAGACGATCCAGTAAAATGTCAAAGCACGTCAAACCTGAACATGAGTTGTGAGTGGGAGTCATACCAACACTGATAAAACGAAAACTACAAAATACACAATCAGCTATCTCTGGTTCAACAACTAGAGAAAGAACCTAGAGTTAGTTCACTGGTTGAGATACACATGGGGATAGGCAGATTTCACACAGAGAGCATTGAGATTTGTTATTTATCTACGCAGGTATGTAAAAAAAAAAAAAAATCCAAAGAAGAGATGGGGAAGCAATGCTCTTATTTAGTGAGTCTTGAGTCCAGTGATTAGGCCTTTAAGGGTTTTCTACTGTGATTAGCAAAAACTGAGGCTGAAGTACAGGAGGAGTTAAAGGGCTAAGAGATAAGCACTGCATGAGAAACAGCACTGCAGACTGCATTAGTGAAGGAGCACAACACAGCCTAAAACATCACTGCAGTCCCAACTGAGATGTGGGCTTTCACACTAATTTACCTCAGCCTCTGAGTCAGTAAACTGGTACTGCTATAGAGATGTGGAAAACAGACACACACATACAAAATAAAAAAAAAAAAATATCACTCCATAACCAATGAAACACTCTGAATATAATATATGCATTCTAATTTAAGCTATCCATCTGTAAAACATTAACAGACACAGATCAGTCATTTTAATATCTATTAAAAAAAGAGGCAACCACAGCTGGCAAAAAAGACTCACAAAACATCACGAAAGAAGAGAGAAATGAGGGTCAGTCCTGAAACCTTACAAAATAGATTTGCAACACAAAAGCAGAAACACTGAAATGAGTACCGAAGTGAATGAATGCCATGCAACACGGTCCCCAAACAGGAAGCAGCAGTTCTGACTGTTACTGGGTCATTTTATGTCAACTTAATAACGACTTCTCACCTCAGTTTTATTTTCCATTTTGTTCTCTTTTTTTCCCTTTTGAAATGATGCAGAATTCCCAAGCATTAGTGTCACAGAATTTATTTACCGAGTTACCACCGAGTCAGATCATAAATGAATAAATAATCACTGACTGATTATTATCGAGGTGACATGAGCATTACCATTTCAGCTATGAGTTCAGATTTTTACTTGACAGGAACAAACCTGATCAGCCAATGAAACCATTGAAAAGCTAGTGCTCAAACAGTATTAAAGGTTTAACAGGCAGTTATTTCAAACTTGGCCATTGTCTTATTTTTTTTAAACCAATTGTTGAAAATGACAAGAAAAGAAGAAAAGAAACATTGGTTAAGATTCCATAATGTCACAGGTTTTTTGCTCCCTTCTTTTTTTTTAAATTTTTTTTTTGGTTGACACTCATGAGCTTTATTACAGTAAAGAGGAGAACGGGAAACTGGGGCAGAGAGTGGGCAAGATGCACAGCAAAAGGCTGGGAGTTGAACCTGTGACCACTGTCAAGGAGGGCCAAGTTTTAAAATAACACAAAATATGCTGGACAGGAATAAAAATCAAGTGGAGACACAGAGCTGTACGTAACCAGGTCATCACCATAAAAGCTGAAGAGTTGAATTTTTTTGTTCAAAAGTGTTTAAACTGTATATAAAGTGAAAAGGAGCGGTCCCAGGGCGGATCCCTGAGGAACACCGCTGGTTACATTGAGGCAGATAGAGCGAAGTCTTTTAACCTGTACGTACTGATGGATGCCAGATAGTCTTTTTTTAATTTTCAAACCACATTCAATCAGTCTTTATTACTGAATGAGCTACTGCGTCACAAACCTTAGATCAATAAAAAGGGCTGCAAAGTATTGCGTGCTGTTGAAGGACTCAGTGAAATAACTGATTAAATTCTAAAGCTAATGCAGTTGTAACGTGCCATTTTGACTGGCAGACAGATAAAATATCATTTCTTGACAATAACTTGTTCAGTTGCAGTGCTAGCTACAAGTGACCAGGGTAAAGCTTTTTCACAATACACCAGGGGTCTCTGCTGCCAGTGTCCTGCAGATTTTACGGGTTTCCCTGCTTTAACACACCTGATCCTAATTAATAGCCGTCATCATCTTGTCATCAAGGTTAGCACTTGTCTGACACAGCACTTGTATCAGGGTGTGTAGAAGGAGGGAAACATCTAAAACCTGCAGGACACTGGCCCTCGAGGACCGAGATTGGAGACCCCTGCAATAAACATTCCTGTGAAACTACCCCAGTTCATTACGAATATTAAAATTATTTTTTTTTTGCAAGTTAAACTTTAATGGAATTCTACAGTTCAATGTGAAAACAAGTCCTAACTTAATTATAAATACACTGATTATAATAATGTTGCCTCATGGAAAAAAAAAAAAACAAACTGTAATTGGAAATTATATTTACTATGAACATCATCGTGTTTGCAATCTCAATCATAGACATGATCAGTGCAAAAAAGATCTTATATCTAATGTCTTTGCCTGTAGTTACACACTGTACAATGTAGGAATTTTCCTATTCGTGTCAGTGCTGTAAGTCTGTATGAAGCGAACTAAACGAAGCGGCGACCTGCACACGAAGAGCATATTAGTCCCATAAACATAATGATGAATTTAACAATTCCTCTAAACTTCCTCAACAGTAAAAGACAGGAATAATGGTTATAACTTTCTCATCAGCTCTGATATTTGGGAATCCCCAGGAAAAAATAAAAAAATGGGGAAAAAAAACTGAGGTGAGGATAGAGAATAGTTGGAGTTGACACAGACTAGCTCTACTGTAATCTGAAGCAGCAAGTTCTGATGAGAAGTGAAAATGGATTAGAGCAACACTAGCACACACAGAGACGCAGTCTGCTCAAAAAGGCTAGCAGGGTGCACTGCATGACTTACCGCTGCCTTCAAAGAAGTCAAAAAGAAAGCAGAGAAGCGTATTAGAGTGAGTCATAAAATGCTACAGCATGTGGGCATGCTCTTAACCCCCCCCCCAAAAAAAAAAATAAAAAATAAAATAAAAATAAATAAAATAAAATAAAACCCGAGGCAGCTCACCAGCATAAAAATAAATATAGTGCTCTTTTGTGGACCAAGCCTTAATAATTCAAAGTGATACTTCACAGATAAACTTGACAGATAAACTCACCTGGCCGAAGAAGGCCACCCTGAAGTACGTCCCCAGCAGCCTCTTTCCCGTGTGCATGACTTCTGTCACTTTGCTGTACGCACGATGCAGAGTGTCGTACAGGTGAGCCAGTTTCTGTGCAGAGTGATTCAAGTGAGTTAGAATTTAAAAGATGCTAAAGGTCAAAAACTGAGTTTATTTATTGGCGATTGTTGAAGGAGGAATTACACTCCAGATGAAGGAAGTGTGTACCTCAAAGTCCCTGCGCTTCTCATAAATGGGGATTATGAGCTTGTAGATGTCCGAAATGAGCTCATAACGCTCTGCTTTCCACAGTCCATCCGCACACTCCTCCAAAAGCTCCATTAAGACGTCCTTAGGGGACAACAAAAGGAGAGGAAGGCTGACTAATACCCCATAAAACAAATACCATTTGATAAGCCTCTAAAATGCTCTGATCACAAGAACAAAATAAGGAAAAAAGAGCACTTCCGAGATGGAATAGTTACAAAGCACAGGAGAAACTATCACAAATTCTCCAAAGCAATCTTTACTTTGAAACAAAAATAAATCTGATTAGTCATGATGCAGAGAAAACTGCAGCCTCACATCTTCAGTCATTAGGACGTGATCTTCCTCCAAAATGTTTTTAAAATGCAAATATATTTGCTGAGGTGAGATTTAAAAACTTTTAAATACGTTTTATGCTCATACGATTTCTTAATTTTCTTCAATATCTTGAAAATCACACCGCTGAAGACACAGTTGTTTCCTGTAAAGGACAACTGATTATTCTTCCATCAGTCTGTAGCTCCTCTGATTGGCCGTTTTTTTCTAGCAAGATATGATGTGACATGTATTTTCATTTCCTATCCTCTAGGAACATAATTACATACCATCATGCCTTCTCCTGCTGCTTTTAATTTGGGCTGAAGTTTCATTTTCATTTGGTCCCAAAACCTTAAATACAAATATATACATAAAGGATTAATGTACCTCATTGAAATGGACATCCTGCATCCCAACGTCCTCCATCATCGATGCTTCTTCATCGATGTTAGGAGTCACAACTCGGAAAGCTGAGCAGCCCTGCTTGAACATCCCTGCACACGACAAGGGGGGAAAAAAAGTCACCCAAAACCTCCTTTACAACACTTAAGAAAGATCAAGGCAGCTGCTGCCTGGCTAGCAGCAAAAACATTTTCAACGCACCTTTTCGCCGCAGGTATTCTGCCACAAGCGCTGCAACATGCACGTAGCACATGGCTGCCTGTAAACCAAAGAGAGTAACTGGTCAAAAAAGTAAAAGGCAATATCAGCTTTTATAAAGACGGTCCCACTCAAATGAGAAACATCAGCACAGGATAAAACTGCACAAATTCAATTTTCTATCTTAAAAGGAAGTAGAACAACAAACACCATTCCTTCTCACAAGATTTTCACACTGTTGGTCTCTGTATTCTAATTTTGATTAGTATATCTTCAATGTCAGGCAATTTCTGACTGAAGTTCTAAAGAAAGTTCGCTTTTAACTCAGGTCCAGACATTCTGACGCAGTCATGGCATCTGTGAGCAGTTTTAATCTGGTCAAAAAGGCACATTGCATCACTGAAACAGCTCCTTTAACAGTTTTGAATGACCTCCCTTTTCTGTTGTCCAGACTTGAGCTGTTTGTTGGCATCAAAGATACAGTTCTAACTTGGTTCATGTTGTTCCTGACTGAATGGACATTTTTGTGCACATCTGGAAACGTTGCTCTTATGCAGCCCCTCTCACTTGTGGGGTGCCTCAAGGGTCCATGTTGGGCCTCCTGTTATTTCTCACTAGCCATGTTGCCTTAATGTCTGTTGTTAGGAAATGTAAAATCGCTTTCTATTGATTTACTGATCATACCCAGGTTTATTCTGGCCATTAAGCTGGACAGCAGAAAATCCCTTTACTAAACTATCTTAGTGATCTGGTTAAAGCTCAACTCTCTTGCTCTTGATGGAAACAAGACTGAAGTCCTTTGGTTTTGGAAAACCTGATCGGTAGCAATTCTGCTGCCAGTCTTGCCCTCATATCTTTTAAGCTGGATAAGCAGATCAGTGTTTGGTCTAGTCAAACTCTTTCAAGCTAAGAATAATTACCAAGGTAAAGTCTTACATCTCCTTTCAAAGACCATGGATAAAGTGTTTTCTTTTTTAATCACCTTTTAACTGCAAAGCTCTGCATTTGGGTTTAGATCAGTCTTCTCTGCAGTGTTTGCAAATTGTTGAAAATGCAGCAGACTGTCTTTTAACTGGCATAAGAAAAATCATGATTGCACTCTGGTCTTGGCATCCCTTTGCTGGCTCCATCTGCAATGCGGAATTGATTTTTAAGATTTTACTGCTCACTTTTGCAGTTTAAATGGACCGGCTTAATCTTATTTATCAGATCTCCTTCACTACAGTGCTGCACTCAAACTGCTAGCTGCTCCCAGATGTTACAAGATCTCCTCAGACAGTAAACATATTCAAACTGCTGCTGAAGACTTACAGCTTTTCCTTGGCTTTCAACTCAAGTACCACACCTAAAGCAACCATTGTATTCTTATTGTTTCTCTATTTTACTATTCATTTATTTCTATCTATTGTGTTTTTGTATTTTATTGTCTTTTATTGCAGAGTTTATTTTTTATTACCTTTTATAATTTGACTGTAAAACTCCTGACAACTCCTGTGTCCTGATTTAATCCTGACAAATATTACAGATAAACCCTGAAGCGAGTCTATTACTATTGTATAAGAGTCCATCACAGGAAACCACACAGACAGATCAGAGTCTAGCTACAGACCTCTGATAAGTCTCCGTTCTTCACGTGGATCCGGGCCATGCTGTCCAGCCAGGTCTTGCGCAGCTCGGGCGTGCTGGCATAGGACTTGGCCAGACTGTACTGCAGGTCCACCAGCATCTCTGGGTCTCTCTCATGCTCCTTCATCTGAGCTGTTGCCATCAAAACAGTTCTGATGCGCTTGGTCAGGTCCTTGACATCTGAAGGGAAAGCTGTGTTCTGTTGACAACAAAGCAAACATCACTTCCAGATTAGTTTACATTTGAGTTCGTAAGCATGTATTCAAAACTGAAACTTGCTATCCACATGAACGTCCTCACCTTGATAGTTTTGTCACCGTTTGCGCAGTTGTTGATTATTGATAGGGACTGCTGGAAGCGGGTACTTCCAATCCCAATCACCTCAGCTATCAGCTTACTAACAGCGATCACCACCTACGGATCGAGACACACAAATGGTCTTAAGACATGAATCAACCCTCGTGCTTTGATGACAGCAGCTTTATGTGATCAGTTTTTGGGGTGCTCATGACCACCACAGCTTTATATGAAAAAAAAAAAAAAAAAATCAAAGTTGTTTGCTTCTTCCCTTTTTTTGAAAAATTCACTATGTGGAAAAGTCCATGCTACTCCTTATTTTTCCCCAAGAGTAGAACAGGTATTCCAGCGATTATGGAAGTTATTCCTGATAGACATGTTATGTGACCCAATATGATTCAATTATGACAAGTGTAACTCTTTATACACACTGATCAAGCAAAACATTATTACTACTGTGTGACTGAGTCTGACCTGTAAGTGTGTCCTGACAAAGGACTTGCGACCGGTGTAGTCGAAGTTACTCTTCATGAGGAAATACAGCAGGTGGGCAGCGTCACTGCGAATGGAGCTCAGCTTGGAGTTACAACATTTCAGGATCTCGTAGCAGAATTCTGCACACATGTCTGCGCGGCCTTCAAAAAATGTGCACGGGAACTGGAGAGCAAAGGCACACAAGGCAAGACCTCAGCTTCTGCATTTAAAGCAAGCTCGGAGAAAACAGCAAAGATGCACGCAGCGCCAAAAATCCATCTGACCTTATAGATGAAGGTGCGCAGGGTTGTGAAGACCTGCTTGAGGGCTGTTTCTGACTGATTGATGCGCAGGAAGCAGAGGTGGACTTCAAACACCTTCTTCATGAGCGGACTGTGGCCGTGGTCTGAGCAAAGCTGTGTCTGCGGGGAAAGAGGGGCAACTCTGATGAAACAGATTCTGCTAAAAGGATATGATGAGATCTCCAGAATGAACAAGTTTTGTACTGGGTACCTTGAATCCCATGATGAAGATGTTGAGTGTGTCCAGGACTGTAAGACACACTTCAGTGGCAATATTGGCCTCCAGCAGCGACTGATTTAACACATCTGCATCTGAGTGACTGTATGCTGAAGAGACACGACAAAATGCTGTAGCTCGATCATGCACACTCATTCATTTAATGCAAACGCTCTTCACAGTGGCTACTTCCTCATGTTCATGTCATTTCTCTCACTGTTAAAGGCAAAGCTGTTGCTTGAAAGACGGATGTTTTAATTTTTTGAAATGATTTTTTTTATTATGTTAAAAAGATGAAGTTTCATTCCAAACTTATTACAACTCATGACATACAATCACCATATTTTGTCGTGTGAATACTGACAAGATAAAAACTAAGGGCATCATTTTGTGTCAACAAATGGCCGGGACATAAGGGTCAACGTGTGGGACAGACATGGCGACAGAAAAGGGTCTTGTGAATGGCAAGTTTAGCCTTAAGGTGCTGCCAGATAGGTCTGTTGACAAGAAATAGGTTTTTGTATTTACTGTCGCTGTGAATTAAGACTTCACCACAGGACGCAGTAAAGTTAGTTTCACATCCGACATTCGCTTGTTTGTTTTCTCTTTAAACTTTAATAGAGTCATGAAAATGGCACCGATTTCATCCAGGTTGGTATCATTTTGTGGATATAAGTATGCCAGACATTTCACAAGTGTCATCAACTCTTTAAGCTCAGTAAGTGTGGCTAAAACTCTAAGGAACTGCGCTGAATGTCCTTCTGAGTACCTCGCTGCTGCTGTGGAGCTTAGGGACCGTCAGCAAATTACTGCGGTTCAAGCAGCAGCCCCAACAAAAGTACACTAAGAATCATGATGGATTAAGCCCCCAAAAAGTAAGGCAGCATTGGTGGAACTTCTGGTTTTCAAACTAAAAGCTTAAAAAAAATAAAGCAGATCCCCGTGACCCTGTATAGGACAAAACGGGTATAGATGATGGATGGATGGATAACCAGAACATTAAAAAAATGTGATTAATGTGCGATTAATCAGTTAACTATGAAAATCTTTCAATTAATTGCAATTAAAAAATTTAATTGACTGTTAGCCCTAATTATATATATATATATATATATATACATATATATATATATATATATATATACATATATATATACATATACACACATATGTTGAAAAGCAGCTGCCACTTGCAATTTTTGCTAATTTGATAGCATAATTAGTAGAAAGTCAGATTATATTGACATGACATTAAAAAAAAAGCACAATGGCACATCGAAAACCTTTGCTACCAGAGTAAACGGTATGAAACTCTTCAGCATAAAACACCCAATTAAAACTGCACAGGTAACACCCATCCATACGCCCATTAACTTTGATGCCAGGTCAACTAAACATTTTTACATCCACTGTAGAAAAATCTAACATAGATGAGTCTGCCTTGTGATGATGACATCAAATAATTTTTGACAAATCCAGGACATGTACTCCATCGTCCCAGTGTAAATGACACCCTTGTCATAAATTGTCCCCGTTAATTTTTTTTTTAAGGAAATTTCATGACATTTTTCAAGAATGGGCAGAGTATTTTGGAATGAAACTCTTTTCACAGTTTACATGGACTTCTTTCACAAAGCGAAGTAAAGTCGAGAGCAGATGAGCTGCGCAGATGAATATTAAGATTTAGAAAGCTAATGTTCAGTTAAAACAGGCATGCTCTTCTTTCAACCACATGAGCAGAGCCAGTGACAAACAACCTGCCAACCCGACACATTCTTACCATGGTCTACAGATATTCCAAGAATACTTGAAATCTTTCTTACGCTGAAAACACAGAGAAACTGAATTAAATGATGCCATTTAACAGAACGAGCACCCAGCATCCACCACTGAGGCTAAATCGGCGTAAGGCTACAAACAACTTTTCACTTTCGTTAAATTTTGCGATGCTTTCTGAAGCCTTTTTCTGCCCGACCTGCGTGACCTCAATACCGGGGATGAGGAGGGAGATGATGAAAAGCATGAGGAGTCAGAATACACGAGTGAGGCGGAGGAGGGTCCTCTGGTAGAGCGTGGTTGATGACAGCAGCAGTATGGAAACACTTACTGTGGTTAAAAGTGTAAGAGTTATCCAGGCTGCTGAGCTGCTGTAAGCGGGCATGCATCAGTCCCGCCCTGTTACGGGACACAGGCAGAGTCTGAGACTTCCGCTCATGTGCTACGGGTCCTGCCCCATCCTGGTTCCTGATGAGGAAACAGGATAATGTTAGACGGACGGGCCGAATACCAGCAGAGCCAGAGTTAGTAAAGCAGGTGACAGTGGAATAATAATACGTCAGTTTCCATGTCTGAGTGGTGTAAGCAGCTCTCAAATGCTCTATGAGCTGAAGAAAATTTAAAGGCGTCACAAAGAGCTTGCGATTTAGAAAGCAGAAGTGGGATCAGAAAAGCATATTTGGCATGCATCTTAAAAAGAGAGTTGTTACAGCGGTATCAGCGGCACTTAAACAGCAGGTTAAAGTTTTTCAAGCCATGCATGGTAAGAAACGAGAGAGGTGGTGAGTTAAGAGAACCAGAAGAGTCACAACACTGCAATGTCGCGTAGTTGAGGAGTTTTCATGCAATTAGCCTGAGAATGCCAGTTTCCACTTTTAGGCTTACCCAAGCAGGAGAGGGGCAGGAGCCAGCTTTTATTTCACTATGTTAAACTTGCCAGCATTTATGTGAATAGAGATAGAAACAGTGGTGGGGGGTTAGATAGAGAGGAAACCCAAAGCCCTCTGACAATAGAGGCCAAATCTCCCACGTTGTGGATGAGTCCTTGGATAAATTTAAACTAGGCTTCAAGCACTTGTGCTCGACACACAGAACAGTCACATGTGCAATTATATTCTACTCTGGATAATGAAACATAAGTCTACAAAGAGACACACGATCCACATAAACTGTGCGAAATTTTGAAAAAGAAAAAATACTGCCTTCACATAATAAGCAGGTGTAGTAGCCAAAAATCCCAATCAGTCACAGCAACATTACCTGGCAATGTATCTCTTTCCCATGTATCTGAACTGATGGAGGCACACCCTGTGAGGGATAGAGAAAAGTTAGCATCATACATTTTCCAGCAGGAGTTATAAACACCGGCTGGATTTCCATCTTACTCAATCAAAGTGAAGAAGTCCATGAGTTCAGCGGATGAAGCCTTGTTCCAGTATGTGAACAGAGCATCTGGAGGAGAACATAAACAAACGCTCTAGAGCCTGTTTCTCATGGTAAACGTGAATGAAGGCTTTGTGTTTGCGGGTGAGCCGGTATTTTTACCCTCAGACATGCTTTTGAGCACATGTAAGAAACACATGAGGAGGCTCTTGATCTCCGCCTGGTCCAGCTTGTCACATCGCAGTAAGGTGCTTCCCAGGGTTGAGGCATGCTGGTTCTGAGGGACAAACACGATGGACAGGCCCAGTTAGACTCATCTGTCGCTTGAACATGACACCAGGTCGATACATCACTACAAACCAACCCAAGTAGCCAATGAATGGACTCCACTGACGTTGATCGCCTGGCTGTGGTCTGACACTGCTTTTCATCCACCAGGTCTGTTTTAAAGGTGGCTGTGTTTGGGTCAGAATGGCTTCAGAATTGGCAACTTTAGCATCAAACACACAGACGCAGACCTGGTTCAGTTTCTGCAGCAGTGTGCTTGAGCTGAGTCTGGGGCATCAAACTTAAGTTAACTGCCGAGTCATTTTGGGCCAAACCCTTTTGGCTACCTGGGAAAGTACTGTTTTAGCACAGGAATGTCCAGCTTTTGCTGCATGAGATTTGACTTTACGGTATCAATCGAATATTGACATTTGTGACAGAAAAATCACAAATGGGGCTACAGTTTGTTTTTTTTCCCCCCAACTTTTATGAGCGGTCTGTGAAAAGACTGACACGTATTTTTTCTGAAGGCCTGTGATAAAGCAGTCATGTGACACTAATGAGGTCCTTCACTCAGCTGCTGCATGGCTCTATGTCTGCTGGAGAAAATGACATTTGGCAACAAACGCCATTTCTCCCATGTGATGCAGGGAGCGGCGAAAAAGCAGAACTAAAGCAGCAGAGCAAGAGCTCCACCACAGCAAGGGGTTGGCGATATACCAAGCACATTCCTTTGCCAGCAATTAGTCTGGACCTTGAAACTGACTGGAGATGACTTCATGGAAAGCATGACACTATTTCTGAGTTTTTTTTGTTTTTCTTTTAAAGTGTTTTGCAGAGTGGGGGACTTCGAGGCTACACTGAGTGTTCCTGAAAAGGCTGACAAAGCTGTAGCGCAGTTACGTTTATTTAACATAATTGTTGAAAATAGTATGATGCCCTCTTATATTCATAAAGAAAACTGTCACACGTTTAAAATGAAAGACACACCAACATGAGATGAAATTGACACAGATGGTAAAAACCCAGTCTTCATGCGTCATAAACATCTAATCAGATTTAGCTGAATGTTGTTTATGCACCAGAATGACAGAGGAACTCAGAAAGTGAGAAATTCCTTAAGCATGCAAGCATATCTGCGATCTGCAAATTTAATGTGATGTCACGGGTCTGATTTAGAGGACGGGAACAAAATGGGAAAGCTGCAGAATCTTCTGGCAAAGAACGGGCTGAAAGTTTAAGGCACTAGGACAGCCACACAAACTATCACTCCCAGATGGGACACTCCTAGGAGGTGTGAAGGAAGGAGGCGTTTTGTACTTGAAGTGAAACGCTGGACTGCAGGGCACTCTCTGGGACACAGGGGGCAGTGAGCAGGGAGAAGTCCATGGTGACGCGCTTGGTGCGCATGGAGAGCACGGGCTCCTCAGCCTCCTTAAAGAAGTGCAGGACATTGACGGAGTGTCTCCGTACGAACTTCTCCATCTGCCACAGCCAGCCAGTACAGCGAGGGCAGGAAGGTAAGGTGACAGAGTTAACAGAGAGTGACTTCCTGTGATGCTTCTGTAAAAGTCTGGGGACCTCTGGTGAGCTGAAGGCAACACTGTGACACGAATGCTGCACGTCACAGATTAAATCTGATGGGTGTATAAACGATGCATGTAATCACGTCACAGAATACCTTGTCCAGAGAATTCCCTTTGTCAGCGCTTCCTTTCATGGAGGCTGTTTCCAGAGTCGGTGCTGATGAGAGAGCCGCGGGAGTCTGCGTGGCGCACAGAGTTTATGTTGGGCGTGGACGCCGCATGAGGAGAAGCTGTAAAAAGAAAAGAGCGCCAAGGGGCGGTGTCGTGACAATCAAAGCATAAAATGTATTTTTGTAGCCCAAATAATTTACATCAATCGTCTCACTCACTGGTGCCTGAGATGACTCCAAAAACATCTTTGTGCAAGCTGGTTTCCATAAAGGTGCTGGACCTCGGAGGGGTCATCAAAGCGTTGCTCTGGAGGATCTCTTCTCTTCCATTCTGAATGAAAAGCAGATCGAAGGTTTGATGAGTATTGAAAAGCCCTTTATTCCGCCTGGAATGAGTAATTATTTGGTAGTTAGGTGGAGAGTTGTTAGGAGGTGAACGACCCAGTTTGAAAACTATTTTGTGCGTCTTTTTTTTTAAATCATTCCCCAAGTTAGCTTCATCCGAAATGCATCACTTTTAAACTGAAGACGCCCCCCATGATTCAATAGCTAACTCCGCTTTTAAAGGTAATAACTTGAGTCAACTTTATCAGTCGTTCACATCATGTTTGGAAGAGTTTTGACCCCTCTTCTTCACAGTGTTGCTGCTGGTTCATTCAGATGTGCAGGCATTCATTTTCTGCACAGCATTCTTAAGGTCCAGCCACAGGATTTCAGCTCGGGTTCATGCCTGGACCGTGACTCCGCTGTTGCAATTCCTCACTGCTTTTCTCTTTCAGCCAGATTTGTCATAGATTTGCTGGTGTGCTTTGTATCATTGTCCTGTTGCACGGCCAGTTTCAGCCGAGCTTTAACTGCCAGGCACATGGCCACACATTGTGACTGTAGAGGCGTTCGTGGCCAAACCAGTGACTCCAAGGTGTCCGGGTCCTGCGGCCAGATAACAAGCCCAGTTTTAGAATTACGTAACTGTGGAACTGCCAGATTCAAACCAGGGGAAATTAGCAGTGAATGGCGGACAAGACTTCCTGAGCTCATAAAATTGAGCAGCTGTCGTGTAAGTGGAGATTCATTTAATGTGGAATTATTATGGCAGAAGGGACAGAGATCTGACTTTGCATTGGAGAGATAAAATAGAAACTGCAATGGACTTGGCGACCCGTCCAGGGTGGACCCCTGCCTTTCGCTCAAAGAAGAGCTGGGATAGACTCCAGCAGATCCCCGTGACCCTGAATAGGATTAAACGGGCATAAATAATGGATGGATGGGTGGAGATACACACTGAAACTGAGGGAAACAACTTTTGTTGAAAGTGCAAAATACCTGTATGGCTGGATTGCAATTCCTTTGATCCCAGATTTACATATTTTAGGAGATTAAGGACTTTATTTCCAGTTATTATGGTCAGATTAATTCACTCTATCCAGAAACATTCTGAGACTCTGGAAAACTGATGAAATCATCAGTTTGAGGTTGATGCAGTGATAGAGAGAATAGGAGTGTATGCTGCACAGGCTGAAAAGAAATGTGCTTTTGGACTGATGTGGTATAAAGATTGACTGTGATCTCTATGCAGTGGGAGAGGATCAACAGGATTTTGAGCTGTCCTCAAAATTCATTTAAAAAAAAGTCTAATATGCTAATTTATCTCCAAACTCCTCAGATACTAATCTGAGACCTGATGACAAACAACCCTAGACCCTGACTAATCAGAGCTTGAGCTCTTTTGGGAGCACTAAAATTATATGTAACTCACAAAGTCTTAATACTATCATTAGTATGAGTAATTTTATTCCTCTTCTCCTTTACTGTATATTAAAGACATATTAAGAAGATGCCTTGATTGAGGAGTTGCATTGTGAGTTAGATGGTTTTCTTATATGTTGTATGGACTAAAGCAGCCACTAGGTGGCTCTCTTACATTGTTGATTGAGTGGTTGATGGTAAACGGGGATACTTCCTTCACATTTAGCCTGTTGACGTTCTCTTGAAGCAGACCGAACAAGGGAAAGTACAGGGTGGCCAGTCTGGCCTGCTGGCTCTACAAAAATCAAGAAGAAATAGAAAGAAAAGAGAATCAGTGAATAGTACACAGTTGTACGGGCATCAGGCACACACGGGTGGAAATACAAGAGACAGAGAAGCAATAAGAAGGCAATGCCCACCTTGGAGGTGTAGCGGTCATCAAACGTGTGTTTGATCATGAGGTTCTTCAGCACCTGGATGGATATCTGACGGATCTCCCTGAACTCCTGCAGAGCTGCACTGACCTCCCTGAGCAGCAGCCCCACCAAGAAGTGGTACTTACAGAAGTCATCTGTGAGCGAGTAGTCCATCTGGAGGTCTGCGGGTCAGGGAGAGGATGATGAGGACATTACGACTGACTGATGGGAGAATGAAGCACGTGGCAGGAGGTGAAGTCACAAACAGTCTGCGAGATTTCCGATTCGATATCAATTTATTACAAGGAAATTGATGAGAAATATGAAGGTCTGGACAGAGGAGAGATTGTCGTCAGGATTAAAACCTGGTTAACATGAGACATGTTCTCCTGGAGGACAATTAACAATCATCAAACAGCCTCGATGAGGAAAAACAGACAGAAGCTTCCAGGTTTGACAGATTGCCACTGTGTGACTGAGTCATTGTTGTACATCAACAGTGTGGAACTGCAAACACGATTTAAACCTCTGACTGAGCACAGCAGCTGTTCTCAGATGATTTCCAACAGGATTTAATCACACACACACCCACACACATGATTAACAACAAAGTCTCTACCTCAAAGAAAACCTCATTTTCCCCCCTTCTTTTTAAAACCTGCATTTCAAAAAATGCAAGGATTAAAGAGAGGTCTCTTTTTTGTTTTAGATAGAAGTGATAGAAAATCATTTGCCTTGCCATCACTAATAACAAAGACCAAAACCACATCAAGACCCCAGACCATTTCAGAGATGAATGATCAAAGTACAACCTGCTGTTTTTAGAGACGACATGCAAGCAGCACTCCTTGCACCTACCTACTGGAGTATCAAATGACTCCACTGTATCATTTGGAGATAACATAGCTAATTGAGAAAACAAAAAAAGACACAAGGTACATTTTGTAAAGAAAGAAAGCAGATTGATGAAGTCCTTTTAAAAGACAGTTTCTTAAATTCATTTAAATCTGCATTGGTTTCAGAAGCAAACTGACTGAAGCTGTTATTAAGAACTCTCACCTTGAAATCTCAATATTCTCCCTTTTCCAAACGGCATCGGCAGATTTAAGGGCACATAGTGCTCGTGGTTGCACACCACGCGCAGGAACTCGAACTTGAACTCAAAGAGCGTCTGCATGGAGAAACAACAGATGAACTTTTACAGCAGCGCAGTCTTTTAAATCTTTAAAAATCACTTTTTCTTTTCATTTTTTTTTTTTACACTCAATCTGTCTTCACTCTGTCGAAAGGACAGCTGTGCCTGTTGCGTCAGTGTACCTTTGGATCTCCAGGCATAAAGCAGTTGCTGTAGTTGTTGATCTGCTTGAACACGAAGCCTCTGTCCATCAGGTTGAAGCAACGCTGCAGAACGAGGGAATAAAGCCCTTCTGTTATTATTTCTGGTTCACACAGACAGTAGTAAATGCTATTGGTATAAGGCCGATCACTAAATGTGTACCAAACAGATAGTGTTTTAGTCAAGCAAGTGAAGGCGGATGTTCGACCTTGACGAAGACCGCCAGGCTGTGGTTGGCGTTCCGCGCAGCATCCAGGTTGTCCTTGTACTTCTGGGTGACGTGCGGCATCATCATGTTGACCAGGGTCTCCACGGTGTGATGGAAGGATGCCGAGAAACGCTGATTCCTGGACAGCTGAGGGGCACAGGACTAACGTTGGTACAGATGGAAAAAGTCTTCCAGACGAAATATTAAAAAAAAAAAAAAAAAAAAGCACTACAGGGATTATATGAGACCATCAGAAGTCACGACTCAACGAGCACATTACATTTCATTGTGGCAGGGATGTACAGGGATGTGGTTGCTTTTGGGGTTTGGACTTACTCTGCCAATTACGCTGCACAGCAGCTTGAGAGAAACGGTGGATACATAATACTTTAACTGCAGGGCTGCGGCTGTCTCCAAGAGTTACCATGTCATAAACCTTGACTGCAGCAAAGCGAACATGAGCAGACAGCTCTGAGTCAAACACACATGTTTTGGCAAACTTACCTTTCACTTTGCAGCTTTCAATCAAATACTGAGCCATGGATTTGACTAAAGCCTCAAAGAAATACCAGGAGTACTGCCAAGTAGAAAAACATCAGTCAGAGAACAATAAAAAAGGAAGCTTGTGTCACTTCTAATTCCAGACTGTGTTGTGCTTTAAAAAAAAAACAGTACAAATGAGTTACCTTGAGCAGCTTGTTACTTGTCAGGAAGTCAGTGGAAGGTTTCAGGATTGCAGTCATGGCTTTAGCCAAGCTCTTCGTGCACGGTCCGTGTGGTGGACGACGTGTACGGCTCGGTCTTGAATACAAACTGCAAAAGGCTCATGTGTCAGTCATCCAGTGCAAAGACTAAATTCACACACCTGTAATGAAACTTAAAGCTGTATTGCGCGACGCTCTTACCTTCACGTAGGAGCGTAGGTAGTGCTCCAAGCCTTCCTCGTGGCACTGGGCTACAACGTGAATCATGACTCTAATAGAGAACAACGCAAGAGGAAACCACCGGTGAGGATATGGATGCACTCACAAAACTCGCCCAAGAGGTTCACACAGCTGCACCGATGGGGCGTCACATCACAATCTTTGATTTCCAACACCTGGACCCGACGGGTCTCAAGCCTTCAGCCCTTTAAGGTGCTGAAAAGACCGCTGATATTTCAGGTAGACTTGCCTGGTGACGTTCACCGCCACGTCCTCTTGAGTCGCGCTGGTCAGGACCCTGAACAGCTGATTCAGGATGGTTGGCAGAAACTTGATCATCACATGAGTCTCCATGGCATGCAGACTCTGCGGGTAAAGCATAAAACAAATATGTTTAAGATGAGAAGGATCCCGTTATATAAACAGGGGATGAATAAAAAGCACAGAGAGTGAAGAGAACTGTGCTAAACACCAACTGGAAAGTGGACTGTCGTTACTGCTTCATCAATGCTTGTGCAAAAGCAAATGAACACAAGCGCGCCAAGTAATTTGGCCAGCTGCCATCGAGCACAGCTGACCTGCTGTTTGATGCTCCAGACCATTGTTGGTGTTCGCCGCTGTGTTTACATTAGAACCCAGGAGGTGTACTGGACCAAATGTTTCTGTGTCAATGTTCACTGGGGGACGAGTGAACGCAGATTCCCACGAACTGACAATGAGTGAAGGAAAAAGTGTTAGCGGAGCTGCAAATACCACAGAAAAAGGGGGGAAACAGAAGTATGCCAACCGGAGGATGAGCCGATGACAGATTTACACGAGTCGGTTGTGACCTCTCCTGGTACACGAGATCTGCATCCAGGACAAATCTTGGAGCAAAATATCCAGAGGGATCTATTCTTGGCAAGCAACATGACAGAGCGTTTCCGTCCAATTCAGCACCAAACTGTGGCTTCATGCAGACAGGAAAAGTATTGAAAACGTCTACAAAATATTGTCTGCATCACAAATAAATACATAAATCTGACTGGTATGTTGCTGTGGACCAGAGGAAGAGCAGTGAGTTGGAAGTCAAACGGGCCTGCGGTTCCTATATTTTGGCCAAATGTTGCTGTGCATTACAGTGTCGTAACTACAGTCTGCCTGTGAGGCGTTTAGGAACATCAGGAAATGATGGAAGCCAACCACAAGGAAATTCTCAACCTGTGTTGTTTCTGCCAGATTACTCAGTAACTGCCTCTGTAAACATTTGCTCTGCGCCTCCGACTGATTTGTTCTGTTTCGCTTATTTGCAGCATACAATGGACACAGCACATTTGTACACAAAATAAGAAATTCAAGGCAAACAGGATGTTTAACGTCCCATCTTATACAATTTCCCTCACCTTCAGGTATTTCACCAGTTCTCCTCCTGACGGCTGGGCTGCTGATGCAGTGCTCTGACAGTGATGGAAGAAATTGTGTAAATGCTGATCCTGAAACACAGAGAAGGTCAGAACGCAGGAATTTATTCGGTGGAGTCGTGTTGCTCCAAAGTGGAACGTATTTTTCCGGACTTTCCCAAGACCAACCTGAGTGTAGATGGTTGACACCAGATGCGTGGACACCTTGAAGAGGGGCTTGCCTCCATCGACCCATTTGACCTCAGTACAGTGCTGCAAATTGAGAAAAAACCAGCATTCATGGTGGCTGCATGTGCATGTTCACGCTCTCCAGAGGCGTGTGGATTTTCATAGATTCTCTAAGGGATCTGCTTTATTAATGCACGCTGCATAAAAACAGTCATATGTATTCAGATGGGAAATGAAATGGAGTGAAATATCTGAAGGGCGTCAAGTAAAAGTTGAGTTTCCAACACTAACTGACTGTCCAACATGAGGTTTGGAGAGGACATCTAAAATAAACAGAATAATCACACAGTTTGATCTAATAGGAAATTAAGCTAGACTTTTGCTCTCAGACTTGAGGAGGTGCTCTACCTTGCTGGCACCCTCCTGACAGCCGAGGTATCCAGCGGGCAGGTTGGCAGCCACGGGGACCTGACTCTCATTCATGATCACCCGGCCATCCTTCAGCAGGGGGAGCCAGGCGTAACCCACTGGGAACAGACACAGGCAGGAAGAAAAGTCAGCTGCGAGCCTTACATTTCTGCGACTGCTGCAGGAGGACTGTCGCCTCTGTATGTGGGCCGCCTGGTCAAACCACTGAGGCATCCAGCGGCCCGACCACGTTTTACCCGAGGCCTACTCCTTAACTCATTCACTTGCATAATCTCGACACCTGTCCCTGTGTTTTACTCCTTCCTACCAGAGTTCGGGGGCGTAGCGGTCGAGGACAAACACGAGTCAGGAGGTGAGATGACAGGATGTCTGAATAAACTGAGACGACAGCTTTGGAGTTGTCACTGTAAATGTGACGAGTGATAAAACTGTATCACATACTCACTGCGTTTGTGGCGGTACACTGCTGCATTTTGATTAAATTCCAATTTAAATTACAACGGGGGATTAGCATGCCGCATTATTCTTAATGTCCTTAACAGAACCTTCTGCACCGTTGTGTCTTTACTTCTAACGCCGCCAACAAGCCTCCTCTCTGCTGAGTCACAGTCGGGAGGATGGAGAAGAGAGGAAATGAAAAGGTCCAAATTAGACAAATGTGATTAGACTCTAGACGAGCTTCAGATGCAGCTCAGCGGCGCCATCAAATTCGGACTACCGGGCTTGTCCCAGAGTACTCACAAGCATGGGAGGAGAATGGATTTATTGACTGTGGTGAATCCAGCTCCACTGTAATAAGTGGAGACATGTCCTCTTTCAGTTTGTTAGCATGAAACTTTTTCCTGTTCGCAGACAGACAGGAACAACTGACAAACGAGCTAATAGCTGCAAATTGCTTTACGGCTGTGTACATTTCATAGATGCTGCGCACTTTATATATTTATTGATTTATGTATTACAAATGAGATGCACACTGTCCCTTGTGATTATGAGCAGAGCACCGCAGCCAGTTTGAGTCCACAGAACAGTCATTTTATTTCAACTCCATCATCTTGGAGTATTTGTCTGACCTCGAGAAAACCCATTTTGCCCTATTTCAGTCAAGCAAACAGTGGAAAATATTAAGAACGAGCGTTGTACCTTGCGTCTCAATCAGGTCTCTCTTTTTGGTGCTGGCCTTGCTGTTGCTGTCGCAGCTCACGTGGTAGAACGTGAAGAGTAGGTGATGCTTCTCGTGGAGCTGCGTTGGCAACTCAATCTTAATCTGAAAGGACAGGTAAAGGCTTTCTCATTGTTGATGTTGAGTTAACGCATATTAGCTAAAGGTAAGGCACGAGGTTTCTTACTTCGTCGTAGAATTCGGGGTTGTGCTGGTGATGTAATACTGAGGTAAAGGCATTTTTGGTAAACAAAGGTCCTCCAGGTCGCCCGTAGATGCACTTAAGAATGACAAAAATAGTAAAACAGTTATCATAACTTGCGGGGCGACCGTTTAAGGGATTGTTCTGGAAACTCCCAGTCCAGTTTACCTTCAGTGAAACAGCCTCTTCGTCATCCGAGTCCCTGAACTCAATGCAGACAGCTATGTTTCTAGCCTGAGCACAGAAACAGTGAGCAAAGATGACGCATTTAGCAACTCTTTAAGAGAGCTGGAGCACAACTCCAGCGTGCAAAAAAGGGGAAACTTTTATTTCACACACGGAGAACAAAACAATTCAAACTCCCGCAACCCATTAAGACAACACAGCGTGACTTATAACGATTGATACCTTGGCAAACGACTTCTGGCTGTCGTATTTCAAGTGCTTTGGGTAGACGTAGAGGTGATTGTTGTAGACGGTGAAAGGCTGAGAACATTTGGCAATGCACGGCACAAACTCCTCCACTTCAAAGAAGATGCTGCTCTTCTCGCTGACGTCCAACTGCTTCACGGGAATGTAGGATGAGGTAACACAATCTATATGCAGGAGCAGGAGAGACGTAGACCAAATAAACAGCCTGCAGACAATGTGACCAGTCTGGTCTGAGTGGTAACAGCTTTCATCTCTACTGTCGGCTTCATGCAGCGAACTTTAGAGGGCTTACTCGTCAAGTCAGGGGCTACATTGTCTATGATAACGTCGAGGTTTCCCAGGATTACAGGCAGCTTGGCCATCTTCTCTGGTCTGAGGAAGAGAAAATAAATTCACGTTAAGAATTTGTTACCATCTACCATTGTTCATATCAAGCTGAATAAGAAACAGACTGGACACGTAGAGAAGCACAAAAAAGCATATGGTTATATTAACAGATGTGAGCAAAAATCTCATTTTGTGAGACAGTGTAGCGCAACCTATAGCCAGATATTTTCCACCCAGAAGATCTGCTAGATTACTCAGTTTTTCATAGCTGCGTGCGCTCATAGAAGCATTACTCACTTTCTGAAATCTGCCAGCAGTTTGAGCATGTCATCGTTGGACAGTTTGTTGCTGTCCTGTCGGTACAGAGCTGAGAAGCGAGCGCTTTTGTCAAGCGTCCCCGAAGCGTCTTTGAACAAAGGCCTGCATGAGAGCAACAGAAAAGTCATCCGCTTGCATATTCATGTATGTATGAACAAAAGCTTTGAGGGCAAGATGTTTCACTTGACAGGGAACACGTAGATGTCATTTCCATCAGAGAACAAGTCTTCACCCCATGGAGACATTTTTAGTGCACAAAAAGAATAGTAAGTAAGTGATGGAGGACCTTGCCGCCCAGGCAAATGGCATCCTGTACTGGCCCAGTCGACTGCATGCCAGCTTGGCATTTTTCAGGACCTTCTGTGCCACCTAGTGGAAAACAGAAACACACTGTGATTTGAACCTCCACATAAACGCACACACACACAGTTCTGAATACAAACACAGTCGAACCAGAGCCTGGATTACAATTACCCACCATGCTCTATGTGCATCTAGAGTCAATACTTATGTTGAGCTTCAGTTCAACTAGTCAGTATCAGATGGAGTAACGCTGTAAAGCGTGATGAGTCTGGGGCAACATGCTTGTGAGGAGGCCAACCATGAAGTTGAGGATGGCTCAGTACCTTGGTGGAGTCTGAGTTCTTCATGTACGGCTCTGCACAGTGGTTGATGCCCCCCTGAAGCACTTTATCTATGCGAGCCACCAGGAAGATATCTGGATGGGGGCACGTTATTGAGAACACTCCCTGCAGAAACAGACAGAGGTTTTACATCCAAATACGTTTCGTTTGATGCAAACAGCCGTATTTAGCACCGGCACCGTCGTCGCTCTGAACTTCCTCACCTGTCTGGGATACTGCAGAGCTGCTTCTGGCACGCCGTGGATCAACCGCTGCCCCTCGGGACGGGCGTCGTTGCCCCCGTTCATGTAGTGACCGGCGCTGCTGGGCAACATGCCCCTGACGGACGGGTGGTTTAAGTCGACGTGAAAGTCGGAGGAGATTTTCCTGCCGTTCTGGATGTCGAACAGTGACAGGGTGACGTAGAATGGCTCCACCTTGAAAAATAAAAAACAAACAAAACAATCAATAATGAATAGACGGATAATCCTGATGCAAACAGTAACACTGCTGTGTAACACTTTCTGTTTACTGTTCATTGCAACTCCACTGCAACCTGAAGGACGTGCAAAGAAAAAAAAACACAATTATACCGTCTTAGTTGTTACTTTTATTCTATTTAAGATGCTATTGAATACATTAGATCTAGCAGCGTTATACCTTCCATAAATAGAATTCTAACACAGAAACTTATGTAAGGCGCTGGCGTCAAATCTGATGGGTGTCCTGAATAAGCCCCAGCAGGGGGAAAGTTGGTTTGGTGGACACGTAACTAGCAGCGATTCCAATAAATGTTCTTTGGAGGGTGCTGTGTGAACACACTTCAAAAGTATCTGCTCTGTGTCTGTGTGTGAGAAGAGGCGGCATGTCCAGGCTTCGACAGGCAATTTCTGCCGGGAGAGACAGCAGGACATCAGACCTCATTACACTGAACGTTCACCATCCCTGAGCCGGTAGCCTGGTTGCCATGCCAACATGAGTCCTTAAGCAATGAGAGGAGACCATCCAGCCCCATCTCATCCGCCTTCAGTGAGCGGGTAATGACATTTCTGTTATTTAGAGGCTGCTGTGGCCGCAAAAAGATCCGCCTTACGTTTGTCGTCGGCCCTTCCTCGTTCTCTGCCACGCAGCTTTGCAGATTAAACGAGAGGTCATTGCAGTTCACCAGAACCCGCTTGCCGAACTTCTCCTCAAACTGCTTGATGTCCGGCTCTATTCCTGAGAAGTCAAGTTTCTACAAGCAAATCACAGTTGGGTTTTAAGTTTCATTATCGAGCCTTATATATTGCATTCAGTGAATCTCAGCTGCTTCAGGTCCAGCTACCTGCGTGTCTGGATCGAGGGTGAACAGCTTCAGCCTGGTCTCGTTCCTCATCCTCGTCTCTATATCCCTCGTGCTCTAAAAGAGAAGAAAGACACATCTTAAACCAAAAACAATGACCGTCTCAAAGCTTCTTCGCCCTCATCTGGTTTTATCATCGGAACATATTTTGTCATTTGCACCCAGCTGTAAGTGAGACTTCATATTTCCCGGACGATGGGCACCAGTTCAGTAGTGACACTCGGCTGCTGCCAGCACTCATTTTTCATCATTAGCTCCAAAGCACATGTGTCTTTACCATTATAGTATCACTGAATGCAATGAGGAGTTTTCCATTAAAACAATAAACGTCAAAACTTTCTTCTATCTGTGAGCCATCCGAGAATCACAGCCAGTAAATCATAAATATGGATGCTTCTATCGTCAATTTCGTGTCAATTATCAGATTTTGTTTTTTTTGGACACAATCCTATTAAGGCTTAGAAAGGAAAAGTCAAATGTCATATTATCTAGAGAAGACCAACAGGCCCGTAGTCAATGTCAGATCAGATCTATAAAACAAATGAATCAATGGGAAATTAGCTGTGTAATCCAGCTCAAAAGTAAAGTTTTTCCTCTCAACGACCGGAACGGAAATGTAATGCTGCACCAAATGCCTTAGCATCCAAAACGTTGAGGCGGGACCTACCTGAAAGCTGTCCATGCTGCCAGACGAACTGTCTGATTTTCCAAGATCATCGTCTGCAGGAAAATACGGCAAAGAACGTGCAGCGTGAGAAAACTTGCACGGCATGGTTAAACCGCCCTAATCACTGGCTGACATGTGAACGTTGGGTAAGCAGTAATTCAACTGTGCTGGCATCAGCTGGGATTGAGGGGGAGATACTGGAGGTCTCAGTGGAACATTTTAATGAAGCTCCCAGATAATCTCAAGCAGATTGTTGCTTTTTTTTTTTTTTCTTCTTCTCGTGAACAGGATAATTAATAAAAGCTGAGGAGTTTGAGAGATTAGCGGAGCATTTTTTTTTTCTCTCGCAGCGGCGATCAGCTTGATCTTCCGTGGCGAAGCCTCTTATGAAAGGGAGGTGTGCATTAACAGCCTGGGTGGTCTGGTATCACATCTCACACTACATTGACGGGGCCAGGAAGGAGCAGAGGAGGAGAGTGTCGAGACTAGTGGATAACAGCTTTAAAAGCATCAGCTAAGTATCCCAGAGTGAGAACTCTGATAACAATCAGTGGATTTACTGGATATAATAACTGGAAGGTAGTCTTCCTCCAAGGCCCTCACACTCATCAGAGAATAAAGAAAGCTTCGTACACAGTCATTTTAATGTCCTGTTTTGCATTTCCACATGACTCGGGAAAACATAAAACACTTCAAATCAAGATATTTGCCTAAGAATGTGACCAAATTACATCAAAAATATCAGTCAATTCCAGTAACGTGTTTGCTGAAGACTTTAGTTTATTAAACGTTTCCAGCTGAAATGCCAGTTTTAGTCCCTGGTTATATGACAAAAAAAAAAGTAATCCACACGCACCATCGTGGATGTCTCCATTTCTTTTCTCGTGCATGGCGATCTCAAAGCTGCTGTGCAAGATCTTGTTGAGCGTGTTGATCCAGTCCTCCATCTCTGCCTCGCCGTCTGCAGCCAGCAGGTAGGTGCTCTTGTCCTGCATCTTCAGCTCGAAAGCAAACCTCCGAACCTTGTTGTTCTGCAGCGACAAGACGGGGAGCAAGAGAGAGAAAGAGTTTCGCTTTTCATACTTAAAACCCCAAATACTATGATTTATGAATGTTGCAGGCCAAGAGGAACGGTTCCTCCTCCTGTCACCGAACCAATCGTTCCTTCTTGATTGATTTTAATTCATGCTGTTTCAGGCCACAAAGATAGAGATCAAATAGATGTTCAAATGCAACAGACTTGACAAAAATATCTTCTAGCTGCAAGAGGTGAGTTCAGAGTTGGAGAGGCATCTGCATTCCTCCACGGCTGCGTGGAGCAGCAGGGAAATATAATGTGCATCTGCAGAGCCAAAAATATGAGCTCAATCAGATGTCAGGAATTATGTCACTGCCCCCCCACGTGTGCTTTCACGCTCCGGCCCATTCAGATGGGCCGATCAGGGCCAGTCAGCTGCAGTTTGCCAGTGACACAGCAGACCCGTTGAAGTCTGATCCTCATTATTGATTAAAATTCATGACTTAAGCAGTGTTTCCTTTCAGAAGGGACGGGGAAGTCATCCCATTGGTGCTAACAGCTGGTGGATTGTTATTCTGTGGTTTTCTCTGCTGCTTCCCTGCAACGGAGGAGTGGGAGTGACGGAGAGGGAGAGAGATTATCTGCAGGAGGGCTGAGAAAATATGGTCTGTGTTTGTGTTTGGGACAGAAATAAAACTAGTGTTTCGAAAAATAAACGCGATCATGACTGTCATGATAAGTGGGAGGATGTGTCTCACTTTTCTAAATAAAACCCCCCGAACACATCCACAGAGAGAGAGATAATTGATTGCTTTTAATGTGTTGTATCCACGTTAGTGAGTAGAGAAAAGGAAATATAATATATATTTCCACATTCGCCTTCTGTGCTCATCTTCAGGAATCGCTGGCTACAAAAAGTCATAGGTTGTGCTCGAGCATATGTTGGCATCTTATCAGAGTACAGGAGCAGCCGGAGGCTCAATATGAAGTCCGATCACATGTCAGCATCTGGAGTTGTACTCATAGAGCAACTTCATCTGGTGGAATTTAAGTCACACAAAAGGGCCCGTGCACTGCTGCAGGATCATTTAAGAGTTACCTCATACAATGGCTTATTCAGAAAAGTAAGTAAGTCTCCACTTGATACAATTTCCTCTTCAAAAATGTGAATCATAGAGAGAGAAGGAGAGTTGGAGAGTTTCCAAAATAAGGAAGAAGAAAGAAGATTTAGGGGTGCATGACTTACAGGTAATCATAGTTACTAAAGAAAACTAGTCCACAAAAGTCCCTGCAAAGAGGTAAACAGCATGTTCATCAGAAGGAAAGGAACAGGAAAATAACTCGCAACAGTCCATCAGGGATTAAACCTTAACAGTAAATACTTTATGTTTAATATTTAACAGAGAAACTGGAGAAGAACCACCAGACTGAAACTGCAGTGGCTGACCATCTTTTAACCAGATAAAACTTTCTAGATTTCATCAAAGTGGAGGAGACGAAGCAGCGTTGGATTATGACGGTCATTTTTATAATGGACAGCAGATAAAGTTAAGTAGTTTATCTTTACAGTTTCTGGGACCAAACTATGAAACTATGAAAATTAGTTAAATGTAAAAAAAAATACATACAGTGATCCCTTGCCAATTTGAGATTTAAGTTCCGTGGTTTTAGTTATTCGCAGATTTTTCAGAAATATATAATATAATAAAAAGAATCTAGAAAAAATTGCGGAAATTCCGCGAAAATCCAGCCCACAGCAGACGAGAGGCCGCAGCTGCCAGCGAAACGTCAAACGATGACTCACGGCCTCTTGTAAGCAACACGAGAAACGCAGACGGTCCAGCACTCTAGAATCTGTGCTCTGATTGGACGAGACGCATCACCCAAACATCACAGGATGTTGTGCGCGTTCTCTCACAGCGAAGAAATGTTGTGAGCCAGCCTGGCCCCTTTAAGAAGGTAGCCTTATGGGTAATGATGTGGCCTTATGGGTAATGTAGTGTGTGTCGTGGGACGGCAGAAGAAAACGGGGTTAGATGAAAAGTGGAGTTAGCATAAACAGCAGCCCAGCGTGTATAGATTTATATTCTCTGTTAACCGACAGGAGCCCAACAATACAACCTGTGTGATGTTACAAGTTCCTGCAGTGCCAGAATAAAGTGCTCGTTCCATGCAGAGAAAACCGGAACTTTTTCTTTTGTTGTTGTTAGCGTGTTAGCCGCTAATTACGAGACAAAAATAGCACAATACCAGCAGTTTCTTTACTATGGTTCAGAGACCAGAGGCTGAAGGTAACAGAAAGACCACAGTTGAGCCTTTGTCTTGTTTCGCTGCAGTGCCTCGCTACTTTTTTGGGGTTTTTAAACATATTTTCAACTCATTATTGAGGCTCGGGGGGCTCCAGCTCCAGTTCGCGGATTTTGATTTTTGTGGGGGGGGCGCCGGTCCCCATTAACTGCGAAAAATAAGGGATCACTGTAAAACAAGAATGACAAAAAAGTTTAAGTCACAAGCACTTTTTTGTAGATCCTGTTCTGTTGAGTAAATACATGATAAATAGTTAAAATACAAGTTTAAATTATATTTTCCATAAGGATCAAGAATCATTAACGTTTACTGGATTTTGATTTTAGAAAACCATGTTTTTTGGGCTTTTTTTGTCCTAGTCATTAACAAAACCATTGAAAATAAAATAACGTTGAATTTATTAAAAAATAAAGGAAAGGTCATATTAACTATCATCGTATAGAAAGCTGGCAGTGCAATCTGCTTGTTTCTTATCTGCACAGGAAGACAAAGTGTGTTTAAAAAAGCGGTGATGCGGGGGGTTCAGGAAAGGATGGCACTGACACCATAACTCGGACTGATAACCCCCCCCCACAAAAAAAAAAAAAAAGCCATCTTGAATCATTCAAGCAGAGTGCACGCATCTCCTCCTCCGCACGACATGAAACCAATCATCCTGATTAATGTCAGCTGGGTTCCAACCAGGTAAAAATCAGGTCCTTTCCATCTACCGAGACGATAGACGGATGATAATGATCCCAGAGAGCTTTGGGACTACAATCAGATGTGAACATGCGTAACATTGATTGTGAGGCCAGAGGAAAGTGCTCGGGGAGTGAGACCTCAGCGTTCACCTTGCCTCCCCGTCAGCAGAAATGCGTGACCTTGGGAGGAAAGAGCTCAGGTTTCATCCAAATGGAGGAGAGAGGGTTTCACAGCACTTTCTCAGCCGCAGTCCCCCCACCGTTGTCTGTTACAGCTCATTTTCTAAACTTCATGATAATAAATGCATCTATAGAGAAGAAATTGTTAAGAGGAAGTTGCTTTTCTGTCGGTTTATTCTGGGTTAATGGCATTTTAGTTCCCACCAGGGACCGGGCTACACCATCGGCAGACGTGACGCCAGCAGAGATGTTGCATCTTGGCATTCAGGTTTAACGATTTTTAGCATTTACCGCCTCTGCAGCAGGGACGACTGGAGTCATTCAGAGCGTACCTGAACCACGCCCATGCAGGAGTCCAGGAAAATGGTTCCTTTGGGCTCTTTGGAGATCTTCTCATCCTTGTAGAAGTTTAAATTATACGAGCCGTCGCCGAGCTGCGTCAGGTGGAAGTACCTCCTCTTGAACGACTGAAATGAGAACAAGAGATTGACGTCCGCGGGAAAAGAACAATATGTTGTTAATACGTTGCCTGCCGTCAGCAAAGACAGTTCACATGGCTCTTAAACTGTTGGTAGAGCTTTGATTTAGCAGTGACATAAACAAGGTGGCAGAGTTCTGAATTTTGACTGCATGTGGAAATATAGATCTTATTTTCTTTAAAGTAAAGTAAAATATTTTAGTGGGATAATGCCCATCAAGACATCCAAAAAAACTTCAGGCCCAAATACAGAGCTTCCTAACAGTGTAAATGTTTAATCAGTTTATCCACTAAATGCATGAGACGAAGAAAAGCAGCAAACCCTGGTTAATTGGAAGCAGCAATGCTTATTGTCTTTGCTGAAATATTTCACCATTTCATCACTGCCGTCTCACCCTCATGGTGACGCTGATGGCACTGTTCATGTTTCCTTTGTACAGCCAGCCATGTTTGGAGATCCCGCCTTTCTGGGAGCCTAAGGAGGCCGTATCCTGCAGGAGATCAACAGCAACAGCTTAGAGACGGAAGCAGCGAGCCTCGAAACCGTTTTCATATCACACATTCACAAGTGCATCAGTTCATTAGATCCTCCAGTTCACGTTTTTATGATGAAACAAGCTGTAAATCTAAAAATAACAGGGGTAAGAATTTTTTTTTGCAGAGAAACATCCAAAAAAAAAAAAAAAAAAAATCATGTCACCAATGAGCACGCCGTGCCAAAGCCCTGCCTCGCTGTGCAGAAAGCCTTTGATCCTGCGGTTTGAGATGATGCAGAGCCCAACGCAGTGCAGGTCTATCTCAGTCCAAACAAGCAGGCAGAGGAACATAAAACAAACCGAGACTGTTTAACAAAATAAATGCCTCCATCTCCAGAGCAGAGCTGTGGCACGTACGTCTCATCTCACACCACACTCCGAACGTTGGTCGTATGAGGTCACGCCTTTCACATATGACCAAACACGAGGCTACCGTGACCCAGCCACGCTACCGATCTGTGAAAATAAACCAGTGATGAGAGTAATGATTGAAGAGGAGCTGGGAGGCAAACTGTACAGGCCAGACCTCGTCTGTATCAGCCCTGCATGCATGAAACACGCCGTCTGTAATCAGGATTTATCCTCTTCAAAGGACTACGGTGAAGAACTACATTCCTGACTGTTTCACACAATCAGAGAGTTGAATGGCCTTTCAAGATGTCATTTTCCTGGTCCAGCATCACTTCTTCTTCTTCTCTTATTTGAATAAAAGCAAAGGGGGATTTTAAAAGTGCTGGCAGGGATTCCAGCGTGGAGGATGGTGGGGTTGAGCTGAGAAGCAGCTGGAAAAGTTCAGAACCCGTTTGTTCACGTCTGTCTAGACGGTATTCACCAGACCGACCCAGAGAAGTCACTGGGTTCAGTCTCTCCGAACCACAGCTTGTCAAAAGCACACCAAATAAATGAACGAGCAGTCGCACCGAAGCCCGATAAAAGAAAGACGGACCAGGTCACCCCAACAACGATGCACGTTGTCCAAAGCAAACAGTCATGAAAGAAGTTTCTCTTTACGTTGTTTTCTTTTGTCTGTGAAAAAAAAAAAGAAAATCCTTGCACAAATAAAAAACCTGGAGTGACTGTTTTAAAGTGGGCTGAGTGATTTGAACCTTTGTTCTGCCTTAATAGAAGAAAGATTGACGGGACGGACCGTGACCCGTGAAGACCTGACGTTCTGCTGCATTTTTGTTTTTCCAGTGTTGTGTTATCAACAACAACCCCCTCACAAAAAAAAGACCTGAGAATCTTTCGTCGTATTTCCACTCGTCATCAAACGTACTTTATTGACTCCAGGAGGCGTGGCTTAACATCTGAGCAGACGGCAGGTTGGAGTCGTCAGGCGACGTCCTCTGAACATCTGTGACCTTGCAGCGTTTCAGATCACATTTGTCTCAGCAACAGCTCGGCATTATCTCAGCAACAGCTCGGCATTATTTGCCGTGAACAGTCCCGACAAAATCTGAGTGCTTGTCAGGTGACTAATGAGGCCCGTTGTTGCAGACTCCTCCAAGTCCTTCCAAAGACAACACATGCTCGTTTCATCTACACACCCACTCTGTCATACATGAATTAGCAGAGCATGAAAAGAGCCAAATGTTGCACTTGACCTTTTAGATCCGTGTGTGGAAAAAAAAGAGAAGCCTTTTAAGTTGGGGCTGCACCAGAAAAGTTTAATTACACTTAATCGTTTCCGTTAAATTTAAAATAGCACTTTATCTCCGGGAGCAGCAGTGAGAACAGGAAAGGCGAATGTGACAGCAGGGATAAGAGATGTCGGCGGTGGGTGGTAATTTGAGGGCGAGGCCGGTGTGATTTTAAGCGAAACCGCGATTATGAAACCTAAAAATGTGAGAAACATCTTGGGACACAATGTCAATAAATGTAGGATACAGTAACTTCTGCAAGCACACAATGGTGAAACAGAGAAACTTGATGTTTCTTGCCTGGAAGAGATAACCTGATGCAGTTGCTTTCCTTTTCTCCTTTGCTATTGAATTTCATCTGCATTAACTGTCAGGAACCACCTCTATTGGATTTTTCTTTCTTTCAGAGGCCACAAAATAGTTTAAGACACACTAAAAATCTGAGACTCAAGCTGAAGGGAACCAGACTGATGGAGGTCTGGACAGACTCAGTGAAATGAATCTGTTTTTCAGCCAGTTCATTTAAGGAGGATGCTCAGCATTCTTCTCCACGTCTCCCTCCACATGAGGAAAGACTGGGACCATCTCTGGAGGATGTTCTGGTGCTGTGGAAGATACTCTGACTTGCTCAGGTACCTAAAACATCTCATTAGACTTCACCTCTGCTTCGAGAAGCTCCAGGAGAAACACAAGCGGATACCTCCACGGGCTGTCTACCTGACGGATCGTAGCTTGTGTGATTCAAGGGGGCGGTCAGCAGCAGGATGCGTATTTCTCGGGGGTTTGCAACCTCACGGTTTCTCTTCACTCTGTGTGCGCGACTCAGACTGCTGTTATTTGCAGAAATGTGTCTCGTGGCAGACAAGAAGCTGAGAAATGAGAACTGCCGGACCATTTTGTGGAGCGGTGTGGAAACCATCACCTCATCTTGAACGTGATCAAGGAGGAACAGGATCAAGCTGAATGCTGCTTTCAGATGGGGGGATGATCAAAGATACCTGAGCTTTCACACAGACAACAGACTGGGTCCCTCACCAAAATTCCTCTAACCAAATACAATTTTCAACTTTTTTCTTTTGTTAATGATGGGCCTAAAGTTTGACACTACATTTCCAGGTCCTCTGTTATAATAATTATTATGTAGAAAAAAAAAAAAAAGGGTCATGGACATAAACTCACCTCATCTTTATCAACATCTTCATCCACCTCGAAACACGTGGACAGCCAGTTTATCAGGCCGGGACACTTTGCTGTAAAAACAGGTTCAGTGCAGTTACGAGCATTATAGTTGACAATGAGATATCTTTTTCCACTTTTTAAAAGTTTCTACCATGTCATACAGTTTGCTTTCACGCTTTTGACCTGTTTTTAAGGGCCATTTTGGTGATTTCGTGAGAGAGGGAGGAATTAAAATGTGAAAAAAAGAAGAATTTCCCGCTGCGTTGAAAAGCAACCATTACAGTAACTGCTAAGGGGGACACGCTAAGGTCCGTACTGACAACTGTGCCAAAGCGGAGAAAAAAAACCCTTCAAGTGCAAAGCTCTTAACAGGTGATCGATGTCACGGCCGCATTGTTTTAGCTTCCGCAGTTTCGGTAAAGTGACAAAACATTTGGAAGCCGCTGCACTTTGAAGGACATTTCTGGCTCATATTCGAACACGCTTGCCGTAAAGCAGATATTCTTCAGGGAACCGGATGAGGCCGATGACACAATCTCTGGGTAATACGGGTGATTTCCACACTGGGGGCATTCGGAAAACCATGGAAAGGAAACGGCCTTTCGTGCGGAAATCAGACTTATTTATATCCTGTGTTCCCTCATAATTAAATCACCACAGTGTTTTGTTAGAAGAAGGAAACAAAAAAAGTGACAGCTTCCCCTGCGTGACCTAAAAACACCAAAGGCCTGTGGCTGCACGGGAAAAGTGCTGCTCGCTTTATCATCTCTGGCATTCATATATTACGCGGTACCTGTTTTTACTCGCCCGCTGTACCAACATACTGACTCACTGCATCGTCACCTGAGGATTTAAACGTCTGACTTACTGTGGAAGCTGCCGGAAATCACCAGAATAGTCCTCGAACTTGTAGTTGACCACATGCCAGTTAGACTTATAGGTCTTGATGCACTGAAAAAAGACAATAGAGATGAATTGTGTCAAAATGGGAGAGCAGAGGTTTAGTTAGTGTTTCAAGTGTTCGGTTTGATGAAAGCACAGTTCAGGCTCACCTCGGAGAATTCAGGCTCAGTTATCATTGTGAACGTGCATATTTTCATACAGATGTCCACATCTTGAAGTTGGCAAGTAAAACAATTGTTTTATTTGTTTTATATATATGCAGATTTGGAAACTTTAGATTCAGATTCAAACTTTAGAATTCCGTTTTGTATTTGGGAGCTAAAATAAGCTTTTGCTTCAAGCTACACCTTCTTCGGCCGGCGTTTTCGTCATGCTGTCATTGTTGTTTGAATCTGCGTACGGAGCCTTGAGACCAAACTAAACTAAAAGAAACACAAAAAAAAAAATTTTAAAGTAAACATACTACTGAATCATTCCTCTAACTTAAACGGACAATCGATCACTCACACCCACTTCACAGCGTATCTCGACGGCAAACAGATCTTTTCTCGTGTCATCTGAATGCTAAAATCATCACGTATCAGCAGACAGCTCCCTGGCCAGAGGAGAGAACTTATTGATAAATTACAACGTTTGACAAGATGCTTGGGGGAAATTCTTCAGATTAAAAAAAAAAAAAAAAAATCCTCAAAAAAGCATAATCTCAATATGACAGTTTTTGAAGGAGTGTGTTATGACTAAAACATCCGTCAGAAAGGGAGTGAATCACTATCACCCTGTACTGAGAGAGGAGACATCTGTTCATTGTTAGTGAAAGGAGCAGCTCACTGGTATCACTTCCACAGAAACACATGCCATTTACAAGAAGTTCTCCTGCAGGGAGATGAAATGGAACCTCGGCAGGAGGCGAACTGGAAACAGAGAGCATCACGGTCACGCCAGCTGTCCCGGTGATGTCACACAACACCCGCGCTGCGTCTGAGCATCTTTACGACTTCAGACACGGCTCTCTAATCGCTGACCTGTAACCTGGAAGGTGAACTGTCGCCAGGCACAGTGTTGCCAGATTGGGCTACTTTTGATTACAGCTGGCTGGGAAAAAATGCACTGGGCGGGTATTCACAATTTGGGCTGCTTTTACCAACATCTGGCGGTTTTTTCAATATTGTGAAAACAGCACAACAAACTGTTATTTTATGGTTTAAAAACAGCACAAATACAAAATTCAATATATTTCGCTCACTCGTATTGTGGTCATCCAATTAAAAAAATATTTAATCGGAGTGAGTTATTCAGTCGCTGTAACAGCGTTGCCAGGTGGGAAATGTAGGATTATCGTACCAGAGGCTCAAAATTATCGTATTTTGAGGAAAATTATCGTACATCTATCATAACAAAAATAACAAGCCCAATGATGTGCTATAGTCAAATTTAATCACTCTAGTGTTAAATAGCGGGCGAAGCTGATCACTCAGCCCATTCAGCCTATCATGCTAGTTGTTCCGAGACAAACATTCGTATCTTCCGCTCAGCAAAGCACGATTGGCTGGAAACATGTCACATGGGAGCAGATGCCTTCAGGGTAAAAAAAAAAAAAAAAAAAAAAAAAAACTCTCCAGCAGACAGTTGCGGCCGGCAATAATTTGAAATAGTCAAATTATTGTACATTTGGCCTTTTTTTGGATTATAGATCGTACAGAGGGCCAAATTATCGTACAAATACGATAATTATCGTACACCTGTAACTACGTGCTATCATGACGTCACCTCAACAAACCTTAGTGCGCCGATGCAGAAGTCTGAGGCAGAGGCCTGCTCTCTCTCAACTCACAGTGGTAGGCTATTCTGTTAGCAAAATAAGTAGGCTATCATGCCGAAGTGGGGAAAATATAAGAAACTTTACCGAAAGGAATGGGAGACCGACCCTGGATCGCGCCTGCCCCAGCAGATGACAGCAAAGCTCATTGCAAGTATTGCAACGTTGAATTAATGTGTCCATTTTTGCACATTTTCTGTGACATGCACTATGATAAAATACAATTATTCATTTAGGCTTAACTGTTTAATACTGTAAATGCATTTAAATCCATATTTATTCAAATATGAAATGTTTTTCCTATGAAAAAACTTGGGTGTTTTTTTCTTGAAGTGGGCGGGTTTTGGAACGTGACTGGGCGGAAATGGCTCAACCAAATCTGGCAACACTGGCCAGGCAGCTGCCGTCCGGCCTCCAAGCAGAGTAACGGTAGTGCGTCTGGACCCCGAGGCGGCGGTTCATGACCGCGACCGGCAACGACTGGAAGCGTTCCACGCACGCAGCATTGTTTCATCGCTTTCTGCTACAGTCAAAGAGTCGTTTGACATTTTTAGACTGATAAGAATTAAAAACAAAAGCTGAACAGTGCAATGGCGGACACGCTCCAGAGCCAGGAGAGACATGCAGAGAACAATACAAACAAGTTTTATAATCATGTGAAAGTTAACCGCGAGTTATCCCGTCAACTCCCTCTGGATAGCTGCCATTGAGAAATCAGCACTAATTGCACTGATGAGGTCCTGGTGCTTGACTTCCTGATGTGCAACGATGCATCAGTTAACGCTGATGTTCGGTCACACTCCTGGTCAGATGTAGCTCAGTCGGGTCTCTTGTTATTGTGAAAGCAGGAGGTCCTTCATTCACTGAGACATGAATTCAATCGATTTTGCTGTGGTTGAAAACACGGAAAGTTTTAGGTGACTGAACCTTGTCGGTGTCGGCGAACCGACCGAATGCTGTCAATGGAGAGATTACCGCTCATGTTTTCCTCAAAAGCCTGCTCTGCTCATGTTTTGGCTGAACGTTTCCTGTTGATACAGGACCCCGTTGTTAACACTAAGAGGATGATTAGCACAAGATGTTGCGAGGGCCTTCACAATCCACCTACCTCTTGGACAAACAGACTCTGGGCCTCCTCCTCGGCATTTTCAGGCACTGTGGGGAGCAGAGTTCTCCCCTGGCGCCTCAAAGTTGAAATCTGCGAAATGAACCAAGACAAAAATAAACACCTGAGGGGGAATTACAGATGACTACAAAACTTATTTGTTGTCGTAATAGCGAAATCGAAACAGAACGTGGAACGGCGAGAGACCCTGCCGTCGATTATTCCGGTACACTGTGTATGTTTTCAGCTGGACACAGTGGCTCTGGGTGTTTGCTTAAATATTATTCTACATTTGAGATTGGAACAATGTGTCTGTGGGGCTCAAGACACACAGGCAGCAACCAACCCAGGAAGACTGAACACGGCGCTCGCTCCAAGACCCCCGGGGGCTTCTCCTCCAGACCAACGGGTCGGTATGTCACTGAACAGCTCAGTTTAAGACTGTTATTCATAATGCCTCAAGTTTTATTATTTATATATATTAAAAAAAGAAGGACTGATAGCTAATGGGAAACATCACAATCCACACATCCCTTAAAACAATGATAAAAGTCTGTTTACTGGTTAGGACATTATTGAAGAAGCAAATGAAAAAAAAAAAAAGAAAAGCAGCTATTTACATGTCTACTTAGACTTTTATTTTATTGCAGAGAGTATAAAACCAAGATTTCTAATGCCGTGTCTCATTAATCGGTTTCATTATTTGTTAATCCCTGTATTTGATATTGGTCATACTGGAGTTCCCTGGGGTGGTTAGGACTCGGTTATTCACTTGAATGTTCATTACATTGCCCATGAACTCAGATATTTAAATGAAACACTGTGATGAACTTTCTTTCAATAAAAACTGCTACGAGCAGAAAATGATTTCACGTAATTAATTCAAACTCTAGTTTGATAAAAAAAGAGTTACTTTTAATGTATGCAGTGATCCTTTAATCAAGTTAATCTTGTTAATCTATCTGAATCTAGTTAATCTATCTAAGTACAATTTAGCGTAGAAATGAATTTTTGTTAGCCTTTTAAAAAAGCATTACATATAAATGAACTAATCTCTAAAACAGATTTTTAATTTATTATCTGAATTACATTATATTCTGTGATGTTATCACACTATTGAAGTCTTTAAAAGTCTCAAAAAAGTCAATCAATGCCACTTTGATCCCTTTTATCTCTTCCTGCTTCTTTAGCAGCATCGGGACAGTTTGACAAATGAGGTGAGAAGAAAAAAGCAGCATTCATGACTTACATCAGGGGGTCTTCCTTGGTAGCCAGAAATGTAAAACCGCTGTACTTGTCTCCCCCTCCCTTTTACTCATTAACCTCGCATTTTTCTTTACACTGAGTGCCGGTGATGTCAACCACAACAAATTCCCTACCGAGCTCTCACTTATGAACCTGAGGTTCTCCCTTCCTGTCTGCGAGCAAAGTTTCCTGCTGTGGAGATTAAAATCTTTACAATCCGGGCAGCAGAAACAAACAAGTCCAGAGGTAAGAAGAAGCCAGAGGGGGCGCAACAGGAAGCATCCACTAGGGCCACAAGTCACCGCAGAAAACTACAGGATGAGTCCCACATCAGCATGTCATTTAGAACATCAGTGTTCTTTAACAGCCGTAGCTGAGTTTTCTTTTGGGCTGAATAGAGGCGAACTTTAACCATAAAGCAAATGTTAACACGTCAGATGTCACATTTTCCACCATCATTGACCACCTTAGCATGTCAGCGTGATAACGTTGTTGCTTACTGCTGATTGAAACGTGCAGTGGAGGCAGAAGAGAGTGTCTTAGTTTTTGGAGGTAACTGTTTAAACCCTGGAGCAGAATGAAAATCACCCCTTCACAGCTCCAAGAATGATGTTTTAGTGAGTGAAATGAATCAAAGAAGTGGGGAAAAACTAAGCTGAGAAAAAAGGGGGAAAAAAGGAGGGAAAAAGGGAAAAAGGGGTGGGGGTGGGGGGACATGAACTTGCTGAAGCTGTCAAATAAATGAAGTAATCAGTACATTATGTTTTTCCAGAAAAACTGGAGTTAACAGCAGGCACCTCGCTTCGGTAGCTGCGCAAGTGTTTTTTTTTTTTTTTAATTCTGTCAATTTCTTTCCAAAAAGTATTTCCATTTGAGCCCCCCTCCCCCCACCTCTTTTTTTTTTCCAAGAGTCTGGTTCATCATCATGTGATTTATACTCTGCCTCAAACACCAGCCGCCATCTATACGTAATATACGTGGGATTATGCAATGCTGCTGGAAACTGCACCGTAGTTGAAGTGAAATAAACTTAAGAAATAATAATAATAATAATAATATAAAATGTGATGACATTACTATTGGCTACAGATTATGTAGACTGGTAAACTGAGCAGACATTAGATGAAGGAAAGGAAAAGACCTAAAAGAAGTTTCTAATCGTGAAAACAGACTAAAATAGGGTTTAAACCAATCAGATGGGAGCTATCTGGCTGTTTTGCCCACTTGTTGTGTTTCTTCCCACTAAAACACAGCCATTAAAAGCTGATTACAACCTTGTCCGAACAAGAGTCTGAAGAGGAAGAAACAGATGTGAAGTAAAGCCACTGTGGCTCTACTATGCTTTTTTTTTTTTTCCTCAGGATCACCTGTCAGCCTCCTGACAGCACGCTATTTGTGTGCAACAGTGGCGAGTTATGTTCATGACAGCAGGCTGAGGAGACAAAAAGTCAAGGCTGCGCTGCTGTTACTTAACACGCAGCTGCCAAGCCTTTCAAACTTAACAACCGCCGCTGCCAACCAGTGTCAAACCACAGACTGGAAACGCACGGCAAACATGGTTGATCTATCCTGTACGGCTGTCGTTACGGTTGTCATTATCATTACTCTAATTCACTTTAGTTTATGATGCTCAGGACAAAATGAGGGAAATTCTCTTTAGCTTCTGTAAAAAATATCAGGGATCAAATTAACATTTTGAAGCTGAAACAGGAAGAAGAATTTGGTTTATAAAAAAATGTACTCATACCTTAAAGGTCTAAGATGGCAACTTGTGCCCAGATGAGAAAGAAAAAGATAAAGCTGTGACTCACTGGTGTCTCATACACCTCGTCTGTCGTTGTGGCTGTGATGGACTTACACATATCTGCTCTGGGAGCAATGTCATGGGAACTGTTGGTGCGTCCCGTAGTATCTGGTGCTGGGATGCTGGCAGCAGATACTTTTGGTGCTGTCGGTTGCAAACTGAAGTGACAATGCACAAGGCTCGGTCTGACGCGGCTCAATGCTCAATTGTATTGGGATCTTGGGGGTTTGGAAACTGGGTCAATGCTTTCAGCGTTCAGCTTGTGACGGTCCTTGAGCTTTTTACTTGAAGGTTTTTTTTTTGCAGTATGGTGGTTGGGGTGGGGGGGGGGGATGATGGCAGGACTCAAGGTTTCTGTGCAGGAATACAGCCGTGACATAATGGAACTGATGTTGATCGCTTCATCCATCAGTGGTTGTGGTGCTGGTCCTGACTGGTGTCATGATGGGACACAATATTTCAAAATCAATGTATATTTTACATTCACATGACTAACTATTGGTTATAAACTTTAATGTAGTTAATATGTACACACAGGAGCGCCGCTTCACAACTGCTCTTAAAACTGCAACCATGGGAATTCGTTTTTAATCTTCCATGTCGGTTTTTAAATAGTTAAGGCTTTAAAAACTAGAATCTTAGGGTTAAAAAGATAAGAAAAATCTTTTTTTCCCCCTAAAGAAGATTACTGTTCTATCTACTGATCTATCTGCAAATGACATGAACTTTTTAAAAAAAAAAAAGCATATATATTGTCACAAAAAAGGTTAATATCTTTTAATCCTGTGCTGATTTCAGAGCTTCATCTGACACTGAGAAGGGATTTAAAAGGTGAGCAGAAGAACACGCTGTTGACTTCCAGAAAAGTCTAAACACACAAAAGGCAGAATTTTCTCACGCACGTCTCATCTAAATCATTCACGCTTCTGCCATCCTAACTTCAGTTAAGTGCGAACATTCGGGGATGAGATGTTAAAGTCTTCACGGGAAGAAAAATAAACACTTTTCTGTCCGCAGGGACTTCTATAACAATGCGAGCCCGGATCGGCCGTATAAAATTTTAAATGCGGAGCCGGGGGAGGCCGAGCGGTGGGGTCAGGTCTGAGGATACGCGGTTCGTCTCATTGTTGCTCTTGGGAAGGACTTCCTTCAAAGAACTCTCATTTCCTGAGGCAGCGACACTGGGCCAGATTTCCATTTTAGATTTTTCCATCCGCGGTAGCGTGGAAAGTGTGAGGCCGTGGACGTCCTGCACACTGTGCTGGGAGATAACACTCGCTCTGTCACAACATTACCGACAGAATGAGCCAATTATACAAATGGCCCCTGACCCTTTTTATCTGCAGCAAGAACGATATAAACAAAACCAAATCCCTTGCGTGCGACCCCGCCCAGTACCCACAACAGTGGCCACACCTGGGCCAAAAGAAAAACTGGAAAAACTAAACAAACACAGCAGAGAAAACAGACGAGTCGTTGAGTGAGGGATAATGCTGATCAGATAGCAGTAAACGGGTTAAAATTTTATGGCGTTGGGCCACATACTCAGAGGAACTTTGTAAAAAGACGTGAATCTCACCTCAAAGTCCTCGAAAGGGAACTGCAGCATGTCTCTGAGGACATCACTGAGGATCTGGGTCTTCCTCTGGACCAGCACATTTTCATAGTCCAGTGGCTCAATCACCTTCGGTTTGACCTGGACACAAAGAGAACGCGGTTACTCAGACAGTTTCTGACGTCTTGATAAATTCAGCAGAAAATAAAGACCTCCTGGTTGGAGATAAATCATTGATTAATTATGACAAGGAAAAACACATTTGTATTTATTTCAACGTCCCCAGTCACTGAATGCCACGGTGCTCAGTGATGCATCTTTGAGTTATAGATATATAACCTCAGTCAATGGTTTTGATTGGCACCAATGACCTCGAAGAAATTAGATGAATTCTTTGACATTTGTAAAGTTTGGTATGAAGATCAACGGAACTAATTTTAGTAAAGGAGAGACATTTGCCCTTTGTTTTCCCAAAAATGTGCACAGTTTCCTGGTGCATTAATGCAATCTCTGCTTCACAGACCCATCTTTAAACCGCTGTTCATGGCAGGCTGTTTTAAGGGGTGGAGCGACTCCATTGCACCCCACAGGGCTAAATCTGCTTGTTTTTTTGGTGTTGAAGCCACTGTGGAAGTAAGACAAATTGCAAGGACCACTGGGGGCTGGCTCCAAAAGCGAGTCATAGTTCGGGGGCAAAGCATAGCAAAGCAGCTTGAAGCAGCATGTCTTGCTGGCCAGGGATAAGCAGAGGACACCAGCTGAACTGTCTCTAGCTCATCAGCTTCTACCTCTTCCAGCGACTGGGTCCTCCAGTAGAGCATTTCAGCTGTCTAACCAAACCACGAGCCAACAACATCCGAAACAAGCGGTGACAGAGCTGAAACGAGATCTAACAAGATCCAGCGTCACCTGCCCACCGGCCAATCCCTGCAAGCAGTCGGCTGAGGAACTACATGTCCCAGCAGACCTCTGTTAATCCTTCACTGTTGCTCCGGCAGCACTTGTTTCAGTAGCAAATTTGAAACAGTCACAATGATTGTCTACTAATGTTAATCAGCATCGTAGGTTAGCATAAGCTAAGCTAGCCAAGCTCAAGTAACTAACTTGTGTTAAGTGAGCTAAGATGGGCGTGGTGCAAATTGGCATCATGCAATAAATGGAAAAAAGAGACTTCAAAAGCAGAAAACCTATGGATGGCTTCGCAAGATGGGTGTCCAGTTCTTCTCATACAGTCCAAGCTCCGCCCCCTGTTTATAACTATTGTTAGTGCTAAAAGATTTCTTTTATTTTTAAAGAAAGGGTAAACAGAACATAGTAAACAATTACTTTTATGACATTTTCCGAGAGCCACCGCACACAGAAAGCTCCAATGATGGAAGTCTGATATATAAACTGTACATATTTTCATCCCAAGGCTGCAGAACTGACGGTGGGACTGATCCAACTGTGCTGTCACACTGGGTGTAAGAGGACACGCTGTTACAAGTTAAATCAGAACTCCATACATCCGTGGAAAAACATTTAAAAAAAAGCATCTGTTTCAGCAGAGTGAAGGTTCTGATGAGCCCATCCCTATAGTGAGAGCGTGAACAAATTCCTGCCATGGAAACAATCTCGCTACAACACAATTACAGATTACATCATAAAACAAACATGTTTAACTTTTTGTGACAATGCAGGCTCCGTAGTCACTTTGAGCTTGGAAGAAAATGTTTTGTAACCAACTTGCATAGAAACGGCCGAGCTATCAGAAGGCCATCATGGACGTCTGATACGCTGCTGCCTGTCCGGCTAACCTCCCCACAGCTGGAGGAAGCCTGCGAGCTGCGAAGATACGGTGACCATTAGAGGGAGAGTAAGCTGTCAGCGCTTAAAGCTGGTGGGATGGGAGGATGAATGCAACTGCCAGAGAGACAGCAATGTGAAAAATGAAGAGTGACTTCGGGGCTGAATGACAGCAGGGCTCACTCGTCGCCTCCACATCTGGAACTGATAAAACTCGCCTGATCTCAGAAGGAGGAGTCACGGATATCAACACGCTTGAATCCACGTTGCTAGCTGACGGAGAGCCCAAAAGAAAACTTGTATCGGTTTCAAGGACACGGAGGGGATATCAGTGCAGAGATGGTGCCGCCAAGTCTATCATCTGAAGCAGGTTGTGACGTTATCAGACAACACTGTATTCACAGTTTTAATCTGAACATGACACACACTACAGTTGAACGCAACCACGCACCAACATAGAGGGACTTTAAGGGGATTGATGGCAGGGAAGACAGGTAAGCCTGGGAGGAATTCGCCACACCAGATAAGATAAGATGTTTGTGTGCGTATTGTCTAAACCTCTGTTGCACCATACAGGGACAAGCTGCACATCCTTTTCAGTTTTGAGCAACACCACAGAAACAAACCACAACCGCTGACTCATGTTCGGCCAAATCAGGTGTTTGAAAAGCTCCCGATTTAGCCACACAGCTGGAACCTCGCTGGCAGGCTTGAATTAGAAGTTAAAGGAGTGAAGCAGTCGACGTCATGATTGCACGACGTGGAAGAGTCACCGAATGGTACTGATGAAGCGAAAACCAAACACCTAATAGATTAACAGTACTAGAATCCATAACAAAGCAGCTGTTGAAAAAAAAAAAACAAGTTATGATGCCCTTTTCCCACCAGTGATGCATTCCTGAACTTGCTATGCTGTTGTTTACTTTTTTTTTATCCCATTGCTTTGTCAGTGGCTCAGAGTGGTCAACCACACAGAACACTCAGCACTGACTAAGGAAGTGGACATTCATATGAAAGGGCTTGATCATTCTCTGCCCACAGAGCTGAACAGCGACCGTGTGACCGGCTTGACCTTTAAGTTACGGACTGTCACGGTTATGAAATTTCACTCGCAGCTCAAGCGCATGCAAATAGTTGTTTGTTACTGTCTGCCGCTGCTAATTTTTATGTGACAAATTTCACATATTCATTTGGTAAATAATTTAAATCATTTACCAAGGTCTTATAAAAGAATAAGAATCATCTCAGTGCTGCTACCTCCATCTGTTTATGTTTATATGGTCATTATATTCAGTCATTTTGTGTGCTCTCCTCTCTCTGTCCTGTCTCCCCTCTTTTCTTTCTTTACCCGGCTGGTCTTCAGCAGGAAGGTCCCCCCATGTGATCCAGGTCCTGCTCAAAGTTTCTTCCTCTTAAAGTGGAGTTTTTCCTTGGCCAACTGTTTGGCTTAAAGGTTTTTTTCTACCCTCTGTGGGAGTTTTTTACTTGCCATTATCCTTGATTTGGATTAATATTATAATTTTAGGTAATGATATTTGCTTGGGGGTCAGGGTTAGGGTTAGGGTTAACCCTAACCCTAACCCTGACCCTGTGGGTCTCTGTAAAGCACCTAGAGACAATTGACATTGTAACAGACGCTATACAAATAAAATTGAATTGAATAACATCCATTTCCTGGAAACTGAAGCAGGAAAATTAATAAGAAGACAAATGTGACTATAAAAATGTCTATAAACATTATGCAGATGTTGTTGCAATTGTTTCCAAATACCTGCAATTGTAGAATTAACTGCAAGTGTGACAGGCTTTTTTGTGTTTATAGTACGATTAATTCTTTGAAACAGCAATTTAAAACACATTTGTCTTGGAGACTTAAGAGTAAGTGCATGACTGTCGGTCAAAAAATATAGAAACTGTCAAAGTTTCCACATTACACTTCAAAGTTAGTTGCAGAATATCAATATTTGACAAAAAAAAGAAAAAAAAAAGGTCTGCACTTTTCAGTTTTCAAGTCAAGAAACAGCCGATCCTTCCAAGGAAAAGCTTGAACAGGGAGGTATGAAGCCCTCTCCTTCACTCCCCGTGCACAGTGATCCAGCAGCTGTTGAGCAGCAGCTCCCACTCCTCCCATCATCGCACCCTCGTACAATCTGGAACAATGGTGGAATGTAGTGCCCCTCCGCTAACTGACACATTCACAGCTCAGGCGACTCCACGGAGGACACCTTCGCCTCACGGGGGAAGAAAACCATCACTGTCATCAGCGTTGACTTTGGAGCCAAATAAAACATTTTACAAGCCGTGGCAGTCCTTAAAAATAAACCCAAAGAAACCACGCAGGTAGTAAAGTGCTGGCAAAGTTCAACATTCCTCTGTGCCGGTGCTGGCGCTGCAGATTTCAGATGTGAGCTGGCAGCAGGGAAAAGGCTGGAAAAGTCAGCCGCTCACATGACACCTGCTTCAGGGCTTAACAAGACTGCATGCTGAAAGACGTCCTTGTACATGAGAGTAAATGTGACAAGGCAAGAAATATTCTCACACACCGAGCCTCCACATGCGCTCTTTCAATGACTTACCTGTGGCGCTGACTCTCCCTCAGCCTCAGCAGCAGCAGCGGTCAGCCTCTTGTACTGCTGTGGGCTCTCAATGACCAGCTCCTTCTTAGGAGCTTTATGAGCCCGTCCCTGCATTGTCAACAGCTTTAATGGGATATCTCCAAGTTAATTCCCAGAAAGAAGCAGACAGCAAGCATATCAGTCAGGTGAAAAAAAACTCATGCAGGTTAAAAAAAAAAAAAAAAAAAAAAGTTTGTATCTCCTTCCTCTCAGACCCAAGCTCAAGCTCAGCCTGCTCTGCTCTGACTGAAAACAGCGCGCTCACTACCAGGCTGAGGAGGTGGCCCCTCCTACACTCAACTGTGCAGCCTGAGGGAGTTAAACACCCTCTCACCCACATAAACACACACAGAGGCGCTATCTGACCCCACACACACAATCCACCTGCACTGTGACAGAGGGCCGACAAAAGAAAACAAGAGAAGCGCATTCCTCAAGTATTACAGTCTGGCCCAGGGACCGTCCACGCCTTGCGGGGGGACAGCTGAAAAAGGAGCCACGAACATGAGGAGTCCAGAGGCAGCGGCGGGGTGGCTGCAACGATGAATCAGCTGCACTGATTTTACAGCTCAACATCAGTTGCTCCAGGATGACCATTCACAAACCGTTACACGGATGATCCCTGCCGGCCTGTCAGACACACGATCATAAATCTGTGAGGTTTTGATCTCTGGCCCTGCTTCCAATGAGAGATGGTAGCTGTGATCGGCTTCTGTCTCGCTGATTGTTGATGCAACTGCTCGAGGGGCATTCCTGGAAGAAGGAGCACCGTCTACCCACCCAGGAGTGGGCCCGACTCACAGATTCCTCTGGTGGGCCACCACAGGGAAGGATGTTGTCTTTTCACGCCTGTGTCTCAACCCAAGGCGGGGGGGGGGGGAGGGAAGCTGCTCCCCTCCCAGTGTCACATGCAGGGCTGTTTCTAGTCACCATGGGGGCCTCTAGGCAAGAGTGAGCATGGGGGGCCCTCCCGGCCCAAAAACACCAAGAAAATCATTCAATCCAAAAATCTTTTATTTTAAATAACAGAAGTGCACGATAATGTAAGAACACTTAAAATACAATATAACATAACAAACACAACTGAAACGTGCAAAGTTTGACAAAAACACAATCAAGCAAAAAATAAAAAAGTTAAAATAAATAAATAGTTAGTGGTTTTTGGTTCCATTGGATATGCTCACTTAATTTTTCTTGTATCGAGTTTGAAGCACCGCAGAAAGCCCGGCACGGGCAGTCAGGGCCCCATTAGGGGGGATCCAAAAGTGTCGCTGCAGTGTCTATGGAGGTTTTAGGTTGTGTCATTGATATGGATCGATATTGGCCGCGTCTCGGGGGTCCCTTAACACACGAGGCAGTGACAGCTAGTGGGGACCCTATGCAAGGGGGTTTTCAACATATCGTCGTTGCAGTGTCTAAAGCAGTTCAGTCATTTTGTCATTGACAAAAGGACCAATGTCACCGCTGTCCTGGGGCCCCTTCCAGCTCAGGGCCCTAGGCAATTGCCTAGTATGCCTACCCCGTTCTGGCGTCTCTGGTCACATGCTCCTATAGGTCCCACACTGAAACTAATGATTTAAAAAAAAAAATGAAGAAATTCCTCTAGTGAGTACAGAGTTTATAACAATAAGGAATAGAAATTCAAAAATATGTATGCACTAATGAAATAGATGCTGGGTGAAATTCTTTTGAGTGCGATTCAGTTAAATAAACACTTTAGCGTAAAGCAACCAATTAAAAAGGAGAAACAAAAAACAGCTATGGAGACTGATAAGCAGTGATAAATAATTTTGCAGCCCTGATTACAGCGATCTGATTCAGACCTCCGTCAGTCCTCCCAACCCAGTCTAAATCATAAACACGTCTGCCAAAATTCCACAGTTGTTGTACAGCAGTTTTTCCTTTCTTTTTTTTTTTTTTTGGAGCTGAGCTCCACAGATTATTACGGGGAGTTGTCCACTAACTGTCCAGTTTGTTTTGGTTTGTTTGTGTCCATGACATTAAAAAACAAACAAAAAAAAAAAAAACACAATTAATTTTAACCACGTTCCAAGTACTTTTCATTTCATATCTATTTACAGTAAAAAAAAAAAAAAAAAAAAAAAGATTACATCACCCACAGATATTATGAAGAATCTTAATAGGAAGCAAATAATACCCAATAATACCATTAACATTATATCAGTACTACAATTAATATCTATTTTTTTCAACAAAAAGTCTTAACTGAACTGCCTGCATTGCTTTGAGCCCGCCAGTAAAAGGTCCAACACCTTGTTTACTATCCAACCAAAAGAGAGATGAGATGATTATCATCATTATAATCAGTCTAGCACAGATACAGGATTCTCATGTTTTGACTTCAGCTTCTCAGCTCCCCTCTGTGATCAAACACACTGAACATCTACAGCCAAGAAATCCCCATAAAGCTCTTCTCCTTCTCTTAGTTTTCATTCTCTTTTTTTTTTTTTTTTTTTTGTCTCACTGCAAAACAAGTCTGAAATTGTGATGGAAAAAGCAGCCTATTAAAACTAAAATTAAAAGGTTCTCACTATCGAAGCATTTTGAGACTGTTGCTCTGTTCTGAAAGAAAAGAAAAACAACATAAATATATATGTTTATGTGTCACCATCCAGATAACTACTGTGGTTATGTTTACACGTGCAACAATGTCCCAGACAGAAACGTAAAAGCAACAGAGTGTCTCCCGTGTTCTCACACAGCCCAAGCTTCCCCTGATGGCAAAAGCATAACGCAGATCGAGTGGCTTGTTAAACTGGTGACGAAATCACAAAGCTCCCATCAGTCTCTTCTCTTTACGCCACAGTGTCATCAGTTATGAATGTGGCCCCGCGTGGGAAAATGAGTGGCGTGAGGTTGCGTGACGGGTCTCGGCTTGAGAGGCCTGCATTTATTGGAGATGTTTGCCCGTCTTAGCTCATCTGGAAGTCTTAAAGAGGTGGTCAGAGACGCCCCCCCCAGTTTTTCTCGCTTCAATAAAACTCTGAAGCACTTCTGTATTTGTATATGCGCAACAGCAGTGAGACGTTACGGTGAACCTGCCATATTTACCATCAAGCCTCAACAGACGATAGCCATCTTTGCCTCTGGCAACTGATCTTCGAGTCAGCGTGATTTACTTGAAAGTACAGTGACCCCTGCAGATACAGCTTTTTAGTGGGTATGAGCGTCTCGTGAGAGCATGGGGCCACACCAGCTCACGATGGGCGTACTAAGAACAGTTCGGAACGGTCCGTCTTACACTTTTCTCCAACATCTCTCACTATTATACACAATCCCACTGAACTGTGGACTGCAAACGGAGCAAATAAGGAGCACCTGCTGCGAAGAAAACCAATGACCTGACAAGATAAAGAAAAAAATGCATCATTGCGAGTGTCATTTCAGCAAGTCGACTGTATGTGTCTTTGCGTGTTCATCACAACCAGGGCTGCCAGTTTGGACCATGAGTCCAGAATCTACTTTAAATTTGCAATCACGGTGCCAGTTTTTATCAGATCTTCTGCTTTTCTTCACCAGAACTTATCACTTATCCTCTTTATCTACAGTTTTAGACAGTTTAATCCACAGAATCGCTCTGCTCTGCGCTCTTATCAAATTCTCGGTATTTCACATCTGGAAAACTACTGCAGACATGTTGGTGGAGCGCAATGTTCGCATTTTTGAGCTTGGAGCTTAAACGGAATTCCATGGAAAACAAACCCAGACATATTTCTTTGGGCAGGCTGGCACAGAGCTGTTGGCAGGAAGGCCTGCTGAGCCATTTTCCCTGGCAGAACAAGCGCTCAAGCTGCTAAACTGAGACTGGAAGGATGTTTTGGAACAAAAAAACTATATTGAGATTAAATCAGTTCAATGTGCCATCTTCTCAGCGCAAACTGATGACGTACATGTTTCCTCCGTGACCACTCGGGCTTTGGTTTTGCTCCTGAGATTCAGAAGTAAATGAATGCACAAAATGAAAAAAAAAAAAAAGATAAACCAAATGTAACAATCAGAACAATTTCCATTGTGGACGGTGAATCGGACGTCTGGGACTGAAATCCTGGAATTTCCTGGCTTTAGCTTTGTGTCCTCACTGCTCCAGTTTATGACAAAACTGGGAGGAGACATTTGCAAGTAAATTAAATTCACCATGCCGCATCATCTTGCACAAGACTACAATTACATAAATGTTTCCATATCATTGTGCAAAAAATAACGACTTGTTACAACGCTTTTGCTTCACCTAACGGCTAATTTTTATACACAAACACGGTCAATTTGTCGCATTTGATTGTTTGTCAATAAAAAAAAAAAAAAAACTTTTTAAAAGACGAGGAAAAAAAATCACTATAAAAACACGCCTTTCATTAAAAACAAATTAATTTGCAAGATATTACCAACATATATCAAGCTGCGGGACATGACTTGGTTGCGTAACAAGCCATCAGAGTCAAAGCAAAACAGGGTGGATCCTGGAATGCAACAAAACACAGCAGCCCTCCGCATCGGCAGCTCCAGGTCCCAGCATCCTGCAGAGAGTTTCAAGCCCATCCTTCACAGCGAACTCAACTGGTAACCGAGAGCGAGATTTCTGCACGGAGCTGATTGTTGCACCAGACTTTGTCTACACCCTGCTAATGACATCGCAGTCGTGGGACGTGGGAAAACAATGGCGTCTAACTTAACAGGATGTAAACATAAAGCAAAGACAGTCAGCCCACACAGACCCTGAAACGTCTATACATTAATTATGCACTAATAAGTGTGTTTAGAAACATGTCCTCTTTAGAATATTTAAAGGGCATTAGACACTGATAGCAAAAATGTAAAACATCTTCACTGAGGGCCTGAAGTGTAACCACCGCCGCTGAGTGTCTGTGACGCTTCTCCCACATCTGTGGGGAAATCAAACTGCTGTTGCCAGAATGTTTTTTTAAGGAGATAAGATGGAGATTACGTTCTGTGCACTAAAATGAGCGCCGTGAATGCACGCGTGCTCAAGACGCTCGTGCATCAGCTTTCGCTGTGACGTCAGAGAAGCCGTCAAAGCAGCCACCGGCAGGGGCGGGGCTTCTCAAGAGTTGGAGGGAACTACCAAGCAGCGTTGCCAGGTGTACGATAATTATCGTATTTGTACGACAATTTGGACCTTTGCACAATGTACGATCAATAATCCCAAAAAAGGCCAAATGTACGATAATTTGACTATTTCAAATTATTGCCTGCTGCAACTATCTGCCGGAGAGTTTTTTGTGAACCCTAAAGGCATCTGTTCCCATGTGACATGTTTCCAGCCAATCGTGCTTTGCTGAGCATGAGATCCGAGTGTTTGTTTCAGAACAATGATAGGCTGAACGGTCAGCTGTGCCCGCCCCACGAGACGCTCACAGTCAGGACCAGATCAGGAAGGTCGAGTGAGATTTAAACAGAGTTTAAGCAGAAGAGATAAAGCAAGGGAAAAAAATTGTCTCCAAAATCACCTCCAGGAATCATAGTTTGGCTCTTACTTCCCACCTCTCATTTGTTTTTGGAGGACACATTAGTCTAACGCAATTATAAGTTGGGGCTGACGTGGTGCCGTTAACCCACTCCGTACTTACGCCACGAAGCTGTGAGCCTGTGGGACGCTATTTAACACTAGAGTGATTATATTTGACTATAGCGCATCATTGGGCTTGTTATTTTGGTTATGACAGATGTACGATAATTTTCCTCAAAATACGATAATTTTGAGTCTCTGGTACAATAATCCTACATTTCCCACCTGGCAACGCTGCTACCAAGAAACACTGGATGGTTATGGTCAAATCGATTAGGCGACGCAGGAGAGCTGCAACGACGTGGACGTCTTTGGTTGTCTCGTGTCCTGCCGTGAGCATTTTGCGTGTGCAATGTTGCTCATCTGTAAAACCTCCGAGGATTCGGCTGAACCAGGCCTCAACTCAGGAGAAGTAAAGTTTACTGAAACACGCGGACCACCCCAATTAACAGGTCTAAAATGATGCCGTGGGACCAGGAAGTCATCTTATCTGTAACCTGGGAACACTTTGTTATTAATGTCATGCAGACTTTGTTTGGCGTTTCATCAACTCCCTAAAGCAAAGACCATGTAAACTTGTTCTTGTTTGGCACGCTTTATTGTAAACAAAGCATCGCTGTTTTATGTTAGAGGTAGTACTCCCATAAAATAACCACACAAAAGCTCTTTCATCTCAGAGCGAGCTGACGTCATCACTTTTTTTAACTTTCCTTGCAACATGATTCCTGATAAAGAGAATTCCTGCAGCACTCCTGTTACAGTGTTACAGTAGGTGTCGACCCTGTTAAAGAAGCAAAGGAGAGGAGCCGAATCTTTGCAACGAATCGAGGTTTCCTTTTCTACCAGTGGCTCACTTCTAAAACAGCCTCAGAAGAGAAATAAGATGGAGGAGATCAAAAGCTGTTCCAATCAGCGAGGATATTATATATAACTCATGAGTGGTCTCCCTTTGTCTGCGTGCATGCAGGTGAAAATTGTGCTTGGTTCAAACCCCATTATCCCCCGTCATCGTGTTTTAAATTCCCAGAGATAAACGATCTTCTGAAATTAAAGGGAATTAAAAAGGCACACATAATGGTTTATATCCTTTTATAACCAGGCTTAATGGATTAAAGGGGTGCGACGGAGCCCAAAGCAGCAGCTTTTCTACATTTTATTCAAAGATGGGTCGAGTTTTACAGACCAACTGGGATGTGGGACCAAAGAAGACACTAAAAAAGTCACCAAAGCATTGAATGAATAATCTGCATTGGATTTTTACTTCACACAAATCCAAGGTTTGCTACAGTACCTGCACGCAGACAACAAACGACCACGTTAAAGACGTCTTTGGAAGGAAAAAAAAAAACACCTGAAGGAAAAAAAATCATCAGGTTAGAAATCAGTAAAGTGAACTTGTGTTCAGCATTGCCAGCTGCAGCTCTAAATTACAATGATTTTACAGTTCTAGACTGTAATAATGTTGGTAATTGCACTGGGGCTAACCTGGCAATGTGCTCAATTTAGCTACTTCTCAGTGACTTATTTGGAAAGGAAAAAAAAAAAAGATCCACAAGTAAAAAAAAAAGTTTCTCTCAATGACTTATTTTCAGAACAGAACCACCAGCAGAAAGTTATGGAGCCCCGTTTGGGTCATAATTCAATGAATAAATGAGTCTATTATTATGAAATACAGGCGTTTATTATCATGAAACACGTATTCATTATTATGAATGAAATGAAAATAAAAATGAAATGAAAAATACTTTATTTATCCCATAAAGGGAAATTCAACACTGTAGCAAGGGCTCTTTTTTTTTTTTTTTTTTTTTAAGCAATAATAATAATTTACAGCAATAATAATAATAATAATAATAAATAATAAATAAAAGTAGGTTTTATGTCTTGTTGTGGAGGCTGATGGCTGCTGGCAGGAATGATCTTCTGTATCTTTCTGTCTTGCAACGGACCTGAAGAATGTTTCCCATTATTATGAAATACATATCCATTATTATGAAATACGTATCCATTATTATGAAATATGTGTATTATTATTAAATATTTCCCATTATTATGAAAAAACTGTAATTATTATGAAATATATTTTTATTACTTTTTAATCATAGTTTAATGAATAATAGTTTATTTCAGAATGGCTTTTTTTTTTTTTTTTTATCTAAGAATGAGTTTTTACATAATGGCTTCCTTGTTCATAAGAATGAGCTTTTACATAATAATGACATTTTGCCACTGGGCGGGACCAGTGGTTGACCTGCATGCTCATTGGCTGATCCTTCTCCATGCAGTAGACTTGCATCGAGCCTGTTGGCTACCTCTCGGAGTAAGTCGGAAAAGGATCTTTCTCCTGTCGCCATGCCGTCAAAATCAAGTTTTCCCTACATTTCACGCTACGTTTCTTAGTCGATGTCAACTTTTAACCGTAAACTGAGGCTGCATTCTGCCACCTACTGCCCTGGAGTATATACATTGTACCTCTCGCCCTCTATCAATATTCACTGTTCTGTTGCTTATACCTGAATGAAAGAGCAGCCAATCACATAAATGGCTCCGCCCTCCCTGCTGTGATTGACACACAAATCATTCTTATGAAAACGAATTCATTATTATGTAAAAGCTCATCTTATGAAAAACAAAACCATTATCATAATAATGGAAGATATTTCATAATAATTAACATGCATTTCATAATAAAGGGAAATATTTCATAATAATAAACGCCTGTATTTCATAATAATAGACTCATTTATTCATTGAATTATGACCCAAACGGGGCTCCATAGAAAGTGTCTCTTTCACTGTGGGAACATCGTTCTGAGCATCCAGGGTACCGTCGATCAGCTCCGCAAATCTGATGAAGCACCACCAGGGGAACACACAAGCGCGCACGCACACACACAAGCGCGCACACGGTAATAAGTAAACACAAACAAGAAGGGGGAAACAAGCTGGTACGGAGCAGCAGAAGCTCTGCCAAGGCTGCCGGCTCACAGATGAAGAGCTGTGATTGATGTCCAGCAGACACAGAGCTTACAGTTCCTCCCTTAACCTCTTCACTGCCATCTCTGACCTCAGGGGCTTTAACTCATGCAGTGCTTAGCAGAGATGCAACACTCAGCCCTCCTACTGCCCTACTTTTTATACCTTTAACTCCCTCGCAGGCGTGCTCACATGGCTGACAGTGAGGCTGTGGCAGATGCATCTATAAACCTGCAAACCTGCACGTCCTAAAATCACTCACGTCTCAATCATTAGTTTTATTCAGTCCTTCACTTAGCCAATTTTATTCAGCTAGTAATGAAAAAAAAAAATCGACTTTTGCATAGATTTCACATCAACGCACCCATGTGAAAGCACTTTTATGACAATAAGTAAATGTTTCAGACGCTTAAATAACCCCATCTATTGAGGCAGTATTTACATTAACAATCTTGGTGTTTAATGGGTGATTAACTGATGGATTTTCTGGATCCAGCTTGTAAAATGTGAGTATTTGCTGTTCTTCTTGGTTTTTACATAATTTGAAATTAGTGTTGCCACTTTATTAAGCAATATTTGCACACTTAGGTTAAACAGAATTATTCAAATAAGCAAAAGGAAAGCGTGTATTTCTCTTCTCCTCAGTATAAGATGATGTGCTGCTTTATTCTGTTTGATTTCAAAGTGACAAATACCTGACATCTTTTTTTTTCAGTCAAAATATGCAAACAAGAAGCATGAAAACATAAATTTAGGCTCCATGAATGAAAATTCCTTCTTGTTGATTTCAGCTTTAGTCAACACGAATGTATAGATTTTGGAGGGAAACAAAAAAAAATATGCAACTGTAAAGAGTGAGCACACACATGCACACACCTTAAGTATTCTCGGTGTTGGCACTACACGCGACTCCCTCCGACTCAGCGCTCGCTCAGCCTCAGACGGCCCGGTGGCTTCAGCTGCTTCCTTGCAGATGTAGCCACTACAGTTCCTCTCCAAAACAGTCCGCAGCCCATCGAACACAACCGTGCTGGTGGTGCACCCCATCCCTCCACGTCCGGGCAGGCATCAGTCAGGAGAGCCTGCTGGTGACCCAGTTTCCCTGATCATCCCCTGCTCCTGCCTGGTCCATGGTCTTACTCGGACAAGCAAATCCTCAGCTTCTCACACGGGGTCAGTGTCCGGGCAGAAGGATCCACAGAGCAGGATGGACGGGAAAAAAATGAATGTACGTACACACACACACACACACACACACAGACACACACAGAAGTCCCACTGAACAGCAGCCGAGCTGCCCCAGCCTGCGCTGGTAGAAATACCTCAGTCAGCAGACGAGATACAGTGAGTGAGTGAGGTAGAGCGGAGAATGAAGGATGGGGGGGATGAAGGATGCTGTGGGAGCTCTGCTGCAGCTTCAACCAATGCTGAGCGTCAGTGCGGCGGCTTTGTGCATCTGTCTCAGTTACTCAGCCACTTATTGGTTCTCCTCTGAATTTCCAAAATATCTCCTTGCTTCGTCCGTTGGTTTCCCAAACGCTGAAATGAACTAATCACTTTTTTTCGTATTTATCCCGTGAACTCGGGCTTCCTTCGGGAGAGGGATGAGTAACTGTGAAAAAATGGGTTACACTGAATTCAATCCTTCATATCCTGGAGGGAGTGTCTCATTCCACGGTCAGGCAAACAGGAATATGGCTGAATGCTTATTTAGTTCAGCAGAAAAACCCAGGGCAATGGCAGGAAAAAAAAACAAACTGTATGAATCACAAAGAGCAGATGGCATTTAATATGCAGCAGTCAGCAGCTAATGCTACTATATAAAACACAACAGACAAAGCAAAAGAAACATGTAAAAAAAATAAATGGACTGAATGCCTGGGTCCTGTGGTGACCTGACTCAAGCCTCATGGACATTTCTGTTTACAGATCAGAGCAGAAAAAAAAGGGAGGATTTAAACCGTTTAGTCCAAGACATCAACTGGGGAGTGTTTTTTCTGCAAAAGATTAGTCGCATTTGATCACAAGCTGCCCACTCTGCCAAGCCCACAGATATAGGGAGTGGAGCGACACAGCTGAATCATACACGAGCTTTTAGAAACCAAAGAAATAATTCATCCACTGGAACGGCCTTTGATCAAAATGTCTGCAGACTGCGATCAATAGGACAAGAAGCTAAGAACAGGAAAGCGGCGAACGTGCTTTGAAAGCTGGAGAGCCTGCTTGTCTGTCTGTGAGCCTTATTAGAAAACCTAACTGGAGACATAGGTGAGACAAAATATTCTTCAAGAAAAACCACATAGTGCCCTGACTGCAAGGAGGAAGTCAAACAAAAAAGGACTGTGGTCATCTTGGTTTGTTTATGCTGCCTGTCCTCTTCCTGCAGCTGCAAACTGCAGGTCAAAGACCCCGAAAGACCTTGGTCACAATTGTCCCAAAGTTTAAAAAAAAAAAAAAGCACTTGCGGCAGCAGTGTGGCTCATGTTTCTGTCTGTGAGCAGCCTCCCTGTTAGTCACGTTCACAAATGTAACTCTCTGTGAAAAATAATTGATGACATACAACACACACATGTCTGCGGAGAGCGCAGCGACCCCCCCCCCTTACAACCTGATGGTGCACTAAACAATTGCGCGCACCCCTGTTTCGCTGCGGCTGTGTTAATATTTCAGTGCTACTTGACACACTGAACTACATTCGAGTGCAGGATGGAAGAGGAAAGCAGCTGACCCCGTAAAAGAAGGGATTCACCAAGAGAGATACCGGGGGAGAATGAGGGACGAGACTTTAATTGCACTGGAAACACATCTCCTCTTTCCCTTTATCCCTTCCCTCACACTTTCAGACTCAAGTCTCCCTCCCCCTGCCGCCGCAAAGAGGGATTTTAAGCTTTATATAGTATAACAAGAAGTAATCTGGTGTAAAACTGCAAAGTCATAAATCCTCCTTTTTGAGGCAGTGTAGGCAAGCTTTGAAACAGATTTCCTCTAAATTTAGCGCTTCAGCACTTAAGGATGTTTATGACCATCTGTCAGTCATGGATTGTTGTTATTACGGAGCATTGACATGAGTATGACACATCGCTTAATTAAAAAAAAAAAAAAAAAAAACAAGCAGACATTGTTTGAGGTGTCACAGCTGGTCATCGTAAATCATTTGCCCCAGGGATGCAGATTCTTCTTGCGCCTGTGAGGACATGCCCGCAACGATGCGTTTGAGCCATAAACACAGTTTTGCTATGATGCCACTCAACAGGATTTCATAAACCTGGAAAAACCTGCAGCGCGAGCGACGCACCCCATAATAACCAGAACTAAGAGTGAAGCAGCAGCAGCAGCAGCTCTGAAACATGTGCATGCTCACAGCATGTTTTGGGTCTGAATCTAACTGTGTCATCTCCTCGATGCTTGCTGCCAAGCACATTGGTTGTGCCCTATATTTTCCTGAGACTGTACGGTGTTTGCTCTGAGGGTTGATGAATTATTAAGGTCAGGTGGGACTGCTGAGTCATGAGGTGTAGTAGTGATTCTTTCAACTGCCCTTGGGTGAAGCAGCTCTGTCCGGCTTACCGTGACACACACACTGACTCAGGAAAATCAATACTATGGCACACACTTTAGCTAGGGGTGCACGATAAGAGGAAATTATGACATCATCCCGATAACTTCTGTATCACGACGAATAGCCCCGATAACATATATTTCTGTCAACAGTGCCTCGCTCCCTCTGAGCTTTGAATGACCGGCAGTGAATGTTATGTTCAAGCAACGTCGGCATAATCAGAAAAACGATTCCTCAATAAGGAAAATCAAGAATACCCCCTCATGACTAGAAAACAACTCGTTAACTCGGTCATAATTTTGGTAGTTGCTGACTTGAATTGATATTCGCAGTATTCTCCCACATGTTACACATAAAAAGGAAAAAATAGAAAAGGTTGAAAGAACGACTAGCAAACGAGGAAACGTCGGAATTTACGTTACACCTTGAATGCAGCATGCATTGTGCTGATCAAAACAAACATGGCGGCGCGGAACTTCGTTAAAGTTTCAGAATAAGATAGTTTGGTGGTTATTTGTGACGAATCCTCCGTGCAAATTCTAAGGGAGGGAAGCACAAGAATAAGCTTTAATACGTAAAACCCGATCGACCACCTACAACATAACAATCGCTTCTATGGAGTTTTGAAATCGCGCTAACGTGAGCTAACGGAAGCTAATGCTAACGTGTTCCCCTCTCCTCTCCCTCATTCCTCTCATCTAAAGCTTCCATGAGATTAAAAAATAAAAACTACTGAACCTCATTTACTTTAATTAAAGGTATTAATTTAAATTGAACCACAAGCCAAAATCCTTTAAATGTTAATCTTTTTCAGTTTGTAATTTTGATGCATGTATTTCCATCAGTTCAAGGAGCCTTCATTTTTATATCAGTGAGTAATGAACCTTATTTAAGTTAATGTGAGATATCAAATAGGTTTGTTTGATAGCTTAACGCAAATGTTTGAGGGGCTTGCCAATAGTTTTTCATTGCAAAAAATAAATATCTGTTCATTTAAAGAGTCAAAACTATTTTTGATTTTGTTCATAGTATCGATGTAATGATCTTAGATATGTGTGTGTTATCGGTTATCGGTATCGGCCTTTAGGAGCTGAAAGTTATCGGTTATCGGTATCGGTATCAGTTATCGTGCATCCCTAACTTTAGCCCAACCCAAAATACTTTCCAGAGTCCATTCACAGCCTGAGGACAGCCAGATATACATGCCTTGACTGTGGTGGACAAATGAAGTCCCTCCAGCGGTACACAGTCATACCGTGTGAGGCATGCTAAATCGTGAGGCGAAGGCTTCAGCGGGACATTAAAGCGCGAACGTCGTCGGTGAGCCGTCGAAGCTCTGCTGCACTGCTCTGCTCCAATCTGCAGCAGCTGCAGAGCAGATAAGTTCTGGGCTGGAGGCCATGTGAAGGTTTGTGGGCCGCTGCTGTCATTACAGCACGGCCTCACGCTCCTCAACAGCTCCTGTCTTCCACAATACTGGAATAAATATTGATATTCAGAGCAGGAAAAGAGAGTCACCTCATCCCTTCAGTGCATTAAATTTCTGACTTTTGCATTGACATGAGGACATGGTAGATGTTCACGTTAAAGTTTGAAAAACCTGTCAGAAGATCACACATTCAAGTGTCGATAAAGTTCAAGTAAAAACATAATAAAACAGACTATATCTTGTGTTTCCAAGGGAAGAAGTTTAGCCTTTAAACCGGTGCAGCCAAGGAAAAAAGTAAATCTTTTCAAAGCCTTTATGTGGCAAAAAAGTGACCATTCAAAAATAAATGTGATGGACTGGCAACTGTGTACTAAATCTTTTAAAGTTGGAACTATTTTAATTGTGTTCTCACAGACAGAAATACAAGACAAAATACAAATTTAATTTTTTTATATATGATTTCACTCATATGAAAATGAATATATTTTTAATTCATTTTTTTTTTTATCTATCCACAAGTTTAGATGAATATGGACGAATGCTAACTTGTGCACGCATCTTTGTTTTAATTTGAAAGTATGTGACGCTCCCTCATTCTCTCTTCCCAGCTGTTCATACCTGCGTCTGGTCAGCGTCTGTGACTCTATTGTTTTGTCTTTCCTCGTCTCCCCGTCAGAAAGTTCGACCTGCCTCCCAGATGTGCTCTCCTGGCTCTTGCCTGCTCTTCTTGCATTGTTTGCTTGGGTTTTGGATATCCTGCCTTTTATTTCATTTTCTTGGTTGATTAAGGACACGATCTACTGCCTCCTCTGTGTCCCGCATTTGGCTTCTCCACCCACCGCTTGAGACGTGTTTATGACATGACATCATAATCAGGTGATATTGAGGGGGAACAGCTTTTCTCTGAACAGTCCTAAACTACAAGAAGAACAAAAAGATGGAGAAGAGCAAAGTTCCACACACACACACACAAAAGTTTTGCCTCATATTATATCATAACTCATGTCACCAGAGGCTTTTAATCGTAGTTTTCCAACTGATAAACCGTATGTGTTAGTGCCATGAAGTGATGTCATATCTGACGAAGTGATTTCATGGCAAAACAGGCACATTTCACAACGCCTTCTCTCCTCCAGCTGGATCCGCACCGTGCCAACATCTGCAGCATGTGGAGGCCTTCGCTGGCCGGCAGTAACCCCCCCAAAATAACACCACGTGTACTAATGCGGCAATTTCAAGCTGTTAGCAGCGAGTGCTGGGTGGAGCTGAGTTCCAAGCATCAAAGCTTGGTACGTTTGTACAGAGAGGGGTCAAGCTGAGTTTCCCCTTTCGCGTTAAGGAGTGGACGATCCTGCACACTACAAAGGCAGACGCGAGCCTGCGTGGCTCCGAGGAGTCAGAGGGGACTTCAGGAGGAGCTGGCATCTCATCTGAAGAGCCTCTCCCACAGTGAAGGTCAACTCCACCGTCCTTGTTTCCTTAGCAAAGCTCTGCAGGGAGAGATGCGCGCATGCATGAGTGCGTGTCTGTCCAGTGGTGGACCACAGTGACATCACCAACATACCCAGCAGGACAGGGCAGATAAACTGGTGTGGCTCCCAGCTGGATCCCTCTGGGGACTCCTGAAAGGAAGTGGCTGTTTCCTGCTGATGTGTGTGTGTAAACCCTGTCATAACAAAGCCGCCTCTCACTGCCCACTGGCCTCCAAACCCGATCATGACTCCTCAACACCAGAGAGGTTTTGTGGAAAGTAATGCTGACCCCCCCGTCTAAAGTTCAACGGCACAAACATGAGAGGTAAAACATTCCTGGTGGAACACAAAGACAAGTGGGTTATTAACCCCTCGGGGGTCACTAAGGAATGTTAAGTGTAAGCGTTTGAATACGTCCCCAAAGGTTTTTCGTTATAGAGTCAAGTTGTGGGCACTGCCCTGCAATTACACATGTGGGTGGGCTACAAAGATAGGCTGGGAATTTCAGTCACCCAAAACCCTTCATATTTTACATGCCAAGTTTACATTACAACCACAAAATCTCTTTTCACACAGCAGAGGACACTCGCATCTTTGTCCAGATGACGTATTGTGTTTCGTCTAGTAATAAGTAGAACCCCTTTTATGGATTAAATTTTAAATCTTTCGTTGACCCGCAGCTCACGCTCAAATTCTCCTCACTCTCTTTAAACGGTACAAAACAAATACGGCACGGCCACATCCCCTTCCTCTTGGTATTTTGAGATGGTTTATTTATCCCTGGAGAGGAAAATGACCCGTTTTCCTGAGTGGCAGCCCTTCCTTTGCCTTTGTAGTGGATCGAGCAGGCACAGATTAAATACATGTTGTAGGTGCAACACACAGCATTCATCTGGGCTTCGAGGTGCCATGCGGCTCTGTTGGATCTGCTATCAGATTGCTGCAGGCTGGTTGGATTTTTTTTATTAATGTATTCCTTTAATCTAGCCCCCTTCCTAAATCCTTCGCTGCAGCACCATCAGAGCCAAGCCTCGAGGGCCCGCAGTCACCGTGTCGTCTCAGCCCTTCCAACTGCGCTTTGGCTTAGGCAGAACACCACACGGGTTAATCTGATTAGAAATCAGTGCATCGCAAAACTGATCACACTGCATATCTAAAATTATCCATGGTTTAAAAAAAGCCACTGGCCTCTGTGTATTTTTGCTCCTGTAAGCGAATGATTAAATGATGCACCGAGCACAAGAAAACTGAAAAAAAAAAAAAAGTACAAAGGCTGAACAAAGGTTTAACTTCTCATTATTTCAGCTGGAAGCTTAAAGTGGCGGATCAGTTTTCATGCTTGTGTGTGTACAAACATTAAGACAAAAGCCATGTGACAGGAGTGAGAAAGCTCGAGATTTAAAAGGTACAAAAACATCAGGGCATCATCTTACTGCCACCTACAGGACAAAGAGGTTACTACATTCAAAATATGCCTCATTTATTTTAAACATAAGGTACAACATACAATAAAAAAAAAATTCTTATTATTCATGCATTGTAAAAATATCCACATCCACTGAATAGTGATTTTTTCACTGCTGTTATGTGACACTAACTATCATGGAAACAGCATGTGCTCATATTGACCATCGATATAATGCAGCCATTGTTTGCTACATGAGTGTCATGTCAAGCAGCTCAGGCTGAGCGCAGTTTGTCTCGCATAACACTTGTCTCTAGGAGACGACTGCTTACATGGATTTATGAGGAAGAGCGAGGTAAAAGAAACGTGATGTTCAAACGTTTTGGCAACTCAACGGAAATCACAGTCATGATTCAGACCTGCTGGAGGCCATGAGGAGACGGTGACACATACAGGGAAGACTAGACCTGTGCAGTGCAGCCAATGGTTGCAGTCAGCGCGGCGTCTGTGATTCGTCAGTTCGCTGACCAGCGGCAAGGTGTGAGAAAGATGATACGGGCAGGGATCGTGCTCGTGTCATGCTCTGACATGCAGGTCGGAAGCAGAGAGCCTACTGCTTCTAAAACAAGCCTGCACACGCGTGGCGGGAGGCCAGGAGGCAGGAGGCAGGGAGACACAGCTACAGTCATGTGCAAAAGTATGTTTTCCTTTTTGGGTTAAAAACATGATGAAAATAATTTGATTGCATTTTGTCATGACATTTTTTTATTCAATAAAAATAAAATCATGTGGGGAAACTAAGTACCCCTCACTGCTTCCAAAGGATTTAAAAGGATACATTGCAACCAAGTGCTGAATCATCAGCTCCTCGTGAACTGATCATTAGCAACATTAGTAACATTGGTAACACACATACGTATATACAGAGTAAGATTAAATACTACTTTAACACAATGCCAAGTGGGGAAGACATCAGCAACGATCTTAGAGAAGCAACTGTTTCTGCCACATCAATCTGGGAAAGGTCCTAACATCATTTTCAAACAATTCATTAGAGTTCACCACTCTACAGCAACAAATATTAACCACAGATAGCTCTGCGAGACCCTACAGGCCTTACTGAGCATGGTGAATGTTAAAAGTCACGACTGCACAATTAGAAGAAGACTAAATAATAATGAGATCAAAATTGAATTATTTGGCCTTAATGCCCAGTGTCATGTGGTGGGACATAGAAAGTAAAATTGTGGCCTTTTTCTGAGTCTTCTCTTATTCTCACCCCATTTCCTGCACAGCTACTATCATGAAGGCCACTAGAACCACACAATCTAAAAAAAAAAGGGGTTAAAATAAATGGCCTTGTCCAAACTATAGGTGTAGCTCGACTAAACAGCACTTGAATTTGAAATGCTGTGGCATCAGCGAGTCCCCCAAAACCTCAATGAACCGAAACAATGTTATAAGACAAATGGGCCAAAATTCCTCTGCAATGTTGCAAGAGGCCGATAAAGTCCTGCAGGAAACAACAACTTCAAGTTATTGGTGCCAGTGATGGATGCACAGCCGATGAAATCATGTGGGTACTTTGTACAGCCCATAAGGTTTTGTTTTGTATTTTTCTTTTGTGAAATAAATAATGGCACAGTGAAGAAAACAATCCACGGCGATGTTTGTTTGAGTTTGTATTTGCCTAACAACTGCTGTGCCAGCATTGTAGTCTGCAAGATTCAGCAACAATCCCACTGAGGCCACTCTGCAGAAATTAGGCCTCATTAAGGAATCAAAGTCCAGATGAAAGTCTGTGACAGCAGCATGCTGCACCTCAGACAACACACACAACAAGGGGAGTCATACAGAACCAAGATGCAAGTATAAAACCAGCATCAGCTGTTCAGGCGGTTTTTGAGCATGAGCTTTGCACCCTGACCTCCTGAGCCCCGGGCCAATGGAGCCCATTAACAGGTAGCTGACACGCCAGTTTGGAACCGTCGTAAAAGTGGGGACAAAGTGCAATAAATGATTCATCCAAGTGCTGTACTTTGCGTTTGGAGCAGCAAATGGGATAATATATCACTTAACCTCTAGTTAAAAAAGACTTTCAGAAGATTTTCTGAAGTTCCATGCAATGAAAGCCAGATAGACTGCAGCAGATCAAACAGCAGATCCCTCACGTTCAAGAGCAAGCCTGCCGCAAATAACCGTGACACTGTACTGATATAGAGGATTCAGTCTGGGTGACAGGACAGTGACAGGACATGTTCATCTTTACAGCCTTTAAACTGCAAAACACTGTACGATACAGTTGAGCAGAGAGAAAGTCTCAGCAGAAGAAAATAAAAAGCTTTTTTTTTATTTATTCTAGTTTGATTACCACCACTCAGACCTTTGGCCTTGTTTAAAAAAAACAACCATTAAATTTTAAACAACTTCTGAAGAAACTAGAAACATGAAATAAAATCTTTGAGGGGTCAAACCTGTTTTGTGTTACCATTACGTTTATCAATATTAAGGAAAAAGGAATCTGACTACTCGCGTGTCATGAACACGTAGATGCAGTATACGTGCCGGTCTGTCTGGGTTAAAGAGGTCGTGCTGCTGGGAGATGGGGTGAGGATAATGTGGGGGTTTGGGAACCTTTAAGGATCGGCTAATCTCAGTTGGCTCTTTGTTTGTAATCAGTGGAAATCCTCTGGAGCCCAGCTCAGAGAGCTGACAATCAAGGGAAACGCGGTGAACGCATGTCCGTGCACCTGCATCACTTCAGCAACGGTGGATTCATGAGCACAATCAGAAACAATTTATTCATCCCTGGGGAGGAATGTGCGCCAGGCAGAAGAGCTGTGAAAATAACACACTTCATATAAACGGAAAACTACAATAAACAGAAAACATAGCAGCATTTAAACACCTCTGAGGGGAAAACTGGACATTAATGTTACATATGAACAGCACCATTTACAATAGCTTCAATAATTCAGTGCACGGCAGCTGACTAACCTGCAGGTAAAGACAACACTTAGTCATAGATGCAGAGTTCAGCAATAAGACACATACATTACTTACAAACAATGTGGTTTTGTCAGCCGTCTAAAACCTCCATAACACCCGTATAATCTCTCGAGTATCCAATACCATAATAGCCATCAGGAACAAATAATTATAGGTGCCTGCAAATATATACACACATTTGCTTGCACCTCCTGAGCTTGGCACCTCCCCGCAGCGGGCCACACCCTTCCTGAGAGGGGAAACACATATTATGAGATGCATGCTTGACTTTGACAGGGGAAATTTTGCTGAGAGGTTTGTCTCGTAGGCTGTGAGATGCATCTTGAATGGGTGACTTTCAGCATCGGGAACGGCTCCTCCCACCCATGACACTGTAACATGCAAAGCACAGTAGGATTCATCCATGACAAAAAAAAAAAAAAAAAAAAATCTCATTATTTGCTGCTGATCGCTCCTTTATTGGTCTCCCTTTGGTGTGGTTTAATCTCCCACTTGGATCAGGTTGACGGTACAATGAGCACATCAGCTGCTATAGCTGCTTAGACGGATTTCACATTTTTGAGAGGCTCAGGGAGGGGGTTCGCTTGCAAAAGTGTTTATCAAGAAAGGGATAACTGGACAGAAACTGCAAACACCAAGTAAAGCAGAACTGATCCACCAAATTGTAAGTAACTTTTGTTTAGACTATGACGACCTCTGTCATATGTTGGAAGATGAATAAATAAATAATAATCTACCGCATTGCTCTGTTAGTGGGACGGTGTTAGCGTTGAAAGACTGAGCAGGCATCCTAAAGGAAGATCAAGCTCAATCAGACATACCGAGCTGTTACTCTGCACAGCCGTGCACATACATACACCAACACGCATGCAATAAAGCCGCCTGTTCAAGGCACGCGGCGCTACGTGAACCCTGTCTGAACGTTAGCAGTGCACCGTCTGCTGTCCGGGACCACTTGGTACCTCTCCACTGCAAACAAGTGTGATTAGAAGCAGGCCTTCAGGCACACAGCCACATGGCTGCTCCTCCATAAACATGACACAGCAAACTTTATTTATTCGTCTCTGCAAGGGATGCTGCGGCAACGTATAGTGCACACTCAGCGCAGTCCGTCCTCCTGATGCAAAGTCCTTGAAAAACAAACAGGCCGTTGAAAGCAAAACCCAAGGAGAGCTCTGTTTCTGTGTGCTGTGTGCACAAGCGTTGACAGAAAAACCAAACACAGATTATTAGGGTCAACCGATTTCCTACTTCATAAGAAGTTCGTGGATGTCTTCATGCTATTGTTAAGCTCTAAGCTTTCTAAATGTGTATAAGATCAGATAAAGTAGTTTCTAGGAGGAATTTTGTCACTCAAGTGTTTCAGTGCGGGCAAAGACTGAACAATGTGGGGAAAAAGACAAGCTCAATGTGCCATGTTTTTTTTTTCTTTTCAGAGATGACAAGAAAAAAACTCATTAAAATTCATTTCACATCCCTCAGCTTGTCAAAACTTTAAAAGTGCTTGGCTGTGAGCAACTCGGTGACCCCTCAGATTCATCTGTGGGGCATTAACTGAATTCTTATATAAATTATTAGATGTAAACTTCACCTCCATGCAAATAACAAGTACTCCTCCTTTGCTTTTGGCATAGTTTGGTGATAAGAGTGGGTCTGTGTTGTATCAGAGGAGTGACATAATGACACTTTGTCTTCCCGTAAGTAAGGAATCTTCTTGCACATCTGCTCTCTTTGGGAAATTACATCCATGCTTTATCCGTGCTCTCAGATGCAAATATGTTGCTGTTGTCAAGTTTATGGAAAAATCAAAAGCTGAGGTAAAAATCCTGCCCTGAAACCTCCTGGCCCCGCCCCTTTGTGATATACCCCTCCCCCTTTCCTATCTGCCCAACAGCGTGTCAGAGAGGGAGGAATGCCAGCTATGCAGCCGGCCTGGTAGAAAGTCATTATCCCTCCTGGCAGCAGCCGACACAGTGGACGAAGCCGTGAGAGCCGCAGGGACCTGAGGTCCGGTTTAATTAAGCTGACAGCAGGCTCTGTGGGAAAAGTGAGGGTTAATTTCAAGTTTAGGAGCATCTGGGTGTTCCTATTCACATAGATAAAAATGCACTGGCCTCTCTGGGCTTTGGGTCATTCAGATAAGTGGCAGATATTTTTAGGGAAATCCCAGATGATAACATCAATACTAGGTGTCGCTTTCATCTTTCGATTCTGACAGAAGCAGAGCAGGAACGTTGAGTAATTTCCCACATGCTTTCTAGAAGCCTCCATTCAGCAATAATTAGAAAAAGCACCTAATTTTTTATTTATTTCCTCTCTGACCTAAAGGTTCCTTGAGCTATAAAGGCTGAAACCGGTCAGTATTTTCTGCTTCATGGGGGCTGCGGGTCCTGATCTTAATCAGGGAAACAGGTTAAATGGGTTCTAATCCTTCCATCTGTGACATCCGACGGCAGCTGATCCTGTCAGTGACCGCGGTGGTGTAATGGCAGAGGAATCAGATGAAAGATATGATGTTCCAACCAGATTAGGCTGCTGAGTGGGTCGTTTGCTTGTCACAGTTGAATCAGTCAGAATGAATGATCCAGCACAGAACCAATAATTACATTTTACTCAAATTTATGCGTAATTATCTTCTGACGTTTATAAGCTGAATGACTAGGTTCGTTGAGAACAATGTATCAAATGACAAAGTGAAAACAAAGTGTCACAACTTTTCTGGCCTTCGGAAAGTGCAATTTTACAGCTCTGGTTTGCTTTTATGATTCTCACAGGATTGCTTTCTGACACACACACACACAAAAATCCCCTGCTGTGCTTCACCAACCAAACAAGACAGTGTTTCCCGAAATCACAATGTGTTAAATGTTGCTGCACAGAAAATGTTCATTAACCGTCTGAAGTCAGTAAACAGTGCAGAAGCTGGAAATATATGTCTCATGCTGTGATTAAATAAGACTAGTGCTCTTTAATCTGGAGGGAAAAACATGAGGAAGAAGAAGCAGACAAAGACAGGTGGCTGTTTATGAGAGAAAAGGATGGATTTCAGGAAATCTTGTTCAGCAAAGACTATGTGATTATTTCTTCCTGTCAGATATTGGTTACTCCCTGTGTGTCTGATGTGTGAAGATCACATTTCCATTAGCTGTTTCAACAGTATGCGCGTCAGCTCTCTTCCATAGAAGAGAAACAACCACAAACTAGTGTGAAAACAGTTTGCCTTAACTGAGGAAGTTATCTTGTCTGCAAAGCTACTGGTAATCGCTTCAGCAGTTGCAAAGACGTTTCCCTTAAATAAACGTTAGTGTCATGAGAGTTTCACAAAAAGACGATGAGAAAGTTATTGCGTGGACTGGAGGACCAATGAGCTGTCTCATCTCTGCATAACATACAAGGTTTTGAGTATAGGAGCTTAATAAACATCCAAAAATCAACAGAACCCTCCAAAAGCACAAAACCTCTTTTCATACACTGGTTAAAAAGTATTGGGAAGTTTAGGACTGTCGCCCTGCAGAGTATCGTTGAAGTAACAGCCGCTTTACATGCGAAGCTTTACTTTTGTGAGCCAATCAGGGAGGCTGAGGGGGATAAATGCACCGCACATACAAAAACTAAAGTCACAAGACAAAATGTTCTGCTCTCTCTAGGCATTTCTCCATCAAAATGACACGGATGGGCCTTTAACGGTCCATGTCAGCGCTTTTCAGGGCTTAATCCGATGAACTTAATCTCTCGGTCGTTTGCACATGTGCGGAGACACAGTTTCGCTTTGAGGCTCTTGGCTGAGAACAGGCCTCTCTCAAAAAACGAATGAATCAGTGATGCTCGGCATAGCAGGGTCCACCTACACTTGATGTATTCCCCTCATTCTCTCACAGGCGTGTGGGCCGGTCCGTGTAAGGAGCTGCTTGTAGTGGTGCCATTCATATGACTGTTAGAATAAGCCACATAATGTTTGTACGCCCTCGCAGCGTTCTGATGGAGGGGAGGATAAACAACATGGCCATACACTCCGTCTAGAGGTTCAAGCCCACGTTAGAAGAAGACATTCGTAAGCAGGTTTAAGATCAGCATCCATATCAAGAAGTTACATTAGCTGTAAGGTATGTGGTATATATACTCTACAAGTTACAAAACAGTCTTTGTATGACATGTAAAACTACAATTTCTGTTCTGTTCATTATTAGATCAGAGATGGTGATGGAAGGGTTTCATCAGTTTACACAGGAAGGCAGGTTGGACTAACTGCATAATAACCGCGGAAGAAGAAATGGAGCCCAAGGAGTTATGACTGGAAACGTCTTTACCAGCTGCATGAAGGTGTGTGCCCTGCTGATTCAAAAATAGCAGCCTTAATGGCACGGAGGATGGAAGCAAACGCTGCTGATAATCGTGTGCAGCAATCACGGCTCTGGAGCAGGATGTGTGTCTCTACAGAGAGGAACGAGAGGAAGTTTGATTCAGACAGAGCTGTAAATGCATCAGGGCGGGATTTACTTAAAGCGTACGCTCCAGAGCGACCACCCAGCAGCTCCATTCTTTCACACTGATCTCCGTCTGGGCGGATAATAAAGCACAAATATTAAAACAAACTGCCAGAGTCTCCGAAGGAGCATTCCAGCCGTCATAACACCTCACCTCGGCGGCAAGCTGTGACTGGACAAATTCAAACAAAGAAACCACAGATCATCATTGTTTTACGCATAAGGAATACTGGGGGTGGGAAGAAGCATGCACGTGAAGCCCGGTTGGGTGAGGGGGGCTTTATAAGCCCAGAGGATATAAGAGTAAAACAGGTTCCAGGGCGCCGGCGTGCACTTGCTAACAGGAAAACCCCCCGCTGACCAGACTCCTCAGCAGACCCTCTCTGTTATGGTAACCTCCTCTGGGCTCCAAAACAGTCCTGCTCTATCCGGCAGAGCACTCACAGGCGCAGTGGGCGGTTCTGAACCATGCCCCGAACCCGTGCTCGGCCCAAATACAGAGGAATAAAGACAGCACCAAATACAGGAAACTGGCTCTATCTAGGAAAGACAGGCCTCTGCTCTCCCACCAGAAGATGAAGGGCAGGAAATCAAGAGCACTTCCTGCTCTGGCAGGACGGAATGATTGAGCTCATGTTAGCCACAGCTGATTTTTCTTTTCTTTTTTTTTTTTTGTTGTGAGAAAGAAACAAGCAAAAACATGCACTGTGCGTCGCTGCTAATTAGCAGCTACGTCAGTGTCGCTGAAGCAGAATGGCTGATTTCACGGAGCAGAATCTGAAAGCAGCAGAAATGTTTCCCTACATCCCACACGGAGCCAAGGAATTGTTAAACAATCACATGACCCGACCGCAGTTCACATCTCAGGATTCATTTCTCGCACAAAGCAAATATTTAACACTTATTTTGACATGCGGTGAAGATACGCCGAGTCCATGTCCATTAGATTTAATCAGTTTTCATTTATGCTGGAACAAAATCTGTCTGTCTGGCTATTGGATCATTTGTGTTGGCTTTGCTACTGCAGTATTTATGTGGACTAACCCGGGTCGCTCCTGGCTGGATGGAGGAAATCCTTTCAGTTTTTCACTGAGTGCTTTGACGGCACTTTATCCCAAAATTCATGTGATCAGCTGAGAAATTCCCAAGCTTCCCTTCTCTAAATGCAAATGTCATGAGCGGCAAATCTGGTTTGGATTATAACCACAACTAGCCAAAAGGCATGCCCATGCCCAAGCAGACTATTATGTTTTTTTAATAGTTTAATGGGTGTGTTTTATATCTCAGTTTCCTTAAAGCCTTTGTTTCATGAGCCATGTGTCACTGCCAAGAACTGCTTTTGGGGTTTTATTAATATTTCGCATGCTGTGTTTGCATTCAGATCCAGACTGCACTCTTAGCAATGGCTTGGAAATGTTTACAGAAACAAGTGCATGACTACCAAAGCAACAAAAACATGGAAAATGCACGGGCATTTTTCCCCCCAAAACACTTTTATAACACAACAAACAAAGGCTCAGTAAAATGTACAAACGCCAAATTTTAATCACCTGCTTGTGGTTGACTAGAGTAGATTTACAATGTTGAAGATCGTTTTTTTTCGCTGCAGCAGCACATCCTGTAACTTTCCCTGCGCTTCATTTTAGCTCCTGTCTCTTTAAGGACCCCCCGCTGAGTGGCCCAAACTGCTCTAATTAGTCAACTGACTGGTCAAAGATGTCAGAGTGACGTATCCTCCATCCATCTGAGAATCAGAAGTCGACAATGCTGAGATGTTTTTACCTTTTGCACACGTCTGTGTGCAAGAGAGAGAACGGATGCCAGCAGGAAGACTCTTTAAGTTTGCCTCTGAACAGCAGAGAAGGACCTACATGACGTAACACAACATCATGACTGAGGCTGAAGCAGCATTTCAGGAAAGTAAATATCTGCTCTTTGTTCTAAATTATGAAAGATAGATCCACGGCCACTTTCAAACTCCACACGTGTTTCCGAGCTAAAATCCCGAATGGAGTGGCTGCACTTTTCCCAGGGGAAGGTCATGTTTTATTTTTTAATTTTTTGCTGCTTTTGTTTTATTCCAGCAAACTATTGTGGGAGGAAACCCACAACGTGTGACCCAAGTCACATGGTTCAAAGGCGATGCTACCAAATGCTAACCTCCGACTTTGAAGAAAGTCATAAAAGAATTCTTTCTCTTGTGATTCTGGCATTTAGCAAACAGAAATCATTTTGGTAATCCTCACTGACCTAAAACAGGAAACATTTAGTCTGTTTTAATGTCAGGAAGTGAGGAAAAAAAAAAGTTGTGTTTTTTTATACAGCTTATGTAAACTTCTGGTTTCACCTGTATATGCATATAAACTCCAAAGCCAGCCAGGCTTGTTTAATATACTGTAAATGGTGTGGACAAAATAACAGGAACAGTTAAACCATCTCCTCTCATCTCACATTATATGATTATAGAGCTGGCTTTACTGTCACATTATGCTGCATCACCAGAGTTTTAACCAGCTACCAAGAATATATGGATCACTATGTTCTGAACTTTGTGACCCCAAAAGCTCCTTGATTTATTCACACTGGATAAATACTTAAAGTTTGATAGACTGTTGTGTAATGTGCTCCTAAATTGTGTCGCATCTTTGGTTTTTGTTTCATCCACTTCAAAGGAGAGAGTGTCTCTAATGGGCGCATTGGTTACTAAAGCAGTCTCATGTATTATTGACCTATCTGCTCTCCCATCTCCACCCCCAGCTGGGTTTTACCTTTGCTGAGTACCGTTTACCATCCGGGCAACAAAGACAGCTTATGCACACTTTTACTGACTTGACCACATGCACGCTGGCCTTATGGTGACATGCAGACAAACCGGGGAATAAACAGAGAGGTCAAGCTGCTTAGCTCTCACACACTGCTGTAATCTTCGATGGCTCAGTCTTGCAGCCTACTGTGCCATCTGTAACACCCAACGTCTGCTCTCAACTCACGGGACACAGCGGGAGGATTTCTTTGCTTTTCTTTCCCTTTTTCCTGCTGATTTACCTGCACTCCCACCTCTTGATTTACGCTTCAGAATGAGCGCCTCACACGTTTGACGAACGTCATAACTAACGAATCCGGTTTCACTGCACGTACACTGCATTTGAAACCACGCAGAACACACCCACCTGGGGCATTTCCAGGATGCCCACACCTCTGGAAAACAAAAAAAGAAAGAAAAAGGGAAGTGAAGTGAAGTGAGGTGATGTGGCCGACACAATCAAAAGGGGCGCCAAAAGATGAGTATTGTGCATTTCTCATGGGATGTTTGATAGAAGCATCTTTCTGTGCAGTATATCCATTACTCTGCTCGACTTGAGGAAACACGGCGTGAAATGTAACTTGTAACATGATTCTTAGAGATCGCTCAGATAAGATGGCAAAAGCTGTCCACCTGTTGAACGAATCAAGAGGCATCCAAATTTTTTACTGCTCTTTTGCTACTTTTACTTGACACAATGCTTCGCCGCTACATTAAATGGAAAAATTGTGATTCTAAATGCCTCACCATTTATCAAGGTGTGATACATATCAGTGGCAAAGTTCTTTTTTTTCTTTCAGAATATAAATAGGAGCTGCACTGTTGCCTGGCCTTCCTCACAGGTCATGGCCAGTTAATGTTAACACCCATCTGGTGTGGAGCTCCCTCAGGTCAGGAACAGAGCATCACACACACAAACACACATGCACAGCATCTGAGTGTATCACTGTTAGGTTGCAGGCAGTTAGGACTATTGACTGCAATGACATAACCCCCCCCTCCCCCCCCCCCAGCTGCTTCATACACTGTGCACATTAAACATCTCCAACCGTCAATGATTTGTTACGTAGTCATCAGCTCATACATTAATGCTACTAAAAGTACAGATGCTTAAAAACTCCCACACTTAAGCATTCTGCTGTAATTCAATTTAAACTTATAAGAGTGCCTCGCCAGGGAAAGAAAAAAAAAGTAATTCAAAGCTGATGACAGCAACCATGGAGCTAATCGTGCACTCAGCATGCTTTCCAGTGTGAAGACACAGAGGGAAGGCTCAGCTGAGGGCTCTGGCCTGATACGAGTCTCTTAGCTCTCCACTCCAACAATAAACAAAGAGGCTCTAGCCAGTGTGTGCCTTCATGAAAATGCACAAACTGTTAGGAGGAGAGCCTGGCGCCCAATTGTTGTGTCACCGCTGGATATGCAGAAACTATTATGCAAGTTACTAAATTGTAAAGACAAAAAAAAAAAAAGTCCAATAACATTTACTTTTCAGGAGAACACACCATCAAGATCTGCACGGGAAAAGAGGACAAGAGCCACAATCTCTCCTTTATTCCCCTGGCAGGGATCCCTCTATTCCTGCTGTGGTATTTACATGTTTCATGGAGGAATTAATTACAAGCTGCGTGGACAACAGTCTTGTGTGGAGACACATTCTTTGTCCCACTGGGAAACTTGAGCAGACACTTGAACTCCATGAAAAGGCCAAAAGAGCTCTTACATCCAGGGACTGGGCCTACAGGGCCATCGCTTGAGATTTCTTTATACACATACTTCCTTCAAAGTTAGATGTTTACATACCCTAATATACAGTAACTGTACCTTTAAACCATTTGGGAAAGCCCAGATGATGATGTTATGGCTTTGGAAGCTTCTGTTAGCTCAACCTACATTTGAGTCGATTGGAGACACCCCTGTGGATGTATTTTAAGTAGGGCTGGGCAACGATTAAAATTTTTAATTGTGATTAATCGCATTATTTCCCTGATTAATCACGATTAATCGCATTGTATACGCAAAATCAAATAATGAATTCAAAAGTAGTGTAAAGTGCACTTTTATTTAAATGTTGCTGCCATGTGAACTAAAGTGTCATAACATTTGTTGTTCAAACACTTTTAACATCAGCACTTGTCAGTAACACATATTTAGTATTAATCTCATCTTTGAAAATGTAAAATAAAATAAAGCTTATTGCCACTGCCAGGGCATTAATGTCATCCTGTTTTTATAAAAAATAAAAAAAGTTTACAAATAAAATCCAACAAAATGATTGTGGCTCAGCACAATCAGAACATTAACACAGGCAATTTTTGAGGTAACAGTAGAAACTTTTAACAGGGAGTTAAATGTTTCTGCTGTTATATTTGTTTATATTAGTAACAACTTTTCAGTTGTTACAAATAACCTTGTTTCTGTCAAATCCTCTGTCTGGGAGAACTTGTTAAAGTTCAGTAATTTTACCAATCCATGTTTCATTCATTCTTTCCATTTTCAATCGTCAATCAAAAAAAAAGTGACATTTTATTACATTTTTTGTTTTTTGATCTAACAAAAAAAAAAAATTAAAAAAAAAAAGCCAGTTTTTTTATATTTCAATTATAGACTTGGATCAAAAATACGAAATTAAAAAAACGGGCCACAGAACTGATGGTTTGGAGGGGGCATTTTTTATTCCCTTTCCCAAGCCGAAACAAAGTCTGGAAAAATGCAGGCTGTGGGTTCAGTTATGTGGCCGTCCACAACTGAACGTGGGGAAAGTTACAAAACACACCTACATTTGCTCCAAGGTAGCTATGAATGACCCCAGCAGCAATATTTCACCATGCCGTTATTATAGTATAATATTAACACTGATGATCGGCATCGGAAATATAGCGAATTAACACAGTCCTTAACGCAGGAGCAGCAAGATTGTCTGACCTAGCAACAGTAACTAGGGAGGGGGCGGTGCTTACCAAACGGTCCACTGGCCATAATGACCATCGTTACATTTGGAGGAAAAATGAAGAATCTTGCAAGCCTGGGAACATCATCCTAACTGTGAAGTACGGAGGTGGCAGCATCATGCTGTGGGTGTGTTTTGCTGCAGGAGGGACTGGTGCACTTCACAACATAGATGACATCATAAGGAAAGAACATTATGTAGAACTATTAAAGCAACATCTCAAGACCTCAGCCAGGATGTTAAAGCTTGGGTGCAAATGTATCCTGTAAATGGACACTGACCCTAAGTAAATAGCCAAAATAGTTACAAAGTGTCTTAAAGACAGCAAAGTCAATGTTATGGAGTGGTCATCACTAAATCCCATTTCAGTCCTGTAGAAAGTTTAGTGGGCATGTGAGAGTGAGCAGGGCGTCCTACAAACCTGACTCAGTTCCATCAGTTCTGTCAGGAGGAATGGACCGAAACTCCAGCAAACTATTGAGAGAAGTTTGCTGAAGTTCAAGCCGAGTGTCAGAATAGGGAAGAAAGGGGATTTAAGTGACTTTGAACGTGGCATGGATCCATCCTGCCTTGTATCAATGCTTCAGGTTGGTGGTGGTGGCATGGGGGTTATTTTCTTGGCACACTTTGGCCCCTTCGACCAGTTGATCTTTATTTAAACACGGCAGCCTACCTGAGTGTCGTTGCTGACCGTGTCCATCACTTTATCACGGTGTGCCAGTGACATAACATAGCGTGTCATAAAGCTCAAATCGTCTCAAACTGGTTTCTTGAACGTGACAATAAGTTCTCTGATCTCAAACGGCCTCCACAGTCACAGATCTAAATCCAACAGAGCACCTTTGGGATGTGGTGAAACTGGAGACTCACATCTTGTGCAGCAGCTGCGTGATGATCGTGTCAATATGGACTAAAATCTCCAAGCAATGTTTTCCACACCTTGCTGAACCTAGATCAGAAAAAAATTAAGGCAGTTCTGAAGCCAGAAGGAGGTCCAACCCAGTACTAAGGTGCACCTAGTAAAGTGGTAGTTGAGTAGTTTGCGTGTCGTTGCCTTTATGTGTTGGGTATTGGTTTATTAAACTTTAATCTGAATACTGATGGGATTTAAAAGTGGCTCTTAACACATAGTTCACTCATTGTGCTCTACCATGCCATTCAAAAGTAGGCCTATATGTTTATTATGAAATGAAGAGGTGCATGTCTGCTGACAAAATCAAACATCACGCACCGTTCCTACAAGTTACTTCAGAGCTCTGAAGGCATGCTGATTTCCCAACACGCATTCTTGTATCAACTCCTGCTCTCCTCCCTCGAGCGTCTCTGGCAGCGCAGTCAGGATGAATAAATAATACGAAGGTGTGGTTGGATGTCTGAGATCCTGACTCAGGATTCCATTTCCCTTACAGACAACCTGGACGGTGTCCGTTTCAGTTGCCTGGCAACTTTTTCCAGGAAGGCTGGAACAATCAGACGGACGGAGCAACAAACACCGACACACTCGGAGGCAACAAAAGGGTCGACTCCTTTTTCCTCCGCGAGCTCGCTGGAAAACTGACACCAAGGAGGAGGAGGAGGAGGAGGAGGTGCGCCACAGGTCCTCGTCGCCCAGATGTTGTGATCCAGAGTGGACGGTCAAATTCAGCTGTGTCACCGTCACTGGACACATTATATGTGTCAAAGCAACGAAGCTGAAGTCTCGTGGTTTCCTTTGGGAGAAGGTATCCTGTCATCTGAGCGCAGCCCTGAGAAAGTGATGCCTTCACTGACACAACACGCACTGATTCTTTATGAACCCTCTAAGAAATGAAACACATTACAGTAAATGTCTTATTTAAAGAAGTTTTTTTTTTTTAAAAAAGCAAAGATGCTGATTCCTGGGGAAACTAAAAAAAGTGGTCACATGCAAAAGTTGGAAAGTTTCACACAGACACCTCGTTTAGTCAAGGTCCACCTCTCTCTCACATCTCAAAACGTGTCTGAATCTCATCCCTGCCCCACGTGTTCTCACGGCTGGTTTAAAGAAAGAAAGGAAAAGAGTTTGACGTCCACGGAGACAGTCAGAGAAGTTTTCTGTGTTGCGTTACATGTGCCACAGTCTGTCTAAACGTGTCTCAAAAATAATTTATCCATCCCCTCCGAATCGCGCTCCCCAGCTCTCACACACGTTCACGGATCAGGGTCTCTCATTTCTCCCTGACAGCCCACCAGTTGGCCCCCACCCAGCTGATCCAAAGACAGCTGTTCCCTGCAGAAGCTGTGCGTAAAAAAACACGCGGGCGGTTCTCTGCTCCCCAAATGTTTAAATAGACACAGACTGAATCCAGACTGGGGAAGAGGGGGAGGAGGAGGGGGAGGTTGAGGTGTGTACTTACGATCAACACGGACGTCCTCACGACCTCGGAGACACTCTGCCGAAGTTCCGCCGCGGTGCCAGGCTTGCTCAAACCCCGCGTAAATTTCCTGGTCTCCGGGTGCGTCGGAGTGGCCATCATTACGCACCGCTTCGCACCAACTACCACGCGTTTACACCGCCGACCTCTAAAGGAAATCCATTAGCAGGTTTTACGCGCGTCGACGCCTGCTAGTGCGCACCGCGACTCTGAAGTTGGCTCATGCTGTTGCGGCGTGGCTGCCGCCGATTCACTTTCCACTCTTTAAAAGTCAGCGCGTGCCGCGTTAGTCTTTAGCTCTGCCTTCCTCCATCTGCACGCATTATTGTCACAATAAGGTGTCCTCTTGAGTAGTGTTTCATTGGCCGCCCAGCATCAGACAGGAGGTGTATAATCTGCTCTGTACTCGGCGCACTCCGCCCCTTGCCGGTTTAAAGGCCTGCCCACTGCTGCGAGCTGCTGCTGGGCCTGGACTTTGGACTGCAGGCAGCTACAGGCAACGCTATGAATGACCGAATCAATGTTGCTCCAGTACAACAACACTGGGAAAGAAAAAAAAAAAAAAAATCACATTTGTGGAGCTTGTGGAGTGTCGGCCGCCCCTTTTGGCATCTGTACAGTTTGTTCCACTATTTACATTTAATGTTTTTAAAGTTTTTGCAAAAGAAAGATCTTTGGGGAAAAAAATGAAACTGTGTTTTTCTACTGTCTTCTGTGTCTTATTGTTTTTAAATATGTAGATTTCACAGAAAAATACAACATAATTTAACAAATTAACTCAGTGGCTTTAGCGTCTGATGCCTTACAAAAAGTAGTGATCACCATGTGTTACATTTTATTCGTCCATGAGTTAAAAATGTCTCCTCCGGATAGTGATTTTAACTTCTAAACTTAGACATGATTTCATTTCAGTGAACGTTCAATGATCTAATGCTTTCCCATAAAACCAAAGAATGAGCCCCAAACTGCAAAACACATGTGTGGAAGAGTTTTCATTTTCATTATTATTAATCTAATAATCATCTATTTATAACACAGACCAGCTCCACCCAGAAAACTCACCAGCTTTTCATACTGCACATTGATCCTCCAGTATCAGTAATCTCATGATGTCACATATGATAATACATCAGTCAGAAGCAGCACCTGCACCTTTTATAATTAACAATAGATCCTATAGATCCAGTTAGGTCCTGAAGTATTTTGACATTAACTTTAGTTTCTCTCAGCCTTGTGAAGGCCAGTAATATCAGAATGCAAGTGAAGGAAGTCATTACTAAGCTGGAAGAAACCTTCAGTGTGGCCAAATCAACGGTTTGGTATTTTCCTAAAAACAAAGACAGGACTGGTGAGTTTAAATGTAATCAAGAGTCCACAGAAGGCAGCTAAACTGGATGATCGTGGAACCATTTCCTTGGCGATATTAACCCCTTCACAGCATCAACAAAAGTCAAATATACGCTGGACAAGGTGGGTACATCATTGGTGAATTCTGAATTCAAGATAAACCTTCATGAATACCAATAACAGGGTGGAAACCCTGTTGACATTCAAGAACAATAAGGCCAGATTAGGCTTCGCCAGGAAACGACTTAAAATAAATACACAAATAAAGCCTCCAGAAAATCAGATTCTTTGGACACATGAAACCAAGATAAACTCGTATGAGAATGACTGGAAAAAGTATGGAGAACAACAGGAACAGTTCTCCATCCAGTGGATATCAAATCAAGTGTAAAACATGGTGGAGGCAGTGTTATGGTACGGGCATCGATGGCTGCCATTTCAATGGATTCACTACTGTTTCTAGATGATGCGACTGCTGACAGAAGTAAAAAGGTGCACTTTGAGGTGTATGACCCACACTCTCCGCACACATTCAGACAAATACTACACAAGTGTTAGAACGGTGCTTAACAGTGACCTTAAACATACTGCAAAAGCAGCTCCAGATCGTTTGAAGGCAAAGAAAAGGAATATTCTTCAATGGTTTCAACCCAATAGAGCATCCTTTCAGTTGCAAAAGACAAAACTGAGCAGACAGACCCAGACACAAGCAGCAACTGAAGGTGTCTGCAGGGAGGCACCTCCAGGAAGGAAACCCAGACACAAAAATGTACATACATTTATACAAGCATTTTTATATTAAGATATACATGCACACTTGTATGCATGGAAACCTTGAATTTGGTGACGTTCATTGGCTTCAGACTTAATGTTAATGACTGCAAAAGAGTCTTATCCAATTATCAATAATTATGTGACTCTGTCCAAATACTTTTGATCCCCTTAAAATTGTGGCGCATCATTTAAAATGGTTGTAGTTCCTGAACGTTAAACGCCATGTTTTTGTGAAATGTCTTAAATTAAAGCTGATGGTCAGCACTTTAATCACATCCAGATACTTCAGGACCTAACTGCTCTCAGGAGCAAAATATTATCATTTAAGCTGGATTTCATCATGGAGGATTTGGTTTCAGGACATTTAGGCCACTGGAGAACATCCTCATACGCTTATAGGTGGCCGGCTACTATATTCAGGGAACCTTGTATCTTACAGTTTTCACCTTTCTCACGTCTCCATCTTCTTCTCTTCTCTCACTTGAAAGTTTTCTAGTAACGAGTAACCTTTCCATCTCTCTTAAAACAGCAAGCTGTGCTGCATAGACATCTGCACAAAGCTTTACCAATGAACCAAATGAGATTCATAATTTCCCTTTGAGGATTTCTAGTGTTGACAAAATGAAAATTTAACACGGATTTGTCATTTTCAGTCATGAGAGCAGATACCAGTTTGAATGAAGAAAGTTTCTTGATGGATGACGCCCCCTGCAGGTTACATCCAGAAACACAGAGCAGAGCTGCTTTTAAATGTGCTGATGGTCAGTACTGTCACTCAAATAAAAACACACGCCACAAAAAAAAGAAAAAAAGTCAGTGTTTGAGTAAGGATTTTTTTTTTTTTATTGCTTTCATTTCCAAAGAGCTCTCTGTTTGTCTGGAATAAACACTTCAATTCCAAATAGAACTGAGGTTTTCCCCTTTCATACTTCACTGCACATATGTGTCAAATGCATATTTCCATTCATTCAGACCCATAAACAGATCCGTGTACGGGAGGCAGCCTCGTTCTGTGAGGGCGACGGCGCTCGGAGCTGAAAGTTTTTAGTTTGTTTCACGCACAATCTTTAAAGCTTTCACTTACACTTTCCTTCATAATACAGCGATTATGAACAAATGTCACATTTTCTCATACAGCTGAATGGGAAAGTCAGAGTTACAAAACAATCTCAGTGTTCATAGAACAAAGATCAGCAAATACAAGATTCATTTGAGACGGTATTAGTGGCGATGGTAGCTACCCCTTGTATTAAAATAATTTCATACTTTCATCTTCTACTTTTTAACAAGTACACAGTTTGCTGAGTTAGTTGTGATCAGAGCTTCTTAACCAGTAAAGGGCGGCCGGTTGTATTTAATCTAAAATCTCACAGGGGAACATCCAACTCCCCGATGTAACAAAATATCCTTAAAAATTCCAGGATGCTGATAGAAACTAATTTGGCACTGAATACGTGAGACCTTTTCAAAGCAGCTGTTTTCAGATAAATGAACAAATACACAAAAAGGGTTTATGACAATGCAGTGAGAGTTGAACCATCTAAGAAAGAACGCTGGAAATCTCTACCAACGTGTTCCTGCTGTAAAAACAACCAATGACAAAACGTGAAACCGGAAAGATAGGAAGTGGTTTGGACCATTAGAAAACAGTATAAAATGACATCCTTAAAAAGAGGTTTCAGAGTTGAGAGTAGAAATGCAGTCTCTGATGCAGTCTAAACCAGCGGACATGTCACCATTAAAGCATTAAAAAGCACCAAATGTGCATGGACACGTGGACAAATGTCCCAGATATGCGTAGAAAAAAAAAGGAAAAGCAAGAAGTCAGGGTTAAGGACGGGACGGGGCGCGCTGGAAACGGGGCGCGCCACCTCAGTGGGGACGGGGCTCTTTGCTGTTCAGGACACGGGTGCGACTTGACGGGAGCGTGGCGCTGCGGATGACCTCCATCCACCTGCGGCCAGAGAAAGATTTTATGTTTTAATAGTAGTTAAAAGCAAAAAAAAAGAACTTCTGGAAATGTGAGTTTGTACGATCAGGGCCCCGCACCTCTCAAAAGCGTATTCGCTCTCTGATCGGAAATAGTAGACGTGGGACTTGAAATGCAGTTTGAAGACGTAGTCCTTGTGGATGTTCTCGCTGTCGGAGGGGATGGTGACCGAGTAACCCAGCAGAGGAAGGCTGGCCAGAGGATAATCATCCTGAGGGGAAGATTTGAATAAGAGCGTCAACACTTGACACTTATACAGACTCACTTTCATCTCAGTGTGAACATATATATATATATATAAAACTAAAGAAGTACTAGTTCCAATGACAACACAGCCAGTAAAGCAATTTAAATGAGTGCAGAATGATTTCACGTAGAGAAAAATCTAAAATGTCTAAAAAAAAAACTAAACATTAATTGGTTGAGCTGTCCACTGTACCGCATGGAAACAGCTCAGTAATTATTTTAGGTGAATAACTTTTGTTCATTTGTTTCTGCAGATCTAAGTCCTCATGATGTCTTCACTATTCTGTCTCCGTGAACCGTTTACAGCCTGCGTGTTTGTGAAGCCAACATTCATTGGAAAGAAGTGAACACGTTATATAAGCTCTTGCATTTAACTTGTATCCATGTCATTTATATTTGCCCGGTTTGTACAGCTATAATTGAATCTGTGGTCCAACAACTGACCATTTAACCGCAGGTTTTTTGAGTTTTAAGTCTGTTTTGGCACTCGTACATCATTCATCTTGGGAGTTCAGAGTCTTCACATTACAGCTGGATTGTTTAAAAAAATACGAAGCAAGGATAAAGTCTAAAAACGGTCATGTTTCTTTAAACTCATAAATAAGTATTTATAGGTCCAGCATCAAGCACAAGTGCCAAATTATCTTCTGTTTCAGGAAGCGAGATGGAAAAAGCGCATGGGAAAGTGTCTACGCGTCCAACATGGCACTCGGGCCTGATATTCCACACTCGGATGTGATGCTTGGGAGGAGTGAAAGCGGCACGGGGAGGGTGGGACGGTCCGCCGCACAAACAGCGGGACCCGCGTCGGCCCGTCACCTGGTGAGACTTGTAGAAAAACAGGCTGAAGTTGGTGAAGACCACCCAGAGCTTCTGCCAGCCGTTGCTGTTCTTGAACTTCCTCAGCAGGTTTCCAGACAGCTGATTCTGAACGAGGAGAACAGAAAGCAACAATTTTGACTCTGAAGGAACAAAAGGCACGAGATCTTTAGGAGAGCACTGAGAAAATGTAACCTTTAAAACTGTTAAGTACTCCTTAAAAAAAAAAAGGAAAAGCTAAATTTTCCTAATGTCTTGCTCTCCAACTCTGGTTCACAGCCTCAGTCACGTCAGGCACACCTCATTGACACGTTATAAAAGTAAATCTGAGTTAATTATAGCCATTTTAATAACCATTTCACTGTTCTACATATAAGTGCCAATATTGTAACATTTAGAATCACAGCAGAATGACCTGCTGATATATGAACTTTTTTGTTTTTTTAAATATCGTGCAGCTGAGTGTTAGTTTATCAGCTACGGGGAACATAGGTGCAGGATCTTAAAAACACTTTTTTCCCCTTCCAGAGTTATCTGTTAGTTTTATTTATTCTAAATACATAAATGCATGTGATATTTCTGACATCATTCAAAGTGCTGCTCAACAAGGACGTCCATTAATGGATCACTGCCCTTGAAGTTTCGACCCACTGTCCTGTATTACTGTTTTATCATTGCAGTGACCTTTTCTGAATTTTCAGACGTAAATCAGTTTCCTGTGGTGCAGTTCAAGAACGGTGCCGACAGAGAGTTTTTCAAACCCTTTCAGTTTCACATTTAGTTCGTTTCAAGACTTAAAATGGAAACAACTCTGCTGTCTACAGCTGTGGACTATATTGTTTTGTGCGTGAATCCAACTTTGCCTCTGTCCACAAAATGTTTTGTGGTTCGCGTTAGTCACTGCTGACTGTAGGGACGGTACTGAGCTCATTAATATTCACTGCCAAGTTTCCTCCAGACATCCAACAGGTCTGTTGATACGATCCTATTTCACAGCTTTTTATACAAATCTCTCAACATCAATGCTTGGTTTGTCCTCTGACATCCACCGTTAACAGCTGGATCCTATCTTCCAGACAAGTGCTAGTGTTTCTCTACGACCTATCAGTTCATCATAGGTGTGACTCCGAGTGTCATCATAAAGGTTGGAATATTTATCTCAGCGGAGTATTTCAAGTTTTTATTTTCATTCATTAATAATCTCTTACGTATTCGTGCTTAAATGTTGTGGAAAATGACAACATATTAGGGCTACCTGTATGAACTCAACAATCTACGAGAAGAAGCAGCGTGAGTTTTTGAACTAAAGGAAGTCGCTGGCGTACCACTTCGCCACTAGTTTAACTGTCAGTCGCTAACCCTGGAGTGAGTTCTTCATGAACATCGTTCACGAGTGTCTCATCCAAGTATGAAGGCCGACGAGAATCTCGAGAGTTTGGGTTTTTCCTTTGTTGCTCAGTTCTACTACATATATATAAGTATAATTTGAGCATGTCATTGAGTGTCAGTGTTATACATCAGATAAACACCGTCTGGTTTGGGATGAGAGTTTGATTCTGAGCCCCTAAACTGAGACTTGAACACGAGTTGCTAAAAGTCAGAACTTCCACATTTAGAAGTGCGGAGATTCTGATTTCAGAAACTCTGACATTTGCTTTTAAACTCGCTCGCAGAGACACAATACCCTGCATTTATTTTATTTTTCAAGTGGCCCTAATACGCCGTCACGAGCAAGAATAAACGTATATTTGAATCCACTGTCAGGTCAGGCTGAAATGGAGAAAAAAAAAAAACGTGCAGAACTTGAATGGGCCTGAAAACATTCTGTCGGCACCTCTCCTGTCTGCCTGGCTCCTTTACCTCTAGACTGTTGCAGGATTCACTAAAGGAGAGGCTCTGAACACGGTACCAGCAGATAACAGACAGAGGCACTGGTCCCTGGCCATTGGCGGCCCCCACCGTGGGGACCTTACAGTCTCTGACTGGACTAGGCTCCTCTACCGCGGAGGAACGCACAGACGTATGTGAAGAAGAGAGAAAAAGAGAAACAGACAGGGAGGGAGGGACAGAAACACAGAAACTGAGTAGGTGAAACACAGGCATGCAGTGGCAGGGGTTAACACAGAGGTCGACGGAGTGTCCAGGCAAGGCTGTGAAGAGGACGTGGTTACAGCTACAGAGGAAGAGCACGACTAGAGCCGGACACAGCTGGGTCGGAGCGAGGCGAGATCACGAAACAGGATCCATTCTGTTAAAGTGAGACAAGCACGTTTAACACACCTACTTATTGCTCTCTCTCTCTCTCTCTCTCTATTGGTGATTAAAGATTTTAAGTGCCAGGAGGGAAGAAAGGGGAAAGAAGCAAACAGGGAAGTAGCATTGTGGAGTTTAGATGAGGACATCACACTGGCTACTGTCAGAGGAGGGAAAGGTTCAAACAGTACAGAGGGTGGACTATCATTTCATTTTAAAATAGGTCAAGCATACAAAATTATGCAGAAATGCAGAATTCCAAATGAAAACTATTGCTGGAAATCCTTTTGTGCATTAGAGTGCAAATTTAAAAATGTATGGCTGTGCACGTTTTAACCACTGACAGCGCAGAGGCAACTTTGCCCAAAATTTCTGTCACAGTGAAAAGCTGAACAAGAGGAAGATGACCTGATTTCAAAAAAGGTGTAAAGTTAGAGAGGAAACGCTCATTTGCAATTCTTTACACTTTCAATATTAACAGAAGAAAAGAAAGAAGGAGCTAAAACAAATGTGGGCTCCCATGTGATTTCATCTGCTGTCTTTTGTGCATCTCAAAAATAAAAAACCAGCTAGAAATTATTCTATTTTTTCTTTTAAACTGATTTTTTAAAAATCAGTTACTCTTGCAGAAATCTTCTAGCTTATTAGAAGAATTGCTTACCCTACCTTTAAGGATTTCCTGCATAAAACATGTTTGAACCTCCCTGTTTCTTAACAGCTGGTGGCGTCTGTGTGTGATTTTTTTTTTCTTTTTCTTATCATGAAATTCTGCACCACTTTTTTGGTCTAAAAAGCATATATATATTTTCTCTCCTGCAGTCCTATTTTAACCTCAGCAGCCTCCACATCTTCTTTTAAAAATGCGCCAGCCTCGTTTGAATGTTCTTCTGGGACGATTTAATTACTGATGTTTGCGGTGAAAATGCAGTAACATTTTTTTTATGCGGCTTATCTGCCATAAAGAGGGACTATTGCTCTTTTATTTACATAAGAAACTACAGAAATAACCACTCTAAAAGCACTGCTATCATAGTCTTTTGCTTTATTGCTTTTATAAAGCTTTAAAGCTCGCATCACCCGGCCATCCTGACTGAAAAACCACAGCCATTATACAGAACTCACTGTTCACTGATGCCTCAGACTGTAAGAACTCAAACTACACGTTTGCATGATGTGCATTGTCTTAAGCAAAGCAAAAATAACACAAAACCACTGCTTCAAATGTTGAAATTAATTCCTTGTATCAAAGTCTATGCTCTTTGCAGATTGGCTAATCTTTCAATAACTTAATTTTCACAGTGACAGAAATGTAATAATTTAGACACTTGTGCGTGTTATCTTTTCATAATAAGAAACTGTTGCAGTGGAGTGCATCATGTGAGTGGGGGTGGGGGTGGGGGGACACTGTTCCAACTGGTAGATCAAAGTGAATTCAGATGTGGCACAGACTCAGAAAGAGGGAGAGAAAACAGCGGGGCAGGAGGAGGAGGAGGAGGAGGAGAGGAGGAAGGTGGGTCTGAGGTTTGGCCGATACCTCCACAGCTATGCTAAAGTCCACCATGGACACGCTGGTGTTCCTGTGCCAGCACACGTGCACCATGGTGTTACCACGGTGAGGGGCGGGCCTCTCCAGCGAGGTGCGCGAACGCTGTCATGTCGTCCTCGGACTCCGCCTCCACCGAAGAGTCCTCCGGGCATTCTGGGAAAGTCAGGAGGTTGTTACTGCGAGACAGCGAGCAGGGTGGCGGGCGGGGGAGGACGCTAAAACACAGGCAGCGTCAGATCACTCACACTCAACATGACTGGCATTTGAGCCTGGAAGCTTTTTACCCCTACTGCACGTATTTTTAGACAGTTATCATTAGTCGCCGTTTTACTTTTTCACATCAAACTCAACTGAACGTTTCAACTGAACGTTTGCGTTGCAACTTACTGCTGTCCGTCAGGCTGCTGGTCAGCAGGTCAGACGACGGCCCGTTGCTGGTTTTCGCCATCTGAATCGCCACCTTGATGTCCTCCATCCACTTCTCCATCTCTGCCCGGGAACTAGAACACAAATGGATAAGAAGAGCTTGGCAAAAACATGGCGGGATCACGGCGGGACGGCCTGCTGGTTACAAATAGCCCCAGTTAATAAGATCTTCCCTCATCTGCCTGCTCTGCCGAATTTTCTTAAAAGCAACGCTGAGCCACTCTTCCGTCTGCTCTTTGATGGAGGCTGAATCCAGAAAATGTTAGCTTGAAGGGAGGAAAAAGCAGCAGCAGGGCATACTACAACACTTGACAAGCAGTCAAAATGCTGAAATGTCAAAACTGCTGAGGGGGAAAAAAAAAAAAACCCAATCCTATTTTTTTTGTTGACTTGATATTTATTCAGCATCCTCTCCATATCCAGCCCTGGGTGACCCGCTGTCCTTGTCCCAGGCTGCAGCCTCCACCAGCAGTAGACTAAAGCTTCATATTTACAATTGTGTTGAATATACAACGTTTGCAAAAATGACCTACTCTGCAATCACAATGCCAAAAACACAGTGTGGCAGTGGGATTTCAGCACCATCGTGTCAACTTTGTGCATTTAAAAAGAAAAAAAAAAAATGGTGAAACGTTACTAAATACATTTCAGATATGCATTTCTTTCCTTTAGTCTGAGGGAACCTGAATCCAACACAAAGTCGAGCTTCAGTGTGGTTGGAGAGCGAAATCCCCAGAGGAAAAAGTTTTTAAAAAGTAGTGACTCTTCCCATAAACTGTAACTGGGATGAGGTCATTTACTATTCCACACCCGCATCTCAAATGAGAACATGCAAAGCCACTACCTCGCTGCCACCACCACCGACTGTCCCTGCCCGACCAGCGTGAAGGCGTGAGGCACACCCCACTCATCCTCGCTCTCTCTGATCTGGAAGAACACAGAGAACACAGAAAAGACATCAGAGAGCGGGAAAAAAGAAAAAAAAAATATCTGGGACAGCAAGGACCAAAAATAGACGGGAGTGGGAGAGAAGGAGGGAGGGAAGATTAAAAAGGCAAGACAGAGGAGGAGGTGTTCACGGCATTTGTCCGGAGAGTGTGTGTACGTGTTTTTGGAGGCAGATGTTAAAATAAAAAAAAAAAAAAAAAAGGCTGCGGTTCAGCTGTCTGAAGCAGCTCTTTTACAGTAATGAGAAACTGGTGACAGGTGTCCGGCGCTCTCTGAGACACAGCACTTACTGTCATGCCATGGAGCGGCAGCTGTCCGTGCACTCTGAACTGATTGGTTGGCGTTATCCCTCGAGTTGTGTACAAAATGATGTCATTAAACTATTGGCAGTGAAGAGAACAGAGAAGTTTTATTCTCATAACAGCTTCGTAAACGTCTGACTTGAACATAAACATGCTTATTGATATAAATGATTCCACTACATAAATACTTCCCTATTTCCAACATAGTGAATATGATAAATAAGCGAACTAACAGTCCATGTTTAAAACATTTAATAGTGGAAGTTAAAAACAACATGGGATATCTTGGGAATTGCACTTAGGTAGATGCCAACACCATCTGCCTCATTCAAGCTGGAACAGAAAAGTGTGAGGGTTTTTTTTTTTAGCTATAACAAGATAAATAATTTGATTAGAAAATGTAAATATGTAAATAGAGAAGAGTGGCATTACCAAGAAAAACATTCGCTGCTGCAGGCCTTTTCCAGACAGTTTGCTGAGGCAGCCTAACCTGATGAACTCCTGATAAGTTAAAAAAAAAAAAAAAAAACGGGTGCAGTTGTCAGTTATAAGTTAGAAAACAAATAGAAAATCAGGTATGGTTTGAAACCTTTTTCCCATCGCATTTTAAACTCACCCGACCGGGAACAACAAGATTGTCAATGCCAAGCAGGTCCTTCTTCAGCTCAAGGAGCTTCTGGAAGTTCTCCACCTTGATCAGGCTTCCCTGGAAGCAGGTCCACCACCTCGGACACGTCCGCCAGAGCAGCTGCAGACCAAGAACAAAGTAAGGGATGATTCGAGATGCGTCGTTGTCATTCGGGAAACCCCCGTGTGTTCCTATGAGCTCTGGGCCGCGGGCAGCACCTCTGCAGTCCCTGAAGTCCACATGAGTAGCTGGGTAGTGTTTGCACAGGCGCTCCAGGATCTGCTTGTAATGGAGGAGGCGGTGCAGGGGCCGCAGGATGAAGACGTTGAGGGGGATGTAGCAGACCTTCTGCAGCTCAAAATCCCTGCACAGACCCTCCAGCCTGCGGGACGCCTTGCACGCCTTCTCCAGCTCCAGCAGGACTTCAGACTGCTTGCTCAGGTTTGCTGTTCAGAGGCTGTAAAGAATGGTTATAGGTGAGTAATGGTGCATCTGCATGTTCTCAGGACATATATATACTGCTCATGCAACACCACAACTCACCTTCAAGGCTTGAAGGTTTGTCAGCATGACATCACCGATACGCTGGTAGTCTCCTTTAATGTGTGCATTGGAGCGTCCTTCCCTGAGACAAGAAAGAGAGCAGTTTTAACCTCTCAGCAGACTTCCTAAATGCAAATAAATCCCAGCTATGGAGTTCTATGGTAATTCTTTTACCATAAAACTGAAACCTTAGACCCTACATGGGTCAAACTAGGTAAAAGAACACATATGCATTTGCAGGTTATAGGCTTCCTCCTTCCCAACCACTGTCAATAACGATTCAGTCTCTCCTTCATAAGCATGTGTCATTACCATCATTTTGGCCTCCTTACAGTGAAATAATCAACTAAGTAACACAAAAGCGGTTTGAGCACATTGATTTCTGGGCAGAAAGGAAAAATTCCAATAATGATGGAAATGATGGGGGAGCCCTTTTAAACGTCAAGCTGCAAATCCACCAGCAGGTGTCTCCCTTGAGCATGAAATGCCACACTCAGGAGCACTGGGATGCCATTACTGGACTTCTTCTGGATATTTACCAAGTTCATCAAACCTTGAGGGTAACAGCTTTGAGGAAATGCGTCTCAATCTGTGGAACACATCCTACTTCTTCAAAGACGAAGTGCTTTCTAACCAACAGCAACAGAAGCGCAGATCTACGACAATATTTGCATTACGCAAACTCGGAAGAGACATCTAGTGCTGGGTGATTTGCATTCATATCTGCATGTGGTTCTTATCAAAGAAGTGAAGCACAGCATCTCTTTGGGCTTTAATTGGGAGTTCTAATGTCTGTGATGAGAGCCGAGCGGAGAGAAAATAACTGTCTGCTGCAGGGCAAACGGCTGTAACTTTTAATGGTTTGATAGGGTTTATGAATCACTGTCCTCTTGCCAGTGACTGAGTGTGTGTGTGTGTGTGTGTGTGTGTGAGAGAGCTAGATAAAGCATGTCATTAAAGGAGATCAGACAGCAGAAAACCACAGGCACGTAAAGGCCAGTTGTGGTGTTGCCATGGAGATGCTAGCTCCTCAGGTCACCTAATGGGATTGGTCCACCCTCTTGGGCAGCATGCCAATAAAAGCCATTAAAAAAAAAAAAAAAAAAGACTGAGCAGAAGTTGTGATAAATTGGACCATAACCAAAGCAACATATCAGTGGCTAGTTCTCAAGCCTACAGGGACGTCCTGGATGAGGTCTGGAAGCGAAGCGAGCCTCACCACAGCGCCAGCCGCTGCTCCACCTCCCTGAGAAAACCAGTGTGGAACTTGTGCAGAGGCTCGAAGGTGGAGAGGACTGTATCCTTCAGGGAGTCCGGAGTCGCTTCGTCTTGTCCCACAGCACCCTGGAAAGACTGGGAAAAGCATATGGTGAAGTCGTTTGAAACGGGGAAAATACAGTTCAAGACAACACGCATATTACGCTCCTCATTCTCAGGCATTTCATCTTTCAAAACTGAAACCCAAGGAGAAAAAAAAAACACATCTGCTGGGAAAACAGAAGGAATATAGAGTCAAACTTCGATACTACAGATACGATGTTAAACCACAGATTTTTCTCTGCTCTTAGTAGATAAACTGCTGTGGTTTTGAGCCTCTGGCAGGAGGTCCAAGAGGAGGAAGAGATGTTTTGGAGGCAGATTTTCTCATCTCAGTCTTGTTAAGAAGCTGCTAAGTGAAAAGGCCTCCTTTCCCACAGACACAGACCAGCTCGTTCATGCTTCCAGAAACCCCCGTCATCTGTGTTTAGGCTGCAGTGCCTCAGTTTTTTAATGACGTATAAATCCCTTAATTGCTCGAGGATAAACAGAAGAATCAATATCCTTTCATTCTTACAATCGTTTCGTTGAGTCGAGTCGGAGCCGAAGGAGGCGTGATGCGTATTTGAGCACAACAAAAAGAAAAGCGGCTTTTATTCGGCTGACGCGATGGGAAAAAGGAAATGGTGAGTGTTTTAAAAAAGGGTTTGAGGCAAAGCACCAGCTGTTGTTCAGATGACTTCACCCTCAACAGCAGCATGAACCAGCATACGGGAAGAGAAGGAGCTAGAAGGACGGCACACACACACACACACACACACACACACACACACAGAGCAGTAAAAATGAACCCAAGCCAACCCAAATATTTATGAGATGTGTGAAACGTTTCTCTGAAACCTTCAAGATGAGGAGAGCTGCAGCTTTTGAAGCTGCCTTTGAAAAATAGACGGGGACCTTTTTTCCGCCCGTGCTCCAAATCAGGCAACAGAACATCTTCCTCATGAGAAGAAGAAGCCGTACTGTGCATTTAATCTGTTTTTCTTTTTTTTCCTGCTGCGTTTACTTTGAGACAATTCAAAATGAAACAGCACCCTTATGCTCTTTCCCGGCCAATGAAATCTCAAAGAGCTTGAGTGAATCAGGGAGTCACTTGCGGCCAAATCCGTCTCTCTCTCTCTCTCTTCAAACACAAACAGAGTTTAGCATTCACAGCCTTGAGAGAGACGGATAAATGCATCTCAGAGCTCAAGTGGGGAAATGAAAAAAAAAAAAGAATGAAATTGCATCTGCCAAAGTATTCATGTGTCACCGCCCGTCTCTGTGTTTTGGCAGGCACTTTGCAATGGACCAGCTAACCGGAATAATCGATGTTTTTCTCCCCGGAGGATGGGCGCTACGGAAACTAAAGCAGCACAGCGGTGTGCTGCTGAGGCCGGACTCACCACGGTTACCACCTCCAGGTCCTTTAGATACGTCCTCTCTGTGGTCAGCAGCTCTTTGGCGATGAAGTAGGCTCGATCCGTTGGAAACCTCTGCAAACAGAGAGAAGAAGCTGAACGTACCGCCAATCACATATCTGCTCCTATGACTGATTTATGAGACGCAGTGAGGGCTCAGTGCCATTGTGAATGTCTGAAAGTGCCGTCGGGAGTTTACAAACCTTCCGGCGGACCTCGTCTTCGTCGTCCGTGCGAACGCTGGAGGCGTCGTTGAGCAGCGGGCTGGTGAGGGGGGAAGGCTGGCGGCCGTTGGGACTGTGGCTGCCCAGCTCCAGGGATTTCTGACCGTTCACCATCCCGTTGGGGTGATCCGACGAGGCAGCCAGGCGAGGACTGTCCGAGGCCGGGCCTGCACGGAGTCCAACAGTGACCGCAGAGGCCGGGAGAAATGTCAGTTTGTGGCGATTTGAAAAACACAGCTGCATACCAGAACAGAGGAGGGGGGGTTGAAACTTTGTTCACATCTGCATTCAGTCTGAGATGGGCCGAGTTGGAAAAAATTGGGGAATTTACATCAAATATTGTGTCACAGAAAAGTGGACTTTTTTTTTTGAAGGGTTCTTTTTGAGAGACATTTTTCAGTTTGGGTGAGATTTCAGATGATTTTTTTTTTCAAAAATTAGAAGAATTAACTTTCCATTTACTGATTACTGTAAAAAAAAAATGAAAACTATGATCTCAGGGGAAGTGCAGTGACATTTTGGCGCTAATTAAATGTTCTAGCATTTAATTTATAATCTAAGAGGGCAATCGTTTTTAGATCATGTAGAGAGACGGTTTGACGCACAATCCACAGTGGCACACATTTAAACCCGCAGGGAGGGGCTGGGGTCTTGCCTGGAGAGCATGAAAAGTCAGCCACGACTCGCTCTAAAGCCGAGACAGCTCCAGCAGCCTTTGCATGACATTAATCAATATGCAAGCAGAGCCAAATACAGCAGGAGGATGAAGAGGAACGGCTTACTTAGGGTGATCCTCGCCGACGCCGCTCACACAGCTCACTTACTACGTTTCGGCTGCACCTACCACCTGCCGTCTTCTGGTGTGTTGGCACGAATAAAAACGGTGAACGCAAGACCAAAAACCGCCACAACGCACTGGCGTGACATTTGGCCTTAACGCTACCGTGAAGGGAAGAAAAGACAGATGCACACATCCATAAGAATGTTGATGGAAGGGGTGTGTTAAAAACAATCAGCACAGACATTCATCATGCAACATGACAAGAAACTATGAAGAAAAAAAAAAGATAACAAGCATGAAATGTTAAAGTCTCAAGCGAGAATAAAAAAAAAAGAATTTGTGACATTTATATACTGTATATAGACATCCCCAAGTGGACGAATACCGTGACCACAGAGGCATAATGAGGCCAGCCAACATCTAAAAGGAAACTGAGTGAATAAATAAAAATAATGCAGAACATTTTCTAGGCCTCATTATATGGAAAATATACAGAATATATCGAAAACAGCGCTGTGTGAACTTAAAATACCATTCGAGAACAAGTGGATGCAAATCAGTTTTCCAGTCATTTCATCCTGTGACACAGTGAGCTGTAAAAATACTGGAGTTTATTTCGTGTTCTTGTAACTGAAGTTATAATAAGCTAGATACACACACACGCCGTCTCGCTCTCAACACGTTAGTGCGCACACGGACAGCAAATAATGACAGTGAAGTGAGCGAGAGCCGCACGTATAGTAAGGTACATACAGCAGAGTACATGCAGAGAGCAGCATGATGTGTATCACATTACACCGCATACAGCAGAAACACACCCTGAAGGACACCAGTGGTTCAGAACACACACACACAAGCCTTTCCCATAAAACTGGGGCTGGAGGTCGATGCGCAGTTTAATGTTCGATGGCAGTTTGTTGAACAAAATGAAGAGAATGTTGAGACGGTCAGTCCAGGTTTATGGGTGAGATTTGTGCACCAGAGCGGGTTCCCCGATGCTGCAACGATCCAGCAGGTCCTCATCCCTTAAAGTTCTTAGCGCTCATGTTGGATTAATTCCCGCTGCATGGTTAATTTACCACTAGCAGATAGATTCTCATATATATAAATATACCGATAGAAGGGTCTGACTACTGCCTGCACATAGCACATTTATATATACGTGCTAAAAATCTCTGGGAGCAGCCGGCTATGACGGACGAGCCAGGAGGCTCCACGCTTTGAGATGTTGCCCTTAAACTGCCTTTCACAAGCAAACTACCCACACATAGTACTTCTGTACTGTGATCCTGTCATCCACACCCTGACGTCCTCCCTGCTGCAGAATAATTAACCGTTAAGCTGGATCATTGCAGAAAAGGGGAGCCCACAAGCTGGAAATCTTGTGAGTTTTTTTTTTTCTTTTATTGTTTTCTTTTCCTTTTTTTTTTTTTACCACCGCACACAGTGAAGTGACAGAACAGGTTTACATGCAGTCGCAGCTGGAAGGAAGTCAGACAACATTAGAAAGGTTTTCATGCAGACACTGTTTACATTAGATGAAGAAAAAGCAAGAACAGAAATGCAACGTAAAGATCATAGCAGTAACAGACAAAAGACAAATAAACAGGAAGATAAGTGCAAAAAAAAAAAAAAAGCTAAATAAAAGTGCGGTGCCATCTTGTTAAGAAGACTGCGAATTCTGTGGCCAGTGCAGCCGATGCTTTGTTCAGCGATTCCAACGGTTACCTACGCCAGACGGGAAAACGCCAATAAGTCGACTGGTGAAATTGCGGCGGTAAACTCATCAAGACACTGCTGGTTTTTCTAACAACGTAGCTCTCTATTATAAAAGTACTGGGATCAGGGATCAAGTCTCTGCATGGTATTGGATTTTTTTTTTCTTGCCTGTTCTTGACACGTTCAGAAGTAAATCAGTCATCTGTGTCAAGTTAGTCCAGAACAAAGGTTGCTGTAAACATGAACGACACTGAATGAGATGTGCTCACTGAGTTTCTGCCCCAACATCAAATCCTTCAGAGAACGTCAGCATTAATAACTCAACGAGACAACAAAATTATCAGGAATAAATGCCTAGAAAGTTCAATATTAACTCACTGCATTAGACATCTATTTTTTGTAACACCTGACAAAAAAATAAATAACCACAGAGTATAAAAGCTGACTAACTTTGAGAAGTTTTGTGACTACAGTCAATCAAGGAGGTCGTAAGGCAACCGAGATGTAGAGACTAATCAGAACCATCAACAACTCTGCAGGTCTACCACATTTAAACCATCCTCAAGTTTCCAAACTGCCAGGAAAAGAGCCTCAAATTCCCAGAAGTCTCTGCAGTTTTTAATCTGCAACTATTCAGTGTGGAATCCTAACAAGGCACATGTGCAGTGTATTTTAAGAAAACAGGGGCTGAATGTTCCAGCTCTTCTATGCAACAGACGGATAGCATCCTTTTTTTTAACGAGATAGTTGGAAAGTGCTTCGGTTGGATGAGCGGTGCTTAAGGACAGTGCTGTGGGTTTTATGCCGCTGAAGCATCTGGACGCGGACCAAATCTTTCACAGCTCTCTCGAGGAGGCCGTTTCTGCGCGCTAACAGCTGAAATCTGTCCACCGTCCTCATCGCTGAAGGCGTGGCCAGGATCCTCGTCTGCCTCATCGTCCAGCTGGAGGCTGCCAAAGGAAAACTTGCTCCTTGGTATTGGGGAATTAGCCTCTACTGGATTACCAAACGTCTGGGGGCTGCTGCCGTTGCCCCTGTTCTCCACCTCAGACTCACTGGACTCTGACCCGCTCGTGGTGGCGCCCTCGTTCATTGGAACGGCACCCACGTGGGAGACGGCGGCCTGTCCCAGTCGTTTTTGCCCCAGACCGGCTCGGGGCCTGCCCGGCGCTGAGAGGCCATTGGCTTTCATGCGGCGCTCAAGAGCGGCCATGCGCTCGGCCCGGGAGAGGACGGGGCGCGGTTCTTGCCCCGGTGGGGACGCACCCTGGTGTGGCTCCGCCTCAGAGTGGAGATGCGCTTTTTGGAGTTTTTGCAAGCGAGGCGTTCGGCTCAGGAGGGAGGAGCATCTACCGTCATTAAAGAGAGGGGGGGCGTAACCGTTCTGCTCAGCGTAGCTGAGAGATGGCGCTTGAGGGAGGGAGTTATTCACGGGACTGGCAACGGCGCTCCTTGAACCAGTCACAGGTTGGGACTGGGTGGGGGCTGCTGGTCCGCCTCTCCCTGTCACCAGCATCCCCCATAATATTAAAGAGGGGATTCTGGTCGGCCTTCTGGCGTGACTGCTTCAGAAACTGGTCTAGCTCTTGGCTGAAGCTCAGCGCTTCTCTAGAAGAGGAAGGAGACTCCTCGGTGGTGCGTCCTACCCAGAACGTGCTCCAGTTGAGACCCAGAGCCGGACCCCCGGCGGGGCAGGCTCCTGCTCCCTGTGGCTGGGGTGCAACCTGCTAACCCGGTCGCTCCTCATGTTATATTCACTATCTACAACCCCGTAGTTGACGTAGGACATGGCGGCCAAAGATGCTGGACCTGTGCTCGGATGCTCCGGGTGGCTCTGCCGCGTCGAGCCCCTCCGCTCCTCCGTCACGGACACCGAGTCCTTCCTGTCCTCGTGGCCATTTCTCTGGTGGAAAGGGCTCAACCTTGCTGTCCGGGAAGCCGATGGGTCCTCTGCGCTCACCAGCACCGACTCCTTCCAGTGACGGCCGTGGGGAGAGCCGAGTCTGTCCCTGGAAACACCACTCTGACGGAGGGAGGAAGAGACTTCAGTGAGAAAAACGCTAATATTCTAGCACGTTCAGCTGACGTTGTGCATCTTGCAATGCTCTCAACATACGCATAATTTTATACTCCAGTGACATCATCTGACCCTGCTGTGGCCTCTGGCTCCAGCGCCACCTTTATCCAATTCAGACAAAGCCAGTAAAGTAAACTACAAACACTCACTTCTGCTGGCACTTCATGGTGGCGTGGAGAAGGCAACGGAGACAGGCGACTGTTGTACTGGACCCGACTGTGTTTCCTGGCAGACAGGATGTTGAAACTCAGCGTCAAACACTCTAATGAAAAACAGAATCTGTTTAACGTAGATTTGGACCACGCAGGCTTTACCTTTCAAACGGGATCTTCTTAAACTCAGACTCCCTCACATAATCAATCACCTGCTTCTGTGTGCGACCGCTGCAGGAGTAAGCACAAGACAGACAATAATGAGTCCTGTCCGCAGGAGCTGTAGCAGACTATTAAGTGAGCAGCTCTGCCGGGGAGCAACTCCATGATAAAAAAAAAAGCTACACCTGAATCTGAAGGAGGAGCCACGGGTGAAGAGCACCGGCTTGGGTTTGGGTTTGGGTTCCTCGAAGAGGCGGAAGAAGGCGTGATATTCAACGCAGATCTTCCAGAAGACTTTACAGCAGTCCCTGCTGGCCATCAGAAACTCCAGCGTGTCCTGATATGAACTCTGGGGGAAGCATTACGACACAACTCACAAAACTGGTTTTGTGCTGCACAAGTAAGGAGCAATCAGTGTCACTTACATTCAGATCTGGCCTCAACTTGATGAGGAACCGTTTTCGCTTAAAGCTCAGTTTGCGAATTTTAGCCCAGTTGAAGGCATTGATCCTCGTGTGTCCCTAAGGAGGTGAAAACTGTAATTAACCTTCACCGTGAACATGACGTGAGCAAAGAGACGTGTACGAACAAAGCTACACAGATGTTGAACATCTGTGTAGTTCGTGACCTACAAACCAGTATGACTCACCTGGAAGACTAAGACACCTGTATGTGCCACAGCCAGACTTAACCTTGTGCCCTCACGGTCCTTGGCAGGGTGGAGCCGAATCCCGTACATCTCCAGTTTACGAGCCACTTCTAATAACTGATAATCTGATTCTGCTGGTGTCTGTCCTCTACAAAAAAAAAAAACCACATAGAACTTAAGAGTTTTTCAAATTGTTTCAAGTGGCAACAAATTGTAATAAAAGTCCAAACTGATGAACTAATCTTTCTTGTAATTCTTGTCTGGCATAGAAAACTTAAACATGTTATATTTTCACATCCAATATTGGTGACCAAAAACTGCTAAAATCACATCAGTGAGTTAAAAACATGAGCACTGAGGTTTGTACATGCACAACATCCAGCCTGGGAGAAATCAGCCTGGGGGAAATTAGCTGGTGATGGATACTTTAATTTTACTAAACTAACATCTGCTGAAAACCCACCAGTCCTGCTGTTTTTTGACCGGCTGTGCATCGAGGACACGCTGATGAGAAATGCCAACAATGATACCAGCTTTATCAGTCAACACTGATACTGTCAAAATGTTTCCAACAGGAAGGACGGCAGAAGACAAAGCGAAATTAAAAGGCCTAATCTTATCTCAAGGATTTAACACTTTGACTTAACAAGTGCGGTTTTTAGCATTCATTATCCTTCGGAAAAATTTCTGGACAAATCAAATCCTTATCATCCCGCCGCGAGTCCCACTAATTGAGGTGAGAGACCACGGCGGCGTGGGTCCAGGTTTGTCGTGCTAATCTGAGTTTTTGGGGGCGGCAGTGGGAGGCTGAGGAGGGGCTGCAAACGTTAACTAACTTTCCTAATTCTTATCAGTAGATAAGCCTTCCTGCTTCCTCTGTGTGGTTCTTAACAAGAGATTTAACCGAACGTGGCACCCAGCCAGAGGAGCTGCAGTTACGGTTATCAGAGCAGAAGCGGTGGAAAAGGAGAGCGTTAAAGAGAGCAGCCAAATCTAACGGAGGCCCTCTGATGTTGCAGCCCGTGTTCATGATGCACGCTAGCACGGCGAGCAGAAAAACGTCGTCTTGGATAACTTTAGGGCTGATTAAGAGGTTTGATGGAGGGTGATGTGAAGAGAAGTGGGGTTAAAATAGAAACACGGGAAAATACTGGACAAAAAGAGCCAGGTTAAATAATAAACTTCACTTCTTACGATCTCCTGCATTTATCCTCTGAGGACAGACTTTGACAAACTGGATTTTTATGCTCCTAACCCAGCTGTGTGTCATGAGATGGTTGAAGGAAGATTGTAAATCTCTTTTGGAGTTAAGCAGTCATTTTCCTGACAGTCATATCTATGTTCAGCCAGAAGCTGTAAAACAACTTACAAAGATTGCATTTTTTTTACAATGATATTTGCTAAAGAGCTGCTCCCGGCGCTCTCAGACAGAACCCATTCATTCAATGGGTTTCCTGGATTTGTCACCTGTATAATAAAATGTCCCGGTGGGGCAATCACGAGGTCTGCAACAACATTTCCTGTTCACAGCTGAATAGAATAATTGGCGTTCAGCTATGGCTTCGCAGACCGAGTTAAACAGGCCGGCTCTAGGAAATGCCACACGGCGTCATAAAGCTCAGAAACTCACATATGCTTTGAGTGAAACTCCATGATTTTGTCAATCAGGGGCATCTGATCTGGGATGTAGTTGTTGTTGAGGAGGTGCGACCGGCAATGGCTCTCCTCAAAGTCCCCGATCTCAGCTTAAAGGTGATGAAAAAGCACAAAAAGCACATCACACAAAATCAACATGAGTCACAGACGAGCGAATGCAGAGAAGCTTCTGGATGAGTCCGAGGAGTTCCTGAAGTCTTTTGAAAGAACGAAAGCTACCTCCAAAGTTGATGTTTTATTGATGAAAAGAAATACGGGTTGATAACAACTGAACGGTAATGAAAATGCAAATCATTTCCTGGCGTAGCGCGCTGATGTGTAGTTGCTCCGGAGCAGCTTTGCGAGATGATATTGAGGCTTCCGACTCAAAGGTATCCATGGCAACGCTAAGCTAATCAATTTGCAATGGTGCACAGTGTGTTTTATGACAATGTTTGAAGATAAGCTCTGCGCGAAAAAGGGAGCAATGCATTTTACGGCGAGTTATAATATCCGTCGACGCTTTGGTCCCTTGAGCTAAGCGATCAAACGGCCGGCGGGACTCACACTGGATGACGTGGGAGACCATCAGAGCGGCGCTGCTGTCGTTGCAGGTCAGGCGTCCGCAGGAAAGGTCCTGTTTGATCTGCAGGGCGAAGAGGTACCTGGCCACAAACACAGACAGGCTTCACGTTAGACGACAGTCTAGTTGGCTCGTAGCGTCATGGCATCACAGATGAGTTCAAACATCAAACAGAATTCAGCTCAAATGCAATGAAACATCCCTAGGACGAGGAATTCAGGCCTTCTTTCATATGACAAGGTCTGAAAAAGACTCCACCTGCAAAAACCCAGATTACCCACTATACAAAATGACGTCTTCATCTTCGTCACTACTGATGTGCAACACGTACATCGGTTCAAGATCAGTAAACTTCTGTGTACAGACTTCTGTGTACATCTGTTATACAGTCCCCTTCGTCTAAACGGATGAGGCTCTCAAACCGTGATCCGACAAGCATTCGACTGTCAGCACGACAGTCACTTCCTCAGAATCTGAAACACATGAGCCGGCTCCGTAGTGACAAAACACAAACTATAAAATCATTAGCTCTACCGCACTGATCTCCGGAGGACTAAATGAGAGACGCGGCAGCCGTGACACGTGATTTGCAGGAAATAAATCTTGTGTAAACTGGGACACATGTTTCATTTATGGCTCCACAATTGCTTTCAGTCACAACAGAAGATCTTTCACACTCATGCGCATACACACACACACATATATATGTATATAAATGCACATTTAAGTGCCATGGGAAGGAGAGAGAAATGGTGTAAATGTAAAGGCAGTGATGTGATCCTAGAGAGGAGGTGCTCACCTCGTCAGCTCCTCCAACAGCTGGGCATGGTCTGGGGGGAAAAACTTCACACTGAACCTCAGGATTGTGTGTTTCGGTCCTACATGCATCACAGAGATAAAGAATAGCATGATGTTAATCCTAATTAATTTAAAGACTGTGGAAATTCAGAAAAGAGAGTTTCGCTGACAGGACAGAAGAGGCATTTACGAAACACTTACGTCTGAGCTGCTTGATAATAGGTTTGATGTGGTCCAACCAAACCTAAGACAGAGGAAGAGGCTGTCACTGAGTCGCAGTTTTTCATTAAAATCATTATGTTTATTTTAAGAAGAGAGCGTGCTTTTTAATTTTCCTCACCATCATTTTTTGGTGGTTCTGAAACTCCAAACCAAAGTAGTCGCCCTCGATGAGATTCATGTGGGAGCACACCAGGTCAAACAGCATCTTGCCCGAGGCTTTTTGCTGTGAACAAAAGAAAGGAAAAAAAAAATATTGTAACATAATACTGTAACAGGAAACAGTTCTAATTCAGTCCCAGCATTCCAGGAAAAATGCCACCCTGGTATTTTATATGCTTATCTGCAACCAAAAACCTCTGGACAACCCAGCGCACTTTGCCACAAAAGAGCATTCAGGAGCTAAAAACAGAGAAGGTCTTCGCTTTGTTAACCTGTCAAAGCTCATGTAAGTGAATGTTATCCAAATAAATGCTTGCTCTCTGTGTCTAAAATTCCTCTCCAAGCCATTCTCCTATCAATTCTGGTATTCAAAGGGCTTAGTCAACCACCAAGATGCTCCACATCTTCCCTGCTGAAGCTAGGTGGGGGTGGACCTCGTCTTTGATCTGTGTTTTCAGTGTCATTGCTGTCACTAATGATGGCCCAGCAGCCTCTGAGGTTGATACAGCATCAGGGCAGGATAAAGACTCTCCCTGACCACTTCTGTCCTCACTCACTCCACAGACAACGCATTAAAAAAAAAAAAAAAAAACACTGAAGAATTAACTACCCACTTAAGTAACCAAAACAGGCCATGCAGATAACAAACAAACTCCAAAATCAACCGCATCCATGAAGAAAGAGAAAAGTTTCCATGCAAGGTCAAATTAATGTCACAGATTTCCAAAGAAACCCAAACAGGACAGAGGCCATGCGCACAACCAGAGAATCTACACTCGGCTGCTTCCCCATGACTGGTTTGCACCAGTGCAGAGCGTATCGTAGCTACGGGATAGGAGTGTTTGTGATAACCCCCCCCCCCAGCTTGGAAAATGATCCACATCTGTGTCTGAGTTTGTTTCAAGGAAGCAGTGTGTCCTCTGTTCATATGCAAAAGACCATCGAGTTACTGAGTCACACACCACTGCGAGGACTTTTTTTATTTTCTGACGAGGCTTAGAGGGGTTTGCCCATCTTCTTAAATCAGTCTACTGTTTCACGGGCGATGAATGACACCTGCCTGTGTTCCTATAAATGCTCGAAGAATAAAATCCCTGGCTGAACCAGCTTAGTGAAAGCGATTACATGTCCACATGTAGAACCAAAATAAGCCCACCCACCACTCCCCCCTGTGTAGCACTCTTCTGTTCTTCCAGCTTGTTTTCATGCAGTGAAAGGCATCCTACCACTGAGGACCAGCTGTTTCCATATGGTGGCGGAGATGGGGACAGAGGCCGCAAGGAGGGTGGGAAGGAATAAGGCCAGAAGCCCCGTCGAACACACGTTCCCACTACCTTTAGCTGGAGCGCTAATCAACGCCTTAATGAATTATATATAATGAGAATAGGGATGCATAGATAATGCATAGCATAGTAATGCACAGCTTTATAAATGTGCTGCCGGGGTGAGGACGAGCCCCGGCCAAGCAGAGATGGGTAAGGCACGGGCTGATTAAAGCTGAGCAGTTGCTTGATTAAATGCAGCTTTTGCAGATAAGCCGTCAGAGCTGCTGAGTGACGCTGCTGCAGCCGGACACAACAACACGACCATTGTTAATGACACACAAGTTGCTGGAAGACTGACGGCTCTCAAAGGCTGAGCATTAAAAACCTGCACAGGAGGTGAAGATACTCATTATTGAAGGTGCTCCATTAGGTTCTAATCTGATGATTTAAGACTAAAGCATATGAATCTCATATTGTTTCCAGTTTATTAGGTACACATGACTTCTATTGGGTTTGTTTTTGTGTAAGTAAGGAGCCCATTCAGCTTCATAATTAGTATGAACATTGAAGTTTGTGGCGCTTCTCAAGTAAATACATAAACACGCCATGTTGCACAATTAAACACAACACTTAAACCACTAAAATGATCAGTCGAATCAACTTCTGTCTCAAATTAGACTCAAACAAGACGTTCAAAGTATATTTTCTTCAGATTTGAGGTGGATTTTTCCCTCATTTGGTCACATAAGTTTAAAGTCCTAAGCTGGTGAGACCTTGCCCAAACCGGGTCTTATAATTCAATTCATCTTCTTGGAGCGAGTCGAGGGCTCTGTGGAGGTTAGCCAATTCTTTTCACAATAAACCGAGAAAACCAAAGTTTCGAGGAGCTGCCCGTTGTAAAAGGCCGTCCCACAGAGCTGGAAGCAAAACGACCATCTAAAATGTCATAATATGCTGACAAGAACTAAAGAGCCCGACTAAACATACAGCCATTAGGTGGACAAGGCTGCACGTACCGACCAGTTCATCCATCACACACACACACACCTGTCAGACATCATCCACATACCTTCATTATTATTATTAAGAGAAATAATAAGTAGAAGAAGATGTTGTTTGACCAGATACTGATGTACGAGTGACATAAATGATAAAATCATATAGATCAAATAGAAAAACTGAATCCATCACATCTGACTTCTTGAGGGACATTAGGGTTCTTTGGGTTTGTCATTTCGCTTTGTCTCGAGCTGCTTTAACTGGGAAGAATTTAAACACTAAGAATAGCAGCCATTTGTCTGCTGCCGATACAGCATTTATCCTGCAACTGCAATACTGTGGGCTCAATCCCTGGTGTTTTCCAGATAAGAAACCTGGCGCTTTTCGTGTAAAGTGTCACATATTTAACTTCCTGAAATGAATGAGGCATCCTGCATTTAGACCGAGCACCAGCGGCATCCCTAAGAGGCGTGCTGCCACTACGGGTGACTAGCAATTTCATTTAATTTAGGTCACTGGAGCTGTAAAAGCAAAAGTTAATTTACACTGCCAGCCCGACTTTACAGAACTATTCATTTTGTAAGTTAACTTGCAGCCCTCTGTCCCTTTGTGCATGTGGAACGTAAAATAAAATTCTTAAAAATAGAAAGAAAGACACAGAGACACACAAGATATCACCTCCAAGAGGCTAATGTGAAGAAGTGTGTCTGAAAATCTGCACTGGTGCTGACATAATTGAAATCTCATGATAGGGACGTGTGACTTCTCCTCCTCGTACAGCTGCGAGAGCAGTCCTCTCTATGCCTGTCGTGCAGCCTCTGCCCTGGCAGAAAGGTTGCATTCTTGCAGAAACATCATGCTCAGCAGCTGACATTTCTCTCTTCATCTGCAATGCCAAGAAAATGTCACCGATCTCCATTTTTATGACCTCTATCTATAAAAGCACCAGAGCCGGTTTTCGTAGGAGCAGTCAGCTCGGGACTGCGATGACGCATCCTGAATCAGCAGTCCCGGGCCAGACGTGCACGGAGAGGCTGTCTGGCCCCATTAGGAGGCTCCGCGGCCGTTTATATGCATGCGAGCGCCGGGCTTCCTGCATCCCAATCGCTGACCTCCAGATACTGGCAGGAGGAGGGTAAATAAAGATGACAGGATTGTCTGCACGCATGTCCTCTTGGGTTTCCACTTCAGGGGTAGAACAAATAACCCCAATCCAGCCCCCCTCCCCTTGTTAGTAAGCTGCTGTCAGGAAAAGGAAAAATAAAAAAACACCATAAAAGGTCAGGTGTAAAATAGCTTTGTGCTCCCTTCAGCTGATCCCCTCCAGGAGTTGGTGGTATGCTCCACTTCAACCCCAATAAGTCGGACCAGGCAGCGCTCACCAAACTTCTACTGGAGGGTGCATGTGTAGCAAACAGACTGCTGGTGCCTTTAGGCTCGCAATAGAAAGAAAGAACAAAGGGAGTCATGTCGGAGCTGAATATTTCGGCTGTGGTGCACTGGAGGAGCTGATGCTGGCGTTGGAGCAAAGTCGCAGCAGGAGAGGGGTTTAACAGTTTGTTTTGGTCTTTTCTTGCATCTCGGGCCACGGTGCTCCGGTCGCACCCGCTGGTTTACTTATACCATGACAGATAACGGAGCGGTCCAGTCCCGGCAGGAGGTTTTCAGCTGTGACTGACTGTGAGATTCTAAGACAGGAATAACCAAATGAAGGGCAAAGAAAAAAGCCATTTCTGGGAAACTATCTGCAGCGCTCTGCTGATAAGACAGCCAGAGGCAGAGTGCAATTTAAAGAAAAGAAAAGAAACTTTAGGAGTTACCTCTAAAGTTACTTTTGGAGACCAAAACTAACCAACTTTAGAGGAAATGCCTTCATCACTCTCAAGTGTGACGTAGCAGTGGAAAACCCCTTGCAACTCATTTGGATGTATTTACAGTAAATTAACTGTGACTTTTGCAGCACAGCTGTTTACAGTAGCAGGTAGAGGCATTCCCCACACCCCCCCGCCCTCCTCCTGCTGTGATTTAAACCACATGGAAATACCGAGCTGACCGTTTTCAGCCACACTCCAATGGCTTCCTTTGCTAAAAGGAAAGAGCTATTCAGAGAAGAAAAAAACGTCACGTGGAAATGTTTGCAGGCATATGCATCGTAAGGTAAGGGTAGGACAGAGAGGTCAGCGGCAGCGAAAACTCATTGAGATTCAGGTCACGTGCTGCAGACGTTCCCAGGGTGATTCAGCCACAGGGCGAAGCTGACACACAGACGAGAAGAGGGAGGCAAACTTACAGATAATCATATCCACGTAGCCGAGTTTCTTCACAGTTTTAATAACCGAATATCTAAGAGCAGCTTTAGAATAGAAATAGAAATAGAAATGTCTTTATTGTCATTGTATCCAGGGGGGTACAACGAAATTCAGTCACTTCCACTGTCGCACACAATAGAATATGGAATATAAAATATAAAATATAAATTTTAAATATGAAATATGAAAATTTACAATACAGTTAAAAATATGAAATTATTTACAAACAAAACTATACAAAGTAACATAAGAAAATTTTAATGAAATTTTAAATAGAGGTAGAAGGTGGCTGGTGTGCTAATTATTAAGGTGCAGTGGAGGTAGGTAGGAGGAGGTAGGCAGGTTGTAATAGTTCCGGTAGTGGGTGTTGGTGTGTGTGTGTGTGTGTGTGTGTGTGGGGTGGGGGGGGGGGGGGGGGGGGGGGGATCATGTGTGTGTGTGTCCATGGGCGTTTGCAGTTCTTATGGCCCAAGGGAAGAAGCTGTTTGTCAGTCTGCTGGTGTGGGATCTGATCGACCTGTACCGTCTTCCAGACCGCAGCAGGTCAAACAGGGGGTGGGGGGGGGGTGTGTGGGGTCGGCTGTGATGGCCCTGGTCCTCCTCAGGCAGGAGGATGAGGCCATCTGTTCCAGGGCGGGCAGAGGGCAGCCGACGATCCTCTGGGCCGTGTTGATGACCCTCTGCCACCGCTTTCCTGTCCTCCGCTGTGGAGCCAGCGTACCACACACTCAGGCAGTACGTCAGTACGCTCTCCACAGCAGAGTGGTAGAAGGCCAACAGCAGCTTCTGGTCCAGGTTGTCCTTCCTGAGGACCCGCAGGAAGTGGAGACGCTGCTGTGCCTTCTTCACAAGGAACGTGGTGTTGCCTGACCAGGAGTTGTCGGAGGAGATGTGGGTGCCCAGGAACTTAAAGGTGGAAATGATTTCCACCCGTTCTCCGTTTATGATGAGGGGGGTGTGGTTTAAGATTACAAGAAAATATGAGTCGCAAAATTATTTCTGCATGGAGACTCCTTTGTTTTCTGACGTAAAATCCAATGACAGAGGGAGGGGTGGGGGGAAAAATCCAACAAAAATGAAAAGAAAAGTGATGATTGTGCTGCCACAGCTGTCAGAGCCTTTCCATCACAAGCTGGCCTCCAGGCCTGAGAGGACAACCATGAAAATGATGCCCCCTGGATTCACAGGAGCCACTGCCGCCTCCTCCCCCCTCCTCCTCCTCCTCCTCCTCCTTCCTCCCTCCTCCAGCATTGCTCTGCCTGCCTACCCTCCCAGGAGCCAGAGCTGTTGGAAACATATTGATTTTGTATAAAGAATAATTAAGTGTCGTGTTGTGCTGCTGAATATGTAACGGCGCCGAGCTGTGTTCATTTGTGCAGAGACCTCCTACTGTTACCCGGAGGAGCATAAATCAGGAGATGGATCCAACAGTTGTGGGTGTGCATCGTTAGTGGAGACAGTAACAAGCAGGAGAAACAGAGACTCGCGCTCTTCAAAAATGTGAAACCACGCCATTGTGTCGTACACGAAACGACGCAAACTTCTGTCGTGTGTGAGCATCGTCAGAAGAACCACCGGGCAAGAGGCAGCAGGAACGGCTGAAAAGATTTCCTTCTATTTTCCTGAATCTGCTCCAAACTCTGGACCCGTGCTGGTTATTCTCCATGACCACCTCGTCCCATGGCTCCGGATTACAGTCACTCAGAGGGAAAGCTGCGCCGCTTCACATTGAGGCACAAAAACTCTGCTTTTTGCTTTTTTTTTCTCGGCTACACGGCAGGTTCAAGAACTGAATAATACATCTAAAAGCACTGCTATCATTTAACCATGAAAAAAGGAGAGAATGAAGTGGCACAGAAGATATTGACTGAAAAATATTCACAAATAAATCTATATATCCCCCCATCCCCCATCCCCCTGAAGCTGCAGTCTCACAGGCACAAAGAAAAAAAAATTAAGCCAATGTAAAAATGCCACAAAAAAAGAAGCTGTTCCCTGAATTGCAAACCGAAGCTGGCACCAACACAGACAACCCTGAGCGAGTCTGACAACGTGATGTCAGACCGCAGTGCAACGGTGTCGCTGATGAGCGTGTGAAGCCAGTTGCTACAGTTCACTGGGGGAACTTCAGCAGAGTTTTCTTTTTTCATCTTTAGTTATATATTTTATATTTTTCTACAGTAATACTTAAAACATCCGTCTATCAGACCAAGAACGCATCAACTTCCTTCAGTTTCCCTGCCTGGAGGCAGAAACACATTTGTCCTGTATCCTGTATCATCAGGCCTGGACATCCTCTATAAGACGAGCAGATATCAAGTCTTCTGGCATCTCGGGAGTGTTAAAACTTATGCTGCAGACATTTTCCTTCTAGTTCATCCTAAAATTTAAGACATCTTTTCATTTGCGCTTTGGAGGCTATATTGTTCCAGGATCAGCAATAATGTTATGTGAACATGCACAACTTTTTTTTTCTCTTCTTTCTGAATGTTTGCAGCAAGTTCCATCCTGACTTGCAGTTCCATCCTCTGTCCATTCCAGCGTTTACCTCCACCTGTGACCGGTGATCTAGTCCTCTGACCATCTCACCTCAGTGCTGCTACCTGCATCTGTTTATGTTTATGTAGTCATTACATTCAGTCATTTGTCTCTCTGTCCTGTCTTTTTTTTTTCATTCTTTACCTGGCTGGCCTTTGGCAGGAAGGTCCCCCCATATGATCCAGGTCCCGCTCAAAGGTTTCTTCCTCTTAAAATGGAGGTTTTCTTTGCCACTGTTTGGTTTAAAGGTTTTTTTTCTCCCACTGTGGGAGTTTTTTACCTGCCATTGTTCCTTGTTTAGGATTCAGTGTTATATTTTTATTTAAGATATTTTCTCGGGGGGTCATGCTCTGGGTCTCCGTAAAGCGCCAAGAGACAATTGACATTGTAACAGACGCTACACAAATAAAATTGATTTGAATTGAACTGTCACAAATGAAAAATATGTACAGTCAAGTAAGACTTAAAATGTCAGTTTTACAACAACAATGGTCCCTCAGTCAGAAGCACAGAGGGATTCATTTCCATTATTTGGTTAAAATATGTATATATATGTGTGTGCGTGTGTGTGTGTGTGTGCACCAGACACCTCTCAGCATGTGTCATTTGCATCAGCAACATCAGAAAACATTTGAGAGACTATAATGAAGCTTTGATTTATGCCAGATAGAAACAATTACAGCCGTTTATCAGTGACATCTACTGTAGCTCAAAGAGGATGGGAAAGGCAACTTTAACAAATAATTTTCCTCTGTGGTTAATTTTAATACATATTGTCTCCATTTTCAGATCCCTAAATATCAGTTCACTGAAAGGATGGTTTTCAAAGTAACGAAAACAATAATTAACTGCAGCCTTAATGCATGCATGTTGGAAGGCAGGCGTGGGGCTCAAAGTACCACTTTCATCTGTGGGCTATTTTTGTACAAGGTAATTATCACCAGCTGCTGAATAAAGATACGCCAGGTATCCTCATGTAGCTCTGAGTCCTGAATGTCTGTATGTGTGCACAGACAATCAATAGGCTAATTGGGAGAGACTAATTAAGTGTAAATGTGAGACGACTTCCATAAGGTCAGGCTGTGAAAGAGGCTTTAAGAGACAGTCTCAATACGTGCACATGTGAAAGAGGCACTTCGTGATGGTGCGACTGTATTACTAGATGTATATATCAGATTATTATTAGTATTATAGAACAGAGCAGAGAGCTGAATGTAAGTGACACTCGACCAGACTGGACCACGTTTTATATCTCTTATCTGCTCTTTTTGACTACTCAAAGCACTTTTACTCGACCACATTCACCCACACATGGTAAAACACTGCACTATTTCGGTCTTTTTTTTTTTTGCATGAACACCAGCGCATTTATTCACAAAACATTAAAACACTGCCGGCATTCACAGGGAAACACTTTCTTTCATGGGAACTACGGCTATTAAATCCCATTCTGAGCGCAATCAAGTTCATTTTTCCCAAAACATAGAAGTTTTGCAAATAAACGGATCAACTCAGCATTTTCAGCATGCATCAGCTGTGTTGCCAGGGCAACAGGAGATACAGCAGCTTCATCCGCTCAAAGATTTCTGGCCAAACTCGCGGTATCATAAGGCTGATATGCAACGCAATTAGCAATCTGGTGACTTTTCACCCGTATGCCGTGACCACTTGCTGTTTGCAACAACACCCCCCCCCCCCCCCCCCCCCCAAAAAAAAAAACCAACAACAACAACACCAACAAAACCTCACTCCAGATTTGATGTTGAGTTCATATCCGTGTGTGCCAGAGAAGTACCATGGGGAAACGCAGAATGCTTTTTAACTGTGATTGCCTTCTATTTCTGACACCACGCCGTTTTTCTTGGCAGATGGGTGTCTTATGTGGGACGGTTTGTTGTGACAAATAAAACTGTGCACCATTTAACACATGATAGCATGAAAGTGAGTTCCTCAGCATGTCCACAACAGCTACTGCAACGAAGCAATAATGCTTCATCCTTTTATCAGCAACAGTCAAGTCATGTCAACTGAACTATATCCATATAATAAAAGGACGCTTGAGCCACTGGATTCTGACGGCTCAAAACGCTGATGATGGTTCACACATGAGTCCATGTGACCAACACAGAGCTTAAAATAAGTGTCTCAGTATTCATTAAAGTTGTTTGTGAAGTCGAAAAATGTTTAGCCTTTTCAAAAAATGTCTAATAAAAATTTTATTTTCTTACTCCACCAAATTTTTATGTCTCGTTTCAAGCATGAATACATGCTAGGGCTTAATCTAGGGCGATTAATCATGCGCTTAATCATGCGATTAATTGCATGATTTCCCTGATAAATCACGATTAATCACATTGTATACGCAAAATCAAATAATGAATTCAACAGTAGTGTAAAGGTCACTTTTATTTAAATGTTCTGCTGCCATATGTACTAAAGTGCCATTAACATTTGTTGCTCAAACACTTTTAACATCAGCACTTGTCAAAGTTTATTGCCACTACCAGAGCACTAATGTCATCCTGTTTTTTTTTTTATAAAAAATAAAAAAAGGTCTACCAACAAAATCCTGAGCGACAATCATAACATTAAAACAGATAATTTCTGAGGGAACTTTTAACTTTTAATCTTTAAACTTTTTTCCGCCAATTCTGTTCCGGTTCGGCGGCAGCCACCAACAGACTTTTCAAAACAAAAGCATGCAAGCAACATGCGTTAATGCGCGATAAAATAAATGTCAGGGTTAATAAATTAGTGAGTTACTGTGATAATAGCCCTAATTAGATCACTGCTAAAGTATAATAATAGTGTAATGTGATAACATCTGATGCTATGGATTTGAGGAATGTTGAGGAATTGGTCTCAAAAAGACTGAGGCACAAAAAAAAAAAAAAGAGAGACAAAGTGTCTTCTAAAATGGCTCTAAATTCTCATCGATCCTCTGCACACATCCACATCCAATCCACAATGTGTTAGTCCACTGAGGGACACCAAAGCAGGGTTTAGCTTCCAGACTCACGCCTCTTCTGTCAGTCAATTTCACCGGTACAAAACCAGGATCATTCATATTCCCACTGGGAGGTGGACACCCCCCCCCCCCCCACAGCTGAATGATTTGTGGTATAATTAGCAAGAATATGCACCTGGATCTGAGAAGCATCAATATATACTTGTTAGATCTGGCAACATCAGACATCTGAAGTTATTATGAAAGTGAGAGTCAGAGCCAGACGAGCAGCTGCTGATCCAGCAACGTGAACCTGGCACGCCGGGTTGACGGCCTCGGACCTTCAGAAATTCATCAGAACCAAAACAGATGGCGCACAATCCTGTGGAAAAAAACAAAAAAAACAAAAAAACAACTCATATCCAAGGTGTGTTAATTTACTATGATTAAATGTTCCACCCAAGCTGTATGAACAACGGCGTGCTAATCATGGAGAAGACACACCTATTTGCATAATCACCTGCGTAATCGTCTGCTCTGCTCGTGTACTGCGTGTTGGAGAGACCAAGAGGAACAGATCGAAGAAATTACATGAGCTGTAATCAAAACATGGCGCACTTTTAAAACCTTATTAAGAGCTCGTTTAATCTGCAGCTGGTTTGTAAAATGGCCAAAGTCATTAACAATGTGAACACAATCTAGCGCAAAGGCAGCAACGGCAAGAAGAGTGAGGTTGGAAATCAATTTGGCTTCAAGCAGGGATTGGAATCTGATTTTAGTGATAATATCCTAAACACCCATGAGGGAGATGTTGTTTATGACAGAATAGGTAATCAATATCTCTGTACATTTGTACTGGAATTATGTGGAATATTGGAAATGAACAATTATTGTTTTTTTAAGGTTTAGATTATCCAAGTATGGACAGAAGATTTTTTTTTTCCTGACAAAGTTTCTCTATTGATTTCACATCGTTCCATCAAACAGGTACGATTGACAGTCAAAATATTCAACATGGTGCTCGATGAGTAGGAAAAATAAAAACCCAACGGGTGTCCAGCGGTGTGCCATCTCCACTGTGGATCAAACGGAAGGTGGAGAAGGACACACAGTGAAAAAGACAACCCTTAGACGGGTCTCTGAAGAAGCTGCCTTTGCTGCATGTTCCTCCCTTTACCAGTAATCTCCCACAGTAATAAATAATGACAGCTGCACATGCGGCTCTGCTGGTGAGGCCAATCAATGGCCCTTCTTGGGATTAGCCTTAAACTACTTAGCCCTCGCTGCAGCAAATCCAGAGTCCCTCTACCGTGTGATGTAATGAGGTAGATGTGTCGATGACGGCGGCTGTGATGTAAATTCCCTAACTTTGCGAAACAAGGCAAATTACTCCAAAGAAAGACATGTTCTGGCTCCCTCTTACATCATATATCTATCAACATAAAAGCATCTGCTGCTGCATCATTTATTTTTCAATCAGTCTCCATCATCCATCGCTTCAAAATTGACACCAAAAACAGCTTAATTTTGCACAAAATGAGGAGTTAAAAAGCAACATAAGCTAAACAGAGACTAAGAAAAAAAAAATATTTCCTCAGTAATTACCAGAGCACTCAAACTAAGAAAATGAGTGAATAAATTAGAGCTTATATTCAAGTTTCTTTCATATATTCACACTGAACCTCTAATTATCACTTGTCCGGTCAACTGGGATTTTCCTTACAGAATATAGCTGACCTTCGAGCATTCAGGAGTAGAGACAAGAGTCCTGGACCAAGCCTGCTCTTCCTGGAGAGGAGGATTAAGGTCAGCTGCCAAGGAATCACTTTAAGTTTGAAAAAAACACTGACGTTGGAGCTGGTACAACCAGCATTAAGTAAGGCTGCTTTCACACTACACAACTTTCACCCTCTGGCAGATTGCTCTGCAGTTCTGACTACGGCATTCGCCATCTTGTAATCGTGAGCCTTGAGGTTTTTGCGTAGACGTTATGTGAATTTTACAGGATCTGACAGCAACTCGGTCGCCCAGCTGGTCTCCAGACCATGTTTGGTCAACAAAACACCAGCAGGACAGTTGAATATATGAAAATAGAAAAGAAAAGAATCAAAGGATGCAAGCTGTTTGACTATTTTTTTTTGTTCAGAACAGGAATGGGAAGAGCATGGATGAAGGAATGGGTAAGGATACACAGGAAGCAGTGGCTGTGTTACAGGGAGAGCTGAAGGTGAGTAAAAAGATAAGGAAAACACAACTGACTGCTCATGTTGTGAGACGGCGCCTTGCTTCTCGTTGAATGTTTAAAACGTCTCCCTGCAGGTTCTCAGATTTTCCTTTGGGTTTCCTTTCCTAAGGGAATTCTTGCAACAATTGAATCATAGGCAACTGGACTCAGATTTGTCTGGAAGACGTTTCGCCTCTTATCCAAGCGGCTTCATCAGTTCTCAACGCATCGGTTTGACCAGTCCGCACTAGTCAGACAAACAGTGGAGTATGACTCAGTATGACAGAGTATGACCCTGAGTCATACTTCACTGTTTGTCTGACTAGTGCGGACTGGTTAAACCGATGCATTGAGAACTGTCTTCTAGACAAATCTAAGTCCAGTTGCCTAGGATTCAATTGTTGCGAGAATGGAATTTACCTGGATAAATGAGAATATCCACAGAGTTTCCTCAGGGAAAGTTACCCCATGCCTTGCTCCCTCAATGGGTGTAGCCGAAAGGGGAGTCGCCCAACAGCTCCAAACAGTATGCTAACATCCATTGGTCATCAGTCATGGTGAGTCGACTACTTCAACCAGCTGGTGAGCTCAGCGACAGAAACGGGCTTAAAGTCATGTACGTGTGAAAGCGGTCCATCATGTCTCCTGCATATGTGATGCATCTAGAGAACATGAACCTTTGTGAACACTGTGGTCCTACCAATTATTGTTCATTTGTCCACAAGGGGGCATTTCAAAGCTTTGAAAAACTCTGAAAAGAAACTATGATTTATGCTCAGATAATTTCTTTAGATATCTACAAGTCAGAAATTATTTTAATCAGGAAGCAAAAGTAGAGTTAAATAACCCAAGATTTGTGGACGCAACCTTTCCAGATTATACAATGGCATCCTGCGGTGTAAGAAAGACAGCTCAGTTTATGTTAAAGCGAAGTGGGAAAAAGCAGGTAACCTGACAGTTCCAGAGGAATGTTGGGACCACAGATGTACAATACAGTAGGCGACAACAAAATCGAAGGTCTGGCGTGATTTTTTTCTGGAAAAACATACTAAGATTTTTCATGACCCCCGTCCAGAAAAGGCATCAGGGAACTGGGGAAACTTCGTTGTAGATGTAGGGGAGTGGGTGCCGACCATTTTCATATTTTTTGGGACTGACAAACCATCCATCACTACTGGTCTCAAATACATGAACATTTACCAGATGTCTTCCCGTCTGTTTTTCCTTTAACATTCGAGAGCATATTTTTGGGTAATATACCGGCAGGTAAATTTAATTCTAATGATAAAAAAACGTTTGTACATTTTACTGGCCTGCAAGTAAAAAGGCCCTCAGGAGGAGATGGTTCAAACCTGAACCACCAACAACTGAAGATGGATAAATGTTGTACCGGAAATCTACATGTTGGAAAAATTGTCTCTCTGTGTCACTGTATATAGATATTTTCTACAGAATATGGTCTACGTGGATGGAATATGTTAAGCCTGTTAGATCTGATTTTCTATAAACCTTGGCAGTTTTTCAGGTTGATGCAGTGTTTTGAACAGTGATGTTAAAGATGTGAGCACCGCTTACGTTCCTTTTGTTTTGTTTGTTTGTTGTATGTGTGTTCTTAAAGTAAACATTTAAAAATGTGAAAGCAAAAGTAATTTAAGAGATTATGCCCCTGTAATACAACATGCTTTCTCAATAAAAGAGTTAATGGAAAAAAAAACCCACTGTGGTCCTTTAAATCCAATGCAGAGATGAATCTTTGCACTGCACACTGAATTTGACAGTTTTATCTTGACTGAACAGAGGAAGTCTAGCACCACATCAACTGGTGCTTTCAAGTAGCATGCAATCATCCTGGAGTGAGATAAGTGGCACCAGCGCCACTGGTTGGAGTGGCATACTCCGCCGTGACCCCCGTCCCTTACATGAATTCAGGTCTGTAGCTCTGCTGCCAAATCAAAGCCTCATAAACTTTCACCCCTGATTCTGCCTCCGACCTTTACAAACACAAAAGCAATGTGTGACACAACTGCACAAGTCCCAACCAGAAGTGCCAAAAGAGCTTAACTGTGGTGTATTTATATGCCGATTGCAAACATCCGAACACTCGTCGTAGATCAAATTAAATATATTTTCATGATGCAACCTCTCGACCTCTGAGTGACTGCCTTGTGGTTGACGCAGCGCGTGAAAATTTAAGAGAGCTTTTTCGGGACTCACAGCAAACGAATATGGCTCAGTCATTTATTTGAAAGACAAACACATTCTCATTCCCAACACTTCACATGCCGATAGCCGTCGAGAGCCCTTCACATCAGCTATCAACACACGGGGTACTTTTCCCCCGCTGACCAGTCATGCGTCCAAGAGACGCACCGACTGCACCAATTATGAGCGGCAACAGGAAAGCATAATTTTACAGTTCCTGGTCATAATGGACCGCAAAAGGAGGTCAGAGAGGAGGGTGGGGAGTTAGTCACTTGACTCCAAAGCCTTGGCACTGCTCACCCTTTTTTCACTTCCTTGTTTTCCAGTCATTCCACTGTTATTTTTACTTCCTTCACTCGACTGCTTCCCCCACTTAAGCTCCTGGCTCAGGTTAGGAAAACATCACGGTTAGGTGTTAAAATACAACAAGTACCTATTTTTGTGGAACGTTTCACCAACATGTCAGGCTGGGAAACTCGATGCGTGTAAAAGCAAGATTTTGGGAGAACAGCTGGACAACTGTCAACCCCATAGTGGTCCCAAACACCGGGGGATCATGAGAACAAATATTATGCAAGCACACACACACAAACTCTCACCTGTTGAAAAGCCAGCTCACTTCGGGGGATGATGAACATCCGCATCAGTTCATTCAGCACAATGACAGATCTCAGTTTTGACAACAAAGTACCAATTTTACACGCTGGATGGTTTGTAAACACACCAACATTTGGAACTCCTCAGCGGAAAATTTGAAAGAGGGCTGGCACTTTCAATAGATACTTGGCAAGAGACCTGGAGAGGCATCTATCAGTGCAGCATGCAGCGTGAAGAGGAGGACAAAGCATTACTGTTGGTTGCTCTCTGAGCGAGGACTACCCAGAATGCATCTATCCTGTCTTGCTGAAACATCCCAGACAACTTCAGCTGCTGCTAACAAGTTCTCATATGGACGTTGCGGGATTGGTTGCAGCATTGAAGGTTTTACTGGTATGGCCTCTCTTCTGTTTCTAATGCATTTCACCTGTGGTTATTTTTGATGCATGCCATTTACTCCTGAATTCCATTACCCATGTTAATGTAGCATGAGCTTCGACCTTCAGCACTTGATGGCGAGCACTGTAGAGCTCCACCTCTGGACCAAGACCAATGTGGTTGTCGATCCTAAGGTGAAACTGCACATTTTAAATTGTCAGCAATGTGTGATACAACTGCACATTAAAGACAATTCCCTGCAATTAATTCCCTGCAAACTGGCAGGGAATTAAAAAAAAAGAAATGCAGAGGCAGATCCAGAATTAGTGAGGACAGCTGACATCGACATTGTCCATCTTTAAAACTAAATTAAAAAAATTTTTGTTCAGTAAAGCCTACAGTTAGTCTAAACTATAGTGTGTAGGGGCTAATAGTTATAGCCATAGTTGTAGGAGCTCAGACTAGAGTAGGCTCGTCTTAATCACAGTTTCGTCATAGTTATGCTGCTATAGGCCTACGCTGCAGGGGGATGCCAACATGATCTGCTAAGTGGTGTCTCCACTGCTTTTCTCCTTTTCCTTCCTTTTCCTCCTGCCTTCCTCCTCCTCCTCCAGCTCATTCATAATTACTTGGGAGCATCTTGTTACTGTAACTGTGCTCCATATTCTTTGTCATCCTGGGGTTCTCCTCCACTTGTGTTTGGGGTGCCGACTGGCGTGGTGATCGGCGACCTCTCATCCCAGTGCTGCTACCTCCATCTGTTTATGTTTATATGGTCATTATATTTAGTCATTTGTGTGCTTTCCTCTCTTTGTCCTCCATCCTCTCTCTGTCCTGTCTCCCCTCTTTTCTTTCTCTACCTGGCTGGTCTTCAGCAGGAAGGTCCCCCCATATGATCCAGGTCCCGCTCAAGGTTTCTTCCTCTTAAAGTTGAGTTTTTCCTTGCCACTGTTTGGCTTAAAGGTTTTTTTCTCCCTCTGTGGGAGTTTTTTGCTTGCCATTATCATTTATTGGATTTAATATTATAATTTTAGTTAATGATATTTGCTCGGGGGGTCATGCTCTGGGTCTTTGTAAAGTGCCTAGAGACAATTGACATTGTAACAGACGCTATACAAATAAAACTGAATTGAATTGAATTGAATTGTGTATCTGCATGTCACCAGGTTCAGCAGGAATTAAAGACACCGGGTCAAGAGAATACCAATTCTTCTCTGCAAGCCGAAGCATGCCCGGTAACCACAGCAAGAAGACGGTGAATCCTATAATCTTCAAAAACAAAAAAGGAATTATATGAAGTTGAAGAGAGGTGTAATTCAGGTTCATATAAAACGATGGCAGTCTCATCATTCCATGAGCATGAATCTAAACGGTCTCTTTGGTACAGTTTAGATTCATTTTCCATATAATAATGTTTAATTACTGTTTAATTAATTAAACACATTAAGACACCACATGCTCTTCATTGCTTTACAAATACTTGCAAAACTATGTTTAACTTCATGGTTAGTGGGACTAAAATGAGAAGCGCTAATATTATAAACACACATGAACGGCCTGGCTCTGGAAATGGACAGAAGTTGAACTTTTCTCAGAGAGCAAAATAACTCGTAACTCATTTAACAATTCAGAAGAAACAGGATGATGCTCACAGGAGTGTTCATGCAAGGCAAGGGCTCTGAGGTGTGTGAGGGGTTTGAGATGCAGGCCTGGGGGAAACCACCGCTGGGTCCAAGCAAGGTTTCCAGTCTCCTCAGCGCCGACTCGGTCTTTAAACAGGGAGGATCTCCATGGCAGCCTCATATATGTAACATAGCTACCCTCCTCTGGAGCAGCTCAAATGGTTTAAGAGTCCATCTGTTCCCCAACATTTGCAAAATGATTCTCTTCGGCGGGCCTGACACCAAGAAAAATACTGCTGAACGCATCAATCTGTGGAAATGGCTCCCTGTTCGCGTGGCCTGTCTTTTGGTGTATCTGGACTGTATCAAAATAAATCTTTACAGACTCCAGACAGCGAAGGGAAAATCTGATTTTTTTTTTCCAAATTTGTACCCAGAACGAAACGGAAGTGGTTTGAAATTAAATGAACAGAAAAAGGTTTTTACAGAGTGGTCCCTTGAGCCACTCAAACCCTACACCTGAAAGTGTTTTTAAAAGTGTGTTTGCGTCACTCAGGGAAGAACCATCAATAACTTAACTTGTATAGTGGCACAAAAAGACCATACAAACTTAACTAATTTAAACTACGAAGGTCTAAATTTGACAAATCTCACCATGGAACCATAATAATGGTCACTGAACATCAACACAGTGTCTCATTTTCTGCTGAAAATAGTCTTTATTCAAAACCTGTGGTTCGCATTAAAACTGTGCAGTGTGATCACTTTATTCTTAAATGACTGTGATTTAAGAAATATATAACCTAATATAATATAACTCTATTAGGGTTAAATGCCTCTCAGTTGCCTTTCAGTTGAAAGAAGGCCCACAGAGAGTATGTGACTAGATTTTTAGGTAATGGTTCAAAATGAAATAACGTAAGCAAGTGACATTAAAAACCTGCGCCTCCGGCAGGAATGTAAAAACAAGAAGATTAAACAATAAATCTCCAGATTTACTGCTCTAAAAGGGATCTCGTTACTGCGGGACACTGTATGCATCTAATTATGGATAACAGAAGCCCCTTTTCGGAGTGCAACGCCACGATCACGCTGAGTCAAATATGATCAGCACGCTGAGGTGAGTTGTTGTTTGTGAGTAAAACAAAGCACTTAACATCACCGACCCTCTGATTCAGAACTGTGGCTGGCAAGGACACAAACGAGAATCACTCATTACGACCCTCTGAAGCAGTCGTTTGCTGTTCTTGAGACACCACTAAAGAAATTCCCTGAATAGACCAACCCCCGCTGGCTGTGTGAAAGCACACGTCCCCTGGCGCAAATCCTTTGATATGCAATACGGGGAATTTTTCGCAACTGGCCGCCCCTGGCGGGGCTCCGATTCTCCTGGCACCGGACCTCCACGCATCACTTTCAAACCGGAGACGGTCACAGAAAAGAGTCACGGTTTTGATGCCTGGACCGAAAGGTCAACAGCGGGCCATAAAAAAAAAAAAAAAAAGAAGGAAGGACAAAAAAGAAAAAAGAGTTAGAGACAGAAGCTAAGCAGATATGTGAGTTTAGCTGTACTCTTTCTTTCCAGAACAGATGGTTCTGGTTGGCTACTCTCCATGGCGGGTTATGCAATAGTTTCCACTTTAATGGCACAGGGTAAGGAGGAAAATGCTGTCAGGTCAGTACCTCCAATATATGTGCAGCTGGGGTTACTGATTAGGGATTTAGCTCTCCTTCTTTCTTTAGCTATTTCTCTCACACACACACAAATTAATGAATACACATCAGTCTTTAGATGCTTTGCAGGAAGCTTTTCATAGTTTTTACAACTAATGAGGTAAGTTCCTCTTCTTCATTTTGTTCATACAGCAAAAGCTGTGGTCAATTGTGGATCATGGGCTGGATCTCAAAGTGTCTTTTCAGCTTCAGACCGAATCCATCCTGCATAGTGAGTGGCTGAAACGCACGTGAAACACGGGACTTGCCAAGCCAAATGCGACACGACATGATTTCTGATCGTCTACCGTCCACCTAATCAGAGAAAGAGCCCGTAAATGTTCCGAATGAGCTCCCAGGCCCTCGTAACGCCTCGAAGACATCCCTTTGATAGCTTTGGCCCCAAGTGCACCTCCTGCTTCCTCCACCCGACTTTCTGTCCCGGACATCTCCCCAATCTGCCCATGAGGCCTCCAATTCAATTACTGTCAGGGCGCCGTGGGAATGAGGCTGAGCTGCACAGGTGACGCTGAGAGGAATTTTCCACGTCAAGCAAATGCGTCAATGGGGTGAATTCACTGCTCAGCACTGAACGAGTACAGAAATGCAGCAATGTGTGTGTTAATTATCCATCAAACATGGTGGGAAATAACTCCTTGACTTATCAGGATAGTCGAGGAGAGGACTGCAGGAGAGGTGAAGCCGGAGCAGCTGCAATAAAAGGCATCGCAGGATAAGGATAATCCCACGATATCACACCACGAGGCGGTTGTGACATGTTAATTAGCCCTCTGAATCTCAACGAGACATTCATAATTCATCGAGGAGACGCTGTGAAGCAGCTGAGGCGAACCAGCTCCCAGAAGAGCTTCAACCTCTGCATGAGACCAGAAGGACATCAGAAAGAGTGCAGGCTGCAGCCATCATCTGCTGCGACGCCTACGTGGACTGGAAGGACACGGCACCGCGGGTCGAACGCTTGATAAAAAGGATCAGAAAGCTGCCTGTTGCAGGCCAGTGTTTACTAGAACAGTGTTTACTTCATCGGGCTGTCACCAAACACAAGAAATCCAGGGTTACGTTTGCCTCATCCTTCATCTTTAAAAAAGACAACAGTCGCATCGGCTGTCAGTCGATTCTGCTGTCTGAACCAAATAAACATGAGGCTCCTTCACAAAGAGACATCCATCTTGGTTGCCATAGGAACAAGACTTATTATAAAGGCATCAGGTTTTCCAGAGCACCTTTGCGCACTACATAAGGCAGTGCAACATAATGTCAGACATAAGCTGACAGCCCCCCTGTCGGCTTTCATCAGTGACTCCGCGCTGCTTCAATTTGTGCCTCTGCGAAACGGAGCGAACGACGCGGGTTCGAAGGAGTCACACCGGCACATCTGTGTTACAGCGGGTGTCGGTTTGCCTGCACTGCAGGTAAAATAGAGAGGTGGCATGTGATGGAAAGACGAACCACTGGATTCCTCCATGCACACACACATTTCTCTTCCACCAAGCGGGAAACTGACTAGTCACAGAAGCTCTTTGTACAGTTAGTTTATGCGTAATAGAAACACAATTTTAATAAACTATTGTGTGAGAAAGCTTTGACTGCTGATGATGAATTATAATATACGTTCAATATACGTTTTTTTCACTGGTGAAAAATTGCACCCATGATGTGGAGCAGCGGTTCCCAGTGGTTTTTAGGGAATCAGTCGTGCTCAGCTGCTCTCTGCTATACTTCACTTCATCGTATCTGTGGACCTGTTCAACAGATTTTCAGTGGCACCAGTCTCTCATAAAGCTCCACTTCATACAGCAGATGGGATTTTTAAAAGCATTTCTTTTCTTTTTTTTTTAAAGTATATATTCAATATATGTTGATTTTTAAGTGAACCTCACTCATGCTGGCCAAAAATGGCAGGAAGCTACCTATAATAATGATATCCAAGCTTTACACGACCACAACCTGTGCATCTATGTAATACATATTTAAAGTTAAAAAAAAAAGAAAAAAGGAACCGTGTCTCTTTAGCGACTCCAGTCAAAAGTCACGGCTCTAACATGTCAGTCACATCGGCCATCAGCTACCAGATAATTCACACCGCTGCTCTTTCCATGTGGCTCTCATCCCTCACGACCCAATTATGTTTCAGGACACGAGGGAGGAAGATGGCTGAACGTGGGAAAACAACCCCCCCACCCACCTCCCACGTTCTACGGCAGATTTTCAATTTCATGCCATGAGAGAAAGACAAGCAAAGGGTTCAGAGGTCATGTGAGAAACATACGAGGCCGGCTATTTTCTGGCCGGCGAGAGGCAAGAACGATGCAAGTCATGTGAATGTCATGCCGATATGACCGAAAAAAGATTTTTACAGCCTCTGATTTGTGTCGTGCATCGGTGGAAAAATTTGAAAGAGGCTTTGAACTTCGTGCCGCATGTCTGAGATTTCAAAACTGCAGAGCTGCAAAGATCCTCAGCTTGTGTGTTTACGGTGACGTTTTAAAAGGAACCTCTCCTCCCACCGAGAGACACACACACAAACCTGCCAAATCCTTGCCCCTCTACAAAACGCCATCGTTCAGAGAAACTGGGTCAATCAGCAGAGAAACGAACACGAGCTAATAATACCTCCAAACTTATCTTGCAGTTCAATTCAAGGGAGTGGAAACCCTCAGAAGGAACCTCCACTCAGCACACGAAGCTGTGTTTCCTGAATATGTTAGTCATAAATGATGAGCAGCAGCGAATCCCCATGTTGCCTCACACATGGCGACCCCCTCCAGCATACATCAGAGGAAGACTTAACTCTGCGGCACAGCAATCCCGCTCAGACGCTCCTCACCTCCTCATCCACGGCTGTGCGTAGCCATGGCAACCCACATGGACCAGCACGCTTACATGTGCCGTTTTTAACAAGAAGCGCTTCAGATTCACAGCAGTGCATGTTCGCAGGGAAGGGATGCGGACCACGACGGCAGCTCAAAAGGTCACGGCAGCCGCGGTGCTCTCTGGCAGCAGCGGGAGTGAGGAAAAACGACGACAAGAAAAAATCCTCCCCATGGCAGGAGGCCACAGAGTTGAAGCAATGGTGACGGGACATCAAAAGCTTAAGAACATTGAAAATGACATGTTTTTATTTTAAAGGCCCCCAAAAGCGAACAAATGTAAGATGTTCGTCAAACAGACAAATTATCAGGTTCCCAGTCTCCGTCCTGCATCAAGGCCTCTCTCCGACTGCGTCTCCTTCCTCTGGTGACACGCGAGACAGAAATCAGAGAGATGCAATCTAACGAACGCTGACTGTAGCAGGGGAGAGACATTACCATGGTCACTATCTCCTTGCATCTTTTGACCGAGTTCCCATTTGCCACAAGTTTATAAAACAAATAAGCATTTATAAAAGAACCAAACCACTAACCAATGTAATAATGAACAATTCGCAATGATTCAAAATCAAACAGCCATCATACGTGGAATCAAGTGGCACATTATCATTTTTTTTTTTTTTTTTGTAAAAAATCAGATTTTTTTTTTTTTTTTCATTTAACTCTCTGGTTGACCTCAGAGTGTGTTTTTAATGTTTAAACATATACTAGTATATCAATAACATAAACTGTTGCCTCATGACATTCATTTGAAGTGGCACAAAGGTGTTTTCCAACTACCAGCAAAAATCCACGATGAGGAACAGGGAAGAAACTAACTCAGACAGCTACAGTGGAAGCCATGACAGAAACCATTAAGAGACTGGAAGGAGTGCTGTAAGAGCAACCTGACCTTCAGGGTGAACATATGAGCAAAAACTGCTCCTCTGTACTACTTTGAACACATTTTGGTCGAGAGTGTATTATTTGATCGAGGCAACATGCCAACCAACTTGAAGGTGCAAGACATTTTTTTTTTCGTTTTGAAGCATATGAGACATTTCAAAATTGAAGAGACTGAAAACCTGGGTAGAGTCTAGCCCTACTTCTGCAGCAGTTACAGCATCTTTGGCTTCGTTGCCATAAGTTGGGAATATTTAGCCCCTGGGGAGCACTTGGAGGACAAGCACACCTGCAACAGCTCCAACCACGGAGACGCGCTGGTCTCTGCTTGATGGCAGAGCCACCATCAGACAGGCGCAGGTAAAACTACTACAGCTCATGTAAGCTGCAAGGGTTCTGCAGCGTCTAGATCAGTGGTTCTCAAGTGATGGGTCGTGACCCAAAAGTGGGTCACAGACCCGTTTTCAGTGGGTCGTGGGCCTTTGCCTGGGGAAGGAAATGCTAAAAAAAAAAACAAAAAAAAAAACGCCAGTTCACACCATAGAAAAAGACCTGCAAAGTTTGTTTACATATGTTGAGCATGGTGAAACACAGATACAACGAAGAATATATGAAATATGGATTTTCTTATATTGAAGACAAAGGTCAGTGAGTGGTTATTCAGCTAAAACTATATATTTCGAGTTCTTTTTGAAACCACTGCTCAGTGATTGCAATGTTTTATTTCATGTTTGTGCATAAAAGCACTGTTGAGTCTTAAAAATGGCTGTTACTGAAATGTTGTGTTTGTTATGTCAGCTTTATGATCAATGCTTAAATAAGTGACTAAATAGATTAATAGGAAATTGTTATATATTCAGGAAGTCGGTACTCAGCAAATGCTACATATTTGAGTTCTTTTTGAAACTACTGCTCAGTGGTTGCACTTTTTTATTTCATGTTTGTGCATGTTGAGTCTGTTAAAAAAGGCTAAAGTTACTAAAGTGAAGTGTTTTGGATTTAATTAAAATGCAGCTAATTGAGCATCAAAGGGAATATTTCCCACTTAAAGTCATTTTGGTTCACCAATAAACTTATTTTTTTGTGTTGGATTCTGTGATATTCTATTTTACTATCTCCGATTCATTCAAACTGCACGATCTTTTCCATTCAATAAATTTGAGAAGTTGGAAATTTTCCTTGATTTGGGTCACGGCTTGTCATTAAGGGTGATGTTGGGTCCTGAAGCCAAACCAGTTGAGAACCACTGGTCTAGATTATGCCACAGATTCTCATTTGCATCAAGGCCCCGGGCTTGGAGAGGACAGTTTCAATACATCTAAACATTTGCCCTTAACCCAGTAAAAGGTAAATTTTAATTTCATTTCTGCTATACGTACGCGACAGACAGAAGACTGACCGCGCATTTCTCTCAGACCCACAGCTGCAATAATAAATACGGCAACGATATCAGCAGTTCAATTCAATTCAATTTTATTTGTATAGCGTCTGTTACAATGTCAATTGTCTCTAGGCGCGTTATAGAGACCCAGAGCCATGACCCCTGAGAAAATTTCATTAAACTAAAATTATAATATTAAATCCAAATCAAGTAAAAAAACTCCCACACCAAACCTTTAAGCCATACAATGGCAAGGAAAAACTCCACTTTAAGAGGAAGAAACCTTATAAGGGCAACAAGGCCCATGGTTTTAAACACTGTGGAACGTTTCTGTAATTGTTATATTTCTCCAGTAATGAGTAGTGTAACTAACTTCTAACAATTTCAGTAACATTACAGCTACTATGAAATTAAATGACTAGTTACATACTTTTATTGATTTCTGCCTGCAGTTAAAATGAATAACGGCAAGCAAACACACGTATGATGTTGTGGGTGCAGATGTCAAACAGATCCGTTCGTTTTACGGACTGCTGTTCCTGATACTCAATCAGAGTTTGATAAGACCTTTAAAATGGACCGGTGCGTTTATTCCGACAGTTAAGAGGAAGATGTAGCAGAGGTAACAACCACAGACATTAGAGACGCCGTCTAAAATGAACTTGATGATGACCTTCCACATATTGAACATCTATGGAGTCATTCCTCTGGGGGAAATAAAACTATAGTTTAATGCTTAATAGCTGCAGAAAGAGCAGTTTTATTCTCATAATTATTACAAGTTACATCATTTCTTCTAATACCACCTTTTAACAAAACAGAAATAAAAGCTAAGAGGAAATTAACATTTTCACAAGATGCCGATATATATATTAAAAGGACGCTTACAGTCCCAGCCAGTTAATATTCGATATCAGAAACTGTTCGAACTGTGCAGATGAGTCATATTAGCAAAAGAAGAATGACAGCAATGAAAAAGAACGTACACTAGGTTGGTTGAGAGCTGGTCTGCTGGTTTGTGTATCCGACTGCTGCCCCCGTTTCCCCCGAGACCCAATTAAATCCCATTTGTATTTTCCTTCAGCAAATGACAGCTCATCAAGAAATATTCATGCCAAATCATCCCCTTTTCCCAGATCATTGCCACCACCTCTGTCAGTTTCCCCCCTGAAGCACTGGGAGGCGGGGGACGGTGGGGTGGGGGGGGGTGGGGTGGGGGGACCGTGTCCCCTCCACAGCTCTGACTTAAACAGGATTGAACACACAGCTTCAAGTCCATATCTGCCCTCCCTGCTCAGGGCGCTGCCTTTCTTTTATGTCATACTTGAACATGTATAACATGAAACGCGAGGCACTGGGAACCTTCGCTGGTATGTAATGGTCCCAAAATTATATGCGAGTTGAATTTCAATTATAGGAACCTGTATCGCCATGGTGACGCAGTGATGCAGAAGATGATACACTGAGGGGGGGGTTCTTCCATATTTTTACACAAATAGCTATCTTTAAAAGACAAATTGTTGAAAAAAAATGTTAACATTTTGAAAAAAGTCTAAGAAGATTTAGACGGGAATCTAATAAAGGTAATTGTTCAGTCGATTTTTACTCATCGGATTAACGCCAAAAGCTCAACTATAAGACGGGGAGCCGTGCAGAAACTGTTGTTTTAGCATCTTTAACAGCCACATCTCATGTGGGTTCAAGCTCTGATCCACAGGTGGCAGCTTCCCTCCGCTGCCGTCCAGTCAATCACTGAACAGTGAGCCCGTTGAAGATGGACCTGAAAGAAGCCCTTCATCGCAGTTTCTGCTCATTAAGTCAGGACTTCGGTGCCATTCAGCTGACAACAAGGCACACTTGATTTGCCCTAATTGCTTCTTATTACAATGAATGGCTGACAGCATATGGGGGAAAGAATTGTGAGTGGTGGGATGATGGTGAGCCTTCTGGACTGGTGTGAGAGTCTTGCTCTAAAGCGTGCAGGTCCTTCCTTTTGTGACGCAGCCCATTTTTGCCCGGGTGGCCCCTGCTGCCCTGGTTTCACTTTCTGGCTGTAATCATGCTTTAGCTATGGGAATGTGAAAAAGAGAAAGAAGTAGAAGAAGAAAAAAAGTCTCCTAATCTCCCAAAACACCAGATGTATTTAGGAGTCTCCAAGTGTCTTAATGTCGTCAGTTACAGGCAGAAAATCTATTTAATCAGTCCTATTTTCTGATCTTTAATCTGCTAGATTATCAAAATACAATTCAGGCTGCCCTGCTGTGATAAACATTGGCTACAGTAGTGATTAACTATAGAATAAACCACAGGGCGCTTTAAGATCATATTGCGAGTGGTCAACCTCTCCCTGTTACATGGGCGCTGCAGTTAAGTCATTATGGCTCAGTGAGTCAACCGCTGCCGCGCCTCATTGCTTTATTTTCCAGTGGAGGAGTCGGGCTTTTAAAAATGCTGTGTGCCTGCAAACAAATCAAGAGTAATCTTTCCTAAAATGCCAAACTACCAGAGAGCAAAATTATAATCAGGTGCAGGAACTGGCTGAACGCAGCTTGAAGAGGCGCGGAGTAGCTTGTTTACGTTAATCCGCTGGTTTGTTATCTGAAACGATCAAAAGCTGACGCCGTGAATACCAACAACCACGGAGACGCAGCTCCTGAAACTCCTCATCTGCTTCACGCCGTGCATGAAAATCATTTTGTTTGATGTTCCCTGCGCTGATCGTGTACAGTAGCTTATGATAATGCCTAGCTAATGATATGCCTAGTCTGAAACTAGGCATATCATTTGGAACGATTTACAGTCCATTTTATAGATATAAATCGATTTCAAGGTTGAGGAGACAGCTGAGGGAGCAGAGACACCGCCGGGCACTTTTCACATTTCGCATCTTGCTACAGCTACTCCTGCATGATCACCAGCTTTTCCCAAATCAGCTGAGAGATGTGAAGTCTGGGAAGTCTGGGAAGTCTGGGAGCGGCCCAGTGCCCTCGCCCAGCATGACCTCCTTCCCGGGAGACTTCCTCATCAGGTGACTCAACCACCTGACCTGGATTCTCTCAGTGTGGAGGGAACAGCGGATCTAGTCTGAGCCACTCACAGATTACTCAACTGACCTTCAAGAATAAGCCCGACCACCCTGCTGGGAGAATGCCTTCCAACCATTCCTACCCACTGACCTCTTTTTCGTTATCATCCAAAGCGAATGAAGATCGGCCCAGATGCTGAGGTATCGGAATACATAAGAGACCATTTTACAATCTCTGCTGTTACCAATCACTTAAAGCAGCCTGATGGATGTCAAAAGTGAACCCTAAAGCCTGGTTTATGCTCAGAAATCAGGTCGTCTGCGTGTGTGACGCAGTTAACGCAGATTTGCTGTACTTTTCATTTGTGATACCTTATATACTGTGGACATACTGTGGTGAAATTTTGGGAAATACATACAAAACTAACCTAGATCCAATAATTAAACTGCAGAAAAGGGCTATTAGGATAATAAATGGAGTTGGATACCGTGATTCTACAAATCACACACATTAAAATTTTTGGACATTGTATATTCAAAAACATTAGAAATTATGTTTCGAGTGGTAATCAAGACAATTCCCATTTGTATTCAAAAAATGTTTAAGCTAAGGCAGGTGGTTTATAATTTAAAGGGGTTGTTAATGTTTGAAACTCACAAAGTCAGAACTAATCTAAAGTACAGATGTGTGTCAGATTTGGGTGTAAAATGATGGAATGGATTGAACGATGAAATAAAAATGTGTAATTCTATGTTAGTCTTCAAGAAGACTTTAAAATCTAATATCATCAAAGGTTATAATGAAATTTAATGATTTGAATTCATTTTAATGATTTGAATTCAATTTTTCTGTTTAAGTTTTCATGTGTTTTGTAATGATGTACTAGTACTGATGTTTTATTGTGAATTATTCAGTTAATCCTTTGATGGTACAGGATAGGCAAAAATAAGCCTTGGGGCTTCAGCCTACTCCTTTTTTCCGTTGCTATTTGATAAATTCTTTTGTAAAAACATGATTTTATTTTTGATTTTAAACCGAAATAAAGCATTCATTCATATGGCCCCCCACCCTCTGCAGACACTCCGGTGCACCTCCCCAAAATTGTAGGTGACCGCAGACAGTGCCGCAGAGAGTGTCACAGGGAGGAGAGAAAGGAGGCCTCTGATTGGTCAATTCTACATCCGCGTAGAAAAGAGCACGTCATTGAAGAAGTGAGGAAGTACCCACATCTGTACGATTCTCGTTCTCCACACTACAAAGACAGCACATATTCTAGTAATTCATGGAGAGAGTTAGCGATGAATGTGGGTCTGGATACGGCCGAGACGGTGAGGAAGTGGAAAAACGCAAGAGATAAGTTTAGTAAGTTTAGCTAGTTCGTGACTGTCCCTCTTGTGTTGTGGCGTGGAATAACGTAGCGCAGACCGTGTGTTTCAAAAATTGTGCATAAATCAAAAATAACTGCGGCATACCGGCAACAAGCTAACTGCGACACATTGCCGCGAAAGTATACACAGCCCTTATGTCTCCAGTGGCTCATTAGAGAGGAAGGCAGAGCCACATGAGAGGGATACAGCATCTGAATTTCTACAATACCTGTTAGAAGATACACTGTTGGAATTAAAGGGACAGCATTAGGCTGGTTTAAGTCATACCTATCTGACAGGTTCCAGTTCATCCATGTTAATGACATTTCTTCTACACGGACTAGGGTCTGCTATGGCGTCCCACAGGGTTCAGTTCTGGGACCAATCCTTTTCACTTTATACATGTTGCCCTTGGGAAAAATTATCCAGAGCCATGGCATAAACTTTCATTGCTACGCTGATGATACGCAGCTGTACTTATCTATGAAACCAGAGGAAACAAAACCTTTGGCTAAAGTTCAAGGGTGTCTAAATGACATTAAGTCCTGGATGTCCTCTAACTTTTTGCTTCTAAACTTGGATAAAACAGAGGTTATTGTCTTTGGTCCCAAACACCTGAGGAATGGATTGACTGGATTTACGCTGGCTTCCAGCACAGTTGTGAAAAACCTTGGAGTTATTTTTGATCAGGATATGTCATTTAAGCAGCATATTAATCAGGTTTGCAAGACTGCCTTTTTTCATCTCCGAAATATTGCCAAGATTAGGAGCATCCTCTCCCAGGGTGATGCCGAAAAATTAATCCACGGTTTGTTAGCTCTAGACTGGATTACTGTAATGCGTTGTTAGCAGGATGTCCGAAAAGCTCGCTAAATAGCCTTCAATTGATCCAGAACGCAGCAGCGAGGGTGCTGACAGGAATCCGTAAGCGAGATCACATCTCTCCCGTGTTAGCCTCCCTCCATTGGCTTCCCGTGAAATTTAGAATTGAGTTTAAAATTCTGCTTCTCGTATATAAGGCCCTTAATGGCCTAGCTCCGCACTATTTACAAGACTTGATAGCATGTTATGCTCCTAATAGAGCTCTCTGCTCTCAGAGTGCAGGATTACTCGTCGTTCCTAGAATATCTAAAAGTAGGTTTGGAGGACGGGCCTTCTGCTACCAGGCACCTTTTTTATGGAACCAGCTACCAGTTTGGGTGAAGGAGGCTGATACCATCTCCATTTTTAAAACTAAATTGAAAACATTTCTGTTCAGTAAAGCCTACAATTAGTCTAAACTATAGTGTGTAGGGGCTAATAGTTATAACTATAGTTGTAGTAGTAAGACTTGAGTAGCTCGTCTTAATCACAGCTTCGTCATAGTTATGCTGCTTTAGGCCTACGCTACAGGGGGACACCAGCATGATCTGCTGGGTGGTGTCTCCACTGCTCTTCTCCTTTTTCTTCCCTTTCTTCCTCCCTTCCTCCTCCTCCAGCTCATTTATAATTATTTGGGAGCACCCTATTACTGAAACTGTGCTCCATTTTCTTTGCTTTCCTGTGTTTGTTGTGCTGTTTCTGCCCCCTTTTCTCTTTGTGTATTTGCAGGCCAGAGTTTCCTGGGTTTCATGCTGACTTGCAGTTCCATCCTCTGTCCATCCCGGGGTTCTCCTCCACTTGTGTTTGGGTACCGACTGGCGTGGTGATCGGCGACCTGGTCCTCTGGCCATCTCATCCCAGCGCTGCTGCCTCCATCTGTTTATATTTATATATCGCATCCTTTTGTTTTAAATCCTACCCTTCTCTTTTCTTAAACCCAAACCCCCTCCCCCCCCCTCCTCCCCCTTTTCTCGCACACACCTCACCTACACCCCACCCGCACATTACTGATACTCAAGAGCCTATCATGGCTCATTACGCTGACCACACGCCCAAGGGCCCTCCATAGCCCGCTTGCATTCACCCTACAACAATTCCACTACTTCTTTATTATTATTTTTTACTTTTTCTGTGCTCTCCTCTCTCTGTCCTACATCCTCTTTCTGTCCTCCATCTTCTCTCTGTCCTACATCCTCTCTCTGTCCTGTCTCCCCTCTTTTTCTTTCTCTACCCGGCTGGCCTTCGGCAGGAAGGTCCCCCCATATGAGCCAGGTCCTGCTCAAGGTTTCTTCCTCTTAAAGTGGAGTTTTTCCTTGCCACTGTTTGGTATAAAGGTTTTTTTTCTCCCTACGTGGGAGTTTTTTACCTGCCATTATCATTGATTGGATTTAATTATATAATTTTAGTTAATGATATTTGCTCGGGGGTCATGCTCTGGGTCTCTGTAAAGCACCTAGAGACAATTGTCATTGTAACAGACGCTATATAAATAAAATTGAATTGAATTGAATTGAATACCAAAGTCAGAATTACATTATCTCATGCATGTACGTTATAGGATCTAGCATTGAAGTTCAGCCAGCGGAGCCCGACTGTTTCCTTCATTCACATGAATTAGCATTACTTGACTCTCTCCACCCTGTCCTCATTAACCCATCCCCCACCTCCTAAACCCTGAATCCATGCTCCACGCTCCTCAGGCAACTTCTCCGGTGCCTCCACCAGCCATCGGCAAGACTGAACACCAAAAATAAAAAATAAAAAACTCAGACAGACAGACAGAGTCAGCACACATTAACCTGAATGACAGAAGACAGACTGACGGCTGCGGCCTGGATTTCCTGCTCTTCTGAACTCTGTGACACCGCAACAAACAGAAGGAAACAATTCCTTTAACACAAGAAAGAAATATGAAGCACATGGAGCATTTGTATGGGCCTGTGTTGTTCTCAGCCCCAGGTTTTTTTTTTTTTTTTTTACAGTCGGACATCAACACAAATTGTCTCGCAGCCGGAGAGCTAAGTAGGCCACAGAGTGGTATGTGACCAGCGAGATGGTTCGATGGCCCCTTTTTGTTTCCCAACCATCTGATACCTTGCCCGCTGAGGTGGAAACTTACCCCTCTCAAAGAGAGAGACAGGAACGAAAGCCTTCAGTATCAGTAACAAGGTCAAAGCAGACGATTTAGGAAGACATCTGAGATGAAATGCCACGCCAGGCTCGCTTAAAAATGTCTAATTCTAAGGTTTAGAATATTTAAAGGAGAAAACTTAAAGCTGCCCGCTAAAATATTTCATGTTTCAGCCTCTAAGAAACCTAGAAACATAAAATTCAATCAATCTGAAAGGTTAAACCTGCCACTTTTACTGAGAAATAACGGCTCGCCTCTCGTGATAATGCCCGTTTTAGCAGATTGTGTTACCGCTTGTGCGTCTTGGGAAACGCCGACGCAATGTGTGCATCGCTCCAGGCTCGAAAGGCGAAGGCACATGCGCTGGATCAGGTGGAAATGGGCGAGAGCAGCACTGTTGCGAAATAAAAGACTGGATAATTGCTTGAAAAACTAGTTTTGTGTACCACGCGGTAGTCTTCTTTCACTGCAGCGGGGAAGAGATTAAGCTCAGCGGGATGTGAACAAAGTTCACTGCTGTCTTCTGAATCTTTTATGTCATTAACATCAAAAAAAGAAAAGAAAAAAAAAAACTCAAATTCTCAATGTAGCTCCTTTGAATTAAAATACAGAGATGGCTGAAGTTCAGGCCTGTGTGTCTACTTACTCAAGCTCAAATTCAAGCTTTATGTGGGTGTTCAGTTTGGAAACACCTACTCATTCTTCACGAGCAGATGACCCCAAACCTTTGACTGACACTGTACACCCGTACAAATACGGGTTTACCATCTCAACTGAACTCCCTTTAAAAGCTTAACGTAAAACAGCATCTGCACTTTTGTATTTCCTTGTTTCAGATAACTGAGCTTTCCAGTCGCAAATGTGAGCCAATGACTGAGGAAAACATGCTTCACTCACACCTCCGGGGGAAAACAATATCGAGCCCGGCGAGACCGTTATCTCGAGTGCTGACTTGAGATAGAGGACATAATGTGTGTTAAATTGAGCATGAATAAGGCTTTCTGTTGGCGAGGGCCTTTTGTTTCCCTCTCCTGAGCCGCATGTTTGGCTTGTTTCAGCTCAACCTGCCCGGGGAGGAAAGAGTTGTCTAATTTACCGCCGCTACCAGTCAACTACACAGAACGGCCATTTAACCTCCATAAAGTAAGTCAACGGCTCAAAGTCGTGCGTTACTCCCCACGGGCGACAACTGTGGGATGCTTTTGATTAATGAGGCGCTGATCAGAGTCAACTGGCTTTTATCTGTTGGTTTCTGACCGACGATCAGTCGATGGAAGTACAGATTAACCCGTTTTCTTTCTTTGTACAACAGTAAATGCATTATGGGCACAGACCCAAGAAATGTGATGTTGGGGTGGTTGTGGGTGGGGCTGAATTTGGCTTCAACAGAGCATCTTTATGCTGCTACTTGGGAAGCATGTGCTCGATGTTCGGTCCTGTGTTTTTTTTCTTACAGCTAGTACAGTATAGCCAGTCATGGCATTTCATAGAGCCTGTCAACTAAAACAAACAACGACGTTTGTATTAGCTGCTCAGTGGTTTTTCTGTTTCAGAACCGCATCGTAAAAACATAAAACTGAGATTTATTTATTTAGTTTTCATTCTAAAACTCAAACAGGGGAGAAAAGGACACGAGATAAGGAAACCAAAACAACATCAATTTTACTAAAGGTTGGGAAGAACGCCAGAAGGAGAGTAAAAACACATTCATGGTGCCACCTGAGACTTATGCTGAATTCGCCGGTGAACGTTTTGAGACTGTTACATCGGTAGTATTTCCCACCACGGTGACCAGTTATTCTGTAAGAAGGTCCTGCGTGGAGCAAAAAGCTTTGAAGAAGGAATCGTGTCCCCAGCTCGGCGCTGGAAAGGTCTGTTTCCTCCAACAAAACTGGCCGTTTTCTCTCTAACAACTTCCCTCCTGTGACACACTGAGACCATGTCCCCGTGTGGCTCCTTGCTTTCCCAGCATTTCATCACACAGGCAACAAGTAAACCTTCTGTTTCCCCTTCTGCACTCTGTTGCTCAGATATTCCAGTTTGGATCAAACTCTCCGTCCACATGTGGTCGAATTTACATTATCAGTTTGCTCTCGTTTCGCTTCACACAAGCATCCTTGGCGCCGCACTCATTGCATCCCTCCACCTGGGTGCAGGCATACGTTTAAGAACAACCTCAACGCAGAGGAAGAGCGACACGCGGGGTTTCCTCCCGGTGAAGCGAGAGCGCTGGAAGAATCTGGAAATTACAACCACACATTCAGAGTCTGGCTGACCGCCGATCACGTCCCTGGGAGAAACGCTCCCCGTCTTCAAAACACAGGCCGAAGTGGCGTCGGCAGTTACAGCGTTGCAGCAGGATGCAAACAGGAGCCAAAAGAAGTCATCTGTCTGAGGCAAAGATGCAAAACTTAATAAGGGTCATCTCAGCAGCAATTTCCCATGATGCATGTGATTACACATAAACCAGCACACACTTTAATGACCATTCAGACCAGGAGGACGGTTTGAGTTGAGGACCACTTCCTGTAAACGGTTTGTTCATGTCTCAGCTGTACATTATATAATATACAATATAACATATAATATTCCGCTTTCGAAAGGTTAGCATCAACAAAACTGACTGTTGCCTTGTCAAAAATAAAAATCAAAGTTAAAGAGGACATGGTGAAAATGATTGTTTAAAGACTAAACAGTGAACAGTTCATTGGAAAAAAAATGAGAGAGAGCTTTAAAGTAGGTTTTCACTGTGTGAATTGAGTGAGCCTTAACTGTTAATTACAATGCAGGATACTTATGGAAAGATTAGTAGGCATGCACAGGAAGATCCCACTGGCTGTCGTAACAGCTACATGACCTTGTGAGGAGCAGGCAGAAGGACGCGTCCACCGCGAACTTGAACGCTCACTGCCAGGACAGCCAGCAGCTTTCAACCCGAGCCCCATTCATGCACATTAAAAAGCTCCCCTGCTGTACCCCGCTCCCCTCCTTCGCCATCTCTCGTTTTCTTTGTCTACTCATCTTCTGGACGGGGACACTCGTGGTCAAAGGATGTGGCTGTTTTGTCTACTTTGTCCGGCGATGAAACACAGTCTGATCAGTTTCTCAGTGCTTTACTTCTAGAACATGACTGAGACCAGACAACAACGAAGCATCGATCTGCCTTCTCGTCTCTGGGATCCTTTCCAAGCGTTCGTGCTTACACTTAAATTTTCAAACCCATTTTTATTTTTAAGGAAGAAACAGCTCAGGGCTTTCCTGAGCTGCTAAGTGTTGGAAGATGTCTAAAAAAAAAATGTGATCCGTTAGCCGCGGATTACTTTGTTGACCCGGGTATTTTGAGAAGCGGAGCAGTGAAGATGTGATCGACTTAAAGCAAATAATAATCCACATTTTTCCTTATAAAAGGCTGTACTGACAGGTCCAAGTTGTTGGCTTTACACGAACATATTCAGCCTCTAGTATTTGTTTATTTTGCATTTTAAGTAGTACAATCATATAAATAGCTCATTTGCTGTCTAATTTTATACCGACTTCCTTAATCCGAGCGACTAGCTTAGTCCGTAGAGTCCAAATCTAGATCTATCTGCTGAGAAAGTTAATCCTTTAAATCCTAAAATCCGAATCAATTTCGAGTGGCATCTGATGTCGTTCAAACGGAAAAGAAATATGTTCTCAGTTGTTGTGTGCACCTGTTTTCACATTGGTTCTTCAAACATTTTCAGCACACTCCCATGTAGATCAACGTAAAGCATCACCATGTCCTTGATTTCTTAGAGGCTGTCCGAAGGTCAGAGAGGAAGAATAATGGTGTTTGGGATAAACAGCAGCAATGAGGCAGATCTGAGACGGTCAGGGGGATTGAAAAGCAGAGAACAGGAATGAAATACCACCACGATAAAGTGAAGGAACATCGACACCACTTCCTCTAATTTTATCCATGCATGCAACATTCAGTTGCCATGCCAACCTGTACCAGTCGGCTGCAGCTGTGATGGAAACGGGAAACGCTCCCTGACACACCGCCGTAATGAAAAGCCTCATTCTCACATCCGCATCACGATGGAGACAGGTGACTCGGTCCAAACGGAAAGACAGCAACTCACCGAGATGTCAAAGAGCTCCTCCGTGTCGTCCAGCATACGGACACGGATGGTGACGTGGCGTCCGGGGGGCATGACTGGAGGCCTGTGCCCGGGGTCCAATGTACTGATTCCAAGAGTCTCGGGGGCTCCGAGGCGCTGCCCCGCTCCAGAGGACATCGGCTTCCGGTTCTGGCTCTGCCATGGTGCGCTTCGCTGCTCACTGCCCAGCCTGCACCACGTCAAAGACACAAAAGCAGGTAAATGCGACTGCACAAGAACAAAGCTGCTAAAAGTTGTAAGAATCAGCCCCGCACTTAAACCATTCATCATTCACGCCATCAGTGCCATACCTGCAAAGTAACACAATAATTGCATAAGGGCTCAGAGGATGGGCTCCACAACCTTCCCTGTCACACCAACAGAGTAATTGCAAATGCAGTATTTGCACTCAGCACTAATGGCTGATAATTGTTGCCTGTGGGAGACTCAATTACTGTTGGAAAAAAGAAAAAGACGGAAGCGTGTTCTTGATATCAAAGCACAAATCAGGCAGCGCTAATTTAATCTGACAAATGGATCACAAGGCTGGAGCATAAAATCAAAGAGTCGGTACGACAACAATTGATTCGGAAAGTCGTAAAAACAAGGCATTAGGGCCAAAGACACACAGACGTACCGTACTTGGTGTCTAATAGGTCTCAAGGGCAACAAGGCAAACATGGAAAGACACTGCAGGAGATGTACATTTAATGAGCTGTGACTGAAAAGTCATCTGCCAACATGAGTAGAAAAATTACATTACATTACATATATATACGATATATATATATATATATATATACAGATATATATATATATATATATATATATAAGGAATGGATTTTAATAGTAACCATGTAAAACCAAACATATTTTTCTGCTTTTAAAGACAGGCAAATTAGTTGTAATTAGGGCTAACAGTCGATTAAATTTTTAAATCGCCATTAATCGAATGATTTTCATAAGTTAACTGATTAATCGCACATATAATTTTTTTAATGTTCTGGTTATCCATCCATCCATCTATCCATCATCTATACCCATTTTGTCCTCTACAGGGTCACGGGGATCTGCTTTTTTTTTTTAAGCCTTTAGTTTGAAAACCGGAAGTCCACCAATGCTGCCGGTACTTTTTGGGGGCTTAATTCATCATATTTGTTTCTATATTTTGTAGGGCTGCTGCTTGACCACAGTAATTTGCTGACGGTCCCTAAGCTCCATGGCAGCAGCGAGTTACTCAGAAGGACATTCAGCGCTGTTCCTGAGAGTTTTTGCCACACTCACTGAGCTTGGAGGGTTGATGACACTTGTGAAATGTCTGGCATACTGATATCTACAAAATGATACTAACCTGGATGAAATCGGTGCCGTTTTCACGACACTATTAAAGTTTAAAGAGAAAAAAAACAAGCGAATGTCAAATGTGAAACTAACTTTACCGCGTCCTGCGGTGGCCAGAATAACTCAATTCACAGCGACAATAAATACAAATAACCTATTTCTTGTTAACAGACCCATCTGGCAGCACCTTAAGGCTAAATTTACCATTCATGAGACCCTTTTCTGTCGCCATGTCTGTCCCACACATTGACTGTAAATACAATTATTGGCCGAGGGAATCATAATTAGAGAAATGTGTGCACGTTAATCTCGCGTTTAAAAAAATAGCGGTGTTTAACAGAATTTGCGTTAACTTTGACAGTCCTAGATGTAATAAACGTGTTTGTTTCATATAGTCATATCTAACCAGCATCTGTGCAGGTTGTAAGTCAGGGGTGGGCAAATCCAGTCCGGTGTCCTGCAAGTCTTAGAGGTTTCCCTGCTTCAGCACACCTGATTCAAATGAATGGGTCGTTAACAGTCTTGTGCAGACCTTGATGACAAGCTGATGGTGAGTCATTCATTTGAATCAGGTGTGTTGTGGCAGAAAAACATCTAAGACATGCAGGACAGCAACCCTCGATGACTGGGATTGTCCACCCCTGTTGTAAGGGGTATGAGGAAAGATTCAAAAGTAAAGAAAAAAAAATATAATAAGTTAAAAAAATAAAATAAAAATTACAGAACTGCAGGTACAGGATAGTAGAAAGTCACAAAAGAGAGCAAAGATTACTCAGCAGTCAGAGGAGATGGAAAGTAATTAGAAAACTGCTGTAAAAAAGAGCTAAAACTAAGTGAAAGTAATGGAAAATTAGCTCTATGCTACAGACAATGGTGAAAACAGAATAACTAAGGCCAAACTGGTTAAATATTTTAGATAAAATAACTAAGTGTAACAGATAAACTGCTTAAATGTAATAATTGTTCATGATAAACGGTTTATCATTTGCCTTTTGACACTTGATAAATTCACTTGTGTGTTACAGTGATCCCTTGCCAATTTGTGGTTTAAGTTCCGCAGTTTTAGTTATTCGCGGATCTTTCTCTCACAGTGAAGAAATGCTGTGAGCCAGCCTGGCCCCTTTAAGAAGGTAGCCTTATGGGTAATGATGTGGCCTTATGGGTAATGGAGTGTGTGTGTCGTGGGACGGTAGAAGAAAATGGGTTTAGATGAAAAGTGTAGTGAGCATCAACAGCAGCCCAGCGTGTATAGATTTACATTTTCTGGTAACCGACAGGAGCCCAACAATACAACCTGTGTGATGTTACAAGTTCCTGCAGTGCCAGAATAAAGTGCTCGTTCCATACAGAGAAAACCGGACGTTTTGTTGTTGTTAGCATGTTAGCTGTTAATTATGAGCCAAAAATAGCACAATACCAGCCGTTTGCTTACTACGGTTCAGAGACCAGAGGCTGTGAAGGTAACAGAAAGACCACAGTTGAGCCTTTGTCTTGTTTCGCTGCAGTGCCTCGCTACTTTTTGGGTTTTTTTTTTTTAAACATATTTTAAACACATTATTGAGGCTTGGGGGGCTCCTGGCTCCAGTTCGCAGATTTTGATTTTCACGTTGGGGTGCCGGTCCCCATTAACCGCGAAAAAAATAAGGGATCACTGTACTCATTTACACATATATTTTTTAAACTGTTTTTGTCATGGGTTCTTTCATAAAGAATGTTTTTTTTTTTATTGCAACAAGGTTGCATCAATAAATCTCATTGTCTGAAACAGAATATCAGACCAAAATCACATCATTTCAAGCATTATAATTTCTGCTACTGCAGCTGTGGCGCTGGGGTCCCCAGGAGCGCGTCAAGGGTCCCACCAGGGTCCTACCGGCCTGAATATTCTTTGGTGCAGATGTGCACACAGATGGCTACGAAGCATCATGTGTAATTGCTGTCATACTTGCATGGACGCCCCTTGACGGACAGTATGTGTAACATATGAGCAACTATAAAAAGATACTTTCCATACCAGCAGTCAGGGACATGGACGACTTTGGTAAGAGGGCTGCCTCCCATTAGAGGGCCATGCACGCACCTGACAGACGTCAGGTGACCCCACCCAAAACTGACGCACAAAGTCTATACCTGCTGTAAGCACAGGACCTCAAATTCATTGTTGAGAGGTGGATAGTTTTCCTCCCAATTCCTCATGCGTCTCATGTCCAGGCTGACTTGTAGTTGAAATTAATATAAAGTTCCTGGTATTCGGCACACGTGGAAACAAAGCAGTGGAAGTGGGAGGGGCTTTTCTGAATGAGGCATCAGCTGGATTTCAGTCCAGCGGACAACGTGAATTTGAGACCAACTTGAAACATCGTCCCACTCAATATATGCATCAGGCTCGTTTCCATAAACTAATTAACTTGGAGCTAATAAGCGAGGCGGCGCGGCGTCGAAAGCAGGTGGTGCGTAGGCCACGCTGGGCATGGCTGTAATAAACAGAAGGCTCATCTCGTTGATCTAATTTGTGCCTCCTCGTCTCATCTTTCCTCCGTTGTCCTACCTGTGATCCATGGCCCTAAAAGTCTTCACGGCAAAACAGGTAGAGGCCTTCAAGAACTTTTTCTTTCTTTCCTCTTTTTAGAATCAGTTTCTGTCTGGGAGTACTGGCCACGTTCATGCGGCTGAGAGCGGAACTTTTACGAAGATGGTTTGTGGAATTCTCCATCTCTTTATCTTATAAGATGTTCCATATGGGGAGGACAAGATCATTAATACTAGATTATCTTTTTTTTTTTTTTTTTAAAGGAATCAGCTTGACTCAAGTGTCAAGTTGCAAATTTGCCTGTTGACTTAAAGAGAAATGCTTCTTCTATCCGAATCACACGCAGCAGTGGACGGTCGCCCCTCGCAGCCAACCAGCATTGCTTCTCCCAGATGCAGGACGGTTTCGTACAAAGTCAAGAGATTCATTCATTCGTGTAAAAGGCAACCATCCGGCACCCCAAATGTGTTCCACTTTATTTTTTCCTCCCTTCGTTGCACATTCCAGCTGGCTGATATCATCTGGAGACTTCACCAAGTGGTTCATCAGGGCAGTGCGGCCAGTGGGCAGCTACTAAGCCACTGCAGAGGTGAGTGGCTGCTGCCAACTTTAAGCTGAGCTGAATAAGGCATTTCAAAAGGAGAAGTTAATGTAATCACGCAGAGCGTGTGGAAAGAACAGGTCGAGGACAGCGTCTCATGATGCTCCGCCTGACGATGACGGGAAGTATGTAAAAAGTTTCCAGTATCTAGATACTAACGCAGTTTTCTGAGGTCTTCGTGCAGCTGAAATACCGTCAAAGGCTCGAGTCAAAGCAACTGGAGCCCTTCTTCTTTGTTCTTGGGGACATTTCACCTTCCATCCAGAAGGTTTTGTCACTTGACAAAGCCCTCTGCCTTGTCTTTGTCAGCCGACAAAGCCTTCTGGATGGAGGGTGAAACGTTCTCAAGAACAAAGCAAAAGGGCTCCAGTTGCTTTGAGAGATACCGTGACCTGGGTGGCTGCGAGTCTGCACCAGCATGGAGCAGGAAAGTTCCCTTTGAAAGCAACTGGTTTTAGCAACTGGTCTACAACCTTTAAACTACCCATCTCTGAGGTACAGTGAATGCAGCACGATGCAACGTTGAGGGTGACGAGGAAACCGTGTAATTTCACTCCGATCCAAGTTTGACGTAACAGATCTCTGACATAAATGAAATATCTTCAGACCCAGGTGGGCTCAGAGTGGCAGGGTCGTGTTGCGTCAAGAGCTTTTGAGTTGATAATCACTTCAGACACGAAAACAAACGCTCTCAAAAGCAGAAGCCTTTTTCTCTTTCACTTCATAAGTCCTTTTAAAACAGAAAACCCTCCACATTTTTGTAGAGTTGGGCATTTTTTCCCTGTTGAAACCAAGCTGATGCCAGCTGATGTTTCAACAGCTGGTTTCATTTCTGTAACAGGATTTCAAACCATCCACACGCATTAAGCCCGAAGGTTAACACAGTTCCAGCTCATAGGAAACGCATACTTTAAGCTCGACCGTGGAGTTTCGTTAGTTAAAAAGCCCATCTATATTCTTATTTGCTGAATGAATGAAGCGCGCTCAAGTTAGAAAAAAGGCAATTAAAAACCAAGACATAAGACCTGTTGGCTCACACGGCACACTGGATCATTTTGCATTTGTCTGTTCACTGTCGTCACAGAGCGGTGGGTGCGAATATTGCTGTTTTCAAGCGGTGCAGACTCACTCTCCCTTGGGCTGATGAAATCCAGACCTAATGCTGTCACCGGGGGCATGAGTACGGGGAGAAATAAAAAACTAAAAAGCACATTTTTTAATTCAAACCCAACGTGAGGATCAAATCTCATAAAGGACTGTCATCATCACAGTGTCTTGTCTTGATTACTGGCAAGTGTGTCAGGTCGAGTCTGTGGATTTCACGGCTTACGTGACCCGCAGATGCGTGCCACGTAACCGGACACTCTTTAAACAAAGCGCCAGTGAAACAGAGGCCAGTGAAAGAGTAGACAGTGATTATTTCAGCCAACACATGCCCTCCCCTCGCAACATGCACCGCGGATCAGCCCGTCACGAGCGTGGGCACATGTGTTGCTCTGAATGGGGGAATCTCATGCCCAAACAAACAGCTGTGCAGATGGCACCTCAGAGTGTCATCCAGTGTGCACCCTACCGGGTAAACCACGCTGAGCTTTGAACTTGTTTGCGTGAAATTCCTCACATATGTGTAATGGGGAGCTGCGGCCGCCGGCTTGGGTCGTAACATTGGCCCCTCTGTGTGCAGGGGGCCCCCTCAGTGAAGTCCAACACCGCACAGCTGGAAACCTTTAACAGCAGCTGAATGACCAGAGGCTGTGGCTGACAAAGCCAGCTGTCTACCTGAGAAGCTCTATGACAAAAACAAACAAAAAGAGAGCTCAATTTCCTCTGTAATCTGCAACAGATACTGATAGCTGGGTGTGGCTGTCATTGCTGAAGTTCCCCCCCCCTGTATTACTGGAAAGATGACATGTGTTCCCTTAAGTGGGAGGCATCCATCAGGACACATACATGCTGCAACCTCCCCCCCCAAAAAAAGATATGCATGACTAAAGAAAACCTGCAGAAAATGGAGATTACTCAGTCAGGACGGTCTTTCCTGACCAAGGACTCCACAGCAGGAGCGTAATGTGGGTTAATAGAGCAGGCAGCAGTAATCCTCAGCACATTACCGCACAGCACAGGAGATGTGACATTAATGCGCCGCTCGGACTCACCTGGGCACGCGCTGGAAGACTAAGTAGCCGATATTAAACGCACACTTCCCGGCGACGTTTGAAGCATTTCAAATGTCACTGCGATGACAAGCAACGAAACCCCGCGCGACTGCGGAATATTCACGCAATCCGAACCAACGCTGCAGGAAAGGGCAGTTGGGGACCGGCTTTTTCCTTTCCTTTCCACACAGTGATAGTTTCTTACCCCCCTCCCCTCCTCCCTGGAAAAAAAAAAACCGCAAGATCAGAAGGCAACGCTATAAAGATACTCCCCAGACTTAAACCTAATCTCTTCAAACAAGTTCAATCACTTCCCTTAAAGAGCACAGTGAAGGAGGACTTCTTACCCCTTCTCCCTAAATGCGGGCTCGTCCACGCCAAAGTATTTCCCACAGCTGAATGGGGAGATATTACATCCACGTCCAGCCGTAGTGCGTGTGTTTAGGGGGGTGTGTGTGTGCGGGGAGGGGGGGGAGGAGGGAGGGAAAGAAAAAATTAAATCCCAGTCGGGTCTCAGACGCAGCGCTCATCGAGGAGGAGGCTTCCTGACGTCGCCATGGCGGACGACTGACTGCGCGCGCCGGGGAGGGACGGGATTACACCGAGGCGGACCGCGGATCCTCTCCCGGTGCCTTTCACGCAGACAATGAAGGAGGCGCAGCACCTCCACCTTCCCTGGCAGCGCGGGGGCCCAACCGAGGAGCAACAGCACCACCTAGTGGCGTCGCACGGAGCGGCCCGCCTCGCATGATTAAAGGCTGTGGAGGTTTATTTTTGTCTGTGACCTCTTAAAATGCGGGTGTCAGAGGTTTAAAGACTCCACATGGCTTCGATGTAGTGCAGTTAGGAGGTGACAGTTTACGGTGAGGTGCACAACATGTTGCTTAATTGATGGGAAACAAATGAGCAACTACTACTTAACTGTTACTTAATCATGACGTTGTGAGAAAAGTAGTAATTGGTCACTCCATCAAAAAGAAAAGATAACCAATAAGAAGTGACTGGATACGTTAAGGCACTATAAAATACAGTCAATTTACCATTTATTACAGTTTCATAAATGAGCAGTGTTGATGGCAGTTCAAAACTATACCATCAGATTATTATCATGTCTTTATTTTAGCGAAAGCAAAGTTTTTTATTGTTGCAGTTGTTTTGGATTTTGCTCATTTCAGTCTCATGAAGCCACCAGTTGCAACCAGCCATTATTTTTGATGATAGATAATCTTACAATCTATTTGTAAGATTCCCAAAAACTGAGAGAGAAAACTCCACATTCAACAGTTCAAATTTCCTGTTTTATTTTCCCAGGAGTGACTCTAAAGTGGTGACAACCATCGTATTTGTAATTTTCATGACAATATTAGTGCTTTCTTCTGCAGTGAGGTGATAAAATTGCTCATGTGATGCCCCATGCATCATGGTTTGGTTTAATAAGACAAGCACTGGTGCCTTCAAATCCCAGAATCCAGTTGGTGTGACTCAAAGAGCTCACGAGTCCTGGTAAGAAAGACCAGAGACCTACTAAGGCAGGTTCTGCACAGACTACAGCAGGTTTCTCTTACCTCCCTGCTACATGTGCTTAATGTGTTTTTTTTTTTTTTTTTTTTTTTTTTTAACTGTGATACACAAGTGAGACTGTTTTTTTTTAATTTTTTAAAGATAAAGTCCCTGCACTTTTAGCCGGGCTCCACTGGAGGGTGCTTTGGTTTAGAGTGAAGAATGTGAGTGACAGGAGGCAGCATCACAAGCTGAGGCGGTTGAAAAGTTCAAACTCGTGATCCCACATCAAGTTCCACAATTAAAATACTTTTCACGTCACATGTAACTGGAACAAGACTGCAGGAAACTGTCCCTACCAAAATACCAGTTAAATCGCTTTGACGTGCATCCTGTGACCAGACAAGTAGAGCCAAGTGACAGTAACTTAGATGCGGCGGGATCAGTCGCTGTTAATGCCTGTATTAACCTAATAAAACCATCAACAGGCTGTTTGCAACTTCAACTTTCTCGAGCTATTGACAGTTTAGGAGCAAATAGGCTCTTGAATCTGTAAAGCCAACACACCCAGTTGTCATTTGCATCTCTTTATAGCAGCTCTGTATCTCTTCTTGTGGTATTTGTGCTGTCTGTTTGCAGTTATTTTACATTTCCATTGATGTTTTCAATGCCTTTTGTGGTCCCTTTTCAAATCTTTGAGGGCACTTTTGGTTTTCGTTTATCCTTTTCGTCATCCATTTGCATGACTTTGAGTTGCGTCTGGATCCGTCTGTTTGGTCACAGAAATTAGACTGGGGACCCAAAATGCAGACAATATGTGAAGACAAAACACTTGACACAAACTTGCTGATTAAACTAAAGATGGCGCACAGATGGGGAATCCAAAGTCTAAAATGGGGAAGGGGGAAAAAAAGACTACTGGAATGAAAAAGTGAATAAATAAAAGACTGAAACAAACAAGAATCTGTCAACGGACAACAGAAATCAAGGCAGGACACATACTGCGACAATAAACACAAATGAACGACAAGTGTGAAGGAATGAGTAAATTAAAACCAGGTGAGAAACTCAGTGAACGTCCAAAGAGACGGATGGTTTCAAATTAAAGTGGGAAGTAAAGTAAGTAAAGGAGGCTACGACACATGACATTCAAAAAACAAAAGATAAAATTCAAACACAGCTATCCTTGACATCTCCACAGACCCTTTGTTTTTCATCTGTTGCTAACTGATGCTTCATGATACGGATGCTTCATGTCCTCCAGAGGCGCCGGTTCTGCATCCTGACATCGTCCAACCGAGATACCAGTTTTTGGTTGAAGCACATAGACGGACGATTGTGAAGCGTTCACTGCTTTATATTCCCTGCTCTCCTTTATTTTCATTGGGGGTGGCAGGGTTCTTTGGCTCAAACAGATGCCTCCGCATCGCCCACTCCTCCGTGCATGTCGCCAGGGACTGCGATAAAAGACAAGCAGTGCGGTGAAAGACTTAAACGGGGATTTCACAAATTCCTCGTCTCTTTTTCATGTCTGCTGCTCACCCACCTCCTCACTGGCAGGGAGGAAAGTCTCCTACGCTTTAATGATGTGGGACTGAGGAGGGAGAAATCACGCTTGGTGTCTTGGCAGCTTCAGAGGCCCTCTGGGGGCGCTGTGCTGGAACTCAGGCGAGAATGAACATATTAGCGAGAGCATGAAAATGAGTGAGCTGCACAGAGAGAAGAAAAGGAGTACAGAGACAATGCTGGTTTGGATCAGTTATGTAAGCAGTCAAGACCTGGTGCCATGTTCTTTGTGATATCCTGTCCACTTATGTAATAGCGTAATAGTAGTCATCAATCGGTCTCCATATCCATTTGCCATAAAATGTGATCCGATCTTCAGGTAAGTCAAGACAGCTGAGGAAAGCTTCATGCTTAGCAATTATAACATCTAGTGCCTTTATTGAACGTACCCAGTAATCATTCCCATTGCTGGAGGACAAGTGGGTGAACCGTAAGAGTTACCGGCTGGTTGGGTGTCCGTTTGCAGTCATGACTTCAAGCAGGTGCTTTCTGCAGCTGTGGATCAGACCTGCACAGTCAGGAGGAAGTCTGTGAGCATCCCTCTACAGAAATCCTCCTGGTCAGCCACATCTGTGGGATTTTGTCTCTGGCCGGAATGTTTTGGATCTTCTGGACCATAGAGATGCTCTAGAAGGACCTCAAGAGGACCTAGACCTCCAACAAACGTGTCTGAGCTGAATGTAATGGGTAAGTTTGAACAAAGAGCAGCTGGGATTACCTCGTAGCAGCCAATTTACAATAACCTGTCAAAAACAGCTGGCCACATTTGAGTCACACCATTTTCCAAAAGAAGATCAGGTCACATTTTATGGCAAAGGGGTTAATTCCAAAGGGTTCATATTGGTTTTCTTTCCAAAAAAATTTAATTTCCTTCAGATTTTTTTCCTTTGTAAAACTTAAAAATGTTTCTGACACTTGAAAACTCCCACAGTTATTCGATATAAAACAGCTAAAAACAAGATCATTTAAAAACTTCTTTTTTTTTTTCCTGTGTTGTGTATTTGAGGTGTCAGTTTTTCAAATGAAATGGCGCAATGACGACATTAAGCTCCTCAGGGGCGAACGAACTGACGTGCAGCCATAAACAGAAAGCGATGTGGTCCACGCGCCAATGTTACGTTAAACGATTAAATGATTACAGTTAAATCTTAAGCTACTGAACCAAAGGGCTGCAAGAAAAGAAAAGCACTCTTCAAAAGAAATAAATATGTTCCTGGATCTTCAGGAAATCAATTCTATGTGAGGAATCTAAGACAACAGCTTAATTTCTGCAGTGTTGTCACTGGATCTAATCAATGCTCATATGAACAACTGAAAATAACTTTCCCTGTCGTTTTTCTGCATTAATCATGAAGGGTTTTCTTTTCCCCTCGACTCAATCGACCCTGTTACACGATCAGTCGTCAGATATTGAATCTGTTCACCAGCTTGGAAAATTTTATAATTACACACCACAAGTTCCTTTAGAAGGATATCCCTCCTTAAAGATGTAGTGGGGCAGCTGTGGCTCAGGAGGTGGAGCGGTCATCTGTAAACCTGAAAGCTGATGACCACGAAGTAGAAATACCTGGATCTACACAGATGCAGATGTGTGTGAATGCTGCTGGTCGTGTCGAGACATCTGAGTGGCTCACAAGAATAGAAAAGCACCATATAGATGCAGTCCAGTTACCGTTTCTTGCCTTAACAAGGTCTTTTAGGTAGAAATGAGACTGATGTTGCATAAAAGGTCATCAGAGTCATTATTGCCCTTTAAACTTTTTCCAAGTCCCCCTGTTCCAGGCACCCTGAAAGTAAGTGCACACACACACACACACACACACACACACACCTTCTTGTATTTGCCCCTCAGGGGGCCCAACAGTTTTTTGCAAATTTATGGGGTCCACCCTTTCCAGTGGTTCTACAATAGTGTAAAAAATCAGGTAGGGTTAAAAAAAAAAAAAAATCACAGTCACAAAAATCAATTCTGAAGTTTTGTCTCCATGTCAGTTTTTTGGTCGCTTGGGGGGCCCGTTTCTAACATAACCTACATGTGAGGTCCAGTGTTACACACACACACAGGGTTGTGTAATGAACAAACTAAAGTCTGTTTGCTTAAAATAATTTTGTCCTCTGCCTCAGTGTCATTGCAACCTGTCCTCTGCTTAAAGGGAAATACGGATGGTATTTTAGTTGTGCAGGTGGCAACAGACTGAAATGAAAGTGTGACGATGACAGAAACTTTATTCCAGCCAGCTGCAATAAAAATGTTTGATAACCAGCTGCATTTGCACTCATTTTCATGTTGATTGAATTACATCTCCAATTAGTGCTTAAGGGGTTTTTCATCAAATTAGTGCACACTTCATTTTAACAGCTAGTCAGTCTTTGCTGTTTGCAAAACAAGAGGGCAAAAAGAAGAATGCAGAAATGAATCACTCCAAATCAGACTCCTGTGGTCAGAACACTCAGCCCCAAAACACAAGTGGGGGAGGTTGCAGTAAAGAAAAAATATATCTCATAAATATGATGTCTAGATTTATCCTATTATAATTTGATTCACTGGGTTTAAATCCTTAACCATAAACAAAACAGTGTGAAACATCTCCTCACTAACTAGGGAGTCAAACAGTATGAAATGTTCCAGCCATGATTATTGTCATCAGGTGCGGTAACGTCGCCCATCTTGCGACCTTTTTGCATCTTGCTCCCTTTCCAGGGACGGCACATATACGCCGTCTGCCCACAGAAGCGAGCTCAGGTGGAGTGGCAGGAAGTTGTTGCAGCTGATTAAGCAGAACGGGGACTCTGGGAGCGACCATCCAAAGCCCAGGAACGAGGCTTCTTCCCCTGGACATAAGCATTGTGGGCTCCCGCTGAGCCGTACGCCTCCACCTGAGAAGGAAAACAGCAGGGGGGGGCAGCTTCATCAGATGTGCTATTTAAGGAAGAAAAAGAGAAAAAAAATAGGGAACAGGTAAAGACAGTTATCCCTGTAGCCAGTGAATGTGTACGGCAGCAGGATCACACATGACTTTATCTCTCTGCATTTCAGAGGTCTTCCTCTGTGGAAAAAACATGCTAAGGATAGTCCCCCCCCCCCCCCCCCCCCCCCCACACACACACACACACACCACACACATATCTGGTAGTGTGATTATAATGCTATTTTGATCTTTACTTTTGCTGTGTTTGTATTTCATCAGTGTTTATCTCCATTTAGTTCCTTTTATTTCGTCGCTTCCTTTTGTATCTTGCTTTTTCCCACCAACGAGGACGTCATTGAAACGCTCTGCAAATTGGCTCATATTCATAACTAATTCAGACTGCAAAACTAAGATAAATGGTGTCGTTTCTATTCACTGTGGGACCAGCACATTATCAAGAGGAGCAAATCAGAAATTTCAATCTGAGGACATTTTCACATGAAAACCCACTTATTTGTCAGCTTTGTACACTCCCAAAGGATTTGCCTGTGAAATCCAAACTAATAAAAAAAAATGATGAAAAGCCAAATCTACTGTTGCATAATTAGAATAATTATTGATTCATTATAACTGGGGAGAGAGGAGCCTAAAAGATGCATGAGGACATCAGAGACAGCCGCCACAGCTTCAGACTCAATGATTAACTTGTCTTTTTTTTTCTAAAAGGGGACATGTTATGAAAAAAAAAGTACAATCTGTTCAACGGCTCATTGACAAAAATCCAGTCAACCACATCAGAACAACCATCAGAACTGGGAAGAAGTTACATGTACATGAGACTGAATACAAAAACATCTCTTGCGCTTGCAGATAATGGTCTGAAGGAAAGAAAACATCCAGAGAGCATCAGTTTTCTGAGATGATACCAGAAGACAGAGGTGAACGAACGCACTGGTTTGAGACAGCCTGGCAACAGAAACTCTGATGGCCACTCATTAAAACCGAGATATGAAAGAAGGTCGTTCTCTGAATGCACGGCACTCTGAACCTTGAAGCAGAAGGGTCACAGCGGCAGAAAAGCTCCGTCCTGTTAGCTGAGAACAGGAGACTGAGACGTCCACTGGCCTGGGCTCACCAGAGCTGAACAATAGAAGACTGGAAAAACCGTCTCCTGAGCCTCTGTATCTGCTGTAACATATGGATGGAGTGGACAGAAATCAGTACGAACAACATCAACGCATGAATCCTTCTTGTCTTGAATTACCTGTTGTAGCCACTGCTGGTATCAAGTTCACATCCTGCATTCATACGTTCATATGAAAAGTAAAAGGAAATTAGAGGGGTTACTGTTGGACTGTTTCTCTGTCATGTTTTGACCAAAGAATTTCACTTATTTCACGGTATTTCATTTAGACCTCAGGAGATTGTGTCAACATTTTAATATTCATAAATCTTTCAGTTCTTTGTTTACCACTATAAAATAGTACACGTTGCAGAGCATTACTAATCATCTGAATGTGAAAAACAATTAATAGCATGTAAAACTAATCAACAGCTAGATCAGTGATCAGAAATTACTGTGTTGAATAAAACTATGTGAACCCTTAAACCTTTTATGTACAAGTATGACATAAACACCGTTTGGCTTCCTAAAAGTCCTTGAAGTTATGAAGGAAAAACATTCAAAATGAGTCAAAATATTAGATTTGGTGATTTATCTGTTGAGGAAATTGATTCAATACTCGTCTGAGTAGCTGCAGGATTTAATGTTAATCAAGTCTTTTCACTGGGTTGACAATCAGCTGCACAGCTGGAGCTGCCAATCTAAAGTCAGACAAATCTTTTATAGAAGATAAGAGAGAACTGTCATCCTCCCAAAGAACGGTTTTCCAACAAAGATTCTTATAAACCGTGCCTAATATAGTGTCAGAAGGCTGATATCTTTCTACTGTTATTGTTTTCAGCTGCTAAACACGCGCACACTTTAATGTTTGTGGGTCAGATAGAGCCGGACACTATGGACCTACGGTCATTTATCTCCGTCGTACAGAGAAAGGCGCCCAGTTGATCCTGAGTTCCTTCTGCAGCGTGAGATCATCCTGAATCTGCAGTAAATTCATCTGAAACCTGAAAAGCAACATAAAATAGAAACAATTTATGAATCATACGTTGTCCAAAAATGATAGGGTTTGTTATGCATTTCCTTATGTGAGGCTGAGATATCAGAGGACAAAGAGTTAAAAAAAAAAAAAAAACACATCAGCTGCTGGATGTCCATCAGGACCACTCACTGCTGAAGGTGATCTGGCTGAAATCTTACTTTTGTGCCCGTCACTGATAATGGCAGCAATGTGTAAAATATGACATGAAATCATCTCTTCAGCAGAGAAATGTTTCATTTCTTTGCACAGATCATCCCCCACATGCACCGTTCTGCTACAGCGGCAAATTAGAGTGTGAAATTGACAACTCATGTGTTGCCATGTGGTTGCCATGACACCTAGTTATTAGGCCCGCTGACAGTCCCGGCTCTGCTTGTTTGTCCTCCCCCCCCCGACTCCTGCACATCAATACTGTTTCCAGTATAAAAAGGCGTGCAACATCAGAGGGGGGGGATGAGAGCGTGGGCTGATAACAGCTTGGCTGACAGTGGCTTCCAGCTGAGGTGCAGCGCAATCAATATATTATGTTTCACGAGCACATTTCAGAACAAAAAAGCAGAGTGATGCTCGGACATGTCAGCTGTCTGTGGTTTCACAGCGAGACAGAATAGAAAAATCAAAAGGAAAAAAAAAGCCTCTTCTGAATGCATACTTTTTTCAGTTTACATAGGATCCTGTTGATTTTCGCATCTCTTTTGGACTGCGCAGACGCAAAAGCCTCCTTTCCACACATTTCAGCACCAGTCTGAAGCTCACTGATACTTTAATGCTCCGCAGATCAATCAGGGGATTAAAGCATTTTCAGACGGCCCGTGCACTGGAATGTTACAGTCATCCTCAAAAGTGCTGGACAGGCACCTCTGCTTCAAGGTCTCCCCCGGGTCCACTTTCATGAATCCGAATGGACCCTTGAAAATTCGACCCGAAACCGACCCGAACCGAAGCTATTATCATAAGTCCGGGTTCAGAACCCCAATGGACCCGCAATATTTGGACCCGGAACTGACCCAACCTGAGTCTTTAGTTTCCGACCACGAACCGAACAGAGATACCCGAATAGAACCGAGACAATCCAGCCAATAGTTCCTCATGTTAAAAGTTGTCTAGCATTGAATAAAACTTGATTTTCTTACCTAAACATTGTATTCTACGTGATGTGAACAACAATAAATCCACGTCGTTATTTTCTTTGTAGATACATATGCTGTTGGTAGCAACTGCTAACGCTAATAAGCCTACATTGGTCAGGACGTGTCGTGACGTTATCAGGTTGTGTTTTACAGCTGGCGGGCATACCTGGTAATAACACGTTACGGCAACACGATTGTTTCATGACAAACGCGCCACGTTAATGAATAATCATTTAACTGCCCCGAGTTCCTGACTAAACAAACTAAACAAACAAACTGGCTAAACCAAACTGCTGTTTGTTTACTTTTAGCTTGACCTGTCACCTGACATTTGCCAGCCTATTGGATGGAAGGGGACAGCTGCCACCACCATACTCCGCAGATCATATATATATATATATATATATATATGGTCTTTACAGTTTTCATTCATTTGTGAACTGAGGCATAGTGGCAGGACTGTGAAGGTTATGAACACCATGGAGCTGCACCTTCTCTCAGGTGGACCCAGTCTGTCAGAGAGCACCGACCCGGACTGAGACTGACTGTGCCGATTCCGACCCAAACCCGATGTCATGTCTTGTGAATGGACCTGAGACCAGATTCGGGATCTGGGTCAGAACCTCAGGTTTTTGGGTTGTTCCGAAGACCTCTATTTCTGCTCCCTAAAGTAACGTGTTCTTGAATTTGTGACCCCCCCCCCAGGTCAAAAAGAGGACAGGGAACAACCTGAGGAGGTGTGCTGCAGTCCAGGGGGAGACGGCGTGATGATTCATTTCAGTTTCCCGCCCGTTTCATACTGACGTTTGACACGAAGAGTGGAGGATCTCAGACAGAACAAATGCGGTGTGCTGCGTCACAGCTGCAGGGCCGATCCCTCTGAGCTTCCGGCTTCCGGCGCTGAGACCAGGTAACAATGAGTCAGCACAGATTTCATTCATACACCTACACAGTGAGGCTCAGGAGGATTGTTTTCGAGTTATCTTTTTTTCCATTTTCCACTCTGTCTCTTGCTGCAAATTCAGCCCACGTTCCTTGAGTTACTGCCGTTTCAGCTGTGCACGGTCTCGCGGAAACCCAGAAGAAACTCAGCAGCATGAGAAAGAAAGCAGCCCAACACCTTTTCCTGTATCTATTCTCATTAAATGTCTTCCACCAGACTACGGGGATATTGTACTCTTATGCGACTTTAAGTCAGCGCAAACACAAATGATCCTGCTGCAGAGTGAGTAATGCCAGGATTCTGGTTCCTAATGAGGCCCGCCGAGACCTCTTCGCTGGTCCTCCAGCCCTCCGTCCCCGTCTCATCAGGGTGGATAAAGCACCTCAGCGTACCGAACAGCACAACAGACCACACACATATTCGCTCTTCGGCAGCCTCCTCACATCAGGTGACTGCTGAAAGAGGATGTTTACAAGTGTCTCAGAGGACACTCGGGCACACACCTTCCCAGATTTATTAACTCCTGTTGTCTCCCCGCCGCCATTTTCAGTCTGCGGTCAGGGATTCAAAACGGAGAGGTAAAACAAAGAGGAAAAAGAGCTGAAATAAAGAGTGATCTCCTAATGAGATTTTAGCTTCAAAATAATTGGTTTGAACATCTGTAATTCAGTTTGTCTGATTTCTGTCTTGGCTTTCTTGTACCTTTCTTTTCTCTGAAGTCTCTTTTGTGTATTTTGCTGCTTTGCGCTTGGTTTTTCCTCAGTTTTTGGTCTGGTCTATCCTGCCTCCACCTCTTGTTTTCCTTTGATTGTTGCCACCTGAGTCTTGTTGTGTGGTATGTGGTATGTGGTATGTGTATGTAGTTATCCTCTGTATCTCCTACTCTTTTCAGTCTGTCTGCTGTGTTTTCCTCCCAGATTCCTTGTCAATATGTTGTTTTTTGGTCTTTGGACTTTGATATATATATATATATATATATATATATATATATATATATATAGATATATATATATATAGATATATCTATATATATTCTTATGGATGGATGGATGGATATATATATATATATATATATAATATATATATATATATATGGTCTTTACAGTTTTCATTCATTTGTGAACTGAGGCATTAGTGGCAAGACTGTGAAGGTTATGAACACCATGGAGCTGCATTTCTAATGAACAGTAACTACAAGAATGTGCAGTAAACACGCATGTGCACAACTGGAACACTCTTACAAACTCTAATTACATGACTCTTTTCAAGCAGTAGAATCACTTCCTAAAAAATTAAAATACAATACAGTGTCTTCTGAAGAGGCCCAAAGATGCACATATTGTTCCATTTAACTGCAGAGGACGTTGTGTTTTTCAGATGCAATGAAGTGAGTCTATTTCGATGCCTTCTCTGTCAGATGCAGACGCTAAATGTGTTTTTCAAGCGTACATTCAAATTCAAATACAAATATACTTTATTGATCCCCCAAGGGGGAAATTCAGGTTTCAGTACAGTCCAGTCTGGTGTACTCGAGGAGCTGCCGGCGTCCAGCGCTCCTTTTCATGTCCCAGTCCTGTGGTCCGAGTGCTAACTCCAGTTAACAGCCGTTCAAATCAGTTAACAGCCGTTAAAACCAGTATATCTTCATAAAGATAAATCAAGTGAGATATCTCCAGGTCAGAGGAGGAAACACCGATGAACCAAAATGTCTCTTCTGGGAAGACTGAGCTCCCTCAGTCCGGTTAGCGATGGAGCCGACCGTCCCAGAGCCCGGTTAATCTCCCCTCCCAGGTCAGTTGACTCAACCCGGCACACAGACCGCTGGACAGAGGCAGCAGCTGCCCGCCAGTCACGGCCATGCCACCACTGCCACGGGGCTCCCGTCCTGGCTCAGTTGACGCTGCAGCCCAGGTCCAGTGGCGGTGGTTGCTGCGGGTAGCAGTTCAGGATTACTCAGTTTCTCGAACCGGCCCCCAAAGACACCATCCATGTCTGCGGCGGCATGTCTCCAGCAGCCGCAAGAGGACCGATCCGCACCTGCAGACAGCACGTCGACACACGACCAAAAAAACGACCAAAGTCCCCGGAGCAGCTGTGAGTAGCCTCCATGCCAGGCATCGTCCGGGCAACAACGAGTATTCACTGTTCTCAGCAGGGTTCAAATCAGACCTGAAAACTCGTTCCAAAGTGAATGAGGACGCTTTCTCAAGAAGAAGCACATGGCAACAGTCACAGGCAGGGCAAATTTTAAAGTCTCTTTACAGACATTTTCTTCACCGAAAAGCTAAATCTACGGCCACTGTACTAAATCTGCAATTTAAAGTGAAGTCTAACCCTAACCGACGCATGTATGGTGCAAAGTTTGTCTTACCTAAAGACGTCCAACTAAATAAGTTCCCACAATAGTCAGACCCTTCTCCAGGAGATGCTCTGCAAGAGGCACAGTGGTGAAGAAGTTGTCAATGCTAATGTTGCTACCTGTGTGTATAGCAACATTACCATGTTGCTAAGGTGAGGAGCGTGCGTGCGCCCGGGGGTGGGGGGGGTGGGGGGAATACTTCAGGTACACTCTGCAAACTTTACACCTTCAGCCTTCAGCCTTCTCAGCCCTCGCGTAGATATCATCCTCACACGTGACATGGATTCACCAATTACAGAGATATTAGAAAGAAGCCTGTGTTTCTTCTTTTATGTTACCGTTAACTGGACAACACCTCTCATCTGTGTGAGACTGTAAAATCACGAACAGCTCATTCAGCAGCAGACTACTGCACCCACAGTGCAAGAAGGATCGTTACCACAGCTCCTTTATCCCATCAGCCGTCAGAATCTTTAACAGCATGACTTAATGGAACACCTTTTTTGTCTGCTGTACAACCCTTCACCTCCTAACTCGTGCAATATTTTTCTTTTTAGACTTTCTTTATTTAAGCCACATTTATTTATTATAATAGATCCCATTGTAAAATATCCCCCGCTCCATCTCATGTCAATAAGCGAAATGTTCATATATGTGTATATATTGTAAATATTACTGTGTGTATAGCTTATTTTCTTAACAATTTTTTAATTTTTGTAATATTTTTGAGAGCCATATAAACATTTTATATTATTTTTTAGCCTATTTTTATAAGTATTTGCTGCAAGTCCTGTTGCAATTTTACTTTTTATCTGTCCAACTTGTGCTGCTTTAACGAGTGAATTTCCCCAGTGTGGGATTAATAAAGTTCTATTCTATTCTATTCTATTCTATTCTATTCTATGGGAGCGTGCCTATGTTCCCTCAGCCCTATGTTCCCTCAGCCCTATGTTCCCACATCCCTATGTTCCCTCAGCCCTATGTTCCCTCAGCTCTATGTTCCCTCAGTCCTATGTTCCCTCAGCCCTTTGTTCTCTCAGCCCTATGTTCCTTCAGCCTTATGTTCTCTCATTTCTAAGGTTTTATTTTTCTTTCCAAAATTAGGCCCTATGTTCCCACATTTCCTCTATCAGCAATTTGCATCAGATTTTATCCCCATTTCTGACAATTTGGTCAATTAGTCAATTCGGGCAGCACGGTGGCTTAGTGGGTTGCTTACTGTGTTTCCTCACAGCTAGAAGGTTCCTGGTTCGAACCTCGGCAGGGGCCTTTCTGTGTGGAGTTTGCGTGTTCTCCCTGTGCTTGCGTGGGTTTCCTCTGGGTACTCTGGCTTCCTCCCACAGTCCAAAGGCATGCATGTTAGGTTAACTGGTGGTTCTAAATTGCCCGTAGGAGTGAGTGTGAGTGTTGTTTGTCTGCATGTGGCCCTGCGATGGACTGGCAACCTGTTCAGGGTGGACCCCTGCCTTTTGCCCGTAGACGGCTGGGATAGGCTCCAGCAGATCCCCGTGACCCTGCAGAGGATGAGTCTGTGTCTTCGATTCTGTATGTTTTTTTTTGCGGTTTACTTTTTTTTAGTTATGCGCTTTGGGTTGCACCCAGTACATGTTTAAAGGGATGGTTCAGAGTAATTTCAACCTAGGGTCCTGCACCATGACCTCGTGCCAAATGCCCTCCAGAAGCTAGTTTTCCCTTGCTCAATCAGTGGCATTTTGAGAAAAATCTTGGAAATGAGGGAACAAAGGGCTGAGGGAACATAGGGCTGAGGGAACATAGGGCTGAGGGAACATAGGGACTAATTTTCAAAATTTTCAGTGAAAAAAAATTCTTAGAAATGAGGGAACATAGGGCTGTGGGATCATTGGGCTGTGGGAACATTCTACACAAGCTTGACGCGAACTTCTAGCAAACGGGAGCTGTTTTTCACCGGAGCTTTGGCTAGCTCTGACAGTGTTCAACGTTAGCTGTAGCGAACGGCAGTAACTTTGTTTTACCGCAAAGTATAAAAACGATTGAAACCATAACTCACCAAATTCAATCCACTAGTAAATGTAGGTAGGAAATGTGAACGTACGCTCGTCTGCCTCGTCCTCAGCGTGGACAGCACTAGGTCCTGCTCCTAGTCCCGCTTAGCAATCCAACCTCCAAGTTTCTCCAAGTACACATGAATGAAGAATGTTGGTCTGACTGGAATAATGGAACAATTTGGCCTGATTGGTTCTGGATAGGATTTACTGACCGTCCAAGTGTCATTTAAAGGGCCGATTTCTAAAGTGCTCACTTTGCTTATTAGGTCAATTATATGATAATAAAAAAAAAAAAAAAAAAAAAAATCTCCCAACCCCCCCCCCAAAAAAAACCCAAAAAAACTCCCTGGATCTACACGATAGGTCACCCTTTTTGACTTCAAAACAGCAAATTTTACCAAAAGGTGAGGGATTTTCATGCTTGTATCTTACTTGTCCGTTTTGTGGATGTGATTATGTCGGCCCTCTTTATTTCATTTCCCTTTGGCGTGATCAAAGAGCTTTTCGGTTTAATTGTGTTTGGCCGGGTGTAGATGTAAAAGGTTCTTTGCGGCTCAAGGACATTTTGACAGACTATGTGACCGTGAGGCAAATTGATAATTAGTGTCCCGAATTCTCAAACTGCTCACTTACTAATGAGTTAATTGGCAACCTGTAAATAAGTGAGGATGTGACTAATGTCAGACCCAACCGTCTGAGTCGTACCCCCATCACTCACCTACAGGCCTCTGAGTCATGGAAACCACCCAGTTATGGGTCTTTTGGCCACATGTGTCCACACATGTGGAAACAGAAGTGGTGAGGAGGTCAGCCTCGATTGAAGTTGGGGTTCTCTCAATGTTGCGATGCTCTTCAGGTTCAGGAGGAACCTCCCTCTTCAGGAGGAAGGCTAAATGGTGTCAAGGTGTTTGTGGCACACTTCTATTAAGCAAAGCACGAGATCAGTATGGAGGACTGAACCTGAAAAGCAAATTCAGAAATAAATATATTGATTGCTCAATGACTGCTACAAGAGAATATAAGAAAATAAATGAATTAGGCAATATTAAACATTGAAAATGTGACAAATTGATATTTCTGCTTTTTTTAATAATTGATTTTATATGTAAATAAATAAAAACAGGATGCAATGATTTGCAAATCTCAGTAATCCATGTTTTATTCCCACTAGAACATAAAGAACATATATGATGCTAAACCTCTGAAAATGGTAAAAATTTTACCATTTTCATTGAAAATATGATCTCATTTTGACTTTTCAAAGACGTTTCAGTAGGGTGATGTTTGCAATCCTCTTTTCTGTAAACTATCTGTAAACATCTGGCAATTTCTGGAGTTTTAGGAGAAGAATGCCGCCCCTGTCTTGAACCATGCAGGACTGCAGCTGCTCAACAGTCCTGGGACTTGTGTGCAGGCCAGTTCAGCACCTGGACTCTTCTCCTGTGGAGCCGTGCTGTTGTGATGGAGGCAGTATGTGGTTCAGCATTGTCTTGCTGAAATATGCAGGGGCTTCCCTGAAAGAGAAGTTGTCTGGATGGAAGCAGATCCAAAACCTCAATGCACTCTTCAGCAATGATGGAGCCTTTCCAGATGTTTAAGCTGCCCATAATATAGACCCTGATGCAACCCCATACCATCAGAGATGCAGGCTTTTGAACTGTCTGCTGATGACAAGCTGGATGATCTCTCTCCTCTTTAGTCCGCAGGACACAACATCCATGGTTTCCCAAAAGAATTTCCAGTTTTGATTCATCTGAACACAGACGTTTCAATTTAGCCTCAGATCGTTTTAGATGAGCTTTATTCCAGAGAAAACGGCAGCACTGACGGTTCGTTTTCGCTTACGGCTTCTTCTTTGTATGATGGCGCTATAATGATTCAGTATTTGTCTGTGATTCCTGGAAGTGTTCCTGAGTCCATCAGTGATGTCCAGTAGAGAATCATCACTATTTTTAATGCCTGACGGTTCATAGATCACACATGTTTTGACCTTTGATCTATCCCTTCAGCACAGACACTCCTCCTGATCCTGATGTTCTCCCTTGTAGATGGTGGGATCTTCAAAGTCTTTGACATTTTACGTTGAGGAACATCTTTCTGAAACTGTTCTATAATTGCGAACGTCTGCCCGTCTTTACATCAAGGCCTGTTACCAGTTAACCCAGTTAGTTTTCAAATGCTCCTCCGTTTGTCTTTGATTTGTTACTTTTTCCAGCCTTTTTTTTTGCTCCCATTCCAACTTTTTTTGAGGCATGTTGGTGCCATCAAAGTCAAAACGGGCTAATATTTTCCATGAAAAGGTAAAATGTCTCAGTTTCAACATCTGATATGTTCGATTGGGAATAAAATATGACTTCATGAGAACGCAAATCATTGCATTCTGTTTTTATACATATTTTACACAACATACCCACCTTTTTTGGAATTGGGGTTAAAGTTAGGGTTCATTCATATATTGATTTTTATTATTTCTTTATCTATTTACTTTTTAATCCCTGTATTTAATTAGTTTATCTTTATATCATCTATTTATAATAATAAATTGTTGTATTCCTTTCTTACATTTATAAATGCATCAATTCCTGTCATTTCCTCTTTTACCCCATCCCTCCTTTTCTCTCCTGTATGTCTGTCTTCTTTTCATATTTCTGAATTAATTCATCAGACTTCATGTGGATCAAGCCGTCAGATTCGTGTCTATTTGTTCATCACCAGGAAAACCAAAAGCATTAAAAAAAAAAAACGCCATAAAAACAGCTGCAGTCAGCTGACTTGTCTGTTGAATGGATTCTGACAGTTTCACTTTCTGATCTGCTTAAAGTCCAGTTGTTTTTATAGAATCAGAACAAAACAGAAAATGGATGAAAAATAAAGGTAAATCGTTGAAAATTAACAGTATCAAAAATAACAGTTCAGGCCACATTTTATGCATTACATATTGCCAAATTGAAACAAAAAAAAAAAAAAATTTATTGACAAATAATTTTCATTATTAACCCATTTTCTTTGGAGTGTAACAGCTTCTTTGCTTCATACCGCCGCCGCGTTGATGCTGCGCTCGATGACAAATCTGAGGTCAGATTTTTTAAAAGTTGATCAGGTGGCGATTCAGATGGTGAGATGACAGCTTTGCTCTCAGGTGGGTGAAACAGAGTCCTGCAAATCTTAACGGTTCACTTTCTCACTCAGTGACGTACTTTCAGACACAAGTGGTCCCAACAAAGCGACAAGCTCAAATTAGTAGGTAAATCGCTTCAAAATCCCAGACGTATGCATTCGTACACAGAAAAGACTCCCTGTTAACATCCAGTGAAATGCAACACACACAGTTGTACACCACAAACATTAATAAGAGAATAATATACAGTGGTACCTCTACTTACGAACGCATCTATTAACAAAATTTCCAGCTAACAAAAGGCCTCATTGGAAAAATATTGCATCCATATACGAAAGAAATTCCAGGTTACGAAGGCGAAAAATTTCAAAATACGCGCTGCTACTTGCAGCTACCGAACGTAAACATACTTATCAGCTCTGTATCTCGGTTTGAAATCGGCAACGTCCGAGCTGCTCTGCCATTGGCTATCCCTCAGCATCTTCCTGGCATCCCATTGGCTAGGAGGGCCCCTTGTCTGTATGGGCGTAACTCAGCAACCCAGGTAAACGAACAAATTTTATTCTTTAATGTACGTTATTCTTTGTTCTTTTTTCTACATTAGTATAATTGTGCAATAATCAAATTCTAACATGTATTTCTTACAGGGTTTTATGTCATTTCATGTATTATCTATAATTTATCAAAAAAATTATGTCCGGCTTTTGAGCGACTTGGAGCGGAATAGGCCATTTATAGGGTGTAATGGGTCTCTAATTACGAAATTTTCCATTTACGAAACGACTTTCAGAGCGAATTAATTTCGTAAGTTGAGGTACCACTGTATAATAAATATAGCCTGGATAATATTAGACTTTTGAGACCACTTCTGAGATTTAGAGGCTAAAATCTTCTCTCCACTGAGATATTTGTGACATCTATCATACATAAATGTTCATAAGAAATCTGCACCTGATGATTACCTGACTTCCCAGCCACATTTAAATTTTTATATGTGTTATTAAACCTTCTAATAATGAAACTGTACCCACAGAGTAATGTAAGTTATTTGACATCATGGAGCTTTTTTTCTAAAAAGCAACTATAAAAAAACTCATTGTGGATGTGTAAGAGAAAGAAAAGTAGTTAAAAACAGACAGACAGCATTCTTTGAAGGCCCATTCATCTCATCTCATCTCATCTCATCTCACTGAAGCCCGGCAGCTGCACTCGAGTGTTGAACGCACTTTTATTGTTTAGGTGTCAAATGTAACAGTGTCACCATTCATAGAGGGATAAAGAGTAAATGGTCACATAAAAAAATAGAAAATCAACAATGAAAATGGTCACACGGGGATAGTCTGTTTCCCGTGGCAACACAGATGTACAGTTTAAACAGTGTCCAGATCCAGACGCGCATGTGTTTGAGTTGCACATTTTCACAGCCTATTATTAATCTCAAACAATAAGAGTCCTTTTTTTTTTTTGTTTACTAGCCATGCATACAGTTGACAGTTCCATGTGTTGAGTCAGTGTCTTCATACGAGCTGGCACTTTCAGTACAAAATATTTACACTACCGTTGTTGTCCTCACCTTCCCCGCTGCAATTTGTCACTATGAATTTGAATACTGTTGGTACGTAAAGAGAGGCACCCGGGCGCCGAAACTCTCGACACCACATTTCATGTTGAGATCGGAGGAGAAAGAAAAAATGAGAGAGTGAAGCCGGACATTTTCTCGTCAAATGTCCCCCGATTACTGAAAAGAGATTTGGAGAGATGTTCTTTCAAAGAGACTCAAACACCTTGTCCCTCCGGGTTTATCCAGTTACTTGTGTGACAATTTAACAATCTGCTGCCAGAATCTCCCAGAGGAGAGCAAAACACCAGATTATGTTTGAGACTCTTCTATGCCGACTGGCAGAGGTCTGAAAATGGGAACGAAGATGGCCGCACCAATGTTTCAAGAAAGACACTGACTTATCTGTTTCCTCCCCATAACTACTTCTGAATTACTAAAAGAATGTAATAAAAAAAGGAGGCGGTTTCAGCTCACCTCTTTGGTTCAGCCCTGTGGTTAGAGAAGCCTCTCTCTGTATCAGTACACAAACAAAACTGGCAGGAAACGTCTAAACGCTGCAACTCAAATACTCCTAAATGTCTGAAACAACTGGCTCCCCCAAAAAAATAAAAATAAAAGGGTTTGCTTGGTTTTGTGTGTTGTAGCTACCTGCTTCGGGGTCATTGTAAGAAGAAATGCATCTTGTTTCTGTATGAAACAAAACCAGAGATGTATCATAATACTACACAGCAGATTGTTAAAATCAAAATAGGTAAATTATTTGCTTATGGTTTCTCTCCACTATCACTTCAAAGATACAAAAAAAATGCAAAAGAGAGTAACATAAGGCAATGGCATGTTCTGTTTTGTTATTTGTCAATTTCTCTCGCGGCAAATTCCTGGCTTTCTTCATTCAAGGTGTATGCATTTACTCACGTGTTAATAGTTATCATGTCACTGCAACTTATATGCATCTCTGAGTTAAATCCATTACGTTCAACCATTTCTTCAGTTTTAATTGGCTTGTGCATGTGTGTGTGTGTCTAAGTGTGTATCTGTCTGCTGTGAGTCAAAGGAGGCTCCCCCCCGCACACCTGTTCACAAAGGGCCCCCGGGGCTATTGTATATTGCATGAGGAGCAACAGGGATCATCCTTGTCCGGCTGGGCGGCGTAGTCCATCTGCCGAACAATCTCAGCGAACAGTTCGTCTACCATGGTTTTGCTCTTGGCCGAGGTCTCCATGAACGGGCAGCCCCACTCCTCGGCCAGGGCCTGGCCCTCGCCAGACGATACCTCCCTCTCGCTCTCCAGGTCCACCTTGTTCCCCACCAGGATCACAGGAACCTTCTCGTACCTGAGGACACACACAGATCCCCGTCGGGCTGTCAGACAGACGAAGACAAAATCTGAGGCTTCTCATACGCACAACAGAAACCAAGGAGTTTTTGCTGCTTTCTTTGACCTTTTGACTTGTTGAACCACTGAATGAAATCTCAAGCTGTTATGTGTGAAGTTTGCATGGGTTTACTCCAAGTGATTGATTATAAAATGTCTGCGGGTAGTGAGTATGAATGTGAATGTCTCTGAATGGCCCTGTAATGGGCTGGGCATCTTGTCCTGGGTGGGCCCCGTCTATCACCTGGTGACAGCTGGATCAGGCTAAAGCAGATCGGCATCAAGCTGAATGGGATGAAACGAGCACAGGAAACTGATAGGTGATGGTAGGTTTATGGGAAAGGGGAGGTTTGGAGGTAGATTTTGATCACGTTTAAACATCAGTTCATCCTGACAGAAAATAAAAACAAAAATGATACCGAGTCAGAAAGAGCGGGTAAGTAATAATCAATTTTCAGGAATAAAAAACTACTGCAGCACCAAAGATGTAAAAATGTGCATGCTCATAATCTTTGAAGTTTTAGTTTAATGTCTTTTGGCATTTTGCAACCATCAACCACATTCTTTATCGCAAAAATAGATGGTTTAGAGATGAACCGGCTGGGACAACAAGCATCTATTGCCATTTGTGTATAATCAATGCATATAATATTTAATATTAGTATACTATCTTAATTTAGTAGATAAGCATCCCAGCTGAGGCTGACAGGAAGGTATTTAGATTTGCAAATACAGTATGTTCAATATATACAGCAAAGTGTGGGACGATTAAAATCCTTGATGCATCATTAAACTTATCAAAATGATTGGAACAAAGATGCATCTATGAGACGTCATTGCAAACATAAATGTGAACCCCACTGTGGGCACAGCTTTTAGGATTCATCCTCTAGCGACATGAATGATAGCCATCCCAAAAACAAATGAATGAAATGATCTGGAACCTGAAACCACAGTTAATGATAAATATTATGTCTGGGCCGGTGTGGTTTGTTTGAAAATGGCTGAAATTCAATCAACGCAACCTTTTTAATATGAACTAAACCAGTGCAATTCTTGAGAATGAATTAAGATCTGTATTTTGTCAGTGGACTTAAAAAGAAAAGCAATTACAGAGATGCATCATCCATAAGGTTTGACACTGAAACAATTAAGCTCTTATTCCCATCAATGTGATAAAATAAGCCTGTCTCTTTCAAAATCATGTTCTCGTTGAACAACGGCTTCCAAATGCTTGGCTGGATGCGAAATGAGGGCTCTCTGGGGGGAAGGCAAAAAATAAAAGATGCGTTCTCGAAAGTGTTCTTACTTTGGTGGTCACGTGGTCTTTAACCTTTGGGAGGAAGGTTTTCAGGTCAAAGGTCGGGACAGTGTCGTCCTGTTGTGAGGACACTGACGGCGAACCTCCACCCATCCAGCCACATGTATGTGATGAGTCTAAAGCCTGATCCAGAAGAGTACTGGAAATGGGCAGTAGAGCCGTAACCCCAGAGGGTAGAAAGTGCCCATAATCCTTTGAGCTCTGAACTTGTTGCCATGTTACTGAGGTGCAACATGTCACTGATGAAACTGGACTACTTCGAGGACAGCCAGAGGAGGTGACCAGTTAAATTAAACGAGCTGCTGCTCCACATTTATAAAAGCAAGTGGATCGAGATGCGAGTTCGTCAACGTGATCACTACATCAGTTTAGGAGCCTGAGGAGCACGGCGGGTCTTTGATGCAGTTTGTACAAATCAAAGGCTATTAGAGTACAAATTCATCAGAGATGAAGCAGATTGTGTCCATTCACATCCTTTAAAACGACAGGTTGCTGCAGGATTCCTTTCATCCCCGTCTGCACGCAAGCAAGAAAGGGAACACTATCGATGTATTAGACTCATCATGTGTCTGTAACTGTGTATCCTTCCTAACGGGGGTTCAGTTTTGCCGTGGCTGTCCAGGGCTCAGCCCCAGCACATGTGGTCATGTCATGCATATCTCCAATCTATGAAATGCACTGCCTTCCCAATGCATGCATACAAAAAAAGCAATTGACTGCAATTAACTAAGCAAATTGGTGAGAACATGAGGGCTAGATAGTTGTTTAGCCTTGATAAATAATACTAACTAATTAAAAAAAAAAAAAAGGCTTCAATTTGATTGGAATCGTAAAGATTAGAGACTGGAGCAAAGGAAAAAAATGTCAACGAGACTGATAAGTCCAGATTTACCCTTCCAGAATGATGGACACACAGGCAAGGAGTGCCCCATTCATAGTGGGTGGTGGCAGTATCATGATCTGGGCTTGCTTCGGTTGGTAAGGTCTAGCTCAGTACTCCTCAGCGTTTTTAGATATTCCCTTTCTTCGACGCGGCCGATTCAAACAATTAGATCATCAACAGAGTGGATACCCTGACGACGGTTCGTTTGAATGGATCAGGTGTGTTAGAGCAGGAAAACATGTAAAACGTGCAGGGCAGAGGCCTCCTGCAGAGGATCTGGGCAGGGGAACGCTGATCTAGGTTCTTCCATCGTCACCAATGAAATCAAGGCAGCACATCAATCCAACTCTGAACAGAAATACCTGCTGCTTCACAGTTCACATAAGGAACATCCTTATGCCTTGTAGTAATCTTATAAAAGGAAATGTCTGATTCTGGAGAGACGGGGAGACTGCAGAAGCAGCAGCTTTGTTATCGTTAAAGGTAAAGCAGCCTTCAGAGGCTAGAAGCTGCAGGTTTAAGCATTAAATTAACTCAAATTACCCGACTTTGATGTTGTTATGAATACATTATCCATTTTACTTTAATCTCAGATGTCCCGCTCCGTTCCCAGGATCGGCTCACCGGCCGAAGAGAAACAGAAATTAGGAGTTAAACTCGGAGGTCAGGTGATGTATGTCCAGGACAGAGTTCCGTCTCGGGTTCAGAGAAATTAAACTCTAACATTTGTCTACAGGTCTCATAAACTCAACACACGTTTAAATTAACTTTCACAAATTTACTTAAAAGAAACCTTTGTACAGTTTTGAGGTGAAGCTGACTGAAAGACAATTAAACCGACTTTAAAAGCTCACAGATCCCTCCGTTTTAATTTGAGGCCTCAGTGTCATTTTTGTCAACAAGTGTGGGGTTTCGGCTCAAATCTTTTACTTTGAATCTCTTGTGGAGGTAAAGGATGTTTTAATACACTCCTGCCCCAAACTATTCTCCTCCTCTCTCCTCCCGATGACTTAGATGAGAATCAAAAGTTCAAAAACGAAATTAAAAATCATCTACCATCTACCAAAAATCATCAATCACCATAATTAAATATCATTATGTATTACAGTCGTCCCCGACCCCCGAGCCGCAGACCGGTACAAGTACCGGGCCGTGGATCACTTGGTACCGGTCTGCGCAAGAAAATGTTTTTTTTTAAAGATCTATTTATTATATGAGTCTGGGCGAGCTTTTATTGTGAAACATCTTTTATTTTGAAAAATAACCAGTTACATCTCTCGGTTACATCTCAGTTGCTTGAGCGCCAAAATTTAACTCAACTTGCAAAATGAGTAAGAAACAGAGGTCTTTGGAAAGTTTCCTTGTGAAGGGGAAAATGCACAGTGAAGAGAAAGAAGAACAGTCTACGACTTCCAAGAAAAAGAAAGCTTTTAACAGACAATACCAGGAGTCCTACTTGAAATATGGATTTATCACGACAGGTGATTCCGACGTACCAAGCTCTGCGTGTTTTTTTTTTTTTTTACCTCCGCCAAGGAGGTTATGTTTGTTTGTTTGTTTGTCTGTGTTCAAGACAACTCAAAAAGTTAGGTGATGATAATAAATGGATAATACTGAGTCAAAAATCCACAACACATTTATTCATATATAATAGAAGAGAAAAGAATCTCTAAAATATTCACACCTGAGAAGCTGGAACCAATTAGTTTTCTTTCATAAATGAAGCAATTAAGTGTTTACCAATGAATCAACGCCTAAGCAGTTAACTAATATGTGCAGAGAAAACACTATTATCATTATTGTCAAGAAGTTTTTCCGCTCCACAGAAAACCCTCTGCTGCGTTTGTCAGAGCACCTGCATGTTAAATGTGAGCATCATGGATCTCAAACAGCAGGAGGAATCCAACGGTGTTTTTTTCCATCACTTACTAACAGCTCAGCTTCACTCAACCTACTTGTTTCCTCACTAACAGGTACTTTTCTCTACTTTGAACCTCCCAGAAGACAGTTTGCGTTTCAACGTTTGTGGGGTTTACTGATCATCACAGCAGCGCTGCATGAAACTGCTGTAGAAGGAAGTAAAAAAAAAGTCCAAAAAAACAAACCAAACACTTATTTGTGAAGTGAGTCTTGTCATATGGAGGTTTATTATCAGTCCTGAAAACTGAGCATTTAAAAATAATACTAATAAATGTGTTATTGCTGAAAGCCATGCGTGAATTCATACCCACTGTCACACCTGATGTTATGACCTTTATGGGTGTAAATCACATGTTTCATCACAATATGAAACTATATTGATTAATTGGATCCTGATTCAGGAGCTCATGGTTGATGTGAGACGATCTCATCTGTTGACTGAACCCAATAACTTCCAGTCACAAATCACAATAAGAAGCTCAAATATCATTTCACATTTTTATTTCTGGGTTAAAATCAACAGTGAAATGATAAATGATCTGTTCTTTTAAAAAAAAAACACTACCAGAAGGTCACCTGATGTATTGATTACGTGTCTGATATCTGATCGATATTTTCCTTTTGTATCAATGCTATTGGATCTGTGATCATCAATGTAGATCAATAGACTATTCTGCCCCTAATAACCCTCTACAATGGACTCTTTAAAATGATTATAATAAACTGACACAAACCCACAAAATATTATCTCACTTTGATTTTGATGGCAGCAACACATCTCAGAAAAATGTCTTCTTCAACATCTAACATGTTCCTGATGTTCTACTGGGAATAAAAAATATGGGTTTAAGAGATTTTCAAATCATTGCACTCTGTTCCTCTTTATGTGGCACTCAGCGTGCCAACTTTTTTTAGCAATCAGGGCTGTCATTTTTTTTCCATTCGTAAAAGGGTAGAATGGCTTCTCCAGGTTGGGAGTGAGGTTCTGCCTCAAATGGAGGAGTTAAAGTATCTCGGGGTCTTGTTCATGAGTGATAGGAGAAAGGAGCGGGAGATCGATCGACGGATTGGTGCAGCGTCTGCTGTGGTGCGGACTCTGTACCGGTCTGTTGTGGTGAAGAGAGAGCTGAGCCAAAAGGCAAGGCTCTCTGTTTACCGGTCGATCTTTGTTCCAACCCTCACCTGTGGTCATGAACTGTGGTTAATGACTGAAAGAATGAGATCATGTATACAAGCGGCTGAAATGAGTTTTCTCCGCAGGGTGGCTGGACTCTCCCTTAGAGATAGGGTGAGAAGTTCAGTCATTCGGGAGAGACTCAGAGTAGAGCCTGCTGCTCCTTCACATTGAGAGGAGCCAGTTCAGGTGGTTTAGGCATCTGGTTAGGACGCCTCCCTAGATGCCTCCCTGGAGAGGTGTTTCGGGCATGTCCAACTGGAAGAAGACCACGGGGCAGACCCAGGACACGGTGCAGAGATTATATCTCTCGGCTGGCCAGGGAGGGGGTCTGGGCGCCCCTCTGCTGAAGCTGCTGCCCACCGTGACCCAACTCCAGACCATGGAGAAGATAATGGATGGATGGGATGGGGCTTTAAATTCCCTTTAGCAATTAACAAAGTATCATCGAAATGGATGAAAACTTTAGAGCAGACGGGAAATCTAATTTTATCAGTTTTTCTCTATTCAGTTTTCTAGAATACACTTAATACAACACCAATAATTCATGGCAGGAAATAAGCAAAAAGAACAGCCTGCCAAGTCTGTCGCAACTTCTATGAGCAGGACAATCACAATTTAGAATCAGCGACTGATGTAACTTCCAAGGTTTCTTAAACCATGGCAGAAAACCCAGCCAGCTTCAACAGGATTCTCCCCCACATACTGGAGATCAGCTGGTTCCCAGCGTGCACACAGAATGAGGCGTGATAACGACACTTTCCGCTTGGTCTCTGGACTGTTGCGTCTGCTGGTCATTCCAACATAAGTCATGATGGTCTTCGTCAGATCACTGATGGTCTGCTGCTCCTTACTGAAGTCTGGGCCCCTCAATGGAGAAAGCATCTCTGCAAAATGAGCTTTGAGGTCAAAAACACCCAGTAATCTGGGGTTTGCTTTGATCCTGTTTCCTCGAGCAGCACCATATCATTTAAAAAAAAAATATATATATACATGTATATACGTTAACTACATCCTTTAAAGTCACACTAGCACGCGCCCCATAATTTCCAGTTATGTGCAGGTTATGTAGCTCAGTTGCGCCTTATCGGAACAAGATTACAGCTTAAAGTCATCTGGTACCACAGCAGAGGGTCTTTATTTAGCTGTAATGACAGAGGTGAAGCACTGGCGGTCCCAGTCGGTGTGAAATTGTGGCCCCTGCTGAGTCAGAGGCTCCCACCGCTTTAGCGTTAAGGGTGTTAATGGCATAGCCAACACCCTTAATGACATTCTTGGACCTTCAAAAAGGCAAAATAAATGACTGTTAATGTTTTTACTGTGACGTAAACGACTAGAACAACATGCCACACTCGAGCTTTCAGCTCGTGAGCCTGATGCCAAAAGGCACCGGAACGCTCCGCCTGCAAACATCCATTCAAGCTCGCCCAGACACACCTTATCAATAATGCATGATGCAGATCATCTCACACACGGGCCTCGCTGACGGACGGTGGAACTCCTGGGTGCAACACCGTCTCACAGCATTAGGGCCGAGGGAGGAAACGGCCTCCTGAAACGTTTCTTTCTCGGGAATATTAGGGTTTTATTGTGGACGCTTCTTGACGAGGATGAAAATCCTTTTCTGCTTTTTAAATACAATAATTGATAAGAAACAAATAGGCCGTTTTCACAGACAGCCCCTGTGAGATTTCTCTGCATCCGCGGTTTCCTTCAAGCTCAGTTGCTGCTTACAGATGACGCCGGCCAAAGAAGTGCCAAAGTGGTCGGGATAAATGGCTACTAACGTTCACAGATAGTACAGTTTATCACTGAATCCGCTTTATTAAAGCAATACATCTAGGACAATGCTGGCTCTCTGGAGGATATTATGCTGTCTGACACATTCATTTGAAAGTAAAAGACAGGCAGAGGTAAACTGCAAAATGCAGTTCACTGAGATGGAGTGAGTGGTATCAAAAAAACAAACAGAAACAAAACAAAAAGACAAAAGAAAGTGAACGATTCCCAAATTCATTCATAAGTACGAATGAATACAAGCACATGTAGCTTTAGACGTCCGTGGTCCACCAAGAAGAAGCAGATAAAAGCATCAGTTTAACCCCTCTACTGCACCATTACTTCTCAATCTGCTTCTCCAGTTTAATCAGGACATACTGAGAAGATGTCTTGTTAGCTGCCTGTTTCTACTCTTCTTTTAAAGACTTCTCCGCATACGGGATGAGCATCTCCCATTAACAATTTATACCTGGAAAACCTGCTGCCTGACAGTTTTCACAATTGTTTTTTTTTCCTCCCCTTCATTTCCATTATCCATGACAGTTTGCTTCAGCTCATAATGGGCACCGAGAGGAATAGTCAGCTCACATCTGTCACCAGGCAAACCGCGAGCACACGAGCTGACTTTGCCTCTGGGGGGGAGCAGCCGAAGTTCTGGGAGCTCTGGTGGAGTCAGAAAGTAACAGACATCCGGAGGTGGGTGTGAGCCTTTTATTCTTTTTCTCTCTTTTATTTTTCGGTTGCAGTTCTTAAGTAAAGTTTTGAGCCAGTCCTGATGAGTGTAAATTCCCAAGTGAGAGGTTTAATTAAACAAGCCATCATGCACTCTTCACATAAAATGAAGTTTGATTGTAAAAATGAACTGTAGCATTTCAGTAATGTAAAATATCCCATTAAAAAAAGCTGGCTAATCCAGAATTCATTTTTATTTCCTTGAACCTCCTTGGATGATGTGTGGATTTGATGGAGCCATTTAAACCGCCTGTTTCTTGAATATTTGGTCTTGAGACAGAGTATTTGAATCAGACAGTGTCGGGTCAAAGGTGGTTCTGTTTGTTGTACCAATTACTATTATTATGGAGATGCAAAAAATATATTTTTGTATCTTTTTTTTTTTCAAACTTCAAGGTGTGTTTGTGAAGTGTGGAGTTAAGAGAAAAAAGTCAAATACAGTATACCCTTGCCTCATTCACTGTTCACCATCCGCGGTCCTGCATTCTCTCAAAGGATTTTGCTCTCAAAGTTTTTTTTTATGATGTATTTGAATTTGTGGTAGCCTCCAGGCAATTTCGTGAATTTCTTATGCCACTTTTTAAGCAGAAAAACACGCTCACATTCACCTTAACTAATATTACTGTATTTATATTAGGGCTGGGTAAGATAACGCGTCATTATTCACATTAACTCATTAATTTATTAACACAGACATTTATCTTATCACGCATAAACGCATGTCGCTCACATGCTTTTGTTTTGAAAAGTCTGTTACTGGCTGCTGCGGAAAAGAATTGGTGGAAAAATATGCAGAAAAGCTAAAACAGACATGGAGAGCGGTAAAGTTAAGAACTTTCACATGGACATTTTCATTTTAAAGTTCTCCCAGACAGCGGATTTCGACAGAAACAAGGTTATTTGTAACCACTGACAAGTTGAAATCCCTGTTAAAAGTTTCTGACGTACCTCAGAAATTGCCTGTTTTAATGTTCTGATTGTGGCTCAGGATTTTGTTGGTAGACTTGATTTATTATTTCATTAAAAAAAAAAAAAAAACAGGATGACATTAATGCTCTGGCAGTGGCAATAAGCTTTATTTTATTTTACACTTCTTAAGATGAGATTTACACTAAATATGTGTTACTGACAAGCGCTGATGTTAAAAGTGTTTGAACAACAAAAGTTATGGCATTTTAGTTCATATGGCAGCAGAACATTTAATAAAAGTGCACTTTACACTACTTTTGAATTCATTATTTGATTTTGCGTTTACAATGCGATTAATCGTGATTAATCAGGGAAATCATGCGATTACTTGTGATAAAAAAAAAAAATGTAATCGTTGCCCAGCCCTAATTTACATATGTATTTTTGATTATTATTAATAATGAATATTATCACACTACAAAATTAAAATGTTTTTAATTTGTCATTAACTACTTTATTACTATATTAATGAGTGAGAATGTCTTTAGAAGCATATTTTAGCATATATAATATCATACTTGGGCCTTTTAAAACTGGATCAATAATTTCCAGATTTTTGGGATTTGCAGGGGGAGGAAGGAAACGTATCCCCCTGCGAATAATAAGGGTTATACTGTATTAATTAAAAAAACAAACAATTTAAATAAATTTATGGATGAACAAAAAAAAAAATATATACTAATTCTAAAATGATACACATATGTCCCCTTCAATGCGATTAAACAAACCTACTTTGGAGTTGTCAGTCAGTTTTCAGATTTACCAGATTAATCCTGAACCAAGTGTTTAAAATGTTATTTAAGCAGCCGGTTCATTCTGCCGCTACACTGCCTTTATGCCCCCTGCTGTGCCTGTGTGGACTGGCAACGCAGAAAGGCTTCAAAGGGGGGTGTAAATCAGAGATGGAGAGAGACGGCCATCTGACAGTAGTGTTCAGGCCCCCCGCTAGAACACTGAGCCAAGTCACATGCAAGTTAAAGACACAGCGGAGGAAAAATACCACTGGGTCAACTCCGAACAAGCAAGTAGAAACCTTTTTTTTTTGTTTTTTTTTTTTCATTCAAACCATGTTTTAATCAGTGCTGACTGCATAAAGCGGTCATTGATCAGAAGTTGTTGCTGACTGTTGACTATGAAGTCGAGGACGTGGACCGTCTTCAGACTTCAGACCAACTTAATCGTCTCTTCTCTATAACTACACACGGGGGAGGGAATATTGTGCATTCACGGGCTCACCGTGAAAGCACATCTGAAGAGTGGAGGTGGAATAAAGGGAGGATGTGCGTCTTTGTACCGTGATCTCTTTAGAGAGAGCACAAATAAATGTATCAAGCACTGTTATACACCGGCCTAATACACTGAAACACACATTTAGCTCCACTGCTTTTACTTTTAGCTGTAATAAGCCGTTTCACTGCAGGAACGGTGTTCACGTAACCCAACTTTTATCATTTTAGAAGCGTCCCCCTGGAGGTTTGCGTTCTCCTCTGAAGGTGGTGGAGGGGCCACACGTGTGGTTGGAGGAAACGGCTTGTGCTTTAATGTAACATACAGCATGATATAACGCATACAGTCAGCGTGCTGGAGAATCTGTCAGCTTGCTGCTGGCTTGGCTGTTCATCTCCTGCTGTGTTATGGCCTCCGGCAGCTGAGGGCCAGAGATGTTTGCATTTTCCATCAAAGACGTCTTTTATGTTTACCGAGGGTGGCTCACTTCTGTGCAACTGGATGATAAACCGACTTTCCGGCCGTTTTCACTCGTACTGCTCAATTTGCCATGCTCGATATCGGTTTTAATCCTCTTAACTTATCAAAGATGCAACTTATTAATAAAAATAAGCACTGCTTTGAATGCTTTCTTGCAAATGTGTGCTTGTTATTGCTACCTAATGAGCCAACGCTTAACAAACATGGAGCCTCACCGCTAAGCAGCCAGTCATAATGGCCCTATGAGGCATTTACAGAAAACTGGATGAGCCACTCGTTCACATGTTGTGGTGTCACACTAAAGCTTAGCAGGTACCGTGATGACATTTTCGCCATCTTCATTTTGCGGATAAAAGTAAAACGCTTTGTGACATTTTGGATTTAGACTTGAAGCGCCGACTGCAAAGTATTTTGACCAAACTTGACCTGTAGATGCAGCTGGATGAGTGGTCACCAGATTGATGCCAGCCTCATGGTGACGTTAGAGGAAAAAAAAAAAATCATTAGTAGGATTCATGAGCTGGAAACAGAGAATGTTTGGTTGAACTTGAGGGGTTGGGGGGGGCTCTGTTCACATAGCGCCTTTACCATAGCATCCGAATACCAGGTCAACTGTTAAATAATCATTACTGACCTTTGGCTGTGTTTATACGTTCGGTTTTCACAACAGACACAAACAGTAAGGGAGACTGCTGCTCGTCCCAATAGCGATCCATTCAACCAGCTAATACGTGATCAAGCCTCTGCGAGCCTCAACGCACAGCTCATACATGCAAGGCGAAGTGACGGCGCGATAACTTCAAACAAAACAGATTTGCAGCAATGACAACGTGTCGGCAGCGCTAACAGGACGGTGACTGTGGGACCCTCTGTCTTCATCGCCGTCCTCTGACAGCAGTTTAAGTCTCGAATCACAACACATCTCTGGTGTAATGTGAAATGAGGAGCGGCGAGGTCCCCCAGCTGACAGAGGCAGTCCGGGGAGTAATCACGAGCACTCATGGCCTCTGTGGAAAAGCTCGCCGGCGCCGCTGATAGATGCTGACAGGGTTCAGAGTGAGATTGACACAGAACAGCGACTCTGACCTGAAGGAATGCCGATATGGTCTTGAAGGGTCGTCATTGTTTGGCAACGGGAAGTGACAAAAAGGCTAAACACAAGGCCAATAACACCATTAAAGGTTTCACAATATCACTTTTCATAGGGAGACCAAAATCTGACAGATAACAAACAACCACTTCAAAAATTTCTGGCTCAGGAATGTAAAAGGACAATTACGCCCATTTTCTCATGCTATCACAAGTTTCTCTTGTTTCTCTCAGTGTGTCATGCTGTCTCGACGTCTAATCTCCTGTCCTGTCACGCTACGAGTCCACATTTCCAAAGTTTCCCACAGTTATGTCCAACCAGCTGACAGAACATGTCTGAACACGTTCATGGTTCACAGTCCAATCATGTTTTACTCACAGGTGTGTTTACGTTCGACTCCACAGCCCAAGCTTTTTTGATCAAAATGCCTAAAACCGTGTATCCAAAATTAACCTCATAAAACGCTACAATAAAATACCACAGCGCACATCCTAGGAGAAAGGTACAGAGCAGCCGTGTGTTCACTGTGGCTTCATCTCGTCTCCAGCGCCGATGCGATTTATCAGCATAAACATGCAGTAACGATAAAACCACTCTGACCTCGTCGCATCAATGCAACACTTATTACAAAAATAAGCCTTCAATTTCAAACTCAGCAACTGAGGGTTCTGTGCATCACGTTGCCTCCGTCAAAAGTTGAGGGGGTGTTAGCGTTTCCTGCTTCAAGACATGCATCAGCCAATCAAGTCGCTAAAGACAGCTAAAGCTACCTAATTAAATTGCATACGGTGCGCGAGACTAAGTCAAAGCAAGTGACCAGTTTGTGTCGCTGAGAGGTGGACCGGTGTGGCACCAGCAGTGATGTAGACTCTTCTGTTAAAGAAAATCCTGACCCAAAAGAAATTTCTGTTTACCAGTCAACGTGCGTTTCCACGCTCACTGATGATGTGGTTGGTGACCGAAGGGATGAGATTGCAGCTGAAGTGAGTTTCTTTAACACTTCTGAATCTCCTGAGACACAGCGAGAGGTTTAACCATTCGGGAGGGACTCGGTTGCTGATCCATTCACACACAGAGAGCAGCCAGGTGAGTTGGTTTGGGCATCTTTTAGGCTGAGGAGGTGTTTAGGGCATGTGCAGCTGGGGGGGGGGATGCCTGAGGCAGACCCAGGAAACACCGGATGCCTAAGTGTCAACTCAGTAGAGGAGGTGATAGCAGGTCCCAGCAGAGTCCCACGAGTCCTCCTTTCACACGTTGTTTCAGGAGCGACATTTGAAATGAGTATCTTTGACTAGGGCTGTAGTGATACACTAATCTCATGATAAGATACACGATACTCAGCTCACGATATATATATCGATATTCGTCTTAAGATACATTTACATTATTTTCTGAAAGAAGAAGTGATTTTGGTGACATCTTGTCAATGTTCCAATGACTGTTTGAATTAACTGAACTGAAAGGTAGGTGACCGCAGACAGCGTCGCAGAGAGGAGAGAAAGGAGGCCTCTGATTGGTCAATTCTACATCGGCGTCATCGAAGAAATGAGGAAGTACCCACATCTGTATGATTCTCGTTCTCCACACTACAAGGACAGCACATATTCTAGTAATTCATGGAGGGAGATTGCGATGAATGTGGGTCTGGATACGGCCGAGACAGTGAGCAAGTGGAAAAACGCAAGAGATAAGTTTAGTAAGTTTAGCTAGTTCGTGATTGTCCCTCTTGCGTTGTGGCGTGGAATAACATAGCAAAGACCGCGCGAGTATAAATCAAAAGTGACGGCTTTCTCTGCGACAAGCTGACACCAACACATTGCTGCGAGAGTATACACGGCCCTTTATCGGTTATTGGTTATTATTAATCGTTAAAGGGCGTCGGTTAACGGTCATAAAAAAAATCCAAAATGTGCATCCCTAGTTCGCATCACAAGTTAGCAAAAGGTAAGCCAGCCAAGCTAATATACCTGACCTGCAGTAACTAAACTAAGGCGGCCTCCAGACATGCCCATTCTGCCCATCTGCAACATGCTGAGTAAGAGTAAAATGGGTGTCAAGAGTGCTTTTTGAACACCTTTGGGTGACATCACTGGGCTGTTTATCCAGCTCTTCTTATACAGCCTTTGCTCTGTGAACATTCTTCTTGATAGGGGTCAGGAGGACCAAGCTGAAACATCTGCCGGAAACATCTGCCTCCAAGCTGTTTTTCTAAGATTACATCTGGTGATTCAACTTTTATGTCCCAGTGAACACTTGTGGTGTATACATTTACAGTTTTTTCACTTTGACAGTTAGGTGGTCATACGAGAAGTAATGGCACAAAGCATACAAATTCAAACTTCTGAAATGCACTAATTGACAATTTTACAATCAATTACAACCAAACAGCGAAAGCCAACTTTGCAGCTACATCACAATTCTGCTGGTACAAACCCAACTCTGCTGGTGTCCAAAAACATCTGAGAACTCAAACCCTGAAACCGATTTTATGTTTTGGAAGTTTGACGTCCTTTTACCTGTGAAGCACCTGATTCAGCCGCGTACTGCTGGAGGATTTGCAGAGAGCTCTGCTTTTATCAAATTATATTTAAAGAGATTATAAGATCAACGTGACACCTTGATTTGTTTACTCGTTTCTAACTTGGGTACCAGATTAATCTGAGAACCTGTCCTTCATGTGCACTTTCAGCACGCTTCTACCCTCCCCCACATTCAAACTGAACATCTCCTCGTCTTACGCTGTCCTCAGAACCATTTGTCTAATTTGTAGCACGTTTTGATATAACGACCACACACAGCAATGCTGTTTGTTCACTCTCCATCTTTCTTTATTTCTTTTTTTCCCAATAAGAGTGATTTTTTTTTCCTCTGTTGCTCAGAACTAAACATCTTTCATTACTCAGACCGGTGGTACAGTCGGTTTATCCGGCTGCATCAAGATGATGACTCTCCTTGAGAACTGAAAATGACCCGGTGCCTCCGAACTTTTGTTCCCTTTTGTGTGACAAGCACCAAGCAATTTGTTTTTCAGATAGCAATGGAATAAATTGAGTCACCTTCTACTGGTGAAAAAGTGTACAAGTGCTGAGAGGTTTTTCAATTCAGTTGTTTTAAACGGCAACTATTTGGTATGTTGCTGAGAACTTCTAGTCATTTTATTCGGTTAAATTGGAGCAGCCGTATCTGTGTTTTTAGCACGGTTTGAACTGAATGCCTTTAGAAAATCAGAAGTCACTTTACAGATCTATAGTCAACAGAGACTTTTAATAATTATCCATTTGTGTGTTTATCTGTGAACGAACTGCAGAGCAAAGGGAGCCCTTCTCGATCGTAAGAACCGTCAGTGATATAATCTTTGTTTCAAGGCTACTTGCAAGCAAGGACGCAGCATCGTGTTGAAACGGATGCCGAGGCCCATAAACCATCTACCCATTCATGCGTACATTTTCCACGCCCGCTTCATCACGTTCAGGGTCACAGCGGAGATGGAGCCTATAGCAGCATTCAGAGGGTGAGAGACAGGACGTGCCGTTAACAAGTCACCAGTCCATCACAGAAACCACAAGACAAACAGCCGTGAATGCCAAAACCTGCACCGGCAGCCGCTTCAGAAACACCCATTAACCTGACGTGCATGTTTTTGGACTGTAGGAGGAAGGTCCACAGAACCGACCTGCACAGCTGAAACGGATCAAAACTTAATAACTGATCATAATGACTATGCTTGACCTGCATTTTCTCAAAGGAGGAAACGCATCGTCTTCCAAACCACCAGAAGTTCAAACTCGACATGAAGTGTGGGGGAGCTGAAATTAACTGTTGTGTAGGAGGTGTGTGGTGTGTGTGTGTGTGTGTGTGTGAGAGAGTGAGAGAGAGGTTTTTTGTACCAGAAAATAAATTCTGCTGTGATATTAGAAAACAGCACCAGACTTAGTGTAAGGTGTGAAATCACATAAATGCCTGGCTGCATCTGCTGTGTGAGCACACATACACTTCAGCGTATAAACACACTCCCAACACACTGTAGACTGAATTATACCTCTTCCCGTTTCCAGTTCTTACTGGGGAAACATGTTGACCTCATTCTTTCAAGCAGAGCCACATAATAGTGGGATTGTTGGGGAGGGGGGGGTTACTTTTGAGAAAACTTAACTCAGAAAGTTGATGAAAACTGCGTACAGCAAACAAACAAACAAAATCCTCGTATTGATTATGTGTCATTTTTAGGTAGGAGAATGGAAACACGGTTCAACTGAACACTCAGCATCATCTAAAGCAGCAGAGATGGAATCAATCTGAAGCAACAGCGTCCAGTGACCAGGACGGAAATAATTCACTGACTGGATACCAGAATGACAAAAGGAGGGAAAAAAAGAATGAATATATTTGCATATTAATCATATACATTTTTATTTTTTTATATTTATTTGCACTCTAATTTCAAATATTCAACATGAAAACCTTCAGGTTCTTGCTGTTGTGACAAACCTCCTTGATTTACCCTTATCAAGTAACATTTTGTTGATTTTTAACTTATTTGAAGGGCTGGATAGTAGAGAGATGTATGTTTTCCTACAGTTTTTTTGCACACAAATTACAAATACTCACCTTGATAACCTGAGAACTGTAACTGCAAACATTATAATTCAAATATATTTCTATTGGGATAGATTTAAAAGAGAACAAAATTAATTTTTTGACATTAAAATATCTATTTTAATTTAATTAGCATGAATATTAGTGTACTTTTACAAAGCATTGTCTAGCCGCAGTGATCTAAAATCCAGACAAAGTAACTTTCTGTCCCGTCTCAGTCTCTCAAAAGTACATTTTAGACAGCGTTGTAAAAGCAAACCAAACCTCCTCCACCTACAGGGGGAGCCAACCAGTGCTGAAAATGGAAAATTCCTTCATGCTGCTTTAAATATAATGCATTTCTTCTAAATGTTTCGCTCTTTTAATAAGTATTTTGGTTTGCTACAACCTCATGAAACATTACATGTAATATACACAATAATAATAAAAAACAATGGTAATAACATTAAAGAAAAACAATGTCTGATATCATAATCAGTATCAGTTATCAGTTATTTCGTTGTACGTTGATGTATAAGGACAATAAAGGGCATTCTGATTCTGATTCTGATAATCGGTATCAGTTATCAGGATGTATAGTTTAGAAAAAAAAGTGGCTCAGTCCGTCCCCAGATAGCAAAATATGGTTGAATCAACGTTGAAAGAGTGTCAGCAGTGATATTGATTCTACGTTGAAACTTGGCATTGAAATTGTACAGAAAGCGCAACGTTTCAACGTTGATTCAACCATCATCTAAATGGTAATATATCTAAATGCTTTATATATATATATATATATATATATATATATATATATATATATATATATATATATCAACGTTGATATAGTGTCAGTGAATGGTTGAAACCTCAACGTTGAAGAAGGGTAGAATTCCTTTGCGCTTTCTGTACAATTTCAATGCCAAGTTTCAACGTAGAATCAATATCACTGCTGACACTTTTTCAACGTTGATTCAACCATATTTTGCTATCTGGGTCTCTCGTTGTTAGCTGTATCAGTAAACTATAATGAGCTGTGGCTTTTAATACAAATTTCCTTTGGGCTCCTTTTACTGGCTCTTTTTACACCTCCCCCTGAAGTGACTGATGAACCCACACAGCCACGTCTCAGCGCCTCCTGCTTGCATGCACACTGGAGCCCACGAGCTGATCCAACATGTAGAGCAGTGGTTATTCAAGCAGCTGCATCTATGACACTGCATATTATTATTATTATTTATGCTCCCAGTGTGTTTGATGACATCCTGCAATGTCAGCAGGTGAATGTATAGTGCAGCACGGCATGCCTGCACCGTGCATGGGCTGATAGCTCAGGAGCCACAACAGCACCATCATCTCCCATGCATCAGCCAGCAGCTCACTCTGGTGACCTCATATCTGGATCATCTGTGCAGCAGCGTCGAGACATCTGGCAATCTCACACTTTTGAGCCGCGCTTCTCTTCCTAAAGAGATTGAGCGGCTCGTTAATTAAAACCAGGGGCTCTCCCCTGCATAACCGGGCTCACGGTGGCGTGCCTTCCCCCCCGACCCCACACCGGACTGACAGCTGTGCTTCCCTTGAAGCTCTCTGCAGAGCCTCTGTTGCACTGAACCCTGGGTATTCCCAGCTGGGTATTTCACAGGGGTTGCAGCATCCAGCACGGTGGACTATCAGTGCCACGCAGCAGTAGGTTTCCACACTGGAAGATCAAATTAAGGATGCTGTGGCGGTCTCCAGGTCAGTAATCTGAAGTTGAAGTGCAGATAAACCAGATTATTCTGGAGCAGCAGTGTGAGGGTATTTGCTGACTTACACTGGATGAGGGCGAGAACTTTTACACCAAAACAGCAAAGGCAGGTGGTGTCTTTTTCAGTCTGCTTTGTCTGCACCTTCATGAGCCACAGCTCCCAGACCAGGCCTAAAGGCTATCCTGGAACTACAGGGCCCCCCCACAGGAGCAATACAGGTGGAGAAATCACCCCCAGTATCCACACTTAACATTGGAGACAACACACTCTCCCTGCGCTGCATTTCCACCAACCTTTTCACTCTTATGATCTGATCCCTCATCGGCTTGATGTCCTGGAAGCTCTGCTGGTTGACCAGGCTGTAGACCAGTATGAACCCCTGCCCGTTCTTGATGTACAGGTCCCGCATGGACGCGAACTGCTCGGTGCCGGCGGTGTCAAGGATCTCCAGCACCGAGGGCGAAGAGTCCACCTCGATTTCCTTGCGGTAAAAATCCTCTATGGTGGGGTCGTACTTCTCGATGAACGTCCCGGTGACGAACTGCACGGTGAGGGCGGATTTCCCGACCCCGCCGCTGCCCAGGACCACCACTTTATACTCGCGCATCGTGGATTTAATCAAGACGTTCAGTTATCAATCTGCGCGCGTCATTGAAACGAGCTCGGTATTGTTCCCGCGGGCATCACATTCACCACTCGCGTCCCATTTTTTTGCTCGGGCTGTCAATAACGCTGTCTTTGCTCGCCGCTGCTCGGCTATGGCAGAGCACAAAGACTCGGTGCCCCCAAGATGGATTTCATTGTAGAAATTCCCCACTGCAGGCCAGACGCTGACAGCTACGCGAGCATCCGAGGAGCGCAGTTGTCCGAAATGTGCACAGGGAGAGATTGGAGATGGGGACCGTGCGGGCTCTCATTTGCTTGGCTCACCCCTGTCTAAGCATCATATTAAAATAAAAAAAAGAAAAAGAAAAACAAACTTGCTCCACCGAGGACGCTGGAAAAACGCTGGCTCCGCCTGAGGATGAACTCTCCCGGGCGCAATCGTTTCCAAGCCGCGGCCCGACGCAGGAGAAACAGCACAAACTGAAACTAAAGTGACACCGGATTAAAGAGCTCGCGCCTCTTTGTTTCTTTTTCACCATCGCCGGCATGTCAGCGCGTCTCCCCCGCGTTCCGGTGCAGATCCAGCCGCCATACTCTCGGGTGGAGACGCACGGCCGCTGCGTAACCAGCCGGTCCCCGCTCGGCTCCCGTACCGAGGCAAAAAGGAAGGGGGGGCGGGGGGATGAGGTGGTGGTGGGGGGGAGATCCTCCTTCACGAGATGGGCGTGCGTACGGCCCAATGGCCGCCTCGGCGCTCTCTACACCTCACTCGTGACTGAATGGGAGCCGCTCCGAGGCAGCCAGTGAGATTCAGCGGAGACACTTCCGCTCATGTGTTAAAATTCCCATCGTTCGGTTGCCCCAGTGACATCCAAAGAGAGCTCGTCCAATCACAGAGGCCGCTCGCGGATGTGTATCCAAGATGAGGGAGGGGGGAGGTGAGGAGCGCCGGATGCTGTTGCTATGGTAACAATGCATTTTTTTTTGTGCCGCTGGCTAAATTTGAGAAATGTTGTAGGAAAGCTGCTTAACCTTATGGGAAGAGATTTCAACTATTACTGATATACTGTTTGTTAATCTCTCACATATAGCCAGCAAGCAGCATCAAAGCTACCTGAGAGAGGGGAAACATCTCTGCGATTACCTTCAGGGATGATTAAATCCCAGAAAAAGACACCAGACTGCCTGAAACACGTGCATGTATGATTCAGTATTATGTTTTCAAAACTGTCGTCCACTAATTTCTTCCATCTGGACAGAATGAAGCAGGTATAGAAGATTTACTGATGCATCAAAAACACAACATAAAAAAAGAAAAAAAAATCATTAAGGTATGCTCCGAAATAAAACAGAGATGACAAAGTTGCACTATCATGACATTTATTTATTTGTATTAAATCAGATTTTACACAATTTAGAATTTACAGGAACAAAACTGTCCACATGAAATGTTTAATTACGCACAAATATTCCTTAGAAAAAATTGCGACTTCATGCCAGGATGGAAACGTATGGCTCCTGCATGGCTGTTTCATTGCCTATAATCAAACCACACACAACGGCAAGCCAGGAAATCCAATTAAAACAAAGCCTTTCAGCATATTGTTGGGGTTTTTGTAAATACAATCTGTAAGCCTCAAACTTAAAAGTCAATCAACATTTAAGAGAAAAAGTTAAATGAAATTTATTTCATTAAACAAAGCGGAATTAACAACAAATACAAATTCAGGAATAGAACAAAGATAAGGCAGAGTTCACAGGAAAAAAATAAAAATAAAAATGCATGTCTGTGCAGTCATCTGACTGTTGAGAAAGTGCTGAAGAGAAATGTTTCCATCAGTGAGCCAGAACCGAGTTTTTCTTACTGTCCTCATCTTCCGAACCGAAGGGTCGGAAATATTAAATCATGCTTTTTGTTTAAAAGGTAACACATACATTCACAAGTATGCAGGTAAAATAAATAAGAAAAAAAAAAGGTAAAATAGCTACTTATATAATCTAAACTTTAAAGCTATCATATTCCGAAACCCAACAAAGTTTAAACAGCTGCTGAATCAAAGGCTAACCTCAACAGATTTGCAATTACTGTTGTCGTACAATCATAACTAAAAGTAATAAAATGTTCAATAGGAACAAAATGCAGTTTTTAAAATCACTGAAACTTCTGATGATGTCAGCAGCCGATCAAACTCACTATATGACTAAATGCTGTCGAATGTGGCCTTTGTAGTGCACTTCCGTGCGCAAGAAACAAATCTACGTCATCGCTCATAGAAATGTTCGTCGACTCCTACGGGTGACGAGGCAGTGACACAGATAAAACGCTTTCAGCTTCTCCTTTCTGCAACATTCAGTCCCTGGAAACGAAACAGGTTCTCATAGACTAAAACAATAGATCAAGGTCCTTTGAGGAACTTAGCAGAGCTAACGTCGGATTAATAAATTACATTCATCTTCAAATATAAGAGGATACATTTTTAAAAGTGATCCGAACTAGTAAAATATGCAAGTGTACTCGTATTAATATTCTACTTATAAAGTGTAAAGCAATTTACAATGAAGCAATGAAAATCCACGATGGAGAAAGTGAACGATCGCAGCAAAGATAACAATGAAGAGATGGTTGATAATCTGACACAGCGGGAGCAAAATACACAACTAAAGCTGAAGGGACTCACGTTTAGAAGAAAACATAACAGGACAAAATCATTATTCATTTTAACAGACAAACTCCTCCTTCCTTCCAGTATGGATTTCAAACAAAGGTGACTTCTTTTGTATACTGTGGCATCAGACGGACACAACTAAAATCTGTCATCTCCACTGCACCTCTGAGAGTATTTTACCTTGTTGTTAACTACTTTTAACCTCTGAAAAGTGAAATAAAAATAACAAAACAACAGGATATTAACGTCTTATACACAGAACACACGTACAGATTTCAACATCCGTGAAAAAAAAAAATATTTGTGAGACCACATCTGATTACAAAATACTAATGCACTGTCATGGCAGTTACAAAACATGTACATTTACCTCTGTGAATTAAGTAGTAGATCTCATTAAGTGATTTCCAGACAAACCTTTTAAATACACCTAGATGTCTTTGCATGTACTATTCTTTAGGCACTTGCAACATTCAGAGAGTAGGCCTACACAATAATCAACCCTTACACAGTCACGACACTTTTTCTTCAGGATATAAACAGCAGTAATTCCACAACCTTTTTTTTTTAGTGAGTTAACTTTCACACCAGCAGTGACTCTTCGTATACACGTTGGTTTACGATACCATTTATGAAGCTGAACAAGTTAAAACTACTTACAGACCTGTCGGTAATTCTACTTCTGTGATAGCCAAGAACGGGAGCGGTATTTTTTGGAGGGGTAATTGAGAAAAGGTATCTGTGTCCAGACAGCATTTTCTCTCAGCTAAACAACCTGTAATGCAAAGGCACACCAGGAGGTGGAGCACTGATCCAGCTCTCTGGGGATAACAGGACAAGCAGAGAGATGAGCGCTTTAAAGGGATGTCCAACCTGCTGTCAAATTATATCCTATCATGTGAAGTTAAACTTTTCAGTAAGTGCTTTCTCTGGTTTGTTTAAAATAACTCAATCTGGCACTAGATGAATAGACATCAACAAATAAAATGTTCTCAGTTTAAATAGCACATTCAAGAAGGGAACAAAAAAAAAATCTAAATAATGATGATAAAACTGTAACAACTGCCAATATAAGAGCCTTTTACACCCAACATAAAAAAAAATGACCGTCCACACAATAAAAGCTGATTTCAGATCAGATCAGCCATCCTTTCCACTTTAAATATTTACATACTTTAAAATGGTTAGTGAGCAACATGTCTGCGGTTTTCCAAATCCGTGAGCATTACGGCGTCGCCGCTGCGTCTCCACTGTCGGCCTGCGTTCCACGAGGCTTCTGGTTCCTTTTGTTCATAAATGCCTCTGTTATCAGAGAGGAACTGGAGCAACAGACACAACGCCTTGATTCCTGACGTCATCAGCGCTAGTTTAGGTGCACGTATCATGCACATTACAGATGCAGGTGCAAAGTGCATACAACAATCTTCTGTGACACTTTAAGACAATGCAATCCTAACATCAGAGCCACTGAATATAATTTAACATAACATAGGAAATTTAACGTCTACAGGCTTTTCATTAGTGATGTTATCAGCATGCAGCTTTTATGTTGGGTGTGATATTAATAGAATATTTACAGGGAGGCTTTTCGGGACCTTTACCAGCAGCGTCAGGGGAGTGACTTCTGGTTCTGATGGTTACTTGAGGATGATCTGTTTCAGAAGTAAAAGACACGTCACTGAGCAGCGGCATACGGCAAACATTCAGATGGCATGACAACAAACACTGGGCACTCTTCAAGACGACTTAGTGTTATTCTAAAAATAATCAGATAAATAAATAAAAAAATATTCAGTTCTTGATCATTGTCTCAATCCTTGAAATAAATAAATAAAAAAATTTGCAACTGCTTATGACTGAATGGTAAAATATCCTGTTGTGTTTCTAATTTTTAATATCAATCCCTTTTTGGGTTTAATAAAGACTATTGGAATCTCCTGTACATATATGTATATATATATATATATATATATATATATATATATATATATATATATATATATATATATATATATATATATATATTATATATATTATATAGATATAATATATAGATATACACACATATATATATATACACACACACATACATAACGTACTCCTCCACACAGTAAAAGACCAAATGTTTCACTTGGAGCAGTTACGATGACCAAAATGTAAGTAATAAAAATCTAATAGTAACACATACTACACACAGTAATGCCCACAAACAGAATATTTACAACTGCATATAACCTGTATGATAGGATCCTAAGCTTCAATCCAGTTTGAAAAAGACACTGAGGTCAAACAAAGCATAAATCATGCAATAAAGAATAAATGCAACACTGCTATTTGCAAGTGAAAGAGTTCTTATTAAGTGTTGTCTGTAATAAAGGAAAGGGATGAGATGCAGCCTAGAAGTTCTGCTGAAGGTCTACAGGTACATAAAGCTTTATGAAGGCAATGCAAGCAGGGCACCTCTATACTGACGGAGCAGCTCCCCTGATTTAAAGACGAAGCACTCACTCAGAGCTCAAGGATTTATGACAGAAAGCTTTAAAAAGGAGCAAACCTGATTGGCTGGCGCTGTTGCTGCGTAGGGGACACTTGTGGCGGGAGTAGTTGCTGCAGAGACAGTAGCAGGCGTAGCACTGTACATCATGGGGACTTTTTCAGGAGGGGAACCATGAAAGCAATGAAAAGGGAGGTGGAGCATTATGGTAACCATAGCAATGTTTCTCTCTATCTTGCCAGGCTAAAATGACAGTAGCAGCAAGCCATCATTGGGTTAGACCAGCAGATGGCATGTGATCACACGGCAAAGCGAGATAGCAGGGGAGAACATAAAAGGGCAAAAGATAAAATTAGGAAATCTGTCCATCCCACAAGAGACGATATGATCAAACTGTGTGTTTTGTCACGTTTACAAGTGTTTCAAAAATTAAAAAAAAAAAAAATGTAAAAAGATAAACAACGTCAGGGATGCAGATCAAATTTCCCAATCTTTTCTAATGGCGCATAGCAAACCGACAAACAGAAACCAGCAAAGTGCTGAAATTTCAATGGTGACTATGTGAAAAATGTTAGAAGAAATTATATGCACAATGTTTAATGACATGAAAATCCAGGAAAATAACAAAATTAACTGAAAATGTTTAAATGTGCATCCTGATTTAAAGTGGTGTTTTCCAGTGCTGAAAAAACAAGAATCTCATTCAAACATAATTATTTGTCATCGACTGAAAATAAGATGTGGTTTTCAGAGCAAAAAGGAAGAGACCTACCAACATTGTTAGCAGGTGCCATGCACAAAAGAGAACCTGCGTGATTATGGGATGGAAAGAGAGAAGGTATTTCAGAATAATGACTGGCACACTGACACACATCATTCTGGTGATCACAGGAGTGAGCCGCTGCAAACGGACCTTCACATCAGTTAAGGCACAAACAAAAAACCCCAACAGTTAGGACAAGTTCAGCTCTTGTAGCGCGTAGCAAAGATAGTATTCGCTGAAGGGACAGCCAGGAGATGTAGCTCTTAAAGGCAGGACTTTCCCATTTCCTTCTACAGACATGTGAAATCTGGACAGAATAACAGCTTAGCTCGCAGATCAGCCGAGCACTTCCGCACTGGGCCAGTTGCACTGCAGCTTAGCTCACATGTACGTGTTTGACCCAGTGTTAAACAACGGTGTGACGCAGGACGCCACGTGGCTTTGTGGTGTCATTAGCAGGCGCGATTTGACCGCAGCCGAAGGTAAGCTTGATCTCAACTGCTGAGCAGTAGATGTCTGTTTTACTGTGTGGGTTTTTAAACCTGATACATGTAAGGTTTAAAAAGAGCTCAAGTACTTTGTTTGATCAAGGCTAGAAACTATTGGCAATCATGCGTTGGGAAAAGCTCTGTCAGCTCCATCAGCAAGGTCAAAGTTTTTACGGGACCTTGCGGTTGAGGCAAACGGGGCTAATAGAGGCCATTGGGATGCCCTTTCATGTCTTGTCAATCCGTGTAACATGAAGTGCCCATTTAGATGTCAGTATATGTCGATAATGATTAATCAAGCACAAGCTAGACCAAGTACTTGACTAGGAGGCTGAGACAAAATCATCACGTCAGCTCCCTTTCAAACACTTTAAAGAGTTGATTATTTACTAGAATTTATTAATTTAATTAAAGCAAATATATATATATATATATATATTTTTTTTTTGGGCGATGCCAATTTTACAGAAACCAATTCATTTCGTATACGCTGTTTTTCAAAATCGAAGTATAGCTTTGTTGTACTGTTGCTTCCCAGACATTTTAACTGCAGATCAGTTGTGAAACAGCTCAGTCTGCACTTGTTAAGACACCACATTCACATTTAACTTCAAACGCAGCTGAGACTTTTTTTTTTTTTTTACCTGCAATATTTTAGTTTGGGTCATATTAAGGTAGTGTTAAAGCTCAGCTCAGTGAGCTACATGGTAACTTACTACTTTTGGGGTTCTCATATCTTTCTGCATGTTATGTATGTTCTCTAGGACATGCAAAGTTCACACACTTTCATAAAGGAACTGCTCCTCTTTGGCTGTTCCGTCTTTTTTTTTTTTTCATCAAAATGTTGAACATTAGCATAATGGTTGCCTAGCAGCTAGTTCTGCACATCAAACAAACCATGAGTGAGTATGAGATTTGCATCCTTTTCTCTTTTTTTTTGGTCTCATTTAGGTCTTTGTCATATTCTAGATACATGCTGACGTGGAAGATGAGAAATCTGGTAATTCATATGCCTACTTACGCGGTAAGTTAAATATCAAACTGTCTGATCATGTGTGTACAACTGTGGCTTATTTATTGCCATCTCATCAACAAAAATATTTTGTAGCATACCCACAGTTCTTAACACCAGGATAAGTCTTTATCTGTGTTACAATTGCAACACATGACCAGGACACCAGTCCGTGAGCAAATGCCTTACATACCCTTCTATATGTTTTCAAGAGCCCTATTGTTGTAGAAGAGGCGGGGGTGGCGGGAGTCTACAGATATCACGATGTTCAGTAGGGAAACAGACTGGAGCGGAGACAAAACACTGATGCAGACTGGGACAAAGCAGACCGTAGTTCTTTACTAGGCTCAGGTCCTTCAGCGTTTGCAGGAAGATGATGCATATCTGTTACAAGTCTGTGCTGGAGAGCGCAGTTTTATCTGCAGTCATCTGTAGGGGCAGCAGCATCAGAACCAGTGACACAAAGCAGCTGAAGAAAACTACCCTGGACCCCATGGAGGAAAGATAAATTCGCTCTGGGGATTTATTCAGGATTTTTTTTAATGAACTGAACTGAAAGTTTTTAAAATTCCTCACTTTTGCAGAAGAGTTTAATGCTTAAGTGCTAAATCACTTTTTCTTAAAGGTACAGTGGCACATTAAGGGGAGGTGGGAGTGCCTAACATAATTCCATTGTTCAATGCATCATTCTAATATCCTGAACGTGTTAATCACATAACTGATCAAACGAAGGATCGGCTGCGTCTGCTTCCTGAAAAAAAAAAAAAAAACACGGATAATATTCTCATCCACACCCGGTTTTTCTCTTATACATGACCAAGGCCTCTGGTTGTGTTTGTGTCATCTTCCTTGTTTGAGGATCGCGATTACTTCTGTCTATATTGCAGCCATCTAGCATTGTAAGTGGTGAACGCCGAATGTTATTTAACCACGGTCATTGTATTTCTTAAAGTGACAAGTCAGAATTCCTGCCCCCTGGAAGTCAAACACAATGAGAGAGGCATGAAGTGGAAACTGCAACTTTTGTATTCATGTGCCGGTTTAGAGGCTCACCTGTGGGATAAAATGCTGCAGTGGGCTGCTGTAGTTGTGTGTTCGCCAAAGCTTGTTGGTAGTGCAATAAACTAGGGGTGAGGAGAGAGCTGGCCCAGCCGCTCTTCTCAAGGGCTTGTCTCTTTGGAAGGGGCTGGAGAACACTCTGTGGAAAGGCCTGAAAATGACAAAACGAAAAATAAAACATTTCTCCTCTCTCTGTTCATCTTTGTGCACACTCTTAAATACTGTAAATGCTAGTGTTTATACTATAAAATGCATAAACAATGAAAGTGACTGCTGGCACAGTCAAATAAAAAAATACAGCAATAAATCAAATTTGACAATTTAAGCATTTAAACATACTGATGGTGACTGTGCACACAAAGACTATACGAGACTTGAAGAGGCTGTAAACCACATATGGCAGAAACTAAATCTTTCTTAAGTACAATTACAAGCTACATGCAAAGCAAAAGGTGAAAATACCAGGTCTACAGTTGCCTCGAGGGGTCGCTTCATTGCTTTGGCAGTCGACTGAGTCTTTTAATAGCAGGTAGCGAGCACATGATGGCAGTGGGCCAATGGGATTCAAGCGCATTAACATACAGGTAACAGCAAGCAGAGGTGCATCATGGAGGACAGCATTGTGGATAGGTGAGAAGGGAAAAACAAAAACAAAAATAATCTGAATGTAGTATACCACATAAAACACAATATACATGCACAGTAACCAAAATAACTGATTAAAGAGCACATTAACTAAAAGATCCAAACATTAGTGAGTCAATATTGGCAATTAATCAATCATTCAGTGCAATCATTTGATGTATAATAATGATTCCCCTAAAAATTGTACTCTGTTCACCCGATGACATTAATGAGATGAGATCAGCGTTGTTAATATAATCAGATTACAGTGCAGTCGGTGCAGCTATGCAGACATAATGTCACTCTGGAAAACACAGATTTTTATGGCTTTGTGGAATGGATACTAATGAAACACTTAGCAAGCACTGAAAATGTTTACTGTTAAATGAAAGATTGGTTACAGTAGCACCAGCCCAAAAGCAGTACCACAAATCAACAGATGATTCATGCAACCGACGTCATAAAGCACAAATGTGGAGCTGCATTTACTACATTTACAGCAAAGCGTTAAGTGGGATGATGCCTGCCTCCTCAACCTGCGCTGAACACAATATTATTTATTTTGCTATTTAATATACAACCTAAATCTTATGAGAAAAAAAAATCAAATGTATGTAGCTGTAGATAATATTGTACATGGACACTGATGTGGATGGTCTATAGAGGACAAAGAAGCACAATTTTGTGAAAAAAAAACATGACTTCACAATGCCCTTAACAGCTAAGTGGATATAATTTTATTTAACACTAAATCTAAGAATGGAGTTAAGTGTGAACTTTTAAAATATGTAACATTTTACCAGCTTTTTTCAAAGGTTGACATGCGCTCCTGAGGTCTCAATGAAACGTCTCTGACATGTTTGCGCAGTAGGGTACGAAAACACGACGCGCTTTGATACAAAAGGCAGCTTTTTAAACCTTGTTTTTGCTGCTCTAGTCGGAGCAACTGTTTCAACAACTAAACAACTCAACCCCTGTTCCACGGGGTTCGCTAACCACTTCTGAAATACGGCAAATGCCGCATATTGGGACGTTGCATGGATATGAAGATGCGGAGGCTTGATGGTTCCAGTCTTATCTGGGTCTGTGTAATCTACAAATATGGATCGTTCACTGAGTGAAATACTTTCAGATGTAGGTTGCTCCGAAGAAACCGACAGAATTGTGTTTGTATCACAGTTTTTAAGTTGGCAGCATCTTCATGCAGCCAAGTGGAAGGTCTCAAGTACAGAAAAGGTGATCTTTTTTCCCTTCTTTTTTTCATATTGCCCCTTATAAGATAAATGTGAAATACGTTAAGGATATATGTAACCTGGCTGCTTAAAATATTACAGGGAGACTAAACAAAAACACTCTTTTCAACAAGTCCTTTTGGATCTGGTGTAACTGGTTTCAGGGGGTCAGATTAGCATCTTTGCAATAGGGGCTTGTTTACCCATTACAATGTTTTACAGAGTTTAGTGAGGAATCAGTTAACTGCACTATCGCTTCTGGACTGTACATGAAGTGTGAGGACATTCCACACACGTCCATTCACAAACCTTGAAATACAGATAAAAAACACAGTTTTACTATTAAAATACTCTTTTTGGTGAACAGGTGATGTGATGATATTTTTAAAGGGTAAATGGAAGCCTGAGACTTTTAAATAAAAATGGGATCCAAATTGTATACAAGCCTGTATTTCAATCTGAGACATCCAAAGAGGGGGGTTGAGGGCTGAGTTTTCTCAGTTTTGGTTGAACTTGGCCAGCAGCATGAGACCATGATAATGACTATAAATAGTGTTTTCAAACTCATCTCCAGCAAATTTAATCTGTAAAAACTTCACCCCCCAAAAAACATTTTCAATGCAAAAAACTCGAAACAACTGTACCACGATCAGCTTCCCTTTACGATGACTGAAGTCTGGTGGTCAAATTTGTAATTGCAGTTAACGATGGTTAATTGTTTTGATAGCATTAATATACCTTTTAAGAAATATATAGATGATTATTTACAATATGTTGGAAAACCACAGCATTTAGGTCTGGAGGCAGTCTGTTTTCCATCTGTAATCGCTCGTAATGGTGAAGGGCCCAGATGCTGCCAACTATTTGAACTGAAGCTGAATCTCTGAAGCATTGGCCATGGTCTATCATTTAATATTTAATTTGTATTTGAAAAGTTTTCAGTGAAAGCAATGACCACAGAATGAAATGGAAAGTCTTGGCCCCCCAATATCTGTCGTTCAGAGCAGCTCTGGCTCCACCGCAAACCCCGAAGCACTGCTGTTGTCTCCAGTATCAGCAAAAAATAACCACCAATGGAATGTAAGAGAGATCATCTACAAGCTGACTGGATGCTTTCGTTTGTTATACTTTTTAAAAGGGCTTTTAAGAGTTTTTATTGCATTAATGGGTTCAACGTGCCACTACATAAAAAAATATTCAGCAAAGCCATGGCAAACACAGTGGCATCAAACACTGGAGTCACCAGAAGGATGAAGCTGTCTTACCATAGCTGTAGCTGTGGCCTGGGCTGCCATACCCGTCTGATTGACTTGTTGTTGACTGGATTTGATTTTGGCCTGCAAGTGTGCAGGCGGGTGAAAATACTTGCACTTCTCCCTGGAGCAGCGGCTCTTGATGTAGTCCATGCAAACAGTGACGGTGTTATCGGTGGCATCAATCATTGGGCTGTCACTGGGATGAGCAAAGCGGCAATCTGTCTCCCCTCTAGCACAGTTTCCCCTCTGAAACTCACGGCACACCTTAAAGAGGAGCGATTATAATGACAGTGAGAGCGGTTTGGCTGGATGTATGTAGTTTATAACCAAACCGTGTAAGTATTAATGTATTATTTAGGTTAAATCAGGCCTTGTGGTGCATGAATACCTCTAATTTGTCTGTACGCTGCAGCTTCTGTGAGGGAGAAGAAGACGAAGACGAAGAGGAGGAAGAGCATTGGGCTGTGACAGCTGGGCTGCCTGGAACAAGAACCGGGGTGCTGGAGAGGATGTCTGAGGGAATGAGGCTCATCCCATGGCTCAGTGGTGTGATGTATGAGCCATAACCGAGGCTAGAATTAGTGCCAAGTCCCTGCGTAATTGGAAATGTTGGCTATGAGGGGAAGGGGACATTTATTACTTTTTAGACAAGCATCACCATATAACACAAAAAGAAATTTCTCCAATGTCATAAGGACCTTACCACAGGTTGCAGATTGTGTCCTGGGATCATGAGCTGCATCTGCTGGGCAAGCACAGCTGCTGCTGTCTTCTGCTGGATCAGATTGTTGCGTCCATTTATCTCCAACTGGGTTTTTAAGTGCGAAGGTGGATGAAGATACTTGCAGTTTTCTCTTGAGCATCTGCCCTGAATTCAGAAAAAAAGACATATGAGTGACATATATTTGGTTCTCAGCATGACATTTTACAGCTAATACAATTAAATAACTAGAAAAGCACTCGGAGAGCGCAGACCTCCGCCAAGCGTAACAGTTCCCCTGTATAGCAATTTACAGATTGCGATTCAATCTGCGTTCTGGATCAGATCCGGATCAGATCTGGACCAGCCTTTGAAATTTGATAGAGGTTCCCACTGTCAATCCCTGAGTCAAATTTCATGAGTTTTGGGCAATAATTAACGGAGATATTGAGAAACAAATTTTTCAGCCCCATTGACCGCAATCATATCGAAAATTTGAAAGTGATCCAGAATCCAGAATTTCTTCCGGATCTCACCCAAAATTAAATCAGTTCTTCCTTTTCATATTTCTGACAACTCCTGAAAATTTCATCAAAAACCATTCATAACTTTTTGAGTTATCTTGTACACAGACAGACAGACAGACAGACAGACAGATAAATGCTGGCAAAAACATAACCTTATTGTTGGAGGTAATTATGTTTATATCCAGGTTTTGGCAGATCCTGGCATTAACCATCAATTTATATGCAGACAACTGTTTAAAAAAAAAGATTATTTTTAGCAGAATTACTGGAAATTTTATTTAGTCTAAATTTTGCAAATTTTCTGGAATGCAACAAAAACCTGAATTTGAAATTTGTTAATTTGTTCAAACCTTTATTTACGGACATAAAAATAAATGAAATGATTTCCAGTGTCTTCACTGATCAGCTTCATTATAATCGTGCAGTTTGATTCCAGAAGCACGCTCCAAATTTGTTGAGAGAAAGGCAAATCAAGACAGGAAAATTTGCAGGATGTGCTAATAACATGACATAAAATGTTTCTGAAGCCATCAGGCCTGGATATAAAAAGGTGTATCCTATAAAAGCTAAGCCTGGAATGCTTTGAAGCAGCACACTATAAAAGAAGATAAACAAAATAAAAACCACAACTCCCTGCTTGATATTCGCTCTGAATGGTCCTCTACTAGAGGCCAGGAAGCCTGAGGGATGTCCCTGGAATCTGCTGAACCACCCTCCCAGTTCAGGATTAACAGCCCAGAGTGCTCCAATTACCACTGGCATCCCTGTTGCCTTTTCTTTTCATACCTTTTCTACTTCTTTTTTCAACCCTTGGTATTTTTCAAGCTTCATGAGTTCCTTCTTCGAGATACTGGTGTTGCTTGGGATTGGTGCATCCAACCATTACTGCTTTCATCCCAGTATCCAGTTGGCTACCCATCATCAGTTTTTCATTTTGAAAAACCACGGGATCTGTGCTCTTCCATTCTTTACCATCTGTAGATCTACTTTCTGTCTCAACTTTGAGAGTTCAAACTCATAGTCCACACAGATGTTTCTGTACACGATTCCAGTTACTTCGTAAGGGCCATGGATGCCTGTCCGTACCTGCCTCCATCCATCACCACGCTATTATGGGCTAGATTGTTCCAGGGGCATCTATGCAAAGTGTTAACCAGGGTCCTTGTGTGCCCTCATCCAGGTCTATGTAGAACAGCAGTGGGGGCAAGAACATCTACTTTGTACATACTTCATGGTAACTTGACTTCTACAGTCCCATTGAGTTCTTGGTGAAGACTTGTCTTCTTCAAGCTGTATAGTTCCAAGCATTCTGGTATGCCATGAAAATCATAGGCTTTCCTGTAGCTGATCAGGAGGAATATTTATTTGTCTAATTTTACAGTTTCCAATGACTGTTTCAATTGGTCGCTTGGGCTTGGCTCCTTTGGTGTTATTTCCAATTCCTTTTTGGGCTTTGCTGATAAGTCTACTCATCTTAGCTACTATGAAGCCAGGCAGGAGCTTCCATGTTGTGCAGTGCATGCGAGTTATTGGCCAGTAGTTGGGGATATCTCATGATCAGAACTGCACGGCCTTGGGTTAACCAGTGGGGTGGGTGCCATCTATTAGCAGCTGGTTCATTTGTGCTGGCAGACATTCATGGAGTTAGTTTCTTTGCAAACAGGGGTGTAGCATGTCAGGGCCCGGTGCATTTTCTTTGATCTGTGTCAGCATCATGGCCATTGGTTCCTGTTCTGGGAGATTGCTGTGGTCAGGACTTAATAGTCATGGTGGTTTGTTATGCCTTTCCCCATATACTTTCCAGTATTGTTCACTCACAGCCTTGGGTGGGTCTTTTCTCAAGCTATTTTTCATGCTGTTCAGTGGAAAACACCCTGTTTATTCTCCTGGGTTCTGATTCAGGAGTGAACCTTTTCAAACGGGTAGTCAGAGGAGCTTGACAGTCTTTGGCAGTTTCTATGGCCCTGACGATTGCAAGAGTGTTTTATTTCTAAGGAAGGTTTTTCTTCATTGCATCTTCAGCTGAGCTTCCAGCTCTCTTCGCCACAGAGCGTACATCTTGCTTACAGCCTGTGGTGTTAATTTTCTGTTTGATAATGTTTGTCTATATTCAGGGACTCAGAGAAAAAAATTTACAGCACAAAGGCCAAGGCTTGAAACTGCTGTTGGATATGTGTGACCTTCAACCCCTCAGCCAGCTCTCCACGTCATACCAGTGCAATCAATATCACTACATGGGCTCAGGAATACTTGGGAAAACCATTTCACTCCAACACTGTGTTCCCACTGAATCTAGAAATGTAACTTGAAGCTTAACTACACAAGGGGAAAGCTGAATATCAACTCCATATGAGTTCATCTCAGATGGAGAGAAAGATGATGGAAATGTGTTCTATTGTAAGATGAGTCTCAACTTGCTGTTGAAAAAAAATGGGCATCAGGATCAATGTCTTCAAATATAAGAAAGACCATCCAGGCTGTTCTCTGTGAACGGTGAATCAGACAGTGTACTCTACTAAGATCTGTGTTTCAGAGCAGTGACCGCATAACCTCAATTTCCTGAGAAAATACCCTTTCCTGCCCATTTTTTGACTATCTGACCTAAGCAACTGTATGTATTGTATTGAATGTAATTTTAGAATTAAAGTGGTGTACCAGAGAGTCAACACGAGGAAAGCTAGTGAGGTATTAATCTGCAAAGCTCTCCATTTGATTTTACTCCAGATCCTTGTGACAACAGGCTTTTAGAAAACGCCAACCTCTTCAAAAATATATCTCTGAACTTGACAGGTGACCGAATCCAGCATTCATTTATTTAATTTAAACCGTTTGGCTGTTACAAGTTAATTATTACCAGATCCTGTTAATATAAACCAGCCTAAGGCATTTCTGGCAGTAATACATTTTCTTCAGCTTCATATTCCAATCTTACAAGTAAATAAACTAATTTCAGCTCATTCAGATTTCTCTCATGAGATTTTTACAATTAAAGAAAAAAAATTGTAGATACTGTATTTGAGCATCTTCTCTAATTTGATGCCCACACGCTACTATGCAGAAAACAATAAAACCCAGCTATGATGAAATGATATTTTGCCTCCTTGCAGATCCTCATCAAGATTTTTTTTTTCCACATAAAATGTGATTATTGGGAATCAAGCCATATCATTACCCGCCCTAGATTAAGCTCAAATAAAGGCCCAAAGCACATCTGTGGTGAAAAATTCTTTCATTTTTAATATTTAGCATATCAAGACATCAAGGAAACAACAAAATGGGAGAGCATCTCTTAAAATTACTCGAGGGTGACTACAACCTCAGTTGAGCAATGACACACGACATATCGCGCCAAATCCTGATTAATGTGACAAAAAAGTGAGCCGAAATGCAGCAGTGTGAGCAAAACAAGGTACTCTGTGCACTTGACTTACTGAAAAAGCACCATTTTGCTAGTGTTTGTTAAATAAATAATGAAAATGGTATAATATATAATATGTCCTGCTTGTCATCTGAGGTTTGTAATGTAGTTAATTTTAAGACCAGGCAAGGACTAGATGATGACGATGATGATTATTATTGTGTATTTCTGTATTGATGGCGTATTTCTTCATTGTAGTTTTACAGTCATGGGATGGACTATTTCAACACTATCAGCGTGTCAAACTGCACACAGAACACATTAAAACACTCTCCAGAGACGTTCTCAATAGCAATGAAAATGCACAAGCCGTCCGCCACTCCCAGAACCAACATTTGAATGTGGGCGTCTGTTTCCAGGAAGTGTACCTGCACATTACAGAACATTTCTATAGGGTCTGAGCTTTGAAAAAGGGAGCTGCAGATAACGCAATGGCTCACTGGCATGCCTTAACAGCACCAATCTGATAACGCACAACAATCTGAAACTGTACCAACAGCTGGCTTCTATTCCTGCAATGACATGTTTAATTTTAGCGCTTGAGGACACGTCTTACCAGAATTGATAGACAAAAAGATAGGGAGCGGATAAAATGACTTTTTTTCAGTTTATAATCTTTCAGACATCTTTTTGTCACAACCACCATAAAAACCACATTTGGACACATTTTTTGAAGCATCTTGGATATTTGTCCACTTGTTGAAACCATCTATTCATCTTTTTTTTTTTTTTAACATTTTCATGTTCATCCAGTAACATTTTCTTGCTTTCTGCCTTAACTTTTATGAGCAAGCCAGTACGAGTCCTGCGAGGGATTTCTGTGCGTGCTTACATCTTATTAACGGGATCTGGAGCCGTCTGCCCGTGTTCATGGACAAAAGCTGACACACCCTGTGACTCTTTCGAGAATGGGGTTTTAATATATTAAAAACACAGGTGTAAACAAGTCTTCTGTTTAGGAGAGCGTCATTAATGTGATCTTTCTAAAAACCATTCTTAAAGACAAACTGAAGAAAAAATTATTCTGAATGAGCCTTATTGTTTTCTCAGATAAGATAAAGATGAGCTTCTGTATCAGTTTATCAACCTATTCTATACTTTTGATGAGGAAACCAAAGTTATCAGATAATAACAGCAGAGTAACAATAACCTGCAAGACAACCCCCACCCTGATGTCATTGTCCACTTTAGTGTTTCTCTTCAGGCATTGCCATCTTCAGCAGACATCTACATCCCCACTGAATAATAATATTAATCTAAAAACAGAAATCCAGTACAGATCCACAACAATCTGTTTAACAATATTCTAAATAGCAATGTTCTATTTATATAATAGCATTAATGCTATTTTCTACCTAGACAGCAATAATGCTTTTAGCCCCCTGACCACTGGGGAACACAGTTTCGGCACTTAAACCTAGAATGAGGTGATAAGGCGATGTCTTGACATGAGAATAATCCTCAGGACAAAGCTGTATTGGGGTGTGATAGTGCATGTTTTAGAGTGGATTAAGGTAGCTACGGCCCCGCACAGGGCAACTGAACAAGTAGGAGGATCAGCTGGGTGTAATCCTCCTTGCTGCCAGATTTTTTTTTTTAATCGTCTGCATCAGATAAACGTTTAGAGCAACATTTAACAGGTATTTTGCTGTATCCCCCCCCCAAAAAAAATGTGGAATAAGATGTTATTTTACAAACACTGAAGCTAAATGTAGAACAGCACTGGGATAAATCACTGTTGGACTGGAGCTTTGCTCTGTGGTTTGGCATGCGTGTGGATTCTCAGGCATCTTAATCCAGCGAGGGACTTTGGGAATTCCTCATTAGGCAGGTTAGAGCCTTAAAACTGGACAGGATTATTTCTCTTTCATCAGCATTTTCAGCGGAAGAGATGAGAATATTCAAAACACTAAAACTTACGCACAGTCAAGGGAAAAGGAAGGTACACAATTCTTAAGGTTTTACATATCAGGTCTTATTTTAATATGTAAACCTGATCTATATCAGACAATAGAATTTAGTTTAGTTTACTAGGGATGCACATGGTTAACCGTCAACCGATAACAGTAACTCTAACCGATTAATACTAACGGTCAATTTTGTTTGTAAGCTATGTAATTCAATCAACTCATGGGGGCGTGTCGACAGGTGCAACAGGCCTCTGATTGGTCAATTCTACATCCGCGTAGAAAAGAGCGCGTCATCGAAGAAGTGAGGAAGTTCCCACATCTGTATGATTCTCCTTCTCCACACTACAAAGACAGCACATATTCTAGTAATTCATGGAGGGAGATTGCGATGAATGTGGGTCTGGATACGGCCGAGACGGTGAGGAAGTGGAAAAACGCAAGAGATAAGTTTAGTTAGCTATGCGTGATTGTCGCACTTGACAACGTGCGCAACATCGCGGCAGCCAACCCTCCGTGACATATCGGTTAATGGTTATTAATCGTTAAAGGGCGTCGGTTAACAGTCATAAAAAAAATCCAAAATGTGCATCCCTAGTTAATACAAACTCATCTAAGAAACACATGACAAATTATATTCTGTCATCATTTTCTGAAGAAACATTAAGCCGTAATACAACGGCGGAGTTTGAAAAACTCGCAAGGCAAGATGCAGCAAGATGTTGCTAATCAAATTCACCTGATTAACTGATCATTAACAAGTGTGCCCACTTCTACAAAAGCAAAAGTTTTGTCAGTTTGCTGGTCTGGAGTAATCTGGTGTGGTAACACAACGTCAATGATTGCAGTGATCTTAGGGAAACAATTGTTGCCGTCTGTCAATCTGGGTCAGATAATACGGTCTTTTCCAGATAAATTGGAAATTCTCTCATCGGTGAGATGCGATTATTCACACTTGGAAAAAAAACTGAAGAGAGTTGCCAATAATCCCATGCTGGGCATCAAAGTAAATCTCCCCCCATGTCATGACTGTGCAATGTGCAGAGAAATTGCAAAAAAAAAAAAAAAAAAAAAAACGAGCTAAATCACACACTAAATGCTTCTGTTGGTATGTTAAATGTTCAAGTATATGACCATATAAGTAGAACAAAGACTGAGCATGCATGCCTTGTCTTCCCTTGTCAGGAGAAAGCCTCTTCTGTTTAAAAAGGTCATGACATAATGGCTCAGATTAGCAAAATTACAATTGTGGTTGGAGGTGGAGGGGTGATGATATGACCTGGTCACCCTGCAGCCATTAAATACTTATGTCTTCTAGAGTCACACAGGAAGCCATTCATCTGAGCATGCGACTGGACAGTACCCAGTCCCCAGGGTTAGGGTGGCTGTGGCCCAGTTGGGTAGAGCGGGTCGTCCAGTCACTGTAAGGGTGGCGGTTCGATCCCGGCTCCACATGTCAAAGTGTCCTTGGGCAAGACACTGAACCCTAACTTGCCCCCGGTGGGTCTGGCAACGCCTTGCATGGTAGCAGCAACCCACTGGTGTGTGAATGAGTGAATGAAAGGCCGTTGTAAACCGCTTTGAGGGCACCTTGATGGTGTGGAGAAAGCGGTATATAAGTGCAGTCCATTTATCATTTACAGTAATCCAAAAGCAAACAATCAGAATCAAGGTCCAGACTTCAGGCTCAACCTGATCAGAGCTTTTCATCAATGAATGCCTCCAAATCTCAGTGACCTCAATCAACGTTGTAAAGCGGAGTGGGACGATTCCCCCCCAAACGTTCTGAAAGACTGACGACGCCATAGAGGGAAAAAATAAAAGAAAATCACTTCAAGTTATTGTTGCTAACGCTGGTTCCAGAAAGTACTGAAATAATGGGTGTGCTGTTTTTCAAAGTAATGTTTCTGCATTTTGATTTACTTTTTGTTAAGTAAATTACTTTAAGCAGTAGGATGTGTACTTCCTTTTGGCATGACTGTATGTTTGAGCTTTGCTTTGTCATGCAGATATCAGAGGCTGTAGCAAATCAAGATGAAGAAAGACATATTCACTACTGCAAGTTAGACAGACAGATCTAAAGGTTTAACCAGGACAGAACAGAAAGAATCAATACCATTACTTACCTTCAGTGAGTCGAAGCAAGCAATAACCCTCCCATTCTCCACCTGGCAGCTCTTCGGCGGATGTGCAAACTTGCATTCCTCATCACTGCGAGAACAGTTTCCTCGAAACTGGCGACAGACCTCCAAAGTCAACCACTTTGTGTCTCTTACTGAGGACATATTCAGCGCCATGTCCGAGTGTTTTAAGCACACAATGAACGTAAAAATGTCAACCTTTACGTCTAATTACGCACACGCCAAAAGCAGATCAATCGAGCCTTCAGCTAGAAGTGCAATCCTATCCTCTTTTGAAACAAACTGATGACTCCTCCATCAGCTGATGAGATAGATGGTTGATCACGAGAAGTCTTCCCTCAGGGGGGGAAAAAAAAAAGAATTAGCAGCAGACGTGTTTGTTTGCCACAACAATTTGGAGCGTGTATATTCCTGAACTGGGAATGTCTGTAGGCATCAAACAAGCAACAAAACACAGCCTTGTCACTTCAGTGAAACATTCTCAGGTAATTTCTCTTCTTCTTCCCTTCCTCTTATATCATGGCTCAAATTCAGTGTCTTTGGCGCTGGATGTGTGCAAACGGGCTTGCACCTGAGGTAACTTATGTTGGTACTTGAGTTTAACATTAAAGAGAGCACGAGCCAACTGCGATCACGGACCGACTCCGGGTCGGGGTTGTCTTCTCAAAGGCACTTCTGTTTGTGACCTGAAAGACAAGAAAACACGATGGAACCGAATGTTCGTGCAGTTGCACTTAAATATAATTACGGTATTTGTTGCTCAGCTGGCTCTTTCAAAGCTTCTTTAAACTATTTCCGAGTGCCCGTGTGCTATGATCTCAATAAAACGATGATCCTTCTCCGTTCTTTAGTACTTAGAAAGCTATGATCTCTTGCAGAGAACGAAGTCATGCTGAGAGCGGAGATTCTTGACATTCTGTGGTTTCACCATTTTAAAGGTGATTTTTTTTTTCAGTGCTTCTGTTTCTTTTATATCATTACTAACTCAAATCTCCAGTTCTGTATAGCTGTGTAAACAAGCCTGAGAAATTATGAGCTCCTGTGATTTCTAACATTATGTAGACAGGAAATAAAATAACAGGGCAGCTGCTCAATGACAATAAGCACCACTGGTGCCAACTGCTACACACACTGTTTATTTCCATTTGCTCAGGTACATTACATTATACATTGAAATTCTTTCTCCTCAGTCAGCTTTATAAAGCAGTTTCAAGAAAGTGCAAAAACTTATACAAAGATTATTTTAAAAATGAACATTTATAAAAGTAATAAATGCACAAAGTATCAAAAAATGATAATTATTGTAAATAATATTTTACCTACTGATAATAATGCATATACACACAAATAAAAATATGTTGATTTGTGAACAGAAATGAAGTGGAAGTGTTATGTTGCAGAGTAGTGCACAGGAGGAGGCTCTGTACTTTAATTCACTAATGTACTCTTCCTTCCCAATGTTGAAACCGTGCCTGTAAATTTTTTCTCTGACTAATTTTGCAAACATTCAAATTATTTCACTTTTAGACAAACGACGTGAATGCATTTCTATATATCGACACATGTCGCACAGATGCACAGGACTTCTCTCGGCTGTGCTTCCTCAGTAAGTGTTATTTCTGCTACATGACTTGCACAGAGGCACATCTGTTTCGCTATTTGGAACACGTCGCTGAGTGGTGTCATGGGAATCAATTATTCAATAACAACATGTGAACTTGTGCGAGATCCAATCTATGCAACTGAAAGATGTGGGTTATGGAACATTTGTAACCAAGACTGGTTCCCCGAATTGCCTTATTACATTTTGCATTTGTCACCTTACAATTATGTACTTTTCCCCGAACCATTAAAGTCTATAAAAAAAAAAAAAAAAGCTGTGACTGTGGATCTGTTAATAGGATTATACAAACAGCTGGTGCCAAACAGCTACAATGAGATTTGCTGACTCAAAATCCACCAGAGTGCACATTAAATACAAGAAAAGTTGAGAAAAAAGACACACACACACACACACACATGCACACACACAACGCTGGGAATCAAGAGTCAAACGTTTACACTGGACCTGAAGCTACACAGGAAGTCTCTAAGATGACAGAAAAGGTTCATGGAGGACATAGATATATATATTTTAAAGAGTTTTTAAAAAAGAATTCTCCTTTGCCAGCAAGAAGCGTTTTCTGTGAGTGTAGGATTCAAAAAGGATCAGATTTAAAATAAACTCTGCTGTTGTTCTTCCTCTTCCTCCTCCTCTGCAACAGCCCATGCAATGCCACAGCACACTGCAGCAAATTCCTTTAGGCGCAAGTCAGGAAATGGAGCAAAAAAAAAAAAAAAACCTGCCTCTCTCACTTCATGCGGCACTAAACTTTTATCTGGGTCCTAGAACAGAGTTTAGAGGTACAGCATTTGATCTGACCTGCTTCCTTGTTAAGATAATGTCAACAGAGAACTCTTACCCTCTTTTCTGTCCCATGGATTCTGATTCCAAATATTTTCTCTTCACAACAGTGAAAACAGACTGCCAGGCTCTGAGTAAAACACTTCTAGCCACCCCCCTTCCTGTCTGGGTGCTGGCCTCTGGAAAGGCCCTCCCAGTCACAAACTGGCCAATGGGAAACCAGAAGCTGCTGAACTGTTGGAAAGCTTCCTGTTGACCCTTTATTTATGCTTTCAGTTTACTCGGTGCACATGGATTTCAACCTTTCAAATCAATACCTCCAGAAATTATATAAGTTAAAACTGCACCACGTGACTGCAGGACATGAATGGAAGCTTCACTGGTGTCATTTTTCTGTGCCTAGATTTATATCAAAACTTTAAAAAGCCAGGTTCAAAATTCATTATTTTTAGTTTTTTAATGCATGTAGGAAAATTAGTGCCATGTTACTCATCAAGCATGCAAATAACAACACCGTACAAAAGACAGGGACAACAGAAAACACTGAACAGAAAGACTTTAAGTAAAATTAATGATTAAAAAAAAATATATACATTTCATAACAAAATACAAGACACATTTTTTTTAACACAGGTGCAATTCCAAGATGATTCCAAAAAGATGCTCTTAAGTTTAGACGTAGAAGCTGTGACAGAGTCTGCATTTTGTATTCAGACCAGCAGCTGGTTCCACAGCAGAGGAGCTTGAAAACTAGAAGTTCTGCCTCCCATTCTGGACCTGGACAGTCTGGGAACTGGGACTAAACCAGTTGACTGAGAGCGAAGCGCTTTTCTAGGCTGATGTGGAACCATGAGGTCTTTAAGATGAGAAGGGGCCAGGCCATTCAGGGATCATTTTGAACTGAACAGGTAACCAGTGCAGAAAAACTGAAAAGGGGAGATGTGATTTCCCTTGGCAGCGTACCGGTGAGAACTCTGGCAGCAGGATTTTGGATCAACAGAAGCATCTTAATGGAGTTATTTGGGCATCCTGCTAAAATGGCATTGCAGTATGGAATGGATGTAATAGTTTCTCTGCGTCAAATTGGGAAAAGGATGCTCCTAATTTAAAAAAAAATATATATTACGCAGATGAAGTTATAATAAAAATAAGAGAGAACTTTTTTTCTGTTTTCTGAAATAGTGTTGTTGTTGTTTTTTTCATCATATGCCACTGTATTTTATGTTTTGTACATGTTTACTGTTGTATTTTGTCCTGTATTGTGTTTAAACTTCTGGAGCGTGGCCCTCAAATATTCTAGGTAATAATGTTTACAATGATTTCAGTGTTTCTCAATTAAGTCTCTTATTGCAGAATTGATTGTATATTGAAATATGTGATTTCCTGTCATTTTGTTTTCTACTGACCAGCTGCATTAATTAGGTTAAGAATTATATGACGTATAGCATATGGGACAGCTGTATCTATGTTATAACTTAGCTAAAAGGGGCTTGTGTGATTACAATTCTGACAAAATGTGCAGTATCACAGTTGAACTGCTGTCCCTGTCACAGTGAGTTATGAGCATGATGCTCTCGCATCACGTTTCAGCTCAGATTTGATCAGATTTGTGTAGCACCGATTTACATCTGTGTTTCTGCGTCTTCACCCGGAGCTAGCACGGCACAGACAACGCTGTCGCGGACTAACAACGTTCAGAACATTAATGTCAGCGTTTATTAGCTAAGGCTGGTCTCATGGTGGCTGATCAGAGGATCTGCTTACCTCATCGTCAGATACGAACAGCTTCCTGCAGGTTCGGTATCACGCAGCAGCTACGACGAGTGGACGACGAGGCACCTGAACTCACGAAAACGAGACGTGAAGGGCTCCCAAAACGTCCCCCTCAACGACTCATTCAGTTCTTCCCCTTCTCGTAATAATCAAACCTCGTCCGGCCTCGTTTCTTATGTACTTTGGAGCCCTGCACAGATTTAAGCAACAAGCTTTTGACAGCTTACTGTACGGTCGTCAATTTGATGTGATGACGGGGTTTCGCGGGGTGTGTTGATGAACAGAAAGACAATAAACATCCCGATATAACAAAATTTAGCCACAGCAAAGCAAGCACGTTGTTACAAAACGGTATTTAATGCCTTAAGTTGAATTTTAAGCATTCAGTTGTTCGGAAAGAACGGGTTAACTCCATAAGCGTCATACTTAAAACACCTCCGTGATTACATCGACATGGTACGATCCACACGAATGTCAGTAGGCTAAAAGGGCAAGGGTTTGTTCGTTACCATGGGAACAGCAATAAAAACCATGTGAGTTTTGTGGATTAGTTTATGTAAACATACTTTCACCCTACAAATATAAACATGCTATTAACCAGGTAGCCTATATCAAAACAGATTTTAAAAAAAAAAAAAAAAAAAAAAAGTAAAGTGTCAAATCAAATAATTTGCAAATATAAGTTTGATCCGAACTGATCTAAGTCCATTTATCAATATAATACACATTGAATTGGTTTCACTGTGTGAGGGTTAGGTAGAAATGTTTATTTGTGCAATGAAAATTGAACGCATATGCACTGTCAGTAGCATTTATCACAGGATGTTTGCTCAAGGTCAAGTAAGACAGATGCTAACCCAGATAAGCTCATGCAGGTAAGAAATGGATGATACTTCAGCTTGTCCGATGCTTTCTAACGTGCCCTTTTCTCCTGGACTTTGTGTTTCGTATGAAAGAACATTGGTAGGTGGATTAAAAGTATTGCATCATAATGTACTGTTTGTCTGGGTACATTTTCCACACAGAGACACAAGCAGACTCCTGTTTTATGATGAGACAGTGTGCTGAAGATGTTTTGCAGAATCTGCCTCAGTTTATATGCTAAATATAAAGATATTTTCAGAAACCCTGGGTATTTAATATTTCCAATGACATTTTTATTCTCTGAAAGATTAGTTTGGACAAAAATAAATAAACAAATAAATTATGGAAGTATTCAAATGATACAAAAATGTATGAGTAAGCCAGGATTGCATGTAAAGGTTACTTTTCATATAGAATAAAGTCGGCATGAGTGAATGCCACACTGCATACATTCTGTCACTTGTCACGAATTGAAACTGTCATGACTATTTTATTCCGCCTTTTCTGTTTCCCCGTCCTCTTGAGGCCACAGAGGGGCTTTATCTGATCTGTCACACTGACAGATCTCAAACTGGCGTTGTGGTGCTGACTTCCACAAGGAAAGGTCACCATACTGCTCTCTTTGAGGGAAATGTCACTGTCAAAGTGAACGTTATGTAAAAATAGGAATGCAGAGGCCGGCACTTTCATCCTTTTGACCTTAAAACTGATTGTTGTTCACCTTTAGCTGTTTATACTGTATTGAATAAGTCTTCCATCACCACCCAAATATGTGGTTTAGATGGCTGCTGTTTTTTTTCCCGCCTGAGCTAAATAGTGCTCAGCTAAATTACTTGTGGCTGGAGCATGGTTATTAAAAGTAACACCTAAAGCATTAAAAAAAAAAAAAAAAAAGAAAAAAAAAAAAAGATAAACTGCATTAGCGCTATAACACCAGCAGAGGTCAGTCTTCTCTAAAATATAATTGCAGAGCTCAGAAATGCAGAGATTCATCATGAACACGAGGGAAATAGAAGCACAACAGTGTTTCTTCTTTCTCTTATTTGTGCTTATTTGTGCTTACTGGTGATTAGCAAAGTGGATAAATAAATAATTTGCACAATAAAACTGGGATCTGTTCAGTGATTTAACCTCAGTGAATTCTGTAGAAAACTAATTGAATCTGTCCAGCTCAGTCTAATTGAGAAACTGATAATAAGTAAAGTTAAAGAGACATAACATAATCTCATTTATCATATGCAAGATTTAACTCTATCTTCAGATGGATTAATCTGTCGGAGCTAAACCTACTTAGATATTTATCTGCCTTTTTTCTAACAGTATAGTGTTCAAATGTTGAAGTATGTAAACATGCTATGAACTTCCCTTTCCATAGCTGTGTGTGGTGTCAGCCGGTTTTTGAGGCGATAAAGCTCAGAAAGTAAAGCTCTGTCCTCCAGCGTTATTATACTTTACTTCAAGTCATTACACATATCCTGTGGTTAAACACTGACACTAACACAATCATACCATCTGGATGGAAATGACTTTCTGCAGTCACTGGCTGAAATGCTGAGCTGACAATCCATATTGTATAACTTGAGGGGAAGCAGAAGGTTGAATGTGTTAGAGGAGACAAAGCTGCTAGATAGAGTGTGTCCTGTACTTTACTGAATTAACTCAGCACAGCCACACACTCACTTTGCGTTAATGTGCTTTCTGGAGATGTTGCTGCACTGAATATGGAATTCAAGATTTCATAGAATAACATGTCAAGTTTAATATACTTCAGGTTGGTTTTTTTTGAGTAGCATATTTCAATAACACACCCCGCTTTCATTAGATTACATTTGTGAGCTAATATAATATAAATCATCTATGTGATCCTCATGTTTGCAGAAATTATTTGTTGGGGTTTTTAAGTGTTTAATAGGATTGAATACTTGCTAGTTAATTAAAGAATTTGAACTATTTTTCTGTGATGACATTAAGACTGGATGTCTTTTACGTTATATAAGCTCCACTCAAGGTTACCTTGTAACTTTTTCACGAGAAAAAAAAAATCAGCTGCATATGCAGTTTGTAATTATGCAGCGAGGACACATTGTGGATATCCTTTTTGACATTTTGCAAGCCAGAAAACAGCCTTGATGTTGTTTTTGCTCTTTGTCATATGCTCAACCTTTTTTTCTTTTTTTAAATTGGTTGACAGATGAAAAATTAACACAGCACATAAATCAAAGAGGCAGAAATTCAATCTGTATATTCATTACTGGCATTAATGACACTGGGCTGTTTTGCATTTTGCTACAGTTGAACTTCATTTTTTTTTTAAAAGCACAAATATCTTTTTTTGTCTTTGGAAGACAGATTTCTCCATAAATACACAAACTGAGAATATAAAGACAGTACTCGTATAATGTCATGGTCATTCAGTGTATTTATTTCTGATGTGTTAAACAGAAATCACTCATTTTTTCAACATTAGCTCGAGAAAAATGGCAGATTAAATATAACACACCAAAAAGATGCTTTTAGATTGTTCTTTTCATCACAATACTCAATATGTACACATAAATTCTTACATTACAAAAAATCTCTTGAGTTATAACCGATGACCGCCAGGCAAAGCCATTCCTCTGCAACAGCTGAAATCATTTAAATTAAAACAGATAAGTCAGACTCTCAGAGAAACGTGCTTTCATGGAGTGGCAGTACAAGTTCATAAAACTCCTCCTTAAACAAAGTGGCATGCCACACATTTCTGGGGAAAAGGAGTGGAAAGAAGCAAAAATTGAATATTTGTTTTTCCTCATCATTTTATTTACACCATAGTCTGCGTTACACCAGTCTAACTGATGAGAAGTCTTTTAAAATGTAATTTGCTGAAGCAAAAAAAAAAAAAAAAAAAAAAAAAAAAATAGTATCACAGAGATAAGAGACTTAAATTACAACTGCATACTCAAGTTTTATTATGGCACAGAGAGCGATATCTGCGACTATAAAAGATATGTTCATGAAGTCATTAGACATCTCCCTTTACGACTCTTTTCTTTTTTAATGCACACTCATACATATATATAGTACAATGTGGACTCAACATAAAAATATATATTCCTGTGATTTATTTGCAGTCGGACTAACAGTGAACAGAAACATTATAGCTGAAACCAGAAATTTACATACACTGTAGAAAAAGACCTTTTTTTTCTTACTCTCTGACGCTAAATCAGACTAATCTTTTCCTGTTTTAGCCCAGGTAGGATTACCAAAATCATTTATATTTTCTAAATTTCCAGAATAATGAAAGGGAATAATTTTTTTTATGACTTTCATCAGTTAGAAGTTTACATACACTAAGGTTACTGTGCCTTTAAACCATTTGGGAACGCCCAGATGATGATGTCATGGCTTTGGAAACTTCTATCAGGCTAATTGACAACAGTTGAGTTAATTGGATGCACACCTGTGGATGTATTTAAGGCACACCTCAGACATACTGCTTCCTCGTGTGACATCATGGGGAAATCACAAGAAATCAGCCAAGATATCAGGAAGAGAACTGTGGACCTCCACTAGTCCATCCTAGGGTACAGTTTCCAGATGCCTGAAGGTGCCACGTTCATCTGTTCAAACATTTATATGCAAGTTTAAACACATGTCCAGCCATCATACGGCTCAAGAAGGAGACAGATTCCGGATCGCAGAGATAGAAATGTCCATGTCAACCCCAGAACTGAGGCTAAACATCTTGTGAAGATGTTGCTAAAGCTGGTAAGAGAGCGTTGTTATCTAGTGAAACAAGTCCTGTAGCAACATGGGCTGAAAGGCCACTTAGCGAAGAAGAAGCCATTACTCCAAAAATAACATAAAAAAGACAGATTACAGTTTGCGAATACATACAGGGACAAATATGTCGATATGTATGGCGTGTATAATCAAGGTAACATACAAACCTGACTCAGTACCACCAGGTCTGTGAGGAGGAATGGACCAAAATTCCAGTAAAGTATTGTGAGAAGCTCGTGGAAGGAAACCTAAAACATTTGACCCAAATCAAAAAGTTTAAATGCAATGATACTAAACACAAAGGAAATGTATGTAAACCTCTCACATAGAATTAATGTTGGTCATCCTAACTGACCTAAAACAGGAAACGTTTAGTTTGATTTAATATCAGGCAGTGAGAGAAATAATAGTTTAAGTCTTTTCATACAGTGTATGTAAAACTTCTGGTTTTATCTGTATATGTGGTTGAGCAAAAACCCATATTAATCAAAACTCCACTGAGCAGCATTTAGAAGGACCTGTTGGCAAAAAGGGAGTCATCAGTTATCAGTTCCCTGAAAGCAAAATAACCAATTCATAAAGAATAGAAATGCCACTCTGGCTGGCTACTGGGAGACGTGTGTCGACAGGGTTTTTAAAATTCCAGACTTTCTGTCTTTGGTTCACGTTCACTTTTGTATCCTGGTTCAGTTTATTTTAGGCAGGAACAGTACTTGGTTTTACCTTAAAATAGACAACTCACTGTTGGTTAGAAAGATTCTTTCCAGGAAAGAAAAACCTGACATGAAAGCCCGTATGATAACCTCTTCCCACATGCCACCAGCTGATCCAACATAACACCAAACCTCTGCAAAGTTGTCTGGCGAGGTTTCTGTACAGGTGGCTCAGAAACATACACAATGAACCTGTAAGGTAATAATGTTACAGTAAAGTTCCTTTTTTTTCCCCTTCATTTATTGTGTTAGTATGAGAAAAGTGTTGTCATACCACACCATGGTCCTGAAACCCAAGCATCGTAATTCAACAAATATTCCATACTTGTGAAACTGAGCCATGCTTTTCCTTATGTAACATGTCAAAATGTCTGTCATGAAAAAGCTTTTTGTAAAAATATATCATTACAGTGAATGCTACGAGAGCTGAGAGTTATCTGCTGAACTTGAGACAGTTTTGCTTGAGTTTAAAGGATTTCATTTCCTTTTAGCTCTTCTCTACTGAGTTGACTAGCCGAGACACTTTCAAGTACCGCACTAATGTATGATTTCAAAAGTACTTGTATGTTACTTGAAAATTAGCATTTTACATTAATCAAAAGATGAATATATGTATATTTTATGGGGGAACCTTTTACATTTTGCTATAATGTGACTTGGTTGAAAATGGCAAGCATTCTAAATTACCCATTATCCATCATTCGACATTAAATCAGATGTTCTTTACCTATTCTTCTACTGCTACTTACTGCATGAATTATGCATAAAAACAATGGCATAATGTGGCTAGCTACACTTCAAGCACTTTATAAATGTGCAATAGAGCACCTCGTTCATCCATCCACACACTCAACTGATCTCATACAGACATAAGTGCACACATACAGATCGGTGTATATAAACACCTGCCAACAGCCGAAAACACAAAAACCAATATTCATTCACTACAGCAGCTTGATGAATCACTCAAACGAAAACAACAAAAACGACCACAAAACTGTGCCACATGAGGTATTTCATGAGTTACTGCAAACCGAGGAATTGCTTTAATAGCGTCACAAACTACAAGAAATGACTTTTGTGTTGACAGTTAGTGAACATATACTTTGATATGCATGAATTGTGGGTGAGTAAGAAATAAGAGACACAAAAAAAAAAAAGAAAAAGAAAAAGCACAACAGCCGCTAAAGCCAATTTAACTAGATAAAAACAAGCTTTAAGGGACTGGAAACTATCGAGGGCGGAGAGAAGTGACGGAAGTGTTTTATTTTTCGACAGTCTGCTCCGAGGCCTGTCTTTGAATCCTGGCACTGTGCTGTTGTTGAAGTGCTCGGGCTGCCCACGGTGCCATCGCCATCAGCTCTGCAAATATGTAAAAGCAGCCAGTGTGACAGGGAGGGGCATGAGAACTGAATGCTGATCATCTCATTCGCAGTCAGGCCACACACCAGTCACACTGGCACATTTCATCACCTGGATTATTTACCGACTATTTACCACCCTCTTCAAAAAGAAATTGCTTAGATATTCTTCTATTCTCACCGCAGACGCCATCTTCAACCACAACTACAGGGAGAGGCTGAAGTTATGCTGCTCGGCAGGATGCCATGCAGCTACGTCAGCGTTGTCGTTGGGGGAGGTGATCAAGTCTGCAGCGTTTGGTACTGCACTTATACAAATTATACAGTGTGTATGTAATACAGTGTAAACAAAAAAATCTGCATCAGACAGTTGTGTATATAATATGTAAAATTTGCTTCAGAGGATGGGTGCTGCATGCAAGCAACATAAACATCAAAGCAGGCTTCGTTGCTTTAAAAGAAAAAAAAAAACCTACCTTGTGTTTAGTGCGGGTGTGTGTGCATATCAGTTCATTATTCCAATTAGAAACGGAAAAACTGAAATGCTAATTCAAATAGCCCAAGTTTCCTTTTTTTTTTCCTGGTTGAAACAAAACCAAACTCTTTGTATTTTAAGCAGGTTTTCTCCTTCTTCTTTTTCATTTGCGTGCCTCTGATTTTTTTTTTTGTCTGGAGAAATAAGATGTTTGACCGTTATTGTTTCGAATCAATTCTCAGAGACTCAACGGGGGACAGATATCTGAGAGCGCTTGTTTACCGACCTCGGTCAACTCAGCTCGACCACAGGAGAGTTTCAGGGGAATGAAAGGTGATTGTTGCGAGTCTAGCGTCTGCGTGTTACATGTAACCGACAGCTGCTCCTCACTAACTTTCAGACGAAGCGCGTTTCCATCAGCTTTAACATCGCAGCCTTCCCAAAGGCGTCAAATAGTGTGCTCTGTGAAGTCCCCTGGCGTCTCAGAAATATACAAAAAGGTGTCCTTGGACGCTGGCACAGTGATGCATCCATCACAGCAATATTGGAGCCTGACAGCCAATGTTGTCCTTGAGTGTTGACTTATGAATAAGCGATAAGGTCCTCAAAGAAGCAGCGGGACCAAACGTGAGGGACAGTCATAAATGTGAGGGACAGTCACAGGACTGCCTAAACGTGAGGCTCCAGTAGCAGCTTCTCCACTTTTTCACTCACTGTTCACTTTTGGTTTTGCGTGCTCGTTCACTTTCTGTTTGGTTAAGTGCAGGCAACACAATTTCCTGGTTAGGCTTAGGCACTAAAACTACTTGTTTAGGTTTAGATAAGGATCACGGTTTGGCCTAAAATGCACCGTTTCATCATGTACTGGCATGGAAATATATCGTTTCACTACGTTTACTGGGTGTGTTGAAAACAATTAAAGGCTTCCCCTTTGCTTTGATTTACGGCACAGAATAGACAGAAACAAAAATATGATGCCATTGCAGTGAGAATGGACTGAAGATGGATAATGACTTCAATGAAACAAGACCGACGCGAATTCCTGAATAAAAATCAATGCAGACAACAGCAGCAACTTCTGTTTGTCTTGCACCTCACTGTCTTGCTCAGAAATTCAAAAAATAACCACGGCAATAGTTACATGAAAAGAATATATAAACAGCATTTAAAGATTTAAGACACCAAAAGGGCCCTGCAATACAGATTTGTTGTGCGCCTCACAGACTTGGCATTTTCCTTAAAGAAATAGCCGGGCACTCGGATCACTGAAGCTGACAAAACAGATAGATGCAGGACACAGATTAATGGTGATACACAAAGAGAGACTTAAGATGTGCAAGAGAGAGCTGAATAAAATGTCTGTGAGGAATCTCTACGAACTCATCTCTCTTGCTGACACCTCACCAGTGGGCAACTTGGCTTGTGTAGTCCTCAGTCGTGGCGGGCAAGTCCTTTTCCAAGCCTCCCACCCCTCTACCGCCTCTGGTTCCCCTCCCTTTGTGTTTCAGTGGCCAGGGCCTGCCCTGGTCTCTTTGCTCCCGCAACCAACGCCTCTCCTCGCGTCTCTTCAAGCGCACCTCCTGGTGCTCCCTCTGCCGGGTGAACTGGAACCGCTGGAGGAACAGGTCCTTTGCGTACTCGTACAGCTGCACGTCCAGGAAGTTGAGCTCCTCGATCCGCTTGCGCACGGGTTCGCTCAGGTCCACGTTGGCCGCTCGCGTGCTGTTGATCTGCGTGAAGGCAGAGATGAACTGCAGGCTGAACGTCCGCTCGAACAGGTACTGCGTCTTGCGCTGAAACTCCGTCAGGCCGTAGAAAGCCATGTTCTTCAAGTTGCTCATGGCGCTGCTCAGAAGGATGTGGTTCCGCTGGCTCTCGTTCATAGAGGACAGGTTGTAGCAGCCCACCAGGCTCAGGTCGGCCAGCATGCGGACCTGGCGGTTACTGGCCAGGTTTGAGGAGCAGTTCATGAACTGTGTCAGGGTGACGCCGGACCAGTCATCCCCGCTGTAGCAGGTGGGCAGCTCATCCTGGGTGGGAGAGCGTCCATCGCACATATGGAGGGCAGTCTTCCATGTGGCTCCTCTCTGGACGTGTTTCCACTCGCTCAGGTAGCGGGAGACTGGGTCACGCAGCATGGTGATGTAGTAGAAGTTCCTACAGCCAAAACAAACACAGTTAGAGAGCTGTGAGTGCATCACCATCACAGAGGGCTGCGCTGCATTGTGCTGACAGATGGTGAGTTTGGTCTCGGTATGAAACTTCAAGGTTGACTGCTAAATGGAGAACTGCAAGTGTCATTAATGAGATTATTAAAGCTGATTTCTATATATTGCCCTTGGAAAGTGAACTCTTGCACCAGAGCAATGGCTTTGGAAAAGTGAGCCACATTTGTTTCGATTTCCACAGATTTCTCCCACCTGCCAACACAGACAGTTATTGGCTTTTAACACAGAATTTTAATTCACAGACCAGGAGAAATTAAGTAAAAACTGACCCCATCTTAACCTCGTTACAATTTAATTAGGCTTCGGCTGTTGCGCCTCCACTCTGTGGCGCTTTTTGCTGAGAACTGTACCCATTGTTATCCAGCCACGAGTGAAATAAGCGCGACAGCTCCAAGCGCTGCTGTTCACACCTGGCACACACCTGTCTCCACATGCATCTTGAGCGACAGCTTGTGATCGGCTCTCAATCACTCACGTGCAAATAAGCAAATACACGATTTTCCGCCCGCAAAGAACCAAATGCGCCGCTGTGTTTCATTACCTGTGACAGGCAGCCATACATTAAACTGCACCTCATCGCCAGGAAAAAGAAGTGGAAGACTCTTCCTGTCAGTCGGATTTTTTTTTTTTATTTAACAGATGAGCTGTAGCTGTGTAATAATATAATGAATGAGAAAAACATACAAAAAAAATGGAAGATGACTAAAGGCTTCAGAAAGATTAAAACATTAATGGGATATGTGAGAAATTGAAAGAAGAAAAAAAAAAAGCTAAGATAGGTATATGAAAGTAGGGATGAGTCCATGTTGCTTGTTGTTGTCTGTCATTATGGCTTATGACCGTATCACTCAGAACAAACGTTAACACGAGGTCAGAACAGGGTCTAAATGCCCGATGGTGCACTCCAGCGCTTTCCTGTAAACCACAGAATCTCACACAACGGCCCGGAACTCAATAAATATCTCAGAGCCCGGTCGAATGGGACGGAGTCACGTGAAACCTCTGGAGGTCTGAATGACCCAACAAGAGTATAACGTCCAGAACTCCTCACCAGTCTGTTAGAACCACAGAAGCCTTTTAGAGAGATGAAGCATATTTAGGAACCAAGTAAAGAAGTCCAGTTACCTTCGTTTTAAACACTTACAGTAAGTTTCCACAAAACCCCCAAAAAATAAAACCAAAGTTCATAGTTTTTAAAAATTAAAAAAAACAATATTTCAGTCAGTCAACACTTTCAATGACGACTTCAAATGTTCTGGTCTAGAAAAAAAACCCTAATTACTAAAACCATAAAACTAAAATCATAAATTTTTTTCTCAGTTTATTCATTTTGAAGAAAAACATAAGGAAGAAAGAGAGAAGATGCAGTTGGACACAGTTTCTATAATATTACTTGAATAATTGACCTTCGTACGAACCACAACACAAGAAAATGTTCATCGTTTCTTGACTATACATCTTAAGTTGAAGTGATGAAGATGAAGATTTTTTTTTCCCAAGCGGTGCCGTCACAGAAACGTCTCTTTTCTCCAGCATGAATCGGACGTGAAGCTGTGATTCACAGACCTGTTCGGAGCAGCTGCATCCTGGCACTTGCTCCTGGAGGTGGCTGGCTGCAGATTCATCCTCATTAGTCCAGGGACATAAACACGAGTGTTGTCTGAGAGCACTCGACAACCCAAAGGTCAGTTGTGTGCACCATCAGTGTCAAAATCCATCAGGATCAGTGGGTCTGCAGAGCTGTCTCCAGGAGGCTTTCCCTGAGTGATACAGATGGCTGTCAAAGGGGGAGGGGGCATGCGCCGACAAGTTCCTCTTACTTCTGGCCTCTGTTATCACCAATACGGCCCCTACAGTCATTTCACACTCAACATCAAAGGCACTGCAAAGGCTTTACAGCAGGAGGCAGTTTTCCAGTTGATTTTAGAGCAGGAACACTTGTTTTTCTTGTTTGGCGGCATAATTTCAAAGCCACATCCCTCATCCAAGTTTTCCCAAGCTCGTTTTAATGTGTTGAAGTCTAGTCCTGTGAACTCTAGTTAATCATGGATCAATAATGGATTGGAGGCATATTGCAGCTCATTCTGCCCTAAAGTGCTCATCTTTAAAGAAGCAGCTGCACCAGAAGCATTACTTCACTGGAGCACAACTAAAAAAAAAAAAGGGCCATTAAACAAAGATGGAAGAGGAATTCAAAAGTATGAGTAAAATTGAAATCTGAAGAGATGCTTATGACCGAAGCAGAGGGAGAAGATGGAGGAATGTACTGAAGCTCAGTGTAATTTGAATAGAAATATTTCATGGATATGGAAGGGCTTTGGTTTTAAATGTCTAAGTTTGGAAAATGCAACAAAAGTCCCGCAGCTCATGTTGTTACAGGACAGTGTTCTGCACAGAGAGCGTGCATCCTGGCATTCATGTGAACTGCTTAGAGGGGGTTGAAAGAACATGAAAAATAATCCAAATTCACTAAATATTGATCTGATGGGAATTGTGGGAAGCAAGACCTATCCACAAAGACCCCAAAACATAATCCACAGTGCCCAAAGGACCGATTGCTGACATCTTGATACAAGACACTGCAGGACTTCCTCAGATATTCATTGTCAACGCCGTGACAGGACCGAGCTCTTTTGGCAACATGAGTAGACATATAAGACAGATGGTCATGATGTTATGGCTGATCCATATGTATACACAGTAGCTCATGCATATAGCATAATACATACATATATATATATATATATATATATATGGAGAGAGGGGGATTAAATCTTATGTTTTAATTTTATTTGCTCATTTACGTGGATGTTACATAGGATCCCTTAAGATGTAATGCATACATGAACAGTAAAGGGCAGTATGTGCTGTATATGACAGCAGTGTGAAGAAAACTTTAAGACCAGTGTTCAGCTCCCCGCAGTTGTATGATGTGTCACTGCAACTGCAGAGACGATTTGACTAAATAACTGATGTGATATCAGCAGCATTTAAGAAGCTGACATGGAAACTGGAAATGGAAACAGCTCCGACCTTGCTCCTGTGATGCACAACAGTGTCATTTCTGGAAGCGTGTGCATCCAGGGAAAAAAAAAAAAAAAAAAAAAAAAAAACATTGCTGGGAGTCGTGAGTTTGGAATATACTTCTTGAATAAATGCACCACTTTGATCATATTTAAAGTTATGCAGGGAATATGTGACATATTTCTAAATGACAACATTTCTGAGTAATCTTTTGATGTTTTTGCTCTGCTTATTTGACAGTTCCAGCAGCACTCTGGTAACATTAGTTTCACTGGACTCAGTGAGTTAAATATGCTAACAACAAGGCTACTTCAGAAGCAGCAACATTTATCAGAAATCTGCAACTCATGAAGTGACAGATAGGTTATTGTGAGACAGTGGTTCGAACATTTCCATTCTTATTTCATTATCAGATCTGCAAAGAACTATCTGAGCCCCATACTATTCTTGACACCACACCTTGTGAGGAATAGATAATAATAAGTGATTGATCGCATGGCTTGAAATATACATGTCACTGAGAAGATGCATAAAATGTTGTCCTCTGGAGTCTTATTACCAGGATCAGAATTTTGCATCTTGAAGTCGCGACTGCAGACTTTTATTGCCTTTGGGACTCATGAGACCCAAGTCCACCCTTTTACTGGGCCGGATCCACAATCGGCTCCTGCTCTTGGCAGAAGGCTGCGATCCAGTTAACTGCGTTGTCCTTTCTGGTTAGGAGCTCGGCTCTGTCAAATGTACCGGAATGAGCACTACTTCCTGTCCATTTATGCACGCTCCACTATGATGAAGTTGTGCAGAAACATGTGCAGACATTTTTGACAACAATTACATTTACTACACTACCGGTTGTCTACTGAATGTGAATGCATGATTAAAACTCAGCTATACCTCTTCTGCAGCAGCTCTTGGCTCTGTGTTACATGGAGACAAATTATAAATAGATGATGACAGTGTCTATTCCTGCATTAAGAAGGTACGTCCTTTATAATTTAATTTTGTTTCACAAGGCACATAATATGAACCTAACAGTACAGGAGAAGTTAGGACATCACCAAATCCAGTCAAATTCTTGTTACGGGAACTTTTGAATGTACAACTTTGCATTGCACTATTCCAGTGGTTGCTGAGCAGCAGCTGACCGACAATGTCAGAGGTTGAGTGATCAACTGACCCATCAAAAAACTGATGCATACTGTTGGCACTATAAAAAAAAAAAAAATAGTCAGCTGTGTATGGATGCCCTGTATTGTCACTGAAGTACCTCCGCCAACCCACGCGGCACGAAGGAGCAGTCATTGCACCACATTTTATTTTTAGCCAGTAATGGAAGAGAGCTCTGGCTTCTGATTACCTGTAATTAGCCCGAATGACACCATTTCAGCCCACTGTTTCTCCTTGATTACAGGTTGCTACAAGAGTGGCTGTGTACGCTGGAGACTGAGCTCAGCGAATGAGTTGAACTCACATTAAAATGCTTTGGATATTGTTGCAGGTACTTGAGAGTGCACCATTAAACGCAAAACAGAGCTGGGCCAAAAAAAAAAAATCTGTTTAGAGCAAATGCGAGCAGATTGAAGAGTCAATAACTAAAAACAAATCAGGTTCCAGTTGCACGATGAGCTGAAGATGTTATAGAGATGCAGCTATATAAGCTGCATGTTCATGTTAATGGAGTCTGAAGCAGATACTTCTGCAGTGTTTGTAACCTCTGCCTGTTTGCTGTTGGTTAACCACTCTTATTTATCATCAAAGTGTGACAGCCTTGATCTGCTTACAATACTCCACTGTGCTTCAGGGGTATTAAAAATAAATAAGTAAGTATCTTTTTTACTTTTGCTGCAAATATATTTTCCTCCATGAAACAGCCGCAGCCTGGAGAGTCATTTCTCGACTGCAGCGGCAACATTAAGCCTGCGCTGTCACACTTGCATGGTTCCCATCAAAACAAGGGCAATCATTCTTTCAATCACAGCCTGCGGCGTATTGCGATGCACGGCTGCAAATTCAGCAGCATCTGGTAAACAATGCTCTGCGCTTGATATGCTACTTTCTAATTAAGCTACAAATGCGACGCTCAGTGAAGGCTGAGCGAGCAAAGGTGCATGAACATCTGCCCTGGCATTCTCGGATAGCGTGTTTTTAACCTCCTATTTACCTTCAATTTCAAACATGTCATAAAATAATACAAAGCTAATATAAAGCTTGCTTCCTATAGAGTTTGTGTCATGCACTAATGAATTAAGCGTTGCATTTATAACATCTGGATATAAATAATGCATAGATGTGACATAAAATATTAATGGGTTTTGTTAATCTTGAACAAGTAGTTAACGATGAAGTGCTGTGACGACATTCACTACTTAAGGAGGACGTTTCTCTTCCTTTACTGAACAAACCACATTCTTTGCTAAAATCCCCACCACAGAGAAGGGTATGGAAAGGTAAGGCATTTGTTTTCTACACTACTTCATCTTGTTCAGGGTCACGAGGGGGCTGGAGCCTGTCTCAGCTGTCACCGTGCAAGAGGCTGGGTACACCCCGAACAGGCCGCCAGTCCATCACAGGGCCACATGGAGACAAATGAGACAAATAGCCGTCTACTCTCAAACTCGCTTCTATGACCAATTTAGACTCTCCAGGCTAATCTCAACCAAAGTTCCATGCTGCTGGTCAGAGGAAGTACCCAGAGAAAAGCCACACAGGAAGAAGGAAGATTCTCAGCAGAGATACGCTCCAGGAGCATATAACATGCTGGCTGTGAGGCGACAGTCATATACAGTGTTTTCTGTATCTTAATGGTGTCATGTCTTTTTAATGTTATTCTCTTGCCTTTATTTTTGGGTTCAATTTTAAAATTGCAAGACATTTATTCTGTGCTGCTTCCTTCCACCAGCAGCACAGTCTAACAGTCTGAGCTGCAGTCTAACAGAATGACGGATGAAACTAGAAAGACTGAATACAATAAAATGTTGGAGCAGCCGCATCCCTGTTAGATTGCTAGGCTATAGAAATGCCCAAACACTATCATTCATTTGCTATGTGGTTTTAAAAATAGTGACAGTTTTGTCTGTTCTACAATCCCAAATCCAAAAAGGTTGGGGCGCTCTATAAAATATAAATCAAAACAGAATGCAATGAGCAATGATATGCAAATCTCATAAACCCGTATTTTATGCCCAATAGAACATAAAGAACATATCAGATGCTGAAACTGAGGCATTTCTGCCATTTCGTGGAAAATATTGTCTTATTTTAACTTTGATGGCAGCAATACATTTCCAGAAAGTTGGAACAGGGTGATGTTTATCATTGTGTCGCATCCCCTCTTCTTTTAACAACTGTCTGTAAACGTCTGGAGTGAGGAGACCAGTTACTGGAGTTTTAGAAGAGGAATGTTGTCATATTCTTATCTGATGCAGGATTCCAGCTGCTCAACAGTTCCAGGGCCATCGTTTTTCGATTTATTGATTCATGATGCACTAAATGTTTTTTGTCAGTTTAGCATTGTCTTGCTGAAGTATGCAAGGTCTTCCCTGAAAGAGACGTTGTCTGGATGGAAGCAGATGTTGCTCTAAAACCTCTATGTACTCTTCAGCATTGAGAGAGCCTTTCCAGATGTGGAAAGCTGTCCTGCCATCGACACTAATACAACCTCATAGCGTCAGAGATGCAGGCTGTTGAACTGTTAAAAAAGCTGCATGGCCCCTCCCCTCTTTAGTCTGCAGGACACAGCATCCATGGTTTCCAAAAAGAATTTTACATTTTGATTCATGTGACCACAGAAATGGTTCAGACGAATAATAATAATAATAATAATATAATAATAATAATAATAATAGTAATAAGGATTTCATTCTTATAGATATCCTGACAGAAACCGTGTCCAGCTACTATAAATGTATAGTTGTTACTGTATTATCCATAACTCTTCAATGTGTTTAGAAAGCATCTGGCAGAGTGATACTACGATGTCATTCTAAATTATTAACTACAATTGCAATATGTAGTATGATCTCTCAAGAGTGAAAGTAAAGCATGAGCAGATGAGTGCTTCCAGGGCCGGTCTCCTGAAGACACAGTACAGTACCCAAGATGAGTGGAGTATTTCTGTAATTTAACACGTCACTCGACTCCTGCCCTTTTCTCCACTCTGCTTCTCCTCCATGTCTTACAGACATTAGAGCTCCCTCTGGATCCATAACCTTTTCTTAAAGGTTGTCACATTAATCACGCTGCTGATTTCAATTTCCCTGCCTGCGTGTGTGTGTTGTGTTTGTCTCTTGCTATGCTGTGTGTTGTCTCTCTTTACTGCAAGCACAGCATATATTAACAGCCATCACTCTCCTTATCCTGTTTTTTTTTTTTAGCCTTTGCAAGGACTCCTTATTCAGGTAAATCTCAGATGATAAAAGCTGATGAGAGCTGAAGGCAACATATTGATGGTGCGCTGCCTCTCCAAACAATTTTGAGTTGACATAATTACATTTAAAAACTGAAATCAAAGAGCTGAGCATGTCACAGGCTGCAGCTGAGAGAAGCAGATGCGTTAAGTGAATTTGAAAACATGGGTTTTGTCTGCACAGAAACATCCAAAATGGTAGACAGAAAACATATGCGGTGGGACATTCAGCAACAACACAATGGCTGCTTGTAGAAAGCACCACTGTGCTGGATAACTGCTTACTTACACTATTCACTCCGGGTTTTACTAGACCAGCGGTTCTCAAACTTTTAATACTGCGTACCACCCGAGAAACTGTTCAGCTCTCTGAGTACCACCGTGATGACTGATTTTAAAATACAGCATATATGCCCTCTCAATTAGCTGTAAACACACAGAGATGTTTGATTATTTATTGTGGTTATTTATTGTTGCTTGAATTGTTACTTTACTGAATCAGACATTAACAACTCTGTCCAACAATTCTCACATATTCATACTCTCATACAGAACAAAAGAAACACACTCAAAAGTTGTTACATCTGCACTGCAACTGAATATGCAACAAATATTTTTTATACGACAATTTTAATTTATCTCAAGCTACACATTTTGTTTGAAACGTATTTATAATGCATTGTATGTTTCCTTTTTTTTTTTTTAAGTGAAAATGTGGAAAAAATGTGGAAAGTCATGACGTTCCCCCGCGTACCACCACTGTACTAGACAGTACCTAGTTAACATGGCTAACAAGTCCAAGGAGGAAGTTGGTCATGTTGTCCGCATGGCTTTGACCTGATCTGGGCAGTACACCTAATCAAAGATCACGTCGGCTCTTAGCAGCCAGCAGCAGCCTCAGTGGAAATCTGTGTATGCCAGTGGCGTTGCCCTGAGCTAAACTACCTCAGATCTCAGAGAGATGGCCCCATGTTCTCACACAAATAATGATAAACGCTGTGAGTGCTCCTCATTCAGTGTGTCTTAAATAACACTAGAGACGACACGGGCTCGCAACAGAGGCATAAATAACAAGCTGTTCAATTCTTATTAAGTCTAAAGTTTAAGTCTTAAGTCTAATTTGCTCCAGCAAACCCAGGGTAACCCAGGGTTTAAAACAGACTAAACAAACTAAACGTGTATTGCCATAAACTAACTACGTTAATTGCCATAAACGATCACATGACGTCAGTAGCCAATCCGCTGGCCGCTCCCGCTATAAACAGGAAGTGGGGTGCCACACTAGTCAGGTAGATGGGCTGGTGTGGGGAGCGGAGCGGCTGCAGGTTAGTAGAGAAAAGTTTGAAATCGGCAAACACTGTTTAAATATATGGTTGTAACTTTCACGTTTATTCTGGCTGTAGTCCTGTTGGAAGCGGGGACGCCAGCAGTGTGTATTGGGAGCGTGTGAAGTTGAAACTTGTGAATCTGAACCTGTGAATTGGTGAGTTACTGTTTATTTTGTAGCTCTCATTCATGCACATGCAATTTATCAATGGTTATTGTTTTGCGCTGTCTGTCACACTGCAGCGTGTATTATTGTGTTTAAACGTAGCGCAAGTTTAAGTGCTTAATTTATCTGTTTAATTAATTGCATGCAGCGCAGCGCTCATCAGCAGTCAGCTGATCAGTGTCTGCAGCAGCAGTCAGCTGATCTGTGCCTGTACGGAGTAGACACATGTACGCTGCTGTATAACTGTTTCAGGTTTTGTTTTGTTTATTGTAATGGTTGATTGTTTTTATTTTAAACATTAATACTGCAACCAGATATCACTAGTGCTAATTAGGTAAAATGAATGAATGCTTATTGGACTGTTTGGCTTGTGTATTCAATCCAGGCCAGGTTTTATGAGCCAGGACTTTGATGGCGGCGAGCTACCAGACTGAATTAAATTGAGAGCCACACCTGGAGGATCCCCAGGTGCTCGTATCACAATCATCATGGCCCTACCGTGGTAGGACTGAGCCGCAGACACTCCTCCCCCCCCCATCTATTTCTTTCTCTCTCTCTTTCTCACGCACACATACATTTGTCAGCATATACTTGACTTTTGGACTATATATTGACTTTTGACGGGACTTTGTGCTGCAAAAGAAAAGAAGAGGAAACACCTGTGTGAGAAAGAGAGAGTCCACAATAATGCATTGTTTTGAAGTTGGGATCTGCGATCTTGATTTATGATTTGTTCAGTAATTGGTTTATTAATTTAAGCTAATTGTGGAAAGGAATAAGTGCACTAATGGCATCAACCATAGCATCTGGTTGCTGAGTTTTTCTTTTGTATTTATTTGTCTTTATTTATTTTCATGGCCATATTTTTTGGGGTTATGTTGTTTTTGATTACTTTATTTCTATTTTTTTGTCTCTGCACTACAAATAATAATAATAATGGTACCTATTATACAAAACCTCTGGTCTCCGTGTGGTCTGTGATTTCTTGTACATCAGTGTTCCCGTTCTCCGTAGCCGAATCTAGTCCGAACATACTAGCCTACATAATTTTAATTCTATATCCAGTGTATTGCTAATATTCATTTTTACTTGAATATATGCTACATAAATCTGGCGAGCTAGCCAGGAGAACATTACTGATGAACAAGAATCAAGACACACTCATTTACAGTTGAACATTACAAGTACTCCTTCATAAAAAGACAATGGAGGTATTTGAACATCTTGGTGTTAAAATCCCAAATGCTGTGCTGGTTAGTGGAAACACTGAAGAACTAACAGAAGTAGAGGAGGGTAATGGTTTTTCTGAAACGATATGGGGATATTGATAGAGCAAAAGTAGTGGATGAGCCAGAGTCAGAGTTTCATAATAATTGGATTGTGGAATACAACTCAGGAGCTGCTTTACTAGCTTTAGAGCCACTACTGCCATACACTTATGAAACAGAGGAAGGGGGGAGAATACCTACCTTATCAGATGTTTAGCCAGTGTTTATGCTGAACAAGAAGGAAATAAAAAGACTCAATCATATCTGTCTGATCTGAAACAACTTGCTAAATTAAGTGGCATTAACTACGTGGATGTTCTTAAAGGCATGATGTCTCAGATAGGCAAATCCATCGCTGATCTTGATTCTGCAACTGGAGAAATGTCATGTGCAGAAGGGCCAACAGGGGTTGAGCTGAAACCTCCACCGCAGTCACCCTTTAAAATCTCTTCTGGAAGTGCAGCTCATTTAGCCGATTCAGCTTTCAAGTCTTTGCCCAAAGTGCACAGTGCGGGACCAAAAGTCAATCCCACCATCACTGCCAGTGACATCAATCCTCCTGAAGTCCACAGGTATGTGGTTGAACATATAGTGAAGAGTGGGGATAATACCATGCATATGCTTTCATCTCAGCGGCTGTGTGTCTTTTCGGGCAGAGTACCCAGGCCGCCCCCCAGGAAGCAGATTACGACATGTGGCGTTCAAGTGTCGACTTACTCATAAAGGATCCTGCTGTGTCAGATCTTCAGCGATCTAGGAAACTTCTTGAGAGTCTTCGGCCTCCAGCTTCTGATATGGTCAAGCATTTGAGTCATGATACTTTGCCTGCTGTGTATTTGCAGCATCTTGATTCAGCTTTCGGCACAGTTCAAGACGGCGACGAACTGTATGCAAAGTACATCGACACCTTTCAGGATGTAGGTGAAAAGCCATCAGCCTATTTGCAACGTCTGCAGGCAGCACTGAGCCTTACTGTGAAGAGGGGCGGGGTACCTGCTGCAGATGTTGAAAAGCAGCTGCTTAATCAGTTTTGTAGAGGCTGTTGGAACGATTCACTCATCTCTGAGCTTCAGCTGAAACAGAAGAAGAAAGCAAATCCTCCTTCCTTTGCAGAGCTGCTGGTGCTTTTACGCGCAGAAGAGGATCGTGATGCAGCTAAAAGTCTGCGCATGAAGCAGCATCTTGGTGCTACAAAGCAGAAAGCTTTATCCCATCAGCAGATTGCCTACAGAGATGATGAGGAGAAAGGAGCATGTGCAGCACTAGCAACGCTTACTCAGCAACTTGCTAAGCAAATGGCGGAGATGCAGCAACAACTGGCAGCTTTAACAGCCAGCCAGCAGAGGGGAAAAACAGCTGTGCCTCACAAGACGTCATCTGCAATTAAACAGGGTGAGAGGCAGCGAACTGACAGATTTGATAAGCAGCCTGCAGTATCATCGCAGAGGAAGACAACCGGGAGACCAAAACCAGGCTACTGCTTCAGGTGTGGAGAAGAGGGCCATATGAAACCTCAATGTGACAGTGAGCCGAACCCTGCATTAGTTGCAGAAAAGAGACAACAATTCAACGAAAAGTGTCAAACATGGGACAGGCATCATTCATCCACTGCCCGTGATCCTTTAAACTAACAACAGTTCCTGTTACAGGACGAATGGGGACTGGAACCGATCAAGAATGTCCTGCTGAAATTCAGCGCAAGCGATGCGCTAATAAGCAATCCAAGGCAAAGAACTCAGCCGTTAAATTGCCAAAAGGTTTAGTTGGTTCAAAGTGCACAGCTGTAGTCAACATAGCTGGTAGTGACTGTAACTGCCTTTTGGATACCGGTTCCCAAGTAACCACCATTCCAGTGTCTTTTTACAATCAGAACCTGTCAGATCAACCCATACATTCTCTTGATGACCTTTTAGAGGTTGAAGGTGCAGCTGGGCAATCTGTTCCTTACCTGGGTTATGTGGAGATGACAGTTGGCTTTCCCAAAGACTTTCTGGGAGCAGACATTGAGGTGCCCACCCTCGCACTTGTGGTTCCGGATCTACGCTCTGAAGTTTCATCTCAAGTTCTTATTGGAACGAATACGCTTGATGTGTGCTCTATGAGCAATACTGTAACAGTGGGGCTACGCAGCATCAGCCCAGTCTGTATGGTTACAGAGCTGTTCTGAAAACCCTTGAATCACGGCACCAGCAGAACAAAGAGGGCACTGTGGGAGTTGTGAGGCTGCTGAGCACGACACCGACGCTCGTTCCTGCAGGCCACAGTGTAATCCTCGAGGGGGCAGCAAAGGCCTATAGTCCTTCTACAGACCGGTGGGTGATTGTGGAACATCCAACCCAGTCAGTCTTGCCGGGTGGCCTTTGTGTCAAGAGTTGTCTTGTTTCTTTTCCTTCTTTGGCACCACACAAAATACCTGTTGTGGTTACCAATGAGACAGAGCAAGCCATCACTCTTCCACCTCTCAGTGTCATTGCAGAGCTTGGGACTTTTCACAGCATCATTTCCCAGCACAGTGTCGTGAGTTCTCTTGTTGAGCAACCTTCCCAGCCCGACTTGAACTTCAACTTCGGTGACTCTCCGTTGCCGGCCGAGTGGAAGGAGCGAATCACCCAAAGGCTCAGTGAAATGTCTGAAGTGTTTTCTCATCATGATCTGGACTTTGGATGCACTGATAAAGTGAAACACCACATCAAACTACATGACGAGACTCCTTTCAAGCATCGCGCCCGCCCTATCCATCCCCAAGACATCGAGGCGGTCCGCCAGCACCTTAATGAGTTGTTGGAAGCAGGTGTAATAAGGGAGTCAGAGTCACCATTTTCGTCACCCATTGTGGTTGTGCGGAAACGTAATGGAGATGTCCGGTTATGCATAGACTACCGGAAATTGAATCTACAGACTGTGAAAGATGCCTATGCACTACCCAATCTGGAGGAGACTTTTTCAGCACTGACAGGTTCCAAGTGGTTCACTGTGCTTGACTTGAAATCTGGATATTACCAGATCGAAGTGGAAGAGGCTGACAAGGCTAAGACAGCTTTCGTCACACCGCTTGGATTCTGGGAGTTCAATCGCATGCCACAGGGCATAACAAATGCACCTAGTACATTTCAGCGATTGATGGAAAAATGCATGGGAGACTTAAACCTGAAGGAAGTGCTGGTCTTCTTGGATGACTTGATCATTTTCTCCAACACGCTGGAAGAGCATGAACTGCGACTGATGAAAGTACTCACACATCTAAAAGAGTATGGGTTGAAACTGTCTCCGGAGAAGTGCAAGTTCTTCCAGAAGTCTGTTCGTTATCTGGGGCATGTGGTATCTGAGAATGGTGTGGAAACAGATCCTGACAAAGTTGCTGCTTTAAAATCCTGGCCAATTCCCCGAAATTTGAAAGAGCTGAGGTCCTTCTTAGGCTTCTCCGGTTACTATCGGCGGTTCATTAAAAACTATTCTGCCATAGTTAAACCCCTTAATGAGCTCACACGTGGTTATCCACCACTACGTGGGAACAGCAAAGTAAAGGGAACTGGTGCTCTATATCATGACCCAAAACAGCCTTTTGAGGGTCGATGGACACCAGAATGTCAAGATGCTTTCCACTCTCTCATTGAAAAGCTTACCTCTGCTCCCGTGCTTGGGTTCGCCGATCCAAAGAAACCTTACATCTTGCACACCGATGCCAGTACTACGGGATTGGGAGCTGCCCTATATCAAGAGCAGGAGGGGAAGCTGAGAGTCATCGCTTTTGCCAGCCGTGGGCTGTCCCATAGTGAGTCACGTTATCCAGCACATAAACTGGAGTTTCTTGCACTCAAGTGGAGTGTAACTGAAAAATTTCATGATTTCTTGTATGGAGGTGATTTTACTGTAGTCACAGACAGTAATCCTCTCACGTACATACTTACCTCTGCCAAGTTGGATGCTACCAGCTACAGGTGGCTGGCTGCGTTGTCTAACTTCTCCTTTAAACTTCAGTACCGGGCTGGTAAACAAAATCTTGATGCCGATGGTCTCTCCAGACGATCTCATGGAGACTATTTGGATGACAGCCATTCACAGAAGGAGCAGGATCGCATCAGCCGATTTACTCAGCAGCCTCTAGCTGTCGGTGTGCTACAGAGGTGATCTCTCCAGATGTGGTTGATGCAATCTGTCAGAGTTGCTTGGTCAGAACATCAGTTGACTCAGATTCTTGTCATGCTGGCATCACTCTGGTAGAGTCCCTCACAATCTCTGCAGAAGCCATTCCAGACAGCTATGTCACGGAAGATCAACATGGCTTACCTGTCATTCCTTCTCTGTCCCATCATGATCTTAAAGAGAAGCAGCGAGCAGATCCGTGTATTCGGGAAGTCATTTTCCAAATGGAATCTGGAGAAAAGATCCCTCCAACTGTAAGGGCTGAACTCCCTGAGCTTCCATATCTGCTGCGAGAGTGGAATCGACTTGAGCTGCAGAATGATATCTTGTATCGACGACGGCAGGAAGGTGAGCAGACCTCCTATCAGCTGGTTCTGCCTGAAGACCTGCGAGCACTTGTCCTGCAGAGTTTGCATAATGACATGGGTCATATGGGCATAGAGAGAACTCTCGATCTTGTCCGTTCAAGATTTTATTGGCCCAAATTGTCAGCAGCTGTGGAGCACAAGATTACGACCTGCGATCGCTGTGTACGCAGAAAGGCTTTGCCTGCAAAAGCTGCTCCCTTGGTGAATATAAGAGTGACACGCCCTCTTGAGTTGGTGTGCATGGATTTCCTCAGCCTTGAGCCTGACACAAGTAATACCAAAGATATCCTTGTACTAACTGACCATTTCACCAAGTTTGCTGTAGCAGTTCCTACACCAAATCAGAAAGCTAAAACGGTGGCAAAATGCTTGTGGGAAAAATTTCCTGGTTCATTACGGCATACCAGAACGGTTACATACGGACCAAGGTCCTGATTTTGAATCTCGTCTGATAAAAGAACTGTGTGAAGTTGCTGGGATTCAGAAGGGTCGGACCACTCCGTATCACCCACGGGGAAATCCCGTTGAAAGATTCAATCGGACTTTGCTGAACATGCTGGGAACATTGGAAAACAAGCAGAAGTCGAAATGGCGGGATTTTGTGAAGCCATTGGTTCACGCTTATAACTGCACCCGCAACGAAGTAACTGGGTTCACTCCTTATGAGCTCATGTTTGGCCGTTCACCCCGACTTCCTGTTGATCTGGCATTTGGGTTGCCTGTGAGGGGAGGTCAGCCAAAATCTCACTCTCAATATGTCCAAGATCTGAAGTCTCGGCTGGAAGAGTGCTACAAACTAGCTTCTCGAAATGCTCTGAAAACTGCCGAGAGGAACAAAGCTCGGTTTGACAAAAAAGTGACTGTTTCAGATCTGGATGTGGGAGACAGGGTGTTGGTTCGAAACGTGCGGATACGCGGCAAGCACAAACTTGTGGACAAGTGGGAGGCGGATATCTATGTTGTGATCGAGCGTGCAGGGAAACTCCCAGTCTACACTGTGAGGCCGGAAAACAAAGATGGCCCAACTCGTACTCTACATAGAGACCTTCTTCTTCCTTGTGGGTTCCTTCCGGTGGCATCTGTGGAAGAACTTCCTCGGTCTACACCAGTTCGCAGGCCACGAACACGTCGTCACCCTGATAACTGTGACAGTGACGTGATTGATGTAGACAAGGATGAGGAGGATGCTAGTGGATGGGGCTTGGGAAGCAATCTTCAGCCGACAGTTAAACTCACTGTGGAGAGCAATCGTAAAGCTGGAGACGGGGGGGGGGGTGGAGACCCACAGTGCTGTTGACTCTGGTTCTCTGTCATCAAATCCTCCGTCTCAATCACCTTTGAGCCCCTTGCCTAGTGCAGAGGGACAGGAACTCGGACCGATCTCTGTGGAACACTCATTGGAACTGGAAGAGGACATTGACGGAGGAGGACATGTGCCTGAAACTGGGAGGAAAACTTACCTGAAACTGTGGAGGAAAACTTACCTGAAACTGTGGAGGAAAACTTACCTGGAACTACTGTGGAGGAAAACTTACCTGAAACTGTGGAGGAAAACTTACCTGAACCTGTGGAGGAAGACTTACCTGCTGATACTCTACTGGATGGACACTTACCTGAGAGTGAAATGCCTGGAGAAGCTGCAAGGTGCAATGTTGACATACCCGCTGAAGCGGTTGACAGTGCAAGTGGTTCACCTGAGGCTGACAGTTCACTCAGACGTTCGCAAAGACGCCGAGAACAACCAAAGAGGTTTCAGTACCATCAGTTAGGCAATCCTTTAATTAACATTGTACAGTCTCTTTTTCAAAGTCTGTCAGTAGCCTACACTGAAGCCTTAAGTGAAAGTATGGGGTCTACAACCTTTCCCAGTTCCAATGTCCATGTAGTGTAGCCGATTAGCATGCAGCGGGACGTGCATGGATTTAGGAGGGGAGGATGTAACCCAGGGTTTCAAAACAGACTAAACAAACTAAACGTGTATTGCCATAAACTAACTACGTTAATTGCCATAAACGATCACATGACGTCAGTAGCCAATCCGCTGGCCGCTCCCGCTATAAACAGGAAGTGGGGGGTGCCACACTAGTCAGGTAGATGGGCTGGTGTGGGGAGCGGAGCGGCTGCAGGTTAGTAGAGAAAAGTTTGAAATCGGCAAACACTGTTTAAATATATGGTTGTAACTTTCACGTTTATTCTGGCTGTAGTCCTGTTGGAAGCGGGGACGCCAGCAGTGTGTATTGGGAGCGTGTGAAGTTGAAAACTTGTGAATCTGAACCTGTGAATTGGTGAGTTACTGTTTATTTTGTAGCTCTCATTCATGCACATGCAATTTATCAATGGTTATTGTTTTGCGCTGTCTGTCACACTGCAGCGTGTATTATTGTTTTAAACGTAGCGCAAGTTTAAGTGCTTAATTTATCTGTTTAATTAATTGCATGCAGCGCAGCGCTCATCAGCAGTCAGCTGATCAGTGTCTGCAGCAGCAGTCAGCTGATCTGTGCCTGTACGGAGTAGACACATGTACGCTGCTGTATAACTGTTTCAGGTTTTGTTTTGTTTATTGTAATGGTTGATTGTTTTTATTTTAAACATTAATACTGCAACCAGATATCACTAGTGCTAATTAGGTAAAATGAATGAATGCTTATTGGACTGTTTGGCTTGTGTATTCAATCCAGGCCAGGTTTTATGAGCCAGGACTTTGATGGCGAGCTACCAGACTGAATTAAATTGAGAGCCACACCTGGAGGATCCCCAGGTGCTCGTATCACAATCATCATGGCCCTACCGTGGTAGGACTGAGCTGCAGACACTCCTCCCCCCCATCTATTTCTTTTTCTCTCTCTCTCTCACGCACACATACATTTGTCAGCATATACTTGACTTTTGGACTATATATTGACTTTTGACGGGACTTTGTGCTGCAAAAGAAAAGAAGAGGAAACACCTGTGTGAGAAAGAGAGAGTCCACAATAATGCATTGTTTTGAAGTTGGGATCTGCGATCTTGATTTATGATTTGTTCAGTAATTGGTTTATTAATTTAAGCTAATTGTGGAAAGGAATAAGTGCACTAATGGCATCAACCATAGCATCTGGTTGCTGAGTTTTTCTTTTGTATTTATTTGTCTTTATTTATTTTCATGGCCATATTTTTTGGGGTTATGTTGTTTTTGATTACTTTATTTCTATTTTTTGTCTCTGCACTACAAATAATAATAATAATGGTACCTATTATACAAAACCTCTGGTCTCCGTGTGGTCTGTGATTCTTGTACATCAGTGTTCCCGTTCTCCGTAGCCGAATCTAGTCCGAACATACTAGCCTACATAATTTTAATTCTATATCCAGTGTATTGCTAATATTCATTTTTACTTGAATATATGCTACAACTCACCTGCAGAACTTTATGACAAAAGAACAGAAAAACCCAGGACATGCAGGAGATGCTGCTGTGGTCCCGATCCTCTGCTAGATTGCACAGTATAAATTAGAAATGAGAAGAGACCATATATAGTAAGCAGAAAAATAATCATAGCTAAATTCCCTTTTCAGCAAAAATTGGCTGTGACACTTCCAACAACTTGATAGTTTTGAGGGGCTGAACAGCCCACATCTAAATGTGCATTTGGATATATAATTAAAAAAAAGCAAAAAAAAAACAGTCAGATCAGAGTATCAGTGGAACTTTGAATTTACAGCCTCAGAAGAAAGAAATAACCTTTATGGTAATCTAACAGAGACTGTGGTCTTTTATTGTATTTTATCTGTCTCGCTGCTGTATTGTCAAGGACAAATGATGTCAGACTTTGACGCTTATCTTTTTCAGATGGGAGAACATCTAAAAAGCTATCTTTGGGCTCACCTTATAAAATGTTTTACCAAACTGCATGAAACAATGACATTTATTTGCCCTGCTTTGAACTGCATAAAACTATTATTACCACCACAGTTATGATATGCTGTAAATGGAACAAAATAAACCTCGCAGTAGTTATGATCTCTGACAAAGAGCAGCAGTAAAGTGACTGTTTATTTCTTTAGCTGAAGTGATTTGTCCTCATTGAAATTATGTGCGAAAGGAATCACTTGAGAGCATTCCAGCTACTTACCAATTACTAAAGCCAGTTTTTAAATCAAACAGTGTTCAAAACTCCCCTCTGCTATGCAGTTTTTACATGAAAGAAAACTGGCTTTGCTTTACATTTTGTGCAGACTCAGAACATGGTAGTGGTTGAAGCAAAATACTCAGGATGAAGTCATGTCATAGGACCAAATTGATAAGGGTGAAAAAGAGATGATAAAAAACTATCAGCAAACACCGTGAATGGATACAGACCCTACCTGAATTTGAATGACGTCCTTGTTCATGTGCCCACAGCTTAATGACATAGATGTTCATGTCCTAAAACCAATGATTCTGCAGATGTTAAGTAAGAAGACGGTTCATTAAACTCAGCAGCCCTCACCCCTGCCCCTCAAACCAAAAGAATAACTGTGAAAAATAAGACTAAATAGCTGAGCCGAGATTTGATGTACTGAACATTCAAATGAGCTTTTACATCATGATGTGAAGGATAACTTTCGTCAGACCCCAATGTGATGACAGTCCTACAAGGTGGTTTTCACACTGCACCTATTTAGGCTCTACCCAAATAGGTTTTGATCACGAGTTCAGTTCACTTGGGCCAGTGTGAACACGACACCACGCACTCTGGTGCAGTTGGAGGAGGGCGTCTCGCGGTACAGGCTGTCCTCGAACTCTAGTGCGGTTCATTTGTGGTGTCGAGGCTCCAGACCACGGGCCGACCCAACTACAGAGTGGACGACACATGTTTGAGCTAAAGAGGCTTCCTGTAGTCTGCTAGACCGGCCCGTTGTGGGCAGTGAAGGAAAACGTAGACATGTCACAAAAACAGTAACGCTAGTAGTCGCTGACAAACAACTTCCAGCCCCTTCATTCATAAGCCGTTTAGCTCGGGTAGAGTGGTACAAACAAATAACATTAATAAAAATGGCCATTCTGGAGTCAACAACGCGTAGCTGTTGTGTCGCCATGCTTTTCAGCGCTTGGCTTCATGCTGGTTGTCATGGACACGTGACGCTCTACCAGGCCCTTTATTGACCAATCACAGCTTTGACATTTGTCACATGGCATTTCGTGCGTCGTTTGAGCGACAAATGAAATCATTACATGAACACAAACCGAACTAACTGAGAAACGATACAGTGAAATTTAGTTCGTACCAGGATGCGCAGCAACATGCGACAAAACATCCGTAAGTGAGATCACGTCTCACTCGTGTTAGCCTCCCTCCATTGGCTTCCTGTGAAATTTCGAATTAAGTTTAAAATTCTGCTTCACAAATATAAGGCCCTTAATGGCCTAGCTCCTCTTTATTTACAAGACCTGACAGCATGTTATGCTCCTAATAGAGTTCCCCGCTCTCAGAGTGCAGGATTACTCTTCGTTCCTAGAATATCTAAAAGTAGATTTGGAGGACGGGCCTGCTGCTACCAGGCACCTTTATGATGGAACCAGCTACCAATTTGGGTTAAGGAGGCTGACACCACTGCCATCTTTAAAACTAAATTGAAAACCTTTCTCTTTAGTAAAGCCTACAGTTAGTCTAAACTATAATGTGTAGGGGCTAATAGTTATAGCCATAGTTGTAGGAGCTCAGACTAGAGTAGGCTCGTCTTAATCACAGCTTTGTCATAGCTATGCTGCTATAGGCCTACGCTGCAGGGGGACGCCAACATGATCTGCTGAGCGGTGTCTCAACCGCTCTTCTCCCATTCCTTCCTTTTTCTTCTCCCTTCTTCCTCCTCCAGCTCATTCCATAATTAATTAGGAGCACCTTGTTACTGTAACTGTGCTCCATTTTCTTTCCTGTTGTTTGTTGTACTGTTTTGCTCTTCTTTTTTCTTTTCTTTCTGAATGTTTGCAGGCCAGAGTTTCCTGAGTTGCATGCTGACTTGCAGTTCCATCCTCTGTCCATCCCAGTGTTTACCTCCACCTGTGTGTGTAGATGTGTTCAGGGTGCCGGCTGGCGTGGTGACCGATTACCTAGTCCTCTGACCATCTCACCTCAGTGTTGCTACCTGCATCTTTTTATATAGTCATTTCATTCAGTCATTTGTGTGCTCTCCTCTCTCTGTCCTCCATCCTCTCTCTGTCCTGTCTCCCCTCTCTTTTTCTTTCATTACCCGGCTGGGTAATCTGCATCATGCTTTGCCCTTCATTAACTTTGTGCTGCAGAGGCTCAAAATGAAATGCAGAAAGAAATATAAGTTCTCAAAAGTTGACCGAAATAGACTCAACTGGTAGCCCTGTGTACAGAGGTCTAAATTCTGAGTTGCAGCCAGCCTGTTTCCAAGTTCAGGCCCTGGGACCCCTGCTGGGTGCCACTATGCCTCTATCTGCCTGCTTTCATGTCTTGCCACTGTCAAATAAAGGTCAATGTATTTTTGCTTTCAAAGGGAACCAAAGCAGTTTTTACATTTTGTTTATCCTCATTCCACTTTTTACTTACACGCAGAAACCCAAAAATGTATCTACATATGATTCTACACCATAGTCAACAACATGGTTCAGATAGATCAAATTTTCGATTCAATGCAATCTCTTGGCTTCTTGCAAGAAATGGAATTATATGAATAAAATTATAATAAATTGGACTTAGTTGGAATATAATTGGATGGAACTTGAGTGCATTTAATTGGATTTGTAGTGAGCTTGTTTACTTTCTTTCTAAAGATTACATTCGTTGTAAATTGGTGCTATATGAATAAAATGAACTGATGTTTTAATTTATACAGAAAGTGAGTCAGTTGTTTTTCTTATGTCAATTAAAGGTTTGTCTGCAATAATTGTCCTAATTAACTGTTAACACAAGGCTAACAACATTTAGTGCCATCACATGAATAGGTGTTTCGAATGTTAGAGCCGATGTAGCTGTCAAAGTGTAAAGAGAAGCGGCCACAGCAGGGAGGTGTTTGGGGAACTGTTGCTCTAAGAAAATATACAGCAAGTATTAAATAAATGACATCCTGTCCTGTGCTGAAACTGTCACAAACCTGGCTGTGATCTTTGAGATGTAGTGTGCTCCACGAGGGGCTCATCCTTCGCAGGATGCAAGAGTCTAGACATTTTTGATCAAAAGTGTGCAGACGTGTAGATTTTTGTGATGTGTTTCTTTTTTTTCCTTCCCCACTGGTATTCATTTGCATTTTGTTCATTCCATTTGAAACACTTTCCAGTTGCAAGTTCTGCTCAGCTTCATCACACGGTCGTCAGTGTGAATCCTAATGCATGTGGCCGTCAATGTTCCAAGGAACATTTAGCCGCCTGTTTGACATTCATAGTCTGTGGAGGCTTTCATTTGCACAAAAATCACTGCATATGAAGGCAATTTGGCTCTCTCATTAAAAAGACATAAACGCCTCGGAACTTAATGGCATCTCACATTAAAAGAGTGAAGCTTTCGAGTTGTGAGATTACATCTTAAGATTGTCGCACAAATGAAAGTGTAAGGGCTGGTATCAGTCCAGTTCTGTTCGCCTTCATTTCTTCATTTCAATTTGAATGAAAATGGTTAACAATGCAAGTATGCACTGTGCCAGGGGCACTGTAGGAGAAAAGGCTATTTATTTTAATAATTGCACATCTGTATGAGATGCCACAAGAGGCATGCCGTTAAGGTACACAAATGCGTTTCATGAATGATTTGCTGTTCGATAGAAAAAAGATCTACAGAGGATAACCCATGTGAAGTCTTAATTAACCACAAACGTGCTACATACTTTGTAAAATCCATTACAGGGAGATAACTTAGTGCAGTTTAAGCATTTTGAAAACAATTTTCTGTACAGGCTGATTTTTCATTCATGTTCAGAAGTAGGAGCGTTAACGGCTTAATTCTATTATAATCCACTTAATTAGTCTTTTTCTGTTGTTTTTAAATTGATGTTACAGTGCTATTTACTTTAAGCTAGTAAACAACAATTAAAAAAGAAAAGAAATCCTTAAAGGGAAATGAGTTCTTGAGGCGGCGATACCCTTCACCCCTGCAGTCTTTAATTCCAGCAGTCATGAAAAGTTTTACATCACCAGGGTTAAGGTGATGCAGACTCACGAGGACTCTCGTCTGTCAGCTCGCTTTATGAGCTGTGACATTACGCGTCCTACAAACAACGGAGACATTGCGCCGTAACAATCAGGAGCAGACAAAGGTGCCGTGGCTTCAGCATCAATAATGCAGTCTGGTCTCGGTTGTTCATGCAGTTGTTAAATGGCTTTCGGGTGGAATTGTATAACAAGCTCTTGGCTTTGCCATCCCCCTGGTGAGTAGACGTCCTTGGTCTGAGAGCATGAGGGCGTTATTCAGAGAGCACGGTCTCCGCAGTACATGTGTATTTCTGCGCCGTCAAGGTTTCCCCACACAAGACGGGAATGCGACTAGAGACATGCATTATTTGTAACCGATACCATCCCTTAATGGTGTCTGCGCTCCCCCCGGCAGCCCATAATGGACCGTTTTTGAGGTTCTCTGCATCTTGCGCAGCTCTTTGATGGTGACAGAATGGGGACAGTGGGTGTCACCTGGGAAGAAACAAGAAGAACGATGGGACCTTTCATTTACTTGTCAGGAAGCTGGCATTGCTGGCACTTGACACGGTGTGCATGCATGCACTCGTACAAGGACTGGCAGATACAAGGCGGAGAAAAAAAATGCCCTTCAAAAAGAAAAGTGTTTTATTCTTTCAAGCCACGCAGACAAAGGATAGAAGGGAAAAGTCGTGTATTTCAGTGATTTCGATGGCTTAAGTGGTTCAGTAACTCGTGCGCACATTTCTAACCGTTCTAAGTTTCATAAACACTTCTATATCTATCAACCATGCGTTTGGAATCGAAAGAACATTTTGATTTGTGGTGTTGTGAAAGAGGTGAGTCGATCAGCTTCTGCTTCAGGCGAGAGACTTCACACCACCTCAAGCGTCCCATTGAAATTCGAAACTTTCATGCAAAAGCGGTGAAAAGTTACACATTTGGACTCAAATATTTGAACAGTGATGAGTTAGTGAGGGGCGCTAAGCCTGGAACCTCATTCTCTGGGAACAATGAAGCTTCTTAGCTGAGTTAACACTATATGTGAAGCCGCTGAAGCACAGCCGAGCCAAACTGCTTGAGCTGCGTTGCCATTCAGCTGCTGGTGCAGAAAATGCATGAAGATGATTTCATTTTTCACTTTTAGATGACATTTTGCACTGCTAATAATGCACGTAATGGAACATGCATCAGAAAACGTGTAAGTCTGCTGCCATTATCACAGAGCAGAGAAGCTAATTTCGATTTCACTTCCCGTCATTTATCATGCGTGCCTCTTAGAAATAAACATATTGAAAAGTGGGGAAATATTAACTCACAAAATGCACTCCATTAACACTTTTTTTTAAACCAGTATTTACTCTTGGCATTTACTGAACTACTTTTTTCTCCCTCTCTTTACATCTCTACCTTAACAAAAAAACAAAAAAAAAAACTGTTGCTTTTTGCAGAGAGAGACATCACATGACTGTTCCTACAGAACGGCGTCATGTCCAGTGACTCGTCAAGTGCCCCTGAGCTGATTACCACTGAAATGGCCGGGGCTTGATCCGGTTTGTGTTTTCCTCAGATGGTAAAAAAACACCTTTAAAACAGTGCTAGTGAGAAATGGTGGCAAACCAATGCCTGAAATAACAATCACTGACATTACCGAGCGAAAAAAGTAGCTGAGCAATAGATCAAGTCTGAATAATGTAAAGTTCCAAGAAACAGTTTTTCAACTTCTGCAAATACAGAAATTACTTCAATGAATAAGATTTACACCAAGTACTTTCATTTAACTCTGAATAAAACTTACAGAAGTAATGACGGCAGGAGTAGAATGAAGTAGGAAATTAAAGTTCAACAGTAAAATATATTTTCCATCAGTTCCATGCTGAGAGCTCTTTTAGTATCCCCCTGCTTGTTCGGAGACAAAATACATCTGTCCTTACTAATTACATGCTGAGTACAAGAGAGCGATGAAATGAGGACAGGCAGTGTCCTGATCCAGGGTTCTGGCTGGTTCAGGTTTTCCAGACCTCTGTCTTGTGTTTTGCTGTTGTGATTTCTTGTTTTTTCTAGATGTGTCTTTTTTCTTTTTTTATGTTGCATACATTAGGACTCTATTCTTCAGTTTAGTTTTAGTTCTGCTTTTTCTTTATCCTTCGTGTTTATCAGATATTTGCTTCCCGTGTGTTGGTTTAGGTTTGACTTCAATCAATCAATCAATCAATCTTTATTTCTATAGCGCTTTTCATGCAAGAACATGCAACACAAAGTGCTTTACAGAATTAAAAACAAATTATCACAACAAAAAAAAAAAAACTTCCCTTGTTGTCCTCTGTCTTGATTGTTCACACCTTTGTCCTTGTCAACCCCACGGCTATTTACAGTCCTGTCTTTCCTTCCTTTTCTGCTGGTCCGTTGTTGTCATCCGTCTGTCTGCTCTCTGAGTCGTTCTCTTTGTGTTATTAATTTGATTCGATCTTTTGGTTTTGGTTGTCATTAAAACGTTTCGTCTGCTCCTGCCTCCGTAGTCTCCGGCACTTGAGTTCAATATTTGTTGCATGTTGTCTTCAGTTTTCCAAAGAAGGAACAAAGATTCACTTGATTTGCTTGGCTTCGGGCATGTTTCCTGTGTTTGACATGGCAAGTAGCTGATGGGCACCTGTTGCTTGTGCAAGTGTTAAACAGCAGTGGTGCATGCTGGGATGTGTTGACTTTTGTCTGTAACGTCAAATTGAGGGGAATCCAGGGGGCAGAACTTTCAAACACAAAGAAACCTAGGAACCAGGGCTATGTTAGCACGTCTCAGTTTGCGACACTAATCCCAACAACAGTTTTATCAAATTGAGGTTTTAGGTTTTGTTCAGCCATCTAACACTAAGGCCCAGACCGTACACCTCCTGCTAGCCGCTAGCCACTAACTGCTACCCGCAAAATGCGGGTATAGAAACCTCCGTTGACCGCTAATGCAATCTTCCACTCCCTAAAGCCACTACCCATTATGCCGACTCCCTTACTCACATTGTAGGTGTGGTAATGTCTTTTGCCCTTTCTGCAAACTCGGAATCTTGCGATCACCGGTTGCAGGTAGCAGGTGGTCAAACCATATGTAATCTAGAAATTTGGGTATATCTTATCTATAAGTATATACACTATAATGTGTTCTAGGTGAGGCAGTCAATCGGCAGTTAAACAATGCACTGACCACGACAGAGGGTGCAAAATGGGTTTAATCTCCAGCTTGTATACAAAATTGAGAGGACATAAACTCACATCACAGAATGCAGGATGATTCAGAATGACAAATTGTCAGTAGGAAACAGCCGTCTTTAAACATCACACGAAAACATCAGGACCTTGGATAAGTTCTCTATACGCCTACGTGTCAAAACTACATGCCAGAACGATAACAGAAACTGTGTCCTTCAACAGACCAGAATCTAAAGCCTATCTAAAGTCATGGATTTATGAACCAACCTTATACAAAGGCCCCAAAATGCAGTTTTCATATAACAGCATACAAAGGCACGTCCAAATGGCATCAATGTGCCTCCACCTGGTCACATGTGGATATGCACAAAGGGCTCTACCTCTCGAATTAACTCTAAAAAAAAAAAAGCGTGATTTGGCCTCAGACGACAAGAGCGAGTTTACCGGGAGCGCACCAACTATCTGGGACTTTCAGGTTGCCGATAGGAATTGTCTGTGTAAAAATATTCATATGTATATATCAGTGCAGAGGAAGAGGAGGAAGCTCTACAGCTGAGTCCCAGACAAGCTGCGCACGAGAGCTGCTCCGATCTAGATGAAAAGACGCTCCATAGCAGTTTGCGGGTATAGGATTGCAGGTAGCGCAACCTGCTCTTAAAGGCAATGACTACTGATGCACTGATTGGTTCAACAGGTGCAACACCCTAACCACACCTATGCATAATGTAGCGGTTAGCACAGGTGGGATAGCGGGTTTAGGAAGGTGGAAGATTGCGTTCTTTGTTGGGGGAACGCCCCTCCCGCTACCCGCTACCCCTTAATAGCGGCTTTAGGAGATCTGGCGGAAGATCTGGCCCTAAGTAATCCTGGATTTGTTTAACCTGCTCAAGACTGCAGATTTTAGTCAAAAAGATTTTCTGGGTTCTTAACTTATAATGTTACATTTTTTGTAAGCTAGTAAATAAAAACCAGGTAAATAGTGAAGACAACTAAAGTAATTACCACAGCATTTAGCACCTGAAATGCAGTATAGAGAAGAATATTGGCTTTTATGTCAAAGCGTTAGGGGTTAGAACTGAATATATCCTGAAAAACTAAAGAGCCACAAGTGTCAGAGGGACAAGAAAAGGAGAATGCTTGGAATAATAAAAAATGCTTTAAGTATTTTGACTTAAATCTTCTCTAACCGTTTAAAAGGTACAATGTCAAAAGACAAAAAAGCTAACAAAATTATTGTAAGATGAGAATTTTTTTTTTGTAATGATATAAATATTTGTGGTCTAATGTTTTACACCTTCAAAAGAAAAGTGAGCTGTATCCAGGTTCCAAGTTTAGGGAACTACTTTGTGTTATTTTTGTATTCAGGCACTGGGCGGAGTGATACATCTAACGTGCAAGACGTTCAATGTCTGACCTTATGTACTCGACAGTTATGTTGTGATGCGACTGAGAAGTTTTCGACAAGCAGAGGCAGAAAGGTGAAATCAAGTATGCAGGTCACCTCATGACTTCCAACTCTACATGCTCGTTGTGATGCACCTTCACTCCACTCATGCTGTATCTGATTCCCAAAATTACAAAACATAACCATGTCCCACTAATATGCAGTATTTACCGTGGATAAGATGTTAAATTAAGCTTATAATTAGAATGATAAATGTTCTTCCGATGGATCAACTTATGAATCAACTCAGGCGTGGCATCATTTACTGCAGTCTTAATGATGCCTATATAATGTAATCTCCTTTCAGTTTCTGGCGTAACACCTGTATGACCCTCTCTGTTGGTCAGAATGCGGTCAGGCGTTAAGTTGAACAGTCTTCCTTTTGTCTGTTGACAGGCAATCGTTGAAATAGTACCAACTGAGATGCTTGTATAAATGTGTTCCTGTTGGAAAAGCTGCTCTTCAAGACAATAGGGACACAACACTTGTATGTCAACTGGCCAAGACACGCCGAGATAAAAAATACAGTAAAAGGTTGCGCAGGAAATCTGAACGTCCATTTACACTGACAAGTGACTCCATCCTGTCCTCTGTTCTTCCATAATCCAAGACCAATTAGACGCTGTAATACGACAGCGCTGCTTCAATTACCATGATAGTGGAAGTTCCTCCTGTCTAATTATGCTCTTCTTTTCATCTCTCTTGCAAAAGATCTCTCCAAGAGACAGCAGAGGAGGAGACAAGGCGTGTACTCACATGGTTTCTGAATTAATGATACAGCCAGAGGAGAGACACAAGTACACAGGCTGGCAGTGGAAACCAACGAACGTGTCACATCAAATAAAGAAAGCTAAAGACACCGAGAGCATCGCATGCTGCTATGAACCTTATGAGACTCTCAACCTTCACATGCACGCGCATGCAAACAACGGTTTTTCATCCCCCCCAGTCCCTCACTGCATGCATTAATTGTGCCAAAAAAAAAAAGGCTGCACTGATGGCAGGGACAGATTTTTATTGTCATTGTGGAATCTGGGTAGGGAGTGAAAAAGCAGAACATTGGGTAATTAAAAATAGCACCAGCAACTGCCCATGAGCAACGTGAACTACTGCTATACGGTAGCTCATTGTTATGGACTCTAAGCGCAATTTTTCTTCAACTCACCAGTTAGAAATTAACTTCAGTGAACATGACCAGGAGAATTTTAATGACTCTGGTGACCCCCTGACTTTTCTGTTCACTCCAAGTACTTCATGAGCAAATGCATTAAAAAATAATCTTGTTTAGCGCTATTTACTATCACACTAAAGGGTGTCCTTCAGGGGTGCAATAGATGAAATAAAACGAGAATCTCTTTTTTTGTATGTTCACCAAACACTTATAGTACATAGTCGGAAACAGCTGATGAAAGTCAAGTACTTTCTCTCAGTGCACTCTCTTGTTTATCTGCATCAACTATAAAAATTTAGTTTTGTTGCAACTAAATCAAGAGAATCATAATGCGAAGAATTGTGAAATATCATTGTTTTTCAATAGTTACATCACAAGTCGGGGGAAACCTGAGTACTGAGGAAATGGTATCTGCTGGGTGACAACACCAGTCAAAACCGGTCGTTACAGCTGCATTTGGGGCTTTTACAAGGAAACTTTCAGTTCTGAAGCGACTGCAAACTCCCAATGACTCGGAAGCCACCCACTTAGCATGGAGGTGAGGCCGGAAGAATATCGCTGTGCTGAACTTAACATAAAAATTTCAGTTTATGTTCCCATCAATTTGTCAAGGAGCAGATCAGCACTGACTGACTCCTGGAAGAATTGGAGGAAGCCAGAGGAGAGAAAGACCCGAGTCGCTTCTCAGTACTCGTGTTCTTGTGAAACGTCATCAGTCTCAGGCGAAGTAGCGTTCCAATTCTCAAGTCCGCATCTAGACAAGTGCAGTAGAAATCCCCGGATGTGTCCTCGCTCCAGCTGTTTAATAGAGGATGCATCCAGTGTAGAGTTATGTAGACTTGAGCCAGCAAAGTATCCCAGAATGCATTTTGCATTTTGTAGTTAATTTATCTATATAGGGTCTATTTAAAAATTCATCCGACGTCGTAGGACTATTTTACTTTTCACCTCCAGCGAACTTTATTTATAACACTTCTGCAACACAAAAGCAGGAAACCCATTAAACTATTAAAATGCATTTTGTAGTTTAATAGTTTAATTAACAAAATGCAAACGTGCATTTTATAGTTAATTTATCTAGATAGGGCCTATTTAAAAATTCATCCAACGTCGTAGAACCATTTTACTTTTCACCTCCAGCGAACTTTATTTATAACACTTCTGCAACACAAAAGCATGAAACCCATTAAAAACTCCTCACTGGCTCTTTTGCCAGAAGTTCATGGTCCATTCAGTCACATTAAATGTCAGAGTGCTTATTTTTTTCTGTTCACTCCAGGTACTTCATGAGCAAATGCATTAAAAAATAATCTTATTTAGCGCTATTTACTATCACACTAAAAGGTGTCCTTAAGGGGTGCAATAGATGAAATAAAATGAGAATCTCTTTTTTTGTATGTTCACCAAACACTTATAGTACATAGTCGGAAACCGTTGATGAAAGTTAAGTACTTTCTCTCAATGCACTCTCTTGTTTATCTGCATCAACTATGCTTATTTTATGCTCAGTTAAATTGTAGATGTTTCTAGATACGTGTTAGCCTGCTAGCTGAGCCATGATGCTACACAGTGCACTGATGCTCCAGTTGCAGAACGCTCAGATTGCGAGAACGCACTTCAAAGTACACAAGTTCAGAAAGTCTGCAAAGCCCAGGATGAATGTGAGTTCTGCCCCGTCACACGTAATATTCTGCAGTAGTCAGGATGCCTGATTTATGCTTTACAACTAACTGAACAGCTGTTTGTCTTGGTGAAGGAAAGGCGCTCATAAAAGAGCCTAATTTCCCTTAAACCAGGGGTGTCAAACTCCAGTCCTCGAGGGTGGCTGTCCTGCATATCTAAGATGTTTCCCTGCTTCAGCGCACCTGATTCAAATGAATGGGTCATCAGCAGACCCGTGCAGGTCTGGATGACAAACTGATGGTGATCCATTCATTTGAATCAGACGTGCTGAAGCTGGAAAATATCTAAGATGTGAAGGACAGCGGCCCAAAAGGACTGGAGTTTGACACTCCTGCCTTAAACAGTAAAGAACTCTTAAATAAGTTAAAGTTAAAATAAATAATGATTTATCTAAATCCAGTTCAAGTAAAATGTTATCATTTTCAGAATCAAATGTTTAAATATAAAGATCATGTATTTAGAGGGAACAATTTATTATTCAGAAGCCTTTAATTGACATTGAATGATTTAAGTGGTAGTTAGAGTTAAATCAACCCAGAGCATAAATCAGCTAGGTTTGGTGGGTTTTACTCTGATATTTTGTGCAACCATAAATAGAAAAAAACTATCTCAAATCTTATATTTAACTTTCAGTATTATCCTAAGTCTAAAAAAAAATGTTTATGGTAGATATCAGAAATTTGCATTCTAAAAAAGGGCACAGATTTTTTTATATCCTCCCTATGGTTCAATCCAGTTGTCACTCAGGTGCAGAGCTGTCTGTCTCCCACATGTGACAGGATGACAAGTGACTGACGGTGCAGATCTGCTCAGTAAAATTATTAGCACAGCAGAGGGACTGGAGGTGTGCAGTGGCATTCTTAAGTGCTTTAGAATGTAATTGCTGTTAATCAATTGGAAAATAAGTTGTTTCTTAGATTTACTGCTTTGTTTTCATGACTTAAATGTAGCCATTGAACAAAGAAGTGGAGAGGTGGAGCCAAGTTTGAGTTTTGCACATGCAAACAGTCATTGATCATTGTGACTTTGCAGATGTTCAAGTCTGAGATAACTTATTTAAATATGTTCCCTAACTTAACCCCTGTTGCAAAGCACAAGCATGTTTGTATTCTGACAGCAGCATATAAATATGCTTAAGGAAAGTCTCATAAATTAAATTTTTTTCTGACATCGGCACTTGCGTTTTCTGGGATTTAGGCTGTTTGTTGGGGGGCAGGAAAAGCAACACATCAACAATGACGTTGTTGAGTGAGCATTAAAGGAGATAAATCTTGAACGCCCTTTTTTCATAAGCTGACACAATGTTACACAGAGAGACAGTCCAACTTCCCCTTTTCAACTAGGAATTTCCAGCACTGCTCTTGGTGATTCATTTTTAGGGGTTTGGCGAGAACCGTGCAACTTCACCGCTTCCCTCGCCACTGCAGGGAGTGCCTTATTAGACATCTGTCCTACAGCTTCAAGCTACGATACAAACATAAATACTGACACTAATTAATGCACCCTGCACCACGCCCGGGAGCTCACGCCAGAGGGGTAAGCCTCGAAGCGAGATAAGCAGGTTAGGTCAGGATTTCCGGTACCACCGATGAGTTTTAATCTGACTAGATCACCGGGGTAATTTACTCTGAACTCGTAACCTGCTCCAGAGAAGGTCATGTTCAGGGTTGTGGATTAAATTGTCTGGAAAATCCTTCACAGATACTTTTTCTGATTATATCTCAGATCAAATCATGCTTAAAGAGCATTAAAACAGGAATCAATGTTGTTGTATTTACTCAACTGGTTATATGCATCCTAATGCTCAGGGAAGCATGAAGACAGAATAGGATACTTTTTTTTTTATTGGCAACTTCATTCTGATCTCCCAGAAAGTTCGTCATATACTGCCAATAATTCAGGAAATTGATTATCTAATACAGGCTGTAAAGTAAATTAGATTATCAGAGAATTTTACATATAATCATACTTCATACCTTCTTAAATCCCATTCAGGATCATGGTGGTGCTGAGAGAACCAGCCGCTGCAGGGCCAGAGGTGGGCCACAACCTGGACTGGTCCAGCCCAGCCCAGTCCATCACAGTATCTTCAATCAGTTCAATTCAAACACCAGATTTTATGAGACAATGCAAACAAAATATCATCTTTCTGAGAATCAGTTTGAACATTTGAGAGCTTTACTCCAAACAGAACGTGTACATTTACTGCTTTCCACAACCAATGATTTCCAACCAACCTTCTCTTATTCATGAAGTGAGAGGAGATCAATGAATGTGGCGTGGAGGATGACACGACCATTTTCTGTGGGTGTACACAGCAATGAAAGCAGAAAGCCGGCCCTCGGTAATCCAGTTGTTAATTACGTCGCGCCAATTATTCTGATCCCGGCTCTCCGGTTAGTGGGATGCACCCAGCAGGCTCCCACCAAGCTGCTCACACTGCCACACACTGAGCTAATATATAAAACACTTTATTTTACTTTTTTCTACAATACGTATGTTTCCCTTGTCTGCAGTTAACCACTGATAGCGGGTACTCATCCCTCTTTTCAGCACAGTCTTCTCAAGAAACATGTTAAGAACTGGCCCCGGCTGTTGAAACACTGCAGTGCACATACATGTATGTAACATGTATGTGTCGGCCAAATGGTTTTACTAAAATCACATCATAGCTGCATCGAGGTTCAATGAACCTGCAGCTTCATTGACTACATTTACATGGACAACTATAATCTAATCATTGAGCATAATCTGATTAAGACAATATTCTCATTGAGGTGTTTACGTGACTTGATTTTAAAATATCCACTTCATAATCCAGGTTTAAAGAGCATAGTTTGATTAATGTGGCGCCCCATACATCATATACTTTATATTCCCTCCAGGGTTTAAAACGACAGCACCAAAAAACACTGTTGCTACATATCGAGCTTTCGAGACCAGTGCTGGGAATATCGCTGTTAAAATAAACCGCCTTACTAACTGTGTTTTTTACCGTTACCATTACTGACATTAAAATGTGGCTCGCTACCGTAATTAGATTCACTAAAGCTGCTTCCATGAAACCAGGCTCACTCAGCCACATCATGAGTCTGAAAGTCTCCTTTTTGTTTCTCTTAAGTTACGATGATTGGCTGAGAAAGGCCAAAAGTTTCATGGTAAGCCAACCAGAGGTGGGCGTTCATGCAAACAGGAAGCAGTGGTGAGCCTAGAGAATTAGGGTAAATTCCAATTTCTCCCTTAACCCTCAATCTCAAAAATGCGTGCACTCGTGTAGTGCAAGTGCTGTCCTGATTCTTAGAACGTCAAGTTGACGGACAAGTTTGAGGGCTGTATCGCCCTCAATATTGAGAATCTCCGGCACCACCCTTGGGAGTACGGGCTACCCAGAAGGCATTGCGTATTTTCGCCAAGACGTCTTTGAAAAGGATGGCGCCTAAAAAAGCTAGCTCCAAATGTAAGTATTTTCGTAGTTAATAAAGATATAAATGTTAGGAAACTATCTTATTGCCTTCGTTATATATATATTTACAGTATCTTATTCTTCTTCTACGTCTTCTTCGCCGTCGTTCTCTTGACAGACTGGACGTAGCTTTGGCATAAGGCCGCCCCCCCACAGTCTGAAGATGTAACTGCACTTAAGGGGTGTCCCATTTCTAAGTCACGAGATAGCCCTTACACTTACTTTCAAGAACCAAGACTGAGGGTTGAGATTGAGGGTTAAGGGAGGAATTGGAATTGGCCCTTAAAAGGTAGCATTTTTAAACTGGAAATACAGACATTACTTTTCCCTCATTGAGATAAAAGGCAAAAACGTGTTTCTCCAAGTCGACTGTTGGCAATTCCACTTCTCATCCTCACACATGACTTGAAAACCTTTGGCCAAGAAAGCAGGTGCACAAAGTATTAATTGACGTCACACATATTTTGACTCAACGCCGCCATGCTCCACGTCAAGCTTCATAGCACCGTGCCACCGGTTCTTCATTTATTCTAGTGCAGCCGTGTGTTCCCAAGTTACAAACATTAGTCGTCAGAAATGGATGAAAAAATCATCAGCCAACAGCACCCAGACTGCAGCAGGAGGCAAAAGCAAAAAGCAGAAGTGCGTCGAAACGCTTGATGCCCATTTGAAATCTCATTATGTGAGAAAAAAAGCAGCAGTTGGTAGATTCAAGCAGTACAGATGGCTAAAAAGGATTAATCACACGATCTGAAGGACTTGCGCGATGTGTCGTGACCCGACATTTACAATTATATTTTTCATGACAAAAGTGCCTAAAGTTTGGAGGAACTGAAGACTTACAAGTCTCCGGAGGCTGAGGATCAGGCTGTGTGGCTGGCTGGAGGGTGCTGGCTACATACGCCATGGCTGCAAGAAAGGTTTACCGAAATTAATTTCACAATCTGAGCATGCCCGCTGCTTCTAAATCCCCCCCCCAAAAAAAAAAAAATGTTTCCTCCCTGCACTTAACCAAGACCTACATATTTCATGGAATCTAGAGTCACTATCATCCATAATATCAGGAAAAAGAGAAAGCACACTTGAGAATGATCCACAGGAACAAAGTCTTTGTGGTTTTACTCATACAATCCATGTTTCTCACTGCCAGTTTGTCACTCTTCGATCCTTCATGGTCTCCAATATCAGGGGTCTTGTAACCATGAACACATGTATTTTAGCAACTTTAATGGTGTTTTTAGCCCCAAAAGGCTCAATTTAGTGCAGAATGTAAGTAACACTACACTACTGCTGCTTAACAGCTAGACACACAGAAACCAGCTAGACACACACACACACCAGCTAGCCCCCTCCTTCTCAAATAGTGCGGTCCCTCCTTGCCCCCCCTCCATGATGTGAGAGGGGGCGCGTGTGACCCTGAGGAACATGCTTTTTTTTTTGCCATACTGGAATAAAGTGCAATTACACATATACTCCAGTAGGGGTCAGTGGCGCCCTCGTTGCCACAGTGTGTTCAGGGAGTATTAGCTAAATTGTGTCGGGTTTTCTTGCACAAACATGCGCGCACACAGCACAGAGCAGGAGATATGAAGCAAACACACCTTCAAGAGACACCACGGAAAAATATTTAACAGGGATGAAAAGAAAGGCGGGGGATGGAGATAATGAGACAAACCATAGTCACCAGGAAGTTAAGAAGAGGAAATATGACGATGCTGATGTAGCGCTTGGCTTCACTGTGACTACGGTGGGATTGATGCACTTTAAATCTTTACCGACCAAAAAACAATGTTAATAAAGTTATTCTTTGTTATAAAATGATTTATATTTCTTTCTTTTTTGTTTCCCTTAATGTTAATAAGGTTACAGTGTTATGCAGAGGTGTACTTATGAATTATTTTTATAGACAAATGATACTATTTATAGTCGTGGTGGAGGGACTCACACAAAAACCAGCTAGACTCACACAAAAACCAGCTAGACACACACACACCAGCTAGACTCACACACACCAACACACACAAACCAGCTAAACTCACACACACCAGCTAGATACACACACACCAGCTAGACTCACACACAAACCATCTAGACACAGACACATCAGATAGACACACACTTGCCAGCTGGACACACAAACCAGCTAGACACACACACACACCAACTAGACACACACACACACTAGCTGAACTCACACACAAACCAGCTAGACACACACACCAGCTAGACACACACACAAACCAGCTAGACACACACACACCAGCTGGACATACAAAAACCAGCTAGACACATACAAACCAGCTAGACACACACAAACCAGCTAGACACACACACACCAGCTGGACACACACAAACCGGCTAGACTCACACACACCAGGTAGACGCACACACAAACCCGTTAGTTGTATATCATGGGAAGGTTTGTGACATCATGTGAACACTATCTGTTGTGTGACTTGTGGAAGCCTGTCAATGACCAGAAAATCTTTCTTGAAACACAGTTTATCTACCAGCTGTCTGAAGTCGTATGAGATCTTGATCATTTCGTTTGTCCTACAAAGACTGTGCATAAACACACACACACACATTTTGGTGACATTTATTTTATCGCGCGTTAACGCATGTTGCTCACGTGCTTTTGTTTTGAAAAGTCTGTTACTGGCCGCTGCGGAACCGGAATATAATTGGCAGCAAACACATGGAAAAGTTATAACAGACTTGGAGAGCAGTAAAAATCAGTGTACTTTACAGTTCTGGTAGCAACTCAGGTAGCAATATTAACAATTTTGTCTGGAAAAAAAAACTTCCAAACCCCTTTGTTCAAGACGATCCTGTCATTCCTCCATTTATCATCAGATCTGCTCCATGTGTTCACTGTCCTGTGGTTCTCTTACTGGTTACTTTAGTGCGACTCCATCTAGTGGCACAGATGTGTAATGACAACAGAAAGTCTGTTCCTGGATTATAAAACAAAGCCATTTCTGGGTCACGTAAAACAGACAATAAAATATTAAAAACAAATTCAGTCCCGCGGTCTATTTGCTAAAATTGAAATATAAACCACCAGGCATTTTTTTGTTTCTTGTGTTAGATTAAACGGGAAAAAAATAAGTCACTTTTTAATTTCTTAAATTTTTGATTGACAATTGAAAATGGAACAAATGATACACAGATAATTACGGTTTGATAAAGTTACAGAACTTTAACATGGACATTTTCATTTTAAACTTCTCCCAGACAGTGGATTCAACAGAAACAAGGTTATTTGTAATAACTGCCAAGTTGAACTCCCCATTAAAAGTTTCTGCTGTTTCCTCAGAAATTACCTGTTTTAATGTTATGATTGTGGCCTCTAAATTGTTAGGATTTTGTTGGTAGATTTTTTTTATTTTTCATAAAAAAAAAACTGGGTGACATTAATGCCCTGGCAGTGGCAAAAAGTTTTATTTTATTTTACATTTTTTAAGATGAGATTTACACAAAATATGTGTTACTGACAAGTGGTGATGTTGAAAGTGTTTGAACAACAAATGTTATGGCACTTTAGTTCATATGGCAGCAGAACATTTAAATAAAAGTGACCTTTACACTACTTTTGAATTCATTATTTGATTTTCCGTATATAATGCGAATTATCGCGATTAATCAGGGAAATTATGCAATTAATCGCGATTAAAAATTTTAATCGTTGCCCAGCCCTTTAAAATAATGTTCCCAACATTGTTCGAGACAACTCTCAATTCAAGATTGGGAACAAAATTAAAACACAAGTTAGAAGGCTAATATCCAAGTCTGGATGTGAAACCTTAAACCAGGTTCTTGTAGAGCATTATTTACTAATTTCTGTCTTAAACTACAGTATATTGGGTATAAAAAATTGCCGATGAGAATTAGCAGTTATTCACAAGGCAAAAACGAGAGTTTTTACCGCCCAGCTCTGAGTTACTGCAAACGCAGCATGAACAGAAGTTTGGTGGAGATTATAGATGGAGATATTTGTTGGGGGAACGCTGGACATTTCTGCTCTTGCTCTAGTGGAAATCTGAATGGAAATGGAAATTCTTTAGATGAACCTTAAGAAGGTAATGGGGTAATCATTTTCAGACCTTTTTAGTTGATATAGACGTCAGACGTCAAACGTGTTCAGGCACAGATTATCTTCATGTGTTTCCTCTAAAGTCAAGCATGGTCAGAGTTGGCAGTCTGTTTATTACACCAGCTTTCTATCAGTGATTATGCTTTCTTGATGACAGTTGGATGAGAAGATTGTGTCTCTAAAAGGCCTATTTGTACTGTGTGTCTAACACAGATTGCTAGTTTAGCTTTTCCACAAAGCCTGGTGACAAGAGGAAACAGCTGGGCTCTGTCAAAAAATAGGCTAATGGAATCCTGCGATCATCACCTCCACACTCGCTAATTAACACATTATGTCTTGGATTTTCACAGACTCCTTGGGTTGCCTAGAAACCTCACACTTAAGGCAGCAATGCAGGAAGTGAGAGAAATGCTTGAACCACAGGGCATCAATGCTCTCCACTTCTGTATAACTACTTCTTTTGATTACCTGCAGTCACAAGATAATGTCAAATATTAAAAGGGTCCTACAATATTATGATAATTTCAAGATATAGAATTTTATTCTGACACTCCACTAAATTAACTGCATGATTTACAGCCCAAAGAAATCCATATTTACTACCTGTTGTGCATTTCTTACATGTATGCAGGCCACACACTGTATAGGAACGACTGATGCAAACGACTGATGCAATCACCTGCTCTCAGAAGTGAAGTCAATGCAGAACTCCCACATAGTAAAAATATTTCATGTATTTTGTTCGGTTTCAAGAATCAAACTGTCCCTCTACCCTCATTTCTCCATTAATATAGTATATATATATATATATATATATATATATATATATATATATATATATATATATATCTATGCCTCACCTCATCCTCTGTGTCTGGAACACAGTTGCTCATTTTTGACATTTTTGAAATCCAATTACAACATGTTTGAATCCAAAGCAGTTCAAAATCCCAAGAATGGCAACAATGAAGACTCTAGGGCAGAACATGTCCTTTCCTGATTTTGATTGGGTTTACACTTTTGAAAGCTTTTGGAAAACATCTTTTGTCAGAATCCGCACCCCAAACCTGAGACTTTGGTTCTCAGAGGGAATAAGGTAGTATAGGGTTGGACGTGAGATGCTGCATCAAGTGGAGGAGCTTCGGTATCTTGGAGCCTTCTTCATGAGTGATGGAGAAAACGGAGTGGGAGATCAGCTGACATGTGGGTGCCTGTCAGGATTCATGTTTTTCTTGATAACTTTCCTTTCTCTTTCATGTTGTGGCACCTGGACTTCCTGCTCAGCGCGCTGACTACTAACTACTCACCTGAGGTGGACTCCTGGTCTCTGTCTATTGAAGCTCCAGTTTTCAACCTCCACGCTACCAGATCATTGGTTATCCTACGTGGTGCAACTCTGACTGAATTATTCACTGCCTGGCCAAAAGAAAAGTCGCCGCCTGGATTTAAATAAGCAAATAGGTCCGACCCTCCTACTGGATAATTACTGCATGGATGATTATCTTTCAGCTGGCAACAAGTTATTTAACCCCAACTGGTGCAATGAGTTGCTTCTCATTTACTAAACAACCATGTCGAAAGACACATCCCGTGGTCGTGGAAAAGATGTTTGAGAAGGGTCAAATCATTGGCATGCATCAAGCAGAAGCTACCAAAATTGGGTTAAGAACTGTCCAATGCATTATTAAAAACTGGAAGGATTGTGGGGACCCATCGTCTTCGAGGAGGAAATGTGGCCGGAAAAAAATCCTCAGTGATTGTAATTGGCGATCACTTAAAAGTTTGGTAAGATCAAATCAAAGAAAAACAACAGTCGAACCCAGGGCTATGTTTAATAGTGAAAGTAAGAGCATTTCCACATGCCCAATGCGAAGGGAACTCAAGGAATTGGGACTGAACAGCTGTGTAGCCTCAAGAAATTACAACTTATCAGTGAGGCTAACTGGAAAAAAAGGCTTCAGTTTGCTAGGGAGCATAAAGATTGGACTCTGGAGCAATGGAAGAAGGTCATGTGGTCTGATGAGTCCAGATTGACCCTGTTCCAGAGTGATGGCTGCATCAGGGTAAGAAGAGAGGCAGATGAAGTGATGCTCCCATCATGCCTAGTGCCTACTGTACCAGCCTGTGGGGGCAGTGTTATGATCTGGGGTTGCTGCAGTTGGTCAGGTCCAGGTTCAGCAACAGTATGAGCTCAAAGAATGAGGTCAGCTGACTACCTGAAGATACTGAATGACCAGGTTATTCCATCAATAGATTTTTTTCTTCCCTGATGCACGGGCATATTCCAAGATTACAATGCCAGGATTCTTCGGGCTCAAACTGTGAAAGACTGGTTCAGGGAGCATGAGACATCATTTTAACAATGGACTGGCCACCACAGAGTCCAGACCTGAACCCCATTGAACCTTTGGGATGTGATGGAGAAGGCTTTGTGCAGTGGTCAGACTCTACCATCATCAATGCAAGATCTTGGTGAAAGATTAATGCAACACTGGATGGAAATAAATCTTGTGACATTACAGAAACTAATCAAAACAATTCCACAGCGAATACGTGCCATAATCCAAGCTAATGAGAGGTGGTCCAACGAAATATTAGACTGTATAAACTTTTTTCTTTTTGGCCAGTAGTGTATTTTCAGTCAAGTTTTCTTTGTCACTAAAGTTCAAGGAATCTCGTGCTTGTCTTGTTTGCCTTTGTTCAGAAAGCCCCGCTGTGAGTGGAGGCACCATCCATCTGTCACCTCCAACGCTGCCACGGAAACTTGCAGAACCCACCAGAAGTCCAGTCTGAATTATAGTGCCGCCACACTTCTGTTCCTCGCCTTCCTTGTTCTCGGACGGACTTGGGTTTCTAGACTCACGTCAAGGGCATCGATCCCTTGTTCTAGGAGACTGCTGTTGTAAATGAACCGTTTACCTTTACCTGCTCGCCTCAGGTCCGTCCCGGGTCCGGCTTGAATTAAACCCTGACAGTGTAATCATGAGATAGGTGACGCTAGCCGATGTTCAGGACATATTCACTGAATGTGACAAAGCCGATTTAGAAATAAGCATAGAATTCACTTAACCTGGCTTTAGATTAACTAGAAGAAAATAGAGACACAGGTGGGACCAATCATTTGGTTCTCCCTACTGCACATTAAACTTCATGGACCTTGTTCTCTTATTCTGACTAGTTATCCAACCCATATGACCTCATTGATGATTTTCTTCATACCATTAAATACATCCTGAAGGAGCATCCAAGGGAGATATACAACATCCCTAGGGAAAAAAAAAAAATCACATCCCATAAAATACAAAATGAGCATTTCATAGTCCATTTACTGTTTTCTTAAAGTTTCAATAACCAGTTCCTAAATATGCAGTATTTTACATGCAATATGTACATGTATTTATTGACTTTAGTTGACTTTGTAGTCACTGTGTGTCTAAAAAAAAAAACAAATATAAAAGTTTAATATGACCAGCTGCCATTGTCACATCGCTCCTGAGACAGAAACCAAGGGGGGTATTAAACCCCCCTGTACCTACACCCTATAACTTGAATGCAGACTAGTTCTTATGCCTCAAATCAGCCCGTACACGCCCCGAGTTAATAATCTTTAAATTCACATATCTGACAGGGATGATCTCTGGATTAATTCATTCAATAACTTCAGTGGTCTTGAAAGCAGTTACTGCTCCTCCCTTTTGAGCTCTTTATAAGACAAAATGAATACATTCAATAAAGAACAATGGAGCTGGCATTGATTTTATGACTGTATAATTTTACCCTAAGAGATTGGGTGGTCAGCAGCTATCAGATTTAACTGAACCACGTCAGCCAAGAGCTTACAACCTCCATGAAAAGAAAACAGGAATAATAAATATTTTCATGTTATTTTCCACATTACCATTTGCTATGGTCAATAAAAAGCGTTCTTTCGATACTAATTTTTATGCAGCTCATCCAAATAATTTGGTGGCCGTAATCATAATGCACAAATGTGTTTCTTTTCTTTAATGCATGATTGCCATCGTCGGAGTCCTGTGTGAATTTAACACATTGATGGAACGCTGGTGTGGAAACATCTCCCAGTGCACTTTTGAACTGGTTATAATTTGCCTGGATTTTCCAAATTATGGTGCAATAGACATGCGATATGAGGAGCGACTTTCACGGCAGATTAAAAAAAGAAAAAAAAGACGCATTACTGAATCTGAACATAACACCTTAAACCTGGTTTCCAGAGTGTAATGAACTGGATTCCTCTTAAACATAAGGGCTGGTGAAAGAGAGGTGTAGATGAGGCAGATTATCTAACTTTCAGAAGCTCATTTTTAGTCTCCACTTGGCACAGAGGATCAAGCCAGCAGCATTGGAAAGGTTTTAACCACGGCTCTAATCCCTGCCCTGCTGAGAGTCAGCAGAATAGGAGGGAAGTGTGTGTAATATTATTGAGAAGATTGAGGAAGTGGTGGCGGCTACAGAGGAAAGAGTGCTCGAGAATATAATAAGGGTAACGAGTAAACAATGCTGGATATGACGATGAGACTTAACCTTTACAGAATTGTCAAATCAATCGAGTCATTTTTTTCAACAAAAGTTTTTTTTTCATGTTTTAAGCATAACAAACGCCTAATACAGTGTATAACATTAATAACCAGCGCCATCTGTAAGCCACGTTTCCTTCGTCCGTCCTTTTCAACCTTTAAATTGAAATAACAGCTTTTTTTTGCAACATTCTCGGGCTGCAGAAACAAGTCACAGACACAAAATAAGCTTTTTTTAGCTGACACGGCCAGCTTTCTACCTGCAACGTTCGCCTGTTTACACAGCCAGCAGTTTGGGAGCAAGTCATGTTTCTTGGTCGGTGCTGAGTGGGTAGTGCACAGTGGGGTTTCTGCTGACCACGGCTGCCTGCTGCGGCTGAAAACAATGAGATACGGGAGCTGTGAGACTGAGTCAGAACGGCGCAGTCGAACTGGAGAGATAAATAATGAGCTGTAAGCTGGAGCCATTAAGCAAGGTCAAGCTACTTTACGTGAATCTTTACATGAAGTCACATCACAATCAAGCAGCCGACACACCGACCAACCAACAACCAACCAACCAACTAACCAGTCCATCCAGATTCTTTTAGCACAACATATTTCAGTCTTTCTATGGATGGATGGATGGATGGATGGATGGATGGATGGACGGCTGACAAGTAACAAAAACTCACTGAACCTTATGAGGATGAGATGAGCAGCACGCAGGTCCTGCCTGCTGTTTTCAGCAGACATCAATACAGCTACTTATTAGTCTAATGAGCGCTGTGGGCGGTGACATCGTGGGGCTATTATAAACTTCTCATCCGCACACTCATGACATGTCTGGAACTTTAGCGGAGGCTCCTTGTGTTTTGCTCTATGATTCATATTTTTTCAGAGTTACGACAACTGCAGAGTAAATTATTCATAAGCGATAGCTGCTATCACGTTTAAGGTATCGTACCTTTGATCATATATTAGACTCTGTTAACCATCTACGTGGAACCCTGGCTATGAGCAATGATCAAAGCCCAGGCGTGTAAACATTTTCTTTTTCTTTTTTTTCTTTTTTTTTTTTTTTTTACCAACATAGCAGGTAAGGCAACATCTCAAAGCTTGATCTTTTTGTGATAAGAAATATTAAAGTAGTAATTACGTACAGCTGCAGGCATGGGCAGAGGAGAGGATGAGGGTCTGCATTCACTCCCGACAAAACAGAACACCCACAATCCCCAGCAATAAAATCCCAGTTTAATAACGTGTAAGTCGCCGTCTGCGCTTCCAAGACACTCTGAACCGCTGCACGGTCTCCACAAGACTTCAAAAGGTTTCCTGTGATGTCAGACATTAATATAGCGCATAAGCAGCAGAACCTTTGAGTTCTGTAAGTCGGTGAGAGGTTAGGCCTACATAGATCTGACCACAGATGCTAAATCAGACGCACCTCGGGGGAATTTGGAAGCCAAGTCAACACTTTGAACTTTTGGCAGGGGTGCATTATCATGCTGAAGGAGGCCACTGCCATCAGGGAGCGCCGCTGTGATGAAGAGGGGCCTGCATGGGTCTGCAGCAAATGTTTCTGAAGCGGATTGGTGTCAATGTTAACGTCCACGCGGCTGCCAGAACCAGAGGTGTCTGGTTCTGGGTAAAATAAACAACTTTACCCTCTGTGCTGAGGAAAGTTTACTGAAATCCGAGTCACTCTCGCAGACCGCTCACACCAGGGGTTAATTAAACTACATGGTGTTAGTGATACAATAATTTGAATTGGAAACAAACTTGGTAGAAGGCACACAAAACTCTACAAATGCTTTGTTGTGGCTTCGCGCCCAGCTGCCCTCTGAGTTGTCTCTGGCACCGTGTGAGCAGGATGTGCAAGCTGAAACTCTCATGCTGTGGCTGAGAGTGACCTAAATAAAGGCTGTGTTTACAGACACCAGACAGAGAACTCCTCTTCACTCCATCAGATCAGCGGCTTTTTTTTTTTGGTTCTGCGATACAAAAGAGCTTTTTTTTTTTTTTTCAAAATAAGGACAGATTTTTTTTCTCAGAGAGCTGCTGCTGAAGGGACAAGCAGACAATGTAAGATAAAGGTAGGAAAGGTGGAGCAGCTTCATATGAAGAGTAACGGCTACCTTCCTTTTTCCCCTCAGAGTCCTATAATTACAGGTTCAAACTCTCTTAAAACCTGAAGACACCCAGGAGATGTTGAAGCTACTATTCTTAGAGAGCAATGAAACGGTGGGGGAAGAAATCCTTCAACGCACAATGTTCACTAGGATGAGAAAAACTGCTCAGACAAGCAGATCATTGCAATATGCAAAGTGGTGAATAAAAAGAGAGAGCACAGGTTTCCCAGTGTTGGAATGTTATCTGATGAAATATTCAGTGAGCTCGACGCAGAGCAGAATAGGAGTTTTGCAACGCGCTTGCCGTCTAATCACATGTCAGATGAATGTTATCATCCAGTCAGCATCATTCTCAGACAAAACAAAGTCTCATTTTGTGAAATAATAAGTGATTTGTTATGATTTGGTAATTAGTAAGCGGAGGAAGTAAAGTCAGCAAATGCTTGATCCTCTCTGGGAGGCGGTGTGTTTGGCAGGGGCGCTGTTCGCTCACATTAGGCAATTATTCATACAACCTTTGATGTGTGCTGGCAGACTGACAGCCGGGCAGACCTAAAGCACCTCTTTGCTTCGCTGAATCCATCAAACAAAAAAACTCCCAGGTTCGGTGAACCGTAGCTCGCAGCCCACCTTGTTGTCAAACCTCCGCAGCTAACGGAACAATGCTCAACTTATTAAGCTCTTATGCCTCGATACGTCACCTGAGAGACAGTTAAAATTGCTGTATATTTTCCTTTTAAAAATCTTATCCATTAGTCACTTCTAAATGATCAAGAACTTTTTTTTCTTCCTCTATACATATGTGCACACATATACGCAAAACCTACGGATCCTACGGATCATCACAACAGTCAGAGCGATTTTATCGATTCTGCGATATATATCGATATTTTATTTCCCCATAGAGTATTTCAGCCGCGGGTATCGATATTCTGAGCTTCTTTCAAAACCCCCGTGTCCCACCTTTAAAAGCGTGCAGGCAACAATTTGCACTGTTTAAATAAATTAAACTATTTCTCAACAAATCTTTTATTTATTTTGTCCAGCATTTGCAAGCTGCCTGTCAGCCATATAATGTGTAATTGATGCTTTCAGTTCAATTAATTCAAACAAAGTCATTGGAACACTCACAAGATGTCACCAAAATCACTTTGTCCCTTTAAAATCTTTTGGAAAATGATGTAAATGAATTGTAAGATGAATATCGATATTATCATATCATGAGCCGAATATCGTGTATCGTATCGTATCGTGAGATTAGTGTATCGCTACAACCCTATAAATGGGATGGAAAAAATTATACATTTTCATGATTTTTGCGTCTGCATGAATTTGATTTTGTATTAAATAGAAATAACAGCAAATTCCTCTCAGAAGAAGGACATCCTCTCAGCATATTGTCTCAGAAGAGACTCTTTCATGACGAGTTCACGAGCAGCCGCCTTTTTCTCCGGGCTCGTCTTGTCTTAACATAAAAGGATGTTTTTGCGGAGGTCAAGGCTGGATTTGCAGCACAAGCACACGTATAGAAAAAACATATATACAGTATACATTTCCCGAGACACTAATCTTTTCCATAGTTGAAACGTGGGTTTGTTCTTGTCTTAAAGCCCAACCGAAAGGAAAAAAGTTCAGCCCGGGGACATTTCTGTTTATTTAATAAATCTTGTCCCCTGCAGTGCTGCTTGTTTCATTTATGGTGTGGGGTGTGTATCATTAGTAGTGAAAAGAATGGTTTTAAACTGTTCTAACCGCGATTAAATAAATAACGACTCCTGTTCCCAGCTTGCAGTAATCTGCAGCTTCGCAGTGTAATATCAGTTTAATACTGCTTGCTTTCTATGTGCTGGTTTTGGTTCCTGATTAATATTAAATGAATAAACAAACTCATAATAATCAGTTCTAGTAATTGCTCTGCAGTATCTGCAAGAGCGCTAATGCATTTTTTACAGATAAACATTTCTGGAAGGTCACGGTTGTGCAGCCCTGTTTAAATGGAAAAAAAAAACTCAGATCCTCTTTTGCAGGTGTTTTAACTACACAGATGTTGTTGTGTTGCCTGATTACTTTAATGATGAACTCAACCGAGCCGATGGAATTTTATCGATCGAAAGAAAAGTGCAGCAGGGCTTAAATTGCTCCTCACTCTGCTTCTAACTCCTGCTGCTTTTTTCAGGACTCTGCAATTGTGAAATGAAGCCTCTGAAATCAATACGTGCCAAAGTCAACTGATACACATTATCATCAGGGCCTCTGCTGCCTCCATCGACAAATACGAGGAGAGCAGCGTGATAACTGTGTTCAGCTAAACATCGTAATTAACACATGAGACATCTCTGAATATGAGTTTCTGTGGCCAAACGAACGGAAGCAATATCAGTTTGTCACGTCATGTAGCTAAATGAGGATGATCTGATTTCATTAGCGAGCATAAATTGCAAATGTTAAATGCAAGTATGCGTTTCCTTTTTTAGTACCTAGTGAGTCACTAACAAACATGAGCATGATGATGATGTGTAAGGAGTCCCGTTTGGGTCATAATTCAATGAATAAATTAGTATATTATTATGAAATACAGGTGTTTATTATTATGAAATACGTATCCATTATTATAAAATGTTTCCCATTATTATAAAAAACATGTTTTTTATTATGAAATATTTCCCATTATTATGAAATATATGTGTATTATTATGAAATATTTCCCATTATTATGAAATATATGTGTATTATTATGAAATATTTCCCATTATTATGAAATATATGTGTATTATTATGAAATATTTCCCATTATTATGAAAAAAATGTCATTATTATGAAATATATTTTTATTATTATTTAATCTTAGTTTAATGCATAATAGTTTATTTCAGAATAGCTTTTTCATCGAAGAATTCGTTTTTACATAATTGCTTCCTTTTTCATAAGAATGAGCTTTTACATAATGGCTTGGTTTTTTTTTTTTTTCATAAAAATGATCTTTTACATAATAATGTCATTTTGCCACTGGGTGGGACCAGTGGGTGACCTGCACGCTCATTGGCTGATCCTCCATTCTACGCTCTGACATCGACTAGTTTTGGCCGTGAGGTCCCGTTAGCAGCGGGCCGTGGCGTCATCAAGGTGCGCTCCTAGTCCGATTGTAGCTATGGCAGCTTGGACTGAGCTACGCAAAACCTTGACCAGGTTAGCAGACAATATCGAAAATGATAATTTATCAGGCGATACTATTTTGACCCGATTTGACGATTCACTGTTCTGTTGCTTATGCCTGAATGAAAGAGCAGCCAATCACATAAATGGCTCCGTCCTCTCTGCTGTGATTGACACACAAATTATTCTTATGAAAAACAAAGCCATTATTAAGTAAAAGCTCATTCTTATGAAAAATGAAACCATTATCATAATAATGGGAAATATTTCATAATAATAAACATGCATTTCATATAATGGGAAATATTTCATAATAATAAATGCCTCTATTTCATAATAATAGACTCATTTATTCATTGAATTATGACCCAAATGGGGCTCCATAGCTGTGTGGTGACCGCAAAAAAAATCAGAAACAAAGCAAACTGAGAACACAAAGGGACCTATTTAAGTTGTGAATTGCTTAGAAAAACCACTGCAACACAAAAAAACACCAGAACAAATAGAGTGAGAAGCTGAAAACAGCGAGACGAGAGCAAATATCGAACCACTCTGAAAATGCTTCTCGGTGACAGTAAAAAGCGATGAACATGACTGGAGGTTGTTGTTGCCAAGTTACTGAAGTCTGGACGCGTGTGAGGCTGCTGACATGCACAACCTGCTCGTTTGAGGTGTTTTCATTTCAATACGGGAGAAGATCAACAGTCAATATACAAGGTGAAGGTTTGCAGGGTCAGAAGATGTCAGAAAAACATGAGAAAAAGCCAGAAGCAGATTTGGGATGTTGCTGTTTAACACATTAACTGACACACAGAATGTCGATGAGAAAGGAAGAAAGTGTGCTGCCCAAGAAATTCACTTGTTTTTCCACAAAGATATGTTAAAAAGAAAACATTTAACCACCCAGGATGACGTTCAGTAATATCTGACAGCCAGTTAAAACCTTTCGAGACGCAGCGCTTTCAGTTTAACAGCAACTTAAATGTTGTCAGAGGCTTTTTAGCTGCTTTGATTTTTAATTTCACCAAGTAAACAACATGAAACATTTACCAAACTGGAGGCTGAAACAAGCAAAGATATAGGCAGTTATTTCAGAGTGAGATGTTACGCGCAGATAACACGTTACATCATCGCCGTCTTTTCAAATGCAATTTGTAAAAAAAAAAAAAAAAAAAGGATTTTCAGGGAGGAAGCGCTGTTTTTAATGGGATTGCAAAGCTTTTCTTTTCCAGAACCATTATTCTGTTGGTGGCCCGGCACAATGCAGCCTCCAGAAACACCTGCTTGTTGTTTCAGTGATGAGGAGCTGGTTGTGAAATCAGGGACGACTTACAGGAAGAACCTGCAGCTCCACGTGGTCTCACTGATGGAAAAGCTGCCTGAGACTGCACACTTCCTACAAGGCTGACTGAAAAAAAAACCTGAATGTAGAGCCAAAAAAAAAAAAAAAAAAAAAAGAGACAAACAAGCCTTGCTGAATCCAGTCCACAGTCTCCTCCTAAATATGAAATACACTGTAAATCAATTACAGTACATCGGGGGAGCCAGGAGGTGGAGTGGAGATTAAACACCTAGCATGCCCTCCCAAATGACCTTACCTTACTGCGCTGATTCCTGGACGCCCAGGTATTATTGATTATGTTCTTTGATCCTATAGACACCCAGCAAGCGAGCCGAAGCAGGAAATACTGCCGTCTGATCAAAGGTTGGACTGCAGCACAAAAATGGTCTCACCTACGACCAAGGGCGCAGATGGCACTGGGGACCCATGATATATATTGATCCCTATCTGTCCCCCCCACCACCACCGTCACTGTATGTAAGGCACCAAACATAGGTAGAACTAGAAAAGCACTCGGGGAGCGCAGACCTCCACCAAAGCAGCTCGTCTATCTCACAATGACAAAGAATCCTTTTAAAATCTCCTGGATCCAGAGAGTGATCCGGCACAGCTGATCCATTTAATAGCATCGGTGTTTCTGCTACGACTAATGGTGCATTAAGCTATACTCGTAAATTGGAAGTTTGAAGTTCGGAAAAGCATTGAAATTTAGCATTAACCAGCTTTTAGCTGCAGAGGGATTTTCTTTTTCTAAACAATTTTGTTAATTGGAAAAAATACTTTTTATTTTTATTGTATGAATCTGTTGTTCAAGTTCTTATACTTCTGGTCTCATACATATTGTAATGTTTCTAATCCTTTATATGAAGGCACACGTGTGAATCATTTCAATTTTAATTTGGTATACATTTTTGGACATTTCCTTTTTGTTAGAAGTTAGTTAAAGTTTCTGTAATGAGATTCTTTATCCTGCTGAGATCAGCAAATGTTTAAATAAAACATGCAGAAGACATCAAGTTTTGGAGCGGGATTAACATACCTTACAAATAACAAGTTGATCATGTAAGGCGAGTGTTAACTAGATATGCCTTTGTTAACCAATGTTAATTCAGTTAGAAAACTCACAGTTCTAATGACAGCTCAGGCCCCCCCGAGTTTAAAAATCCTATCTGCGCCCCTGCCTACGACATTAACATACCGTCTGAACACAGTCAAATTACGTCCACTTCCCACCTCTAATGTTCTTCTGTCATTTTACCGTTTTAAAATGCATCACCATTCCTCCAACATGTTTGTTCTCTGGCCGTGGAAGATGGCGGGACGCCTCAGCCAAACTGTTTGGTTTGTTTCTGAGCTGTCAGCTCAGGTCAAGCCCCCCAAAAGATGAGGCCACGGTGGGGTCAAACAGCACCTAAGTGGAAATCCAGTCATACTTCATTGGACGAAGCTAACTGCGTCTGCGTTGAAGCCTGTACAAACTCAGAAGCCTTTCCATATAGCTACCACACTGACAGCACGGCGGCGCGGCTCACAGACTAGATGCCATACAGGCTTAAAAGATAGAAAGAATACGAGAGATGGTGTAAATTACAAGCGGTGTACAAATCATCATCATTCACAAAATGCATATCCCAGTTAAAAGAGTTAAAGAGGCAGATGAGCCTTTGAAGATCTGCGCTATTGATGTTGAAATGTAGCCCAGCCACAGTGCCAGTTAACAAGGGATATGAGCTATCTGTCACAGCACATTTCCTCAGGTTGAGCCCACAAAGTGGAGCCCAGATTGATACAAATAACTTCTGTTTCAATTATTCAGGTTCATCACTGTGAAATGGAGATTGTTCAGTCTTCATTGCAGTCAGACGGATGATACATAATGAGTGACAATACATATTTTATGCCTCAATATGACTTTTTTTTTCCCTTTACAGCTTCTAACGTCTACTCTCCAGCACCTAAACTGTGTTCAAGGTAACTCCTCATTTCATAAAAATTGCACTAATGTGCAACTGATCTGCAGATAAAAAAAAAAAAAGAAAAAGTGTAACATCAACAGGATAAATTCATACCTAAATAATGAGTCAAAGTTTTTAGTTAATATAATTGTCAAGGCGCTGTTGGTAAAAGACAGGGATTTAATTAAGGTAGCAATATTTGTCTTGAATCCTGTTTTCAGAATATTACATCGGGGTTGGTTTGATTGTGTTTTCACTTGATTTCCTTCAAACAAAACAGCAGTCCTTCCTGAATCTTAACAGAAGTGCCGCTGCTTGTCTAACCACACATACGAATGCATTTCCTGTGAAAATTATTCAGCCAGCAAATAAACTTGTCAGCGCAGTATAAACGGGGGAAAAATATTTATGAATATATAAATGCATTATGTGGCAGACTGTTTGTTCAGGGGTATTTCCCCCCCTTTGCTCAACACTGTTGAATTCTTATCATAATAAACAGCTTTTTATGGGAGATTTCTTCCAGGAAGTATGCACTTTGGGTTACTGCAGGGCACCCGTTTTCTCTTTCTCCGGGAGGACGCAGAGTTTAGCTGTTATAACCTACAATGGTTTGGGGTAGAAAACAGTGAGGCTGGCTACTGACCACTGACATGGCTGTTTTAATCCTCCAACTATGCAGGAAGCACTAATCCAGCTGTGAACCATTTTCCATGGAGACAGATTATTAACCGCCCGTCTCCCATTGGGCGGTACAGTACGGTTTGGTACAGTATGGTTAACAGTATGGGGGTGGCTGTAGCTCAGTTGGTAGACCGGGTCGTCCAGTCACTGTGAGGTTGGCGGTTCAATCCTGGCTCCAACTGAACCACATGTTAAAGTGTCCTTGGGCAAGACACTGAACCCTAACTTGGTCTGGCAGCACCTTGCATGGTAGCAGTTTCCCACTGGTGTATGAATATGTGTGTGACTGGGTGAAAAAGGGTAGCACGGTTGGCGGAGTTTGCATGCTTGGGTGGGTTTCCTCCGGGTACTCTGGCTTCCTCCAGACTCCAGCAGCGGATGGCTAACGAGAAAAGTTACCACGCTGGTTTTTGGCACCCTGCTGCTGTGGTACCAAAACGTGTGATATGGTTCACATTAGGTGGAATACTGCAGTCAGCTGGCTGGTCTCTTTTCTGCGACGTGGAGATGGACCACCATTGTGAGGTCTCTTCACAAAGACAGCTAACCCTCTTCCTGCAAAGAAAGATGTTCTCACTCTTTTAACCGAGTTGTGCTCTTCTTCCTTGATTTTATTGACTAGAGACACCGTACAGGTGCGATTCTGCACCCTAATGCAGCAGAGGAGCTACAGCCATCTGGCCAACGCACCTGCAAGTGGAAACGTAAGCTAGATTAGGTTTTATCAGTCCATGCTAGACCATATCAGCCCAAACTTAACTGTACAGCTAAGTGGAAATGGAAGTAGCCTTGAAATAAAGTGTCCAGTTGTTTTAAAAGGGACTTTATTATTATTCACTTGGAGGAAAGTAACAAAACAGCCCTGACCTTTAAAGCGCAGATAAATGTTGGTAAGCACAATGAAACGTTTGCGCTACAAAGAGAGCGACAAGTCTGCAGAACTTTTAGAGGCCACGAAGCTGCTGACAAAAGATTTCAAACAGTCATTCTCAGAGAATACGCTCCCTGACCTTACTGCCGACTGCAACAGCTCATGCGATGTGGGTGGATTTGTGTGCGTAAAAAGAAATGTTTGACTCGTAAAATAGTTTTAATTCACAGAAAAAAGGGGGGGGGGGGTGAATGAAAAACAAATAAATGAGCTAACAGGAAAAATATATCAAAATAAATTAAAAGCATGTTGTTATTCCTTTCATTTTTTTTGCTGTATCTATTCTTCTATTCATTCCTATTTACGGGTTTTTATAAAACTGTTTTTTTCCTCTTCATTTGTTTCTTTTTTAACAAGTGTATTGTAAAAGGAAACAGAGAAGATGGAAAATACCAGCTGTGTCCCAGTCGGAGGAACGCTCTCTGATGCAGTAATGGAGGATATTACCGCGCGGCACTGGTGTCCCTGATGACAATTTATACCTGATAGCAGGTATAAATAAAATAGCGTGTGCAATATCTTGAGAAATAAACCGTTCTCCAGTGTGTTCTCCAGTAAATCCACGCTCCAGGCTGCGTTGTGTTCTTATAACTCTTCATACAAGTACTAACATTATGTCAATTGGACAGAATTAAGTGAAATAAAAATAAAATAGCGCAACACATAACATCCAATAATTTAGTAGTTATGAACAAATGTGGCGATAAAAAAACAACATAGATAGGATGGACCTACGTCTGCACCAAATATGTATCAGGAAGTGCGTCTGACCTTTATCCCCAGTCGTACAATGAAATGTAAGACGTTCCTCGCCGGTCTGTTCAAATATATAATTTGAGCATAGACGATGAGAGATATTTGGAATTATGGGCAGAGCATCGGCTTAGTTAAGTGAACTCCACATTTTCTAAAATTAAAGTGTAAAAAAGAAAAAAAAATGTGTGAAATAGCAAACCCTTCCAACCTTTTATTCACAAGCCCAGATTTCATAGAAGCATTTCGGTTCCCTGTTATTTTATGATAATGCGGTCGGTCAGGCTGGTGAGTCTGTTCAGTCACGACTTCATCCTGATGTTGGAGTCAGAGCTTTTGTACCGCTGCATTTGCTCACATGATGAGTAAAATCCTCTTCGTTGGAGGCAAAAATGAGGATACGAAAAGTAATAATGAAATAATCTCAACTCAAAGTCCACTTGCTTTTGACTCTGAATCTTTCATGTTCTTAATGATAAGAGGAATGGACTTATTTGATGAGAAAATTGTGTGGCAGCAACGTTTTCAATGTCAATCATCATGAATGCATTAGTGTTGTGTCGTTGCCTGGCAACAACAACTGTTATAATGGCTTCACATGCAACGCTGGCAGGTGAACCCTCTCAGAAAGCCAGCAGTTCAACATCCGGGGTGCAGACGAGCTCCTTCACAGTCACCTCCAGGATTGCATCATCTGTTGTTAACAGGCACTGCACTGCCCCACTTCTGTTGGTCTGTCTCAAGTCTTTTGTCCAGTTGTATCATCTGAAATCCAAGTAGAGGGGATGCTTGAGTCAAATAATGACACGTGACACATCACATGTTGTTGGATTTTTGCTGAAGGACTGAAGATTACTTCTCTTCTTCATTATTAAGATCTTGCCTTTTTTCCATTGACCCGTTGCACAAGTTGACAGAACTGCAGGTAAAAGACGAATAATAGCTTCATCTTATTACCATGAGCGCTTCTCTTTTCACCTCCACCTATCTTGCTCATTCTACATCTGGCCTCCTCAGCTAATTGTTACTTGTACAGTGTGCCGCGGCGGTGCCTGGAAGGATGTGAGGTCCCTGCCCGCTGCGGCTCAGCAGCAGTATGACAAGGCTTTCTCATGTAGCCGAACATCCAACTAATCCATCTCCTCGTGTCCCGTCTTCTCCTCAGACTACATGGAGGTCAAAGAGATGAATGTTCGGCCCTAATAGAGCAGTTCAGACCTGATGCAAAATGAGACAAATGCAGATGGATCAGCTTTTGATGTATGTGCTGCTCACGGTGTTTTGTCACATCTTTTCTTGGAGAGAGCCTCTGTTACTAGACTCATGACAATGCCTGGATTTCCTAACATTAATCTCAGTCCATCTTTTTCCTCCTTGTCTGTTTCTGGTCTCAGTAGCCCCGCACGCAAACTGAATAGGTATATAAAGCGGAACGGAGCTCAAAGACGAACGCCGAGACGAGCGCATCATTTGTGTCCTCTACCACAACGGTCGGATGTAGCGCACAGATGAAAGTCAAATAATGACGTTCCAGTTCACATCATTGTTCCCCAAGGCAATATACAGGGACAGCAAATAAGGTGTTTGCGAAGGTGAACGGGCAGTGGAAGTGTCCTTGAGTTAGGCGGGCCCTCCATGTGTAATTACCGCGCTGACATCACGCTGCTTCATATGACACCTCGCCCTGCAGAGTGCTGAAATCACAACATAAGAACTGACACTGAAATACCAGAAAATGTCATATTAGTGATATTCACTTGGTTGACAACACTATGTTTTTGCTGGCCATGTGTGATATAGATCAGTGGTTCTCAAACTTTTAATGCTGCGTACCACCTGAGAAATTATTGAGCTCTCCGAGTACCACCATGATGACCAATTTTAAAATATAGCCATATATGCCTTCTCAATTAGCTTTAAACACACAGGAGAGATGTTTATTCCTTATTGTGGTTATTTATTGTTACCTGAAATTCATTTGAAACGTATTTATAATGCATTGTCATGCATTGACAAGTCATGACGTTCCCCCGCGTACCACCAGAGAGCGCTTGCGTACCACCAGTGGTATGAGTACCACAGTTTGCGCACCACTGATATAGATGAAGTCTTTAAAGCCTAATAACAGTCAATAACAGTCTTCCCCAAATTATTCATCAAATGAACAAAATTAACAAGAAATTACAAATAACAAGTCTGCAACATTGTGAAAAAAAAAAATAGCTGCTATTTGTATTTTTTTATATCTGCTGTCGAAATCCCAAAATAAATCGTTTGGTGTGACATTCGCCTCAGTAAGCCTGCGATGCAGAACAGTAGCAGTTTGGCTGCAAACAGCAATTAGTTCTTGATTTTCCATTAATTTATTTCTGTAGAGCAGGCTGTCCTGAAATCTTATCAATTGTTCCACAGTGAGGAAAAAGTGCTAAATCACTTCTTCACAAACGTTCAACCTCAAGCTTCAGACCACAAAGAGATGAGTGGCGCAGCAGGCTGGATATCTCTGACTCAGTCTCTCTCTGTATCATGTGAACCTCACAGCTTTCCTAAAGCTCCACTTTGCCACGAATTAAGCCTTTATACCACTCTTCGGTCTATTGATTTGTTAGCCATGCATTTCCTGTTCTGCTTTGATGTCATAGTATTGTCAGTGGATGGAAGATTCCAGATAAAACTATGGAAGGTTTTAGCTTTTAAGCTTGTTATTTCAGGGGATTATTCAGCCGCAGCTGAATTAACATTTTTATTCTTTTTTTTTTTTTTTTGACCACAAACTGGATTATGTGACTCTGCTCTGCAGAGCCAGTATCAAATGCACATCACTGATATGCGACTGCCATGAACCCCCTCCACCGCAGAGGAGATCTGTGCTGATTGGGTCTGGGGAGAGCCCCGTGTAAAGGATTTCACCAGCTTGGCCTAAAAGCTTCACAATGCAGTACAGTGAACACTGGGCCTCAGAGTCTGAAATCAGACTGAGATACATGCATTCACCAACCGCAGTACAAAGAGGTCATTGTGGATCATAGCCGAATATTCTCCTGCTCTGTGGGTCCAGTATTTCTAAGCTCTGGCTTTATTATTGTTTATTGACAAAATGACCCAATGCACGTCTCCCCATTGTGGCTACCAGTTTGTGAAAAAGTAAAAAAAAAAAAGAATTTTGGTTTCTTTTGACCCACAGGGACCCTGTTGCAACATACTGGGAAGGAGCAGAACACAAGAAAAAGATTGGAAAAAAAATCCTGTGCCTGTTGGACTGACTGGATTTGGTCCATCGGACCCTCTGCACAGCTCCATAGACTCATGCATGAGAGGGGAATGCAAAGCACAAGAACACAATACAAACAAAAGCCAGATTAATGGCCAGGATAATCACAACAAAGATATTTTCCTATTATCATATTTTCCAGGTCAAACTGTATTTTTTTTTATTTCTTGTGCTTTTCTTTTTATTATTATTATTATTTTGATTGCACAGTTGTTATGTAGATATCTGTCAAAACAAATGACTACTGAGGGAACAATATCCTTTCATACAGGTTATGAGATCGTGGTTAGATTGAATCTAGTGCCGGAAAATCAAATGAGAGAAAAGCAGAAATACAAATGCATTTAGAGTTTGTGACTTTACAGAAAAATGTGTCATTAACCACCCAGCAAACCAAACTGCTTAGAACTGAAATTAAAAAAAAAAAAAAAAATTGATTGCAGAGCATAAATATTTTTATTTATTTTTCAGTGTTGGGCATCAGCGTTAAATTCTGGGCAACAGGCCCGCCACTGCATGTCAATGTCCACTCGCCTCCGCTCACTCACAGCGACCAGCCGATCACACTTTAGTCGGTTGGCTGCAGGTCATAGATGCAGAAAAAAAAAAAAACAAGCAGGCATGGCCAGTGGTAGCGGAGAAATTGGGAAAAACTTTTTTTAATCACCGGTGTGGGAGCATTTTGGTTTTGCTGTTGAATACACCGGCGAGGGAGTGAAAACAGTTAACAGAACGCAATCTTCCACCTCCCTAAACCCGTGATCTTACCTGCGTAAGATCCAGTTGTTACCAGTTGTGCGTCTTGGCGCAGCTTCCTTTCTATTAATACCTTTTATTACCTCCGTGAGGAAAAGCCGCGGTCAAACATGGGCTTCTCATATGATGAGAAAATTTTGAGAGAAAAAATGAGAGTTCTCAGCCAACAGCTCCACGTGTCAGCCGGTACGCGGCTGAGCTGACGTCCTCATGGAAAATCATTTCAGGACTCTTCCAGTTGGAACTATGCTTGGAACCTCCCGTACATCATCAGAGACCTCCAGTCTCTAATATGTTGCTTTGGTGGCAACATGAAATGACTGCCACGGTTAGCCTCGCTAAGCAAAGCTACCGTCTATCTAGCTACAGCCAGTCATGGTGGTCTATTAATGCAACACAAGGGCAAGAAAACATATTCTCTTCAAAATGTGACCATGATCGGTTAGGTTTTTATTCACAGCTCAGAAGTCAATATAATGCTAAGCACCAAGTTGCTACAATTGTAACACCAGTGGCTAGCTATCTGTCTTAGCCAACTGCAGAGCTAACAGCTTCAATCAAATAGTGTCAAATGAGGTCCGGGTATCTCAGCTTTATTGCTTAATATACATTTATTTGAAAAATCAGTTTTCATGGAAACTAACTTTCCTAGAATAAAATAACATTTTATTGAACCAGGCTTTAAATATGTTTAATTCTGCTGCAAAATTGGCCCTTTTAATATTGGAGTCAATGGGGATTTGTTCTCTTGCTCACATAAAAGTACAAGCTCTGGCGTGTTATGTATGTCCAATTTCCATGTACCGACCCTAAAAATCATGGAGAAAAATCAATGAAAAATGGTTTAATAGCCTAACATCACAGTTCACCAATTTGCCATATAATTTGGTCTTTGTTTTAAGAAACAAATGGATTAATAAATAAAAGACCCTTCCATGCTAAGCAGGGAATCATGGTCATCCTTTCAATCCAAATTGAAGATGAACAGCAGTCTCTTTTATCTAAGATTAATGTTTTGTCCATCCATGTTTTGTCCATACATCCAATACTCCAATACTGTACCACGGCATACTAATAAAATATATAAATGGTGATAAAGTGATAAACCTTCTTTGAAAACCAGAGTCAACATTTCGGCATTCAATATGTTTTTAAATCTTTCTCTTTTAAATCACAGAAATGTTCTTCAATTTTATCTTCTCACATGGGAAGACTTGCTGATTTTTGTTGCATAATTTAACAGACCTACAGTACCTTTTGGGTTTGCACAAATGAATGGGAAAAATAAGCAAATATATGTAAACTTGTTCTTTGAGAAAATGCAGGAGAGACATTTTCCACAATTGTTTGAACTTCGATAAATGAAAACGGTTGCTGCAGCTTAAATAGAGTGCTAATAGTTCAAAGCATTATGCTGCACCTCTAAAACAGACAAAATGCTGCAGTTGGATCCTACTGAGCCCATTATTACTCAGTTAATGATAAGACTGCATGTCGAGAGAACTTCTTTGCAAGACTTATACACACGATGCATGTACACAGATGGAATTTTCTGAGCTTGTTTTGTGCTTGGTTCTGATTTGGAGAGTGAGAGTACTTTGAACTAAAAGCTTCTCTTTGTGTATGTACTGTTTTTTTTTTCTTTTCAGATCAATGTAAATTAGATTCATCACAAGCTACATAAATAAAAGCTTAAAAAGAAAAACTACAAGGTGAAAAAAATTAAATTTAGACAAAGCCAAAAAAAAAAAGAAAAAGGGGGGGGGGGGGTATCAAAAGATTCATTCGTTTGATGTGAGTATTCCTTCCAATGCATATAAAACAGACACAAAGCCTTGTATTTCAGAAAAATGACAAATAAAAGGACACTCAAATTTAGTTCTAACTACTGGTCAAAATCTGACAGTTTTACTCAGAATAAAATACTACAGTCACACAGACCTGGATGATGCTACTGTCCAGCAGACCCCCTTGACCCTTAACAGGATGAAGGCAATAGGATATCGATATCTGATCAATATTCCTGTACACTGAATAGGACATAGAAAATGGATGGCATGATGCTGACTCGTTTGGTCCACTGTTTATGTAAAAATGTAGCTTGACGGAAAACACAAAAGTACCAAATCCTACTCTGCTCTGAATTTTTCCAGTGAGAATCAAAGTTGCAATCATAGTGGCACCGACTACTTCCACCATAGGTGGCACTAGAGGTGCAGAGAGCAACATTTGTCCTGTCTTTATCCAGGCTCCTGTCTCTCCACCAATTGCAATGAAAACTGGCCCAAGCTTCTTTTCAGATGTTGAACATCCCATGAATTTTAATCCAATACAACCATGTAGATGCATGATTCAATGGCAAACAATGCAAGCACATAATTTCAACTCCGCATTTAAGAAAAAGCAACATTTTGCTCGACTACACGATCGCCACACACAAACATGGCCACACACCTTCAAAGACAGCCACGGGTGAAACTACATCATGTCATGTTGCTGTCATTGGCCCAATTTGCTGGATAAAATCCAGTGTTCTAGCAACAATATGAAACTGTGTGTCCACAGCATGCAGCACAGTATGTACCAGTAACAAGTTGCTTGTTTATGTCTTTTATACAGTGCAGTCAGGTATCATATGTAGAAATACTGTAAGACAGAGCTATTTTCAGAGCGGGGGAAATGGTGAAATATACATGCATGCGAACCACTCCACGGTAGTTTGCATATTGTAGTTAAACAGAGAGGGGCTGGAAGCAGCGGGGCATTACGTAATTATGTGATTCCTGCCCACTTAGTTTTCCTCAGCAATTGCAACCGGAACACAAACATCCAACTTGAACTGTACTACAGTCACAATGCCAGACGGATTCACTCATGCAAGAATCATTCTATTACCTGATGCTGATTTTTTATTTATCTTTTTTACTTTTTATTTTAAATGAATGTTTTCTGTCTAATTTTGGCAATTAAATGACACTCACAATGATGAGGTGGAGTGGGAGCAACTCTTGCTGGGTACTGAAGACGTTACGCTTATTAAATTTTGTGGAAAATGAAAAGGCAACAAGATGAAGTGGAACAAATAATCAAAAATGCCCAACATCTGCCATCTATCAACTGCAACAATTATTTTTATATGCTTGTTACTGAATTAAAAAAATATGGAATCAACACTTTTCAAATATACCCTTTCAGCTGTGTAATCTGGTATTTACATGAATATAATAATGTTTTCTTTGCTTGTTTTTGACGGCAGTCATTACTGCAGTAATTAAAGACATGTACGCAAATATTTTGATGCTTTTCTTCAGCCACAAGTGGATTCCTGTTTTCATTTTTCAGAGATCATTTCATTTTTCTGCATCCTACAACGGAGCAAAGAGTATTAAAACCTTTCTTTTTGTGGAACGTGTTAACTCAACATGACCAGTCTGGATGTAAGTCTGACTGAAAGTTTTATGGTGGGAATCGACAATAACTGGTCATGACAGGGGTCGAACCAACAAGACTGGTCTGGACACTCTACATTACTACACTGCATGCGACCATTTCTGTTCGATAGCTTTTCTCCCTTGTGTTTTTGTGTCCTCCTGTGTCTTCCCTGCCCCTCCGTGTCTTGTCATTCATCTGCGGTTGAGGGTCTCCCTGGATGGTGGGCGTGTCCTCCGGGCGTGGCTGCTCTCGCACCTGCTGCTGGTCTGGAATCAATTTGTCCATAAAAACCTGGTCCGCTCAGCCTGAGGGGTCAGAACCCAAGTCTGTCTTGTCTGGTTTTTGGTGCTCATTGTGTTTTTTCTAGGGCTGTCAAAGTTAACACGTTAATAACACGTTAATAATGCGTTAATAACGCGTTAACGCAAATTCTGTTTAACGCCACAATTTTTTTTAACGCGAGATTAATGCACCCACATTTCTGTAAATATGACCCTCAGCCAAGAACTGTATTTACAGTCAACGTGTGGGACAGACATGGCAACAGAAAAGAGTCTTATAAATGGAAAGTGTAGCTTTAAGGTGCTGCCAGATGAGTCTGTTAACAAGAAAAAGGTTATTTGTATTTATTGTCGCTGTGAATTGAGTTACCACCACAGGGCACGGTAAAATTAGTTTTAAATCTGACATTCGCTTGTTTTCTTTCTCTTTAAACTTTAATAGCGTCATGAAAACGGGACCGATTTCATCCAGGTTGGTATCGTTTTGTAGATATAAGTATGCCAGACATTTCACAAGTGTCATCAACCCTCCAAACTCAGTGAGTGTGGCTAAAACTCTGAGGAACAGCGCTGTATGTCCTTCTGAGTATCTCGCTGCTGCCGTGGAGTTTAGGGACCGTCAGCAAATTACTGCGGTCAAGCAGCAGCACGGACAAGATATACAAAGAAGCTGATGAATTAAGCCCCCAAAAAGTACGGCAGCATTGGTGGACTTCTGGTTTTCAAACTAAAGGCTTAAAAAAAATAAAGCAGATCCTAGTGACCCTATATAGGACAAAATGGGTATAGATGATGGATGGATAGATAAACAGAACATTAAAAAAATGAGATTAATGTGTGTGATTAATTGTGAGTTAACTATCAAAAAATCTTCAGAATCGCAATTACAAAATTTAATCGACTGACAGCCCTAATTTTTTTCTCTTTGTCAGATTAAGAGATCCTAAATTCACCTGCCTGCCTTGATCTGTATGCTGTTCAGCTCCACCTAGATTTACGTATCTGTCTCCCCCTACATATCGGTCTGCCCGCCTGCCTCCCCGTCCTCGTTGGCTGCCAGTCCCACCTGAAGCCTGCACCATCGGTCTGCCTCTTACCTGGCTGCTGTCCTCGTGGTTCGAGGAACCTTGGTCTAACCGTACACATTATCATTAAAAAGCCTCGTCTATATTGAGTCTTTCTGGGATCATTTAGGAGTTGGTCTCAACATTTTGAGTAGTTTATTTCATTTTTGGTATGTTCTGTATGTTGTGCCTTAACTTTGCTGCTGTAACACCAATATTTCACAGTTTGGGATGTCTTTATGTGCAAATTCAAACAGATGAAGGGCTGAATAAACATCTTAAAAGAATGCCATCTTTTAATACCAGGGATTGTAATGTCAGTCACTGTCAGTGGGTGGCCTTAGATTGAGCCAGAATTTCATTACGCCCTCCCTCACTGTCTGAGGACGTGAGTTTGGTGCTCCGTGCCAGTGAAGGCCAGTGAAAATATGAGACTGTCAAAATGACCTTTCCCAGGGACTCACAGGGACTCCTCTAATTGGCACTTTTTATTCTTATCAGCTGATGCAAACAAAACTGTTCCCCTGTGCATTGCAATGTTGCCAGCTGCCTAAAATGATGATTTATTCTAAAAAAAAAAAAAAAAAAAAAAAAAAAAAGTATTTTTTTTCCTCTACTGATACTTGAAATGAACACATTGAAAATACTGGTTTGTTTCACTACTTTGCCTCAGAAAGACACGAGATCGATGCAGAAAGAGAAATATAAACCATGTGCTTTATGGATATGATGTGCACAGCTATAATTGATCTCATCATGCAACGAGAAAAGTCAGAGCAAACAAACATAGAGGTCTGCTCTCAACGCTTCAATCAATGCTGCCAGTCCAGCCTCCAAAGTGAGTTTGGAGACTTTGGGTTTCTGTCCAATAGATGCTTAGCCAGGCTTTTAACTTTTTTAACTGGATGAATGTGTTCAGAGAAACAGACACAATTTCCCACTTAAAATTAGTTTACAAGCACAAGCAATTACAAAGGCAGCCACTGACCTTGCACACATTCAATAAATCTCTTTTTCTTTTTTTTTTTTGCTCTGGCATTTTTCTGACAGCAGTTTTTTTAAATTTTTTTTTATTAGCTTGTGATTTCAGGACATGCCACGTTCACGTTCTTGATCTTGGACTCTCAATGAGAAGGCTTCTCTTAACTCCTCTTCCTCCTCATCACAGCAGATGGACCCACAGATGGAGACGGCGATGTTCCATTAGTCCATCAGCTCAGTCGGCAGCCAGCACGTCATGCCTGAGTCTATCATATCTCTGGTGCAAATCCTTTTTTTTTTTTTTAATTCGCCTGTAAATCACAAATTTGTCGTCACTGCACATGCGACGCATAATGAAACCGAACGGGTGCTCCGCAATGCTCAGCAGATGTTAGAGGACGCCTGGGCAACGAGAATAGGAGGTTTTTTTTTTATTTTGAGGGCCATGCTTCAGACGCTTGTTAGTGCAGCAGAGCTGTGGAGGATATTGGGGGGGGGGCTCTGACAGGGCCAGACAAATCTCCATCACGTGGCTTGGAGTGATGCTCGTGTCAGATCCCCCTCCAGTCAGTTGTGGATAGTTGGCAACGAGACGAGTCTGACTGGAGAGATAGGAGTTTCTGAGCACCATTATCAGACAAATGTAGCCAGAGCTCAGTCTTGCGTTGCCGTGTTTGATAGCTGCTTTTGCCCCGCGCTCCGTAGCATTTACAGCTATCAGTCGAGGGTATCTCTGAAGAGCAGAGCTGTTCAACCTCCCTGATCACCTGCAGAGCAAAGAAGCACCAGTGTGGCACCAGATCTTTACCCGATAAAGCCCCTGATTTATCCCCTGCATGTCATGCTGCTATAATACAGCCTGGTGGGAGACGGCAAACAGGGCCTGGGCCGGCAGCCCCCCCCCCCAGCTCCTCTGGGCTTTTTCTTTTTCTTTTTTCCAGACCAGCTCAGATAAAAGGATGAGCCTCACCAATCAAGATATGTAACATTTGCTACTCTACTGGAAAAATAATACCTTAAAAATTACGTAATAGAATGAAGAAAAAAAAAAAAAACCAAGGCCAGCCGAGAGTTGGCAGTAACTCCTTTATTGACTGAACCTTCAAACTTGTGTATGGATCAGATAAATAGAAAGATTAAAAAGGCTAACATAAATGTTACATAACGGGCTGTTTGTGTACCTGCCTGCTCTCGCTGTTTTAGAAGTCTAACAACCAGTCGGTGGCTTTTAACTGCTTCCTTTAACTCTCTCTCAGCACGCACCGATGCCAGATACACTGAGAGAACAAACAGGCATCTAGATGTACAGCAATGAGTCTTCAACGTGCATTTTTGGGGCTCAAATATGCAGAAAAAAATGTAGTAACCTCATTAGGAACAGTAGGATTAAACTAATAAAATCTCAGCTGTAACATTCTTTGCTGCAATTAATTTAGAAAGCTTTGGATTCAGCTGAAGTTTGCCGTTTGTGATAGTATATTATTGTAAAAACTGTTTCAATAAGTGGAGATAAATGAGCCGTTGTTTCATTTAAAGAAATTGCCACACATGGATTTTTCTGCATATTAAAAAAAAAAACACAAAAAACAGCAATTTTGCTCTTTTTTTGTTTGATTTAACTCCAAAAGAATTTCAACTTTAACAGAATAAATTGAAATTATACCATAAGCCTATCCTTTTTTTTTAATATTTCATGAATCACGACAAATTTAAATAAAAAAGCACAATACAGTGATCCCTTGCCACTTTGCGGTTTAAGTTCCACGGTTTTAGTTATTCGCGGATTTTTTTCAGAAATATATAATATAATTTAAAAAAATTTTAAAAATCGCAGAAACATCACAGGATGTTGCGCGCGTTCTCTCACAGTGAAGAAATGTTGTGAGCCAGCCTGGCCCCTTTAAGAAGGTAGCCTTATGGGTAATGATGTGGCCTTATGGGTAATGGAGTGTGTGTGTCGTGGGACGGCAGAAGAAAACGGGGTTAGATGAAAAGTGTAGTGAGCATCAACAGCAGCCCAGCGTGTATAGATTTACATTCTCTGTTAACCGACAGGAGCCCAACAATACAACCTGTGTGATGTTACAAGTTCCTGCAGTGCCAGAATAAAGTGCTCGTTCCATGCAGAGAAAACTGGACTGTTTCTTTTGTTGTTGTTAGCGTGTTAGCCGCTAATTACGAGCCAAAAATACCAGCAGTTTCTTTACTACGGTTCAGAGACCAGAGGCTGTGAAGGTAACAGAAAGACCACAGTTGAGCCTTTGTCTTGTTTCACTGCAGTGCCTCACTACTTTTTTGGGGTTTTTAAACATATTTTAAACACATTATTGAGGCTCGGGGGGCTCCGGCTCCAGTTCGTGGATTTTGATTTACGCGAAGGGGCGCTGGTCCCCATTAACCGCGAAAAATAAAGGATCACTGTATGCGCATTAAAGCAATTAAAAAAAAAAGTGAATTGGGATGTTATTTATGTAATTCCAGTGCCCTAATTAGCAACTCTTCCCTGTATATTAACACCAAACTCACTCAGGAAAATATGCAAATACGCATTTATTAACAGCACTTGACAACCTGCAAAGATTCAGCTTAAACCTTTCACTCTAAACACTTCTTTGAACACTAAAGCAACAGCATCTGCAGTGGAATATGTCACTGCCAGCTCCACCCAAACCAGCCGACAGCCAACTCATCAAATCAATGAGCCAAGTTTTAAACGAGATAGGGGGGAGAATTTGATTTGTGGGCATATATTTTTGATCACGACCAGCTCAAAGCTCAGGTTGATTTTTTTTTTCTTTTTTAAATCTGATTTTGAAGTTCAATAAACATGAAATATTTCAGAGTGAAGTGATGTTGAATGGCTGAAAAACAGAGAATCCCTCAGCTGTAAGCCTCACCCTTATCAGAGCCTGAACATAAACGCTGCGCCTGACAGATGAGTGGGACTTCGGGTTTTCCGGCTGGCTCGCACAGACACCAAGTTTCACTGACAAAAACCGAGCGGGGTTGACGTGCTCATTGAACGAATGCATCTGCAGCGCTGACAGGCCGAACGTGGAGCTGCAGAGGATAGGGAAAAGACGGGACAGCAGCACACGGAGACAGCCAAAAAAAACACAAGGCTGATGTGTTTGCACTGCGTCTTCATTGCTCACTTGTTTCCTGATCCTCTTACTGTTGCTCTGCAGATGATGAACCCCTCATCACAGCCCTCATTGCATGTAGCTGGAGCAACTCCAAGGGGAACACAGACGCTGCTTATATCTCTTCCCTGTGAGGGGGGAAAACCCACTCCTCCACTCCGGCGTCTCCACGATACTGAGTACTCCACCAGTTTATGTCAGGACAAAGCAATTTAAAGTCTGATTTATGCGGCGTTGTAGCAGTTTGACAGCGCCGAACGGGCAGCTGGGCTGATTCATAAAAGACCATGAAAGTGGCATGAAAAACCTCCAAGACGACATAAGTCAGGATCCTTGTCTTAAACATTTCTCTACAGTTCACATCTGTGGAGACGACTTTGTTTCTACTGTTGATTCAACCTGACTTTCCAGTTCAAGTAGAAGCCGTGGAACACACTCACACTTCACTGTTGCAGCACCTTTATGGCTCCCGCGGGCTGCTGTAAAGTTTATTTTTGCTGTTCAGCAGCATTATATTGCTCTATTATACGCTGTTAAGTTAAGGGTACCAGGGCTGTATCAGCAAATGTAACCGTACATTATACAGCACAGTGTGAGTTCTGTTCATAAAACCTAATTAGAATCCTCCAAACTGCAACGGCAACTGTCAGACTGAGCGGATAAAAATCTGCCAACTCTGAGCTTTACATACTTAACCAAGCAGTCGATTGCAGGATCGATAAATCAATGATGATGTCTGTAAAGGTTCCTTTGATTGTCCTCCGATTCAAGCTTATGAAGCGTTGCTTTTCTCCATTTTAAAACTGGGCAAACCCAATTTATTTGCTTTTTTTGTGGAGCATTGCACTGATGCAACACACCTAAAGATGTTACTTTGGACTCTGACCTGTGTTTAAGTTACATTTAACTGTATTTATTATTACTGTATTTATTAGATGTTGGTGTAAATGGTGAAAAAGAAACATATTGAAAAATCTCAGACCACATTTGACGAGCTTTCTAAAACTCAAGAGCTTCTGCTGCACTTCTGCCACAATGAAGCAGAGCAAAAGTGCTTGTCTAAACTGTTGTCAGCGAGAGAAATGGAGGTTAAGACATTTATTCTGACTTCTTTCCAATAAAGGACCATAGTTCTGCCAATTAGGTGGCCTTGCTATATCAGCGTTGAAGGGTAATATTTTAGGAGTTCTCCTCTCTGGCATCTCACATAAAAGCGGTGTTCTCAACAAACTGAGCTCGCCTTACAGGAAAGACTTTATGGTACCTGCTCCCAATTACCCACATGGGGTTTATTCCTCTGACATGGTCTCGGGGAAAACTGATATTCACAACTAGCAGCAGAACAAAAGGCTAAGCGGGGGTCATTTTGTGGACAGTTTGAAAGAGCCTGCTGGTTCCCGACCACCAGGCCTGCACCGTAGTCGGACGGGCAGATTTCACCCTCTGTACTCTTCTTCGTTGGTTGACTGAAGACCTCGCCTGTCCAACAAAAACACTGTCAGAGATAGCTCAGCCAGCCATGAAATTGATTTTGTAAAAACAAACAAGGGAATCTGGTTCTCCCTTATTGTTAATCAAATCATCTCAAGGAATGAGGGGAAGAAGAGAATAAAATCATTAAGTTACAACAGTAAATCAGGTTCACTGCAAACCTGTTGTCCCATTAACCCTGAAACCTGTTCAATAGGCTAATTAAGGCAATTACTTCAGGCATGACACCCCAGTTAATCATGACTGACTAGCCCATTTATAGTGGTGGCTTCATTACCATTGGCAGCATTCACTGATGGCTGTCCTCGTGCCCACACACAGCAAACAGTGAGAATAAACACTACTGCTGGTCCGTTTCCCCACCCACTCCCCATTTAGAGGGCTATTACTGGAATGGATGAAGGCATCGGAAAACTGTGTACAGCAAATTGTGTGCTTAGATTCATGATGCACCATCTGCCGTCACAATGCCACTGCGACTGCGAGAGCTTAAGCGTTTAACATAAGTAATGCTTCTCTTATTTCAAGTATTTTATAATTATCTAATAGGAAATGAGGAGGAAAGGGGATCACATTCATTGAGTTACTAGCCTCATGAACTTGGGATATTGTGGCATGTGGCTTTTTGGTTTTTCTTGCTCAAGTGGATTTTAAAAATCAATTATTCGATCAGGTTCCCTTTTCACAGAGCTTAAACAGGTAAACATGCAGCAATGTACCAACAGTCTGAGGGAAACAAAGAACTAACAACCTGTAAACATGGATGTGAATTATGTTGGATTACACGTGTGTTGTGGTAAGAAACATTCGATACGTCGTTAAACATAATTTCTTTTTTTAGTTTAATCTCTGCGGCACCTTAAGCCACAATACTTTTTCCCTGACTTTTATTCACTGCAGAACATCCATGTTGCAACATGAAATATAATCTAAAACAAAACTGTAGCTGCCTGATGCCGAAGGAACATGGTCTAAAAATAAATATACCAAGTTCTTGAACGGCTACATCCATGAGGTCTGAGTTCTTCATGAAAATTCACTCCTCACTCTTAATCGTAAGAAGCTGTTTACCTACGTCCCTACAGGATTCCTTCTGGGTTTTTTTCAGCCTGAGAGCACTGTGACAGTTGGCGGTAAGACAATAACCTCTGAGATGTTCATCACACAACCTCACTTCAATGAATGAATGAAAGTCCCTTTAAATGTCCCCTTTATGTTTTTCTCCTCTTCTTTTTTTTTAAAATCAGATGACATGAGTTTCGACAGCTGAGGGTCAGCACACAAAGTCAGCCAAGAAAGAAGAAAGTCAGAGTCTGCCGTGGCTTCCATTTGTCTCCAATTTTGTTCCTAACTTTTATGGATAGAATTTGTGGGCGCGGTCAAGAGTGTCCAGTTTGGGGTTGTTGGGATTTCATCTCTGCTTTCTGTGGATGATGTGGTCCTGTTGTGGCCTTTAGTGGGGACCTTCAGCTCACATTGGAGTGGTCCACGGCTGAGTGTGAAGCAGTGGTATGAGAATCAGCAACTCCAAACTTGAAACCATGGTTCTAAGTCAGAAAAGGGTGAAATACCCTCTTCAGGTATGGGGATGAAGCGCTGCCTCAAGTGGAGGAGCTGAAGTAATCAATGCCGGCCTGTCAAAGTCAAGACTCTCTGTTTACCAGTCAATCTTTGTTCTTACTCTCAGCTATGGTCACTAACTGTGATATTGATCAAAAGAACAAGACTGCAAATACAAGCGGCTGAAATGAATTTTCTTCTGCAACGTGCCTGGACTCTCTGTATTGAGACGAAGTGGGAACAACTCGGTGTAAAATCCCTACCCGTGCACATCGAGAGGAGCCAGTCGGTGCCTTGGACATCTCCCGGGAGAGGTGTTTCCTGGCATGTACAACCAAAAGAAGTTCTTGAGACAGACCTAGGAAACGCTGGATTGTATTTCTCTGCCTTGATGTCGTACTGGAAATGCAGAAAGAGGTAGCTGAGAAGAGAGAGGTTTAAGCTGCTGCCCCTGAAACCAGAGGCCTGATAAGCAGAAGTTAATGGCTGCATGGGTGGGTTACATGAGCATTTATCATATAATCTCTTGTCTTTTGGGATTCTTTGTATATATAGAAATGAACTGCGCATAGAGTTTGAATAATGCAACAGTTTTTACAAAAGACAGAATGAACCGAAGAACTCCCAGGCTATGATGACAAATGATGTTATTTAGTGATAAAGACCAACTGCCTTCATCCCTCCAGAGATGTAATGTAATGTAAAAGTGTCAGAGCGGCGTGAGGAAAAAGTGCACATGAAGTTAGGACTGTTTGACCCGAGTTTGTGACTGTCCTTGTGGAGTTGTCCATGGTGCTGAACAAGTCTAACAGCGTGATCAGTGTGCCCTGACACCTACCTTGTCAGCAGTTCCAATCCTGCTTGAAGGACTGACTCTGACAGACAGCTCAGTTTGAATATTGATTTTCTTGTTTGTCTCCCTTGGTTGCACCAGTGTGGGAAGATGATGAAATAACTCCCTCAGCCATGTGGCTCATTCCTTTTAGCACCCCGCACTTCCCTTTAAAGACCAGCTGCACCGTTTCTGCATGTTACCAGGGCATCTGCTACAAGCTGGTCCGAAGCTCCGCATCCTCATGCTGTTAAATGTCACTTTCTCCCCTCTGTTGCACATCAGTAAATGATGCTGGCATGGCTGGATGCCCCTTTAGGTTGTTTCATTTGCTGCCATGAATATACATTTCTGAACTACTTGACACCCTCTTAAGGAGGACAGGAACTGCATTCTGTTGCTGTTCCACTGAGCTGCAGCTTCCAAATGTTCACTGACATTAAAAACAGCACTGTATATTTCCCTACAGTTCTCGCATTAAAGATATAAAAGCCAGCAAATGCTCGCATAAAATACACACTGCTGGGACACTTTTGACTTTGATCTACTTTCGGGCAGACAACACAGCGCGCAAGTTTATTGCTGTGATTGCAAGTGTGGTAAGTTAATTAAAAACAGCATGTCTGCCCTCGCTTAGACATTATTTGTCCTGTTAATATGGAAAACACAGCTGCTCATCAAAGGTGTGTATAAACAGGCGCCTGTTTGCTTTAACTTATCAAACATCGATGTAAGGGTCCTCGGGGATTTTGGGTCTGTGCCTTTCGCTTTTAAACAATTACATTCCCACTCAGAAGTGTAACCTCATTTTGCCGTGCTTTGCATTTCAAGGTAAATGTCAGAGTGACATCTCTGTGGTAAGACTCCCCGTGGACAAACTTGTTTTCAGCAGTGCAGCTTTCCATGATTCTGGCACTGCATGAAACAGCAGCGAGAGATTGTATGCAGGCAGGATGACAGCCTATGGAGAAAATGCATTTATCTTCTGATAGGTCTGCTCTGAACTACCAGTACCTCATAACACAAATGTTCAGTCAGATATCATTAGTCAGCTTGTTTATTCTCAGATAGGTCAGAAACTCTTATGTTGCAAACTATATTCCAAATGCATAAAGGCTTAATTATTGCATCCTTCAGCGTATGATACAATTTTACTTGAGCTGTCACTAAAATGCCCTGCTTTATAGAAACACGTTATTTCACAGCCTTTAAACTTTACGCTTTGTGCCAGAAAGAAAAACGTTATTGAAGCTAATAGTAGATATTAGCTCTGCCTGTTCTCTCTGCCCCTTTCCTGTCTGTTCTCCACTATGAATAAAGGCCACTAGTGCCAAAAAATATATACATTAGGGCTGTCAAAGTTAACGCGTTAATAATGCGTTGCTGCGAGCTTTTGGGACAGACATGGAGACAGAAAAGGGTCTTATGAACAGCAAGTTTAGCCTTAAGGTGCTGCCAGATGGGTCTGTTGACCAGAAAAAGGTTATTTGTATTTCTTGTTGCTGTGAATTAAGTTACCACCGCAGGACGTGGTGAAGTTAGTTTCACTTCTGACAGTCGCTTTTTTTTTCTCTTTAAACTACAATAGTTTCATGAAAACAGCACCAATTTCATCCAGGTTGGTATCAATTTGTAGATATAAGTATGCCATTTAATAATATAAGTATGACATTTCACAAGTGTCATCAACCCTCCAAGCTCAGTAAGTGTGGTTAAAACTCTCAGGAACAGCGCTGAATGTCCTTCTGAGTACCTCGCTGCTGCCGTGGAGCTTAGGGACCGTCAGCAAATTACTGCGGTCAAGCAGCAGCCCGACAAAATACACTAAGAACCACGATGAATTAAGCCCCCAAAGAGTACGGCAGCATTGGTGGACTTCAAGTTTTCAAACTAAAGGCTTAAAAAAACATAAAGCAGATCCCTGTGACCCTGTATAGGACAAAATAGGTATAGATGATGGATGGATGGATGGATAAACAGAATATTAAAAAAATGCAATTAATATGTGATTAATTGTGAGTTAACTAAGAAAATCTTTCGATTAATGGCGATTAAAGAATCTAATCGACTGACAGCCCCCATAATATATGCATGTTAAAAAAAAGGAAATGTTGGGTTCCACGATAAACATCAGCGGACGGTAGTGCATTTTGTAATTTCCAAAGAGAGCTCTTGAGGGAAAAATGTAATACTTGTGACTTCTATGGACAGAAAATAAATGTGCAATCGAATATGATCTCTTTTGAAGAGTGCAATTGGATTTTGTTGATCTCTGAAAACTAAAGAGGCTAAAAGTGGGACGAACCTATGAAGACCAACTCCAGCTTCAGTCGCGACGTCCTTAGATCAATGGACTGCTTTGGGCTATATTCAGACAATCTAGAGCATTGTGTGAAAATGAAAAACTGCAGCTGTCTCATTTGTTAGAGGCTGGAAAAGGCACAGAGGCATGTGCTATCATGGTAGCACAAGAACAGGTGGTGAGCACAAGTGCAATTAAGGCCAGAGTCTACCAAACCAGACAGGACCACGGGTGCAGGTTCTGATGCAAACACCAGAGCCAAGCTTCACTTAGCTAAGCTTCAAGCTTCATTTACCTAAGATAAAGAGCATATACTTGGTCCTCGTCTTATACGTTTGACTTTCAACCTGGTGATACATGTGTATATATATATATATATATATATACACACACATCCCTCTTTTCTTTTGTCTCTTGGTTTTTCCTTGGAATATCCTCCTCTAACAGGGAGGGAGAATGGATGTGGTAACGCTCAACAATACTGCTTTTTTGTGGAGCTAGATGGATTGCATGAAAGTGATGAGATTAGTTTCAGTATTCCCCGTGGACCGAAGCCTTTGGTGTTTGGTGATAAATGCTTCCTGTGTGGTAACAGTGTGATTAACGGACACAGCCCAGAGCCTGATCCTTCCTCTGCCTCCTCACCGTACCTGAATCAATCATCTGCATGGAAAAGCTGCAGTCTTGAGGTTGAACCAGTGGCTGAGAGCTTTCTCTCACTCCTTCCTCACTTCAAAAGATGAGATGACTTTAGAGGCACTGATGGGGCACAGTTATTAACAAGCAGATGTATCATAGTTGTTCCCATATTTTTACATTTTTTAAGTATACATTTCACACCTGTGACATAAGTAACAGTGGAAAGAATTCAAATTGAATCAAATCACTGCAAGAGATTTGTAACATTCGGAGTTACAAAGCAGCACTCATCTTCAGAATAATCTTCTGCTGCTCATTTTTCTTAAATGTTCAGTCAAATTGATTCACTGAGACCTTGAAAAACTAATAATTTGACATGACAAAGAACCTCTCCTTTTTACCATAAAATACTTCCAACTCTTAAAAGGTTACAATATAACTTTTAAGACCATGTTATTAATGACACTGGTGGCTTTAACTGTAACTAGCATCCCATTCCACCCGTGAACTCAAGTTGATAAACAGTCCATCAGGCAAAAGAAAGTCAGGCTTTTGAATTAATTATAATTGTGAACGAGGACATGAAATCCTGATACTCAGCCCAACTTTCCAAGTCAGATGATGCCAAACCATTTTCAAATTGGTTGTGTACTGCATCACAAACAATCAAACATTTTCACATAAGATACACGGTGTAAAAGAGATTATCAAGATATAATGTTTATCTCTACCTGACCGAGCAGATATGTAATTGAACCTAACCATGTTATTTTGAAGGTTAAATGAAAGCGAATTAAGACAACAGCTAAGTGTTGAATTAAAACTGTTAATGCTAATAATAATAATGATATCTAACAGAGCTGGACAGTAAATTACTCTTAGTGCTGACAGTTGTGTGTGTTGTTCCATCACAACACATCCAGCCACCAGACTCATTAAAACTGGAAGAACCCCAGTATATAATGTCATCATGGATCAATGCAAAACAAGCAAGCGAACAAATTATTAAAATAATAATAATAATAATAATAATAATAATAATAAAACAAAGGATAATAAGAAGTAAGTTATCTAAAATTACATTTTATTATTGCTAACCATAAACTATATTAAAGAGTGTTGGACTATTTGACTCTAAATGAGGGAATATAGTCAAGTATGACAGGCTACTTATGCCTCAATAAAACCAACTGCTAACAGCAAATTTCCCAAACTGTCTGCAAGATCAGGCCTGGAAGCTGGCGTGAACTGGCTGATATTAAACACGTAAAACATTATACTGCTAAGTCAGGTGGCGACCGGGCAAATCAGTTTTAACTAACAATAGTCTGGTCAAACCACAAAACATACCGTACTTTACAAAAACCAGCTCGCAGACATTTTTTTGATAGCCGAGACAGGAGGAAGGTTCCTCTGGAGACTGAAAGGACTGCTGATGTTCACCCTTTTTTATTCTGAGCATTTTCCACCCAACACTGCTCACGCTCCTGTCCGGACAAACAGGCGTTCATCAAACGAAAACATCTTTGGATTTTCTGTTGCGGTCAAGCTTGTTGATGTTAGTGGCCTCATTTTCTAAGCCAACTGGAGCCAAGTGTCACATACCGCTGGTGCACGTGGTCTTAAGGAAGGCGCAATCTGCCTAAATATTCTCGCATATGGTATCTCAAAACCTGCAGTTCCACACACATTTAACAATCAGAAGGAATGAATTTGTTCATTCTTGCTATGCAGACGTGACCAAGTGAATCAAGCATTAAAGAATAATGACATGCGGCTGCACAATGAACCACATCTAATTAGATTTGATATAAAGATTGATGTTTTAAAAAAAAAGGGCTGCACCAGCAGTTTCACAAATAGCAGTGAAACAGTATCAAAGGAGGGAAGATTATGGCAGCGGCATAAGCAGTCAAATCAATCCCTGAGTATTTTTGTGCAGGTCGATAGAGGATGCAGGTTTGGCCCATTAGTCATGTTGGCACCGTGCACTGCATTGCAACTGGAATGCACACTCGACCCAAGCAGCTTTTCCAATTGAGTAGCATTTGCATGCATGTAAAAATGTGATCATTTTTGCTGTTTTAGACATAATCTGCACGAGTTTATACCAAATCTTGGCGTATTTAACAATGTAATAAGCTGCTCCTTCAGACATTTTCTGATCTTAGAAAAAGAGACACTCAAAGACACTTAATACTTCCTCCCTCCGTGACTTCTTATGATTCACAGACACGCCTGGTATTAAAAGTGAAGCAAATGCCACCAGTCAGGACAGTTTCCTCTCACCACACTCGAGCAGAGTGTAAACAAAGTCCCCGCTCGGATTCCCGACATGAGAGGGAGAGCATTACAAAGAATGATGAATGAAGCGCATCGCAGTCCATTCTCCTTCCTAAAAAAATGGGGACTGATGAGCAGTTAACTGATCCCTAGATTTGTGGGCGGGATTTAAAAGGCTCTGTTTTGCAGCCATTCATCTGGCACATCGAGAGGAATGATTCACACTAAGGGACATGAGATTCCTGCGATGAGGTTGATGTGCTGTATCACAACACATGGCGCAACATAATGCTATTTGTTCCACACCAGCACACTGTGATGCTGCAAGATGTTCCCCTACTCTTGAGTGTTGTACTGTTGTTAGGACAGATTTTCAATGCATACTTATTATATTGTGGCCTGGGACCCAATTTATACTGCAATATTGCAGGTGGGTGTGAATACAAATTGATCTAAAGGAGGAAAATCCTTTTCCAGTGGGAAATAAACCATTATCTGCTCAGCACAACATGCAAAACACATCATCTGATACACTTTCTGCTTTTATACTCATTAAAGCTTAGAGGATGTGTTAAAAAAAAAGTTGCATAATAATAATACATCAGACATGCAGTTAGATGGGGATAGATATTATATAGTGTGTTGCACATGAATGAAAATTAGTTTCAACCTTGTGTGCTGTTACTCAAACATCTGTAATTATTTTGCTAAAAAAAAAAAAAAAAAAAAAAAGCTAATGTATTTTTATCACTATTCAAAATCCTTAATTTTACATCAGGACATTTTTTTCACTCTGTCTTCCTGCTGAGACACCGGCGTGAAAGTCAAATGCAGCAACTAAAGTTTAAGTTATTTCACAAAACTACCGGCAGGGCCCAAACTCTCGTGACATCAAAACACGCAGAGCCTCATTTTGCTTTGTGGCAGGATTAGTCTGTGAAGGTGACTCTACCTGCACTTACACTTTAAGTGTGCCAGGTGCTCAGTCAACCCCTGAATCCAAATTGGGGGAGCCACGCGCCGCAGCCACCTTAAGCTAGCCTCCCCACAGTATAACTTAGCTGTCACCAGTTTTGCCCCAGATAAGGACAGATGACCTTCCTTAAGATTGTTATAATAAATCAACTCCTGAGGCGGTTATTCCTGGCACCATCGGGCCTTGCAGGTATCAACTGAGATGTAATACTGCTCGACATCAGTGCTGGCGTTTTCCTTGTTACCGTTTGATATGTCAGTATGTGAAGCGTCAAGCCTCCACTGTGAAGAACATATAATAGAGTTATATTGAGTTATACTCAGTTTTGCATTTTAAAATTGGTGAGACTTTAAGCTACCAATATCCTCTTCTCCCACGCCAACTAATTTCATGTCCTCTTTCACCACATCCATAAATCTCCTCTTTGGTCCTTCTCCTGTCTGGCAGTGCCAGCCTCGCCAACCTTCTACTAATATATTCACTGTCTCTCCTATGTACAGGTCCAAACCCTTGCAGTCTGGCCTCTCAGACTCTCTCCAGAACATCTAACATGTGTCGTCCCTCTGATGTTCTCATTCCTGATCCCATCCATCCTCGTCACTACCAAAGAGAACCTCGACATTTTAACCTACGCTACCTCCAACTCTGCCTCCTGTCTTTCCCTCAGTGCCGCGGTCTCTAAACCATACACTGTTTTTAAATTAGACAGAAAACAGAGCCAAAGTTAATTGTCCCTCTGATAATAGGAGCTTTTGAGCAGCTCAGTCACGAAACGGGCCGCTCAGGGACATTAAACGCAGAATCTGCGAACGATTGCACCAGCTGACCCATCGCTCTGTTGAGACACGTCTAACAGATCAAGTTTGAGGAGCTTCGCTTCTTTTCGGCAGGTGATCGGTCTGCGGGCGAAAGATGACTGAGACATAGGAGTTTAACTCCCTGACAGCATGACTGAATGAGTTTTGTGGCGGCAAGAACATGACGAAGGTATTCATCATATGCAACAACAGAAGTCAACTTAAGAAAGCAGAAGGAAGCCGTGGAAGTGTGCCACGAAAATAAAGTGTCTCAGCTACATTTCAAGCACAGAAGGCACAAAATCTGACCAAGTCAACAAACTTTCAAAGGACTATGAACATGCCAGCACTTGACTAAATGACACCTTTTAATAACAATATGAGAAGTGAATCAGACACTTAGAGGCACCGATCTCCAAGACTTTGCTGACAAACGCTGCAGCTTTCATTACCTTGAGTGGCTTGTAGGGAAAAGCGCTAAGCTGCATCACCTCAGCCAAATCAACAATGACAAACAGCCAAAGCAATTTCATTTTTTTCCCCTAAATGCAGGTATTCCGGTGGCCACTGAAAGCCAGCGCATTTCATTCAATTATTCCGCTAATTGCACTGATTGGACAACAAGTCCCGTACTCCTCCGTGACGTTATTGAGCAGCAGACTTCCACACAGAACAGCTACAATGGACGTTTCTTCTGAAGAGCTCCAACGCTCCAAATTTTTTCTCATGGCCCAATTTGAATTTTATTTGTCATGGCGATGGACGAGTGAACAAGCTTTTCACATATGCTGTTGCACTCTCAGCGGAGGCAGCACTTAATTATCAGACAAACTGGGTTATTGCTCGGGCCTGCCAGCAACGATGACTTGGATTAATGACATGTGAAAAGCAATATCCGCACCCTGGATGTCCGAGGCCTGCAAGGGCACGCTTAGCTTCATATATTATAAATATTCGCGTTCTGATGAGCACTTTTTCCTCCAACATCTGAAGGATATGACCAGAACTGTAAATCTAAAACTTTACTCATTCAGGTGTCCCGGAGGGTATCCGTTGCCCTGCCGCTTCACTGTACCTCACTGAGGTCGTGCACTTTCACCTTCCAGCTGTGCTGTGAAACGGCAACTCAAAAGCGCAAGTCCATGAACTGGAACAAAGTGATGCATCCATTTGATGACAAAACTGTGCTAAATTAAAGATTAGATTTAGATTTTTCATATAATATATTTTATTATTTATTTTTTCTATACAATCAAGTCATGTAGCAGAATTAAATTTAAAAAAAGACTAGTGCATGAGTTCGATCAAGCACAACTAACCTGTTGTCTTTAAAGCAAGGATTTACTGCATTGTTGGAAAAACGTATGAGAACATCATTCTTTGCATTCAGATTAATAATGACTGAAAGCACTGCAGGATGTCAGCTGCAATTATGTAAATACATGTTCCCTCACAACACATATTTTACATATCAGGACGTGACAATAAATTATCTCGTCCTTACCATGTCTTAGAATACAGTAATTCCCAGGATTCAATGCTTATACAACCACCTTTAGCAGCATTATCTTTAAGTAACACCTCTCACATTGGTGTGGAGGAATATTATCCCTCTTTTATACAAAGCTGTTTCACTTCGGCACAGTTCCTGCCGCTGTGTACGGGGCTTTTGGCCCTCCTGATCTCGTATTTTCTGAGTTCAGTCTTGATTTTCAGGTGGAGCCTTTGTTCTTGGGTTCTGCTAGTTTAATCTTTGCTGAATGTCCTGTTTTTCCTTCTGTGTGATTTGTTGCTTGACTTTACCTTGACACAACCCAGTTCGAAAGCCGCGACACAAAGGGGAGATGAACAGAATGTAGGCCAGTTAAAAAAAAAAAATACAGAATGGAACTATTTGAGGCAGCAAGAAGATTCTTGGTTCGAACCTTAGCAGGGGCCTTTCTGTGTGGAGTTTGCATGTTCTCCCCGTGCTTGCGTGGGTTTCCTCCGGGTACTCCGGGTACTCCGGCTTCCTCCCACAGTCCAAAGACATGCATGTGAGGTTAACTGGTGGTTCTAAATTGTCCGTAGGAGTGATTGTGAGTGTGAGTGGTTGTTTGTCTACATGTGGCCCTGCAATGGACTGGCGACCTGTCCAGGGTGTACCCCTGCCTTTCGCCCAAAGAGAGCTGGGATAGACTCCAGCAGATCCCCGTGACCCCGTAAGCGGGCATAGATAATGGATGGATGGATGGATGGAAATATTTGAAAATATAATTAAGTAAGATCATTAAACAATGGTAAAAAAAAAAATTGTACATATATATATATTAGGGCTGTCAAAGTTAACGCGTTAACGCGTGATTAACGCAAAATAATTTTAATGCAACTAATTTTATTAACGCGAGATTAACGCGAGCATCAGCCTGGCCGTTGATGTACAATAGTAGAGAGGAGAGTAGGTTTAATGAGCCTCGGGCCCCGCCGTAGTTGTAGTCCTGTAGTCCTTCTTAGTTTGTCAAAACAGGAAGCCATGCTCTGACGTCGACAGCCATGCCGCAGACGGACAGACGTCAACAATCCTCCGTTAGCAGTAGTTGGGATAAGTTGGTAAGTTTAGCTTCAAAACCTTGCCTGATGGCTAACTCCACAAGATAAATGTTGTTTGTGTTTGCTGTCAATGTGAATTTAGTTACCACCGGAGTCCGACTACTGAAATATCACTTGACGGCTAATCAGAGCGCTGATGCAGAGAGCCCCCCCCCCCTCGGTTGAAGCAAACCGCGAAAATATTTTGTATGAAGAACATAAGAGAAAATATTGAGTATATATATATAATATATAATGAATTTGGCATTGCAGCAATAAATAAACATGCATTTGTTTTGCATAAAGCAAGCATTTGTGTACTCTCATATTAGGCAAGGCAACTTCATTTGTAGAACACAATTCGTACACAAGGCAATTCAAAGTGCTTTACAGATGCATAAAATCACAAGTAGGCAAATAGAATCATTCCATACAAGCATAAAAATAATCAATAAATAAATAAAATAATTAATAAAAAAATTAATTAATTAAATTAAAATGAAGAGTGCAGATAAAATCCTTCCAGTCATCATCTTCACATCTAAACAGAACTGTTTTCAGTCTGGATCTGAACATTGTCAGAGTTCAGGTCTGTCTCACATCTGCTGGAAGACTGTTCCAGATTTTAGGAGCATAAAACTGAAATGCAGCTTCACCTTGTTTAGTCCTGACTCTGGACACCAGCAGGAGACCACTACCTGAGGTTCTCTGAGTCCAGGTTGGTTCATATGGATCTAACATGTCAGAGATGTACTTTGGAGCCATGAAGAGACTTGAACACAAGTAGAGCTGTTTTAAAGTCTATTCTCTGAGTGACAGGAAGCCAGAGACCTCAGGACTGGACTAATATGGTCATATTTCCTGGTTCTAGTCAGGACTCGAATTAATAGAGTAATCAACTTGAAAAAGATCTGTATAAGGTTGATTTAGAACAGATAAAAATATGCGATTAATTTTGGATTAATCATGATTAACTATTGACAGTCATGCGATTAATCTGATTAATTATTTTGAGAAATTGACAGCCCTATATATATATATATATATATATATATATATATATATATATATATATATATATCTATATATATATAAAACTTAATAAAGCATAAAACTCAAAAAGGAAGGACTTAAGCTTTGTATCCAGACTAGCAACTGGATCCATAGGAAAGGAGCTTGAAAGCTAAAAGCTCTGCCTCCTATCCTGGACTTGGACACTCTGGGAACTGTGAGTAAACCAGCTGACTGAGAGTGAAGTGCTTTTGTATGTTGATATGAAACAATGAAGATCTTTTTAGACAAGATGGTGCAAGGCCATAAGGAGAATTTTGAAATGTATTCTACATTTAAGAGTCACCATTATCAAGAGACTAGAACAGGAGCGATGTGATTTCTCCTGGCAGTACCAGTCAGAACTCTTGCAGCAGCTCATGCAATTTCAGATAACTATTTGGACATCCAGAGAGAATAGCTACATAGTCCAACCTTGATGTAACAAATGCATGGATTGGTTTTTCTGCTACAGACTGTGAAATAATGTTTCTTTTTAAATACTATGGAAGTAAAAACAGCCAATTAATAGCAGCTAACAATGGATACAGAGGTAACACACATTCACCTCTTCAACACAAACACCACATACATCAGCATACGACACTCACCACGTCCATCACCGCCTGTTTTGTGTCTTCTGTCTTTGTCTGTCTTGTCTTTCTGTGCTTCACTGTCAGTGATTTTAATCCTGTCTGGCAGAATCAGGGTTTTTGGGATTTAATAAAACATGTTCGACTGTCAAAGAAGGCTGGTGAAGGAGGCACTCTACCACTCACACGTAGGAAACAAGGAAGATTAAATCTGCTGCAAGATCAAATCTCAAATAAAAAAAAAAAAAGGTTTTGTCAGATTATGGCACTGATCATTTTACATTATTGCGACTACATCATTGGATCAAATATATCTGAGGTGTTTTGGGGAAAAAAAGTGATTGAAATTAAAAAATAAAATTGTAAGTCGTACACACTTTTATACCTATGAGATGGGCCTGTAGCTTCGGCAATTTCTTAGTCTCATGAGGATTCATAGATGAGTAGAGCTGGGTGTCGTCAGCATAACGTTGGAAATGAGAGCCATTATTTCTGGATTATTTTACCTAAAGGAAGCATGTAAGTGAATGAACAAAAGCGGTCCAAGTTCAGAACCCTGTGGAACACCAGACTCTGGAGTGTTTAGCGGACACACCACTTACAAAAACAAACAGAACTTTGACAGATAGATATGACTTAAACCATCCCAGAGCAGAACCTTTGATCCCAATCAAGCATTCAACTCAATGTGATAAAATACTGCATTCAGTGGTGCCAATAACACAGCTGTTACAGAACTAGCCACAATGCATCTTCTTCCTGCTTTCAGCTGTTGAAACGATAGTTTTGATCAGACACCAGTTTCACAGTCGTGCACAGACCTATAAATTTCACATGAGAAGGGGGAACTCACAAGTGGGAGTACAGCTAACTCTGATTACCTTGGTGAAAAGGACAACGTTTAGAACGTAGATCAAACCAAACCTTAATCGTCTCTTGAGCTCATGTCAGTTTTTCCTCGTGAGCTTTCCAGCAGCACAATGCCGGTGTTGAAAACCTTTCACACAGTCTATCACACTGACTGGAGGTTCTGAGTTTTCCCAGCAGTATGACAATGCTGCTAAGAGACCACCAACGGTATGAGTAAAAACAAGCTCATTTGAGCTATACCCCATGTTCTCCCGTCCTGAGCCACAAGTAACAACCAAGGCAAACCTGCTTCCCAGCTCTTACCCAACTCTGTGCAGTAAGCATGCAGAGAGGGACTTTAAAGTTTGGTGGAAATGCTCCAGCGCCCTCTGACTCTGCACGATATGCAGAAGCCTGGCTGCGCTGTGTGCGGAGCTGCTTTAACACCTGAGAGAACATGCGAGGAGCAAAGTTGACAGTCGATTAAGCACAGGAACAGGACACAGAGGCGCTGGTTTTAAAGTCTGGCTTATCTGTTTGCTGGCACACGTGACAGGTTTTAATGGAATTCCTAACGCCAGCATGACTGGACTCACCATGTGCCACTTTTAACAACTTGTTCACGCGGGTTCGATGGCAAGACGCACTGTCAAGAATTTCATCGTGAGGATGGGCCTGCCCAAACAACAGCTTCGGGGATGAATCGGCCCTCTGATTAGTCTCTTCTCACCTTCTCTCATCGTTCTGTTCTGTCTTGGATTTTTGGTTTCTGGTTATCCTGCTGAAGCAGCAGTTTTGGCTAAATTTGTCCCCCACTCCTGCGGTCCCTGCAGCTAGCCCTTCTCACTGCAGAATGTTGAACTCCAAATTGTCTTGAAATGGCTTCATGACTGTTTCCAGACTCCTCAACATCCCCATGACAGACTGATCACTTCATCGCGCGGGAAAACGATCATTTCGAGTTCCTGCCGGTACATCTGACTGAGTCATGAGGTGTGCACACACACGCTGCTCCTGCATTTTAGTCAAACAAATGACACGATGTAATATGTCATATGTTGTCGTCCAGACATGTCAAACTTGAAGAAGTGAAAGACGGTGAACTCTGTCTTACATGACTGTTTTGTCTCGTTTAGGCAGAACATCAAAAAGTGTCTGTGCTGTACACACTGTTGGACGTGGGTTTCTTTTTTTCTTCATAGCTCAGTATTCATTATGTATCAGCAACAAGAAAACTGCTAATGCACATTGTATAACTAATAAAAACTGCAGCATAAGCATAAAACTAATATGAGGCCACAGTTAAAAGGGAAGGAATTAGGACAAAATAAAACAGGGGAAAAGGCTGTACGGGCTGTTTTTAAAAAAAAGGACAAGACTTAAATATATGCATTGATCAGCGGTTATTCCTGCTTCATCTTATTCAGGGTCACGGGGTCTGCTGGAGCTCATCCCAGCTGTCTTCAGGTGACAAGCAGCAGTCCGTCCTGGACAGGTCGCCAGTCGCAGGGCCACATGTAGACCAACAGCCGCACACACTCACACTCGAATATGCCTGTTTCTCAGACATGCAAATACAAGTGGAACGTGCAAACTCCACCTAGAAAGGCTAGCAGCAACTGTTCAAACCAGAGACCTTCTAGCTGTGAGGCAGCAGCGTTGAAAACCAAACCAGCGTGCTGCCCCGTCTAATTAAAAACACTTCCTCACATACTGCCATGGAAGAATTCACCTTTGGGACTAATAAACGCTTATTTAATTCAGATCAATAAATCTAAATGCAATATAAACTTTACTTCAAAATCTGTATATTTGTTTTAACTGTATTATTATGAGCTTGGCAGTCATTCATTCACATGAATTGTGCTTTACCAATAAAGATTCATTAAGTTATTCATTATCTAAATACATTAAAAAGTAAATTATATGTGGTGGAGACAAGCTGCTTTTTTGTATGTAAAATGGCATGAAATTAATTCCAGAATTTGAAAAAAGAAATGGGGAAACCAATCTGACAGAAAAGTCTTTCAAGAAAAAGAAAAAAAAATCCACCAAAGTGTTAAATTAGTTTATTATAACTAAAGGTCAGGATATGACATAATCAAAGTTCAACTTTGAGCTAATTCAAAGGCTGACCGAAGCGCCACATGTAGGAATTAGGGTCAAAATATCCATATTGCAAGATACCGTTGTCTTTAGTCACACAATACAAGGATTGATTACTAAATACCTGCATTTATCTGCCAAGCGTAGCCTGTATTATTTTTTTTTTCTGACATCATTCTGTTGTACTTTTCTTTTGTCGCTGTTAAAATGCAGTGAAGTCCAGGGTTATGAAAGGACTGTTTTGTTTCTCTTTACAACAAAAAATATTCTTGGTAAAAGCAAAATGATGCTGCTGAAATAAAAGCCAGACGACACAATCTTGTAGTCTGATTATATTTTGGATTTCGTCAATAACTGCTTGTTTTTTTTTTGTTTTGTTTAAAAAAAAAAAAACAAAACACTCCTGTTGATCAAAAAGAAACAAAAATCTTAATATTTCATCACAATACTGGAGACTGTCAGCCGCAGCATTACGTTGTATAAGTAGCAAAAGGTGACATTGAGAAAATCTATTCATTTGCTAATCAAGAAAATACGTTGTCTAAGTCGGCCCCCCGGTTTTATATTTACTATTGTGGAATAGAGCTGTGAATAATTAATGCTACCCCTCCATTTCCATAATCTAATGATTTATTTTTTTTCTGGAGCAGTTACATGGCAGCGTTTCTTCACCTCAAAAGACGAGTGCGCACGGATGTTTCTGCGCTCCGATTCTGTCACAGCGTGGGGCTTTTGATTTTATTGTTTCGTTGATCCGCACTTTGTCTTTGAGGTTGTGGGTTTTCATTTGGGGAAGTTCTGTGCCTCAGTTAGCTTTGCTTCTTTTTTTTTTGGTTTGTAATTGGTTGCACTTGTGCACCTCAGTTCATTCCACCACCTGCCTTCAGTTTACGCCCGTGTTTATCCGGCTGATTGCTGCGCACCCGTGTTTCATCAACTGATTATCCCTGCCAGAGTCCAGGCTGCCAGTTTCTCCTCTCATCCTCTCAGTGTTTTGTCATATATTTACTTTTCTGTTTGCGCTACAGTTCGCATTTCTGTTGCGTTTGGCCGGAACTTTAAATTTTCCTGCCTCGCAGCTCCTTTCTTTTGAATTTTTGAACAATTCTTCAGCTTCGTGTTCTCCCATGCTACCTACAAATTTACATTCTTCAAAGAAAAAAAAAAAAAAAAAAAAAAACCCTCTGAAAGTTATTCTCTTCGCTCACAAGACCTGTTTCTTTTGACTTTATTTGAAGTCTGAACTGAGACTTGGAAAATGGGATGTGAATATGCTGCTCCACACACCTGGAATCAGCAACAAACCCGCCTCAACCTCCAGGATCTGGTCCCGTGACATGAATTTAAGCATATTTTAAATGTTTTAAATGCATCTGTATCTGACTGTACCACATTTATAACGACTCTTTGTAAAGACTCAAAGGTCTGACATCATTTCAGACCTTGGTACTGGCAGTTTTCAATGATTTTGGTGATTTTTGTTGTGTTACTGTGATTTTTTTTTCTGTTGTTGTTCTGTTGTTTGCTTTGTAACCACTGTTGCTCTTAGTCTGTCTTGGCTACAGCGTTCTTGAAAAATAGATGGAACATCTCAAGTGTTTTTCCTTGCCTGGTTAAATAAGGGTTAATAATAAATTGTGCCTCCGGTCTGAGAGTCCAACATCAACCTTGAAAGGGTCATGTTTGTAAAATATGCTTTTTTCATTTTTTCTGTTGAGTAACAAAGGCTTAACATGGCTCTTTTGCTCCTAATCAAGTGTTTAAAGAGAAAAAATGGTTTTTTTTAGTCATAGGATGGGATAATTTGATTTTTAAAAAATGCTATTTTACAATTTGCAATGACTTTTGACATTGTAATTTGAATACCACTCCCCTGTTTTGCACTGATTCGTCCGCAGTTTTGTGACTGTAAAGCTTAAAATAATACATTTATAAATGTATAAATTGAAAAGCAAGAGTCCAACACTGACTAACACATACTTAATCAAATTTCCTCAGAAATGTGAGCTGTAATTATTCATCTGACGGATGTTCAGCTGGACAAAAATTGAAACGTCTCTTTTAAAGCTGCAGTGAAACTAAATAAACTCGTTTTGAATTTAATGGAGAAGAACGATATTTCTATTACTCAAGCTTCCGAATAAATTATTTACTCTGAGCTTTGTTTGCATTGTAATGAAATAAATTTTGAAAATCTGCTCCTTCCTTCGTTCCCCGGTGTCACATTGAATGTATCTAGACGAGTAATTCCGGGCCGGAGAGTTAGAAAATGAACATGTAACAATCAGAAGTAATTCTAGCAGCAGTGCTCAGCACAGGCCTCTGAAATCGCCTGAGAGGAAAACAACCGGCTCATTGAGCCAAATTCATTTTAGAGACAAGCTAATTCCACACAAAGCAACTGAGGAGGACAGCACTTAGAGGTACGTTTCTCCAGGAGAGCTCCCCGCAGAGGGCAAACCTGCCTGCTCCACTTCTCCCCTGACTGACAGCGCACTCCATACAGCCGGACCCGCACGCTGATCCGGCCTGACGTACCTGACCTTTCCCGGGCCGCATGGCTGGCTCACCGTGCAGCACGCCGGGCCCGGCTGAAAAGGCCACACAAGGCCAGGCAGGTGATGCCGTCACAGCCGTCCGCAGCCTTCCCTCACGGCCACCTCAGGAGCCGGCATGTTGAAAGACGTCCAGTCGATCTGAGAGGACCCCATCCACAGTTTAATATCAGTGTTTGCTCCTATGCAACACTTTTTTTTGGATTATTGTGTTCTTGCTGAGAAGTGAAATGTTTCACTTTGACCTTTTATAGATTTTTTTTTTTTTCAATGAAAGCATCGCTCGTGCAGAAAACAATTATGAAGATGACATTTGCATAATGCTTTTAGCCCTCTCACTAAGTAAATGGGCTTCATGCAGGAGCTGGTTGAAGAGGGCGCCTAAGCACAATGTGTCTGCCAACAGTCTTGGTCGGCAGCATTACCTCAGAATAGATGCTGCAGGAGCCCACTAAAGAACAAGCGCCAAGAGGACTGTGAGTGCACGACAGATGCTGCAGCTGTGAAATGAAGAGCTGTCGCATCCAGCGAGCTCTTCCCTGAGTAAAGAAAAAAAAAGGGACACTGCAAAAATAATATCATGTGCTTGTGCAGTTCACTATATGACTGTAGTGATCAGAAAGAGGGAGGACATTCTCTGCAGTTCAGCTCTGGTAGTCCAGCTCTGGTAATGAGTCATTTTGGTCCTCGATCCTGCTCCGTGATGTGTGCTCTGACAAATTTACTCCTTTAATGTTCTCTTTAATGAACAACCTGAACTGTAGGCAGTTTTCTTTTAAATCTCTCAGTCCAAATATGCTTCTTGCAATGAAAAAAGAGTCTTTTGTCTTAGTAATTGCTAATGTCATTCTGTTGCAGTTACAACAGAGCACAAGGGGGACAGAGAATGTCAAATTAAGTGGCTCTTCTGTGCTCTTCCTCTCGGAGAACATAAGTAGGGGTAATTTGAATTGAATCATGAGGTAAAACAAATACGGGGACTTTGAAATAAAGTAATAAGGAACTGCTTTTATTCACCAGGAAGGATACTTCAAAGGGACGTATCACACCAGAGCCCAACAACCAAGGAAGCCAGGGGAGCTGTGTGGATTGGGAGGGTGTGTGCCGCGCTTTCTGAACATTTTTAAGCAAATGTTTGGGTCCTGGGGCTTTGAGATCACCACAGGGAAATGCACTGTCACAAACAGAAACGTGTCCGGATGTGAAAGTGTCATCCTGGTAAAATCTTAGCTCGATAGAAGTATTGTGAATTTAGTGACAACAGTGAATAAGTTCACCAAGTACAGGTGTGGAAAAAAAAATGCATACACAGGTAACTTATACAGCAAAGTCAACTATGTAAAAGGCTAGTTAGGGTTTTCTTTTCATATTTGGAGATATCTTTACCCATCACCATATGTTCACTTACACCCCAGTCAGGCAGTCAGGTAGGAGGCCATTTAAATAGTTTACCTTTTATACAGCTCAGTGTCATTTGATTTTGTTATGGATGGTTGTAGAAAATGGCCTAATCTTTGCCTGGACAATGAATTATACCTAAATTGACATTAGCAAACTGCAGCCTACGCCCCTCCCCACCAGCCCCACCCTTCTCCTGTGCCCATCACATCATTAAGTGTGTGTGTGTGTGTGTGTGTGTAGGTGTGGTGTGTGTGTTGGTGTCACTGAGACTCAAACGCAAACAGACCACCCGCTCATTACCTTTTGCTCCTCTGGGACTCCTTCTTGTCCATGATGACCGGGACGCAGTTCGTGAGCTCGGTCCAGTCCGCGTGCAGCCCAGCCAGCCGGTCCAGGTCCTCTCCCCCGGTGGCAGGTGCATTGCACCGGCTGCTCCAGCTGCTCACCAGGTGCCTCCCGAAAGTGGTCCCCCCGGTTTTCTGAATGTGCAAAAACACTATCACGTCGTCCCCTTTGATGTTGAACTCCACGTGCCTGTCGAGGTCTCTCTCGGTGAAGTTGAACATCGACGGCAGCTTCTGGGGGCTGTCCATCTGGTCTCGTCGCTGTCTCGGGGTCTTAAAGTAGGCACGAATCTTCTGTCGGGACGAACTGGTAACCTATCATTACAAAAAGGACCGCCAGGATGGGAACCAAAATGAGCTTACTGGGCCTATCATCCATTATCTGGGTATATTGTCTTCATTCCATCACTGTGAATAGTAAAGTAGCGCCGAGCGGCTCTCCGGATCAATATTCCTCCATGTCTCAGACAGATTAAAGGTGCCTTTTATTCAAGTGCCACATGTTGATCACTCTCCAAAGACACGCAGACAAAAGAAGAAGTCAAGTAAAAAAAATAAAATAAAATAATAATGATGATGCCTTGTAAACGTGTAAAATCAAGAAGCATGGCATTTAAATCTCTGGCTGTCCAACTTCTGAAGCCGGTGTGGGGCTGCATCCGCGCCGATGACTCCCATGCTCCGGTATCAAGTTAAAAACGAGGCAATCGACGAGTTTCCCCCCTACTTCCACTCCCTCTTTAATTCTTTTTTTTAAATTATTTTTTTTAGCGCTAGTCCCGTGCAGTCCAGATCACACTGTGATTCATTTTTTTGTGAATGGACTTACAGGCTACACGGCTCTGGACCGTAGGAGTGGATCCTCCGGCAGCATCCCTCCTCACCGGCTCAGACGGTCTGACTGGATGCGCTGAAGCAGAGCTGTGAGGATGCTGCTGCATCCGAGCCGACACATATACGTTCTGCCCTGGTTGGGCTGGGAGAGCTCCGCATCCCCGTCCCCGTTTATCTTCTTCAACCCGAGTGCAGATTTAAATACTAAAACCTTTGTAACTTTTTTGGTCCGAGTGTGACCTTTGATGATTAAAGATAATGCAATTTCTTTTGGCACACAAACTTGACAGTGTAAGGATATTGCAATTGTCTACTAAGTAACGTTGTATATAATTTATTTTACTTTGTTTTTCACTGCGAGACTGATTTTCAGTGGGAAAAAGCTAAAATATAATATCTTCTGTTTAGCCTACATGAAACATTTTACTGTTTGTGGGAGAGACAGCTCATTATAGTGGTCCTATTTTCAGATGAATGTTAAAAAAAATGTTGATTCCAAAAGAGAGAGAGAAAAAATCCCTATGAAGCTGATGTCATCCCCTTAGTATCAACATTTACAAACATTTCAAACAGAGAGCCAGGAAAAGCCTTTAAAATCCAACCAATAAAAGGTGGTATGAAGGTGCTTGTTTTGGGTAATGGAGCAGTTTCAGCCAAATTGGAGTCTAAATTACTGGATGATAGGATATCAGCCTTTCCCCGACTGAGATGAAGGATTTTCGGAGTTTGAGATTATGCCTACATCCCCGTGGATCACGATTTATTAGATCCCAATGGGATGACCCAAATGTTTCTGTCTAGCATAGGCAACATTCAAACATCAAAGAACCTACTTTAAGAAAGTTTGTCCGGAGCATTTGGCCGTTTTGTCTTCGAGAAACAAGTAGCCTATTTGAAAAATCAAATGACACTCATTCAGTCGGTTTTGACGCCAGCAACTTTTAAACGGCTGCAATACACTGTCCCCCCTCCCAAGACGGATATTTCCAGTTTGCAGAGCTGGGATTTACAACATTTTTTTTCTGTCTTTTAACCCTAGAACACCATTGCCGGGTGGTTTTCACCCGAGCAAATACATTTATGTGATTTTCATTATGCTGCATTTATCTGAGTGTCATGGGTCTCTGGGTAGCTTCAGCATTGTCTTTGACATCTTCGATGGCATGGGTGTTTTCCTAATCCAAAACACACTTTTTCCTACAGGCACATGTTTGGGTGATTTTCACCCAGCAATAGTGATAGAAGGTAAAGTAGGTTCTGGGTGGATTCTACCCAGGGAAAGTGTTAGTGTATAAATCAGGCAATCTTGCCCCCTTTCAAGGTTGCAACATTCGAGATGCCACTTTACTTGCCTACTTCAACTACAGCTTTGCTCCTGTCGCAGATTGGTGTCTCTGGCATCCCAGCAAGTGAGTAACACATAACTAAGGTTGATTTACCTTAGCTATTGTTAGCTAATTAAATTTTTTTAGTTAGCTAGAGATGACAACTACCTGCAGAGAAGGCCCTATATGCAGGCTCTGGCACTCATCAAACCATGGGGAGAGCAGAGGCTCCCCTCTTCAAATCTGTCACGTCAACTCAGAATCCTGATCTGTACCGTGCTCGACATCCCTTCCCCTGGTACTCTTGGCAGTGAGGGAGGACCAGTGGCAGCAAAGCAGTGGTCCCTTAGTGAGGTTGCTGACTGCCCCAGGGTCGGAGGAAGACCAACGTGTCCACGCCATTACTACCCAGCGTGTACCGATTGCATGTAAGGAATAAGGTAAGTAAGAGTGTTCCTGAATTTGCATGTTGTCTTTATTTAGTGCAGTGGTTATGAATAACTATCACAATGGGGGGATTTCCAAGAGAATTCATATTATGATAAAGTTATTTTAGTCAGCTAGTCATTTTACTCATTCAAATATGACATATTTGTTCCTCTCTTCTGCAGCTATTTGTGTGCCAAGGACACTGAGCCTTCACCAGGGAAGTCTCAAATATCTCAGGAATGGGTGGACCAAAAATCAAGTTTCCATCTTAATAATTTTTTTTTTTAGAAATTTTTTGTTTCCAAATTCCTAATTTTTCAGTATTTTGGAGCATTTTTATATGGTCCCCTAATGATGCTTTTCTTTTATTTGTTAGACATGACACAGTTTAAAATAAAAAGAACACTACTCAAATTTGTCATGTATTGTCATGTTTTGATATATTTTGATGAAAAGTACTTTTTATTGGGTGTATTATCTCGGGTAAAAATCACCCGGCGTTAGTGATGGTGTTTTGAATTTGAGCGATAGTGTTCTAGGGTTAGAAATATATCACTGGCTTTTGAATGGTAAAATGCTATTTCCCTAATCTTCAGGAAGATCCTAATGGATGCATTGCACCTGTAACCTTATTTTTTTTGTATTTATTATTATTATCATTACTACTATCAGTGAGTAATTATGGTTATATGGGCTACAGACATTAGCACATGAGTTACACACATGTGCTTCATCAGGAAGCACAGGGCTACACAGTTTTGACAGAGACACAAAATCATATAGCACGCAGAGCCGCACCTACAACATGCTCTGGTGTTACAGTGAAAAATGTTTCACGATCAACGTCGGTCCGTTTAGCTGTCTACCGATGTGCCAGAAAGATTCCCGAGTTATCATTAGGTTGTTTTTAATCACAGACCTATTATGTCATCTATTTATTCGTGTAAGAAATGTGACTACAACTGGCTGCAAATAATTATATCTGGTGCTTTATCATTTATCATAAAGTTGTTTTGGCATTGAATAACGGTCGGCGCGAGGCACCTCTAAACTATGGCAAGCCGTGTTTGCTCCCGTTTTGCTCCTAGCTGCTCCAGAGCTCCTCAAAATATCCACTTGAAGACCGTTGCTTCGTATGGAAGCGGTTTATTGGTAACACAAGTTTGAACGGCTTTATATTTTTAATGTACACAGTTTTGTGTTTATATCAAGCTTCTTTGTAGTTTCACTTGGTCAAATCATGCTCCTGTTTGGGGGTTTACTTCTCAAGAATGCTTACTTCTCAGCAGCTAAGTTTACTTTTGTCCGCTGTGTGACCGTTCTCATCTCAGTACCCGTTTTTTTATTCAGCGTCTCGATATGTTGAAAACGGCTTTCATTTTGCCAACATCTGCTACATTTATAATTTATGAGGGTTCTATACGTCTGCATGTACAGATTTGTTTGAGATAATAACTGTCTTGAAGTAACTACGTGGCATTGACTGGCTGACTGCGGTGCTTTGCTGACTTCCACTGTAGGTTCACGTCCCGTCGTCACAATGAAGAACATCACAGTGCTGTCAGTGCTGCTGCTGCTGAACATACATCACGTTATATCAGCGACCAAAGGCGTCACTGCGAGTCTTAAAGCCAAGTGGAGCATGACTCCTTTCCTCCTGGAGACAAGGTAACAGTAGTCTTCCCTGAGAGTGCATGTCTTACATTTCAGCAATGTGCATTAACTGGGGTCACAGCCAGGTTGAAGTCCCTAGCCCAGGCTCCCTAAACCTCCCTCCAATAAGTCTGAATTAAACATCATCAGTGTTTAATTTAGATTTTAAGTTTTATTATTTCTGTTCAGTTCCCAGCTTAACAGTTACCACAAATGATAATAAAAATGTCCACCACAACACTCCTAAAATCAATCCAAAACATAAAGACGTTACTTTACTGGAGATGGGGAATATCAGTGTTTTTCTGTTTTAGTCCAGTTCAAGTCCTGTTGTGTACACAAATAAAAAAAACATGGGTCGCCTCTTATTTTTATGTTTACATTACAGCAAAAAATACATATGAACACATACTTTTAAAACATTACCAGGTCTATGATTTTTAAAAAATTGTTAAATAAAACAGTTTATTCTTCAACACTAGAGGTGGGCGGATCGATCCAAATATCGATAATATCGATACCAACGCTGGTATTGATATCGAACAATACTCATGTAAAAAGATCGATACTCAAGCTTTTTTTTCTTTTTTCTTTTTAAATTTTAACAGAGAGCAGTCAGGTAGATGAGAGTGGTCGTCTTCAGCATTAGTTTCTATCAACTTTCATGTTACTTAATTCATACGTTACTGGAGCCAACTCAAAAAAACATAATCATGATGTTGAAATAACCCAGTACATGTCATGTATCCCATTGAAAGGTGTTATTTAAGATAAAATAACATTAGATAATCCTTTATTTACCACACAACAGGGACATTTATAGAGTTAAAGCTACAGGAAAGTGCGCACAGTGCAAAAAAAAATACACAAGTATTAAAAGATATAATATTAAAGGTGGACTAGAAAAAAACATGAACAGAAATTTAACTCCAATGAATATTTACACAAAATGTTGAAGACATTAATTTTGAAGAAATTCTATTCTTGGCTTTAACAAAATAATCCAAAGACAAAAATCACAAAAGTTCATGATAGATTAAGCTTAATATGAAAAAGTATCAGTATCGGTATTGGTATCGATATCGGCGATATTGGCCTTGTATTTACTTGGTATTGGATCGATACCAAAGTTCCCAGTATCGCCCAGCTCCATTCAACACTCCTACAAAAAATTCAAAACTGGTGATGGGCAAGTGACTTAGAAACATTAAGATTTGCCCTAAAAGGGGCAACCTGACCACCGTGGAATATCACGTGTAACGGGGGCAGAACTCACATTCATCCACGGCTTTGCAGACACACGTCTTTCTCCCCGCTATGGCTACCTGCTGTTATTCCAAGCAAATTAGGCAGGATCACCCTCGTCTCGCAGTCGGTGTTGATATGTTTCTTTCCGAACTGACAGGAACATAGCCTGGAATTTCTGATGAGGTTCAGCACGTCGATATTCTTCCCTGTTTTGTCGTTTCCCTCCCTATTAACCTTGGCATTTTTCTCTTAAGACTTTGCCTGTTTCTTAATGACTGAGTGAAATACAGAGAGGTAGAGAAATGGGCTTAAGGTAAGAAACACCCGTATCATCACCATGGTTTCAGACAATAATTATCCTGCTTGCATTTTTCTTGATTAACAACTCTATAATCACTTGTTGGTTAGATAATTCCTGCCTTTCTGAAATGCCAAAAAAAACCCAGAAGAACTTTGCCTCCATGAAGTGTGGGCGTCTGCCTTCTATTTCTCCATTCTCATAGTTTTTCCTGTTACTTGTCTTGCTCTTTTGCGGGTTACTTTATTTTTTTTTAAAGGTTTCATGAGATTTCTGGCAAGGCCACAAATATCCATTTTGTCAGGTATAACATTTGGAATAATTGTTATTTGCCATGTCAAAATAACTCTCACATGTTGCTGCATTTATGTTCTGCCATCCTGTCTGGGCCAGACTGACAACAGTCTCTTCTGTCTGTTACTTATTTCAGCTGCTGTTTGAAAGTGGAGGGAAAAGTAGGTCCCATCCAAACTAAACACTCCCAAAAAACGAAGCAAACATACTATGAAATGGAATTAGATGTTAAAGCATTACCTGTTATTAATTTTATCTTTTTTTTCCCAACAAGAGGATCGATCCTTAAAACTGAACCATCAGAACTGAAATATCAGTATTCGGTATCGATCTGCCCATCGCTATAATTTACAGAAAACTGTCTCAAGAGGCTCACTATGCTCAGAAATAATTGAAATTACAAGCTGATTGTGGCTATTTGATGTTAGTGAATTTATTAAATTCTGAATTAATCACAGTGGTGTCCTAAAGTTGATGGTTTTCATCTTTATTTAATAAACAACGTAACATTTAAAATCTCTTGGAATCTCTTTTTTTGTTTCTCTGCAGTGAGTTTATTGGAGAAGATGGGAATGAGAAATTTTGGCAGTTTGTTGACACTGTGAAAGAGCTCACTGTCTACAAGCAAGGAGGTTTGTATTTTATTTAATTTATTCTTTTTCTTTTAACCAAAGCAATCTTCAGATTGCATATTTGCCACTGATGCATCAAACTGATTTTAAATCATTTATTTTGACCTCTAAAAGATTTGCCACCTGTGTTGGTTTTATAGAATCTGTCCGCTCGTATTACAATTTGATCATTAAGAAGGCGGGCCAGTTCCTCTCAGATCTTCAAGTTAATCTCCTCAGATTCGCTCTGGCCCTTCGGTCCTACTCACCAGCCGTCCATGCGTCTCAGCAGGTATGTTATAATTTAAACAGTACAAACTTAACTGTCATAAAACTTTCTCCATTGTGGGGTGTGGATGCAAGAAAGTGAAGATTGTCTTTTGTTGCAAATCCTAGTGTTATAACTTACTCAAAGCTTAATATCTCCCATCTTTACTCTTGTTTATCAGCTACTGGTGCTTTTGCAGTTTTAAAATCAGAATAATCCTCAAGCAACTGTTCTGTACAGTTTTGCCTCTTAAATGGTTTCTCATAGAAATAAAAGGAGCATGCAAACAATGCGAGCTGGAGTTTAGCATTTTGAGGATCGAAATTAAGGGAAACTTTTTTTAAAAATGCATATTTATTTCCATGTTTACTGTGTAGACCCTCACTGTATATACTAATTATTCGAGCGTTTTAACTAATTTCCCAGATAGAAATCTTACATGAAAGTCAAATTGCCCGTTCAAATCTTCATGTTTTAAAAATGTGGCATATTTAAATGTTGAATCATGGCACGTATTTATCCAGCAGGCTGCTTTGAGCTACGACTCTTCTTAAATATGGGACAGGCATGTCACAAGGCCTTGCTTGTGTCAAAGGAGAATGCATTACAAAAAATAAAAATAAAAATCCTGTTTTTTTGATAAGAGAAAGTTGGGCTAAGAGAACCAGGGTAAAACCATTAAGTGTGTGAATGATGTTCCATGTGAGTATAACTTTCCAGAGGCAGAGCAAATGTTAGGTTTGTTGTGAGTGGAAAGGGGAACGAGTGTGCATTGTGGGGATGTTTCACATTTTTTACCTGCATACTTGTTTCCTTGTCAGCACAATGCTTTTAAAACCTTAAACTTTAGATTTATGTTTTGTGAGAGTTGATTGTATAGTGAAATATAATTCATTCATTTATTTTTTTAAGTGGGGATTATTTGATGTAAATTGGAAAGAATACTCTTGTTGGTCCCTGACTTTACCATGATGTAACTGCAGGAAAATAATTGTATTTTAAATGCATAATGTCTTACCTTTTATGTATTTTGATTATAGCATTTATGTATAGATGTATAGTTTTATGCAACTCAGTCTAAACTGGTGCAGAGATCATACTGGCTCCGAGACTTGGACTTGGATAATATGACTGAAGATTTGTTTAAGTTTTAATAAAAAGAAAAAAGTTTTTATAGAAACAGATTTAAGAATTAAATTCAGATTGTTGAATATTTGACAGAAATTAATAAAATATATGTTAAAGTATTGTAAAGAGTGATGATATATTTGCCACGACAGACATTTTAATAGTAATATGTGTGGATGAAAACATCATCTGCTGGCCATATAAGGCTTCTGTTATAGTTATTGTGACACTGAACATTTTTCTCCATTGTGCTTTCAACAGATAGCCAGTGATGAGCCGCCGCCTAAGGCTTGCCCTGCCTTTGTCTCTATCCATGGTCAACATGGTTGCAGCACCAAGGACATTAAGAAGCTCCTGAAGGCAGCTGCAGGCAGGTAACATGGAACAGAATAATTCTGTGTGATTAAAAAAAAAGCGCTTGTATGAGTAGCTGAACAAAGATGAAATTTAGATCCTATGATGCTCTTAACAATTCTGAAATCGGTTTCACCACATTATTAAAATGTCTGCAGGCCAAAACCGTACTTGTACAAGCATGATCATAGATATCCAGGAGTCAACAAAACAGATGTGCCCGTTGTGATCCTGTATGCTGAGATTGGAACCAAAAAGTTCACATCTTTTCATAAGATGCTGTCAGAGAAGGCTGAAGACGGCAAACTAATATATGTTCTGCGGCATTTTGTTGCGGTGAGTCCCTGTGTTTGACGTGCAAACCTTTTTTGCTTTGACTTCATGAAAAATTGTGTTTTGGTATATGTCTCGGTGATGACTGCATCTAAATCAAACTTACTTTCATATTGTTGTTTAGCACACAGAAATGTTCTGCTACTTTAAATTTAAAAATTGCATTGCAGCCTGTCGTTAATATACAGTGAGCTGAAACATTAAAACCATTGACAAGTGAGTGACACTGCTCATTTTTGTAAAATCATTTTTGCAATATTCCAAAGGGAAAACCTATAAAATGGCATTCAAAAAAAATTACTTTGATTTATTTGATTCCCTCCCACTTTTGTAGAACGATCAGAACTCCTACAATGGAAACAATAGCAGGACAGTAACAGTAGAGGCCATTAAAAACTGCTTAGAAAGAATTCAAAAACATAAGTCATATACAGTCATGGAAAAAATTATTAGACCACCATTTTTTCATCACTTTCTTGTTCATTTTAATACCTGGTACCACTAAACGTCATCATGTGACTAAAACAGACAGAAAAGAAAACAATGAATGCATAAAAGCAGTGTTTTTGGCAGTACAACGCCATAGCTATTGATGTAAAAACTTAAGTGATTTAGGTTATAATCAAGAAAACCATGGAAAATGGAAAGATTTCAGCTCTTAAATAAAACTCTTATGAGCAATCTTTGTGGTCATCGTTATGTTTGTCCAAACAAATGTACCTTTAGTTGTACCAGGCATTAAAATGAACAAGAAACTGAAGAAAACAAGGGTGATCTAATAATTTTTTCCATGACTGTATGTTCTCTTGGCCCCAAAATGTGCCAATCAGACCCACATTTAGACAGATTTCGGGTCTGAAAACAATCCATAGAGCCTTCCCATCCAAGGAGCCGCACCAACGGCTCAAAAGGTGTCTGCACACAGTTGGTTAGCGCTGCAGTTGAAAATATAGAATTTTCTTTGTCTAAAATAAATCACTGCACTAAAATAAATCTCTGCATTAGACTCACGCAGCTTCAGTTACTTACTAGCTGTTGGCTGAGCAGGTGTGTCAAGATGAAATGCTAATGCACATGTATGTGCTGGTGCACGTAACAGACAGAGCATGAAGTTTAAAACTTTCACTGGTTGTTAGTATTGATCAGTCTTACTGTAAACAGACGATTGATCACAGACAGATATACACAACACAGCCAACCAGGAATATTGAGTTTCATAAATGAATTTGATTTATAAATAGACGTTTATTGGTATACAAATTATATTTATATTAATAAATGTCATTTACCTTTGGGGATTTATAAAGGATTATTGGATTAATTAAAGTTGTGAAATGAAAGTTCTGCAGGAGAATAACTGAGTGTGACCCTTCACATAAATTTGTTGTGCCTTTTGCAACAACAAATAAGCTGTTTCCACTTAAAAATGGTAGTTGATGAGCAAAAACATTTGATTTGTTGGAAAGATGGCAGTACATGATGGTATGATCCAGACTGTATGTCATTTTAAATACCTGAATGTTTGTTATCTGAAAATTTGATTCATATTTTTATACGTTTGCATAATGTGCTACTTGGGCTATTGTTTATTTTAACCTCACACTGTAAAATGCATACCTTGAAAGTATCCTAATTAAATGATATCACAAGCACTGAGAAATATAGATACAGATACATCTCTTAACTGTTTTATATTTAAGCCATCACTTTGCTTGTAAATTGCTGCAGAATCCAAAGCCTCAGAAGATGCTTTTATCTGGGTATGGTGTTGAGCTGGCCATCAAAAGTACAGAATACAAAGCTGTGGATGACACGAAAGTAAAAGGTCAGTTGATGACTTATCAAACTGTGTGTGTTGGACCCTGCTGTGTAAAAACAAACACAAATCTTTTGCTTTGTAGATTCGAAGACTGTTTTAAATGCTGGGGAGGATAATAATGATGAAGTCCAAGGATTTTATTTTGGAACGCTAAAGTAAGCTTCAAAACGACATCATATTAGCTGCCCAAAGGTGTTTTAATCTAACTATAAATATATGTATGTATTTGTGTGTGTGTGTATATGTACCCTCACCGGCCACTTTATTAGGTCCACCTTGCTAGTACCGGGTTGGACCCCCTTTTGCCTTCAGAACTGCCTTAATCCTTCGTATCATAGATTCAACAAAGACTTGAAAACATTCCTCAGAGAGTTTGGTCCACATTGACATGACTTCATCACCAGTTGCTGCAGATTTGTCAGCTGCACATCCATGATGAGAATCTCCCGTTCCACCACATCCCAAAGGTGCTCTATTGGACTGAGATCTGGTGACTGTGGAGGCCATTTGAGTCCAGTGAACTCATTGTCATGTTCAGGAAACTAGTCCGAGATGATTCGCGCTTTATGACATGCCACGTTATCCTGCTGGAAGTAGCCATGAGAATATGGTCCACTGCGGTCATAAAGGGATGGACATGGTCAGCAACAATACTCAGGTAGACTGTGGCATTGGCACGAAGCTCAACTGGTACTAATGGGCCCAAAGTGTGCCAGGAAAATATCCTCCATAACATTACACCACCACCAGCAGCCTGAACCGTTGATTCAAGGCAGGATGGATCCATGCTTTCATGTTGTTGATGCCAAATTCTGACCCTACCATCCGAATGTTGCAACAGAAATCCAGACTCATTAGACCAGGCAACGTTTTTCTCCAATCTTCTATTGTCCAGTTTTGGTGAGTCTGTGTGAATTGTAGCTTCAGTTTCCTGTTCTTAGCTGACAGGAGTGACACCTGCTGTGGTCTTCCTGCTGCTGTAGCCCATCCACCTCAAGGTTCGACATGTTGCGCGTTTAGAGATGATCTTCTGCAGACCTCGGCTGTAACGAGTGGTTATTTGAGGTACAGGTGCCTTTCTATCAGCTTCAACCAGTCTGGCCATTCTCCTCTGACCTCTGGCATCAACAAGGTATTTACGCCCACAGAACTGCTGCTCACTGGATATTTTCTCTTTTTCGGACCATCCTCTGTAAATCCTAGAGATGGTTGTAGTGAAAATCCCAGTAGATCAGCAGTTTCTGAAATACTCAGACCAGCCCGCCTGGCTCCAACAACCATGCCACGTTCAAAGTCACTTAAATCACCTTTCTTCTCCATTCTGATGTTGGTTTGAACTACAGCAGATCGTCTTGACCATGTCTACATAAATAAATGCATTGAGTTGCTGCCATGTGATTGGCTGATTTGCGTTAACGAGCAGTTGGACAGGTGAACCTTATAAAGCGGCCGGTGAGAGTGTGTTTTGTATATATATATATATATATATATATATACATATTTGTTTTTTTTTATGACTTCATTTAGAGACAAAGATAAAGCCTTGTTTTATGTTGCATCTTCCTTCCACCTCTCTTAAGGAAATCACATCCTGAGCTGCAAGAACAACTTAATGATCTTCGTAAACATCTCCTGGATAGCACCAATGATATGGCCCCTCTCAAAGTCTGGGAAATGCAAGGTATATTTAAGTCTTTACAAGTGTTTAAAATATCACTTAATGCCTCTTTGTAGTCGTCTTTTACTATGCCTAATAAATACTCTATATTGTTGACATAGTTGAAAGTTTTTTTACTGACAGTAGGACCTATAGTGAGGTGTACCTTACAGTATGTAGACTTTACCAGTGGTGAAAGAAACTGTAAAAATGATAACTAGATTACGTCTAGGTGTGCGGTTGATCGTTTTTGCTTTCACAATATAAAACATGTTCATCTTTCCTTATCATGAATAGGATTCTGCATAAACCCATTACATGTAGGTGGATGCTTTCTTTTTCCTTTTTATTTCATCATTTAATACTCAGGTTGTCTTTACTGAATAAAGTAGAATGACATCTACGATTTATTGGTTTTTTTTTTTTTACCCTTTTATCATGTTAACAGAATGTGAATATCCTTCTAGACAGTTTCTGGAAAGATCAGGGATAACTGAGCAAAGTAGAGGACAAAACCTGTTCCCATCTACCGCAGAAAGTGAATCCTCTTTTATAAGATTTCTGGTAAAACGTCTTATAACTACGTTCAATGATTATATGGCTTCAACTAATGTAACGGTCATTCACATTTAAAGAATTCACTGATGAGCTTTTAGCAGTTTTGCATGAAGACTTATTCAGAGATATTTGATTTCAACAGCTCCACTGTAACATTTCACCTGTTGGAGGAAAAAAACCCATTTATAAATGTGTTTACTCAGTTTCTAAACTGCTCAAAGTTTCCTTATTCATTTTCTCGGTTTTATGATCTGTGCCTGGAGTTTCACAGTCCGTGCCTTTAGATTTATGACCCATAGCCCTCAGTTTAACGATCTCAGCCCTCAGCTTAGCATTGCCAGTCTGCACGTGCAAGCGGGGGCTTAATGATGGATTCAAACGTACCCCATAAACTCAGAATCTATATTCAAATTTCTTATAACAGACATGGGCTTTTCTCAGTTTTAATCATTCATTTGAAAGCATCAGTGTCTGTCACTAATTTATTGCTCTTTTTACTGTAATGAATTGGGCTGGTGTTGGCAGATGAGTTAATTTTACACATTTTTCAGGTTAAATTTTTGAAATCTGTGCATGTCGAGCTAAATCTGTTTGGTTTTTTTTTTCTGATTTTTGTCATTTAATTAAATGTATGCAGTGCAGAAATAACAAAGAACGGTAAATAAATTGGCAGAAACCATCATTTCAAACAGCTATTGTTACCATTTCAGCACAGACGTCCTCGTATTTGCATCATAGTATTTTGTCTGCCCCTGCAGGATTTTAATGTCCTGGTTTCAGAGATGATGCACATCTACAAGGTTGCGTTTTTTTCACGGCCTGGTTCGAAGCCGATCGTGTTGAACTACCTGCCATTCAATGATCTTTTAAATACAAAGTTGATGATTTTTTTCTATGGTCTTTACAGATCTGAGTTTCCAGGCAGCTGCCAGAATTCTGTCTGTGCCAAAGTTTGATGCCTTGAAATTCATGCGAGACATAAGTCAAAACTTCCCAAGCAAAGCAAGGTAAAATAAATATGATTAAATAATATTGTTAACTTTTTTTGCATGGTAGATTGGCTAGAACACTTTGGTAAAGCTCCAAAATCCATATTCCAAGCCTTATTTTGTTTTAAAATATGTGAATCTAAGCACCCCCAATGCTTATTGAAGTACATCTAAAATATTCCTTACATAAAGCCTGTCATTTGATCATTATTGCTTCCTCTGTCCTTTTCTGGTGCGTGTACTGCCTCCATATGAAACACATATAATTGAATCTATTATACTGAGATCTAATCAGGTTTTTTTTTATGTTTGCTTATATTGGTTCAGGCAGCTTGTGCTAACATCAGAAAATGCTGAGTAAGAGATGGGTGTTTACAGGGAAACGACTGCAAACACACCAGCTTGAGGACACATAGATTTTTTTGGAGATTAAAACTGGCATTTTACAGCTGGCTGGGGATGTGGTAAAAGCTGCTGGTGACTGTACATGTTTTACTGTTCCCACAGATCACTGACAAGAGTGGCCGTTAAGCAGGAGATGAGAAAAGAAATCGAGGAGAACCAAAAGGTGTGGAATCATAAACTGTTTCTGCATGATGGTGCAGGAGGTATCGCTGAGAACATCTGTAACTATTACACGCGTTTTATTGAAGAGAATGAGTTTCCAATCTTTATCTGTCATTAAGTATCTCAGTGAGACTTTTGGTGTTCACCCTGGAGACGGAGAGCTATTTATCAATGGACTCCATATTGATCTGGAGGTTCACAACCCTTTCAGGTAGGCACCCAGCAGGAAGACCCAGCGTGTTTCCACAGAACACCTTTGACCTACACATCAGTTTGTCATGAAGTTAATATCTATATTTTAAAAAAAAAATGTGCCTGCCAATTTTGTGCTTGCAGCATTTTGGACATCCTCAGAGGAGAGGCCAGGGTATTGGAGGGGCTTCATAACTTGGGGATTAAGGGAGAACATCAGGGCCAGCTGCTGAGGTTACCTGTGAACGCCTTCGACGACAGTTATGTCTTAGACATTAGACATCCAGCCATAATGGTGAGATCACTCAAGGGATAAATCTCGTAGCCCATCAACTCTTTTGGCAGATCAAGTCTGCAGGTGTTTTTTTTCTTCCTAATTTTCAAACTAGGAAGGAAGTCAAGAAAACGTATCAAATTAAAATGTCAAAATTAAAATTTTACTTCCTCTGGCCATTTTTATATTTTAAATGCAATACATATACTATAAAACACATGGAGTGTATCAGTCCTATTCAAATTCATCTAAAATATTTGTCATTGTGACGATTAATGTGCACATCTGAAAACAAAATATTTATGTCCATGTGTCCTGAGTTTACATCCTTGTATTTGTATGCATGTCATTACTTTTTGGCTCAAAAAGTGGGACTACTCTGGACAAAATGACATTTGAATTAATTATTTCCACCTTTGCAACTTTTAAGGAAACTTTTGTTTTCAGTAGTATGTAAAAAATAATTATTTTCAAAAAAAAAAGGAAAAATTAATGGGAAAATGAGATGAAAAAAAAAGCAGCTGTTAGTAAGAATTTCCCATTATAGGCCCTAATATTTCATTTAGGAAGAGCAAATTATGTATTCTAAGTGGATATCTCAGTTGTGTTATTTATATGCACATTTAAACAACCCAGGAAAACATATTTTCTTGTATATTTTGTAAGGGGAAAAAAGCACAGTCACAATAAAGCTCCATTCAAACAAGTCTGAATTGAGAGAAGTACTTTATATGCAGTTGATGTTGTTTTGACATTAAAAACGGTGGATATTTTCTTTGACGTTCTCTTTTCTTGCATGTTACAGTGGATGAATGACGTTGAAAATGACCACATGTACCAGAGCTGGCCCTCAAGTGTGCAGGAGCTCCTCAGAGCCACTTTTCCTGGTGTCATCCGACAAATCAGACGCAATTTCTTTAATCTGGTGAGTGGGGGGGTGACCCGACGGAAGAGGGATTTAAACTGTCAGCAGCTAAGGAGCAAGTTGGACTGTTGATGTTTGTCATTCCAGTTTTTCCCCACAACTCTAAAAAAAAAAAAAAAAAAAAAAACATTTCAATGTTTATAGAAGAACTTGAACAGAGGGTTAGGTTTAGGGTTAGTTGTGGATTGAACTATCCAGATAATATAGATTTGTTCTAATCTTGGGTCATTTCAAATACATCAGTTAGGATAATCACATACTCAGAGAGTGACTTCTGACCTAGAAAATCCCTGAGGTTCACTTTTTTTCTTTGTTTTAGTGAGAAGTTCCCTTTTCACAGAGAAGAATTATCCAGTATATATTCAGAATCGGAAAACCTTTATTTCCAGGTACAGTGAAGAACATTTTACAGTACTAGGAATTTGTCATGGTGACAGGTGCAAACAAAAAGTAAAGAAGCAAAAAAAAAAAAAAAATCAAAGTACAAAAAGTCTGAAAAGTCTTCCTATACACACATTTGGAATATATAGACAATCGAAAAAAAAAAAAAAAAGATAAATAACTAAAGAAAAAAAAATTAAAAAGTTGTGTACTGAGCAGAAAAGTGAATGTGCAATAACAGGAGTAGTGCAAATGAAAGTTGGAAGGGATCAGCCTGGGGGTAGCTGGGGTGCAGTTCAAGAGGCTGACTGCAGTGGGGGTCAGGTACCAGTCCTGATGGACCAGATCCCCTTTCCAGAGGAGAGGGTTTAGAAGAGTTTGTGTCCAGGATGAGAGGGGTCAACTCACATATTGGCTTCAGGGTCCTGGAAATGTACTGATGAGAGGTTGCAGTTGATCACCTTCTCTGCAGAGTGGATGACCCGCTGTAGCTTGGCCTTGTCTCTGGCCGTGGCTGCTGCAAAGCCAGACTTTTATAAGATGTGAGGTTGGATTCGATGATGGCAGTGTAGAAGTTCACCATAATCTTCACCGGGAGGTGAAACTTCATCAGCTGCTGCAGGAAGTACAGCCTCTGGTGAGGGAGCTGATGTTCTGCTCTCACTTGAGTTCCTGGGTGATGGTGGTGCCCAGGAAATGGAAGAAATCAACAGAGGTCACCAGAGTGTCCCCAGGGAGAGGGGGGGGGGGCTGGGTTCTTTCTAAAGTTTACTATCATCTTCCCTGTCTTGAGAGCGTTGAGCTCCAGGTTGTTCCTGCTGCACCATGACACCAGATGGTCCATCTCACTCCCGTAGGCCGATGAGGGTGACGTCATCTGCAAACTTCAAGAGTTTGACAGACTCTGGTGTCCAGATGCACAGCTGTTGGTCCACAGGGAGAATAACAGAGGAGAAAGGACGCAGGCTTGGGGGGGGTGATCCAGTGCTGATAGTCAGGGAGTCAGAGACATGTCAGGAAGTCCATGATCCACCTGCATGTGGAGTCAGGCACATGAGCAGAGCTGGGACGATCTTGTTGAAAGTAGAGCTGAAGTCCACAAAGAGTCTCCTGGCGTAGGATCTTGGGGAGTCCAGATGATGGAGGATGAAGTGGAGGGCCATGTTTACAGCATCGTCCTACAGATCTGTTGTTGCTGTAGAGTATCCAGGAGAGGGTCTGTGATGTCTTTGAGGTGAGTCAAGATGAAGTGCTCAAAAGATATCGTGACGGTGAGGTGTGGAGCTTTGTGATTGATCGAGGTGTGACAGTGAAGATGGGGCTGCTGCAGATGTCAGATCTGTTCCATTGTGCTTTCAAATTGGAATTTCCTTATCGCCACCCGACTTCATATGCGGCTGTTGTATTTCGAAAGTGGGAAGTCAAAACTCCTCTGTATCTGCTTTGCCATCTAAGAAGCTGATTCTTTTTAGAAATTTTGTGTTTTGGCCATTTTATGAAATAAATGAACAGCTATTGCTGTATTAGTACTTTGTCCAATGTTATTGTTTGATAACAGATTCTAAGTAACTTGAAATTCTGCCTTTGGGAAATGACAAACTGTGGATGTTGATTGTTGATAAACCCTCCCTTGCTTCCCTTCTAGACCTTCTGAGTTATTGTTAGCACTTTTATTTGATTTGTTTCCCCCTTTTTGCTTCAAGTTGGAAATCCTAAGGACCCATTTGTTCTTGAATTTTGCATCAGCATACATATGCAACACTGGGATCTGCCATTTCAGAAAACAAAAACTAAAACAAATCTAACAGTTTTTGTAAGTCTCCAAACGCCTAAATCAGAGAGGGACTTCTGAGAAGTAGCACTGTAGTCCCCTGGTGTTTAGATCAAAGCATGCTGCAGGAATTTCAGTCAGGTCTTAGCAAACTAGATCAACTTGCCAAAAATCATTTGCCAATATTATGTTTCATTCTCGTTAAGAATGCAAATGTGTTAATAAGTGTTAACTTTTATGGGCCAAATGTGGTTACAATGCCTTTGTTGTTAGGTGCTGTTTCTGGACCCACTGCAAGAAGAGAGTGTTGAGCTGTTGAAGCTGGCAGAGCTCTTCTACAAGCACAAGATACCCCTGAGGTTGGTGCTACCATTTCTCACACTTCCACTGCTGTTTATGTGGTCCACTCATGGCATTTATAATCTTTACCAAGTACTGATTCTCATTTCACCAGCAAATTGAATAGTTGTTTTGTCCCTGTCCCCGTAGAATTGGATTTGTGTTTGTTGTCAACCCCAAAGATGAGATTGATGGCTTCTCAGATGCAGGAGTTGGATTTTACAGACTGCTGAATTACATCGCAGACGAGTATGATATATCCCAGGCTGTGATGTCTATGGTCTCTGTAAGTATATCACACATATAAATCATTTATTTTCACAAGTGTTTTCTTCCTAGCTCATATCTCTTTGTGCTTTAGAGGCCTCTTGTTTTATTGTTCCTTATGTTAGACTAGACTTGGGAGCAATTTCTGACTAGATGACTAAATAAGATTTTACCTCTACTATTAGCTTTTTCAAATGGAGTTGGAATGTCCTGACAGCGGCTGAAGACAGTGATAGTCAAGTCTCAACTGTAGTCCCCCCCCCCCCCCCCTCTCTTGCAGCTATACAGCAAACTGGATGATGGGGAGACGCTGTCTGCTGATACAGTTTCTGCTTACCTGAAGAGAAAGTACCCAAAAGCCAACTCTGAAAGGATTCTGGGAGTAGACTCTGAGTACGATTATAAAAGAAAGGTAAGCTGAAATTTTAAATTACTACTACAAGTGATAGTAAGTAGTGGTAATTGGTGATTATCAGAGAGAAGCCGCCCAGTCCTCAGTCTCCGTTTTCTTTACCCCAGGATGGTGCCCGTTTCTACAAAAAGAGTGGCTTGGATGCTCTGCCTTTAGCATTATTTAACGGAGTTCCTCTAAACCCAGATGAGATGGACCCAGAGGAACTGGAGACCATAATCCTCCAGCGCATAATGGACACTACCACTACCTTTCAGAGAGCTGTTTTTATGGTATGACCTTTGTATACTGTGAAGTCCAATTTTTAGAATCGTAAGTAAACTTAAATAAGCACATGCCGGTTAATGCTCAGTAGCTCATGCTGATGTTGTTCATATTATTTATTTACATGATATTTGATGTGCAAACTGGGGGTGACAGTCTTTGAAAAATGAAAGGAAAATATAAACAAACAAAACATGACTATGTACAGCGGTGTGTCTAATTTTGTCCTGGATGGAAATCTTACAGAGGAACACTAGCTCCCTTTATTTGACATAACAAAAAGAGCATTTCAATTTGCATTTAAATATTCCTCCAAAAAATTACATTTCTGCTTTCATATGCATGTTTACCCCAAACGTAATGCTTGTCGTTCAGATGTAGGGCATTCTCATGAAAAACGGCGTCATTGCAGACAGATCTTGATAAACTTTTGGTTGTTGACTTCACAGGGTCAATTAACCGAAGCCTCAAATGTCGTGGACTATCTGATGGAGCAGGCCAACGTGGTTCCAAGGATGAACCCGCTTGTTTTAAGCACGGATCGAAAATACCTCGACTTAACTGGCACACCAGGTGAACTACGCTGCTCACGTCGCACCATCCAGCATCGCCACACTGTCTAGACTCATCATACATCACGCTTGCCTGCTTTGCTTGCAGTTGTTGACGACTGGGAAGACACAAGCTATGTTCTCTTTCTTGGACTCCAGAGACAAAACAGGTGTGGTGGCTAAGAGAATGAAATACTTCACAAACAGTGGTAAGAGGAGATATTTTACTATTATCAATATACTAGTTAGATTTAACTTTTTTTTTTTTTTTAATTATTGTGATAATTTGTTTTTAATTCTGTAAAGCACTTTGTGTTGCATGTTCTTGCATGAAAAGCGCTATACAAATAAAGATTGATTGATTGATTGAGATGAATTCACACTTTCTCATTTACAGAAAGTTAATCATCTGCAACTGTAAAAATGGCCTCCACAAGCATTTTGGCTGTCATTTAAAGTGTGTTTACTGCTTCCCATTTATTTGTTATGTGAACACTGCAACAGTCCGTGTTAGGGGACCGAGCCTAAAGGCTTCAGACGGCTAGTTTCAGATGCCTTTAAGGTGCTTCCCAGGTGAGGTATTTTGAGCTTGTGCTTCTGGAAGGACTTCCTGGGGCAGAATAGACCATTTCTTACTGGAAAAAAAAAAGCAATCTTGTCTGACTTCTGGATGCCAAGTGGAGCTGGAGGAGGTGATTGGGAACAGGGAGGATGAAAGGATTTACATTTATCAGTTTAACATTTATATGTGTACGTGAATGGGCAGAATCTAAACATAATTATGATAATTCAGGGATGCTTCAGGGATATATGTAAACATGTCATTGACATTTGTGAAGGCAAACAAGTTGTGTAAAGCAATGGCGAAGAAAGTGGTTACTATTCTCTCTTGGTGGACTTGCTGACAAGCTGCGTGCTTGCTCGTAATTAAAAAGCGAGATTGGGAAGAAATTAAGCTGAAGTAACTTTGACTGTGGCGTGGATGTTGGTATAAACATTTCAGAAATTCCAGAATTGACAGAAATTTGACATTGAATAAAAAAGAAATGAACAGGTTTGTACTCTGTCAGCAGAAATATCTTGTGAAGGATATGTTGCACTTGCTAAGAGAGCAACAGCAGCTCACTTAAACAGACCTGAGACCTGTGAAGAGCAAAAGGCATTTCTGAAGGGATGATACGTCACACATTGAACTGGATGGGTTACAGTAACAGAAGATAAGTTAATGTTTGAAAGAGACCATGCACATGTGTGTCCTCCTCTGTCTAGTTTTCTAATCCTACAGGATGACACATGATGCCACATAGCACACGCAACTGAGTTTTTGTCTCATTGGGACCCTTTCAGATGTAGTTGAGATGGAAATGTGAAGCATGGATGCGCAGGTGGGAAATTTGAAGAAAGCTTATGATGATGTGAATTCAGTGTGTGCCAGAAGTTTTAGGGGTGTTTCCAATCCCTGTTCAATCCTTGTCACACAAATTCAGACTGCTCAGAGGCCAAAGAAGGATCTTAGTAATAAAAAAAAAAGTGCACCAGATAAAGTGATCACTGAATCTTTACAGCAGAAACAATAAATCATTTTGAATAGTTTAAATTCAATATTCCCTGTGTTGTAAGGACACTGTGGTGACTTTGCTCTGTTATATTAGATCAAGATGGGGTGACAGCTGTCAGCATGTGGATCGTTGGAGATTTTGAGAAGGTTTCAGGAAGGAAACTGCTTCTCAACGCTCTGAAACATCTGGTGAGTCCAGGCAGAACATTGTCCTCCCCTCCTCATTCTTTCCATACTATCAGTTAGTTTGTACATGTGGAAATCATGGAATGTATAACCACTGAATCTACTACTTTTAATGATTCATCACAGACTTTTTTTTTTTTCTTAGAAGGAATAAACGTTCTATTATTTAGTAAAACTTTCACACGAGGCTGGACTTTAACAGAATGTTGCTGCTGTTGTCTCTGCAGTGCATAATACCAAAATGAAATGCCTTAGATGTACACCATAAAGATTAAGAGCAGTCAGATGATTGGAATACCGGTTGTAGTTATTTCGTTTACTCTGAAAAATAGTCTTGTGTTGTGTGCTCTTGTCAAAAAATCACCAATACAAATGCTTCCAAAATGAAACATTCATTGTTAATACACTACACATGAATCGGACAAAGTGCAGCAAAGACTATTTTGGTCTTGAAAAGGATAACTCGTAGAACGGAATGATCTTTTAGTGTTAAGTAATCGAGCAGGCATCGTTCTTTGTAATATTCATTCTCACAAAATCATATAATAATAGTGGAATTTACATGAATGCCGTTTTTGTGTGCAAGCAGAAAGCCGGTCGTGGCGTGCGTGTCGGGGTGATAAATAACCCCAGCGGGAAGCCCAGCGAGGACAACACGGTGCTGTACAGGGCTGTCTGGGCCTCTCTTCTCACCCAGAAGAATAAGGCTGCCGCAGAGTTTGTGCAGAAACTCCTGAAAGAGGAGAGCAGCAAACAGCTCCAGCAGACAACTAAGATGAAGGCCTTACTGATACAGGTAAAGAAGGGATAGACAAATGTACCTCTGTTCTTTGTCACTGTAGCAAAAAAAAAAAAAAAAAGATTCAAGGTGTCTGTTGTCATTGTTTAAAAAAAAAAAAGGAGGAGACGTCATACTTTCACATACCTCCAACAGAATGAAGTATGGATGAAATAAAGCAATAGACCTCTAATAATATAATACTTAAATGATATTGTACAGAATATAAAATAATATTGTATAGGAATGCAGTTTATATTGTATGTGGTTTCAAAGCAGAATTCAGTGCACTGATGAATGTGGAGTGGAAGCTTTATTTTTTATTTTTTTATTTTTTGTTGTTGTGCATGCTGTGATGGCTCTGTAATGTTTGCCTGTGGGCAGTGGTTCAAACAACTGATGAGCTGGATTGGATGAGTCCTTGAAGATGAAACCTATTTTCTGCAGGCGGCCAGATTTCCAAATGTCCTCCACATCAGGCAGCTGTGTATTGATAATTTTTTTGTGCAGTTTTTGTAATTCTCTGCGGTGCCTTTTTATCTGCTGCTGAGCTGTCACTGTACCAAATCAGGATGCCATGGGTGAGGACACTGTCAATGGTGCAGCGGTAAAAAGACACCAGCAGCAGCTTGAGACCAGTTGATTTTCCTGAGAGTTCTCAGGAGATACAGTCGTTCTTATGCTTTTTGTGATTTCTGTCATGCTGTGTGTCCCCAAGAACCCGAAACTTTAGAGTCTCTCAAGCTCCTCTCCATTAACGTCTAGTGACAGGTGAACATTAGCTCTTTGATGCTCAGGGCCAGGTTTTCAGCACACCATGTACAAATATGTCAACTTTAAAGACGTGCCTAATTCAAAGTCATTTATGAAATTAGATTATTAAGCGAAACAGTTACAGATTTCTAATTTCATTAATAACACTTCTTGCATTCACCTTGTCTATAGGTATCTTACTAAAACACCACTAAATATCTTCATAATTATATCTTTATAATTATGGATTAATATTATAATTCACTGACTTTGACTTTTGGATTAAAGATAAATAAAAAAATAAATAACTTTCTTTTTCTCTGAAGCTGCTCCCAAAGAGAGTTTAAACTTTAGTTCACTAAAGCCAAATCCCAAGAATTATTTGTACACAACTTATCATTATTACACTGAACTTTTTCAAGACTTTATTTTGTTTTTTGTGCACTTTAACGAGTGTTTGCTAATTAACCAGTTTCACAGCCAATTATGTTGTTTTTTTTTTAGTTTGCTGGTTTCCTTTTGTGTGTGATCTGCCCTCTGACAGTGAGAAAATAACTGTTTCCATGAATATCATTATAAGTAGGATATATGACAATTAGGCAATTTTGCAAATAAGAGACATCTAAGTGTGCCAGCTCAAGCAGTTCACATAGAATTACTCTGGGAGCTGGCAGTTTAAGATAATAAGAAAATGGAAAATGTATTATCTGTTATTTAAGCACATGAATAACCTCAAGCCGAGGCGGTGAAATTCTATATTATCTTGTCTTCTGAAATGACAAGAACACACCCCCAGAGCCAAGAAAGTAAACATAGATCCATACAAGCAATACATTGTGACCAAAATATAATACATTTGGAGGCAAAACTCCAAAAACCAAATATTGGCTTCATTATTCCAGCTCACTGATTTGCAACACACTCTGCTGATAAACATTCATTAAAGATAAAAAAAAAAAAAAAAGACGCTTTAAGATTATCATCAGATAAAAGTTACCTTGTTTCGAGGTTAACAGCAAAGATTTTATTGGTCCAGAACTAAAAGACATGCTGCACTACGGTAATTAAATTATCCTTGAGATTTTACGTTGTCCTCTTTTTTTCATTTACTTTTCATTTCATTTTATTATTTTCTTTTTTTCTCTACCTTTTTTTAATCTATTTTTTTTTTTTTTAACTGATTAATCTGCCTGTTTAAAAACGTATTTCACGCAGAATTTATGTACACAGTGGTAAAAACTAGAATCAAACAAAAGGTCGTATATAACCTCGAGAGATTTGCTTGACCTCGTTTTCTTGATCTAAGATTACAGTCTGAGAAAATTGTGATTGATGAGTCAATCTTCTCATTCTCACCTGAACTCGAGCCGGCCAAATACATTTAGAGCGCGCGTGATGCGCCCCACTCAGAGGAAGGCGAGGAAAGCGGCCTGTTCACTGTCAGTTCCACTTAAAATGTCACAGAAGACATCACAGGGCAGGCTCCAGACAATGCATCTTTAACTAAAAAGTGCTGTTGTGTACCTGGGCTGCTGGGACTGATGAATAGCCAAGCTGCCGCTCAACAGTGTTGGGTTTATGTATGTCCAGCCAAGCCTGACCATCACTCTGCTGCTGTAAGCAGTTTACAACCGCTGGTGTTCTCTGCGCTGTAGTACGCAGCGTTCTCCCACACAACCTTGCACAGAGGTAAATAAATTCTCTGACTCTAATCAAAGAATCGCTTGACAGGAGGGCCTCCTTTTCTCTTCAGGTGGGAGCAAGTCACACGATTCCCACTTCATCTAGGACTTACCACCGCAAAGCTGATGCTTCTTGAGAAACCTTAGATCCTTTAGTGTTTGGAACGAGATGTTGGATATTTTCTATAAGCTTGTTGCGGAGAGTTCAATCGTATCTGCAGTCATCTGTTGGGGAGGCAGCATTAGAGTCAGTGACATAAAAAGACTGAAACTAATAAAAAAGGCTTGCTCTGTTCGGCAACTTGTGGCGCAAAAGAGAAGACTTTATAAAATGAGGAACATTGTGGACAACTCTGAGCATCCCCTGCACAACACAGCGATCCAGCAACAGTGTCTTCAATCAGAGGCTTCTTCAGATCCACTGCAACACAGGCCCTTTCTGTCCACAGCAACGACCAACTATAATGAGTCTTTGAAGAGAGTTAAATCATGACATCAGTTAATTTCACTTCAGGGATGAATCAAGTATTTTTGAATAGAATTGAACCGAATTGAATTGAATTTAATTACACAAGCGTTGAACAATGGGAAGAGTTTGGGTTGGAAATAGCAACGGAAAGATAGGTATGAAGCAGCTTTGTGACTTGAGACTCAAAGCCAAGGGACAGGAGTTTATTATTGGCTGCCAGACAGACTTGCTGACTGGTGTGTGTGTGTGCTGACATTATTGGTATTTCACCCGATCTCCTGAGGAGAAAAATGTTGGAGAAACTAATAACCTGACTCCACAAAACCTTCTCGCTCCCACGCCAATTTTTTTCATGGATAAAAATGGCTGGGGGTTAATTAAGAGTTTGTTATATTAATTACAAATTGATTTATCTTATTTACTCGCTCATGCATTTATGACAGATCTCTTTGATTTTTTTTTCTTTTTTTTGCTCTAGCCAGACTTGTGTTCAAAAGCTGTTTTGATTGTGCAGATACAAGGCGTCGGTGATAATATGAATAATTTTTTGCTCCACATATATCATTCTTAATGTCGATACCTCTCTCAGATTTTTCCGTTTCTGTTTCAGCAGGGTGGAGAGGGAGAAATGTCCTTAAGCTACACTACTGAATATTTCATTTGCACCATAAAAATTATACGTTACCTCATAAAGTCTTCAGAGATTTGTGAGCCTCGTGTGCAGTTAACATATTTAGCATCCTAAAGAAACTTGTTATTTCTCTGCAGGGCATGGACGTCGATGCCTTTGAAAAAAAATTCAACACCCTGGAGGTTGATTTTATCCGCAATCAGCAGCTATTCTGTCAAGATGTGCTAAAGCTCCGTCCAGGACAGCGGGCAGTGATCAGTAATGGCAGGGTGAGTGGGCTCCACCTTCAACATGCTTTTAGAAGAACTGCTGCTAACAGAAGTGTTCATTTGAGGTTCATGACTTTAATTGTGAATTTGAAGACTTCAATCATTGATTATAAAAAAAACAAACAACAACTTGGAGCTACTTTGGGGCTGAAATAATAGCGACACATGACCTGCTTCCTTTGCAAAAACATCAAAAGTAAATTAAATGCCAAATGATTTAACCAGATAACAATAATGGTGCACAAACAGGATGGAAATGTGCGTCTGCTGAGGCACGTCAGCACAATAATGCATCCAGGTGAGATTAATTCCAATTCTGGTTTTGCCAATCACATTGACTGATTTCTCAGATGCCAGTTTACTAAAATAAATGAGGAAATTAGAAATTCAACAGCCACATTGTGTTGATGTGAGAGGAACAGGTGATAAAAAAGCAGAACAACAAACTGAGGCTAAGTCTCGATTCTTCAACGTTAAATGTGGCTCAAAACCTGCAGCTGCTAAAACTTCACCCTCAGATGCTACATTTGTTTGTTAGCCATCCAAAACACAGCCATTTTTTTTTTTTTTTTTTTTGGTGAGGAAACAATGAAGGCAAGGGTCATTAGGCCTTTTACTGATATTTATACCAGTTAGTATTTTCTAATTGAAGGCAGTCAGTGTCCCCTTTTTTTGCCATTAATTTTTCAAAAATGACATTTACACCACCATAGAACATCAATTTAATGTTATTTGAAATGTAGACTGTAAAAAAAAGCCACATCCAAATGAAAAAAGATGCAAATAACCAACATGATACCTCATTCATCATCAGAATAATGTGGTTATCAGGCCTTGATCTTCACATTTGTTCCAGCATCCTATCAGGTTTCTGATCTTTGAACGTTGCAGGTGAGGGATGTGACTGGTAGCTATGCAAGTGATAACGGCGTAAGATTTAGATCAGTTTGTATGCCATTTAGCCTTTAAATAAAATATGGTCTATTCATTTTATTAACCCGAAAATCACAATCCGCGAACTGGAGCCGGAGCCCCCCGAGCCTCAATAATGTGTTTAAAATATGTTTAAAAACCCCCAAAAAGTAGCGAGGCACTCCAGTGAAACAAGACAAAGGCTCAACTGTGGTCTTTCTGTTACCTTCACAGCCTCTGGTCTCTGAACCGTAGTAAACAAACTGCTGATATTGTGCTATTTTTGGCTCGTAATTAGCGGCTAACACGCTAACAACAACAAAACAAAAAGTCCGGTTTTCTCTGCATGGAACGAGCACTTTATTCTGGCACTGCAGGAACTTGTAACATCACACAGGTTGTATTGTACTTTTCATTTAACCCCCATTTTCTTCTGCCGTCCCATGACACACAGACTCTATTACCCATAAGGCCACATCATTACCCATAAGGCTACCTTCTTAAAGGGGCCAGGCAGGCTCACAGCATTTCTTCACTGTGAGAGAACGCGCACAACATCCTGTGATGTTTCTGCGATTTTTTACATTTTTTTTATTATATTATATATTTCTGAAAAATCTGGTGAATAACAAAAACGGTGGAACTTAAACCGTGAATTCGCAAGGGATCACTGTATTCTCTATTTTTAACTTTTTGTAGAAATAGGCCTGTCTCAATTATTGTGTAATTGTATCACTGTGTGACAGCTGAGGAGAATTGTGATCATTTGCATAATTATTATCCTCCTCATTCACATGTATGAAACAGCTGGGGGCAGGTGGGTGGCTGGTGGACGAGCAGAAATGTCTCATTTTCACATTTTTATGAATTTTTTGTTAGAAATATCGATGAAGTATATGCCCTGCAAGGCAGCTCCATTTAGTGTTTTTCGCCTGACTCGTGGCACCGCCTCACCCCTCCTTTCCTCTGTGTTTGTCAGCAGTGAGGCTGCAGACTCACTCAGATTCTTATTCAGAACAGCCCACAAGGACGAGCGCTCACTTTTCTTCCTTCACCTCTGTGTGATCAGCAGAGCAGCTTTAAGTTTGGCTGTTAACCGTACATGTGGACAAACTGTCTCAGTCGTTTCACATGCAAATATAATCAAAGTCAAATGTATGAAAGGGGATTTCATCCAATAATGTTTAAAATTTTTTTAAATTTTAAATCTTTTTTAAAATCCGTGATTGCCGGTGGTCTTCAACAGGTATTATCTCAATTGATACCTTCACCTCATTTTTCTGTCTGATAACAGAAAAAAATATATTTCACAGATTTATGAGAGTATGTGAGCAGAGAGAGATGTGGTTGATAGTAGGGAGATGGCGATCTTAGTGTTTTATTGTGCTATTATCAACACTATGATAGGAAATATTTATCAAAAATATGAGATTTACAAGGATTTTTTAGCCAAATAGATATATAGAGTAGATATAGAGAGAGATATATAGAGATATAGATATATAGAGATATATTATAGAAATATATAGATAGATTATACAAGGATATATATATATTATATATATAGATATATATCTATATATATATATACTATATATATATATATATATATATATACACACACACACAAAAACACAGCATATATATGACAGATATGTCATTTAAGGGTGCAAAAGATGAGCTTCCTAAAAGGGAGCTCATTCAACTTTATTAATTCAGCAAAATGTAGAAATATGCCATTTCTGTAAATCCCACTCTGCTGCTTTCACACAGTTCAAATGAAGATCATTACAGCAATTATTATCTCAAATGATTTTGATTTTATGATCATTATTGTGACATGCGTATTTGTTAAAAATACTGTAATTTGAATGTCACTTGTGTGACCTTAGTGACCGAATGACACACATGACATTTTACATTTGCGAATGTAAAGTAATTCAGATTTCACAAATGATTTTTCTGTTTCAGATGTTTCTACGATTGAAGAGTATATCAATTAACTCTTCTTTTATCGGTTTAATTTGGAGGATGTTGCATAATGATTTATTAGACGTGGGAATTGAAACGTACACTTTTATGAACTTGAATGCTTGAAGTTTCCTTTTTGGTTTTGACAGTCCCTCTGTTCCGTCTGTTTAGAGCTGTTTCAGAATATTGATTCTTTAAATTTTGTCTCCTTAATCCTTAATCTCCACGTTATTTGGCCAGCGAGTAAAAGCACCGGCTAAATGTCGCTAGATTGTTAGCTGCCGTACTTAGGATCCTCTTCACAGCCGCACTTGAGGAGGATTTTTCTCTCCAGGTTTTCAGAGTGCTTTCATAGCACTGTCAAATCGGCATGACGTCGGCTTCTCAAAGGTCACAGGTGGTACGCATAGCACTGTGTGTGTGCGTGCAATCTGTGTATGTGTGTGCAAAGCTGATGACTGATGTCTCAGCAGCAACAGTGCTGACAGCCAGGGATGAGGAGGCCAGTCACTGAGATGGCAGTAACAATTAATATTATCTTGCATTCCTTGGCTGCAGTGGTAAGGCTCCTCTCCTCGAATCGAAAGCAAGAAAAAAAAAAAAGCCCGGCAGCACTGCATACCCTGAATGCCAAGCCTTTTAGTGGATAAAACTGTCACAATCCATTGTTTCCCACAGAACAAGATTGTACTAACCACTGGTACTTGGTGATACACAATACTTCTTGTCCATTAACATCTTTACTTACTGTTATATGCGTCATCATTAACAATATGCACATATCATTAGTAATGACAGAATACCATCATTTCCCCTCATGCATCCTTGTCAGCTATTTGCCAGTTTTCATTCATTCCATTTCTCACAGAGCAGTCAGACGGTCAAGAAGACAGCCGTCGCATTTACACGGTCAAATTATCTGCCGCTAAAATATGAGGCGTGGCCTTATTAAAATATCACAGTGCTGCAACAAATATGAGGTCTCCTGTGCCTGTGGGTCTACCGAAGAGGGACTGAAAGTCTCCCACTGAAAGTAAATAATGTTTGATTAAAAGACTGCTGTCTTTTTTGTCGCATGCTTTTTTCAGAGGAGAGGTTTTTAAATCTTGATGCTGATGGTGTAACCCAATGAGCAGTCCTCCAGTGCATCATCGTGTATTGATCCAGGGTGTGCGCATTAAGATGGGAGGAACCCATACATCACGTTTGTGAGGCAGAGAAGGGCAGGACTTGAATAGTAGCGCGAGACGTAGCTATTCAGTAGTTTCACTAGTTTTCAGCAAAAAATAAAAAATTACTAAGTGCATTGCCAAACGTCTTTGAGTAGTTATAGCTGGGTGACCCTCCAAGGTATTGATTGCTATCACATCCCCTGGGCAGGTTGTAAGCGGTGCATACCGAGACATGAATAGAAACTGTTCTGACTGCATTGTTTTCCTCTCGTTAGATCCTCGGTCCCTTTGAAGAGCAGGAAGAATTCACTGAGGAGGATTTCCACCTGCTTGAGAGGATAACACTGAATGGTTCAGCAGAGAAGGTCAAAGCCAGAGTAAAACAGATGGGCATGAAGCCAAAGCAGTATGTTTTTATTCCTTTTAGCCCACTTATCTGAAACGAAGTGTCTCTCTCCTTTTAAAAATCACTGATGAAAATCTGGAAAACTTCATTTTTTTCCCCGTCTTGTCTTAAAGGAGCCGTTTGTAAGATTATGGCCAAAACTGGTACTGCAGTCACGTTCAAAATACTATTGAGCGGCGTGTACCCTCCCCCTCCTCCCCGACCAGAGGTTGCCAGGTCGGCTGCAGAATGCAGCAGGAACGTAGGCTGCCAAGGCAAGCGACGAGTCCTACACAATAAGTTTATTTTCTGTTAATTATATTTAATGCTTTATGAAAGATCTTTTCTTTCTTTGATCTTTCGTAACTAGAGGAAATATTTTCCCGTTGAGGCGTTTCGTAACCTGAAAGTTTCGTATGTAGAGGCGTTCGTAAGTAGAGGTACCACTGTTACCTTGTCCACGCAAATTAGCGTTAGCCAAACATTTAGCTATGAATCTTACCTGTCCAGGAGAAAATCAGCAACGTTGGCGTCTGTCTTCAAATTCTTCTCCGCTTTCAGCCGTCTCCATCTATCAAAAGCATCTCCTATACAAATCCTTGTTTTATTTCGGACCTTGTCACGACGTAACTCGAGGTCTTTTAGGTTTTGGAAAGCTAGACATTTTTTCATCCAACACGTTCGTAGCGGCTGCTGCGATAAATAGAGCCGAACTGGCAACCCGGATGTAGAAACACTACTGACTTCGTGATTGGGAGATAGGTGGAGGGTGGCGCTTCAGGCCAAAAACAAAAAATGACAAACATCAACATCAGTGAGGGCTGCAACTCCTCTTTTTAAACGGGAATATCCTGGCTTGAGTGCTGTTGTCAGTGACATAAGTATTTGAAATGAACATGATTTTTAAATGTCTGTTGACAAATCGGGGTCATTTTATGATTCGTTTTATTAGACCTCTTACATACGGCTCCTTTAAATGATCCGTGAATCTTTTTTTAATTTTTTTTCCCCTAACGCACATCCTTACTAAATGATGGACTTACCCTTGTTTCACTCAGTGCCAGTGACCTGGTCATGAAAGTTGACTCCCTCCTTACTGCAGCTCCTAAAAGAGAGGTCCGAAGGGACATCCATTTTGTTAAAGACAGCCATAGGTAGGAACTGTTTTTATTTTTCCTTTTTCTGTCTGTTTCTGTCATGTCTCTGTTGTTTAATCCACTTCGGTGTAATTTTCTTCTCCTCAGTGTGCTCCATCTCTCACCACGTGAAAATGAGGTTGTTTATGATGTTGTGGCCATCGTCGACCCCCTCACTAGAGAGGCACAGAAGATTTCCCAGCTTGCTGATTGTAAGCAGTATTCTTCTGTTCTCTTTCCCATCAATCCCTGATACAGAAACAGCCCCCTGCAATCACAAAGGTAGAAGGACATATAGCTTAAAAAAACAAAACAAAAACAAAGTTCTTATGTGATTCGGCTGGCTCCTTAAGAGACTCCGTCTTACCAAACTGTGCAGCTGTTTAGATGAGTGAATGTTTTATACTAACAGCTATGGGTGGGATTTGCTGGTAACAACAGTCCTAAAGGGCTCAGCATCAGATGCAGAACAACTCAAGGTTGTTTTAGTATTAAAAACAACAGTTTTTCTTGGTGGAAAAAATATGTTTTTGGTGGTTTTTTCTCCGATGTAACAACAAAATGTCCTAACTGGCTAAACTGGTGATGGTTTGGCTGGCCTGTTAGGTTGAATTTAACCTGTCTTGGCTCATAGAAGCACCAGTCAATTACCGAGTGTTTTTCAAAACACTTGACCTTTTCCAGATAGTTTACAGACTTCCCTGATGGTTATGTGTAATAAGCCGACTGGAAGGGATGGTTACAGATTTTCAGATTCATGTTTATTTTCTTCTATTAAGAAAGCTCATATGGGGAAAAAAAAAAGTATCTTCCTTTATGTTAAAAGTGCCGCTGGTAAGTTGGACGTGAGAAAACGGTCCTTTTTTCCTCCAGACATTGTGCAGATGCTAATACAGCTATGCATCTACATATTTAAGATTTAAGATGATAAGACATTATTTTACATATCGGTGGAGAATTTGACTTGCTGAATAAATTGAAAGTGGTCAATCATTTTTTTATTTTCACAGGAGGTGAGATTTTTGTGTAGCCTCCCTGCTACACAAAGCTTTTTCTTTTCCTTTCATGTCTGACTACGCCTCTTTTCCTGTAAATCCTATAGGTGCTTAGTCAAGTGGTCAACGTGAAACTGCAGGTGTTTATGAACTGCAGGGCCAAGTTGTCTGAGATGCCCCTCAAGAGGTAAGCTCCAGCTCCAGCAGTAATTACATTTTCCTGTTTGGCTTGATTATGTATCTTCTTGCCACAGTGGACTTCTCTGCCCGGCTCCATCCCTTTGTAAGAGCGTGCTGCTCAGATGCAATCTGCTTAATAACACTACCTTATTGCTTTGAGCCTCCATTTTCATCTTTAGGCAAATTGCATTCAATATTCACTATTGCAGTTGAAGTCATGCATCAAAAAATATAGTATGTTTTAGAAATAAAAAGAAAAAAATCAAGACACACGCACACACACACACAAAAAGCCGATTAAGGGTTGAAATTGTCCATTAACATTCATGTTTTCTATGTTTTTTTCCATCATCATGTTATAATTTGTTAATTTGTTATGTGTTTTTATATATATATATATGTATACATACATATATATATATATATACACATATCACAGTGGAGGAAATAAGTATTTGATCCCAGTTGTCATACTAAGAAATAAATGAACAGTCTCAGATTTTTATGGCAGCTTTATTTTAGCAGTTATAGAAAGAATATTTTTTTTTTTTAAAATAAAAAAAAAAAACATGAAATGAAAAATAAAAATTAATTTGGAAGTCATTGAGGTAAATAAGTATTTGATCCCAGACCAACCTTGACCAGTGTTGGCTCCCACAGACCACTGGCATTCTCCTAATCTCACTGAAGTAATTACCTGCATGAGAGACACCTGTTCCAAATAGTCACCTGTATAAAAAGCCATCTGCCCACAGACTCAGTAATACTCCACCATCTCCACCATGGGACAAGAACTAAAGAGCTGTCAAAAGATGTCAGGGACAAAAAGTTGTTGAACTCCACAAGGACTGGAAATGGGCTACAAACCATAAGTAAGAAGCTGAATGAGAAGGTGACAACTGATGGTGCAATTATTCAGAAGTGGAAGAAGTACAACATGGCTGTTAATCAACCTAGGCTGGGGGCTCCATGGAAGATATCATCTCGTGGGGTCTCAATGATCATGAGAAAGGTTAGAGATCAGCCGAGAACTATACGGGAGGAGCTGGTTAATGATGTCAAGGCAGCTGGGACCACAGTCACCAAGAAAACTATTGGTAATACACTGAGACGCAATGGTTTAAAATCCTGCAGTGGTCCAAGGTCCCTCTGCTTAAGAAGGCTCATGTCCAGGCCCAACGAACATATTAATGACTCAGAAAGAGACTGGGAGAAGGTGCTGTGGTCAGATGAGACCAAAATTGAGGTCTTTGGCCTCAACTCAACTCAAAGAAATGAGAAATGCTGAATATGACCCCAAAAACACCATCCCTACTGTCAAGCATGGCGGTGGAAGCCTTATGCTTTGGGGGTGTTTCTCTTCTAAGGGGACAGGTCGACTTCACCGCATCGATGGGAAGATGAACGGGGCCATGTACCACAAAATCTTGGGTGACAACCTCCTTGCCTCCACAAGGACATTGTAAATGGGTGGTGGATGGGTCTTCCAGCATGACAACGACCCAAAACATACAGCCAAGGAAACAAAGGAGTGGCTCCATAAGAAGCACATCAAGGTCATGGAATGGCCTAGCCAGTCTCCCGACCTTAATCCTATTAAAAATCTATAGAGAGAGCTGACGCTGCAAGTTTCCAAGCACAAGCCTCAAAACCTTCAGGATTTGGAGACGATCTGCAGAGGAGTGGACGAAAATTACTCCTGATGTGTGCAAACCTAGTAAGCAACTACAAGAAACGTCTGACAGCTGTGCTGCCAACAAGGGTTTTGCCACCAAGTATTAGATCATGTTTTGCTAGGGGATCAAATACTTTTTTCCCTCAATGATTTGCAAATTGATTTTTATTTTTCATTTCATGTAATTTTCTCAACATTTTTTTCAATATTCTTTCTATAACTGTTTAAATAAAGCTGCCATAGAAGTCTAAGACGGTTCATTTATTTCTTAGTATGACAACTGCCAAAATCAGCGGGGGATCAAATACTTATTTCCTCCACTATGTATGTGTGTGTGTGTATATATATATATATATATATATATATGTATATATATATGTACACACATACACACACAACTACATTTGCCAGCTCAAATGTTATTGATGGAAAAGTCTTCCTCCACCAATCAAGTGTCAGACCTTCCCCATCCCCTCCACTTCCTTTCCCTTGGGCAAGGGTAATTAACACAGACGGATACATGATACATTTGTGTGAGATAAATGAGCCGGATGTCTCCAACGGAGCTGCAGTTTAAATGCTGCGGTTGTCCAACAATTTGCACATTTGAAACGTTTTGTTGTTGTAAATTGCCTTTCGTTTTGTGATGCTGACCTTTTTCTTGCACTCAGTCATTAAAAATGTGAAATGAAAGGAGGTGTGACTTTAAGTCAGCAAGATATTTGTTGACTTCCAGGTGTGAACTTGTATCTCGCTAAATTCCTTTCTTTGTGAAGTTAATACACAAAGTTAGTAAGTTAATGAGTTAATCAAGTGGTCTTCGATCTACTTTTTGGTTTTTATGAGGATCTTAAATAGGAGCCTAGCTGCAACGTGCTTGTCTGAAGCCATGGTGATCTCACAGCCCGCTGCTGGAATTAGTGCTGCCAGGAACACATGGATCTTGTTCTGCTTCGGTAGTTTAATATTATTCACTGTTATACTTCCCAGTGTTACTTTTTCATGTGGAGACATGATCAGCTCCAAAAATCTGGATCCAGTTCATTGAAGACAGTGTGTCCTCTGGTGTACTGGGTTTTTGCTGCTTAACTACCGTAATTCTCTCACCATCAGTAGCGACAGTAGCAACTCCCCTGATCTCACTTTGGAGGCTGTCGTGTTGGAGATTAACCTTTTTATGAATACTTTTGTTGATGTGCCTGTAAGAAGGAATTCAAAACGAGTGACAAAAAAGAAAGGTTTGCTAAAGCTTGTCACATACAATACTAACTGCAATCTCCCTGACTCGTTAAAAAAAATCAGCAGGCATAAAGTTCGGCTTGGAGCTTGCCTCTGCGACAGTTGGAATAATGGAGAGGAGAAACTTTTCTGGTGCACAGTCCACTGCATGTATTGTTATCTCTTCTTATTTCTGATTGGAGACCACTGTACAACATGTCATCACTGCAGTTCTTGCTAAAGAGGACGACGGGCTTGTTTGACGGATATTTGTTCCAGACTTGTGACGAGTCCTGCAGGGCGTTCACCATTTAGAGCATTCATTTATCTTCTTTATTGTCGTGTACTTAATTCCCGATGGTTGTGTGTATGGCTTTCTTCACAGTTTTTACCGTTTCATCCTGGAATCTGACGTGACTTTTATGGCCAATGAAACCGTGTCTCCGGGGCCAGTTGCTCGTTTCATGGAGCTCCCAGAGTCTCCACTCCTCACCTTGAACATGATCACACCAGAGAGCTGGATGGTGCAGGCAGTGCGCAGTCCCTATGACTTGGACAACATCCACTTGCAGGAGGTATTGAGCTGCTTGATCATCACCTGTAATCTCTGCGTGCGTGAGTACAACCGGTGCTTTCTTTCCCCTGTTTGGTGCTCCGTAAATGTGGTTCTCTCCAGGTGGACGGCATTGTGGCAGCGGAATTTGAACTGGAGCACCTCTTGCTGGAAGGCCACTGCTTTGACCTGACAACGGGCCAGCCCCCTCGCGGACTACAGTTCACCCTGGGCATGAGCCAGGACCCGCTCATGTATGACACCATTGTCATGGCTAACTTGGTCAGCATCCCTCTTTGCTCGATCTCAGAGTAACCACAATACATTTTTTTTTTGCAGTGATTTGAACAGGTGTTGTGCATTTAATCATGTTATTCATTTGGGACTGAAACAGCTTGGTTTAGTGCTGGAGAAGACGAGTTGGAACGGTTCTCCTAATTACAGTTTCTCAATCTTTTACTGTATCCACTAAAAACAGGGGTATTTCCAACTGAAAGCCAATCCCGGTGCCTGGATCCTCAGATTAAGAGAAGGGAGATCAGAAGACATCTATCAGATTCTGACGTGAGTCTTGCATTCTTTCACCTCCTATAGACATTTTCAAGCAGAAAGTTAGAGAGTGATTATAATTTGTCAGTTTTCATAGTTCAACGCCAGGGATGTTTTCAGCACGCCTCCATTTTCTACTGGTTGCAGTGAAATCCATCACTATGGTAACATAGAAAAAAAAGAAAATATGCTGACACTGTGGCAACATAAGGTTTTGATAAGTGCATAGAGTTGTGCTTAGCATAGAGGCGGAGAGAGAAAGGTAGGTGGAAAGGGGTGTTATTAAAGAGAAGACAAAGTGGAACGATGATGCAGCTGGTCACCTGCCATGCCTTTCCCCCAAGACTGTAGGATATGTTTTTGTCAGGATGGCATGCTGCCCGTATCAAAGACTGCATAACACTCCACTAAGTGTGCTGCATATTTTTGCTAAATGAATAGAATTTGTTGTATGCTTTGATTAGTTTGATAAATTTGTCTTGTGTGTCTTGCATTTTCCTTATTCTGCACTTAAAGATTTCATGTGAAATTGATCAAACTCTTCCCTTTTTCTAGGAAAATATATAATTCAACATATTTCTATTTTCTTTAACGTAGTTAAGGAGTGAGTCAGGTGGTGATTTATGTGAGTCTGCATCGGCAGCTGTAGTGCACTATAGTAGTTGCTTCCACATTCACAGATATCGTCCTCTCTGGCTATCCTCACATAAGATTTAGGACATATGCAGCCCTCAGTTCCTCTGGAATCATATCAGACAACTGAGATTTATCCCCAATCCTCCAGGTGAAGCTAAGAGGTGATGTCATTTTTCACCTTGGCAGTGTCATTATTCTTGTGGTTAGCGGCGCTCTGTTCTTGTTAGGTGGCCGATCAGAGTCTGGTGGGAGTGTCCGTGCTTTCCAGTCCCAGAGTGTGCGTTTTCCTCTCGCCGCCTGTGCTGCTGCTGCGCCTCACCATGACAGCGATGAATGAGATGGCCGGTTTCCCTCTTCTCAGAGCAGGGATACAGATTGATCTCTGGTGCTTTCTAGCACAAGTCCTAAAGGCTTATTTGGACCGGCGACAGCAGAAGGGGCAAAACACGAGCCGCACTTGAGCATCAGGACGGGGTGCTGCTCTGGGTCTGCTGAGGAGAGAGCATTAATCATAGTGTTTAGGTTACATTTTTTTGCTTTTAGTAAGCATTTGCGGTTGTAATGGCTTGTGGTGCATCATAGTCTCAGGTTTGCTCCATGGTGTCTCACCATTAGACTTTGCATAATATGCATTGCCTACTGGGTAAATCAGTCCTAAAGTCATTACATTGAAAGGCTGTGTTACCCAATCAATACTGTACAGACTTTCTCATTAAATCCGCAAGTATATACAACATGGCTGAGAAGTAATGATGGGTAAAATAATGGTAAGGTGAATCTCCATGATGATGATGGAGGATAATGAATATGGTCTGGTTCAGATCCCGGCAGCTGTCTGAGTAACCACTTTAAGTACGTCTGCACATCTTGTCTTGTTCATGAGAACAAAGTGTAGTGTGCATTTTTCTCTCCTTGTTGCCATAGTTATGAATCAGCCTGATATATTCATATATATATATACATACATCCATATACAGACTGCGCCGTCAACTTTGTTAAAAAGGACATTTTTTATCTTCTTTGTATTGATCCTTTCGATCTATTTTAGTTCTTTATTTATATCCAGTTCAGTTTATAGAAAGTAAACAAGTTCAAAATAGTCTGATTGAAATCCAGTTACATTTCAGTGAAATCAAATTTGTTATAATCCATTTATATTCCAGCGAATTCCAGTTCCATCTAATTTATATACTATATAATCCCAAGTCTTATAAAATAGCCAAACAGAGGAACCCAACAACAGCAAATCCTTATTTAGTTCAACCCCTCATTTTAAAAGTAAATGGGACAACGGCAAGGAAAACTGTTAAATGATACCTTAGAATTCTGTTTTATAAGACATAATAAGAAATGGGTTTATTTTGTTCTTACCAGGTCTTAAATTTCAGATGAACAAAAATTTGTGGCGTATCACATCATGTTATCATTTACTAAAGGAGAAACATTCTGCCTTTTGTTCTTATGTTGACAGTGCTTCTTAAAGTACTGATCAAATGTCAGTGGCATGTTTTGGTAAAGATGTGTTCGGGATACAGTAAAAGTTTCCATTTCAACCATGCCTTTTCATCTCCGTTCATAGCAGCCAGAGTTTGGGGGTGGGCTTGGCATCTTAAACCCACCCTTCTCTTATCCACAATATGCCTCTTTCAAAATCTGTATTGCTCTGCGGCTCTGCACTACCCGCTTCAGAGGTACAGCAAATGCAGAAAGATTAGAAATTAGGTGGTGATAAACATGAAAATTCTGTGGCGAGACCTTAAGACAGCTGTGCATGCGCAAATGTTCAAAGACCGCAATGAGCGGAAGCAACATTACGAAGAAGAATGGACCTGAATCCCCCCACAACAAGGTTAGAGACTGATGATGTCATACAGAAAATTGTTGTACAAGTTATTGTGGCTAAAGGTGGTCCTACAGTCTTGAATAAATAGGTGCCACCCCACTCCTGCTACTGCATAACAAAGTTAGCTCATAATTACTTGTAAACAAGGCTTCCTCCCTCACCAAGTGATAAATCATGCACCGTGGAGGGACATCTAATAATATATAATATGCAAAGACCTTTAATAGCAGCCAACTGGACTTCTTTTGTCATTTCCTTTCATCTGAAGGGCTTTTTCAATTCACATGAGAGCCTTCGCCTGTCACAGTAACTGGCTGTTGACGCGTTGTTTAAATTTATTTAGAATTAATTGTTTGCTGTGTCACCCTCATTACTTTTTCACATTTCATTCCCATTTTCAGGCATGATGGAACCGATTCCCCGGCAGATGCTGGTGATGTCATCGTTGTGCTGAACAGCTTCCACAGTAAGATCATCAAAGTCAGGGTGAGTGTAGTTTCTCAGGTCCACATGCGCTGTATATTACATGTGGGGTGCTTGAAATTATTGAATTATTGACTGCAGTCGCGTATGATGTGTGTGGCCTTCACAGACCACAAGTTATGGATGGTTTGAACAGGTTTATACGCTGCTTGATGAAATCTGTTAGAGCATCATTGTTACGTGTCTACTTTTTCATTCCAGGTGCAGAAAAAGGTGGAAAGGATCAATGAAGATCTTTTAAGTGAAACCAGCGAGAGCAAAGGCATATGGGACTCCATAGCCAGGTGTGTAATGTCAAATATAGCTCAAAGTTGGTTGGTTAGCTTGTGTAAAATAAAATAAAATAAAATAAAAAACAAAAAACCTCTGGCTAAAAGGCAGTTACAACTGTGATTTGATTGACAGATATGTTGCAGGGGCTTCCGTTTGATAATTATACATTGCGGTTTCAGGAGATTTTACTCCTCTCGTGGATCAAGACTGCAATATTATGCTGTAAGATCTAGTCTTGCAAAAAATATGTGCTTCTGTAGGTATGTGTGTGCAATTGAGTGTTTCCCTTAGCAATTCCTAACTGTGTGATCCTGTCTCCTCACTTAATGCTTGCTGTGTGAAGTGTTTGGAGCACTTTTGAGAAAAGGTAGGCAGTTTTTGCCAGGACCCATTTCACACACTGACAAAAAAAGCAACAACTTATTTTTCATGTTCATCCCATGCAGTGTGTATCAGTCGCTTTCAGCTGTTTCTACTACATGTGATAAATTACACTCACGGGTTATTTTATTAAGTACTCCTACTGGGTTTGGACCCCCTGATGCCTTCAGAACCGCCTTAATTCTTTTTGGCATAGATTTGGAAACATTCCTCTGAAATTCTGGTCCACATAGACATGATAGCGTCACATTGCTGCAGATCCATGTTGAGAATCCCCCGTTCTGCCACCTCTCAATAGGTGTACTATTGGATTAAGATCTGACTGTGGAGGCCATTAGAGTACAGTGAACTTGTTTATGTTCAAGAAACCAGTTTGAGATGATTTGACCTTTGTGACAGTATCCAGCTGGAAGTAGCCATCAGAAGATGGTCCACTGTGGTCATAAAGGGGTGGACGTGGTCAGCGACAATACTCAGGGAGGCTGTGTGTTTAAACCATCAGTTGGTACTAAGGAGCCCAAAATGCACCAACAAAATATCCCCCACACCGTTGCACCACATCCTGATACTCGTTTTGAACTTCACCGAGTCATCTTGACCATTTCCAAATGCTTCAATGCTTTGATATGTTCATGCAAAAGTATATGAATAAGTTCACACCCATGGTGAAATGTTCATGCTTAGAACCATACACATGCCACGTGTTTGCCAGGCGTTGACTTTAGACCAAAGACATATAAACCAAAGGTGGGTGATTACCCATATTGGTGACATTACAGCCACTTGCCACATTTTTCTTCTTAAAAAGATCAGATAGGATTCGAAACTTTGTGAGAGACGCCAGTAGAAGCAGAAGTCAAAAAGCCAAAAGAGACAAAGATCATTATCATTATTATTATTATTATTTTAATCAGTGCTCCACGATTCCTTGCTGCTGGATCGGACATTGTTTGAATTTCACAAGCAACACTTCACTCTTCTGACTTGTTCTGCTCTCTGTTGAAGTGGCTCTGCAGTGACTTTGGAGTCTTGGATAAGATCAGGCAAGAGTACATCAGAGGAACGGTGCATGCTGGATGTTTTGGGGAGAAATTCAGGGAGGCCAGACTGAGATAATTTGAGCATGTACAGAGGAGGGATAGTGAATATATTGGTAGAAGGATGATGAGGTTGGAACTGCCAGGCAGGAGGCCTGGAGGGAAGACCAAAGAGGAGATTTATGGATATGGAGAAAGAGAACATGAAGTAAGTTGGTGTGAGAGAAGAGGATGCAGGATGCAGGATAGAGGTAGATGGAGGCAACAGCTGAAAGGAAAAGAAGAAGAAGAAGTCTGTGACCGCATACATATATTGTGATCGCTATAATAGCAGGTGAAACTGGCTACGTGTTTGTGGGATTAGCCTCTGACATCGGTAGCGTAGTTCACTCTAGGATGGCTGGCCTCGTGTCATGTTGAAACCAGCTCTTTTAAACAGTTTGACTCTCTTATCAGTTTGTTTTTGTAGAGCTTTCTTTCTTTTTTCTTTTTTCTTTAACCCATTTCAACAGAATAAGTTCGAGATCACAGATCCCTCATGCCTGGAATTATCTGTTAGAAACATAGGTGTAGAGCATTGCTGTGGAGTAGGGATATGAAGTACTGGTAAACCAAATTTTCTTTTCAATTACAGTTTTAACTTTAGAACAGGGTAATTAAGCACAAATATTTTTCTTCTTTCCATTTTGTAGTGATGCTCTTGTTCTGTGTGTTATAATTCTGTATATCCGTTTCCTTTTTACCCTTTCCGAACATCCAAATTCACCCAGACCTGCCAGGCTTTGGCACACTTGGTCCAGCTTGATGATAGATGACAGAGAGAGCCCTCTGTCAGCGCTTTGATTTTGAATGAGAACCAACGAATAGTTTTTTTCTCGTAGAAGATCAATAAATGCTTAATGGTTCCAACATCAGTAAGCCATTTGGTTAAATGATCACAATCTTTAATCAACCCAAATGTTTATAATTATGACTCTTTTGTGGCAGTCAGGCAGCCCTCAACATACGCCATCAAACCTGTCTTCACTGAGCAGGATCTTACAGTTACAGTCTGTTAAATAGATGGATGAATACATTAATAACAAAGTGGAGTATTAAGACCATTTCCCTCTACGTTCCTGATGAGCCTGCATTTAATTTCCCACAATATTCTTGAGTAATAAAATACTTAAACATGCTGATATTAAAGTGTCAGCTACAAGGTTGAATAAGATGGTTCATGAGAAGTAATTGCTCAGGTGCTAATAACATATAAATCTAAAACAGTTTTTTTTTCCTTTCTTTTGTCAAACTGATCCAGTATGAATAAAGGAACTCACCAATGAAGACGTCTGCTCTCAGCTCAAGTTTAAATTAAACAGAATGAATGAAAACATTTTTAAAAACCACCAAAAAAAGGATAAAAGTTAATACAATTTATGTATTTGTTTTCACAATAATGGAATTGTTTTTTTGTTTTTGTTTTTTTTTTTCACAAAACACTATTTTAAAATGTGTGGGGGGGTTCTGCTTTTTATTCTTTGTGCGTTCTTCTCTCTGACCGGGTGGGAAAAGAGGAGAAGCTCTCCGTTCTTGCTGCTCTCTGTCGAAGGATCCTCGAAGGTTTATTGTCCTTTTTTTCTGCTTTTACAAATCACAGCCATCAAGCTGTACAAAAGCTGTACGAGCTGTACAAAATGTGAAAGCGCACTGGCAGTTCTTTTTTTTTTTAGTGAAGTATAGTTCAGGTTTTAGTTGATGGATGCATTAAGAAACACATCTCCTGGAGTAGCGGAGTCTTAGATGAGATGCTTCACTAAAACTGAATGCAGCGAACAAATGTGGCATTTAGAAAACACTGCTCAGGAGATGTGCTGATTTGTGTCATTCTAAATTGAAGTGAGAGTGGTATTTGTGCTACAGAGGCTGGTTGATATTTTTTTTTCTCCCTTTGTGTGTGTGTTGTTAGATTGTGGGAATGAATGATTGGATGAATATTTCAGAATGCTTCCGTTCGGTCTACAGAGGTAGGAGATGCAACAGAAGTACGGTTTTGTCCAGCTGGTGTCGTGTGGGGTTCAGGGTATCAGAGAGGTCCGGATTATCTCTTAAAGTAACTCTCACCTGACCCTCCAAAGCCACTTATCTGTAAGGACCCCATTGTTTTTGCTGAAGGCTCTAAATTATGGCAGGCTTAGTCATCACCACCAGTCCACATCTCCAGACCCCTCCGGTGTGTGATGACTACCCAGAAGCCAACTGCTAAATTATAGGAGGAAAATGTATTTATCTATAGAGTGGCAGATTTAGCTTTGAGCTGTACAGGGAGGGAAATGCATCATCTTTTATAACCACAGAATAATAGTCTTTGCATTGTTGTGCGTCATCACGGAGGTTGTGTTGCGTTGAAGTGACTTATGTGAGGTGTCTGACAGAGCTGGTTTTAGGGCGTCCCCCTACCCTTTCCTCACTCTTCCCAGTGTCTTCCCGGAGCCTGGAGGCTGATCCTGTGGTTGCAATTGAATGTGGGAAAGACACTCCCTCCTCCATCAGCTGACTGTTACATTTCGACTGCAGACATGTCTTCCTCCAGCGCAGGGTTGCCGTCTACAAAATGTCTGCCTTTGCCTTAGTCGAGCAGTTTTTTTTCTTTTTGTCATACAAACTCGAAGGTGTTCTTACTCGACTTGCTTGATTTCAACGTGACTTCTGTCAAATGCAGCCACGTGTAAGATATTACATTTATTTCTATCGTTTCACCATTTAAATAGAGAAAGAACACCAATAGTACTAATTTGTTCCAGTCTGTCTTCCCATCCCCACTCAGTTTGCCATTATATATCGACAAAAACTTTTTTTCACAGTGCCATTATTTACCAAATATGAAGCTAAAGGAAAAAGAAAACTCACATGGTGGCTCCTAAACGCCCTTTTACTGCTTCCATAGGATTTAATATCATTCCTTGATGAAATGATCATTAGCAGGTATGCAGATCGCTATTAATCCTGAACCTTTAGGCAGCGTGCTCGTCTGGAGCATTCAGGGGTGTCTTAACACAATGCCAAAAGGGGAAGACACAAGCACGTGTCTTAGAGAAGCAGTTGTTGCTTCACATGAAATTGGAAAGATAAGATTATTTAAGTATAGAAATATATAAGAATTGATTAATATAGTGAAAAAAATTATAGAACTATAAATTATATAATTATATAAAATCTTTCTGACTGTGGAATGCTGAACTCCACATTGTTTGGAAATGGTTTTGCAACTCTTTCCAGATTGATGTGTAGCAGCTCTCATTTCTTCAAGACCATTTATTATGTCTTTCCTTCCTGTCATTGTGTTACTCAAACCTGAATGCTCGAGACAAGCAAAGTACCAAAACATCTGCTTGTATAGAGGTCTGCACGCGTGCTGATGATCATCTCATTAAGGACTGATGACTAGCAGGACCTGACTGCATCTTGCCCTCTTAAACCCCAGACAAGCAGTAGGGAGTTGCTGAGTAATGCCTGCTGATTTTTTTGTTTGTTTCTTTGTTTCTTTATATATATCAAAATTATGGCAAAAAAAAAAAGTTATGTTGTTCTTCATCTGAGTTTGCATTTGTCTAATTCTAAGACCCAGTATGACCAGATGATTAATTAAAAATTGTACTCAAAAATAGAATTAAAAGTTGGGTTCATAATTTTAGTGAGGCTAAAGACACACGACACAGTTATGCACTTAATTGGCTATTCATTACTGTCACATGCAAAGTTCATTCACTTCTTTAAAACAGTTAAACAGTTTAACAGTTAAAACACTTTTCTCTTTTAATCACTTCGCATCAGTTCTTTTTCTGTATCCTCAAGCACCAACATTGGGTTACCGGGGCAACAGCCATGCTCCACCGATTGTGGCAATAAGTCCCCTTAAAATGTTGCCTTGGATAGTTTATGTAATGACAGTCTTGACTTATGTACAGTGATTTTTTTTAAGTTATGCAGCTATGTAACAATGACTTGTTGTTTTTTTTTCCATTTCATGGCCAAAAAGAAGTGGGCCAGGCCACATTTTAAAAAATTGAATTTCAAACAATTCTACATTTCTACATCATTACAAAACTCTTAGCACACCTTAATGAGGAGAGCCCTCCCTGTAAAAGAGATATGAGGAGGTGATGTGATTAGGACATAATTAACTATAATTAACTGGAATAAAAGACTTAAACACAGTTGTAAAAATAACAAGTGTGTGGCCAGATTGGCATAAACTTACACTGCTATAACATTATGCACCATCTGTGTGAACCTTTAACTGATTAGATAGAAATTAACCACATATGCTCTTTAGTTAACCTGTACTATTAGAGTATAGAAGCATGGGGGGGGGCTGTCTCAGTGATTGCCGTGACACCTCTAACTTCATTTCAGTTAGCCAGAAGAGTGCCAGCAGGAGCTGAATTGTCGAGACCATTTCACATTTGTTGATTTCTGCATCATTTCCAACCCCCTTTAATTTCATTTTGTTTGACTCAAACAGCTCAGCTTCTGCACGGTGTTGCTTGGTCTGCTTGAAAATGTTTTCCTCTGGCTGTTACAAATGTCAATAACTCTGCATTTACTGTAGGTAAAAGTTTTGACAGCTTGAAAAACAGCCAACAACCCAAAGTCAGCAGACTTACATCGTATGGTCTCACTTACAGCATCACGGGTGGCGGCTCAAAGAAGGACAACGAAGAGAAGAAAAAGGAGGATGTTCTCAACATATTTTCCGTGGCCTCCGGTCATCTGTACGAACGTTTCCTGAGGTCAGCCACATCCTCCTCCAGCGCTGCACGCTTCATTAGTTTCTGCCCTGATCTCAGAAATCACTTGTCCGGTTCCACCTCTCCTTCAGAATAATGATGCTGTCTGTCCTCCGCCACACAAACACGCCCGTCAAGTTCTGGTTCCTCAAAAACTACCTGTCCCCTTCTTTCAAGGTACGTGTGTCTCCGCGGTGATGTTTCGTCACTCAGAAGAATATGATGTTTATTGATTTTATTTATTTATCCTCTGCTACTCGCCTCTGCCGTGATCAGGAGACGATCTCTCACATGGCCGAGTCGTACGGCTTCCAGTACGAGCTGGTGCAGTACAGGTGGCCCCGGTGGCTTCACCAGCAGACTGAGAAGCAGCGGATTATCTGGGGATACAAGATCCTCTTTCTGGATGTTCTGTTCCCCTTGGCTGTGGACAAGATCATTTTTGTGGATGCCGACCAGGTAGGGATCAAACTGAATCAACACTGAAAGAGGTACGTGGGAGTGTGCAGCTGAGTCCGAGTGCAGGTGTGAAGATTTGATGAGATTTTGAAACTTCCTCAAGCCTGAGTAGTTTTTTCTTGTTTTTTTTGTTTTTTTTATTTTTTTTTTATATATTTACCCAAGAGTCCTTGCTCTTTCCATCTCTTCCTCACAGATAGTTCGGGCTGATTTGAAAGAATTGAGGGACTTAGACTTGGAGGGCGCTCCATACGGATACACGCCGTTTTGTGACAGCCGCAGAGAGATGGACGGCTATCGCTTCTGGAAAACTGGCTACTGGGCCTCACATCTCGGACACAGGAAATATCACATCAGGTATACTTCATTCAAAAGTATTACTGCAGACATTAGACCGCGGCGTCATATTTTATCTGCCGTGCTGCACACTCATTTGTGGTCATTTTCAGGAAAAATGAAAAACGCAGCTACACTTTAGCATCTGATAGATTTTTTTTCCTGCAGCTATGACTCATGAAATCATACATCATCGTCATAAATAAAATGTCCCAGACATTGAGTGGCATTGAGTTCTCCATCTGTCAATTTGATGGCTAATCAGATGGTAGCGAGTGGATAAACAAAGAGAGTTTCCTGCCTCGCCACTGGCTGACGGGAACAGAAATGGACGAGTGTTTTCTTCTTCTTCTGTTTGCGGATATATCTGGTCTCCAGTTAGAGACCAGAGCTACCAGTTACAGGCACTGTAATGCACGCCCAGCTCTTTCCTTTAGCTGCATTGACCAAATTATAACTCGGTTGGAAGATGATAGGCACCCAGGATGTTGGTTATCAGCTTCCTTTGTTTACCCAGACAGACCTCTTCTTCTTCTGTGATAATTAATAAGCAGATCAATGTTCTAATTTTATTTAATCTTTTCACACCTGCGTACTATGCTTTCTCTCCTCTCGTTTCACCCAGTGCTCTGTACGTAGTAGATTTAAAGAAGTTCCGCAAGATTGCAGCCGGTGACAGATTACGGGGTCAATACCAAGCCCTGAGCCAAGACCCCAACAGTTTGTCAAACCTGGACCAGGTACATAACTCTCAGATGCCTCTTTAGCATTATATGATCTTTTTTGCAACTTAAATACTTAAAGATTGTCATATCTGTATGAGTTTTTATACATTTTATTGCAATTCCAGGACCTTCCCAACAACATGATCCACCAGGTGGCCATCAAGTCTCTTCCTCAGGAGTGGCTGTGGTGTGAGACGTGGTGCGACGATGCGTCCAAAACCACAGCTAAGACCATAGACCTGGTGAGTTCCGCAGCTACGACATTAAAGGATTTATCAGATGGAACAGTTAACTTTATTTATGTGGTGAAAGTCCCTGCAGCCCGTCGTGAGCTGTAGCTGCTGCAGCACTGAAATATGAGAAGCATATTTCCAGTCACTGATGTCCATGAGGCACTTGGCATTTAGGAAACAACTCTGGGGCAATCCTGCAGTGTCCTAAACTAATTTAGAGAATTACTGAACAGGCTCCAGTAGACTGGAATGGGAAGTATCATCCCATTGTGGTATAGGTCACTGCTTGGAAATTCAGACACGAGTCTGGGCCTAATGTCCTTTTAACAGAACTGGAAACCAAATTAAGTGCAAACGTCTGTCGCAGGCAGCGCTGGTTAGAGTGGTCTGACTTGTTGGAACCAAGTGCCCTTGGTGCCGTAAGTGATGTGTTTTGTCTGCTTTTCTTTTGTCCAGTGCAATAATCCAAAGACAAAGGAACCCAAGCTGATGGCTGCAGCGCGGATCGTGCCTGAGTGGGTCGATTACGACAATGAGATAAAAGAGCTTCTAAAACAATTCGAGGAATCCACCACAACGCGAAAAACAGCACCCTCTCCCTCACAACATAAAAAAGGTTCAACAAAAAAAGGGAAAAATCCTGTCTCTCCAGTGTTTTTACATTTCATTATTCAAAGTGTAGTCACCGACTGTTGTTCCTCTGCATGATTAACCTTTTTCTTGGCGAGATTGCTTTCTCTCTTCCAGACGTACTCATTTTCAGCATCTCTTTCCAACAGCAGACAACCGGCGTGATGAACTTTAGCGTCTGCCAGCACCATGCTGAAGAGGAAGGAGGAAGCACCTTTTGGGAGCGGGCCCACCTGTGAAGCTCCGAGACAGACATTTCCATCTAAACATAGCCATGGAGTGTTGCATGCCCAGCCGGAGGAGGAGGAGGAGGAGGAGGATGATTTCAGGTGCCATATGGGCTTCTGCAGTCAGTACATTTTGCAAAACCAACTCAAGATAATTAACTGCCACCCTTGACCTCGTGGTGTGCTGTGTAGTCAGATTGCATCAGGTGTGGTTATTGGAGCATGAAGTAAAATGAGAATAAAATAAATCCCCTAAAGCACTAAATTAGATAGAGGATAAATAGTTGGCATGTATTGCACTGATAATGTATGCAAAGAATCAGACGGTGGATCATTTCTAGGGACCGACACTAAAGCTTTTTTTTTTATTATTATTCTTACCGTCTCATTTCCAAAAGTTCTGATCATTCAAAAAAAAGTTTAGTATTTTTAATTAAAAATTCTAAACTTCAGCTAGAACATGAAGCCTTTGTCTAAGATGCCAAAGCAAAGGTAATCGACTGTTAAGAGATTTCACAGCTGGCCCAAAGTAGCACAAGACTTACCAATCCTACCATGGCAGCAGTAACTAAGCACTGCAAAACACTAGCTATTCTTCTTCTTTTTTTAAAATAAATATTTATATTCATGGCAGTGCGTGTGATTCTGTTTGATTGCTGCGCCAGCAGATGGTGTATTGCAGTCACGGATCTCTACCTTGACTGCTGAAGACAGATCTTTAGGGACACCTCACCCCTCTTCACTGCCTTTTTCTCTTTTTTTTTTTTTTTTTTGAAGAATGGCCTTTACATTTTTATGCTTGTCTTGATTGGTTTTTGCAAAGAATGGTTTAAAGTCACTCATACTCAGCTAATTTACAACTCAAGTAATGTAGCATCATTTCCAAAGGTGGGCGGTTTTATATTATTAAGTTCATTCAACCACATTGTTCTTAGAGATGCGTACAATTTATAAATGGGCCACACATTTCCTTTAAGCAGTTGAGTCTTTCCTGTGAGTACCCCCCCCCCCCCCCCCCCCAAACACCCATTCTTGGATGTTTTAAGAGTTAACTGCATTATTTACAAGCATGAATGAGTTAAACTTACAATTCAGTGGCTGAAAATCGCAGCCTAAAAACAACTACTGCACGTCTGTAGCTGTGTGTGCACTGCAGGTTTAAACAGGAAACATTTCTATAAAGAGACCGGTTTGACAAGCTGAGCTGGAATCATTTCTTTTAGGTCGAGAACTTTAACTTATTACAGTATGTTTACATGTTACATAAATTCATCTTCACTGTTCTTTTTTTTTTTTTTTTACATTTTCATTACTTGAATTCCATGAAGAACCAGTGTTTTGTCTCAGGAATAAGGAGCGTTGCTGCTCGACTGAAGCCAACGGGAGATTCCCAGTGTTTGGTCCGTTTTTATGTGCTGTTCTCAGGGCACCAATCCTTTACCCTGCTACGTCAAAAAGAAATGTTTATATCATCACTGATGGGGGGGAAAGTCAAATAAATCTTTGTTTTAAAAAGCCGTGTTTGAATTATCCCTTCATGGGTTGACCTTTGACCCTGTCTGTATTATAGAGCAAAAGAAATCAATCTTCATGTACATAAATAGCTTTTTATTTACAATTCAGAAAAGTTCCATTCATAAAAAAATAATGTTTTGAACAATTTGAATCTCGTGAATGGATGTGAATTGTGTGACATATTAGGAAACAGTTTCAGATTGAACAGCTCGCTGTTGATAAAGAAGTTGCTTTGCGGGGTTGGCATAGCGACAGACCTTTCCGCTGTCAGAATCAAAAAAAAAAAAAGTGCCATTCAACAACAAAGACGCATTTTTAACTGAAGCCGACCACTTGGTCCACACGATTGTGACATTTTTTATGTCAGCAATTTCCCTTTTGAATAGGGAGGAAAGTGGAAAAATACACTCCAGCTTTGCTGGGCAATAAACCTTAGTTGAAGTTAAATTTAAAGTTAAAAGGCCCGGAGCCAAAAGGATTGAAGCCCTGGAAGCCATGGTAACCTCCATGGAAGTGATGGCCGTGGTGGCCCTGCTGGCTCTCTGGATCCATGGGGTCTTCTCCGTGGTCGAATTTGGTTCTCATCTCTAGAAAATACGAAAGATTGACATGTTGGTTCAGAAAAATGACAGATAAGGCTGCATTTCAATCCAATAATACACAATTTGCAGCTCTTACTTTCTGAAATGAGCAGAGTTTTGTTAAAGTTGTAGTTCACACAGGTGCCAAATTTCAGGGCAAGACAAATACATTGTAGATCAGCTGTTTAGCACCTAAATTGATGACTTTTTGTTGGGAAGTGTGGATTTAATCAAGTGCACAGTTTGTTCTGTTTGTACCAACTTCCGCAGTGAATGCAGGGATTATTAAGAAAACTCACACGTATAAGAGACAGCTGACCATGACAGACGACGGCGTGAAGCCGCGATAATGATGCCAAACAAAATAAAGGTGACATTCCAAAAGGACAAAGTAATAAAGTCAGCTGTTTACAGCGGCTCCTGATAAGCTTGACATTTACTGGACGCCAGGCACTAAACTTTTCCACAGTCTGCTGAAAGGACTCTTTACCTGGATCAGTGAGAACCTCTTTGGCCTGAGCGATGTCGATGAACTTCCTCTCCGCCTTTTTCTTTTCCTCTGGATCCTGGAAGTTGTCTGGATGCCACTGTTGCGCCAGTTTTCTGTAAGCTTTGATAATCTCCTTTTTCTGGGCCGTTCTATGACCAAAAAGAGATCATTATCAACACATTTATGTTACTTTCTAAAAATACTTGTCCAAGTCTCCCAAGTTAGGACTCTAAACCATTACTTTTTATAACTAAGAAGACCTCCAGTGCTTTAAATCTGTCCCATCTCGAATGCTTAGTAGTTCCTTTTAACTCAAGATCATGTAATATTCAAGAACAGAACAGTTTTTGGGGGGAAGCAGATATTTTTCATGTTAAAAACTAAAACCAGAACACAAACTCTCAAATGCAGTCTTTTAAATCAACAGATGAGCAAAAACACCCCAGTTCTTTCATATTTCTTCCCAGACTGTGCTTCAAACTCCCTGAGAATCCCTGAAAACAACATCAGAATCTCCAGAATCAAGTCATCAATTCCCACCTCTTCACTCCCAGGATCTTATAATAATCTCTCTTCTGAGACTGTTTGAGGAGTCTCTGAGCTCTCTCCATGCCTTCTTTGATCTGACGGTCATTCTCGCTGTGTTTCGCAGCGGTCTCATAGTCTTTAATAGCTGGAAAAAAAAAGAACACAGGATAGAATCAGCTGTGCTTACTCAGGAAATGAAGCTTATGGTAAGTAAAGCAAAGACGGCACCTCTGGCGGTACTCTGCAACGGTGTATTTGAGAACGGCACCGAATGCAGTTTTATCAGAGGATCATCTCGTTCATCAGAGCTGCCGCTACGGTGACAACGCAAGGGAAACACGCCGACAGGTGTAGGAATCAAACAGTTCAAATCGTTTTAGCCCAGTAGTTCTCAAACCTTTAATACTGCGTACACCTGAGAAACTGTTCAGCTCTCTGAGTACCACCATGATGACCAACTTTAAAATATCGCCGTATACGCCTTCTCAGTTAGCTTTAAAACACACAGGGGGAGATGTTTATTCCTTATGGTGCTTATTTATTACCTCAATTGTTACTTTACTGAATCAGACATTTACAACTCTGTCCAACAATTCTCACATACTCACACAGAGCAAAATAAACACACTCAAAAGTTGTTACATCTGCACTGCAACTGAATATGTAACTAATATTTTTTTGAAAGACACAATTTGAATTATCTCAAGCTACACATTTCATTTGAAAAGGTATTTATAATGCATTGTATGTTTTTGAATTTCTTTTTTAAGTGAAAATGTGGAAAGTCATGATGTTCCCTGTGTACCACAGTTTGCGCACCACTGGTTTAGCCGATGCAACAACAGCTAGTTACTGAAGTCACAGATGCTGATGAAATTGAATCTCAAATGTCTTTCATTGTACATAAAAAGCAGTGCTCAAGTTTCTGCACTGAAACGGCGCATTTAAAGCTACTATTGATGTGTGCAGAAGAAGAATTAAAATGTGAATAAATAGATTTTTTTTTTAAAAAAAGCTGAAATAAAAATGGCACCTTTATTTGAAAGACGTATGTTTTCAGAATATCTGATATTGTTGACTGCATCAATAAAACAAAAATGACCTACATAACACTGCTTCACGAGCACCCTAATAATTTAACGTTCTTCATGTGGAGCGTCTCTCCTGAAGTAAATGTATTCAGTAAGCTGCTGCTGCAGCTTTAGGCTGTTTGTGTGCACATGTTTGGGTGCTTTGAGGCTTGTTTACCCTCCGAGGTGCACCGAGGTCAATCAAACACCCAAACTCTGCTGCGACTGGAGGCAGCCGTAGCTACCTGCTGATGTGTTCACGCCATGTTAATGACGACGGGGCGTACGCACACTCAGCTTAGGCAGCGTCTCCTGCGGCTGTGGAGGTGATGGGATCTTCAAAAAGACCTCTAATCTAAACTAAGAGTCTAAATATTTTTTTTGGCTGACACAGATTATATCAACTGTACACCAATCTTTAAAAGTCTTTGACATTTTTATAATGTGTGTATTGACCTTTCCAACTAAGTTGACTGACGAAACTAAAATCAAACATCACACTAACCTTCGGTCTGTTAGATCCTGTCAGAGACTCTGTTTCCTTCAACCTCTTTGTCCCATGACTGCCAAGTTTGTACATTATGGCAGTTACATACGTGAGACTAAATACTGTCAAACTGTCAGTAATTTCATCCACAACACCTCATGTGCTCTGTGTGATAACTAGATACAGGTGTAACAAAGGCTTTTTTTTCCCCAACAAAGTCTCCAACATGAAACAGATCAAATACAACAGATTCAGTGTGCGTACTTCAACTTAAGCTACAGTCCGCTGAAAACTCACTACACTATAGTTACTTCCAAATCGAGAAGATCACCAAGTCTGAACGGAGTGGCGACGAAATAAGACGGGCGGGCTTTCTGGCGTTACTAGCACTGATCCTGTCGTCTGGCGTCGCTGACAGTGGCAGTTTCTCCTCCGTCTTGAAAGACGTAGCCAGAAATTCTCATCTCACTTGTGTGTTTTTATTCTGAAATACATTAAAAGCAACGGAGACATTTTACCGCGGGCGCCCGCATTCGTTTTCATCTCGACATTCAAAGGGATGAGTCACGGGACACGCGAAAGTACGAAGGATCCTCGTGATGCAGCCTTCTCTGGGCGACGAAAGGAGGACGCGTTTGTAACTGCGCTCGGCTTTCTCCTCGAAACGGGACCACTGTGATGCTGCTGTGACTAAAACGGCCTTCAAAAGCAGCCTTCAAATGATGCCGTCCCTGAAATGGGACAAAGCTCGCGTCTCTTTTCTACCCTGCTATCACTCTGATACTTGATGACTTAGAAAAGTCAGAGTTACCGCTGTGCAAAGAAACAGAACTGTTAGACTCATTTACACGAGTGTGTTAAAAGTTTCATTAGTATTGCAGAGGCTTTTCTAAAGAGACTTCTTGTATGCTTATTACAACAGCACTCAGTATGCGCCAGCGCTGATTATGTGCAGCTCTAAAGACTGTAATTCAACCCTTTTTGACTCGGAAACGTTCAAGTTAATTTCATCAAGTATTATTTAAATCTGCAGCGTTTAACACTCTGTTAGGCTTTTTCAAATCAAATGCATAGAAGTTATATCTAGGGGTGCATGATAACTATCGGGCTGATAACAGGAAATTATGACGTCATCCCGATAAGTCCGACATCACGATGAATAGCCCCGATAACACATATATTTTTGTCAACACAGCAGTGCCTCGCTCCCTCTGAGCCTTGAATGACCGGCAGTAAATGTTATGTTCAAGTGACATCGGCATAAGCAGAAAAATGATTACTCAATAAGGAAAATCAAGAATACCCCCTCATGCCAGAAAATAACTTGTTAACTCTGTCATAATTTTGGTAGTTGCTGACTTGACTTGATATTCGCAGTATTCTCCCACATGTTACATAAAAAAAGAAAAAAATAGAAAAGGCTGAAAGAACGACTAGCAAACGAGGGAACGTAGGAATTAACGTTACACCTTAAATGCAGCCTGCAGCGCAGCGCTGATCACAACAACCATGGCGACGTGGAACTTCGTTAAAGTTTCAGAAGAAGATAGTTTGGTGGTTATTTGTTACGAATCCTCCGAGCGAATTGTACGAGGAGGGAAGCACAACCATAAGCTTTAATACGTAAAACCCGATCGGCCACCTACAACATAACAATCCTTCCATGTAGTTTTGAAATCGTGCTAATGTGAGCTAACAGAAGCTAATGCTAACGTGTGCAAGCCAGCAGCAGTCTACCCTCTCCCTCATTCCTCTCATCTAAAGCTTCCATGAGATTAAAAAATAAACAAAAACTACTGAACCTCATTTACTTTAATTAAAGGTATTGATTTAAATGGAACCACAAGCCAAAATCCTTTAAATGTTAATCTTTTTCAGTTTGTAATTTTGATGCATGTGTTTCCATCAGTTCAAGGAGCCTTTATTTTTTATATCAGTCAGTAATGCACCTTATTTAAGTTGATGTGAGATATCAAATAGGTTTGTTTGATAGCTTTACGAAAATGTTTGAGAGGCTTGGCAGTAGTTTTTCAATGGAAAAAATAAATATCTGTTCATTTAAAGAGTCAAAACTATTTTTGATTTTGTTCATAGTATTGATGTAATGATCTTAGGTATATGTGTGTTATCGGTATCGGCCTTTAGGAGCTGAAAGTTATCGGTATTAAAAAACAGTTATCGTGCATCCCTAGTTATATCCATTGTCTGGTGTAGTGTTTTTAGCTATTATGAGTTTTATATTCTGACTGTTGAATGTATTTAAGTCTAAAACAGAATTGCACTAAAGTGCTGCAGTGACGGTTCTAAAGAAGCCTCTTTCTGGATGCATCTATGCACAAATATACTGAGATTGATGAGATGATTTACATACTTAAATGTACTCCATTTGTTGTTTACATAGTCACAGAACAGTAGCTGACAGGAAATGATGAGTGGGAAACTTACTATTCCTGAAGATTTCACCATTCTGCCATCATTTCTAAAATTTCACACCAGATTTGAAGAGCCTGACTGTTGTTTTAGCCTAATCCTCATGCTGCCAGTAAAAGCTTTGAGGAGACAGGACGTGCTGAGTGCATATGTGCGTTTGTTTTGGCACCATCACTGAAGATTGGCTTTGTGTGTGGAGGGACAACAATCCTGCCTATCTGCTCAGGTAGGGGACATTTACCTTTTAGAGCCATGCTGGGCATGTGATTCTAATCATGCTAAGAGGTATGTGCTATCATGCTCCATGATGTTTGTCTTTGTTTTGTTTTTTTTGGCATAAGATGTGATCAAATGATATTAGACTTCACTGTACTCTTTAAAATTCATCAGCTAAATGGATTTTGTGGTGAAAAGGTGGATAGTGTTCAATGAAGCAGAGTGTAATTGGATGCGAGCACCTCTCTGACTTTATGCATGGCGCTGATTGAAATCTTAGAACGCTCCTTATTTTCCCTGTGATGTTGTAAGGACCCCTTGTGTTCGCCTCCTGCCACGACACCAGTTGCCGGCAGTGGTGCCCGTCATTTAAATGTCAGGGAAAACAAACACCCGCTGCACTGCAAAACCCAGCAGTCACTTGATTAATTACCTTTATAAACACCAATAACACCAAGAACAGCCCCCGTGGTCGGTGTTTCTCACATTTTAATTCAGCTTTACAATTACGCTCGAGAGTGTGGTTTGGGGGAAGCACTGAACTGGACTGGATTATATACAGCAGAGCTTTAATTGCTTTGCTCACTTCTTTTTGCTAACCCAGAGAGAAATTACAGCTGCACTAAAATAGATGAATTAACACTTCATGGTGAGTTTAAAACCAGTCATTAAAGGCTTCAGAATGTGGCGGTTGATACGATGAATAGCATTGCTCTGTACAGGTAAAGTTAATAAAGTGATTATAAAGCAACTTCATTTGAATAGATCTCTAAAATATTTTTTTTTATCACGTAGCTACTAATTCATAATTTAAAAAAAAGGTAAAAATGGAAGAGATACCATAAAAATGTATATATTGAGGCATGATGGAAAGACAGATTTAAAGATGATGCAATTATTTTAAGCAAATTACATTGCTTTTTTAATTTTAACAAGTTTGCTTGCATAAGTAAACAGCAACAATCTCTTAGTTTGACCATTTGTACATGCTTTTCAAAGCCACCTTAGAGTCTTAATTCTTTTTTTAAGGTTCATTGATTGTTGTTCCTGCAGAAACCTCCTGGTTCTGTGAGACTGTCGCACCTCTAACGCGCAGTGTTCTTCTGGGGTGTGTTCAAACTTGACAGGATTAGACGGATAGAAAAACTCTGATGCAATCGCTCCTTCTTCGTGTGAAGATTGTCACCCAAGCCTTGGCATGCGCCAAACGAGCAGCCCGGTGACTTTCGCATCCAACACGTGCATTTATCCTGACAGAAAAGTGCTCTAGACGTTTGTTAGTTCTGTCAACAGTTCACAATCCAATCCGTGTGTAAATACGGGTTATCCATCAGGCCGGACAAAGAAACCAAACACGCCCTGAAAGTCTGTGTGCTGTTATTAGTGTGGCTGAATCCTGGTTTTAAATGTGGCCTCTGACTCTATTACGCTGAAAGATAAACACCTCCTTGTCTCCTTGTTGCCTTACCTTCTTCATACTGTTCGTCTTGGATGTAGGCCTCGGCTCGGTCCTTCAGCACGTTAACATTCTCAGGGTCCGACTGGAGGACTTCGCTGCACACAGAGATGGCTCTACCTGCCTGCTGATCCTGGTAATAAACCGCAAAACATGAAAGTGGGACTCAGCTTCTCCACAAAAGCCTTTTGTCGCCACAGTGCAGGGTCTCACCTGTGTGAGAGCGTGGCAAATTCGCTCCTTAGCGAGGTGTGAGAAATGGGGCACGTTGGGTTCAGTCTTCATCACTGCCTCATACTTGCTCACAGCGTCTTCATACCTAGAAGAGCAGAAAGGTGATTCAGCAAGCAGGAGGCATCACAGCACTGTTTAGTTTTGTGAACGTAGTATATTATTCGTGTAAAATATGATGCAACACTCTTTATTTGGATGGGATGCCTGAAAGTAAAACCAGAGTAGTAACGCTTGGAAAAAATAAAAATAAATCATATACTGCTGATGTATGCCCTCATAGTAAGATGGGATAATATTTCATTTTCACTGGAATGCCTTTAAGTGTGTGTATTTTCAAGAACACTCACTGATAAAAAACCTTTCACCCAGGTATTTACCATAACCCTAACCTGGAAAAAAAGGCTTCAGTTTGCTAGGGAGCATAAAGACTGGACTCTGGAGCAATGGAAGAAGGTCATGTGGTCTGATGAGTCCACCTGATGAGACCCTGTTCCAGAGTGATGGGAGCATCAGGGTAAGAAGAGGGGCAGATGAAGTGATGCTCCCATCATGCCTAGTTCCTACTGTACCAGCCTGTGGGGGCAGTGTTATGATCTGGGGTTGCTGCACTTGGTCAGGTCCAGGTTCAGCAACAGTATGAGCATAAAGAATGAGGTCAGCTGACTACCTGAATATACTGAATGACCAGGTTATTCCATCAATAGATTTTTTTCTTCCCTGATGGCACAGGCATATTCCAAGGATGAAATACCAGGATTCATCAGGCTCAAATTGTGAAAGACCTGGTTCAGGGAGCATGAGACATCATTTTAACACATGGATTCCCCAGGGTCACCCCCCCCCAAGGGGTCGCGCCCCAGTATTTGAGAAGGACTGCCCTAACCTAACCATTGCAATTAAATCAATCTCCTCATTCTTTGGGTTTAAAATATAATCCTAGTCACACATAGCTATTTATTTACAATCACACACCTCTGCTCTTGGATGAGCTCCTCTGCAGACCGGATCTGTTTGTTGAGCTTCTTGACCTGCTTGTAATGGCTGAAACACTGTTTGTGGTCGGGATCCAACTTCAGGCACTCACGCACCTCGCTGGAGAGTACAGGAGGGAAATTAAAGGAAAGAAAAACGTTCTTTAATAACACATTCAATTGCTTCAGTGGCAACTGAGACTATGGACAACAGAAGTAGGAATACTTTAAAAACCCCAAAGTTTTGATTTCTACTATGTGCTTATGTTTATATAATTTTTCATAAGTGTATGGTCAAATCTTACGAGCTTGGCAGCTTGCCGTCTACTGACCTCTGTATCTCTATTTTTTACTGTGTTCTCCAGACATATATTGCTGCATCATACTGATTAAGGTTTGGTGTTCTTGACTGACATTGTAGTCATATTTGCAAGTTTGCAACAATAACAATTAATAATGGGTTGAATATAAATTACCAACATGTATCAGCTATTAAACATTATATTATCGTATCAGAAGGAATAATTTCAAGATTGGTTTCAACAGGGAAAAAAAAACTTACAGAGATACAAAAGGGAAGGACAGTGACTGAAAACAATGTTTTTAATGTGGCAGCAAGCAATGCTTCAGTCATAACCTTCAGAAGAATGACATTTATACTTAAGTGTCTCAATATATAAATAAATAAATAAATAAATAGCCAAGTTCCTCAAATAAAATAATATGTATAATAATAACAATCTCACTTCAGGGACATCTCATGGTCTCCAAGATTATAATAGATGGTGCTGAGCGTGTAGAAAGCCTGCGTGTTGTCACTCTTTAACTTGGATGCAGCTTTGAGGTCGCTGATGGCCTTTCCCATCTCTCCCATTTGAATAAAACACTCTGCTCGCATCTCACGAGACGTCACGTCCCAAACGCAAGTCTGTGACGGATGAATAACAATTCTTACAGTCTGCTGCTGCTATACAAATGCTGTCCACCCTGTGCATCAATGACAACAAGGAAAATGCTGTGCTTGCAGTGAAATTACTGACAAGGTACACCTCTTACCTCAATGATGGTGTCAAGCTGGGCAGCAGCTGTCACGTAATCCTTTCTGTTGAAGCTGCTGCGTGACTGAGCCACCAGCCGCTGAATTTCATCTGACTTTGCCAGTTGACCCTGAGCTTCTTTCTCTTCTTTGTCACTGGGGTTTGATTTCAGCTGGAAAATTTAAAGGCAAGGCATTACATTGTATACTTACAGTCAGGTTTAAAGCCTTGAAAGATACAGCAGAACAAGACTGGAGGTAAGGGCGAACAAAATGAGAAGTGCAAACGGTAGACCAGAAAATTAAAGAAATATGGATTCCTTCTTTCAATTTTTTCCTGTACAATATCTTACATTTTTGTGGTAACATCTCTTTCCTGACAGCCGTGGTTCATCACCCATTTAATCATAATTATATTTACAACAGCAGTCTTGCCTTACAGTTTTTTTTAAAGCAGGAAAGTGTGCATTTCTGGTCAAATATCTAAACATTACAGCAGGACAATGTTGTCAACGTAGAGCAGCAGTAGTTAAGATGCCTCGTGGCCTCTAGATCAGTGGTCCCCAACCCCCGGGCTGCAGACTGGTACTGGGCCGTGGATCACTTGGTACCAGTCCACGCAAGTAAAAAAATAGTTTTATTAAGTTTTATTTTTAATATGAGTCTGAACAAGCTTTTATTGTGAAAAATCTTTTATTTTGAAAAATGACCGGATTCTCTCAGTTACATCTCGGTCGCTTGAGCACCAAAATTTAACCTCAACTCGCAAAATGAGTAATAAACAGAGGTCTTTGGCAAGTTTCTTTGTGAAGTGGAAAATGCACAGTGAAGAGAGAAGAAAATCCGCAGTAAAATTGTCAGCCATTGACCGGTCCGCGGTTACAAAAAGGTTGGGGATGATCAGCAACTCATCGGGACTGTTTCAAACCTGATAAACATTTACAGTACATGCTCTGCCCCAGACAGTCCACAAAAGTGAGTGTTTAAGTGTTTAAGATATTTAAGTATCCTGCCCCACTCTCAGTTAGTCTATTCATATAGAATTTCAAGGTTTAATCACTAAGCTTCATCTTAAATCGGAAGAATGTTTCCATTGCTATTGATCAAAACAATGACCTTTAAGCCAGAAACGTGCCATTGGTACCACTGCGCATCCAAATTCCTGGAATCAAAGAGGCTGGGATTAATTTATCGACTGCAGCCAGTTGCATGAAACTGACAGCATCAACCCGTACATGACATGAGATGCCATGGATCGATTTTACCTGCACTTTAGTCTGTTTTTTTCCCCTCTTTTCTTTTTCATAAATCATCCTAACTCACAGCCTGTAGGAGAGTGTTGTACCATCCCTGAATGTGACAGTAGGATAACTGTCTTTTTACATATATACACACAGTTTTTCATTTAGTTTGACAACACAGTCGGAGCACAGATCAACACCGATATTCCCCTAATGAGTTCTTTGTTTTTCAAGTCTTCGTCCTTTTCTAAGTCTAATAACTATACTTACCACTTTCTTGAAGTCACTCTCTGCGTCGTCCAGCTTCCCCTGCTTCAGAAGAAGGTTTCCTCTCTGAAGTCGTGCCTTTTAAAAAATAGTAAGACCATAGTCATTTCTCACATTCAACTGTGTCTAGGGAAAAGCAAATCACAAGTGATTTACAATAATACAAAATCTGAGCACATTCCAAAACAGATTCAGATCCAATCACTCATGACACTTTTGAAGATGGTCTGTGACATTTGTGTCCACATTCTCTTCCTCGTCTGAACCATCCACTAAATATAAACTAGGTCTGAACACAAAGGCATCCTAGGATGGATTCAGGTACTGCCTAATACACTAATATCATTTTAGGCGATATGTCATTTGATCACAGTAAAGCTCTTTCAATTTCTTCTTCGCCTGTGTGGTGGATCGTTCCTATTATTGTATACATCATTTGCATTTTACATATTTTTGTTGAATACATTTTCAATTAAAAGTCTTTTAAAGTGACCATTTTTTCTGAGCTATGCTTACTTAGGCTGCTGTCTTTGGCGATTACAGATAACAATGCATTGCTGTGCTTGCGAAATGACCTGTGGGTTAATTTGCATATACAGATTATATCACTTAAGATGCATCTGGGTACATATTTTAATGCCAAGTGCTGTCCACTTGTGATCAGATCTTTCAGAGCGAATGTTAGTGCAAAGCCTGAGCAGAACCTTATACACTTAACTTGCATGCCTGCAAATGTACTTATCATAAGAGATGACAGAACTGATCACATTCCTAAAACAGCTGTACCTGCAGCTGAGACATGCACATACAAATCTGTCAAGATCTGTCTGTTGTTAAGTGTGCAGTGCAACACAAAACAATGCGAGGGACAAACTGTTTCAGACCAGCTGTCAAAATGAGTACAGTAAAAAAAAAGAAAATAAAAATAGGAACTCACCGATGTGAAATCCGGTTTGAGTTCAACGACTCTACTTAAATCTGGCAGTGCAGACTTCGACTTCCCCATTGCTAAAATACTGTCGCTCTCCGGTAGTAAGCCATGTAGTTCTTGGGATCTCCATCTGACAAAAATCCAAATTAGATATTAAGACAACTTTTTGTCTCCTGTGCAAACTAAAACACACTTTTTATACACAAACACACACACAATATCTTATTTCTGTGACTCACCCACAGCAGCATGGAAATGAGAGAGGGCATCAGCCAGCTGGCCAGCAGCGAGCAGTTTCTTTCCCATCTCCAGGTGATTGTCCACGCTTCCATCCTTGCCACATTTTACTCCTGAAATTGAATAATTCATACAAAGCAACCAGTTTGCGAAAGATTAGTTCAAGGGCCAGTTATCAACAACAGCAGCTGGAGCTCATCAGACTTATAGCTTTTGAACGTACGTCTACAGTTACCGTATTTCGTGTCAGCAAATCTGTTATCTACCGTCGTCAACGCAGTCTTTTAGCTCTAAGTTGTTTATAGACTTAAACGAAATAGTCAAGTTACTTTAAATAGTTAGTTAAAACACGCATTAGCTATCTTAAGGCCAGCCAGCTACCAACTGTTAGCAACGGCTAACGCTGTCACTGACATAAGTCTGTTGGACCAAAGCACGTTCTCAGGATTACCAAAGTTAAAGTTAGTGACACGAAGCAGCTAATCAACAGCAATTAACTACCATAGCAGTAAAATATGACAACTTAGCATCTTACCGTCATATCTCATATCAAGCAAAACAAGAACATATGGGATGTAAGTTAATATCTTGTGAGTTACATGGTCAATGGAAACCATGGTGGAATTTGGACCTCACAAATCCTCTTTTTGTGTGTCCCAGGGACGTCTGCGGATGTTGTTTTAACTAACGCTTCGCTTATTTCTCCACAGTCCCATGTGTTGACTGCTGTGGTACATCGCTTCACGTAGCTCAGCCTCGGCGGAGCAGCGCTGTCCACTGACCGGTCGTGGGTGACGCTGATTGGCCGGATTGACTGGAAAGCCCCGCCCACCTCAGTTGGCTCAACGGAGAGCAGCCACGGCAGCAGAAAAAGTAAAACGTTGTGGTGAGGGCTGTACACGCTCTGTCATGTCACTTTTTCAGACAAAACACAAGTTAACTTGTTGAATTACGATATTGTTAAAAACGTAAAATCTTGGTAATTCTGGCAAACACCATCTAATTTTGTCAAAAAAAATAAGACTATAAATCCCCAAATCAACAATAAATACGAGAAAAGATATCTAATGAAATAAAATAGAATAATAAAAACAAACCAAAGCAAATATATATGCATAGAATAAAATGATAAAACAATTATATAATAAAACAGCAACAAAAAAAAAACTGAATAGAAATTAAATTACTGTCTGTCTTTATGTCCTTTGTTAGTGTCTTTATCTGTCCTTAGCTGTCCTTTTGTACTCCACTGTCAGTGATTTAAGTCCTCTCTGACTGAATCAAGGTTTTAAGAGTTAATAAAGCATGTTAGATTTGACTGTCAGAGGACTCACTTACTATCACTCACACGTACACACAAGAAAACTGACACCTGCTACAAGATTAAATTGTGTATATATCCAGGTTTTGCCAGATTGTGACACTAAGCATCAATATATATGCAGACAGTTGTTAAAAAAACAGCAATTAAAAATAAGAACAACATAAAGCAAAACAAAACAAAAAAAACTTGTGTCTTCTCCATGCTCAGGTTCTCAACCAGAGGTTTAGAGATGCAGGATCTTTGCTGTTCCTAGTATTGTGCTTGTTGTCTTCTGAACAGAGATCTTAGATATTGTTCCTAGTATCTGCTGGAGCCACCGAGCAAACTTGGGAGATACGGCCTTCACACCTTTTCTAACTCTTCCTTCAGCTCTTGGTATTTCTCAAGCTTCTTGTGGTCCTTCTTCCTCATGGAGCTATTGCTCTGGATCGCGTTGTCAGTCACTGCTGTCTTCAGATGTTTATCACTCACCACTATGTCAGGTTGATGTCAGCACCAGCTTGTCCGTTTGGATCTGGAAGTCCCACAGAATCTTGACTTGACCACTGTTGGAGGTGTCTTCCATCTCAGCACATATGTTTCTGTGTATTATGCCCGTTACTTGGAAATGGAGTTCCACGTTTGCTTTGCCTGCCAGCATCTTACACCCTGTTGTGATGTGCTGAACTATTTCAGGGGCTTCTCTGCGTAGCCTGCGTCTGAGGTCCTGTCTAATGTGGTGGATCCCGGCCTATATAGATCTTGTATTTAGGGCCTGTTCTTGTGCAGCCATGATCATTGCCTCTGTGCTGACTTTCAATCCAGCCTCTTCCAGCTATTGGGATGGAGTCATATTGGGAGCCATGCAGGGGCTTGTCCTTCCATGACCCTTAGGTTCCTCCTCCATGGTGGGTTTCAGTTGTCTGAGGCATTCACCTAGCAGGTCTTCTTGATGTATTCCTGGAAGCTTGCTGTTTCCTCCTGGATAGTGGCTCTGAAGCTCATTAGTCCTCAACCCCCCTCCCTTTGCTTAGTGTACAACCTCAGGGTGCTGGATTTAGGATGAATCCCATCATGCATTGTAAAGAGTTTCCTTGTCTTGACATCTGTGGTTTGCATCTCTTCCAAGGCCCAGGATATTTTGCGGTGGAGTGTCTGATTATTGGTAGGGCATAGGTGTTGATAGCCTGGATCTTGTTTTGGTTTTTCTCCCCATTCAGCTGACTCTTCAGGACCTGCCTCACCCTCTGTAGGTATTTGGTGGGCAGCTGTGATAAAGGTGCTGGCTCTTCCACCATTTTGGAGCAACAACTGAAAAAGCTCTCTTACTTCTGCTTTTTAATCTGGGTAATGAAGCTGCCAAGAGCAACAAGTTGGTTGATCTCAGTGCTCTGGTTGGATTACAAAAGTGTAAAAACTCTGACAAGTAGCTCTGACAAGTACAGTGGTGAGATATTGTTGAGATTCTTAAGAACAAACAGTAAAATTTTAAACTCATCAGAGTTTGAACTGGAACTGGACAGGAAGCAAGTGAAGGAAAGTCAGCAAAGAAGTGATGTTCTCACACCAAAAATTAAAAGCCTAAATGAGCAACCTTGACTCTTTGGATAAGATGCATGCAGGAAGCACAAATAGAGTCCAGATGGCACTGAGGCAGCTCCTCCTTTGGTCTGCAATTTGACAAGTGCCCTGCTTCAAAAAGGTTGTGATTTTGTAAGCTTTGTTATTTTACAATAAAAATTGATTAACCAAAAAAATAGTGCAATTCTACAAAAGATTTTAATAGAATAGAATAGAATAGAATCCTTTATTGTCACTGTACATAGGTACAATGAGATTAAAAGCAGCATCTCCGGTTACAGTGCAAAAAAGAGTGCAAAGTACAAAACAGTATGGATCAGTGTACAAAGATATGCAATGTAGAGAGAAATAGTGCAGATAATTGAGGTAGTACGAATAAAAGAAGGTGGGGCTATGAGGAAGTAAGGTGTGCAGTCAAGTCCTGAGACAGCATAACAGATACTATATACAGATGCCTTTTTTTTTTTTTTTAGTTTACACATCTGGTGGAATATTGCACAGACTGGTTCAGGGCGGTTATGGCTTAGGGGAAGAAGCTGTTTTTTAGTCTGTTGGTTTTGGACCTGATGACCCTGTAGCGTCTTCCTGAAGGCAACAGGACAAATAGGTCAGAGCTGGGGTGTGAGCTGTCCTTCATGATGTTAATGGCTCTGCTGAGGCATCGAGAGGTGTAAATCAACAAAAAATCTTTTTTTTTTTGTCCAAAAATGGTAAAATTCGTGATTTTTATGACAGAAAATAATGTTTTTGATCTCAAAAAGTCCCGATTTTGAGAAATATGGGATTTTATTTCAAAAATTTATTTTTAAGTTGGGATATTATTAAAAAAAAATGAGGATTTTCCAGCAAATGTTTCTGATTTGAAATAAAATCGTAATTTTATGTGAAAAAGTTGTAATTTTATAAAAGTTGATAAAAAAAGTTGTCAGATTAAGTTAGAAAGTCCATATTTTTTTCTGGCAAAAATTGATATTTTGAGTTGCAGTATTAAAAAGTTTCAATGATATTGTGTCAAAATGTTGCGATTGTATGACAAAAGTATTGGTTTTATTATAAAATGTTGTGATTTCACAAAATTTGCAGTTTGGGAGGGTTGTGAGGTTTTTTTGTATTTGTTTGTTTGTTTGTTTTGTTGCTTTTGTTTTAATTCTGTAAAGAACTTTGAAATGCATAAGTTCCATGAAAAGTTCTATGCAAATCTAGTTTGATAAACTGATTGATTTGATGTTGCTTTTTTTTTTTCAACAATAAAAGAACTCGAGATATTGTCGAAATAAATGACTGTGCAATTAAAACCAAATAATACTGTGAGAATATTTATTACCTATAAATAAGTGAATGTACCCTTTTCTCATTGCTTGAACATCTGCCCCCATAAACGTTTCCATCCGTCCCTTTCAGTCAATGCTGCGGCCCCGTCGATGGTTCCTTAAAGATACCGCTCTATGTCATGATGTCATGCAGGCTGGACGGTTGTTGGTTGTAGTGATGGGAATTCTGGCTCTCTGTGGAGACCCGGCTCTTTCGCCTCCCAAGTGGCCAAAAATTACCAAATTACCAAATTATGTGTAAAATGAATAACTAATGTTAAAAAAACATAAAATATAACATATGTATAGTATTTATATGGCTTTATTAATAAACTTAACATATACATAAATAACATTTTAAATAAAAAAAGACCAATTTGAATTTGTAAAAAACACAAAATCAACTAAACATCACTCAACAAAATATAACTTAAAATGTGCAAAACAAAAAGAAAAAGCAGCATCCAGGCGAGGCTTTAGCAAAGATTGGCATTAAAAAAAAACCAATGGCCTCAGCTTTGAGGGGCTGATCCTGTTTCTCCTTTCTGTTATGATCTGCCCTGTTTTGAAGAAGATTCGTTCTGAGGGGACAGATGTTGCCACTATGCACAGTCTACGTGCCATCACATGTGAAAGACGTGGGTAGACTGAACACTTGGTCTCCCACCAGCTCAGCGAGTCTGCAGTTCTCTGGAGAAGGGGCTCCTCCAGATATGTTCCCACTTCCACCATTGCATCTGCTGTTGGATTCTTAAAGGTTGCACGTTCCTCAAAGAATCTCCAAACAGCAGATGCTTGTGGTTCCTCTCGTCCTTGTTCTGCTGCCCCTTCTCCCTCTTGGCCCTGTGAACTGACTGGCTGGATCTGGCTGCTGCTGCAGTAATTCTCTGAAGAGCTTCATCAACCGCTCTATTTTTCAGAGAAGGCCAGCTTTTTGAACCTTGGGTCAAGAATGGCAGTTTCTGACAGAATGGTGTTGTATTCCATTCTGTGGAATTTTCTTTCCATGGATAAAGCAGAGAGACTGCTTCACCAGACCCTTGCACAGGATCAACATTTTAGAGGCTGTAACATAGCTGAAAAAGAGAAATAACAATGAGTGGATTATGCTTTGTATTATTAAGCAGTATGTATTATTATCCAGTCATGTCTAATCTGCTTTTCATACTAATAATGCAACAACAACACCTAATAAACAAAACTGAAAAATTATAATAATAAAAATATTAACATGATAATATTTGTACAGTGTACCTGTCTGCTCTGATCTCTACAGTGACCTGCTCTAATGGCTCCAGAACAGTCAGGCCTCCTGCCGTTCCTCCCATTCCTCCTGGAACAGAGGATCAACATATGCATTGGTAACAGCCAGGGTGGAGATGACTGCATCCGTGGAGTCCAGAATCCCTTTGAGCATGTGGAAGGTGGAGTTCCACCTTGTAACACACTCCTGTTTCATCTTCAGCTCAGGCATGCCCATCTGTCGCTGAGTTGATCAACTTCTCTGTGGCTGTTGTGTTCCTGTGGAAGAATTCCACTATCGCCTTTACTTTCTCCAAAGTGGGCTTCATCGCCTTCAGACAGCATCTCTTACACACAAGTTAATTGTGTGTGCAAGACACGGGTGGTGGGTCCATTTCAGGGTTTTTATTGCTTTTGTTATGTTAGCAGCATCGTCACTAACACAACACACAACTTTGTTTTCCACGTCCCACTCTTTTGCCACTTTGAGCAGCTGCTCTGCTAAATTGTCAGAGGTGTGTCTGTCACTGAACTCAAAACAGTCCAGTAGACATGACACCATGTTGTAGTTTTCAATAAAGTGGGCATGTAACTGACATGTAGGATGTGGTGGTTCGGGATGTCCAGCTGTCAGTTGTCAAACAAACACCTGTGGCTTTTTTGACCCCTTCTAAGAGTAAAACACGTTCTTTGTCATCAGGGTTCCCACTCTTTCCTTGATATTATTTTCCAGGACGTTTTCCAGGACATTTTCAGCCGCTACAGAGACAAGTAATCACGTCATACACTGTATCAGTGTATGACGTGATTACTGTTTTTTTTTTCTACAGTTGTAACTTGCATTTACCCAGACTGTTTCTATGTTTATTCCTCAGACATCTGATGTGCAGTCTATGGCTGTAATTTATGTATGAGATAATCTCCTAAATTCTCAGAAATTATGACAAATTTATCATAGAATAATGCAAACACACCCACAGATTACACCGTAGCACTTCATTAGCAGGACCAACTGGAGTTTAAATGTTCAATTGGGCAATTCCTAACTCAACTTTCCCTTCTCTCTTGCTTTTTCTCCTGCACTTCCTCTAAAACTATTTGTATATTTTCAATAAATCACTGAAGAACAATTTCCTGAGTTTCATCTCAGTTAAGTGCACAACTCAGTTTACTTTACACAGCTGGCATTTCTCGAACATAATAAAAATCAAAATCACTGCCAAAATAGCCAAGCAGAACATACATTTTCATAAATATAACTAAATATCAAAATAAATATATTTGTATCCTGCAGTGCAAAAAGGTCAATGTAAAACAAAGCAATGCATTCGCTCACAAGACAGGGGGAGGATGAATAATTTTCCAGGATAACTTAACAGTTTCCAGGACATTTGGCATTTTTTCTCATTTTCCATATGTTTTCCATGACTGGAAAATTGGTCAATCATTTTCCAGGTTTTCCAGGTTTTCCAGGACGCGTGGGAACAGGCCTGGGATGATTTTTCTGGGGGGAAAGCATTTTCCTGCTTGGAAGTGTATACATTGGATTGAGAGCATAAGTATAACTTCAAAATCCTTTGTCTTCCACGATGGAAAATGGTCTGAAAATCTTTTGCTATCATGCTATCTCAGTGTAGTCACACAGACGTTGCCACCACACATATTGACCAATGCGGCTATAAAAGAAAAAATAAAAAAAAAAATCGCTCTCGACCGCGAGCCGGCTCCCGTCGTTCACTTCAAAGAGCCGGCTCCTTTCCGGCTCTCGTTCGCGACCGACCCATCGCTAGTTGGTTGCCTTGGCAACTCGTACACAGCCGCTACCAGCAGACGCCGAGAATGTTTCTGTCGCTTTAAACCCTTTAAAATCTCTTTCAGAAAACTGTTTGTTCAGGCTTTAAAGCCGACTTTTATAAAGCTACAATGCATAGCAATAATCCTAGGAAGGTAATTTTTTCATTTCGTCTTATCCAATGTTAATGAGTTAGTCGCGACGCTCAGTAGAAGTTGACGTTAAACTCTAATCTGGTTGTCTCGGTTTATACGCAGGGCACTAACGTTCAAAAGGTACATGGTGAGAAAATAGCCAAAGCTCCAAATAAGAAAAAGGTACGTACTAAAATAAAATAATGATAATTAAAAAAAGAGGACTATCAAAAGAAACGTATGTAATTCCAACGCAGTGTAATTTTTAATCTATTAAAGACATGAATCTCCCACTATGTGACATTGCAGGATGAGGAAGAGGATATCGGGGCTGGATTTGAAATGTGGACTCATGGAAAAGACCTTGTTAAACCTCCAGATCAGCTGGAGCTCACGGATGCTGTAAGAGAAGTTTGGGATCATTCACGGATGTATTAAGATGCGAAACAACCATGAAGACACAATCAGTGGTCGTTGCATGTTTCCAACCGTGAATGATTTTGAAGTTTGGCATGATCTTCCTTGACTTAGTGTTTATTTACCATCTTTCAAGTTTGTGACTCATATTAATTGTTTTGCATCCATGCTGCCCAGTTAATGCCCTGCCCTGTTTTTAACCTTTTTTATTATGCAAAGTTTTATTCAAATTCAAATTCAAATATACTTTATTGATCCCCCAAGGGAGAAATTCAGGTCTCAGTCTGGTGTACTTCGAGGAGCTGCCGGTGTCCAGGGCTCCTTTTCATGTTCCTTTCACGGCCAATTTTCTCTCTCTCTGATCAGAATTTTATGTTATATGTCTAGGATAAAAATATTGGTCCCATGATTCCTTGGACTCCTGGGTCGATGCCTGTTTAACCAGTTCACTTACCTACATTGGAAAATATTTCTTTACCAGGTTAAAAGTGCATAATGTTGAAGTAATGTTGAGTCATCTTTGACTTTGTTGTGGTTCAGTTTTATTGTCTCTCTTTTTAAATAAATGGAACAGTTTTTACTCCATTCACACTAAACGTGTCTGTACTGATATGCCTAGGAGCTGAATGAAGAAATTACAAGGATTCTGACCGCAAACAATCCCCATGCTCCCCAAAATATTGTCCGCTACAGCTTCAAGGTGAGAAAGTTCATTACTAGCGACTGGATTGACACAATTCAAAGAGTCTGCTACTTTGATCTGCTACCTTAGATCAAATCTACACTTTATAAATCATTAACTGAAGCAGACAGACATCCTTTGTCCACTCACTCATAACTCCTTAGATCACAAGAAGCACCTGCTTTAAGATGGTGTTGAGGGTTTTCCTGTCATAAATATTCTAAATAGTTAACTAATGTACATTTTCTGGTAACTATATTATAACCAAACTAAATTTAAAAGTTTCCTGCTTCCCATTCTTTATATTTTTGTTCCATGTTTGCCTCAGGAACATTGCTACACGATGGGTATTGTTGATCAGAGGGTTGTTCACCTTGCGTTGGAGAGCACCCTTTTGCACCAAGAGTCTGATGAGGCTCAGAACCTGAGAGTCCAGGAGGAGTTCTCTGAAGGTAGCTACTGAAGCATTCCACATATTGGTCTCTGTATTTTTGGACTACAACAAGACTAAAAAAGTCCAATAATTCTTGTCCTCGATAACTGCGCACATGTTTTGTAGAATGCACTTAAGTCTTTCTTGTAGTTGAAGTTTGGTGCCACAAGATGTCACTTTCAAGTTATGTTTTTAAATGAAAGAGATATGAAAGAACAAAAAGGGTGTGGGGGCTCTAACCCATCAAATTTTGATTGCATTTTCTCAATGTCTCTAGAGACGGAAGTCATTGACGCTGGAGTAGAATTTGATGAGAATAACATAGAAACCGTGGTAAGATACTATTTTTCTGAGAAGAGGACTGTGTTTAGCATTATACTTTTAATCCATATGAAATAATGTGAAAGATGCCTGATCAACTTTTGTTTGAAAAGGTAAATGATCCAGATTTGGGCTTAGACTGTAACATGTTTTTTTTGTTTGTTTGTTATTTTTAAAGGCTACACCTGTAGAGGATGGAGCTGAGGTAGAGGAAGCAGGAGAGGAGGATACATCAGACGACCCTACCCCCAAAACTGGAAAGAAAGAGCAAAAACTTAAAAATCAGTTCAATTTCTGGGAAAGGGGTACACAGACTTCCAATAATCCACTGACGGTACGGAAGAGCAGTATATTCAGCACTTTGTATAATGATTGAGCTATTTAAGCTAAAAATGTTTGATATTGAAGTGTATGAAAAACTGGTTTTGATAGGTATATAAATATTAATGGTTTCAAAACTGAAGTAGTTTTCTTTTCCAGGAAAAAGACTGTCAGACTGAACCGCCACCATGCAGCACCTTCTCTCCCTCTGTTTTTAAGGTACTAGTCCCCTCCTTATTTTGCAAAGGTGTTCTGACCTGGCTTGTTTTCACATTGTGGTGTACTACTGAATGTTTGTTCTGACATGGGATGACTTCAAGAGCTGTGATCTCTTTCCAGTGGGAGATCTATGATGCATATATAAAGGAGATTGAGAAGCAAGAAAAAAATAAAGAGAAGCCAAAAACCAAGAAAGAAAATGACAAAAGCAAGATTAATATAATAGTGGAGAGCCAGGTATATTTTTGTTAACTTGTTTATCAACTCTTCAGTGTGAACATAATGGATATATCTAATTGTTACAAACTGCAAATTCACTTGTCAAGAATACATTATACATTAACATACTGACAAGTTTTACTGTGGTGGCAGTCTGATGCCAAGTTCATCATTGATCAGATAGAATCAAGAATATGCTGCTGTTTATAGTATGTTTTTGCAGAAGTACAGCCTGATGTTTTTTTCTCTTCTGCTGTAGAATGATGGCATCAGTAGCGTGATCAAGGCACCCAAGATGTTAGAACGAATGGTCAATCTAAATACATTTGATGCCATAGCACAAGGTATGTGTTATGTAACAAACAAGTGCTAAGAAACCAAAGTGCAATATACTTATTCTCTTCTCATGCCTCTTCAGATTTTAAATACTCTGATGAGCTCAGACACCAGGGAGCCACCCTTCTGCCTTTGTGGAAATTTCAGTATGACAAAGCCAGAGGACTGTGTGTTACTGCCCTCTGCTGGTACGCTGACTCATCAACGCTGTGTAGATATGCTCTGGTTCTCTGGTGCTCCTGTTTCTGTGATTTGTATGTCCCTTAAGCCATAACAAAAAAAAAAAAAAAAGAAGAAGCATAACTGATTGAATCATCCCTTGTTTCCAGGAATAACAAATATCCAGACCGGTTTGCTGTGGGAATGGGATCATGTAAGTACAGTGGTTAGTGGGCCGGTTGGTGAACATCTGATGGAAGATTTAAATTTCAGAAAATCATTTTTTAATAAACTGAGTGACATATCCTTGCATACTTGAATCTTCTCTCTTATGTTCCTGTCTTGGCTAGATGACTTCGTTAAACAGGGACATAGCTTACTTGTCCTCTACTCACTGAAGAACTCCGGTTTCCCAGAATATATCTACTCTACGACTTCTGACATCCTTTGCCTTGATATCCATGAGAAACATTCCCACTTGGTGGTAGCAGGCTTCTGTGATGGCTGTGTTGCTGTCTACAACTTGAAGGGGAAGGGAAATGAACCAGTTTATAAGAGTACTGCAAAGACTGGAAAGCACACAGATCCTGTTTGGCAGGTGACAGCAGGGGCCACAGAGGAGATATTAAGGCTTAATGGTGTTTGTTTTGTCCACTGAAATCTCAGTCACTTCACATTTACTTACTTTGTTTCCATTCAAAAACTTTTATCATTTTAAAAAGATTTCTCAAATGAGTTTGAGAAATGGAGCAGAATAAGACTAATAATGCATTGTGATGCTGAATATATTGTGATATATCATGCTGGAGAATAAAGGATAGACCAAAAACATTTTTGTATGTAGCCTATCCTTTATTTTATATAATTTTGTTTTTCTTTTCTTCAGGTGCGCTGGCAGAAAGATGACATGGACAATAACCATAATTTCTTCTCTGTGTCATCTGATGGCCGCGTTGTATCCTGGACGCTAGTGAAGGTTTGACAATATTATAATTAGCAATCATTTATGATTGACACATAGTTGTTAATGTCTGTAATCTTCATGTCTAAGTTTGGCTAATTGTATGAATGTTGTTAAACACTGATTCTCCTTCTCTTTCTTTTCATTTTCTGTATGTTTTTTTTTTGCTTCATAGTTACTTCCACAGGCTTTCACTATTGTAACCATTAACATATCAAAATGTTCAGCATTTCCTGGGTATGTTCCATGACTTTTGGTATTTTTAATTTATGTTTTAAATGTTCTGATTTTTTTTCATTTTTTTTCTTTCTCGCTTCAAGTTGTCTCAATATTCCTTCTCAGTCAAATTAAATGTAACAAATTTAAATCCCCAAGACACTTTGTCATGGGGATTTGAGAGCCAACTCCTACTTCTCCTACTTATGATGCCTCATACGTTCAGTGTGAGGCATCAGTCAGTCTTTAAACAGATCACAAAGGGTTGGGCTAGTACCATGTGACTCAACCTTTTAATATCATCCACCGGTTTGTGAAATGCAGATTAGAGTTTTTTGGTCTCTTCTGAGTTTGTAATGCATTCTTATGGAATGGAAGCAGAGGTGACATTTTTAAGAACTCAAGCATAACATTATGACTATCCACAATCCTTTTTGTGCTTTCAAAAGAGCTCTGACCAGTCAGGGTCTGGAGAAAGAACATCTGAGGGTGTCCTTGAGTGTCTGGTACTGGCATATTATCGGTAGATCTTTTGGGCTCTGTTGGTTGTGTGGTGGGGTCTCAGGGGAAGAGGATGGCTTCCCACAGATGCCATCAGATTCCTGTCTGTGGAGTTTGTAGACCAAATGAACACCTCAGATCTATGCCTTCTTCTTGTAGCACTTCCTAAAAGAATTTGTCGAGGGGCCGACCACTGACCTGCTTGGGGAGATGGATCTTATAGGGGAAAGATGTTACCATGTTGAAGGTGTAATTGGTGTGCAAAAAGGTTTTGGTAGGTGCCCTCTGGCAATGTAGCTGCATCACTGTGTGTTTGCATGTTTGCAGAATGAGCTGTTTTTTACAGACATCATCAGACTCTCAACCAGTGGTGCTATTTCAGAAGGACCTGGTGTTGCGCAGCTGCCCAGCATTGGTAAAGTTAATTCACAGACTGCCCTTTGACAGTTATCTGGTACTGATTCAGATTTACCCTGGTCTGGTATATCACACTGATCTCTGTGACTTTGTGTATCTTACTGTCTCTTGTGTGCAGGTTGTGGCATATATCATTTGACTTCCATAAACAGATTGACTATTTGTTCTTGGTTGGCACTGAGGATGGGAAAATACACAAGGTATGTGTCAAAGATTTGACTTTACTTGTTTTGGCTAGATGACGCTTCTACAATGACATGAAGTAAATTCGGCCGTCAGATTTTCATGAACCTTCAGTCAACTTCAGATCCCACCTTTCTGATGCTTTTCTTCATGTTTATGTTATTGGCATTAGGAGGTCTTGTAAAGTTTCTTTTCTTTGAGGTTACTGTTCCTTCATTGTGTTGATTAACAGCCTCAAACGACACAAAATTGGGACAATATTGAAAAGAAAGAAAGATTTGTTGAACTTTTACTTCTTTGTAGATAGTATGAACCCAAATAGGTCATGTTTTTGCACTTAAATTCCATTTAATTTTCCTAGAAACACATTCATACTTGCATTTCAGCCATACTACATGCGTGAAAAAAGTTGAGACTTTGTAATATCTCAATTTTTTGTCACAACACTTAACATTTTGATATTTAGCAAGGTGATTTTGTCCCTTTTTTCTTGCAAACACGGGATAGTATAAGTATAATATGGCATCATTGTGACATTTTTTTGCTTCAAAATTCTCCACACATTCTCTGTTGGGGTCAGGAGTGCAGGCAGGCCAGTCCATTTCATGTCTCTCCGAGCTCGGAGGCATCAAGTTAACTCCTGGACAAGGTTACATAAGGCTTCCTTTTTAAGACTTCTTTCTTACACAGTAGTTTTGAATGCAAGTTACAGCTGTAATTCTGTATTGTAATGCTTGACAAAGGTTTACCACAATGATCCCTTTCGGATGTGGTTATATCAGCCATGATGAATGACATTTCTTGATTCTGCTTGTTTTTGATCCTCATGGACTCAACCTTTCATGGATACTGGTTTTGTACCATATCACCTGAAATAATATTTGTGTGCCTTTTAAAAGTCCCAAACAACTGAAGAACACCATCACACAACTTTATCACTTTGTGATGATTGATGTCTGAATATTTCAGAATTATCCAGCCATTTTTATCTCCACCCAACTTCACTCCCTTCTGAAGCATTTTCTATTCTTCAGAAAGAAGAAGCACAAAGCTGCAACAATGATTTTAAGAGAAGCAAAAAGGCTCCAGTTTAGGCGTAGCCTTTTCTCTCTCAACCATTAGGTGGTTGAGAGCATCACCTGAGGAGTTTATCTACAAGGCTGCCAGGTAGAGCTTCACATCTATGTTAACAAAGGATGTGAAGTGATGTTGAGAAGAAGAAAAAAACAATAAATATTTAAATACTGTTTATACTGTCTGCAAAGAAATGAAATGAAATGAAAATGTAAGAATCATTCTTTTAGTGCATTTTCCATGCTCTCCCATCTTGTTCTGATTTTGGGTTATAATATCATAGAGCAGTTTTAATGGTTCACTGACTAATGCACATAATTTGAAATTCACTCGTCTTTTTCAGATTAAAACATAGTGCCAATATGGGAGGACTAGTATTGCATTAGCAGTAAATAAAAGATGCACCTTTGATGAAGCCTTGACTATCTGGCTCTCCTTTCTGACTTTGTGACAGATGCATATAAGATAAGGTATAAGATTTAGTGGCAAAGACACCTAAAAAAACAGGTTTACAGTTTTTCAGTTAAGTGCAGGCCAACAAGCACACTATCAGTGTTTGGTAATGCAACACAACCTATAAAAATGACAAATAAGCTGTGGATTAGGACTGCCCCATACACTGCTTTTCTAGTTTCACTATGTCAAGAGGTTTAACAAAAACACTTTTCTGTCAGTTTACATTTATTCACAAGATAATCTCTCATTTTTTGTTACCCCTCATGTTTCTTTAGATATTTAGCTCATGTTATATCCTGTAATGAAGAAAAGTCTTCTGTTGGAAACAGCTGTGTAATGTTTTCTGTGGTGCTGTCGGGAGTTATGAGATTATTTTTGAACAAATCAAAATAACAAAAAATGCTTTTGCTTTAATTTTAAATCAGTTTCTGTAATATGCCTCCACATGATGAACTGGTAAAATATCACTAGAATACTGTTTTAAACTTTTTTTTCCATTAAACAATAATTTCCTCACTTAGCTCATTGATCAGACCTGAGTTCTGAAAAGTGTAAAGAAAATATGAGCATCACAAGTTTGCAGAATAAAGATTTTGCAAAGATCTTATGGAGTCACTGTTGATTCCTTTTTGTGTCATAGGACGTGACATTATTGATTTATATTGGTAAATCAAACTTCTTGGTCAAAATCAAGGCTTTGTTTTTAACCCCCAGTGCTCCAAGACTTACTCAAGCCGGTTCCTGGAGACGTACGATGCACACAGCATGGCTGTGGATACTGTCAAGTGGAACCCCTTCCATCCAAAAGTTTTCATCTCCTGCAGTTCAGACTGGACTGTTAAAATCTGGGACCACACTATTAAGTAAGAGTCTAGTAAGGTGGCTAAACCACAGATGGGTTAACTGCATATACTGCATGTGTGGCCTGTATGTCATAACACCCAGCTCTCGTTAACTGGAAAGCATTTGTTGCTGGTTTTTTTTTTTTTTGTAATTTTTTTTAACAGAACAGCAATTGCAGTTAGATACTGCATCATCATTATCTTTAACAACACAACAAACTTTATGTAATATTTTATGTAGTATAATTATGTAATGTCAAATATTTACTTACACTCAGTGATGAAGTTAAAATACAATCATCATTTCTTTAATCTTTCCCTGATGTTGCAGGGTACAGTATTAGTCATCTTCTTATTCTTGCCATGGTGTTAGGCAGATTGTCATTCTTCACTGTACAGTCATGGAAAAAATTATTAGACCACCCTTGTTTTCTTCAGTTTCTTGTTCATTTTAATGCCTGGTACAACTAAAGGTACATTTGTTTGGACAAACATAACGATAACCACAAAGATTGCTCATAAGAGTTTTATTTAAGAGCTGATATCTTACCATTTTCCATGGTTTTCTTGATTATAACCTAAATCACTTAAGTTTTTACATCAATAGCTATGGCGTTGTACTGCCAAAAACACTGCTTTTATGCATCCAGTGTTTTCTTTTCTGTCTGTTTTAGTCACATGATGACGTTTAGTGGTACCAGGTATTAAAATGAACAGGAAAGTGAAGAAAAAATGGTGGTCTAATAATTTTTTCCATGACTGTATGTTGTGGTCGAGAAAAGGCTTGATGTGTAGCGAAAAAGCATGAAGGATGCAGGACGTTCCTTTTAGAGCTTTATTACAGTCCTGGGTCAAAGCAGTCTGCGCAAACAGGAACAGACAAGGTTTGACAAAGAATCAAGAAACACACAGCAGTATTTATGTTCATTTGCACAGTGTTATAAATGTAACATCACCATGCTCAGTATGTGGTGACTCTAGTAAAATATAGACACTTGGCGTTTCTTGTAAGTTTCAGACAATCTGGCACCACAATGTCACTTCAGCAGTTCATAGGCCAACTTGTATTTTTTACTTGCATTCAGAAAAGTCTTTAGCAGTTAGCTATACATCACTCATGGATCCAGTTTTCCTGTATCTTTTGGCTAAACAGTGGCTCCCACATGATGTCAGCACAAGCAACCTGACTAAATAATAATGTAATAAGATATTGAATGTCAAAAAATGTATTTTACTGTTCATTGTGAGGAGTGAATTGGAGAACACCTGCCATTGGAGCGGTAATTATTGACACTGTCACTGTGGATATACAGAATACAGTAACAGGAGTAAAACTTGTGCTAAATGTCCACAGTGATCAATGAAACTGGCTACAACATGAGTAAGAGCAGTATGCAAATGGAATGCATACTCTGCAGAGATTTAAAAAAAAAAAAAAAGCTATTGTGAAGAGAAACTGGAAATGACTCCACTGCATGCATGTCAGACCAGATTTTTCCACTAACATATGTGTCATGCTTTCTGGGTTTTCTTCTTTGTGCTCTTTGTTTGGTCTGCTTCTCTTGAGTCATTGTGTTCCGTTTCCTGCTTTACTTTAAAAGCTTGCATAGTTGTGTTTCATTCAAACAGACTGAAACACAAAGTTATGTGCTTAATTCCCAATGTCTTCTGTGACTTTATGTATTTTCACTTTTTTTTTTTTTATTTACAGAAATCCAGTACTCACCTTTGACCTGTTTGCAGCTGTTGCAGATATTTCCTGTTCTCCATACTCCTCCACTCTATTTGCTGCTGTGACAAAAGATGGAGCAGTAAGAGTCTCTCTCAGTTCTTGCTTTTTAGAATTCATGGCACAATTTAACACCTTAGCTGCTCTCTACTTTTCAAACTATGGCACGTGAATTATCCTTCCGTTTATGAAGTACCCCCATCATTGCTTCTTCATTTAAGTGTTTTGGATTTTCAGCTGAAGAAATAGCCCCATTAACATCTGTCCTCACATAGTTACACACTTTTAATATTGAGAATGTACACACACAAAAACACATTTGTATCTGCCTGTATGGTCAGTAGTGGGACAGAGTGAGATACTGGAAGCGTCCTTTATTTTCACTGGATCAGGACTCTTCAGCTCCATGAGTATATCACCATGGCATCGAGGTCTGCACAAGTCTGCTAATAACCCATTCATTTGAATGGAGTGTGCTGTGGCAGGGAAACACCAAAGACATGCAGGGTAGCGGTCCTCGAGGACTGGAGTTGAAGACCCCTGTGCTAGACCATCAGAGGGTCATATACCATCATTCTCCTCTTCATGCAAAAGATAAAAGCTATCAGTCTGACCATGTTTGAGGTCTTATTTACCTTGTTTTTGAGTCGAAAATTCCTCAATGGTTATTTTTATTTTTATAATCATATTTTTATTGACACCCTCATTGTTGTGATATTGGTATAGTGAATATGTTTGTTTTGAGGGAAAAAAAATAGAGGAAAAATTAATATTGCATAAAATGAGTGTTGTTATGATTCCTCTCTTTTTAGGTTCATGTTTTTGACCTCAAGATCAACAGAAATGAGGCCATGACAAAGCAATCAGTCGGAGCCAGAAAGAAAACCAGGCACCTGACATGTGTTGAATTCAATCCCATCCACCCAGTCATCATAGTGGGTGATAACAGAGGGTGTGTCACGAGCCTCAAACTCCCTCCTCACCTTCACAAGAAGCTCAAGGTACTTGTCTTTATATTCAGCTGAGCTGATTTACTGTACATGTTTTAGGCATGCCTGTCAGTGGTGGAATGGTAAACATGGCTTTACAGATAAAACTCCCCAACAGCTGCAAAGTCGCTCTCTTGGTGCTTTGTTTTTATGAGTTTGACTTTTTGGTGCCTACAAAGGTTACTTCCCCTTACAAGTATCCCCATTACACTTGTGTACCTCATTCTTTCATTTTAACCTATAAATGATTGTATCTCTGAATAGTCTGGGTTCACCTATACATGACTACCACATTATATATGATCCACATCAATGAATCCCGATCAGAGGATTTATTTATATATTTATTTATATATCTAATATATATTGCAGATTCCTGGGCTTATGTCATAAAAAAAAAACAAAAAAACAAAAAAAAAAAAACAAGTCCCAAGACTCCAACTCAGCCACTGGCATCAGTCCTGCTTTTCTTTCTGAACACAAGAGGAAACCAGTGACCACACTGAATCAAAACACTTTGAGCCCATTAAGTGTCAGATCTGTAGCTTTTCCATTTTTCTTTTGTGTTGTTTGCATTAGTTTAATGCAAATTTAGAGAACTTTTAATGACCAGAGAAAAAAATCATGCATTTTCACACAACATTTCACATGAGCACTGGTAAAGCTAAAAATTCTGAAGAAGGGATCTGAAGAAGCCTCTGACTGGAGACTGTGTTGTTGAATCACTGTGTTGTTATTTTATGAAGTATCCTTTTTTTGCACAACTAGCTGTAAAAGGTCCACAACCTGATCAAGACTGTTTTAATAATGTTAACCTTTTGAACATACTCAGTTTTATTGAGATTTTTAAATCATTGTCCATTTCAGTTTGAGGAAAGGGTTAGGGTAATTAATAAGGCTGTGCTTTTCTAAATACACAATAGTCTTATGTATTCTTTTGTTCTTTTGTCTTTGTCTTTGTAACACCTTTCACAACAACGTGGAAAGGAATTTAAACAGAAATTACTTTGCAGTCGTTGTAACGTCATTCTTTGCTGTGTTGTCCTTTTTTGCCAACTGTCAGTGAGGTTTGTCTTTCCTTTATTACTTGGTGAATGTAAGGTCAGTTGATTTTGTATTTCTGTGGGTGTGTGTAGGGAAAGAAGGGTGAAGAAGGTCCCTGACAGTCCAGAAGAAGAAGTAGCCAAGATGGAGAAGATTCTCAGTTTACTGAGGGAGCCAGAACAAAGCACACATTAATTTGACCAGCATGGCTTCACGGCATAGAAACATGGTCCAGTTCTTGTTTATTCATAAAGGCTAGAATTTTTTTTACTCAGTGTTTGGAGTAACATTAACATAAAAAGAAAACTTACTATTAAAATGCTTTTGGTTTAAACTTCAGATCTTCATTATACATATTAAAATAATAATTCACATGGAGAGCCATTTCATTCACAATTACACAAAGATAAATACTGAAATGAATAAATATCCCATGACATAAATACATATGGAAATGAAATAAATGCAAAATAAATGAATAAAATATACATTTTTAAATGGCTAGCTTAATTATTTCATGACAATTTTATTTCACAATGATATATTTATCTATTTCACCAGACATTTAAACATGTCTTAGTGAAGCCTTTTTTTTTTTTTTGTAATGCTCTGTTTATGTATTACAGGAAACTTCTATTTTGTAACAGTACTTTTATTTCAGGGCTCTTTTTATTTCAGTTCCTTATGTTCAAATGAAGGGGTGTGACTCTGTGAGTTTGGCCCAAGCAGCTACCAGCCCATTTCCAGATTGAAACTCTTGAGGAAGTTCATTTTGTGCTGTTCTTCCACTGACCAACCAACTGTTAGGTTTTTGTTCACAGTTCAGAATAAAGCTAAATGATGAGGACCTGGTCTTGTTGCAGGAGCGAGCCTGGAAGTGCCTTTGCGCCTGCCCATTTTATCGAGAAACTTTATTTATAACATGGCTGAAATACAAAAAGTGCAACAAAACAAACAAACAAACAAAAAAGAAACCACACACCATAAAGTAAACGTTATAGAAACTTTTCCAGGAGTCCATGGTCCATGCTGAGTCTCATTAAAGGTCAGAGTGTTTATTTATACGCAATTAAATCATCGATGTTTTTGAATACATGTTAGCCCGCTAGCTAAACTGTGGCGCTATCAAGTGCACTGCTGTTCCAGTTGCAGAAAGCCCAAATATTAATCAAAAGTATGTTCCTCAGAGTCGTACTTGCCAAGTATGAATTTCCTTTTACACAAGTCCAAAATTGGTGCACTTGCAATTGAGAAACAGCACTGGTCTGCCAACATCATTTTTGACTGTTAGCTGTGTAAAAACAAGGGAAACCACTAATAATGTTACATTATTGTATTTATGATAAGCGTGCGTGTTGCTCTCTTTTGTGGATACCTTTCAACTCTGGTACGGGGTTAGTGTTCTCTGTAAGTTGTCTTCATGGGCTTTATAGGAAAAACTACTACTATAATTTGGTAGGAACTGCTTAAACCAAGGCATTTTATAGTTTTTAATAAACTAGAAGTTAGTTGGATTTTGGTCAGCACTGAATTGAACTTGAGCAATTTTAAAATGTACATCAAAAAAAGGGGGAAAAAAGATTTGGGTTCTGGTTTTATTTTAATCAGTGTTGCATACTTAATGTTACAGATTAAATATGACCTATGACTGAGTTCTGCATGTGGTTTGTATGTAAATATATGGCCCGTCCAGGTCAGTTTATTTCTTGCAGCGCCTCAGCACAGCATGCAATAAATAGGTAAATGCTCATAGAAACATGTAAATAGGTTTTTTAATTAAATGGTAAATGGACTGCACCTTATATACCTGCTTTATCCACACCATAAAGGTGCCCTCAAAGCGTTTTACAATGGCCTCTCATTCACCCATTCAAAGTTAAGTTAAGAATAACAATCAATTGGTTTGTTTTATTAATTAATATTTTTTTAATCATGTCATGAATATTTTACAGTAATTAAAAACATATTGTTTTTAAAAATCGACGATTTAAAACATGTTTGTTTATTTTTAATTACCGCTCATGGTCCACCTGTAGTACCACGACAGCCCACCAGGGGGCTGCGGCCCACACTTTGCTGCTCTACACACATTACTTTGCATTTCTATTCAGGGAAACCAATATCAATGTGAGAAATGTTCTAGAGTGACTCATATCATTAAGATAATTAATTAAATTGTTCTTTACAAGACTTTTTTTTCTGACAGGATATTGTAACAAGTGGAAATTCAAACTCCTCACAAAAGGAACATAAATTGTCATGATTAATGCATTGAATAATGGATTTCTCCTTTTTTTAAAAAATCAAAGATGTGTTATTTCTGTGCCATATGTACCTACTATGATAATTAAAAGATTCTTAAGTGCAAAGAAAATATAACTCAAGAGTGTTCTTGGTATGAAGATAGCAACGCTGCCTCCTTCTTGAAGATACATCATACATAAGTATTAGTTGTTGTTGTCTTGGTTGTGCTGGAGATCTCAGAGATGCTGCTGGCTTTACTGCCACTGGTGGTCCTTGAATTTTTGCTCTCACTGGTCTCTGTGCGTGCCGTAGACACAAGACTTTTCTTTGGTTGAACAAAAGTATAGCCGGGGTACTGGTATTGAGGGTAACTGTTTGGGCTGTGGAGGTTCAGTTCAAGAAAAGTACAGTTATTTACATTTTTTTCCTTAATATGAAGAAGGGTATGTTTTATGAGAAGAAAAAAACAGTAGCAGTTTTGTACCTCGAGCTGCATGCTTCCCTCCCAGCTAAGATGCTGCAAACGAGGCCTCCAGCAACCAGTAAGGTAGAGCCGCCACCCCAGCCAATGAAGACACCGACCCCTATTTCAAACCTAGTGGATAAAAACAATAAAAGTTGGTGTGTTTCATCACTTCCAAAAACAAGAAGAAAAACACAAATGCAGATGTATTGTATTTTTTATGTATTGTACTTACTTCTGAGCTTTGAAGGTAGGATCTTGAAACTCTGCTCTAATTTTGTTCCCATAATAGGAGAAAGCAACCATGGAAGACAGCCCTGAAACAACATACACACTTTTGTTTAAAGGTCAGGGAGTGTACAGCAAAACAACCTCTTTCAAACAACTCTATAAACAACTCTACCTCCTATAAGGTAGTTCATCCCTCCGGCAAAGGTTATCTTTGCATTAGTGAGCTCTGACCCCCCGATCTTGGTGCACTTCATTCCCACTAAGATCAGAATTGATCCAAAGAAAGCCAGGATGATACAGATGATGATGAGAGCCCGGCACATGTGAATATCCCCTGTTCAAGAGCAGAAAAAAAAAACGATAAGTACACAAAAATATGCAGATTCAGGTAAGAATTTCACTGGGTTTAGTAATTAAAAAAAAAAAAAGCCTTGTTCTATCATCCATTTTACTTACAATTTAGTGCAAGCAATGATGGGATTCCCTTGCAGTCAGATACTCCTGTTGAATCAGATATACAGTCCTTCCACAGGTTGGAGAAATAGTTAGAAGGTTGTCAGGACTATGCTACCCACTTCAGACCAAGTCCAGATCTCAGTTGGCATCGTGGAACAGACGAGAATCCATCCAGTTACACAGACCACGAAGCAGCCGATCTCTGTGTACATCACTGCAGTCCTGTAACCCATGCTGGCCTTGATGTGCAGTGGCTGGGGAGAAATGACAGCTCCAGGCTCATGGAAGTATGTTAGTGCTATCTGCTCCGAGCTTCCTGCTCAGCCGCTGCACACACAGAGAGAAAACCCAATGGACCAGACGCACAAACACACACCACTCGGTTTGTGTACATCATCACATGTTTTGCCTCTCAGTGCATTTCCAGTGTTTTGTAAAGATCATTTCAGTGCCTGTGTTTGCTGTTGAAACTCAGGAACCATCCAGAATGGATTCCAGCTGTGGGTGATGTTTAGCTCTTACTCTCGACCAGCCACAGTCAAATGTCGAGCAGCAAACACAACTTGTCTGGTTCAAGAAGACAAAAAAAACATATTAAGATTCACATGGTTTGTACTGAGTATGTTCTGCTGTGACATGACGTCCTGTCATGAATAATAACAAAAATAAATTGACTATATTAACTAAACTAAAAAAGCACTCGGAGAGCACAGACCTCCGCCAAGCACAACAATTCCCCCATATAGCGATTTACAGATTGCGATAAAATCCGCCTTCTGGATCAGATCCGGAACAGCCTTTGAAATTTGATAGAGATTCCCATTGTCAATCCCTGAGTCAAATTTCATGAGTTTTGGGCAATAATCAAGGGAGATATTGAGAAACAAAATTTTTGACCCCATTGATCGCAATGTTATCAAAAATGTGAAAGTGATCCCGAATCCAGGATTTCTTCCGGATCACACCCAAAATGAAATCAGTTCTTCCTTTTCACATTTCTGACAACTCCTGAAAATTTCATCAAAATTCATCCATAACGTTTTGAGTTATCTTGAACACAGATAAACAGATAAACAAACAGACAAGCATCGTCAACATAACCTCCTTTGCGGAGGTAATAATAAGTGAAACAAAACTGTGCTCAGTGGAAAAACAATGCTTTTATTTTATTATCCACCAATTTGCTGGTCACGATCACAGGTTTTTATGATGACATCCTTAATTGTAAAACATGTTTTTGTGAAATTACAGCAATAAAAATACACATAAATCAATATATTTTACACATTTTATGGTGTGACCTGCAAAAAAAACCCCCAAAATAATCAGCATCTGTTATTTTTTTCATTGTGAATATTGCTATTTGACAGCTGATCAGGTTTGAAGATCCTGTCTAGCTTCCAAAACGAATAGATGTGTAAAATGTAAATTTAAAAAAGTGCAGTGATTTCCAAATGTTCTAAAGCTGACATTCAGTGGAAAATAGTTGAAACACCATAAAGTTGATGTTGAAATGAAGAACTTTCATTGATTGGTTGTAGCCAGTTGCTGCTATTCAAATATACTTGACTGACTGATAATCAGCAACTGTAGATAGAAGTTCTCTCAGTTCTCTGGTTTTGAGCATTAAGGTGTGTGCTCATATAATGCCAGAGAGGAAAGACATCAGCAATGTTACGGCCCATCATTCTGGAGAGGATTATAGGGTCATTGATTTAAAATGAGAGAGGTTATTTACAAATGGAAACATTTAAGACAGGCACCAGCCTTCCCAGGAGTAAACATTTTAGGCAAGTCCCCTCCAAGGTTAGACTGTGCAATGCTCAGAGAAACTGCAAAAATACAGACCTAAAGTGCAGACTCTACAGGCGTCAGTTAGCATGTTAAATATTAAAGTTTTTGACAGTACAATTAGAAAAAGACTAAACAGGTTTGGCTTGTTTGGTAGGATCACCAGGGAAAAACCTCTTCAGCACACCTCATATTTGTAAAGTGACACCTGAAAAGACTTGTTAAAAAAATATCCTTTGTGCAATACGAGTACAGATGTTTGGTCATAATGTGCAGCTTCATGTTTTGCAAAAAGACAAATACACAAACATCATACCAGTTGTCAAGCATGGCAGTGGAGGGGTGATGTTGGGCAAATTTTGTAGCCAGAGGACCCAGGCCCTTTACAGTCAAGTTATTGAATCAGTTAATTTTCCACACACTGATCCCTCATTTTGGCTCAGTTATATAATAACACAGTGAATTATGTAATTGATTTGAGACAAACTCCTCTGTATAGCAGTTCTAGAGTTAAATGTGAGGTCATCTATCTGACAGATAATGTTTAGCTGTATAAAACATTCTTATTCTCATATGGCAACACGTCAAACATCTACGTCATATGAAGTGTTGCAAGAAATTAAGCATCAACTTCATAGCTAGTCAGTTAGTGTTGAGCTTTTATTGTGAAACTGAAAAATAGTTGGACCTGTCGACCGATGCAGCTAATGCACGTCATGTCTTGACATCAGGTTGGTGCACTGATATCAAGCTAGATAGTCCTTTTTTCTCTTTGGCCTGAGGAACACATTGTCTGAATTTTACAAAACAGAATTTCAAATCACTTCTTCAGAAAGGAAAATACTTATTTGAACTTTGCTGCTGAAAAGGCTTCTTGGGTCTGGTGTATACTCTTGTGTGGAGTTCTGGCATTCATTTGTGGTTTCAGACAAACTTTGTTGATGGATATTCAGAACTGAGCCCATGTCATGATTTCCTCTGGTGCCTGTTTTCAGTGCAGTGCCTCCTGGGGGCTTAAACGCCATTCCCATTCAGTATTAGTTTGAAATCAGAGATGGGGTCTACCCAGTACCGCGGGAACGTTGTCCTCTAGGTGCCAGCTCCAGTCGAAACCAGTAGTTCACCACTGCATTTGGGGCTTTTGCAAGATGCGTAAACCTCTGGTTTTGAAAGGGACTGCGTGAAGCTCCCAGTGGTTGGGAAGGCGCTGATTTAACGCGAGGGTAACAACAAAACGGGGGAAGAACAATGTTGTGTTGAACCTCATGAGAAATTCCAGGCTGTGTTCCTGTCAGTTAGCCAAGGAAATGATCAACACCGATGGCGACATGAGCGGTGACCCTGTCTGCTTTGCCTGAAACAAGCGGAAGGAAGTCGTAGCTGAGAAAGGCACAGGTCTGCGAAGCCCCGGAAGAGTGTGAGTTCTGCCCCCTAACGCGTCATAATCCACAGTCGTCGGGTAGCCCCCGATGAAATATAGTTTATAAATTCTTTGGAGCTTTTTAGAAATGTGCAAATATTTTTTCAAAAAACAATATAATGTCACGGTTTAACAGTTGACATATTGCAAAATCGTGGCATTCTGTTTTTAGGAACATCTCACACAGCTTTTTATCTTTTTTTTGGGGGGGGGGGGATACATATAAACAAGGTTTTGTGTTTGATTCTACACGAATGCATCTCTTTCTGACAGTCTTGTCGGTGTCGTTTGAGAGAGTCTAGAAGAGCTTGCTGCTTGATCGCCCTGAGCCGACGTATGTTCCATACAGCTTGGAGGGATCATAGTATCCGGTATATCCGGTGTATCCTCTGGAGGCAGGAGCTCTGTACGTGCCTCCACCGTAGACTTGGACCACTTTCCTTGAAGACCAAATAGCAGTTAAAAAAATGAGTACTGTAACATAAACTCATTGTGCATATCAGAGTTTTTTTATTTTATTTTTTATGATTAGTGGTTTACATACCTCTCAGGGCAGATGACTCTGAAGACTGTCACAGCATAAACCACAGCCCCAAAAAAGATTAAAAAGCATCCCACCAATCCCAGAAATATGGGAGGTCCTAAATCATATCTGGAATAAGTATTAAATAAGAACTATAAGTTGTGAATAGTATTTTCTAATAAAATTAATGGCACATATTCTTTTGATGTGAAGTAAAGAGTGTAAAAAAAAAAAAAAAAAACTGTACCGTAAGACTCCTGGAGCTAACTGGGGAGAAAAGGTTACTCTGGCAATCCTGTTGATGTATAAGCAATAAGCAGCAATGTCTGACACACCTGTATGGAGAGGTTTCGATGAAACCATGAACAAAAATGAGGGCAAAACATTTCTGACATGTCCAGAGAAGAACACGCCTCATACTCCGAACTCACCGCCGACAAAATGAAAAACCGATCCTGCAAAAACCAGCTTGTCTTTGGTTTTCTCCCCTCCGCCAATATAAGTGCAATCCATTCCAATAAAGCAACACACGACGGCGAAGAATGCAAGAGTCAGCCCGCACATCAGTAATCCTCTTACGGCCTGAACGTAATCTGGGGGAAACAGAAAGAGTTTGGTCATGATCAAAGACAGAACAGTATGTATTTGAGGTCAATGCAAGATGGCAGCCAGTATTTATGTACATGGTTATCTTGACAGCATGTAAATGTGGAAGGTCATGTGACTCAGAGGTGAGCTGTACGATGAACTGGGGAACGAACAGCTTCCCAAAGTGCTTTATGTACTGATTGAGTCTCTTTGTCAGCACAGTTTTATGATGAACTCCACCGTTCTAAATAATATATAAATTTTTCAATCCAAAGAAAATATGGAAATGATTATATAGTCATAAAGTCTGAATTGTTGCATTTTTAATATGCTGTACAAAATTACACCATTTGGATTTTAGTTGCAGCTCTTCCTGTAGATTATATGTTGGTCTCTAAACAACAGCCACTCTTGCCACAAGTGATATGAAGTGGGATAATGGGATATTTCAAAAAGGAGACTTAATACAAGATGAGAATAATTGTAAAGTCAGCCAACTGTGATGCCAGTTTATGGATGCATTTATACCCAAGGATTGCTAACATTTAGCAAACAAAATCCACCTTTTTTGCTGGACTAAGTCAGGGCGTGACAGCAAAAGTCAATGTGTATTAATAATGAATGCCATTTTTATTTCATTTTAGGGAAAAATTTATTTTTTTCCCCTCATATTTTGTCATCTTACTTGGAATCTAAGCTTTGGGGAGTTGTTCCATAGCTGCACGGTGCACCATGCTCTCGAAACCTTATCGAAAATTTATCGTCTCCGTTTTACCCACTAAGGATTCTGAGTAAGACCAACAATAAACCTTTAATAGCTTGGCGATTGCTGGAATACAGTGAATTTATTCTTCGTTTGCATTCAAAAGGGGTCCGTCCTACATCTCAGCAGTCGATGCAGAAAAGACAATTGACGTTGGAAAGACAGTAGGATTTAACAGGGTGTCCCAGACAGCAGAAACCCAGTTAGATAGAAGGATCATGGCCAGAACATAATATCAGAAATGATACTTGCAAAACAAAGGGACCAATGGACCTCAAAACGCTAGTTTGCCATTACAACGCCAACGGAGGGAATATTAGAGAACATTTCATGCCGTGTTCACCCCTTTTTCTCAGATATGCAACTTACAGCTGACACTCCAGAGCACCGGATAGTCTCGGCAGTTGGTGACGGCAGTGGAATCGGTGAAACAGTCCTTCCACAGGTTGGACCAGTACCAGGCCACCTTGATAATGAAGGAACCTCCTTGTCCTCCCAGCTGGGTGATCCTCCAGTAGTCCATCGCCATGGTGCACAGCACAAAAAACCATCCCAGCGAGGAGATCAAGAAGCCAAATATTTGGATCAAACGTTTCCTCATGGCTGAAACCAAGAGTCTGCTAATGAAGCATCTAAAAACAAACTGCTGTGAAGGGGAAGGCGAACCTCCACGGGGTCTCTTGTTTCATGTCAGAGGGTGAAGAGGATACGAGGGCATCTGTCACAGAATCGTGTCAATGTTTACAGTAAACTTTCCGGAGCGTGCCTCCTACTGTGGATATTCACCACCTCCTCCAGTTACTTTTTCAGGCTGCAGCCTCCCCTGCATCTACTAACATTCCGCAAAAATACATCATAGCTGAACTTGCAATGACAATATCAAAGTTGTGATGACTACACAACATTTTTTTTTCTTGTAAATCAAGATATTGGAAAAACAAACTTCTGATAAACAGAAAATGATGAGCTGCTGCTGCCATCTGCAGACCCGGTAATGGATCATTAAAGAGAAAATAAGCATCATGTTCAGACTGAAAACACCATCTGCTGCTGTTGAACTGTCTTTATTTTAATGTTTAACTTGATATTCTCCAGCAATCTCTTCACATTCTTTACACTAATACATGTTTTGAATCCTCTTCAGGTTTGCACGTTACAAGACATAAAACGGGAGTTAATGGTTATGTCATGTTGAACAAGATAAAATGGGTTCCTGACACAATTTTAAATATTGCTATTACAAATTAACAACGTGAAGAGGTCACAGGCAGTTAAAAATACAACCAACAAAACCAATGTTTTACAAAATACATTACAATATATAGGCACAAAAGGTAGAAAATTACCTAGAGTTTTTTTTTTATTTGATGGAAGCATTTTTTTAAAGATTTTTAATTCTGCTGTCACAGAACTAGTGAACATATGTAACTCTCAGAGAGTAAACATTATCAGAAAACGTCAAATTCACCCTCCCTCCACCAGCCTAAATCAATATCAGTAATTCTGCTGTCAGTGTAACTTAAAGATTCGCCAGTGGCTTGGACTAAGTGTGATTTCCTGTGTGTAACTGTGTCCTTTCACACATATGCATTCTTATCAAAGTAGTTCATCCTGGAGGAGCTGCTGAGGTCTGCAGTCGGTCTCTGGTTTGCAGACTGTGGCTGCCCTCTTGCGTAGGAGGATAAATGGGAACGTGAGGCAGCCCCTTTGTAGACAGTGTTTCCTCGACTGGGGCTGTAAACAGACAGAGATGTCAAGGCTCACAGACATGATTAACACCGCAGGTTGAGCTCACAAGATTCGCCTTCTGGTTACGTAAGAAGAGAGTACTTCGCTCATTCTGACCTTCTGGAACAAGAATCTGCGATTGAGAAGCAGAGCATGCTGCCTCCCAGGATACACAGGATAGAACCGGCCCAGCCAATGAAGAGAGCAGCTCCCAGCTCATACCTGGGGACGGGAAGCACCACGTTAGCGCCTGTACTGGTTTCAGCTGTTAAACGCTATGCTGAGAAGTATAAAATGCTCCCCACTTTTGGGCCACAAACATGGGGTCAAAAAACTCAGATGTTATCCGGTGTGCATAGAGGGAACATGCCGAAAGTGAGCACAGACCTGAGGAACACAAGGGGGGAAAAAAATGATTAAAAGACGTCAATAAAAATGTTGTCACGCGGAGAGGTGATCCGCTCTTACCGCTGAGAATGAAAGCTACGCCAGCAAAGCAGGCAATCCTGGCTTTGCTTTTGTCACTCCCTCCAATTTTGGTGCATTTCATCCCCACGAGTGCAAAGACGGAGCCGAAGAAACCAAAGCACACAGCTGCAATCATCAGTCCTCTGCAAGCTTGGATGTAACCTGCAAATATCAAAAATAAAGCAAAAGCTGTCTTGTTTGCAGCTTTTTTTTTTGGGTGTTTTTTTTAACCCCCTCACACATCTCCACACTGCAAGCTCATTAGATTATTGAGCTTCTGACCAATTTACATTTTAAAGCAAGTGATACAATGCCACAAATAACTGTTTTGGTCCTCAGGCTCTGGGATAGCTGAGGTGGTGTGGTTATACTGCAAGGATGAGGTTATGAGGCAAATATTACCTTTGACGTTAACATCAGAAGCTAGTCACCCAGGGTGAAAACTGCCTGAGGCTCCCAGTAAATCACCTTTATAGTCCTCCAAGCTCAGAGAACAAAGGCTAAACATTGACACATTTGGAGGCCAATTAGTCTTTTCTTGGAAACTTGCATTAGGCTCAGAATATTTATTAGTCTGAGGTCATAATGAACTTAAACTTGTATTTTCACACAAAACAGAGAAAACTGCCAGGACATTACAGATAGAGGGAATTCCCTTTTAAAGTTTTATAATATCCGGATGAATTGAGGATTAAACACACACATCTGAGCACAAACCATAAAAGGTCAAGGTCAAGTCGCACACAAAGACACATCATCTGACAAGAAAGAAAAAGGGCTGACCATCCAGGGCCAGCATGGAGGGAAAGTCTTTGCAGTTGGAGACTCCTGTTGAATCAGTGACGCAGGCTTTCCACAGATTGGACCAGTAGGTCGCTGTAGTAATGACCGTTCCATCAAGGGAGGACACCTTCCAGTAATCCGTCGGCAGAGTGGAGGACACCAGCACCCACCCTGAGATGGCGAAAACGAAGGCCAAAATCTCCTGAGCCATGCTGCTCATGCTGCAGACGACTCCTCCGCGCCACCGAGGCCGGCTATTAGATCGGTTGGAGCTGAGACTGATTAACGGTTCCCCGGCTGGTAAGACTTGTTTATAGATGTAGCCAGGCTCTGCACGGTTAGTTTCAATGGATAGGCTGTGATTGATAGTTAATGTGTTGTGGACAGTTATAATACGTGGGGAGGAGTTTGGCCCTAAACATCCGCAAGTGACCAATGGTGTATTATAGTCACGGCGTACGCGTCACTCTGACTCACAGTCGTACCGACGAAAGTCCTGGATTTAGATGTTTTGTGATGATGTCACTGAAGAAGCTTAAAGTTCAAGCTCAGCATCAATCCACATGAGTCACTTTGTGTATCCATTCATTTCATGTAAAAGTGAAATGATTTTAGTAGAAGTAGCCAAGTGGTAAAAAAAAACTCTTCATTTATAAAAGGGTTTTGATCATTCAGTCTAGGTAGAAGTAAATATTATTCCAAAGTGCTACATTATTAATATGTTAACCTTTTAGAAGTTAATATTGTTGGTTGTCTAACCATTCCTACCCTCAGGTTAGTTAAACTAACACTTGATTTTGCAATATTTCATGGGCTTCATGGGCTAAGTAATCCCTCTAAAATGACTACAAACTATTCATTAATCATGTTATTTTTTCACTTTGACTACACGTCAACTTAAATCCTTTCTGTGTGTTTATTTTTCCAGTATTGTATTGCATTGTTGCTCAGTATTCAGTGATCTTTAGAGTTTAGCGTCTGAGTCAAGAAGACATCGATGAATGTCACCTTTTGTCCGTCATCTGTGTTTAACACACAACGTAAGTGTTTCTAGTCCCTCTTGGGACTTCGATAACTTATTAACAGGACGTCACTCTGATCTGCGAGCAAACTGAGGAAATGCTCTCTCAGTTGAAGTGAAGGAGATGATGATGATGATAGACAAAGGCAAACAAACAAATCAAAGATAAGAAAAAAACAGAAAATGGTGTCACACCAAAGAAAGAATTCATTTTACTTTGAACATGTGAATTGGAGCTCCATCTGGTGGTTGTACACTAATGATAAAGTTTCTGTCTCAGCTCTGTCAACAAGCTGTCACAGTGAGTTTCAACCTGCTCCCAATTCACCCACGATCCAAGTCAAACTAATCTTTATAACGAACAGTCAAAAGGCCACCGTCTCATACCTCCCCTCTGCTCAACCCGGTGGAGGAAAACCTCCCATTAAAGTTTGGTGTCCTACAATTTCAGCTCAGTCATGCGAACACAGGATCAGTGTCCAGTCACTGATCTGAGAGGGAAACCTACATGTGACCTGGAACTACCCACAATCCTTCTGGGAACCAAGTGTAGCGGGCAGAGCAAGGACGGAGTTTTGAAGAGAAAATTCAGATTGGAACAGGATTTGATGACAAGAGGAGTATTCTGAGCTTTACATGTTGGGTATTTCGATAAATACCAGCAGGAGGTATTTGTGATGATTGTAGCCGGAGGTAGTTGTGGAAATAAACGTCCTGCGGTCAATCAAGAAAAGAAGAGAAAAAGAAGGTGTGTTGGGTGCTATTTTGAGACACTGATCGAAAGGACTGATAACGAAATTCATCATGAAAGACTTTAACGGACACAAGATGAAGTTTTTGCTTGGGATGCACGATAACTGTTTTTTAAAACTGATACCGATAACCGATAACTTTCAGCTCCTAGAGGCCGATATTGATAACCGATAACACACATATACCTAGGATCATTACATCAATACTATGAACAAAATAAAAAAATAGTTTTGACTCTTTAAATGAACAGATTTTTTTTTTTCTTTTTTCCAGAGAAGAACTACTGGCAAGCCTCTCAAACATTTTCGTAAAGCTATCAAACAAATGTATTTGATATCTCACATTAACCTAAAAAAGGTGCATTACTGACTGATATAAAAAAAGGCTACTTAAACTGATGGAAATACATGCATCAGAATTACAAACTGAAAAAGATTAACATTTAAAGAATTTTGGCTTGTGGTTCCATTTAAATTAATACCTTTATTTAAAGAAAATGAGGTTCAGTTGTTTTTTGGTTTTTAAATCTCATGGAAGCTTTAGATGAGAGAAATGAGGGAGAGGAGAGGAGAGGGGTAGACTGCTGCTGGCTTGTGCACGTTAGCATTAGCTCACGTTAGGTCACGTTAGCTCACGTTAGCTCACGTTATCGCAATTTCAAAACTCCATGGGAGAGATTGTTATGTTGTAGGTGGCTGATCAGGTTTTACGTATTAAAGCTTAAGCTTGTGCTTCCCCCTCATAGAATTCGCTCGGAGGATTCGTTACAAATAACCACCAAACTATCTTCTTCGGCATGTTTGTTATGATAAGCATGCTGTGCTGCATGCTGCATTCAAGGTGTAACGTAAATTCCCATGTTCCCTCATTTGCTCGTCATTTGCTGCCTCATTTGCCTTTTCAATTTTTTTCTTTTTAAATGTGTAACATGTGGGAGAATACTGTGAATATCAATTCAAGTCAGCAACTACCAAAATGATGACCGAGTTAACAAGTTGTTTTCTGGCATGAGGGGGTATTCTTGATTTTCCTTATTGAGTAATCGTTTTTCTGATTATACTGACATTACTTGAACATAACATTCACTGCCGTCATTCAAGGCTCAGAGGGAGCGAGGCACTGCCGTGTTGACAAAAATATATATGTTATCGGGGCTATTCGTCGTGATATCGGAGTTATATCGTAATAATTTCCCCTGTTATCGCCCCGATAGTTATCGCCCTGATAGTTATCGGCCTGATAGTTATCGTGCACCCCTAGGTTTTTGCAATTGTCCTGCTGCTTAAACATTCCAGGACTTGAGCATGAAGAGAAGGTAAAATATTCTGCTCTGACTGGTTTTATTTATTTGGTGAAATAATAAATAAACAAATGAAAGAAGATGAATCAAACTGGTTCATTATCAATACCTGCTGGTTTCTGTCTCTTCACCCAGACGCCACACAAACACGCTCAGTTGACCATCTTTAACAAAAGATTGTACATTTGCCACAGTTTAACACGGCCAGCAACATGCTGTAATGGAGATGAAAATCACGCTTCCATTATTTACTGCCTCATTATTTCTTCTTTTTCTTTGAGTGCATATTAAAAATGTTTATCAGTTAGAAAACTGACAACAGAGAATAATACAGGTTTGGTTTTTACAATCAATTTTCATCATTAAAGATAATTCCAGTAATAAGTCAGGTATAACTGAAATACTGTATATATTTTTATTGTATGACAAATGTTCTTATGACAAAATATGTGTAAGTGATAAAACATTACAATAATACACTTTTATATATAAAAACCCTCTAAAACAAGGGGACTCTGAATCGTGACCTACTTGAGAACCACTTAATGATAAATTTCTTTGGAAAACATGATTTAAAATCACTGATATATATTTAAAATCCCCACCAGATAGCCTCCAGCCATTGGACTACTTCTGCACTGTATTTGTTGTAATTTACGTGACAGAGACTGATTTTATTTTTTTTTTTACCAGCATGTCGTCGACAGTTTCAGATCCAGGCTGACACATTTATTTTTTTGCTTTGACGGATAGGAGGCACTGAATCATTACACATCTGGAACATATATACTCAATCAATAAATACCCCATCTGTCCCTCACTATGTGCTGCCGGCACAATATGTGCTGCTTAACAGATAAGTGCGTCACGAAGACCGTTACTGCACGCGTTCTGTGATCAGCAGCAGTGACCCTCTAATCTTACCTTCCAGCTGAAAGATAGTATGATGCGGTCTGCAGTGCAGAGCTCCAATGGCATTTCCAGCACAGTTGTTCCACAGTCCCTGGAGCACCCAGGTCGCTGTTATGACTGAGGATGCTCGGCTGGTGGCCCTCCATTCATTGGACGCCGTGGCGCCTATAGTGGCACCCAGCCCGGCCAGACCGCAGAGAAAAGCCAGGATCTGCAGGCCTGACATTTGATGCTTTCAGATGCGTTTACGGTATTTTGGCTAATTCGAGAAATAAGAAGAAAATGAAATGTCCCCAGGCAACTAAATTACACTGTGGACATGTGTTTCACTGAGATGATTAACAAACGAGGCATCTTGCTCGCGTACAGGGACGGACACGGGTGTCTCAAAGTGAAGTAGTAAAGAAAGCATGAACTGGCAGTTAGCCATTAAATTTGAAAAGGGTAACTAGGGGGTTATATGCCATCCGTGTACTCATGTTTTGGTCTAAAAATATTGTGAGGTATCATATTAACATAAAGAATAATAAAGGAGTAATGATTAAGCCTTAAGAACAGGAAGACAAACAGGTGACAAAGTCCAGGTACTGGTTCATCTATTTTAGCAGTCAGTATTTAGCAACTGAGAAACTAATGATTGCCAGCTCGTATGTGAACACGTATGTCATCTTTCATGTTTCCTGTTCTCACTTAGATGTGTGTAAAATAGAAAATGGAGACAAACATTATATTATAATGCTGATAATTTCAGAAACAGGAAGATATTTAGAATTAAATGATCTAAATCTTGTGGCTGAATCCTATAATTTCCTGTCTGCAATAAGTTACACTTTCAGCTACGTGTTCATGAATATTTTAGATGACACCTCTCCTCTGGAAGATCTGACCTTGGACATGTGACATCTCAAAATGTTGTCTGTTACAATCCCGGTCTTTAAACTGTCGATGGGGGCTAATCAAAGCAACTAAACTTCTTAGAAAGATCAGTTTAATTCAAAAATTAATGATCAGTGATGATTTTTAATCTGGCAGCTGGTCAACTTTTGTACATTTTCAGTACAGATTTGTAGTTAAAAGATCAGGACAGCATACTAAAAGTCAGGTCATGGAAATGCGCCGTATCTTTCCAGTGTTAACAAATAAATAATTAAATAGAGGAGATTATTTTGGTGCATTTTACCCAGAGGATGCAGGAACCACCAGCAGGGGCGCCGCTAGGGATTTTGGGCCCCATGAAAAGAATCTTTACTGGGCCCCCCAACACAGCAGCGAAATTTGTTGATGCTATTTTTGATCATCATTGGGGGCCTCTCTGGGCCCCCTCAATCATGGGCCCCTATAATCCGTATCCTTTACCCCCCCTTTTCGGCGCCCCAGACCACCAGTATCAGCCAGTGTTATCCATATCACTGAAAAGCTAAATTGCAGCCTCACCTTTAGTAAAGGTTTCAATAGATGATAATATAAACTGAAATACTGATGGTTGCTTGTGTCAGTGTGGCGCTGTGATGGACCAGTGACCTGTCCAGAGTGAATCCCACGTTTTATTTGAACTGGGGTGGGGTTCGGTCATCTGTGACCCTAAACTGGATGGATAGATGGATGCATATTGCATGTGCAGTCTTTAATAAAACATTTAAAAAAAGCAATTAAAAGATCATGAGTGTCTGTTATTGACAGTGGAAGACATCACATTATCATAATTGTGTCAAAAATACTTCCTTGACCTCAAGTCCAGTGGCACAATTTGTACTTCCTTATGTCACTAAATGTTATGACATGTCTAATGATTTTAAAATCTTTAGCAAAAGCAACCTTCACCAGAAAAGCACTCGGAGAGTGCAGACCTCCTCCAAGCACAACAATTCCCCTCATACAGCGATTTACACCATAAATATTAGTCATACATAGAGCACTGACAAATATGGGACTGCTAAAAAAGTACCACATCTTCCTTCATTTTGTGATGCACACAAAAATAAATAATAATGCTATAAAGATTTCATGCAATATTTGTTTCCAAAGTCAATATATTGAAATTGAAGAACCTCAGTGTTTTTATAGAGATTGCGATAAAATCCGCCTTCTGGATCAGATCCGGATCAGCCTTTGAAATTTGTCATTGTCAATCCCTGAGTCACATTTCATGAGTTTTGGGCAATAATTAACAGAGATATTGAGAAACAAAATGTTTGGCCCCATTTAACATAATGTTATCGAAAATTTGAAAGTCATCCAGAATCCAGGATTTCTTCCGGATCACACCCAAAATGAAATCAGTTCTTCCTTTTCACATTTCTGACAACTCCTGAAAATTTGATCAAAATCCATCCATAACTTTTTGAGTTATCTTGAACACAGACAAACAAACAGACAGACAGACAGATAAACCCCGGCAAAAACATTACCTCCTTGGCGGAGGCACCAAACTAAAAAGACTTACTTCATTTTATCATAAATGTATAAATGTTAGAAATGTAATCATACTTGTTCAATAGAAAACATGCATTCAGAAAAACATGTTGGTCCTCATTTGTACATATTATCATATTATTGCAATGACATTATTGCAATGCTGAATTATTGTCCACTGGCAGGAAATTCACCTGTAGATTCAAAAGTAAAAATGTCCAAATAAGAAGAGAAATAAACTCTCATGGTTAATCTTCAGAAGCCTTTCTTTACCTTGCACCATTCATTTTTGGATGGAATAACTACAACATTCTTTATAGACCATCAGAACCAGTTAATAATAATAATAATAATAATAATAATAATAATAATAATAATAATAATAATAATAATAATAATAATAATAATAATAATATCAATGTTGATTATAATGAAATGTTAGATTAGATGGTCAAGTCTCCCAATACAACCAACACAGATGGCAGAGTTTATCTAATTATAGAGGGGTTTTTTTGCCATTCACGTTTACTTTTTCTACAAAATAAAAAAATAAAATATTTTCTGGATATAAGACCGGCACTTAAAGCTGTCACAAACGCCACATTTTAAAACTCACATGTCAATGGACGTTTATACGATCAATACATGACAACTATTCAAACAATACATGCTGGAATGTATTATAACTATGTGAAACACAGTTCATGACACGGCATGAAGCTCGGCAGTGATTGACACCAGCACCAGCCAATCCCCGCTTGGTGGGCGGGGTCTTACGACACCGCGCCCCCAACCAAGCCGGCTGTCAGCCGTCTGTGGGTGGTAATCCGGCACTGAGTATTGGTGTAATATCAACAGACAGTGGAGTTTACGCCAGCTGTTCTCTCAAGTGTTTCCACTCCTGAGTGTTTATCGACATCCCTCTGTCACACAACCTGCCGAAAAAAAAAAAAAAAAAAAAAAACCCTGCGGGTCGCTTTTACTGCCAGGGGGGGGTCATGGAACCTCTGCAGAAGGAGGCGAGGGATAATCCGTCGGCTTCAGCTAATCTTCTCTCCAAGATTTTCTTCTGGTAAGAAAAACGGCCTCACACTGACATGAACTGAATGGGGGTGCTGTCTGGTGTGACAGTTTTGTGGCCTATCAGGAAAGCCTATCCCTGGATGTGATAGATAGCAGGTAGCTGTGGAGCATCCCCACTGTCTCACTCTTTATTTGTTTGAAAAAGGTTAAAGTGGGGTGAAGTGAAAGTGGTGGTACTCCAGAGGCATTGTCACACTTTCAGTGAAATGTCCACATGATGATTACAGTGCATTTAGGTGGTGAAAGTTAATGCAATTTCTAAAAAAAAAAAAAGAATTTTCCCTTGAAGAAAATCCTAAGTGGGATTGTTTAGAGTTGCCGTCCATGTTTTTTTTTCTTTTACCTACTGTCAGACAATCATGATGAAACTTTTTTCTTCTACCTTGAGCATTTAATGTGCAAACTAAGGATTAACTCTGGCCGTGACATAAAAGATGCATGATAAGAAATGCGTAATTATTTCTGAGCTACCAGAGAGGACAGACACTCCACATATTCACTTCAGTATATCTAACTTTGGTCCTCACAGGGTAGGTCATTTTATACTTTCAGCGACCAAACATGCTTTTAATTATTCCATTTTTTTTAGCTGGCTAAACCCCCTGTTCAGATTGGGGTACAAGAGGAAGTTAGAAGAAGATGACATGTTCAAAGTTCTGCCAGAGGATGCATCTGACAGACTTGGAGAGGATCTGCGGCGGTAAGTTCATCTTCTTCACCAATAAGCAAGTTTTTCAGACAGCAGAGTTATATCACATACACGGTGTTTCTCCCAAAGGTGAACATGTTCTTTTGAATTCAAACACCGGAGTCGTCTGTATTTCAGAGAAGTTCAGTGCCTCATATCAGGCCGGGGAGTATAAAAAAGAAGCAGGGTCAAGAACAGGTCAGGTCAGCTTATGTTCAGACTCACGAACATATCTACCACCATTGTGCCAGTGGAGATATCTTGTAGCCTGCCCTCTCTGAAACCCAACCAACGAGCATGAGTTTCACCATCACGAGGGTTCTTGACCTCTTGACTGGCCGACTTCTCTGTCGCTCATCGACATTTCTTTTTTTTTTTTTTCTAAACAAGCGGCCAGACATAAACCCGACCTCTCTCTGCTTCTGGGATAGTGGGGTTGACAGTCTGAATAACCCACCTGTTGGGCTCTCGTGTGTTGTAGCCAAACAGGAACAAATGTGCCCAGCGTTTTCCTGGCACCTCCAGACCTGCACATCTCCTGTAAAGGAACAGTCTGTCCCCCATGAGGGAGCTTGGCGTCAGAGGTAACATTGCGCTTGGAGGTGATCCCACCTATATATAGACGGCAAATATCAAACTCTCATATCAAACTGAGGGCGGGCTTTACACTTACTCTGATCGCATGCACTCTTGTAGCTTCTCTTTGAGGTGGGCTCTGACTTAAGAAACTGGCATAGAGGCAAGTTAGTTCTATCAGAAGGCATGTAAGAGGAGAATTAAGGTGGTGTTCCAAATAAAGTTTCTTTTCTCAGTTGATAACTCACACATGTTTAAAGTCCAACTCCAGTGTCTCTGTCAGTAACATCATGGTTTTAATACCTTTGTTCTGCAAAGGCTCTTTTTGTATCAGTATCAGTTCTGAACATCTGGCGCTGTTGCATTGGAATTGACCTTTCGGTAAGCGCCGCCCCCTCCCTAGTTACTGTTGCTAGGTCGGACAAACTTGCTGCTCCTGCGTTAAGGACTGTGTTAATTTGCTATATTTCCGATGTGTATCATCAGTGTTAATATTATACTATAATAACGCCATGGTGAAATATTGCTGCTGGGGACCTGCAACAGTAACTCGAGGTGTCCAGAACATTTGGAGGTGGCATTTTTATTCCCTTTCCCAAACCGAAACAAACGCTGGAGAATGCAGGCTGTGGGTTCAGTTATGTTTCTGTCCACAAAGGAACGTGGGGAAAGTTACAAAACACACCTATATTTACTACAAGGTAAGGTTACTTTGTTTATTAGATGACTGATTTAACCACCGTTTAGTAAAAGTAATAATATGATTTAGCAGCAGGGAGGGTAGTGAGTTCTCCGTTAGCATTAGCTCTTGTCCATAGTGTCATTGACTTCTCCACTATGGACCAGAGCTCGCTATCCACCTATAAGCCTGCCTCGTTGTCCACAAATATATATGGCCCTGGATATTTATTTTGTTAGGTATAAGGTGAGGCTAGTGATGTTAACGTCACTTTATTAATTATATTAACACAATGCTCCGACTATCTGATGTTAGCATAGCTCTGGTGTGGGATAGACCTATGGACCAGAGCTAATGCTAACGGAGAGATGTTTTCATTCATCACCCTCCCTGCTGCTAAATCATATTAATACTTTTACTAAACGATGGTTAAATCAATCATCTAATAAACAAAGTAAACTTACCTTGGAGTAAATGTAGGTGTGTTTTGTAATTTTCCCCACGTTCAGTTGCTTTTGTGGACGGACACAACTTAGCCCACAGCCTGCATTCTCCAGTGTTTGTTTCGGCTTGGGAAAGGGAATAAAAATGTCCCCTCCAATATTTCTGGACACCTCGAGTTACTGTTGCAGGTCCCCAGAGGCAACATTCCCCCATGGCGTTATTATAGTATAATATTAACACTGATGATACGCATCGGAAAAATAGCGAATTAACACAGTCCTTAACGGAGGAGCAGCAAGTTTGTCCGACCTAGAAACAGTAACTAGGAAGGGGGCGGTGCTTACCGAAAGGTCTATTGGTACCAGAAAAGTCTTTTTTTTTCATTATATAGACTTTCCTTATATAATTTTATTATGGTGTAAGATGTGTTGTAAGATTTATGCATGTTCTCCCCGTGCTTGCGTGGGTTTCCTCCGGGTACTCCGGCTTCCTCCCACAGTCCAAACACATACATGTCAGGTTAATTGGTGGTTCTAAATTGGCCTTAGGAGTGATTGTGGGTGTGCATGGTTGTTCATCTGTATGTGGCCCTGCGATGGACTGGTGACCTGTCCAGGGTGTACCCCTGCCTTTCATCCGTAGAGAGCTGGGATAGACTCCAGCAGATCCCCGTGACACTACATAGGATTAAACGGGCATAGATAATGGATGGAGGTGTAAAATTTATTCCCAGAATTTATGCACCGCACACAGATTTCCTCCCTTTTTGTGCTTAGTTTATAAGAGACCAAACAAGTAAAACAAAAGCATGGTCCAACAAAGACAGCTGCCTGTTGGGATGAATGTATCATGCTTTGGACTTGTGTTACAAGCAAGGGAAATTTTACTGGGAGAAAGAAAGAATTGATTGAATTAAATAGCATTAAATTCTGATAGACAGTCAGCAAACAAGCTGAAGATGAAAAAGTGTGGCTCCTGCAACAGAACCAAAACACACCCAGAAGAATCCTCAATGGACTTCCTCAAGAGGTTCAGCCTCCCGATCTAATCCTCATTCACAATATGTGGATTGACCATAAAAGATGGTCTGAGAATCTTATTGAACTCGAGGCTTTTTTGCTGGAATGATGGGCCAAAATCGGACCAACAGAAAGATCGTTTGCTGGCTTATAAAGTATTTGCTGAGAGACTTACCTGAGGGCTCCTTAGTAAATCTTGAGCCTTTACAGTTCCCAAACCTTTGCTGCTGGCCCTTCTTTGGAACTAAAAGACAGGTTAAAGAAAGCATCATTATAAGGAAATGGTCCCTTTTTAACGTTATGCCTTTTGGGAAACATATTTCACTTACTTATTACTGTCATTCACAATAACGGAGCATTTGAACTATTTTTCCCTTCCATTGAATGCTCTAATAATTGGTTAATACACTTGAAAAAGAGTCTGCAGCATTGTGATTTTTGCTGAGGAACATATATTAGATAGTGCATGAATAACACTGGTTACTAGACATACAGAGGACTTTTATTTTTCCAATTTTTCTGCTTTTATAAGGTGCTGGAATCAGGAAGTTCAACAGGCAGCTAAAGATCTACGGCCACCCAGACTTACCAAAGCTCTCATTCAGTGCTTTTGGAAGCCTTACTCGCTCATTGGACTTTACATCTTCGTCGAGGTAGGCTATGATCACACAGTGACGCCACACATCCAGAAATTATTTCAATTCAATGGCGCACATTTGCGTATCAACTTTACACCCTCCTTTCGGTTAGGAAGTAATCAAAGTCATTCAGCCAGTGCTTCTTGGGAAGCTGATTGAGTACTTCGAAAGTTATGACGCCAGCCAACCTGCTGCGGTCCATGACGCTTACGGCTACGCTGCAGGCATCTCTCTGTCCACCGTCAGCTTGGCTTTCCTTCATCACGTGTATTTCTACAAAGTCCAGCGAGCGGGCATGAAGATTCGCGTAGCCATGTGCCACATGATCTATCGGAAGGTCAGTCATTGTGAACGTCAACCGTGTAAGCGAGCATTATCTCTTGTGTTGAGCAAACCGACTTTGATATTTCAGATTGGCTTAAATTGATACCTTTGTTCTGCAAAGGCTCTTTGTCTCAACAGCTCAGCTCTGGCCAAAACAACCACAGGACAGATTGTGAACCTCTTATCCAACGATGTCAACAAATTTGATGAGGTGAATGAAAGTGCCCATTTCCTTATTTTAATTCTATTTTCAGGAAAAATTAAATCCTGATGCTTCATTTCTTTTCAGCTCTAGTTTATTGAAGGTTGTCGTGTGTAGTTGAGTAGAGATGCATTGCATTGGTCTGGCAAGTGTTTCTATTATTTTTAGTGTTGTTCCAATTCCGATACCAGTATCGGAAATTGCTCGGTATCGGTATTGGCGAGTACGGGAGTCCAGGCATCAACCGATACCTAGTAATTTATATTTAATGATTTGTTTACTGGTTACTTCCATTACACCGCCAGCAAAAAGAAATACTTCTTAATTTTGCGATACTGTTTTATACAGTTTTATTTGGAAATAAATATAGATATAATTTTTGTATGTCTATATATGTAATAGGGATGGAACGGTTACCAATATTACGGTAAAGTGCAGTAAAAATTTTTCGCGATAACAATTACGGTTTATGTTTGACTTCATCTCATTATCGCGGTCGATTACAGGGATATGTAATATCAGCCTCATTCAAGTCTGCGAGCGACTCGCCACTGTGTCTTGCGTGAATATGTATCTTGTAACATCGGCATCGTAACGTTAGCATGGCGGAAAGTGGTGATAGCACGCAGGACATTTACCAACCCACTAAAAGGACGAAATCCAAGGTCTGGGCATATTTTATTTTATTTTTTTAAATATACAGAGGGACAACTAGTGGAAGACAAATATCCTGTCTACAGAGCACTTGTTTACATTTTGTTGTAATTTGTACAAGCAACTTGAAGGAGGTAAGCCTAGTGCTTCAAGCTACTGAGATGTTTCACCAAGAGTAACCTGGTTGACGCGCTTCGCTAACTCACATTTCGTAAATGTTACTGTTGTGTGTTGAACGAAAAAGGACCAGAGAGGACAGGTTCTTCTGATGCAGTTAAAATATTAATTTATTCCATTAACTGATCCGACCATAACGCTGACAGTTAGCGCCACAGCGGTCAAAAACCTTTTTCCCTTCCGGGTCCAACACCTAACCAATAACAGGCAGCTACCTTTATACCTGACCCTCAGGTAACAACACAGCGACACCCACAGATGCACAGAGTGAACTACAAACCATAACAACATTTTTGGCTCTTATACAACTGTTTCTTTATTTGCACATTTATACTTATTTAAGGTTCAGCTTAAATTTCAAAGTTTTTTTTTCATTTGAACTGGCACTATAATTTTTGTTCCTGATAATTGTTTGCATATTTTGACCTACAATGGTTGTTAAAGTGTTTATTTAAATTTGCACCAGACAAATAAGCTTGTTATTTATTTTGTTCATTTAAAATAAAACATCTTTTTATGCCAGTTGTTTGCCCTTGTTTTATGGACATTTGTACAGCAATTAAGAATACCGCGATAATATCGTAAACAGGGACATTTGGTCACTATAACTGAGATATAAAATTTTCCATATCTTTACATCCCTAATATGTATATATATTTATCTGTTTATGTTTTTTATAATCACAATTTTTTTTATATCATACTCTGATCATTGTCCGATATCCACAGCTCAAGAATCGGAATCCGTATCGGGAGGGAAAAAATGATATCTGAACATTATTTTGTCAACCTCATTGTCAGGAATTAAAAATGAGGCTGGAAAAGTCTTTGTGAAGGCAGCAGGGTTGATATGTTAAATTGTATTTTATTTGTAATTTCGTGTCCAAAAAAAAAAAACAAAAAACTGGAACACTGTGTGAAATGTAAAAAAAAAAAGCTTTTAGAAGTGACACATTTTACCATTTTATGAAGAAAAAAAAAAATCGTATTTTGCAAGCTACGCATTTGAAGAAAGTTAGGGCAACAAAAGGCTGGAAAGTAGCTTGTACTAAAAAGATGACTGAATAAAATGACTGGAGGTTAAATAGCAACAGGTCAGGGACATGAACTGGTTTAAAAAAAAAAAGCATCTTGGAGAGGCAGGAACTCTGAAGTAAAGATGTTCTGAAAGAAATGGTCTACAAATTATAAAGCACTTTCAGAACAATATTCATCAGCATGTAACTGAATATTTCATCATCTTCAGTACATAAGTTATCAAAACATTACAAGAACCTTGAAAAGGATCTGTGTCCAAGGTACAATCCCGAAAGAATCAGTACTGGAGCCCTAAGGTTGTGTTGATTCTCTGATGTAGTTCACAACGTGGGCTCAGGGACACTTACATCACCACAGTTTGCACAGTTTGCCGTGCCTTCCACAAATGCAAGTTAAAGCTCTTATCCTGAAGAGAAAAAACCATATGATACACGATGATGCCATCATCATCTCTGTGTCAGCTCATTTAAAATGGACTGAGTTCAAGCAGAAAACTGTGCTCTGGTCAGATGAATCAAGATTTGAAAATTCTCCTCTTTAGTCCGGATCCTTTGGAGTAAGGAGGAGAGGGACTACCCAGCATGCCTTATGCTCTCAGTGATGGTCTCTGGTGGTTTAGGGGTGCATTAGTACCTGTACCTGCAGATCTTAGAGCAACTTATGCTCCAATCCAGTTTTTCGAGGAAGGCCTCACCTCTTTCAGGAGGATAATACTCAACCATATTCTGCATTCATGACAAAACATTTAGAAATTTGAAATGCGATGTGTTTTGTTTTATTTACATTTCACAATGTCCCAAGTATTTTGGAGTTGAATCTGAATATTCTTAAAAAAGTTTTTTTTAAGCGTGACTCGCACTGATTACATAGTGTTATATAGATCTCTAAAACTAAATTTCTTTTCAGGTAACCTTGTACTTGCACTTTTTGTGGGTTGGCCCTCTTCAAGCAGTCTGTGTGACAGTCCTGCTGCTCTACGTGATCGGCCCGTCGTGTCTTGTGGGGATGGCTGTCATTTTCATTCTCATGCCAATACAGTCCATATTTGGTCGTTTGTTCTCACATCTCAGGTCTGCTCTGCTTTTTTTTTTAGTACACATACACTGTACAGATTTTCTTTAAGGTCTTGTGCTGCTATAACCTGTGTTTCCTGTTTCAGAGCTGAAACGGCAGCGTTGACGGACGAACGTATTCGCACAATGAATGAAGTCATTTCTGGGATCCGGGTTATAAAGATGTATGGGTGGGAGAAGCCTTTCAGCGCGTTGGTGGATGAGGTCAGAAGGTAGAGGTGATAGTTTTTCATCAATTTGTTATTATTTTTTTTTCCATGTCTGCTCATGATAAACTTTTAAAGTATATTTTTAATCTGAAATGTGTTACAGATTTTTCTCACGCTGACTCATGACACTCTGCAGTTTGAAAAATATCCTCAACGAGTTGCTAAATAAAACCTGAAACAGCATTTACTCACAAGAAATGTTATTGTGTGCAGAATGGAAATCTCCAAGATCATGCGAAGCTCTTACCTGCGTGGCCTGAACATGGCGTCTTTTTTTGTGGCCATCAAGATCATCATCTTCTTCACCGTCTGCGTTTACGTGCTGACGGGAAACAAGTTGTCTGCCAGCAGAGTGTTCATGGCGTTTTCTCTCTACGGGGCAGTCAGACTCACCATCACGCTCTTCTTCCCTTTTGCCATAGAGAAGGTCTCTGAGTCTCTCATCAGCATCCAAAGGATTAAAGTAGGTACATCACCCACAGCCTCTAGTCATGTTAAAAACACAAATACTTTCCATGGAAAAGGTTCACATTTCTGCATTTTTGAAAAAGTGAATGAAGGTTGGCATAAAATGTTTTTTTTGCCACATTCATAATTTGAATGAATTGAGAAAGAGAAGAGCGTATCTAAATTTATTAAACATTCAGATCCAAAAGAAAAGTGAATGAGGGGTCGCCAAATTAGGTGTTAGCTATTATTAACCCCTGAGGAAATGACAGGTGAAATCATTCATATTTAAAACTTTAGCATTAATGGTTTGGTTTTCTTTGATAATGTCATGTGGTGTAACTTTCCATGATCTAGATCTAAAGAGCTCCTTTATGCCTTTTGAAAAGTTGTGCATTTCTTTCAATCTGGAAACAAATTCAAGAATAATTAGTTTATGTAGAAGCATGGTTCCAAAGAGGAACAAATATTTAAATGTTCACGTATGCCGAAACGGTCTGCTTTTTCCATGAAGTGTACTTACTTTACTAATAAATGTAGTACTAAATATATCCAGACGACACATGCTGATGATATAAAAACTGTAACTTTAAATGTACTGTTTTGGCGAAGAAATTTCTTCTGCTGGAGGAAGTGGCTCCTCAGCATCTTGGGCTTCCTGTGGCGGAGAAGAAGGACTGTATGGTGAAAATCCAGGACTTACTATGCTACTGGGATAAGGTGAGAAATAAAAATGTGTCCCAAACAACCCTTAGATCTCTAGATCCCGTAGAGTGGTCTGTTCTAATCAGACTGTTGGATATTATGAGCTTCTAGTAAATTTAGCATTAGTGTATGCGTGGTGTACTGCATGGTTATTACAGGATCCTAGTTTACTTTACATTTTTTTTGTTTTTTTCTTTACACAGAGTCTTGATACTCCAACTTTACAGAACATCAGTTTCACGGTGAGACCTGAGCAGCTCCTGGCTGTTATTGGACCTGTTGGAGCTGGAAAGGTCAGGTCTGTTTGGTATTCTCAGATTTAGCATTGGTTCTAAACCTTAGCACAAGCTAATTAACTTGATATTGATACTTACTGGATCCTATGTGATATATTCGTTCATGCAGACCTCCTGTATATCGATAGACTCGAGGCTACGCTTTTATTTTGAGTGTTCGTAGTAGTGATACTCGTAGCCAAGAGACATTTTTTTTTTCTTCTTCCTGAATCTCAAATTTTGTGTGTGTCAGTCCTCACTACTGAGTGCCATCCTGGGAGAGCTGAGTCAGGAAAGTGGCGTGGTCAAGGTCAAAGGAGAGCTGACATACACGTCTCAGCAACCGTGGATTTTAGCCGGCACCGTTCGCAGCAACATCCTTTTCGGCAAGGAGCTCAACCCCAAGAAGTATGACAGAGTTCTGAGAGCCTGCGCTCTGAAGAGGGTGAGGACCCCCTTCGAGTCGTGTTCACGATTAGCACTCGCCACGCTGCATTTTCATACCGAGCCACATTTTATCTGGTCTGGCTTGTAGTGAGTCCAGAATCTGAGTATCTGGTAAAGTTATGCATGTTTGGCTCTGCAGGATGTGGAGCTGCTGCCTGGTGGCGACTTGGCGGTGGTCGGGGACAGAGGAGCCAACCTCAGCGGAGGACAGAAAGCAAGGGTCAGCTTAGCAAGGTGTGCTGAATCACACTGCTGCAATGCACTTTTGTGGTGCCAGTGACAGAGGTTATCTCCACACGTGTGTGTTTTTCAGAGCAGTGTACCAGGATGCGGACATCTACTTGCTGGATGACCCTCTGAGTGCTGTGGATGCCGAAGTGGGGCGGCATCTTTTTGAAGAGTACGTTGTCGGTCGATACTTAAAATCACCTCTCAACATGGCATGTGGTACTGACACGTTTGTCTGAAGTGTTTCACTTCCACATAAACATTTTCTCCACCAGGTGCATTTGTGGACTTTTGAAGAAGAAGCCTCGTATTCTGGTCACTCATCAGCTACAGTATCTGAAGGCTGCAGATCAGATTGTTGTCTTAAAGGAGGTTTGTGCATTTTTCTTTATTTTCCGAGTCTGTAAATTGCGGTGAATAAAAGAATTTGAGGGTTTAAAAAAAAAACAACAACGTTATTTTCATGCGTGAAACTCACAAGCTCTCATGAGCAGAATGGATTCATGCGGAAACTGTGGGCAGAGCGAAATGTACGCATTCACGAAAATGTTAGTCGTTATGAACTTTTCGCAGCTGCGAACAAAATCTAGTCCCGCCTCCAACCATGTGCAGCGCTTGTGTAAATGAGGAGCGCGCATAAATAATGCTGTCAGTCTTGGACTTCACAGTGTTATTGCGTTGTACCAGTGATTACCAAAGTGTGGGCCGCGGCCCCCTGGTGGGCTGTCATGGTACTGCATGTGGGCCGTGAGAGATCTTAAAAATATGTTTTAAATTCTCAGTCTTTTTTAAATATGTTTTTAATTACTGTAAAATATTCTTGACATGATTTAAAAAATGTTAAGAAGTAATAAAACAAACCAGTTAAGTGTTATTCTACTGTCATCTTAACTTAATATGAGAGGTGTCACCTTATTTGTTGGCCCCTTACATTAATATCGGAACGTAGCCTCTAGTCCTGGATGTTGATCACAGTTGTGATTAAAGGTTTGGGTGGGCCGGGAAATTTTTCATATTTCAAATTGGGCCTTGGTATTCTGAAGTTTGGGAATAGCTGCCTTATACGGACTTTTATTCTCACAATATACTTCTAAACCACACGCTTTCAACATGAGAGAAATTTGAAATATAACACATTTATCTTAATTGATGGGCATTTTGCATGTTTAAGCCTCAGATTGAGTTTCTTTAAGTGTCAGTGAGTTGATTAAATGGACATGATCTGTTGGCAGAAGCCCAAGCAGACTTCCCTTCCTTTTTTCAACCAGCTCTCAAAGACCTTGTTGGACAGAAGACACAGCAGTAAATATCTGAATTGAGTCCCTGGTCTCACAGTGAACGGAAGCAGTTTTTTTTCTCCGGGAGCATTTCAAAAATGGAGCAGGCCTCGTCTGGATTCGTTAGATTAGAGCGTTACCTGGAGGTTTCTAGATCACGTGGATTACGGGGTAGTCTGCACCTTTACACCTCCTTATTTTGGTGCTCCCTGGGGGGTTTATGTTGATTTATGAGCTTCAAAATCTGAGTTTTATGCAGCGTTCATGAATGCTGAGCAGATTTTTTAGTGAGGAAGTGATTTATGTACAAAAGTACTCACTGATTTATGAACATTTCATGAATGAGAGCCAAAATGTGGAGGATGTTTAGGATGCATCGGATATAGTTTTTAAACTGCACATTGTTTTTTAATGTTGCGTTAACTTGTTACTGTGCTGTAGAAAATCTGTTTTATACGTAATTTGATCTAAAATTTAGCTTTTTTTTTTAAAATCCCCAGTTGTTTAAAGCCTTAAATGCCTGCCAGATCTAAACTGGAAACACGATTTCTGTCAAGTAGAAATATCTACATGCTGCATGGACGGATAATTTCATGAGCACTGAGTCATTTTCATCCAGAATTGAATGTATATTTCTCGTATTTTAGCGATTGCTTTTTGCAGTGTGACCATATATATACACATAAACTAAGGAGACAATCAGCGGCGGATTATCAGGACAGACCAAACCAACAAAGGAAGTCACATACCAGGGATGACACTTTCAAAATAAAACAGGAAATGTAAACAACAGCAGCACTTAAATTCACCAACGTCAAAACTCAACCAAACAGGGGAAGTCAGTAAATAAACGCGAACTCAGGATCCCAAGAGCTTGAAAAAGATTTTTTAAAAATTTTCTTTAAAGTATATTCCCATTTAGAATTTAATTTTAGCAAGATGTTCAGAAAAACCATGACTGGGGCATGTTTGCGCTGGATTACATCATCTCTACTTTCATCTGAGCAATACCAACACACCTGAAAGCACTTTGTAGTTCCCAGATGAGGTTAAAACGGGGCTACACGACTCCAGATCATTTACTCTACGTTCGCCACGTTCTGTACGTTTTTGGTAACTCGACAGCCCGGCACATGCAGTTTTCCAGAGCAGAACATGCTCAGCACCTCCAAGCTCCTTCTGTCTCATATTTATTGTTTTATAAAACTCTTTAGATTTATAATATAAGACTATTTTGCTATAAAGTCACGCGGTTGTTATAAGTGTTGAATGTTTGTCATTATTATATTACTACATGCAAACACCTTCTTTGAAAAAGAAAAAAATAGAAATGAAGGATGTGTTGCTTTAAAGTCTTTGTATATGATTTAACGTTAAAGCTACTTTTACACATGTTGAACACACCTCCATACATCACAGATGCTGGTGCCCCCCCGCTCTTTAGTCAAGAGGAAGTCATGTCCTCTCAAAAAAAAAAAAATAAATTAACTTTGTCAGTCTACAAGACAGTTTTCAATTTAATCTCAGTGTGTCTTAAATAAGGTGTTTGATGGTTTTCTTACATGTAACCATGGATGAAACAAACTAGAATGGTGTTTTTATTTTATCCCCTAGATACTGTCCCAGAAATTTGATTGGAATATTTCTTTAATATTACCTTTGTTCCACAATTCTGTTCTCTTTCCAGTCCATTGAAACGTCTTTTTTTTTTTTTTTTAAATGAATCCTCATTTTATGAAGCCTTACTAGTCGGTGCATGAGAAGACGTGTCTGTGGAGCTAATATGGCTGATAGTTTTACTTTCTTTAAGAGTTTTAAAATACATGTATTTAAAATACATGTATTAAAATACATGACAGAAGCTGCTGTTTTTTTTCCTGATCGTGTGTGAATTGCTGTTGTTCTCGTTCTTTTACTCCTTTTACCATCTCTGCCAGGGCCACATGGTGGCTCGAGGTACATACAATGAGCTGCAAAGCTCTGGACTGGACTTCACCTCCCTGCTGAAGGAGGACCAGGAGGACGAGAAGCAGGACGCCACCTCCTGCTCCCCCTACACGCTCTCTGACAGCTCCTCCGTGTCTTCCCTGACCTCCTCTCAGTATTCCTTGATTGAGGGAGCAGAGTCTCTTGCTGTAGGTGCATTTAAAATGTTTAAAACTGACTGTCAATTGGTGTAAAAAAAAAAAAAAACCCAAAGCAAAACAAACAGAGCTTGCTTGTCGTCCTCTCAGCCACTAGAGAGCAGTAGATAATCACGTTCTCGTGTTCTCAGTTCATCCTGATCTTAAGTCTTGCTGGATGACTTGCACTGACAGATTTCTACATTTAGGGAGTTCAACCCACAGAGGAGGAAAGCCGTTTAGAGGGAGACGTCGGCCTGCGTATGTATGTGAGATATTTCCTGGCAGGCGCTAACTTCCTGGTCCTGCTGGTCCTCATTTGTCTAAATGTCCTAGCACATGTGAGTTCGTCTCTTCAATTTATTTGGTGCTTGTTCTCTATTAATAATAAAAAAAGAAAACTGGATTAATACATCACATAAGTCAAATCAAATTAATTCTATTCACTTAATTGTCAAACATGTTTTTTTTTTTTAATGTTGAACTTATTAATTATTTTTCTGTCACATGTCTAGATCACGTTCGTTCTGCAGGATTGGTGGCTCGCCCGGTGGTGAGACATTTTTATTTTTTATTTTTTGCATGAATGCTTCCAAATATAAAAAATAAAAAACAAATAAATAAAAGGGAACAGTAGGTTTTGTAACCCAAACTGATATATCATGTCACATTTAAAATGGTCAATGATTTGATAGTCCAGGACGAAACCACTGTTTATCTGTCACTTATAGAAACAGACCTTGTGCTTAAGAATTCAAGTGTTTCGTATCGCGTCTGCATGATGCATGATGTGTTCTGTTTATTTGTCCTTGTGTGTTTCTTTGTCTTTTGTGGCTGTGGCTCTCAGGGCCTCTGAACAGAAGCACATCGGTGTGACTGAGCACCTCAATGGCAGCTTTCCTCAGCAGCTGGACCTTGACCTGTACCTAGGTGTTTACGCAGGTGAAGCTCACTGTGCACATATTGCTTTTTTTTGTGTGTGTGTGTGTTTGTGTGTGTGTGTGCCACTGAAGCTGTGAATACAGAAGCCATTCAATGAACAGATCCAGAGTTCTTTGGCTGTGGCCCAAAGCCTTCAAGGCCCAATGTATGCGTACACGGGCCTCAGCTGTACGGTGAGATAGCGGCGCCTTTCTTGCTCTCTGCTGTTGGATTGCTCTGATTGTCTACTTGTGACTCCCAGCCTCTTCACTCTTTTAGGCTTTGCATTCACCGTGATAAAGCAGCATTCACAAGAAAAGGCAAAAAAAAAAAAAAAAGAAAAAAAGAAGAAAAAACCCAACTGCATATTTGAACTGTATAGATATGTATATATATATATTTATATAAAGGGAATATACCTGCATGCTGATGTAATGGAACAGGTGCATGAAAAAGCATGGTTGTAGTTTCACTTTTTTTTTTCCTTTTCTGTGTTTTTGTCAGGTTTGACAGCGACCTCGGTTGTCTTTGGCTTCCTTCGCACTTTGGTCTTCTTTAACGTCCTGGTGCGCTCGGCCCAAACCCTTCACAACAGCATGTTTAACGCCATCCTCCGGACCCCGGTGCGCTTTTTCGATATCAACCTGATCGGTAAGTCGGTTCGCGTCCCTGTCAAATCTAAATAGCCACAAGCTTGTTCACATAAGGGTCAGTGTTCCACAAGATTGATGAGACGGTAAGCACGAGGCGATGACATCACTGTGATAACGCGGCGTTCACGTTATCAGGGGGGGTAGCGTCAGGATGGACCTGCTGTAACAGATCTGGACGGTTGATCTGTGTCACCACTAGAGAGCAGACTTTTAGTTTCTTTGTGATTATTTTGGATCAACTTAAGAGCATCTGAAAGCTTTCCACTTAAACTCCACAGCCTGTCATAATCATCAAGTTTCATGATATTATAATTTAGATTTCAAATTGTCTTCCCCTGAGAAACAAGCAGAAATCGTATTCAAAGTTTGCACATTAAACAAAATGTTTATTTAACATGTGTACATGAATCTTTAGATAATTATTAGGAGTCTAAATTCTTTGAGAATCTGCACCAATGAAGAGATTGACTGAATGCTGTTTGCTTACTGGGCTTAAAAATTTGCCTCTGAATGAAGCTGCATCAGCTGAGGAGTAAAGCCTGCGCAGCCACCTCGCACAGTTCAGTCCACAATCTTGTGTCAAGATTTAATACTCACCCATGATGTATTTAAAATGAGCAGAAAAGCGTAGCGAAGCATGTTTGCTGTAAGACTGTCCAAAAAGAGCAAACAGTCAGACTGAATAAATGCTGGTTGTACTAAGTCTTGGACAACGTTGTGTTTGGACTGCGGCGCTGTGTAAATACTGGCGTATTTGTCTCACCGTATCAGGAACGTCTATCGCTCCGCCAGCGTCGCAGGCTGGAGCTGCCGCTCCACTGGAGAGGGCAGATGGACACGATTTAAAAAGTGAGCAAACACTCCAAAATTTGTTTGCATTCACTCATGGAGAGCAGGTGTTTTTTTTGTTTTTTTTTCACTTAAAAAAATTTTGCGCCGCCTCTCGACAGAGAAAGCGATAAAACAGTAATCACTCGCCAGACCTTTTTGCTCGTCTTGATATTTTATCTCTGCGATTTTGTTCTAATAATTAAAAACCCCTCTTTTTAATTAGGTGAAGCAATGTCGACGCAATCTGTCACTCACATCCAAAGTCAACTATCAAGTGGCCCACTTTGATACCTCCAATTTTTCTTGAGCATTGTTCACCTGTCGAGAGATAATTACTCAGCCTAATCTCTTCATAGTGACATGCGTGTACAGCACAATCAGCTCGGGTGGGAATTCTCAACAAGAAGGGAACTTGTATCTGGATAATGAGTCACAATAAGCTGCTAACACAAGTCTAAATATGATTTGAGGGTGTTCAGAAGCTTGCGGTTTCTACTGGCATTAGAAGTGTTTGAAGCGAACGCCTTGTCTTAAACTTTGGCTTTTGTTTTTTTACGGCTGCTGCTTTGTTGCGCGTTGTACGCGTAGTACAAACACTTGAAAAAAAATGCAATAAGGTGTTTGAAAGTGCTGGTGTTATGCTGCTTTCTGTAATTATTGTGTGATCAGTAGGGCTGTAGCGATGCACTAATCATGCGATACGATACAATACACGATATTCGGCTCGCAATACGATATATATCGATATTCATCTTACAATACATTTACATCATTTTCTGAAGATTTTAAAGGGACAAAGTGATTTTGGTGACATCTTGTGAGTGTTCCAATGACTTTGTTTGAATTAATTGAACTGAAAGCATCAATTACACATTATATGGCTGACAGGCAGCTTGCAAATGCTGGACAAAATGAATAAAAGATGTGTTGAGAAAAATAGTTTCATTTATTTAAACAGTGCAAATTGTTGCTTGCAAGCTTTCAAAGGTGGGACACAGGGGTTTTGAAAGAAGCTTAGAATATCGATACCCGTGGCTGAAAAAAATCGATACTCTCTGGGGAAAAAAATATCGATACATATCGCAGAATCGATAAAATCGCTCAGCTCTAGGGATCAGTCCAGTCATTACAGAATGGCCTCCAAGATGGCCGGTGACACTGTTTGACCGGATTAATGAGTGTATTTCTCTGGTCCTTTTCTCAATACAAAGTGGAAAGAAATAAAAAAAAACAACAAAAAAAGCAAAAACATAATGTGGCATTTTTAAATCCAAGTTCCACCTATATACGTCGTTTGTGTTCCCATGTCTGTCATCATCTTTGAAGAACTCATTCATTCCCTTCAGTGAAGTCTTTTGGAGAACGGCGGCACAAAGGCAGCTGTTGTCACCTCGGCTGCTGTCTTTTTCCTTCCCTCCTCATGTTTAGCATCTCTCCGACTATTCTCTTCACTCATACAATATCTGTCACTTCCATCACGGCTTCCACGGTCACGATTGTCTCGCAGTAAGTGCGAGTAATTTGTAGCCGTGTCCATGCTCTGTTAAGGATTTGACAACTGTTTACACGTGTAAGTGATAGGTGTGCCGCCACCGCTGAACAGGCGCTGTGTTTGATAGCTGCCCTCACAGTTAAAGGTTACCATTTCAAGCGCCACTGCACAAAGGTCTTATTTGTTATTCTGTGAATGCGGTTTATAACAATAGAGTACAGCTGTGGTGAATTATGATTGATGGAAAGGCATTGTAGCTCTCCTGTATGCCTCGGCGCCATTTGAATCTGTGCCTGCGTTATCTGGAAACCGTTGGATTTCCAAGTTGGTCCTTATTGTGATCAAGACTTTCATATACTGTTTGATAAGTTTTCGTAAGATATCTAGATGAATTTGATAAAAATGCAAGTTTCATTTTTTTTTTTTCCACCCCGCCCTCTCGCGCGAATTTATATAACTCTGAATATTCGTGTCGCTCAATTTTAGCAACATGTACAGTCTTATTACAGTGGTTCATCCAAATGTGATCCATTTAGAGCGGCACAGACAGCGGTGAATGCGCCGAGCTAATGTTGATCCCTGTAATTTAGTGTCATTGAGTGGGCTAATCCCCTCAGAGACTGCAGGCCAGGGCTTCAGCTCATGAGCGCAGTCAAGGAGTGGAGTTTCAGTCGACGCGCACACGCCTCCCGTCCCCCGTTTCACGTCGGCGTGGCGGGCCATCTCAGAAGCCGAATGCCACTCAGTCGCCGTTGATGCCGGGGTGCATTAGATCTTCTGTCGTCGGTGCCGTGGGATTCTAATTGTGTCTGCAGAGGCGATGTTTTTAATGTCTGTATTTCAGGTGTGGAATGCAGGAGAGCTGGGAGTGAAGTGAAGGAAGAACTGCAGAGGAGACGATGATATCGAAGTGTGTAAATTGAATGCAGAGATGGAGCCGCGCGCGTGTGTGCAGCTCAGCTGATAGGGCTCCCCTTCGCTCGGCACTTCCACTATTTAATTGCATGAAAGGGAAAGAGAGGAGATTGCAGGAGCCTGGCGATGTGAGCGAAGAGAATGGATTTAGAATGTATTAGTATTGGCAGCAAGGCGCCGGCGGTGGGAGGCTGCCCCGGGCCTCTGGGCCCTTCACAGAAGTGCAGGTGAGCTGTGCCACCTCCAGCCTTGGCAGCCCCCTCCCTTGTATTACTTTATTATCACACTTGCCTCACTGAAAGGCCCCTCCAACTCTCTGGGGCCCACACATGGAGCGGCTCTGAGCCGTCCTCTTATCTTGATGTTTACAGGGAACAGCGATTTGCCACACGCCCTGCTCGAGCCGGACCCCACTGTTCCACTTCTTTAAATGTGATTGGAGGCCCTGCTCGCCAAATATCTCCACCTAAGAGGCCACCTTAGTTGGGAGGGCTTGATATTTTCTGAGCCTGAAAAGTGGTGCAAATCACCCCTGGAGTCTCAAAGCATGAGAAATTGTTTGATACTAATGCTGCTGATATCCTGAAACGTCTATACTCCTCTCCACACAATAGGTGATATTGTTGACAACCACCCAGAGTGATTGAAGCCATTGTCCCTTGCCGATCTTACCTCACAGGCATTTCCATGCAGAGAAATTCTTTGTGTAACTGCATCAGTGTAATGTATCCCTTCTATAGTCTGTGGTCAGAGGGAGAAAGGTCTTTTACTTCATCCCCAATGAAACTGAGCCGCTTGTCAAACAGCTGATAGCTGACTGATATTCTCTGCTCTAACGCCCTCCAACCACGATATGATGTAAGCCACGGAAACATATCCTTTTCTTGTTGGCATTGTTTGTCAGATATGCATGGATTTGGGTCATCTGTGGCTTAAACAGTAAAATTACATAAAATACTATTGAATGTGTCAACAAACACAGTTTGACATGTACTCCCTCCATCCTCAGACCGCAGCGGCAATATTCCACACGGGTAAAGCAGCAGCTCTACCCCCTTGCTTGAACCCTCCCCTCGGGATGTCTGTATGCTAAAGGGGCACTCACACTGTGAATAAGATTAGTCTTCCTCCTAGTGTACAACATGCTTACGCCACTTGACTTTGAATCAGGACTGATTTGGAGCATTGCTGGGTTGTTGCGGGGAATAATGCTCTGGCTGGGTTTATGCAATGGCTGTTATGGGGAGCCCGTCCTCGTCTGCATGCATGTTTTTAGGCGGGAGCGGCATTTTGGATAAAGCTATAAGCTGCTTATGGCCGTGGAGAGAAGTGATTACAGGGCCCACCTCCATAGGACTGACTGGAAGCTGGGAGGCAACTTTGAGGTCAGCGGCGGCATGGCTCTGCCACGCCTTCGGACTGCCATGCCACCACATTCTGCCAGTGTCCTACCCATCCCCTCCAGAATGCCTGTCCAAAGAGCCGTACGGTCCTTTCTCACTGTAAATCTGTTTGACAAGGGCCCACGAGTTCTCAGAAGGATTTAAATCCGGTGTGGATGGGGCCTGGTCCTGAATTACTCATTAGTGAGGCCTATGCTAATGAGCCAGTGTAGACTTCTTCCTGCTCAGAGAAAATTATCTCTCACAAACTGGGAGCAGACCTGGGAATTGTTTAAAGTCCATCCCCTGCTTCAAAAGGTCACACTTGTCCACTGTTAATAAGAGTGGACACTAGAGGTGGGCGATACTGGGAATTTTAGTATCGATCCGATACCAAGTAAATACAGGGCCAGTATTGCCGATACCGATACTTATACCGATAATTTTTCATATTAAGCTTAATCTATCATGAAACTGCTGACCTTTTGGCTTTTTTTGTGATTTTTGTCTTTGGCTTATTTTGTTAAAACCTAGGATAACATTTCGGCAAACTTTATAGGTGACAGCAAAATACTTTATTATCACAATAAAAATTTTTGTGTAAATATTGACTGGAGTTGAATTGTTCTGTTCTTAATGTTTTTTGTAAGCGGGCAGGCCTGGGGGGAGGGGCCAGACTGAGTGTACCTGCAGGCTTGTTTGGCTGACGCCGCTGAGCCACGTGATGATGCAACGTCGAAAGACGAGACGAGGGGGGAGGGGGAGGAGGACACGGTGACATGTACATATCTTAGTGTTGTGGGAGTATCGATCTTTTTACACGCGTATCATCCGATATCAATACCAGCATTGGTATCGATATTATCGATATTTGGATCGATCCGCCTCACTTCTAGTGGACACTACTGTCAGCTGATAATTTTTAGGTCATAAGTGATCCAGCGTCCAGCTGGTCTTCACCACGTCAGTCCAGTTGGTCCATTAAGAGTCAGGAATTTCATCTGTTCATATGAACCTTTGAAGAGTTCAACTTTGAGCATTTCTTTGCCCAGACTTGATGCCTCAGTTTATAAATCCTAACTGAGCGTTAGTTGTGTTTCGGTCCTCTTTATCTTGTCTATCCGTCTGAACTCTTGACTCTTGACACCTTGCACTTCTGTGACGAACTGGTGACCTGTAATAATTATATGGTCAGACATTCTCACATATGCACAATGTATAAACAGTCTCCTCAGACAGACGTTACCGTGCCCAACAAGGCGTTACGGTGATAAATCACTGGATTCAGAAGTAAGGAACAAAAATATAATACCACTTTGGCTGGACTAGTGACATCACATTCACACGTTGTCTCTGTCTTTCAACATGAGCCGAGTCCTAGCTGGCCCTGCTCTAGCGCGCGCTGCGTCCCGCCTCGCGGCGTGGCGGCTTCCTTCAGGGGTCGGAGATGGTAAAAGCCTGTCTGTTTTGCTTGTGTTTAGGAAGTGCACTGCGGGGACTGGCTATCACCGAGCTTGCAGTAAACAGTGTGTGAAAGCAGCTGGAGTGTAATCTTAAGTGCTGTGGGATCGGGATAAGGGAGCAAAGTTACTAAAGAAGCAACAATAAAGGGCTGCCGCGGCACCTGCAGAGCACCATCCAAAATAATGAACACCTGAGCAGATTGGGGGTAACTCAGATAACGCCACTGACACTGCCAGTCAGAGCATAAAGGCAGGTAGGCAGCTTTGGTTGCCCTTTTGTTTCCGAACAAAGGGTTCTCTCGCGTATTCAGCCAAGAGTAGGGCACTTTTTATGAAATGCTAAACAAATAATGATCCATTGTTTAATCGAGATAGGCCTGTGTTTTTCATCTGATATCGCGCTCGGCGTTTAGGCTCTGTTCTGTTCAGTTGGAGGGGACTTTTGTAACTGTTGCTCAATGGAAATTAAAACAGACAAATATTGTTTTTAATGGGTGCAGAGTGTCTAACAGACAAAGCATATCTCTGTTTGACTCATCTGCGGTTTGAGCTGTCAGATGGGATCCGTTGAAGTTAGATACCCACATTACATGACACAAGTCATCGTTAAGTGTTTCACCTGGAGTGGTGCGGGTTGATTTTGGGATGCAGAGCATCTAACAGCCAGTTTATTGCATGATAAACCAAACGCATATTTTTACCTTACTTGTGTCTAATCATCTTCTCTTTGTCGTGCTTCTCAGGAAGGATCCTCAACAGGTTTTCAAAGGACATTGGCTACCTGGACTCTCTGCTTCCATGGACGTTTGTGGACTTTACCCAGGTGAGGCTCACCTCGACAGGTCTGGTCGCTGGCGCTGCAGCGCGGGGAGGCCATTTCATGCCTGGCTAAACCTGCTTTGTGGTCCGGGTCTCCTAATCTGGAAACAATTACTGTAGGATTACCCGCCAGCGCGGCCCAGTGCCTGCACAGATTTAATAAAAGTGTTCACACAGGCTGAGGGCGTGGCTCCCTCAGTGTGACACAACAGAAGTCTTCAGAGAATGTGTATGGAGACTAAAAGTAATTGGGAGAAAGAAAGGCACCAAATAAGAAATAAAGCCACATGAAGATGGAGGAAAACAGTGGGGGAGGCTGGGAGGGCATGGCAAAGACGATGCGTTGAGGGGCAAAGAGGGGAAAAAAAAAAGAAGGAGCCTCAGCCTCAGAATGCGTGGGTTGTGTTTACAGGGATGGACTGGGAAGGGCTGGGAGGGAACAGGTCAGCTGGAACGGGACCAGAGCAGGACTTTCCCCTCTCTCAGCATAACTTACCTGCCGCCTCAGTTTTATTGGCCCGGTGGCCAACGGCCACCCGAGTGCACGACCAGGTTGGGTTACCAAATGCCACCCTGCCCCCGTGACAGCCATCTCCCACGAAAGCCTGCGGAGATGAGCCAGCTCATGCACCTAGCGCCACAAAGAGGGGAATGTTTGCTGCACAATTCGAGGTAGAAGAGCAGGCGTGGCTCCTTGGTTCGGGCCAAAGAATAGAACAAAGGCAAGCTGAAAATGAATCCCTCCCTCCACAATGCTTGAGTGATGTTTGTGGCAGATACCCATCTCACAGTAGACAAAAGCCATCTTAAATGCTGAAAGCACAAAAGATCATGCATACAAAAGCTTTTTGTCTGCAATAGTTCCCCTTGTTTTGATAATAAGATAAATAATAGTTGAAATAACTTTCCAGAGATTCCCCAAGTCTGAGTGAAAATAGTGAAATTTGGTCTCTTGGGTGTCACATTTATATTCATTCAACTGTATTTATAAATGTTCAGCATATTTATCTCTGCATCAACATTCATACGTAGCATTCATTAGCATTTGAAAAGTGATGAGCAAGCTGGGACAAGCTAAAACTGGATATGCAATGTCCATGTTGTTTCAGTTGAATTATTATTTATTTTTTTTGCTGCAGCTGAAAGTAGGAGGTGGTTGTGGCAGTGGACAAAGGTGGCATCTTTTGGACAAAGCACTTTTGTTTGCACTGCTTTCTGCTCTTGTTTGCAGGTGTCTTTCATGGAGCGGTCTTTAATGCTTCCAGGAAGGAAGATTTGAACTCTTTTTATCGTAGTATTAGCTGCTCAGAAAAGCTGCTGATCTCGGCTATTGTTGCTCAGTCGTGGAAGGACATTTCCCCATAGTCATTGTTTAAATGGTTGTCAGGGGGGAATAAAGTGAAACTTCATAAACAAAGCCCTAACTGGTTTATCTCTCATTATGGAGAGAGGCCGCCTCTGTGCAGGGATTTGTGCCTGAGCCTCCCCCCTCTATGGTGGACTAAGCACTTCACAGCCCTTCAGCACTGCCCCCATACACCCGCCAAACAAGGGGATTCCCTCCAGCTTGTGGAACCTGGCTACACCCCAGAGCCCTGCTTTTCCACAGGTCTCATTTAGTAGTAATTTAGTATATTGGTGGAAAAAAAAGGCTCTTTGCTCTCCCCTCTTTATGGGCAGGGGACAATAACAGAAATGTCAATTAAAAACACCTCAGGCTTTAGGGACCGGCATCTTTTGTGCGGACTTGACCTTTAAATCCTGGGTTGCCTCTATTTTCATAGAGAGGGCAGGGGAGGAAGGCAGGACAATGAGGGGTGAGTACAGGGGTCTTTCAGTGAATTCCACTTGACCAAGTCCCACCACTAACTGTGAGGTCCTGCACTGCATTTACTGCCTGTCCACAAAAAAAAAAAGACAATTTTTTGTCCGGATGAGTTTGCTGACAGCTGCTTTCGCTGAAGCGTGACTCACCTTCATCTCAGCAATGTTAATGGGAAACAAATGGAAAAAATTGGCCCGCGATTCATTACATCACGTGGGGAGGAGGAAACTGTTTGTGTTGGTCTGGAAGAAAAGTTACAGTGGGCTGAAGATGGCACACAAACAGAGCAAAACTGGCCATTGTCTAAAAACACTGGCGGGCGGATCGCTGTGCGCGCTTGTGTATCGTGGTACTTTGTGTGTCGGGCTTCTTCGCCGGCTTTGTGGGATATGAGAACTGCTGACGTAACCGTGAGCACTGTGGGATGGGATTTCACTGGCTTTCTCTGCTCCTTCACCATTCAGGTGACAGAAGAAGGGAGGAATTCACTGGCTCGAGGCGTTACGAAGCTTAGCCTGAGAAACACAGAAGGCTAGTCCTTGGGTTGGAAGCATATAGGCTGTGCCACGCATCCCTTTGGAGCCTCGTTTGATGACACGTCCCTTTGTCTTCCTGCACAATATGAAAAACACAAGTGACACAGGAGGTGAAAAAAAAAAAGCCTCAAGATGAACTGTTCTGCGTGTTTCATTCACACGTTCGATGAGTAAATATAGACCTCAAAACACAGGAGAGCGTCGTCACGGGTGAGTGTGCTCGTGGCTGAGCTGGAGTGCCCGCTCGGCAATACCGCACGCGGTCATTTGATGGCGAGCATCGGCCAGCGAATGCCTCCAGCGTCGTGTATGTGTGGTCTCCCATGATGCTGCGGTCCAGCACCTCAGCTGCTCTGACTCAGACATGCAAGGCCAGGCCCCGGGCCCCTTTGAGCCTGGGAAATTACATAACAAAGTCCCCATCTAATCTCGAATCTCGCCTCATGTCAACACGACGGAGATAATGAATTCTTTGCTTTCGGGTGACTTTTGTATGTGAGAATTGTTGTTTATTGTGGATCCCGAAAAATGTTTTGTGTTGTTTTCAGGAGAATGAGGCTGAATGAATGAATTTGCCGGACACAAGTGATTTATAGCGGGGAGTGAGGGAGAGAGAGAGAGAGAGAGAGAAAGAAAGAGAGAGAGAGAGACGGCATTTCAAAGCCTTTCTCTTATTTCCAAAATGGGGTTGGAAATCAGCAGCTTGACTGAGCCCAAATAAGTGACTTCTTTTACCTTTTCACGGCGCACAAAGGCCTAATCCTAGGACTACTTGAGCCACCAATGTAGACAGCGACTGAGACCACCACAGTATGTGTCAGACCCTCCTCACCACACACAAAACACATTGACTGCAGCTTTATGAAGTGAAAATGGCCTCGAAAGGGAAAATGTGAAGGAGGTGTCCACAGTCATTTCTCCCAAATAAAAGCCACGGCATCTGGGCATTTAATGCTAAAATAAAGCCCAAACACAGAGGAGAATGGATTGGGTCACCTCCATTGTTCCAGAGCCCAAGTGGAACAGCCTTGTTTTGTTTCAGTACCACTGACCCTTTGCGAGTCATTGTGCCACTCTGTCATAGAAAGTGTGGAGTAAAAGAAAAAGAAAAAGGAAAAAATCCAAGGATGACAGAAGAATTCCTTTGAGATCCCCCCCCTTTTTTTTTTCTCTGCAGTGCTCTTCCCTCATTTCCTGTTTTTGTTTGCACGTTTTTTTTCCCATTGGCGAATATTGCACACTGTCAGTAAATAAAGGCGGGATGAAAAAAGGGGTTGTAAAAAGCATAATGACTCCTTGTGTCCGGAGGGATGTTTAATTAAAGGGAAGTGTTTATTTTCAGCTGTGGAGAAACAGTCGCTATCATTGCTGAACACAAATATAGCAATTAACTTCAATTTTCTACATTTATTTGGACATCAAAGGGCTGATAGAATCATTGAAAAAATAAAGCAATTAGGGTCAGCAGAGATCTGAATGGTCTTTGGACACGGCAGCGTGCCCAGTTTGCCTGAATGACTGAATCACATGCGTGCGGTAGCTTTCTTTTCTTGCTAAAGAGCTATTAACGGTAATTCTTTATTTAAACTGTTTGTATACAAAACCTTTCATCCCTTTATCCACTTTTATGTGCAGCGGGATGTGGCTTTGGGAGTTTTCTATTCCTGTGTGGTTTCGTAGGAGATATGGATGTGGTCTGAGGGGGTGAGGTTTATGCTTGTAGGATGACTTATCGGAGTCATCTCTGTGTAGTGTGGGTGGGGTGCCACGGTGTTCCCGATTCTGACACGATAAGCGCCGAACCACGCAAATGGACCACATCAAACGGGGTCCTGGCGACAGCGAGCCCTGGGGAGCAGGAGGAGGCAGGACTTCTATCTAATGGTTCCTTTTTCCTCCGCCGTCCCCTCAGATGACCCCCGTCGTCCGATAAGCTAGAAAACGGGCCCTCCCCAATTAGAATTCAAATTAGCCAACCGGCAAACGTGAAAGAGCGGCGTTGCTTTGTCGCCGGTCATCAGCTGGGAAGCGAAAGAGAACCAGTTTACTGGAGAGGACGTTTGTTCAGTTAATATTTGATCCCCTCAAGGGAAGGTCGGATAACGCGCAGTAATGGCCCATGTGCCATCATCTCACTTTGCAGTCTGGTAGCCTTCCATCGAGGCTAAGATTGAAACTTATGTACTGTGAAATTCTCAGGATCAGTTGTGCTCAGTAGCTTTGACTCACTGTTTTGATTGTGTGTGGGCTCCACCACAGCAATGGTTAGACTAGTAATTCCCTCTTATCTGAACTGAAAATGGAATTGAGTGGCTTTTCATCATAAAACTACACTGAAAGTGATCATGCTTAAATGTGTGCTTAAGTGGCAGATAACATCCGTAATTAAGGTGCAAAATTAAATTTTCATCTCTCTGGGGTAGTCTGAGACCACTGAAGGTAGCGGTATGATCCTAATCTGTACTTTTTAGGATTCATCTCTGAGGATGTATCCAATTTCAGGGTGTGGGGTTTCAATTTTGTCATGTATCAATTGGATATGTAGCAGAGTATACCTTTCAGTGAAGATGAGATGATCTCACGCATATTCAGAGGTGAGGAGGCATTGTTCTCCCGTCTTTACTGTCTGTAGCATTTACCAAACAAACATGATTACAACTATAACTCTTGCATCGTGCGGCTAAAGTAACAAATGCTTATTCAACAAAACTGTTTGGAAAGTTTCTTGCTCCCTCTGACAGAGCGATGAAATCTGTTAGCGATTTCAAATAAAGGGTACTTTCTTTCTTTCTTTTTCTTTTTTTTTCGTAAGGACTCACAAACCAAAAACGTTAAATGTGCTTTGACATTCGCCAGCAAATTGTGCTTTATGAGCTCATTCTAACGAGTGCTTTATTACCTCCGCCAAGGAGGTTATGTTTTTGTCTGTCTGTTTGTTTGTTTATTTGTTTGTGTTCAAGATAACTCAAAAAGTTATGTATGGATTTTGATGAAATTTTCAGGAGTTGTCAGAAATGTGAAAAAGAAGAACTGATTTCATTTTGGGTGTGATCCGGAAGAAATCCTGGTTTGTGGATCACTTTCAAATTTTCGATAACTTTATGGTAAATGGGGCCAAAAATGTTGTTTTTCAATATCTCTGTTAATTATTGCCCGAAACTCATGAAATTTGACTAAGGGATTGACAATGGGAACCTCTATCAAATTTTAAAAGCTGATCTGGATCTGATGCAGAAGGTGGATTTTTTTGTAAATAAATGGAAATTATAAGGCATTGAGGTTGTTTAATTTCAATATAGTAACTTTGGAAACAAATATTGCATGGAAATCTTTATACCATTATTATTTATTTTTGTGTGCATCACAAAATAAAGGAAGATATGGTACATTTTTAGCGGTCCCATAATGTCAGTGCTATATGTGCGACTAATATTTATGGTGTGAATCGCTATATGGGGGAATTGTTGCGCTTGGCGGAGGTCTGCTCTCTCCGAGTGCTTTTCTAGTTGTTAAGTATTTATCTGATAATATATAACAAAAATATCTGTGCCGTTGACGACAAAATAAGATCATGACACTCTGGAGTGAAGAGAAATGGTTTGAAATCAAATAAACGTACAGGTAGACCTGGAAATATGCGGGCAAAGGCAATCGTTCTTTAATGGAGCCGTGTTTTCTTGCTGCTTCTCTTTCAAGCTGAAGTTGATAATAATATGTTGATAATATGCACATCAATCCAGTTCGTTAAACTAATTAGATAACTATTATTTTGAAGTTAAAAGTGAAATCAGCCTCCAAATATTTCCCGACTTCCTTTTGCATGTAACTATAGTGAGGTGAAGTTTGTACCACTGCAAATATTAATTCTGTATTATATTAACTGGGTTCATGCAAGCCAGAGAGCAAACGCTGCCTTCTTTTTTGTCAGCAGGAGTACTACTCATCAAAACTACTCATCATAATTTAATTAAACTCGACAGAGAAGTGGAACGTGACCTATGATAACAATCATATTAATATATAGAAAAAAATACATGTATATATTTATATGATTTCTGTTTTTGGTCATTTTCCTTAAAATGGTGAAAGGAAGTTAATTACCCTTCAACAGATGTACCGTACCTTCACTTGAAAGGATCCAGAGAAGGTCCTGCAGTCTCAGTACCTACATAAAGCTACAGGAGCACACTCAGCAACTTGTGCAGCGTTAAAAGCAGAGTTATTCCCTTTGTAATGCCTGTTACGACGTGCCTCATATTTACACTAAGGTCTGCACGTTTATTAGTTCAGAAAGTAAAGTAGTTGCCTTTGAAGTGCAGTGGCACGGTGGAAATCCTCTCGTGAACTGCAGCTACTACATGGTTTTGTGACTCTGCACTTACATATTAGCTCATTTAAAAGAGTTTTTATCAGGATATCACTTTTCACTCAGACTCTTTGTTATGTGCTCATTTTGTTTTCAGCCGTGCAGGTGTGTGGGTGCTTCGACAGCCATCAGACTCATTGCTGTTTAGGCAGCTCTGGTGTCCTGGTTTAGATGTGTCACAGAGACGTTAAGGAGGGTGATGAGTCACAGTGTTGTTGAGGGCTGTGTGGCTGGAGTGTGATGTATCAGACACCCGCAGTGTGGTTCCCAGAGCTCTCTGCCAGTCACTGTGGCCATGCTTGTTGGCTGCTTGCTTTGCCAGGGAGGCTTACAGGCCTGAAGTGTTGAAGGGAAAGCCCTAGAGAGCCAGGGATATGAGCTGCTGTGGCCAAGTGGTAAATTCTCACCTGCTACTAAGTGAGAATTAGTGCAGCGATCGTTTTTCTTTCACACTGTGAGTCACATAAGCTCCGTCCCATAACCTGCTGTTACCTTACTGATGGTCTAAACACAAATATACCGGAAAGATTTCTTCTTGTACGCTATTAAGAGACCGGCCTCACTGCGCCAGTGGTGGCCCACACAGCAGCAGCAGACCTTTTAACCCCTGTTGCCGTCTGGAGGAATATTTCTGCTCACACCTCTCCTTCTCTTTCAGGTCTTTCTCCAAGTCATCGGAGTGATTGCAGTAGCTGCCGTGATCATCCCCTGGATTCTGATTCCCGTCGTTCCCCTCCTCGCTGTCTTCCTGTATTTGCGCCACTACTTCCTGCAGACCTCCAGGGATATAAAGCGCCTGGAATCTACCAGTAATTTTTCTTTGTTTTCCTTTGGCTGGATGGGAACGGTCATGTCCATTTATTGTGAGAGACAAAAGCGGGCCACAGGAATGCTAATAGATGACCGGAGAAAGCCACGGTCATTAGCATAAAGGCTAAAGGCCGTGGTAACCTATGGCTTGGTCACAGGCAGTTTCCTCAACAGATGAGAGTTCGTGACATCACATTCAATAGGGGAAAATGCCAAGTGGGGATGTCTGGGCCATAGATTGTCTTTTCTTCTGAGCTTAGAGCCTAAATGCCCATTGACCAACAGGTTCCATCATTTCATGGAACAAAGGTTCTGTTCATGAGCTGAAAGGAAACATTCAGTTTTTGTCAACAACTTTTCTAAGTCTCATAGATGGAAACAAAAGACAGATAAAATGCAACCTTTCTCTAAACAAAATGAAATTGGGATCGGTGACCTTTTTTTTTATGTTTGAGGGACGGCGTAGATGTCGTGTTAATGTGAGGAAAATAAAATACACCTTCTTTTCCGTTATGCATTGAGATATAATGAAATTAAGGTAAATGCAACCTCGGCTGAAGCAGCAATGTAACATATTACACTGAGTAATTATCTTTTTAACAAAGGCTAAGCTAAAATGCAGAAGCAGTGAGTGAAGAGCGAATGACTCTTTTCACAGGGATTAAGAGAGGAAGTAGCAGCTGGGTGCTGTGAATCTATAGCACTTGATTAATTGATTATTAGCAAGTGTGACCCCTTCTATAAAAGCAGACATTTACTGGCATTCAGGGGTGTGTTTATGTAACACGAAGGAGGAAAGACATCAGCAGTGACTTTAGAGACGCAACTGTTCCAAATGGTTTGGAGTCCATTGTTCTGCAATGAGAGCGCTTATTACGAGTGGAAAACATTCCAGTCATTTGCCAACCGTTCCCAGAAGTCGGCACCCCAGCGAGTTCACTCCAAGTTCAAACGACACAGGGCTCAGAGAAATTGCGAGACACCTGAGAGCCACTGTGCATCCAAAACTCACAGGCATCAGTTAAATGTTAAAGTTCATGATAGTACGACTGAAAAAAGACTTCATTAGTGGGGTGTTTTTGGAAAGGGTTTGCAGGAGAAGGACGGTTGTCTCTAAAAAGAACATGACTGTGCACCGTGGTTCTGCAGAGTTGCTCCTTGATCTGCAGGCACTCTGGATTGATTCTAAATAAATTGTAGGAGTGAGCATACATGGTCGTTTGCCTCTGTGTTGCCCTGTGATGGACTAGCAAAGCATCAATGTGTTGCAAGAGACTGATAATGACATGCAGGAAACTGGGGGTGATTTACAAGCTAGCTTCATACTTAAGGTGATTCTCCAAGCTATTGATTCATGGAGTTACCTCATTTTTTTTGGGCTCTGGTGGCCTTTATTTACAGTGTATATATAGACAGGAAAGTGGGAGAGGATATGCAGCTGAGGGTCCCAGTCTGGGAGTTGAACCTGCGACTACTGCAGCTTCTGTATATGAGCCGCATGCTTGCATGACTCTACTTTCTTTTCAAAGTGAAATGAAAGCTTTTTCAAGCTTTTACGAATGACTCTTTTCCCACACAGCATAATCGCGGATTGTTTATATTTCTTAAAGCCCGGAGTCCCGTCTTCTCCCACCTTTCTTCGTCCCTCCAAGGCCTGAGCACCATCCGTGCCTTCAGAGTTCAACAGAGGTTTCAGCAGATGTTTGACGAGTATCAAGATCTTCATTCAGGTGAGAATATAAAGGAATGATTTGAAACAGCAAAAATGCAAGGCATTGATTTCTCACAAGTGCTGTCATAATTCATATTTAATCTGTAAACCGTTACCTGCATGAGCATATGTGGAGTCTAGGGGCCCGATCTTCTGCCAGATCTCCTAAAGCCGCTATTTAGGGATAGCGGGAGGGGCCGTTCCCCCGCAAAGAATGCAATCTTCCACCTTGCTAAACCCGCTATCCCACCTGCGCTACCCACTATATTATGCATAGGAGTGGTTAGGGCGTTCCACCTGTTAAACCAATCAGTGCGCCAGTAGCCATTGCCTTTAAGAGCAGGTTGCACTACCCGCAAACTGCTATGGAGCGTCTTTTCATCCAGATCAGAGCAGCTCTCATGCGCAGCTCGTCTGGGTCTCTGCTGTAGAGCTTCCTCCTCTTCCTTCCTCCTCCTCCTCTGCACTGATATATACATAAAATATTTTTACACAGACAACTCCTATTGGCTACCTGAAAGTCCCAGATAGTTGGTGCACTCTCAGTAAACACGCTCTGGTCGTCTATGGTTTAACTGGCCAGCAAGCCATTTAAGACGATCTCTGCTATTTTCTCAGTGGTTCAACTGAGGCCAAATCACTCTTTTTATACAAGAGTTAATTCAAGAGGTAGAGCCGTTTGTGCATGTCTACATGTGACCAGGTGGACGCACATTAATGCCATTTGGACGCGCTCTTGTACGCGCCGACATGCGGGTTGCGGGTAGTCTGACCACTCGCTACCCGCAAACCTAAACCCACGATCGCAAGATACAGAGTTTGCGGAAAGACATGTCCATTGCCACACCTACAATGTGAGTAAGGGAGTCTGTAAATTGAGAAGCAGCTTTAGCGAGAGGAAGATTGCATTAGCGGTTAGCGGAGGGTTCATATACCCGCAAATTGCGGGTAGCGGGTAAGTGGAAAGTGTACGATCGGGGCCTAGATGATTAAATATCTGTAGGCGATTGTAGAAATATCCCCAGTTAGAACAAAACTGTTGGATTTTAATATTGATCAACCATACAGGGCAATTTATACCATTCAGAATAAAATTGTTGATTTATTTTTAATATGTGCAAAATTAAAGCAAATTAAAATAAGTGTAGTGAATTAAACTCATCCATCCATCCATTTTATATCCCTGCCGCAATCCCACTCAGCCACGGGTTAGCTTATTCCAGCTGTCTGTAAATTACAAAAAAAAAAAAAAATCTAATTTGTATCCTTGTTTTTGTTCTTAGAAGCCTGGTTCTTATTCCTCGCCACCTCTCGCTGGTTTGCAGCGCGTCTTGATGGAATTTGTTCTGTCTTTGTCACCATTACGGCTTTTGGCTGCTTATACCTCAGGGACGGTACTGTATGGCTACACAAGCCGACATGTAGCACCTTATTAGAGATAAACTCATGCGCGCGTGCCTTAATCTCAAGTTTTTGTCTGGTGCCGCAGGACTTGAACCAGGTGCTGTGGGTCTGGCTCTGTCTTATGCCGTCACGCTCACGGGCATGTTCCAGTGGGGTGTAAGGCAGAGTGCAGAGATTGAGAACATGGTGAGTGCTTTTACATTTCAACTCTGTAACACAGCTGATGATTTGATTGAGTCTTACTAAACGCATTCATGCTTCTTTTCAGTATTTCATTATGCGTTGTGTGTTTTGGTCACAGTCTATGTGAGAGATGGGCCAGTGCCACTGTTGCATCAGCCGCTGGTTTGTGGCCTTCAATTTTAAAGTGTTGTGTCTCATTTGGCTGTTGCTGTCAGGGGTTTTTAGTAGCCAGAAGTGATGTGCATGGGATGAATTTGACTGAGCACTGAATGAGAAAATGAATGCTCCTCGCGTAGCCGCCGTGCCACTCTCTCGTCCCTAAAAACAGTTCTCTCCATGGTAATACATAATAAGACGTGAAAGGCGTAATGCCTGTGACTCAAGCCCAGCTGAGTCCAGTTACAGTTAAATTATATTCCAAAAAAATCTAATTAAATTCTAAAGCTTTACAGATAGGTTTTAAATAATCCTGTTTCATTCCAGTTCTGTCCGTTTAAAATTAATGTAACGACCAAAAACAAACACCCGAGCGAGGAGCCCCACAGATTTAATCAAATCTTCGCTTTGATTGGACTCCCCAATCTGGGAACGCATGATACACCAGCGGAGAGGAACAGCTCCCTACTGACTGGAAGAAACCACCAGCAGAACCAGGCTGATGACAACCACCCATCTGTCCTGACCAGTTGTGGGAGGCGAGAGGACAGGAAAGTGACTCCAGCAAAACACAAAGAAATTAGTCCAGACATACCTGCTGTGAGACACAAATAGAAACACCAGATTAATAGCAGTGATGTTAGCATGTTTATACATAAAGAGTATGGAAAGCAGAATTAGGAAATTGCACAGTGTATCATGGGAGGTCCTTGAGAATCCAAGGCATATAGCAGCATAATTAAACTTGGGGTTGGTCATTACAATAAGCCTAACCTTTGATATAGGGGCAGTATTTGCATCCCAAACACACACTGGGTGCTCTTTCCACATTAGATGGATCTGATAACTCTTCCTCTGATTCTACTTTTGGAAATTTTAGGGACCATAATTAAGTCTAGTTCGACCCAATGGAAGCAAGTATCAGTCCGAACCCTCTGGAACACCATGACTATGGGATGAATTCCAATTCCTCCCTTAACCCTCAATCTCAACCCTCGCCCTTAACTCTCAGTCTTTGGCCCTCAATCTTGGCCCTCGAGAGTAAGTGTAAGGGCTATCTTGTGACTTAGAAATGGGACACCACTTGAGTGGAGTTACGTCTTCAGACTATGGGGGGGGCCTTACGTCAAAGCTACGTCCAGTCTGTCAAGAAAACGACGACGAAGAAGAAGGAGAAGAAGATGTAGAAGAAGACGTAGAAGGAGAATAAGATAATATAAATATATATAACGAAGACAATACGATGGTTTTCATAATATTTATATCTTTATTAACTATGAAAATGCTTACATTTATAGCTAGCTTTTTTTGGCGCAATCCTTTTCAAAGACGTCTTGGTGAAAATACGCAATGCCTTCTGGGTAGCCCTTTCTACCAAGGGTGGTGCCAGAGAATCTCAATATTGAGGGCGATACAGCCCTCAACTTGACGTTCTAAGAATCAGGACAGCACTTGCACTTCACGGGAAGCGCACATTTTTGAGATTGAAGGTTGAGATTGAGGGTTAAGGGAGGAACTGGAATTCACCCTAAGTCTGGTGCAGGAAGAAGATTCCTCGTTGACATGGGCAAACTGGAATCTATCAGATATATATGACTTAAACTAATCTAATGTGGTTCTTCAAGCAGAGCACGCTTGTACTTCCATTGTCTGCCTCCAGCAGTGTTGATGACGACTGCCTTCAGGGCTATTCCACCAACTTTACATTAAAAGCTAAACAAGAACTGCAAAGACAATGGTAGTATCAGGGGTTGTGGTAGTTTCTGCAAGCAGCCTTGAGATACTGAAGCCCCTTTTCTTCATGTCTGTATTGGAACACTGCTTCAAAAGGTACCAAAATCAACATAAGAGACACGGTCATGCCCCGCTACAGTATAGAAATTATTGAAAAATCAATCTCGGTTTGCGCCGGTGAGCAGGGACTTGAGTTATTGATGTTGCCTCACGCCAGTGGGTGTGGGGCATAAGGGACAACGCACGCTTATGTATTCAAGTCAGTCGAAGTGTTTGAAGAGAACGGCGGCCTGTGCTGAAGTTAAAAAGCAAAGCAACGCTCAACAGCTTACCCCCTGTTCCCCCTTTTCAAGCCTGAACGTTTTCCAAGACCCACAAACAATTCTGGTTTTTCATTAGATACTTATGAACTTGAGGGCAAGCTCTTCATTGCAAAAATGGTTAAAAGCGACATTCCTTGAAGAAATCTCTCTAACGTTTTTCCATCACTTTTCCAGATGACATCCGTGGAGAGAGTGGTTGAGTACGCAGAGCTGGAAAGCGAGGCACCTTGGGAGATGGACCATCAGCCTCCGGGGGACTGGCCCCAGACGGGCTCCATCGTCTTTGACCGAGTCAACTTCTCTTACAGTGCCAAGGAACCTTTGGTCTTAAAGAACCTGAGCGTCATCTTCTCATCCAGAGAAAAGGTTCTTGTCTTTATTCCCACCTGTGCGCGACTAGTCAAGTGCACAGCCTGTGACTTGATATGCACCCAGTGTAGAAGGTGTGGCTTGATTCTTTTTTACGTGGCATTATTTCCAAATCAATTATTAAAGGGACAACATATTGTGCTGCTGAATCTTGAGGACTATAGCATTTGTGATTCATGGAATACATATCATGTAATTAAGACTATTCAAGTGGATCCATTTGTTTCCAATTTGCATTTTGAGTTACCTGACAGTGACAACTGTTTATTCAGTATAAGAGAGATGGGGAAACAGAGAGAGAGAGAGGGGCAAAGGAAGAGAAAGTGAGGCAGAGGGAGATGGTTGAGGATGATTGAAATTGTGTTTAATGCAGGGGGTGTATTTTGCATGGTTATGGTTGGCCAGGGTGGCTGATTTCACAATGGATGAGTTGATAAGTGTTAGAGGCCCAGACTGACAGCCCATGGGAGGGATTTCTGTCACATATCATGGGGGGTAAAAGGCGCTCTGCATCCTGACGTTTCCTCTGATTCTCTTTCACCTGCATGTATGCTAAGGGTAGTTATACAGAAAATATCTTACTAACCACAACACTACAACCTTCCATTTAGTGAGAAATTTCCTTAAAAATACGTGTTTTAGACGACCAGGTCAGTGCACAGTCCTCACTCTGTAATTTTGCTTCATCACAGCTAAACTGGATTTATGAATATCTGGATTACTGGCCAGTAGATTAAAGTATCCTAACATGTAGTTATATAACACGGCAAATGAAGCGGATCAAGTTAACTGGTTATGGAAATTGAAACAAAAACCGGAGAGATCCCCGTTTTCAATGTTTGGTGAATCCCTGTCTAAACAAAAAGGGCTCCCTTCTGACTATTTAATAATAACAAGTATCATGTGCTCAGTTCGGTGGAACATGCAATATTTGCCCAGTGGTGCTGTTGTTAGTGTCGTTCTATTAGTTTAATTCCTCACACACTAAAGTACAAGGTAGATCTGCCTCTTTTACAGGGTTTGTGCTGAGCTTTCCGGAAAAATTCCAAACAAAAGATTGTCGGCAGTTTGTTCTTCACTCTTTTTCTGTAATTCTTCTTTAATTTTTCTGGCCTTTTTTAGTTTTCAATCTTTGTCCCATTTTTGACTCATCTAGGATGGAACTTTTTTTTTCAGAAATAAGTTTTTAGACTACTTAGATCATCTTTTAGAAATTAAATGATTAATTTACATTCATATTTGGATCCTTTACACTGATTACATGCACTAAGAAAGAGTCCAGTCACCCTGTAGAGAAAATTAATTTCAGCCACTTGTATCTAAAGCTGAGTGATTTTATCGATTCTGCAATATATATCGATATTTTATTTCCCCAGAGAATATCGATTTTTCAGCCGTGGGTATCGATATTCTAAGCTTCTTTCAAAACCCCCGTGCCCCACCTTTAAAAGCTTGCAAGCAACAATTTTCACCGTTTAAATAAATGAAATTATTTTTCTGAACACATTTTTTATTCATTTTGTCCAGCATTTGCAAGCTGCCTGTCAGCCATATCATGTGTAATTGATGCTTTCAGTTCAATTAATTCAATTATTTTATTATTTCAATTATTAATTAATAATTCATTGGAAGTCATTGGAACACTCACAAGATATCACCATAATCCCTCTGTCCCTTTAAAGTCTTTCAGAAAATGATGTAAATGTGTTGTAAGATGAATATCGATGTATGTCGTATCGTGAGCCGAATATCATGTATCGTATCGTGAGTCTAGTGTATCGCTACAGCCCTACTTGTATCTGCAGTCTCATTCTTTCAGTTAATACCCAGTTAGTACCCATCGGTGAGGGAAGGAACAGAGATTGACTATTAAATAGAAAGTCAGCTCTCTCTTCACCACAATAGACTGGTCCAGAGTCGGTGTTACTTCAGATGCTGCACCAATCCACTTGTGAGCAAGATCCAAGACAATGTCCTCCACCAGAGAGAGGGCTGTTTTACGTTTGAGAGCTTTGGTTTCAGATTTGTGGCTGCTGACTGTCATGCCTTAAGAGTCACACTTGACTGCGTCTCGCTGCAGCGAGAGCTCAAGATCATGGCTTGATGACCACAAGATCACATCATCACACCGGACCCCTATGAGCCACAGTCAGTGACCAAATGCAGCTCCGACGGAGTCCATCTCCCATCCGGGGCCAAATCCGACCTATTACTGGTAATGCAAACCAAGCTCCTGGATTCAGATCGGACATGGCTTTCCTTTCCTCCCAGTCACGGTCCTCTGTCGTTACCCACGTTGCCGTTGAAGTCCACTTGGCGGAACAACATAGTACCCCATTGCATTATGAAGGCCCATAGCTCCTCCTGCAGATGGTGAGCCCAACAAGAGGGTGAACCTATGGTACTTCTTTGGAGCACCACCCTATTGAGTCATCATGAAGCCCAGCCCACCCATACACTACACACCACCACCACAAGTGAATTGGACTCCTTGATTTATTCCAACCACATGTGTCCTGCTGACCCGTTCCAGATTTTCCCTGGGAGACCCTACCAGGTCCAGTTGCCCTGGACAACATAGCTCCCGGGATCACTTGGGTGTGCGAACCCCTCCACCATGATAAGCTGGAAGTTCAAGCAGAGTTGCTAGGGCATACTGTAAAACATAGAGCAATGCTGACTGCAACCTTTTTCTAGAGTGCTCAGATTCTCAGGGTGGGGCAATGATTTACATTTCAACAAGTTGACAGTTTCAACGGTACTGCCGAGAAGACACTCACACACGTCATGTGAGTTCCTGGGTAACCCAGCCAGAGGAGTCCTGGGTTCAGTTGGAGAGACCTGAAAATGCACAGACATACCACTGCCAGCCTGGTTTAACTTGAACCTTTTTTTCTGAGGACAATGCAAAAGCTCTGCCAAGCTTATCGGACCCAACCCCAGGGAGGCTGCCGTTTCAACCAAAAATGCTTTAACTACGCATAAGAAGTGCACACATAAATGTGATATTTCAGTTTTTATTAGTTCATGCCGAGTTGCATGCTGACTTGCAGTTCCCTCCTCTGTCCACCCCAGCATTTACCTCCACCTGTGTGTGTAGATGTGTTCGGGGTGCCGACTGGCGTGGTGACCGCCGACCTCGTCCTCTGACCATCTCACCTCAGTGCTGCTACCTGCATCTGTTTATGTTTATATAGTCATTTCATTCAGTCATTTGTGTGCTCTCTCCCTCTCTGTCCTTCATCCTCTCTCTGTCCTCCATCTCCCTCCTTTTTTCTTTCTTTACCCGGCTGGCCTTCAGCAGGAAGGTCTCCCATATGATCCAGGTCCTGCTCAAGGTTTTTTCCTCTTAAAGTGGAGTTTTTCTTGCCACTGTTTGGCTTAAAGGTTTTTTTTTCTCCCTCTGTGGGAGTCTTTTACTTGTTTAGGATCCTTGTTTAGGATTCAATATTGTAATTTTAGTTAATGATATTTGCTCGGGGGTCATGCTCTGGGTCTCTATAAAGCGCCTGGAGACAACTGACATTGTAACAGACGGTATACAAATTAAATTGAACTGAATTGAATTAGCAGTAACAGCCATGTTGGTAATAAATACCAGTATAATGGATTTATTTGTTTGTTGAAAATTTCCCCATGTAATGCACATAATAATATGAATACCACAGACGGTAATACCTGTCTCCACTGTAGGTTGGCATTGTTGGACGCACCGGTGCTGGTAAAAGCTCCCTTATATCCGCCTTGTTCCGACTAGCAGAACCCGAGGGAAGAATAATGATTGATGGATTTCTGACTTCTGAGCTCGGTCTGCACACCCTTCGCCAGAAAATATCGATCATCCCACAGGTACCTCCACACTCTTTTTAAGATGTTATGAAGTACAGTTTTCTAAAACTGCCTAACTTTTGGTTCGACAGCTTCTGTCAGGTTCAGTGGAATCCTCATGATTGAGAAATGGTACAAATGTCAAATAAACGATGGTAATGTCTTTTTTTTTTAACTCCTGTCTTTAAAAAAAAAAAGCTAAAACAAGTGAGGAGAATTACAGTCGTCACTCTGGGGATTTCTGAAAGTGAGACAAACAGATGCCTTGAGACAGTTTAACTTTATTTCCGCTTGTTGAAACTGATACGGCATTAAGAAAATGCCAGCCTGCGGGTGAGTGTCAGCCGAGTGGAGGGAGGGGAAAAGACTCCCACGGCCTGTACTGTGAAGAGAGCAGTTCCCCATCCCTGACAGAGGATTAGCCCTCTACCCCCCAAACATGGGAAAGCTGCTTAGAAGAAGTCTCCCCCATCCTCACAGTCAGAGTCCGCATGTACACCGTCACTTAGCCCAAGTCTCAAACATTTCCAGTCTGCAGCCAAGATGCCCAAAAACAGTTTAATTAAAGCTTCTCTGTAGATTTGATAGGTCTCTGGCACAGCCACTTCTTAAGATAAGTTTTACTTCCTCATCTAAACTAGTTAGGGACGGATGTTATGTATGTTTGATGTGATTTTGTTTACGCATGCTGCGTCTCCTAGAGGGGTAGATTTGATAAAAGTGTCAGGATACAAGTGAGAACTTTAACCGCACATCCATCCGTATCGCATATCAGGTGGCATTTTCATTATGTAGGCAGCGCTCAGAGAAGTGGAGTTTCTCTGTACTGTATTCTCAATTTTTCAAACTTGCATATGTGGCGAAGTCTCTCGGCTTTGCAAAAGTTTATCTGAAACCCCCTTTTTTTTATTCTCTTGTTAGATGTCAGAGAAAAGAAAAAAAATGACATCCAGGCAACCTTTCACATGGAGAAAATACTTGATTGCTTTTGTTGCCTTGCTTATAATTTGGACTTTTGAGGGTGAAACGTGACGTTTTTCTACCCGCTGATTTGATTATGATAAATCTGTATTAGCATATGGCATTAAAAAGGGTCCATTTCAGTCTCTATTGAGCTCTCAGGAATGACTTTGTGTAAAATGAATTCTGTGGCAAACAGAGGGCTTAGAATTGGTGAAGCACATAATCAGTCAGCGGAAAGCTATGCTACAAAGCAGTTTTTCCAACCTAACACTGAATCCTCAATTAAAGTGTGTCACAGAGCTGGTTTGAATTGGGACTTCAGGTGGCTTAATGACAGGGTGGTATCCCGGTGACAGAGGGAGGGGGGGAAAAAAACTCACGGGGAGTGAAGAGGTGGAACATTTTGCTCAGGCGCAGGTAGCAGGGATAAAGTTCTAAAAGCTTCATTATTCTGGATGGAAATTGAAGCCGTTAGTCCAGAGTTTTCTGACCTAGAGGATGTGATCTGTTGAAATGTGATTACTACAACTGAGGTGTGTGAACGCTGTAAATGTGTGCATGGGTGTGCGCTGGCTTTTGTCTTTCTGTTGCAGTCGGGGCTCTGAAGCTCTGACGGATAGCAGAACAAACAAAGAGTGTAGATAAAGTTTTTTTTTTGTTACTTTAATGCAAGATACTTGGCCTTTTAGATGTATTGTAAACCTTACTTTTCCTCCAACCCCAATTCTAAAATAGTTGGGATACTGTGTAAAGTTAAATAAACATAAAGCAATAATTTGCAAATCTCATAAACTCATATTTTATTCCAAATAGAACACAAAACCATATCAGATGTTGAAACTGCTACATTTCACCTATTTATAGAAAATATTAGCTCATTTTGCCTGAAGACCACGTACATCCAGTTCTGACCTTCTGCCTCGTCCCTTGCGCACAGACACTCCTGATTCTCTGAATCTTCAGTGGGATCTTCAAAGTCTTTACAATTTTCTGTTGAGGAACATTTTTCTGAAATTGTCCCAGATTTTTAGATGCAGATTGGCAAACCTCTGGCCATCTTTACATCTCTCTGCCTCTCTGAAGCGCCCCTATTATGCCCAGTCGTGGGACTGACCTGTTGCCACTTGACCTAAAAACTTGTCAAACTCTCCTCCATTTGTTTTGTAATTTACTTTTTCAGCCTTTTGCTGCCCCCGTTTCGACTCATTTGAGATGTGTTGCTGTAATCAAAGTCAAAATGAGCTGATATTTATCACAAAATGGTAAAATGTCTAATTTTCAAGCCCTGATATGTACATAATGTTCTATTGGGAATAAAAAATATGGGTTATGAGGTTTGCAAACCATTGCATTCTGTTTTTATTTACGTTTTACACAGCATCCCATCCCCATCAAGGAGGGGACCCCTCTGCTGTTAATAACTACAGGCCGATATCTAAGCTGTGTGTTTTGGCTAAAGTTCTCAAAAAACTTGCAAGTGAACAACTTGAAGAGTTCTTAGATGAGAATTGTGTTTTATCTCAATACCAGTCTGGTTTCAGGAAGCGTCACAGTACAACAACTGCAGCTGTCAAGGTTGTTAATGATATAATTGGGTTACTGGACTGCAAAAAGTGCTGTGCTGTACTTTTTATAGATTTGTCCAAAGCCTTTGAAACAGTAGACCATGGAACTTTAGCAGACAGGCTTCTGAACTGTGGTCTATCTGAGCATGCTGTTGGTTGGTTCTCCAACTACTTATCTGGGAGATCACAATCTGTGCAGGTTGCTGGATCCTCCTCCTCTGTTCTCCCTGTGCGGAGTGGTGTGCCTCAGGGCTCTGTTCTGGGACCTCTGCTATTCTCCTTGTACGTAAACAACCTTTGTGTAAATATTTCTAATGCTCATTTTCACTTTTATGCAGATGATATGATTATATATTGCACGTCACCCTCATTAGTACAAACCTTTGGAACATGTTCAGTCTGTCTTCGATATCATCCAGTCCCGTCTGTCTCATCTGAAATTGGTGCTCAGTGCAGAAAAATTCAAGTTTATGTTGTTTACAAAAACCAGAAAACCAACAGGTAATGTAAAGATCACAACCACTCAAGGTACTGAAATTGAAAGAGTCCAATCTTATAAATATTTCGATTTTATTATTGAACATAATTTATCTTTTCATCTGCACATTGAAAATTTTGTCGCCAAATTAAAATTTAAACTTCTTTTTCAGAAATAAAGTCATGGTTTTTCTCATCAGGTATGTAAACACTTAATTTAAGCAACTTTCCTTCCATTGTTGGATTATGGCGATCTGCTCTACATGAACTCTCCTGATAATTTACTGAGGAAATTGGACTCTGTTTACCACGGTACTCTCCGTTTCATTACTGGACTCGGCCATCTCACTCATCACTGTACCCTGTATACCACATCTGGATGTCCATCTCTGTTTACCACATCTGGATGTCCATCTCTGTACACCCGCAGGCTTTCACACTGGATCACCTTTATTTACAGATCCATACTAGGACTGCTCCCATCATATCTGTGCAGTTATATGACGCAAATGCAAAGCCACTACGCTCTCCTTTCCCAAAGCACCTTACAAATGCAGGTTCTAAATGTTCGCACAGAGTTTGGAAAGAAAGCTTTTAAATCTGCTGCTCCTCCCCCTTGGAACAATTTTCAAATAGACATGAAACTGACTGAACTCATTACTCTGGGTGAATTTAAGTCAGCTCTGTGGGACAGGGAAGATAGTTCCCTCGATGGGTGTAATTGTTTTAATTGATTTATTCTGATGGTGCTGATTGTTGATTTGTTTTGTCTGATGTCTTTTTAACCAACTGTTGCCATTCTTGGCCAGGATCTCTCTTGAAAAAGAGATTTTAATCTCAAAACACCGCAGCTCGAATTGAGGTCAGACTCTTGTGTTGAATATTGTGGAGTTATCACATGGCCTCGACTGTGACCAGGACACGATGGGAGCATCGGCCGTGGTTATGGACAGTCGCTGCTCTGTATCACCTCAATCACTCTGACACGCTGCTCCGTCACGTCTCAGTAAAATTAATTCCCATGTCGCCGTTGTAACCGTTTACGTGTCACAAACTTAGTGTAACCTTGCGCAGGAAAAGCCAGCTGTGTTTGTTACCTGATAAATACAGTGACAAAAATGATGATGATTTCTTCAGTAGGTGTGTCCCAACAGAGGTAAGGAAGTGCCAACCAGCGTTCAGTAAATCACTTCAGCACTGTGGCAGGATTTATTAATTCATGTTCGTCCCTGACGCCCAGAGATGCTCCACTTCTCCTGTTTATCAGGTTGACCACAAACACAGAGGCATGTTGGAGCCAATGCCCCTGGACTTAGAGGCTCTTTGCCTTGCACTGTAATAAAACACTGTTTACTCTCTTAAAGATTACCGTGCGGCTGAACCTTCATACAAGTGCACGGCTTACCATAAATACACGTTGTGCACATTGCGGCTCATCGAGCTCTAAGGCTGGCCTTTTCTATGAGTAGTCAGCTGATGTGATGACCCCTATTGACACGTTTGTCTAATATTTTGAGATCACTTTTAGTACTGCAGCTATGGCATGCTCTTATTTTCTCGTTGCGCCTCTGTTTATGTCACACAGTATATGTAGGCAGCCTTGCACCACTATTGCCCACCAGCACCAGTGTGCAAGCCCCGGTTTTCCAAGTAAAAAGATCAACGCATTGATGCATAGTTGGTGTGAGCATTGAATAGAGCTCCTGAGTGGAGCGAGCCCTTTGTGAACATCTTCCCCTCACGCATTGCCTAGCCGTCTTCTATAAATCCTGTCTTAACCCTTTTATACATCTTCCCCTCGTCATTATCTTAACTGGCCACGGCCTTCTCTTTCTATATCCATCTATCCACAGGATCCAGTTCTCTTCACGGGCACCATGAGGAAGAATCTGGACCCTTTCAGGCAGCACACAGATGAGGACCTGTGGAATGCGCTCCAAGAGGTACTCCAGCGTGGCTCTGAATGATTCCCCCTCACCAGCCCAGGGGGGGATCCCTCTGTCCCCCTGTACAATGCTGCCATTCAGCCTCTCTGCTCGCCACAAGTCATGGGGGGAAATCCCATTAGGGCCATGGGGCCCAGCTCAATGTGCGGCTTGTAACGGGGAACCATTGAAAGTGCTGGGGGAGATGTGTTTGGGCAGTCAGGGCATCCAGGATGAAGGCTCCCCCCACAGTGAAGGGCTTCAGCTCCTGGTCCTGCCTCTGAATGGGTTTGGTGGCCTGGATTAAAGCTAGAGGCTGGTCACAAGAGAGCCCTGGCCAAGGTCATCAGTGGACCTGGCTCTGCATTGAGCCAGCCAGTTAATGGGTGTGTTTGGATGGCTCTTTAAAGACATCTCCACAGGGCGCCTTTATGCAGGAGTAATGAAGGGTTGGGGCTGTGCTCTCTCTCTCTGCAGGTGCAGATGAAGGCCGTGGTGGAGGAGCTGCCCAATAAGCTGGAAGCGGTGCTGTCAGAGTCGGGCTCTAACTTCAGCGTGGGCCAGAGGCAGCTGGTGTGTCTGGCCAGGGCCATCCTCCGGAAAAACCGCATCCTCATAATTGATGAAGCCACAGCCAACGTGGACCTGAGGTCGGGGGGCGGTCATAGTTGAATTGTTTTTACATGAGTTTATAGCTGATGATCAACATGTGTCACTTTTGGTGAAAAAACTGACATAAGCAAAAAAAAAAAAAATTAATCTGATCCATCAGTATTTGGACTCATTCAGTTTGCTTAACTTTACCTCTGTCAAATCTATTGTAGGAACAATACGAAGCGATTAATATTTTATTAATGGGTCGTCTTGTAGCTTGTAGATTCAACGAGTTTAACAAAAATATAGCATTAACAGTTTCTTCTTGAAATCACAGCTTATTTCTGTGAAGTTTCTTCCATTTTCAGGTGTTCAGAATTAACCAGTTTCATGGCCCCGTTTGCCTTTTTTCTTCACCGTTTTGTGTCAGACGAAGCAGAATAAAGGAGCAAACTCGTTAAGTCCAAGGCTAAAGTCCGCATTTGGCCGCCGTTCACGGAAAATCTTAATCCCGTTTCCAGCGAGCAGCGCGGTACAGCCTGTACTCTTGACCGTAGACGTTGGTCATTAGTAGCCCACCACCTCAAGAATGTTCTTGGATCCGGTCGTTTTTCTTCGCTAAGAAAAATGTTCTCCTCGTGTTAAGTTTTCTTCCATGATCTCCCGGGCCTTTTGTCGTTGCTGCGTGCAGAAATGTTCTTCTCTCTCATGGGTCAGTGCCCCTGCACTGAAACCCCTCTTTTAAAAGGCACCAAAGCAAATGTAACAAACTGCAGCTTGTATATCCTCATAATTAAAGCTGATTCAGTTTAAAGCTCAAATTCAGTGTTGCTATATACAAATATGAGAATATAAAGATAAACGGTCTAAATACTTATGGATCTGGTGTGGCAGTTGAACTTAATTGAAGTTAAAACTCTTCAACGAAATGCAGACGTTTATAAAGGATAACACATTTTGCAGTAAAGAGAACATATAAAAAAGGGACTTTAGACTTTAGAGACTTACAGGATCTTTTCAGGGACAGATTTATGAAACGATCAGTGCAGTTCTCAATTAATGAATTACATAATGAGCATGACGAGATAACGTTGAAGTAAAATTCAACCAGCAAGTGTTTATGAGAAATAATAAGCGGTCCACACCAAACTCAGGCCATGCGATAGCCTTTATTTTCTGTGCCTGCTGCTGCACATATTTGGCTGCTGATGAACCATTGTTCTCGCTTCTGTAAAACCCCTGCCCAAGGCTCCGTAGGAAGAGAGCTTTTCTTTTTTTTTTGTTGTTGTTCTCAGGTGTTTTATTCCCTGCTCTCTTTAGAACTGACAGCCTCATCCAGCAGACTATCCGGGACAAGTTTCAAAAGTGCACGGTGCTCACCATCGCTCACAGGCTCAACACCATCATTGACTGTGACAGAATACTGGTAAGTCTGGATGTGGTAATTTTCCACTGTCAAGCGGTTGAGTATTTTGGAATTAGACTGTTTGTCCTTGGAAAAGAACATGGCAGACAGGAAACAGGTGCTTTTTTAAAAAAAAAAAAAAAGAAAAAAGGAACGAGCCCATCAGTTCAGTGCTTTCAGTCCACTCTTTCGACAAAACCAAATGTCTCATCGGCTGCTCCTGTCGTCTGTCAAACAGACCAGAGCTCCAGAGTTTACTGACGCTTTCTTTCTCCTGCCACCAGCCCCACGATCTTCAGATTTAATTCACTTATTTTGCAACAGCTGGCCTAATTTCTCCCTCACAGCATTCCCTTTCATTGAGCCCACTCTTGTGCCACTTGATCTTTGGCCCTTTCCTGCTACTGCCTGCAGAGGTGCCAATTAGTGCCATTTGTGGCAGCATTTGTTAATCCTCTGCGGAGGACAGGGCGCGACCTGGTGGCCGCCTGGCCACCGAGAGGGTTGCTGAGAAAAGCCAAGTATCGCACAGTGGGGACCGTTTCACACCTGCACTCGTGTTAAATGCCCCCACTCGCTCGGAGAGAACCGCACTGGGACCCGTGCGAGCTGCCTTCTCCAAACGCAGACCGTCTTCCAGTAGTCCCCTCCGAAACTTTTGTTTATGGCAGCATCTGCAGAAATGCTCCCTGACACCGGGCTTTACTTATAACAGACCGCTCATTACCGCTGTAAGGGGATAGGGTTTGTTAAAATTTGTCTGTGATATAATTGCAGTCTCCTCCAAACTGCTTGAACCGGCACTATTCTTTGTGTGGTTTACACGGCATGTGACGACATAGAAATGATGGTGATTTTCTAGCGCGTCTTAGAGGTGTGATTGTTGGATTTGACTGAGGACAACCCCTAGGGCTCTTCAATGCCCGGGTAAATACATGGATAAATGGCTGATCTCCTGTCTGTCAGAGTCAGCGCGCTCGACTTTTACACTCCTAACAGGGGACTCTCATTGTGACTCTCGAGAAGAAACAGGCGCTGGTGTTTGCTGTTGCATGACTCACGTAAAATGGATGGTTCCTCTGTGCCCTGAACTACTGTTTCCCCTATTCAACTTGCACCGTCTGCATGCATCACTCAGCAGCGAAACAGCTGAAATGCCAGTTTTCCCCGAAGCAAAGTATACAGGCACGCGCTGCAAACCCACCATTGTTGCGTGTGCGTGATTGCAGGTTCTGGACGCGGGCAGAATCCAGGAGTACGACGAGCCATATGTGCTGCTCCAGAACCGGGATGGGCTCTTCTACCAGATGGTCCAGCAGACAGGCCGAGCTGAGGCGGCGTCCCTGCTGCACGCGGCCAAACAGGTAGCGGCATCCGCCTTTCACCCCCCCGCCCGCCCCCTGCCCCCGGACAGGTCTGTCACTAAATAAGAGAACAGCCCGGCACGCTAATCCCAGACTCTCCCTCTAACTCCAGACTTCATTGCTCACCTCCAAAATGACACAGCTAAGCAACAGGAGATGTGCATAACCCCTGACAGCGCAAAGACACTTGATTACCATTTTAATTTAAAGTGCCTACTCGGAGCACTGTGACAACCTAACATTCATTTCAGGAGAGAAATTGTCCCTTTGTACATTTACATCCACTGATATTATCAACAACCAAAAAAAAAAAACTCTCAGTTTAATCTTTTTTCTCATAATGTAATTTTGAGATCATTTTCGAGATGATTCTAAAAAAGCAGCTTTCTTTGCGCTGTATCTATTTGGAAATATTGGGTTTAACTTCATCGCGATTTGGGATAAACTTTCTATGGGGATTACTGTAATAGAGAATGTCCATATTTTTTTCCCCCGTGAAAATTCATTTGTGATGTATTTCCCCTTCAGACACTGAGCAGATAAGGGCAAGGCTATTCATTGTTCAATTCCATTTTATGTGCATCTGTCTGGGACCAAAGATACCACGTTGCAACTTCAAACAGGTCTTTGTGGAAAAAAAGAAAAAAGTGGGCATCATTTCATTTTCTCACTGTCCCTTGCACAAATTTATCAGCGGAGCTGTATCTTTCCAGCCAGAGGAGTGAAATGAGTAAAATACTGATTTCAAAGACTCAGCACACTGTAGTATTATTTGGTATCGTCTTACGCTGCACACTGGCGGATTGGTAGTGACATTGTTCAAGCCCTTATGTTTTCCTTTCTTTATTGTAGGGTCCTCTCCTCAGATCAGATTACTTCACCCTCCGCAATTGTCCAGATCCACTTATTAAATACTGAGATGGTCCACATGCTGTGTGTCAAGTTTCTGCAGTTGTCAGTCAAGCCTTAAATACATTCAATAATCTGATATCAACCTCTGGCTCAATTGTACATGTTGAAAGCAAATCCTGGAGTAGACAGTACATCTCAAGCTGGGGCCACGCCTTTTCACAAACTTCCTTTACTGAGATTGTGCAAAAAAAGAGTAGTTTTTGAGACACTTTGAGCTTGATGAAAATAATAAATAATAATAATTCCCATGATTATCTCCTGAAATTTCCCCCCTTGAATTTCGCAGCTGTTTATGAGGTTAAATAAGCCACTTTTGCACGCTTCGGCGGATGATAAATCCCTTCACCGCGCTCTTGACTGGATCCGTCATGAGTCGCACCTCCGCAGATCGCAGGCTCAGATTGGGCGGGCGCGCTCCCGTGATGTGACACTGCTCCCCCCTGATCTGCTTTCAGGTGTACGTGAACAAAAAGCGGCTGGCCGACGCGTGCTGCGCCAAGGACATCTGTGTCATCTTCGAGACGGCGCTTTGACGGCGCGGACGGCTGCCGGGGTCCCCCCCCCCCATCACGTTACGCCACCAGAGACCAAATCCTCTAGCGGACACACGTAGATTCCAATGATGTGAACTAAAAACGTCTTCCGGCGCCCAGGAGAGCGTGGCATGTGCAGCATGTGTTGCATTTGACCGGCAGGTTTTGGTCCGGGGCAGAGCGGAGGCGAGTGTTCGCAGCAGACCGTGCCTTTCATTGACCACATAATACTGCATGGCTGTTTATTGATTACACCCCCCGCTGTGTTAATGCATGAGTGTCCAGGCCTCCTAAGTATCTTCAATTCTGCACTGGTGCTCAAAGAGTGCAGATATTGGATCTGTTTCTCCTGGTGCAATGAATTGTTAGTGACTTAAAAGTATTCTTTCAAGGCCAACGCGGTTTTGTTGGACTGAGGTCTTTTCATTATTTGGAAAGACAAGGAGACCCTGAGAGGAGACGCGAGTGTTTGCATTAATTATTGTGCCTTAATCAGACTATTGATTCTGACTAATTAGTGTTTTAATTGAAAGGTTTCCTGCACGTTTCATGTCTACCTCAGCTCTTGTCAGCAAACAACAGTAGCGTTTGGCGATGACACTGACTAACACCAAGGTAGTTGATACTGACCCTTAACGGGTCTGAAGAGTTTCCTCTACTGTTATGTTAACTTTCTGTCTGTGTACTGTTAGAAAGTGCAATAATCTTGCTTTAAAAAAAAAAAAAATGCAGAATGTCTATTTTGGCGAGCACAAACCGATCGTTATTGATGACGCGTAGTTTGCAGTTAGCAGTTGTTCAGTCATTGATTACTGATGGAGATGTGTATCTATGTGTCATTAAAACAAAAACCTTGCTTGAATTTTTCCCCCCCGCTGTCTTCATTTTGGATGTTTCCTCCCGCTGTTGCTATTCCTATTTTCACCGGTCTGTTGTCTCAGGTCAGCGGTTACATCTGGTCTTGAACACACGATGATACAAATTGGTTTGTGGTTAAAGGAAACAACCTGGTGATTATTGTGTTGAGTCAAGAGACTTTTAAACCCGTCTGAGTGGGGAAAGTAGTGTGGCTACCCGCTCTTATTATTTTAACACTTTCAGAGCCGGATTCGAATATAACAGAGCGGTTTTAATTCGGCTCCGTGCAGACGTAGAGCGGACGCATTCACCGATTCCTGTTAGCCCGGCCTAAAAGGCTGTATTTAAGCGGGCCCAAATTTGGGTCGTGAACTGTGGGACATTACTTCCTTTAAAAGCTGAGTGATTTACACAATTCATTAAAGCCAATGAATCTTGAGCCGGTCTTATTAAATGGTTACTTACTCTCAAATAGCCCCCTGGGAGCCGGATTGTTGGCTTGCGAATAGATTAAAGTTTACACTGAAAAGAAAAATTGAATTCAGAGGTAATCAATAGCATAATGGGGCAGTGAGAGGAGCCTGCTGCCTGAAATGAAATTACCATATTTTTAATCTTAATTTTCCACTCTGTTTATCTGACAGTGTGGATGTGCAATCCAAACAGATAATGAGAGACTGGGATATTGACAGTGGGGTCCTCTGGAGTGCTTGTTTCAGTGATTAAACGCTGTGATCTGTGATTACTTTGTGTCGGGTGTCAGGCAGGCGGCCAGGGCCCAGGGAGACGTCGGCACACAGCAGCTGGAGCATCATGGGCCTCCGAGGTGCTAATGCACCTGACACAGCATTGACAGCATTCGAAACCCTATCGGGGGCTTCACCACACGGCAGCTGCCACAGCATGAACGCTCGCGGCGCTATCTACATCAGAGTCAGCATATATCCTCTCTTGCTCTCTCCTCGATAACAGCCAGCCCAAGAATGGCGGCCACAAAAGTTTGCACAATGAGTATTATTAACCAGATACCTTCTCATGTTGCCCAATAATAGCACCATTTTGAGACGTATCTGAATAGGTGCGCGAATAGCAAAGCCGTCGGCGCGGTGCTGATATAGCTCTAATGAACAAATGTGCGAGAAACCTGGCTTCCCGCACAATAAAGTTTCTTCCCAAAAGAAATAAAACACAAAATAAGCGTCAGCACAATGTGGAGGCAGTGAATAAAATGATGGATTCAAACTGTAGCATCCGCTCTTTAACGGAGAAGTGATCTGTTGGCGCTGATTCGAGGGTGATGATACCTGCCGCATTCAGTGAAAGATGCTGCATTGTCAGTTGAGAGAGGAATAATGTAACAAGTGTCTGCGACGGCGGGAAAAGTGCCACAAATTGTTTCGGCTTGTTTTGTTACGGGCCGATAGATAGTTGGTAGTCTCGTGGCCACTTTGGGGTTTGGGAGACAATGTTTTTTCACCAACTTTCTGTTGTGCCAGCATGTTCTTTTGTGACGGATACTGCTGTTTGACAAATGGAAACAAATTGCACGGCGGAGGCATCTGAATGCTGGGGAGTGTCAAACCCGGTGCTGAAAGACGCTGAAGTGTGAGCCTCAGGTTTTTTTTTTTTTTTTGTGGACGACTCAGACCTGACTGATCCCGACATAAAGTGCTTGTTGAAGAGCGGGAGAAAAGGAGAACGGGATTTCGACAGGCTGCAGTGAAATTAGGAGAATTGACTATGGCGGCTTTGTTCCTGGCTGGTGACATGGGGTGGGGGAGATGGGAGATGGGAGCGATTCCCCGGAGACTCTGCGCTCAGGCTTTCTAAAGTGACTGCAAACTGAATATCTGACAAGTTCCCAAGGCCTGAAGTGACTTTGTGGAGAGAGCTCAGAAAAACAAACAACAAATGGCGCATTTGTAGCGCGTTAGAAAATGGCTTTTTCTCCCGTTAAAAATAGGCACTCAATTCGGAAAGAGTTCATGCAATATATATACACATATATCTTTTTTTTTTTTTAAACCACATATCGTGTCAACAACCTAGTTACGCCGAGTTTTCCTGACACACTTTGTGAAAGTAGAGAAAACGAGAACTACCACATGTCGGTATCCAACTCGTCTGGTGACTCAAAGCGAGCAGTGTCTCTATAGCACAAACTCCCAGCATGCCACGTGAGGTTTAATAAGGCACACTGCATCATGGTGCCTCAGCAGTTTAGTGACCACTCCAGCTCGGCTCTATGGACCGGCTGAGTAACGCTGCTGCAAACAGTAATTACAGGTCACACATGCAGCGGATGATTATATTTTGTAAATTATCCGGGCTGTGGTGCGCTTCAAACTTTAGAGCGCAGGTACCATTTTACATTCAGGATAATCTCTCCCAAAGATTTAATGTGTAAGTTTTGCACAGAAATAAGTGCTAATCTATTTACATGAAAAATGCTGATGTGAAATAGGATGCTTTCAAAGAACCCTGCATTTTTTTTTTTTTTTTTCCATTTTTACCTGTGCCTGCTACTTTGAACTAAACTGACTGATGTGGTGCTTTGAAAGGCCACCAAATGGGGAAACCTCTTTGCATGCTTCAGCCTTAAATCCTGGACATGGTCTGCCACCCTCCAAAAGTGCCGTTTGATTCTTCAACTGCGAGAGAAAGAAGGAAAGTGGAGGGTAGACAATAGCCGAGGGCTTATCTCATCAGTAAATAAGGCTTATTGCCTAAAGCTGTAAAAGGCCGTGCTTATTGGTGATGTCATCCCTTTGTTGGGGATTGATGAAGCTTGAGGCAGGGGGCATAATGTGAATTTGTGTGTGAAGAGAGTCCCTGGGCATAAAACTTGAGAGTTTCCAACTTTCCCCCTGCAGAGTTGATTTAATTTAAAATGTATGACACATATTTTAACTGCTGCTCCACTAAAATTGCAGTCTTTGGTGGTAAACTAACCCAAATGTACTTCAAAGTTCCATCTGGCCAGGGGCTTTTATCCTCGGCCATGAGAGCAGTTGATGTTCTGTGCATGTAAACGTGCAGTTCTGGGTAAAGGTGGGGACAGCTTGTGTCCCCCCATTATTGTCTGCTTGCATTTACGTGGGTCCAAGGGCCCACTGTGTCTTTTCGGGTTTCTCATCATTTCTCCTAATGTAGAGACCCACAGGGTTGGTGGCAAGCGCACAATGCGGCTGTTGTATGGTTACTGTCAGCTCTCTCAAATAAGGCTTCCTGTTCATTAGACTTCTTTTCACCTCTGCACAATGCGCCGGCTTTGCAGCAATAGTGAGTCGACGCCCATCTCTTCAATGCCATGTGAATGGTTCTAAATAGTGTTTATGCAAGGCATTGTTGTCTATTGTGTGTCCAGTCTTAATGCACAGTGATTTGCCTACTTTTTGTAGCCTGGGATACATTATCTTGCCTATGTGGTCTCAGATGCATGCCTGGCCTTTGAGCCAGTAAACAGTCTAAAAGTTAACACCCTATGGACAGGACTGGAGATGGCAGATGAAATGCAGTGGAGTATTCTAACTTGCCCATTTATGTCCCGTGTATTATTGCTCAAATTAGAGATGCACGATAACTGTTTTTTCAAACCGATACCGATAACCGATAACTTTCAGCTCCTAAAGGCCGATGCCGATAACCGATAACACAAACATATACCTAAGATCATTTTATCAATACTATGAACAAAACAGTTTTGACTCTTTAAATGAACAGATATTTATTTTTTCCAATGAAAAACTATTGGCAAGCCTCTCAAACATTTTCATAAAGCTATCAAACAAACCTATTTGATATCTCACATCAACTTAAATAAGCTGCATTACTGACTGATATAAATATAAAAAAGGCTCCTTGAACTGATGGAAATACATGCATCAAAATTACAAACTGAAAAAATGCATTCCACAATGATGATAAAAAATAATGCACAGGTCATAATGTACTGACACAAGTTAGACTTGTCTGTGTAAATAAACAAAAAAAGTGCACTCCATAGTAACAAAGACATTATCTTTAAAGGATTTTGGCTTGTGGTTCCATTCAAATGAATGCCTTTAATTAGAGTAAATTAGGTTTAGTAGTTTTTTTTTTTTTTTTTTTTATCTCACGGAAGCTTTAGATGAGAGAGATGATGGGGGGATGGGTTGGCTTGCTGCTGGCTTGCTCACGTTCGCTCATCTTAGCTCGATTTCAAAACTCCATGTTTCAGGTGGCTGATCAGGTTTGACGTATTAAAGCTTGTGCTATTTTTCCCTCCTTCGCTTAGAGCATTTGTCACAAATAACCAGCGAACAATCTTCCTCTGAAACTTTAACGAAGTTCTACACCATCGCCGCCATGTTTGTTTTTATCAGCGCACTGTTCCACAATGCTGCATTCAAGGTGTAACGTAAATTCCTCCGTTCCCTCGTCGTTCTTTCGGCCTTATCTATTTTTTCTATTTTTTATGTGTAACATGTGTGAAAATACTGCGAATGTCAATTCAAGTCCGCAACTACCAAAATTATGTCCGAGTTAACAAGTTGTTTTCTGGCATGAGGGAGTATTCTTGATTTTCCTTACTGAGCAATCATTTTTCTGATTATGCCAACGTCACTTGAACATAACATTCACTACTGGTCATTCAAAGCTCAGACGGAGTGAGGCACTGCCGTGTTGACAAAAATATATATGTTATCGGGGCTATTCGTCATCATATCGGACCCTATTGGGATGACCTCATAATTTCCTGTTATTGTGCATCCCTAGCTCAAATACCTTCGTTCTCTGCTATGGGTTTTAAACTCAGTAGTTGCATCCTGTCATACCTGTGTTCAACCAAAGGCTGCACTTCTTTAGTTCAAATTTGAGGACGTAAATGTGTTAACTCCAACTCCAATTAAAAGAAAGTTTGTGGAAGTGAGTCACACCATAAAGGGCTGATTTGAATTCTGCCAAGATCTTTCTCCTTCAATAAATACATAGTAACGTCAGCGGTGTTGCTTTCGCAGATTAGACTGACATTATCGGGTGCCCATCTGCTGGAGAATGTCTGTTCAGGGGCGAGACGCATTTAAAGCCTGTGTCTTTATTCTCGAAACCGTCAGTGTGAAAATGAAAAGGTAATACTGACAGACAGTCGGGGCGGATAATCTGACACACATCACAGTCAAAGAATAAAAACTTTTCTTTTTTAATCTTCAACATAATGTCAAATACTGTACGTCTGGTAATGGAAATTTTCCGTCCCATCACAAAAGTTCATAGGGATTCTCTGTTTCACGCAGCACAGGTCTATTGATTGAGTTAACTTGTGAAAAAGCTCAAATCTGTGTCGTACTCGTACGGTTATAATTTTATTTACGGTTTTATCTAAGCTGTGCTAATAATGGCCCCGCTGAACGCCTTAGCTATTCGTTTATGGTAAAAGCTGAAGAGTTTTTGGTATTTTCACGCTGTGAGCGATTGTTTCAAATTACTTGAGCCTCTACCTCTAGAGAAAGAAGACCTAAATAGTTTTTTTTTTACCAAAAGCGAAATAACCCTGAAAAGTGAGAGAGTTGGAATGGGCAGCATATTATAGCCTTCATGTGTTTGTAGCTTTGTCCCGGAGAGTGTATACATCACCTCCAGAGAGTAACCGATAGGCCCGACCATTCACCGCCTGGATGGAGACACAAAAGCAGAAGATATCTGCGGCACAGATTACATTATAGTCATTTCAAAAGCATTCACAGCTGAAGTATGCAGAACTGGGGGAAGAAGAAAAAAAAAAAGAAAAAGAGGTGCTTTTAATGCCGGCCAGTGATTACAGGTGAGAGATGTAACTGATAGTCGGCCCATTATTGTTCAGAGATTTGGTGTGTTTGACCCCCTAAAGCGATCTGCGACTCGGAGGACAGGAATGCTACGCTCGGTGTCCGTGACGCTGGTGCAACGCCGTCGCACCACCGGCTCCGGACCAGAAGCGGAGCCGCGGATGGAGACGGGTCTCGCGTCACGAACGCTTAGCAGCAGGCCTTCCGTTAACCTGTCAAAGAAGCACGAGGCGCCGCTTTGTCTTTGATTGCCACATCGCTTTACGCTCACGCTGCTGCTTCTGCGCTTGCCCTCCATTAGCCCACCAGGTGTGTTTCACATTTTATTTAATGAGCTGTAGTCATGAAGTATTTCATCCCCCGCAACAACACTCCTTGAAGCAAGTTTTTTTTTTTTTTTTTTTTTTTTTCTTCTTAAACACCAAAGTGGTGATGTTGACTTGCTTTGCTCCTGGGCTGATATTTTCATTAAAGGCCGTCTTATCAAATAATGAAATAAAGAATCTGTTTCTTGCCCGATGCTATTACCTCCCACAAATCAAAAGGTTTCCAGTGTAATGTCTTGCCTCCCATGCCAGATAATTAGGTGGCGTTGTGCTACATACTAATGCTAGTTTCATGAGAATAACCCGAGACAATAAACTTGTCTCTTTTGTGTCCTCCTGCAAGCCCTCTTAATTAATATCAGCAAACACAAACCAAAGTTAATTGAAATTTGAACATCCCGTCTTTACTGTTTGCAATAATACAATCGCTGTTGTTTTGTTAGTGTTTTTGAATTACTATAATGGCTGGCATCATATCTCTATTTAGTGTTTCATCGATTGCATTTAGGGATCCAGCAGAAACATAAAAGAAAGAAATGTCTTAACCATGAGTAAACACAGGTGGCAATATATGCAACCCCGGCATTGATTCGGAGCGAGACATTAATATTCACACACCTACTGATAATCACAGCAAACTGTGCATGATTTGTTTTCATTGATTAAGTGACATTACTCCAGCTTCTCCCATCATGGTTATTAATATAGTTTACATTGATATTATTTCTGCATTAACAACTATTTCAACCCAGCGAGGCAGATTACAGGACTGATACAAAAGAGTCGCATCTCTTCGGCATGCAGCTTTAATCAGAACTCCTTTTGATGTAAAATCTTTACAGCTTTAATCAATCTATGGATAAGCTTTTCAAACTGTGTGCTAGCTTGAACAGCGCAGTTTTAAAAAGGCTGTGCCCCACTGTCAGATATCTGATGTGTTCTGCAAATTAAAAATCCCTCAAAGAATATGAATTAGGCTGTGTAACCTGAGCGCTCCCTCCGTCCACTTTGGGCACATTTCACATTGCGCGTGGTCTACATGAATTCTTAGCAGCGGATAATTTAATCAGGCTCTCAAGTCCCAGATAGTGTGGCGAACCAGGCGACTATTTCAGGTCGTTCCCACATTTCTTTTGTCGGGTTCGAACTGAAATAGCCAAATAAAAAAAAAAAATAGAAAGACAATGGGTTTTCTTTTCAGCCTTTATGCAGTAATATCTCTGAGCCGAGAACATTTCTGAACTTAACAGCATTTATGCTCATGCAGCGCCGGTCACAGTCTGTCATACATCATTTTCATCTGCATGTCTGATTAACAATTATGACATATTCCTAAGATCAGGCTTCTAGCACTCCAACCACCCACTATGGCAATTAGCTGTCTACTAAGCTAACAGGCGGAACACACATGCCTGATGCAAGACAGAAGAATATCGAGTCACTCCGCCTGTTTACCGCCAGCGCGGACACATGCACGCACGCTCCTCGTGATTAACCTGCCGGCTCGCACCGGCACGGACGCGTTGGTTACTGAGTGTTGGCGTTGAACGTGAGGGACGAACCGGAGCTCACAAGGGAGAAAACAGAGAAAATTCAAATGCTTTTCCTTGAGGTCTGTTGGCTGGAATCTACTAAAACATAAAACATACATCAATGCTATACTGACTAATTGTAATTTTCTAGTTTAAAGGATGACTGGAGTCATGAGGTGACAAGATACCACATATGAAAGCACATTAATCCCAGTCCAAACTCACATCATGCGTTTGTTTCAGGCCTAATCCATCCCAACCGCAGCTGGAAACCTGAGATCCACAGATGTCTTCTCACCATTTCTATAAACGACATACTTTTTAATCCAACGTGATCTCGGTGTAGAGGGGTTGGCGACAAATCATCTCAATAACAATTGCTAGCAAACTAAAAAAGAAAGAAAGAAAAAAAAAAACATTGACCACCAGGGCATAGCCAATATGGAGGTTAATCCATTCTAGTGTCTATACTACAGATGCTTATGGAAGCATATTTGCTTAGGGCAGCCATGCAAATTATTACTTACTGCCCTGTAAGCTGATAACGCAAATTAGATACCCATTAAAGTTGAACAATGTATATAGAATGAGAAAAGATTGCAAGTGATACCTGAAGGGATGCTTAAGTCACATGGCACTAAAATATGCCTCATGCTTGCAAACTTCAAAAGTGGGGAGATGTTTATCCTTGGGATTGGAAGATGCATAATAGTAATCTCATATGCACAGAGGCAGCTGCCAGGTGGAGGATAGCACACTGCATGTTTATGAATAGAAATCATTACAGGGACTGGGGGAGCTTACCGGCATGGACCAGTGAGACAGAACTTTTTTTTTTTTTTTTTTATCATCAACCTGCCGCACGCTGCAGCACTTAGAAGGTCACATGCCCCAAAAATATTTAGCACGGCGCGGTCCTGGCGGAGCTCCGGTCATTTTGCTCGGTGTTTGATTGTCGTTTTTTTGCTTGAGCGGATGAAGCACGCATGCAAACAGTATTTACAAAAATTTTCCAAAAAAGTGTTTGCTCCGCCTGCCACCTGAGGGGCCTGTGGAATCTGAAGCAGCGTCGCCACTTTAAACTGCGTCCCAGCCGCCTCCCTGACAGCGGATTGGCGGCTCTGAAGAACCAAAAGTTCTATTCGCATCGTGTTTGGGGGGGAAGAGAGAGGAAGTGCGAAAGGTTGGTTCCACCTTTGACTTGCCCGTCGTTGCCTCCAAGCCCCTCTCTGCTCCCCCTGGCTGGCTGATAGTTAGGGATCCATCTTAAAACCTCCCCTTTGTCTGACAGACCGTGGAGTCAGCAGTTATTCTTCAACTGGCGACTTTCAGTGCTTGGCGGTGAAAGAGATGAAGCTGAAACACAAAGGCAAATTAAGGGTACAAAAACACTCGCTATTGTCCCATTGTTGAGGGTCACAAATCGTCAAGTAAAAGCAACACAGTGTGGTTGAAATGTATTTGCCTCCACCCCCCCCCCCTCACTTTTCCTCTCTTTATATTCATTAGATTCATTATAGGCCACAAAGGACTGCCAACAAAACAGCTTGTGATTTTAGTTGAATTCGTCCCCCTCTGAGGCCTGCAGGGAAATTAAAGTAGGTGACTATCACTAGAGGGGGAGCAGGCTTGACACATCTGAAGCTTTCAGTGATGCTAATAGCCAAGCGTATCCAAAATACACAGGAGCTGACCTCAAACAGATTGTGGGGGTTTAAAATCATTAGTTTGCAAATGAAGCAAAAGTACACTGGATCTGTGGCGGAATCGTCCCACTCTCAACCTTTTGATTAGTGTTTGTCAACTCCCCTTTCTCTTCACAGCCCCCCCGCCCACTCGCAATCCAGAAATTAATAAAGGAGACATAGCGACACTTTGGCGAGGAAGCGCTCGCATCTCCAGCACCTGTTAAACAAATGCACTTAAGGCAGGAATCAAATTGCAGGCAGGTTTAAATTGGTGTAAAATCTTCATTTAGATGATGTCCCCGGGGCCTGCTTAATACTTGAGATTTATATGGCATTAGTTCTGCCTCGCAAATGTGGTGCACCATTTCACTTCAGTGAAATATGAAGAGGCTTGATAAAGAGCTACAACAGATTCTCTCATTAAAAAAAAACACACACACACGCACACACACACACACACCAAAGCCCTATAAAGATTCATTAATTTAACTTGTGGCATGCAGATCTGACATGTGCAGAGTTCTGCGCTCGTGCCCTTGAGCGCTGTATGTTGAGCGCGAGATGCCGCTGTGTCTTATTGGCACAGGTCTTTCAAAAAAAAAAAAAAAAGAGGAGAACAGATAAATTAGACTGCTCGCGACGCTGAATGCACCTCGTCGCTTTTTCAGAGGTTTGTTTTGAAGCCTGCGCTGATGTCAGAATAAGCTAAATATAAAGAAACATTCGTCAAATTCTTTGCACCTGTTGTCTTCCCGAAATCTGGAGTGGGTCACGCTCGTGATCATGTCATGTTGCGCATGTCGCGGTGAAGGCTGCTAGCCAGAGGCGTGGGGGGGGGGGGGCGGGTGGGGGGCTACAAAGACATTTCCTTAGCAGTTGTGCCCCTGTTGAGTGTGTCTGTTTCAGTCAGCAATCTGTTTTGTTCCCCATCCTTTTCAATTTGTTTACATTTGGCTCCTACTGGAGAGGGCCGGCCTATTGATTGATTGTCCCTGTTTCCCGGGACTGCCGCTAAAAAACGCACAGTCCGCCCCCCCTCACCCCACCCCACCCCCGTCCCCCTCCCCTTCGTCCTCAGGCCCGGCTCTTACACTGCCTGCGTCGTCTGCTCGCTGGCTTCTGTTGCTGAGTTTCAGGCCACGGACGGGCCCTGAACGACAATCAAAAAAAGACTTCATAAGAAGAGAAAAAAATAAAAGGGAGACCCCTAGAGGCCGCACGGCAGCTCAGTGCAGCCCCGTGTGGATGACAGACGCTCTGGGATGTCGGCCTCCTCTTAATGTGTTTTTTTTTCAGTGATAATTTTCTTAATTTTTAGGGGGAAATGTCCATGATATTAAAATCATTTTCACTTTAGAGCATTCACATTAACCTAAAAACGTTTTGTTCAGCTATATCAGTGAGAAATAAAACTAAATTCATCATGTGAGCCACATTTTTATTCCCGTACAGCCCCCCCCTCCTGCCATCAGTGCGGTGCGGATTCATGTTTTGAGACATCTCCTTTTGCTGATGGATACTTTTTTTTTTTTTTTTTTTTTTTTTTATGAAAAGCACCTGTCTGAAATTCTCCAGAACAATTTATACGAGTGAAAGGAATCATTTCAGATGAAAGTTGAAATGCTATTGTAAAAATGGCCTTTCACTCGCCTCGCTTGAAGATAAACAATTTCCCATGAATATATGGCTGAGCCCCCCCCCCCCTATCTTTCACAAAAATCAGAATGTGTCCCATATTGAGCCCATTGTAGTCTATTAAAAGGGATCCTTCCCTGTGGCAACCATTTTGCAGGTTTCAAGTAGATAAATGCCTTCCAAGAGGGATAAGAATGCATTTCTACAAAACTGCATTAAAGAGTAATGTTTGTCAACTACTCAGATAAAAACTTCACAGTCACAATTCTTTTTAGTGGCGGCGGATGCATTGGGAATGTGTAAAGCTGATTGGTGTGGGGAGGCTGCCTACAGGTTAGCAGGCCTCATTTCCAATCTCTGACAGCAATATGTGTCGCCGCGTGCTTCATCCCGATTGCTCGTGTTGAACACAAGCCATGGTCACTCTATATATGGAAATCTCTGTCTTCGGGGCGAAAAAAAATTAAAAAGGTGAGATTGGCACTTTAACCTCCATGCCCCCCTGAAAATATGTTTTAGTCTGATACATTATACTACTGCGAATTATTTATCAAGAAGATACAAGCTTGATATTTCAGAAAAATAATGAGATGTTGAGGTGGCAGCTGGAATGTTCCGGTCCAGTGAGCAGCGTCTATGAATTGGGGGAAATGAAGTAAATATGGCAGGCTGGGACACGCCATGTGCTGAATGTGAAAGAGTGCAGTGCGGTGTGTAGGTGGCATTGGCTAAAAACTGAAACTCGCTGCTGTCTCTGATGTCAGCCGTAAAAAGCTAATAGTCGTCATTATGACAATCGGACGTCTCACGATTTTCTCGCTGGGCAGAATCACGACGTTAAGTGTCTCAAGTGCACGTGCTTCAGACAGAAATGAGAAAACCGTGGCGTTTCTGTCCGGCGGATCTGGAGTCTATCAGGCAAAAAAAGAAAAAAAAAAGCACCAAACAAGTGCTGTGCTGAGCTGAAAGACAGAAAGAACCCACCTGTCGAAAGCGCCGCATTCAGAGGACGAGTCATCTGGTTGTTGCGGTTCATGCAAAGCGAGCGGAGAAAAGAAAATCCATTCAGCCAGCCTGAATGCAGCTGAAGTGCGTTCCTCCTCAGATGACTGCTAGAACAAAACAGGGAAAGGCTGTACATGAATTCACTTCAGACCCTGACGGCCGCTGCTTTCACTGCACCCTTTGTTTCTCGTGTTTTAAAGAACACGACAATCAAGGTGAACCAAGACTTTCTCAATTATTTACTTTAAGCCCCTGAATGTGTTGTACTTGAAAGCGCATTCATGCTGACATGCTGTTTGTGCTGCTGAAGTGTGATTTATTTCAAATTATGAAAGAAGTATTTTTTTGTTCTGTCTATAAAAGATGCAAAACTCTAGTTATGACATATTTAAAATGGGAAAAGTAATCACAAAGATGAGAACGCACAGAGATTTCGCTCCTGTTGAGGTTTTCAAGCTGCTGGTCAGATCAAGTAAACCAAACGGCAAGAAAGAAAGTGGTTTATTTCGGAGCTTTTACCCTCCCCACCCCGAACTCCTGTCTTTGTTTTGAATTATTTCATCCACTCAGAACACCCCGTTGCTTTTCAGGGCCCCTTTTGTTCTTGGTGAAGGGGTCTTTTATTTGGGAGAAATCTCCCATCTCAGACCAGCGCTTTGCCTTGATGCAGATCTTCATTAATCTCCAGGGCCGCTGTGGGCTGTGCAGCAGCCTGCCGTTTTGATGGGAATTGAATTTGATACCGTACTGTGGCTTGTATGGAAGCTAACAATGGCCTGTGTTCCTTCCTGTGTCTGTGCACAATCACAGAGACCCAATTAAATAATTTGGTACAATAAAGGGGAACAAAAGGATACCCAGGCATAAAGTGAGGGCTTCAACATTTGCATTCTACCCATTTCTGTATCATGTTAATTAATTCGCTTTGAAACCACAAGAGGCGGCACAATGGAAAACAGCGCAGCTCATTTCAAAGTATGTCTGACGTCGCTTTATATTCAGGTGACATGCTAAATCAACATTTTATAATGGGGAATTCGCATTTTTCTCATGAGTGCCAGAAATGGCTCTGAAATATGGGCTTGCTTGATCAATTTTGACTTTATATCGAGAGCTCTTGTTTTAAAACGCCACTCTGAACATTTATGCGTCTACAAAAGGCTTTCGTGACAACGCGACTTCCGCTTGACGTGAATAAATTTTGCATCTAAATTGAATGTCACGATAACCCGTCCTTAATTAACAAGGTGTGAATCGTGTGATATGTAAGCGCTTTTGTTTATGGTGATACATCGCGTCCACTGAAGGATAAATGAATTATCCGCGACTGGTTGGTGATAAGCAGTGATGGGACCCATATGGAGCTGTCAGTGGACCGCTGGTGGGCTCCCTTAGTCCGGCCACTGTAATTGAAAGAAATGAGCCATGGAGCTGACACATTAGCAGTCTCCCCAGAGATGAAACACACACACACACACACACACACACACACATACACACCAATCACACACGTGCGCAGCTTTTTATATATCATCCACACAGACTCTATTTCACTGAAAGTGTAGCCCGGACAATGTGAGCGTAGTGGACGCAGGACGGGGCCCTACTGTAAGTCAGACAGGGTGTAAGATTGGGTAGGTCTCTGTCTGGGTTAAGGGGATAATGAGAAACTGCCCTGCAGTGAGTTAATCAGCTCATCGCTCTCCCAGCACTGCCATTTATTTGCTGTTTATTCCCCGGCACAGGGCCCCCAGGGGGAGGCTTGTCTGTGAGGCAGCACCTGCAGCTTCCCCATCGCTTGATTTAGTGCTGTAAATGCTGCTTGTGGGCCAGATTACACTGGACAGTGATCAAACCTTATTTGCACTCTGATTAGACAAACTGCTCCCTGCACTGACCGGGCTAAAGCGGCCGTCCTTTAGCAATTTATATCACTGCCCCGTATAAAAATGATTAAAAGTGCCCGGGTGATTGTGGCAGCCATTCACCGCGGCTACATTATTTCAGAGCCCTGATGCCGATCCAGTTATCAGTGTTGCTGATTATATCAGCCAGTTGTTTCAAAAATGAAAAGCGACATTTATTTAAGTTTCATGGAAATGGTTCCAAAAGTTGGACTGTTCCTGTATCTAACCCAAACACCAAAATACAAACGCACTCATTTTCATTTTCATTATTGTATATTTGATCATGTGTAACCGGTTGAATCAAAATAGCAATCAATCCATTTAATCTCACCTTTTGAGCAATCAGAGCGGCTGTCTCCTCCGTGTAATTCACAGCTGCGTAGTGTAAAGGGATATTTCCTTTCTTATTTTATTTTCGTAGTGGGACTCCATGAAGAACATATGTGCAGCGTCTTACCTGCTGCAGACAGTGGTCACAGTTTTGAGGATGAGATCAGTCTCTTAGGCAAGGCAAGTTTATTTGTAGAGCACAATTCGTGCACAAGGCAATTCAAAGTGCTTTGCAGATGCATAAAATCACAAGAAGGCAAATATAATCATTCCATACAAGCATTAAAAAAATCATTAAAAAATTAATTACTTGTCCAAGGAATGGCAGGTTTGATATGGGCCGATAGTTCTTCAGTACTGTGGCATCAAGACTGCTCTTCTTTAGACGAGGCTTAATGACAGCAATTTTTAAGGCCTCTGAGAATTTTCCAGTCTGAAGTGAGATGTTAGTTAATTCAATGAGATGTGGTAACAAACTGCTCAGCACAGACTGTGGAAATCGAGTGGGCAATCTCATCAAGGCAGCACGTTGATAGACTCAGACTGCAGATGATCTCTTTGACTGTTTTGTCAGTTACAGGTGAGAAATGTGTCAGCTCTAGGTGTCTAGCCTCTTAGTTTGGAGGATAAAGACGGAATCCTGAAACTCTTTACTTGAAATTACGCCTTTTGATCCTGCGGTTTAGCCAATGAAAATCTTTTATCAATAAAATAATTAGCATTAAATAAACGCATTAATAAAACCTGTTTGCTCATCAATGTGACTTTTGCGCAAATATAATCAGGTTGAAGTGTTCCAGTGAGGATTTAGATCACATTAAGGACGAGAAACAGCTCTGGTAAAAGTTACGCGCCTTTAGTTAATACAATCCTCGGCCCAACCCGGTCATAGAAACAAGAAATGATGGGATGTAGGTGTACTGTTGACTAGAAAAAGGTTATTTGTACCGTATTGCCCTGAATATGAGACGATATTTTATTCTAGAAATCATATTCTCAAAAATGGGAGTCGTTTTATAATCGAGGGTTAGACTTTTCTATTGTCGTTACACATCTGCACCACAAGATGGAGCTGCACCAGAAGTAACCAGTAAGTGAATTCGAGCGTCTCGGTGAACGCATGGAGCAGATCTCATGTAAAATGGAGGAACCATGTGACCGACTCAAGCAAAGGGGTCTGAAAGTTTTGTTGCAGTTCAGAATTTTTTTTTTTTTTACAGACTGAATTATTAATGTTGTTCTTGAAACCGAATATAACTCGACTTTGATGGTTAAGCAGTTATCAACATCATTAATGCAGTTATTGAACTACATGGTTGTTGCTTTATTCACTATAGTCTCAGATTTTAAGAAGATTCAAGTTTATTAAATAGTACTATACCTTTATCTCAAATAACATGGAAACCTGACACATACCTTCACCTTAAGTATGATACCATACTTCCTAAAAATGATGAAATCATTAAAATGTTTAACGATACAGCAGAATGTTATCTCTGTATGATATTTTTTCTACAGTAATTATACCATGAAAAGTCATTTTATGAATAACCTTATTGTTGTCATCATATTTTTATTTTCCCAAAATGATATTTGAAAAATAGGGGTCGTTTTATAATCAGAGTTGTCATATATCCGGGCCAATACGGTGTTTACTGTCGCTGTGAACTGAGTTCCCACCGCAGTACCTCGAGTCTGAAATACCATTTGCTGGCTGAACACACTGGTGATGTGGACAACCGTCCTCTACCACTCCAGAGGCAGATAATATTTCACAGATGCGCCTGGGCAACTCCACAAAGAGCAAACTTTCATTGGCAATAGCTAAATGGGCAGGTACTGCTTCGAAATAATTCGTATCATATCCAAAGACTGCAGGTGCTAGCTGCCGTCTAGAGCCACCGAGAATGCTAAAGTGGTGGAGTTGCTGGGGCAAACAAACGCAGTTAAGCTCACTGGAGACGACTGGACTTCACTTAGTAATCACAGCTACCTAGGAGTCACATCACATTATTCTGACGCTCTGTGGGAACTTCCTTTGCATGCTTTGACCGCTGATAGAGAGGCCCTTAGTCAACGTGTGTGCTGAGCGCTTTTTGCAAGTAGCTAGACATTGATATCGTAAGTAAAGTCACCACACCGACCACTGACAGCGCCCACAGCATGTTTTGCAGTGACTTGGGAAGATGAGGGACATGCCTTGCTTTGTGCATAGCCTCCACAGAGCTATAACTCTTTCTGTACAGGGCAGTGCATTTGAGAAAATGGAGAAAAGTAGCAGGCCATTTCAAGCCTATCCCAGCAAACGAAGTACCCTGGAGATGATTAGCTCTGAGTAATCAAGATCCACTTAGAGATGCGCTGGCCTTACATGCAACCAACGTCACCATGCCAACAACGTTTGGGCAGGATAAACTGAAGAAGCTGGAGACTGTACTGGAACATTGGAGGTGATGGCATTGTTGTGTTCAGCAAGCTTGTTTCTTAATCAGTGTTGAGTCCGTGTCAGAAGTGGGAATTTCTAACTTTGCTTGAACACGTATGTACAAACATGGGCAAAAAAAGCATGTGTTTGTGAGTTAACTCACTCTCAGGTGAGTAAATTTATGATTCCTGAGAAGACATGAGAAGCTCGAGAAATACCAAGGGCTGAAGGAAGAGCTAAAGGTGTGGGGCTGTCATGGCAACAGTGGTGCCAATAGTGATCGGGGCAGTGGGGGTTGTAACCCCCCCAGCTGGTTTGGTGGCTCCAGCAGATACCAGGAGCAACGTCTAAGATCTTCATCCAGAACAGCGGAATACTGGGAACAACTACGAACCCGTACAGAACCCTCAGGCTTCCAGGCCTCAGGTAGAGGACCTGAGCTTGAAGGAGACACAACTCACCCAGGTGGGCGAGAGGGAAGGTTTTTCTTGTTGCTTTTTAAATGTATATTATTCAACTGGATTGAAATAGATGACTTTTGATTTGAATTCAGAATATATATATATAAATTGAATTATAAGAGAAAAAAAAAGCAAAACTGCTTAATAATTGATAACTGGACAGCATGAAAATAATCAAAAAATCAACCATGCAAATGCCAGTCATATAATTTAACTCAAATTTAGGTCACTCTTAAAAATGTTCTGTCATTTTGTTTCCTGTGTGCTTTCACAGACTCATAGAGCAGGCAATATATCCTGTGACCCTCAAAGGGACTGCATTGAGAGGAAGGTCCTCTGATGCTATCAAAGTGGAAGCCATTCCACCTTGGTCATTGTTCGGTAGATTTGTTTGCTTTATTGCTCCAAAAAGCCTGCTCTTTCCACCAAATAATCAGACTGTCTTAAATGGTTGCACAATGCACCTGAGTCTATACAGGGAGCTACTGTATGCAGCGCACCAGCAAAGTCCCATTGATTTAATATACTTCTTTGCAGAGGCAAGCAAAGTATTAATGACATTGTTTCCCGATTTGCTATTTTTACCCTGGTTTTCCCCTCAGAAAGCCTCGCCATCATCTTTCTACGATATTACCACAGCACCCGATGCAAGATCCATTTAGAACTGCGCTTGAGTGAATGGCAAGCATATTGAGGCAAAAGGGGGAATTATTGTAAGGAAAATGTACTTTATAAACAGCTGAAAAGAATAGATGGCAATGTTCATAATGGAATCTGAAAGCTTTCATTTTTCCTTCATTGTCTCTCCTTCCTTCACTAAACAACCTTCCTTTTTTCCAGCTATCAGAGTGAAGTTCTCAGAGAGAAAATGAAGTGCATTCATGCATCCTGAAAGAGGCTTTTAAGGTTGAGTACAGCTCAAACAAAAAGGAAGCTGAGCTACGCCTGGCCTGAGTATGACTCAATGTTTATAACCTTGCTGTGCAGAATTTAAGAATACTGATGAACTGAATGGAGCCGACTATGAAGCACATCCATTCCACAATGCCGAGACTTATTGGTATTCATTAGCGCTTTTTATGTGGGTTGCTAAAGTGTTGTGAGGTGTTGGGTTTTTGTGAAACGTTTCTGGATGATCAAACTCGTACGTTGATGAATTTCAGTTAGGGAAATGCAACTGGCAGTTTTTTTATTCTTCCATTTTTTTTTTTTTAAACAAACAGTTCCTTTCAGCAAAATGATTGTGTTTTATTAATTTAAAGTGCTAAAATGATATGCATCTCGAAGATGAATGTATGGTTATGATAAGATAGAAAGAAAATTTTTCTTGGCTGCCGAGCCCCCTCCCATCGCCGCCGGGCTCCTTCTCTCTCCGTTCTGCTAACTGATGCTCAAAGCTTCTCCTCCGCTGACCAAGCATCAGCCTCCCCGCGCTGATAAATAGGCCTCTTTGAATTGATGGCAGGCTGGAGGAAAAAGAGATAATCCAAGATAATGTGGAGACACTTTTCATTTCTTGTTACCCAATTAAACTGCAATTATCCCACTTGCAGAAGAGGAGAAAAGTGGAAAGAATGGCCAAAGAATGGGTGAGCGAGCCTGCCCGGGACGCTCCCCACCAGACACATTAGCCCACATTTGCTCCAACCTGATAAAAAAAAAAAAGAAAACCCATTTCTTGCAGCTGGCAGTGCAGAGTGAGTGGCAGACGAAAAGGATGCCTGGCCATGCCTCAAAGATCCAAATGCACGTGCAGGTTGTTGCTCCATTAAAGCGGCGTGGAGCTCCATGTGTGGTGCTGCATGTGTCTTTCACTGAGGAAGCAGAGGTTTCATCCTTCAAGAGGCCATATAGATTTTTTTTTTAATTATTATTATTGTTATTATATTATGCTAATGTCCAAGACTTATTGTCAGAGGGAACAAAAGCATGCGTTTTGTGAAAAGTTGGTCACCACCAACCAATGAAAGAACCCTGGAGATGCCTACACAGGGGTCTGAAAACCTTCAAATAGTTCTGTGACACGTCCAAAAGCGCTCTGACAGAGAACCTGCGTGCACCCACTGTTCCTTATAAGTACCAACCGCAGCTTAAAAAAGGGGGCCGCTTCCTCTGTGAATTGTTCGCCTCCAGATGAATTGAGGCTGGGTGAAACGCTCCCTTGGCACAAAATCTAAGAAGTAAATTAATGCCTTTTGTAATTACTGTTCCTCCTAGTAATTATCACACAGGACAATTTATGGATTAACATATTGATTTCACTTGACCCTTGGCGGGGCTTAATCTGAAAAGAGACGATACTTTTGGCTTGTGCTGCTAAATGCAAACAGCCCTCGGGGCCCCTGGTGGAGCTTTGCTCTTTAGGCGTGTCACATCATCTTTAGAAAACATCCCATGAGATGGTGATCTGACTCTTGCAGGGTCCTGGCCTTTGGTTTCGCTATCTGTTCGGAGTATGGCTCTGCACGGGTATTTACTTTTGCTAGATATGAGAAAAGAAAAAGAAAAAAAAAAAAAAAAAAGAAAAACGCCCTGCACGAGTAAAAACTGAGAGGAGCATTCAGAAGAGTAATTTATTAATCTTCACGCAGGCGATTAGCTGCTTTGAAGTCTTTGATTTTGAAAAGCCATGTTCCTTGCTATGCTACCCCTCCCCTCACAGGGCTGTTTAGATAAACATTAGAAATAAACAGATTAGTTAAAATCATTAGGCAAACATCTTAACACACTAACACAGGCCTGTTTTAGAAGGCTGATAGCTGTTATCCCCCCATAGTTGCACCTAATAATGTTGTCGCATGTGCTGCGTGCAGAGATACGCGCCGGCAGTGGCGCGCCGCCGATCGCAGAGAGGTGAGGACACTCTGTCAAAATATGATCGATATTTCCTATAAGTGCCCGCGCCGCTCTGCATGACTGATGGCCTGATTTGGCGAGCAGCGCCACAGAGGCCGGCGTGAATGCAGGCTCCCCTCTGCTGTGTCCATCAAATAATGAGATCACATAAGACAGCCGGTCGCAGCCGCCCACCCCAACCCACTCCCGGACAGAACATGCTGACAGGACATTTGCTCTCCCATTGGTCATACTGTCATTCAAGGCGCTGCTCCCAAACCCACGCATTTGGATGCACGCAGGGAAAAGTGGAAACTGATGTTCTCCCCCCCGGCGTGTACCTGGAATTCCGACATCTCCGGCAGCTGCGGTGACCACATGTGTTGTCCCTCAGGTGTGTAAGGCAACACCGAGGGCTCGCCGAGAGAGATGTGACATTCAGCTGCAACAATGAGCCATCTGCAGCACCTCCGTTATTTCTCTCTTGAGAAAAGTGGGACTCTTTTTCGCTGTCAATGAAATGGTTATTATCCTTGTTACTTAATCTCCTCAAGGTTGATTTTTCTTTTCAAGCTGTGTCAGAGCGCCCAGGTCAGAGCGGGAGCAGGCCGCGGGAACCGCTGTCCCCTTTCAGACGGGTCCTGTCGTCCATTAATCTGGTGGCGACTGAACGCGCCAGTGTCATGTCTCAGTGGCCTCCACATTTGCTTTTCTGTAGGGATGCACGATAACTGTTTTTTAAAACCGATACCGATAACTTTCAGCTCCTAAAGGCCGATACCGATAACCGATAACCGATAACACACACGTATACTTAAGATCATTAAATCAATACTATGAACAAAATCAAAAATAGTTTGGACTCTTTAAATGAACAGATATTTATTTTTTCCATTGAAAAACTATTGGCAAGCCTCTTAAACATTTTCGTAAAGCTATCAGACAAACCTATTTGATATCTCATGTCAACTTAAATAGGTGCATTACTGACTGATATATAAAAAAATAAAGGCTCCTTGAACTGATGGAAATACACGCATCAGAATAACAAACTGAAAAGGATTTACATTTAAAGGATTTTGACTTGTGGTTCCATTTAAATTAATACCTTTAATTGACGTAAATGAGGTTCAGTGATTTTTTTTTTTTTAATCTCATGGAAGCTTTAGATGAGAGAGATGAGGGGAGGGGACACTTGCTGCTGGCTTGCACATGTTAGCATTAGCTCGCGTTAGCGCGATTTCAAAACTCGATGGAAGCGATTGTTATGTTGTAGGTGGCTGATCAGGTTTGACGTGTTAAAGCTTGTGCTTCCCTCCTCCTAGAATTCGCTTGGAGCATTTGTCACAAATAACCAACAAACTATTTTCTTCTGAAACTTTAACGAAGTTCCACGCCGCCATGTTTGTTGTGATCAGCACAATGCATGCTGCACTCAAGGTGTGACGTAAATTCCGAAGTTCCCTCGTTTGCTAGTCGTTCTTTCAGCCTTTTCTATTTTTTTCTTTTTTATGTGTAACATGAGGGGAAACACTGCGAAAATCGATTCAAGTTAGCAACTACTAAAATTACGACCGACTTAACAAGTTGTTTTCCGGCATGAGGGGGTATTCTTGATTTTCCTGAGTGAGAAATCGTTTTTTTGATTATGCCAACGTTACTTGAACATAACATTCACTGCTGGTCATTTACGACTCAGAGGGAGCGAGGCACTGCTGTGTTGACAAAAATATACATGTTATTGGGGCTATTCGTCGTGATATCGGACTTATTGGAATGACGTCATAATTTCTTGTTATCGGCCCGATAGTTATCGTGCACCCCTACTTTTCTGTACCGTTTTGAGGTGACAGTCTATCCACATGTGACCTGACAGGCTAGCATGCAGCTATCACTTTCAGCTCGACACCAGCGTGACCTGCAGCCGTCGCATGAATAGGCAGATCCGCACTGCAGCAGAGGGATGATTTGGCTTCTGATCAGCAGTTCAGAGGAATCTGACACATCATACTATTAAATGAGTAAATAAGAGCAGCACTCGAACTTTCTTCCCTACAAAAATGAACTGCAGCGCGTGGTTTGTGTTTTTCCTCTGTGTCTGAGCCAGATGAACGGGAGAACATCAGCCTCAGGTGTTTGAGCTGCACCTAAAGCGTCCGATTTCTGTCTCATTATGAATGAATATTCTTTAACTTTTTCCAGCCACAGTCCTTTTGCTTGATGAAATTAAGTGCTCTTGTTAGTTTGATATACACATTTTGGGCTGAAGGGCATCTTGTTGTAAGAAAACTATAACGTCAAAAGGATTTACAGGGTTTCATGTGGTGATGCAGCTTCTCACTCGGCGAACGACTGTCGAGACTGTCCTCGGTGAAGTGGCCTAAAGGATTTCTAAGGGAATGCTCGCAGAAAAGTCACAAATGTCTGAATGAATGATTTCTGCCATACGGGACTGATGAAGCCATTAACGTTATATATCTTATGTCTGAAAAGAGCTATAGAGTTCCGACGGATCCTCACAATTTACTCATTTGGTGGAGGTCACAGTCACTCAGGCTGTTTCTTTGACACACTGATGAGAAACACACACAAAAGCATGTTCAGTATGTCAAGTGACAGAGGAAAGCGCATCTATGTGCACAATGCACGACAGGGGCAGATGCAGGGATGTCAGGGCGCCATACAGGTTCAAGCATGCGCTTTGAATGGACTGGCAGTCCTCTTCTCCGACGCGGTATTCTTCAGTTTTTGATCTTCTCGGCTCACTGCCATGCATGTTTTTCAGATGTTTTCCCTGCTTCATCCCACCTCATTCAAATGAATGGATCACCGTCAGCTCGCCGTCAAGGTGTTCACAAGTCTGTTAACGAGCCGCTCGTCTGATCCGGGCGCGTCGGCGCAGGGAGACGTACGAAACGTGCGAGGCAGTGTCCCTGGCGCCCGGCACCGAAGATGCTATGATCATGTAGAAAGCTTCTCTAGCCTCGTCGTGTCGCATAATTAACAAACGAGTGAGTCAAGTTATATTCTGTGTAATTCAACATCTAAAGAGATGGAGACAAGGATTAACAAAAGAAATGGTAAAAGAAGAAATCTTTAGATAAAAGGTCACCTTAAGAGACCCGTGAGCGCATCATCTTTCACATTCATCCTTTGCATTTTTCTGACTCGTGCATTGAAGATGCCCTGAGTAAATCCTTTTGTAAGTTGACAGTGTTTGCCTTCTGTTCATTCAGCCCTGATGAAATGTGATTAGTTCCTCGTGTCCTATTCATAACACCGGGAAAAACTTGCAACAAGGGTCAAAGGTGGTTAATAAGTTAGAAACACTACGCAGTCAACTTTTATGCACGAGGCCTTTCATGGTCTGTGCAATGTGAAAGATGAACAAGTCACCTTTTGGATTTCATTTTACCTCTGAAGGACGTTGGCACACTATGAAAGAGCAAATAGCATGTTGCTGCGTTGCCACAGGTTCAAGGAGATTGGATCACTTTTTGTTTGTGGAGCAGCCTCAATTCAGCTTCCACATAAAGAGCCAGAGACTGGGAGAGGACTGAGAGAGAGCAGTCTTTGTAGGGTTGAAGGGAAGGGTGGATAAAAAAAAAAATTGCTTTGGTGCATCAGCTTTCTCCGATCCCAACTGGAACTATAAATGTATCTGAGAGATGAGCTATCTGTGGCGAGCTGCGCCATAAGCAGGCCTTTTCTTTCCTCTGTCTCTATGATGAGTTAGCAGGACCTGGAGTGATAAAGCTGATAGAAGGGCCGCTATCAGGTGGCAGTCTGGGTAATTACAACTCTCTATTTGGGGCTTTGCAGCGATGCTGTGGCGATAAGGGGAATATAATGAGGAAGAAAAGCCAGCGATAATGTATCCGCTAAATGGTTCAAAATAGTCTATCGCGGGGGAAAGTCATCTCAGAGCCCGGAGGTAAACAAGTGTCTGTGGATGTGAACCACAGGGATGTGACACAGGGAATATGTGGAAGGTTTAAGCTAAACATACGCCCCGCGGGGGGGTGGCTGCAATCACAGTTCAGAAATCTGACTTCTCACAAAGGGTAGGATAGACCCCCTTTTTTTTTTTTTTTTCTTTAAATAATGATCCAGGAAGCCATTTGATTGCCTCTGCTGTTTTGTTTGCCCCTCGGGGTGCAGAGATATTCTGCAGTGTGAGATTACGTATAATACTTTGACAAGCAGCGGTTTAAAGATGAAGGTCTTATCGGCCTGGCGGACTCCACATGCTTCTGTGCAGCCATTCACCTTCCATAATGTGCTTTCAAAGTTTGTTGTATCCGTCAGTTAAGGACCTCGAAGATTCAGCTGACAATCACTCCTCTTTCTTCCCCCCCTTTACCAGCATTCAAGTATTCAAACACTTGCACACATCCTCACACAGTCCTCAGGGCCGTTTGCCTGTTCAAGTCCCCATCACACCAGAGTGCATTCCATCTGGTATGGCTTTTTTTAATTTTATTTATTTTTTTAATTGTGAATTGCACGTTCCCCTCACCAGGGATCATGACCACGATCTGTAGTATTTTCGCTAATGTGATTAAGTTAATACTGTGCTCTATGAGAGGATTATTTCTCAATTCCTCTTGATATGCGTAATATTTAGGTTGTGATTGAGTAAATATTTTGGTTCTTCACCAAAATAATTCCCACTGAGACAAAGACACTGAATTCTGCCCTAAGGAGCAATAAAGACTGTATAATTAGAATGATTAAAGAACTGCACAACTCATTTGGCACTTATTGAATGTATTTTCAGAACACAACCTGCAAAATAGGTCACATATTTAAGCCACAAAAAAAATATTAACTTTATTCACATTTATTATGCATTTATTCAGACATCCGGTGTGACTCATTTCAAGTGATGCCGAAGTCGCCATTGTCTCTTTACCAATCCTATCATTATGTTGTCTTGCACTTAAGCGTGTTTTCTACGTATTGTGGGAGCTATAAAGACACCTCATTAGACAAAATGACTTCTAATCTGAATGCAATCATCTTTAAATAGTAATCAATAGGCTCACATACAGCCCTAAACTGTTTCTCATTAACACTTTATCAAAGGCTCACTTAAGATAAGGTTCTGTGGCTAATGGCGCGTGATGGGGACAGATTGGCTTTCAATACACTCCACATCATGCAGGCCTTTATGCTTTGCTCGCAAATGTATTTACAGTTTTTAGATTTTGTTTCCTCATTCAAAGATTTTATCAATAGAAACCATTTTTTTTCTTCAGCTTAGTTTATTTTTCGCCGGTGATGAATAAAAATAGGGACCAGGATGAAGTGAATTAACTAAAATATCTCTGTAATTAAGTCTCAAACAGTATTCTCCATCTATAAAGCTCTGGTATTATAGCAAAAAAAAAAAAAAAAAAAAAAAAAGGTTCTCAATGGATTTTAAGCTGTTTTCCTGAAATGATTTAGTGTCGATTTCCACTAAACATCTTAATCTGAAAATCGGACGTAAAAACAGGAAGGGTCTTCCTGCAGCGTGCAGGGCTTAATGAGGATCATCATAACACAGATGAAAAGGAGATGACCATCTTTTTACAGCAGAAGAGCAGTCTCACCCCCCCTGCCTGAGAGCAGCCGCGACCGGAGAGGAAGGGGAAGAAGCTGTAATCAGACAAGCAGAAAAGGGACCGCATCAGGTACACAATCAGGACCCCTCCCACTCCATTTCTACAAACCCTCCCTGGTAATGAGCAAACTTTCATGTGGCGGTAAATACCATCCACTTTGTGAGCTCTGAAGTGGCACACACATGGCATTGTTGTTTACCCTCTCTTCTTCTCGCAGTCAAAGAAAAGCCATCTGATAACAAGAGGTCAACTTGTGTTCCCTTGAAATCAGCTTATTCCAAGATTTGACCCCCTCACTCCCACCCCAACACACACACACACAAACACACACACACACCTTCTCCAGTGGGAGCATATCAGCTTGAAAAGGATGAGGTGGTAAAACACACCATCCTACAATATTCAGTAAAGATAAGAAGAGGTTATCCCGGGATCCTCATCAGCTCACACCATAATTTACTGTACTTTCTCTCAGACTAAGTGGATTGTTGAGTAGAATAAACTGCTGGGCCGCTATCATCGAGGCTCCTGCCCCTCCAGGGGCTCCTATTTCAGAGTGATGGCTTTAGCACTTTAGAGTGAACTGTGTGAGATCTCTCCGGTTTGGAAAATGTCCCCATGGGCTTGTTGTTGCTGCTGTCTGCCTTCTATTTGCATGATATTTTTCTATTCAGTCTTATCGCCGGTGTGCTGTGAGGTGGGAGTGCTGGCTCCGTCTCAGAGGTTGGACCCCGGCTTTATCGGCAGGTAATTCTGCCACTCTCACTAACTCATGTTGAATTATTTAAGTGTTATTTCTAGGACCCAGACATGGGAAAGAAAGGGAAGGGTGGAAAAATAACACAGACTACTGTTTGTTGGTGTCATTTAAAATAAATAAAAAAAAAATCAGATCTTTATTAAATTTGAAAATTGAATAAATTGGTGCTTTCTTACTCTGCTTTTTGGAGAATAAATTTAATGAATCTGAACATTATGATGAGCAGGCCCAGAAAAGCACAATTAAAACCGCATCAGAATCAAGACTGTGAACGATGGCATTGCAAACAATTCTATGCAAAAAATAAATAAACTCAAGCAGTGCAATGGGTGATTAAAAAGAAAAGGAAAAAAAAGGAAGTAAAGTAAAAGAAGAAAGAATTAACCAGGGGCCCGGGTGAAAGCATGCATGTGTGCGCACCTTAGCTGCACACCTTACAGTCCTGTTTGCGCGTCTGTGCCATGAGAGGCACGAGGGGCGCGTGCTCCCGTGGAGTGAGCGGAGCGCTTCATTGCAAGGATGTTATCGAGGTGAGTGACAAGCCGACAAAAAGGGGCGCGCGGTGTTGAGAGATGCTGCGAGTCGGTTTAGGCGGCAGGTTTGTCTTTCGCCTAGTCCTTTTGGCGCGGATCATCCTCACCTTGTCAGGTTTCCTTCCCCCGGACAAAGAAGCGATCCCTCACTGAGCTTTTCCTTTGCTGAATGAATGAATGGATGGATGAAATAAAACAACCCAAAACATTTTTTTTTTAATGGAGTCAACATTTTATCGAGGCGCGTGTCGTTTAAACTGCGCATCACTTTGGGGTATGTCAGGGTCACAATTCCTCTACATAATAAAAAAAAAATAATAATAATAATAACATGCTTTAAATATTATGTAAATGGTAGATTAGGCCAGACCGTTAAAAAGGACAGCTGTAAAGTGAATTAAATTTAATTTCCATTTGTATTCTAATTTAAACGCTCAACCTACAGTCTAATTCGTCATTTACAATATTCCTCAATACTGCTTGTGCATTTCTTTCTCTTTTTTTTTGGTACACATCTCATTTTATACAACAGGGTAAAGTGGCAGAAGAAGCCACTTAAACCTACAATTTACTCAACAGGTCCCGCAGATAACTGTAATTGCTTAGTTGAATATTGGACAACCTAATTTTCAGTTGTCGAGTCGCTGCCCTTGGGAAGGTCCTTTGAAGTGAAAGTGAAAAGGGGGCTCGCTGAAAAGTAATTAATTTCTCCGAGCACGATTAGAAACACTTCAGACCTCCTCAACAGTTGCTTATTTACCGAGAAAAATGTGACAATATCAGAAAATTAAAGAGCGCATTCTTTACCTTTCTTGTCTCCTTGTGCGCACTGACTGTTCAGTGGCAGTGCCACTCATGAGAGACTGGGGGGGAGGGGGGGGCAGGCACAGTAAGACACAGCCGAGGATGAAAGGTGGGAAAGTGGACTGGCACAAACAGGTTGTCAGGTAACTAAACTAATGTAGGAATAAGATGTCTCAGCGTTAACATTTTTATTTTAAATGAGCCTGATGGCTCATTATTCAACACGAGCTGACCCTAAAACTTCCGAAAGACGCAGTGGTCTTCAGACACTTTTTCCGAAGATCAAAGCATGTTAACTTTCACCTATTTTGATGACTTTTATTGAACTAATGATACGTTGCGCTTCACTATAAATTCAAGCGAAAAATAGCTCTTAACTATACGGCCACAACACACACAGACACACACACAAAACACATATAAAGAAAAGGGAATCTATTCAGGTTGGAATAATAATAATAAAAAAAACAATCAAAAAAAAAGAAAACCAGAAAAAAAAACTGTTCAACAGACGTCTGCGCGCTCGCCTCTAGTGCGCATGCGCGAGTGACACTTTCACTACCTGCCGCACAATCCGGTATTTCACAAGGGGCGAGCGGGAGTTATCATCCACTTGCGTGCGCGGCTGCTGAGCGTGGGGTTGACAGTCTCGGGCGTCCTCTCCGTCCTCCGTACTGAAGGTGTGTCACTGACGGATGCCACCATGACGCAGAAAACATTTACGCGCTGATAAGGACGCCGCAGCTTGGACACTTTGGAGGGAATCATCGGTGGGATGAACAACTGAAGTCTTAAGTAAGTAATCAAACATATCAGCTGTAGTGATCGTGACTCTTGACTCTTGAGTGCTGCTTAAATATGTGTTTTTTTTTTCCTTTACTGTGGTTATGTACTGATTTGGCACGTGAGTTCCTGACCTTATATGTTTTTTCCTTTAGAGAGTTTGTGCCAGCATGTCTAAACCAATGGATCACGTCAAACGACCGATGAACGCTTTCATGGTTTGGTCCAGAGCCCAGCGCAGAAAGATGGCTCAGGAGAACCCCAAAATGCACAACTCCGAGATCAGCAAGAGACTGGGAGCGGAGTGGAAACTTCTCACCGAGTCCGAGAAAAGGCCGTTCATCGACGAAGCCAAGAGACTGAGAGCGATGCACATGAAGGAGCACCCCGACTACAAGTACAGACCGAGGCGGAAGCCCAAGACGCTCATGAAAAAAGATAAGTTTTCCTTCCCCGTGCCCTACAACCTCGGGGAGCACGACGCGCTCAAAGTTAACGGACTTTCCGCTGGAGCACTTTCCGACTCTGTCATCGGGAACCCCGACAAAGCGGCCGCCGCCGCCGCGGCCGCGGCCGCGAGGGTCTTCTTCAACCCGTCCATGTCCACGAACCCCTACTCGTTTTTCGACCTGGGATCCAAGATGAGCGAGCTTTCCCCCCCTTCGTTTCCCTACGCGTCCCCGCTGGGCTACCCGCCGGGGGGCGCCGCGGCTTTCACCGGGACTGGCGGCGTCGGCGGCGGGACGCACGGCCACACTCACTCGCACCCGTCCCCGGGGAACCCGGGGTACATGATCCCCTGTAACTGTACGGCGTGGCCCTCGGCGGGGCTCCAGCCGCCGCTGGCGTACATCTTGCTCCCCGGGATGGGGAAACCTCAGCTGGAACCGTACCCGGCGTACGCCGCGGCGTTATGATGGAGCCGCTCTGGACTTCTGAGAAAAAAATTGAAATGTGAAATGAAAACAAAAGCTATCCATGCAAGAGTTTTTATTATGCATGCACAAACCTGTACATGTGATGAAGTACTTGTCGTCTCAGATATCACATGTGTATGTATATTGATTAATGCCTTTATCTAAGGTAATGGTTATTTAGAGAACTCTCTAATCTATTATGACTCCGCCATCACCTGACGCAACCCCGGGAAAGTGATTTTACGCGCGGGTATCAGAGTGGTTTGTCCTTGTGAAAACTCTTTTTTTTTGAAAGGTACCCTGGTCGATTTCTATCTTTTGCACCTGCTTGACTAACCTGTTGGAATCAAGGGCAGCCAACACAATGACCCTGCTTATCAGGACCCCCCCACCCCCCCCACCCCCCAGACCAGACAGGTTGTTGTAGGGTTTTAATTCACGGATCAAGCGCTGTAAATGTGTACAGATAAAATGAGTTTAGTAAATTTTTTTTTTTTTTTTTTTTTTTTTTTTTTTTTTTTTGCCGTAACAGGCCTAGTGTTTGAGATATAGGGGCCAGGAACGTTTTTCACTAGAAACCCGGTGTATATTCTGAGTTTTTAAAAACGTTTTTATAGATGTCTGTAATATTTATTGTTTAGTGGAATCTATGGTGACCCGGACAATTTAAAAAAGAAAAAAAAAGGACAAGATATTTGCACATGAAAAGTAGAGGATGTAATTTATTTTGAACCGTTATTTTTTTTTTATTAGTTTTTGTTTCTTTAAATGGAAGTCTATTCAATGGGTTTATAATTTCCTTTTTTTGTTTTTCTTTTTCTTTTTTTTTTTGATGCGTCACCCTCCCACTCCTCGTATCATGTGCAGCAGAAAAAAAAAGGACATTTTTAACTAACTCTTATGGAATTTGTATGTTTTGTGTTTTCTTTAACCTACGTTATGTACTTCACACTATTGCTACTGTTCACTTGTTGAGCAAAAGGACCACAATAAAGCCTATTCGGATTAAATGGAAGGGAATCGCGGCTGCAGTTCTTGATGAGATGAACAAGATTGGTATCTTTTCTTTTTTTCCTGCTCCTGCTCCTGAGTCCAGGTGAAGTGTAAGGTATCCTCCAAAGGCCGCTTTTGTCCTCGCCTTGAATGGCATTTCTAGAGGGGGGGTGGGGGGGAATCTAAATCAGCCCATTGTCATCAAGAGCCAAAACCTTATTTATCACAATTTTAATCGTGAATGGGGAGAAAGATAAAGCTGTGCGGTACTTTGTGCTTTCTTTTCCCAGGGATAAAGACAAAAAAAAAAGGAAGAAGAAGAAGTAAAGTGCTTCTTTTTAGACTTCAGAACAAGCTCGTCCTTGAGTCTCTAAAACAACCTGAGCTGACAAATAAAGTAGGTTAATAAGGCCTAAATTTTAAAAAAAGAAGGAGGGGTGGGGGGCACCTTTGCGGGCGCGCACGTGCGCAAAGCAGGTGTGTGTGCGCGTAACTCCGTTGGATCCGCAGCATGTAGAGGACTGAAATGAAGCAAAGCGCTTCTCCTAGATTACACCGAGACATGAATTCATAAGGATCAGAGCGATTATGCAAAACTAATTTGGACAGTCCAGGGATAATTATCTCCGTCACGCTTAATTAAACCTTTTCAGCTCTGTGCTCTCCATTGTCACACCTCGAACAACTTCCCTCCACGGAACTTCCTTCTGGGCCCCCGAGAATCACGCACCGTGGACATCCTGTGAGACCGCAGTCTTTAAAAAAAAAAAAAAAAAAAAAAAAAAAAAGGGAAGGAGTTTTTTCTCTCTATTTTTTTTTGTCTTTGCACATTTTTTCTTCTTTTATTTATGACAAAATACGTTTTTATCTGTGTCAGCTTCTCAAATCACAGACAACTTCTCAATTATGTGAAAGAACCTCCCTTTTTATTATTATTATTATTATTATCTTTCTTGAGGAAAAGAGGAAGAAAGGCGCAAAGAACTTTCTTCAACTCTGGGAGCGTTTAGACGGTCGAGGAGGTTTTGTGTGGGAACAAAACGTGGGTTGGGAGGTTTTTGTGAGAGTGTTGTTTGTTGAAGTGGAGCTCAGCAAAAGCGGCTGCTTTTCCCTCATTGTGATGAAAGCAATCAGTGGTATTTGGAAAACTGTTAGCATTGTGCACTTCTTCTGTGTCCATTGTGGAGGATTTCTTTTCACAAGGTTTTTTCAGTCGATCCAGCTGGCCGGAGTGAATAGCGGTGCAATGTGTACACGCTTTGTCCCTCCGAGCCCTTCAAGTAGCCCACATTGAATAGAGTGAGTTGACACTGCATGACAGTGAAACAACATAATAAAAAATACATGAGCGCATGAATGGACGCAGGCGCATAAATAAATAAAATGGGTGGCCAAAACTGGATAAACTGAATGACAAAACGGTGAAAGGGGAACAAAAAGATATTTAACACGCCAGATTAGCATTAGAATGCAATCTACAAGCCAGAACAATTGATGAATAGGTTTACCGGCCAAGAAAGAAATGGACTAAATGCCTTTTGAATGGATAGGCAACGTTTTTTTCTTCTTCTTCTTTTTTCGGTTTAAGAAGGGAACTGAATGGGAAAAAGGTGGAAATGCAACTATAGAAAAAAGAAAAGTGGGAGAAAAACTTTTCAGGAGGAAAAAGTTTTATTCTACTTTTGGTTAAAGCTTTTCCAGGAGAATTAAAGAGTAAAATAAAAGCAGAATTTCAGGATGAGGTTCCATTTAAATTGGTGCTGTGGGGATGTTTATACACCCCCAGCAGTCTGGGGTCTCGCCCTTTCACTTTGGTTTTCATGACTTCTGCTGTCTGACCCCCATGCTGGCCTGAAAGAAAATTTATATTTAACTCTACAACTGCAAAGGTTCATCTAAAAATTCTTCATCAGCTGTAATAAAGTAATGAAAATGAGATGTTTCATTTGGTCGAACAGAAAATGTGTGAGGACAAGATCCCTCAGAATTAACCCAGCCAGTAGTCATATATATATACTTTATTTTACTTTATTTAGATCTGTAAACAGTCATTTTAATTAAAACTTTGTGTGTATAAGACCTGCAAATAACGTAGAAAGTATTTGTTTCGGTGTAAATCACAGATGTTTAAAGGATTTTTTTTAAACAAAAGGAAAGGATGTAAAATAAAATAAAATAAATTATGAAATTAAAATAAAACACTTTATATGAAGGCAATTTCTATAATAGTCCTTAAAGACATTTATCATCCATTATAATGCGTTATATGGCTTAACAAAACTCATGCATAACACGTTTTTAAAAGGGTTTATTGATAAAATCACCCTTTTTACTATGGAGATACAGAATATTACAAGAGCTAAAATTCTAATAAATTATTTCAGGCACCTGCAAAACTTTCTGAGCCTTGTTATGTGCTGTGATCGATAATTAAAAATATTCATAAACACTTTCGTAAAGGCCTTCTGATAAACATCATAAACCTGATTCTCCCCAAAAGTGGGAAATTTTTCGGAATTTAGTTAAAAAGAAATAAATGCTCATAATAGTATCAAGCTCCCGCTCCATGCTTTTGCATTGGCCCTTTAATTTAAAATCCTTACAACATATGTTTTGGTATTTCATTGTAAATATTTACAGGCAACCATGATGGCTTCTACACAAGATTTAAAGCCTCGGCTGTCTCGTGTTTTCATAAACCGCCTGCCTGATGACCTGATATCATTATGTCTGAGTGTTAAAGCCTTTATGTGCCTGTAAGACATTTGTATAAGTGAGATTAGGCAAATTAACATACATATGTATCACCGGTTCAACCATGTTGACCTCAGAGGGATGCACAATGGCTCGCTCATCTCTAATTTGCCGAGGGCTGCCCTGAAAGCATGTGGATTATCACCTGCCTTCAATGGCTTGAGATGGATCGTTTTAGTATTTTTTTTATCTTTTTTTTTAGACATGAATAATACATCAATATCATCTGTTTGAGGATATTTTCTCAATTTGTCTGCAGAGGTCTGCTTCTTGCTCACCTGGTTGTCATAGCATCTGTGTGCCTTGTGCAACGCTGGGAGATATATATACAGCCGGTGCTGACTCCTCTGCAAGGAACCTCAAAGAGCCTGATCACTGACTTCTCCATCTCATTTTAGGCAAATCAAAGTGTGAAAAGTCTCTCCTGAAGCAATATCTCCATCATCAGGTTGTGTCAAGAATGTTTATGAAGGCTGTGTGCCATATTACCTGTAATCTCCAGAGTATGAACTGCTGCATTTCTTACTTCTCTATGCACCCAGGAGGTGGGGGGAAAAAAAGCCAAAAAATTATCTTGCATTGCACCTTTTCCGCAACACCTCAACATGGCAAATCAAAGCCCCAAAAAACCGTACGTGTCGCTGTGCCCAAGGTCACCAAGAGAAATGAGAAATCTCTGTGTACTGTACAGTCCATCCCTATAAACATGCCACACAGCGTCTGAAGTCTGACTCTGCTTTAAAGAAGTCAAAGTTTGTTTAATAGTACATAATGCAGTGAGTCGATGGTACGCTGCTGGAGTTCAGAGAGGTAACGCTTGAATTAAGGTTGGGGCCAAGCGTGTAGATGGGCTGCTGGGGTAGTTCAGGTGAGTTTTGCAGGTGAGGTGAGTGAACTCGGGAAGTGTCTGCCATAATGGGATGCTCTGAAGAACATCACTGCAGCCACTATATCCCATCCTCGCCTTTATTTATCGAGGCATGTTACCGTACACTTACAGAGGGCATCTTTTATACCGCTGAGAGACACTAATAAGACATCGCTTTAATTTCTAAGCCCCGACTGAACCCACAAAAACATTGTTTTGACGCAACGTGGAAACAAACGTCCTCACTGCTCATGTGCAAACATGCTATTTTCATTTCCGTCTGGCATCATGGAGAGTTTGGAACAACTCACAGACCCACAGAGCATTGTTTCATCAGCTAAATGCACAATCTAAATTCATTTTTAAATCAAAAAAGAACAGAAAATCTTCAGTGCTCGGTCGTTCATCTCATGTCACCAACAAGTGTGCAGCCTGACGTTGCTTCCATGAGGCATGAGCCCCAAATATAAGAAATATGGGAATTTACACACATACATTCATTTGATGTGCTTTTTTTTGGAAGAAACTGGATATTGTATATTTTAAAATATAACTTCATGGCATTATTATGTATGTATAAATAGCTCCAACTAGAAAGGGACAAAAGCCAAAAAGAAGACGCTTCCTATAACTTTTCTAACAAAACATGAAAAATGTTCCTGTTTTGTAAAATATACTGAAAAACAATTAAATACTTTGAAAACTTACATTTGTGTCCAGTTACGTCTCTGCAGTCAGTACTGGAGATCAATAAAATCAATAATAGAGAAAACAAGTTTTCAAATAAATTTTTGATTTTTTTTTTTTTACAAACAGATACGGTTTGAGTTACAACAGAACCAAACAATTAGAAACTAACATTAATGTTGGCGGAAGATGACAATCGACATTTATTAGGCTCTGAATTGTGAAATAATGAACAAATACAGGACAGATAATCAAAAAAAAAATTGTTGAGGAATTTCTCGCTCACATTTCAGCCTTCATTCGTCAAACGATCTGTCGTCTTTCTGGACATAAAAGAGGAAGCCACATTAAAGAATAAAGACCAACATGAGAGTGTCTGGTGCATCTTCATCAGCTCTGAAACAGAAGGAAGTGATCAAAGTGAGAAACGCTCCTCTCTAATGTTGTCTGACTCCAAAGCTCCCACTGCTGTCTAAATGAACACACTGCACTAATGACTTTAAATCTATTCATGCTGTTATAACGACATCATTTAACATGTTCTCTCAGAGGCTGCGCTGAAAATGTTCAGTTTGATGGTGAACAAGAAAAAATTATGAGGATTTTTTTTTTTTTTTTCAAAGTGACACAATCTGGATTTTGGACGTGAGCTGACTTTTTCAAAAATAATCTAATAGCTGCTATAGCTAAAGAAGAGGCAGAGGATTATTCTATGTCCTTCAATAAATTTGAATAATGTCAGTGAGCAGCCTGAACAAATGTTCTTTTAAACTGACACGACATTGTTTGTTCCCTTTCCAAATGACCGCTGGCTGAGATTGCTGGCTCTCATATTAATTCTTAGGTTTTTCAAGGGAAAAAAAAAATATATCTATCGTAAGAAGAAATAATGAAGTTGAAGAGCTGATGCCCCCGAGGAACAGTCACAAAGAATTATATCTTTCTTTAACACAGGACGCAGGCTAGAAGATAAGTACCTGTCAGTTGGCATACTCTCAGCTACACGGGCCTATCAATAAAAGAGATTATTTCCCCCAGTTATTACAACAAAGATCTGCGGGGCTCCAAGATTGCACCTTTAATGAGAAGGTATGATTTCCTCCTGCGCACTCACAACCGCACTTGAAGTGAGTGAGCTGTAATGCTATCAGTTTCCCCCTCTCTCTCTCTCTCTCTCTCTCTCTCGATTTTACAAGAACTTATTAAAATGAAATATTGCCAACGTTAATGCGCAGGGATTATTTATTGCATTTGGACGGGATGAAGGTATGCAGGGCTTGATTTGGGATCCGGGAGCCCGCATTGTGATGTTGTGGTTTAGCAGTCAGATTCTGCAGACTTGCTGTAATTAACGGCGGGAAAATAGATCGTCGCCCAATGACACGTGGCTCCAGAACTAATGTTTGCAGGAATATTGAAGAATGCATTTAGTAGATGGAAACTCTGATTTTATCTTCCTGCTTGCAATTTGTTTATCTTCTTTTTCTCCTTGAATATAGTGCCCCAAAAGTGCAGTCTGGATAGTGAATAATGATTTTGTCTTAGCTTTTTATTTTAGTACATGTTAGAGTGATATGTAGGCACCATTTTTTTTTTTTTTCACACTTGCAGGTTGAAGGCTTAACACACTGGAACAACCATCCAGATGCTTTACAAATGACAATATAAAGAGTGCAAGTGTTTGCACCTTGAAGACAGAAAAGCAGTGTTTTGTGCCGGCAACCTTATCACATTCAGCAAAAAAAAAAACAGCTTTTTAATCTGAAAACATGTCTGGCTCATGAAACGCGCCATTAGTTATCCTGATGAAGGAGCATGACTTCATACCTTAATTGGGAGGTAATGTGAAGGTCCTCAGAATAAATCTATTATGTATGGTCCTCCCAGACATCACACACGGGGGCTACCGCAGACGTGCCATACTCTTTAGCCACACCACCACGCCGTGCCTAGTCAAATTGTGTTGGGGAAATGTTCTATTTTATTTTTAAACACAAAAAGGTTACATGGAGGGTAATGGCTTTTGAACATAGAATTTATGCTTGCTTTGTTTGCCCGTGTGTGTGTGTGTGTGTGTGAGGGAAATAAAGAGCTCCGTGAAAGGGTGTGAAACAGGGAAAGCAATCACAAGTCTGGCCTTCACTCTTGTCGTGCCAACAAAGATGATACAAGGCTAGGGGCGGCTGAAGTATCTGCAGACAGAGAGACATCTCTGCCCCTCTCTTCCTCTCTTTTCAGTCACAGAGGTTCGCCGTTGGAAATATTTTCCTCTATTATTCCGCACGAGATACAAAGTTTTATTCAGCCTCGATTTCTAAAGCAGAGATACTTACAGCAATTAAAGGCGTCCATGAAGTAAACAGATGACGTCTGGCGCTGCGACGTGTGACACAGGCGAACTTTTCAGACTGATGATTCAAGAACACTGAAGTTGTTGTATGAAACAAGCAAACAAACAACAGGTAAATCAATCAATCAATCGACTTTCATTTGTAGAGCCTTTACAACACACAAGGTGACCAAAGTGCTTTCCAATAAAATCCACATTAAAACAAATCAATTTAAATTCGACATAAGAATACAATTAAAATTAAATTAAAAATATCTCACATCATGACTGTGTATTAAAAGCCAGTCTAAATAGAAAAAGTTTTAAGCCTGAATTTAAAAAGCCCAAAGTCAGTGATGGTGCACATTTCAGGGGGCAGCTTATTCCAGAGTCTGGGTCCAGCAACTGAGAAGACCCGATCACCCCAGAGTTTAGTCCTGGTTCTGGGGACTTCCAGCAAGAGCTGGTTTGAAGACCGTAAGGCACTAGTAGGGTTCTGAACACACACTTTTCACATAAATAAGAAGGGGCAAGGCCATTAAGGGCTTTAAAAACAAAGATTAACATTTTAAAATCAATTCTAAAAGAAACAGGAAGGCAGTGAAGAGCAAATAAAACTGGGGTGATGTGTTACTGACGCCGAGTGTTGGTTAAAAAGCGTGCAGCAGGATTCTGGACCAGCTGAAGACGGCTAAGTCTTCAGACTTAGACTTGGAGACACCAACATACAGTGCATTACAATAATCAATTCATGAGCTTATAAAAACATGAATGGTTTTTTTCCAAGTCTGGACGATTTAAAAATGGTTTTACTTTTGTTAAAACCCGTAACTGATAAAAACTGGCCCTGACCACGCTGTCAATTTGCTTGTCGAACTTTAAGCCGCTATCAAAAATAACTCCAAGATTCCTCACAGAAGCTTTCACTTTAAAAGATAGATCACCAGAGTGTGCTGAATCACTAAAGAAAACATACTCTGTTTTATTTTCATTTAAGTGCAGAAAATTTTGCCATAACTACATTTTTATATCAGTAAGAATTTGAAGAGCACCACTTTTGTTTGGGAGCACAGGAAGATACATTTGCAGGTCACCTGCATAGCAGTGAAAGGCTAGGTTGTGCCTGGCTATAATAGAGCTTAGAGGCAACATATAAAGTGAAAACAATAAAGGGCCCAGTATGGAGCCTTGGGGCACACCACAGAACAAAGGAGCAGCAGAGGAGGACAGGTCGCCAATCATTACAGAAAAACTTCTGTTTGTCAGGTACGATATCACCATTGCAGCGCTGTACCACGAATACCAGCACGCTGATTAAGGCGAGACGAGAGGATTGAATGATCCACTGTATCGAATGCTGCTAGTCTAACAAAACTAAAACAACAGGACATTTGGCTTTGACAGAAAGGACAATGTCATTATGCTCTTTCCCAGTGTAGACTCAGTGCTGTGCCTGGTCCTGAACCCAGACTGAAATTTATTTTCTAAAGTGGAACAGTGCTCTTTGACAGTCCGCATTTCCCTCTTCCACATATATGAACTCACGCGGGAAACAGGAATGAAGTTGAATGTCTAAACACCAAAGCCCTCCGCTTTGATATTAGCACAGACAGGTGTAAAAATATACAGAGCTAACACACTGCAGTAATAAGAGATTTATGCATGTAGGGCGTAAAGAGAAATGCCGAGCTGATGGCTGGTGCTGTCAGGTTGGTTTTCCTGTTGCGTCATTCACCGTGCCAGCCCACAGTGAAGCCAAATATGGCAGAAGCCTCTATTTTTCATACCATGAGCTGCGTGATCTCTTGTCAGGCAAACAGATGTCTGAGCACCTTAAATTGTTGGATGTTTGTATGTAAGAAATGAGTAAACAAGTTGAAATACTCCCCCTCTTAATTTGATCCACAATGCATCCTGACAGTTAAAGATGCAGTTTTATATTTCAGGTTGTTTTTTTTTATTATTATTCCCAGGTAGACAAGTTAGGTTCGGTAGCATGTTAATAATAACTCGGTATAATGAATCAGCCGCTTGTCCTGTCACGTTATCGTCTACCTCTGACCCCGTCTAACCTTTTCTCCCCGTAGAGTCGAGACACTCATAGGTGATGGAAAAGAACGGGGTGAATGGCGTGTGCGTGCCGCGTTGCAGCCAGCGGCGATTACGGAGGTAACATGAAGACTTGGAAGCAATACTGAAGCAGGGGCTTTTTGTCTGCACCAAATTGCTGGACAGCTGCAGGGCTGACATTTAAAACATAACATCACCAAACAAAAACACATTAGAGAAGAAAAGCTGAGCGGGGGGCTTTAAGCTAAACCTGAAATTCAAGTTTTGGCGAAGGCAACTGACCCAAATTTCCTGCCCCTTCTTCTCCTTAAAGCTTGGGCCCCGGGGTGACGTATCCCTTACACAGGGATTGCCAGTGCATTTACATAGCACGGTTAATGAGAGATCAACACCGGGAAAAGCGCCTTGAATGTAAAGCTTTCTTGTAAAAATAATGAGCGAGCGATTGATCCATACTCAACAAGCCGGTTTGCTGAGTTAATACCAAAGGCAGATTATAGCCAGTGCCAAAAGTGCCCTGGCGTGCGATGCCTTTTGCTTAGAGGGTCCCCAAACTTGTCATCACATTAGCACATGGTCAAGGAGTACATCCTACCACTCTCATAATCTGCTTTCCTGCACAATTAGCCTTCTATAATAAGGGAACTGTCTGACAGCCGGTGGGGAGAAAAGAGGAAAAATCAGTGAGTTTCACATGGGATGGATGGATTGTTCACTTCCACTGAAATATAGCCTCTGAGGAGATTCTCTCCCCAAGTCATCATTGGTCCTCACATTAGGTCTTAACATTATGACAACATGGAGGATTGCTCTTCTTTTTTTTTTTTTTTGTGCCAAACATCTATTGCACTTTGATGAAGCCAGACAAAAGGGTGCGGGGGGGGGGGGGGGGGGGGGGGCGGGGGGGGGGGGGGGGGGGGGGGGGCATGCACGGCCGGGGCAGATGTGTTTTAGCTCAAGACAAGTCTCAGAGAATCAGATGCCGAAGAGGGCGGAAAGGTAGGGAATGGCAAGTTTTTCTGAATAAAATAATAGATAATTTCATTGTGACAAAGGAGAGGGAAACTATGGGCAAGTGAACAAAATAGCAGGGAGGGATGGAGAAGGGAAGGATTTTGAAAAGAATAAGAAGAATTCAGTGCTGCTTCTTGCAAGGGAAAAGAAAAAAAAAAACATTGATGACACCCGGTTCCATTCTTCCGCTCTCCCCTTTCTCTGCTCCTCGCCTCGCAGCACGGCGGGCTAAGCTGGGAGCTGTAATGTCATTAAATTGCAAATGCTTTTTTTTTTTCATTTCCGACACACACTGTTTACTTATCTGGCAAAAACATATGTTGGAAGGAATCCGTTAAATTCTGCCCATTGCCTTGGGTGAAAGTGCAATAGAAACGGGCCCACTGAGCTCCTTCTGTCGTCTCCTTTTAGCACTTTGCCTTATCTACAAGGCTGCTTAGCAGCAAACTGGCGAGTTCAATGAAAAATGAAGATACAGTGCGAGATTAGGGAAGAACAGTGAGGGGAGAAATGCTCGGAGAGAGGGTCATCCCATTGCAAATGATTTCACTGCTCTCCATCTGCATAAATGACTATTTTTAAGGCATCTCCAGCGTCTGTATATTTTTCTCACTCTGCCACACATTTAATTTCACGCCCCGTGTTCTGAATATGCTTAAATGCATATCTCTGATGCACCTTTAAGCCAGAGGAAAGAGGATGGGGGGGGGGGGGGTGGGGGGGGGTGGTGGTGGTGGTGGGGAGGGTACGAAAGCAAAATTAAAGATAAAATGGTGTGTGATTTGCACTACAAGTCTATTACTTTATGGCATTTACATATAGTTTACCTCTGCAATTCCAAGATTTTCTTCTACCACCCCTCCTATCAGTATTTGGGCTTGTATAAATATGTATAAATCTTTGTTGAGAAAAAAATAGAATTCCTAGCGCTGCACTGGAAAGTTTGAAGGGTGTACTTTCTTCAACTTCTTTTCCTGCTCCCATGAGGCTGTCAGCATATCTATTGGAGGGGGGGGTTTCTCTACCAGCCTGCCCCAACAAAAGCGCAGACTTCAAGCACTTTGCACCCCCACGATCCACAGATACTCCTACCCTCTTTGGACCGAGTGCAGAGAGGGATTCCAGGTCAGGACTTGGCCGTGGCTTTGGAGGGAAAAGGCCTTACGCTGGCGATGAACTGCGTCCTTGTCAAACAAGTGGGCGAGCAGCTCTGCAAAAGTACAACACGGACCCCCTCAGACGTCACACAGATTGACACAGACTATTCTCGTGGACGAGCACAAAGGTCTCAGCCGCTGGCATAATGAACAGTCACTACATGTATGCCGCTGTTGTGTTGTCAAGAGGATGTGTTGTTCTATGGAGGCGCAGAAGTTTGAGCTACGAGTGCAAAGCCCGCCCCGAACAGCAGAGAAGAGGAAGGCTGTGGATTGGCCTGGGAATGAAAAGGAGAGAGAGAGAGACACAGAGAGAGAGGGGGGGGGGGCTATTCAGAGCACGATTCCTTTCCTTCATTGTCTGCCCGCTTAGATTTGAATACGCACACTCAAAGAAGACGAGAAAAATGCTTCAGCCTCTTGCATTGTTGGCCTTCTCTCTCTTTTTTTTCTATTTGCAATTAAATGCATTTCAAATGGAACAACTGTGCAGAAAGCATTTCCGATAAGAAGGAATTCCATTGCCTTTAACCACCTTTGTAATGGCTTTGCAATTTCCTAGCACTCTTATTATGAGAACCGCACAATCCAAACATATCTTTGAATAGAAAATGCCATACAACAAGTAAGTAGTGCTTCATTGAAAATTAAATTGCATTTAAAAATCATTTTAACTCCGCTGTGTTCCTTTGTGCTTAAGGTTTTCTTAGTGTTCCCTTTTCTTTTCTTTCTTTCTTTCTTTCTTTTTTTTTTGTGACATTGCGCGTTGACAGTACCCCTGTGTCCTGAGCAGCATCACACTCACTGGTCCTGAGCATGGGATGAGATCAGTCAATTAGAATTAGTGTCATCTGGTCATTTACGGCTAAACATCCTCCACATGCATTGTATTTGCTTTGTGTGCAAAGCATCAGCTGCAAAAAACCAATCTCATCCTCCAGACATGAATTTTTGAAGGATTTGAACGCTGTAAATAACTGCAAACCCTCTCTTACGAGGTTTACCCCTGGAGCACTTTGTAACTTATCAGGGCTGCCTTGTGCCTCCTCTAATGCTTGCATTATGCTCAAATGTAAATCGGTAAGCTGCCAGAGTGGTGGGTGGGAATCAGCGAAGAAAGAATCACTGAGCGGTCGAGCCAACGCTCTGATTGGGGCACGGCAAAATAAACGGTATAGTTTTGTGTTTTAGAAGGCTAACTGAACAAAATAAGTCACACTAATCCATTCGAGTCACAGACAATTGTTCATTAACGTTGTGCTGAAGCAGTTTAAGACATAAAGAGAGACATTGCCGTTGCTTTCCATGTATTGTATTTTACAGTTTCAGTAGTTGTGGATTTAAAATTTGAAAAGCCCAACACGAGTATGAAAGGAAACTCTGATATACTCTAAGCGAATGAAGCCCAAGGGTCTGTTTTGTATTTCTAATTTCCATCTCTAATAGTACAAGAGACTGACTAGTAATTAGGACCGACCAATTTAAATGCATGTAATGAGTATTATAGGTTTCCCATATACTCCGCGCCTCGCACTGAAGAAAACGGATAGCATCTTCGTCAATTTGAACGCATGTTGACCTTTAATGGCAATTAATCTACAAGACATTTGTTCAAGCTGGTTGTCCTTGAATTGGCATTACAGTGTAATGAGAATATCACCAGAATCTCCCAAATATTTCACCTGAAGCATGTTTCCAAGCATAACTATTAATCTTATTTTCCAGTGAATAATTTGATCAGTTTTTCTAGAAAAGTGGGTTATACAAGTACAAACTAGTGCAGAGAGATGTGTGGCCCCCAGATATTAATTTGGAGATGGATAGGAGTCTTAAAGAGGATTAAAACTCCATACAGGCTGCTCATTTCACATGGCTGCATACCACCCAGCCCACTATATACACTGTCAGTCACTCCCTGGCATGGCAGAGATTTGAAATGGTGACAGTTAAAGTACAAAGATGTCCAATCCCAGACTATTTCATGGCATATTTGGTGAAGGAAATGCAAACTGTGAATGGCCAGTGAACCAAAGGCCAACAGAAACAGCAACACTGCCCCCGTCCTATTGTCCACAGACACTGCATCCACCTCGTCTGCTCCTCAGAGTCTCACGCGGTGGATATGAACCAGAAATGCTTTTTTTACAGCCTCCACTGCTGAGCTTACTCTGCATCTTTTATTAGGTTTGCATTTTATTGCTTGTGTGCACAGAAAAAGTTCATATTTTAAACAGCCACAGCCGGAAATGTAAGTGTCATAGAATATCAGTAATACAGTAAGAACGTTTAAGAGGCAGAAGAGAGTTATAAATTGTTCTTAAGGGAGAGTTGGAGGGGTTGGATTTGGGCTTTTTACAGCCAAGATCAACATGTAATTTTAAAGTGTTTTTATGTCAATATTCAGCATTGCAAACATCCATTAGTTGTGTTTCTTATTTGTACTACAAAGCGTCTTAGTTTCTGCTGGCCTTCTGAATTTATAACACAGGTTCCCTGCATGATTTTCATTTGAATGCTGTTTAATGTTGGTTTAAAAGAGCCTCCATGCAAGAGAGGACTGAACCGAGCCTTTAGAGAGAGTTTTTCTGTCCTTCAGGCCTTTTGGTTGCGCAGGTGAAAAACTGTGGCCGCGAACTGATACAAATGACTGATATGAATATGCAGGAGAAACCCCCCCAAAAAGCTCATCAGCTCTCGCTGAAAGCCCCCCTCGCGTGACGTACCATTAATAAAGAACAGGCAAAAAACATTTAAATGAGTTGCTTTTCACCAGTTTCTGGGACGCTGCTCTCCATTCTCTGTAAATGTAACTGAAGTGGCCCCAATTAAAAACGTGAAAAGCCCTCTATTAATTAGCCAATTCACGCTGCGGTAAAACATATGCAGAATGGGTAAAGTGTTAAGTGCAATATTCACGGAGCTGTCAAGAAAATGGATGCATCTCTCCATTCACATGTTAACAAATGGTTAATTTCACCCCCCCGTCTGTGATTTTCTTTGAAAGATCTTTTCCCATCACGCTTTTATTGAGGTGAGGATGCATTAGGGACCATTATGCACATTGGTTTGCTGAACCTGAGAAGGCCGAGCAGCTCGATAAAAATAAACTCCAAATAAAAATAACAGAGAAATGAAATGAAATGATGAAATAACAGGGGAAACAATTGATTAAATGAATTTAAAACTGTGAAGAAAAATGCAAATCCCTTTCCATGCTGTTTTTCTTCACAGATTCTTATCTTGGTTGAATATGGCAGAAATCCTGCTCAGCTTCTCCAACGGTTCCCGTGCATTTGCCCGTCTTTCTGTGATTGTATTTGAAATTCATTATTCCAGAACTGTGCATGCTGTGTGCACTTGCTTATTTCAGCGTGGCTCTCTGGCACCATCCTGTGTTTCAGCTGGAATAATGAAGCTTCTTAATTTGAACGTCCTGAAATCAGGAGAGTGCAGGAGAAGCCGTCTGATGCAACTGTTGATGCAAACTGCGTTTACTGAAAAGTTGGGACGACTTCTAAAAATGCAACAGGACCTTAACTCTTTTGTGCCTTGATGAAGCTGCTGCAGGTACGAGTGAAACAGTTTTAAATGTCGTCACCTGCAAACTTCATTGTATTCAGAAAATTTAAACAAATGCTGGATTAAAGTCCAGAAATAAAAAGGTAAATGAAGGAGAAATGTCGGGACAGAGGCAGAGGAAACTGGTTTAACGGACAGGATGGCCGAGCAGTCTAAGGTGCCGTGCTCAGGTCGCAGTCTCCCCTGGAGGTGTGGATTCGAATCCCACTTCGGACAGCACAATTTTTCACATTGTAAAATATCCACCGCTCCATCTCATATTTATCAATAAGTAAAATTTGTATATATATGTATATATTGTAAATATTCCTGTATGTATAGCTTATTTTCTAACAATTTGTTATTTTTTATGATATTTTTGAGAGCTATGTATACATTTTATATTATTTTTTTTAACCTATTTTTATCAGTATTTTCTGCAAGCCCTGTTGCAATTTTACTTTTTATCTGCCCAATTTGAGCTGCTGTAACAAGTGAATTTCCCTGGTGCGGGATTAATAAAGTTCTATTCTATTCTATTCTATTCTATTTAAAGACAAAGAATACCATGTTGGGAGATTTCACGGTCGGCAGATTAACTGGTAACCAGAAAGGTCAGTATTTCCAGACAAGGATGGATTGTGGCTCACCGCTCACTCTTTCAGTCAAAAACAGATCTATCAGCTCACTGAAAAATAAAAAAAGACAAATTCAAAACTGCAGAGAACTTTGCCCTCCTCACATATTCAGTACACAGTGTTGTGAAAATATTAAGGGACTATGGAGAAATCCCTCACTGCTGAATGTGTGTGACCTTTGACCCCCCCCCAGGAAGCATGTCATGAGGAACTGACTCGCCGCCGTGATCGTTCCAGCCACATGAGCTTGGAAATATCTCGGGGAAAATCATCATCCCTCAGCTGCAACCTACAGATGTCATTTCTTATGATTATTAATATTCACGTTTTATGATAAACTGACATCAGGTTCCACATGTCCAAAGATAATTCAATTCAATTCAATTCAATTTTATTTGTATAGCATCTGTTACAATGTCAATTGTCTCTAGCCGCTTTACAGAGACCCAGAGCATGACCCCCGAGCAAATATCATTAACTAAAATTATAATATTAAATCCGACCAATGATAGTGGCAAGTAAAAAACTCCCACATAGGGAGAAAAAACCTTTAAGCCAAATAGTGGGAAGGAAAAACTCCACTTTAAGAGGAAGAAACCTTGAGCAGGACCTGGATCATATGGGGGGACCTTCATGCTGAAGGCCAGCCGGGTAAAGAAAGAAAAGAGGGGAGACAGGACAGAGAGAGGATGGAGGACAAAGAGAGGAGAGACACAAATTACTGAATATAATGACCATATAAACAAACATAAACAGATGGAGGCAGCAGCACTGGGATGAGATGGCCAGAGGACCAGGTCGCCGATCACCACGCCAGTCGGTACCCAAACACAAGTGGAGGAGAACCCCGGGATGGACAGAGGATGGAACTGCAAGTCAGCATGAAACCCAGGAAACTCTGGCCTGCAAATACACAGAAAAAAAAGGGGGGCAAAACGGCACAACAAACCACAAGAAAGCAAAGAATATGGAGCACAGTTACAGTAACAAGGTGCTCCCAAGTAATTATGAATGAGCTGGAGGAAGGGAGGAGGAAAGGGAAGAAAAAGGAGAAAAGCAGCAGAGACACCACTCAGCAGATCATGTTGGCGTCCCCCTGCAGCGTAGGCCTATAGCAGCATAGCTATGATGAAGCTGTGATTAAGACGAGCCTACTCTAGTCTGAGCTACTACAACTATAGCAATAACTATTCGCCCCTACACATTATTGTTTAGGCTAACTGTAGGCTTTACTGAACAAAAATGTTTTCAATTTAGTTCTAAAGATGGAGGTGGTGTCAGCCTCCTTAACCCAAACTGGTAGCTGGTTCCATAAAAAAGGTGCCTGGTAGCAGAAGGCCCGTCCTCCAAACCTACTTTTAGATATTCTAGGAACGACATGTAATCCTGCATTCTGAGAGCGGAGAGCTCTATTAGGAGCATAAAGTGCTAACAAGTCTTGTAAATAGCGCGGAGCTAGGCCATTAAGGGCCTTATATGCGAGAAGCAGAATTTTAAACTCAATTCGAAATTTCACGGGAAGCCAGTGGAAGGAGGCTAACACGGGAGAGATGTGATCTCACTTGCGGATTCCTGTCAGCACCCTCGCTGCTGCGTTCTGGATCAATTGAAGGCTATTCAGCGAGCTTTTCAGACATCCTGCTAACAACACATTACAATAATCCAGTCTAGAACTGACAAAGGCGTGGATTAATTTTTCGGCATCACCCTGGGAGAGGATGCTCCTAATCTTGGCAATATTTCGGAGATGAAAAAAGGCAGTCTTGTAAAGCTGATTGATATGCTGCTTAAAAAGACATATCCTGATCAAAAATGACTCTAAGGTTTTTCACAGCTGTGCTGGAAGCCAGCGTAAACCCAGTTAATCCATTCCTCAGGTGTTTGGGACCAAAGACAATAACCTCTGTTTTATCCAAGTTTAGAAGCAAAAAGTTAGAGGACATCAAAGACTTAATGTCATTAAGACACCCTTGAAGTTTATCCAAAGGTTTTGTTTCCACTGGTTTCATAGATAAGTACAGCTGCGTATCATCAGCGTAGCAATGAAAGTTTATGCCGTGGTTCTGGATAATTTTTCCTAAGGGCAACATGTATAAAGTGAAAAGGATTGGTCCTAGAACTGAACCCTGTGGGACGCCATAGCAGACCCTAGTCCGTGTAGAAGAAACGTCATTAACATGGACGAACTGGAACCTGTCAGATAGGTATAACTTAAACCAGCCTAATGCTGTCCCTTTAATTCCAACAGTGTGCTCTAATCTATGCAGCAAAAGGCCGTGATCAACGGTACCGAATGCAGCACTGAGGTCCAGCAGAACCAGGACAGAAACTAATCCATTGTCTGAGGCCATGAGGAGGTTGTTGGAGACTCTAATCAGCGCAGTTTTTGTGCTATGATGAGTTCTAAACCCTGACTGAAAGACCTCAAATAGATAATTTCTATCCAGGTGCAGGTGATGGATAAGAGCCATTAAGTACAAAAAAGGAATAAATATGAGGAACAAATCTTTTGTGAACATTGACCTCCAAACAGAAAGACTCTTGACACATATACCGTCATTTATTTATCACACGGTTAAACGCGTCACACACGTTCGATCTGCGTCTTCGTTTCCGCTGTCTTTGTAAACAGCTGCCTGACGGCGTTTTGTCTTTTATATTCACAGGCATTTTTCCATGACCTCTGCGAGCTTGTCATCTGCCTGTTATCCAAGTTTAAAACCCCGCTGACAACTTTTCCATTGTTGACTTCCTGCCATCTCAAACACTGCTGTGAATCAAAGCGGATGAAGCTTCTCTCAGATTCACAGTCCTGTAAAAGATGATAAATGATAATGAAGACTCTGTTCCCCCTTATTATCCACTGGAAATGTTCAGCTGAATGCTCAGCATCATCATCACCCCTCCAGTACTTCCGTCACTGGTTTCCAAAACCTCACCATCATCACCAACCTCAGGGAATGACGGCTGATCATAAACCGACGATCTCACATGGTTTCGAACACAGATGGCTTCTTACATGTTTCTTCCGCCTCAGAGCCAAACATTCACATGTTTGCTCCTCAAGGAACTGCTGGGACTGAGCGCTCCATGACTGGAAACAGTTCGCTCATTCAACTGGGTTAATTTTGTTTATTAAAAAAAGAAAAAAAAGAAAAACAGCTGGCTTCTTAACCTTTGAGAAAATGTTTTCCACTTATTTTTCTTATAAACTTTTTGATTTATAATGGTATTTTAGTTTCTGTGTTTTAGAGGCATAACATTCCTTTTCCTTCTCAAGCAAAAGAGATAGCTGTGAAACAAATGTTGGGAAAGTTACCACGATGGCTCCACACGTACTGGCTGTAGTTAACATGAAATTATTTCAGCAGAGAAATTCCTCTTGACTTCCAGGGATTCTCTAATCCTGTTGAGTGCAGTGAACCTTCGGTGGCCTGTTGTGTAAATGGCCAACTCACAGACCGGTTTTCTCCCGGAGCCAGGTTTACGTCCACTGTACCTCTTAAAGCGCGTTTTCAAGGAGGAACGTCTCATTGTCTGCTTGGGATCTGAAATGAAACGTGTTCTTACTGGAATTTGTCGATGTTTGACATGCAGCGCAGCAGTTTTATCCCCTTCATTCTTAATGTATTGGCAGTAATAACCCTGACCTATTTCCTTTTAGAGTGCTGTTACTGTTTAGTTTGGATTAAAAACTTTCCCTGCCAGTGACAGGTCAGTTTTGGTGGCAGAATCAGACTTTCAATGAAAGAAACTGACTTGGAAATTTACAATTTTAACACCCCTTTAACTGTATTCACGGAGATTTCAACCATCTCTCTCTTTCTCTGCCGCACTTCCAACTTTTCAAAAGTTTGGTAACTATTTTTTTCATATTTCCCCTTTTTAAATTCTCATTTTATAATGCAGAATAATTTCAGTATAATCATTCAATTCAGTGCAACTGCTTTTCTGTGGGTGTTGGTTCGGTGGCTGTGTGGACTATAACACACTGTTTCATTGATCAGAAGAAGAAAAATCCCTGAAACTGTCCTTGAACCTCCTCATGGACTGCAGGACAGAGGTGGCTGGTGACGCCACAGATGTTTCAGTTCAGTCATCTGATGTGTGGTCCTTTAACTGCAGTACTTTGTATCAACGTGGCCCTCTGGAAGAATGTTACCCCTCCTAAGCATCACATGACATGGTCTCCCATGATACGGAGCGTCTTTAACGTAAAGATTATTCTACATCTGAGGAAAGGTTGTTGTCAGAAATGCCTGAATAGGTCACATTTATGCCTTAAGCAAAAAAAACAAACAAAAGATTATTCACAAAAGATTATTGCAATGTGGGTTGATTTTTCTTTTTGTTAAAAAAAATAAAATGCAATGAACCTGTATGGTGACAAATTTCACTAATCATATTTTCATTCGTACTAAAAGCTGTGAGTGCTGAATTTATGGGTACATTTATGTTACGTTAATTTGTGGCCCTTTTTGTAATACATGTGTGACTTAATAGTGTGAAGAATATACACACAAATGAGTCATGATTTTAGTCAGACACACAAATATTAGCTGCTCATTCGCTGTTTTTCTGAAATTGCTGAAAATCATCTAAATTAAGATTTTTATCTGTCTATAGCAGCAAATGTATGCACTGAATGACTATTGCTACTTTTTTATGTACAGTATGCTGAACGGTTCACTTGTCAATTCACGCCTTTTAACCTTGTTTTAGCTTCCTGCAAAGCACTTGACATTGTGTTTCACATTCATCCAGTCACGCACTTGAAAACAGTCAAACAGCACTTTGTGTGTACAATATCCAGTATCTTGTCCCTGCAATCACACACTTGTCCAAGGCCACTTCAGCACCGGCAGGGACCTGAACCGCCTGCAGCCGAGGCAGCGCGTCTCTTTCTCTGACTCAGTCTAACAGCGGTTCTCAATCACGGGATCGTATTGCTGTAATTAACATTATTTTAATTTGGTATCTATCAGGAAAAAGATCTTCATGAACGTGGTGTTACATCTCTGAGATTTTAAACTTCGCTGGCCTGAACTTGGCTGTGTATGGCTGGACATGTTAGCAATGGTTAGTGCCGGAATCTGGCAAAACCTGGATATATATATATATACATTGTTTAATCCTGCAGCACGTTAGTTTTCTTTCTGTGCGTCAGTGTGAGTGATGTGTCAAAATCAAAATCCACAATCTGGAGTCGGAGCCCCCTGAGCCTCAATAATGTGTTTAAAATATGTTTAAAACCCCCCAAAAAGTAGCGAGTCACTGCAGCGAAACAAGACAAAGGCTCAACTGTGGTCTTTCTGTTTCCTTCACAGCCTCTGGTCTTTGAACCATAGTAAAGAAACTGCTGGTATTATGCTATTTTTGGCTTGTAATTAGCGGCTAACACGCTAACAACAACAAAACAAAAACTCTGGTTTTCTCTACATGGAACGAGCACTTTATTCTGACACTGCAGGAACTTGTAACATCACACAGGTTGTATTGTTGGGCTCCTGTCGATTAACAGAGAATGTAAATCTATACACGCTGGGCTGCTGTTTATGCTCGCTACACTTTTCATCTAACCTCGTTTTCTTCTGCCGTCCCATGACACACACACTCCATTACCCATAAAGCCACATCATTACCCATAAGACCACCATCTTAAAGGGGCCAGGCTGGCTCACAGCATTTCTTCACTGTGAGAGAACGCACACAAAATCCTGTGATGTTTCCTGCGATTTTTAAAATTTTTTTTAAATTATATTATATATTTCTGAAAAAACTCTGCGAAGCACTAAAACCGCGGTACTCAAACCGCGAAGTGGAAACGGATCACTGTATTCTAACATGTTTTATTAACTCCCAAAACCCTGATTTTGTCAGAAGGGACTGAAATCGCCGACAAAAGGACAAGACAGATAAAGGTACTAAACAAGTAAACAAAAGACTAGGGCTGGGCAAGATAACGCGTTATTATCGCATTAACTCATTCATTTATTAATGCCGACATTTATTTTATCGCGGGTAATGCATGTTGCTCACATGCTTTTATTTTGAAAAGTCTGTTGCTGGCGGAAAAACATGCGGGGAAAAAAAAGAACTCCTGCATGAACATGCACTTTACATTCTAGTCTCCTGTAAAGGAAATTTCAACAGTGAATTTTTTTGTGCTTCACATTTTCTAACAGGGACATTTGGTACTGAACATAAACTAGTAAAAGTTTCTGCTGTTATCTCAGAAATTGCCTGTTTTAATGTTATGATTGTGGCTCGGGATCTTGTTGGTAGACTTAAAAAAAAAAAAAAATGTATTAAAACAGGATGACATTAATGCCCTGGCAGTGCCAATAAGCTTTATTTTATTTTACATTTTTTTTAAAGCTGAGATTTACACTAAATATGTTACTGACAAGCGCTGATGTTAAAAGTCAGCAGCACATCTAAATAAAAATTCACTTTACACTACTTTTGAATTCTTTATTTGATATTGCGTGTACAATGCGATTAATTGTGATTAATCAGGGAAATCATGCGATTAATCGCGATTAAAAATTGTAATCGTTGCCCAGCCCTACAAAAGACATGAGACAGACAGTGATGAAGTGGTGTGTGTGTGTGTGTTGTGTTGTGCACTGTGGTGTATAAAGGTAAATGTGTTTGCCCCCCCCCCCCTTTTCCACACCAGAGTCCAGAAGCCAGACCTCCAAAGCTTCCTCAGCATCAACCAGTGACTACGACCAGAGCTACGGCCTGGATCACAGTTGGTGCTGGTGTGTTGCGCCGGTGTCATGAAGTAGACCTCCACCAAGGCGCTGAATTTCCACCAAGACCCAACAGGAACCATCCAGAACAATGGCGGAGTCATATGTACGGCACGAGGGCGGGGTGACGCCCAAACCCCCTGCACCCGCATGGCCACCCCACGAGGGATGACAAGGCACACTCCCCCCCCAGCCCCAAAGGATGGAAAGGCGGAAAGATGCACCAAAACCACAGTTCGGGGCCCAGAGCCAGATATCAGGTCAGGAGTCCTCCTGATCCGATCAGGAGGGATGCTGATGGGGAGAGCTGGGATATATACGTATATCTATCTATCTATCTATCTATCTATCTATCTATCTATCTATCTATCTATCTATCTATCTATCTATCTATCTATCTATCTATCTATCTATACACATACAACAAAACGTTTCTCTCCTTCAGTCTCCTTCAGTCTCGGGTTTCTGGAGGGAGGGTTCTGCTCCTAGAAGTGTGCTCTTCTGGGTGGAGATGTTGTTCCTGCATCTGATGGAGCCAATCTTCCTTACTCTCATATCATTATACCACTGCATACATTTTTCTTTCTACATACACAATGAAAGGTGTCTGGTAAGACTTGAAGTTCAAAGGTGAAAACCTGTTCAAACTATTTTTTTTTTCATAAACTTCGATAACTTTTTTTTTTTTTGTCACACTCTTATTGATTGTAGATAACTGCAAATAAATCAAGCGCAAAGATCATATCAGAATCACTTTTTTGTCTTTTTGGTACAAAGTGCCTGTATAGTATAATAGTCCCTTCAGTCCTTTGGTATGCATCCAGCTCTAACCGCTGCTCACAGCCCCGCTGTCAGGTGATCATCACAAGACCAATGACTTAATCCTCCACAGCTCTACAAAAGCAAGTACAGACATTAGAGCCTTTCCTTAATGTGCATGCAACCAGCTGGAATATAACCTGCTTTGGCTTTAAGTGCTGATTTCACAGATGTTAGCGCTATCACTGCATCTAATTTGAAGATACACAACAGGGAACCACAGCAGAGTGAGATTCCACACTCTTCCAGGGGGAACTAATTTACCACATTGCGAGCCGAGAGTTGATCTACAAACTGATTTGTCACCACCGGCTGGAGGAAACAAACAGGTGGAATATGATGATTGCGCTGGGTCTTGGTCTGCTTGTTTCACTTCTCTGCCCCGAGCCAGCAGAGGCTCAGTTTCCTCGGGCTTGTTGCACAGTGGAGGGGATCCTGTCCAAGCAGTGTTGCCCCGCTCTGGGCTCCGACCCTGCCAACATATGTGGCTCTCTGTCGGGGAGGGGAAACTGCACCGCCGTCCGGGTGGACTCCAAACCCTGGGGGGGCCCGTACAGGCTCAGAAATGTCGACGACAGGGAGAGGTGGCCCACCAAATTCTTCAATCAGACCTGCAGATGTGTCGGTGAGTACTTAACCGTTTTATTTTGCCGGTAAACACTTGAGGGAAAACAAGATTCAACTGGATCATCATCATCCCGTTCTTCAACATCTGTCTGTGTTGCAGGTAACTTTGCAGGCTTCGACTGCGGCCAGTGTAAGTTTGGCTGGACCGGACCCAACTGTGACCAGAGGAAGGCTGCAGTGGTGCGGAAAGACATCCACTCATTGACTCCCGAAGAGCTTCAGGAGTTCCTGAGTGCTCTGGATCTGGCAAAGACGACCACCCACCCCGACTATGTCATTGCCACCCAACACTGGCTGGGACTGCTGGGACCAAATGGGACGGAGCCACAGTTCACCAACATCTCCATTTATGACTTCTTTGTGTGGCAGCATTACTACTCAGTCAGAGACACTCTCCTTGGTAAATCAACAGATTTTACTCCATCAAATGATTAGAACTAGATTTTGACTTTACGGTCATCTGATGTGAAGAAAAATAATTAATATTAGACCTATTAACCTGCTTCAGAGGTGCTAATAAAAATTAAAAAAACCCTTCACATTCATGCAGGTCCAGGTCGCCCTTTCAGAGCCATTGATTTCTCACACAAAGGTCCAGCATTCATCACCTGGCACAGGTATCACCTTCTGAGCTTGGAGCGAGAGCTGCAGGTATGAGCGAGACTTTGTTTGCTTTAAACAGGTGCTCAGTTGAATCACACGTGAATTGAATGTGATACTAATACATTGATACTTGCACTGCAAAAAAAGGGGGTCTTCAAACAAGATAAAAACACTACAACTAAGGAAAAAGGTACTCAAAACAAGTGAAAAAAAATCTGTCCATGCAGCAAGATAATTCACTTGGTAAGATTTCTTAAATTAAGATTGTAGGAACACTTGTTTCTAGATTTAAGAAAGGTATAATTTGTAATTGAATCTTAAAACAAGATTTATTTTGATGAGGAGAGGAGATGAGGAGGGGGAAAAAAAGTAATACATCTTATTTTAAGTGTTAATTGTCTCATTTTAGGATTCCCTGCCTGTTTGAGACAAAAAGTAAAGTTTTACTTGATATAAGATTATACTGAGACTTAAAATAAGAAAGTAATTATTAAAACAAGAAAAAAATATCTAAAGCTTCTGAATGTAAGTTTTTTTTTCTTGGTAAGAACCAAATAATTTGCAGTGTGACCACTTGGATTTTATTTGAAGTGCGTGTTAAGTTTATCTTAGCTTATATTATACGCCTTGGCAGGTTCATATTTGCATGTTGGACACATAGTAGAAGAAGTATATGCCCAAAAGCAAAAACCTCATGTTCAGTTTTGGAAAATGCAAACCTTGAGAGGAGTCTAAAGCAAATATTTGGGCTTCTCTGACCTTGGTGGGTGCGGTAGTGCACGGGGGGACGAACAAAGAGTGGGGCTTTATGCGTGGATGTGTCAAACAAAGGACCTCAGCTCATTAGACTGGGGTTCCAGCTCTTCCCATGGTGATTTATATCAGCTACATTCTCATCATAGGCCAGGCTGAAGACATGTGAAGCGATAGCTAGAAGTGGAGGAGGGGTCCTCCAAAATTTCTTAGCCCACGCCAAAAGGAGTTTTGCGTTTCAGAAATAGGAAAATGATCAATTCCTGTGATAATCCCAGAGTATTTTATCAACAACTGTTTTTATGACGCAAAGTTGTCTATTGATGGGAAAAAAAGATATCAAGGTTCTGATGTCAGTCTCGATCTTTGAGTTGGTGTTTCAGTAAGGCTTCATTTAGGGAAGGCCGTGTCTGAGGAGAAAGCAGGCTTGTGGTTAAGTCTGGGGGGGGGTCACTTGTACAATCCGCAGCTCCGCCAGTCCACGTGCTGAAGCTCCCTTGGGCGAGACTCTGAACAGCATAGTGCCTTACACGTATCTGTGTGCGTATGAAGAGAACAATCGCCACATAACCACAAATGAATTCACACACAAGACTAAAAACGATATAAATCCTCCACATGTAGTTTGACATTTCAACACGGGAAGTAAATTCAAGTTGGTGAGTTTATGAGTATTTTTTTTTGAAACAAAGAGCATAAAAATAGCTTGATCATGAGGCATAACCACAGCATCTTTTCCTTGCAGAGACTGACAGGAAACGAGGACTTTGCGATCCCCTACTGGAACTTTGCCACGGGGCAGAGCGAGTGTGATGTGTGCACTGATTCTATGCTGGGGGGTAGAAACCCGGACAACCCCAACCTCATTAGTAACCAGTCCAGGTTCTCCACATGGGGGGTGGTGTGTAACAGGTTAGTGGTGTGTAAATTATTCTCGGAAAGTCATACTGGTTAAACTGTGACAAGATGAAACCGATGACTGGTCGCATTGACAGGAGGAGAAACTCTTCTTTTCTTTTTTTTCCCTTTCCTCCCAGTTTGGACGAGTACAACCGCCTGGTGACTCTGTGCAATGGGACCAATGAGGGTTTCATTCAGAGAGGATTCATGGAGAGAGCCAACACAACTCTGCCGACCATGACTGAGGTCAGAGGCTGTCTTGGAATCAGGGACTTTGACAGCCCTCCCTATTTCACCAACTCCTCCTTCAGCTTCAGGTACGACGCTGCTGTTTAGCATCATTGACGCATCTTTTTTTCACTCCAACTGAATCAGCCAGGAGTTGTCCTTCCAACAGTTCAGACTGATGGCTTTTAATTTCACAGAAATGCTCTGGAAGGTTATGAAAAGCCAGATGGAGAGGTGGACGACACCGTCAACAACCTTCACAACCTCGTCCACGCCTTGCTCAACGGAACCAGCGCCTTGTCCCACTCTGCAGCCAACGACCCCATATTCCTGGTGAGAACAGACTTTCACACTTCCCTCTCAAACCACACAGAAACTCAATTTTTTTCTTGTTAAAACAACACAGCAACATTTCTGTCGTTATTTTAGGTGCTCCACGCGTTTACCGATGCCATTTTTGACGAGTGGATGCGCAGGTTTGCTCCCTCCAACGCCACCTACCCAGATGAGATGGCCCCCATTGGTCACAACAGGGACTACAACATGGTTCCTTTTTTCCCTCCAGTCACTAACGAGGAGATCTACATCACGTCCGAGCAGCTGGGATATTCCTACGCTATCTCTCTAGAGGGTGAGCAAATACCGAAAGAGTTTTAAAGGTGCATCGATGTTTTTTGCGGAAAGTACATAAAGTCAAAGTTTTAACAGAAAAGTAGAAGAGGAAATGGATTGCTCTCCTCCTTGCACAGCAAACATGAAGCATTCCAGGTATCTTAAAATATAGTAAAGACTGGAAAATAGAAGGAAAATGTTCACCTCTACAGTTTAATATATGCCAGACTAGTTCTTGGCTCAGGTTTGGTGCCTCGCACGTTCTTAAACCAGTGGTTCTCAACTGGTCTGGCTTCAGGACCCACCATCGCCCTTAATGACAAGCCATGACCCAAATCAAGGAAAATTTCCAACTTCTCCAATTTATTGAATGTAAAGATCGTGCAGTTTGAATCGGAGATAGTAGAATAGAAACAATATCACAGAATGCCAACACAAAAAAAAAAAGTTTATTGGTGAACCAAAATGGCAAAAACCAAAATGGCATAACCAAAATGACTTCAAGTGGGGAAATATTCCCTTTGATGCTCAATTAGCTGAATTTTAATTAAATACAAAACTCTTCACTTCAGTAACTTCAGCCTTTTTTAACAGACTCAACATGCACAAACATGAAATAAAGAAGTGCAACCACTGAGCAGTTTAAAAAAGAACTCAAATATGAGAACTCAAATACGTAGCATTTGCTGAATGAAATAAAACAGTGCAACCACTGAGTAGTAGTTTGAAAAAGAACTCAAAATATATAGTTTTAGCTAAATAACCACTCACTGACCTTTGTCTTCAAGATAAGAAAATCCATATCTCATATGTTCATCGTTGTATCTGTGTTTCACCATGCTCAACATATGTAAACAAACTTTGCAGCTCTTTTTCTATGGTGTAAACTGGTGGGTGTCAACTCGCATTACAGGGCATTATCGCCATCTACTGTTAAGGAGTATGAATGACACGTATTTTTTTTTTTTTTTTTTTAGCATTTCCTTCCCAGGCAAAGGCCCATGACCCACTGAAAACTGGTCTGCGACCCACTTTTGGGTCGCGACCCACCAGTTGAGAACCACTGTTGTAGCAATGTTTTTTTTGTTAATAAAACAGAGTAATAGATAGGATCAGTTTACGGTTCGAGCAATCATAAATAAATTCTAGCGAACATCCTCAAAATCCGTCTTTATTACAACGGAGCACAAACTGTTTTATTCCAACGCAACACGTGACACCAGTGGGGAACATCTCCACCTCTGATTCATCTTCACAGATGCTGATGGGAGGCCGTCCGTGTTCGTGCTGGGCTCCACTCTCGGAGGAGTCTTCATCGGCGTCCTGGTGCTCGTCCTTATCTCGGTGCTCTACCTTCGCCAGAAGAAGAACCAAGGCTTTGAACCTCTGATAAAAGCGGATTTCACACATAGGAAGTACACCGAGGAAGCCTAGCTTTCAACTGTTGTTCTGACGTGCACTCCAGTGCTCATGCATACCTCAGAGTGACGGCGCGGGAACACGACAATGAAGGTGCAACTGTGAAGCAAGGCCAAGCTATTGATCCTGTCACTGAGCGACGTTGTGCTTTTGACAGATTGTTCTACTGTTAAATTGGAGTCGATCACCGATCATATCATATACTATCTGAAATGAAAGTATACTTTAACCACCGCTCAATCTTTTCACAAAGCATTAGTCTGTTTTCAAGTGTTGTTTGATGCACCTGTCACAAAGTTACCACAAAAAGAAATCTACTGAAATGTTTTTTTAAATTTTAATAACAATTTATTCCCAAGAACAGAAACAAAACACAAATGTAATTATCTTAATTGCACTGAAAAACAGTAAGGCATGTTTGTTCAACTGGTTCTCCACCTTTCACTTTGAAATTATATTAAAACTCCATGTATTAATGATGTCTTACAGATACGCGTTAATCATTAAAAAAAAAAAAAAAGAAAAAGAAAAATCTCCTTCCCACTTAATATAATTTGTCTGACCACACGTCCGTTTTCAACATTTTATTGCAAAACTGTTACAAGTTCAATGATACAAAACATAAAAAGGGCATCCTGTGAGATCAATAGTCATAATAAAGACTCGGTTTCAGCTGAACGCGACATATTTCCTCTGTAATTTCTGTCCCGGTGATGTGGATGGGAGTGGACACTTCAAAGCATCAAAGAAAAGCTCGATGAATATTCATCGACGGGCTGCGAAAGGGCATAATACAGACTAGTTCTGTGGGTATGTGGGCTTAGCTGGACTGGTGGTTCTGGTCCTGACAGGCTCTCAGAGAGCAGCAGATGTACATACAGGCGGGTTTTGTCTGCCCCCCTTAGCGGTGCCAGGCCTCTCACATTCTCTGTAAGTGCGCTCTACTGAGGAGCTTCACTGGAGCGTTCAGCTCTGTCCGGTCCCCACAGATTCTCATTTCACAGGTGACTGTGGTCGGCTTCAAGCCCGCCTGTGCTGCAGACATAACCATTCAAGCTTTCCAGATAAATTTAGGGGCCCTTTCTTCAGATTCCCAGTAACTACCTCATGCTGTTTGCTGCTGTCTCTCTTAATATTCCCCATGCCCTGTTACAACTATGGTAATATGTACGCTGTATTAACATTACATCTTTTTAATTCTGTGATTTCAACGTGACATCTTAACGCTCTGTGACAGTATCCTGGTTTAACTTTTTTTTGCTACAGTGTTCATAATATATATATTTTTTTATTTTTTTTCCCAAACTGCGACAAAGGTCACACAATAAGTGCAGGAGTAGCAAACACATATTTTTCTTTTTCTTTCTTTTTTTTAGTTCCTGCATATGCAGTTCCAGTAATCATGAAACATTTATAAATATTTTGTAAATATTTTTGAGAGTAATCTGAAGAAACAACACAAAGATTGGGCCCAGTTACTGTAAATGATTATAGATTTTACAGCAGGACAACCACTGTATTGAATAGATGTGCTCTAATAGTGCAATGTGCATGTCCATTTACACAAAACATACACGACATAATCCTGACTTCCTTTTACTGTCTGTAAAATGTAGTTTGAATATGTCTATTGAACACTTTTTTTTTCTTTTAGGCATCTCCTAATTGGGTGGCTTTGTACCAGTCATGTTTGATAAACTGAACAATCTATCACTTAAATCCCTTTTGATCCAGATTTTTTTTTTTGTTTCGAATTACAAATAAATCATTAAATATCAGCAATGACTGGCATCTAGCCCTCTCTGTAATGGATGAATTGTTTTTTTTTTTTAAACGGGGACATGCCACCCATAACGGGACAGGGGATGCAACTAGGGGGTGCACAAAACCCGCGCGTTGGTGGTGCTTTCTCTGGAAAAATATGTGAAAAAAGTGTGCCTTGATACTTCAGTCCAGGTTGCCTACTCCTAAAGCAAAGCTTGAAAACTGCCATGATATGAGAATATTTTGGAGATAGTTAACTTGTTGCAAGGCAAATGAGTATATAAAATGCTAACCGTAACTCTTGCGGTGGGTTTTTGCACAAGGCCACTGTTGAACAGATTCAGCGAGGAGCTAAAAGGCTGTAAATCCATGATCAAAGTGTGATAAAGTGCACCTAAAATGTTGCCGACAAATAACTGAAATATTCTAACTTGGAAGATGAAAGCATGCAATTCAGTGGCTGCATTTAATCGAGGCAAAAAAAGAAGACAAAATCACTTTCTAATGAATACATGAATGTTTCTTATTAAAATAATTAGTAATTGGCATGTGGGTTTATGACAGCGGAAATGAGTATTCCAATTAATTTTAGGCAAAAAAAAAAAAAAAATTCACATGATCCTTAATTATTTGATATTTGAATCATTATCCTTTTGTTTTATAGTGTGACATTTAATCCAACTCATTGCTCCTCATTCAGGTGCATCACATAACCACATTCTCAACATTATTTAAAACAGAAAAAAAAAGCATTTAAAACAATGAAAACAATCAAAGTGCGTGTTATTCTTTTTTTTTTTTTTTCCCTCTCGGAGACCTACATCGACACCTGCCACGTGTGCAAGAAATATGTATATTCTTTTAATCTCTGAGGCAGAGTTTTGGGGCAGCATCAGTGTTAGACGGTAAATTGATGCTGTAAGATATCAAGTCAAGGGATGGCACTGCATGATCTTTGGGAAAGTGGGAAATCATAACGCATGACTATTCTCTGTCTCAGAGCAGACTCCTCCGACATCAAGGCTGCTGTCTGCTTGACTGTAGCTGCAATGTGCCCGAATACAAAAACTGCAGAAGAGGAGAGGAAAGAAAAACCCTGCTGTCCATCTTTAGCTTGTTGCTTCTGTATTATCTCCATTGTTGGTGAAGGACTAGGGCTAAGAGGGTCAGCACGGCTGGCAGGGTTGAGGAGGGCGCACGGAGCGGGGCGGAGGCTTTCACGGGCCCGCTCCGGTCGGCTCTCACCACTGGGATTTCAGTGACAACACCGTCCGTGTCTGTGGGGCTGATCTCCGTGGAGCCGCTGCCACTGCCGGAGCCGCTGCCTTCGTCGCCTGCAACAGCGTAACACAAAATGATCACATCACTGTGTTAGTAGTGTGGCATCCTGAAAAAGAGCACTCGTTCATCCAAGCTGACGATTCAAAGCTACCGCTTTGGAGCCAAAATACGGATCTTTTTCAACTTGAATCTAAACGTTGAGATTTTTATTAATTTTTTTTGCCTGTGAGAGAATAAAAAAATATTATGTTTACATGAAAAAGAGGCATTCATGGTGATAAATTCACAAAAGATTTAAAAAAAAAAAAAAAAAAAGTCATCCACATTCACATCAGTTTTCCCAATTTCAAGTCTTAAAGCGGTTTTTTGTTTTCAGTCTGCAGCTTCCAGTCTTTGCTCGCAGTTTATCTTTTAACCACACTTTCATGTCCCTGGCCAAATGTAAACAGTTAGCAGACACAGTTGGAAACTGCCTGGTTAACGCAGTGATGCAATTAGGGCAATTAGGATCTCCCGCAAAATCTCCTAAAGCCGCTATTTAGGGATAGCGGGTAGCAGGAGGGGCGCTCCGCCGCAAAGAATGCAATTCTCCACCTTGCTAAACCCACTATCCCACCTGTGCTACCCGCTACATTATGCATAGGAGTGGTTATGGTGTTCCACCTGTTAAACCAATCAGTGCGTAAGTAGCCATTGCCTTTAAGAGCAGGTTGTGCTACCCGCAAACCGCTATGGAGCATCTTTTCATCCAGATCAGAGCAGCTCTCGTGCGCAGCTCGTCTGGGACTCTGCTGTAGAGCTTCCTCCTCTTCCTTCCTCCTCCTCCTCTGCGCTCATATATACATATAAATATTTTTACACAGATGGGCTACCTGAAAGTCCCAGATAGTTGGTGCTCTCCCAGTAAACACGTTCTGGTCTTCTATGGTTTAACTGGCGAGCAAGCCTTTTAAGAGGATCTCTGACATTTTCTCAGGGGTTCAACTGAGGCCAAATCACGAGCCGTTTGTGCACGTCCACATGTGACCAGGTGAATGCACAGTGATGCCATTTGGACGCGCTCTTGTACGCGCCGACATGTGGGTTGCCCCGTAGTGCTACCCTAAACCCGCGATCGCAAGATACCGAGTTTGCGGAAAGGGCAAAAGACACGTCCATTGCCACACCTACAAGGTGAGTAAGGGAGTTGGCATAACGGGTAGCGGCTTTAGGGAGTGGAAGACTGCACATTAGCGGTTAGCTAAGGTTCCTATACCCGCAATTTGCGGGTAGCGGCTAGTTGGAAGTGTGCGATCGGGGCCTTAGAGGCTGTGTATACTCTCGTAGCAATGTGTCGCATTTATCTTGTCGCAGGTATGCCGCAGTTATTTTTGATTTATGCCCAATTTTGAAGCGCACTCTGCGCCATGTTATTCCACACCACAACGCAAGAGGGACAATCACGAACTAGCTAACCCAAACTTATCTCTTGCGTTTTTCCACTTCCTCGCGGATGTAGAATTGACCAATCAGAGGCCTCCTTTCTCTTTCTGTCTGCAGGCACCGACAATTTTTGGGGAGGTGCACCAAAGTATCTGCGGAGGGTGGGGGGGGGGGGATATCTGCGTATCTGCGTCACCACATGCAGATGACCTGATTTCTGAGCATAAACCAGGCTTTAGCCTCCAACTAAGTTTCTCAACAAATACTGGAGACAAAAAACCTGAGCCAGAAGGATATTAATAACTCAACACAAATCCAGTGCATTTGCTAGACTTACAAAAAAGCTGCAGTCTGGCATGCTTAAAGTTTGCCTGCAATAGGGCATGCTTCAAATTATTTTAAGGTGTTGCCAAGTTTGCCTCAATTATTGTCAACTTTTATAAATTAATGAGACTCTGTTATCAGAAAGGGGCCAACAGGCTTCAGTACACATGTCTGCAATAGATGAGGTAGAAGCACGGGAGATTAGCAAACCAGATTATATTTCTTTTCTTTTTTTTGGGGGGGGGGTCAGCAGTCAGTCAGCTGTTCAGTCATGCCATCAGTTCCATATTTTTTCCATACCAAAGCTGAATGCAGTTCAGCCAGTGAGATGCCTCAGAAAACGAGCATCCAGGGAATATTTTTCAATCACACACTGTCAGATTTAACCATCACCTATCGCTCTAGTGATGGCGATGCCTTCCTTACGGTTAGCGGCGGCTGCGTGAACTCTGACCACACAGGGGGGTGAGCGCAAAACTAAAATCTATTTCCTGCCTTTAGGAAGTAAAGCAGCATGCAGACACTTTTAAGAGCTTGGCAAAAAAAAAAAAAAACAAGACAAATGGCTTACTTGAGTCTTGAAAGTAGATATCGTTGCCATTGTAGGCATTTTTCAACTTGTTGGTCATCACCCGCAGAGCCATGATCTGCTGACGGATGAAGGTGTCCGGACGTGTGATGTCAACACCCACCTCAGGGTTATTCACCTGGTTGGTAAGGCCGTCCTTTTGGACTTCAGGGAAGTACCTGAATAACAAAACAAGTAAGATGAGAAAAAAAAAAAAAAAGACAGCGAGCTTAAGAACAAACCAGCAAAAGCTCATTTTGTCTGAGGCTGGATTCCCTCGTGTGCACGTCAGGGTGTTTTATACCAATAAAAAAGATAAAGGTGGACTCGTGGTGAGCTTTGGTTCTAATTGACAGCATTTTGGGAACAGCTCCTTAAGGTTACAACAATGTGCACAAAATACACACTTGACCTCATCATGTAGTTCAGTGTTACTGAAAAAAAAAAGCTTTTATTATTTCTCCTGGGAAACGGCGTCAGCAGGCTGTACTCCTGCATATAAAAGCAGCAGGCTGTCATGTGAGGGTTTCCCACATGTCATCTGACACAACAGCGTTTTGTTTTCCCATATGCACACATCGTTCGAGCTGAATTGCACCTCTGAGATCTCTCGCTCCTGAGTTAAAAGAGGCAGCGCTCGCCGTCATCGAAAGGTTAAACTGCTCATAAAATGAGCAGCAGCTACACTGAAAACCATTTAAAAAAAAAAAAAAAAAATCTTCTTAACAAATCAGATTAACACAGCTAGTGCCAGTCTGGTTTAACATTCTATAGAACAATGAAAGCACTATTTCTTCTAAAACAATGGAAACAAATTCAAATCATATCCCTATAAAGTGAAGGATGAATGCAAAAACCAGAACAATGAGCTTGGAGAAGACAAGATCCTGGTTTTAGCTGAGCACAATGCAAGCACGCCACGCTCTTGCACAATGGAATTCATGTCAGATGAAGTAAACAACCTAATTCTTTACGCTGGGATCAGACTGCTTAACATCGGGCGTGCAGAACAGACTTCTGGACCTCTCTGGAACCTCTTTGTGTTAGCTCGTATCAGTCCCGGGGCCCCCGGCTTTACATACCTGCCTTTGGTGTGCCCGTTCCAGCACTCGTCGCTGGAATTTCCAGCAGTCACCCTGTCCTCCTCACACATCGCCTCCGGCAGGTTTGACCAAAAACTCTTGGATAGTTTCAGCTTCTCTTTTATGTCGACCACCTAAACAAAGACAGGGGTTGTTACACGAGCCGGCCATGTTCCAGTGAAACATTTATGGCTCTTAGCTATAGTTCCATGCAAACATTTGAGGCATTTGTAATATTTTGATTATTTTCTAATGCAGTTCCATCACGCAGATCATATCGTGGCCTCCTGGACTCCAGCCCTGACTGGAGGAAGCGAGACATCATTGCAGGTGAAAAGCTCTTAAAGAGTGAAGAGCAAAAGCGGTCCCACCAAATATGGACAGCTGTTCAATGCAATTTAAATGAGTCATCACTAAATATTTTCATAGCATTGTGACAGGTCATGACAACACAAGAAACAAAGCTGCTGATGAGATGTCATTTCCTGATTTGGATGCACATATATAATCACAGTGGACTTAATTTGTCCTGAGCCTTAAAATGATATGATTGCATGCGGCGTGACTGAAATGTTTTCCTGTGGTTAATGGCACCTCTTTCAGACACCCCTGTTTCTTTGTTTTTAGCCCTATAAAGCACCGAAACAACACTACTAATTACAAGTATATCCTCATAAAGCCAGCCAGGCAGAAAGTAGGCGCTAAAATATGAGAAAAATCCAGCTCCACGTTTGCAGTTTCAGTTAATTGGGCTCAAATTGAACTTCAGATTTCTGCTCGGGGCCACATTTAGTTAGTAAAATCATTTAACCTGCACTCGCTCATTGCCGCATGGTATCAAAAGGATTGCAAATCTGTAAAATTAATTTCTGAAGAATCTCTTAACTTCTGAACTCTTTGGGTTTAATCTTCCCTCCTATGCTGACTATCCAACGTTTGCATCTATGAGAAAGTAAAACCATGCAGGCTTGCAGCAATGATTTCAGCTTGAATGTCAGACTTAAATGCCCCTTTGCAACCTGGCCATGTGACAAAGTCAGATATCGTTTCCGGACTTGAGCCTGTTGAACTCCAATCTTTCATCAAACACGCAGAATTTGACATATTTCACTGGAGCTGAGGGAAAGTGTGATAGCAGTAGGTTGGGCCCCATTATCTTTTTCCGTCTGACTTGCTGTTGGCTTACGTGAAATTGTAGTGAACCTGTGCAGAACATGAAAGGTGCTGTACTGTCTGTGTGACGCTGCTGTAGGCCCCGACACTGCTTTTGATGTGTTAATCCTGTCACACTGATGCCAAAGCACTTCGGCGGCTCTGATACTGCCCAGAGGGTCAGGGCTGCACTCAATACATGAGATTGACTGGCAATGTTTGACTCATACATTAAGTTTATTTTAACAAGTAAGGGAATCGCTGCTCTTCTCCAGATCTGTTGGCAAAAAGCAGGCTGCATGAAAAGTGTAAATTTAATTGGGAATGACTGACGCTTTAGTTATGCAAATATCTGATTAGCGCTGCATTTAAGCATGCCTCATGCCGCTAAAATAGATAAACGACATTTCTTGCAATTATTCACGCTCACGGGCTGAGAAGACAAAAAGATACAGAACACTCATTTGAAATGAGTTCACTTTGATACTTCTCAATAAACAACGACAAAAAAAACACAGTCTTCCTTTTTTTTTTTTAAATTAGACAATCTCAGATATATGCAGTGGGAATAAAGCAAACGTATTTACTAACTTCAAATACCACAGTTGCTACTGTCTGAGCATCAAAGAGGAAGATATTTGTGTGAAAAAAGATGATGCAAAGTTGAAATTTTTCACATGAGAATGAATGTGCCTATTAGGGGGGGAAAAAAAAATGTTTTTCATGCCACTGTGGATGAAATAACAATGGATCCACCCGTCAGCTGCCCCAGTGCTGCAACTCACCGCCATGAGCACTAGATGGCACAATGTCGCTGAGAAAGAGGAGACGAAAGCAACCAGGAAGATATCAAAATAGGGAAATAGATGTCAAATCATTATATTTGTTAATGACGGGTTTTTAAACATGAAATAGAAACTTTGAGCAGTGTAACACCAATCAGCTGCTTTAAAACAAATATAAAGGAGAAGCCTCGTGAAATACAAAATGCAAAAAAAAAGCACACATAACATCTGCAGAGCAGACAGGAATAAACACATCCGTAGTACCACTGCAGCACAATGCTGGAGGAAACAGCGAGGACATTTTTATGATAATCAGGCACCTATTACTGCTCTGACAGCTGTGACATCCTCATTAAAATCACAATTGCAGATCACAGATACAACACCTCCCCCCCCTCCCAATGCACCAGGACATTACATTGTATATGTTCCCACTGACATCCTAACAAATGACTGTTATCATGATATGTCATCGCTGCTCCGATTCCTGATGACACTGACGACGGCACGAGTGTGTGATGCGTCTCGTTCATAATGAGAGCCGACGAGGCAGCTGATATGAGAATTCTCCTCCAGGAAGCACATTAAAACACTGGCCAAGTGTAAATCTCCATGCATCGGAAGTGCTGTCAAGGAACGGGCGTCATTTCAAAAGACGTTAACTGCACAGATGTTTTTCAGCGTCTGTTCATTCGCTGACACATAAAATGATAGATCAGCGCCTAAACGTGCACAGTGGAGTCAAAAACAAACACGCGTCGGTTTTTCACATTTGATTAGGGATTTATTGCTCCTATATAGGCTGATAAATATATGGTTTGTTGTATTAAAAAAAAGAAAGAAAGAAAGAAAGAAAAGAAGCAGAAATAAATGATTTAAAAGACCAGACTATCTTCCATTATGGCGACTTAGTATTTAGTATCTCTGCCAGACACTCTTCACAGCGGTGTGTGTGCGCGCGCTACTTAAACGGTCTAGTGTGGTGGCCTTAGGACGCAATCACTGCTTTTAGCAGACGATGAAGTCCTGTTGCCGTGATGAGGCCGTGCTTCCAGCCCTCAGAGGAACGGCGAGGAAGCGGCGCCTTCAAATCCGAGGCCATGGTTCTCGGTCAGAAACAGAGGGGACTGTTCTCCCGGAGCCGGGTACGAGCTGCTGCCCGAAGCGAAGGGGTTGACATATCACAATGTCTCCTTCACAAGTAGGGGAGGAACGGAGCGGGGGACCGACAGGCGGATCCGTCTGCAGGCGTCTGCAGAAATGTAGACTCTGCTGCTGTTTGTCGTGGTGGTGTGAGACGAGCCTGTTTACGGGTTGATCTCTGTTCCTGCCCTCAGTTGACAGCGTCTACGCAGGATGGCTGAACTCTCCTCCAGAGATAGCTTAGCTTGAGAAGTTCAGTTATTTGAGAGGGATCCAGAGTGCAGTGGCTGAACTTCCACAGTCAGAGGAGCCAACTGAGGTGGTTCGGACATCTGGTTAGGATGGCCTCTTGGACACCTTAGATCCCTCAGCGGGCCTGGGAGTAGCTTGGGATCCTCCTGGAAGAGATAGAGGAGGTATCCAGGGAAAGGGAAGGGAGGTCTGGGCCCCTTGCATAGACTCCAGCCATGAAGGAAGAACGTACAACAAACCGTAAGATTTAGATTTAGAGTAATACATCTAACTGAAGTTACATTTGTTATTGGTATTTATTTTTTGTTAAATAAAACAAAAACAACAACAAACAGACTGATTTGGGTGTCTCTCAGTTATGTTGCGCCCTCAAGCTTCCCAACATTTGGCATCTCTCTTTATCTCTGGACCACTTTGAAGATGCAAATCTTGGTGAGTCTTAGGAAATCCCCGCTGGATCTGGCACCGTAGCTGCGAGGAGCGCTGGTTTCAGTCGTGGATGAATCCAGCTTTGGGGATCTGCTGGACATTCATGAAAGAAGATTGCATATTCATTCTATCTATCTCAAGCATGTCACCCAAGATAACAATACTGCTGAATTATATTTCGGCCATTTTTTTTTTTTGAGAACATTGGCAACACCAGAGCATGAGATAAAAAAGAATTTGTCCAGATATGTAACTCTTGTACAGTTTTTAAATTTTCATGTGACCAAATGTGTTTTTAGTTGAACAGGAACCTCCCGGGCCGCTGCGTAGCTCCGTGGTTTAATCAGGTGGCCCGTGTACAGAAGCTACAGTCCTCCCGCAGCAGTCGCAGCTTTGACTCCCGGCCTCTGATGCTTTGCTGCACATTTTCCCCGTTCGCTCTCTCTCCAACTGTGAATAAAGGCCACGAGAGCCACAAAATCTTAAAACAAGAAAGCCTCAAAAGAAACCTTGAAGATCTCCTGTCGTTCTCTTTCTCCTCTTCTTTTAGGCCATTTTTTTTCTCTCCTGCTGCCATGAAGCAGAAGTTGTTTCACCGCGCGCTTCCTCTTCTGCCTGCCTCCTCGCCACGACTCCGCATGGCGTCCTCCGAGTTTGTTGTTTCTCTTATTCACTCCGGCTCTAAGTGCAAGTGAGATTTTCATGGGTAGCTGACCCGTGATCCGAGAGCAGAACTCCAATCCAGGGGAGATCTGCGAATAAAACCTCAAAACCTCTCCCCTGCGAATTGCAGAGTACGCTCAGTCTTCTCTGCACAGTTTAAAAACTGTCTTTTACAAGCCTTATTTTTAAATATTCTGCTCTTTTTCAGCCCGACATATTAAACCGAATGCGCTCAGTTCCGTCGCCCTCTTTCTCCGCTGCTTCGGGAGAGCTATTCAAAAGAGCTGCACGATTTCATCAGCACAAAGCGCATTTAATTATTCGTCTGTAAACAGCACTGATAAGTGAGCGCGACGGCGTTGCGGCTCACACAGATCCGATTCCCCCGCCTCACCTTCAAACTTGCTTACTTCTCCACAAACGAAATCCAAACAACCTGCATGTGCGCGCCGCAGTGTTTACCCGCTGCAAAAAAAAAAAAAAGCAACTGGCTGGCCCAAACGGCGAAACACGAGCAAATATTTACAGGGAATAATTATTTCTAAAAAAAAAAACGACTGTATGAGTCAATGAGATAATTGTGCGAGTGGGGCTTTAAGCCTTTGGTGTTTACAGACACTCGACGTATTTCTTCCAATTCTCATCCCGCGCTGTTTGTTTGCGCACGTGCAGCCGGGCGCGTCGTGAGTTTCTGTGCCCGGTGGCCGAACGCCGCCGTTCCGCTCGGGACCTGAAATGGAAGCGAACTGCACTTTGACCGCCGGTTTCCAGGCGGACCCGGCCTTATTCTCAGATCAAAAGCTGACGCGTCAGTTGCTTTGAAGCTGCAATCACACTCTTGGCAGCGGCGCAACGTCAGGGGGCCCGGGTCCTTATCAGGCCGCGGGATGACGCCTGGATGTGCTACGTGCTCTTTCAGAAGGGGAAAACAAATATGTGGTCAAATTATCTATCTTTTTTAATCCTCGGAGAACACATTGTGCTGATCTACACCCATCAGTCTCTCTCGAGATTGCCCTGTCAACTGGCAAATGTCCCTTCCTGCCTCTTGTCAACGCCGCTACAACGCACAGCATATCTCTCTGCTGCAAGTTTGAGCCCATTTAGAGCTACTTCCGTCCAATCTTAGACCGGGGACAGGTCCGACCGCGTAAACCGCGAGGGGTGGACAGCTCCTTGATCGACTTATTTTCCCTGGCAACTGCTCCCCCTGTCTGTGTTAAAATAGTTTTTCATTTGATATGAATGCAGAATTCTTCCTGCGTCTCAATTACAGAGGTCAGGGAGTCGGTTCTGCTCATACCAAGATCTTGCCCACACCACAAGTCTCTCCATGACCAGTGACCGCTTTGAGGACAGACCATATAGTTTCTCACCAGGAGGAAGGCCACAGTAAGAATAACTCTTGCCCCTTCATCACATTCTTGGTTGAGTTATATTGTGAGTCAGACATAAAAAGTAATGCGCTCCTCCGCGACGGCGTTGCCAACCGGCATCGGGTTGAGCTGGCAAAAGAGTTAGGCATCTAAGGATCGGGACCCCTGCGAGTGCACATCCCTGGCAGTGACCGTTAAACCCGGTGCCTGGCATCTCATAAACTCCTCAGTGATTCAGGGCGACACATTATCAGCAGATTCTCTCAACCAGGACCTGCCATCTGGCTTCGAAGCACCGTTAATAGAGATTTCTTCGACAGAAATAACATTGGCCAGCCGAAAGCAAACCATATAAATGACCTCCCTGATAATGTTTTCAGAAGCCAGTGTTTCATGCTGCCACGTCCCTTTTGTCCTTGCGTGGAAGCGTTCACTTCACAAATGTGACTGACAGCAGGTACGGCTACCAGAGCGCATAAAGATGTGGGCTGTTCTCGTTCAATCAATATCCATCAACAGAGTGCGAAAGCAACTGTGTTTCCCCCTTTGTGACTTCACAATGGTTCGGACAAAGACGTCAGTCTGCTGTTTATCTTGCAGGTCCTAGCAGTGATGGAGACGGCACCGTCAGAAAACAGCAGCGGTTCTGGCAAAGTAAAATACAGTCCGATGTGACGGAGCGGCGCTTCCGTCTCTTACGTTCGGGGCTACGTGCCATGTGTTCACAATAAATCTGTTTTTAGCATCGCTCCGCGGGCCCCTATGCTTTATTCATCTCCCTCCTTGTTTTTCCTTTGATTTCCACTGATTATGTCCAAGCGTAGATTTGCCACAGCACAATGGACGTCTCAACAAAGCATCAACCCAGCCGGAGTGTTTTTCTTTATATCTGCCGGTGACAACAATGTCACGCTGTTATTACGCTGCTCTCCGGGAGCAGACACCTAACATAAAGTTTCATTGTCGCGCAAAACTGGCTATTATCTCGCATCCTTTTCTGATTTCCAACACAGGTTTTTTTTGCACAATAGAGGAAATGCAGTGCAATCCATCTTAATGGTTTATCTGACAAAAACGGTGGCAATGATACTGTTGAAGCAGCAAAAAAAAGGTAATGAATGTATATCACTTATCAGTGTTGCACATGCAGACTAAAAAAAAAACTAAAAACAAACAAAACTCCCGCTGTGCAGCGTGTTGATGCGACGGCACAAACATATTATACTCAATTTCCTGCCATACTCCGCGATGATGCTGTCAAATTCAACGTTTCAGTCGGAGAATGGTGAGCTGGATTTAAGCGCTCGATTCACCGGCGCCCTGGAGGCATAACTTTCCTTTCAATTTTCCTCATAACTGTTGCAAGGGAAAACAATTCATCATGTCTTTAATTCAACGTGACGTTGAATCTTTGTGTACCTTAAGAATTAAAAAAAAAAAAAAAAAAAAAAATCCGCCACCAAAAATAGCTACAGCGTCGAAAGACATAATTACAAACCAGTGTTTTAGACTTGATCAAATTCTATTAATTTATGTAGGCAAATAAAATGAGTTGTAAAAAACAGAAACAACACAGAGAGCTTCTTAATCTAAAGGAATTACATCATCATCCCTTGTGATTTTAGGAACATTAGAAGTGATGCTTCATTAGTCACAAGCCATTACACAGAACTCACACAGGCTTGCACATCTCTGATCCCGATGTATATTTTCATATAACATGGTCGCAAGGACGCACTTCCTTTACTCAAAAAAAAAAGAAAACAGCTTTATATCGCTGCCCGTGTTGTATTTACATACTGTCAGCGAACGCTACAGTAGGTCAGACTCCAGTGGCCCGTTTTACATATTACACCCTCAAACCATTTCGCGCAGCCCCGCGATAACTGCGCAGTTTGGCAATACGATCCATCACAGAGAGCAAAATTTATCACACGATGATCCCACAGAGAGGTGGGGTGGAAATTGACAGAATATTGATGAAACCGTGGTGAGTTTGTTCTCGTGGTACGCCCCAGGCTACGGCAGGAGAAGCTTGAAGAAGGGAGATGATTAAAGGAAAGCTATGCCCTGTGGAGAACAGAGCAATCATCAGCAAGCCTGCTTTCCCTCGCTGCCCTTTCTCCCTGGAGAGGCAAGCAGCCTTGAGTATAATGGGGCCAATGTGCCTCATTAATGTATTGACACATACGAAGAGTAGCAGAGCCTCCGTGGCACCGGCTCCGGTCCATGAGAGGGATTCGGCGACGTGCTTCGTCTCTCCATGTATGCTGGGCGTCTCCCCCTTTGAGTTTCACAAAAGGAGGTAATTAAAAAAAAAAAAAAAAAGCGACATGCATATATTTTTTACATGTGATGCATGCGCCTGTGGGAGCTTGATTGAAAATCTGAGTGCATGTGTGCATCTCAGAGTCAGAGGATGAGTCAGTTATTTCTGCCTATAGTATAGAGACGAAGTACGAATGATCATCCCTAACAGTCATTTAGGCGTGACATAACACAAAACAGTCACTGGGCCACATTCATGGGATCCGTTTAACTCTTAACCAATAACAGTAACTCTAACCGATTAATACTAACAGTCAATTTTGTTTTTAAGCTACGTAATTCAATCAGGTGCAACAGGCCTCTGATTGGTCAATTCTACATCCGCGTAGAAAAGAGCGCGTCATCGAAAAAATGAGGAAGTACCCACATCTGTACGATTCTGGTTCTCCACGCTACAAAGACAGCACATATTCTAGTAATTCATGGAGGGAGATTGCGATGAATGTGAGTCTGGATACGGCCGAGACGGTGAGGAAGTGGAAAAACGCAAGAGATAAGTTTAGTAAGTTTAGCTAGTTTGTGATTGTCGCTCTTGCGTTGTGGCGGTGGAATAACATAGCGAGAGACCGCGCTAGTATAAATCAAAAGTGACGGCGGCATCTCTGCGACAAGCTGACGGCGACACATTGCCGCGAGAGTATACACGGGGAAGTGTCCGCATGCGTCCACGTCAACGCGCAACATCGCGGCAGCCATACCCTCCCGGACTTAACGGTTATTAATCGTTAAAGGGCGTCGGTTAACGATCATAAAAAAAAATCCCAAATGTGCCTCCCTAGTGAGTACATTTACACCCATTTCCTTTTCTTATCAAAACCTCTGGATTCACGGACGGATTTGATCATAAGAACGTGTGAACCTCCATGCATGCGGAGCAACGCCTCCGCCGGTCAATAATTAGGCGTAAGGCGGTGCAAAGGTGCGTCGTCATGGCGCGCGCCACAAAAGGGAGACGGAGAGAGGAGGAGAAACTGTTCTGATGTGGTGATGGATTGTGAATTTAACTGCGGTGGAGCAAAGGAAAAAAAAAAACTTTGTTCTGTTTCTGTTTTGAAGGGTGTGACAGCGAGGTGCAGGTCTGGAAAGGTGACTAATGCAGTTCATGCCACGAGAGACGAAGTGAAAATGGTTTGATGGAAAGTTGGATGAAAAGAAAAACATGTTAATATAACTCTGGGCTGCGAACAACTGCAGAAAAATCTTTATTAAGAATCGAGCCTGATGGAATTAGCATCCAACTCTGAAGGTGAGATTATATTTGTTATATTATGTGCTTTATATTTCTATGGATAAAGGCAGCCAGAGGATGAGTTGCTTTTAATAAACAATGGAATGACATTTATAAAGCAATAATTTGCTTGATTGTTGGTTCTTTAAAGTTTGATGGCCCACAACCTTTGTGCTCTTTTTGTGGTTCCAATAAATTAATCTGCAAACCTCCAGAACCCAATTATATTGTGCATTTTCATTTTCTTTTTCCTTTTTTTTTTTTTTTGCTGAAGTGGAACCAACTCCTGTTTCAGCTGTGTGTGTTCCTCCACCTGCTGCATCGCTGTCATCTGAAAATGACGGCGATGTTGATGTGCACTCCTCATTTACACACAGGAGCAGATTTCATCTGTACTCGTGAGAAGTTCGAAACTACTAACATTTTCATGAATGCGCTTGTGTGTGTGTGTGTGTGTGTGTGTGCATCCCCCAGTGCCTTTCATGTAACATTTTTCAGCATTTAAGCCCAGCGGTTTCCCCCAGATACACTACATTCATACAGAGCATCAGACATTGATGGCGAACCCATAAACATTAATGTTTATGGGTTATTAAATAATTGCTGTTTCTGTGTTTGTGCTCTTAACAGACTGTAGTTCAGGACTCTGAGAGTCCGAAATGGTGTCCATATCTATCAAATGGAAGAACAGCAAATGAGATGCTCAGAAAAAAAAAAAGAGTTTTTGTCAAATATAATATTCCTCATATGAGCTCAACTCTTTACCTCCACCTGTGTGTGTAGATGTGTTCGGGGTGCCGGCTGACGTGGTGACCGGTGACCTTTGACCATCTCACCTCAGTGCTGTTACCTGCATCTGTTTATATTCATTTGTGTGCTCTCCTCTCTCTGTCCTGTCTCTCTTCTTTTTTTCTTTCTCTACCCGGCTGGCCTTCATCAGGAAGGTCCATCCATATGATCCAGGTCCTACTCAAGGTTTTTTTTTCTCCCACTGTGGGAGTTTTTTACCTGCCATTATCCTTGTTTCAGGATTCAATATTCTAATTTTAGTTAATGATATTTGCTCAGGGGTCATGCTCTGGGTCTCTGTAAAGCACCTAGAGACAACTGACATTGTAACAGACGCTATACAAATAAAATTGAATTGAATTGAACTCATATGTGGCCTTTGCCAGGACGGCCATTTTCTATGATGCGATGTGTCATCCAGTACAAGGCGTTCCCTTCGACCTTTGTGACATATTTCCCCCGACGCACACGTCGGCAGACGCGGTGATTCAAGATTACAAGTTACATGAAGTGTGCAATCTCGACTGCCCAACGACATGCCCGACAGTGTTCGAGAGGACGGGGTCATCTATACGGCTACACGCCCACGCGAACTGACCTTTCTCAGACCCGAACGCTCCTTTGAATGAATGCCTTCCTGTGCTGTCAACCAGCTGCACAGAGCCACAGTGGGAGATGCTGACAGGGTTTCCCCTGTATGTCAATGTTCTCCCTTCCTCGTGCAGGTCTGCATGTTCGGTGGCAGAATCACACGGATGACTGAAGGGACACCAAGTCTCTCTTTTAGAAAAAAAAAACAACAACAGGTAAGTCTTATAAGCTAATGCTGCATGCTTTTTACTATATATACATATATATATCCAAAGCTGATTCATATGTGGATATAATGCAATGTCAATCTACACAAATTTTACCAGCACGCACAAATCAATATGTAAAAGCCAAACAGAAAGGTATATTTCGCTTTTTTTTTTTTTTTTTTTAAACTGTGACGTTGATTTGAGAAGTTAGTGTCCAGCCCTGGCGTGATCAATGCCAAGAGCTGCACTTAATGCTAAAAATCTTGTTTTTCAGCAGGTACTTCTCCAGCGGGTTAAAAGAGAAAAAAAAAAAGGGGGGGGGGGGGGGGGGGGGCAAAAATTTTATTAAGAAATTACGGGAAACCCGAGCATCTCGGCCCCTGGCATCCAACCTTGTCCCACAGCGGCTCCACCCAAGGCCCTCGGTTTCCTGTTTGACAACAAACAGACCTAACACCAAGCTTAAAAATGACATTTTAAGGGCCTGTGGTCAGACCGTATAAGTAAATAATGCTTCTGGATGTGGGATGTTTTGAAGCTGCCGTGTTTGTGTGCGGAGACTGCAAACAGGAACATACCATACACATTTAGTTTTGAGTTCCTTTTCATCCGGATAAAATGTAAAATATTTGCATGTGGCGTGACGCTCCATTTTCTTTTTCTGAAATATTGGAACAAACGTCGGAGTGTCATGTTTACAAATGGAAGGTGCTTTGAGCTCATCATCAGTAAACACGACCGTTTCTCTGAGAAACTGCTGCCAGAGCAAGTTTTATGTTTCGCTCCTCTTTGATGTATCGTGCGATGTAACACGGCAACGGGAACGTGGCGCGTCCGCCGAAGGTAAATTATGTCAAAGGGGAACAGATCATATTTAACGAAAGGAGGTAGGAGACCTTCCGTCATACGTCACGCAGTCGCTAATGAGACTTTTCTGTTCATGTTCACAACGTATCAGTGCTAATTTAATGAATGTTTGAGTTTCACACTAACTGCTCGGGCCAAATTTGCCACCCCCCACTTACATGTGCTGCAGAACTCGCAATTTGCATCCTAAATGTATATTTTAAAAATGTTCACGCTCTAATTTTAGCAGTGAAATGTTCGTGCGTGTGCGCCAGCTCTAAACCGGGCAATTGTTAAATTCACAGTCAAACGGTGACCTGAAGTATCGTGCCACATATGCACTGCTAGACTATTTATTTTTGTGTGGTCTTACAAAAAGTATCATTTATGCTAGAATCTGTGGAATCTCCATAATTACATGCCTTGCCGGGCAGAAGTCTGCAGATACAACTTAGAGAACGAAGCTGTGGATAAGGCCACTTTACTTCCATTACACTGTATCCAAAACAAGATTGTTTCAGTGGCCTGACATGTTCCTGGACTGCAGATCTTTAATGCATGGGTCAAGATTTTTGGAAAGGAGTGGTTGTGGTTTTTCTCCTACTTTTCTTTTCTTTTTTTTTTTTTTCTTGTCCCTGACAACTGACTTCACAACCCACTCTAGGATTTCTTTTTCCCTATTTTAATATGGAAAAGAATTTTTTTTAAAAAAAGGAAAGAAAGGCAAGGCGATGCATGACCATTCACTTTTCCTCAATGCTTCAACTAACTGTTAAATGAGACGGTTAAAATCAATTCCCACTTCTCAGCATCAAAGGAAAATACAGAGCGTGCAACTTAATAGACCGTTCTTGAGAATCCACACAAATGATCAGAATCTCGGTTTGAAAAAAAAAAAAAAATCCTATTTGCACGTTTCATTTACTCATTCACACCTCACGCAATTCCAGTCAGAGTCGTGGAAGGGTGGAGCACGTGTATTAACGAAAAAAGCAAAGAAGCAAAGAAAGGCCCCCCTGGACAAAAATCACTGGTCCATCACAAAGCCTGCAAATATGAGCAGAAAATCACACGGTCACACTTAACAGCTATTTATTGACCTGCATGCCTTGGTGGTAGAAAATTGGACAGTACAGAGAGGAAGGATTGGGGGGGGGGTCACTAACATGAAGAAGACTGAAAGCCGAGTGCAAAACTCGCTTTCCTGCTGGGCATCCATTGAAAGCATTGATCCAGTACGCTTCCACCTTTTCTTACAGCTGATTGGGTCTTTCCAACTTAATGGCGTGCTTTCAAAGTTCAGAGAGACGGGCGCCGTCGGGTTATTCCCAACACAAAGTCTTACTCAGCTGGAAAAACGTGTTTTACTCACAGTATTGTTCAGTCACTTGGATATTTGGCGTGAATTGTGAAGAATGGCACGCCATTAAAGCGAATTTACAGTAAAATCTAAATTTGAGTCATAGAGCGTCGACCACCTGAAGAAAGAAAAAAAAAAAAGTTTTACAGCACTAAACACGTCATTATTGACAAGGCCCCGATCGAATCAAGTCCCCATTTATTGAGACAAACGTAGAGATACTGATGAGCATAACTCAACCCCTCCTCCACAGGATCAGGGTCCACAGGTGGAAGCTGAAGAGGAGGCGGGATTTAAGGAGCGGCAGCGAGCTTGGTGGGCTAAAGTAGCGCTCCTTAAACAGACGATGGATGAGATGGAATAACTGGAATAAGCCATGCAGAAAGGATCTTAAAAAGATGGATGCTTTTTTTAAAAAAAATTCAATTCAAGGTACACACCGTAGATTTAAAAAAAAAAAAAAGTCCAACCATTTACTTTATTTCTGTTATGCACTGTAATTGAAACTCCAGAGAGAAAGTGTTGAAATACAGGACTTTGAGGAGTTGTTCCCAGTGCTCAGCAGGATTTTGTGTAACAATAAGACAATTAAAATGCAGCTCAAATGAATGCGAAGCTCACATGCTCTATGAACGGACCTTTGGTGCAGCATTCGTCCTGTTTCTATCAGTTAACCCCTTTTTTCGACGTTTTTATCCGGAAACATATTGGTTTCAGCTTTGAAAAACTAATTGTGTCCTTTGCAGTACAGAATACAAATTCTAATCTTCATTTTAAGTCCAGCAATGTAAATATTAAACCACTACCAACAGCTTCACGTTTAGCTTCCTGATCACCTCATCCATCTGCGATGCGTCACATTTATCTTGCATTTTATTTTTTGGAAACCACTGCACAGGGAACCAGCGGCATGCTATTTTTATGTTGTCGTTTCTTTTTTTCACCCCTCCTGTTATTCTGATCCTCTTTTGAAGAGCAGTAGCAATTGCTGGAGCAAGTTTAGAATAATGTCGGGGTGTATGCTTGGCTCCACGCTGGAGAGCTATTGTTGATTGTTGACTTTCAAAAATGTTTCCTCTCTCCAGAAGCGTAACAGAGTGAGGCAGACAGAACTATGTAGATGGAAGTCAAGAGTTTATTATATCTGGAAGATCAAAGTGGAGCTCCAGTTTGATTACAATTATAGTTTTTTTCCCCTTCTTTTCTTTCCATTCGATGCGCACAGCCAGCCAGTAATAAACAACCTCCTCTCATGTTTATTGCATACGAAGAAAGAAAGAAAGGAAGAAACGAAGAAAAGAAGAAAGAAAGATTGCTGAGTTTAAATATCAAGACTACTTTTAATGGAAAATAGCCCTTAACAGCTTAATTTTTAAACTGATGCTTCACTGACACTAGAACTTTAACAATACAGGATGAAGCATACCATTAAGCCTTTAAACACCCTTTAAAAGCATAAAGTCATGCATCAAAGGCTTTTTTTTGGACACAAATATTGTTTCTTACAGGATCTGTCCGCTGTCTAGTCCTTGGTGAGTCTTGATATCATTAACACCCTATAGTGCCATTTTAATTAAAATATAAACAATTTATTACACAAAGGAGACAAAAGGAAGCAACAAAACTACACCGAATTGGACTGCCCAAAACTTGTTACAAATGTCAAATTAATAGCCTCCCTTCTTATCTTTATTCGCCTATGAGCTGGAGAGTGTGTTGTGCCTTTATCCCCTCTTTGGGTTTTAAAATCTCCATTTCTCTTGGAGCTTTGAGGATGTGTGCTCTGACAGAATGTCAGGCAATTAAACAGTCATGGCTCATTGAGCTGGAGGTGGGCCTGCTCCTCCAGGCTCCTCTATATGCAACAGAAGAAATGAGCACAGGCACTCCCTGCCATCCCTTGCTCATTCTTTGACTCAGAAACTTAGCTGTAAATCCAGACAAGAAGTTCTTATCAAAAGGACACTTTAAACCATTGTCAATTTCCACAAGGCTGAGCAGTGTCACTGTCATGGGTAATTATCCTGTGCCAGAATGTAAACGAGGACATTGTGCGGGAGAACAAAGATGCTTTCTTGCAAGGGAACTCATCATGTCCCAGCTCTGCAAGGCCTCCTGCAGCATCAAGACAAATGGTGTCACACTAATGATGACATGAGAAAGCTGTTAGTGAAAGACTGGCACTTTTACACCTATCGCTGCCACACAATGCAGCCGGTATGAAAAATAAATAACAGGCAGCGGTTTCAATTAAGACGTACAGGCCGGGGGAAGGCTTCAGACAAAAACCAAAGTCACAGTGTTTGATATTTCTCAAAGAGGCTGTCAGCTGAAATACCTGTTGGAGCGTCTTGATTTTTCTCATTAGCCTCTGTGACATCACCCTTGGGTTTTTCTGAAGACGCTGGACGGCACCACGTTGGCCGGAGTTGGACGCTGCCCAACCCTGGTTAATGCGAATACAGCAAATGTGCCAAAACGAACAAGCCCAGCAAATGGTTGGAAGGACGCCGACCTAACCTTAGTTACCACAGGCTAGCTGTTTTAGCCTGGCTTAGCTCATGCTAAGCTACGATGCAAACTAGAGGTACCATTTATTTTGATCGAACCCGTCTGCAGGGTGGCCGGGCTGGAGGAGTCGGCTGTTCAAACTGCTGCCAGGGTGAGTGGCCGAAGGGCCAGAGGCCGTCCTTTTGTCAGCCGTTGACGGCTCAGTACTGCAGGTCATTGCTGCTTAGCTAAGCTTCGTCCTAGGATCCTTCCGGGCCAGCCCAGAGCTGGCTGTGGAAGTCTGTTAGTACAATTAACGGCACAACAAGCCATACTATCTTGTCATAGTTATCATAAACTGTCAACAGCGGGTGGTTGGATGATCTCAGTGCTCTGACAGGACTATGAAAGTTTAAAAGCTCTGACAAATGAGGTGGTGCCATGCTGCTGGGACTGCTAACAAACAAACAATAAAATCTTAAACTGGATCCTGAACTAGGCAGGAAGCCAGCAAATTAGTTGTGTGCTCTCTGTCAGTGCATCAAAGTATGCATACATATGTGGCTTTATATACAGTCATGGAAAAAATTTTCTTCAATTTCTTGTTCATTTTAATACCTGGTACCACTAAATGTCATCATGTGACTAAAACAGACAGAAAAGAAAACACTGAATGCATAAAGGCAGTGTTTTTGGCAGTACAACGCCATAGCTATTGATGTAAAAACTTAAGTGATTTAGGTTATAATCAAGAAAACCATGGAAAATGGTAAGATATCAGCTCTTAAATAAAACTCTTATGAGCAATCTTTGTGGTTATCGTTATGTTTGTCCAAACAAATGTACCTTTAGTTGTACCAGGCATTAAAATGAACAAGAAACTGAAGAAAACAAGGGTGGTCTAATAATTTTTTCCATGACTGTACATTAACCTGAAGAGGTTAAAGTATATAAAATATATAAAAGTATATAAAACACACACAGACACGCTGAAAATATGTTTATTTCTGCTGTAAAGTTGGGCATTTAACATGGGCGTCAGTAGATATAGACTCACTTTCAGAACCGACCCCTAGTGGCCATTCAATGAACTGCACGTATTCTGCCATTGTGACAGTTTCACTGGCAGGATGCAGCTCCTTTGTCTTCATTGAACACATAAAACATTCACAGCGTTGGAGGCCTGGGGCATTAATTACGGCATTCAGTCTCCCACCCAGAGACACTTTAGCATGTGATGATGCTGGGGACAGATCGAAGCATCCTTCTGGTTGGAGCGCAACGGACTCTACCTACTATCCCACGGTCACCCCACTGCTACAGTTAACAGTTGGCTGTAAATTTTCACTGAGAGATTTCACCTGAATCACATGACAAATCTGCATGCGAAAGCCATCAGTTGTTACAAAGCGACAAACACAAAAACAAAACACCCCAGCGCATGGAGAGGTCTGGAAATTTTAACCACTCTTCGTTTTTATGCCACAATTCCAAGTTCCAACATACTTTTTTTTTTTTTAATACATGTTTCCTTAGGGCATCAATAAACTCGTATTCAGTTCATATCCATTAAAAAAATTACCAGAAGACCAAGAATGCACTTATTTGATGCCGTTTGGAAATACGGGGGAGAGCCCAGAGAGGATGTGTGGTTCCTCCACAATAATGCAAGCTAGTTAAGGTGACTCAGTGAGGACGCTTCCTAGGCACTTCACGTTTGAGGTTTACCACAAACAGCCAGTTGGGGGCAGGCCTCGGGGTTGGCCCAGGACTCGCAAAAAGGGTTCATGTTTCATACTTGGTAAGGAATAGTTGGAAACATCCAGGTCTGCCTGAGCTTCTCATTTCCCCCTGCTGCACTGCTTTTGAAAATAGATGGTTGAGGTGGAGTTTTTAACAAGTAAAAAAAAAAGTACAAGATCAGATAGTGTTGAGAAGCTATAAACTAGGAAAAAAAATTAACAGTATATCTACTGTTCACATCATTTGGTCTTAGAGTCATTTTGGATGCATGACTCATATTTTGTTCTCCTTTTAAGATTTAATGAGGCTTGAGAGACAAGTCATATGCTCTCTTTTACCGCTGATACACACAGCATTAAAGCCACCAGAGAAAAAACATAACGTGCTGTGTGCTACAGTCGGATCAACATGGATCAGGCAGGCTGATAATGGATGTTGCTGTTTACATCTGGTTCAGTAGGATGCAGCAAATAAGTTTTCAATGAGTGCTAAGCAGGATAATTGCTCACTTATTCATGACGAGTGTCGAGCCCCAACTGTACCAATTTACCAGGTTCTGTTTACAATGCGCCACCCACCCCCTGCTCCTAACAGCTATCGTCTTTTCATGCTGTGACAGAGGAGGTCATTTCCTTATTGGCTCGGCTCCCTGTAGGAGCCGACTCCATTAGCGAAAGAAATTAGGGTCTTGGAATGGGAAGCGTTTTTGACTAGAAATGGTGGTTGATGGGAGCACATGCTGGATGTCAGAAAGGACTCGTGATTTTCTCAGAGATCCTATGTATCCAGGAACGCCCGCGGTGTTAACAACTTGACTGTAACAGTCCCTGCATTAGAGCCGCAGCAACAAATCACGCAAAGCATCTCAATGCATGAAAGAGGATCCCACGAGAGATGAGAATGACACTGCGACAATAGATGCCACGTACCTTTGGGATTAACAGGTCTCTTTGCTTGCTTACTGGAAACGCTTAGAACACAGTCCAACGACTCCCACACAACATCAAAAATGTCATTTTTGCTCTCAGTCTTTAAGCAGAAATGAGCACCAAACAACTGACCCAGCAACAAACACGGGGATAAAAATGTTGAATCTTACGCTGTGTTGCATCGTTCTCCACACAATCCTCTGGTTCGCAGCATTAAAGCAGAAAAACAAAAAATTCTCAAATTAATTCAGCGCTGGTGAAAGAAATACTTGATAAACACATAAAAGGCCATTTATATATAACACACATAAAAAACACTGAGAACTGATTCAATGGTGCAACCACATCATGTTAAATGAAATATCTGATGTCCTATATTGTGATTTCTAAAGCCATAAAAAGCATTTTTGTTCCATATAAATGTATAAAACTGAGATAGACTTGATAATGATTTACGCTGAAAAGGGCTTGACTTGTTGGAAGAGATCCGTGATGAAAGCCGTAACCCTGATGCAGCAATTTTAGCTTCAAGGTTGTTCAAGGCGAAAATCTATATATCAGGATTGTGTCAAACAAACATACAGACAATCTGAAAAATTAAGGTGTGCGATGAATTAGGAGTGGAATCTGCCTGTCAACATCTATCCATCCGCCTTCAACCTTTTATTTTCTGTTTGCCTAGTACACAGAGAGACGAGAAGGGCACTGATCGCCGCGCATCACACCTTCCGCCGCTCTCTTGGGGTAAAGCTGTTGATTCGTTAACAAACACAAATCGATAGAGGGGCCTGAACGGAGGACAAGTACAAAGAATTAATTTCCGGCTCTTGTGGCTTACGATGGCAAATCAGCGGCTTTAATCAACAGTGTCAAGACAGAAAGACAAATGATGTTTACGCTGAAGAAGTGTCTCGTCTGAAAACAGCAACGCGGGCTCTGCGTCCTTACCAGCCTGTCTAAGCTTGTGCCAGCTGCTGTGGTAGGCCGCTCCTCTGGGCTGTAGGGCCTGAAACGGGCATTGAAGACATCCGAAACACCACGAGCAGACCTTGTGATTCCTGCGGGTTTTGGCTGGCCACAACCTTGAAAAACCTGCAATTACAAAAACACGGGCACCCAGCTGTCAGCGGTTTGAATGACTTTAGATGCAGAAAATAGGGAAAACATGCTGTTTTGCTAAGGTCTGCAAAGTATTCCCCCCCCACACTACCGGTGTGACAGCGCTCTGTGTCAGGCTGAGGTAACCACATTGATAGGTGAGTCAGCGAGGAACTTTGACCGACGCTATTTCGGATGGCAGAGTTTAGCTTTTACGGGCTTTTTGGGGAAAACTCCACATATAGTCAGACCATAAACAAAACTGCGTCTGCTGCATGGGAAAGTCAAAACAACAGTTCGCTTTGAATTGGGAGCTGCCGTCCAAATCAGTTTAGGCAGAAAAATATTCCCTACCACCACCTATATATTTTTTTTTTTTTTCCCTCCTGGCTGCAATTTTGTGGGTGAAGAAAAAATGTAGTAAAACACAGGAAACACATTAACTACTGTTAGCTAAACTAAGATTATCCAACCAAATTGAAACATATAATTCAAATACGGGACCTAAACTTGGACATAATTAGAACGTGTTGTACTGCACACCTTAGGCGCAGCCCAACACCACTTCCAGCGAGCTTCCTATTCGGTTTGTTAAAATTTGTTCGACTCAAACAACTTGACTACAGTTCATTGAGAAATATAGCTCATTTACTTACCCTGTAGGAGACCTGGGGACTGTTGTCCTGCATATTCATGATGGCCTCTGATATCTTGACATCAATAGGATCCATGACTGATTCAATGTTGAAAGGCCCTTCCAGCCTTTGTGCCACGAGCAGCATGGCATCTGTAACGGTGAGAAAAAGTCACGGCGTTAAACGGTGACAAACATTTAGCCACTGATACCCAAAGAATCAAGCAGTCACAAACAGGAATGACCTAAGTTGGGATCCTCTATCCATCCCAGCTCTGTCCCCCTCTTTTTTTTCTTTCTTTACTCGGCTGGTCTTCAGCAGGAAGGTCCCCCCATATGATCCAGGTCCTGCTCAAGGTTTCTTCCTCTTAAAGTGGAGTTTTTTCTTGCCACTGTTTGGCTTAAAGGTTTTTTTCTCCTTCTGTGGGCGTTATCCTTGTTTAGGATTTAATATTATAATTGTAGTTAATGATATTTGCTCGAGGGTCATGCTTTGGGTCTCTGTAAAGCACCTAGAGACAATTGACATTGTAACAGATGCTATACAAATACAATTGAATTGAATTAAATAGAATTAAGTAAAGACAAAATAAATGTATATGCTGATGCTACATGAGACTTGACTTGACTGCACTGTGAGCGTGTAAGGTGGATTTCAGGGTAACGGGTTCATTATGTGCTTCTGTTCACATGATCAGTGGCAGGGATTCTGAGGCGATGCAGCCCAATATCAGGGCACTGCAACTTATGAAAATACTTGAGTACAAAAATCTAAAAAAAAAAAAAAAAAAAAAAATCACTGCACATAACCATCAACAAGTAATGGTGTCTGTGATGTTACTGGAAACGTTTCCACTGTGCTGGAGCACCTCAGCTCTCTATATGTGTTTGGATTTTACGTGATTATAAAGATTGAAACAATACAAGGCAGATTAAAGAAAAAAAAAGTTTATTCTTAGAAGCATTTTTTTTTCATTCATTGTTATATTGCTGTGTCATTGTTTCTTCTGCAGACAATACGACCCTTCTCACAACAATTAAGAGGTGTTCTTGTGTGATGATACAGAGCGTTTCAATTTCAATTAGTCCTTTTCTTTCTGCATCTTAAGTCAACAGCACAGGGTTGTTGCTGCATTTTATTTTTATTTTTTTCAAAATCCTGCACACATTTTCTGTTGGTGGGAGGTCAGGGACTGCAGACAGATCAGTCCAGAACCCGTACCCTTTTCCTCTTCAGCCATATCTTTGTAATGTGTGCTGAAAAATGCATGGGTGTCTGACCAAAAAAATAAAAAAAAAAAAAAAAAAATAGACATCTCAAATGCATATTTTGCTCTAAAATGTAATGGTGCCATCACAGAGATGTAAACGACCTTTGCCAAGGACATGACATGACCCCATACCGTCACAGAGCTTGGCTTTGGTACTTGCTGATAATCGTCTGATTGCTCCTTTTTATCTTTGATCCTGAGTGCATGAAGACAAGGTCTTGCAAGCCTTGGACAAAGGTCTCGGAGGTCTTGGACAAAGTTTACATAAATCCTATATTTTTACAAAGGCTTCCCAAAGTAATCCCTTGCTCATGTGATTATAGCAGCTACTGATGAATGACGAACCTCGATGTGTCTGAGGGACTGGAAATCACAGGTGTTCAGCTTAGGCTTGAGCCCGTCGCCCTTTGCTGAGTGAAATTCCTCTGTTTAATTATATTAATCCACTGTAGAAGATGAATTAAGCAAATCCCCTCAAATCTTTCTTTGGGGAACAACGTTTTTAAATATTTAAATGTTCAATCATGAATTCACTGACAAAATGGAGATTATCTTCCCATCTTTGCCCTTCAAAGACTTTCATGGATGGTGCTCTTGTAGAAAATCCTCATGATATGTTGACCTCACATGTTTAAAATAGTTATTTTCTTTCACAACTCTACTGGAATTTAGTCTGGAATCTGTTGTCAGCCTGAAATAAAAATTCAATGAAATGAAGCTGACACACACACATACACACACACAAATATCTTTCATTCACACTGTCTGCAAAGAAGTACTTGTTTGCATTTTTTCATATGCATTTCACATAGTGTATCATTCCAGCTTTCTCTGTTTGGCGTTAAACTTGCATTTTATATTCATACAAATGTGTTTCAAAGTGTTTTATAAACCACAGGGCGCTTGGTTGTGAAACTGGTTAATATGTCTCCTTTATTTTACTTATTTATCAACTGCCTCACTTCTTTATTCAGCTGTTATGAAATTTGCACTCGGTCCCGCTTTGTCAATTTGCGCAGAAAGCAAAATAAAATAAAAAGCTGATTCCACAGAGAAAAGCAAACCAGTTTCCCTCCTGTAGTCTTGCACTTATTTGACATTTAACGCTTCGGTGATTTCACGGCACGTTCAGCACTAATTCAATCGGCGAAACCAGAGAAAGACTGCGAAAAATGCTGTCCACTAGGTGGCAGCACCGGTCGAAACCGGCAGTTACTGCTGCGTGTTGCTTTTTCGTGTGGGGTAAACTTCCTGGTTTTAAAGCAACTACGTGAACTCCCGCTGCTCGGAAAGGACAAAACAGGGGAAGAATATTGACGTGCTGAGCATCACGTGAAACTCCAGGCTACGGTCCCGTCAATTCACCAAGGAACAGACTGCGAGACAAAAGGTGATCCTGTCTACTTTATCTGCTAATAGGAGAGAAAGATAAGCGTCTGTAAAGCCCCGGATGAGTGCTAGTCCCGCCCCCTTGCAGGCCCCTATTAATTGATTGAAAAAATCCCCAACTATTTAAATTATGAAAAGTAATTTTTCAAAAAAACAGTACACTTATTTCCAGGTTATGAAATGTGAGGATATTTGTCTTCTATATATACACTATGTGGTTAGTTAAATGCAACAAGAAACATTAAGAAATCACTTTTCGCTTTAAATAACTCAAGAAATATAAATCAAACCAACAACTTTTCACAAATGATTACAGTTTCATAATGTGAGTCATTGTATGTTCCTTTCTGATTTCATCACAGTATTGTCAATTTCAACCTTTTCCTTATCACAGTTCTTAAATTGACTTGAGAAGCATGAATGCTTCTTGTTGAAAATTACATTTTTATGCAGATCAGCTCAATCACGTCAAAAAAACAGCAAACTGTGCTGATGACTCATTGATTTAATAAAAAAAAAAAAAAATCTGAAAGCCCAGCACATCAGCTGTGAGAAGGTCAGCAGTTTATTAAATTGTACGGACACAAACCAGAGGGCCTTGTTGAACAGGAGACGCTTGCCATTAGTGTCTCTCCTTGTTTTCATCACTTTCAATTGCAGCTTCTGGAAGCTTTAGAACAATGTTGCATTCACATTATTTCACTTATGCAAATGTGAACACTGCAGAATTCAAAATGGCTCAATTTATGCAAGCGGTAAAGTCAGTAAAAGCATTTTGCCTTGAAGGAATGATGACATGCTCTCAAGCCTACAAGGTTTTTATATTAAAGGGTCACAGTTTCTATAATGGCAGGCCTGAGTTTTCTAGGACTGGACATGGCTGAACCACTGACTCACCGAGCAAGTCTCAAACCTGGAGACAGACAGTCTGTCAGAACAGGTTTCTCTGTCCACAGATGAGACCTCACCAGAAGGCCGTCATAATCACTCTACAATTACTGGTAACTATACCAGGTCATGCTGTCATCTGGACTCTGCAGAAACAATGTCTCCTAATGGCCATGACTTCATCAGCAGGAAACAGCCTGTTGGGTCTACTTTCTTTTTTTGAAGATGGCCGTAAAAACCACCATATATAAGTCTGAGATAACAGATCAAATTGTAAAGTGTGATTGAAGCAATTGCAGATATTAGCATAAAAATGTGTTCGAATTAGATAGTTTCTTGAAATGCCAAAAACAAAAAACAAATAGCTGAAATATACGTTGGGCTGAATTTTGAAAGTTGACAGTTTTTCACTGATTTTCTGTTCAAAAGCTACATAAAATAGCAGAGTACAATATTAATGCAAGAAAAAGCTGCCCCTGACACTGACTATGCTTACATGGAAAACAATAATCTGATTATTGACCTCAATCTAATTTAGACAATATTCCGATTTAGGTGTTTACATGTATTGATTTTAAAATATTCACTTTATAATCCAGGTTTCCATGTTAAAGAGCAGAGATCGATCAATGGGATGTCAATCACATCACTACGTCTTACATTTCACCGTTCCCTCCAGAACTTCAAATGACTGTCATGGTTTGAGGTGGAATGGAGGACCCAAACGCAGGAGTACAAAAAAGGGTATTTATTTTCCAAACAGTCCAAACAAAACTGAAAATCCACACAGGTATCAAGGCTGATATCGAACAGAGAAAGTCATGAAAACAGGTAGAAATACAACCAATAAAACAAGTAGATGGACCAGCAACCAAACAGAGAATGACGAGACTTATATGCACAGAGGGACAAACAAGAGGCAGGTGCAAACAATCAGGATGACAAGGGGGAGGAAGAAAAGCAGAATGCAACAAAGACAAGACAGACCTTCAAAGTAAAACAGGAAACAGGGTAGACTAGAGACAGGGGGTGAGACGCCAACTTGACACAAAAGAAAACAGAAGAAAAACCCAGGAATGCCTGTCCTGGCCGACCCAGACCACAACAACGACACCAAACGCCAACAGCGAGTTCACCAGCGTGGCGATACCTCCCACCGTTGTCAGTGTTTCGCTTCAGATCGTGTTAGTGCTATAAGTACGGCCTGTTATGTTTCTTAATCTGAGTGTGGCCTTAATCTGATTAAAAGTATTATAGTCCATGTAAAAGCATTCAAAGTCATGTTATACAACCAGAAAACAAATCAGAAAAAGTTGGATTGACATCGAAACTAGCGATGCACATTTTGGATTTTTTTATGACTGTTAACCGACGCCCTTTAACGATTAATAACCGTTAACCGATAAGTCCGGGAGGGTTGGCTGCTGCGATGTTGCGCGTGTTGTCGTAGACGCATGTGTATACGACATGTGTATGTGTATACTCTCGCGGCAATGTGTCGCCGTCAGCTTGTCGCAGAGACTCACTGTCACTTTTGTTTTATACTAGCGCGGTCTTCGCTATGTTATTCCACGCCACAATGCAAGAGCGACAATCACGAACTAGCTAAACTTACTAAACTTATCTCTTGCATTTTTCCACTTCCTCACCATCTCAGCCGTATCTAGACCCACATTCATCGCAATCTCCCTCCATGAATTACTAGAATTTGTGCCGTCTTTGTAGTGTGGAGAACGAGAATCGTACAGATGTGGGTACTTCCTCATTTTTTCAATGACGCGCTCTTTTCTACGCGGATGTAGAATTGACCAATCAGTGGCCTGTTGCACCTGTCGACACGCCCCCATGAGTTGATTGAATTACGTAGCTTAAAAACAAAATTGAGCGTTAGTATTAATCGGTTAGAGTTACTGTTATCGGTTAACGGTTAAATGGTTAACCATGTGCATCCCTAATTGAAATAGATGAGTTGTTGACAAATAAGGTTAACAAGGACAAACCTGAAACATCCAGGGTTCATTCTGTCTACAAAGAAATAAGAGTGAAACTAAGATTTGTTGCACTGTGTGGTTTTTTTGTTTTTGTTTTTTCTTGCCCTTTTCTGATTTGGGATTGTAAGTCGGGGCCTGTGTATCTGACAACTAGCTGGCAAACTGTCTCAAATCAGAAAGTAAACACTTAAAAAACTCCTCTTCCCTTGTCGCCAGAATTAAAAAAACTTGAACTGTCTAAATGAAACTGTGAAATGATATTGGGATGAAGAAAAACTGGATGGATTTTGCGAAGAGTGAAGTTGAAACGGCACCACAAAACGTCTGAGGGACTTCGCACAACAGGAATACATGTGTACGTAATTACTAGAGTTACGCACCGTGGAATAGTAATAACTGTGTGAAGGACCAACATTGTGCTGCAAACGTTAACATGACGCATTTCCCGAGAGAACCAAAGTTACAGGAGCAAGTCAAAGCTTAGTGGTTTGGTTTTTTACAGTGAAACTGAGTTGACCAACTGCTCCCTCATTTTTCATCCGGCCGTTTTGTAAACTTTTATAAACTTTCACTGGGAAGTGCCTCAGTTTACCATGACTGGACTGACTCACTCCTTCTCCCATTAGAGGACTCGAGTGCCGACGGCTCAGCTGCTTTGTTAGCATCAGATGTCAACACCATGAAACTAAGTTGTAAAAGTTATCAATGTTGTGAACGTACCCCCAAACTGAGGGCTAAACGGTTTCAAATCCATGCAGTGTGGCTGAATTGAGATGAACTTGACTCTTTTTGCTCCATCGGTGTACTGGTTAATGCTGGTCTGAGATCTGCCAGTCTCGGAGCAGGACACACTGCTCAGTTTCTTACCCAACTTTATACAGAGGAAACAGTTTTTATCATTAATGTTTAGCTGGACGGTTCTGTCTGAAATGTGACAAAAAGCATCTTTGTTTCGGGCTTAAACATGGAAAAAAAAAAACTGTACAGGAAACAAGCAAGCAAAGAAACAAGAAAAAAAAATCCACATCACTGTACTTTGACAGCAGTCCCGTCCAGATTTTTTTTCTTTTTTTTCTCCTTTCTTTTCATTCCTCTGGGATCTCTAATGGCAGAGGAAAAAGGCTGAGGAACACCGGCTCAGCTCTGACTCCATTTCCTTTCCAATTATGTCAAATTCTGAGCCTTTGAAGAGCTCTTCTGTTTGTTTACAGTGTGAATTGCAAATTGCCTATAAAGCTTGCAATCTTAATATACAGAGTAGCTCTTAAATGGAACCATTATGCAACCAGAAGGTTTCAAAGTGTAGATAATACTGGAACTGACAGAAAAATTATAATTATCAATTAGCCAACAATAGTCATTACATTCTTACATTGCTCGTCCATCAGTGAGGCTTTTGCGGTTTTCATTATGGTTGCACTACACTGAATTTACTTTGAATGCTTTATTTCATGAAAATTACAGGAACTTTGTATTGCCATACGGGAAGAAAGGAAAAGAAGAAAAGCACCCCAAGCATCAGAGGCTCTGGCAATCTTTGCACCTGTGGTGGTTTATCAGCAGCTTATCAGATGGGATCAGCAAACACATAACTGGACGTTTGTCTTCATACACAGCTGAGGGACAACAGCAGAGACATAACGCACAAGAGGAAGAGGAAGAGGACGGCAGGGGAATTAGAATCTGCGTTCGCTGGGTTGGTATGACTTTGTCCCTGAGAAGGAGGGCCTCCTGCGTGGCACTTGAAGAACTGCCTGCACGGAGAGTTAATGGCGATCATTTATGTGGAGAACATGAAGTCCAGTCCATTGAGGCCCGGCTGCCACACTGAGCCACATTTTCACAGCATCACTTTTGCAGCATTAAGATAGGCCAGTAGCAGCCAGGGGTAATCTCGTTATCAACACGACACAGGCATGTAATTAGATGCATCTTGTCCTATTCTGAACCGAGCTTTTTGGAAAAATAAATTCAGCTCATTGGAAACAAAAAGTGGTGAACTGAAAGTCACAATGACATGACACGACAGCATGACTAAAGAAAGTCATGGTGTAGTTTTTTTTTTTTTTTTTTTTTTTTTTAAAGCTTAATGTTTCTGTTTGTGAGATGAAACGCACTTACATGCTCTGGCATGCTAAAGCATCGCAAAAACTGGACAGGGTAATTTTATTCTGGACGTATTACTCCGGGCTCTGTCTCTTTATCGAGATTGATGTCCACTTAAAATCAGGCGATGTCAGCCAGCAACAACCTCCAGCAGACAAGGACAAATAGGAAAAGTGAAAAGGCCCATCGATGGCGCTTTGCTTGTGAAGACTTCCAGAGGATGAAAAATGGCTCTGATGCAATTTGGATTCTGTAAAGCGCAGCTCATCTGCTGTGGAGTCAAATAACTAAAAGTATTATGAAATGTGAAAAACACAAGACACACAAAAAGACACCCATACTCATGATGTACGGATTAAAAAAAAAAGAATAATATTTGCATTGATACTAAAATTATAAGCTGCATTTGATGTCTTTGTAACCAAGGATTAATTTTAAACAGTGGCTGATGCAGCACCAACACAAGTTGAATAATTTTAGATTTAAAATCCATTAAAAATCCCTAAATGCCAAACTGCAGCAGAAGAACACTGGATCAAAACTCACTGAGTCAAAACTGAAAATAAAACCCAACTTGGAGCATCGCTTATTGAGATAAAACCAGGGTGATGTCGAATCTGGTTCCGCCTTCTTTTTGTGGGAGGATTTTTGGCTGGATGATCTATTTTGATTTATTCGGGGTTTTTTTTTTTTTTTTGCAAATTATGAAATATCAGAAATTTTACTCCACTGACACACTCAAAGCAGAGGAACTTCCATTACTGTCGCCGCTTCTGTCCTTCACAAGTTAAGAGAAACTTTTAATCCAGGCCTCGTAGATGTAATATCTATTCACGGCTGGTTAGGATGAAATAAGCCAAATAGTCACTTAAACACAACATGCAAAGTTGATAAAAAAAAACAAAACAAAAACAAAAAGTCAAACCAAACTGCTGAGAGTGAATTTAGAGAGGAAAGCAAGAACATATGAACAAATTAGTCTGCAGGTATAATTCAATGTTGTGAAGAGATATATAAATTCATTCATGTTATGGACCAAAAAGTAATAACTGTCCAAATCAAAATATGCGGCGATTGGTTATACGGCAGCATCACGTTACACCTGGTGTCAAACGACCGTCCGCTGTTATCTCCCTTCCTGTGTGGAGCTCACATGCACAGGTCACGGCAGTCAGGGAGAGAGTGAGCACATCAGTCCGCTGGAAACTGGAACTTCCCGTTTTCCACACTGGTTGCCTGGCAACCAGTCCTGGCCAAGATGGCCAGCCTGTATTCACCAGAACAACACATGCCAGCTTAACATCAGTCTTTTTTTTTTTTGGATTGTAAATTTAAAAAGAGATATTCTAGTGATGCTGGGAAGCAGAGCTACTGCTGCTGTAGTGCTGCTGTTTTACTTACGTTAGAATAATAATCTAAGAATATGTTTAAAGGTAGTAATTTCTAAAACATTTACCTGTTTATATTGTTTGCGTGAGCTGCATTTCTGCTTGGAGCTGTTTTACAGTACGGCTTTAATACTCTTCCTTCAAGTAAAGGCTTTTATTAGCAAAGCTTATGAGGTACACTCACAAACACAGACCCTTCGCTAGATATAAGAGAACAATGTTTCGCTCTTTAATATGCTGCCATCCTTGTTCAAATCAAGTGGAGAGTCCGTTTGAAACCGCAGTAAAGTCCGCCGAGTCCCGGAAACACTTGTCTACTAAAGGTGAGCGCGCCCTCATCAAACTGTGCTCTGAAGCAGGTCGTGTGCCAGCAGATGATTTGCTTTGACTCATTCAGGAAGGAAACGCACACATGTTTAACCCTCGTTGCTCTGCTGGTGTAAAAGGCTTTGGCTTCATTACGTGGAAGTGGATAAGCTGTTAGATATATCAGTGTTCTGAATTTATGCTTGTGAAAGCACAAAATTCAAAACCCTTCATCATCCTCGTGCGCAGGAACTGTCTGTGTGGTCCGATTTTCAGCCACGGGCTGACCACATGCAGTTTGTTAGGGAATGTTTTCTGTCAATACTTTATTCATGAGGAATTTTTCCACAAAGGCTTTGTTGTCTTGAATTTAAATAAACAGGCCGTGGAGGGTTTCGGTTACCAAGTGAAACAAATCACCTAATTAAGAAGAAATGAGCAGATAGAATCGATGCGGATCTCTTGCAGTGTGGTGACACGCTGTTCCAAAGGGAGTAGCAAAAGCCTTTATAAAACACCGAAGGAAAAAAAAAAAAACAGGAAAAAGCTGGCAGAATCAACCAACTCACTTAGAAGTGAGTCCGTGGCCTGTGAAAGGACTGTGAAAAAGTTCCATCACTGGACCGAGCAGACTGTCAACACGGAGATGATCACGCGCGCAAACTGTTTGTGAGAGACGTTCAAACAACTTAAGAGGTCGAAAACATCAGCTGGTGCAGACTGGCTGATTATATATAAAAAAAAAAAAAAGAAACATGGAAACTGATTTAAAACCATCTGTTTCACAAAATTATTCAACAGTTCACAAAATAACACTTAAAAACACGTACACAGCGTCAAACAGTAATCCTGAAGTAGATGACCACGTATATCTGTGAAGGGTAGCGATCTACCAGTGGCTTGTAGTTGGATGCAGTGAACAGAGTCGCAGCTTCTGCTAACAAATGCATTTAAAATCCAACCTGATATTTATTCTGAATGTCATCAGACGGCATTTTCAAAATCCATGCTTATCATGATAACAAATGCACGAAAAGTAGCATCAATCACAAATTAGTTTCCAAAATAAACAACTTGCTGCAACTTACTGGGCTTTGATTACCGTTGAAAACAACATACTGCAGTTTGCATTCTTTATTTATTTTTTTTCCCCCCATAATTAATGCACAGAGAGAGACTTGGGCAGGATTCAACAAGGATTATGTGTTGCAGTGGGAACAAATGGATTAGTAACTGGCTACTCAGCAGAGTTAATTCAATCATCTGTATGATTTATTCAGATTTGATTTATTCAGAGTAATCTCGTGGAAGAGATGGCGATTGCAGCATAACATTTAAGCTCTATTTAAGTTATGTTTGTTAAAACAATGACGCATGAATCAATGCCATGCATGGAATTATGCATCTTCAAGCGATGCTGGACCAAAAGCTTTTATAATTGATGCAGAAAGATGGTGTGAGAACAGAATATTTTTATTTAAAATGGTGATTTTTTTCTTTAAAGTACATGCACAAGGCTGTTTGATACTAGGCGATTCATTTTGAAAGCTCACGAGACAGAATGCAGATATTCTGTTGCATAATATGGATGCAGGGGGAAATCTGATTTTAGCTTGGGAATGTTTTACACAATTGATTTTTATTTTTTTTTTGCAAAACATAAAACTAAAACATTCAAACAGGCTTAAAACTGCTATTTCTCTTCACTGTAGTACAGAGGAAAAAACCCCAAATCATTTCTGAGATATTTCTAAATATTTTAAACTTCTTTGGAACATATAGCCGTGCTTTCATGCACGTCTGTTTGCCCCAGGCTGCAGCATAACAATCCCCTTCTGAGTCACACTTCAGATAACATAAAGGTAATGTGTAATGTGCGCTGGCAAGTTTTTTTTTTCTTCCAAGCTCTCTTCCATAAATTCATAATGCAAAATAACATCAATTCTTTCACTTTATGTCATGAGAGAGGTCTATTTCCTGCAGTGTCATGCTATTCTCAGGGGTGCAGACTCCAGCTTTAAAGGATGTCTCACTCTTTGGTCTTATTAGTATTCGCCTCCCTTTTTTTTTTTTTTTAAATTGGAGTAGATGTCCTACATAACAAAGATCTGAATGTAAACTATAAGAAGTGAAATACGGTCATTGTGATCTGAGATTCTCACCAAAATGATGTCCAGTTGTCCAGTACAGAGCTCCATCTTTTAAGCCGCAGCGTTTTGGTTTTGAATTATATTACTGCATCTGTTTCATAGAGCATTATTACTATATAACTCACCTTTACAGCATTTCATAAAATACTAATTTGCCTGTCTTTGCAAAACATGAAAGGGCGTTCCTAACAATTTGTCGCCAAGGGTGCTGAGGTAATGTTTTTTTTTCTTTTTTTTTTCTTTGCTTAGACTTCAACATAATTGAAAATCTTTCAGCCTGTAATGAGCATGAAATGTCACAGCCAAAAGATATGGAATTGGCATTTAATCTGCACGAGAGAACAATAATCCAATTGACAAGAGCTCTGATAAAGACAGAAAGAATGTCGCTCCAGGATTAATAGTGGCGATGCAAAAGTATCTAATTCAAGTGGAGCCTTGCTGGAAGTTTATTCCTTCTACTACTTTTCGAGTAAATGCAAACGTCTGCAATGAGACTCGTGGATGTTGAGGAACCCAAGTCAGAAGCAGTCCACCATATGGACAATAATTACCATGACTTCTAAAATATCAGCATACAGTGATCCCTTATTTTTCGTGGTTAATGGGGACCGGCGCCCCCCCCCCCCGTGACAATCAAAATCCGCTATCTGGAGCCAGAGCCCCCCGAGCCTCAATAAAGTGTTTAAAATATGTTTGAAAACCCCCCAAAAGTAACGAGGCACTGCAGCGAAACAAGACAAAGGCTCAACTGTGGTCTTTCTGTTACCTTCACAGGCTCTGGTCTCTGAACCGTAGTAAAGAAACTGCTGGTATTGTGCTATTTTTGGCTTGTAATTAGCAGCTAACAAGCTAACAACAACAAAAGAAACAGTCTGGTTTTCTCTGCATGGAACGGGTACTTTATTCTGGCACTGCAGGAACTTGACACACCTTGTGCATACATCACACAGGTTGCACACAACTTCCTGTGATGTTTCCTGCCATTTTTAAATTTTTTTTAAAAATTATATTATATATTTCTGGAAAAAATCCACGAATAACTAAAACCGTGGAACTTAAACCGCGAAGTGGCAAGGGATCACTGTACTCTCCCCGATTTTACTGTCAGACATATAAACCCAGTAGGCTGAAATGGTGACTCTTAGTCATCTAAAAGTGAATCAATGTAAATTTCCTTACTGAAGTACTCCAAGGTTTTATTCTGGCAACTCCCAAGACCCTCAGCCAGACATGTGGTATCAGAAATTGATTAATAGGGTTTATGGGTGCAATACACAGAGTGACGGGTGAAAAAATAAATACGTGTTGCTGGTTACTACGTTCATCATTCTGTACACTTAGGCCCTGATCGTACACCTCCCGCTACGTTAAACCGCCGTTAACTGGCGGTTTAACGGCTTGCTCGCCAGTTAAACCGCAGATGACCGGGTTTAGGAACCTCCGCTAACCGCTAATGCAATCTTCCGCTCCCTAAAGCCACTACCCGTTATGCCGCCTCCCTTACTCACATTGTAGGTGTGGCAATGGGCGTGTCTTTTGCCCTTTCCGCAAACCCGGTATCTTGTGTTTGCGGGTTGCGGGTAGCGAGTGGTTAGACTACCCGCAACCCACATGTCAGCGTGTACAAGAGCACGTCCAAATGGCGTCAATGTGCGTCCACCTGGTCACATGTGGACGTGCACAAACGTCTCCACCTCTCATATTAACTCTTGTATAAAAAGCATCATTTGGTCTCAGTTGAACCACTGAAAAAATAGCAGAGATCGTCTTAAACGGCTTGCTCGCCAGTTAAACCGCAGATGACCAGAGCGTGTTTACTTGGAGTGCACTGACTATCTGGGACTTTCAGGTAGCTGATAGGAACTGTCTGTGTAAAAATGTTTTTATGTATATATCACTGCGGAGGAGGAGGAAGGAAGAGGAGGAAGCTCCACAGCAGAGTCCCAGATGAGCTGCACATGAGAGCTGCTCCGATCTGGATGAAAAGACGCTCCATAGCGGTTAGCGGGTAGCGCAACCTGCTCTTAAAGGCAATGGACTACTGACGCACTGATTGGTTTAACAGGTGGAACGCCCTAACCACTCCCATGCATAATGTAGCAGGTAGCGCAGGTGGGATAGCGGGTTTACGAAGGTGGAGGATTGCATTCTTTGTGGGAGAACGCCCCTCCCGCTACCCGCTATCCCTTAATAGCGGCTTTAGGAGATCTGGCGGAAGATTGGGCCCTTACAGTCCATTCAAACATATACAGTGTTAATACATTTTCTGTTGACTTTTGAATGAAATGCACATTTCCAATGCACTTTTGTCTCTTGCTGGCTTATTGCCTGTAAATGTAATGTCAGTCACATCTGAAACAAATCCACCACTGAGAGACTGAGAGAAATGGCATTTCACATCCCAGTAGGTCTTTAACATATCGGGAAAGTGACAACAGAGGTGACCTGGCCTGACTTGAAAACCATGATCTGACGGAAGATAAAATGAGTGACTCCAGCGTTCACGAACGTACAAGAAAGCATACCTAGCATACTTATACATGCACATATTCCCTCAGACATTGAGAATCTGTTAACATTCTTTGTCTGGATGTTAACGCAAGCTTACATCTGTCAGTTTTGTCTCATTTGCCGCACCATTTCATCTGCTCACCGCACGCCTGAATACCGAGGAACTCTCGCTAACATGTATTAAACAGATCAGTTCCACACTGAATTAAATTAAATATAAATAAAGTTTAATCGGAAATGAAAGATAAATGCAGATCTCACTGGGAATGCACTCAAGCTCTTTGCAGCTTTCCCCTTCTTTGAGCCGGTCACTGTTCTGGTTCACTGATCCATATAGTCCCAGCGGCTCTCACAAAGATCCACTCTCAGCTGCATGCAGGTGCATCAAGGTCACAAATGATGGTTTGCGCGACATCCACAGTGTCAGCTACATCCACTGTGTGTCTAAGATATGAGGCAGTAGGTAGTGAAGATTGAGCATCAATAAAAAAAAAAAACCAGACAGAGGAAAACAAAGCAAAATTGAATCTTTCTCAGGAGAAGAAGCACCGAAAAATGGCTAAGAAATGTGTTAAAATATGAATTGGGTGGAAAGACAATTGCACACTTTGGCAATGTTACACCAAATCTGCTTGATGTGTTAATTTCCCAATGCACATTTAATGAGCAATGCAGGAAACCGAGGGCCCTGTTCTTCCCGCAGTTGTCACGTATGACTCAAAGTGAACAGCTCCTGTGATACGTGATGCACAGAAATGGGAAAGATTTGGAGAGCGGCGGATCATTTTACATGTTCCCATCAAGCAGAAACATTACCTGATCCTCTCCAAGTTTATTTGGTAACGTGACAGTGGAGATAAACACACCAGCCAGGAACATGAGGGACATTTTCAGCTCTGCAACGACTGAAATGAGCCCACAAAGGCTGTGAGTCTGTGAGGGATTACGGGAAAAAGAGAGCAGCAAGTGATACCAAAGAAATTGACAGAAAACTGAAAAGGTCTGACTGTACGTTGTATGATATTCATTTGGGAACATTAATTATAATAAAATTATTTTATGAAACATTTAAACGCTTCTATCAGCTACTAAAATGTCAATGTCACAGCGTATTCCTGATTGAAGCAGGTTTATGTGATCAGCTCTTGCAGGGATTTGATTTCCCTTCTGGAAACCGTGCTATCGGCAGCAGCCTCGGGAGAATCCTTAACAGCGCCGGCAGATCAGAAGTAAGACGGGGAACGAGCGGGAGATTGACTAATCAGATCTCAACCACTTGGTAAAGACAAATGCGAGGCTTTGAGTAGCATTCTCTGCAAACACAAACATCTGAACCACGATCACAACTACAGCGACGATCTTCCCAGTGACAGCCGAGCAGTGTTTTCACAGTCGCAGCTTTGGTTCAGTTCAACAGAATGAGCTTATCCTGCGGCAGAGTCTATCAAATATTCTCTAAATATATAAATGTTGTGCATGTTTGCTTTCTTTCTATCTGAAGTGATACGTTCCTGTAAAACTTCTTGATAGAAAACTGGAAGTTCCCTGCGGTGCAGCTCTTCCCTGCACCCGTCACCATTCAGCCCAGCGGGAGGGGAGAATCCCATCAATAAAAAATCTTTTCATGCAGGAAATGTTGATGGAGGAACATCTGAGGGCAAAACGTAAGTCGACAGAAGAGATGTAGAAATATTATAACTCCACGGCACACAGCAAAAAGGTGTGTTGTACAAAATACAATATGACAGCGCGTACGGCAGAAATCCTGTAAGTATTTACCATTTCGACATGAGTGATTTTTCTCATTTTATTTGTTACAACAAAGTTTGAACAACAGCAATGAAATGCTCTTGTGGCGTCATCATAGCTTGCTGATCCAAACCCAGTGGTTTAAAGGATTACTCAACCTATACAATAAGTACAGTTTTAAAGCAATTCATGTCACTTTTGTGGTTGGTAATTAAGAGGCAACAATGCGTAAAGCACCAAACAGTGGTTACTGTCAAAATGAAAATTGAATCTACAAGTGTCTCATTATTCTGAGTGCCCATATAATATAACATGCTCCCTGTGCTCTTTTTTTTTTTTTTTTATCCCCATAACAACCACATCCATTAGCTCTGTTTGACCACATCATCGAGCCGTGCACTCAGACATTAATACAGCAACACACCTCACTGGCACAAAGGACATAAAAGAAGATGAAAAATGGCTAATGTTGTGATTAAAAAAGACTTACCGATGTACTGGTTCCATTCTGGATTTAGATCAGCTTGATTGGCCAGGCAGCCCTTCATCACATTAAGGCAGTAATTCTTGCATGGTTTTACGGTCGGGATGCCCTGACAAAAGGGGCAGTACAGCATCTTTGTCAACGCTCGTATACAAGCTGGAGTGTTGCTCACCTGCAAGGACACAGTTTAGCAGCAGGCATCAGTATCTGAACAGATGAAAAAATAATACATTTTATTTTAATCAAACAGTTTAATCCATAGGTGATTTATGCATGTCATTTTATGTCTGAGTCAAGGTTAACCAAGCTCTTTCTTTTTTTCAATGAATGATTGTCCAATTGTTTTGACAATGTGACTGTTTCAGGCCACACAATGTGATGTGCATTATAATGCCTTAATTAGTTTAAAAAAGTACAGTGATTTACCCAAAGTTGTAAAAATCCTGACACTAAATGGTTAAGATGAGGGACTTGATCCATGGAGGCAGTTATCTAAAGAGACTGATGTCTTGTTTTTTTGATTTGCACAATTTCAGAGTGGAAAAAGGAAAGCGGTGGCATGAAAAGAATAGCGCACCCCAAGAAAATTGAGTTCCCTGGTTGATTTTTTTCAAGGCCTCAGACAGTAATTTGCTTGTTTGGACTGTGGGTCACTCAGTTCCATCATCATGATGAATTCAGACAAAACAGCACAAACTGCTTTGGTGATGTGATCGGAGATAAAGTCAACAGAAAGATGCTGACAGATGCTTTTTTTTTGGATCCATTAGTGTAAGTTGATGCAAAGACTGTTTGCGTGACCTGAAAATCTTCCCCTTGTTGTTGCGACAGAATACGAAGACTGAAATTCTTCCAACATCACTGGTTGCACAAAGAGCCATCTTGGTACTAGCTGACGTACTGGGCTTAGTTACAGCCAGTAGACAAACAATCCCAAACATGAGGCAGCGCTCGATTAAAGCTTTAAGCGATTGAGGACAAACTACTGTATATTTGCATCAGCTCATCACCAAACTTGTTTGCGGAAGAGTAAATGAGCGTTGATGCTCAGTTGAACCTTGTAAGGCTTCATATCTGCTCCGCCAGTCTGAAATCATTTAAGGATATTTTCAGAAAGACATCATGTAAAGAAATTACAGCAGCATTCCACTGCAAGTTAAAGGCAGATTCACTGTGCATTAGTGATGGTGGTTGCTCAGGTGAGTGGTATCTATAGAGGTAATCGCCTTCATAGATAGCACCTCCTTTCCAAAGGGCAAATATCTGTACTGCATCCTGAAAAAAACCCTCCAATAACTATGTAGCACAAGCTGAGCATGCAATCAAGGGCTCTGCCAAGGACTCTCAAGTCTTAAGTTTCTTACTGTAGTGAAGCATGAATATTACCTCTCACTTCTAAGTATCCTTTGGATAAAAATGCTTTACTAAATGACAATCTGAGAATGTAAAAGTCTGCAGCATTTACTCAAGACATCTTGCAAAGACTTCTCCAGCCAGATACCAGGAGAGAATGGGGAAGATTTAATGTGAATACCGCAGGTAATCCTCCGGAGCATCTCCTGCAATTCAGTCTGCACGCCGATAACAGTAGTTGCTTCACACTCTGCTCTGATTACTGCGCAGGACAACAGTGCAAAGATGTCCAAATAAAAGTGCCATTGATATCAGCACAGAAACAGACATCGGCTTGTACACGATCATAAACACGCTAGTAGTTTCTACAGAATGCTTCACGCACGAGGTGTTGCATCCTATTGTCTCCACCCAGGTTCCATGCCGGTGCGTTTTCCTTCTTCCTGTGGGTTGTGAGAACATATCTGCAGCGGCGAATCTGCAGCGAGGGGCACGTGTGAACGACAACTGCAGGGGAAGTGCGAACTTAATACTTCACACATTCCTCAAAGGTTCCCTTCATTTACATGCGTGATTTATTTATTTATGTATCACTGAATCACTCAATTAGCAAATCAAAATCCTTTTCAGCTTGCATACAAGATCTCTCAGCAGATGCGCCCCACCACTCCGGAGGACCCTGGAGAGACTGGACACGACTCTTTGACTAACAGAGGGAATCTGCGCCAACTATAAAGGGATATTTTATCTGCCTAATTCATGAGGTCTCATAGTAAGTGAAGGAATACCCACGGAAGAGACTGCAGTATGCAAATGCATCAGCTAGATAATCAGATGATTAAAAATTAAGCTACACTTGAAGGCCCGTGTAGCTAAAGAGCACAAAATCACATCGCTGTAAGCAAGTATATGTCAGACGTCTGAAATATCAGCGTTCTTCTGAGACCGTGAGGATGAATTGAACTGATATGGTTGCATGAGTTGTGAGGACAGGGCATCCTTGCTTCTCTTACGATTGCACTCTGGAGTCCTGTTGAGAACCGAAAGCTTCTGGGCTGCAGCTAATGGATTATTTTCCCTCTTCCAAGGAGTAACAGAAAGTGCTTTGTTCTGCATTTTTTTTTAATTAATTAATTAATGTTTTATGAAAGCTTCTCTTTTAAGATGACACCCTGCTGTACTTCTCGCTATTGTGCTGTCTCCTTAAAAGAAAATGAAAAAACAAAACAAAACAAAACAACTATTTCTATGATGAGTCTTTGATGTTTCTTAAAACGAAATAAATAAAGAAGTTTTGACAACAACTGGCTCTTATGCTCAGCATGAAAGCACTTATTCCAACCTGCTTTGAACAAAAGCCTGTGTTAAATGGCCGTGCTGATTGTGATAAAGAGCCTTTTACTCCCTCATACCGCGCTTTTTGTGTAAAGATGACATAACTTTGCCTGCTGGAGGGGTGTGGGCAACAAGAATCGCTTGCCACCATTTGCTGCAATCTAAGATTTTATCACCTTTTACCAGATAAATGTGGCGCGCCAAAAGGCCAAAGTAGAAATCCGGCTTGTGGAGGAGTCACAGTTCATATGTGATCCTCAATCTTCTTTGGAGGTGATAACATTCTGGAAACAAGGTTTTGCCTCCCAGTTTGTAAATGACTTGTTTTAAGGGCTTCCTGAATATCTCCGCTCCCCCAGTGGGGTTAGTACGTTCTCAGGGGCCGTTTAGTCGAGTTGTGTTTCTCGCCCAGGAGTCGGCAACCTTTACTATCAAAAGAGCCATTTTTTATCTTTCTCCCCTTAATAAAATTCATCTGGAGGCGCAAAACGTATTTGACCTGTAAAATGAAGATAACAGTGTATGAAGTTTTATATATAGTTATTCTGTATTCAGAGGGATTTGAATCTACCCAAAAGCTTATTCCTAGTATCTTAGTAGTATCAGTTTTTAAAGTTTTTAATGCTAAAGGTCATGCAAGATACAAATTAAAGTTTAATTTCCTTTTTTTTGTGATCCACTGTAAAATAATTATAGTTTGTTGCGTTTATGAAATTATAGAACAACAAACAGAAAACTGTTGACATTTTATTTCTGTTTTTACGTGTTATAACAAAGGAAAACCTCAAACTGTTATAAAGACTGCATAATGGCTGCTTCTGTACTGTATGTTTGGGAGCTGAACCAAGACAATTTCCTATCAACTTGTTGACATGGAAGTAAATATAATAAATCTTGAATCTTTTGAATGAGGAGAAAAATACATTGGCATATGTAAACCTACTAAGACCCACTGTTGCAGAATTACAACAATTTTTGTTATCCCCTAAAAAACCTTTTTTTTTATTTTTATTTTTTGGTTCAACCACATTAACATACTTATTTGGTCCTATTGTTCAGTCTCAGAATGCTATTGGGTCATACATTTGTATTTAAGGCTTGTCCTCGGGTCAAGAAGTCACACACCCTCCAGATTTTTGAGAGAGTATCATCCCCTCGATTTACTGGATTGGATTTATCTGATTGAAGTAAGTAAAGTGCTTTAAATATTTTTTTATGTGTTTATTACAGTGTCTAGAATATGTCAGTATGTAGTCATTGTGGAAAATGTGCCTTACATTTTATTTAGAGCTTGTTTTGTAATTGTTGCAATATTACAACGTTGGGTGAATGTGGTGGTCAAAACAACCCTGTTTTGAGAGGGATATCTTGAGAGGAACTTCAATTTAAATTTTCACAATATAACTTTAAACTACACATGATTTACAGCCTAGCCTTATGTTTGATTACATATTATTGTATTAGAAAGTGTGCTATAAGATATATTGCCATATCTAATCATTTTCATTTACTTATAATAATTTCTAACCACCTTCAACACTCAGTATTTTCTCCTTATCACAGAAAGCAGGACTTTCTAACAAAGAATTTCTGTTTGTGCATGTCTGCCCTTTGTCTTGGCTTTTGATAAGAAAATGTTCCTATCAATTCTTAGTTAAATCAGTTGTGGAGGATGCTTGGGGGAGGGCATTTTTTCCATTGTTCTGGAGCAGGTGTTGATGTTCAGGAATGTCAGGTGTTGTCGTAAGTTGGAGGCTACCTGCATATCTATTAGTATGATAATCAGAGTTTACAATTGTCAGCTATACACTATTGTGTGACCAGTTAAATGTGTGAATAGATTACTTCAGTGCAATGTGTAATTACAGCGAAATACAAGTTGGCCCTGAAATCCCGGGCTGGTACATGAACATCTTCTGGCACACCATCACCCTTGCTGTGGTCAACGCCTGGCTCCTCTACAAGCGACACTGCCAAGCTCTCAAGATGCCAAAGAAGGAGATCCTGAACATGAGAAAGTTCCAGGCCCAACTAGCATCCTCTCTCATTCTGGTAAGAATCTATTTCTGCTATTTGCCATGTTTGTGATATCTTTGACTTGTATCATCATGCATTTTTGGCATGTATATGAATTGATTAATAATATTAATATTGATTCTTCTCTTTTCAGGTGGACACAACACTTTGGACATTTCCCAATAAAAGTGAAGAGAGGACACTGCAGACATTGCAGTAAAGGGTATACCAATACCCAATGCAGCAAATGTGATGTCTGCCTGTTTTTCAGAGGACAAGAACTGTTTCTGGGACTATCATTGTAAATAAATGTCAAAGTTCTTGCTATTGCAATAAATGACTGTTCATAACAACATGACTGAGATTATTTTTCATGTTATACTGTTCTGGGACAAAAGTAAAACCCTGCAAATGAATCCTTAATTCTGTATTGTTGTTCAGACAATGAATACAGATACAGGAGATTCTGCTCCCCATTGAGCCCAATGTTGCAATATTACAACATTTCCGTAAAAACTTACAAAAACATATTTTTTTGAAAAACACCTCATTTTCAGCCTCAAAGGCCTCCTACAACAACATCTTAATGGTTGAAAAAAAAATTTTTGTGTGTTTTTCTATATTTGGGTTTTCCAGGGTTAAAATAAAACAAAGAACCATGCAGGTTCATTAGAGTCATTCCCTTATTTGTAAAACGTTGTTAAAATAAAAAGTAGCCCACTTTAAAATAAATAAAATGTATAGCTGCAGCTTATTAACTTAAAAAATTATAAATATTAAAATAGGCCAGTTTGTATTCAATTATGAGTCCATTTCAGTTTGTTGTCATCCTCTTGTTTTCTCCTCAGCCACGTACAGCAATCAACCATTGAGCCTGAACATGAAACATTTGTTGTAGTTCAAGCTTGAGAAAACCTGCTCACATCAGGATGTGGATCTAAAGATTGACAGGACTCCAAATAAAAACGTCTTTATGTTCATATAAGTGTCGGGAATGACATTCATGTTTCAAAGACAAATGTCGGGTTTTGGAAGGTTTCCAATATTGCTCCTTTTGTGTGTTACGCCATGACAGCACATCGATGTGGTGCGGGAAATGTTTCTTTTATTTTTTACGGCGGCACATTAGGAACATGTAAAGATGTCTGGCGCTAGTCACCGAACACGCGCTCGCCTTTCCCATGATGCAACGCACAGATACGACTTCCTCGTTGCAGTAACCTGGCAGTATTTTTCGCTGAACATACTCATTCTGCCCCCTGCTGGCGAGCAACCTACAGGGCACTACATGTGCTCCGGAGCGAGAATCGCCTTCTGACAAGTTTTTCCCCCAAAGCTACAGGGAGCCACTGCAGAGGGGCTAAAGAGCCGCATGCGGCTCCAGAGCCGCGGGTTGCCGACCCCTGGTTCTAGCCCAACTACGGCATTTAACTGGACTTCTTTGTCCCAGTATACACGTTAAAGGAAAGGAATTAATAACAGATGAAAGTAAGTCATAAGTCTAGGTGGCGTTGGGGCCCGCCTTCAGATTGTTAGAAGTGTTTTTTTTGTTGTTCAAACTGTTAAACAAAAACAACAGATAAACAAACAATAAACAACAGATAAAACAACAGATAAATCCTTGGTAGAGGTGGTGGCATCGAACTGGAGCAGCAGTGAAGCTGGAGAGACTCAAAGCTTTGTACGTCGCGTACATTCTGTATGCTTTTTTTCCCCCACTTCTCTCTGTATTGGTTTCTTCCAGTACTTGAGGTTCAAAGCCTGGGCAGGCTATGTGGAACATGCATATATGGAACATGCATGTAGACCATGCATACACGCAGGGATTCGCCTGACTTCAAACATATTAACAACTTTGGTCTAGTTAAATTTAAGTCAGACCACGATGTTCACAGGCATTTTATAACTATGAATTACGTTGAAACTATTTATATGCTGTGACTTTCTTTTTTTTTAAAGTCATGGAAACAGGCTAAATACACATTAAAAACACTGAAAGGGAAGGATGGTGGTATTCTTGGAGCTGAAAATAATTAGACGCAAAGAAAGGTCTTAAATAAATAATTACACATCCAGTCACAGACTCCTGCAGTCAAAGGAACTTGTTAAATATTCTCAAAAAAGAAGAAAAGAAAGCTCTTTTTCTTTCCAGGAAATCCCCAATCAGGAATTCCATGTCAAATTTCTCAAATGTTTGCAGTCACGAGGCAGCTCTTTATCAAGTTTCTTTCTTTTTTTTGTTTTCTCTTCATGTACTGGTCAAATGTGAGATTTTGGGTCATTTGACTTCACTAACATGTGATCGTTCATGTTACAGGGAAGGAAACATCTAAAAGACACTCAACCTTGTTTATTTCATTGCAGCTTGTTACAGTGCATGTCTTCAAAATAGATAATTAAATTTCACTGAAATGATCAACAGTGAAAGTTAGGTAGGAATTTGTCGTTTTCAACCGTAGTATCTCTCGCCAAATAATCTTGCTAACTTCCATATTTTCTAACAATTTTGTATACAATTGAAATTATTTAAAGAGAAAAGATGACCGTTAAGAGTGTTTTTAACGTGGATTCCAGTCTTTCTAAACAGTTTTTTTCAAATGTATATACTAAAAAGAACCGTATGGGGTCACCCATATGGTTAATACATTTGTTTAAAATATGAAAACATATTTACGTGAGTTCATAAAACTGAACATTTTTTTATTTCAGTCATCCAACAGATTGCCTTCTGCACGGAGACATTTTTTAAATTTAATTTTTCCTGGTTTAATTTGCGGTTGCTTGTGAAGCTGCAGAGATCCCTTGAAGCAGTTCCGTGTTGAGCAGAACTATTTTTAACCATATATTTACAATACTATCGTAGCAGCTCGTGCAGAACTAGCGGCGAGCTCCTGCGAGCCCCACCAGGCAGGCTTCGTAACCTCAGCTTCGCAGGCGCGGCGAGTCAAGACTGTCAACACGCTGAGGCCCTTGAACCAGCCAGACACCTCTGTCGAGACCAGCAGGGACTCAGAGGGAACCACTGGGCAGCAATAACTCAATAACCTGCTCGCAGGACTGAAATGTGTATTTTGACACGTACAGCCTGCTATCTGGTCCTATAAACTACGTGATGAGTAAAACAGTTTTATACGTAGTCTTTTTGAGCCCCAAAAGCTCGATAATTTGGCTCAAAAGTTAAAATGCAACCTATAGGGCCCAAACGTACACCTCCCGCTACCCGCTAATTGCAGGTTTAGGAACTTTCGCTAACCGCTAATGCAATCTTCCGCCTCCCTAAAGCTGCTACCCATGTTGCCGACTCCCTTACTCACATTGTAGGTGTGGCAATGGGCATGTCTTTTGCGTTTAGGGTTTGCGGGTTTAGGATAGCGGGTAGTGGGGACCCGCAACCCGCGATCACATAATATATTATGCATAATATATGCGTAATATAGCGGGTAGCGCAGATAAGATCGCGGGTTTAGGGAGGTGGAAGATTGAGTTTTTTGTGGTAGAACGCCGCTCCCGCTACCCGCTATCCCTTAATAGCAGCTTTAGGAGGTTTGGCGGAAGATCGGGCCCATAGTCTGCAAATGTGGCTGCAGTTTGTAAAAGCCTGATATTTTGGGATCTATTTTCTTGTTGAGGTGTTTTTTCTTTTAATTAATACAGTATCAGTTTTGACAACTAGAATATCTCATTTGTTCTTTTTTTTCACCTGCCTTCTTGTGATATGATATCATGATATTCTTAATTTCATTACTACTGATATTTGTATCAGACCTTCCTTCACCCAAAGAGAGCTGGGATAGACTCCTAGCAGATTCCCGTGACCCTGCATAGGATTAAACGGGTATAGATAATGAATTGATGGATAGATGATATAGTATCAGCTGAAAAAAGAAAAGGAAATAAATAAGTTTCTTCTTTGCACTAACATCTAGCGGCAATTCCAAATATTTTGCATCTCTCTGTCCAAGACAATCTTTCAAATAATAATTCAGGAAATCAATTATTACATAACTGGCACCTGCACAAATGTGTTTGATCTCTCCAGGGGCCAAAGAGAAATATAGTTCAGCTTCAACAATTTCATTCACTTCACTTAGTGTCCGAGAAGCATGACTCAGCATTTTGACGGCGCTGTGAAACAGACACCTCAAGCAGAGTGTTGCTTTTCATTATGCTCACACTTCATTTATCATGATAAGTTTATCCCCACGGGATCAAAGGACTGGATACCCAGACACATGACCTGGATCTCAGGTCCCACTTAAATGTCAGGAGGTGACGCCGGGACATGCTGGCTGGTAAGGGACGCCGGGTGCAACCCAGTAAACACGTACTAACAACACATCCTCTGTGACAGCTTCTAAATGAGCCCGGCCGATATAACTGGAAGGGGAGGAAGGGGGGGTGTCTGATGCGAGGAAGATGTCTTTAAAGTTCATCAAGTGCACCACCGTGCTGAGGACGAACCCAAAATGAAACCTGGATTTCTTACAGAGGAGCAGCGTCTTCTCATCCCCTCGCTCTCTCCCCATCTCTGATGATTGAGGGTTACTGCGTTCTCATTGGCTTCCGGTCAATGCTGTAGAGAGGCTCCATAAATATTTATCGCAATGATAATTAAATCAAACAGATTACATGAGGAAAACACCAAGAAACAAAACAAAAAGTGTGCGTGTGTGAGTGTGTTGGTGGGGGGGTGTCAAGTCAGTGCGTCTCTCAGTCCCGGAGACGGCATGTAGACGCAGCTTTGTTGCTGTTGAGCGAAACTAATTCCAAGCCTTAGCCTTTTGCTTTCCCTTTAATCTAAGGTTGTGCATGATCAGAGCTACGCACAGAGCTCCCAGGGCTGCGTGATACACTGCAGAAGCCACATTAAAATTGCATTGCATCAAACAGAAAACTCTGGCAGCAGGATGATTAATGGTTTGTATATACTGGTTGAACAAATATTAGGTAAGAGGGGAGCTAAACAGCGATGGCAGAAATGTCTTTTCTTTCCTGTTTTATTCTCCGGCCATTCCTCGCGAGCAATCTAGACGCCATTGAACACCGTTTTCTGGACAGCGTCTGACTGAGCCACCTTGACCCCCCAGAGTTTCAGAACACATGGCACTGAGAGGGCACGCACGAGTCAGAAAGAGGTCTGGGGGGGAAAAAAAACTGAAGAAAAGAAACAAAACAAACAAGGCCCTGAGCTTGTTAGAATCAGTTTTAATTTAAGTTGAGGGAAAGTGCTGAGTATTTTCCTTCAGAATAGTTTTATTGTGGCTTGGTAAATGATAGGAACTAGCAGGTTTTTTTTTTCAATAATCCAGTTAGATTAAAGTCATATTAAAGTGATATGAATTTTTCTTTTACCTTAGACACTCTCTGAGCCACTTCCCGGCCAACAGAAAGCCCTTGGACAAATGTGCGTGCAGCGATGAATGCGCGGGTAATCTGAGCCTTGAGCTTCCTGGGCACGTCTCCAAAGGGCTTGAGCTGGTCCGTGTACTTGCTGATACACTCCAGATAGTCCTCATTGATGAACGTACTGGGAGTTGAGCAGCGTGAACATGCGCTCCAGAAGCCGCGACCAAAAGTCATTAAGCATTTCCTCCAGGTTGACATTCCCTCCTGTGTAATAACGCTTCAGCTCAGCAAATAGGTTCACAAAGACCTCTGAGTTCTGCATGTAAGGCTTTCCATAAGTCCTCACAAACATCTCATTCAGGGACTTCTCTGTGTTCTCCAGCAGCTCCAGGAAGAATTCTGGGTCAAGAAATAAAAGAAGAAAAAAAAAAATGATATTTGTGGTTCAAATTGCCACTAAAGTGTGGCGAAGTTGACAGGTATTATTTTGTGCACATTGATACAGACATTGTTTGATAAGATGGGGATATTATCTACATTTGTCATTGAAATAGAAATACAATAATCTGACCTTAAAAGTGTGTAAATGCCGCCTAAAAATGACAGCAGTCATATGATTAATGAAATAGTATCTACTATGAAGAAACAACTTTTCCTACAAGCAAACTGGTTTTTATATAAAAAAATATTGGTTAAAAATCTGTGCACCTCAAGCACTCTCAGACGCTTTGAACACATGGATCTAAATGCCCCATATTATGCTTTTCCTGCCTTTCAAAGGTTCAAATTTTTCATAGACTGTCATTTCCCCAGTTTTCAGGCTGTCTAGCTGTCATTTTAACAGCCGCACAACTGATCAAACAGTAAATAAAAGTTTGGAAGGAGCAGTCATACCCAGAGCTTCCAGAGATACATATATATCTGCATTTTTAAAAAATATATACACAAATATATGCATCTGCAGACATAGATCAACCAGCCCATGCATCTATTGTAGGGTCCACCCCCCCACCCCAGATGTGAATCAGTTCAAAAGGGAGCCATTTGTATCCATTTGTCACTTTATTACGTGACTGGCAGTAACCAGTCTGATGGGTTTAGGAAGGTTACTAAAAACAGCAAAGTGAGCGGGGAGCAGGGGGAAGCTTGGGAAGACTGTCAGCAGTCCTGACATGTTTTCCACTTGTTTCTCGTTGTAGAACGGTGGACTCTGTTGGGAAATATGAGCCTTCGCAGACTGATTCACTATTTTATGAGATTTAACACACTGAAAAACAGCAAATAGCCGAAACATCCGGTTTTAGAAAGGCGTCATCGTTAATCAAGTGCATTTGATTAGCAGCACCTGGCTGATACCGACCCTCATATTTCATAACCAAGCAGTCAGGGTGTATTTAATTTTTCACAAACTGATTTTCTTTTTCAGTGGTTTAATACATCTTGAATAAATAGCGAAAAAATATAAGACATATTCTCTGTTTACCATCATCTATATTTCACACCTTGACCCAGAGTGGCTTCCTACACAGTAATATAGATGATAAATTATGCTTAGCAGCATCCTATATGAGTGTTTTTCCATATGCTGGAGATGCAAGATTGTCAGATGAAATCTAATAAATGAACCTTCAGTATGAAAGCTTCCGCGACCCAGTTTGTCTGTGGGGTTTGCTGCACTCCTGCAACCTACTTTTTAACTTGTAAAAAGCGTTATGACCTCTTTGACTCATCAGAAATTAAAATGATAAAATTTCAGGCCATCTGCTACCCATAATGATGGCATTGGCATTTAAAAGCCAAGATTCAATTTGATCATGCTGGAAAAAAAAAAAAAAAGAAAAAGAAAAAGAAAATGCATTTTACTGGAAATGTGTCCAAGCAAAGTGAAGTTCTGTAAAGGACAGGAGTCCTTTACAGTCCTTCAAGTTTTTTTTTTTTTACATTTACATTTTTCTTCACTTCTTTTTTTGAGTTTGAGTATCACATTGCACTTCTGAAGATTCATCTCTCACAGTTTTACACACTGACCCTTTAACGCATCATCAACTGAGTTGATGCAGCAAAGATGTGAATAGCAGTTTACAATAACACAAGACAACTTTTTTTTTCTTTCTTTTGAAGCTGTAATAGAAAATAGCACACACCAATGAGCCATAACATTAAAACCACCTGCCTACATAATAAAGTCTCCTGTGTGCTGTCAGATAGCGCTGAGTCACTGGGGCGGACTCAGTCTTTCTGAGGGCGTCCAACCACATGGACGTCGTCAGCATGTGGGTCTTTGGGTTTTTCTGGAGCATCTCATAGGTACTCAGTCAGATCAGCCCCCTGCTTGGAGTCTTTGTTGTGTTCCTCAAGCTGGTCCTGAGCAGTTTTTGTGGTGCTTCATTCCTGCTGCCGTGTGGGGGCGTTCGGTTGGTCTCCAACAGTGTTTAAGTGAGTGATGCATGTCCATTGCTTTTTTTTTTTTTTTTGATAATGAATGTAGATATTTATGTCCAACGTTCAGTTTTACCTTCTATTAGTACATTTTTGTGTTTGCCAGCTCTCATAGGAAAAATATCTGATTCATTTACAGTTGGATTGTGCACAGCTGATCTATGTCTGAGTTACAATCAATCTGAAAAAAAAAAAGGTAATCTTCAAACAACAATCAAAGAAGAAAGACGGTTTGAAGACAACCATCTACAAAAGAGTAAAATAATGGGAAAGAGGTTCAAAGAAGTAAGATCACAACTCACACACTTTACAGCCAATTATGTTGTTGTTCCAGGTTGAAAATGTAATGGATCTGAAGTGGTCGTTAGTTCAGAGCAACGTCGGTGAAATTACAGATTATAGCAGCAGGGAATAAGAAAAAGTAGGGATGCACGATAACTGTTTTTTAAAACCGATACAGATAACTGATAACTTTCAGCTCCTAAAGGCCGATGCCGATAACACACACATACCTAAGATCATTACATCAATACTATAAACAAAACCAAAAGCAGTTTGACTCTTTAAATGAACAGATATTTATTTTTTCCAATGAAAAACTATTGGCAAGCCTCTCAAACATTTTCATAAAGCTATCAAACAAACGTATTTGCTATCTCACATCAACTTAAATAAGGTGCATTACTTACTGATATAAAAATAAAGGCTCCTTGAAATGATAGAAATACATGCATCAAAATTACAAACTGAAAAAATGCATTAAAGTAAATAAATTAAAAAAGTGCACTCCAAAGTAACAAAAAATTACATTTAAAGCATTTTGGCTTGTGGTCCCATTCAAATGAATGCCTTTAATTAAAGTAAATGAGGTTCGGTAGTTTTTTTTTTTTTTTTTTTTTATCTCATGGAAGCTTTAGATGAGAGAGATGATGGCGATGAGAGAGGAGAGGAGAGGGGAGGGGAGGGGCTGAGAGCGGAGGGGAGACTTGCTCCTGGTTTGCTCACATTAGCTCACGTTAGCTCACGTTAGCGCAATTACAAAACTCCATGGAAGCGATGGTTATGTTTCAGGTACCTGGTCGGGTTTGACGTATTAAGCTTGTGCTACATTTTTCCCTCCTTTGCTTGGAGCATTTCTCACAAATAACCAGCGAACTATCTTCTTCTGAAACTTTAACGAAGTTCCATACAATCTGCCATGTTTTTTTTTTTTTTTTAATCATTGCACTGTGCGGCAATGCTGCATTCAAGGTGTAACGTAAATTCCCCCGTTCCCCCGTTTTCTAGTCGTTCTTTCGACATTATCTATTTTTTCTATTTCTATGTTTAACATGCAGGAAAATACTGCAAATATCAATTTAAGTCAGCAACTACTAAAATTATGACCGAGTTAATGAGTTGTTTTCTGGCAGAAATCGTTTTTCTGATTATGCCGCCGTCACTTGAACATAACATCACTGCCGGTCATTCAAGGCTCAGAGGGAGCGAGGCACTGCCGTGTTGACAAAAATATATATGTTATCGGGGCTATTCGTCATGATATCGGACTTATCGGGATGACATCATAATTTACTGTTATCGGGCCGATAATTATCGTGCACCCCTAAGAAAAAGAAAATGACATCAGTCCATGGGTTACCACACCAAGTCACATCTGACTAGTTTTATCCAGAGCTGCCCATATCAGCAGAAAGTGAGAAAAATATGCCTCATTTTCAAGGTTGCACAACACTTAAAATACAATTTAAGAGAGTGCTTGCATGATTGAGACAAATGTATTTTTAGCTCCAACCAGCAGGTATTATAACTCACTTTATATTTGCTTGGAAGGTAGAGATTCCAATCGTGCACATACGAGTCCAGCAGACAACTGCCTCTGATTTATCGCACGCCATACGATTCAAAAAAGACTTGCTTTGTTATCACAATTAATTATTGTTCTTTTACACATCTTATCGGGCCCCGAGTGAGTGTTGTGACTGGAATAGTTCCTCTGGGGAGCTGATAAAATTAGCTCACCCCCCACACACACATGCTTATCACGAGTGGATCTGACTTTTTTTTTTCCCTTTTACATCCAGTATAATGTAGGCCGAAGGATTTTTTTTTTTTCAGTATTTCTGAGATTACATATCAAATTAATACACGGAGCAGTTATTATTAAATATGCAAAGCTCCAAATATGATTTATATCCAAGTGGCTTGTTTTTGGTAATGAGAACAGTCAGTAGTTCTGACTGATAGGTGCGCTGATTAATGACAACTTCAGAGCACATTTCACTAAAAAAGGTGCATATTCCATTGTAAAGGAAACTGCCTATGCTGTTATTTTTAGCTGATATATTAACTGAATATATCCTCAGTAATATATAGAATTTTAAGCATGGCTTTAGAGGGGTTGGGATGAAAAATTAGTCCACGATGCAAAAGGTGTAACTGAACCTGAAAGCATGAGTGAAGACTTCACAATCTGATTCTGAATTTCGTTCCATTAAAGTTCACTATTCTACTATTTGAAAAATGCAGTGCATCAAAGGAAAATAAAATAAACAAGTGTTCATAAATCCTGCACACATTAGTAGATGATTGTACAAATAAATGTTTGCAAGCACTATAAACGGACAACACTGAAATCCTGGCCACCGGCGATTCAGACGCTTTCCACTCGAAGGGAGCTCATAACTTTTCACTGATAGAACTCAATTTGGCTCCGACTCCTCGCTGTGCACACGGAGCTGTGCAGAGGTTACACAAAGCTATTCTTTCTGTAATAAAGGAAAAAAAGAAACATGTTCATGTGCTTCCTCAGAAATCTAGTGATCAGTGTCAGAGGATATCAGTAGTCTAATTCAAAAAAAATCTTGAAACACATTCCGGTTTTAAATCTTTGAGCTCGACGACGGAAAAAGGCAAGTTCCATTCGAATTTCATTTATAAGCCGACCACAGGTTTTCAAAGCAACACAGACTATAAAGTCAACCTTATTAACACAACCATGGGAGGAAGCTTTGGATGAGATGACTTCTGCTGCTACGACTCTCAAGGGAAGTGGCCTGCAGAATTAATTACTACAAAATCTTCTGAGCTGTGACAAGCCGATGAGGGAGGTTAATAGGGTTGGCTTTCCATCTCCATTCAGCCTTACTCATTTGAGTGAACGTAAAGCGTGACATAAAAGTAAAATAAAACGAAAAACAACAAAAAAAGTACGGCAAATAATGAGAATGAGGCCGTAAGCCATAGAAATGCATTTAAACGTGCAGTCTAAAGAACCTGAATTTACAGATTGATGGAGCTTTGGAAGGTAACCTTCAAAGTTTAATTTGGAGATGAGGGAACGTAAGAAGCCTGTTTCAAAATAGCAGTTAACCTGACAAGGGACAATAAAATGAAATAAAAACTCCAGTTTTTTTTTTTTTTTTTTTTTTCACCAGCAGCAATAGACTGGAATTTAACAATCAATATAATGATTCCAGATCGTTACTTTAATGTGTCAGTTTTATAGTCATATATTACAGGTTCAAAGAGAAACCTTCATCTATTATTTCACAAGTTTGCCGTGGTGCTGGTGATCATCTGGATGGACCTTTTTAGGGACAAATTACACCCTGGGAGTAAATTCTGATTCAGGAGGGAAACTGTGGGAAGGTAAAAGTTAACGCGGAGTTTTGATCTGGTATTTCGTTTGAATTTAGTTTAAATAAAGTCGACTTGCATGTTATAATATCAGTTTCTGCATAAACTTCAAAATCATTTGGGAAAACACTATTACAGTACTCTTTTTTCTCTTCTTTTAAGAGAAAGCCAATAATTGCTCTGAATTATTTGCAAGTGATAATTATTTTATGATTGCATTCTTTATTCCAATCAACAGTTCCATGAAATGAAATATTGATATTTGGCAGCTTCACACATCAGTCACACAGTATTACATAAGCAAAAATAGCGCAGCTATATTTTTTTCTATTTGATATATTTTTCTAAAAAAAAAAAAAAAAAGAAAAAAATACCTTTTCCCGAGAAGAGCATTGTACAAACACACATTTGAAGAGCTGCACTGAATAAACTACAAAAATATTCATGCAGCAGAGTGCACGGCTGTTATCATCGACAGAGCACCCGGCGTTCTCCGCAGGACTCCAGTCAAAGAAGGAGCCCATCACTTTCATGGTGACAAGTGAAAGTGCATAAGATACCACACGCGGCCTGGTATCCTGCTCTCTCGAGGTCCCATGCCTTCGCATGAAACTCGCTATTCTGCTGCACTTCAAACCGCGCGTGTCAATCATAAGCTTGGCCATTGATTAGTCTGTCAAACGGTGCCCGTCTGCAGAGAACTGCTCTGAGTGCTGCGCCTGCTGCAGAAAACATGACAGGTTGACCTTCTGTGTGTCCATTTCCTCATGTTAATTCCTGTGGCTGGCCTATGGTGAGTCACCCAGTGGCACTTAAAAGCCCGGGCAGTCAATGGACAAGAAAGGAAAAAAAAAAAAGAGGGGGGGATGTTTTGTGAGTAAAGAAAAACATATCGATGCTTTGCTTTAGATGCTGCAAGTACGGCCACGGCGGAGGTTTGAAGGTTACTGGATCCAGCTCTAACAAGGGCGGTTAATGTGATACCATATTTTATAAGTGGGATTTGAAATTCTGCTCTTTATGTCCTCAGAACATTTATCGCTGTCACCGCTGGCGCCCATCAATAAAAGTAACTTCATTAAACGCAGAAATGAGGAGAATGGACCGTAGTGGTATTTGGCTTGGAAACTCATCAGGGTTTTGTTAGCGGCCACGAGAACAATAACCGACTCTGACTTCGTCACAAATAACCGTGAATTCCCCGTGCCAGCCATGACTCAGTGGGCCTCTGAATACAATATGTACTATGATAAAAACTTTCATAAGCACACACATTTAGCTCTAAATTGGAACAATTATCACTGCATGTTTAGTACTTTCCCAGCAGATGGTACTCTCTGTATAGATAATTTGTGTTTTTTATTTATTTTCTTTATTAATTTGGGATCGTGAAAGTGAGCGAGAGCCTTGCCAGAGCTTTTAACTGGATGGTTGATGTTGACGCTCTGGCTCTGCCAAGTTAGCTGCTGCACTTTATTACTTTAGCAAATGCTGCCACAAAACGTATATCATGGGCTTTACTGTAAATTCAATTTACCATGTATGCTTTGTTAAACCACCAAGTTGTCATGAGACGCAGGCTGAAATGAGCGCTGATAACAAGCGAGATGGTTCCTTTCCTCGTTAGGTCCAGAGGAGCTGGCATGTTAAAATATGAGTTTCCCTTGAAAGGATATCTTATTCTCTTTAGGGATGTCATCTGGCTCTTGCCGTCTCCCATCGTTGCCACTGGCAACAAAGCACTGAAATTAACTGTGGACCGCTTGTGTGAGCGACAGTCGTCATCATGACAGAAAAGTATCTCGACCTCCGTGACCGTAGAAAGATCCTCTTAGCTAAAAATGGGAAAACTTCCTTTTGTGACGCTTTGATCTGCACCTGTGAAAGGCATGGTGAACTGTGTGATTTCTGGAAGTGTTCCGAAGCTCATGTGATAACCAGTATGACGGAATCACGCCTGTCTTTAATGCGGTGCCACCTGACAGCCTGTAGATCATGATGTACTGCTGATTTTCGGCCTACTCCATTGTGCACAGGTTTCTCCATACTCTGAACTTTTTGATGATGTTATGTGGCGTAAATGGTGAGATATTAAAAGTGTTTGCAGTTTTACGCTGAGGATTGGTAGATGTTATTACAGACTGGTCAGCCTGTGGCTCACTAAGATGCTTTTTTTCTACCCTGTCATGTCACTGACCTGTTTTTTAACCTAATCAGTCTGCATGACATCCCTTTAGTTGTTTCTCTTTGGTATCACTTACTTTTCCAGCCTTTTGTTGCCTATGTGCCAGCTTACTTTCAATATTTGATATGTTTTCTAAGCTCTATTGTGAATAGATAAGGGTTTGTGGGATTTGCAAACCAAAGTGTTCCTATTTTATTTACATTTTAAACACCATCCTTACTTTTTTGGGAATTGGGACTGTAATTTTCTACTTATCTGACTGCGCTGTGTGACTGGCACAGAAGGTGGGACGGTGCAATGTCTAGCTACGCAGCACTACCAATGTAAGTCAATTAGAGATGTTGTGATACCATTATTTCCCTCCCGATACCGATTCTGATTCTTGAGCTGTGGGTATCAGATGTTACCGACTACCGATCCAAGTATCATTGTTGGAGCCAGAAATACACGATTTGTTTTTTGCTCTCTGCATCCAGAAGATTTCCTGTGCCTCTGCTATGACGTCATGTCAAATTTTATTGGTAACTCCTGTCACCGGTCAAGCTTAGTGGTTGTTATGGTAACTGATTTAAACCTGGCAGTGATTGACGCCAGCTGGGCAATGAGCCAGAAGGCAAATAATTTTTGATGGTGATTTTGGGTTTTGGGGTTTGTTATGGGCTGTGCTGGTTGGCGATGGGCTGTGCTGGTTGGCATTTAATATCTTTTTGCTTTTGGAGTTTGAACAGTACTATTTTTGGCTGATATGCAAATAAATGGATTGGCATATCTATAGACAAAGAAACTCTGGACATTGAATTTTTATGAATTTTATGTCCATATTTATTTCCAAATAGAACAGTATAAAACAGTGTTGCAAAATTAAAAAGTATTTCTTTTTGCTGGTAGTGTAACGGAAGTAACCAGTAAATAAATCATTAAATATAAATTACTTGATATTGATTGGTGCCAGGACTCCTGTACTCGCCGATACCGATACCAGCATTTTTGGCAGTATCGGAGCAATTTCCGATACTGGTATCGGTGTCAGAACAACGCTAAAGTCAATGTGATGGCGACGCATTAGTCACCACACATACGAAAACAAACATACATTTGCTGTTAATGTTCTGGTGTTTGTTGACGTGAATATGATAATTATTAACACCGAGGTCATAATCATGTTGTATCGTCAAGTACAGCATCCTGCAGTTCGTCCTGGGTGAGGGTGGGCATGGTCCAAACACATTCTGTGATCCATACAGGTCCACTGTGCCTCTCCAACATACTGAGGGTATAGCTGTGCAGATGGCCTCGGCAGAGTCAAAACCATGCTCTCCCACTATGACACAGGCTGCTGTGTCAGAAATGTGTGTGGGCTGCCCAACCACTATCAGCAACTGTAACACTCATCAAAGTTTGCATAAGGAGAAAAGAAAATATGCAGAAATACAGCTCACAGACTCTGTGTAGGTGGGACTCCAGAGGCAGGTGCTAAATAGATTGCAAAGGTCATCCAAGTGAACCGTGAGCTTTGTATTATTTAGATCTTCATGTGCTCGGGATCAGTATCGAGGCCAGCATAATTATTTTGGTAACACTGCCTTTTCATGATGAAATACTATTTAGTGAGCACAGAGAACAGTACAAAATCATATGAAAACCCATCTTATGTTACATTTATCACTGCTGATATCTCCTGCTCAAAACTAATATTTGGAGGGTGTCAAGTTCATAACCTAAATGAACATCACAGACAGTAGGTTTAAACCTACATCTATCAAGCGACATCTCAGACTCCCCGAACTGTCGGTGGAGACCCTGAGCAGAAACGTGGTCTCCGGTATAAAACCTGCACATGACATCCCCTTTGACTGTGCGATTATGGAGAGTGGCAGCAAGCCCCGAGAGAAAGAATGACGTTATGAACCATGCATCTAAGTGCTGCTGGGCAAACCCCATTTCCCATATATAATATTAACTGTCTTGACATGGGACGATCAAAATAACACTTTTTCATTTATGCATGCTTCCAGGAATCGCATGTGGACTTGAGAAGTCTATATTCCTGGGGAGAAAAACAAAAAAAATCAGAGCTTCTTGGCAATGTGGATCTGAATTGCCGTCTGTAATCCGATCGTATTTGTTTCATTTAATATGCTGAAGAGTTTGGAAGTACGCATCGACTGCTGAGTATTAAATTGCACTATTAATCAATCACTCTACTTTTATTCAGCAATTTAGACACACAAGTGTGCTTCATGGGCCTGATGTTGAAAATTATATCTTTTGATTAACCAGAATTAAAATCAACTTTATTGGCCAGGTTTGCACAAACGAGGAATTTGACTTTGGTTAACTTGGTCTCAACGTAAAGAGGATGAACTTCAGAAATAAAATTTTTATCAACCATCATACTCAAGGACTAATGTAAATTAGTAGTGCACACGAATGTCAGTAGTTATGGCACAGTCGATATTTAAAGTAAAAAATATTCCTAGTAAAAGACATAAATAATTAATGTGTGTGTGTGTGTGTGTGTGTGTTTGTGTTTGTTCAATGGTTGTTTGAGACAAAGGTACATTTTTTTTCTTGAACCTCACTGACTGTCATAGTTCATCAGAGAGACAGCCAGGGGAAGAAGTGTCTGGAACACTTATTTTTAGTCAATCCTACTCTTCTAATTTTAAGTACAAAAATGAAAAAAAAAATCATACTCATGTTGACATTATAGACTGATTACAGACTGATCCTCCTCCAGTACTTTGATCAGGCTGAGGCATGTGCATGGGACGTCCACCAGTTTGGAATCTGTGGGAGTGTTTTTTGTTTTTTGGGCGCATGGCGGTGCACGTTATCACGTTATCTTGCTGCGGGAAGCTGTTAATATTGGGAAGTGCTGTTTCCATGCCTGCCATTTTACAGCAGAACATCGCATTATAGCAAGATGACCAATAATACTCTTTCTACCAGATAAGTAGTTCCAGTGCTGCAGATGTTTGGTTTCTATCTTACTTGATTAAAATACATTCAGTTGGTACGTTTTATCTTGTTGGGGATGCATGGCGGAGTGCTGACACGTAAAGGCAAGCAACTCCTGTATGTGCTATGAACACAATAAAACCTAAAAGGAATATGAGTTGATTATCGTTTATAATGGTTTTCATTTTCCCTTCGATTTGGAAGTTACTGAATGATGCAAAAATCTTCGGAGCCGGGCTCACAGTGAGTGAGAATGTTATGACCTCCATCAGCTAAACACCTGCACTGTAAGGGGCAAATGTGTTTGGCTGACAGGCTCTACCTCCCTCCCTCCCCCCAGGCCCACCCATGTAGACGCACAGAGACCTTTTTCATGAAAATTATTATTAATATTATTGTTATTATTAGGATAGGCTGTGCCAATTCCCAAATAAATCTTTCTGTGTGGAGTTTGCATGTTCTTACTGTGCTTGCATGAGTTTCCTCCAGGTACTCAAGCTTCCTCCAACAGTCCAGAGACATGCATGTCAGGTTAATTGGTGGTTCTGAACTGAGTATTTGTGGTGGTTTGTCTACATGTGGACTGGCGACCTGTCCAGGGTGTACGCCTGCCTTTTGCCCATAGAGAGCTGGGATGGACTCCAGCAGATCCCCGTGACCATGCATAGGATTAAGCGGGCATAGATAATGGATGAATGCATCTAACCATTTATTTTCCCAATGTTAGCTCTATACATTAAGGAGAATTTACTTGTTCGAGTTATGTTCATTATGTACTTACACATTTCTAACTGATTTTTTTCAGATACTTACTTATGGCATTTGAATTTGATGGCTGTTTATGTTTATGACATAGTCATAGTACATATATATTTAAAAAAAAAAGTGGGTGGGAGTGAGGAGAGAAACTGCAGGGAAGAGAGGGAGGTAAAAGGAGCAACAGGAAGGTTGTAAACATTAGCTTAGAAAATCAACTTCACTGTAGAATATGCCTCCGCTGTTGGAACAGCACTTTCCTTCGGGAAAAGGTGCTATGGTAAAGAATTTGAAAGCATTCATCTAGTCAGGATGATCACTGCAAACACTCCCAAGTCCAGTGTGCATACAAGAATGTTCACATGCATTTGTAGAACAATGAGCAAATTCGGCTTATTCCGGTCCCACAAAGGAAATCTGTGTGGCTTCATATTAGGTTGCTGCACTTTTTAAAATGATTTAAAAAAAAAAAAAGAAAAGAAAACAATGTGTTTGTTTTTAGAAAGTCATGCATTATGGACTCCAGTTGTTGTGCATTCTCCTATGGTCTCATTCATATGCATGTTGTCCTCTTTCTGAAGCAACTTAGCTCCCATGAGTTTTCAAAGTTATATATTTTCTTCACCAAGTCTTCAGTCGCTCTCCTTTCCAGAATGTTCCAGTCTGATATTTTCAGTTCCTAATAGAAGCGGTACTATTCGATGCCATTGACTGTTATATTTTAAGAAAAAAGCATTTTATCATTAATTACTGCAGTTTTTACTGTCTGATTGCAAAAATGTTCTCACCTTTAACTTATGAACAACTAACACAACTGAAGATAAGGTTCCAGTTTGAAAAAAATAAATCATAGGAATTTCCATTACATTTAATGTATTGTGTTGGAATTATAGACCTGGTTTCCCTTGAGAGTCTCTGCACCCACGGCCAAACTGGGGCCTTGAGCAACATTTTGATATTAGGCTAACCCCCTCTAAGGCGAAGCCCAATACACATCCACCTCTCATTCCCAATTTTTAAACAAAATGTCAGAGCATTACAACATGCCATAATGCAACATTTTTGATAATGCAAAGATATTAGATACCAGCAGCTGAAATGAGTTTCCACTGCAGGCTGGCTAGACTCTCCCTCAGAGGCTGGGTGAGGAGTTCAGCCAACTAGGAGAGACTCGGAGTGGAGCTGCTGCTCCTCTGCATTGAGAGGAGCCGGTTGAGGTGATTCATGCAAATGGTTCGGATGTCCCCTGGATGCCTTATTTAGTATTTTGGGAATGTTAAACCAGAAGAAGGCCCCAGGGCCCCCAGGAGAGTTTATATATTCATAACTTTGCTTCACTGATCTTTTAGTTTTTTGTGCTGTCCTCCCCCCTCCCCCTTTTTCTTTTTCTGTATCCACCTTATTCCTCGCCCCCATGAGGCCTATATGGAATTATAGGCGCAACTTCTGGCGCATACCAGAACCGGCGTTTGTTTGCATGCTGAAAGTTCACGCTGATCCTCTTTCTTCGGGCATTGGGGACATAAAAAAATGTGGAAAATGTAACAATTTTATCATACCTCTGCCTACTCCTATTGAGGGACGGAAGGACGAACTGAAGGAGTGGCTGCCGATAACTCATCAGAAACAGAATCAGAAATACTTTATTGATCCCCGAGGGGAAATTGTTTTCGTTGCAGGTGCTCCTTACAAGAATAGAAGAAATAAGAAACAGAAGAAATTTAACATGCAGCGCAATTAGAAGAGAACATAAAATTCAAATAAAATTAAATATGAATATAAACAAAAATATATACTAAAATATGAATATAAAACAAAAATATACACTGAAAAAAATAGGTAAAAGAGTATATACAGTAAAGGTGCTTTATACAGTAAAGGATTTATATTAGCATATTTAGCTACTTTAATGACTCAGCTGTCTCTGACGGTGAAGCGATGAACAATCTGAAAAGCTCTGAGGTGAGGCAGTATCTACACAGTAGTGGCCTTTAGTTTCAACTTCAGGTTAAGTACAAACAGCAGAGTGTTCATGTATTGAAGGGCAAGACAGATCTTCAAGCCACGCTGCTGCAGTACTGTGGAAGGTAAAATGTTGATTGATTATGGTAGTTTTAATAGTAATTTTAATTTCATTTTGTAGTGACAGTGTGCAGCTGTTGTTTTCTATTTGGACTTCATAAAGCAGACCACATTCATGAAAGCTCATCAACATCAGATCCCACAAGAGTTCCATCAACACCCCCAAACAGTCCAATGATCAAAAACATGATCAGGCATGTGCAAACTACGGCCCGGGGGGCATATGCGGCCCGTTAAGCTTTTTAATCCGGCCCGCTGACCTTGATGAAATTATATTAATAAATCTTGTTAATGTTTTATTTCCCTGCAATTCTAACGTTTTCTAGATTCATTAACCATTGAAGTGTGGTGTATTACTCCGCATTTGCACTGTACTCTTTGACCCCTCAGCCCTTCTGCAAAGATGAGCGGACCTAAGAAAAGGAAAGCGGATAAAGAATGTCGAGTGTTTAATAAAGCTTGGCCAACTAAATATTTTTTTTCACCGAACACCAATCAACTGCTGTTTGGCTGATATGCCAAGAGACTGTCGCGGTTTTTAAAGAATATAATATGAGCCGGCGCTTTGCTAAAAGGCATGCTAACTATGGTAGCAAGCAGTCGGCGAAAGAATGGGCTAAAAAGGGAGACCAACAACACTGTTCCCACTAAAACTGAGAGTAAGTATCTCTGTTGTGTTATGTAAAAAAATAAATGCATTTGATAAATAATTTGCTCAATAAGATTTACATGTTACACATCATTTCTGTTAAGGGGTGCATATAAGTTGATATGCAGGTGTGCGTACGTTCTCAAAATAAACAATGTGCACCAGGTCAAATATAAGGTGCTTCGCATCCTTGCGCGCCGTCACTCTGTTCCGTCCTTGTGCTGCTTGTTGTTGAGTTTTGGCACGGAGGACGCACACTGAATAGAAGAAGGACAAGAGCAACTACATGTCCTACCGTTTTTGAAATAAAAACTGTTGGGAGAGTGATGATGATATCATGATGGATAACAGAACTTTCACTGCTTTTAAATTGTAACTGTTAGTAATAATAAAGCTGTGTTTCATTCAATTAATTTTCAGTGTTTCAAGAGTGAATTCAGTCAAGAGCAAAGTACCGTGGGGCTTCAAAGATAGATATTTTGTTGTAATGCTTTGTTCATTTTCAGTCGATATTAAAGCACGTTTTTTCTTCATACTGCATGATATATTTTTTTCCTCTTATGAAGTGGGTCACCCAAACACTGCATCCATCTACTCCTGGTCTGGCCCTTCTGTCACATTTTATAACCTATTGTGGCCCACTTGTCAAAAAGTTTGCCCACCCCTGATTTAAGACTTATGTCAGCTCTTCTGTGATGGCTCCACTATTTCAGCTGCAGGATTAGGGTTATCACCTCATCTCCACCACATAAATTGTCCAGAAACCCTGAGCTCTGTTATGAACCTGTCACTGCATTTGCCACCATTAGGATCTGAAATAAACATCATAACTGTGGGTGGTTCCTTCAAGTTCAGATTTTTCAGCCACCTTCTTTTGAATTTCTCATTTGTAAGTAGGTGATGGAAATTGTACCGCTTGTCGCAGGAACTTTCTTTTTGTCTTCGGTGCAAGTTCAAAACACTGTTGTTGAAGCCAGAAATTTAGCTTGGTCTGGTTGTTAGTACAGCCACAGACAGTGCAACAGGTACCTGAGCTCTGCAGGGACATTTTAGGAAAACGCTACGGTTGTCAAACATCTGGCAGAAATGGAAACAGTAACTTATATACTAAACTGAAAGCAAATTACTTTCAAATAAATAGCTGTCTGCGCTCAGCTACCATGGTTAGCCAATGGCTTACTGCTACTTCTGGTGTCTCACAGGATGCTGCATCCATAATCATGACTACAGTAGCGCCCCCAGGAATAAGGTGGATATGTCTGCAGGCCAGAGTTTCCAGAACTACATGTTGACCTACAGTCTGACCACCTCAGTGTTGCTGCCTACGCCTGTTTATATTGTCCTCTCTGTTGTTCATCAGTTAATGATGTCCATCCATCCATCCATCCATTAGCTCCCGCTAATGATGTATCAGTCAGAATATAAGGACCTAGACTTTTTAGTTCTCCAGCCAACGGATAATTACTATTAATATATTTTGTCCTATATACTATTGCCAGTATATTTGTGCCTCTCCTCTCTCTCCTCCATCCTCTCCGTCCTATTTCCCTCCTCTTTTCTTCCTTTACCTGGCTGGCCTTCGGCTGGATGGTCCCCCATTATGAGCCAGATCCTGCTGAAGGTGTCCTTCCTCTTAAAGGGGAGTTTTCCTTCACCACTGTTTGACTTAAAGGTTTTTATTTACCTGGGGAGAGTTTTTACTTGTCATTGTTTCTTTAATTAAGATTTAATATTATTTAGTTATAGTTAATAATATTTATTTGGGGGTCATGTTCTGGGTCTCTGAAAAGCACCTAGAGACAATATATATATTTTAATAGATGGTGTACAAACAAAGATGAATTGAACTGAACTGAATATCCCTCGGGTGGCTTGTAAATGGCTCGGTATTCCCCAGAAAGAGCTGTAGGAGATGACAGGAGAGAGGGAGGTCTGGCTCCACGAATAAGCATACATTAATGGATGGATGGACAGCGGAGACAGCACCGCTTAAAACACAATGGAGTTAACATCTATTTTCCCCATTTCAAAGATCACCAGATCAGGGCCCAAGAGGGCCCGGCGAAAGACAAAGAAACAGGCCTCTCCTCGGGCATCAGTCGCGCCTTGTGCAATACTGGATACAACAACTTCTGCGAAAAATATACGCTACGTATGAGGTTATATATATAGGTTGCCCCAGCCAGAATGAGTCATAGTTGGTCAAAAAATTTTAAGCCTGACTTTGGTCATGTAGGTTTCTACACAGTGAATTAAATGTTGTGCTGCATGGCTGGCTTCATGTTCACTCTCACAGTTAACTTTACAATGTGTAAATTTACAACCGGATTGCCGGTAAGATCTCCAAATGTATTATGGGTAAAATCGTCATCAACAGCTGTCTATCAGCGTCATCATCAGTCACTAGTCAACAGTCTATGCGGTGCAGGGTAGGTGGATCACGGATTAATTAAATCATGAGTGGCAGATCATACAAGCATAAAAGTGGAGCCAGATTTACAGGTACAATTTCTCACAATCACTGACACTGAAAACAATATGTGAATTAGTTGTAAACTGTTGATGCGGTTGTTATCGGAGTAGCCCGGCTGCCAAATGTTATTATTAGGGCCCAGGTAGCCTAATGTTTTTGTTGTTCTCATGGTTTGTTAGACTTCATGTCGGTTTTGTCGGGTTACTCTTGCAAAAAAGCTCGTACAACGACGTGCTCGGAGTTGGTATTTATTAACAGCAATGAAAACACTTCAGACAAAATCGGCACTTGGTACCGAGCTGAATGAATGAATGAATGAATGCCGGTAGCTACTACAACAATAACTGGTGCGTCTCCCACGTGACGTCACAACCGCAAACCGCCAAATACATTTTAGACAATATATTATGCCATAATACTACAGGTTTGGTAGATTTCAAAATGACATGGTCGCTCTTCGTGGTGTTGAACTCTTACTATCAAATGCTTGTCAAAAATGTAGTAATGCTTGTAGCCCCGCTGTTGCAGGCATGTGTATGCTGTAAAACGATGTAATCACAAGCTTTATTGGGTTTAAAGGGCCTGGTCATGTGCCCCGCCCCCGGCCCGGCAGTGACATGTTCCGCTGCTGATTATAGCATAATATCTTGTTATATCCTATATAACCTTATACGTAGCGTATTTTTTTCGCAGAAGACGGTGTATCCAGTATTGCGCAAGGCGCGACTGATGCCGAAGGAGAGACCTGTTTCTTTGTCTTTCACCGGGCCCTCCTGGGCCCGGGCCGGGGGAGCACTGCCCCCCCCAGTCCCCCCTGGCGCTCCGCGCCTGCACCAGATGCTTCTAATGGCTGGCTGCAGGAAACATGTAAATCACTAATAAGCAAAACACAAATCCTGGACTTCTTGTCATGTTTCAAATTGCTGCTGAAGTGTACGTGGCTAACTTTTTACATTTTTACTTCTTCACCTGTTTTCTTGTTTTATTTATGTATTATTTTTTTCCTTGCACCAAATCTAACATATTTTTTAACCCTCCGATCTCTTCAGTTGTGCTCAGCTGATTGATTATTTTTCAATGGATTATCATCATAGCAGTAATCCACCTGGTCTTGTAGATGACAGACAGGAGAACTCCTTTCTCTCCCCTCCTCTTACTCACACAACTGATTTGACTTGGCACTCGTGGCTACCATAAGCTAGGGCGTGTTGGTCCCAGTGACACTGGCCTGCACAAATGAGGCCTCCATCACATGGTGAGACCTTCTGCACGGCGCATGTTTAGGAAGAAAAAGCTGATGTGAATCATCATTGCATCATTTTTTATCTTAGTTCTGCCACTACCCAGTTTAAATCGAGAGGTCAAATGAATTTTTGACCCCTGGAATAGTTCATTTTCAATTCAAAATCCACCGAGGCAAGCAATCAAAAACACAGGGAAGTTGTAAAACTTCAGCAGGGATGTGGTTGATTAGCAGACAACTCAGAGCTGTTTTATCTCTGAAAGCCAGAAATATAGAAACTGGAGACTAATTAAGATTAACTTCACTATCAAATATTGCCTAAACTAACTGCAATTTAACACATTTTTGATGGATGGAAAATATATCAGCCCACTTTTTAATGCTTGCATGGGTTTTTTTATATTCGTCACCTGTTGTCCACAGGTCCAATCAACCTGCACCATGATTTCTTTTTCATATAATACAAATGATAGCTTTAATTCACTCACAAGCAAGAAAGAGATTGTAAACAGCCAGTTATCTCTACTAAATCAAATTTATACATTTCCTGTTGTTTTTTAAGGAAAAAATACCAATTATAATCTAGACAAATATCACTTTTATGATTATTATGATCACATTTATATAAAACCCCATCTTCAAAATCTTTCTTCTTTTTAACATTTCTAAGTAAATGATCTTTTTGCCCTATCAGATTATTATAAATTTCGACACTCAAAGTTGTTTATTTGTTTCTTGACCCCAATTAGCGTGAATAAACGTAGGATATATTGGAAATACTGAATCATCATCCCATCATGCAAATGAAGACCTTCTTTATTATCTTCAGAGGAGAAAGTGCGACGGAACATGTGGTTGACAGGTAGTCAAGTAGACAGGTGGTGAGCGTTAAATGTGACAAAGATGCAGTTTTGACTGCAGCCGTTTTCACACAAGCACCGTGGCCTTGAAAGTATTTCATGGAGACACTGAAAACAACAAGTACCGATACTACGTGCAACCAAAAATCAGAAAAAAGGGAAAATGCAACAAATAACTGTGATTCAAACATTTACGTTGACATCTTTAGTATTTTAAGATTTTTCTTAGTCAACTTTACTTCAATTGTTGATCCATTTTTGCAATTCAGGCTTGCACCACATTCCAAAAAAGAGTACATTTTGACACTTTGTAATGTTACCGTTGCTTCTCATAACACTACAAAGGGGTTCTGGCATTGAAGATGTAATGTGATGAAAAGTAACATTTGTTACTTTTCGTCTCATTTTTTTTCCCTACAAACTTTAGGAGTGCAAGATAACAAAGGTTACCATTGTTGCACTTTTTTTGTTTCAGAAATTCTCCTTACACTCTGTTGGTTACAAGTCAGGACTGAAGGAACACCGGAACACTCTTCTTCCTCAGCCATGCCTATGCAATGTGTGCATAAGGAGGTTTTGCAGAGTCTTTGCACAGTTCATCCATGAAAAACATGTCTTGAAGGCCCTGGTTTCAGGATTTATTGGTTAAGGATTCATAGTTAGACTTGCATTCTTTACAAACTGAGAGTCCTCCAGATTCTTAATGAAGAAATATCTTAAAACTTTTCAATTTTTCTTTCAATAACATTGCTTCTAAAAATGTCAGTGATTGTTAAATGCATTTCCTGGCAAAGTGGAGATCCTCTGCCTGTCATCGGTCCTCAAAGATTTGGCCTTTCATGTATGCTATTTTTGCATTGAAATCCATGTGAGTTGTCAGATGATACTATTAGGGCTGTAGCGATACATACGATATATGATACACGATATATCGATATTCATCTTACAATACATTTTAAAGATTTTAAAGGGACAGTGATTTTGGTGACATCTTGAGAGTGTTCCAATGACTTTGTTTGAATTAACTGAACTGAAAGCATCAATTACACATTATATGGCTGACAGGCAGCTTGCAAATGCTGGACAAAATGAATAAAAGATTTGTCGAGAAAAATAGTTTCATTTATTTAAACAGTGCAAACTGTTGCTTGCAAGCTTTTAAAGGTGGGACACGGAGGTTTTGAAAGAAGCTTAGAATATTGATACTCGCTGCTGAAAAATCAATACTCTCTGGGGGTTAGGGTTAAAATATCGATATATATCGCAGAATCGATAAAATCGCTCAGCTCTAGATACTATAGTTGCAAAATCAGAATTTTAGCAGGGCAGTCTGGCAAAAAAAAATGGCATTAAAATCAAAAATAAGAACTGTTGCATTGAGAATTCTGTCATACTAAAATAAATGATATGTGAGGAGTGCCCAGCAGTGCAGAAATGTGCTCACGAAGCCAGCACAGATGATATACTCAGATGTGAACGAGTGCATGAGAAAAAAAACCGTCTGTCACGTCTGACTTTCTCTCCGACTGATCGTGTTACATGATAATGTAGGTGAAGTCATAACACAACCACTGCTTTTAACTTGTGATTATATTTATCTCAGAAAAGGCTGCAGTTAAAGAAAAGAAAAAAATAATAATAAAAAGTTTCCCCCGAGTGGAGCAATGGGTTGAAAATTACTTGTGACGGTTGGTTAACGTAGTCTTAATGAGCCATGTTTGAGTTGCTATTTCAGATTCATTCCACAGACTGATGACAGAAAGAGAAAATAAAATGTGTCAATGTAAATAGCTTTATTGGGAATTCAGCCGCGACAAAATACAATACATGCGAGCACAGAGAGTCGGGCAGAAGTAATCAGACGGAGCGTATTGTTTGTTCTTGCAAACACAAACATAACGTTGCGCCTTGCTTGTTTCTCAGTCATTTCAGGGGAGGCTGAGTCAGCTTTGGTCTGGAGCTAATAATGTCGGACCGCGAGGCAGGTCCTGCTGTCCTGGGGACGGGATTGTGCGTTCTTATCACTCAGTGGGTTTAGGGTTTTAATGCTCTCTTTGTATTTACATTCCACTAGGCCTCTTTTATGAACAAAATACAAGGAAATGTCATTTTCTGCAGAATGGGATCTTGAAATCAGCTTCTTTCAGAAAGTGGGATTACCGTTGCAACAACACATCATGAGTGGGTTCAAACTAACCCGTCAGACGACAGTCTTGTTATTCATTGATAAATCTGTGCTTTCTCCAAACTTAATTAGTTTGTAATTTCTCTCTTTCTCTGCACTCCTTTTTCACTCCGGAGACTATTACAATATGTAAAGCTTCATTCAACTGCTGACAAATTATTCCATGTGTCATTATTGCTGAGGTTTATAGCGAACAGGAACCTTTTGATAATTCTTCACAAGTGTGAATTCAAACTATGAAATATTCCCCGAGCGTTGGAGGGAATTCAATGCTTGAGTGCTTTATGCTTTTTTTGTGCTTTCTTGCTTGTATATGTTTTTTTTTTTTTTTACATTTGGACATTACTGGAAAAATTCTTACATTAATAAACTGAAAAACGAAAAAAAAAAAAAAAAAATAAAAAGTAGTTCCTTTGAAAAGTTTAGTCCCGTCTTTCCTTTGGAGATGAAGTGAATCGGTAATCCTTAAAAGGTTTTTGAGGAATAAAGAAGGTATTAGGCTGCAGTCCTAATAAATAATAATAATAAATCACAGTGGTGACAGGTGGCTACGCCTGACAAGTTTCACCTCCACCACCCTTCACCATTGTCCACAGTGATAAGCTGCTGCTATCCACACAGCCTAATGGGTGCAGAAAGGATTAATATTTCTCATTAAACTGTAAGTAGAAAGATACTCCATAGAGAAGGACACCAAAAGAGATAGGTGGAGAGTTAGAGTGAGGTCGGTTCAGTAATGAGCAGAAACCCACCCAAAGAAAAGCTCATTAAACGCTTGCCGGTAAAGACAGTCACAATAAAGTTAAGGCAACATCACACACCGCACAAGACCAGCAAACAACCTTAATCAGGTGGTGTTTGCCTCTGCGTTGCTGTTCAAGCTGTCAATCTGCTGTGCAAGAAGGCGTTTTATCTAATCCAACAAGAGGTTTCTCCACACCAAGGCATTTTAATGAGATTTTCACATCTCATCTCCTCTTGACTCAGGACTGAAAGAACTTTGGTCAGCGCTTTCCAATGAAGACATACAATCCCAGTCTTTTGACTTTCCTTTTTGAAGCACATTACAATACGATTACCAACATGACAATTTAAAAAGGGAAAACAAAATGGAATAAAATGAGAAAAAGATAGCGTAAAGCATCGTGAAAAGCTCTTACCGTCGAATACTTTATGTCTGGAGACAAAGGTGCTTCTCAACGTATAACTGGTTTCATTAAGCAGATTCTCAAAGTCCTGTTTACTCTGTTGACCAAATTTGTCCTCCATTTCCTCGGTGCAGCAAGTGTTTCCTTGAGGACACACGCGCAGATTATCCCCTGAAAAAGAGAACACAAAAACATATAAAGAGCTGTCACACTTAATAAATGTAACTCAATAAATAAATGCGTAAAATCCAACATCCAGGCTATATTGGTACCAAGAAATCTTGAGATGATATGTGCCAAGAGGAAACAACTAAAAGGTCCCAATCCCTGGTGGTGCATAGTGTTTCATCTCATTGGCTTCTAAAGTACAGTCATTATTTGAAACTAAAAAAAAAAAAAATCCAGTTTAGTAAAAGCTGCCCAGTAAAAGAGTTTGTGAGGAACAACAGAGCGGCTGATTATATCGCACTGTAAAAATGAAAAGTTGAGAAAAATCAAACTTTTAAGGTAACCTACTGCACCAGATTTTTGAGTTTAAAGGCTAACTCAAGCTTTTAAGTTTTGAAAAAAAACAAAAAAAAAAAAAAGGAAAAAAACTACATGTACTCAATGAACAAATGAATATATGTAGGTCTGCATCATCTTAAGTTGAGCAGCAGAAACACAGACAGGAACCTGAGCTGACAACAATCAAAAAGTAATTTCTAACTTAGATCACTTAAGTCAGGTGGTTTTTGAAATATGATTTCTTGGGGGAAAAAAAATGTTGCTGTCAATTGCACATTGTTAAACAGGCTTAAAGCAGCACAGAGGACTTTTGCATTTCTAGCGCTTTGGCTCCCCTTGTGGGTGGTGGTGGTTTAGTCACTTTTACAACAATGTCTCAAATTTACTTTTGTTTCTTCCGTCATTACTTTCTTGACCATCTTGAGCACCGAGACGTCCGCTGTAGCTCAGTGAGCTAGTTTCGTTGTTGTTGACGTGTGACATACAGTAATAGCGTAAGTGATACATCAAGATGGGCAGGACGTCACTTTGCCTGGTTTTAACCGATAGCAGGCTCAGATGTTTGCTGCAGTTAGATGATGCTTCACAAAGTAAGCAAATATGCCTTCAAATAAAATTGAAATTGATATTTTAACATCAATAGAAATACTTTGTGCTGTCTTTTTTTTTTTCAAAAAAGCAATATTGCAATATGTTGAAGAAAAGCATCCAGAAGACGATGTGCAACAGTTTATTCTAGAGTGAAACTCATTATTTTACATCTCAGACTCCTTTCTAAGAAGCCCATAATTACTAGGCACACATCTTTAGACAGCAACGGAGAAAGGAAATTCAGGTGTTCCTTAATTTAAGAAAAATCAAAGACTAATATAGATAATTCAGTAATCTTCTTCATTTCCTTTCAGCTATTCTCTTCATTTACCTCAGTACATTAACTAAATATTCAGGATTTCTACTGTGACATTGATGTTTCCCTGCCAGAGCCCACCAGTTTCAAATGTAATTAATTTATCTGACCATCACCTGTAATAAATAATTATAATGCAACAAATAGGTAGCAATTTAAAATAGGTTAAAAGGAGAGAATTAAAAAAAGAAGACAAGAAACAAAACAGACAGTAGTTTAAATAGAGCCAGAGTTTAATAGAGATATTTTACTTTGATCACAACTCAGAAACTCTCTGGGTCTGTTGCTGTGCAGCCTAAAGCCTTTTTTTCCCTATGTGCAGCAGTGAGCACCATGTTTGGCCTACCACTACCACTACTGCTCCCACTCGGTCTGTTGTCAATGGTTACGCTCTCAAACCAGTCAGACATGCCACTACCAGCCACACAGTGACAAAGACCAGCGGAGGATGTCTCTTTTTTAAATGAATCAATCTATGGAGGCAGGGCTGAGCCCACCTTGGAGGACCGATCTGTGTATGCATGTTCTGCTTTCATTAGCAGAAAGTCTTTTTAAGTCAAGAAAAAATAAATAAATCTACATGAGGTCAAACAGTTGATGTTTTTTGCCAAAGTGAAAATTTTGACATGAGCTTTCAAAATTGGTGGCAATTTCATAAATAGACTTGGGTGCACTATTCCCCGAGAGCAGACTTTATGTTTTCGGTGAACTACGGGAGGGTGTCTTTGCCTTTTTGTACATTTTTGCTTCGGGTAAAAAATGAGCTATGATCTTGACAGTTTTCTTGTATGACAGTCACAACTCTCAGGAATAATACAAGGAAACACTTGAGGTATTTAAAGCCTTCCTTGTTGTGACTGTAAAGCAACACTAAGTAATCAGGGGTGTAGGCAGTCAACCAACAAGGGAGTCAAGAGTCACTATGAATTCAATCCAGAGTTCCTTTGTTTAAATGGAGAAACCTAATAGAAGAACGACCACTGATCCAACCCTTCATCAATCAGGCCTTTATGGTACGGTGGTTCATAGTCTTACTAAAACACTACTTGACCATTACCTTAAAAAGTACAGAACAGTGTTGAATCAAATCCTAAGAAGGATCTTCTTCAAACAGAAAATCCCAGTGCACTTGACACCACACAACACCCTCAGACAAGGCCTAGATCACCTGAAGGACCTAACACCCACACAGAAATTGAGCAGCGTTGTGCATGCAGTCAAGTGCAGAGAGCAGTACACAGATCTTTATACGTGGTAAAATAAGCAGCAACTCTTGAAATGCATGGCGCTGCGCAGAAGAAAGAGCTCCTCAGGTCAAGACTCAACGGTCCGCCTGCATCTCAGAGATCAGGCAACTATGTCAAGGACAGCAATTTACTCATTCCAGGCATAAAAGATGGATGGTTTGAGAGAAGAATAAAAGAAGCCGTATATGTCAAATGCAACATTAAACAGGGGAGAAGGCCTCAGGTTTGACCCATCTAATACAGCTTTGACTCTCCTCTTCAGGCAGATCCTCAGACATTCCCACCTTGATTTATAACATCGCACATACTGGCCAGGTAAACTGTTTTCCGTGGACCAAAGACCCTAACGACCCACATAAGGCCAGCCATTTACACGGGACTTCAGCAACTCACAAGAATGGATGAGGCTAAACTCTCAATCAGCCGACTAGACGTAAAGAAGCCTTTTGGATGAGAGGCAAAATGTCTTAAATAGCCAAGGCAAGAGGCTCACTGGCTTGGCTGGAAAAAAAACAAAAACTTAAAAGAATTAATTTAGTTTTAAGCTGACGCATAAAATGCCATGGAAATCTGAATGGGTCTGAAAATTATTCTCTGTCGCACGTCAGTGTCAACTGAATGTTCATTCAGTTTTTTCTGGTTAAAACCAAGGAAACTCAATTGGGATTTTTAAAAAAATACTGTTTACCGAACATTGTATCCTGAAATTATGAAAGACTGCAACAGATACAAAAACTCTTGCTTTTATTCCAGACAATAACTGTTTAACAATTAGCTGAGTGCCTGAGTTAGGTTTTTAAGACTGGAACCACTTAATGCATTTTTAAAATACAGTGATCCAGTCCCAATTTGCGCTTTAAGTTCCGCAGTTTTAGTTATTCGCGGATTTTTCAGAAATATATAGTATAATAAAAAATCAAGAGAAAATCACGGAAATTCCGCAAAAATCCACCCCACAGCAGACGAGAGGCCGCAGCTGCCAGCGAAACATCAAATGATGACTCCCAACCTCCTGATCACTGTAATATATTAGGCTTTGCCCCTGGAATACATGACACTGGATTTAGCAGAAGATGCTAAAAATCGTAACTTACGTTGAAGCAGATGAATATGTTTTTATTTCCTAAACCACAGACATTGACCACGATAGAGCTGGAAATAAAGTATTACAACAAAAAGAGTGACAGTAAACAACTGCGGTTTGTTGTTAGGTGTACATGACACACATACTGTACCAGTGAAATGCAGATGCAGCTCAAAACACATAACAATTAAAGTGTCAATTATGAACAGTTAATGAGTTCCTCATGGACAGACTGTTAAAAACGGTGCTTGTAGGATCCTAAAGGGACACACTATCATTAAAAAGCAAAAAAAAAAAAAAAAAAAAATCTGTTTGATCCGTGTGTCTGAAATGACAAACAACTTAAGAAGAAGAAGAACTCAGTGTTTTAAACTGAAGATATGTCATTCATTAAGTCATTCGGGTTTAACCAACTGGCAGGGTTCTGTCACGTCACATCCCCATGATCACATACCTCCATCTTTATCTTCACCCCGATCTCAACTTCAAAATCATGCTGTGGTGGGAAGCTGAAACCTCTCTGTCATTTTTCTTTTCTTTTTGGCTTTTACAATGAACATCAAAATCTCATCAGCAGTTATACATTCGCCTATTGTTACAAAGAAATAAGTAAATAAAGCTCAACCAGTACTTTGTTTAACCCTCCCTCCCCCCCAAAGGAATGAACAGGCAGTGATGCCAAGGATTAGTCAAGCCTACACAACATGACTTTGACTGATCTGCTACCCACCAGCTGGTCGATAATGTTACTTTAGGATTTCTGTCTGGGGTGCAGTGTTTTCCCAAGCTGGACTTGGCTGGGAAAGCACGCTTGGAAAACAATTCGGGTTGAAAGATGATACATTCTTTCCAAATATTCCCTTGCATAGTTGATGACACTGGTGAAACAGTCAAGTTAATATAAAGTTTATGACCCATATCATTTCATTTTCCTTACCAGTGGTTTTAAAAGGGAGGCAGATAAAATGATATCAACTCAAAGTGCACTTCTTCTTTCGAGATTTCAGCTGCATCTCACAGTGATCAACATGGAGGCGGTTCTTGTACCAGTTTATAATTAGGCATTTAACAGCAAGCTGTCAAGATGTGGCTGATGTCACAGAACGTTGTGACACATACTGTTCCTGAAACAGTCCTAAGAAGTTCAAAGTTTCTTTTCTTTTTTTACATGATATTTTTTCAGAAACTTCTCCAAGTACATCAAACAGGACAGTATTTAAGTTTGTCATTTATGAAGCTTAATATTGGTGGAAAAAACATAAAAGAACAACATAATAGGAGTACTGAAGAATGAGACTTTTCATGCTTTATATTTATACCAAACATGGCTATATTTGTGGGATTTTTTTTTTTTTTTTTTTTTGTCATTGTAAGAATGTCTTTCCACACTGGCATTCAGTACAAGACTGGAACATTACTCCATCCATAACATCCATTAGCTCTGTAAGCATGAAGGTACATGTCTGGCTGTCTGTCACGGCTGCTTTGGTTGCTGTTAGTAACAAGTTTATATTTAGTTCATTATCATCCTGCTACCACCGCTGGACTCATTTATGATTGCCAAACATTCCTTGGCCTTTGACTTATTAAGCCATAAACCAACGACATCAGGATTAACCCAGCAACTCTACCACAACACCTACTGGATGCACCTCCAAGCCATGCTGCGCTGGCCCCGCGCTTCCCAACGCAAGAAATCCCCGGGGAGACGCGGAAGAACCCGGAGGTGTGCTGGTGCGGTATATCCCGCCAGGAGTCATCTGGCTTGTCCCCTCATCACTCGCAGTTTCCGAACTTTCAGTTTTCACGTGAAATATCTGCATCAATGGATTAAGCCGATTCCTCCATCGCTGGATTCTGATCACACACCGCATGACACGGGCAACAAGGAAAAGTCAATCGAGACTAAATGAATTTTGAAAACCTTCGTGTCCTGTGACGTGCACCCTCTTCAGATAAACCTTCATATGGTGCTGCTGAAGGCTAGGTGACTACCTAACAAGACATTCCTGCTCAATGACTTCTTCATCTCCTGTATGTTGGGTTTTATGTTCCTGACTGAAACTTGGCTTCATTCTGATGAGTGGGTCCCAGTTTCTGAACTTCTTCCTTCGGGCTGCAAATTTTTCAGTTCTCCTCGGACAACTGGCAGAGGCGTAGGTTTGGCATCTGTTTTTAAATCCATGTTTATTGCGTTCTTTACTTTATGTTGTAGTATAATGTCCACCTAAGAGTCCAAAGCACTTTATCAATGACTTTTCTGATCTGCTAACAGGCCTTATGCTAAAATTTGACCGTCTCCTGATTGTTGGTGATTTTAATATTCACGTATGTTGTGAAACAGGACAACTGGCTAAAGGCGTTCTCAGTTAAATGCCCCATGGATGAAAAAGGTCACTTTCTCGACCTCATGCTGTCTTATGGCTTGAACACAAGCAAAATTGAATTCTTGACACACTTTTATCAGATTGTCTGCCGGTTTTATTCACCACTGTGGTAAACAGAATGAGGACGTCTGTGCGTCACACATGTATGATTAATCCATCAACTTCAGCATAGTTCTCCACTGCTTTTACAGACTGTGTCCTCTAAAGTCTGGAGTCATACACCAAACTGAACAGTGTGGAGCTCACTGCCTTGTTCTGCTCCACTTGCGCTGACATTCAGGACTCTCTGGCTCCACTTGAAACAAAACGAAAAACCTTCCGGCCCTGGTTAAATGATAGGACCTGTGCTCTCAGACAGGAGTGCAGACGTGCTGAGAGAAAGCAGAAAGACAAGCTTCACATCTCCCTGGAAACTCTTTGCCATTGTTTGTACAAATATCAGAAAGAAGTTAAATCTGCTGAGAGTGCCTACCTATCCACCATAGTTTCTTTCTGATAGTCCTAGATCTCATGTGTTGGAGAAAGTTGCTTTTAAATCAACTCCAGACATGCTTAAACAACAATGACATTTGTGAAATGTTTCAGTCTGGTTTTAAATCATGCCATAGCACAGAAATTGCTCTTTTAAGAGTTTTTAATGACCTTCCTTAAACTGCTGACTCAGGGAGGTCTGCCATTTTGGTGCTTCCAGAATTGTCTGCAGCGTTTGATACAGTGGATCATAATTTGTTGTCATGTCTTGAAAAATGTCTCTATATCAAAGGTACAGTTTTAAAGTGGTTTAGATCATACCTGACAGACAGAACCTTTTTAGTTCACATTGGTGAGTGTTCTTCATCAGCTCCTGTATCCTATGGAGTTCCTCAAGGCTCTATTTTGGGCCCCCTGTTGTTTTCATTCCATATGTTGCCTGTGGGGTCCATATTTTGAAAGCATAATATCTCCTTCCAGTGTTTTGCTTGCTATATCAAGGTTTATAAACCCATCAGGTCAGACAGCAAAACTTCATTGCAGCCTTTTCTAGACCATCTTAGCAATCTTAAATTTAGATTAAGCTTAATTTTCTGAACCTTAATGAAAACAAGACAGTTGATTTGGTCTGGAAAGTCAGATGTGCTCTGTGGTTCTATTGACACTCTTGGTCATTCGGCCACATGTAGTCGCTCAACTGTCGCTCAACTGTCAGAAACCCGGGTGTGATTTTTCACAGCTCTATTAAAATGGACAAACAGATCAGTGCCGTAGTAAAACCGAGCTTTTTCCTTCTGAGGATTATGAAATGAAATGAAATTAAAATGAATGAAAAATACTTTATTAGCTTTCCCTAGAAGGGAAATTCAACTTTGTAGTAAGGTTTTTTTTTTCAACAATAAATAAATGACAGCAATAATAATCAGCAGCAATAATAATCAATTAATTATTCTTGATGTCTTGTTGTGGAGGCTGATGGCTGCTGGCAGGGATGATCTTCTGTATCTTTCTGTCTTGCAACGGACCTGAAGAAGCTTCTCACTGAACACACTCTGTTGTTTGATCACTGTGTCGTGGTTGTGTCTTATTGCTAAGATGAAGCCCTGTCTCTCTGCAAAAGGCACCAGAAAAAGTAATCCATGCTTTTATCACCTCTCGTTTAGATAACTGCAGCGATGTCTGAAAGTTTTTAATGTATTGGCTCCTTCCCACCTGTCAGATCTCCTTCACATCCACACACCTGTGAGGGCCCTGCGGTCAACCAGCCAGTCGCTTTTAAAAGTTCCACGATCAAAATTAAACACAGAGGTGATCGAGCTTTTGCGGATGGCAGCGCCAAAGCTTTGGAATGGTTTCCCTTTTCATATTCACACTTCTCAGACTTTAAATATGTTTAAAAAACTGTTAAAAACATATTTTTTCTCGTTGGCTTTCAACTCTGAGCAAAAGTATGACACAGAACAGATATACTGCTATTTCTATATGTGCTATTTCTACTGCTTTTTCTTCACGGTTTTTAATTTGTTTTTATGCTTTTATGATTTGATGTTTGATACATTATGATTTTTTGAACTTTGCTCATCATGTTTTTAAATATGATATATAAATATATTTGACCTTGACCATAACTTGCTGGGTAGAGCAACTTGAGTTGTGCAATTCTTTTCTATTCTGTTTTTCTCTTCATATATTTAACATAAATATTATTTGTTGTTGTTGTTTCTAGAATTGCAATGTCACACACAATCTGAAAAGCAAAAATAACAGACTGCATTATCATTATTATTATCATTGTTGTTGCTGATGTTGTTGCTGTTATTATCTCTGTTAAAATGGGCCAAAAAGATATTAAACTGTACAATCCTAATTTCAAAAAAAGTTGTGACACTGTTTAAAATGTAAATAAAAACAGTATGCAATGATTTGCAAAAAAAAAAAAAAAAAAAGAGCAGGATATGCTTCCAGCCAGATGTCGAACTTAGCAAGCATGGGGCTTAGCAAGACAGTGCTAACCCCCATGCTGCATCCATCACAACAGCTTCACAGGAGAAGAGTCCAGGAGCTGAACTGGTCTGCCTCCAGTTCAGACCTTTCATCAACAGGAGACATTTTGGCGCACCATTCAGAGAAAACTCCTTCAACAAAGGCCCAGGACTGTTGAGCAGCTAGAATCCTGCTTCAGACAAGACATCAGACTCTTTAAAACTCCAGTAACCTGGTCTCCTCACTTCCCAGATGTTTGCAGACAGGTGTTAAAAGACGAGGGGATGCTACACAATGGTAAACATCACCCTGTTCCACCTTTATGGAGATGTTCTGCTGCCATCAAAGTCAAAATGAGCTAATATTTTCCAATAAATGGTAAGGTGTCTCAGTTTCAACATCTGATATGTTCTTTATGTTCTATTGGGAATAAAATATGGGTTTATGAGATATAATTGCATTCTGTTTTTATTTACACAGCATGCAAACTATTTTGGAATTGGGGTTCTAAAATGTCTGATGAAATCAAAAATGTTAAAAACTGTATTCCAACATATCAACTATAACAACATACTGTATCAACGTTGAGTGTTGGGAAGTACAAAGTGTCAAAGAGCTCAAGAACACGCCCAACATAAATAAAGTTGAAACCACTGGTTAAAAACCTTTTTACTAGATGAGGCATCAAGTAGACAAAGAAATACCTAAAGACAAGGTTTTATGGAGAGATGAAACGAAAGATGATCATAGGCTGAATCACTAATAGATATAGAGCACATTTTAAATCAGTCTCTACTGAAGTAGAAGATGGGTGGTGTGAGAGAAGACAATACAGCCCTATGAGCAGCTTTTGGCAAAGCAAAATTAAACATAAGGCTCTGTGGGTTTTCATTGAATACATTTGCACGAGCAAAATTGCTGTATTTTTAATGTAACTTATTCAATACACTTTAGAATAATGCAATTAGTGAGGTGAGACTGCAGGACAGCACAAAGAAAAAAAAATCCTTCAGAGCACCAATAACCATTTTTAAGAGGAGGAATGAATATGGCATCATAATGAACCTGCCAGGGGACGGCAGACCACCAAAACCCATGGAGCAGTCAACGGAGGGGACAAATCAAAGAGGTACCAAAGAGCCCGAATGCAGTGCTGAAGGAGCTGTAAAGCTCTCCTTTAAAGACTGTGGTGTGCCTGATGTCATAGGACCAGTCTGATCCACAGACTCCACAAAACAATGCACATTTGTGGAAAATGTAACCAGTAGTAAAATAAGAAAATCAAAACAAAAAAGGCACGTTTGAAATTCAGGAAAAGGCAAGACGAACTCAGCAAACACGTGAAAAAAGGTCTTCTGGTCAGATGAGACTAAAACTGAGCTTTTGCCAAACAGGGAAAACACCACATATGGTGCACATTCATTAACCCAAGAACAATAACCTCCCGTGAAAGGTGAGACAGTCTGTCCGGACTGGGAATAAGACACAAAGGTGATTTGCTAAGCTTTTATAAATACACCCCAAGAGACCTGCAGCAGTAATTGATGCAAAAGTAAAGGGGGTTTACAAAGTATTGACTTTATGGAAGTGATTACTTATGCACATTCAACTTTTCTATCTATTTTCTTTTTGAGTTTCTACTTCCATAAAATATTTTGCACCTTCAGAGGGTATTGTATTTTGTATTGATTTAATTATACAAACCTAATTAAAGTACCTTTGTCAATTCCATGACAACTGAAGCAGTTTGTCTTTGAAATGTGGGAGTAAGTCTCTGTTTTACTAAAGACAAAGGCTGTTGCTGTTACTGTAAAATGGTAAAGGTCAGCAAGTTTATAGCCTTGTCTAAGTTCTTTACAGTGTGTTTTCCCTTCACTATTGACAGTGACCCTCTTAACACAAGTTTATAAAATAGTATTGAATTCTCGTTCCACAGCCTCCCAATGAAACATGATAAAAGCTTTTTGTTACTGGATTAAAACGACTGTGCTGCATTTTTTAATTTTTGTAGTTCGGATCAACTAAAACATGATTTACATAGTGAGAAATGAACAAATACTGTTTGATATAATTACAGGTGTGAATGCACTCAACAAAGATTTGCTAAAGGAAAGACAGACTTCAGCGTATACGTAACCGGAACATTAACCTGCCATGGCAGAAGCTTTACTATGTAATACTCAGAGCACAGTTCCTGCATTTTAGTAGTCAATTCTTTACACATGCTACCTATCAATCATGTAAATCTGTAAAAAAAAAAAAAAAGCGTACACACCTGTCGCTACAAAGATCAAATATGAGAATGGAGTCCCAACTTGAACAATGAATGGAGCCCTATTTCACTGGTCTTGTCGAACAGCAAAAGAGAGAAAAAGAAAAGACAACACCTTGACAGAACAGCCCGATGGTGCATCGCAACAATCTCAACAGCACAAAGCATCGGTTAAAAATAAGCCTGTCTTGAATCAACATATGGGAAGGAGCTTTCAAGGGACTTGACCATTCAGCAAAGTGCTTTGACCTTCCTGGCCAAGGTTAAAGCAGCACTGCAGCCTCAAAGATAATCTGTCTGCAGGAGAGCAGACCACACATTAGCAACAGACAGGACAGGGGACTCCTCAGATTGTTTTTTTAATGGCGGTAGAGAAACACTTGCTCTAATGTCTTATAGAGGTATTACAGCCATTGACTTATATTATCTTGTATCTTCATTATTATTTTTGTCAACAACATTGAAATTACCTAAGTTGTCCCACTAGAGCAAAGGCCCCGTACAGCATATTATCTTTCATCGCAGGCCTCCACTGCTGTCAAAACATTGCCCAACAGCCATAAAGATGAACATCCATACAGTGAGCAGTGTCTTAACACCTTCCCCCCCATTTCATCCCCACATGGAAGTCTTCTGGGAGGGTCTCTGTTTATTTTAAGATGAGAGCACGTCAACGTCTAACCAAAGCAGCAGTATCTTTCCTTTGACAATCAACCTCACATGATGTCAGGTTAGAAAAATAAAAGTCAAATGCTGCGGAAATTATGTTAGCTGTTTTTTTTGTCACCTTTCCAACTTCCTGTGCCCACATGCTTTTGGAAGACATCTCCCTTTGGTCATACAAATAAATACGGACCGTTAACTGAAACCAGCCAGCACCTGTGGTGATGGAGAAAGCAACAGATGATTTATTCGCCCCACAGCAGCAAGAAAACTCTGACAACTATCTTGTATCTTCCAACTAAATTGCTGAAAGAGGTGCTTTCCACTGTTGGGCCTTCCCTCCTGGTTTTAATGAACACCTGTCTCAGCTCAGGGTGTGTCCCTGATTCTTTTAAACATGCCATAGTGAGACCACTTCTTAAAAAAGCACATCTTGATGTCAGTGTTCTGTCCAATTTTAGACCTGTTTCTAATTTGCCTTTTATTTCAAAGGTAATTGAGAGAATTGTTTTTACACAACTGTGTTTGTTTTTAGAAAGTAACTGTGTTCTTGAAAAATTTCAGTCTCGGTTCAGGACTAGGCACAGCACTGAGTCTACACTGTTAAAAGTGCATAATGACATTGCCCTTTCCGTTGATGCCAAATGTCCTGTTGTTTTAGTTTTGTTGGACCTGACAGCAGCATTGGATACAGTGGATCATTCAATCCTCTTGTCTCGCCTTAATCAGCGTGCCGGTATTCGTGGTACAGCGCTGAAATGGTTTGAATCATACCTGTTAAACAGAAGTTTTTCTGTAATGATTGGCGACCTGTGCTCCTTTGCTGCTCCTTTATTCTGTGGTGTGCCCCAAGGCTCCATACTGGGCCCTTTATTGTTTTCATTTCTATGTTGCCTCTGGGCTCTATCATAGCCAGGCACAACCTAGCCTTTCACTGCTATGCAGATGACCTGCAAATTTATCTTCCTGTGATCCCAAACAAAAGTGGTTCTCTTCAAATTCTTACTGACTGCATTGCAGATATTAAAATGTAGTTAGGGCAAAATTTTCTGCACTTAAATAAAGACAAAACAGAGTATGTTCTCTTTGGTGATTCAGCACACTCTGGTGATCTATATTTTAAGCTGAAATCTTCTATGAGGAATCTTGGAGTGATTTTTGATAGCAGCTTAAAATTTGATAAGCAAATTGACAGCGTGGTCAGGGCCAGTTTTTATCAGTTATGGGTTTTAACAAAAGTAAAACCATTCTTAAATCGTCCAGACTTGGAAAAAACCATTAATGTTTTTATAAGCTCAAGAATTGATTATTGTAATGCATTGTATGTTGGTGTCTCCAAGTCTTTACTTAGCCATTTTAGCTTGTCCAGAATGCCGCTGCACGCTTTTTAGCCAACACTCGACGTCAGGAACACATCACCCCAGTTTTATTTGCTCTTCACTGGCTTCCTGTTTCTTTTATAATTGATTTTAAAATGTTGATCTTTGTTTTTAAAGCCCTTAATGGCCTTACCCCTCCTTATTTAGAAGTGCATGTTCAGAACCCCACTAGTGCCTTACGGTCCTCAAACCAGCTCTTGCTTGAAGTCCCCAGACTGAGGATGAAACTCTGGGGTGATCGGGTCTTCTCAGTTGCCGGGTCCAGACTCTGGAATAAGCTGCCCCCTGAAATGCGCACCATCACTGACTTTGGGCTTTTTAAATCCAGTTTAAAACTTATTTATTCAGACTGGCTTTTAATACACAGTAATGATGTGAGATATTTTTTCCATTTTTAACTGTATTGTTATTATATTCAATTTTAATTGTTTTGTTTTAATGTGGATTTTAATGGAAAGCACCTTAAGTCACCTTGTGTGTTGTAAAGGGCTCTACAAATAAAAGTAAATTGATTTATTGATTGATTGTAATCTTCTGAAATAAGATGAATACTAGGAGGCACGCTTGCTTTTTCCCCTGAAAGCGTCACAACAACCTAAAATGAGGTTGAACGTGATGCACTATACAAGTTTAAAAAACTGTTCAGATGAAAGATTATTAACAAAATATAACAATGAAAAATGAATACCAGTGTGTGTTTATAAATGTTACTGGAATTTTTAAAATCAGGAATACCAGATGTGTCCACAGATCATTTCTGTTACTTTTTTTTCTTTTTTTACTGCACTGTGGAAATTTGAGGGTAGCCAACAAGAAATAATCCACTTTAAATAAACAGGGTAGGCGTGACATGCCAACGCTTCAGCCTCCACCTTTTCAGTTTTCTTTTTTGTTGGTATTTGTATGTTTGGCACTTCTATATTTGAGCTGTAAATGACTGATGTAAAAATTAAACAGCTTAACCGCCACACAGTCTGACACATTTTCTTCGATACATTCGTAATCTATTTATCATGTATTGTGGTTCTGATTTCATGAGTGACCGGTTTATGGAATTTAACCTTCGTCAGTCTGCAGCGATGACAGAAACGATGTCAGAAACTCAAAAAAGCGGGAATGCAGTGTTATCGATTCCGTGTAAATGGATGTCTTTGTGTCTGCTGCCTTTAACTGTTGTGATTTTTATGCTGGTAAAACTGGCAGTGATAGTGTGTTATATTTCACGTTGCAGTTTACAAAGCGCTAAAAGACAAATACCTGCTGATATGACAAAGGTTTTCGGGCTGAGCTGAAACATTAAACAGCATTTTGACCCAACAAAAAGTACTTTTTCTTTCTCTTTCCAGTTTCTGTCTTCCACACAGATGTCACAGACGTCAAATTCAGTATTTTACCTTAATCGTGTCCAGTTATGGGACTTTAATACGGTTCATTCGATGCTTCAAGCTTTTAGCAGCTTTTCATTCACCTCATGTACCAAAGAGAAACTAGACAATGTTGCAGTGGCCATGGGAGTTTCAAGAGGTTTTTCTTTTTCTCTCTTTTTTTTTTTTTTTTGAACAAAAGAGCTCTCCAAACAAAATGTTCTTGTTGTAAATATGTCAGTACTGCTGCTTGAGGCCAGCATCCCTTCGGCTGTAAGTCACAGGATCTGCACCGGCCACCTTTCATCCTAATAACCTTATGAACACAATGTGATGCGGTTTCTGTTCAGTTTTGCCTCATACAAGCCATGCATGAAGTCTAAATAAAGCAGTCTGTGATCTCGAACAATCCAACCTTTAGCAGCTGATGGGGAATTATTTCCACTCTAATGGCCTCATCTCAAATCTGATCTCTGGAAAGTTATTCAGGACTCAGAGAGCAGCAAAGGTGAAGCAATGGAGCGACATCCCACCTCCATTTACATTCACTCTTTTTGCAGACAACTTCAAGAGACCTTGTAATAGGTTGTAGTAGTGCTGGGCGATATGGAAAAAATCATATATCACGATATGGACTATTTTATATCACGATAACGATATATATCACGATATACCATAATAAAGTATGTATTCAGTTATTCTCTGAAAAGTTTGACAAAAATTTCATTGCTTACTTTTCAACTTTATTTTGAAAGGACATTTAGCTGAACTGTCACAAACATACATTTTAGTGCAGCAAAAACAGGTAGGTACAGAGGTAAAGTAGCTTTCACATTTTTTTTAAAGTGCACAACAGTTTCTGAGAGGAAAAACACATTTTTGCACTGAAGTTCAGCTATAAAAAAATACACTAATTATTTTTCAACTTTCTGAAATCTGTAACCTTGTAGTGCAAAGTTTGCAAACCAATATAAAGTGTCTAAAGTAAACATCAGGGTTGAAGAGAACTCTGTTTAAGGCATTAACCATGAATAAAAGTGCAAACATAAAAGGCTACTTTGTAGAAGTAGATATGTTTCTATCAAATTTATCGTTGCAGGTTATTTAATTACATATTTGCTGTTATAATTGAAAAAATTAGGTTAGAAACGATAGAAACGATAGAAGAGAAATGGCACGATACACACTTTTCTATCGTCCCCATGACATGTATCGTCATATTGCCCAGCACTAGGTTGTAGTAGTAATGATTATCTAAAAGCAGGATATCAGCATTAAGTTCTGCTTTAAACTTTGGGCTGCAAATACACTACTTTTAGGACTGCTTTTGCAGGAGTCCCTCACGAGAGTTACGCCACTTCAATTCAATTCAATTCAATTTTATTTGTATAGCGTCTGTTACAATGTCAATTGTCTCCAGGTGCTTTACAGAGACCCAGATCATGACCCCCGAGCAAATATCATTAACTAAAAATATTATATTGAATCCTAAACAAGGATAATGGTAGGTAAAAAAAACTCCCACAGTGGGAGAAAAAAAAACCTTTAAGTCAAACAGTGGCAAGGAAAAACTCCACTTTAAGAGGAAGAAACCTTGAGCAGGACCTGGATCATATGGGGTGACCTTCCTGCCGAAGGCCAGCCGGGTAAAGAAAGAAAAGAAAAGAGGGGAGACAGGACAGAGAGAGGATGTAGGACAGAGAGAGGAGAGCACACAAATGACTGAATGAAATGACTACATAAACATAAACAGCAGCAGTAGCAAAACTGAGGTGAGATGGTCAGAGGTCAAGGTCGCCGGTCACCACGTCATTCGGCACCCCGAACACATCTACACACACAGGTGGAGGTAAACGCTGGGATGGACAGAGGATGGAACTGCAAGAAGAACTTCATTTGTGTGAGAATATCCTTTAATAGTGGTGAAACTAAACCCGTGTCTGTCTGTCTGTCTGCAGCGCTTCTATTTTCAGAGGTAGGTTCTGTTGTCTGTAGTTCCCGCCCAAAAAATGACTCTGTGACGCCTTTCCAACTGGGAAAGCGTAACGTCATTGGCATCATCAATCTGTTTAAGGTGCCTCATGTTGACATTCGTCAAAGGCTCAGTCACGCACATCCACGACGACAATTAATAGACCCGTGGTTGATGAAGATATTTCCTTTTATTTTGAAGGATTGACTCTCTGCCCTGTGATGGACCGGACTCTCTTTCATTCGTTGACAGTTGGGGGGTGGGGGGGTGGCTCTGGCAGACCCCCATAAGCCCCGTGGGAATAGATGACGGATGGATGGATGAATGGATGGATGGATGGACTTACATTCCAGAAACATCAAGAAAGAGAAGAAAAAAAGAACATCCGTGCCAGAGCTATTTCAAGCACTGCGGCACATGATGTAATTGTCTCATAAACATTTCTAACTAGTGCATTTTAATGCTCAGCTTATAATTCAAATACCTTATAAACTATAACACAATCTATTAAAATGTCTCATAATAATTTAATCCCTTTGATAAAGGAGGAGGGCTTGTTTCTAAATAATTAAGAGAGCTAATTATATTTTAGTGAAGGTATTCCTAATATTCAAATGAGCATTCAGCGCAGTGTTTCTGATTACATTTCACAGAGAATTTTGGTTATTTTTCCTACAAATGTGGGTGAGAAAAACTACACGCATGAAGTTTGGTTAACATGTTTGTTTGCCTTTGAACGAAATCAGCGCGTTTCAAAAAATGTGCCGTGTGTCTGAAAACAGCAGAGCAAGTGTGTCATCAGTAAAACTAAATTATGACTCATGTTGAGTCAAAGTGTCCTCCCGTACCCCAGCGAAGGTAGGCCACCTCTCAGAAGTATTCCTCAGTGTACCTGGCCAAAGAGACCCACAGCATATGTGCTGTGCCATCTGCTGAGCCCCACCGTTCCCCCTGACAAACCTTTTATGGATTCTCAGTTGAAACACACTCAGTCGTAATGAGATCAACGTTACTGGTGTCAGCGCAGTTCCTTCCCCCTTGTCAGATCAAGTCAATGTGAAAAGTAGACTGAATTTCGGTTGCTCTCTTATAATGAAGCCCGGCGCTAAACTCAGTCCACTCAATGGCACATTTGTTTCATAGCAAACCTCGTACAGTTGTGTCGATAAGCGCATGTAAAATCTCCGCAGACGGGGTCGGTTTCAGCCCGAATCATTAACTTTTCCTAAATCTAACGAAACAATCTATAACCCATCGACCAAACGCTAATGACTTTCCACTTGAAGGCCGACGGTCACGGGCTTCCACTTTAGCAAACAGATAACAGAAGGAGACTTCATGGTGTCATTTTTTTGAAAGCAGATATTTTTCAAAGAGGTAATTAAAAACTCATTGGGAACAAGACGATAGCCACCACTGACATCCTGTCAATCAAACATCTTTCCAATTCTTTAAAATTTACATCGCCATGTTAGACAAGTTCTAAAAACGCTCCGACTTACTCGTGAGCCGAATGATAAAGGAATAATAGCTTTACAAACATTAAAACATTTTTTAATTGCTTATTTGCCTTCCTCTGGGCAAGCTTTTTTATCTTAATGGATTAAAGCAAAGAGAAAAAACAAAAGACTAAATACAAACTAACTGGGGGAAGTTGACTGTCAAAATCATTTTGGAAAAGGATGCATCCATCCATCCATCCATCATCTATGCCCGTTTAATCCTCCGCAGGGTCACGGGGAATCTGCTGGAGGCAGGGGTCCACCTGGACAGGTCTCCAGTCCATCGCAGGGCCACATGTAGACAAACAACCACGCACACTCACAATCACTCCTATGGGCAATTTAGAACCACCAGTTAACCTGACATACATGTCTTTGGACTGTGGGAGGAAGCTGGAGTACCTGGAGGAAACCCACGCAAGCACAGGGAGAACATGCAAACTCCACACAGAAAGACCCTCTGCTGAGGTTTCAAAACCAGGAACCTTTCTTGCTGTGAGGCAACAGTGCTGACCATCAAGGTGCTGCCCAAAAAGGGTGCACACTTTCAAAAAGAACTTTGCAGATTTGATGGCACATGTTTCTCAAAGTCACAGGGAAACTCCAGCCAATCAGATGAACCAAGTGAAACCACAGAGTCACAGTCAGTGAACAGGAGCAGCCTTAAATGACTGCCGACGCCCCACTAAAACCCACCTGGCTGCCAGAAGAACTTGAACTTGAACGGACTGAACTTTTACATTGAGGACAAAAACCTGGAGCTTGTAGCCTGGCAAGATGAATTGTCTCACAAGCATGATCGTGCAAACATCAACAATCCAGCTTTTTTCCTTTTAGTTTTTTTTTTAACAAGATTAAAATCCATAGGGAAATCAAGAAGAAAAAAAAAATGGCCTCGAAGTTTAAAATCATGTCCCACCCCGCCACCATCTGCTCCTCTCTCCAGAAACGGGACACATACGGGTCTTTGTACTTCTTCAATGAAGTGACGGAATCGTGAGTCCAACAAAACAAAGAAAGTCTTTCTGTTTGCCGTTGTCTCTGTGATCCCGTCATGTATTTTCAGAGCGTGCTACCAGCACACGATGCCTTGGTGCTTCTGTGTCTCCTTCGACAGGCCCAGCCACAGCCAGAAAGACATTAATCTTGTCAACGTTGGCATTTTATGGTGGGCGAAGTGGCGTTAAATGAAAGTTTAAGATGACGTGACGTGCATAAGGCTTAAAGTGTTGTGCTACAACTTAAAACGTTCGTATTTCAACTTGATTATTCATTCAAAGCTGTGAAATCTGTGTTTCCTGTTTGTACAACTTTTTTTTTTTTTTTTTTTTTTTTTTTTAGGGAGATTCACTGCAATGGTGCCAACACAAATAATAGGGTAAAATTATGTAACTATTTCAGACATGGCCATGAGGTAAGGCTGTCAATGCGTATGAATACCAGCATGGAATTTTAATCTATTTATTCCACGCAGTCGTGCAGTTTTAATAACATCTCTGGGGGGTTTTGTGTAGAGAATGGCCAAGTTTCTTATTCTGCTTCGAATTTGCATCAGTGGAAATCTAATAAACTTATTCCTATCACATTTTGGGTCATGTCAGAAGTCATAAAAAAAAGGCATGTTCATGATTTAAAAAAAAAAAATAGGAATGAAATATGGGAGGGTATATGTCCTTGGCTGAATGAGGACAGGTTCAAGAGGAAATGAAGCCTCTCTGACATAAAACAGTCGACAGTAAAAGCAGCGCAGTGCAATGGTATGATGGTATTCCTCAACCTCAGGAGAATCAGCGTGATGGGGGAAAAGGACAGGAATAAAGATGTTGGAACAATCTCAGGCTCCTAGAAAATGCCTCAATATATATATATTTTTTCCTCTTCTGGAGTCTGTCACAACATGTCATGTGCAAGGTTCAAGGTTGTGCGGAAGAAAACATCCGTGTGTTGGCTCAACAACGCAGCGCTGGAGTCGTTGTAGGCGTTCCTAGCGAAGGAAAAATATATAAGTGTGTGTGTGTGTGTGTTAAAAAGGCTTTGAAGTCACTGTTACAGATTTATAGATGTACTGGTTTTCTATAAATATACATTTTCCTTTCTTGGTCACTGCTCACAAACCTGGGCTATAACGTGAGATTTAAACATAAAACCCTCTCTGGAGCTGTGCTTGATGCCACTTGGTTTTAAAGATGGAAAATCTTGACAGTATAGTACATTTAAAGTTCAGTTTAGTCTTTAAACAGTTTTTATTTTCAATTTTCTGTCTAGTTTCAGTCAAAAAGTTTACTCTCAGACATGCTTACACCTTTTCTTCTTTCTAAAATTATACTAAATTATCACTATGCGCATGTGACATTTGGCTCTGTGAAATTTTAATGTGTTTTTTTTTCTGACAGCTAAAAAAAAAAAAAAAAAATAGAAGTATGAGGAAAATACGCACACAACCATGGGCAATCCTGCAGACATAACACACGCAAAATACTCAATTTATCATTGCCAAGAAGACAAATATACAACCAAAATGTACAGTGAGTTTGACCTTGAGGGTAATGGCGATGAAATATTTATGTGCCACCCATGCGGAAGGTGCCCCGATATCATTACTGTTGAGACTAATGCATGGATTTCCCTGAACACCGCGTGCAGCCGCAGCGTAATCAGCATAGGTGGCACTGCGTCTGACTTTGATGAGAAGTACGTAATAAAAAAGCCAAGTGGATGCATGTGAAGTCCAGTGTGGATATTTGATCTCTCTGGGAAGCATGCCTAGAAGACACCCCCCCCCCGCCTCTAGCTCCCCCGAGAGTGAGTGGCGAGCAGACAAGCCACTCTCGTTTGCATCAGTTTGCTAAGTGGAGCATGTCAAACGGCTGGACTACAGGTAGCAGCTGGGAGAAGTTTAGAGGCCTATAAGGCACTGAGACTTGCACTGATCATTACCTTTCACTCAGCTTTTATGGCTTAGGATATGTGAACACTGGCTATTACACCTTATTACAGTGCAAATGTCCTCTGGTTGGCAGGATTTTTTAACAGGGAGGGAGAGGACACCACTCAGCAGAACGATATACAGCTCCCCACGGCGGCTCGCTGAAAAACATAGCACCGAGCTATCCGGAGGAGCAGCGTAAAGGCAAACATCCTCTCCAGTTGCACATCACGTCTAGTCAGATGTTGTCAACAAGACAGAAGTGGCAGACGAGTGGCTAAAGATAGATGCGACGAGACATTTGAAGGTGGCTTTGTTTCATGGTGTCTTGTTTTTGACAAGGAGATGAGATGTTGGGGGGGAAAGTGCCAACTACATGTCGCAGCCGAAATCTGGTCCGTGATGTCAGTGGAAAGAAAACGTCACGCTGGTTGTGGGGATTGTTTTTTTGGGGGGGGAGAGCGGTGATCAAGTGGATTGGTTGAAAAGAAGAATCGCACTGAAAGCGGCTTTCAGAGATAAATGATGAAAACGGTCAAGATGGTCAGGGCTAATCAATAACGCTATGGCAGGGCGAGGAAAAAACTACTTTCATCTTAAATTAATTACATTTCAGGAAATACATTTAAAATCTATTTCGAGCTCGGTAAGACAACGGAAGTGGGTTGATACAGATCACGTGACTGAAAACCTTCTGTTGTTGTCACATCTGGCTTCATGTAAGCAGTGTGAGAGGTGACAGGTTAAAAAAATAACAGCATTAGCGACTGCAGGAGCTGTGTTTATCTGTTTATGTGAGGAAGAAGAAAAAAAAGCAGATTCTCAGAAGCTGCATGTTAGAATTTAATTGGATACTTCCTGAGAGGAACTAATAATTCAAAATAACATCAATTCAGTCATTGACAACATGCAGCACTTTTTCTTTCAGAGCTTGAACGATAGTTAAACCATTAGATGACTGCAACGCCACGACAGGAGAATCACTTCCAATCCCATCCTTACTTTTCACAGAAGATTTATTTCAAATGAGTGCGACAAGCATCAATTCTTCACGACCGTATGTGCAGCACTGTTCCTGCAGCAATCTATATGATAACAGATGTTTGACAGTGGCATAAACAAAGCACCCAAGCTCTGGCTGAGCTTCGGTAACACTATGTCTCTTTTCTGTGTTTCTATCGGAGCAGGTTTGAATTAACACAGAATATGTGTTTGCGGCAAAAATGGCAATGTTAGCACAAGGGGCAACGGTGCAATGTCAAAACAAACTACGATTTCAAGCCTCTGACTAGAGATGTACATTTTGGATTTTTTTTTTTGATGACCGTTAACAGACGCCCTTTAACGATTAGTAATCGTTAACCTATAAGATTTAAATGCCCTTCCATGCTGCCATTCCGACATTCCGACATGCTGCCATTCCGACATACCACAGTTTAGACATATCACCATCCCGAAATACCGCTATTCTGACACACAAACGTCCCACCATTCCAACCCAGCTGACCAGACCAGGAGAGTTGGCTGCCACGATGTTGCACGCGTTGTCGTGGACGCATGCGGACAACTTTCCCACCAAGTCCCAACGTCTCCACTGCATCAACCAGTTTAGCTGTGAGGTTATCAGCTGTGTGTCTACCCAGCATGCTCTGCGTTAACAGGACGGACGGCAGAATTAGCTTTCCAGTTCTCATCGATATAGTGACATGTAATTGTCACGTAGCTCTCTGTTGTGAGCGCGGTCTAGCATACCGTTGTAACAGCCACGAACTTAGTACTTGCAAGTCGCGTTTTCAGTTCCTTTTTCCTCTCCTCAAAACGAGTCTCTAATCGTAGGGTAATGGTTGGTCTTGATGGAATTTGGTAATAAGGCTCGATATAGCCCATTAGCTCCTGGAACCTTTCACCACTGACCACACTGATGGGCAAAATGTCTTTTTCCACCATTGAACAGAATTTTTCCGTTATCTTCTCAGACCGCCACGCGTCACACTTTCTCCCGGGCATCATGGAGGGCAAAATTCACTGCGATGGTCCTCCATCGTCTGACGCTGGATGCTTGTTTCTTAAGTGGTACTGCATTGTACTCGTACTGCTGGAGTATTTCAGTGCTGTACCGCATAATTTGCAAACGACCTCCTCCCCTTTCCGGTCGAAATTGTTCCACACGGAACTCCTTTTTGCTCTTCATCTTCGCTGTAAAGTGGGCTGTGATGGAAAGAATGTGATGGCATGTGTTACACATGTCGACACGCCCCCATGAGTTGATTGAATCATGTAGCTTAAAAACTAAATTGACCGTTAGTATTAATCGGCTAGAGTTACTGTTATCGGTTAAATGGTTAACCATGTGCATCCCTACCTCTGACGAGACTCAAAAACATGATTCCATCTACCCGTTAAGTCCTTACAAGCTGATTACCGATGTCACACAAACTACTTTAAATAGACGCAAAAGGAGGAGAGTTCGTGGCCTCTGCTTCCTTGGAACTGGATCAGAACTTAGACATCTGTGACAAAAAATGGAGAGCATTAGACGCCGAGGCTACAGATTCGTCGAGATTGACGGCGCTTTACGACGACATTGCTAGACGGCTCACACAGACTTCTGACGCCACCGCAGCAAGCGACTGGATATCCCTGTGAGAACAGTCCTTTTTCTGCGCTTTTTGTACACATGCAAAGTTAAAATGACCTTCGATTTGTCTGTAGAGGTCCTATACAAATCATCGCAAATAACCTGTTGTGTGTATTAGGGATGGAACGTTTACCGGTATTACGGTAAAGTGCGGTGAAATTTTACACGATAACGATTACCGTTTATGTTTGACTTCATCTCATTATCGCGGTCGATTACCGGGATATGTAATATCAGCCTCATTCAAGTCTGCGAGCGACTCGCAACTGTGTCTCGCATGAATGTGAAGCTTGTAACATCGGCATCGTAATGTGAGTATGGCGGAAAGTGGTGATAGCACGCAGGACATTTATCAACCCACTAAAAGGACGAAATCCAAGGTTTGGGCATATTTTGTTTTTTTTTTTTAAAAAGGGGGCAACTGCTGGAGGACAATTATGATGTCTGCAGAGCACTTGATTATTATAATTTTTACAAGTAACTGTTTCTTTGTTTGCACATTTATACATATTTAAGGTTCAGCTTAAAGTCAAAAGTTTATTTCATTTGAAGTTGCATTATAATTTATGTTCCATAACAATTCTTTGCATATTTTGACCTACTTTGATTGTTAAAAGGTTCATTTAAACTTGCACCAGAGAAATAAACTTGTTCCTATTATTTATTTTGCTCATTTAAAATAAAATCTCTTTCTGTTCCAGTTGTTTGCCCTTTTAAAGTGAAAGTTTTATCTGATAAGATTTTGGCTTCTGATGTTTTAGTATGACAAGGAAATCACAAGATTTTGTGAAATTATTTTAATCTATGTGTTTTTTGGACATTTGTACAGCAATTAAGAATACCGCGATAATATCGTAAACCGTGATAATTTGGTCACTATAACTGAAATATCAGATTTTCCATATCGTTACATCCCTAGTGTGTAAAGACATGTCCCATGTCATTTAAATTCAAATTCAAAAAAGACTAACAAAGCCTCAAAACCTGCACATCCAAAAGTCGAAACCAAATCAGTTTGTTTATGTGTTACCTCCCACAACCCCTCTTGGAAAAAAGGAAATGAAAACGTGAAATATCCATAAAAATGCTTTAAAATAAAGTGTAGTTACGCAATAAATACATGCAGCAATAAGCTGAATAGAGTTAAAAGTACACTATGCCCTACCCCAAAAAAAGTGTTAAAAGTGTTGTTCTTAATTACTTTGATGTCTATGAGTCCAACAGCATCCTGATTTCATTGCAGGAAACCCTAAAACACTCGCAGGAACACTATGTTTCCTGCAGCTCTCAGAGGGAACACCCGCAGAGAGAGCCCATCATGAGGCCATTTTAGCATTCATAAGCATGATTGATGACACAAGGATGGAGACAGCGCTTGAGAAATCCCCTCTGCCATGAGAAAATTGATGACTGCTGGGATTTTTTTTCCCCCCCTTGATAGTACCCCCATGCTAAAACAGATTCACATCACATTATGGAGCAGAATGCAATGCTCAAATATTGGCACGGCAGTATACAAACACAAAAATTACTGTCAGTCCCAATAGTACTGTCATCTTCAATTTTATCACAAATATTTCGAAGCTCACTGCGTAAAATGGGAAAAATATAAACATGCCGTAAACCCAGTGAAAGTTGATCCTTCGGAGCTCTCGGGTCTCCTTCCACATGTGTGACTGACAGCTGGGTCACAATCATTTCAAAACAGATCACAACAATCGCGAAGCCTGCTGCAGGGGGCTGACAAAGTCACTTGCCCCCCCCCCCCCCCCCCCCCCCCCCTTGCACGTCTTCCCCATTTAGCACTTTTCAGTACTCCCCATCCCACTACATGGCAGGAGCAGACCGATGCACTTCACACGGTGGCTCAGCAGGGATCGTTTGCCTCGTTGCGCACGCAGAAAATCACAGAAAATATCAGCACCTTTATTTCTGGCCCATGACTTCCAGCTCCTGACGAGCAGTAAACAGAGATGGAGGTCAAATGATAGCGTCGAACATGGCCTGCAAGGAAGTTCCATTGAATCCAAGCAGTTTGCCGGATGACTCACTTTCCATATCTTGTCTCAGGCATTGGGTAATCCGCCGGGTGGAAACTGAGACAGCGGCAGCAACACGGAGTGCGCGTCTGAGCTTTAAAAAGAACAATGAAAGCGCGTCTTCCGTTGAGCAAACGTATAATGGATTTATTAAAAGTCAAATTAAAAAGGAGTAGAAAAAAAAAAAAAAACAATTTCAAGAGGGTGGTTGCCACTTTTAGATGTGGAAACGCTCGGTACGTTCATGGCAGTTTGTGGTTCGTTCCTGCGGCTGCCGACAGCTTCCAAGACTATTCTGGTCGGTCCTCAGTCTTGTAGAAGCACCTCGTGAGCCTTGAAGACACATGTGTCAAACACAAGGCCCGAGGGCCAAATGTGGCCCGTCACGTCATTTTATGTGGCCCTCGAGAGCTTGAGCATTATTGGCTTAAATTTTAAACCAATATTTTAAGACTTAAAATAAGCTTAAACCGCTTTAAAGTGCATAATTGACAATAAACTACATCTCCCATCATGCACTTCGTCGTTACCCACAACGATAAACAGTAGCTATGAGCAAGATGAAATTTCAGAACTGATGGACTCAAGAAAAACTTTTAGAGTTTATATGAATGCAGTTTCATAAATGATGGGAAAACAATTACAAGTTTGTATCTCGGTGAAATAACAGTGTGTCTTTTGTGTTATGAGGCAGGTGTCAGTCGTGAAAGAGTTTAATATACGTAGGCATTTTGACAGCAAAACACGGAGCTACATATGCTAAATTTAGCCTGCAAGAAAAACAAAGAACCGTTTCCTCTTCTGAAACCAAGGTAATGGATACTCTTACAACCACAATCCCTGAGTTTAATATAATAATGACTTAAATGTTTGAAACTTGAATACAATTTTGATTTACATTGCATTTTGTTACGTTCATGCTGTCAATCTGGCCCTTCGAGGGCAACCATGATGCTGATGTGGCCCTCAGTGAAAAAGAGTCTGACATCCCCGCTTTAAGACGTGGATTCATAACAGCATGTCTGTCACTAACACAGCCTCGAGTGCCATTATTCGTCTTGACCTGGTACCTTTTACCAAACACCACAGAAAAAGTGTGGGAGACTGCTTTTCATTATTTTAACTCCTAGGAAAAAAAAAAAAAAACAAACATTTTGTAGCCGAGTCTGAAGACTTCATGTTGTACTAAATGTAGTACCATCTGTGCATTTCCACCTCTCATCATTCACTAATTTAACTCAAATGATATAAATTACAATGAGCTGCAGAAAAAAATACTTGGAGAATATTCAGAATGTGAAATGCAACAACTTGTTTGAATAAAAAACCTGAAAAACGCCGCCGACGAGAACAAATAGCAGAAACATTAACATAAGCGAGATTAATGTGACTCTAATTTGATAAACCTCAAATGGAAAGTTCAGGAAAATTGCATCATATATCACCTGATGCATGCAACCCAATCTTCCTCTAACAACATGAAGACCCCACACAGATTCACCCGCTTCTGCGAGGCTTCGCCGACTAGATAATGACGAGAGATTTCAAGGAATTAAACCATGAAGAGTCGCAGCTCGCCAAGTACGCACAGCATGTAGAAACAGCAAAGCCTCATTTTGAGAGGTGGACCACTAACATGAGGGTTGACATTTCTCCCATATCATCAGTGAGTTAATAGAGTGTGATGGCAGCTGTAAGGCTGACAGAAACACTAAGCTACACAGGAAGCTCTTAGAGCCAGTCTTCACCAAGTCCCCAAGGACCAACTAATCTACAAGTACTGCAATACGAACTCCCAAGTAATGTTGTCCCTTAAGCTGCTCCCCGTCTGCCACATGCTCTGTGCCACCTCCTAAATAGCTCCTAAACGTATTACAAACCTCCTACTATGCCTCATACAACCATTATATAACCACCTAATGGCACTTTTCTGAGAAAGGCAAAATCATTTGGCACGATTGTCATAATCGAGCAGAAATATCACATTTCCGTCACTATTTCCACATCGTTTCCGACAGATTCATGCTTGACAACTGTTCTTTTAATGACGTGACCTCAGTGTACCCCTTCCTCACTTGCGGTTTAATAGCTCCTGTGCGGAGAGTTTGTGCTGCCAAATGTTTACCCGCAGGGGTGGGGGGGGTGCGAGGCCTCTGATATTCGAGCGACTATATTTTAGAAGGCTGCCGGTGACATCAGCATTACATACTCGGTTGCAGAGCCAGTCGGCTCAGAAGTGATAGAAAGGCAACAGCAGCTGAAATCTAAAAAGCCCCAATAACTCGAAAAATTATGATAAGAAGAAATTCAGATTTCAGTCAAGGCTCCACATCAAAACAAGGCTCTGCCTTCCTCATTCAGCCTGTTGCACTTAGAAAGTACTTTCGCCAACTTCAATGACTCAAACAGTCATTGAAGTCACCGTTATTGACTGTTATACTGAAAGCAACTGCTTTTCAGTGTATTTAATGAAAATGGAAAAGAGAGAAAAAAAATCTGGTTTTCAGTGAGTCTAACAGAATGTACTTTGTACTTTGCCTTGATAAGTTTGAAGAAAAAAAAATCAATCTGATATAAAGTGCATTTTTCATAATTGAACATTAAACCTTGAGATCAAGCTTCACTCCACAGCTTTTTTTTTGGTTGAGCTTGTTTATGATTTGAATGCGTAGGAGGCAGCGAGGTACGAGTCTGAAGGGCACGTCCACAGCTGAGTGAATCTGCTGAGCTGTTGGCCGTGCATTGTCTCCCCAGAAGACACCAAAGGTTGCGACTCATTTAAACACCAGATCAAAAGGCGCTTACGCGGGATGGCATCAGTCCGAGATGAGAGAGATAGAATTCTGCACTCATTTGGGAGATTAGTTGTGATGTCAAGGGAGACGGATCAAAAAGATGTAATCAGTTAGTTATTCAACCTGTCTCTGAACAGGTGTGCCTGTTATCAACTATGCAGACGTTTACTGTACATGTGCCAGATTTCCTGGTTCATAGAAAAGCATAACAACAATTTTTAACTTTCAGACATTAAATTAACACTTGAACTGCTAATATAGGATGCTATAGATCAGTACTCGTGCATGTTTAAGTGTGTATTTCTTTGGAATAAAAAAAAAAAGTGTGCATTCAGGACATCCAGTGAAAGACTGCGGTGAGCATCGTTAAATCTCTAGTTTGCATGCACGTTAGGGTGCAAATGGCCCCTATACCTTATTATATCCTAAAAGGTGCGATAATTGCTGGGCAGAGCGGCAGCTGAAATCGTGTTAAATGAGTCGCTCTCCAGCTGCACTTTATCTCATCACCTCATTTTCGCAGGGTAGGAATTAACTGCACAGTTGGTCATCTATTATCCCTGCCTGGTTAACACGCTTGGGGACCTCTGCTGGACACACGCAGGCAGATGTTGGCCAACTACAGTTATGTAGTTGAGTGGGAGTGGGAGTGGGAGTGGGGGGGGTGACGACTCTTGTCGCATCATAGAAAAGATGATATGATATAGTTATGACACTATAAATATATAGCTGAAAGCCATCTTATTGAAACCGTGCTGGTGCCTGTGGACTCCTGATAACAGCTGGCCTGTCACTTATTTGATGCAGGCTTTTGAGGGGGGGCACAGAGAGGCTGCCCCCAGTTATCGATCCCTCTCCAATTGGTCAGTTAAGACTGTTTTGGCAGCCGAGGAGCTCCCTGGTGTGATGAGTGCGCCTGGCTCCGCTTGCTGATGCAACTTCGTGAGTGACAGGTGGTTGAGGTCCTGAGCCACTGGTTTTAGTTGGATGTGCTGCAGTCGCAGGCTGCTGAAACACTGGCCACAATCACAGGAACGATTTTTGCATTTTAAATTAGTTGCAATGGCGGTGATTTTTTTTTCTTTCATCCAGGACCAAAAAAAAAAAAAAAAAAAAAAATCAATTAATTTGACAGAAAGTCCTTGTGTAGCTACTACCCGAGGTTTATGGATGTTGTGCATGAGGAGGGTCTTACCTGGGATCTCCTGATGAGGAACATGTGAGAAGCTGAAGAAGCATTTCCCGACGCATGCCTCCCTCACCGCGCTGCAGTTCCGAGCTTTTAAATCTGCTCCTGCTGCGACTGACAGCACGGAAAAAGTGCAAATGATGGTCTCTAGTTTGAGCATTTTCACTTTGCAAATATCCTTGTTGTTTAAGGTTCTCTGCAATATCCCGCCTCGCTGGCAAAAAAAAAGTCCCCTGCAGCGCGATCCGCAGGTATACTTTAAATGACCGGTGGAGTGAGAGTTGAACCCAACTGCTAATGTCTCAGAACTAAATGCTTCTCAGAGCAAAATCGGCTTGGTGTTCCCCCCCGGGCGCCGCAGGAAAGAGGAGCGCGCGTGTGGATGTGCCACATGAATCCGGGCGGTGCGTTTTTTTCCCGGCGCGTCGCCTCAACTTCGCGCAGCAGACGAGACGAAGCCCCCTGGACGCTGAGAGTGGAAATGCTGCGCGGAGGGGGAGCGCGCCGTGTTCAGACGGTTCAGATGCGCCGGGAGGGCAGAGCGGGACGCAAAACGCGGAGTGGAGTCTGTCCTCATCCAGCTCGGTGGGGGCTGCAGGAGCGCATACCTGACGGATGGGGAAATAACCGGCGACTGCGAGGGGGGAGAGGGAGAGGCTGCGTGATAAAGGATGATACAAAAATGGCACTTTTCAAAGAAAAACAAAAGTTTCAGTTCACAGCTCATGCCTAAAAAAAAAAAAAAAACGTAGGAAATCTCTACTCTTGGAATATTTTCTTGGAATATTAGTGATGGGAGAGACTCATTATTATAAAAGAAAGCGTCACATTTTTAAGGCCACCTGGGGCTGAAAATATTACATTTAAAGAGACAGATTTTCAGAGTCCTGTGTCATCACAGACTCTGCTAAGAGGACGACACAACGTCACCATATTTTATCAACATACAATCTCTTCCAACCACATGAAATCACTCTATTTCATAAGCTGGAAATCCAAACGCACCTATTTTTGTCCCCACTGGAGAATATGACTTCAGTCATGCTACACCTGAAGAAACTGTGCTCGAAGGAGGTATGAGTACAAACTGTCCATGGCCGAACTGCAGATGAGAGAAATGTAAGTAAGATCAAGTATTATTATTATTAATTTTATAATTTTAATGTATTTGACCTTGGTTTGCTGTGTGTCCTAGACTCTAGGAGTCTAGGAGTTTAGGACAAGCATGTTATTATTGTTATTGTTTTAGAGAGCATAGAGCATCCAGTTCACTCCAGGACCTAGAGTGAACTGGATGCTCTATGCTCCCTAAAACAATAATAACATGCTTCAAGGGTTAATGGGTGTAATTTGTTTCAACATGTGTACATTTGCACAGATGTCCAAAGCTGTCTGCTGTTCTTAAGATCTGGCTGCTATGAACAGAGCTGTGAACGGGGGCTGTTCAACTCTATCCCTGTGACATTTTGATCAAAGCCCGTCACAGTATATGTTCTCTTTAACTCATCCATTATTTATGTGATTTTTTTTTCACATGTGACATGTAGAGGGGTATTCTGCAGAACCTGCATCTTAAAAGTGAAAATGTTTATTCTTTTTACCACTTTTTCCTCATTCATCTGAAATTAAAACACGGTGGAAGAACGTCAGAAAGGAAAACTCTCACGTATAAATGATATGATGACGAGCAGAAGGCAAGCTTTCATGGCTCTATTGATTTTGTGGCGTCCTGATCCCTGGGTAGATCAACAGTGGATTAACATGGCTGCCATCGCCGTGCTATGGATTTCTATCCGTACGGGATGTCACACGTTTAAGTACTTTCAAGTGGCGTCGCCTTGCCCCAGAGGGAAACACTTGCAACGAGAGATTTTGGATCAAACAGCCAAATCCGCTGGTGCAGATTTAAGGGCCGTAGAGGAGGAGATTTTCCTTTTAGTGATGAAGGTGTCTTCAGGTGCATTCTTCGTTTAAGTGCGTCCGATGTGTTGGTTTCGTTGTTCATCCGTGTTGATGGTTCAGGAAGAGTTTTGAGCTTCCTTCAGAAGCAAGTCAAAATCGTTCGATAAACCCTGGAGCAGATATGGAGGAGTGCTTTCAGTGTGAGAGAATATATCGTATTGGCCCGAATAAAGGACTCTCTGATTATAAGACGACCCCTATTTTTCAAATATCATTTTGCGAAAATAAAAATATGATGAAGGCAATAAGGTTGTTCATAAAACAACTTTTTTATTGTACAATTACTAAAGAAAAAAACTCCCACAGAGATAACATTCTGCTGTATTGTTAAACATTTTAATAATGGTATGGAACTATTTAATAAACTGTGTTCTCTTAAAATCTGAGACTATGACTGAATAAGCTACAACCATGTAGTTCAATAACTGTGTAATTATTGAAGTCGAGTTTTATTCAAGAATAACATAAATAATTCAGTCTGTGAAAAACTAATTTTGGACTCAACACAACTCGAGTTGGCTGCGTGGTTCCTCCATTCTTACTGGTTATCTAGGTGCAGGCTCCATCTAGTGGCGCAGATGTGTAATTACAGTAGAAAAGTCTAGTCCTCGATTATAAGACGACCCCCATTTTTGAGAATATGATTTCTAGAATAAAATATCATCCTATATTTGGGCCAATACGGTAATGTGTCTGTCTCAGAAGGTTCCAGCGTATATGATCATGACGTGTTGGCAGCTAAAACGGTCAAATCTGTGAGCTGTAATCTATCATCTCGTACATTAACTATTTAAAACCAGCTCAGTCGTGTTTTCAAATTCAATTATTCACCTCTAAAGGTGAGCATAAAGTTGTTTTTTTCAATCAACTATTAACAACTCTTTGAAGTGAATCATGGATTTCAGGCTGGAGATGAAACTCTGGTTCATTTGCAGCCATGTTTATTAATGTACACTGTCCCTCCCAATTAAGCCAATTAAAAAAAAAAAAAGTAATCAACTGTTTCGTTCAATATGAGTGGATGTGGAACGGCTCCCTTGATGCCCGCTAAACTTGTTAATGCGCAGCCAAACCATTCAGCCCCATGCATATCCTAGAGAACGGCTGTCCACCGCAGGAGCCACTGTGCACGAGGATTAATGACATTAACTTAAGCAGCGATAAAGCAAAAGCTGATTAGTCTATCAATGCTCTCTCAGCCATTCCTCGACTGGCTTCCAGAACTCTCTGCTCTGCTTTTAAAATGTGACTTTTTGACCCGAACGTGTCGCATTTAATCAGTGCACGTGACTTTAAAACCCAAAGGATGGTTTAATCCAGATGATTTTGAATAAAAGGAAAAAAAAATGAATGGGAAATTGTCTTAAATCGTTGTCAAGTTTCTTCCTTATGGAAAAAAAAGAAGAAGAAGAAGAAGCAGCACTGGAACATCCATCTTCTTCAGTAACTCAACCCTGGTTTTCTTTGGTTTCCAGGCACTTCCAGATCACCAAATGATGCACCGTTGTGTTCTAGGTTTGTCTTAGTACGTCTAGTTTATAGACGAACGCACCAAGAACCCTAAAAGAATAAAATCTCTGTCAGATTTGGTCAAATTATAAGATGAAGCTCCACTAAGAACAGCCTCTCAAAAGAAACACACACAGAGAAAACTATAAATGGGTGAAGTTTCTTATTAAACTGCAGATTTACCAGATAGGTGATGATAAGCACGTTCCCTGACCCCCAATCTCACCCTCAACCAACAGCATACTGTACCTTTATAACTACGTATACAGGATGTGTTTTATTTACTAATGTGTTATATTGTATGTGTAGCTTTGCTTTTGTTTTGTTTTTTTTTATCATTAATGACATTAATCCAGCTGCAAGACAAATGTGTTGAAGTTGCCCTTTTTACCTTCATACACGAGAGCCAGCATCAGCATCATCATTTAGTGTAATTGCTTACTAGCTGCATAAAAAAGGTCCGATCTGAGTTATGATAGTTACGTTATTATGCTCATTATATTATCATTTTGAATACATTTAATCTACGTTACTCTAGAGGTGCAGTGGTTTAGATAAGATAAGGGGAAAATCTAAGTCGCTTTGTTGCGTAAGGTCACCAAGCAATGGCCAGTTTGTTAGATAGATAATGAATGCCCGTCAAACAGAAGGCTGCGCTTTTACAGCTTGACTTCCTGCAGACGTGCTACTATGAATTCTAAAACTGCTCAGAGACCTGCCGTTAAACCTGCGGTGCTTACTTGCAAGGTTTTCTTTGCTACAGTTGTCGTAGACGCTTTTTGTTTGTGCTTCAGAAAGTAGCAGCTATTACACTCCATTCTCAACGACATTGGAATAAATTGAAATACAATGCGTAATAGTTCAGTCTTCTCTTTTTGAACTGCAGTGTTGTTTTTTTCTTTTATGTGTATGTGTTTGTTTGTTTTTCACTGCAAGAAAGGAAAAAGAGCTCTTGGCTTGCTTCAGAGTGAGAGGAAAGTGTCAGATGCACTCAACGTGGGAGAGTTGGCAGTCCTGGCCAAAGCCAGTATTCAGGTACACAAAGGCTTAAAATGAAGCAATGCAATGCTTGAGTGTACGGGGGAGAAATATAAAGAGCAGCAGTGATCAAGACATAACTTGGGAGTAAATGTTGCGAGCAGCCGTGAACGTATTAATCAAGTGGTGAATCATAGAAATGAAACGCCGTAATCTGAGTGCTTCACTGAAATGTCTTGGAGCACAAAGCACAAAACCTCACTGGAAGACGCCTACTGGCCAGGTTTCGTGTGAACGCAGCTTCATTTTATCTGCTGTTGCATCACCGCTCCAAGTTTATCTTCAGTGGCTCAGCGCCGACAGTCACAATGAGCTGCTGCCTTGAGAAAGACAATGGAAGGCCCTCTCTCTATGTCACACACCAGCAGAAGAATTTATAGAGATCCAGAAGATCTGTGGAATCACAGACGACCCCCCCAAAGAAACTGTCCCTGGGACGAAGAAACACGGCGCTGCAGAACTATCGGCTCAGGGACAAGGGAACTCCAAAACATCCTGAAAGCACGACAACCAGCGGGAAAACTCCAACACTCAACTGGAACATCTGCGGGTCAGTGGGCTGTGCTGTAGCTCATCCAAAAAGAAAAAAAGGATTGCTGTCCTTTAGTTAGGAAGGTGATCAGATGAGGTAATGGTGGATGCAAACAGGTTCTGACTCTATAATGAAAGTCTGGAAAAAACTAACTTTCTGTGTTTGTTACCTCCGCCAAGGAGGTCATGTTTTTGCTGGCGTTTATCTGTCTGTCTGTGTACAAGATAACTCAAAAAGTTTTTCATCAAAAAGGATTTTGATGAAATTTTCAGGAGTTGTCAGAAATGTGAAAAGGGAGAACTGATTTCATTTTGGGTGTGATCTGGAAGAAATCCTGGATTCTGGATCACTTTCACATTTTCAATAACATTGCGGTCAATGGGGCCGAAAATGTTGTTTATCAATATCTCCGTTAATTATTGCCCAAAACTCATGAAATTTGACTCAGGGATTGACAATGGGAACCTCTATCGAGTGCTTTTCTAGTTAACAGATTGATTCAATTAAATTCAATTCAATTCAATTCAATTCAATTCAATTCAATTCAATTCAATTCTATTCTATTCTATTCTATATTTTTCCTGAGGAATTTGTGTTTTTGGATGGAAAAAAGAGAAGTGATCAGGAGGTCAAATATAAACTACTCGAACTCATATGAAATAGTTGCTAACCTGTTCCGGAGTTAAAACAAGAGAAACGGGTGAATTATTGACCACTTGAACACGATCGTTCTACGTGACCTGCTTCTTAACGGACTTTGATTTTTTTTTTTCCTCCCCTCTGTCTGCTCTGTGTTTTTGTTCAGCACTCACACAGATTTGAAAATGCACGTTTGCTGTTTTGTAACAATCATCATCGAAAATACAAATAAATAAATGAAAATGAAATGAAAAAGCTGGGAAATCAATGAGCTGATGTCATAATCTGATTTAACAAGATGGATGATGTCATTTTCAGAAAGCAGACCTGCTGCAGCATCTCTTGACATTTTGCACGCAAAGATCACTGAAAATGAAGTTGCAAAGGATTGTTAGCACAGCAATTGTATGAAATCAGTGGCAAATAAAGGGCTTAACTTCAAGACGATGAATGAAGTTATCTATCAGCATTTGGTACGACTCAGAACAACTACCACTTTATATATGCATGAAGTACAGTCTGTCTTCACCAAATCCTCAATCCACAAAAAAAGGCCAGCGGTATAACAGCGATCCCTGAGTTATTTTTCTTGAAAGAAAACAAACACTTACTCTGCAGTCTGATGCACATCTGAGGTTCAAGCAAAGAGAAATCTTTGGCTTAGAATTTTTAAGACAGACTGTGTGGTCTAATCCAGTTGGGGGAGTTTTTTTTTCTGGCAGTGAAACAGCTTTGCTCTAAGATACTCTTAATGCACAATAAAGAAACGCCATACAGCCCTCAGATTCCTTATTTTAAGCACGTGTAACTGTCTCTATGTTTTAGACAAACAAAAATAGACACATTTTTTCTAAAAAAAAAAAAAAGAAAAATGTCAGCCAGATTTTTCTGAACCCCTTTACCAGCCTCCTTTGCCATACGATCAGTTGACATCAGTTTCACATGCATTACAGAAAACACAAGGTTCAACACTCACAGCCTGCGGTGCTGTCGTAGCATCAACAGTCCCAACAGTTTTAACACGTTGTTTTCATGGTTTCATGAGTCAGACTAAACATCAGTCACAAGTTTACAGTCTCATGCATTTGCTGTGATTATGGCTGATCTGCTCATTTAAAACTCTAAAAAGCAAGCAGAGGTAAGCTAAAGAGAAGACTTCTACATTAGTTATATTAGGAGCTTTACTGAAGGTTCAGATACATATAGTCAGGTGCTGGCACAGCAGCATATTATCTCATAATAGAGGATGATGGTCAGGCAAATAGGGGGGAAAAAGTAATATTTGGTGATACAATTTCTTGTTGTATATTTCTTTATTTTAACTGTGATACTAAAGCAGGGAAGTTCACTTCCTGAGTCTGATTACTCATAATGGAAATAGATATCGACGGGGGAAACCATTTATTTAGAAGTGATATTGCTTCATGTACTTTCAGTGCACTGAACTGCCAGTCTGCTGAGGGTTTAACACTTGTCAAAGTTGAAAATGAAACTTTTGACAGGAAAATATGAAAAAGTGAAATAAAAACTGTTTGGGATCTCGGCTGAATTTCTTTGCACTGTTGCATTCAAATGTTTGTCTTGAGTTGAGCGCCAAAAGCATGTGATGACAAAAATGTCTTCAATTTCTGTTGCTGACCGCAGTCTCATGACACATATATGGAAAGTTCAAGTAAAAAGCTAAGGGACACGGTCCAGATAAATAAATAAAGGAATAAATAAATAAAATGGGTTGCTGTCCAAGGTGCTGATCAGGTAGCAGTGAGTTGCAAAAGATTTCATTCTTGTTTGCACCAAGTTTAACATTTAAAGTTGGAGTTTAATTTAAAGTTTGGGATGATTCATATCTTTCTATCTTTGAATTTGGGGTAAAGTTCTTACATAATTCTGTAAAATGCTTTCACTTATTTCTTTCTGCTACTCATCAAAACTCACTTTTCTCTTAGCAGTTGCACAATTGCTCTATGAATTGTTGACTTGTTGAATTATTAATAACAGTATTTGAAGTTACAATTAAATTTACCCACCTTGCAAACAAATCTTCCTCCCCCCCCTCGTTCTTCCTCACTGACTTCATGAGTGCAGCAGATTGCTGGACTGGTGATGATCCACGCTGTCAGACAGGTTGTATATTTGAACTGAAGGTCTGGGCTCGAAAAGCAGAAAATAACTGACAGAGCAAACAGAAATCTTGGGAGACTCATATACCATCACACTGACCCTGATGTTTATGTTATGAAAAGTTTAACAATTCAATTTAATTTTATATGTGTAGCGTCTGTTACAATGTCAATTGTTTCTAGGCGCTTTACAGAGACCCAGAGCATGACCCCCAAGCAAATATCATTATAATATCACTAAAAATACAATATTGAATCTTAAACAAGGATAATGGCAGGTAAAAAAAAACTCCCAGTGGGAGAAAAAAACCTTTAAGCCAAAGAGTGGCAAGGAAAAAACTCCACTTTAAGAGAAAGAAACCTTGAGCAGGACATGGATCATATGGGGGGACCTTCCTGCTGAAGACCATCCGGGTAAAGAAAGAAAAGGGGAGACATGACAGAGAGAGGAGAGCACACAAATGACTAAATATAATGACCACATAAACATAAACAGATGCAGGTAGCAGCACTGAGGTGAGATGCTCAGAGGACTAGGTCACCGGTCACCACACCAGTCGGCACCCTGAACACACCTACACACACAGGTGGAGGTAAACACTGGGATGGACAGAGGATGGAACTGCAAGTCAGCATGCAACTCAGGAAACTCTGGCCTGCAAACATACAGAAAGAAAAGAGAAAAAAGGGGGCAAAACAGCACAACAAACTACAGGAAAGAAAATGGAGCACAGTTACAGTAACAAGGTGCTCCTAATTAACTATCGATTGAGCTGGAAGAGGAAGAAGGGAGAAGAAAAGAGGGAAGAGCAGTGGAGACCTCGCTCAGTAGATCATGTCGGCGTCCCCCTGCAGCGTAGGCCTATAGCAGCATAGCTATGACGAAGCTGTGATTAAGATGAGCCTACTCTAGTCTTGGCTCCTACAACTATCGCTATAACTATTAGCCCCTACATATTATTGTTTAGACTAACTGTAGGCTTTACTAAACAGAAACGTTTTCAATTTAGTTTTAAAGATGGAGGTGGTGTCAGCCTCCTTAACCCAAATTGGTGGCTGGTTCCGTAATAAAGGTGCCTGGTAGCAGAAGTCCCAGCCTCCAAATCTACTTTTGGATATTCTAGGAACGACGAGTAATCCTGCACTCTGAGAGCGGAGAGCTCTATTGGGAGCATAAAGTGCTATCAGGTCTTGTGAATAACGAGGAGCTAGGCCATTAAGGGCCTTATATGCGAGAAGCAGAATTTTAAACTCAATTCAAAATTTCACGGGGAGCCAATGGAGGGAGAGACGTGATCTCGCTTATGGATTCCTGTCAGCACCCGCGCTGCTGCGTTCTGGATCAATTGGAGGCTATTCAGTGAGTTTTTCAGACTTCCTGCTAACAACACATTACAATAATCCAGTCTAGAACTGACAAACACGTGGATTAATTTTTCAGCATCACCCTGAAAGAGGATGCTCCTAATCTTGGCGATATTTTGGAGATGAAAAAAGGCTGTTTTACAAACCTGATTAATATGCTGCTTAAATGACATATCCTGATCAAAAATGACTCCAAGGTTTTTCACAGCTGTGCTGGAAGCCAGCGTAAACCCAGTTAATCCATTCCTCAGGTGTTTGGGACCAAAGACAATAACCTCTGTTTTATCCAAATTTAGAAGCAAGAAGTTAAAGGACATCAAGGACTTAATGTCATTAAGACACCCTCGAAGCTTGGCCAACAAGCACTTTTTTCTTCCAAGCATGGCACATACGTTGAAGTATTATTATGACTAAAATGAATGAAGCTGTTGATGGCTTTTATTTCTGCAACACATTTATTTTACTTGCAGATGAGTTCTTCAAACAGATTTAGTAAAGGTCACTGACACACTCTTAAGAGGTTGTAGTTTACTTACACACATTTCCTAATTACATGGTTATTAGTGTGATTGGGCTTGATGAAGATATAATCTATGATGGTGCTGCTAAGTGATAAAATAAAGGAAGAGAGAAGGCAGGGATGAGCAGTCATCGACTTTAGTCGTTGATAAACAGATGCATGAATAACTCAATATATTGCAATGAACTCCACAAAACTTAAGTATATTGTCCTCCTCAGGGTGCAACGAAGACTGAATTCCAAACAAAACTAACCACAAAAACAATTCACTTCTATCTTAGAGCCACTGGAGAATCAATGAAACCATCTCCTCTCAGCTATTTTATGCAATGAACTTCTCGACTTTCCAAATCACTTTACAAGGGGAGTCTCAACATTCATAGAATAGAAGAAAAGTACCCTCTGTTTGCCTCTCAAAAGTTCATCCTGTCTGCGTTTTTTTTTTTTTTAAGTTGCTTTTTTTTAGTAATTAGAATTTAAAACGATTCCTGGCGTAAACGTGTTTCAGCAACGGCGCTCCCACTCAGATTTCTCTGAGATGTGAATACGGGTTTTCGCATGAGTTGTGCGTAGCTGTGGGGAGTCCGAGCATCTCTTGCCGTATTGAACAGATGCTCAGAGGACAGGGACTTTTAATCCACTCCCAGCGGGGGGGAAAAAAACAAAAAAATGTTGTCTTTCTGCTAAGTGGAGAGATAGGAAACCCACTGAGATGAGAATAAACAAACACGGGCTCCTGCAACACAAATTTTCCAATCAAGGTAATTAGACAGTTCTTCTGTTGTCATCAAACCCTCGAGTGCACCGCCACAAATTGTGCATCGAAGCGGGCACCCACCCAGGTGGAGGCTGACTCGTTTTTATCAGTTCACTTGCAGAGTTCTTACTAAATTGGTTTTGCACGGACTTCCAACAGAGACCACATCCCTTTGAATATGGGAGCAAAAGGCTCATGGCAACCAAGTTGTCAATGAGGCGCATAAACACCTCATTTAAGAGGGAATATGCCACCCAACACATTCAACTCACCCTTGTTTATGCTCCTTAGCCAACTGATCTTTTTTTTTTGGTTTGCATCACTACAAAGCATTACAGATCTTTGATCCTAATACCTTGATTTGCTCTAATTTTTCAACAATATTCATCACTGTGACTTCTATTGTTGATTCTGTTTGATTGCCAAATACTGAAGTGATCAAGATCAAACAAGATTGCTTCTTTTCCTACTGCATTTTTTCCTCAAAAGCTGATTGTTTAACAATCTCCTCCTGGTTTTTAATGTGTTTGACAGTTCTGAAGCTACTTTAGTTTGCTTAATGCGGAAAATTGATTCAACCCATCTAAAACGGAGAAACAGAGCAGTAGCATCTTTTCAGCAGCCACAGGACGTCTCTTCCGACATGGTTGTTTCAGAACGAGACGCTCATTGCACCCGTAAAGGTTAAACAGTTGGTCGCCACCAGAAAAGTAATCATCACTGCAGTGCGATTCCAGAGGGAGACTCCTGATTGTTTCCTCGGTTAAATCCAGGTGGTGACACTCACTGCTGAAATACAACTGAAATGATCTGAAACAGATAAAATCCCAGAGAAATCGTCAAAATACCAAAAGAACTTCTGAATAAAGCACAAATAGTGGATGAACAGGATGTGGTAAAAACAAGTTTTTTTTTTCAAATGCTATTGGAGACAGAGTGTTAATCAACATGCTGCATGAAGCACTTAATTTGTCATTTGAAGAGCAAGAGATGAAATGTGAAATGGCATGTAAGTGATGAAAGTAGAATCACAGCCAGTGACAAGTAAGAGCTGAAAACAACAGAAGTGTTTGGTGAAATGTCCACGCTTCACTGTATTGTCTAATTACTAAAACAGGTGAATTTCTGCGTGCGCCACGAGATTCAGCAACAAGCAAACTGCCATTGATTTGTTAGTCCTCCAGCAAAACCTGTTTAATTATTTGCTAAGAGAAAAATACATTCATTAAAGACTGCACACTTTAGACACTAGACACTTTAATCAGAACGCATGGCCAATAACAAATTTGAAGCTAATTGGAGAGATTCTCATTAAATCATTGTAAACAACAAGTTAACCAATGCAAGACCAGTCAAGAGTTATAATATAACTATCAATGGCTATCAATGTTTTCTTCATGATAAAATGGTTAAAACCTTTATAAGATACAGAAAATCAGATATTTTAGACGTGTTGATCAAACCAGATAACCTCAAATAACTGTGGATTAAAAACTGCAAGGTGCATCACAATTAAAAAAAAAAAAAAGAAAAACAGAAAAATAGAGGAATTAAAACAAAAAAACATTAACAGCAATCAATATGCATCCTTTTTTAAAACCAAAAATGAAAAAAAAAAAACTTTCTTTGTTCTCATGGTAGTAATTAACCTTTTTCTCCAGTGCCTGCAGTCTACACTAAATTACCAAAAGTATTTGCTCACCCATCCAGCTCATCAGAATCAGGTGTTCCAATCACTTCCATGGCCACAGGTGTATTAAATTAAGCACCTAGACATGCACACTGTTTCTACAAACATTTTTGAAAGAATGGGTCTCTCTCAGGAGCTCAGTGAATTCCAGCGTGGAACTGTGATAGGATGACACCTGAGCAACAAATCCAGTCGTGAAGTTTCCTCGCTCCTAAATATTCCACAGTCAACTGTCAGCTGTATTACAAGGAAATGGAAGTGTTTGGGAACGACAGCAACTCAGCCATGAAGGGGTAGGACACGTAAGCTGAGGGGGCGGGGTCAGAGGATGGTGAAGAATATCGTGCGAAGAGGTCACCAACTTTCTGTAGAGTCAATCACTGTAGACCTCCAAACTTAGTGTGGCCTTCAGTTTAGCTCAACAACAGTGCAGAGAGCTTCATGAATGGGTTTCCATGGTGGAGCAGCTGCATCCAAGCCAGACATCACCAAGTGAAATGCAAAGCGTCAGATGCAGTGGTGTAAAGCAGCCACCACTGGAGGAACGTTCTCTGGAGTGATGAATCACGCTTCTCCATCTGGTAATCTGATGGAAGAGTCTGGGTTTGGTGGTTCCCAGGAGAACGGTACTTGTCTGACTGCATTGATCCAAGTGTAAAGTTTGGTGGAGGGGGGGATTATGGTCTGGGGTTGTTTTTCAGGAGCTGGTCTTGGCCCCATAGTTCCAGTGAAAGGAACTCTGAATGCTTCAGCAGACCAAGACATTTTGGACATTTCCATGCTCCCAACTTTGTGGGAACAGTTTGGAGCTGGACCCTTCCTCTTCCAACATGACTGTGCACCAGTGCACAAAGCAAGATCCATAAAGACATGGATGGAAGAGCCTGGTGGATGAACCTGACTGACCTGCACAGAGTCCTGACCTCAACCTGACAGAAGACCTTTGAGATGAATTAGAGCAGAGACTGAGAGCCAGACCTTCTGGTCCAACATCAGTGTTTGACCTTACACATGTTCTTCTGGAAGAATGATCAAAAATCCCCATAAACACACTCCTAAACCTTGTGGACAGCCTTCCCAGAAGAGTTGAAGCTGTTCTAGCTGCAAAGGATGAAGCGACGTCATATTGATTAGGAATGGGATGAACTAAAGCTCATCTGTGAGTCAAGTCAGTAGAGTGAAGATGCAATACAGTAAAAAAAAAAACAACCTAAAGTTAGTAAGTGAGAATGTAAAAATATTGCTACAATTACAACCTGGAAACACTCCCAGAGCTCCTGAGTAAGTGATAAAGCTGGGTCTCGTACCACATAAAGATAAAGTGTGTTGTCCTGAAAGCTGTACGCTTCAGTGGCTGATCCCTCATTGTGATCACCGTGGTTACCCCAGTCAAGAGTTACTCTTCTCCTGTTAGAAATCTGTTTTTTTCTCTCCCTCTCTCTCATCTTTATTTACAACAATGAAGAAAATCCAGGCATTTGATGCGTCGCTGCAACACAGAGGACGATATCCCCCACACAGAGCAGACAAATAATTATAATTTTTCCTACAAACAAAAAGGGTGTCTCGTATTAATTTTTGCATTTCAAACAAAGGAAACAAGTTTGAGCCTTTGTCATCTCCGATATGTTTCAAAGATTTCTTGACAAGTCTTACCTCATTCTTTCTGCTCGTGAGCAATGTTGTTAAGAAATGGCTTTTGATTTAAGTTTAAATAAAAAAGGAAAGAAAAAAAACAGCCTATACTCAGGAGATTTCCAGTGTGTTGCTGTAGATTGTGCAAATATTAGAATATTAATTACAGGAGTTTGTGTTCATAATCAAATGTAATGATGCATAAAAAAACATAATTATCCTCTAATTGTTTTTGCAAGACAAAGACTGTGTGCCGTGCTCTGAGTCGTTCACAGGCTGCAGAAAGATTAGGGCTGGCGTCTGCAGACAGCGAGGCAACAAACACGCTTCAGTATTATTCATGCAGTCAGCTGCTTGACTCTGTTACCTATTTGTGTCTCTTTTGTTTCACCGCCTGCAATTTATTCTCCCCTCAATTTCCAAGGTTTCTATCTGTCTTCAAATTCATTTATTTTTCAACGGGTGATTTGTTATTTCATATTTGCATTCAGAAGTTTTGTGGTGCTTCTTCATGTTCGGCAAGACGGATTTCATACGCTGTGCAATGTTTCAAGCTTTGGCCCTTTTTCTCCTCCCGCGGCGTGTAATGTAGCGTAATGAATCAGTGGCAGACGCACTTAGATGAAGCCTCTGTCAGCGTTGACGGTGCGGATTCACGGAAACTTTTATAAATAATCCAAAACCTGTTGTGCGTGCGTGCAGCTTGCTCTAAATGGCGGAGGAATTTCAAATGCATGCATCAAGATAACATATTGAAGTCAGTTTTTCAGAGCAATTATGTATATGTTAGAATGGTAAATTGATCGTGAAGTCTCCAAGAACCTTTTTTTTTTTTTTCTGTTTCAAACCTATTCATTTAATAACATTTGGCCCAAAACGTACACGTGCTTCACACCTTTTAAAAGAGGGAACAAAAAAATTAACTGCGGGTCTTTTAAAGCGGAGAGATTTTAACAGAGGGATTTCAAAAATCCTTTCAATCCTCCTTGCAATAAGTGTGATCCGAAACTTTCATGCAGACTGGTGATAATGCCTTTTCTGCCAAGTACCTGGCACAGCACATCGCGCAGACAATCCAGCTGTACTCAAGGCTGTGTTTGGCCGGTTACCCCGGTTTTTCATTCAGCTTAGCCGACTGACATTCATCATGACTGCGCCATCATGAGCATGAGCTTGAGGGATCAATACGACCCACTTAGAAACACAGTATCCCTCATATCAAAGGCCTACCCTGAACTTAGGATTCTGACTGCTAGACAGTACATTAATAGAGAACCCTGTTGTTCTAGTGACAGCATCAACCCATCTACTGGCCCTCCTCCACCAGCGCCGCCCGAATACCAATGGCTTTTTATCGTTGAAGCCTTTATGCAATCAATTTCAATCTGAGGATAGTGGTCAATCACCCTCCGAAGGCGAACGCATAAAGCCTGCAAATGAGTTTGAGATGATATGCTTGGCAAAACTACAGGAGTCCAAAAATGTGTCTGCTGTCTGCGTGCTGTCGCGCGGTCGGTGACGATACCATAATGCACGAGGTTGTAAATAGCAGAGACGGGGAAAATGAACCAAATCCTGAAACCGTTTGGCTGCTCCGTGGTTTAATCCTTCCCTCAACCCAGTGTGATTTGGAATACTCTGACTACACGGGAAATGCTCTGAAAAGATATAAGGAGTTGAATTACCAGTGGGAATCATGAAGCCACAACACACCTGATGGTTTACACACAGATTAGACGACATGGTTGGAAGCAAAATAGGAGCTCCATCCTGCATTGCGACTAAAATGTTGGCACGATGAAAGCGCAGCCTCTGTTTGCTTTTTACAATTCCAACAACAAGAAAGTGGAAAACAAAGCATTTGTGCACGTTATAACATGAGTCTGTTTATTTCTGAGACTGCGGTTTATTAAGTAAAAAACAAAAAAAAAAGAAATCTGACCAAACAGCAACAGCAAAAAATAAAAATAGCTCTAAAGATCTGACTAATAGGGCAACTGCGTAAAGGTTCCACGCAGCATGTGATGCACTGTTAGAAAGGTCATGGTAATTTCCCTAATTACTGTTGGACAAGGCTGAAAATATGTCAGCCCGCTGAGCAGAATAACACAGTCTGAACACCGGAGTGACTCCTGCCACTCTTTAGAAATAATGACTCAAGCACAACACCAGCATTTCACAGGACGTAAATATGTTAACATGACTCAAGAGACATTCAAAATTAGATATGAATATGTATAAACATATTTCTCCAAAATCATACTGCGCCAATGGGAAAAGCGGTTAACATGAGGGCGGCTGCTCAGCACCCTGAACGTTTCATGGGAGATGTCATTAATTTGCAGGTTCATTGGCTGTGAGACGCCGACAAGAAGCTTGTTACGCTGGCTTTGATCCTCACAAACTATGTGTTTATTTTTCAGCGGCCACAAGTGGTCAAATATGGGCTAAATGTGACTGTTTAATCAACATCGCCCTAAACTGGTGGATAAAACAGACAGCAGCGACAAAAATCTACCATTTCATAGCAGTAAAGTTCCCTTTTTGTTAAAGATGTGCTTTAATAACCTGGCACATCATGATTTGTCCAACAGAAGCATTTGGCAAGTTCTCAATAGAAACTATTTACAGAAATAATTGTTAGCAGGAGGATTCAGCATCCGTCTCTCACAAGCACACAAAATCAATCAGATTAATAAAATACCAGACAACAGAGGAAGAGTGTGAATAGGAGCTGGCAGCCTTGACTTTGATCACACTTTAAATTTATCCAAAGCTGCAAGTGGGGCACTGATTTGTCCCAACTGTTGCACTTAGATGGCGTGAATTAAATAGTTGGATGGGTTAACTCGTGGATGTCATCTCTTGGAATCTCACTATCATTTTGTCGCTTAAGGTTTCCTCTCTCTTAAAGGGGAGTTTTTCCTCGCCCCTTCTTGGCTTAAAGCTTTTTCTCCTGCCAGGGGAGTTTTTTTTTTACTTGCCATCGTTTCTTTTATAAATATTTTGCAAAAAACACAGAGAGATAATTTGTATCGTAATAGACGCTATACAAAGTTGAACTGAATTAAATTCAGTTATACAATACGTTCAAACGGCCAAATCAGCTGCAATGACTTCATTTCATTTTCATTTTATTGATTCATTCCAGACATGTCAAAACAATCTTTTAAGCATAACAATTTTAACACTATCATGAATCTATGTATCTGAAAATAAATAAATTCATAAATAAATGCATAAATCAATATACACCGACACATGTGCATAACCATAATTTTGAAACATTTAGAACCTCTTGTAAATAAATCTATTTAAACATTAAATTGACATATTCCCCCCAAAAAAGAAGAAATAAAAAAATCAAAATGTATACCAGATGTATACACACCTATCTATATACACATACATACATATACGAACCAATACGCATAACACATATCTGGTTTAACATGTCTGAAAAGGGGTAGGAAGAAGTAAAACTTATCCAATGTTCCATGATTACCCTTAAAATGTATCCGGTTTTTGAGGCCTAATACCACATTTTAGTTATAATTTCATATCCAGATAGACAATGACATCTAACTGCATACATACATACTGATACACTTGCATTCACTCTACAGTACATACTACAGTACATACTACATATACTTCACCCTCCACATTCACACACACACAGTGCACCCCGAGAGCACCCTAGATATCCCCCATTCCACCATGCTGCACTCCGACACCAAACCCACCCGAGCCCAGTCCCCCCCACCAGCCCCCCCATAATGATGGCTCAAGAGCAGAACCAAGAGGGTCCCTGACCTGGCTGGCCCACACAAGACACCACATCAACACAAGCACCCAGAGCCCCGACAGGCACCACCCACCTTCCCCCACCAGCCCCTAAGACCCCCCCACCCCACAACAGAATCCCTTCTGCTGGGGCAGGTTGGGGGCGCCCACCCAACCCGCCTCAGTAGGGGCGAATCCCCAACATGCAATCACTACGTCACTACCAATAGCCTAACACCCATGCAGCACCCCACACAAAACCCCCCGAAGGTCCAGGACTTATAACAGAATAACTTGGATAACAGATTCACAGAGAGAAAGATCTCATTCTCTGATTAGAACAATATATATTCCTGTATCTTTACATACGGCAAAAGGTTTGTTTTTTTTTTTCTTTGTGTTTAGGTTTTCAGAGTAGCTTATTTTCAACCTGTATGTATCTATACTTGGTGGACAATATTTTCTGTCGACAGGCTTCTCTCCTGTCTACTCAGGATACGGTTATTACTGATATACTTATTTCAGCCACTCTATAGTAAGTTATTATTGCCTGTGTAACCATGGATGCAGTCAGCATACCGACATCACTCGCTGCACTCAGATTCGAGTGTTGCTGGGCAGCAAGATTGTATGATTGCACAATTATATACTGAGAGTAATTATTATTTTTTTCCTTCTTGCTAGCTGAATTAAATATGTTTCTTCTGTATGTACATTGTTAAATCCTTCTAAGTTGGAGCGCTTTTCCCTGAAAAGACAGCAACTAATTTTTTTATTTCAGATAAAAAAGAAAGAAAAAGACAAAGAAAGAACTGACAGAAAGAAATTCTCTGTGCAGAAAACAGACGCGCTAGCAAGAGAGGTCTAATCTGTTGCATGGATCACCCGAAGATGTTTGGAAATATTCATCAAGAGAAACAAAAAGCTCCCACATATGAAGACCATTAAATACAGTTTATTGAATAACAGACAGGCCCTGTGATGGACTGGCGGCCTGTCCAGGGTGGAGCCCTGCCTGTCACCTGGAGAGAGCTGGGATAGGCTCCAGCAGATCCCCCCGACCCTGCATAGGACTCAACGGGTATGAATAATGGATGGATGGATCGAATAACAGATCTCCCCCAAATAAATGTCTCTTAACAAATAACTTGATTTGTGACCTTAATATTGATCTACTCTGTCTAACACAGACCTGGCTGCAGCTGGAGGGTCATGTTGGCGTCAATGAATCAATGCCTCCTAACGATTTGAATTTTCACATTCCTAAAAGCACAGGCTGAGGAGGCGGCAATCTTCCACTCACATTTAATTATCAGTGACAGACCCGGCCGTAGTTGCATTTCTTTTGATTGTCTGGCTGTCAGTTTCTGTGACCCTATGAGGAAATCACAATAATGATAATAATAAGTCATGTCTTGACCCAGGACTGTTATCTAATTATAGATTTATATTCAATCGCTTGATCATTTCTAAAGTTCTGAAAAAATAAAAAACAATTTTTGCAAATCAGGTGTTTGAGTACATAAATTATCCGTTTAAAAAGCTTCAGTTCCTCAAACAGTCTGGAGTCTATACTTGAACTATCAAATATCGTGCCGCATTTGATACAAATGACCACAACATTATATAACGCGGGCTTGAGGAACCACATTGGCCTGGTTAAAATCATATTTATTTGATAGATTTCAGGCTGTTCATGTGAACGAGGACTCCTGCTCACGTACCACAGGGTGTGAGCCATGTGACCTCGTGGTCAGTTAGTGACGGCGTTCCACCGGTTCTGTCCTTGGATGGATGATCCTCACTCTGTGTGTCCATTCGGTACTATAATAAGGCAGCACGAGACCACTCAGTCAGTCGGACTGCAAGCATGCATTAATGCAGTCCTTCTCAAATAGTGAGGCGCGACCCCTTGGGGGGGCGCTGTGCGATGCCGGGAGGGTACGTTTGACCCCAGGGAACATTCTTTTTTTGCTGTTGTTGTACTGGAATACAGTGTAATTGCACATATAAAAGCAAGCGTCCTTGGATCGGTTCTTTACAAAACGTCAGGCAAAAACCACTGCTGATAGAGAAAAGGTGACGACGATAGCAGTTAAAAGGTAAATGAACATAATTTTTATTATTTACTTGATTCGTTGTTTTTTATTATGTAAGAACTCTCTTCATGTTTTTTTTGTGCAGTAATCTAATGGTAACATGTATTTGTTACATGTTTTGATTCATTTTTATGATTTATAAAAAAATTTATGTCTGAATTTTGGGTGGCTTGGAACGGATTAGAGCATTTACATGGAAAAACGCGTCTCTACTTACGGAATTTGCAGGTTACAAAACTTAATTCCTGAACCAATTAATTTTGTAAATAGAGATACTACTGTATTAGCTATATTGTGTCAGAAAATAATTGAGAAGCACTGCATTAATGATATAAACTGACTGGTTACTGCCTGTTCTCTGAGCTTTTTACCTTCAGCAGCAGACTGCAGACATGCTTTTCTAGAGGACATTGCTTTTGGTATCTAGAGCAGGTGTTTATTTAATTTACAAATTTAAAAAAGTAGGACAAGAATGTATTATACTAGAACTACCTTCTTTTATCTTGTATTGCCAAAATAAGGAGCATCCTGTTTGCTACTTTAATTTTGGCCCCTTGTAATTTTTCTATCAGTAATTCTAAAATTACTGCACTGACATCATCTGTACCTTTAAAATTAGCCTTCAAACGTTCCTTCTTGATATAGCTTATAGTTCTTTTCTCCTTTACATCATGTCTGTCGGCTTCCTTACTTGGGCTTTTTTTTTTTTTTTTGCCTTAAGAGGATTTTTATTGTGAATTGACACTATAAAAATAAACTAAATTGAAAACTGAATTTCTAAAGCTGATTGTATACACTTTCCATGAAATGATTTCCCCCTATACATTTGATCATTCCTGCCTTTATATGGATGTATTTTTAAACATCATAGCATTACTGCTGCAGACTTGTCTGTAGGTTGGCCGGCTGAACAAAAGCGCTCACGTGTGCCTGAATATCTGCTGTTTGATTGATCAGCTGCTCTGTTTTCAGGTGAAAAAGTGCCATCTGACACACTCAGAAAACAAATCAAGAAGCTCCAAACAAGTCCGGGGAGGCTGTGGATCTTCTTCTGATTAAAGTGAATTTCCATCAAGAAAGTGACACGCTCTGAGAATTTTCTTCACTGCCAGTATGCAAGGGTCCAAGCACCTCAGGGACTCCAAGTCTAATTTGCTTCCAACCTAAAAGGCAGATAATAGTGCTGATCTGACAGCCAGCCAATTCCCAGCTCCCCTCATCAAGAATACATTCAATTTCAAACATCAAACTGCTTGCAATAAAAATGAAAGTCTTTGAATGAATGAAAGCTGAATATGTGTGTGGGAACACAAGGAATCTTTGATACACTTGACAAGTTTGAAGAACTATCAGCTTCAATGTTCTCTTCTAGCCCCAAAAGTTAAATTAACTTGTGGCTTGTTTGAAAGATACAGACTTCTTCAAGCGTGAAGAAAAGACAATAACGTGTTACAATAATCTGATTTAAGTATCCAAGTATCAATCTGATACAGAGAACAAACTTTTGCTTTTTCACGAAAGCATTAGTTATACAAAGAAGGTTTCTTAAGAAAACATGAGCCAGCTGAGGTATTTGCTCTGGATATAACCAGAAAGTATTAGGGTTACAACAAATATGAGCAAATATGCACACGTGTCTGAAATATGTCAGCAGCTCACAAATGACCTCAAATATCTAAAAAATAATCTGAACGAGTAAATTTTAGTGCCCAGTTCAGGGTTGCGACATTTGCTCTCAAGAGCTCAGTGAATTCCAGCGTGGAAATGTGATAGGATGACACCTGTGCAATGAATCCAGTCTTGAAATTTCTGGCGCCATGCAGTCTATTAATCGTAGCGACATACTACCCATGTTGATGTTTTGTTGTGGTGACTTAGAATGATTGTCACGCATGCGCCTTTCCACCTGTCCTTGAAATTTGTGTCCAGAAAGTTCCAAATTGTCAGTTGCCAATAGCTGGCATTGATCTTGTTCTGGTAAATGATTTGGCTCACGGAAAAGCGTTCCCACGTCTCGAAGTCATTAAAAACCCAATCACAGATTTGTCTGATTCCGTTCCGCTCCAGCTTGAGCCCCTCGTATCCTGCGTGTGCCGCAACTCGTGCTCAGGCAAGGAAATCTGAAGACTCTGTGCATCTCAGCGACCTGGATACCTCTGATCCGACAAGCTCAGTTCCCAAGTGTAAAGAAAATGTGTCCGTGCTTGTGGAGCTTCAGCCTGATGTCAAGACAACGTCACTGTCGGTGGCTAAAGAGCAGCTAATGAAAGCACAGAAAACTGATGACACTTTGCCTGCCTGTTGGTCTGCTGTAAACAAACCTGTGTGTGAAAAATCTGTGTTGAACTACGTAGATCAGTGATTCCCAAAGTGTGGGCTGTGGCCCCTTGGTGGGCCGTCATGGTACTGCAGGTGGGCCGTGAGAGGTCATTAAGAATAAATAAATATGTTTTAAATCCTCGATTTTTTTAAATATGTTGTTAATTACTGTAAAATATTTATTACATGATTTAAAAAATATTTAGAAATAATAAAACAAACCAATTGAGTGTTATTCTACTGTCATCTTAACCTAATATGACAAGTGTCACCTTATTTGTTGACCCCTTACATTAATATTGGAATGTAGCTTTTAGTCAGCTTTTAGTATGTTGATTAAAGGGGTGTGTAAAGGTTGGCATTGGCCGCAGAGATTTTCCACATTTCAGATTGGGCCTTGATATTCTGAAGTTTGTGAATGGCTGGTGTAGATGATGGCGTTCCGAGGCACCACTGGTCTCCGAGCTCTGGTTTTACTCAAGGGACTGTGTACTTAATTGTAGGGCCACAGCCACTCCATCCCCAAGTCCAGAGTTCAGCTGAAGGTCATGTCAGGTCAGGTTTGGTCACTTAGGCATCAGAAAAACATATAATCGTGTCGTTGGCTATTTTCTTCTAAAGTCTGATATTGTGACATTCTGCCGTTCATGTCACAGTTGCAGGTTATCAGGAAAACCAAATCATGTGATCCCCGCAGACTTTCAACGAAGGTGATCGTGTACTGGTTCTGCTGCCTCTTCCAGATTCTAGACTGCAGACAACATTTTCTGGTCCTTACGTTGTGGAGCGCAAACTGACACTGACACGGACTCTGTAATCCAGAGTCCTGACCATAGGAGAAAAACTCGTGTTTGTCATGTTAACGTGCTTAAGACCTATGTTGACCTCCACCTCTTGTGCACATTTGAGAAACTCTGAGATTTTATTTGAACTGGATGGATACTTGAAGCGTCTTTCTCCTTCTGACCAATGTGATAATGTCAAGCTCATGCAGGACCCATCCAACGCTTTTTGGTGATGTCCTCAGTAAAGCCACAGTGCTAAGTCATGATATTGATGTTGGTAAGGCCTTTAAAACAGCATTCCTATCATGTCCGTCCAAGCAAATGCTTCATAATGCAGCAGGAGGTTAAGGATCTCCTGGGGAATGGTTTTGCACTCCCCAGCAATAGTTCCTGGAGCTCACCTTCACGTATTGTGCTAAAGCCTGACCATACTGTACGTTTCTGTACTGATTATATAAAATCAATGGGATCACAAAGCCTGACTCTTACCCCCTTCCATGCATGGACGACTCTGCTGATCGAGTGGGATCAGCAAAGTATGACAAGATTGGATCCACTAAAAGGAAACTGGCAGGTTCTGCTCAACCCTTGTGACTCTGAAATCAGCGCATTCGTAACCCCCGACCACTTCCTGCAGTACACAGTCGTGCCACTTGGTTTAAGAAACACACCAGTCACTATTCAGTGGCTGGTGAAGTCTGTTTTGTGTGGTATAAGTAACTGTGAAGTATATTTGGAAGACTCTGTGACCTATTTATCTACCTTGACGGAAGATGTGAGAACTCTATCTGAGATTTTTGATAGTCTGTGTGCAGCTTTCCTCCCACTCACTTTGGCCAAATGTGAGTTTGGAAAAGCAGTAATAACATATTTAAGTAAGCAAGTGGGCCAGAGTCAGGTCCTCCCTATTGCTGCCTAAAGTGCAAGTCATTTTGGATTTCCCAGTACCCCAAACATGGCGTGAGCTCCACCGTTTTCTTGGATACTATTGCACTTTCTGTAAAAACTTTTCCGATGCTATAGCTCCATTGATAATAGCCAGTCCAAAAGCTACCCTCCAAGTGGTCAGAGAGAGATGTCAGTCTTCCTTTGAAGCTGTTAAGGCTCTTCTCTGCATTGCAGCAGTGCTGTTACACGTCCGTTTAAGCTGGAGGTGGACGCCAGCGCTCTCAGTGTAGTTTTGCTGCAGGATGATGAGTGTGGAATTGATTATCCTGTCTCTTACTTTTCCAAGAAATTCACCATAGCAGCGTTGAGAAATAAGCTCTGGCTTTATTACTGGTATTACAGCACTTTGAGGTTTATCTCAGATCCAGTTCCTTTCCCACTGTCATCTACTCTGGATGCCGAACAGCAATCATCGCCTCGTGCGCTGGTCCTTGTTATTAGACTTTGACGTAGACATTTCCTTCAAGAAAAGTGTTCAGAAAATATAGTGGAGGCTTTGTCAAGAGCTTACCGGTTAATCAAACATTTCTTTCGGGGGAAATGTTTGATTTTTACGTGGGGGAATGGTGCAATTCCTGGGCCATTTGTTTCGGTGTGGTTGTATGTTGTTTCTGTCGTCCCTCCTCTCCTCTGTGTGCATGTGTGTGAGTGAGTGAATGTTTATGTGAGCAGGACAAGTGGGACTCTGTGATTGGCCAGTCTCAACGGAGCTGTCTACTTGGATTGGACCCGCTGGCTTTTTAAACCTGGAGGATCCCCAGCGTCTTCTCTTCCTCTCATCCTGCCACTCCCAACGCCTGTGCTAGTTTGGATGATGCTAGTTTGAGCAATGACCTTTGTTTGACTTTCTTTCCGTTGTGATGGGAGGTAGGATTGTTAGCCATGCTTTTAGTTGCTCTTGAAGTAAATTGTGTAAGTTCTTGGTTTCCTATGGTGTAACTGACCTTTCTTGAGACTGGAAGAGTGGGGAAGTGCATGTCACAGATGCACTTGTTGCATTTTCCTTTAGATTTCACATGATTAACTGTCATACCAAAGATATCCAACCGTCATGACACAGATACAACAAAACCATAGTGCTACCTCCACCGTGTTTCAAAGAAGGGATAAGGCTCTTGTGCTGGAATGGGGGGTTTTCTTTTCTCCTAACTTTGAAAAAAAAATAATTCATTGTACAAGTAAAAGATTAGATTATAAATGAATCAACATATATCAATTAACATATCTTATTTATAAGACTTTATACCAGCACTAGAAAGATTTTCAAGAAGTTTGCAGTGGATTGTAATGGAAGTTTAGATCATAAGCCACTCACTAAAGCAACTAAATAACAACACTAATCAATACATCCATCCAGGGATCTACTAAAGAGTCACGCTCTACATCTTCTAAAGAAATGTCTTATGTTAAACTGGGCCATGCTGGGAAGTCAAGCTGAGGCATACAGCTGATGTATACTATGCCCCCGCACTTTTTTCATAGTTAAAGTGAGATAATGTGAACCTGCTCAGTCCTCAGTCCGCACTTCATCACTGAGATGACGCTGTCACAGAGGTTCCAGTTCATTGATTCAAAGACTGTACCATTTGCGCTGGGACGGCGGAGGTTTAGCCAGCAGCTCTTCATTTGGAGAACCATAGATGAGCATCTTTTCGAGATGCTAGACCCTCGAGGTATTTTTATTTTCATGAACAATGTCAGTATGTGATTGTACAGTAAAACATTATTATTGAAAGCAGCTGTTTTTTTGTTGTGAAAAATCCCTTTAATGTAATGAAATCTATTTGTTTTGTCATGAAAAACACATTATACATGCACATTTGCATGTTTAGATATGCCTACAATCCACCCACCATTTCATCAATAAGCTCTGCGCGCTTCCTTTATGTAATCCCACACATTTCTTCTTTGGTTTCCTCTGTTTTTATAATTAAACGCACAAAAAAAAAGCTATTCAAATCACTGCAGTGATGTACCGTTACATGGTGAAGACAATTGTTAAAGCGATGCATTTTCTGGTATGCTGTGAGAAGGGCTCATCACTGTGCCAGCCAGGAAAGCAATGATAAAGTTTGTGAAAGTATTCGTAACGTCTGGCCCTTTGCACTGTGATGGCCATCTCTCTGGTGGGCAAGCCACTTAAGGCCTTTCAAAACTCAGTCTGGCAACATTGCCAATTTCGTGTCAAAACGGTCTGCAAGCGATAAATCTCCACCCCACTCTGTGAACCGTGATGCAGATGGGGCCGGATCTTATATCTAGGACAAATGGCTCGCTGGTATCATACAGTGTGCGCACCACGGGAGCTCTCTGATGCCGCACATACACTCAGAGGTGTCTTACGGCAAATGTGAAATTTAGTGGAACAGAGAGCGATTGCTGAAAGGAAATATTAGTTTATATTTGACAAATGGAACATCTTCAACAGCGGTCAGTGACGTGTGTCATCCAGAGTTAGTCCCAGCTGCCTCGTCTGACATTGCCAGCAGGAGTACAAGTGTCAAGAGTGATTTTTGGACAAGGAAGGTCAGACAGTCAAACTCTCCTCACCGAAGATGGTGACAGATAATTGCCTGCAGCTTCACCCTGTAAACTTTAGGGGGGATGAAGTTGAAATATTATGTTAATTCAAAATGAGTAATTAGGAGACATTGTAATCCAATCATAGCTCAGAGGGGAATCACTCTGAGATGGTGAATTATATGATTCATTGGCCACTGTGGAACTGTAAATGCATCTTTTCTCTGCAAATGAAGAATGAGGACTATTGCAAATGCTCAAACCTGCCACATCATACTTCAAACCTTAGTGAATTTTCTTTTTTTTTTTTTTTTTTAGAACATTTAGAGCTAGAAGCTGTAATGCTGAGATTCAGAGAAATTTGATTGTTGCAATCATTTCTTTCAAGACTAAATAGGGCGTGAGCATTATTAGTTCGATTATCAAACTTCTAATACTTGAAGAAAAGTGGGTTTGTGAGTTTACTTATTTCAGTTTCTGCATCAGCACACATAATTAGACCTGGGAATGATTTCAGGGATGGCTGTGGCATAAGCTGAGCTGGCAGCTGGAGAGTCAGTTGCTCTCCAACTGGAAGATCACTGGATTGATTCTCAGCCCCGTCATGTGCCAAAGAGTCTTTGGGCAGGATGCTGAAACCCCGCATTGCCCCGGACAGGTTGCCACCCCGGAGCCTCAGTAAATGTGTCAGGTATCTGAAATAAAATCTATGTCAAATCAATATGTGGACAACGGTGACCCCTCAAAAGGGAAAAGCCAAAAATAATCAGGTTTTGTATGCATATATATAAACTTTTATCCCTAATCCCTTCTTTTAATGCAGTGATTACCTGGTGGGCTGTCGTGGTACTGCAGGTGGGCTGTGAGAGGTCACTAAAAATAAATAAATATGTTTTTAAACCTGTATTTTTTTAATGTGTTTGTAATTACTGTAAAATATTTATGAAGTGATTTTTTCAAAGAAATTTATAAGCAATAAAACAAATCAGTTGAGTGTTATTCTACTGTCATCTTAACTTAATAGGCACAAACGTCACCTTGCATTAATATTGGAACATAGCTCCGAGTCTTGTATGATAATCACAACTGTGATTAAAGGTTTTCGGTGGGCCACAGAGATTTTTCACATTTCAAATTGGGCTGTGGTTTTCTGAAGTTTGGGAATGGCTGTTTTACTGGATAAAAGCGAGGCTGCACGTATACTTGTAACTGTGACTTGAACATAACATATTTCTGTTGCAAGAACTGTGTTCATGTTCCAAATATTTTGCAAGCCTTACTGTAGGAGGTCAAAGAAAACTAAACAAAAAAACTTAATAAAAAAATATAAATCATTTGTGAGACAACAAACAGAGGTCCATGTATTTACCCTCTCTGCTCCTCTTCACAGCTTTTCTTTTTGAGCTTTCAGCCAAACTCACTAGAGCTTTTGTTTTTTTTCTACACACATAAAAAGTATACAGACAGAAAAATAATATGGTTCTGATGTGTCTTAAAGGTATGGTGGGAGATCTTTTTTTGTAGCATTTTTTACAATATTGCCTGAAAACCTTTTCATATTCCCATTGCACCCACTGAAATATAATGTTTGCAAAAAAACCCGAAATGTTTTGGTCCAGTCTAGAGGGTGTAATCAGAGAAAAACTGACCAATCAATGTACTGATCATCTTTACATTTATTGGCTGCCTAATACGTCCATCAAATATCAATGCATTCCCCACCCCCCACCCCCCATCTTGTGCGTTCACAGTTTCGTTACTCGAGGACCTCCCACAGCTCTGGCAATCAGGTGAGCGGACACAGCGTTGCTATTTGAAAGCAAGAAATCAAGTTAGCTTGCACAGATCATTTCGTTGCAACAATGGCAGAGAAGAAGACGTCAACTGGCAGCAAAGTCAAAGGGAAAACTGTTGTTGAAAAAGCAACAGCCATGCGGAAGCTAACCAAAGAACAAAACAGAACAAGAGTAGTTATCGGTGCGGCTTTCCAGCACTGGCGCCAGCTAAAAAATGAAATGGGCCTCCAGACTGATGCCTAAGTGGCCCAGTTTCTACTGGATAGGTAAGATGACGCCGTTCTGATTATATAATATTTCAACATACTGATCAGTTACGGGTATTGTAGGCCTATTCACCCAGTCAGTGAGAAAACGAAAGATGATGACAAAATTATTGTCCATCGAGTGACATGACGCACATACATCATTCAGCATGTTCTAAGCTACCAACTACCAACTCTGTCAACTAGGCTACAGTACTATGTGTGACATCGTTAAGTAGGCTGTTGTTATCCTTGACGGAGAAGACGCCATAACTTGAAGTTAGCCAGCCACTCTGATGCTACTTGTTGTTGGCAAATCGACGTGAGTGCTCGCGAATGCTCGTGAACGTCCGTGACCGCTCGAGACAACGTGCGCTTTCATGTAGTGGTGAATCGTGTGAAGGCGTGGTTTCGAGGGGTGGGCTGAAGAGGAGGAGGCGGAGCCTTTGGGAGGAGGGAGGGAGTGTATATTTTCAAAATCTCACTTGAGTTGGATTCCTGGAACTGTTTTTTCAAAGATCACTACCATACCTTTAAGTGAGCAAATGTTGTTTCAAGTTACCATCATGATAAAAATGAAGAGGAACTTCTCTTGAGCAGACTTTCATCGTGCCACAAAAGCACCGGGTATCACGTTGTTTCTTTGACATATGATGCATTTGCTGGCCAACAGTATTGATGCGGACGAGAACAAAACCCCGAACAAGCTACTGAATGTAAAACTACATTCACCATATTGTGATTTTGTTTTAGTCTCAATCATGATCTTCACCCCCAAAGTATTTTTTTCTCTCCTCCTTTCGAGGAGGAAGTCCACTGAATGGATTCCTGTGTTACAGTAGCCTTCAGTTGATCCGCCAGCTGTCCTTCATAAACCCTCTGACAACAACCACTGTACTTGTCTTGGAAACTGCCTGCTTCCTGTTATGCTGTTTTCTGTCATGCAGCGATCCAGCAGATTATCCCCACAAACCCCGTCTTAAAGAAAAATGCTGTAAAAATCCGAGCGTTGAGCAAAACTGCGTGATGTAATGACAAGCAGCTGAATTTCACCACAACGGCTGTGAGACGTAACGTGTGACGGTTGAACAGTTGAAGCAGCTCCCCGCTGATCTCGTGAAAAATGGGCTCCCTGGACTGCTCATGCTTCCTATTTAGGTCAGTTAACATAAAGGAGATATATCTGTGAGACAAGGGATTTGCAAAAAATTGCCCCTGCCATAACAAAATGGTAAAATCCTCCCCTCAACCTGTTTGGGTTTACTTTCTATCTAGTTTCAGGTTTACAGACCACAACTTTACAGTCTTAATTCAGTCACGCTGCCTCCATTAACCTGTTTTCAGCAGTGGTAAGCAGCTGCTATCGCTGCAATAAACTTATTCCCCTCCTGAGCGCAGGTCCTTGCATCCCATGAATTAGCAAACCAGTAATAAAAAAAAAGAAAAAGCTTTAGCGGAAAAGCTGACGGGAAAACACAAATTAGATTGAGCTTTTGTGTGAATGCAGATCGGGACACATCAGGAATGTGGTACAGATGGTACATTTTGGATTATTTACACCACATAATACTGATGGAACACACAGATGTTTTACTACCATCTGCACTGTAAGGCCCGTTTTTTTTTTAGACCATGAAGCTATAGTCTGTTTAATTGCCCACCAGCTTCACTAAATCCATGTAAAAATAAAAAGGCATTATGTACCTTTATACTGCAATTTGGACGGAAACCCTCAGAAGCGCCAGCTGCCACACTCCCGGCTCGCCCTGAACAGCATCATTTGATGCTTTCACCAAAACGACAATAAACACACAAAAAGATAGCCATACTTGATACACTTGTGATCATGTGCTTGTTATAAAGTATTCAACCGCAAATATAAAACAGACGCCCTCCGCTAACAGCCCCGAAATTGCCTCTACAGAGTACAGGGCCGCACAACTGCAGGGCAGTTAGTGCCGCGACGTCCGCGAGAGCCCAAAACCCTGCCAGCTCATCTGACTGACCTACTGAAAATTAGCAGATAAAAAAAGACTGGCCAGCTTCTGGAGCCAAAGGGAACTTTGACTCCCCGAGGACGGGCAGAAATGAGGAAATGAGAGACAGGTGGCAGCAAGGGTGAGTGGAAATAGGACACAGATTGGTGGCGGTGAAGCGGTGTGGTTAAAGACATTATGTGCGATTTAGCAGCTCGGTATATAACCACAGCGGTGCCTTTGGGGGCCTGTACATCCTTCAGATTCCCCGGATAATTTCTACACTGGCCAATATTTCCGTAATTATTCAGCAAGCTCCAAATATAACCTGCCATTTTTTTTTCCTTCTTTCCTTCATGCCGACTTCGGTAGGAGTAATTAATGTCATATAATATTTTCTTAAAAGCTCTTGTCGTAAATATCTGGGAAATTTTAGGTGTACGGAAAAATCGCGCACGCGTCAACATAACAGTAGAATCACATCAGTCTGGTTTTCACGCTGAAATGACATGTCAATAATTTCATGTTTTAAACATAAAGGGCTAATGGATCCATTGTCGAACATACTCAAAGATTATTTGCTTTGGAAGAGATGCATCCTTCTCAATTGACGACTTAGAATTAATCATTACTCACTCAAATAAATCACAAAGGCCCGCTGTTGGCACGGCGAAAGCTCAAGAATGCGTATGGTATATTAAGCAGGCAGAGAGGCTGTTACCTAATCTTGAAGGCACTTTCTTTGAATTCGGCGCATGTCTCACTTCAGAGGCCACAAAGTCAGCAAGTGTTCCAGCACAAGAGAATATGTGGCGACGGTTCCTGTGAAAACGGCTCATCACCCTGCTCTGAAAATTAATAGTTTTTCATGGCTACATTAGCATATATCGACAGCTGCGCCGTGCCGTATGCACACTCGAAGCACGAGTTCATTCCGCGGTCGGGCATGATCCCAGAGACGGTGCCGTGGTTAACTCGCAGAGGTCAGGTGAAGGAACCGACCCCCATCAGAACGAATGCCGGCGAGAGGAGCAGAGAACTGCAGCGTCAGCAGCGTGGCTGACACGGGCTTTTTGTGTCTGTTAGCAGAATTAAACAATCCCCTGAGACATAACATCAACACGCACAAGGTCTCTTCTGAATATTCAATCAGCCCTGCAAGCAATACCGACGGCCGACCGTGTTTCTTCGGATCCAGCCACACCTGTACGACTCATTATTTGACAGAAGAAGAACAAAAAAAAAAAGATACCTGACACATTGTGACAATCATGTGTGTCACAGGGGATGGCTGAGAGATGACAATCAGGATTCTGCATTCAGGACCATTGTTGATTCAATATTTTAGATTGTCTATTATGAGTTGGGGGGCCTTTAAATATCGGTGAAACAACACCAAACCTCCGTGAAGAATGACTCGCACTCCTGCTCATACATCCTCTCTCTGTAATCCTTAACAAATGCACAACAAGAACTGTGCCAGGGAGCCCGAATAATTGAAGTGTGCACAAGCAGACTCCCATCAGTTTGATTCCCAAGGAATCGTGGCATATTGATTTTTTTTTTTTTTTTTTTTTTTTTGGGTGTGTGTGTGTGATTTCATTTGTTACTCTGAGGACAAGGGAGCACATTGTATCCAGACGCAGAATGGAGGAATGTTTTGTTGGCCCTGGTGTTGTCTATCATCTCCACTAATCCAGGGGACGGCGAAGGCAATGACTGCTCCCAATCAAAAGTCAGTCTTGGATAAGCCTGAGCTGGAAAGCATCAACCAGTCATGGGTTAAGAAGGTGGTGAAATTTTCCCTCTCCATAAATGAAAAGAGGGATAGAGATAGCGGGGAGCTGAACTCTGAATGCAGATTAGCGGAGGTCCACAACATGAAAGACAATCACGCAGAAACGCTGAAAGCCCAACACGTCGGACGAGGAGTGCTGACAGGAATGTATCTTAATTAGACTAGATAAGACAATGGTGTTCATTTCCCATGGCTATGAATAGATAACTCACAGAGTGACATGCACACGTTTTGGCAGAGATACATCACAGTTTTAAAATGGTTCATAAAGCTGTGCGTGCTGGGACATACCGTCGCCTGTCCAGTTTAATATTTTCTACATTTATTTCATGTTGAAGTTTCTCTTGATTTTCTTTTTTTTTTTTTTTACACGCTCTTCACCTCCTCTTTCAGATGCTGTTACATTTAGAGATTAGTTATGAATAATATTTGCTCCTGCTGAACTGGTGAGACTCGCAGACTGATACGGGATGCATTCCGCTGAGCAGATTACTAATTTATTCACACAACTGAGAATAGCTCTGTTCTTACTGACATTTGCAGCACTTAGTCTGTCTTGACCCCTACCAGGGGCCGGGACCCTGTCAACACAGCCCCCAGGATAATTCAGAAATACAAATCCCTCAACTGCGATAAGGTTAGAGATGGGTTGAGAAGCCCTTCTGGAGGACTTGCAGTCGAGTTGCTGCTTTACCACATCAAGAAGAAGCAGTTGATGTGGTTTAGGCAGTGTTAGTTCACTTTCTAGATGAACTAGTTCATTTCACAGTTCACAGAAATTAAAATGAACTAGTTCAGTTCACCATTTCAAAAAATGAACTAAATAGTTCATTTTTAGTTCTTTTTTTTTTTTTTAATGTTGCTGCGATCAATTGTTTGTCAAAATGATTGCCACTGCCCGTCTGCTACACCACACAAACAGCAACTATTTTATCCATTTTATCTGTCGAAAACTATGTGTCCAATTCAGAATCTTTATCCAACCAGGGCTCACATAAGCATTAAAGGGACAGCCCATGTAAAACTGTCATTTCCCTTTTCAGCTTCTCTCTACAGTATATTAAAAATATGAGGAAAAACTTGCTGCCAAATGGTCTTTATTATAAGACAAAAACAGGTCCTTAAGGTGCAAATGTTTTTTCCCCATTTAAATATTTAAATCCCCCAGGAGTCGGGTCGCTCCTCCGGCTCTGGGTAACTGCAGCTTTCATCTTCCTGCTTGTTTTAAACGTTTGATGATGCAATTGTTAGCGTGACAGAAGCGACAGCCCGTGTTGCCATGTTTGATTGCTTTCTGAAGATACATATCAGGCTCGTTTGTGGTGTATTTTAAATGGGGTTCGCTGGAAACCTGGCACCGTGTGACCCTGCGTGAACTTTGAAAGAGCATCGTTCACAACTGCCCAAATGAACTCGTTCACATCCGACGCTCGTCAAGGGGAAAGAGAGCGAGCTCAGTTCACGTTCGCACAAAATATGAACTAGTTTGTGAACTTTCGTTCAATGAACGCGTTCAGGTACAACACTGGGTTTGGGCATCTGGTTAGAATGGCCCCTGGACACCTTCCTTAGGAGGTATTCAGGGCACGTCCGACTGGGCAGAGGACCCAGAGCAGACCCCGAACACCCTGGAGAGTTTACGTTCTGGCTTCTCCAGAAGAAATGATGTTAATGAGTATTTCATGCAACCAAAATATGCATGAATATTGATAAAGGTTCACATCTAACCATCTTTTATGATGTTTTAAGATAGTGTTTGCACATGTAAACCAGCTGACCTCGAGGTCTGTTGACTTTGCTGCATGTGCAAGTGAAGAGTCTGACAGTGTTTTGTTGTCTGTCCACAGTGGAACGGTTTTCGGTATTACGGTAAAGTGCGGTAAAAATTTACGCGATAACTATTACCGTTTATGTTTGACCCTCGTCTCATTATCGCGGTCGATTACTGGGATATGTAATATCAGCTTCATTCAAGTCTGTGAGCGACTTGGGACTGTGTCTCGCGTGAATATGTAGCTTGTAACATCGGCATCGTAACGTTAGCATGGCGGAAAGCGGTGATAGCACGCAGGACATTTACCAACCCACTAAAAGGACGAAATCCGAGGTCTGGGCATATTTTTTTTTTTTGTTTTTTAAAGAATGCAGAGGGAAAACTGGTGGAGGATAATTATCCTGTCTGTAGAGCACTTGTTTACATTTTATTGTAATTTGTACGAGCAACTTGAAGGAGCTAAGCCTAATGCTTCAAGCTACTGAGATGTTTCACCAAGAGTAACCTGGTTGACGTGCTTCGCTAACTCACATTTCGTAAACGTTAGTGTTGCGTGTCGATCGAAAAAGGACCGGAACGATGTCCATCTGATGCAGTTAAAATAATTTATTCAATTAACTGATCTGAAAACCATAACGCCGGCAGTTAGCACCATAGCGGTCAAAAACTTTTTACCCTTCCAGGTCAAACACCTAACCAATAACAGGCAGCTACCTTTATACCTGACCCTCAGGTAACAACACAGCGACACCCACAGACACACAGAGTGAACTACAATTCATAAAAACATTTTTGGCTCCTATACAACTGTTTCTTTATTTGCAAATTTATACTTATTTAAGGTTCAGCTTAAAGTCAAAAGTTTATTTCATTTGAACTTGAGGTATAATTTTGTTCCTGATAATTGTTTGCATATTTTGACCTACTATGGTTGTTAAAGTGTTTATTTACATTTGCACCAGACAAATAAGCTTTGTTCCTGTTACTTATTTTGTTCAATTAAAATAAAACCTCTTTCTGTGCCAGTTGTTTCTCTGTTTAATGTGAAAGTTTCATTTTGATAAGATTTTGGCTTCTGATGTTTCAATATGACAAGAAAATCACAAGATTTTGTGAAATTATTAAAATGTATGGTTTTTTTTTAGACAGTTGTACAGCAATTAAGAATATCGCGATAATATCATAAACCGTGGTAATTTGGTCACTATAATCGCGATATCAAATTTTCCATATCGTTACATCCCTAGTCCACAGTGGACATCATTCTCAGTCGAGCAGTGGGTCAAATATTACAACCAGGCCGAAGTCCTGTGTATACACAATGATCACATCACTGTATGAATGCTGATCAAACCCAAGCAAAAACAACGAGCTTTTATCGGCTGGTGTCAGATGTAAAGTCTAATGTGATGGGGGGGGGGGTTAGAGCAAGGAAAAGAGAAGGAATAGACAGTAATGGTAATGGACAGAGGAGCACAGCTCCAACCAGCGCTGCAGGTGAGGCAGGACTTCTATGGGTCACGAACCGTGTTCGTGTGTCCTGTGACCACGCTGAGAGCTTTTTGACTGATCAAGCACAGTTAAGACATCTTTCTAAGCGCTTTTGAAGTCTAGAGGAACTTACTGAACACTTCAAAAGAGAATCAGTGTTTGGATTAAAATCTCCCTCTCTGCAGAAACGGCACTTCTTTGTAAAAAAGCCCCAGACTGTGTGTGTGTGTGTGTGTTTTTTTTTTTTTTTTTGCAGCCATCTTCTAATGTCTGCCTCTCCTCCTGTGCGTGATGCCACATCAGGCGGCAGATCCTTCCCCTCAGCCGGAGGAAGGATGCGTCACCTCTGTCTCTGCCACAGCTGTGATGCAGCAGTTTGAGCTGAACACCGTTGAGATGCAACTGCCAAACTCACGGTGGGGGGAGGTGTTTCAGACCCGTGTGACCAGCAGATGGTGTGGGCACAAATCACATGTCTCTGGTGTATGATGTGAGCATCCCCGTCCCCAAAGCCATATCCAAGTAGATTGAACTTGGAGTAATCAAAAAAGTTTATCAAAAGTACTGGATAAGTTGGGGGGAAAACTAGTTTCTGCTGCACATTCACACACGTATATGTGCAGCTTCTTTCTTCACAGGACTGTATTTATATTTTTTTATGTTGTTTTTGTGTCCATGTGTATGACAAAACAAGAACTAGCAGAAATCCTGAACAGACTACAGTGCAGTGAAATGCAGCAGCTAATATTCTACTCTCAGTACATACCTGTTTATTTAATTGCTTACTTATTTTATGCATCTTAATTGTCGATATTCAATGTTTTACTATTATCAAAGTCATTGGCAAGGGTCTGAGTGTGCGTTGGTGAGTGTGTGTGGAATGTGTATGTGTGCTTTTTTGACGTGATGCGGCGGTGGAGGCTGGGAGGTATTTTATTTTAAATATTTCGGTTGTTTGTTTTAATCCTGTAACGCGCTTCATGTTGCATACGTTGTGTGAAAAATGCTATACAGAAATATTTTTAAAGTTTTAAAGTCTTTGAGCTGCATGTGAATTTGGTCATGTTTTATTATTTGTCAGCAGGTTGATATGAAACACGTAGGAGGTTAAATCTGTAAGATTTAGTCCATGTTCAACACATTTCCATTCAATATTTGCTATGAACTGGAATTATATATTGTATATATACAGGGGCGCCGCTAGGGATTTTGGGCCCCATGAAAAGAATCTTTACCGGGCCCCCCAACACAACGGCGAAATTTGTTGATGCTATTTTTGATCATCATTAGGGGCCTCTCTGGGCCCCCCTCAATCATGGGCCCCTATAATCCGTATCCTTTACCCCCCCTTTTCGGCGCCCCAGTATATATATAATATATATTGTGTATCTCTGAACAAGTGGGAAATATTGAGTTATTCATGTTTTTACAGTCAATAACAGTCTTCTCCCACCTGTTAACCGGGATTATCTTCTGGATCTGTTTGGTTAGGTGGTTGGCTGAATGATGGACGGACGAATTCCTCTTAAAGAATAAGCACCAAACTTGGCGTCATGCACTAATGTACAGTCGAAACCAGACGTTTACATCCACTATAAAAAGATACTTTTTTTTTTTTTTTTTTTTTTTACTGGCCGGCATTAAATCAGATGAATCTTTTTCTCCAGGACTGAGATCAAGGGCTCCTCCAAAACATTGACTTTGTTGTCCTGAAGCCACTTTTAAACTAATTTAGTGGTATACATAGGGCCTTTGTCCATTTGGAAGACCTATTTGTGCCCAAACTTTAACTTCTTGGCCAACATGTTAGAGATGTTTTTTTCCTCATGATGCCATCTCTTTTGTGAAGCCCCTCCTGTAGCAAAACACCCCCATAACATGATGATTCCACCCCCGTGCTTCACAGTTGGGATGCTGTTTTCAGGCTTGCAAACTTCTTTTTCCTTCCAAACAATGGCCATTATGGCAAAACAATTCAATTTTGGTTTCATCAGACCAGAGGACGTCTCCAGAAGTTAAGTGTGCATTCTGAAACTGTAATATGGCTTTCTCTGAGGTTGCTTTTGGAAGACTAGTTTCTCTCTGAGGATGATGACACTCTCTTACCAGCTTCAGCCAACATTTTCATAAGGTGTTTTTGCTTTTGCTCTGCGGTTGATTTGCACATTTCACACCAAAGCACGTTCACCTCTGGGACACAGACCTCCTTCCTAAGGTGGTATGGTGGCTGGACATTCCCGTGGCCTTGATACTTGAATATGATGGTTTAAACAGGTAAACTGTGGCACCTTCAGGCATTAGGAAATTGTACCCAATGGAAGAACCAGAGATGTGCAGGTCCTGACAGCTTGGCTGATTTCTTTTCATTTTTCCCAAGAAGTGACACAAAGAAGCATTGGGTTTGAGGTGTGCCTCCAATTAACTCAAATTCTGTCTATTAAACTATCACAAGCTTCCAAAGCCACATCATCATCATCATCTGGGTTTTCCCAAATTGTATAAAGGCATAGTAATCACAGGATGTAAACTCCTAAATGTATTAAAAGAAATTTTAAAAAAAAGTCTCTTATTATTCTGGCATTTCACAAATGGAAATAATTGCGGTAATCCTGACCGACCTGAGTTCAGTCTGATTTAAAACCAGACAGTGAGGAAAAACAAGGGATCTTTTTTTTCCTTATATAGTGCATGTAAATTGGTTTCCATTGTATATGTCCAGTAAGGGTTTGACGATACTGTAATAGAAGCAACGATACAGCTGCTGTTACCACGCAGGCAGAATATTCACTATTTTTACCATCCACTTTCCATTTGCTGGTGACTGTACTTTATATAATGTACCAGGCGGTGACAGCTATGGCATTATTTAATGAGAAACTGGTCTGACAGCATTACATGTTGGAGAGCTTTATCACCAAGGTGATGAAATACATCTTGAATTACATTTCTCACGACGCACCTGAACTGACAAATATTAGCCTGATGGCAATTCTTAACAGAAAAGTCAGTAGATCAACAAAGTCATTACAATCCATCCTCTGGGAACTATTAATGTTTGCAATTCTGCAGCAATCCATCAAGTCATTGCTGGGGTAAGATGGATAGATATTTCAGTCTCAAAAAAAAAAAAACTAACCAACTGTCTATGTGCTGCTGACAAATAGAAAATACTAAGAGGTACTTACAATAGGGATTTAACTGTTTACATCATAAGAATTCCTTTGGGTGTTTAATTTCAATACTGGAGGGAAGACACAAGTTGATCTCTGCCAGAAAGGTCACATTATCTCAGCAACGTGAAGTCACCAGGTACCATCTGCCTGACAGCCTACAATCGTGTAGCAATCCAAGTCTCATAAAGGCCTGAGATTTCCAAGACATCAACTTAAATACAGGTTGTTAGAGCACTAAGGCGTGGACTGACAAGCAGAAATGCATCTCTGAGTTCAAGTCCTCTCTGGATGGTTCCCATTTATCTTGTCTGTCAAGTGTAGAAGACGTGTAATGAAAGGTGAACACGCCAGTAAATGGCTCCCTCTGGCAGCCCACCATACAATATTGAATAAGGGAAACTCTGCTCATTGACCAGGGGTTTTCTGGATATATTGGATGTGTATGCGTTTGTTTAGAAGAAGGGCTGAACATTAATCTTGTTCATACCTGTAACATTGATTTATATCTTAAAGGACTTAAAAAAAAATAAAAACTAAAAATCAACAGAAGGCCTGTTTTCTGGGTACACACAGGGACGACTGCCCAGAACAAGAGGAAGGGCGAAACAAAAAAAAAACAGCAGTTCTTTTTATGGACAAATAATGCTCAAACAACAGATTGCACACAAAATTAAATATGTATGGTGCTTCAGGCATTCTGCCAAGGTTGTCTGGCTGCTTACATGTAATACAAAAATGTTTTATATCCCACTTTATGTTGGCAGACAGCTCCCTCTGCTGGAATAAGGTCTAATTACAACCATACTGTTATGCATATGAAGAAGTTTACTGAACATCAGTGTCAACACTAGCACTATCAATAATATTCTTTTGGGAAAGAAAAAAAAAAGCACTTAACATTTGACTTTAATAAACTGCACATCCATAATAAATCTTATTATTTGATATACATACATGTCTGCACATCAAATTAATATTTACTGGTCAAGTTTTTAAGACATAATTAGGTTCAAAAAGGTATTCAAAATGTATTGACAAATGTATTCAGGATAAGAAAAAAAAAGAAAAACCACATTGCTCCAACTTCATTCAGGCATTTCCAAGAAATCTTCCAAGAGCAAGATTTAGGCTAAAAGTTGACACAATTGGTGGATACTTAAAACTTTTACACTTACATTTTTTTAAAATCTTCAAATCATTTTAAAATTAAGTATATTTGTGACAGAAATAATCACTATTGGGAAAAAAGAAAACAAAACAACCTGGAGTACCATCAAAACATTTTATTTTCACACTTCAGTGGTTTTGGGAGTCACTTATATTCAAACTGTACAAACCAGACAAGTGGTACCACCAGGAGGATCATCAGGTCTTCGTTGACGGTGCGTCATCTACAGACGTAGAACGGTTCCCCGTGTCCTCCACAGGCCGGGACAAGTGCAATACCACACAAGCACAGAGCATTGCCACTCCTCCCAACCTGCACAGAAAGGGGTCTCTTTCGAATGATTGATTTCAGTTCTATGATCAGTTTTGCATGGATTTGCACAGCAGTACATCGAAAAGCTGAAAGCAAACCAGCAAAACTAACCAGAGACCCACATGCAAAGGTTATGTCCTGACCTTTCCACGAAGATGAAGTCTAGAAGTACTTTAAGTGCTCACACTGCAGTAGAAATACATAGAACTACCTGCACTATAAGCACTTTAATACTACTGAAACCTGCATTTACCTTAACAGAACTCTGGAGGAAACCTGAATGACCACCACCTGGGAAGCAGAGTTATTCGGATGAAAATACAGGCCACTATCAGTTTTGCATAGATTTGCACAACTCATTTCTTCTTGCAGCGCAACTATGCAAAACTAATAGAGAACTGACAGTCACATGTGTGTGATACAAGGCGGATGAGAGTCCCAGCTCCTTATGCCAGAAGGAGCACTTAGGGCAGTAGGTGCTAGTCTATTTCACTATCTGCACTAGATGCACCTTAGCATAAAGCACTAGAGAAGGACATGCAAGATTTCAGCATTTTGATTCGCTCATGGCAATCCAGTTGTGAGGGCTAATGCCCACATTGTGCTTTGCATCACGTTTGGCCTATATTATTTCCACTTCCTCTTTACAATACATTTAAAGCAACAGAATGTCTTGTGTCTCACTCACACCTGCATCCTTATCGCGCTAATGAACGGGCTACAGCTGAATCTCCCAACTGCCACATTTACTTGGCTGACACGGTAAAACAAAAATATATGAGGTCTGTGTGTTTAAAGCAGAGAAGGTGCAAAAGTGTAACCTTTATAAAGCTATTAGTATTTATTCAAAGCATTGTTAAATACTCACTAGGGGCTATTTAAGAAATAGTTGCTTAAGGGGTCTAGAAAAAGTCTAAAGTTGTTAATTTCAGCCACTGAATGAGCAGCCCTCCTGTGCATGGTCAAGAACTAATGGTGTGTTTACAACAAGAAAGGAGGGCACAGTGTGTGCGTGTTATTAAAAAACCCTGTTCTGACCTTGCTTTAAAATGCATCTTGAGATCAGATCCGACTACTCAAGATGCATTTCGGTACACATTTTGTTGCCAGGTGTGAAGACACATCCCAAGTGGTGGACTTTATGATCAGGTACCCTGGGATGCATTTTAATGCAAGGTCTGAACGGTGCCGGAGAAAGAGGGACCTCAATGGAGTCTGCAATGGTAGACTTCCCAGTCTTGATCGTAAAATATATACGAGGACTGCAAAATATTTTGGCAAGAGTGCGGGAAATCCTGCATGTAAACCATTTGTGAGCCGCTTATTTGCATAAAAAATAAAATATTTCAGTCAGCCATGCTGATTTCACACAGAGCTAAAATGGTGAGAATGAAAGGATGTTTCACAAAGAGAGCATGTTGACCTCACACAGACTGTTGGTTCAGAACAGCAGGGTGGTAAGACTCACAGCAAGATGACGAGGTCCTGCCAGATGTGTTTACAAAACTTGCCTTCAGCCTGTTTATGACTTGCATGAACCAGCAGCGTCAGTGAATAGGCAGATCCTTTAGTTCACATTATCAGAACAGTGCTGAAAGTGCCTTCACTGCAGTAGATTTTAGAAAACTACCTGCACTGTAAGCACTTTGACACTACAGTGACTTGATACTGATCGTGTCGCATTTTCTTTCATCGACTGGTGGTGCCTTTAAATCCACAATGATGGGTGCCCAGGAGGTAGCGATGCACAGGGCTCTAAAAAAGGAAAAAAAGAAAAACACACAAAAAAGGAATGAATGTCAGCAACTTAAATTTAGAACTAAAACCACAGTCTTAACATTTTTTTTTTAAATCATGCAAGCTAAAAAATATGAAAATGTTTAGAAAATTGCTGATAAATTTGAAAGGCCACGACTTGAAGGTGCTTATTTTCTTTGGCAAACACTCCAATATAAATTCTGTATAATGCATCACAAGCAGCATATCTTGATATTTCCCAAAATAAAATTCAAGAACTTCATTAAAGTGACCTTTTACCATAAGCAGAGATCCGGGAAGAAACCCGAGAGGTTACAACTGTAACAGGGCTGACCATCTCTTCAGTCCTTTCAGCCTTTGTGTCTCCACTTACAGTGATGGACCCGATAGGATCTACTGACTTGGGGAAATAAATCAATACATGTGGGCAGAATGCTCGTCGGTTTACGACTGTGGCCAGCTACAGGCGTTGAGATGTTTGTGAAAGCAGCTGGACTGAACCAGTCATGTTTCAGTCATAACTTATTTGTTACGCTTCTAACATTTAGTGGCATCATCTTGTTTCACCCAAAGTAGAATTAAATCACAGATTTACTGTGTAATGGCACTTCAGTTCCAGTATTGGAATGAAGGAACTTGACTGTATATTGTCATATGAATTTAGATGAAAAAACATTGACATGTATATTTTCCAGCCAAATCAAAAATGTTGGCCCATGTGGGGGATGTTGTTGGTTTTACATTAAAGAGTAGAGATCACAGCTGACAAAACTACTGAATTAAACTCAATCCACTACGACACCTACTTCCTACTGCTTAAGTGTATTAGTGTTTTTAAAACTTTTCACAGAAAGCTTTAAGTTATTCAGACACATTTGTATGCATGACAATTATGAAGGACGACATATTTTGACAGTCCTGGATGACTTTACATTCCAGTAAACAAAGTCATCTAAGGTTTGTTTTATTTCATTTTTGTCTACATTTATATTTATAGATTTTATTTAAATTATTTTTTGTTCTTTTCATCTTAACACCTTTGTAAAGCACTTTGAGTTTCCTTTGTCTACGAAATGTGTTATAAAGTAATATGTCTTTTCACCATACAAATTTACCTGTGAGACAGCGCATAAAGCACCTAAACGTAGGGTATGTGGTGAAGAGTTTATTGGTTTGCAAGATTTCTTAAAAATATATTTTCCAAAAAACATAAACAGCAAAACACAGTCTGCGTGTTGCCAAGTACATAATTATGAAGTGCTTACTCATTTTGCTTCTACATCCCGGACATCAAGTGTAATTTATTGAATCACATACATCAACAATCAAACAGTTCAGATCAAATTGGAACCTTGCTTTCACATTGTGGCACAATGTGACTTTCGTTTGTCTCATTATCTCCATCTCTCTCCACCTTTCTTTTCATCCCAGTTAAAATATTTTTCTGTGGTGTCTCTTGAGGGTTTGTTCACTTCATACTCCTGCTCTGTGCTGTGCGCGCGTATGTCTGTGCAAAGGAAAAAAAAAACAAAAAACAACACAATATAGCTAACAGTCCCTGCACACTGTGACAATGAGAGCACCACTGCCACCTACTGCAGTATATGTGCAATTACACCTATATTCCAGTATGGGGAGAAAAAAAAAAGACCCCCCCCCCCCACACACACACACACACACACACACTATTTGATAAGGGCTGTAATAAATCAGGATAAAGTCACTGTGTCCACTCATTCTTGAGGCAATTTCTGTGACACTGTCAATGTCAATTTCAAACGGTCTTCGAGGCCATTAAGAACTCAGCATGTGCATGAGTGTTTTGTGGTCTGAATTAAAATAGATAGGCTTATTGAAATTCCAATTATTTACATCTACCTGTTTTTAATCCCAGCCCCTCACGTGTACCCGAATTTTAAAGTTTTGTGACTAGAACAAGGTTACCAAGATCTTTATGAAACCACCAAAGTTGATGCCATTTTATGACACATTTAAATGATATGTCCCAGTTACGCTGGTCAATTCTTGACCTAGGTCTAAACTGACCATTTTCAGCACACTTTACTAAAATAAGTTTAAAAAATGACCTGCCATGCTAACGGATCCCTTATTCATGGATGTACCCATTCTCCAATCACTGTCAGTCTAGTACATTAGTAAACAGAAGACCGGTCATCAAGACACTACAGACTTGAGTTGATTGGTTCCTGAATCACCCAGGTTAATGATTCAAATCAGGAATCTGAGGAATCCCCATTAAACTGGATCCTGCGAGTCCTCTGGCTGCTAAGTAACTGCACAAAGCAAAGTTAGCGGACTCACCAGAAACTTCACTCAAGTCAGTGAATCCAAGTAGTAAGTTAAATACTGCAATCAATACGGTACATTTTTTGGTTCTATTATTTTGTTTTACATTAAACATATTTTAATTTTAGTTCATTGATAAATTAATTTGCAAATGTAACGTTTCTGAACTGGATCACTTTATTAGGAGATGGTTAGTTTCCATTACACATAGCAAATCCCTTGCATTGCATGAACCCCATTCAATTTTCTATGGAAAGTGAGGTGGTGTATTCATTGCCTGTGCAAAGGATCTCCGGAGAGCGCCTGGGCTGCACATCAAAAACTTGAGTCTTGCTCAACTTTTTAAAAATGTTAATTTTGTCTACTTTGCTGCATTCCATGGACAGCTTCCTAATATGTCCATTGCATTAGTAGTAGTATAAAAACAGAGTACATGAAAACTTTGTGTCCTCATGGAGGCAATTGCAGGTTTCTTATTTGCGGCCTGCTTTTTGGGACTGCGGATAAGAGGAAATAAGCTTGTATGAAGATGGAGGGCACTGAGAGCAGAGCTACTTTCATTTGCTGAGATTATCTGGTTAAAGTTTATACTTTACAACAAAATAGCAAGGTTAAATACACCTTGGATGGGGCTTTAATGTACACACCTTTCACACAACAAAAATAGGGGGAATGATGCAACTGCATGCGAAATTGCTTGAGTATGGTGATCATGACCTCATAAAATGCCCAGTTCACTACAATTAATTGGAAATGCTGCATCAGGAGGAGAAAAAAAAACAACACTTTAAACCAACAAGTTTAAAAATTGACCTTCTGTCACTAATTGGGTCCCTCATTTATGGAAGAACCCATTCTCCAATTACTGTCAATATAAAGTACATTTAGCAAACAGAGGACCGGATGTCAAGACATTACAGACATGACCAGATGTTTACATGTATTCTGTATCAAATTTCAATGTGAACCCCAAGTTTGAACCTTGGTTGTTTGAGGACAGCGACGCTCGCGTTCCAGCCACATTTCTCCACCCCTCCCCCATGCTTTAACATGGCGCCCGCGAGTCCTAGCTTCAGATGTTTAATAATAAATCTGCCTCTGCCCCGTGGAAAACAGCGCAACTACAAAGAAAAAAGCCTAAAAGGCGTATAAGTTGCGGAGCAAACGTAACGAGCCGGCGTGCCGCGCGTGTGCGTAAACTTAACAGCCCAACACACAACAAGCTAATCCGTCAACACAGCGTGCATGTGTTAGCCGAGCGGGCTAGCGCATGAAGCGTGGTGCTGCGGTTGACCACCAGAAAACAATATTATCCCGAAAGAAACACGATAGTGGTGGAAATCCGTCAGAGTTCGAGCAATAAATGTGCTGGATAGTATTTAAATGTATGCAACTTCACTTCGTTCACTTCTGAGCGTCGCATTTCTTCGTATTAGCCAACTTCTAACGGCTCACTCATAACCAAATCAAACATACCCAAGCTAATGAAATACAAAAAGGGGTAATGTTAATGTTAATATATCAAACACTACCAACGAAACTTAAACATAAAAGGGAACGAGTCGAGCGAATGTTGGGAAAGTAATTTTATAAACGGTTTGTTTGCGTTAGCAGCTAACTCGGGAGCTCGCGGTATTATAGCGAAGGCGCGCGGCCTGTTGCAATCCCATGTGCTATTGCTTTGTTCGGGAGGCACTTTTAAACGCGTACCACTGCTAGGTAAACCGCCTTAAAATGTGTTTTCCCCCCCCAAACGCGTTCGACAACACCGACATATACGTCTACAGCCCGCAGCTGTGGTTCAGGCGGGGAACGCTGGATTTTCACGAGAACCACTTCCCCGAGGTTCCGAGTTGTGCAGCAGCAACACATGCTTTTCAAATCTCCCTCATTCTACAACCATGGAGGAGAGGTTGCCATGCGCCTCTGCAACACTGTTTTTAAAACGCACAATATTACGTTTGAACATTCCCTTAATATGAGCGTACTAAACTATTATGAGCGTTGTACAATTCGGAGCATTTCACTTTGCTGACGCATCTCCCGAAAAGGCTAACAACAGGTTTCTCGCCAATAACACGCGCGGTATAAGACACAAGCTTCTAAAATCCACCATCTTCACTCACTTGTTCAGACTTACCGTTTACTCACACTGTTTCTTGGATATCTGCAAAAACTGGAAAGGAAAGAATCTCAGAAAAGGCTTGTAATAAAACGAAGTACACGACCATGTGCTACTATTTTGATTTGCCAGGAGTTTGTGAATCGTAGTAAGATTGCGAAAGTGGCGCGAGTAGAGTCTGGTTTAACCATGTGGTGAATGAAGGGCGGCTCCCAGTCAGCGCTGCTAAACCTCAACTCCTTCATTAACATAAATCAGCTACTTCCTCTGTGAACTTTCAGCGTTACACGCTTTTGATAAACATAAATCTCCTATCTCCTTAATATTTGAGAAACAAGTATGATGCCCGATGTGTTATATATATATATATATATATATATATATATATATATATATATATATATATATATATATATATGTATATCCAAAAACAAGTAATTTCTTTTGTCCAGTTTCTAACCGTTCAATTGTTCTTTTTGTTTTAAAAAACCTAATTTCTCATCATTTTGTTTGTGATTTTTTTTTTTAATCAGCTTTACTATGCTGATTGTTATCATAGCTATGTGTATTGTATTTTGTGGATGTCCTGGGTCAGAACCTTGCTGTCATTGTCACACAGAATAATAATAATAATAACAATAGAAAATGATATATACAATATTTTGATATGCTACTCAATAAATACAACAATCATTATTTGTAGAACACTTTTCATACAACTTGTGCTTTACAGAATTAAATCAAAAGCAATGTAAAAAAAAAAAAAAAAACCTCCCTCCTACCATCAAAAGTATAGTTATTTTTTTTTTCACTTTATTTTGAGGATGAAAACAGTATTGTTGAGAAAGTGTGGGATGACATCAGAAACAATGTTTTAAGATATTAAAACATTTTGTTTACATCAGGACTTTTGAAAAAAAAATCTTTTGAAGGAAATTTTTAAATGAATAACATTGAAAAATTGAAATTTCATGGTCAGAACTTCTCTTTCAGTTAAACACTAGAAGCGCAGCTGTAACATAAATATGTTCAACAAATCAAAATGACTTATGTCAAAAATTAATTCAGTTTACCAATTGTGAACGCAGAGTCCTAAATACAATAAATGCAGTGTATGTTATATCAGATTTTGAATTCTGATTGGTGTTTCTGACCATTCTTTGAAACAATACATCTTCAAAGGGGAAAACAACAAACAGAAAAAAAAACATACTAGAAACAAGTAACTGCTAAGCACTGCTAAGTTGTTGAATCTGAGGGTAAATGAATTTACATATAAAAGAAAAGAATTTACATATGTTTTATTAGCATTTGCAGAAAGATAGAATGTAAAATGATGAAGCAAAAATACGTCTGACAATACACTCTGATTATTATGTTACAAAATAATCAAGGTTTGATGTTTCTATTTACAGTCTACCATAATTGGAATGCTTTAAACAGTGCTGAATCATACACAAAATTCATGGATGTTTCTCTCTTTATTAGAAATAATAGAACTCTTTTGTACAGGCTAGTATAAAATTATTAATCTGTGCTGTGCTGAAAACATAGTTCAGGGCATGTTCTGATACTTGGTTTGACAGACAAAAAGTTATTTAACAATTAACTTTTTTTATTTATTTTAACTTTAAAAACACTGCAGTGAAATTACAGGACCCTGAAATTTGAACAACTGAATGGAATTTAAGGTGTTATTTAACTGTGTCTTTTTGATCCATTGGCAACTAAATTTATTTATTAATCTATTTATTTTTTATTTGACAGGGACTATGCACAATATATGCATTGTACCATCCAGAGATAGCTACAAGCTCATTTTCATCTGTTGTCCCTGCACAGGCAAAGTGACAGTGCAGACCAGTGCATTATGTAGCCTACCTCCTGGAAATTACAGTTAGAAAATTTTAAATTTGAAGTACTAATTTTAAACAGAACATTCCAATGATTGTAAGGCACCGCCATATGGATTACATCAACTACAGCCAATTCATTTCAATAGCTAAATAGAAAAAAAAGAAAGAGAAAACATCATAAAGGCAAGCCTACCAGTTCTTTCCTACCAGTAATTAAGGCAACATTACCAGTTCAGACAAACAACTTAGGACACGCTTTCAGTGTTTGCTTAAGTTAAATGATTGCATAAAAATGAAAAAAAAAAAATAGAAGGTAACTGAATTATACGAATTGAAAGTGAATTTTCAGTTCATAATTAACTTTCATTTATCTTCAAAATTGAGCAAGAACAACAACAAAAAATACAGAGCCGACTGACAAATTGATTTTTTTGAAACAGGATTTTAGTCACTGAATTTAATTGGATTAATCACCAATACTTAAAATTAACATGCATGAAATTTTGTTTAATAAAATATTGGTGAATTTATATTTGTCCGTTTTTTAAATATTTCTTCGATTCATGTTGTTTCAAATATTTTATATTTTTACATTTCATCAAAACATGTTAAAATTCATTCCAATAATAAATTGGAAAATGTCTTATGGCATAAGGATGTGTGTCTTTTAGTTCTTTAAATTATCAAACGTATGTTTGGCACGTACTTAATTCACAAGGCTTGGAATGTGATATAATTTCGCTTTTAAGAACACGACTTTAATAGTGAAAACTGTATAAACTTTTATTATCATACTTCTGCGTTCACAGAATTTTAGCTTCGTCTTCGTTCTTTTTGGACCTTTTCAGCCGCCATAGGTCAAATGCTGTTCAGTTGTCCTCCCCGGGATTTCCATCTTTCCACAATAATGTTATATCAATGCAATCCCTAATCCGACACGATCATTTTGCATTTTTCATTTAGTTATTTGGTGCACAAACTGCGATGAGATGGAATATTACGGAGAATTATTAACGTGATCTATCCGCAAGTATGCTATATTAAGTTGTTTACAGCGTTTTGTCTCTTATTTTGAAAGTCTAATTATTGGACTTCCGGTGTAATTGGCACACTTCTCTAACGATGGGCTCTCACGGCTCAACGTCTAGTTTGTACCCGCTTCCATGAGGTTTTACCCTAGCTCATGTTGGAGGGTAAAAGGTGAGTTAAACGATTTTCAAAATATGAATGATTTGTTAATTATCAGAACTGTCGCCTTACCTTGTCGTATACATAGGAACTCTGTGAAGCAGAAACGTTAGACAGACTTTGGTTTAAGTTCTGTGTCAAACCAGCATTTCCGTCCTGAAATGCTCATTTAAGTTGCTGGTTTATTGATTGACAAACAGTTACAGACTAGACTGAGCTATTTGAATATGTAGTTTATTGAGTGTAGATCATCTTGTATAAATTTATGTAACAAACGAAGAAATATACCACGAGGGGATCTGAACCGATAAAGTGCTCAGCAATTGAAACCCAATTCATAACCTTGTATGACCTTATGCTGCCTGGAACTGAATGCTTAGTTGATGTTAACTTTTCTTCCCTAATTAAATCTCTTTTTTTTTTTTTTTTAACCCCAGTGTGGCTCACTGATGGCAGGCTGTGTGATTTGTCGGCGGGTCCCCAGGCTGAACCTGCCTCCCAGGCTGGAGAAAAGGTTTTCCCCAGGCCCTGCACATGCACGTCAGACCCGAGGATGACACCGATCATCAGGAGGAAAGGAAAAGATTGTTGCAAAACAATGAAGTCCCTTTTCACGAAGGGTACAGGCTGCGTTACAACCCTTCGTCGTATCACTCTGGGTGGAACTCTGCAAACTCTCACAGCCAAACCGATAATGATGAAGATGAACAATGTCCCTCAGCTCATGCACCTGCCTTCTGGCAGCAGAGTAATCGCTACAGTGTGAGCTGCTCACGCCATCTCTCAAGCTCAAAAAACACACTTCTTGACCTAGCTTTTAATAAAGTCCCTGAACCTGACGCCCCCTCTGTGTCGCCCTACCACAGAAGGACGGTGACGCCTGATGTTAAGGTAGACTCGCGTGCCTTCCTTAAATGTAGGCCGGAGTATGCGTCTATGACCCTCGACCTCACCCAGTGGCCTCACCCAATCGAATGGGTAGAAGCGCTGCCCCTGCTTAAAAAAGTGGCCCTTTTAAAGGACAGGATGAAGCCGTCTGATGTGTCCCACTTTCTTATGGAACTCAGCAAGTTGCACCCAGACAAGGTCTCGCTCTTAAGAAGCGACCCACGCTTCATCATGCTTCTTCGATATTCCGTGGAGCACCTTCGCCTCTTTTCTAACGTTCAGCTGCTGGAGGCGCTGCAGTCATTCGTGTGGCTGGAGATACCTTCTTCCCACACTATGCTCGAGGTGTGGGAAGCTGAGCTGAGCCGCCGGGCCAGCCAGATGAGTTTGCACGAGCTGTTGTTAGCTGCTGACTTGTGGCGCTGCATTGGGAGGAAGGTGCCGCAGTTCTTGCAGCAGCTCTGTGACTCAGTCCAGCAGCTGCTGGGGCAGATGGAGGTCCCTGAGCTGGTTCATTTGTTGTATATATTGGGAGAAAGTAGGCAGTGCCCAAAAGACTTGATCCGTCCTTTAGAGCAGCGTCTCATGCGTCACTTGCAACGCCTGCATCCCGAGGAGGTTGGCACTGTCTGCCTGGGGCTCTTTAAGTCCCAAACCTCCATTTCTGAGGGTGCAGTGACTCGCATCGTCGACAGGGCGCTCTCTTTAGTGACAGAGATGAGCGACTTCGCGATGGTCAACGTGCTGAAATACTTGCGTTTCAGTTATCTTTTCCACAGAGCGTGGCTGGAGGCCATGGCGCAGGAAGTTCCACGGCGGGCTCACAGAATGGGCGTCAAAGGGCTGATGCATGTGGCGTTGGCCTTGTTCAGCTCTTCATTACCGCAGCGAAAGTATTTTTACCGCTGTGGCAGAGCGGGTTCCCCTTCTCGTGACACACTGCAGGAGCAAAGACTCGTGCAAACTCCTGTGGGCCTACGGGACCTTAAGGTTTCTCCCGGATCAGTGTCCAGGCTTCTACCCGAGCCTCACAGAAGCCCTGAGACAGAGGAAAGCTGAATTCCAGCGATACCCAGAACACCTGCTCACCGGTCTTCTGGGTTTGTGTTTTGTTTCTCAGTTCCCCGAGGATCTGCTGGCATTGGCCTTGAGTCCAGAATTTGTCAACCTTGCACTGAAAAACACGCAGTTGGATCTGAAAAAGGACTTGTTTACTTTAGATGGAATTGTGGGGCTGGAGCTGCCCCGGTGGACCGGCCCGCGGTTAACCTCTGAATTTAAGGAAGACGTGACAGAAATGCTGTGGAAGTTTGCGCAGTCAGATATCTGCCTGAAGCCGGAGGTTCTCCAGGCAGAATCGGCTCTACAAGATCTGCTCGGGGGGGAGAAGTTTGTGTGTAAAAGAATGATCCTGCCCTACACTCGCTCCATTGACCTGGAAGTACATCTGGACTCCACTGGACAGCCCATACCCGTGAACCCACCACCCCCACAGCAAAGTTCATCCATAATTCCTTCACAACAGGGCTGGGAGAAATTAAGTACTGGAGTGTCTATAACCGACGAACTTCTAGCCCAGTTGATTAATGCAAAACCCACCACAGACTGTTCACCTTCCAGAGTTAAGTCCACATCTCTTCCCAGATTACCGCCTGACGAAGGTGGGAGACTGTTTGAGTCAGTACTGGACCTGACCAGGCCCATCTCAGAAACTGTTACCAGACCTGGTAGCCTAGATCAAGCCCACCAGGACTCCAAACGTTCTGTCAAAATTGCGATCCAGGTCTCAAGTAAGAACCACTATTGCTCGCAGTCGCAGCAGTTGCTGGGGCTTCATGTCATAAAGAGGAGACACTTGAAGGAAGCAGGATTCAGGGTTGTAGAGCTGAACCATCAGGAGTGGGTCCCCATGCTCAGAAGAACCAGGACTGAGAAGCTGGCGTATCTGCACTGCAAAATCTATGACAGTCTGTAATGATCCACGGACCTCCAAGAGCCAAATGAAAATTGTATTTAAGAGCCTACAATTTATGAGTTTATGCAAACTTTTAGAGTATTTAAGACCCCTTAATTCTGATGTTTTTTGGTTTTTTTTTTTAAATTTCCCAACTGTGTTTTCAGATATGCACTGTCCAAGTCGCTTTTTCTTTTTAATTTAATTTTTTTTCCATGTTTTGCCTTTTATAGCCTTTGGACCAAATGACATGGATATTTCAGGAGTTGAGTGACAAGTGATGGCTGCACTTACGAGATTACAGTTTTTTTTTTTTCTTGGACTTTTTGAGCAATAAGATTCATTATCAAACTTCATTAGAAAAAAAAAAAAGCATTCAAGTTGCATGACAGAAGTAGGTCTCAAAGGGAAACTGAAATCAGTTGTAATGGAAATCTATTTTTAACATTGTTCTTAATTTCAAACAGCACTGATGTTGCATTTTGAGTCTAAACTGTCTAAAGTTTTAAACTCATGTATTCTGAACCTTAAGACTGATGCGATGGTGATGTGTTATAAAAAGGTGAGAAAATATTAACAGTTACATTTCCATTTTGATTGTCAGCCTGTTTGTGTGTGATATAAAAGTTTTGCCTGCCCTCAAATGGTTAACAGGATTTCTTTTTTAATTTTTTTTTTAACAAAAGCATCAGTGTTTTGAAGAAAAGCCCTTCCAGGATGTTGTTTGAGTCAAGCTGTCAATTCAATGAAAAATTTTCAATTAAAAAAAAAGCAACAGCAACAAACATTTCAAGTGTGTGGGTGCTCTGTAAAATAAACTCAAAGTTACATTGCACATTGAAACCAATAAAAACCACCCTCAAGTCTGATACAGTCTTTTATTTCAAAGTGCTTATTTTGTGTAGAGAAATAACATTAATCACATTCTGTCATTTTGGTTCAACTTGAGGCCAGATATTTCTGCAAACAGTTCCCTGATCTTCTCAAAAGATGTCTCAATTCCAAAGCTTCAGTAAAAGAGCATTTATAGTAGCATTTATGTCTTTGTGTTCATTTCAACATTGCGTAATATGTCTGTTTCAAACAAATACCGGTGACGGTGCGTTAGCATGTCAAGTCAGAGACTGGCAGGAGCTCCACTGACGCTCACGAACATCCTCTCAGAAGCAGCTGCGCAGATTCTTCTGAGTTGCTGGGAGTCGACTTTGATCTGGAGGTTGTGCGTCTGTCATTACTCCACACTAACATGATTGCAGGGAAACTTGCAGAAGAACCGTTCCTGTTTTGATCAGTATCTTTGAAGGTAGAGGAAGACTGATGGGGTTAATTCACTGGCACTTAATTCACAGGTTATTGCTCTTCACCTTGTTAAAAAAAAAAACCTGGTGAAAACAGGAGACTAACAGTGGGTTACTGGACAGATGTGGTTTTATAACTAGGACCTGGCAAGGTTGCAGCTTGTTTCCTTGTGTGCAACATCTGTCCTTGTGAAAACAACGTTGTGTAGTAGCTAAATGTCTGGGATAGCAGCCACCAACACATAATATCCATTCCAGCCATGAATTCCTGGTATCTTGCAGGTGGATTAAAATTTGAAGATGATGTTTAATTTGTGTAAATGTTAGAACCTGCTAACTTCATGTGTGTATTTTATGTGTATTTTAGATTAGATTTTAGATTCAACTTTATTGACATTGCACATGTCAAAGTACAGGGCAACGGAATGCAGTTAGCATCTAACCAAAAGTGCTTTTGCAGTGAAATAAATACAATATACAGTATACACAGATGCATATACACATATATATATATATACACATGTATAAATATGTCTGTACATAGTGCAAAATAATAAATAACTATTGTTGTAAAGTGCAGGTCGGATTTGGATGAATAAATATATATTATGAGCAGAGATGTGATTATAAGAGTTACACAGATTAGAACAGTATTTACATGATTATGACAGTATTTTCAGGAGTGTGAGGAGATAGTTTTTAATAGATAATTTTTAGATTATAGATTATTTAATAGATAATAGATAATTTTCTATCTCTTTACCTTTTTTTGTGTGTGTGTCCGTGAAAATTTTGTTGGTGTTTGAAGCTTTTCAGTTGTCCACATGCTGCAAGAAATAGAAGCAGCTTCAAGGTGTTCCTTTTGTCCAAAGGAAAGGCAAAAAGAGAAGAAGAAAAATAAATCCTACAGGAAAAAAAACAGTAAAATAAAACAGCTGCAGCAACAACCTTCAGGCATCACAAGCATTCTTAAAAGCTTATCTGATTTACGACATTTAATATGGAATTTCTATATAATAAGGTTTAGAACTGGTTATTGGTGTGTTTTCCTTTAAGATAAAATCTCTTTCTTGACTGCCCAAATGAAAAAAAGAAAAAGTAAATCATGAATACGTGATTTTTATCATTGCTTTTTAGACTTATTTGTTTGTTGTCTTGAGTTCTGTCACTTGTGTTAAGATACAAGCAATTTAAACATTGTAAATATGCAACTTACTCAAAATGTAGAGTGTATATATGAAAAAAAAACCCCAGCAACATCAACAAATTAACAGTATAAAAATGATAATTAGAAAAATCAACATCTTTTTCCAGTAGGAGGCTGCTCCATCTTTATTCTGATGAGGAAGAAAATGACAAGAAACTGAAGAAGGATGCTGTGCTAAAAGTGTGCCAGCAGAGGGCAGTCTCCACCTGGGAAATTCAGTCTGTGTTTAATGAAATATTTCTATGATTCCTTGAACATGAGAAAGGACATTGTCACATAATTCACACAAGTATAAGTTTTAATTAATTAAATAATTAATTAATAATTAATCTGTGGCTGTGCAGTTTAAGCCAGAGAACAGTATACTACAGGAAAATACTGCTTTTTTCTCTCAACACAATGTGTTTAACATGAATTGACGTAGACTTCTTTGAAGACGGACGAAACAAAAACACATCCAAAGCCAAAAAGTCCTATTGATAAAGTTTAGAGAAGTCAGCAAAAACTTCTGTTATATTCTCCACACATCTGAAGAACTACAAACGAGAATTCATCTTGGGCCACTTTCAAGTCAGTGCCATCCCTGCAGCTACGAATTTCACACTTAGGGCTGTGCAGGAAGCGTGCTTTTGAAGTTAAGATGATTTAATTTCTCATTTAGCACCATTTTCTTTGGACTTCAATGCGGCTCAGCGGATAGTCAAAATCCCTTCGTCATGTTGGGACAAAACGGACATTATTCTTTCAGGTTAACGCGAACAAGAGCCACTGCAGTCGAGAAAAATTGACTCCCTGCTGCAGAGCACGTTTCATTATTGTTATTAATTTTTTTTTAGAGTGTGTGTGGGATGATAGAAGCACTTGTCATATTTGATTACACCATTAAACATACTGAATCTTCATGCTTTACAGATGCCTTTTAATTGTTCGTGTTAACACCCTCCTGACAAACAAATGCAAGAGAAGACTCATTAGGCTGAGATGCCTTTTTTTAATGTGACCAGTATTCACCAGTTAATGCAGGAGCCACGTGCCTGGTGAATGCTCTCCCAGTAATCCCTCTTATTTGCATGTCAATTCTTCTGCTTTTCTCTGCCTGGAAGCTAATCCAGCTCAGTCTGAATGTGGTTTATAAGCCTGCATCAACATTTCTTAAGTTATCTCCACACAGAGGTTGTTACTACTGTCTGACTTCATTAATTCCATAATTTATTGTGTAAACAGACAAATCCCAGTGTCACATAATCCTCAAACATTCATGCAGCAGCTGTGCAGCTGTACTCTCAGGACAGAAAACTGAAAAAAAAATCATAAACTTGAGATGGTTTTTTGATGTTCACCAAACAGGGGGGGGGGGGGATAGGTTTAGATTCAAGAGTTATTCAACATGTTGAGTCATGTCGAGCTGATCACTGCCTGTGTCCTAAGCGTGTCTGTATTACTCCCTCAGAGCCACTTCCTTTCCCGACCTCCCCAGCAGCGTTCAATAGTGCCTTTAAGATTCCAAACACACAGACGGCGCTTAAGCAACCGCTCCAGGGAGAAGACTGATAGGGAGTGTTTGCATTCAGCACTTGTCTTAGCTAGTATTGATGCACTTAAAGAGAACCCAACGTCAAGTTTTACTGCTTGGTTCTCCATTTATCACGGGATGAACCTCTTCGCCTCCAGAACACAGTGGATTTGTCTGGTATTGGATTATAACTGAATCCTTTTTCCTCATAAAAATTTGAGAGAATGTTTGTCACGGACCATTAATGACGCTTTTTCTTATGACAGACAAAGAAATCTAGTATAAAAATTCAGTTTGTCCTTGTCATTATAGCAACCTGCACAGCGTGTACCAGTGCTTTTCCTTCCAAGAAAACTGGGATAGGCTCCAGCTGATCCTCGTGACCCTGAACAGGAATAACTGGGCATAGATGATAGATGGATGGATGGGTAGTTATTTTAGCTTCTTATGTATAACAAGCGCCAAAATAATCCTGTTATTCAAAGAAACATTACTGCCAGGACCCATGAAAAGATCCATCTTCACTAGGCACATTAAAGAAACAGCAGCAGCTTGGGAATTTATTTAGTTTAATGCATATAAACATCTGGAAATGAGAATACTACAGTTATTGAAAGCATATGCTGCTGCAGTTGAAATATCCCCCCCAGTTTCACAACAGAGACTATTCTTAGCACGCTGGTATGAACATGCCGGGATGACATGCTCCGTGTTTTCATTCTAATTAACATTATGTGTCTTTCTCTCTGTTTGAGAGAAGTTCAAAATGACACTTCTGCAAGCAGCGGTGTTGCATAACCACACTGCTGTCCCCATACACTCATCGTTTGGTCACACAGATCATTGCGGCTCAAAGCAGGATTGATGTTAGCTGACAAACCACAATGCCACTGAACAGCACAATTGCTGTGGTGCAGTTCAAGCATGGCATCTGCACAAGGGTCACGCCACTGTACAGTAAAACTCTCAAATCCTGCAAATTCAGTCTGGCACATCAGAAGGTGCTTTAAGGCCAGTTTTGGTTCTGTGCCTCTTATAGTGGTGCAGCATCCCAAAAAGTTATAGGATATATACATATATCTCCCACAGTCCATTTATATATATATGGAAAAAATTATTAGACCACCATTTTTTCTTCACTTTCTTGTTCATTTTAATACCTGGTGCCACTAAACGTCATCATGTGACTAAAACAGACAGAAAAGAAAACACTGAATGCATAAAAGCAGTGTTTTTGGCAGTACAACGCCATAGCTATTGATGTAAAAACTTAAGTGATTTAGGTTATAATCAAGAAAACCATGGAAAATGGTAAGATATCAGCTCTTAAATAAAACTCTTATGAGCAATCTTTGTGGTTATCGTTATGTTTATCCAAACAAATGTACCTTTAGTTGTACCAGACATTAAAATGAACAAGAAACTGAAGAAAACAAGGGTGGTCTAATAATTCCATGACTGTATATGATGATAATATATAGATGATGGATGGATATATATAGTTTTGTGTGTTATTTATGGTGCTACTTCAGCAAAAGTGCTGATGGTATTTGCATAAATGCAGCATTCAAACTGGCAACCCACACAAGGCTGATGCATATACATTTTTGACATAATGTAACAAAACTAATGTCAGACTAATTCCTGGCTGTCTTTTTTGGTGAAAAGTATTCCCCAATTCAGTGTGACTTCCTAGATGATGAATAATTTGTCTATCAGGCGCAGGTGTCAGCCAGGGCTGAAATCTTTAGTATGAATTATGACATCCGTTATCAACCTCCCACTCCCTGTATTTGCTCTGCTCTGGTTGTTATTGACATGCAGTCAGTGTTATTTTTAGATAAATTGAGAATTGTGATTATGAACAGATTCAGTAGTGTCAGCATGACTGATTATTGCCATAAGGATGTTATTTACTCTAATTTTAAGTTTCTTCTTATTTTTTAAGTCCAATAAATGCAGTATGTGGGTTTTTTTTCTTATTTAACAACTGTCTGCATGTATATTAATAGTTAGTTCCATAATCTGGCAAAACCTTTTTTTTTTTTTTTTAAGTCTGAGATTTATGCAATTTTATCCTGCAGCAGATGTTAGTTTTCTTTTGCAAGCCTGTTCTCAAGGTTTAAGAGGGATACATTAATGGATCCATTCTTATGTGAGTATTAAATGCAGCTGAATTTCCTTTTTCAATTTTTAGAGCTTAAAACAAAACAAAGAAAAAAACAGCTGAGTCATTACAATGAATATTCAGTCTGACACATGTCAGGATTCAAGCCGTTTATTCAACGGGACAAGTGTAGATGAGAAACAGTTGGAGCAAACACGTCAAAGGTTTTCAGCTTAAGCCAGGGCCGTTGAAACACTGAACTTAAGTTCGTTGCATCAGAAGGACAGTATCGCATACAAATCTGCAACCACGTTCAAGAACGACGAGTGAAAAAGGTGAAAAAGACAAGTGGAGCAACAATTTCTTACACACGAAGGCATTTAAATTATGATTTAAAATGATGGAAGGTGTCTCAAAATGGAAGAAACCAACATTTCTACGCATTAGCATTCTGAAGCGTGTTGATATGTTGAGCTGTTTTAAAGATGGAAGCCATCCATCACGGGTGACCAAACATCTTTGGTTTCATTAAAGATTCCACATGAAAATCGAAATAGCGACCACACCTGCTCCTTTGGGAGGAAATCAGAGAAACACGTAGAACTCATGCAACCTCCACACAGAGGGAAGTCCAGATTCAAACCAGGGACCTCGGGGCAACGGCGCTGACCAACAAGCTGCTGCACTTCCCAGTAGACAGCTTTTTTAAGCAAAAGCCGTAGGCATCGTCACTTATCTGAATGACAGCGTGAACTCGAGAGCATGTTGTTCAGCGTGTGATATCAGCGCCAGCAGCGGATGGTTTTAGTCCACAGCAACCAGGAGCCCGGCTGGGCCGAGCACGCTCCCGCTCCCGCTGCTCTTCAGCGGCGTGTCACCGACTCGTTCACAGCGCCTCAAGCAAACCTGTTCACCTGCTGTCAAACGCAGAGGAACCTCTGCAGCCAAGTGGTGCTAGCAGACACATTTAGAGACGTGCGTTTACAAATGCATAATGATGAATTATATCATGTTGAATAATGAGAGATCAGGTGTTTAGAGAGGCAGAACAGCACACTTATAGACAACCAAACACACGCGCACACAAAAAAAAAATCCCTACTACACTCACTGCTGCTGGTAAAAGAATCCCGTCATCGTGTATCCTATTATCAAAAAGCCTGTCTGCTGAGACAGATGATGAGATAGCTGCAAAATCTAAAATCTTTCCAGTGTTCCAACTTCTGCTTATGAATAAGTCATGTTCTTTTTTACAGTGCATTCACATTGTCTTGACATAGCAAAACATTGTGCTCTGCCACAGAGCATTTCCCTTTCATGATCTCAGCAAGGAAGAGAAAGAAGATGTAAATGGTGACAGTTTTCTGTTATTTTTGGCATTCATTTACAGAGGACACTCCCTCTCTGCATCAAACCAGCCTTGTGGCAATATTTATATCCCACTTATGTTGATATAAAAGCTGCACGCTTGAAAAGACACTTTTTCTGCGCTACAGCTGGTGCCACAGTTTTCCTGCCACACGGAAAAGAACATTTAACCGGGCTGCTCACTTATCAAAAGGCCAGATTGAGCTGCAAAAAAAGAGCATCTATGAAAAAGGGAAAGGACAACCGCCAGGGCAGAGCAACAAAAAAACAGTACAGAGGCCTCGTCGCGAGAGAGATTGAAAAATAGCAGCTATTTCAGGTTGCAGAGAAATGTCAAGTCTTTAGAAAAACAAAACAAAACACCAAACAAACAAAAAAATAAAACTACCATTTCAAAGCTATCGTTTTTGTGCAGACATATTCTCTGTGAAGCTGAAGGACATGTTTCATTGTTTGAACCTCTTGCTCTATTGTGTGTGCATCTCCTTGTTAAAGCAGTAGTTGCTGTTAAAGTCACATATTTAATGGATCTGACTACAAGAAAATCCAAAGTGTTTGACCTCATTCCCGAGCTCTGGTGTGTTATGGGACCTTCTGATCAGAAGAGGTTTTGAATAATTTCTGTCTTTGTGGCTTAATGCTTATCAGCATATCCTGCCACTGATTAACCTCAATTCCTGCTTTAATCCGGTCAACTTAATTATACAGGAGATGTCAGTCTTCCAAGGACGTTCTTATTCCGACTCTGGTAAATCCAAGTGTCTATATATATTTGATGTCGTCATCCTCCGGTCTTCTGAAAGTGCCAAAAGAGCACATGCAAATTTGATTTCATAACGCATGTAAGTATCATGCTCAAAGATAATTGCAATAATACAATTACTGCATTTTATAATAATCTGTAATTGAGACTATGGCCCCGATTGTACACCTCCCGCTAGCTGCCAGCTGCTACGGGTTTAGGAACCTTCGCTAACCGCTAATGCAATCTTCCCCTTCCCTAAAGCCGCTACCCATTATGCTGACTCCCTTACTCACATTGTAAGTGTGGCAATGGGCATGTCTTTTGCCCTTTCCGCAAACTCGGTATCTTGCGATCGCAGGTAGCAAGATACCTAACCCTAACCCGCAACCTGCATGTCGGCGTGTACAAGAGCGCGTCCAAATGGCATCAATGTGTGTCCACCAGGTCACATGTGGACGTGCACAAACGGCTATACCCCTCGAATTAACTCTTGTATTAAAAGCGTAATCTGGCCTCAGTTGAACTGCTGAGAAAATGAGATTGTCTTAAAGGGCTTGCTCGCCAGTTAAACCATAGACAACCAGAGCGTGTTTACTGGGAGCGCACAGACTATCTGGGACTTTCAGGTAGCCAATAGGAATTGTCTGTGTAAAAATATTTATATGTACATATATATGTGCAGAGGAGGAGGAGGAAGGAAGAGGAGGAAGAGTCCCAGACGAGCTGCGCATGACAGCTGCTCCGATCTGGATGAAGAGATGCTCCATAGTGGTTTGCGGGTAGCGCAACCTGCTCTTAAAGGCAATGGCTACTGACGCCCTGATTGGTTTAACAGGTGGAACGCCCTAACCACTTCCCATGAATAATATAGCGGGTAGCGCAGGTGGGATAGCGGGTTTAGGGAGGTGGAAGATTGCGTTCTTTGCAGGGGAACGCCCCTCCCTCTATCTGCTATCCCTAAATAGCGGCTTTAGGAGATCTGGCGGAAGATCGGGCCCTATGAGTTTAATAAAAACACTTTTTTATTGCATTGTCAGTATCTGTTGCAGTTTGGGACAAACAAGCGGCTCTTGCAGACTTCTTCATACTTCAGATCATGTGCTTAAAGAGGTGTTTTTGGTGGAGCTGCGTGAAGTACTTCTCAGAACGAGGGTGCCATTTATTTTCCTTCTAAAATGACCCAAACTTCTATTATTTCACAGCAGTTTGAGCAAATACTACATTTTTTTTGGGGTTTTTTTTTTGCATCACTTTTGCATCAGACAGTAAAACAGATTGAATCCGTGTGACAATCTGTTTGGTCTCTCGAAGTGGCGACATGGACCATTTTGCAAGGATTTTGGAGAATGTTGCAACAGTTCGATTCCACTGAGAGGAAGTAAATACATGTAGCTGTCTGGTGAGAAAGCAAAGCAGAGTACACATATCTAACACAGGGTGCAGTCAAACTGCTGAGATATTAACAGGGTTTGACTTATTTTAGATTGTTACCTCCACCAAAGAAGTTATGTTTTTGCTGGCATTTATCTGTTTGTTTGTGTTCAAGATAACTCAAAAGGTTATGGATGGATTTTGATGAAATTTTCAGGAGTTGTTGGAACTGTTAAGAGGAAGAACTGATTTCATTTTGGGTGTGATCCGGAAGAAATCCTGGATTCTGGATCACTTTCAAATTTTTGATAACATTGTGGTCAATGGGCCAAAAATTTTGTTTCTCAATATCTCTGTTAATTATTGCCCAAAACATATGAAATTTGACTCAGGGATTAACAATCGGAACCTCTATCAAATTTCATTTCAATATATTGACTTTGGAAACAAATATTGCATGAAATCTTTATAGCATTATTATTTATTTTTGTGTGCATCCCAAAAAAATAAAGGAAGATATGGTACTTTTTTAGTGGTCTCATATTGTCAGTGCTATATGGACGACTAATACTTATGGTGTAAATTGCTATATGGGGGAACTGTTGCGCTTGGCAGAGGTCTGCAGACTGCAGTCTGCAGTCTCATTTTGACTCGCTGTGAGATTATCTGGCTGTCAGAATTCCTCTGTTACTCTCCAAACTGACCACTTCACACAAACCCCACTTCAAAAACAAACATTTCCGCAGTTGGCCAATAATATTTAGCATTTATATCACCCATGTATACTTTTGATTAAATAGTTTGAATTTGGAACTTGTGCACAAAGACATGAACTTATATTATACAAATATTATATATAATATTAAGAAATACATGTTAAAAGAAACACAAAAAAATAACACAAAAATGTGAAACTAATAAATAATAACCACATACCCCCCTTTCGCCTTCACAACTGTCTTAATTCTTGGTGTCATAGATTCAACAAGGCATCATGAAGTTGCTGCAGATTTGTCGGCTGTACATCCCTGATGAGAATCTCCCCTTTTACCTAATTCCAAAGGTGCTCTGTTGGACTGAAATCTGGAGGCCGCTGGAGTACAGTGAACTCACTGTTATGTTCAGGAAACCAGCTTGAAATATTTTGAGCTTTGTGACACAGTGCATTATTGTTAGGTTCAAACCCCCAACATTCTGCATCAACCTGCACAAAAGACACAAGAGACTTGAGTTTTCAATCACTTGCAAGGAGAACGGACAGAGAGTGCTCAGTTACAGTCTCCAACCCGCTCTGAGTTGACTCCTGCCGAACTCCTTCTTTTATTGTCTTAGGAGTCCCTGCTTTACATGGGATATGCAGCTCTAAGGGGTTTGGGGAGTGACTAACTGCATATCTTAATCTGACCTATCTAAGTACACTGATCAGTACATAGCTGTACAATGCCCAATGTTCTCTCATGCAGTCCCAGTTCCCGGCTCTTCTCCTTCTGTTCATATGATAACTCTCACACTCTTACACAGCATGTTATCCAGCAATCACACAAGCCATTTTAAAGGTGACACATACTTAACTTCTTTCAGTAGTTCTTCACTAGGTAGGGTACAGTTTAATAGCAAATGTGTGATAACTATGTATAACGGATCCAACATTTCCCTCCTGTTTATCATATATTTGCTCAAATTCTCATCTCATTTTAACACAACCACTTCAGTTAGATTTTTTTTGCTGTAAGATCATTTACACTCAGGGTAATTTCCAAGTCAGTGTTGGAAAGTAATTCCAGGATGAATGAAGTTTCTATTGGAGTTGGGCATGTGTAACACTGATACAGCATTTGATATCATTTTCCTGAGGCATGATATGACACATAATTTAAATAAAAAGTACAGGTGTAAGAAACTTTAAAAATAACTGCTACCACAGTCCACTTGTAAACCATGTGGTCAAGTTTAATCCTGGCATCTTCCTGGGTCTTCATATGGTTATCCAGTGTGTGACTTAGATGGGCACCACCATCAGGAGGGGTCAGTGTCATGAAGACCCCTCGGACATCAGAGGTCAAAGGTTTATGGCCTTCTACTGGTCACTTTGCACATCCGTTGGGCGTAGACCATTGGTTGACCGACAGGTTGTTGGCTGGCACTACGAATGGTTGAAGATATGAAAGGTGACATCTCCCACACCAGTATCTTGGGAGGTACTGGTAAGTCTTAGGCCCGAAGTGCCGTACCATGTCGGGTGGTGTAGGATAGCCTTCTTCGCCTGGCAACTCCAGACTTAACTCTCCTGTGTGGTTCAGAGCATGTTGGGTGGTGTAGAATAGCCTTCTTCGCCTGGCAACTCCAGACTTAACTCTCCTGTGTGGTTCAGAGCTGCAGTGGTGAGGTTCCCCGCAGCCACATCATGTCCTGTGGGAGTGAACTGTTGCAAGTTTTTAAATCTTCTTGCTGGGTCAAACGGGTATGGTTGTCTTACATGTGGAGTATCCCAGGTAGACACTGGATATATTCATCCCAGTGCATTTCCTCTCAAAACAGAAGGGTGTTGGTTGTGGATTCCAATCCACGGCTGTTCACACATATCAGTCTGTCATCCATCTGTGTGATTTATTAACGCTCTTTGTGAGCATATTGGTCTTCCTTCGACCACACATCCGTTGTCTCTTCCAAGGTGATTGATGGTCGAACAAGTAAGGGTGACAAATCCCAAAATGGTCCTGCACGTGGCTCCCCGCATCTTCTCCTGAGTGCCCCTAAATTGGTAAGGTTCAGTTGGTTTCTTCACCGGGTTGAGACGGTCCTGCCCTGTTGGCTAAGACCCCCTTTGTATCCGGTCTTCCACCTTACCGTCGCTGGGCCTTCTACTCAGGTTGCAGTTTGCAGTAGCTGAGATATCTCCAGCTGGACCTTTCTGCAATCTTCACTGCTGTAGAGGTCGTCAGGAGCACACAATATGGACCCTCCCAACGAGGGCTCGACCATGACTTCCTTTTGATCACCTTGACATACACCAGGTCTCCGACCTTCACCAGGGGTTACTGTAGGACAAAGGGAGACATTTCTGGGAGAAGATTTGCTCGCACAGATTATTTTGCTTGTAGAACCTTCCACAAGTAATCACATATTCATGTCGTTCATCAGATTGTTCAATTTCTTCAGGAAACATCAGTAACCTGAGAGGTTGGATAAATTCATTAGATCCTACTGCTCTGGCCATGGATCCTTATAGCCTTATAGTGTTTATTCACGAGATCAACCATCCCTCCTGTTGAGACATGGCATGGCCCATGGCTCAAAATCGCCACTGCTTTATGCAAAGCTTTTGGCTGGACTGGTAGTCCGTTTATGGAGTAAATATCATTCTCTACACGCGCTCCTTCAGAGAGCCAGAGCTTCTTTCCAGCTGCTGGTGCAGCCACTTGCATGTCTCTGAGAACTGAATGGTCAGTAATGTCCAGAGTGGACATTTTAGCGTGGAGGTTGTGCAGCTGCCTGCAGCTACTCTCTTAGCAGCTTGGTCAGTGAAATAGTTGCCTTTTGACATGTCATCCTCTGCACGGGTGTGTGCAGCACATTTACAGACTGGACAGGAAGCATGGTGGCTTGCAAAAGTTCCGTAAGCAGCCTAGCATGAGTCACTGGTTTTCCAGTTGACGTCATACCTCTGTGTTCCTACTGTTTTGCAAAATAAAAGAGTGTGGACTAGCATATTGACTATCTGTGTAGGCCGTCAGCGATTTCTTTCTGGTTAAACTACATGCTTGGGTCAAAGCAATGAGTTCTGCCACTTGTGCTGACATGTGCACTGGAAGGTTACAAGCTTCTATAACATCTGATGCAGAAACCACAGGATACCCTTTCTGGCATATGCCCTGTGGAGTCTTAGATGAGGATCCATCTACCAACCAACCCTTACCTTTACTTAGTGGGACATCAGTAAGGTCTGGGTCTGGCAGATGGACTCCTTGAGCTGTCTGTACACCATTGTGTGGTTCCCCATCTTCTGGTGTGGGGAGTCATCATTTTGTCTCTGTGCGGTTGCAACAGTGAAACCGCTGTCCATGCCATGTGGCATGCTGGGGATACAAACTCATCTGAGTTTGCAACAAGAGTACATGCACAGCATGTGGCTCTAGCAGGGTGGTTGGGTGATATAATCTCACAACTGCTGAACTCTCGACCATGAGAGCAGCTGCACAAACTGAACACAGTGTGGCAGCGCTGTGGCCACAGGGTCTTGTTTCTTGGAGTAGAAAACAAACCATCAACCTGCTTCCATGTTTTTGCAAAAGGGCTGCAGTCATGAAACCATTTTTTGCAGTCCACTGTCAAGGTGAAAGGCTTGCTCTAATCTGGCAACGCTACGACCATTGTGGTCATCAGGGCTGATTTCAGACTATCAAAGGCCTTTCCAATGTTCTCTGTCCATAGAACTTTATCATTTATTGCCATTGGTTTGCAATAAATAGCATCTTGCAGAGGCTGGGCTATCTCTGCATAATTTAGCACCCGAGCTCTGTAATAGTTACACAGGCCTAAAAAGGCCATCATCTCCTGTTTTGTCAGCGGTTTAGGAGCTTGGCTTCTGTTTGTGTTACACCATCTGCTGACTTTACCCATATCATGGCATTGGATTTTTGTAAATTTGGAACAGGGGTTTTAAACACAGTTTTGCAGGCCCCGAGTCACATAAGAAACCCACATCTTTCCCAGGTACTTTAAGGGTTATCATTGGGTTTACTACAAAATCTGACAACATTGTGAAGCTCATTTCACAATCAAAAGTTCCTCTTATACTTCCATATTGAGGGTTTCCTCCTTCTTATTTCAGGATTGCCAGTCTTTCTGTACTGGTGGAGCAGATACCTCTGCTCTGGTTCCACCAGATGAACGGCAGTCAAAATGGCCTGGCTTTGACCATGATCAGCAGGCACTTTTATTTTGTTTTCCACCTCCATAATTATAATTTTCCACGTCTATAATTTGTTTAACTTCGGATATTCTGTCTTAGTCTTGGTTGGGGCGTCATTGATCAAACGCTAACATGGAAACATCACATTGAATACATAAAAGGGAAAATCTCTAAATCACTCACAATCCTGTATAAATTGGGCACTGATTGTTGCCTACATGCCTTACTGTGTGGAATTGTGGGTATCTACCTTTAAATTCAATTATAAAACTGTAAAAACCAGCTCTACGTATTAGGCTGATTATTATGCTCACATGGAAATACTTTTCCTAAATTCCCATGTTATGAAATTTTATGATCTATTTCATTGCAAATTAGGTTTAGAGCAAAATCAAAAATGTTCTCAAACTAAATACAGAAGTTTTTTTTTTTTTTTTTTTTTTTTTTTTTTTTTTTTCAGTTCAGGACAGCCCTGATCATTTCAGAGGTGCTTTGCTGTACAAAAGCTAAAAAGCTATGAAAAGGAGATGTCTCTCCATTATCTGAGTTAAATTCTGGCACAGAAATGAAAATAAATAAATAAATAAAATGGATCCTCCGACAATGTTCTCACAATCTTTAAATGGAAGAGAGGCTGCTGTAGGCCGGACTAGTGACAACTACCCAACCTTATGTGGAGGTGTGCACTGAAGTCATCAAAAGACTATAAATTCTATCATCATATCTGTTTTGATCTAATCTGTACCAACGTTCTGTCCTTGAGCAGGAAGAACTGTGACCAGGTCTCGAGTTGGAAGATGAGAAAAAAAAAAAAAAACAAAACAAAACAAAAACTGTTGTGTGTACTCTTGCGATAGTGACTACAAACTAAAACGTTTCAGCCTGATAAGTGGAGGACTGCTTACAGCACGTCTGTAAATTGGGAATAACGTACACACAGGTTCTTTTCAAACCAAATACTTTCACAGTGCATCATTTTCTTGGGATTTTGATGGTAAGATCTCTTCCAGTTTTTTTTTTTTGTGTTCTATCTTTTTTTTTTTTTTTTTTTTTTTTTTTTTTTTTTTTTTTTTTTTTGAGAAAAATGGTTTGTAAAGCCATTTTTAAAACTTAAAAAAAAAGATAATACAGGATAGGTTTCATAAGCAGTCTGCTTCTGCTTTTTCAGTTAATATTCAAAAGATTATTCTTGATTTAGTGATTCTGTATGAAATGTCAATACTGTATCCAATATTTGGTCATGACTGGGTGACTGAATGAACTAAAAACTAAACTAAACCATTTCATTTCTTTGTGTTAATTTCTACTACTCTTTTGTTCATTCTTATCCTCTACCTCTGTAGGGGCTCCCCTACAGCTTCTAACTCTCTCTCTTCATTTTTCCTGACTCTATACCTTTCTTGCTCTTTTTTGGCATCTTTCTGTTTTTGTTCTTCTCTCTTTTTCCTGTCTTTGTCTGTTCTCTCTCTTTTGTCTTTCTCTCTCTGCTCTTTCTCTCTGTATTCTAGTCTGTTAGAACCGTCTCGTACGCTCTGTTCTTCCAGGAATATGGATAAGATTTCCCTGATCAGACATTTTGACTGTTCCCCTCTTATCTAATCTTCATGGTTTGACCATAGTCATTATTTTAGAAAAACATATCTTTTTCCTTACATTTCTTTTGCTCTTTTCTGAACTTTCTCAACCCTTCCTCTCTGTAAAACATCATCTCTTTTTCTTTATTTCTCTTTTGTTCTTCTCTAGACTTTCTTAACCCTTTCTCTCTGTGAAACATCATCTCTTTTTCTTTATTTCTCTTTTGTTCTTCTCTAGACTTTCTTAACCCTTTCTCTCTGTGAAACATCTCTTTTTCTTTATTTCTCTTTGGTTTTAAACGTTCCTCTTTCTCACGTTCCTTTCCTTTTTCACGTTCTTTTTCCCGCTCCCTTTCCTGCCTCGCTCTTTTTTCGCCTTCTTCTCTCTGACCTGCTATTTTCATCCAAACCTGTGTTTGGGCATAACCTTCTTTTCCCATTTTCTTTTCACTTCTTCCACACGCACTTTTAATTTTTTGTTGCAATTCTTGTACGTTTGCGGTAGACAATTTACCATTAAACTCATACTTTTGTACCCAGAGGCATAGTGGTTGCACTGCCCCGGGGTCTTCTTTATGGACCACCTTCCAGTCTTGGTATTTTAGTTCGTTTAGTAATTCCTGTTTTTCTTTTCTTTGACCTTTCCCCATTTTGGTCCAGTGGTGGTTTAACACATAGGGTGTTCTAACACTGGATTATACCCGTAGTCAGGTTGATGTAATGATTAATTAACCTTTGTGGTAAAACACGCTTCGACCTTCTCAGGTGGGTTTTCTTGCCTAATGCATCCACAAAGGCTCATTACTTATCAACCTGAATCCCATGAAATCCTCACCAAGTGGTTAGATTTCCATGCACACCTTTTACACTTTCACACTTTTTTTTTTTTTTTTTTTTTTATTTTAGGATCCTTTTTATACTGAGTTCACCAAGGACCTCTGTCCTTTACTTCTAGTAACAGAGGACTCCGCTTGACCTACGTAGATTTTAACTAGCTTCTCTTGAACTAGGGGAGTCTATTCTCCCGCGGATTTTAACTGTACTTTTCTTTTACCTAATAGAGTCTAGAATTGTCAGGGTTTTACTTCACACTCGCCCTTTTTACAAAAAGGGTACTCGCCCTTCTTACTAAAAAGGGTACTCACAGTCTCCTGCGTCCTAGGATCTTCCTTCAACCATCGGACCCCAGCCAGCAGGGGAAGAATCCAGTCCCGGAAAGGGTGTTATGCTGTGGCCACAGACTTTTCCTGGTCGTTCACCTGCACGCTGGGATCGTCAAGTATTTTGGAATCCGGCTCGAAGGACCATTTAATGTTAGGTTCAAACCCCCAACATTCTGCATCAACCTGCACAAAAGACACAAGAGACTTGAGTTTTCAATCACTTGCAAGGAGAACGGACAGAGAGTGCTCAGTTACAGTCTCCAACCCGCTCTGAGTTGACTCCTGCCGAACTCCTTCTTTTATTGTCTTAGGAGTCCCTGCTTTACATGGGATATGCAGCTCTAAGGGGTTTGGGGAGTGACTAACTGCATATCTTAATCTGACCTATCTAAGTACACTCAGTACATAGCTGTACAATGCCCAATGTTCTCTCATGCAGTCCCAGTTCCCGGCTCTTCTCCTTCTGTTCATATGATAACTCTCACACTCTTACACAGCATGTTATCCAGCAATCACACAAGCCATTTTAAAGGTGACACATACTTAACTTCTTTCAGTAGTTCTTCACTAGGTAGGGTACAGTTTAATAGCAAATGTGTGATAACTATGTATAACGGATCCAACAATTATCCCCCTGGAAGTATCCATCAGAAGATGGTACACTGTGGTCATAAATGGATCGACATGGTCAGCAACAACACTCGGGTATGCTGCTGTGTTTAAAAGATGCTCAGTGGGTACTAATGGGCCCAAAGTGCCAAGAAAATATCCCCCAGCCTGAACTGTTGCAACCAGGCACGATGGATTCATGCTTTCATGTTGTTTATACCAAATTCTGACCCTCTGAATGTTGCAGCTGAAATCAAGAGACTCGTGAGGCCAGGCGACGTTTTTCCAATCTTCCATTGTTCTCTTTTTCTGACCATTCTCAGCTAACCAGATGGTTGTGCATGAAAATCCCAGCAGATCAGCAGTTTTTGAACTACTCAGACCAGCCTGTCTGGCACCAACAACCACGCCGACCACGCAAAGTCACTTAAATCTCCTCTCTTCCCTCCTTCTAAAGCTCAGTTTGAACTGCAGCAAGTCTGTGTGGCTAAATCCATTGAGCTGCTGCCATGTGGTGGCAGGAGTACCTAGTAAAGTGATTCATGAGTGTGTTTGCTGTGGAAATCGATGGATCACTCTGTGCTCCATAAACTAATGTGTCTCTGTTTTTAATCCGCTCAAATGCGAAAGTTTGTCACGGCGTAAGTTGGAAAATCTGGCTCAGTCTTTGTATGAATCCAAAAAAACAAAACAAAGAAACAAACAAAAAAAATCCCATCGGGGCGTCCTTTCTTCCTCTATGTTGACTTGTTTCACCAGCTGTCTCAACTGTCGCGCTGATGCCAGGCTTTTAGGTCTGGCAATTTAGCTGGTTTTACAGTGTCTTACAATAATCCTGGCAGCTGTGATCTTTCAGCATACAGTGATCCCTTATTTTTCGCGAAAATCAAAATCCACGAACTGGAGCCGGAGCCCCCCGAGCTTAAATAATGTGTTTAAAATATGTTTAAAAACCCCGAAAAAGTAGCGAGGCACTGCAGCGAAACAAGACAAAGGCTCAACTGTGGTCTTTCTGTTACCTTCACAGCCTCTGGTCTCCGAACCGTAGTAAAGAAACCGCTGGTATTGTGCTATTTTTGGCTCGTGATTAGCGGCTAACATGCTAACAACAACAAAAGAAACAGTCCAGTTTTCTCTGCATGGAACGGGCACTTTATTCTGGCACTGCAGGAACTTGTAACATCACATCTTTGCTTGTAACATCATGGGCTGCTGTTTATGCTCACTCCACTTTTCATCTAACCCCGTTTTCATTTAGCTGTCCCACGACACACACACTACATTACCCATAAGGCCACATCATTACCCATAAGGCTACCTTCTTAAAGGGGCCAGGCTGGCTCACAACATTTCTTCACTGTGAGAGAACGCGCACAACATCCTGTGATGTTTCCGCAATTTTTTTCTTGATTTTTTTTATTATATTATATATTTCTAAGAAATCCGCAAATAACTAAAACCGCGGAACTCAAAGCACGAATTGGCAAGGGATCACTGTAATTCCTTTTTTTTTTTAAACAATGTGGTATTTGGCATCCATCTCATAAAAGAACAAAAGAAAAATAAAGTCAAAAATCAAAGGAATTGCAGCCTAAAACTGGAGTTGTTTCTCTAAATTGTGATCCTAGGTTTTTATTCATTTGTACACTTCACCAATTTCAAGTCTTCTTAGAGTGCAGTAATGAATGTGCGTGCGTGACCCTCTGTTGTATGAGTTTGCATGTCACAGTTATTCCAGGAGTCAGCCGAAATAATCCTGACGTTAAGAGAAATTTTCCACAGTCGTTATGAAGTCTGTCACACCTAAAGAACAAGATCACCTTGTGTTGATGCTGAACCTCAGCAGAGGCTGGATGTGTGTCTCCTCAGCATGTTTTCCTCCTCAGAGTCTGTCGACAGGCTCATGTCGCTGCGCCACAACGACTCTGCACTGGAAGGTTCCAGCAGACTGGCTTATCAGTCTTTAAAATTGAGCTTGTTCGTTATCAGGCATGAATCCTGACGCAAATCTCCCGTTGCCTGCATGGCATTCAAACACCACTGCCTCCAATATAAAGATACAGCACTTTTATTTATTTATTTTGTATTTAATCACTGCAATGTGGGTATAACTTGCCTGCTGTCTGCATACCTTCAAAGTCTGAGAAATGTTAATACGTTAACATTACTTGCTGGTAAGCCAAAATAAGATTTTGTAAAATACATAAAACTGGATTTATGAGCTGCGGCTTCATTTGTGGCTTTTCTTCCTTTTTGCTCCTTAATTACACTGTAATAAACAGCATTCAGCTGAAGCAGCTTTTTTCCAGTCCTGGTGCCTCCACGGTGGCCGTTGCTCTGCTTTCACAGCACTTGAATTAAAAGTTATCACAAGAGTCTGTGTGTGTGTTTTTTTTTAATCAGGACTTGATCCATAACAGCCCTGTAAACTGGGAGGTGTTCAACACCTGCTGCTGCCATCTGCAGCTGTCGCAGCAGGTGCCGTATGGCGAGGGATTACCTTGATTAATGTGGTTGATGCACCCGTGTCCTGACGGTAAAACTGTGTTATTCAGCCATAAAAACATATTATAAGTTGCTATAGCAACAAACCTTATACCTACTTGGCTGTTTCCCTGGATGCTGCTTTGATTAGATGAGGAGTTTAAATGTGCAACAACCTGAGGGAGAATTCTCCCGGCAGCAATGAGAACCTTTCAGGACTGCAGTTATCATCCTTGCAACCTGTTTTTATTTTCATTCTTGAACACAATTTAAATGAGAAAGGTATCTTTCTAGTCATCTTCTCCTCAAGTCAAGTCCTTTTTTTTTTATTTTAAATTTTTTCTTTATTACAATATACCATAAATATGCATTCAAAGCTCTACCAAACTCAGGTACTTTCAAATATTCAGTGTGTGATGAATTATTAAAAGACATCTTGAAATCTAAAATTGTGTCTTTGAATTATTCATCTCGCATTCTTTCAAGTTTTATATTGTTAACCATCATGGACATTTAAAGAAATTTTTCACAGATTTTGAACAATGGTATTGACAGGTTACACTCTAGTTGGTTATAAAAGCATTTAGTATGAACATAAAAGAACTTTCAAGGTTTTAAAAAAAAAAAAAAACAGGCAGGAAACTCAGCTGCAGCAGGTGACTATAGATGCAAATGATTTTCTTTCTCTTTCTAAACTCACAGGATGCAGGACATTTATGCTTTCACAAGCGCGTCTCTGCTCGTGGTGGCAAGCTAGTATTCGTCTCCACTGTAAAATATCTGCACAACTGCAGAACAAAGTCCCCTCTGATCCCAACTGCCCCTTTAAAAAAATAATAAAAAAATTCTTCATTGACTGCAGTTTGCTTATCGTCGCAGAGTTGGAATTGATGATGCCACAGCTGTTCTTTGATTTCTACAGCGGAACATCCAGCCTGTTTTACTGTGAGAGAAGCTCTAGAAGACACATGTAGAGGCCTCCACAACCACCTAGATATCTGACTACCTGACTAACAGACCACAGTTTTATCAGACTGAAAGGTTGTGTGTCTGAGCAGCACTGGAGCACCACAGGGGATTTGCAGAGATACTCAGATGACTCTGCAGTTGTGGGGTGAATCAGTGATGGACCAGAGTACAGAGAACTGGTGGACCTGAATGTGAACAAGACAAAGGAGATGACTGTGGATTGAGGAGGACCTGGAGTAAGTCAAACAGTATTTTCATCATGGGAGAAAAATGTGAAGATGGTGGGGGAGTTTAAATACCTTAGTGTTCACCTGGACAACAGACTGGACTGGAGATGCAACAGTGATGCTGTTTATAAGAAGGGACAGAGCAGACTTTACTTCAGGAGGAAGCTGAGGTCCTTCAGTGTTTGCAGCAGGATGTTCATATCTTCTATAAGTCTGTGATGGAAGGTGCAGTCTCATTAGCAGTCATCTGCTAAAGATGAAAGACTGAACCAGTGAAAGGCTGCAGGCCCTGATGACATCACCTCCAGGATCCTGAAGACCTGTGCCAGCCAGCTGTCTCCTGTACTGACACATCTGTACAACCTGAGCCTGGGTCAGGACAAGGTCCCGGTGCTGTGGAAGTCGTCCTGCCTGGTTCCAGTCCCCAAGAAGCTGATGCCATCTGACTCAGCAGACTACAGACCAGTTGCTCTCACATCCCATGTGATCAAGGTCCTGGAGAGACTGGTCTTGGCCCAGCTGAGGCCACAGGTGAGGATGTTTCTGGACCCCTTGCAGTTTGCCTACCAGCCACGTATAGGAGTCGATGATGCCGTCATCTACCTGGTGCAACGAGCTCATATGCATCTGGATGGTGGAGGAGACACTGTGAGGATCACATTCTTTGATTTCTCCAGTGCTTTTAACACCATCCAGCCTCTGCTACTGGGTGAGAAGCTGCAGGTGATGGGTGTCAGCGGCTCTGTGGTCTCCTGGATTACTGACTACTTGACTGACAGACCACAATCTGTCCGTCTGGGCAAAGTTGTGTCTGATGTGGTCGTCAGTGATACAGGAGCTCCTCAGGGGACTGTGCTCTCTCCCTTCCTCTTCACCTTGTACACCACTGATTTTCAGTACAACTCTGAGTCATGTCACCTGCAGAAGTTTTCTGATGACTCAGCTGTTGTTGGGTGTATAAGAGGGGAAGATGAGAGTGAGTACAGGGCACTGGTGGACAACTTTGTAGAGTGGACTGAGCAGAATCACCTCAGGCTGAACGTCAACAAGACCAGAGAGATGGCAATGGACTTCAGGAGGAAGAAGATGCCTTCACAGCCTCTACAGATCAGAGAGGGGGTGGTAGAGGAGGTGGAGGATTACAAATACCTGGGTGATCGGCAACAGTCTGGACTGGAAATCTAACATGGATGCTGTGTACAAGAAGGTGATGAGCAGACTCTATTTCCTGAGGAAGCTGAGATCCTTCAGTGTGTGCAGCAAGATGTTAGAGATCTTCTACCAGTCTGTTGTTACCAGCGCCCTTTTCTTTGCTGCTGTATGTTGGGGCAGCAGCATCAGAGGTAGCGACGCCAGCAGACTTGATAAAATAATCAAGAAGGCTGGCTCTGTAGTGGGTCTCAGGCTGGAGTCTTTTGAGACCGTGGTGGAGAGGAGGAAACTCAACAAACTGCTCTCCATCAAGGACAACGAGGAGCACCTTCTGCACCTCACACTGGACAGACAGCGGAGCACCTTCTCCAACAGACTGTTACAGCTCCGCTGTCAAAGGGACAGATTCAGGAAATCTTTCCTGCCACGTGCCATTGCATTGTACAATAAGACTCTTGCCTGATGTTTTTCTATTTTTTTCTGTTTCACAACACATATTGCACCTTAATTCGATGCACCTTCAGTTCACTGCACCTTGCAGCTCATTGCACTATTTGTTGTATGTACACTTGTCATATTGCTCTTGTCTGTTTCATATGTGTTCTATAATTATATTGTAAATAGGAATACTTTCTGTTTTTTTTTAATTTTTTTATATTGCTATTTAATATTGTGTTTTTTCATGTCTTCCTGCTGCTACACTCCAATTTCCCAGTTTGGGATCAATAAAGTACATCTATCTATCTATCTATCTATCTATCTATCTATCTATCTATCTATCTATCTATCTATTAAAGAAACTGAACAAACTAATAAAGAAGGCTGGCTCTGTTCTGGGAACTGTTCTGGAGCGTCTGCAGCTGACTGTGCATAGAAGCATACTTCATAATATGAAAAACATAATGGAAAACTCAGAATATCCTCTTTAACCCACAGTGACCAAGTGTCTTCAGTCAGACTTCTTCAGATTGCTACAGACCGCGACAGAAGATCCTTCCTGCCCAGAGCTATAAGCATCTGAGTCTTTGAAGAGACTTAAATACTGACCGTCACAGCAACTATTAATATCCCTTCAGGGATCAATAAAGCATTATTGAATTGAGCTGAACTAAATTGCTAAATGCACAGTCAGAGCAACTACATTACTTTAGGTTTCATGAAAATAAAAAAGAATATACTTCTATGATATTCAATGAGGTGATGCTGTCCTCATTTTCATAATATTTCTAATACTCTACATTTGTACTAGTCATCTGAATGGTGTTTATTTTGTGTACAGTAGTAGATCAGCCTTTTCTTTCTTTCTTTCGTATCTTGCTTGTTTGAATTTATATTTGTTTGTTACAGAAAATCTTGTTTAATACAAAGTGAAAAAAAAATCACACCTAATTGTTCAGGAAAGGATAAAGGACTGAAGAATTCCAGACGGATCCAACCAGTAGAGGTCTTCATGTGTCCACTTTTATGGACCCGAACCCGAATGGGCCCATGAAAATTGGACCCGAAACCGACCTGACCCGAGTTATTATCATTAGCCCAGCTTCCGAACCTAAATGGACCCGTGATATTTGGACCCAGAACCGAACCGACCCGAGCCTTTAGTTTCCAACCACAAACCGAACAGCCCCAAAGGTGGTGTTTCCTTGATCCTTAGTGCCATGACATGTCTCTCTATTGGGTGTGATTTTGTGTGTGTGGGTGTCTAGTATGGAGGGTGGGAGGGAGGGACTTTCTTCGTAATATTTTTTTTTTTATTGTGATAATTGTTTTTAATTCTGTAAAGCACTTTGTGTTGCCTGTCCTTGCATGAAAAGTGCTCTACAAATAAAGATTGATTGATTGATTGATTAAGTGGGTATAGATAATGGATGGATGGATGGATGGATGGATGGATGGATGGATGGATGGATGGATGGGTAAACCCGGACCCAGCCTGTCAGAGAGCACCGATCGGATCTGAGACTAACTGTACTGATTCCGATCGTGAATGGACCTGAAACCCGATTCGGGTCGGTTGGAACCTCGGGTTTTCGGGTTTTTGGGTTGTTCTGAAGACCTCTACCAACCAGGTTTCCTTCATTTTGTATAAGAAATAAATCACACAGAATGACAAACAAGATTTTTAGCCTTAAAAAAAAGATTAAGGGACTGTCACAGGCACTTTCTTTTCAGTGCCTGTCACAGACTCTTTATGGACTCAAGCAGCAACAGAGACACAGTGCAATTATTGCTCAGAAACATGTTTTCATCCTCCCCAGCTTTCAATCTAATGTACCGCCAATTTTCAGCAGGACTCAAGTCAGGTGAGAAGAGCCATCAGCTCTGACGCTGTCTTCTTTTCTGACTGTTGCAGTTCAGTACTCGGACACACGTCAGGGAACGTTGCCCTGGATGCTTTCTTGAATATTGAAGATGTCCTCCTTTACCACGTCTCGAAGAAAGTTTCTTCCAAATACTTGGAAGAAGGCAGGAAAAAAAATAATAATTTGTCCCAGAGGAAGGAAGAATAAATATGTTAATCCATGAAGGGATGAAAAAAAATAACAGCAGTATGGATAAGAAAGGGAGCATTAACAAGAACCTTGAAGTTTGACAAATGCTGACAGAGTTAAAAAAGAATAAAAGGAAAGAAAAACTGACTCAAGAGAAGGCTGCTGAGTAACCAGACACAGGTGTGGTAACCAGTAGCACCAGAACCACAGAGCCCAGGGGGGGAAACGCAGACGGGGAGCAGAATGCACATTAAGAAACTGCTTCAAAATAAAACTGGAAATTTTGGGAAAAACATAACATCAAATAGGATCATTATATGTGGAAACTCATGAGATGAACGTACCAGTACCCCTCCTCCGCCTTACTGGCACTCCACTGTGTCCATCAGGGATCCGGCGCACGTCCGTCCCCATCGATCTGCTCTATTAACAGTCACCCTCAGTTCTTTCTCAGGCATCTTCCTTGACCCGTGTTATCCTCCAACTGAGTCTAATTCAGCGCTGGTTCTGGTTCCAGCTGTCTTTACACTGCAGTCACGATTCCAAAAGTGTCAAATCTTAATTTCTTACAATTTTATAGCCTCTTAAATCTCTTAGTTTTTCAGTTTTCCCTGAGATAAATGAGGATTTGAGATTATACCATAATGTAACTGAACTTATAGACATAAACAGTTGCGTGTTGAAGAAAAAGACAGCGAGCACAGAAATAATTTTAAGTTCAAGATTTTCATTGACTTTGTGACTGTTCATGCGTATGTAGCACAATACTGTTTACCATATTACTGACCTTAAGGGCATTTTAACTTGACATAAAAAGTATTTAAATTATGATGTCACGCGCGTCCAATGAAAACACGGCTGCAGGCTGCATCAGGTTTAATTTGTCCACGATCACTTAAAACAAATGATCCATGCTGTGGGAAGGGACCATAACAATCTTTCTTTATGTTGGAAGCTCTCGAAGTCTTTCATACTCTAATTTCGATCGTTTGCCAATTTGCAACACGTTGAGAGAGATAAAATGAGACCATTCAGGCGGACCTTTAAATACCATTCAAATAACACTAGCCATCATTTAGGCTCATTAGTGCTGAATACTTCAACGCTTCCAGCTTCTTATTCATTCTTATCGCCTGGACTGCTCCTGGTCTGTTCTGCTCCTGGTCTAGTCCTGGTCTGGTCCTGGTCTAGTCCTGGTCTCTTCCTGGTCTGTTCTGCTCCTGGTCTGCTCCTGGCCTGGACCTGGTCTGGTCCTGGTCTAGTCCTGGTCTGTTTCTGGTCTGTTCTGCTCCTGGTCTGGACCTGGTCTGGTCCTGGTCTCGTCCTGGTCTGTTCTGCTCCTGGTCTGTTCTGCTCCTGGTCTGTTCTGCTCCTGGTCTCGTCCTGGTCCTGTTCTGCTCCTGGTCTGTTCTGCTCTGGTCTGTTCTGCTCCTGGTCTGTTCCTGGTCTGTTCCTGGTCTGTCTGGTCTGTTCCTGTTCTGTTCCTGGTCTGTTCCTGGTCTGCTCCTTGTCTGGTCCTGGTCTGCTCCTGGTCTGGTCTTGGTCTGTTCCTGGTCTGGTCCTGGTCTGTTCCTGTTCTGCTCCTTGTCTGTTCCTGGTCTGCTCCTGGTCTGCTCTTGGTCTGTTCTGTTCCTGGTCTGTTCTGCTCCTGGTCTGTTCCTGGTCTGGTCCTGGTTTGGTTCTGGTCTGCTCCTGGTCTGTTCCTGGTCTGCTCCTGGTCTGTTCCTGGTCTGTTCCTGGTCTGGTCCTGGTCTGTTCCTGGTTCTGGTTCTGGTCCTGGTCTCCTGGTTTGGTTCTGGTCTGGTTCTGGTCTGCTCCTGGTCTGTTCCTGGTCTGTTCCTGTCTGTTCTGGTCTGTTCTGGTCTTCTCTGTCTGTCCTGGTTTGGTTCTGGTCTGCTCCTGGTCTGTTCCTGGTCTGCTCCTGGTCTGTTCCTGGTCTGTTCCTGGTCTACTCCTGGTCTGTTCCTGGTTTGGTTCTGGTCTGCTCCTGGTCTGTTCCTGGTCTGCTCCTGGTCTGGTCCTGGTCTGGTCCTGGTCTGTTCCTGGTTTGGTTCTGGTCTGCTCCTGGTCTGTTCCTGGTCTGCTCCTGGTCTGTTCCTGGTCTGTTCCTGGTCTACTCCTGGTCTGTTCCTGGTTCTGGTTCCTGGTCTGTTCCTGGTCTGCTCCTGGTCTGGTCCTGGTCTGTCCTGGTCTGGTCCTGGTCTGTTCCTGGTTGGTTCTGTTCCTGGTCTGCTCCTGTCTGTTCCTGGTCTGGTCCTGGTCTGGTCTGTCTGTCCTGGTTCCTGGGTCCTGGTTCCTGGTTCTGTTCCTGGTCTGGTTCCTGGTCTGCTCCTGGTCTGTTCCTGGTCTGGTCCTGGTCTGGTCTGTCCTGGTTTGGTTCTGGTCTACTCCTGGTCTGTTCCTGGTTTGGTCCTGGTCCTGGTCCTGGTCCTGGTCTGGTTTCCTGGTCTGTCCTGGTTGTTCCTGGTCTGGTCTGTTCCTGGTCTGTTCCTGGTCCTGGTCTGTTCTGGTCCTGGTCTGTTCCTGGTCTGTTCCTGGGTCTGTTCCTGGTCTGTCCTGTTCCTGGGTTCCTGGTCTGTCCTGGTCTGTCCTGGTCTGTTCCTGGTCTGTCCTGGTCCTGGTCTGTCCTTGTCTGGTCCTGGTGGTCTGGTTCCTGGTCTGGTCTGGTCTGGTCTGTTCCTGGTCTGTTCCTGGTCTGTTCCTGGTCTGGTCCTGGTCTGGTCCTGATCTGGTCCTGGTCTGTTCCTGGTCTGTTCCTGGTCTGGTCCTGGTTTGGTTCTGGTCTACTCCTTTCACATGTGTCTTGATTTGATTCCAAATCCAAACTATTCACAAAAGCTGCATGTTCTACTGACCAGCTGTTTTCCAATATGGACCTGCATATGTCAGGCTCTCTCACCCACTGATCATGACCATTGATGCCATTATTATTTTTTTAAGTTATTTCAGTCAATGGATCATTGCGGTTTGCTTCTGTAGGTATTTCTGGAGCGTTTCAACTATTTTCTCGTTGATGACCGCATCCCTCAGCACCACTAATCTGGCATGAAATTCTGTCCTTGGCACGAGTGGTCAGCACTTCCTTAATCGTTGTCATTTCGGTCTCCTGCCATCTCTTGTTCCAAATTTGAGTGAGGCCTCTGATGGATTTTGGTGCTTAGTGTTACGTTGCGCAATGACTATGTCATTAAGTCATTATTTTACAGCACCATCCGTTCAAACCATATGCTCACGATTAAATTTAAATCATTACTATAAAATTCCATTTCGGCTGCTCCCTGTTTGGGGTCGCCACAGCAGAGTGATCCGCATGATTGGTTTTACGTCGGATGCCCTTCCTGGAGCAACCAGGATTTGAACCTGAGACCTCTCACATGGTAGGCGACAGCACAACATCCATCCATCTATTCATCCATTATCTATACCCACTTCTCTGTATTCTATGTTGTTTTAACCATATAAAACATATAATAACACTTTACATGTATATATTTTGGTTATCTTGGATGATATTTAGGTCACAATGACATGCATTTTTATCATCTTTAAAAAGCTGTAGTAGCGCAAGAACCACTGATAATTCACACAGCACTGGGAGAAAAAAAATGTAAGCATCATTTCCTCCATGTTACATCAGATCTGCTCCATGTGTTCACTGTCCTGCTGTTCTCTCTGGTTATTTCAGTGCGGCTCCATCTAGTGGCACAGATGTGTAATGACAACAGAAAGTCCAGTCCTCAATTATAAAACAAATTCAGTTCTGTGCCTCGTTTTTTAATTTTGTATTTTTGATCCAAGTCTAAAATTGAAATATAAAAAAACAGGCATTTTTTTTAGTGTTTTTTTGTGTTATATTAAAAAAAAATTAAAAACAAAATAAAATGTAACTTTTTAATTTTTATAATTTTTGATTGACAATTGAAAATGGAAAGAATGAATGATACACGGATTGGTAAAGTTACTGAACTTTAACATGGACATTTTCATTTTAAAGTTCTCCCAGACGGAGGATTCAACAGAAATAAGGTTATTTGTAACAACTGCCAAGTTGAACTCCCTGTTGTTACTGACAAGTGCTGATGTTAAAAGTGTTTGAACAGCAAATGTTATGGCACTTTAGTTAATATGGCAGCAGAACATTTAAATAAAAGTGCATTTTACACTACTTTTAAATTCATTATTTCATTTTGCGTATACAATGCGATTAATAGTGATTAATCAGGGAAATCATGCGATTAAAAATTCTAATCCATATATATATATATATATATATATACAGTCATGGAAAGAATTATTAGACCACCCTTGTTTTCTTCAGTTTCTTGTTCATTTTAATGCCTGGTACAACTAAAGGTACATTTGTTTGGACAAACATAACGATAACCACAAAGACTGCTCATAAGAGTTTTATTTAAGAGCTGATATCTTACCATTTTCCATGGTTTTCTTGATTATAACCTAAATCACTTAAGTTTTTACATCAATAGCTATGGCGTTGTACTGCCAAAAACACAGCTTTTATGCATTTAGTGTTTTCTTTTCTGTCTGTTTTAGTCACATGATGACGTTTAGTCATCATTATATATATATAAAATATAATATATATATATATATATATATATATATATATATATATATATATATATATATATATATATATTCAACACAACATAGGGGTGGAAAAGACACATAAAAGCTTGCACATTAGCCTTCTGAACCATTTCTCCTGGTGCCCCTTTGTGCTCTCACTCATCTGAAAATGACTGCCAGCGAAACGTTTTCTGTCACCGAGGTGTTGTCACATCTCCGTGACCATGAAAGTGACAGAGAGGAGAACGCGTCTGAGACAGAGGGCGATGCTGAGGAGGAGCCTGATTATGATCAAGTGTTGACACCACCTTCCAGAAATGGAAAGTTGTCACGGCTCGTCTCCCCACCTGAGCAACGGCACAGACATAACGCTGCTAATGTCATCAATATGGTTCCAGGCCCCACCAGATACACTGTCAGCCGTGCCCGTGGCATAAAATCAGCATCTGGGCCCTTCATAGCGCCATCAGTTGAAGAGGATACACTTGAGATGACAAATTTTGAGGGGGGACAGTTGGAAAGACTTTGATGTTTGCAGGCCTTATATTGGGTTGCTAATTTTGGCAGGAGCGTCCAAGTCAAACGGTGAGGGAACAGCAAGCCTTTAGGCTGCTGACACTGGGGGGGGGGGGGGGGTGGTATTTTCAGCCAACATGTCTCAAAGCATAATCCTTATTTACAAACAGACCCCAGACATAATGCACGTTGCTGTTAGTGATGACGGATAAATAGATAACTTCTTCACTGTCTTCACAGCGTAGAGAAACAAATAGTGGCTGATGTCTCAGTCAAGTTCGAAGGGTTTCTAACCTCCTGCTGAGGCAGGAGCATGCAGATGCCAAATTAACAATCATCTTCTCACTTGCTCTTGCTGGTACCAGCTGATCTTTTTACCAAACGTTTTTTTTTTTCTTTCCACCATTTTCTTGCACAACAGTATCGTCGCAGTGGCTACATCGGTCGTTCACGTACTGCTGGCTAATGACCCCAGATTCAGTGGCAATTCTTGCAGGGGTTAATTCGCAGTGACAAGTCGCAATGAAATATTGATTCTGACCCATGTAATCATTAGGAATCAACTTTGGTGATCTTTTATTGTAAAGTCTCATCATTCTAAAGTTTAAAAAGGGCAACAGAAGTTCATCAGAAGTTCAAGTTTGTGCAGCTCTGACAGCAGACTGCAAAAGAATGAAGTTGGGTTTGTGGGCACGTGTTGTAAGAAGGTCAGAATTAAAACAACAACAAAAACTGCTGTTTGCTGAGTTGTTTACATTAACATGACACCTTTCAAGTTACTCGAAAAGCTTGCTTTTTGACTGTTATTATTTTTTTAAACAATCCTTGACAAAACGCTTGAGTGTTTTTCGTGGTCGGCTGGACGAGTTTGACGTGCGTCTCGGGAGACGTGGGAAATCTTGGCTGTCAGCAAACAATAGCTTGTCAATTACCCAGTCAGCAGCGAGCAGCTGAGGTTGTTTCTTACATAAATTGCTTTGAGCTCCGTCAGTAGCACCACAGCTAACACGTTCTGGCAGAAGACCGTCTCGCTCTTCTGATTCGCGAGGAGCTAAACGGCGGCGCAATTGCTTAACATTAGCACAAGGTGCAACTTGAAAGAGGCGTCCTGATACACTTGCCACCATTCCTCAGTACGCAACCTTCAGCAAATAACGCTTTTCAGCGCGGTTAATGAGGAGAGATATGAGTGGTCAAATGCATTTAATGCCGACGCTTTGGGTTGTCCCTCTTTGAAGTGCTGCTTTTTGGATGCTAATGTTATTCATGACCTATTTGCTACTTCACTTTATGGAAATTCCTGATGGCCTTGGCGGCCCGATGCATTAAAAGAAGATACAAAGATGCTGCTGCAGCACAAAAACAATCTAATTAATAAGAAAGCATATTCATAAACCTCTGAACAAAAACCAGCAGAAACTGGAGTAGCAGTGCATTCACAGTTTCTCGGATGTCTGAACCTTTTGGGAAAAAGAGCTTCAAAGTCACAATTTCATTATATTAGAACAAATAAAACTCTAGGTGACGACATTTGTTTGACAGCTTGTGTATGGCAGTCCTCCCATAGGGTTCAGTAGATGGTTACCCAACACCCCCACCTTGCCATCTGTCTGAATCCATTGTAGCTTGTTGAAAATCCCACAAGGATGCTCACAGGGAAGAGAGATAGAAACACAGAGAAGTGCTTTTAGAAACCGCAGCACACCCTCAGCTTGTCACGAGTACTGAGGATAACATCCAAATGTATCTGCGCCTTAAAACTGAACACTGCTTAAAAAGTTACCTTCAACTTTAATGGGCTCTGAGTCAGTCAAAACTTTCTTTTTTTTCAGTCTTTTCTCTTCAGCACATCCAAGACATAAGTCGTGGGATAAAACTGAAGTAACAATTCAATTTTTATGTTTTTGTGGAAGAAAATTGAGTAATGACGGCCTGTGAAGCACAATGCGACGATAAGTAAAGAGCAACGCTGAGAGGGTGCTTACATTTGAACTTGAAAGAGCTTAAAGATGACAATGGTTTCCACTAGCATAGCCCCTGCTGGACATTTTGGGATTTAGGCTTCATGTTGCGCTGTGAAATTACTAAACCAGATGCCAAGAAAGCATCCGGGGCTGAGGGACAGAATTAAAAACGAGCCAGATTTTTCATGTCAACTCTCGTGTCTGTTCTGCTGCAGACTGCTTTGAGAAGATCCTCAATCTTTCTTAGTCCAGTAGGTGTTGCATCTTTGATGTTATACGAGAAAAATATCAGGATTAGCATGCGTTTGACTTGTTTTTTTTTTTTTATGCTAAAATCTTTGGTTGTGACTTATAGTTCATGACAGTATATTACATCTCGCTTCAAGGAGAGAAAGCAGAGGGACTTTGATCTGAAACGGTGCAGGACTCTCACGAAGCCCTTTAAGACGCATCTGCAGCTGCCTACAAGTACAATAGTCATTAAGATGCTCTTGTTCTGGCTGGCATTTGCTGCGGTGCCCCCGGCTTCTCGGGGTTACGTTTGCCAGAGTGTCTTCAAACAAAGCTTCTGTGACCTGAACGCAAAGAGGTGACACCAAATCAAAAGAAAAGGCGGGTTAATTCGAATTGTATGAACTTGTTCTGAGTTTCTTGCAAAACAGACACGGAGAGACACTTTGAGAAATTGCTTAGTAACCATTTAACAACTGATAACATTTTCTTCCTTACCAGTTGTTATTCTAATCATCTGTGTTTAGCTGTTAATATATCCGCAGATCATTAAACTGATGTAAAATTTTCCAGTATAAACTGAAGTGTCTCATTATGGATTGAATGTTAGGAGGGATGCAGAGCCAAAGCACATTAATTCATATGGAGATTAAATTCAATTTGCAGCACAACTTGTTAATGAATTAATGTTTTTTTTATTTTATTTTAGTGCTTTATGCCCTTTAATGCAGAAGCAAAATGAAGCATGCAAAGAGAATAATTGCTATCACTATCTCTACAATAATACAAACAGTTGAGAGGATTTACTGCTTCTTGTGAGAACAAAGTACACGTTTGAATATTTCCAGTGGTTAGTCACCTTCCCCCGGCTGTCGGTTGGATTTTATGAGAAGGTCTGGAAGGAGAAGAAGGAAATATGGAACAGTGAAGCGGATGGATGCATTTAAATTCAGGCTGACAAAGTGCAGTAGTCCACTCACACATCACAGCTCCTCATTCAGCAGCTTCCCCGCCAAGCCCCGGCTTCATCTCAGCGTGTGAAATCAGAGAATTGTGCATGAAATTATTGGAATATGTAAAATAAGATCATATATGTATTGTTTCAGATGTAAAAAAAAAAATAGTAAAAAAAAGGCTTTTTAAATTCAAGTTAATTACATTTGTAGTAAAAGTGTTTGATCAGGGTTGCAGCTGTGTTTGAACAGGGAGGTGACCTCGGTTCCCTTTTTGAAACTGCCTTTGATTTTGAACGTGATATCACTGTTCAATCACAGCCGCTTTTCCGTTGTGGGATTTGTGTCTTCCCTCTTCTCTCTCAAGCAAATGAGGAAACGAAAAAGGAAACCCTTTCAGGTCGGCATCTTTTTCAAATCAGCAGGAGACACTTGCTCACGCTGGTGTGTTGCATCACTGAATAAATTCACCATGAGGCATGCAAACAAACAAGCATAAATATTTAATACTTTGTTGATTAAAAAAAAAATTTTTTTTTGCTTTTAATTCATTTACTAATGATATTTGTTGTCCACCTAGGCTTGTATGTTGTCACTATAAATTACGAGCCGACACATGTGACTGTCTGCAGCGGCAGTTCTCGTGACACTTCGGTCCAAAGGCATGGAGGAGGAGGAGGAGGAGGAGGAGGAGGAGGAGGAGGAGGAGAGGCTCTTAATGTGACAGAGAGCCATGAGGCACTGGTGCTGTTAAAAAAAAAGAGAGTTTGAATATTGGGCATAAGCAAATGTTAACTCATACTGTGACGCTGCTCTGTGGAGGTGGAGGGCGGCAGGAGATGGGCTCGGTACGCCAGTGATGGAGGGAGCAAAATCACAATGGATCCTTTTAAATCGGAGAGATCAATTAATTCAAGCTGGCAACAGCAAGGAATCTCAGGGAGTGATATTGTAGACCAGTGGTGCAAAAACTGTGGTGCGCGTACCACCAGTGGTACATGAGCGCTCTCTGGTGGTACGTGGGGAACGTCATGACTTTCCACATTTTTTCCACATTTTCACAAAAAAAAAATGGAAACAGACAATGCATTATAAATACGGATGCACGATAGCTGTTTTTTAATACCGATACCGATAACTTTCAGCTCCTAAACCGATACCGATACCGATAACTTTTAGCCCCTAAAGACCAATACCGATAACCGTTAACACACACATATACCTAAGATCATTACATCAATACTATGAACAAAATCAAAAATAGTTTTGACTTTTTGAAATGAACAGATATTTATTTTTTCCAATGAAAAACTATTGGCAAGCCTCTCAAACATTTCGTAAAGCTATCAAACAAACCTATTTGATATCTCACATTAACTTAAATAAGGTGCAATACTGACTGATATAAAAAAAAAAGCTCCTGAACTGATGGAAATACATGCATCAAAATTACAAACTGAAAATATTAAAATTTAAAGGATTTTGGCTTGTGGTTCCATTTAAATTAATACCTTTAATTAAAGTAAATGAGGTTCAGTAGTTTTGATTTTTTATTTTTTAATCTCATGGAAGCTTTAGATGAGAGAGATGAGGGAAGAAGAGATGCTGCTGGCTTGCGCATGTTACATTAGCTTCCGTTAGCTCACGTTAGCGCGATTTCAAAACTCCTGGAAGCGATTGTTATGTTGTAGGTGGCCGTTCAGGTTTTATGTATTAAAACGTATGCTTGTGCTTCCCTCCTCGTAGATTTCGCTCGCAGGATTCATCACAAATAACCACCAAACTATCTTCTTCTGAAACTTTAACGAAGTTCCACGCCGCCATGTTTGTTGTGATCAGCACAATGCATGCTGCATTCAAAGTGTAACGTAAATTCCAACTATTCCTCATTTGTTGGTCGTTCTTTCAGCCTTTTTTCTTTTTTTATTTATACTGTGAATATCAATTCAAGTCCGCAACTACCAAAATTATGACCGAGTTAACGAGTTGTTTTCTGGCATGAGGGGGTACTGTTGATTTTCCTTATTGAGTAATCGTTTTTCTGATTATGCCGACGTTACTTGAACATAACATTCACTGCCGGTCATTCAAGGCTCAGAGGGAGCGAGGCACTGCTGTGTTGACAGAAGTATATGTTATCGGGGCTATTCGTCGTGATATCGGACTTATCAGGATGACGTCATAATTTCCTGTTTCAGCCCGATAGTTATCGGTCCGATAGTTATCGTGCACCCCTAATTATAAATACAACGTTTCAAATGAAATGTGTAGCTCTAGATAATTAAAACTGTCTTTTAAAAAAATATTTGTTACATATTCAGTTGCAGTGCAGATGCAACAACTTTTGAGTGTGTTTATTTGGCTCTGTATGAGAGTATGAATAGGTGAGAACTGTTGGACAGAGTTGTAAATGTCTGATTCAGTAAAGTAACAATTTAAGTAACAATATATAACCACAATAAGGAATAAACATCTCTCCTGTGTATTTAAAGCTAATTGAGAAGGCATATATGGCTTTATTTTAAAACTGGTCATCATGGTGGTACTCAGAGAGCTGAACAGTTTCTCAGGTGGTACGCAGTATTAAAAGTTTGAGAACCACAGCTGTAGACATTGTGATCATGGAGCGCTCAAGAGCCAGAAAAGCCCCATAAAAACATCAATTCACAGCATTCACAATGCAGCATTTTATTCCGCTGATTGCTTGAGCTTTTCTCTTTTCTTGATGTGAAATGTCTTTCTCATGTTTAGTGTGAGTACCATAAGTGGGAGGATGAGAGAGGATTTTGTCATTTTTCTCAGGTTGGCAGCCATAAGCCCGGATAAGCTCTCATAAATATCAGCACGTCTCGCACATACTGTTTTCAGTCATAACTTGGCAAACTTTAGCTCACCCAAATCCCTGTCTGCGCGTTAATAGATACCATCCCTTCCCAGCAGAGTGTAATTTCTTCCCAAATTAGTTTAATACAATGAACTTCCTTTGAAATGCATTATTTACCAGAAAACTGGACAAAGATAAATGGCAGTTTAGGCCCAGGATGTAACACATCAATTATTTCTGAAGCCCTTCAGTTTAGCTGGGAGTTGCGTGAAAGCTTTTGATAGAAAAAAAAAACGTCGAAAGACGAAAAGATAGGATGAAGGTATTGCTAAGTTGCTCGGCTGAAGTCCTCGAGGCAAGCATGAATACACTCTGAGTCAATAATTTATGCACCCAGACTTGCACATTCAGAAACACACACATACAAAGCAGGAGGGAGAGGAGCACAGCATCTCTGCACGGGGGAAACAGGAGACCGAACAGGGACAGAAACATAGTCTGAGACTAACAACTGGAAACCATACATACATCGCAGGATGAAAGATTACATTCTACCTTTCATGATGACAGATGTGTCAAGGAGGTTTAAATCAGACATGCTTCTGCTGCGCCTCCTGCCTGATGGAAGACGGTAAATGTTTTTTTCTTTGGCGAGTGCTTACAGTCATCTGCCGTCTTCTCACTGTCTGACACATCTCTTCAAGCTTACATAATGCAGATCTGCCCTAATTTCCCTCTCCCTGGCGAAACTAGGGTCTTCAAACGGTGAGGCAACATAACACCATCAATCCTGACAAACAGAATGAGTCAAAGGTGATCCGTGGTTTGTGCTCTTACTCAAAGTGGCGCTTCTCATACACAGATCCTTTGTTTGTTAGTTGCTCCTGCGCCTGGAGAAAGATTTGCCCCAGAAATTTGACTTTTTTAAAGTACACATATGTGCAATTTGAGCAAAAGATAGTAAATAAATGCATCGCAATAATCCGGACACAAATGTTTTCAAACTCGGTGTTGACATTGTACTTTTTACACAACTTTTTTTTTTTTTTTGTATGTGTGTCAGGTAACTGGATGTTTCCATGGATACTTGGCTTCCAAAGCTATTTCTGCAAATGTTTTTTTTTTTTTTTCTCTCAGAGTCAGCAAACATTCAGACCCAGATGTGTTTATTCTAAAAGCACAATTCGTATTTCAAGAGAAAACACAGCTATATACACACACATGTACATTTTCTTTTTGTCAACAACGAGCTTCATCTGAAACATTTTGAATTCCCAGATGTGTCAGAAACTCAGTTCTGCAGCCTCCGTGGCATCTGCTGCTGCAGCTGCAAAAGCATCTGGGGCATCAGATAAGCATGTCACCTATAAACCATTACTGACCTTTGAAGTTCTTAGTCAGTCTTCTGGTTCATGCATATCCCATATTTTGACATTATTTCCACTTTACTAGCTGCAACAATGGTTTGGATCTCTACAAAATACTTGATTCAGGAAATGTTGGTCCGCGCAACATTTCAAAGTCTGTCCTTTGTGTGACATTTGCCGCGCGCATTATGGTTTAGAGAGTGAAGGAAGACAAACACAAGCGCATATAAAATGAATGCATATCTTTTATTCATTAGCCAACAGCTAAATAAACAGAAAAGTGTTGATATATTTATCCCACATTTTCCCAGTTGTACCGTGTTTTTGCAATAAGAGACGAGGTTTTTGCTTCTCCAAAATGGTGCGCGCTGGCAAGAAAATGCTGACAAAGTGTTCTATTTACAAATCAGAGGCAAACACAGAAAATTCACTGTTTCAGATGAAAAAAAAAAAAAAAAGAAAATCAAACAAAGTATACCAACGCAAACGAGAATGCCGGGAGAGGAGAAGTACAACGATTTCACTTCTTTGCAAACAGAATGTTTTCTCATATTCACAGGACACAGTAATTTGGGTTTTTCTGTATTTGCAGTCTCGTGAAAGGAAAAAAAAAGGAAGAAAAAGAAGCAAAAGTTATGATAAAAAAGCATATTACAAATGTTTGTTATATACAGTAAACATTTTCCATAACACTGGTGCATTGGCTGGATTCTAAAAATGAGAAAAATATCAAAAACTCAAGACAAATAAAAGAAAAGTTGTAGTTATCTACTACATCATTTGCCCTTTTGTAATACACCATTCAATCCTCTCCTCTCTCAGTTTGAGAGTACAAAAGCTGAAGAACATTTAAAAAAAAAAGAGTCATCTGAAAACCGGTACAGTCAACTGAAGCCAGCTGCTGCTCGCCACAAAAACACTGCGTGCGCATCAGGATGTGCATGTTTGCAAGCTGACAGTGTTTTCACCACTAACGTCACATGAATGATTTAAAAAGAAACAAACAAACAAACAAAAAAAAAAGTGTGTTGGCACACATCGCTGTGAAGATCCCAGTTTATCCGGAATCAGGTCAGGCCGCCGCCATAATCACTCAGAACATGTGAAAGGCAACAACCCGAGCCAGTCGTCCTTGGTTAAGAGCACGGGCGCTGCAGCGTGATACTCGCTGACGAGCAGACAGCATCCAGATGCACCAGAGCCGCCAATTAGCTCAGCTTAGAAGATGGGTTTGATGCACAATGCTGCAGATAAAGAGAATTTACTCTGCGCGCTGAACTCTGGGGGAAAAGTCACATTTCTTGGCTTACAGCATCCAGTTTGACTGCATTGTGACTGGACGTAATCTGCTTAGTTTCCTTTGGAGCATTGAACAACATTAAAAAAAAAAGCGGGGGAGAAAAGATATTTTAATTATCTGCAGTCTTTTGTTGTGCTTTTGGATACGTGTTATATTTCACACCAACCCCTCCCTACGTTAAACTGATGGATGTCAAATATCATACGACCTCAAACCAAACATGCAATGAAGCAGTGTTTTCTCTGTGATGCAGCACACATCAATCCCCTCAATACTCAAACCCTCACAGTTAAAAATATACGAATCTTTAGAATCAATCAATAATCTAAACCGTCGTACCTCTGACTGTTTCTGTCTGTTCAATTTTCAACGAGCAGAGAAGATCTCGCCTCGGAGTTGAGAGGCGAGAAATCAGAGATTTTGTACAGATTGTCGAAGTATAATCTACATGTATGGAATAGTGCAAGACTTCGTAGTAGCAGTCTTTTTGTATGAATCTATCAAACTTTTTCTATGGCTATATGCATATAACTATATTAAGCATTTACAAAAGTGACATCATTGTTGACCAGCAGAAGTCAAAAGTGCATTTTTTAAAGAAAAAAAAAACCCAGAATAAATACAAGAGAAAATATCAATGATGATATTTTTTTCTCTACAAAGATAGATATCGAGGCATGAAATAAACCAACCTCAATGATGTGTCGGTGTCACGGTTTGTGCAGCCCACATATGAAAAGTACATGTCGATGCCAAACTGAAGAATTTGATTAAGCCCTCATCTCTCTGGCGTGCTGGACGGACAATGCCCTGGATCCTGATGCACCTGATCGATCCATTTATCATCTATACTCACTTATTCCTGCTCTGAGTCACAAAGGTCTGATGGAGCCAATCCCAGAGGGCAGAGGTTGCAGACTGGACACTGCCAGACTATCACGGTGCCACATGCACACAAACAACCATTTAAAATCACTTATCAAATAACCATAACATACGCATGTCTTTGGACCGTGGAAGGGAATTATGAAAAACCTGGAGAAAACCCATGCTAGCATGTAGAGAACACACGCAAACGCCACACAGAAAGACGCCAGGTGAGATTCAAAACCAGGAACCTTTCTAACTGTGAGAGGACAGCGCTGGGCAGCTTTGCCAGGTGTACGATAATTATCGCATTTGTATGATAATTGGCCCTCTGTACGATGTACGATGAATAATCCCCCCCCCAAAAAAAGGCCAAATGTACGATAATTTGACTATTTCAAATTATTGCCGCAACTGTCTGCCGGAGAGTTTTTTAGTGAACCCTGAACCCGATTGGCCGGTCGTACTTTGCTGAGCGTGAGATACGAACGTAATTGTCTCAGAACAAAGAGCATGAGAGACTGAATGGGCTGAATGGTCAGCTTCGCCCGCTGTTTAACACTAGAGTGATTAAATTTGACCATAGCGCATCATTGGACTTGTTATTTTGGTTATGACAGATGTACGAAAATTTCCCTCAAAATACAATTAATTTTGAGTCTCTAGTACGATAATCCTACATTTCCCACCAGGCAACGCTGGCGCTGAGCACGAAGACGCCACGCTGCCTGAAACTGATCCAACTAACTGATATTAAACAGAAAAAGCAGGTGTTACTCTGGAGTGTTGACTTCTGAAATAGCAAAACTGTGCTCATAAGGTGGCTTTAATGTCAAGGAGAGTCACGAGTCCCCTAAACACAAAATTAAGCTTCATCTTCAGAAGAAACATTTCCAGTTATCCGCTTAGGTGTATGCAAGACAACGTCCTGAATACGTTCAATAGAAGCAGGTTGGGTTTAGGAATTAAATGCTTTTGGTGTGGTTTAAATATAGACTGTAGTCAGATGTCCAGTGAACACTTTAAGACTTTAATCCTGCACCTTGGATTTTGACTTGAGAATTCACAGTTTCACTCCTTTTATAGCTCGCATTTTGAAATCTCAAGGTAAAGGCTACTTTCTGTGTTTGTGTGACTGGGAACAGGCTTCAGAAACACCAAGAAATGTCCATGATTGGGTCCATAGCAGCCAGAGAAACGGAGCAATAGAAGAAACCTTTCATTTTGAACTTCCATTACGCTATAAAGATTGGAGCTGGCTGTGAGAATTTGGTGTAAAAGACAAAAAAAAAGGCTCCATGAGTGAACTTGTGAACTGGGTGAATCAAAAACCGACTTGAAGTTCTTTGTCGAACCTCTATAACATTTGAAAAGGGCTGCACAAAAGTGGACCGTTCACCATTTACACAGAGTTTTCAGAAACTGAGAATGATGACTGTTTGGACGTGAAACCGCTTGTTCAGTTTCAGGAAAATATAATAGTTTGAGTGATAAGAACCTTTCAAACGTCAGAGATGCATCAGCTAATTTAAGTCTGACATCTTTGGCAGACAAAGCATGACACTGACATGGTGCCCCATGTTGGACCCAGAGGGTCTATGACGTGATACTGAATATTTGGTTGATTAAACTCTCGTTGCATTAATCATCTATTTAGATGTGACGTGACTCAAAGACAGCAATAGATGTAATATATACATATATAACAGCTGGTTCAAGTCAAATCATTTGCAGGATTGTGTTTTTAAATGCTCCTCCTGGAGTTTGCATATTCTTTTTTCTTTTCCATCTAAAGTAATAGAATTGGAAAATACATAATTATCTAAAATACCAGAGGCTACATTTGTAAAAAATAATAATTAGAAAAAAAATTACAGACTTAAATAATTATCTTTCATTTAAAACTCATCAGAACACAATTATTAACATAATCTTTTTTTTTTTTTTTTTTTTTACTTTTTTACTCAACAGTACAAATGCACCATGGGTCTATAAACCACAACTGCTGCTGGTTTGAAGTTAAAGAGGTTCTGAAGGAGCACAAATGATTTTCTATCATAAAAGCACTTGACATGTTCAATATGTTTCTGTGATATCGATCATTTCTACCATTTCCCTCCAAGTCTGCAAACAAGCCGACTGCCGTCGTTACTGCTGTCGTGATAATGGATTCACGCGATGACCTTATCTGATCTTTCAAAACGCCCTCCGTAGGATACATCGCCAAGCTTAATGCTTTCAAGCTGTACTTCACTCGTTAGCGTGCGACTAAAAATGCAAGTTTACTGCTTTTGCCGCCATCTCAAGTACGAGTTTCATTTTGAAAACATTTGAAAAAAGACAGAACTGGCATCTGTAGATGTATGTCTGCCAAAAAAAGAGAGAAAAAAAAGATTTGTTTTGGGGCAAGAGCATATCATCCTCATGGTTCATTAACGCTCATAAAAGGCAGCTAATTAGAGAGTTAAAGCTCAGTCCCATACTACCGTCAATGATACAGCCCGAGGACAAATTTCACGATAGAATGAGTCATTAGAGCCCTGAATCTGTGGCTGCTTGTTCATATTTACAACAAACTCTTAAACCACACGCGGGTAAAGTCTTACGTGACGCTTTAACATGGATTGTGCACCCCTTTATCAGTCTCTTCTGTGAAGCAGAGAATCATACTGTAGCTCGTAAATCACTGTGCTGAGTTGAGAAAAAAAAAAGAAGTTATTCCTGCTTATAATTAATACATTACACTAATGCATCTGACCATCTGGAGGCCAGGTATCTTAAAACTGCGTGAAGGTAGTTCGTTTTTCAAGGACCTCAAGGTAATCTGGATCAATGTGAAGCTTGGCCTTCAGTTCCCAGTACTCGCTCCTGTTCGGGTCTACATAAACGCTGCTCGGTGTTGTACAGTACAATATCGTCTGTTGTATTCTCTCCGGGTGCGCGTATTGATGCCTCACATCAAAGTCTGAGGTGTAGCGGTTTGATGAATGCGCTCCGTGCCTGCAGGGTAACGTGCTGCTGCTGTAGCATCGGTTCTTGTCGGGCTCAAGCGCGTCCCTGTAGCAGCACGGATCGTCTTGGAGAGGGGTCGAGACCTTGTTGAGGGGGTCCGGCGTCGTGGCGCTGTACTCCGAGCTCATCACGTTGCTGGCCGCCTCTCCGTCCGAGTTCCCCAGAAAAGCGCAGCTCAGCTCGTCGAAGTCTCTGAACCCGTCGCCCGCTTTGCCGTCCGTCGGGTTGCGGGCTGTCGTCCGGCACGCGGCTTCGGCGGCAGGCGGGACATACTCGTACACGTGTCCGGCCGACGTTCGGACTTTGGGAATGGATCCCTTTTTGTAAAGGCCGTACTCCATGTTGAGGGAGCTGATGCAGGCGTTCATGGAGTTATTCTGCTCGTTTTGAGTCTTTTGTTGCTTCTTTTTCATCGCCACAAACAGCCCCGCCGCCACGAACACAGACGTTATGAAGATGAGGAGAAGGGCGAGAATCATCACGGATAAAGGAATGGCGCTGTGTTGAGCGTCAGAGTCCAGGGATGTTTCTATAGTGATAGTGCTGCCAGGAAAAGATTCTTCAGTGGGTGGAATCATGGAAGCAAGTACATCAGAGTTATTAGGGCAGAAACTAGTTGTCTTAATGTATCTCATATCCTCCCCAGCTAGCCTCTTAGGAGAGCCACAGATGACATTGTTAACAACCGTGCCCATGCTAAGCTGCTCTAACCACATCTTCAACTCCAGTATGCTGCAGGAGCAGTCCCAAGGATTCTCGTACAAATCGACTTGTACAAGTGCAGTGAGCTGATGGAGCACACCGCCGGCTGGTAGATGTCGCAGATGGTTGTTGCGCAGATTGAGTCTGGCTAGTGTCAGCCCATTAAACGTACCCTCTGGTAAGGTTTTCAAGAGGTTGTTGTTCAGAAAGAGAAGCTGGAGCTTAGGTACATGCTGAAAAGTGTCAGCGGCGACTTCTTTGATGACGTTGTATTCTAAATATAAAAACTGTAAGCTCTCTAATCCATAAAACATGTCAACTGTGAGACGGTCTATCAGATTTCCGTTGAGGTACAGTCTTCGAAGATACGTCAGATCGCCGAAAGATCTGTCGTGGACTCGAGCTATTCGATTGTTGCCAAGATGAAGTAAATCCAATCCGGTTGCCTCGATAAAATCGGATCTCTGTACCACAGGGATGTAATTCCCTGTGAGATACATCTTTTTGGGATTATAAGGTTTGGGATTTAAGTCTGAGATCTGTTCAATCTTCCGCTCCTGGCAGTTCACATTCAGGCCAAGGTCTGAAATCTGCAGGTTGCAGGTGCAGACGGTTGGACAATCCAACGGCAGCGGAGATTTGGTCTGATACGAAACGATTTGACCATAATTCTGGGGTTTGTTTGATGGGACACGGCCGGTGGGTCTCGATTTTAATTTGGCCGACTGGCGGGGTCCCTTAGTGGGTCTCGACGAGGATCTTGCAATTCCAGATGAGGTAAAGGAGGCTGCACCCACAGCTGGCGTTGCCCTATAGTATGCGTCAGTGCTCAAATGCGGCATCTCGTATTCGGCGATGGCTCTCCTCGGGCACAGCTCCTGCTTCGAAACCTCATCAAGGTCTCTCCCGTGAAGCCGGAAGGGAAACTCACACACGACATCACCGACCAAGGCTGTGTACGATATGCTCTCAAGCCAGGTTTTCAGCGCAATCAGCTCGCAAGAGCAGTTCCACGGATTCTCCTCCAGCTGTAACTCCACGACGCTGTTCATGTGCTCCAGCAGACCGGCGTAGGGAAGCACTTTGAGCTGATTCCCTCTTAAGGTCCAAATGAGTCAATGGGACGTACTGGAAAACGTTCACAGGCAGACTAGAAATCAAATTGTCATTTAAAATCAAGACCTCTAGGTGTCCAAGTCTGCTGAAGGCATTTGGCTCCACGTGAGTGATGTAATTATAATCAACCTGCAAATATTCCAGACTTTCAAGGCCGAAGAAAAACTCTTCCTTCAAGGCATCGATTTTATTATTGTTGAGATGCAATCGTTTTAATTCCTTCAGTCCATGGAAAGCTCCCTGCTTCGACATCAGATATTTCATTGTTTCCCAGGTGTAATATTGTAAGTCCTTTGTACTCAGCGAAATCATCCGCAGAAATCTTTTTCAGAAGATTCCCAGTAAGGAGCAGGTGATACTGGGAGAAGGGCACTGGGCGTATATCTGAGAGACTTGCGATTCCTCGGTTTTCACAGCTCACTGTAACTATCCCCTCTCTCTCCTCACAGGCGCACAGTCCTTGACATATTCCTCCATAGTGGTCAGACATCTCAGCCGTGCACACGGATGCTGCACTTAGTAAAACATACGGAATCCAAAGCTGCATTTTCCTTGCAAATGACGGCCAAGATCACAGTCCTGCTAAGGTTTCCTCAATGTCATCTAGAACAAAACACATACAGTGGGATGTAAAAGAGGCAGGCTGAAGTGAAAGCAACTTCCACACAAGGAGCTCGTGAGTCAAAGCTTCATTTGCAACCCTGAGGTAACTTCATCCCCGCTAATGTAAAATAGCTCAAACAAAGCAAGAGAGAAGGGAACTCCTTCAAGCAATAAAGAACAAAAAAAAAAAGCAAGGTCAGAGCATTACTTAAGAACAAAACGAGGGTCTAAATCCGCTGTGGGGGGGGGACGCCATATCGCATCTGCATGTTAAATCCTTAAAATGCATTAAACATGATTTCGTGCCATATAAAGCTATTTAATTTACATCGGGTTAGTCAGAATCCCGCATCACAGCACAAGTCTCTTCACAGATAAGACATCCTGCATAATTTCCGTCGGAACTCCTGCTAGAAATACGTACCTCGCGCTCATTGATGAAGATGTGGGCTCGTTTGGGTTTTCCAGCGCATCTTTTTTTTTAAATTTGTAATCCGTCCAAAAATAAGAACCGGGATCTGTTCTTTTCAAGATCTAACCCGCGTTCACCGTCGCCGCGGGAGGATGAAAGAAGCGCTGATCAACCATAACTGCCAAATACTTCTGTATCACCAGGCTGAGCCCGAGGAGACGCGGCTGGAGCTGGTAACAAAGTTGCTTATTCTCTCTCTCTCTCTCTCTCTCTCTCGTTCTCTTGCGCTCTCCCCCCCTCCATATACGCTCGCGCAGACGCGCGCTTGGTGGTCGGGAGAACGTCAAGTCATTTCATGCGCAAAGATTCAGCTCACTGGAGCATCAGACTGGGATACTCCACCCCCCCTTCCGAAAAAAGATGTTGACCTACCTTGTAAAAAGATTCTAAAAAGACAAAAAAAAAGACAAAAAGAGAGAGAGAGAGAGAGAGAGAGAGAGAGATGGGCCAGGGTGGGTGCGCTCCCGCGTTGGAGAACTCGCGTCATGTTATTCATGCAGAAAACAAAACCCAGTCAATGCCAGGTTACATCACCTTTACAGTCTGCCAATCCTGTTATGCTGAGTGCCTGCTGGAAGGAGAGGATGTTGCAGCCCGGAACACAGAGTCACTTACTTTCCCCTCACCTGGACACGCAGCCTATTTCCAGCGTCTCTCTGTTTTTATCCCAGCTGCCATAAACTCGCAGCACAGCTAAAAGGTGCCCTGCAAGTGCATCGCTCAACACACTGTTACCTTTCAAGGTCCGTCCACAGAGAGACAGTTAATAAAAAATATAAATAAATAAAAAAGCTTACTTTTCAACCATGTATGCACAGCCAGGTTTATAGAAGCTGGTTTCAGCCCCCCCTTTCATTGGATGTGCATCCTTTGAGATCATTGATAGAGCTTTGTGCCATATAGCTTCAGAGATGCAGTAAATTCAGCACGGTGTGAGATTAGGTGAGTATAAAGTTGGAGAGGCTGGATAGTTCTACTCCATTCGCTGTGTGTGATGTCACAAGACCTGCCAAATCTGAACAATTCACTGAATCCACCAAGAAAACACTCAAACAAAATGTCAGGATTGTGTTCAGGCTTTTGAGTTGGTCTCAAGCCGCAGAAATAGTGCTCATTTCCTTAATGTGTTCCTTTTTGCTGGTAATCAAGTCCCTCAAGTTCTGTTATTAATTTGTCAAAATCTGGGTGAGAGCATGTGATCCCTCCGCTCACCCAACACGCCACCATTCACAACGTAACCCGAATGGAGAGGCCTTCGTGATAGAGTCAACAATGCAAGTTTTACCATGACAGGAAATATCAATACACCCTGACATGCTAACTGGAGAATTAAAAGTTGTGGTCTTGAATGGTTCTCAATTAATCTGTTTGTTATATCGAATGGGTGAAGTATGAGTCACAGAGTGTGACTCATTGTCCTCACTGGCCACCTGGCTCCAATACAAACCGAACAATGATGAAATGAGCTGCCACAGTGGTATAATCAGAGTGGATTATTCAGTTCTCTCATTTAAATTGATCTGAGCTGGTGGCACGCCGTGGCATACTAAATGCCCTGTTGGTTTATCAACAAAGCAAAAGGTAAAGAAAACGACCCTGTCATGCCCTTTGCAGCGTGATGAGTTGGCAGTCATGCGGAAACATGTCAAGTATCGTTGCGTAGCGCTGTGTCCTCGTGGAGCTGTATCCATCATCCTCTCCACTTGGCTCTTGCTCACATGGGAAGAGAACGGGCACATCAGAAACACTGCCCTTGGCGCATATTTTGAAGTGTGCATGCAATTCATTTGTTCCTCTTTTTCTTCTTTCCTCAGAGGATTTTCTTCTTTTTTTTTCCAGACTGTGCATGTGTTAACCTCCATCATTATAGTATTCCTTATGCTCTAATCAGTGTTTACATTTGTTGCAGAATGATAAACTTCTCAGCTTGCATATTTCTTATTGCACAAAAATTGCTGTCATCACATCCATGGCAGAGATATTTTCTGTATTTTCTCAAAATTGGATGGGATGTTGTTTATTTGCATTTTATTCCCATTCATACTAATGCTTGCATCTCTGTCAGCATGATAATTTGTTTTCATCCACGGCCACAATGTGCAGAGGGAGCACGATGCACACGCAGCCAATGCATGATATCAGCTTCATTTAATATCTCTCCAAGTCTTCCACGACACTGAACATAATCTTCGCCAACTGGGAGCAGAAAGCACGAACACACACACTCGCACACATATGAGAGGAATTATCTTCACAAGCGACTGTAAAAAAAAAAAAAAAAAAAAAAAAGATGATGACAAACAATTATCTGTTCCAAGGTCAGAAATACACAAATGGAGTTGGAGTCCTGCCACAGTGGGTGATGGGTAGCAGTTCTGATTTATGCTCCATATAGATGGCACGTCGCATCATTGTCATCTGTGTCCAGCTGGAGCATACAAGAACATTTGGTATCCCGGCAAAGTGTTCTGTCTTTGTCTGGTAGGAGACCTGTGACAGGCTTTTATTGCATCAGCAACACTGCAAACAACTAGACAACCCAGAGCTTTTTAAATACTGTGATGCTAGGATTTTCCAAAGCTATTCCTATAATCTACGTTTTAATCTATAGAGATCCCATGCGGAAGCATTTCACTTTACAGATATTAAGATAACAGCTCACATTTCAGCGTGGATTGACTGTCTTATCAAATGGCAATAATGAGTCAACACCATTCAATTACTGATGGTACTGTTTATGCATTTTAGCAAGAAAGCATTTTAAACGAAGAATAATAATGTTTAAAAAAAAGGGCACCTTCGTGGTTCATCTCTCGGGGGGGAAAAAACTATCATCAATGAAAATATTCTGCACTGGTTCTGTCTAGGTTGAACTTCTTGCCCAATGACAGATGGGATAGGCTTCAGACCCCCTGTGAGATGGCAAGATGAATAATATTCTACAGATTCTCTAAATAATTACAGCTTAATACGCTCCGCTTCAAAGTTATCGCATGCAGCTCAACATGAAGGAAAATAATTATACTTAAAAAGAGAGATTTTTCTTTTGTTACCAGGGAAGCTATCCAGCAATGCTGCTTTGCAGCTGGCGACTCAAATCTTAGAATGATAACGGACCCGTCTGTGGTTAATTGAAATTTATGTACTCGCAGAAGATTTGGCAGGTTAAACACCAGCACACCTCAGTAAATCAGGCCGACTTTTCGGTGAGGAGATGGTCATGTGAGACTTGGAAAGGCCACCTCGAAGCAAGTGACATGTAACTGTGCGCTTCAAGATCAGGGTATTGCAGACGACCTGACACACCGCATCATTATTAGGTAATGAAGTGAAAGGGGTGGCTAAATGACAGGGCCAATAAAGGACATGACATGGAAATCATTTGTGGATACAAGAGGTCTTACTAGTCTCTGTACATGCCCCTGAGGGTAACTCTAGTCCCCCTTGGGGGCGAGAGGGAAGGAAACATGTTGGCGACATCGTCAGTCATCATGGCTGACATCTTACACTCTCCCCATGGATACTTCAGAACCAAGGACAGCTCCTTCTGCTGCAGTCAGCACCGTAAATAAAAGGCGCTCACGCTGAATTCGTTTTTCTTTTCTCTCTCAGTAATTTAACATAACTACAGCTACTATAAAAGCACCTGTTCAAACATATACTGCACTATACCTTTATGGACAAAATGTCCATAAAGATACACTCCGTGAAGCCCATTGAGATTTACTCTTGTTATTTATGAGTCAACATCTTTCAGTGTTCACATTCCAGCCCGCAAGGTTCCACCAGCCTTTTTTTTTTTCTTTTTTTTTTTCTCATCTGCCACATCATCTGACATATCACCTTGACCACCTACCTGTAGCACCCTGGGTTTGGAGAAAAACTGATATTACACCAGACGTGTGGGTTTATCCTAAGTGACAGTCAGCCAATTCAAATAAACTCAAATTCAAATATATTTGGTCTTATAGCTGTGCAGTCTTGCGGCATCTGTGGCGGTATATATTATATTTTATGCTTACCACCATGCTTTTTGTTTATGTTTGTTTATTACTTTTCTGAATCACTCAGTGGTTGGAAGACTTGGTCTCTTTAACTCTACACACTGACAATCATAAGCTTTCTGTATCAAGTGCTCTTCAGAAGTTAAAACAGCAACGAGTTTAAACCTCAAAATAAGTTTTCTGCCATGTCAAGATGTAACTGGCAACAGTTGAGGTCCTTTAATCCTTTCAATAAGTGAAATGAATGGGGGGGAAAAAAAAGAAGAAATTATAGCACTCTGACTTTGTCTCATTGGAAATGCTCCGATGACCCCTGGTGGTCAATGAGTCTCAGCGATGATGCCAATATTCATAATGAGAAACTAGATTCAAGGCAAAAATCTGTTTCCGGCTTCTTCTTCTTCATCTTCTTGGTAATGACTGCTGGTTAATTAAAGCAGCACTTCACAACCTTCCATGTGACTCAGCTGGATAAATGACAGCTGTACAGTTTTCTGGATGATTTAGTCTGATGAAGTAAAGTCATTTTTACAAATCCCAGATAGTCCCATGATTCCATGTATTTATATATTCATTGATGATGAATAACCTAATTAGCTGCTTATCTCATCTAATGGTATATAAATATATATTAATATATATAAGCAAAGCCATATTAGGTGAAGAGAGTCTATTGCAGGTTTTGCTGGTGTGCAGTTTTGATTATGTTAGACATATGCAAACTATTATTTATTCCAAACTATTATGACAACACTTTCAAACACACAAGCATCTGTAATTTGAAAAAAAAAAAAAGAATATCTTTTGCATGAAAGCAAAGGCCATAATTTAAAGCTAAATTGACAGATTTGACCTCTCATGCTGTTTTTATTCTGTTTCTAAATTCCTTTTTGAGACTCAAGTAAAAGATCTTACTGGACAGTGTCAAGTCTTCCAGAAACCTGACATTGTTTGTCAATAAAAAAAAAAAATAATGGTCTGCACTTATACAGCACCTTTCTAACCTTACCCACTTGACAGTGTTTCTCACTTTACCCCTTCACAGGAACACACCGACAGTGCTTCTATTATACATTCACCTGCACTCTGAGTTTTTACCATCATATGACGAGAAGGGATTGATTAGCCATCCTTCCGGTTGGAGGACCGACTCCTTCCACTGAACAGGTCAAAAGAACAGCCTACTGCTGGGATGAAAATTTGCCAGAAATAATGTCTGAAATATTAGCTGAAATAAAGCCAGGGAGGTCTAAGAATTGATTATTAACCGTCACAACCAAAATAGAAAAACTTTATCCTCGAGTAGGATGGTTCTGTTTGTATAATATACTTGATATACAAGAGCATCAGTTTCAAGATTTTAGTAGTGTTAATTACACCTGATAAATCTCTTGCTTTCCATTTGCATTTCACGTTTACATTCATGCCGTTGCTCTAACATGAACGATCGGCTGACAGCCGTGAGTCTCCCCTGCGTGTTTTAGATGTTTTCAGCTCGTCATTAAGGTCTGCAGAAGTCAGTTAATCACCAATTAATTTGAATCAGGTGTGTCAGAGCAGAGAAACATCTCAAACACTAAACCAAATCCAAAATACACGTAAGTCTAATTCCAAACTCAAGGTGGCACTGTTGACTAAGGAAAGAAATGAGTGGGTTCACCTTCACTGTTCCCTTCTTCTCTCATCCCAGTCACAGTCATTAGATGAGGGAACATGAAATGATAAAACCAATTATGACTGAATAATTAGACCACAACAGAATCATGACTAATGATGGACCAAGCCCAAAAGCCGTGAAGGGATAAAATGCAAGTCTCGGTGTACCGTTCTGGTTCGCACGTTTTTAATCTTCACTTGTAAATGTGTGGACTGTGTATCAGATTTTCCATATTCCATCTGTCGCGTATTAGCAGCGCATGTTAAGAAAAATACTCTCTAATTTGATTGAAAGAAGAAAATAATCACAAAAAGGAAGTAATAATATTCCACAACATTAAAGAATAAAACACATTGATTAAGACTGAGGCATTTTAGAAATATTGTGACAAAAAAAAAACAAAAACCTTATTGCCTCACTTGACTGAAAAGTAAGATCCCAAACACATAAGCAAGCAAATATTCTGTTTGTGGAGATCAAAAGGCTGCGTGAGAGCTCAGCTATTTACTGTCTTGACAACTCCTGCTTGGGGCTGATGGGAGCAAGATAAAGTCTTGACATGCTCACAAAGGTCAATTGCTGTGTGGTGCCTGTATGTATCCAGATACCAGGAGGGCTTCCTTCTTCCTCCCCTCTTAATTAAATGCTAGATCTACCTTATCTGGGTTTCTCACGCTGACAAGACTCTCATGTAAACCAAAGACAACTTTTCTTGGATGGCAGATCAAATACTAATGAATAAACAAACAGGCAAAAAAAGAAAGAAAGAGAGAAAGAAAGAAAGAAAATCGTCATGCAAGTCAAGAATGAACAAATGTGCTGCAGCTCGCGGAGGACTGCAGAGACCACACTTCTAATCTGATGCCAAGATCTCTGTGGGGTTTATCTCTGACTCAAGAGTCGAGGTAATTACCTTAGTCATAGAGGTCATTGTGGCACGAAATGGAACAGAGTAAGTATTTGAACTTACTTTATTTCCCAAGCCAGAGCAAGGACCCTGAATGAAATTTTGATTGTGTTATATCAGTCAGTAAAGGAGCGAACTGGCACACGGGAGCATCATGTTGAGCAATTATCGTCACCTCGAAGTGGGACAATCAAGCTGTGACGGCTTTGTCGCTCGGTATCTGGAATAACCGTGTCAGAATTAAACTCTGGTTAAGAGAGTAGCTACTTTGATTGTGGAGTGTTGACACTTCGCCTGCTTCACCCCACAGAAACAGGTCGTTGCCGAATTCCCCACAGAGAAGAGACAAACAGCGGATGGTGAAAGTGTGGCAGCAGGGTACTCGAGCTTTATTTAGCCGTGTGCCTTTTATTCACATGGGGATTGGGTGCAAAGCCGTTTGTTCCTAACCACAACATTAAAAAGACGGAGGCCTCTATGATGTTGCCACGGTAACACACATTGTGCCTTTAATGACAGTCTGCGCTCACACATCTTTTGCATTATCGTTTGCAGCTCTTGATCGAATCCAACTTAACAGTCGTAGGCTACAGGCCGGCGTGCGTCTCAGTCGTTTCCCATGCATTCAGCAAAGGGGAACATTATGCACCATTTATTTATTTACACTTGCTAATTAGCTTGCAGGGCGTGTTTGCGCTCGTGTTGTGTCTTGCCATCCGCTTTGCTGTGGGTGGAAGACTGAGTTCACGATGCCCATGCCTGTATCAACATGTGCTGCCGCCGCTTTCGGTATTATGTCCATTTTCTGCACCAGCGATGATAATTCAGCTGACCATCACCTCTCGTGCTCCCTGGTGGATTTAGTTATGAAGCGGGGGGGGAGAGAGCACCGGCTGAGACGACATAAACAGCATGAGTATTTCCATCACGTTTATCAGACCATCCACCATCCAAATGGCTGTGGAGTTACTTTCGTTTTCAGCTCGTATTTGTATAGCCTTAGGCAGCGAGCCAGAGTAATACCTAGTGGCAGGCAGGACCCAGACAAATGTACATCACTGACGTGTTAATATCTTTACTCAATTAAGGTGAGAGGGGATGCTTCTGAGATGTTATTCCAATTAATAGCCCATATTTCTTACTGCCATTCATAATCAATATTTCATCTGACATGAATATAAATAGGAACATGTGCTGGTGTATTCATCTTCCCCAAATTATCTCCATAAGATGACAGTCTGTGCATGCTTAATTGCAAATTCGAAGGATGAGAGGATAATAACTTGCGTCTGCGTTTGCTTGCACGTTTGCGAGGCCGTGCAGCCAGCAGTACAACGGCAGGTTATTTTTTTCCTGAAAATAGAGACAAATTTTCATTCAGCTCATTATCACCACATTAAGTAATTCATAAAGTGGCATTGAGCGCACTTTGAAAGCTTATTCTCGTAATCTCAGATATGAGCTGGAGACTTTATTTGCAGTTACCTTCAGGCATCTGTGTACATATTTGCGCTCTCTTCAGTGAGAAATTGTGCCGTTATGAGGGTTCAATTCACATTCTTTGTTATGAGTTTTATAGAAAAGAAAATTCGAAGTATAATTCGGCCTCAGAACAGCCTTGCTCAGAGAAAAGATGTTTTATGTGTGTGTTGTCTCGTGAGGTCCTTGAAAAGGCAAGCCCGATGCATTTTCTTCTGTAAAACAATGTTCTTTTGGGGTTTGCTTTTGAAAAAAAAGAACGCTCCAACTGTGGGGTACCTTAAAAGGACCCCAAAATACTTAAAAGGGCCACGTATTCACATGTTAGGGATTGTTTGGGGACCTTGGATTTTCTGAGGACTTCAAAGGATAATGGGATAATTATTGCACTTTTCACCAGGGGCAAAGAAAAAAGAAGGGAGAGGGAGACACAGAAGGCATCAGGCAAAAAAAAAAAAAAAATATGGTGGGGGTAATGAGTGTTTAAAGTAGACAATAAATCTAATAGCGTGCAAATTGATTGGAAATATGCTCTCTCAGGAAAATCAAATTTGGAAATATTGTCAATTTTGATGCTGTGATCTTGACCTCATTTATGATTTATGTAAAGATCATTTCATGGAGTTTGAGCGTGCTTATTTTTTCTTTTTTTTAAGAATTGATAGCTCAGTAACCCTCACCACAAACACACACACACACACACACGCGCGCACACACACAAGCACACACAAGCAAACACAAAGACGAAAAAGAAAAGAAAACAACTGATGTAAGCGTGGCTGATAGCGGCATGCTTGCTCTGATTAAATTGCAATCGATTCCTGCAAAATGTCAGGAAATGCAAGGGTCCTGTGCCATTTAATGCGTGTCAGATGCGAGCTGTAGGTAAGGGTCTGTGTTATCACTCATATGTCACAGAATGCGGAGAATGACAGGGTGGTGCCGGGGGTTTAATTGGCGTCAACACTTGTCGTGTAGAGTGCAGACTGAGTCTCCCAGGCAATGCCCAGAAGATGCGAGTCAAGAGAAGCACTCAACAGGCTTTGAAAGGAAGCAGTTATATTTACTTACTGAGGATATTTTTTCCTTCTTTTATTATAAAGCTTTACAACAGCCTGGAGAGCGAAGTCAGGTATGAAGCTCAAAAGAGGGAAAAACAGAAAATCGTAAAAATAATAACTTGAGCGCACACATATCAGGATAAGTCAACAGCGGAGCAGTCCTGAGTTAAGAAGAAGAAGAAAAAAAATCTTGCATTGATAAATCCTGATTTTGAGGACTACCAGACTGGCGCTTATGATCAATATGGTCATAAATTGCTTTTGCTGGACAAGGCTCCACCACAAGTGAGTAAATGTAATCATTCAAACAGCCTCTCTAGAGGCTATTGGCCGTGTAGTACCTATTCATCCACGTGTCTCTTGTTTTGCTGGATCACAGAAAGGCTCTTGAGTCACTTTAAAATAACACACGCACACAATGCATACACAAAACAAGAGCATAAAGACAAAACAATTGATTAAAAACATCTTGGCTGACAAAAAAAGGCATAAATACTAATTAGGCCAGTAATTGACAAGGAGGAGACAGCCAGCCCTGGTCAATGTGCTCAGTTTAAGGTTTCAAAGACACAGGAGATTATTCTTTTGGATTACCTAAATGGCTTTTCCGGGAAAAAGCCATTAATCAAAGGCATCCCCTTGTTAGGAAATAGCTCCATAAGAAAAAAAAAATAAAAATCTTCAACCTTCTCATTTCAGCACAGAGATTCCTGGCAAAGCTATAAAACACGGTGTCATGGATGCCTGGCCCCACTCCAAATCCATTAATGATGTGATGATTGAACTCTCATTCACTGAATAACCAAAGACACTTAAATTGTGAAATCGGGTTTGTAAGCAAAGGTAGCAGGGACAGACCAAGGTCAAAGCGGAGACCATCTCGAAGACGCTCGTTGACGTTCGTGCTCCTCAAGAGATAAATGCTGCAGTCTATTTTTAGCAAATGTTACGCAGTAGTTTCACACTCAGCCTTGGGATTCTGATCGGTTTTTAGCGTGGAGAATAATTGTCAGAATGCCCCAAAAACAAAACCTGAATGTCAAACAGAACAGCTCGTCTGGGCTTCAGTGAAGCACTTAATTCAAAACATGATGTACTGGGTGTCTTACACAGATGAAGAATCAGTTTAAGAACAATCAGTTTTCTTAGCTGAATAAGTTCCTCTGCCTCTAAAGCTTTGTCTCACACTCGCAAACACTTTCCTTCGGGTGTTGTCCTCCTTTGAATTGACGGGGGGGGGATCTCCCAGATTCCCACATGAAGCATGACAGATAAATAAAGCTCAATTCAGTTGGAAGTAGTTTCAAAAACAGATGATTTATTCTGCTTTGTTTCCCTGTTTTTTCTTCTCCATCACAAGGGGCATGAAGTGGTTACATCCAGCAGTGCAACATGGGATCGTTCATCATACGTCTATATAAGGGAATATCTGTTGACAATGACGTCAACTTTGGATGTACGCTACATAGCCAAAAGTATTTGCTCACGCATCCAGATTATCAGAATCAGGTGTTCCCATCACTTCCATGGCCACAGGTGTATAAAATTAAGCAGCTAGGCATGCAGACTGTTTCTACAAACATTTGTGAAAGAATGGGTCGCTCTCAGGAGCTCAGTGAATTCCAGCGTGGAAATGTGATAGGATGACACCTGTGCAACAAATCCAGACGTGAAGTTTCCTCACTCCTAAATATTCCACAGTCAACTGTCAGCTGTATTATAAGGAAATGGAAGTGTTTGGGAACGACAGCAACTCAGCCATGAAGTGGTAGGACACGTAAACTGAGGGGGCGGGGTCAGAGGATGCTGAAGAACATAGTGACGAAGAGGTCACCAACTTTCTGCAGTCAATCACTACAGACCTCCAAACTTCATGTGGCCTTCATATTAGCTCAACAACAGAGCAGAGAGCTTCATGAATGGGTTTCCATGGTGGAGCAGCTGCATCCAAGCCAGACATCACCAAGTGAAATGCAAAGCGTCAGATGCAGTGGTGTAAAGCAGCCACCACTGGACTCTAGAGCAGTGGAGGAACGTTCTCTGGAGTGAATGAATCACACTTCTCCATCTGGTAATCTGATGGAAGAGTCTGGGTTTGATGGTTGCCAAGAGAACGGTACTTGTCTGACTGCATTGATCCAAGTGTAAAGTTTGGTGGAGGGGGGATTATGGTGTGGGGTTGTTTTTCAGGAGCTGGGCTTGGCCCCTTAGTTCCAGTGAAAGGAACTCTGAATGCTTCAGCAGACCAAGACATTTTGGACAATTCCATGTTCCCAACTTTGTGGGAACAGTTTGGAGCTGGTCCCTTCCTCTTCCAACATGACTGTGCACCAGTGCACAAAGCAAGGTCCATAAAGACATGGATGGAAGAGTCTGGTGGATGAACTTGACTGGCCTGCACAGAGTCTTGACATCAACCTAAAAGAAAACCTTTGGGATGAATTAGAGCAGAGACTGAGACCCAGACCTTCTGGTCCAACATCAGTGTTTGATCTCACAAATGTTCTTCTGGAAGAATGGTCAAAAATCCCCATAAACACACTCCTAAACCTTGTGGACAGCCTTCTCAGAAGAGTTGAAGCTGTTCTAACTGCAGAGGGTGGAGCCACATCATATTGATTAGGAATGGGATGAACTAAAGCTCATCTGTGAGTCAAGGCAGGTGAGCCAATACTTTTGGCAACATAGTGTATCGTCACGTGTGAATTATAGACTGTTGAATGAGAGGATAAGAGGGTCGAACTCAACGTGGTGAACGGGTTTTTGAGTTGCTTTGTATTTATGTCTAAGCCAATATGGACGCAACGAAAAGCTCATAAATAAACACACAATCCCAATCTTATTTATAGCTATAAGCTATGAATTATTAAATTACTTTTTTTTTTTTTGCAACATATCTTTGAAGCCTCTGTAATTTCACATTACATACTGTAGTGTATTAGAAGACAAAACTTTATTATGTTTGATTATTCCAACCAAAATGAACATTTTGCCCGAGCAGTGCGCCGCGTTTCTTCAGGTTCCTCGGGAGGATGGAGATAATAAGTTCCAGGGATCAGTTCACCATGGGTGGACAGGACGAGTAGCTGTAAATGCTGATAAAGCCGCAGTTTTATTCAAGAGTTAAAATAAAGCAGCGATCAAATCTCAGTAACAAGGAGTAGGGTAGGGTCTGCTTGGGGTTTTGGACAGGAATAAACAAACATGCTACTGATTTTCAGAAAGACTATTAGAAAACATATTTTGGAGCGGAGACAAGGAGAACAGAGGCTCTCTTGGGGGGGGGGGGGGGGTGTCTGTGCTCTATATAAAACTGCTGGAAGAAGATAAAGTTGTTGAAGCGTTTGTCAGATCGTATACTGAAGACAGTAACGAGGCCTTCATATAAATGCTCCGTGCTTCCTTTTACCACCAACTTCTCGACAAAAGCAAACATAAACAAATAAAAACAAATGAAAAAAAAATGAAGGGGGGGGGGGGGGGGGGGGGGGGGGGGGCAGACACAGAGGCTGATATGAAAAAGTTAAGGCCAGGGATGCCTGCCATAGGAAACACAAAGGTAAAAACAGCAGCCACCATAAACATACATGGAGAGTCAAGAGACCAGACTGAGGAAAGTGCCCAGTACATCATGGGAGGTCCCCTGAGACCTTGGCTTACAGCAGCATAACTAAAGGGATGACTCAGAGTCATCTGAGTCGGCCTTAACTATAAGCTTTATCAAAAATGAAAGTTTCAGGACTAATCTTACAAAGCAGAGAGGCTGTAGAGAGCCGGTTTCCAAAGAGAGGAGCCTGATAACCTGAGGGCCCTGCCTTAAATTCTACTTTTTAGGAATTCAAGGAGCCACACGAGGGGCTATTTGTGGTGAAATCAATGTAAGCCCGCATAAATTAGCGTGAAATACCTGTAATATGCTGCCAGCGGAGTTGATAGCATTTTTAATAATATTTGTAGTAACTGTAGTTTTGGTGTAACCAGTAACGTCAAATCCAGTTCCTCTGACACATCTGCGGTCTTTTGGATCTCTATCTACTCAAACTAAGATCCAACAAGGTTCTTTGATCCTTTGATTTTGTACACAATAAAACATAGAAACCACGCCAGTGATACAAGAAGTTATTGTCTTTAACTACAAAAGCAAAAAAAAACATCTGAAGTTGATAGCGAGCACATCTCCAGAGCACATGAAGGGTAACAAAGCCTCACTATTTTTTTAAGAAGCTCATTCAAACTAATGGAGCGATATGGTTTTGAATTACTTTACAAATACATTTGAAAAAAGGACATCCATCTCGTTTGAACATTAGACACTCTGACACGCGGAATGAAGTTTCCTCTCTATATTATTCCCATCAGTCTGAGCATGTGACAGCGCAGGAGGGGCGCGCACAAAAGCACAGGAACAAGAAATGAAGGCATGCCTGGAAATCAGTGAATCAGACTCTGCTCTTTTTCATCAGACGTGCGAGTGAGTCGTGTGTTCATCGACCTCGGTGAGTCCTTGGATGCAGACTCATCTGCATCCAAGGACTCAGGTCCTGATCCGTCAGCCTGGATCTGTTGTGTCTGCGAGATGCGGCACCAGCACAGCGAACAAGCCGTCAGCTTGAACGTCAGACGCTAAAAACGGGCAGTTTCTTTTATGTTTGTTGTAATGTCCAGGATATATGAAGGGTGGCAGATCAAACAATTGCCAGTGTGAATGATTTGTATTTCCTGCACAACTCTGATGTGAGTAGCATCCCTGGTATTAGGATTTAATTCCTTGAAGTTTTCGGGATTCAGGATTCCCAAATCCACCAGCACATCCAGGAGGATTAATCTGGGTCCGCGGGGATTCACACATCTCCAGTTTTTATAACTGTATTTTTGAAAAACAGCATAGCACAGTGGGATTAAAGGAGGCTTCATTCAAGGGGTAGCGGCATATCACAGGAGATTATTACATGACATCTGATCTATTAATTTACTGAATGGGTCAGATGAGAATTATCCACGCACACACATCGCCACAGCTTGAAACCATGCTGCATCCACAAACTACATCATGGAGTTCAAACTGACTTCAGAGTTAAATCTGAAGTGGAGCTGCTCTTGTAATTACAGTGGAATATTTTACATCTTGACATCTGACTCCTTGTTTACAAGAATACATCTGAAGAACCCACCCGCCCCAACCCCAACGTCGCATCAAAATGCGACGTTAAACACGCAGATCCACTGCGTTGACAACAGAGCCACTGAAAATACTGCGTTGACACTCGAGGTGGAGTACGCCGATCAAACGTAACATTACGAGCACCGACAGGTAACGTGAGTAAACAGCGCTCACCTTGTTACAGTGCAGCGGTCTGCTGGGAAAACCTGCATCCTGGCATTCACATTAATCTCATTTTGGCACTTGGCACCTGCCTGAAGCACTTTTGAAGACCAATTACACCTTCAATATGGTAACATCTGGCCTGCTGCCAGACCAACAATGTTTTCAGGAAGTGCTCAAAGAACACAGGAAGGAATCCGGGGTGTTCATTTGGCCTTCAGACTCCCCATGATGACATCTGGAGAAGGCAAGTCGCCATCCCTACAACCCACGGGGACGAAAGGATCTACTGATAACATCACAGTACCAGAGACTCCAGGACATCCTCAGATGTTCTTCATCCAGACCCTGACTGGTCACATTTCAGTGAAGAAGATGAAGTTAAACTGGCTGAGGAGGTATTCTGCTTTCGTATCGCTCACGCTGACGTCACGTTAACACCCAGACAGACCGCTTAGGCCAAGCTCGAAGCCTGCTGGCGGGCTGGCTGTCGCCCGTCGCCACCAAAGTTGTTATGTGTGAACAACTCAAAGCCACTGAGCCAACTCTGACTGCTCACAGATATCTTAGCTTGCCAACAATCTTGAAATCCACACTTGAGCTCCAGCCAATGAGAGAGCTGAAAGAATGGGCTAACAACCCCTTCAAGAAGGGATTCTTGGATATCAATGGGGGAGTCGCAGTAAACTTTCAATTAACAAAATGCGCCTTGCCACAATTTAATGAGGTAAGTACTTTTTCATTAAAAAATGATTTTTTTTTTAACTCAGCTTTTGTAGCGCAGACTTTCTGCCCAGTGTGTGTTAAAGCATTTCTTTTCCCAGCTTTATTGTCTCTTCATTTTTTAACAGATAATAGGGCTAACAGCTTGCAGAGCTGTTTTTTCCCTCAGTCGATGTTCAAATTAATACTTTATGTTTTGCGTATGGATAAAACTCCCTTCCCTGTGCTTTTTAAAATAATAGTTTATAGTCCAAAGAAAAATGCTCGTTCTCTTTGTGGATCTTGGACCCTGTCATTGGGTTGGCCCGAGGTTCTGGAGCTTTCACACCACAAATGAACCAGAGTTGGCCGACGACCACGGCAAGTCTACCTCTTCGGACCGCTCTTGTTTCAAAACGGATGCACACCTGTAGCGCGGTTGTTGGTGTTCACACTGACCCAAGAGAACCAGACTCATGACCAAAACTGCTTTGGGCTGACCTAAATAGGGCCTGTGTAAAAACAACCAAAGAGAAGGAGTGATAAGACTCTCAATGTGTCTTCTAGATCTGTAAGTCGGCTAAACAGCTGTTGCTAACGTTTGCTAATATTTTCGTTTAAGTTGTAATCCTTGATGTTGTCCACTAGTGTCACTAATATATTTCTACATTGTGAATATAACCAGTGGCATGACGGGGGGGACAAGGGTGTGGCTGTGGTTAACATGCAGCTCATTGTGTCTTTTGCTGGGGGGCGGACACGTGAACTTTCTTGTGATGTGCTGCTGCCATCTGGAGAGGTATGCCTATCTCGGACCCAATTTGCATTTAAACAATAGCCCCTGTAGTTACAAATGCAGCCAAGATGTTCAAATGACTTCCCAAGTCTCTGACCATTATACCACAGACAAGTCACAAATAGGTCCGTCCTTGTTTATGACCTCCCTGGAACCATTTCCGCTGCTGCTGAGCTCCCCGGCCGCCATATAAAAGAGGGCTTAGAGTCCCTGCCTGAACTGCAGGCAAGGGAAATGTAAGTATTTAAGAATAAGAATGTACCTCAAGTATTTTAGACACTTTGGTGAGCACTAGTGTGAGCTCTTAGGCTCAAAATTATGTGCTTTCTTATACTGTATAGGGTGCTTCGAGGGTACCTGAGCGTAATTCATGTCCAATTTTATGTTTGCATTGGAAGGCAAAGCAGTATGAATGATTTTAAAAGAAAGGCCCACCCCACTGAAACGTTCTGCTATGAGCAGAGGTATAAAGGTATGGCTGAAAATGGAGCTCTGGTGTTATAACTGTGGTGTTTTGACCAAAGTGCGTTGGGCATTTCATGAAGATCTCAAGACATTGCGTATACTTTCTGTCTCCTTTAAAGTTTGCAAATATGAGTCTTTTTTTTTTTAGCATCACAAGCAGTGCAAACACCAGAAGAGATTTTTCCCCAAACACAGGTTGTGATTCTGATCAATCCACCAACAGCAGGGATGTTAAAAACATGTTAAAGGTCCTCTAAGTTGTCTACATTATTAAAACAGTAGTGTCACAATCCATGGCTGCAGGGGTTGACTGGGCGTGGGGCACACTTGGCATTTTTCTGATGGACCAACACAGTTTGGGGGTCGGTATTTATTAACTTTTTACTCAAACAGTGTGATGACTGGCGGCTCGTCATGCAGGGGTGGTGGCTTTATCTTCTATACTAAGACCAACGATATGGTGCCATAAAACAATAAACCGTCTTTGTGCCACCTTTCTTCACCTCTTTCACCTAAATGGACCCAAACATAAAAGTGCAGCCCAACAGAAAAAAAGTTACGATATCAATGCACTGCCAAGTGTGCAAAATCTGCAGACGTGGTCACTGTAGGGGCGGCTGCAACTGGAAACACCGCGGAAACCTCTGCATCATCAACATTTGTGCTGTGAAAGACAGCTGATGTTGACGAGCAGGCCGAGGGGGGAAGAGTGCTTACGAGGAGGAGGAGACGAGGGACGAGCCAAGGTGACTGCACGTGTGCAGACACCGTGCCAAGATTGTAATGACGGTTAATCAATTCCACCAAGTGTTTTGGCCATTCAATAAACTGTCACACTTAAAACTATTTGGGAGGGATTTTGAGATGATAAAATGTGGCAAAATTATTTACTCACTGTCAAATCCTCAAACGTCTACAGCATGGCCTAGTGATAAATATCCACTTACTCCCTTGTTTTCATCACTTTAATATATTTGATTTCATCAAACTTTCACATCTTAAAGCAGCACAAAGGAACTTAAGTTAAGTCTCTTCATGGGAGGTAAATAAAAGTCATGAAATAAATGCTGATGGAACAAATGGAGCGACTCCATACTGAAAGAGAGTACGTCATATCTTAGCAAACATTAAAAGGTTTATTTCCCTAAAAGTCAGCAGCAGCAGCAGCAGACAAACAGGTGTTGGTTGATCGTCTATTCACCCCCCCCCCCCCCCCACAACTCCCCCCGGTCTGCTGAATAATTGATCTGCTTTTACTCGTTCCTTGAGACTCAGTGTTAACATGAAAGGAGCGATGGTTTAACAGTAATTTACATCCGTTTTGAACCAAGTTAAAAAGCTGTCACGTATCTACATTTCCAGCAATTTCTTTCAGCTGAATTATTGTCGCGCCTTCATGTCTTTACTCCGCTGACCCTTTATTCATTTGCTGATGTCAGCTGTTTTCACACATCACTTTCATTTTGTCTTTTTCTTATCTAACCTCTGCGATTATCTGCAACCAACTCGCGGTTTTTTTGTGTTTCGCATTTTCCTGACCCCATAATGTATCTCCATCAAGGTCAAAGAGAAGCGGTGATGGAAAAAAAAAAAAAAAAAAAGAGAAAAGAAAAGAAAAGAAACAGTGCTTTGGAGTCTTCTGATCCTGCTCTAATCTCCTTTTTCAAGATGATGGAGGGAAAGGATCACATATGACGGAAGAGTCTTTAAAATGGATTGGGAAAAAAAAAAAGATGACGAGAGCCCACGCAATCACTCCTCCCTCTGGTGCAAGAACTGAATCCCCAAAGGAAACTCCTCATAAACATTCATTCATTTTTTTTTTTCAAGGCTGCTCAAACTGTTCCGATTTATTGTGCCTTTGGTGAATATTCACTCGCGCGCTCTGGCAGCAGTCCGACAAATCAAGTTACCTGGAAACAGGTTTGCTGCCTCTGCCGTGGCGGTAATTTCCATCCCTCTGACAGACCTTCCAATTCCATCTAATTTAGATAAAGTCAGCATTAAATTAATAGTGCATTAATTTAAGTCAATACAGGTTTAATCAGTAACATGACTTCTTTGTTTGGATCGACGGGGAAGTTTGCAGAACTGCTGCATTGTGGGAATTTAAAAGTTCTGCTGCATGGTTATGTTTCATATCCTTCACTAAGGAGAGAGAAAATAGGGAACTGAAGCAATGTGAATGCTCCCTCACCTCATCTGAGTCGGGATGAAACTCCATTTTAGCTGTCATTTTCACCCATACACGTCGAGTTTCCAGGAAAAGGGAATGGTGAAAAGAACCTTCGCCTTCTCAAATTGCATAAAATCCAGGCCTGGATTTGATGATAAAGTTCAGGGATGGAGAAGCCACATGCCTTTCTCAGCGGAGCTTTGATAAATGCTTTTCATTAGAATATATATTTTTTTAATCGGGCGCATCAGTGACCTCGAAGAGACGGTTTAATTACCAAGGTCGCAATATAGAGCGATCGCTGTCTTTCCTGCTTTATTTTTTATTTTTTTTCTGGGTCTGATGCGGTGTCCTTGTTGCAGACAGACAGGCCACAATGAGAATTAAAATGAGACGAGATTGGATAAGAGGCAATGCATCATAGTCTGCTGTGCAGTCAGTTAAAGCATGCCGCTCTAAAATCCAGTCCCAGCATTTTTTTTGTTGTTGTGTTGCCTCCTTTATGGCTTTGACTGTTTACTTTAGGTAAATAGTGAGTCGACTTCACAGGATTTGACTTTGGATGTTTGACAGGGTAATTATTCTACAAAGAAGTACTTACAAAATGTAATTAAGGAATGTCTTATTTGCTGGCTCTAATAAGAGATGGAGCAGATAGAGAAGAAAAAGCGGGACTGTCTGGGTGGATCTCTTGCAGTCGTGACTCTCGGGCCAACCGTCAGAGCAGCGCTTTGACTTAAATACTAACAGTTTTGAACCAAGTGATCTCGCTGAGCCAAACATTTACTTCTTCAGATTTACACACAGTCATTGCCTGAGATGACAAAGTGGATTTTTATTTTTTCCCCCCTCCTGTTAATAGATGTGCGGAGTGATTGATGCTGTAGCATTTGCCGCGTCATGCCTGTCTGTCAGCTAGTTCTTTGATTGTGTTTTATTGCTCTCATTATGTCTTACTGACTCAAATTTAGCATTCAGGTCAATATTGAGACCAGCCTTACCTATAATGAGCCTGGACGCAGCAGCATGCGAGCACTGAGGTTTCTTACTTTGATTATGGACCATTACCATCGTCTCACAATGAACACAGAGGTCACCAGATCTTTTCAAATTGACCCTCATAGACTTTTCTCTCATTTTTTTTCTTTCTTCAGCACCAGCTTCAAGTCATTAGCATTTCACTGTGATGCATTTTTTTTCCGCACTTACACACTCAGTACTTTAATATTGCTTGAACTGTGCCTTGTTCTGCGTTCTGGTGTTTCAAGAGTTATTTGAAAATGTGGTTCTAAAACACGGGTTTCCAGTGATTCTTGTATTTACTGTGATTTTTATTTAATTGCAGATAATATGAATATAAAATTTAATTCATGTCTTGTCTCTTGAACTTTATCTAATTTGTTTAAGGAGAATACGGGTATTATAACAGCCCTAGGTAATATAATTAGATCTCGAAGAGTATAAACTTCTGTTAAGAACCAAATCAACATGAATCAATGCAATTTGGAGTGAGAATGGAATTTGCAATTTTAAAGTATCCATCGATGCATTAATGTCATTTTAACTTCGTATGTGTACAGAAAGTGTATAAAAAGAACTGTTTGTACTCTCTTCGCTGCTACATTGACATAAGTCTCTACAAGTCAACAACTGATTTGCACAAACTAATGTCACAGACGCAGATGACGAGGATTTCATCGCTCCGCCTCCATATAACTGGAATGCTACTCCCATTCATATGACAAAAAAGGCAAGCGTGTAGCTGCAGAGGCCATGAACTCTCCTTTTTTTTGTGCATCTGTTGACAGTACTTTGCGTGACATTGGTAGCTGACAACGTTGCAGCGAACGGACAGATTTGAGTGTCGTTAGAGGCTTAACTTCCTCATGCAATATTTTACAAAAGGGCTCATCTGTCTTCATCATCTTGGTTTCAGAGGATGTCAACGGTGATCACGAGCAGTATGGAGAAGACAGAGATATTATAGCACTGCATGCAATTAGATTCAAACCAAAACAAGAGCTGAAAATGGATGATTTCCCGGTGGGTTTTAGTAATCCACTCAAGTGCCATGGCACCTTGTCATGGCACTTCTTTAAACAAATCATATTTTTATCCCTCTATAAGGTCACACTATTTACATGCATTTCTGGAGCTGCAGAAACGATAAGATTTTAGAGTGCTCTGAGCTCAGGTTTAGCACAACTGGGCATTTATGATGAATCCTACTGCACGTCGATAAATGCACTATGCATGTGGAGCGGCAGCGCCATAGGACGTCCACGTCCCTCCTGTGGGCCTCGTGCTTTTGTATTATTTTTGATGAATGCCTTTTGTGGGACTCCATCATCAAACAGCTGCCAGTGAAAATGAAAAAAATGACAACATTCATCAATACGTGTACATAAATTCACGAGTCTAGTGTGTCACGAGATTACACATAATCACTGACACCACAATAATGTGAGTCCCCTGTAATAACACTGATCGTTACCGTGTGTTTATCTGGGATGATAAACCCCTGTATGGGCTGCACATATTCCCCGGTGAATCTCTTGCCTGCAAAGTAACTGCACTATATTCTGACTCAGTGTGTGCAGCTATGATCAGTGGCATGTATAAGTTCATATGCACAAATGCTCTCATTGTGACGTTAAGGGGGTTGGCTTGCTGTAATATTTACCCCACTCACACAGTGCTATGGTTAACCTACTTTTGCTCATTCAAAGGGGGGGAGGGGGTTTCTGGCAGCTTCAGCGTTTTGTGCCAGAGGACTGATCCATCTTTAGGTGAAACACCATGTTGGTGGATATGGATGGCTTCGTGCTCACTTCATTTATGATAAAAGTGCTCCTAATCAGGGTTTTTAAATCTGCATGAACTAAAAACCTCAAACAGCACAGATGACGGGGATGTGCAGAGGTGACTCTCGAGTGACTCTCTGTTTCTAGTGGGCCGCATTGCTCATTGGTAACCAGCAGAAGACCCTAAAAAGGCTTCAACGTTGGCCTCGGTGAGGCATGCCGTTGGCTGAGCTCTGTAATGCAATGACGACGCTTTCTTCATTCTCGGATGCCAACATAAACAGCTCTCTTTGAGCTAATAATGCACCAAAAAACTGTAGCAAGTGGATTAGAAAAAGAAAAAGAAAATCTCTCATGTTTAAACGGACTGAAAAGAAACACATCAAATTAGCAAATTTCTTTACAACCTGCATCATATCAGAAAGGCAGAATATTTAAAGACATGCAAATCTAGAATCATTTTCGGTTTCTGTGCTGTTCCGAACAATCACATGCAAATGTGATTATCGTATTTTAAGTCAGGCAAGAAACTCTTTATTCCCCCAAGCCCCACATAAATCTTGCTCATAACAGGTAATCAATTTAAGTGAAGCTTGGTCAGTGTCTGCATAGATGCATAGATGCGTTGTTTGCTATAGCTTTCCTAAGCCTTTAAAATATAGTTTTAAGTTATTCTCATGTATCGCACCTCTAATGGCCTGAGCTTGGCCGGTAATTGCATAAGGTCCCCAAACTCTGTGTAGTGATAATTATAAAGGTGTAAATTGACTGACTCTACAGATACAGTAGAGCTAACAGGAGACTGAGGGAGATGTCAGTTGAGCACTCATCTATGCGCACCCACACAGTCCTCAGGGGAGGTTTAATCAGCTAAAACACGTGAAAACATCTGTGTGGGTGGATTATGGGTGTTTAAGGGCTTTAATACTAATAAAGCTGCTGCAAAACAGTAAACTTTTGGATGTAGCTTTGCACTATCCTCCTCACAACCCCCATGACTGCTTTTAGTTTTTTTTTTCTTTTTGTTATGCAAGTTGACACGGAAAGAAGCAGCACAAAAAAAGGGAGTGCATATTACACATCACCGATCATAGATAGTCAGGTAAGACAGTTTAATGACATTTATGGATCCATCCATTATCTATACCCGCTTAATCATCTGCAGGGTCACGGGGATCTGCTGGAGCCTAACCCAGAGGCAGGGGTCCACCCTGGACGCGTCGCCACACGTAGACGAGCAGTCATGCACACTCGATCAAAAACGTTTTTAACTGCTGCTATCCTGTTTTATGTTGCACAGGGAGAACATGCAAACTAAACACAGAAAGGCCCCTGCTGAGGTTCAGACCAGGAACCTTCTTGCTGTGAGGCAACAGGGCCGACCACCAAGCCATTGTGTTGTCAATATTTATGGATGTGAGGACAAAAATATGAAAACATTTTGGGAACTTGTTGCCAACTAAAACATCCCACGTAAGCAGCGACTGTGTTCTGCACGCAGACCACTGTCGTGTACAACGTTGATTTTTGGAGTATCCTGTTTATATGTTGTACGCATAAACATCTTCTGAACGTTTCAGCGAGGTCTCGTCCTCGGCTTTTCAGAAACACAGGTGCTAGGTGATGTTCAATGACAGATTAATGTAACACATAAGCACGACATTAGAGTTTTTGAATATTCCCTGCTGGTAAAAGTCATCGCGGTTGAGATCATGAGAAGCTAGACGCAGCTGCACACGTATGATCAGAAATGAGGAAACTTGAATGTACAAATGGTAAACAGTTTACTTTAGCGTCTTACAGTATGTTAATATATAAACAGTTTGTGTCTACATTCTTACCCTGATGTTTGTGTTCAGTGACACTTTCAGGGGGATGGGAGGATTAACCGCCCACCTTCCAGTTAGAACAGGGGTATTCAATTAAAAGCCACAGAGGTCCGGTAACTAAATTTTACCTAAGCAGAAGGTCCGAACCAAAGTCACGCATTTTGAAAAAGTAACTAATTTTTATTTTAAATGGATATTCCAACATATTCCTTATCTTTGATCATAAGTGAAATCAGTCCCATGAAGTCAAATAAGCTTAAGGCTTTTATTTCAAATCAACCGAAAGTGAAACCTCAGAATAAAATCAATAATAGTGCAAGTCCATGCCTGAAGAATTGAAGGCCTCTTCAAGTAAAAAGATATACTCTGAAAAAACTAAAAAGTGCAACAAAGGGTGTTTTTCTTTGAACTGTCCTTCTTTCTTTTTGAATTGAAGGCCTCTTTAAATAAAAAAGTAAACTAATGTACATTCAGGAAACATTAACTAAAAAGTGCAACAAAAAGAAGTGCTGTGTTTTGTCTCATAGTGGCGTTTTACGTTCCCACTTTTAATCAATCACTTTTAATCTCAGAGCTGATGAGGCAGACAGGCTTGGAACTGCTGACCGGGAGTATAAACATATTTTTTGCTGTCCATTCGTCTTTAAACCAGCAGTTTTCAGTGTCTACCTTTCTTATTTTCAAGCAAGCCATGATGTCTCCATGGTATCTACTTTGCTTTTTTCCTGCGCTATTGCTAACGTCAGTGCTAAAGTTTGTCCTTGTGTTACTGATTTTGGGTTTGCTGGGAATAATGTAGGTGTGGTTTGGTTTGGGGGGTGCAATGAATTCTGGGGATTTAATCATGATTTGCACAGAGAATTTGCATGTGGCCACTGTATTCTAGATGATTCGATGTCACGGACGGACCAAGCTACGTCTCTGACTACCGGCGCTAGATTGCCGTATTAAACTGAAGTAGTAGCGCCCGCTGTAAATATCCACGGTCGTTCAAAACCGCTATGTGAAAATGATACTACTTATTTTTTGCATTGGTCACGGGTCCGGACAGAACCATCTCCCGGTCAGGATCCGGACCGGGAGGCTCACCTACTGTACCCAACGAGCCACAGCTGCCCCCAGGGATATGAATAATCAGGTGTCAGTGCGTATTCCAAGTTCAGGTTGCAGCCAAAGAGGCCCGGACCTCCCTTTCCCCTAGTCACCTCCTCTAGCACCTCTGAGGAAATGCCAAGGTGTTCCCATGCCAGTTGAAGAGATTTAATCCCAACATCAAGTCCTGGATCTGTCCTCGGTCCTCTGTCTGGTTGAGCTTGGAGCACCTGCCTATGGAGGCTCCCAGGAGGCATCTTATCCAGGGACCCAAACCACCTTAATGGGCTCCTCTCATAAGCAGAGTGGCCCTCATTCATGAAATCTTCGTAAATCTGTCAGTAGATGTGCACATAATTCACCTTCTTAATAAAAACCTACTCCAGATTCACGAATGCTGCGTATAAAACTTGGAATTTGCTCGTAAGAGCATGTGCATGTTCCTAAATTCCATTAAATCACAAGTTGCTTCGTGCATGTAAACCTCATTCATAAGTATAAATTCCAGCCCAGCGACCCTCAACCTGCACATCTCCCTTGTGCACATTAAAAAGTTGGACAAATGGCACAAATTCAGAAAGAGACAATAAAAGGAAAGGTACATTTTCAGATTTGGCAGTATTAGCTGATTCCAGTTAAAGTGGAGCATAGAATGAGCATTTTATCCTGCTCGATTAGTAGGCTACGGGTGTGACAGAGACCGGCAAGGCACAGACATGGAACGAGGTGACAGTTAATAGCTTGTCATCTGTTCAATGAAGCAGTCAAGAGTTGAAGTGAAAATGGTTTGATATAAACTTGGATGCAGAAACCTGCATCTCTCTGCATGGACAAAACTCTCTTCTGCAAACAGCCGCTTTGCCTCTGTACCGTGGAACATGATTTATTAGACGGCAGCACTCACTCATCCGGGGCTTTGCAGATCTGTGTCTTTTTTTGGTCTTCCCCGCTCTAGTGGCTTTCCCCAGTTATTCCAGGAAAAGTAGACAGGATCACTACTTGTGTAGTCATTCCTCCCTGTTTTGTACTTCCCCTCCTGCCAAATCAGTACCTTCCTTTTACACTGTGGAGAAAGATCTTTCGGCCACTTTACCCACTTGATATAAGCCATGAAGGGATAGATGTGTAGCTTCTTTTCTTTGGATCTACCTGATTTACACTCTGCTGCATTGCAGTAGTACACTAGAGCTTGAACTAGATTGCTTGTTTTGGTTGATTGCTTTCTTTACAGGAATTGGTTGTGCAAGTGTTAACTGGGGTACTGAGGTGCCCTCTATTGGAGAGACCTCTTTGTTAGGGACAATACACACAAATTCAGTACTCCTTTTGTAGCTCCAACAAATCGGTCTGCAGGTAACAAAGAAACATGTTTTACTGCCCATGTTTAAGTAGCCTAGCAGTGTTTGTTGCTGGCAGGCCTCGCTTCATGGTCACGTTGTGCAAGCCAATGCTATTTTGCGCACCCTCTCTGAGCGTGACGCTTGCGTCAAAGCACAATCACCTCTCCTCCCTGACGTCACTGGCGCACTCTATAACTGGCCGAGTTGTCGGGTGTCTTCAACTTCAGCTTCATTTATCTGTGTCTCCAGAGAGCCAACTGGTTTTTGCAGCAAAAGAGATCATATAAAATCCACATAAAAGTACCTCAAGTACATAAAAACACACACAGGCACATAAGGACACAGATGCATTAAGAATACAGCAGGGACAGCGACTCCAGATCCAATAACATCGGACAGGTTTCCTGGAAGACTCACGCTTTCTGCCAGAGTCTGTCAACATAACAAGTCCATTTAATCAAACCGTTGATACTCTAAGTAACGCAATCTGAAGTTTAATTATGTGAATTGCCTCATTGGTTAAGATAAAAGTGTTATATTTAAAATGTACATGTGGTTGGAGGCAGGAGCAGGCTTTTGTTTGCGCCCATGAAACGTTCGGAACCGCTAACATATCCATGAATGCTGAAAGGCGTAAATTCTTCTCTCTTTATAGTTTATGCACAAATCTGTTCTCCTCATGTTTCTGTGAAATGCAGCTCTGTTTGAAATTCCCTGTGAATGCTTTGTGAAATGACAGTTCATGGGGTTTACTAAAAGTACCTAAAACGAATCCTTGGCCATTCGTGCTTTAGAGAAAATTTTACTATGAAAATCCTTTGAATCAAAAGCCTTTTTTCACACTGCCCATTCAAGCCAGGACTGATGTGCCTTCATTGTGCATCAAGGTCCTGTGTGTAAGTACAGAGGTGGTGTCGGGGGGGTGGGGAGCTTGTCACCAGTGTGCTTTTGGAACCATAGCAGCATTTGTCATGTGTGTTTAAGGGTGAGCTGTCTTAGAAACACTGTTTTAATGAGCATATATAAAAATAATGTGGATGGGCAATTTGTGAAGATGAAATAAAGCTCAATCTGAAACTGCTCAACATATTACCAAAAAAAAAAAGAGGACAAAGGTATTCTGTGGAAGTAGGGCTCAACACACTTATATCTGCTAATGAGATGCAAACTTATGCAAACTTAAAAATCCAACTAACTCAAACTGAAACCACCTCCAGCCAAGGTGGCTGTATCATTAACTGCAGTGCTAACTTACATTGAATGCCAATGAGACTTCTGCTCTTTAACAGCTATAAAAGCAGACCGTGAAGCTTAACATTCAAAGTGCTCAACTGGAGCTTTATGGCGCCCCAACCTTCGCTGTTGCTGTAACAATGTCAAAGAGCTGAACGGCGCAGAAGCATGCTGCGTCTGAAAAGCCCAAGGATGGCACACTTATGTTTGTGACACTTAATTGCTATATTATTCAACATCTACCACTTCTGTCAGACAGACGGGTTTTGCACCACAATAGCCGCGTATTGATTCAATAAACTGTCTCTTAATGTTAAAAGGCTGGACCTGTTTCCATAGTCTGTTTGGCTCCGTTCAGTGCATTTCTCTCTCTTTTTCATCTTATTTATGACGGCAGACAAAGCACTTAAAGGGTGAAGCTTTTTAGACTCAGGACTCTTGAGCATATGACAGAGCGCATTAGCTTTTCCACTTTATGCAGATATTGGCCCACTTTGCCACTAAAAAGGCACGTAGAGGACTATTTTTGCCCAATTCAAAGTGAGGAAAGTGTGTCATGACCCAGTAACACATAGCAAAACCTGTGTGAAGTCCTGCCAGATCGCTTCCTCGTGTGATATCCTCTCTTGGTGTTAAACATTAATCATGATTGACAGATTGGTGTGTATTTGAACTCCTCCCAGAGGAGAATGGGTTAGTAACACCTTTTTAACAAGCTCTTAAAAATGAGGTGGCAGTGTAGTTGGGTATTTTCTGTCAGAGAAGGGGGTCAGCGAGAGGGGTGTAAACTTCTGGGGGGCTGAATGGAAACTAAACGCAAGCAGCAATTGAGGACAACTTATGGTGGTGGTGGGGGTGGGGGGGGGGGGGTGTGTTTGGGCACCACTGTTTAAATGACAGCATTTTGCAAAAGCCCTGGAGACTACGCTGTCAAGCCCGTTTTCTTTTTGTTTTTTTCTTTAAGAGAAAACAGATTGTGAACGTGCAGTTGCTTCCACACATGCATATCATTACAGCCCAGTGTTAAAACAAAATTAAGAAAATCATTACTGAATAGTGAAAGTTGGCACGAGCATTTATTTCCATGTCACTTTGCCTGGTAAAAAATTAACAAGACATTACTCACTTGGGCATGCTGTTTGGCTTTTTCTCGCCGTGTTTTGGGGAAGTTTGAATAATCATTTACTTTAGCCAGCTTTAGCTAAGACAGAAAATCGGCTCCATTTCATGTTTGAAAAACACAGTCTCTTTTAAGCCTCGGGCAATGCAGGAGTTTATAATGTATCAGCACAGAGACACGATTTAGGCAACAGTTCTACTTCACTCTTAAGTCTACTGATGTTCAGTATTTATCTGAACATTTCCATGGTAACATAAATTAGATCATCAACACTGCATGGAGACATAGCCTCATCATAGCTATGCTGCTACAGGCCTACGCTGCAGGGGGACGTCAACATGATCCACTGAGCAGTGTCCTCACCCCTCTGCTCTCCCCTCCTTTCCTCTCCTTCCTTTGGCTGCATCCATAGTGTATCTTTTCGTGCTTTTCTGTTCCTCTTTTTCTTTTTCTGTATATGTTTGCAGGCCAGAGTTTCCAGAGTTACATGCTGACCTGCAGTTCCACTCTCTGACCATCCCAGCGTTTACCTCCATCTGTCTATATAGACGTCTCTGGGATGTCAACTAACATGCTGACCTGGAGTCTGACCCTCTGACCACCTCAGTGCTGCTGCCTAACACCTGTTTATATTGTCCTCTCTGTAGTGCATCAACTAATGATGTATCAGTCAGAATATAAGGACCTAGAATTCTATGTTCCCCAACCAATGGATAATTACTATTAATATATTTTGTCCTATATAATATTGCCAGTATATATGTGCCTCTCCTCTCTCTGTCCTCCATTCTTTCTGTCCTATCTTCCCTCCTCTTTTCTTCCTCTAGGGGAATTTTGTTACTTGTCATTGTTTCTTTATTTAAGATTTTATGATATTGGTTATGGATAATAACATTAGCTCGGGGGTCATGCTATGGGTTTCTGAAAAGCCCCAAGAGATCATTTGTATTGTGACAGACACTATGCAAATAAAGTTGGATTTAACTGAATTGAACTGGATAAAATCCAAGGGATGAAATGCTTCAGTCAGAAAGTTTGGGGACAAAAAAAAAAAAAGGAAGGTGAATTCATCAAAAGATTAAGCATTTTGGCATGAAAACCAGAGAAACCCTTTTTTTCTATGCAAACGGAAGATCTACACCCATCTGTCTCTATGTGATTTCCGCTGCTGGTTAAAATATTGGATAATATTCTTAAGCTTGCAATCTGCTTTGGAAAATCTACTGACAGCTTAAACCACTGCACCGGCTGCAGTGGAGAATTTGATCACTAAAGCACCTTGGAAAAGGCACTCTGCGGTCTTAAACTGCAAAACAGTGTTGAGATCATTCACTTATATCAAAAAGAATAATTTGCCACTTAAAGGAGTACAAAGCAAAACATATAACTTTGTTTTTTTTCCCCTCTCATCTGACTCACAGCGCTGTCTTGCTGTGAATATTGAATATTGATGCTTTGATTTTCTGTGCACTTCTGCAAAGTGCAGCAAGCAGCCAGGATTTGCTGGCTTGACTGTGAAACCTTTTTCTGCACTTTTGCACACATTAGGTACAGTATGACGTGCGAATCAGAGGGCTCTAGAGGGCACGGTTGGCAGATTTTGCCACCGACGTGAGAGCCAGGACTGCTGCTACCCTCTGCTTTCTGCCTCTCTGCTGAGCAAAGCGAAATGGCTTCAAGCTGTGGAGTCGCACATAACCCGAGTTTAAGACACTGATGCGTTTATCATCAAAACCAAATTCTGGGAAGTCAGCAGTTTCCCCGGAACATAGTTTTAAGCAATGTTTGACTTCATAAAAACAACAAATTGCTTTTCGAAAACCATTTAGTGTCATATCTGGGTCATGTCATAGAAAATCTGCTTGCATTTTTGCCTTTTTTTTTTTTTTTTTTGGTGAAAGAGGAAAAAGTTGATTCCATCAAGGAGTTCTAGCTCATTTTAAATTGTTCAATTATAAATGTAAAAAATCCATTAATGAAATATAGAATGACGTTAATACACAGAGTAATTCTCAAAACTGATGTTGCTAACAAGTAAAGACGCATTCAGCCTGTTTTATCTAATGGCACATAGTTTTAGCCATTTAAACCATGTTTTCTGCATTTGAAATGAACATGCAAATATATCTAAAAGCGGCATTTGAAACGTCGCCCCAAAGGCATGCAAGCAGTGTTTAATGACATCTCCCAGTGAAAATGAAAACTACACTCTCAGTATTGTTTATGTTTTGTGTTCACTTTTGTTTCCCCACCAACAGTTCTCAGCCAAGTGGAACCATCTCCCATAGAATTTACTGGAGGTGGAAGACAAGCCCTTAATCGCCTGTGTTATTGAATTATTGAATTAAAAGCTTAAGTACTCCGGGTGAGCATGTCAATTTTTCACGACTGAATGGTACAGTGCTCATTCCATTTTCATCTGAATAGATCATTTGTGTATGTAAAATGTAGAAGAATGGAGGTATTACACAGATCAGTTTCATTGTCTGTAATTCCTTTTTGCTGCGACTGTAATCATTCTGAGAGACAAGTCATATTCATCCAACAGCCCATGCTGGTGCTTAATCTGCATTCACATCCCCTCAACAACATTGCACTTTTTGCATCTGCACTGTGGCTCAGTGTTAATTAGAAAAAAAAACAAAAAAACGTTTTGCTTCAAAGCAAATTTTGCATAATGACGGCAGAGGCAGAAGTTTAACCTGCTTTACATCCCTAAGTGATACAGCGGTAAATAATTGGAAGAGTAAATGTCGCAAATGGTTCAGCCCGTCTCTACTTGACATTCTCCTCACCTGTCTTCATCCGCCATGTTCTGAAAGCCTGGGACTGTTACAGATAAAATGATGTGATGCTTCTGTCTGCATTTCAGTGGGATGACTTGCTGTGTGACCCACGCAATCTCCCTCTCAAAGAGTATTTCAACTTATGCAGATGAGCTCATCAGAGCAGCCTGCTGAGATGAGACATCTAGGTCTGGAATTGTGTCAATACCGGCACCAAAACAAATGCAAATCAAAATCCAAATTAATGTGTTTTCCCTCAGGAGAAACGGAGTCGTACTCATAGTCTGCTCTCTGTAGATGACAGCGTTCTGTTATCCAAAGCCTGTGAAAAACAGGGCATCCTCAAACTGCTCCCTGTGCCAGGGCACGAAAGACAGCAGCTCTCGATGGAGAAACTAAACCAAACAAAATGAAAAGAAACGGGAGACTTTTGCAATTTTTTTTTTTTTTCCCTTCAGATGATGATAGAAGTCATTCCTACATTCTCAGGTTTCTTTAGTTTCACAACATCCACGAGTATAGCTGAGTGTGTCACGCAGACAAGCAGGCGTGCTGGATCGGCTCTGGGTCTTCCAAATAATATTACTCTGGTCACAGCAGTGTTTACGTCCCTGTCTTCTACTGGAATGAATAAGCAGCAGGCATGCTTGGAAAGCAAGTTATAAGAGGGAAGAAATGAGCAAATGGATGGATTGCAGCAGTTTGAGCTGCTCTGTCTGCAGAGCATGGCCTGTCTGTCACCACATCAGCCTTATTTGCATTTGATTGAATGGTAAATAGTACTCAATGCATGCGAACGGAAAATGCACACACTGACTTCTGCAAATCTAATAAGGCTGGCGGCAAATGATGGAGATGCTGGAGACAGAGCAAAGCGCCAGGGCATCAAAACGTTCTCATTCACGATGCTCTTTTTCTTTTCTCCATTTGTTGTACAGTTGTCTGTTTTGCATATGCTGCACTTGTCATAACCTTTAATTCACTTTGTTCCATCCTTTGCTGCCGCAATGACCTACTTTTCCCTATAGGGATCATTAAAATGCAATTTTATCTAATCAAAGAATTTATTTCTAAAGTCCTTGCTTGTAGCTGCAAGTTGAAGCAGAACATTAAGTTTTCCGTGTCTAATCATTTGTCAGACACATTTATATTTCAGCAAACACAGTAAATATTTACTGACATCAGCTCTGATGATAATGTGTTTGAAAATACCACAAACATATCCATGGCAGAGATGCATACTTTTAATAAAAGCATTGTGCAGAGGAAGTCAACTCATCTTCCGTTGGGTGCACTAATCCAGAGTGCCTGTTTTTTTTTTTAATCTGAACTTCTTGAATATAAATAGCTGTGTAAAATGTTGATTGAGATTTTCTTCAGAAGTCGCCTTTTACTAAGATACTGATAAATAACATGTGCTGGTACACAATGTAGATCTAAAGGTGGCACGTTTGCAGAGTCACTAGTGCTATCTGTCATGAACACATAAAAGCACCTGTTACACATAAATGCACTTCTCAAACATAAAACATGACATCTTCAGAAGTCGTCACCACTCAAAAATAACCGCCTTCCGTGCACACAGTGTATACAAATTTAATAAAGTACACAACAAGTACAGTAGCCCACATTCACGTGTAAGGTCAGCTTGTTTTCACATAAACAGCAGAGAGGACAACAATAAAATTACAAATACATTCTTAAAAAACTTGTTTTTTTTATAGGAACTTCAAATGGTTTTTTTATGAAAAGGGACATTCCCTGTTGTACCACCATTAACAGTTCATAAGACACTTCACTTTTGAATGTAACGTCACTGATATGTATTTCAGTTGTGTGTGATATTCAAAAAGATGTTCCTTATACACTAAATGGAGACAGAAAGCTTCACTGTACAAAAGCAGACAGGACTCAATAGCGTAACAGTAGCATTTTTTTTTTCCAACAGCCTCACAAAACTGGAGTTTGAAATGTGTAAAATACAGACATTTAAAATGACAGGTACAGTACACCATGAAAACACTTGAAGTCAAGTAAGCACTGATCCCTCTTCCCGCCCAAAACCTTCACAGCAGTCAAGGACACACAGTTCACTGAAACACAACAAGTCACAAACCCGAAAAAATAAAATAAAAATAAAGAAGAAAACAAACAAACAAACAAACAAATAAAAAAAAACATATAAAGCAGATGGTTTTTGGTTATACAATGCATGTCTGAGCGCTCCCGCGGGTCAAAATAAACCTCCTCTCGGTCATCGATCTGCGATATCGTCATCACACCGCCGGCAAGTGAGGGTGAGCGTGATCACCGTCACCTGTCAGTTGCCAGAGTCCCTCGGGTTGAGAGCGCAATCCGCCCCCCCGCACTCCTGGCTGATGACGGAGCTGTGAATGAGACTGCTTCGACAGGGACTTGGGCCTGAGCTCGCAGGTCAGGTAGGAGGGCTCCTCCAGCTCGGCGTGCTGCGGGGAGCACTGGCCATCTGGAGGGCCGTAGGCACTGCTGTCTGATCCCCCGTCCCTCTCCTCCTTGGGCTGTTGGTTGGTCAAGTCCAGGGGCGCGCTGCTCTTGGTGGGACTGGTGGACGCGGACGGACTCTCTTGCAGCGGTGGACTCAGAGCACGCTGCGATTTTAAGTAAGGTTTGACATTGGCCACAAGGATTGTGCTGTCCCGCTGTTCCTTCCCAAACGTGCTGAGGGTTTTTCTGCTGTTGCAGCTGATGGTGCCATAAATCTCTGTCTCTACCATGGCATCCATTCCCACAGGGATGAAAAGGTTGGTGCGATTATCTGCGCTGTCTGCTTGGCTTCCTACCCGTAACTTTGGCATCCAGCATCTGTCAGAGTGTCCCAGTGCACGACATTCATCGGTGCAGTGGGCTGATTTGTCTTGCTCTGCAAAAACAGTTAAACATTTGTTATTGGAGCCTGCCGGGGTAAGTGCTGCATAAACAACCAAGAGGAAAATGAAGATGGCATCTTGAAGAATGAGCAAAAAAAAAAAAAAAAAAATAGCAGCAAACAAGCAAAACTCTGGTATTTTTCTTAAAATCCTTTTTTTTTCATAGTTTACTTGATACACATTACAACGATTGTATAAGTATAACAAGTCAACCAGCGGTGAATTGTAACAGCAAGGTTATTTATATTTTCTTCAGTAGATGTTTCTTGTTCAGGATAGAACCTTAACATTAACTAAAAGAAAACTTAATGTTGCTTTTTTTTTAAATCATTATTTATATATATATGTACTACATGAATGATTCCTCCTACTTATGAAGCATATTCCCTCCGGTATTATCAACAACTCGCGTAGGTGTTTCCTGGAAAATATCAGCTGGTGCAGAGGAAGTGATGTTTTTCATTTACATTTCAATCAGACGAAGGCTGTGTGTGTGTGTTTTTTTAGACTAATCTGAAGTGAATCTTACATTACTATTTTAACATTTCTTACCAGAAACAGGTGAGACACTGTGAGCGAGATACGGTTATTTAGAAGGTTGCTCATGCTCGTTAGAATAATTTGGTTAAAACGGTTTTAGAGTGCGACGCTCTCTGGCTGACTCTCCTGTTCACACATTCCACCCACCAGAGATCCTCGCTGTCCCTCCGGCATCCTTTCCAAACTTTAAGAACTTTCTCACTGTGTGTCTGTCGCTGCTTTGCTCTGTTTCAGTTTTTGTGCTCACCTGTAGCTTGTTGCCTGTTTGAATGTACAGTACGTCGTCTCACGTCACACTGACATGTGGCAAGTTCTTTGAGTAAAATTTTGACTCTTGTTGCACTATTTTTGGAAATTTAGCTCATCAAGCCTTTAAAAATCACATACAAGCAATAGGCACACGCTAACACCGGACAATGTTAGCTACTGCTGCTGTCGTCCAGCTGGTTAGCGATGGGAATCAGTGCTGATGACGTATCTTCCTCTTACTGGTTCAATATAAACAGGTTGGTGTCGACGGCAGCCATGGAGGATGAGAAGTGTACAGCTTTCTACACTCAAAACCAGTTCTTCACAGCACACCGCATGTAGCTTTAAGTACAGAGATGTATGATTTGAGACTGATCAGCAGACTAGACTCTATCTACACTTGAAACTTCATCATGTATGAGTCTTCTTGATTTAGTTTTTTTGTTTTCACATAATTCACTTATCTTTTTTTGCCAGCCCAGTTTTTGCACCAGTTTAAAGGGCACATACACTCTCTGGACACTTAATTAGGTACACCTTCGCTAGTACCGGGTTGGACCCCCTTTTGCCTTTAGAACTGCTTCAACAAGGTACTGGAAACATTCCTCAGAGAGTTTGGTCCATATTGACATGACTTCATCACCAGTTGCTGCAGATTTGTCGGCTGCACATCCATGATGAGAATCTCCTCGTTCCACCACATCCACAAAGCTGCTCTATACTGGACTGAGATCTGGTGACTGTGGAGGCCATTTGAGTCCAGTGAACTCATTGTCATGTTCAAGAAACCAGTCTGAGATGATTCAACCTTTATGACATGACGCGTTATCCTGCTGGAAGTATCCATCAGAAGATGGTCCACTGTGGTCATAAAAGGATGGACATGGTCAGCAACAATACTCAGGTAGGCTGTGGCATTGGACACGATGCTCAACTGGTACTAATGGGCCCAAAGTGTGCCAGGCAAATATCCCCCACACCATTACACCACCAGCAGCCTGAACCGTTGATACAAGCCAGGATGGATCCATGCTTCCATGTTGTTGACGCCAAATTCTGACCATCCTGAATGTTGCAGCAGAAATCCAGACTCATCAGACCAGGCAACGTTTTTCCAATCTTCTACTGTCCAGTTTTGGTGAGTCTGTGTGAATTGTAGCTTCAGTTTCCTGTTTTTAGCTGACAGGAGTGACACCTGGTGTGATCTTCTGCTGCTGTAGCCCATCCGCCTCGAGGTTTCGACATGTTGTGCGTTCAGAGATGCTCTTCTGCAAACCGTGGCTGTAACAAATGGTTTTTTGAGTTCCAGGTGCTTTTCTATCAGCTCCAACCAGTCTGGCCATTCTCCTCTGACCTCTGGCATCAACAAGACATTTGCGACCACAGAACTGCTGCTCACTGGATATTTTCTCTTTTTCAGCCCATTCTCTGTAAACCCTAGAGATGGTTGTGGTGAAAATCCCAGTAGATCAGCAGTTACTGAAATACTCAGACCAGTCTGGCACAAACAACCATGCCACGTTCAAAGTCACTTAAATCACGTTTCTTCTCCATTCTGATGCTGGTTTGAACTGCAGCTGATCGTCTTGATCATGTCTACATGAATAAATGCACTGAGTTGCTGCCATGTGATTGGCTGATTAGAAATTTGCTTTACATTAACGAGCAGCTGGACAGGCGGACCTAATAAAGTGGCCGGTGAATGTATAATGAAAATAATAAGCTTATATTTGGGTGTCAGACCTAACAACCAAACCAAATTTCTAACATCACACAACCCTGTCACTTCGCAGCATTTTGGGGCTGTGATCGGAGCTGTGAAGACGTAGTTGACAAGAGCACATTTGGACTGCATCCCCTTTGTTGTTTTGGACAAAACAAGTAATAGAAATTTCACCAAGATTTCAAATATTATCTTCGCTTTTAAAAAGAGACCATACTATTTTTTCTTGTTCAACTGCTTTTTTTTTCTTTTATTTTTTTTTCCAAAAGAAACTTTCCATCAGGCCAACCAGCCTCTAAAATCATATTATTCAGTTCAGGGTCATGGGGGGGTGAGCACATCCCAGCGGAGAGCGGCAGTGAACAACCCAGGCAGTTTGCCAGATTATTACTAGAATAAAATATTCGGTTAGAAGGAAGTTTTAAAAATATTATTTGTACCACAAACTCACAACATTTTACCTTAACTGATTTCCTAATTGCTTCAAAAGGATTCTGTTACATATTCAGGAACAATATTGCTCTTCTTTTACCACTTTACCACTTTTACCACTTTATTAAATCCACCTGTTCAACTGCTAACCAGCCAGTTGAGTTGCTGCAGAATTATGGACAAAACGGGGAAGAAATGGGGTTTAAGGGACCTCGAACGTGGCTTGGATGTTGGTCTGAGTGTTTCAGAAACTGCTGATCTGCTGGGACATTCACCACAACCATCTCTAAGGAGTTCACAGAGATTGAGAAGAACGAGCAGACTGGTTGGAGATGATGGCGAGGCAACTCAAGTAACCACTCGTAACCGAACTATTTCTGAACGAACAACACGTGGAACCTTAAAGCAGACGGGCTACAGCAGCAGAGGACCGGTTTGGGCGCCGCTCCTGTCGGCCACGAACAGGAAACTGAGGCTGCTTCATCAGAGCCGTCGGCTCAGCAATGTTCATACCACTTGAGCAAAGACTTTCATCACATGTGTCCAAGACACATCTTTGTGCCACAACTCAGTTTTCTTATTTTATTTTATTTTTTTTTCAGATTTCACAGCACACAAAATCCTTGAGGCAAAACATCAGCACACAGAAAAGAACACATACCAAAAGGCAATTTCCTCTGTGTTATGACGGAGAAAAGTGTTTTTTTTTTTTAAATCTCTTTTTGTGGAAACTTCATTTGGCCATCAGAATTAATTTGACAATAATATGGTGAGTGCTTTTTTTTCTTTTTTGCAAAAAGGCATGAGGAAACATGTCAATAAAGTATTTTTTAAATTGGTCGAAAATAATAGTTTTTCTCCATTTGTTATACTTGAAAATAAGACAGCAATTCCATCCTCCTCTTGTACTGTCTGACTTGATTAAAAACATAATAAATGTCTTTTCTTTGCTCTGACCATCTAGGGAAGTGCAACAACCTTTGACTAAATTCTCAAACATGTTCAAGTGATAATGACTACATTAATTAAATTTAGTAAGTATTTGGATTCTGTGCTTTGGTGTTTTCTGTTAAAATATCAAAGTAATGAATAAATAACTCTGCATCCCAGTTTTTGACAAGATGTATCTCCTCACTGGAGAAAAAAATGGTAGTAATATTAGTAGATTCATCAGGGCATAAAATAGAAATGTTCTCATATGCAGCTAACATCTGAGGTCTCTTCTGCTTCATAAATCCACAGCCACAACATACTGTAACCACATCCAGCCATTCGTAATAAAAAATAGCCACTATATTTCACTTATCACTTGACGTTGCTCTGATCAGCTCATCTTTGTCTTGCCCTCATGTCACGCCATGATATTAAAGTCCAGAATCAAGTGACTGCCTGAACGAGGCATTTGATCTCATTTTGAAACCCGGTTCTGATGAATATGACTACGTCAGCCTGGAGCAGACAACGGGTTCCTAAGAGATGCGGAGCACTTTCTGTTCAGCCGTATGCCAGCCTCGACCAATATGCCGTAGGATACACAAAACCAAGGAGAACAACACAGAAACCTTTTTCGGTGCCACAACTCCCAAAAGACATGGAAATCAGCACCAGCGTACCACAAACGGAGGCTCATTTGCAAAGTACAAGCCGCAACTACCACATAGTTCTGCTCAAGTCTATTAACACCTACACAAATGCACCCACTCATAGCCACAGGACGCAATGAAACTGTTAATTTAGCTATGACTGGAGAGGAGTAAATGTGATGTTAATTTTTACACAGGAACCGTTAATGCTTGGAAATGTTAAAGGGAAAACATTTTTCTCTTTCCTATGAAGACTATTACAGTGTCAGGTGGGTTGCAGCGATTTCTTAAGGACATCATTTTTTAAAGTATGTACATGATGAACTGTTTGAGGTTAATGGGTGTCATCTTATATCCTGTTATTGTAATATTGTAGATGGATTTTTCCCTTTTCGTCATAGATTTAGGCTATTTTTCTCTTCCTAACAAAAACCTTAAAAGTTTTGAGGAGATTGCAGATTTCTTTGTGTAGAAAAAAAAACTTTTAGATTGCACTGCACCAGTTCTTTTTTTCTGCATCTGCACCCAACTGAATGAATACACTGTCCATACTGTTTGCTTTATATAAAAAGATTGTGAATATGCAGAAAGTCGTTGTCAGAATCAGCTCATCCAGTGTTAACCATCCAGCCTAGCAAACAGAAAAAAATTAAAAATAGAATATATATGTATATATTTATATACAGTCGTGGAAAAAATTCTTAGACCACCATTTTTTCTTCACTTTCTTGTTCATTTTAATACCTGGTACCACTAAATGTCATCATGTGACTAAAACAGGCATACACATACAGACAAACACTGAATCCATAAAAGCAGTGTTTTTGGCAGTACAACGCCATAGCTATTGATGTAAAAACTTAAGTGATTTAGGTTATAATCAAGAAAACCATGGAAAATGGTAAGATATCAGCTCTTAAATAAAAATCTTATGAGCAATCTTTGTGGTTATCGTTATGTTTGTCCAAACAAATGTACCTTCAGTTGTACAAGGCATTAAAATGAACAAGAAAATGAAGAAAACAAGGGTGGTCTAATAATTTTTTCCATGACTGTATATACACACACACACACACATGCAGGGATTTATTGCCGATATGTCTGAAACTGTTGGTGGTCGAGGAGGGACAGGAACATTAACTCATTGGCTGCCACTTATGGAGCCCCGTTTGGGTCATAATTCAATTAATAAATGAGTCTATTATTATAAAATACAGGCATTTATTATTATGAAATATTTTTCCATTATTATGAAATACATGTGTATTATTATGAAATATTTCCCATTATTATGAAAAAAATGTAATTATTATGAAATATATTTTTATTGTTATTCAATAATAGTTTAATGCATAATAGTTTATTTCAGAATGGCTTTTTCACAAGAATGAGCTTTTACATAATGGCTTCGTTTTTCATAAGAATGAGCTTTTACATAATAATGACATTTTGCCACTGGGCGGGACCAGTGGTTGACCTGCATGCTCATTGGCTGATCCTTCTCCATTCTACACTCGGACATCGACTAGTTTTGACCGTGAGGTCCCGTTAGCAGCGGGCCGTGGCGTCATCGAGGTGCGCTCCTAGTCTGATTGTAGCTATGGCAGCTTGGACTGAGCTACGGGAAACCTTGACCATATTCACTGTTCTGTTGCTTATGCCTGAATGAAAGAGCAGCCAATCACATAAATGGCTCTGCCCTCCCTGCTGTGATTGACACACAAATCATTCTTATGAAAAACAAATCCATTATTATGTAAAAGCTCATTCTTATGAAAAACGAAAGCATTATCATAATAATGGGAAATATTTCATAATAATAAACATGCATTTCATCCATCCAATAATGGGAAATACCCGTTTCATATCCGAAGGGTAGGGGATAAACGCCTGTATTTCATAATAATAGACTCATTTATTTATTGAATTATGACCCAAACGGGCCTCCATAGCAACTGACGTCAATTCCAATGCAAATGCTCAGTGCCATTGCGTCAATGGCAGCCAATGAGTTAATTGTTCGTGATCTTTAAATGCGCATCCAACTATTAATTTTGCAGTATTTTAAAAAGCACATCAGCTGCGCCAACACGCACAACTGGTAATAATTGGATCTTACGCAGGTAAGATCGCGGGTTTAGGGAGGTGGAAGAATGTGTTCTGTTAACTGGTTGACTGTTTTCACTCCCTCGCCGGTGTATTCAACAGCAAAATTCTCCCACACCGGTGATTAAAAAAAGTTTTTCCCAATTTCTCCGCTACCGCTGGCCATGCCTGCTTTTTTTTTTTTTTCTTTTTCTGCGTCTATGAGCTGCAGCCAACCGGCCAAAGTGTGATCGGCTGGTCACTGTGAGTGAGCGGAGGCGAGTGGACATTGACATGCAGTAGCGGACCTGTTGCCTAAAAGGATATTGGAACATAAATATCGCGGGACATAAAAGCATCCCGTGTCCCACGCAGGTCGGACCGAACCTTACGAAAAAAAATTCAGGATACGAGTTTACCGAACGTAAACATATTTGTAGCTGTTCTGTATCCCGGTTTGAAAGCGTTGCGTCCGAGCTGCTCTGCCATTGGCTATCGCTTAGCATCTTCCTGGGATCCCATTGGCTAGGAGGCCCCTTGTCTGTATAAGCGTAACCTAGCAACCCAAGTAAATGAACAATTTTTACCTCCGCCAAGGAGGTTATGTTTTTGCCGGCGTTTATCTGTCTGTTTGTCTGTGTTCAAGATAACTCAAAAAGTTATGGATGGATTTTGATGAAATTTTCAGGAGTTGTCAGAAATGTGAAAAGGAAGAACTGATTTCATTTTGGGTGTGATCTGGAAGAAATGCTGGATTCTTCATCACTTTCAAATTTTCGATAATTGTTGCACTTGGCGAAGGTCTGTGCTCTCCGAGTGCTTTTCTAGTTCTAACATGTATTTCTTACAGGTTTTTATGTCATTTCATGTATTATTTATAATTCATTAAAAAAAAAAAAATTATGTTCGAATTTTGGGGGACTTGAAACGGATTAGGGCATTTACATGGAAAACGAGTCCTCTACTTACAAAATTTTCAGGTTATGAAATTACTTCCAGAACCAATTAATTTTGTCTTTTGCACCGTCTGGAGCCACGGTTAAAATGAATGATTGGACACAATGTGATTCAAGTGTACAGTGATCCCTTGCCACTTCGCGGTTTGACTAACGCGGTTTTAGTGCTTTGCGGATTTTTTTCAGAAATATATTGTAATTAAAAAATCATGAAATAATCGCTGAAATTCTGCGAAAATCCACCACACAGCAGACGAGAGGCCGCAGCTGCCAGCAAAACATCAAACAATGACTCACAGCCTCCTGTAAGCAACAAAGAAACGCAGACAGAACTCTAGAATCTGGGCGCTGTTTGGCCGAGACGCATTTACTTCATTTACTACGCATTTACCGGGCACATACGCGACGCAGCGATCGGCAGCAGTGGGAAGCATGTCTGTCTTGTCTATCAGCTTTAAGTTTGTTATTTTATGCTTAAACTTTTCAACTCGCTGTGCACTTTGAACTGATCAACCTCACTTTTGTGTGATTAAGAGTGTCATGATTCAGTGACGTGGATCTGACTCTGATCTTTTTATTGGCGGTGCTGCGTCCTCATGTCACCTGGGGTTGCTGACAGCTCCATTCAATATTCCAGAGACTATCTGTTAAAATTCTCTAATCCCGTGATCAGCGGCCCACCAGCGGACCTAGTCTTTCCTGACCGAGCACGGGGAAGGCGACAACTTTGTACCTCCACGACGGAAACCGAGGAGGCGAGGCAGGAGAGGCGGCGTACGGGAGCGCATGAGACGGCATCACCTGTTGCGCATCCCCCTCCCTTCAGTTATCCTGTCCAACGTCTGCTCTCTCCACAATAAAATTGAGGAACTACAGGCTCTTGTTCGCCACCAGCATGTAGTCAAAGAAGCCTGCATCCTGGCCTCTGAGACCTGGCTCGGGGAAAAGACGTTGACGGTGATCTAGACGGGTTCGGAGGTCCGCTTCGCACCGACAGAGGGTCTGCAACAACTGGGAAATCATGCGGAGGTGGAGTATGTGTTTACACATAAATTAACGTTGGTGTAAAACTGTTTTAGTAAGAGAGAGACTTTGTACCAATTTAAGTTTCTACCATCAGGTTCACTGATTAGACTCCCTTTTGCAAAGACAAACATTCCTTTGTTCCCTCTGCTGTTGTTCTTTTAAATACGGGGAGGAGAAGATAGCGGGTGAAAAGCCCTCCCTCCTGACTATAGTTTAGGTCTTCATTATGAAAAAAAACAAAAAAAGTTAATGATTGATTGACAGTTTGGAGACCAGTGGCTGTGAGGGAAACAGAAAGAGTTTAGCCGTTGTCTTGTGTCACTGCAGTGTCTTGCTACTTTTTTGCGGTGTTTAAACATATTTTAAACACATTATTTAGGCGGGGGGGGCTCCGGCTCCATTTCGCGGATTTTGATTATTGCGGGGGGGGCGCCGGTCCCCATTAACTGCGATAACTAAGGGATCACTGTATACACGTTTACACGATATCACTAAAGCTTGATTTAATCTTCAATGTTGAACTGATGGCAAATGACCACCACATCAGGGAAACCATAAGCTACGTTATATCCTTATGTGCACAGTCTGATTTATACTTTTACACAGCAACTATGCATGTTATCTATGTATGGGATCTACGTTTCTGTTGGTATTTATGCATATCTGTTACATTTGTGTTGTTCTGTAATTATACCATCAAACGTTAGGTGGCAGTGCAGGCTCTTTTCTTCAGACATAGCAACAAAGCAAATAAAGCACATCTTATGCGAGTTGGAGCAGATAAATGTTGACCGTTGTTGATTTTTACTGACATTGGAGCAATATATCAATCTACCTGGGACACACAAGGAAGAAGAGGATGGACGCTATCAAGTGCACCAATCACATTTGCAAAGTGTAGTGACATTTGTGGAGTGGTGCACCTCAGGGTACAGCATACCTTACTGCGTAGGGTTCCCAGCAACGGTCTACACATGCTGTCAGTTTGACAGGATTAATTCTTTGCAAATGCTGCTACGTGTCACGTCAACCCGGAGCGCAACATCCATGACTGCTCCACTTGATGGCATTTTTCTTTTCCTTTGTCTTTTTCAAGCTAAATTGCTACAATAAGATATGCTTTATTTTCTCTGTTGCTTTAGAAAGTATGTGTAAACAAAAGGAAGCTCAGAGCACTGCAAGCTACAGTGCTGCAGAAAAGAACTTGCACCACCGCCTAACGTTTGGTGGTGTAATTACAGAGTGACACAAAAGCCAACAACAATGCAGGTCCTATCTGAAACCCATTTATGAAGCTCTCTGCACTGTTGTTGAGCTAATCTGAAGGCTACATGAAGTTTGGAGGTCTGTAGTGATTGACTCTGCAGAAAGTTGGCGACCTCTTCGCACTATGTTCTTCAGCATCCTCTGACCCCGCCCCCTCAGTTTACCCGTCCTACCACTTCATGGCTGAGTTGCTGTTGTTCCCAAACACTCCCATTTCCTTATAATACAGTTGACTGTGGAATATTTAGGAGTGAGGAAATTTCACGACTGGATTTGTTGCACAGGTGTCATCCTATCACAGTTCCACGCTGGAATTCACTGAGCTCCTGAGAGCGACCCATTCTCTCACAAATGTTTGTAGAAACAGTCTGCATGCCTAGCTGCTTAATTTTATACACCTGTGGCCATGGAAGTGATTGGAACACCTGATTCCAATCATTTGGATGGGTGAGCAAATACTTGTGGCAATATAGTGTACATGTGGGTGTCTTATTTAAAGTCAGGTTGATATCAGGACATTGGTGTCTATGCATACATGACTATTCAGTGACAATTAAATTAATCTATCACTCAATCAATCAGTCAATGACAGTAGTCTCACACAAGACTTAAAATAGACAAGAATTGTCCAAAGCTAAAAAAGTTAAAAGACAATAGTCTTTCACTGCGGCTGAACTTCAGAGGCCAATGCCCTTTAAAGTCTTGCTCGCATCCTGACATGGTTTATACGTTCTTTTTTCATTTCAAGTTATCTTTAATACAGTATGATTATTTTGTAAGAATAGAAAACCATACTGCAGAAATCAATGGCAGAAATCACAGTGTCTACAGTCGAGTTTTATACGCAGAAAATGTCGTAAACGCAGCCAATGCTGATTTTATACAGACCTATAAACCTTGGATCAGAGTTTCAGTTCTCTAAATTATTGGTTTTCTTATAACTGAATGTGAGTCAGTGTTTTTAATTAGTAATACTTTGTAAAGTAAATGTTGCTTTTATAATGTCAAGTCAGTATCATGGGGTTTGTTAGGATTTGATAATTATTATTGTTTTTGCTGTTCTAGCAATGCTATTTTCTTTTACCAATTAGATATTTTTCCTAACTTATACTTCGTTTTGTGTTAGCCAATTATATTATTAAGTTATAGAGGTGACGTCCTTCATAAATAATTACTTGGCCGCTGACATCAGTACCATCAGTTATCAATGAAGTCATGTTGTTGTGCACCAAACTGTCTCTAATGAAACACAACTTTAGTCTTAGATGTGAGAAACATATTCAGCTCATTTATCCAGCGAGTGAATACATTCTCTCCTATTAGAGATCATGTGAGCCCAGATTTTATACTTCTCTGCATAAGCTATTCAGGCAATATCTTTATCAGGGATCAGAATTTGCGTTTGATCTCAGAATGCATTTTTTTTTTTTCAAAGGAGAACTAGCATTAGTGATTGTTAGATTTAGCAAGGCCACAACAGAAATCCTCTGCTTTACACTGAGCCTCATGCGTTTGTGCTTCTCCATCGCTCTTCTAGCTGAATGGAGAAAAGCTGTCCTCTAAGCACAGATACACGAGGCAAGAGGAATAAACATAAGCAAGGAGAAACGGGCAGATGCTGAATTCATTTCCACGGATCCTGTTTGTGGAGGAGCTAGCAGGTGATGCTAATGCAAAGGGATGTGTGTGCTAAGAAGGTAGAACCACCACAGAGTGAGGTCGTTTTTCAGAGTTTGTGTTAGTGTTTGTCAGCAAATAAGCAGAAGTAATTAAAGAGCTGCGTCTGCATCATTACAGAAAATATTCTTCATGATAAGGTCATATTTTACATGACCACTTAGCATAAGGATATAAAACTCACTCCATTAAAAACTGATAGAAGACCACTGTGTGCTGTTTTTGTCAGTATCTATAATTACATGTACAAAGTCAGTCATTGTTTGCTGTTTTAAACTGTGACAATTACGAGAAAACTGCTTCTGCAATATCACCATTTGTTTTAGGTTAATCCATCAAGCCTCCGCTTATTTGTGCTCACAACAGGATACAGTTGCAAAAGCATGAATATACATATCTTTCTGTTCACAATTACATTACTGACTGCTGGAAACTGTTTGCCAAATATTTGCACCGCTTGAATTTTAAGATTTAAACTAAAGTGCAACCCATATAATCGTAATCCTGTGATATTCTCTTTTTTTATGATTATTACAGCTGCGTCTAACTGAATATAGATAAGGTTTTAGCTTCACATAGTAAGAGAGAAAGCAACTATTTATTAGTGCACTCCATAGCAGTAGAACTGATAATATTATATATATATAAAAAAAAAGCTACAACAGACTAATAAGGAAGTGAAGCTGTTCAGCCGTTTTCACTTTACATTTCACCTCTGAATAAAATTTTCTATAATAGAAAATCTGATATGACAGAGTTATGCTATGGCTTTATGTAGTCACATAAACAAATTATTACAAAAAGCCACATGTCTGCTGTACTACGAGCAACTATGGCATGAAATATTAACAAAAGCAAAGAAACTGCCTGCCCATTATAAATAGAATCAGAGAAAGCCTAGCAACATACCCATCGTACATCTGGTGTCTGTGAGAGTGAATAAATATTCAGAGTGCATGACAGTGGAAGCTGCACAGGTGGATATATTACCTGTATCAAAGCAGCCAGGGGACTAGCGAGATGGTAAAGGTAAAAACATGAAAGCAATACTACTTAACCTGCAAGCTTTTGTGCTGCTGCATTTTTCTTTTTTTAAGCAAAAAGTCTGCGGTGTCTCCATTTTGGATAATGGCACTATCTTGTCTAAATCTGCAAAAACAGTGGCTTTGTTGTTCGTTATATCTACCTGTATTTGTGTGCATGAATGAGATACTGAAGAGGTGTGTGGGCTTGCGGGTGTGCTCCCGTGTGATCAAGTCTGAGGAATAATGCATAATGTAGATTTTCCATCTTGCAGTCAGCAGACATTGACACCATTTAATGTTCAACTGACCAACCCCTTCAGGAAGAAAGCAATTGAATTTTTAACTACATCTCTGACGCACGAACAGAAAAGGCATTAGCCAAACATACAGATATTATAAGCAGTGCCCGACTCAATTCTGTTTCTCTTATCTTACAAGAGCGTGTCTATAAATTAACTGACATTCCCGTCAAGAAAGCGTCAGTGCTGCACTGGTAAATATTCCGTTTTGCATGTACAAGACGTCTTTTTCAATATCTCTCCATGTGACTGCACTCAGAACTTGGGCTAAATCAGATTCTGAAATGTACAGGAAAAAAAAAAAAGGAAAAAAAAAAAGAAATGTGATTGAATTTACACCTCCCACAGAGTCAAGTTTGGTTGGCCATAATTCCTTGCAGTACACAAACACGCAAACACACACTCACACCTATATAAAAGTGAGACAGAGAGAGGTTCGCACATCCTTCTGGCAGGCACAAGAGTGTTTCCGTCTCTGCCTTTTCCAAGCATGCTGCAAACAAACAGTTCATAGCAATGTAAATGGTGTGGAAAGTGCTGCATGGGGACATGATGACCAGGCTCATTCTCTTCTGTGGCACAGACAAGGAAATAGAAAAACATCACTTCTCTCAAGTTCCCAGTTATCTTTTATCTTACCATCGAGATCTGCTTTCATGTCCTCAGTTTATATGCACAACAGCTAAATATATCAGTCTCTCCAAGGTCAGCGTGGTTTAAAAAAGATTGACAGTCACCTGCGATTACACTCCTGGCAGTGTGGATCATTTCAAATATGTGTAATAAAATTCTACATTTCTATTTTTAATCTTTGAAACCAAGTTCCTCTCAAAACAGTGTAGCCACAGCAAAACCAATAACTGCAAAAGAAAGAATATTTCCCAGCAAAAGATAGAAACACTGTCACGTTGCAGCCGAAATATCTGTCATTTTGCGGTGCAAGTGTCATTCACGCGTTCTCATTTTTGTTATTTGAAACATGCCTACGATGAATCTGTCTTCAAATAATGCCGTGATCAAAAGACATACAGACTGAGGTGCACTTTTCCATGCATATGAGTCTGTTTGATGGCTAAATCAGACAGAAGGCGTTTGAAAATTTCACTTTCAGCCGATGGACTCTTTTTATCCCTTCAAACTACCATCTACCTTTCACTCCGGTTCCTTCATGTTATCTTTGAAACGCAGCTTAAACTGTCTGCAATGTAAAGTGGAACAGAGTAACACGGTGCGGCAGCAGCCTCCAATAACGTTGACGATAGACGTGCCTGCATTGGCTGCTCTCAGAGGCCGGTAAACCTCCACAACTCAGCAACCTGTGGGGCATAATTCTTAACGCATTAAGTACAAACAATGTCTGCTACGAGAGTCAGTTAGGCATCTTGAAGATGTCCACTCACCCTTCTCAAAAGTCTGGCCATTAACTGCCACTGCTTTCATCTTGAGGGCCTCCCTGGCAGATGTGTCGCAGTGTGAGCCTTTATTAGTATCCTGGTCACTATCAGCCTGGTCACTATCACCATGGCCACTGTCTCTGAGGCTTGCTCGTTCTGCATCCTTAAATGTTGAGCTGCAGCAAAACAGAAGGAGAGAGGGAAAAAAAAAAAAAGTGAAACATAACTTGGCACCACTTCTGTGTGAAAACCTCTCTCTCTGATAACCAGAGTCAGTTGGCTTGATACTGAGATGAAGAAGGGAAATTCACTGGTCAGGAAGTATTTGGATACTGCTCTTACCTTTGAACGAACGGCTGCCTGCTGCCGGCGTAATTGGGCTCTGAAGAGAAATTTTCAGTCTAGAAAGGGGAAACAATATCATGCACTGATCAAGTTAAAATTCATAATGAAAGCAAGGACAACGTGAGATTCAGACAGAGGAGCTCTCATCCGTATTAAGGGCTTCTAAATCTTTATCATTCCACCTGAAAGATAACAACAAAAAAAAAAAAAACAGGACACCTGCCAGTGGTGACAGCACGATAAGAGCAAATCTGCATTGTGACCATATGTGTTCTCCTTGGCAAGGCAAAGAGTCGAGCACTGGCCGCTGTCATCAGCATCCTTCCCCTTCAATCTCGAAAGTAATGTGTTTGTGTTGATCACACCCACGTACCCTAGCGACTGGTGACAGTGCCAGGCCTTGTCATCTGGGTTATCATCTCCAAATTAGACTTTCTGCGAGACTGACCTAGATATTTACATCATTTACAACAGAAGATTCTGCCGCGCTAAACGCCACAACACGCCCATGCTGTCAAATTAACATGTTAGCTGGCACCGCGCGTTCAGCCCTGCCATCTCCACGAGGCGAGGCTGGAACGCATTAATGGCCCAGTAGTGCCAACTTCGGATGTGGATGGGTGGACCTGGCCCATATTTGTGGGGGAGCGAAAAATACGATTGTAAGGTTATGCTGCGTGCGTCTAGCTGTCTGGTGCACATTGGTTCAGTAATCTGATCGGACAAGCTGCTCAAACACCTGTCCAATCCCACATTTCAGGCAAGGTCTTTTTCTTTTTTTTCTCCTTCACTCTAAAGCAGCGAATCTGGCGAGGTCACAGCACCCTTGTTCAAGACTCATACTGTTTCCATGTCTAACTCGGAGGACTCTCAGATTATGGAGACCAACTGTGCCGTTTTGCAATGGAAACTTGGAATGGAGAAATTTGAAATAAAGACAGAGGAAAGCCTCTCTTTAGAAGAAAAGACATTTAAAATGTATGAATGCAGTTCAATAAGAGGTTGCCATGTCACGCTTTATATGCGGAGAATATATCATAGCCTCATAAGAGCGAGAGGAAGAAGTGAAAATAATGATGTCTGTTCCCGGGCCAGAGTTTTGCTTCTTTTTTCTCGGTCTCTTTTCTTTTGTCAGATTTGTATGGCAAAGCAGTGTGTGCAAGATAAGTGAGAATAATGGACAGATAAAGAACATTGTGGAGTATCCTCCTTACCTGTATCACTGACATCCTATTCGCTGGAGTGTCTGTGCTAAGCCCGGCAAAGCTGGAGTGGCAGCCTGACCGGGGGACGGTCAGGCTGTTGGGGGTGGTTTTCAGGTACATGACTTCTGACCTGGGCAGTGTGAGTGGCAGAGGGCTCTGGTAGTCAAAACATATTGGTGAGGTGATGAGAGACGGGCTGCTCACCACGTTCATCCGGCTCGCAGAATCTCTTTCCTCCATCTCACTCTGCACCAGCATGATGTCACTCTTGTTGATCCTTTTCTTTTTTCCCTTCCCCACTGGAGTGTTGGAGTACTCAGCCATGCGGCAGTTATAATTCCCAGTCTCCTTATCATGATGCTTGGACTTGACAGCGATGGCGGTCATGACGGCTAGGAGCATGACAGAGATAATGCAGAGGATAACTATGAGGGGCAGGGACACATCCCAGTGCTGCTGTTCCCCGCTCGCGCTGGAACCCCCTCCTGCCGCCGTCTCTGTGTTCACCTTAATGATCAGCTTAGCCACGGCAGATAAGGGGGGCTTGCCATGGTCAGTTACCTTCACCACCAGCTCAACTGCTGGGGAAATCTCCTCCCAAAGAGCGTGGGTAGTTCTGATCTCTCCTCCCACTGGATCCATCTCAAACAGGTGGTCGTCATTTCCCTCTGTGATCTCGTAGGTTAAATGGCCACTTTCACCGTGGTCATGGTCCACTGCTTTCACCGTAGCCACAATGTACCCAATACCCACGTTTCTAGGCACTGGGATTTCGGCCGTGTCATTTTGCAGAAGGGGTAAAATAATAACCGGGAGATTGTCGTTCACATCGAGAACATTGACCCTGACCGTAGAAGTGCTCTCCATGTGAGGGGAGCCGCCATCTTTAGCCTGAACTTTGAACTCAAAGGATTTTGTCTGCTCGTAATTGAAAGAGCGTGAGGCGTATATGGCTCCGTTGGTGGGGTTGACCGACACGTAGGTGTACACCGAAACGTCTCCTATATGCGACGGGAGGATGGAGTACGACACCGTTCCATTTCGGCCCACGTCTGGGTCATGGGCCAAAATGGAGCCCAAGTACTCCCCCGGGATGTTGTTCTCCGGCACCTGTAACGCGTACAGCGTCTTTGTGAAGCGCGGCGCGTTGTCGTTCTCGTCTAAGATCTTTACCGTAAATGACCTCGTGTTGTTCAAAGAGGGAATCCCATTGTCTCTCGCCACGATTGTTACATTGTACTCATCTCTGGTCTCCCGGTCCAGGGGTCTATCTGTGAGAAGGGTGTAAAAATTGTCATTGTTCTCCTGCAGTCTGAAAGGTACGTTTCCCAGCACCCGGCACTGCAGTTGACCATTACGCCCCGAGTCTTTATCCGTCACCCTGACGAGCGCTATGACAGATTCTGGGGGGGCTGCCTCACTGATGGCTCCCTGCCGGACTGAGACAAAACTGATTATCGGTGAGTTATCGTTTTTGTCGAGCACTTTGACAGTAATTTTGCAATGGCCCGGTATTGGGTTGGGCCCCAGATCCTTAGCTTGCACATCAAACTCGATGATTGGATTCTCCTCAAAGTCAATCTCTCCCTGGACCTTGATGACGCCGGTGCTGGGATCTATTGAGAACAGATCTTGTATTCGCTCAGATGCATATCCAGTAAAGGAATAAACAACTTGCCCGTTGCTTCCTTCATCTTGGTCGGTAGCATTCAGATCTATAAGTACTTTTCCGGGGGGATGAATTCTCTGGAATCTCTATCACATAGGAGGATTTTTCAAAAACGGGGCTATTGTCATTCGAGTCAGTCACTCTGACGTTGATCTGCATGGAGCCTGATCTTGGATACTCCCCACCATCAATTGCAGTGAGGAGAAGGGTGTGATGACTCTGATCCTCCCTATCCAGAGGTCTCTGGACCACCAGCTCTGGATATATAGTCCCATCACCCCTCACTTTTAAATCCAGGGAGAAAGTATTAAAATCATCTCGCGTTACCTGATAGGTCTTTATCCCATTTTCTCCAGAATCTAAGTCATGTGCAATAGTCAGAGGGAAACGTGTCCCAGCAGCTGCGTTTTCTGAAATATCAATATTAACGTGATCTGAAGGAAAACTGGGCGAGTTGTCGTTTATATCCTGTATATCAATCTTGATCATGCAAATTTCCTTGTCGTTGGCAAACACCTCCATGGACAGCTGGCACTTTGGGTTGCGCCGGCATAACGTCTCCCTGTCAATCCTTTGTTTGGTGAAAATTAGTCCACTCTCGGGGTCAACGTCCACCAGATGTGGTGCAGAATTCTCCAGCACTCTAAAGTTGGATTTTTTCCCTCTTTCCACGGTCCCATAGCCGGCATCTTTCGCTATATTGCCTATAACAGTTCCAGATCCTTGCTCCTCTGGGACGGAATAATTAAGATTTTTCAATGTCAGGGCTTTAACCCACAACAGAAAGAAAACGGGTACAGAGAGACGCATCCCTTCAACTAATAATGCGGTGGTAGACAGAAAAAAAAAAAAGAAAAGAAAATCCTCGTTGACTTTCAACCTGTTGATTACGGCAAAAACCTAAAGTACTAAACCCACACCAGGCATGTGGTCGACTCCGATCGCACACTAATTAGGCATTAAAACAGTTTGGGAACGCTCGTCTCCTTTTAATCGGTATCTTAACCTCTTTCACATGCCGTGCGCCTGCGATGAACTCTTTCTATAAACAAAGATGACCGCCCGACGACACCTGATGTATGAATTAAACATCAAATCCAGCATAGTGCAGAAGAGATGCCGCTTTTCTCTAAAAGGATGAGGGCTCGTTTACTACTCGTTAAGTAGAAAGTATTAATATCCCCTACCGCATCCAAGGTTAAAGCGTTTGAATCTCTGTGGTGAAGGTTAGACCGCGGCTTACAAAAGCGCATTGCCCCCATGCGACATCTACACCTAGGCTACTGCAAATACTGACATGGCCATTCAAAATGCAGCACTGCCCGATGTTACCATTCACCGCGCATTTACTTTTTTCTCCTTTGCGGCACACTGTTGCATATGCGTTCAGCTCGCGTTCCGCACACGCAGCCAGCCCGCGCCACAAAGTAGACGAAAAGCAGGATACAGAGCCGACACTCCCGTCCAACCTTTTGTGTTCCCCCGTCAGTCAATAGCATCTACCGCACGGCTGCGACTTTTGCCTGATGATTGTCCAATAATCAGTCCAGTAATCCCATAATCCAGTCCAATTGGACCCAGTGCTCTTGCATTCTTCATTCGGACAATGCTCCTCCGCACTGCCCCCGTAAATGCTGCGAGAAAACGGTCAAAAAAAAAAGGAGGAGAGGAAAAAAAAAAAAAAAAAGCACGGGTGCTGGAAGATTTCAGATAATCAAAATTAATCGCTTCTCCTGCGCTCAGTTCTCCCCGCGTCAACTGTTGAAACCCGCTCCCTCCACGGTGCGCAGCCCTGACCGGAAACCTCGCGACGCCCTTATAACAGACTCCCGTGTGTTTCTTGGTGCATTTAACATACTTTCTGATCGTCCTCCAGCAAATGAGTGAGCAGTGACAGATCTTGCCTTCAGGGGCTTTTCTCCAATAGGTCTGGCAAGATCGCATGAAGAAGGGCTGTTCTAGTGCTACGTGATTCATTTACTGATGCGAGCGCGCGCCGCGCGGCAGCATCACAGGGAGAAACGTGCTGCTGGATGCTGCTCCTAATACATGTGGATGTGAGCTGGGGGGATTATAGCAAGATCGATGAAATGTGTTTGGCTGGGATGCAGAAGAAGCAGCGAGGGCTTGACAAGTGGTCATCTTTTGGCGGAGAAGTGGAACAGATGGCCAACGTAGTGTGGAGCATATAATATTAAAGCTGACAAAATGTTTGGAGAGTATCTGACAGGGTTATTTTCTCAGTGTCAATGAAGCTTGGTAGTCAGAACCAACAATTCTTATCAAATATTAAAAACAATAGGCTTGGACCTGTCTCATGCTCCTTGCTCTATCACTGGTTTTTGGGAAATTCAATTAAATGATATATGAAAAAAGAAACAAAAACAAACAAATAAAAAAAACCAAACTGCTCTTTCTAAATAATCTCTGTAAAGGACAAGAGACGACCGCATCATCCTGTGAAAGAAACAAGGCTTATTTCATAGCTCAAATATCACAGCTGTTGATATAACCTGCCTTATGAAGCTATCACATTTACCTTCAATAGCTTATCTGCATCAATCTCATATCTCATATCAAAAAGATGGACTGACATTTAGTTCGCTCAGCATTTCAACAATATGACATTTGCATTTTTATTCTCACTTGACCGGAACTCGTGAACGCATATAGGCCTCCTCAGCGATGCTGGAAACCCTATGAGAGCAATCCCGGGAGGAAGCTGTGTCAACATCAGGGCGAGATCACCGTGGCCCGCTTCCTCATTTAATTCAATGCAGTCAAGGATCTAAATCAACCTTGAGTTGCTCCCGAGTTCATTTTCATTGTCTGAAACATGGCTGCCTTCCTCCTCTGGGGAGCATCAACTTTGGCTGGCCGGGGTGCAGCCTGCATAAATTGCCCATTTCTGCAGGTAGGAGATAAGGACAACAAAGGGAAACTAATTATCATTCAGTCTATGTTAAAACCTCAGGAAAGAGCTGCTATTGACAGTTGTGTCTGAATAGTCACAGTCGTACTGTTTAATATGATCTCAGCTCTAAATGAGAGGGTGGTTCATGTCCATAATAAATAGGCCAGATCCTAATGTGAGGCTTTCACTGGCTCGTTCCTCCAAAAGCTGATGACTTTGTCATGGCTAACTTTCCCTAATGACACCGCAGCCCCTGATGAACCACAATCTCCTGTTTTGTTGCCCATTGCGGCTCATGTCATGGATGCATCAGTTGTTTTATTATAATTATTGCCATTATTATTGTTATTATTACTTCTTGAAGCAATCTTTTTGCCGTAAAAACCACACCTGTTGTCATTTAAGGTGGAAATGACAAACTGCAGCTATATGCTCTATTTAGGCGCATTTGTAATATCTTGGCATTTCTCTCATGTGATTCACTTACAACTCTGCACCGGCATGATTAAAGGTGAGATTAAATTGTTTATCATTCAGGTTTTTTTTTTTTTTTTCCTCCCCTGTCGCCGGTTGCAGCACACTTCAAGTTGCACACCGGAATACTGATGGTGGTGAGTGGGAATGATGATCAACACAAACCACTGAATCTTACTGCAGAATGAATAAATGCAAGAATAAGTCCTGCTCCAAACAAATGTCTCCAGGAGACATATTGTAAACATGGTAATTACCAGCCTTGACAAAAAAAAAAAGAAGAGTTATATACAGTTGTGAAGGAAACGCCACCATCCTCACGGTTAAAACTGTCTAATAGCAAAAGCAAAATGCAAGACTGCCAGAAGAGTAATAACAGATCAGTGACTCACTGCACCACAAATTATTTTAATGCGGTGACAAATGAGTATTTCTGTACAGCTTCTTATAGTCCACCATAATGTGATTTTTATCTTGTAATAATGATCCATATCTCTGCATAATCCACGTGTCACGGCTTCTCAACAGGGTGCGAGTCTTAAAGGGACACTTCATTAAATTTACCCTCAAAAACCCTTTTTTCCCATAGTCGTAACTGACCATGCAGAAAATGTTATGTGTCAAGGTCTTGAGAAGTCTGCCTGAAAATTTCTGCACTTCTGGAGTCTGCACAGCGTGATTACATATTTCCAGAGTGACCGGGATATTGTTTAGGGAGAGATGCTCTGGCTTTGGCATGTGTTATTCAAAATTCAGGTCACTTCTGGCGTGCGAGGGCGGCTGCAGAAATCTTGACGCTGCAGCAGGTATAGCTAACATTATTCGGAAGAAGGTGTGCAGAAAGATCCGATTGCTGTCTTCTAAGTGCTTCTGCAGCACACTTTGTTCTTTCTTTCTTTCTTCTTTTTTTTTTTTAAAGGATAAGTGTTTTTCTTTCTGCCAACAAATCCAAGGAAAAGAACAAAACTAACAATGAGCTGATCCCACAAACAAGTGTTGCCTGGAAATATAACAGGCGATGCTTTTTTCTCCGTAAATTAATTGCCTCATTTGGGTACCGCATCAGTCCAGCAGAGAGATTGTTGTGTTGTACGGCAGATGAACAAAGCACTGGATTTTGACTCCGGTGAGGTTTGCATCTCGAGTCCAATCTCTGGTTAGACTGAGGCAACAAAAACACTTTTTACAAGGTTAGGAGAAAAAAAAAAACATCAAATGGTTTCATTTGATGTTTATAACCGTGCCGTGCCTCAAGTCACTGCGGTTTTTGAGTCAAAACAAGATGGGCACGATTCCCTAAACTCAATCAAGTGCTCCCAGTATCCAAACGTAACCAAACAACAGTTTCATAATCGTGCAGATACGATAGGTGCAACGTTTGCCGCAAATCGGATATGTTGGAATCATGTTAAATACACTGTAAACATTTTACTGATGGGCTCAGTATTAATGTTTATGCACCCAACCAAATATCTTCCTTTAAAAATAACCCATTTTAAGTTAATAGAAATTGTAATCCATGCAGATTTGCATTTCCTTCAAAGCGTATTCGCTCTTGCTAATTACTAGTATACAAGTGCGTTTTCATAGGAGACGGGGCTGACACTGTTGCACTGGATGGCATGTTGCTTCATTAGGATGAACATGGGAGCGGTTTATTTTTAGTCAATCCCACATACACCACCCTGCTGTCATAATTCACTGGCGTGCCAAATGTGCATTAATGTGCTGCTGAAGATAGTCCCCAAGAAATGCCCTATTTACCGACAAGTCCTCCAACCCGAGCATCCAGATAGGTCATCAGAACCGGTTCTCTGGTCCCACCCATAACAGCACATAGGTGACAGGAGACAGGCCACAGGCCGGAGCTGTGGGGAAGATTTCCGCTTCCTTTTCGGTTCCAGGTTTCCAGGCACATGTTTGCTATCGCTTAGCACCTTGTTTTTGGTGCTAAATCGGTGCCGTCAGTTTTTATTAAATAGGCGCAGTGATCAGCTCGCACCCCTGTTGCATCTATTTATGGGAGTTTCCCTCTCAGCACGCAAATTTACGAATTTACGGACAGATGATTTAAGTGATTCAAATAGTGTTAGTGTTTACTTAACACTGAGAGAGTTAATTCACAGTCACAAGGAAAAAAAATAAATAAAAGAAGAGGCTGTAGTTTGTGTGTGACGTGGCTCCGGCAGTCGCTGCGAGGAGGAGGCACAGGTGTTGCAACAGTGGGAGGAGAGACGGTGAGAAGGAAATGAACGGAATATGAATCATATAGCAAAGTTGAATGCAGTTAAAGTGAAGAGCGGAGTCGTCTTTCTACATTTGCTTTGCTTATATAATGAACCGATGGGCGGTGAGAAGAAGCTTCCACAAGTAGGATGCTGCGGTAATTATTTCCTCCATATTCAAATGGTATATTGTAATTTGAATTGGTGTGCAGGTGAGCCTTAAAATATAATATCTTCAGCTCTTGAAGATATACATATATATGTTAGGGAATTTTTTTTTTTTTAATTTAGTTTTAAAGCTCGCTCTTCAGCCATTACATTAAAATTCAGAGGACACTCACCGGCCTTGCAGTTCAATTCATCCTTGCAATGCAATATAGGATAAAAGATAGAAAGATGCTTTTATTTATATATGCATACACATTAGCACAGTCATATCTTGACAGTTCATTTCTGGTCCTTCTTCTTCCATTTCTGTAAACTAACAATTGTCATGCAGAGCTCTCAAATCCAACTAAATAGCAGAAATGCTTCCCTGCTTTTGTGTGCAACAAAAGCCGCCTCACACATCTCAAAAGCTTTGTTATCATAATACGTTTGGGATAATGTTTTTTTCTTTTTTTTTTTTCTAACAGACCAGCTGTGGATTTGCATATAAATACAAATTCTCAAGGGTCAATGTGCCTGTTCTCCAACATTTCAATTCTGAATCAAAACTCAGGAGTCAAGCTTTTCTCACTGCGGCGGAAGGGTCAAAGGGTCAACATTCTCTCTGTTAGAGTTTTGGAGAAACACTTTGAGGATCCAAAATGTTCAGAAAATCTCTGCCAAATTCTCCAACTTAAACTGTGAGCTGAATACATTTTTGGATCATGCGGTGTTTTCAGCGCAGTTTTTTTTTTTTTTTTTGTTGGTTTGAGAAATCCTGAACGCAAAAGGGATCTTTTGAATGGTTCGTACAAATATGCAGCTAAAAATCCCACAAATGACCCGCTCATCGACGAGTCTGGCACACCAGCGTGAAGCACGTCGCTCGTGCTCAAACGCGAGACACATTAGGATTGTTCAGCTAATGGACAGGAGTCCCATTCAGTTCACATCAAGCATTTTGTTCAGGAATGATGAATATAATTATGAGAAAATGATCCATAACCTCAGGAGGCTTGACGGACGAGTCCTTCGTTTCTGCAGTTGCAGCAACTATATCAAAATGCAAACATACAGCTTTTTTTCAGGGGGTAGTGCCAAGTAAAGACATTTCCAAAATGCTTCTAAGTGCTTTTCAATGGGCCAAGTTGTCAGTAAGTCAAACACATTGGACAGATATTCTAAAGCTTTACTTGGTTGACATTTTTTTGCTTTTCTTTCCCTCCTCTTCGCAAGTCAAGCTCCTGCTTTGGTACTTCATAGATTTGTGAAGCTGCTTCACACGATACTAAAACGCAGCCTGTTACAGTACAGACAGTCAATCCTCTCTGCTTCCAGGTAAGGTACTAATGAGAGACGCTAACGTATTGTGGATTGCCGGAGTGACTAAGCACTCATGCATTATGAATACAGCTGCAAATCCATACTATTTACCATTTAATCAACCATATTTTATCAAGGAATCTTGAATTTGTAAAACAAATTACTTATATAATTGTAAATAGACTTAAGTTGCAGTGACTGCAGAATTGCAAGCATAAGGAAGAATTACTCCCCTACTAACGAAACATTGATTATTCATCCCAGTAATGACCTCATGTCCCAACTTGTTAGACTGCAGCCCTCTGAAGTCTACCATGTAACTTAAGAGACTCTGGGAGCAATTTACTGCTTGCATTTCAGAATGAGCTTCCAGCCCGTGCTTACAGTCTTGTGCATTATGGGGAAATTTGAATTCAGGCTTCCAATGCGTCTTTGCAGCTCAAACAAAAGTATTGAAGAACTTTCCCCCCCAACCCCACCCCATAGATACTTCCAAGTACAGCCAAAAAGAGGGGTCGCTCCCGGAGTTAGATATTGAAGAGATGTTTAACGTTCCATGAGACAGCTCTGGGGAACACTCTGCTGATACAATTGCAAGGACAGAGGAGAAAAGACTGAACGGACACTGGGAACAGATAAGATCTGCTGACAGTGGACACTAGATCAAAATCAAAACGGGAAAGGTCATCACCCAGGAGTTATTAGGCAGCTAGAGTAAGATGAATGAGGGCGTGCACATTAGATGCCATAACTTACACACTTCGGTCACACGATGACAGCTGAAACAACGCGATGACAGCTGAGGAAAGTCAGATAAAGACAAAAAGAGCTGAAGAGCAATCTTTTTTTTTTCCCCTTTTAAAAAGGCAACAAGTTACAAAGCTCTTTTCCTTTCAGCACCCCCGTAAACCATTTCATCAGCCAGTTTATTGTAGATGGTTTAGAAAAGACTGGCACCACTCTAATCATGTCAATTCATTGCAAAAAAAAAAAAGTTCTCCTAACTAAGCATTACACAAATAGTCTCTCTGTGCCATAAACCACGGATGCATAAGAGCATTTCTGAAACGAGGCGCAACCATTTCATCACAAAGCCTGTCACCTCGCCTGACAGACTAAGTCTGAGAGCTGTCAGTCACGAGACTCAACATCAATACCGTTCTTGGACATCATGTTTCCAACTTTAATTCTCACTCAGTCTTCTTTTTAAGGTATCTCAACCCATCTAGCAAGAAGCAGGAAATAATGGTTTGCAAACTCAAGTGCATTTTTTGAAATTCCTCACAAGGTATGGAAGTTGCTGTTTAGTGAATTGTCATTTGTTCATTAGATACTATTGGCTGACGTCAGCTCTTGTTTAACATCCTGGTACTTTGACGCTACGTCTGCATTTCATGCATAAAGCTTAACAAGGTTACGGTCCGGTGCACGTTATTCATTTGTGCTGGTGTGGTCGTGAGTTCACACGTTACTGACATCAGTTGTCAGAAATGGATGAAAATCATCAGACGGCGACACACAAACTGCCTTAGAAGGCGAAAGAAAAAAAAAGGCAGAAGTATGTGCAAATGCTCGACGCTCAATGCGAGATCCGTCTGGACGAGACTGGGGGAACCATCCGAAGGACTCGCCTGACGTGTGGTCGCGACCTGACATCGTCAGTTACATGAAAAAAGTGTCTCCGCTTTGGTGGAACTGAAGGCCTCCGAGCCCTCGAGGCTCACAATCAGTCTGTGTGTGGCTCTACGTTTGGTCAGCAGGACATGTGGCTGCAGGAAAGGTTTGTTGAAATTTATTTCAACACCATTTGAGCATGTCCAGCGCTTCTATTTCCCCCAAAACTGTTGCTGATATCAGGAGAAGTTAGTGATGTCCCTGTACGGCAGTCATGTGATCTCACCAGTCTCTACCTCCAGGTTTGGGATGCTTTTACTCTGAAATTTAATGTGAAAACAGCTCCGATCAGTTCTGAATGTTTACTGAATGAAATAAATAGATGTATGTGGGAGTTTTTCTGTTTTTTTTTTTTTTTTGTTAAAAGGGAACAATGTTGCCTTTGATCCTTTGTGTGTTCAAACCTCGAACCTGCAGAAACATCATTTCACTGACGGATCTGATCTGTTCTTGCCGCCATGTGGAATTTTAGCAACTTTAATGGTAATTTCAGTTTCAAAAAGATCGGTTTAATGCACACAGTGGGAGACGTCTTGTAACCTTGTGACATCATCTGACAGGCATCTGTAAGAGTTTTATATGTGTTATATGTGAGAAATCTGCAAAACTAGATTTCTCCTAATAACACAAACCGAGGTGAAGATTGGAGAGTAATCGGTTTTTAAAGAGAGCTTCACGTGCAGTTGTTTCTTTGCTATTTACCAAGCAGTTTCATGATTATTTGGGATGTTCTGGAGCAGCACGGGGGTTGTGACGATTACCACCGTTGGCTCACAGAAAGAAGGTTCAAGAACACTGTGATGCTCTCCATATGAAAAAAACAAACAAAAAAAAAAACACAAAAACCAACAAAAAATCAATTGTAAGTGCTGAAGCTTTGCCAGAGAGCACCGTATATATATATATATATATATATATATATATATATATACACTGCTCAAAAAAATTAAAGGAACACTTTGAAAACACATCAGATCTCAATGGGAAAAAAATTCATGCTGTTTATTTATACTGATATGGACTGGGTGATGTGTTTGGAACAAAAGGATGCCACAACATTTGATGAAAATGAAAATTACCAACCTACAGAGGGCTGAATTCAAAGACACCCCAAAAATTACAGTGAAAAAATGATGCGGCAGGCTAGTCCATTGTGCTGAAATTTCATTGCAGCAACTCAAAATGGTATTCAGTCATTTGTATGGCCCCCACGTGCGTGTATGCATGCCTGAAAACATCGGGGCATGCTCCTAATGAGACGACGGATGGCATCCTGGAGTATCTCCTCCCAGATCTGGACCAGGGCATCACTGAGCTGGACAGTCTGAGGTGCAACCTGGCGGCGTCGGATGGATGGAAACATAATGTCCCAGAGGTGTTCTATTGGATTTAGGTCAGGCGAGTGTGGGGGCCAATCAGTGGTATCAATTCCTTCATCCTCCAGGAACTGCCTGCATACTCTCGCCACATGAGGCCGGGCATTTCATGCACTAGGAGGAACCCAGGACCCACTGCACCAGCATTGGGTCTGACAATGGGTGCAAGGATTTCATCCCGATACCTAATGGCAGTCAGGGTGCCGTTGTCTAGCCTGTATAGGTCTGTGGTCCCTCCATGGATATGCCTCCCCAGACCATCACTGACCCACCACCAAACCGGTCATGCTGAACGATGTTACAGGCAGCATAACGTTCTCCACAGCTTCTCCAGACCCTTTCACCTCAGTCACATGTGCTCAGGGTGAACCTGCTCTCACCTGTGAAAAGCACAGGGCGCCAGTGGCGGACTTGCCAATTCCGGTGTTTTGTGTCAAATGCCAATCGAGCTCCACGGTGCCGGGCAGTGAGCACAGGGCCCGCTAGAGGACGTCGGGCCCTCAGGGCACCCTCATGAAGTCTGTTTCTGGTTGTTTGGTCAGAGACATTCACACCAGTGGCCTGCTGGAGGTCATTTTGTAGGGCTCAGTGCTCCTCCTGCTCCTCCTTGCACAAAGGAGCAGATACCGGTCCTGCTGATGGGTTGTAGACCTTCTACGGCCCTGTCCAGCTCTCCTGGAGTAACTGCCTGTCTCCTGGAATCTCCTCCATGCTCTTGAGATTGTGCTGGGAGACACAGCAAACCTTCTGGCAATGGCACGTATTGATGTGCCATCCTGGAGGAGCTGGACTGCCTGTGCAACCTCTGTAGGGTCCAGGTATCGCCTCATGCTAACAGTAGTGACACCTGTGCAACCTCTGTAGGGTCCAGGTATCGCCTCATGCTAACAGTAGTGACAGTGACCCCAGCCAAATGCAAAACTGGTGAAAAAGAGTCAGAAAAGATGAGGAGAGGAAAAAATGTCAGTGGCCTCCACCTGTAAAACCATTCCTGTTTTGATGGTCGTCTCATTGTTGCCCCCTTTAGTGGACCTGTTGTTAATTTAAAATATAGCAAATTAACACAGTCCTTAACAGAGGAGTAGCAAGTTTGTCCGACCTAGCAACAGTAACTCCAAGGGTTCTCTTACTTTTTCCACCACTGTGAATGTTTAATGGCTGGATTCAGTAGAGAGAAGACAGATCTGTAACTGCTCACATGTCTTACTGTCTTGGCTCATTTTTCTGATTTAGATGTAGATCTTAGTTGAATTTTATGTTACATTTATATTAAAAAAAAAAAAACAGCTGTAAGGCGAAAGAACCGTGAGTTGATCTGGAGGTTTTTTCAAAGGTTCATTTACTTCAAAGAGGTTTTCACTTTTCACAGTTTTATTTATTTATCCTTATATGTCAGAAAATTATCTATTCAGACCGGAAGAGTTAGGTGAGTTTGCACGGTGTGAACTTTGCTTGAACTTCGAAACGGTTCAGGTCCATGCACAGTTAGCGCTCTCTTGCCTTCAGACCCTTGAAGCGCCGTCTCGAGTGCAAACGATCTTCTCACCGAGCTCTTGTAAAGTAAGTAAACAGCATGTTCGGTTCCAGTTATTTATTCTAATTTTTTTTTTCTGGACTCCCTTAAACTAATCTTTAAGACATGTACATATTTAATTTTATTTTGCCCCTTTTCTTGAATATTAGTCAATATTGAGGAGCGAGAGCTTGATTCCAGCATGAAACAATCTTTATATCATCAGGACGGAAAAAAAAAAAAGATCATAACACTATTATGCATGCCACTTTGCTTTCAGGTTCTCAGGCACGCTGCGTCAGCTGACTCGTCTCACTCTCTGCTCAAGTGTCCCACATACGGTGGAGGAGAATTGCTGGTTATACTGCTCTTAGGACCGGCAGAGAAGCAGCAGGTTAGAAAAAAAACACCTCCCGGGAGAAATGACTCAAGGTATTGGAGAGCCACAGAGGCGAATAAAGCGAATGCAATTTCAAAGGGGAAATAATGGAGGTCGTGGTGCTTGATGTTGGCATGCTAGTCATGAAAATAACCTGGCTGATGATGGAATCAATCACACCTGCATGGTAGTGAATATTAATGGGGATGTTTGGTTGTTTTTTTAAGGATTTTTTAATAAACGGTGTTAACGTCAAGCCCGACCACGTGAAACTCCACGCAGGATGAAGTGAGAGTTATCTGCACTCACGCTGGGTGATATCAGCTGACTGGAGCAATGATATCTGAAAACTGACGGGTCTTTCTTTTCTTTGCGTCTTTGTTTTTCTCCCCTTCTCTCTCCCTTCTCCTCTGTTTTTTTCTTGTTGTGACGAGTGAACGCAAGGTCAAAATGGAGTTTATCCTCTGATATCACCTGCCAATCCAGACAAGAGAAGTGCTCACTCAAGGTGACATTACTTTGGTGTTTGTACTCAGCACGCCGCCGCATCTTTCATTTCCTGTGAGCTAAAATTTACAACTTCTGCTTTGACAGGAGTAGTAAACATCTCTAATGTGACCCGGGCTGTGATCCTTCCGGTAAACAAAAGAAAACCCGCCTCAGCCTCTGTGATCCTCTCTCAACCCACAATAGAAACAGAAACCAGTAAACAAGCCAATGCTGCTTTGTACGTTTATATATATATATATATATATATATATATATATATATATATATATATGCCTACAACCACACAACACATTTATTTCAAGATATACAATGTGCACAGTGACTCAGCGTGGGATTACTGGAAGGCAAAAGACACAGAATAACAAGGCTTACATAATTAGATGGAGACAATGATAATAGATATTTACAAGAACAGCATGATTTGGGAAAGCTCGCGGCATTTCCGTATTCTCTCTGCAGCGGCACCTCCTCTCAGGCCTGGAAACATACTTAGTATGCAACGGATCAATCACCATCCTCAAAAAGGCATTTAAATTACCTTCTTGCGCAGATATCTGCCCGGCAAAGTGGCCCACGGAGCCAAGGGACTATGAGGAAATTAAAGAGGGCACAAAATTTTAAATTAAAGTGAAGTAGAACAAAATTGGGCAAAAAATAAATGCCCAGATGTTCCCTGACGGACTCTTTCCCCGTCATTAGGGAGGGTTTTTCCTGTAATGAATGAAAACAATGTGGACCACGTCTCATCTTTCTCTGACTCCCCCGCTCTTCGACGAGCCTGGCCCTGCGTTTCGATGACCGTGTGTTAGCAAAACCTCTGATAACGGCAGCGATCAACAAACATGACAGCTGAATTCATTTTTTAGTGAAAGCGCTCCCCAAATTATCAATATTTAATAAGAGCTGAGGTTAAAACCCGTGCGGGGAGTCTGGCTCAGTCTCTCCTTTTAAATTAACAACCTAAGAGAGAGTCCAGAGTGAATGTTGGAAACAAAAATAAGCCAGTGTCTGTGCAGTGCATGCCTAATTGCAGATGAAGCATCAAATTAAAATGTCAGGGGGCTGGGCTGCAGAAGCAGTAGCTGCAGACTCTTTAAAGCGTTTAAATTTATGTTTGAGATTTGACCATTTTCAAGGAAGGTGTAATTTGTACAGCGGCATTGCCAGAGCAACAGCATGTTATTAGTTTCAACAATTTTTCAGTCGTGTTAACGTCGAGAAGGAAGGAAGGAAGGAAGACTCCGTGGCACCTAGTGGGATGTGAATAACCCATATATCTCGCTACCAATTAGTATTAGGCCGTACTGTAAAGTGACAGGAAACTAATTTATAAATACTGTAGCGACATGAAAGAGGAGGGAAGCCATCCACAGAAGAAAAATAAACTGTCAGTCCCATACAGATAGGAGAACATCAACGGAGCCTTTCCAATTACTTCAAGGTTAACTGTGAAGCACTAATAACTTCAGGGAGTCGAAAAACAAAACATTGTTAGCTAATTACATAGGCAAGTCATTTAGACTGATTGATGCAACATATGACTCTGTCCTCCCTCGCTCTTATTTCCCTCCTATCTCCCTCTCTCCACCTAATTTGCTCTTCCATATAGCAGAGAACAGCATAAAAGCTGTTTTTCCCTTTGGCAGCTGTCTCCATGACGGCCCACACTGACACAATGAGACACTCTCCCCTGCTCGGCTGTAAACCACAATCAACTGGTGAACAACTGGCACAGATTTATCATCATCAGCTCAGGACCTGAGCTTTTATGTTGCGAGCTCTCACACTGCGGATGGAGAACTGCAGGCTGGGAGTGCCTGCCGCTGTTTAAGACGGAGGTCAACCGCTCCGGTGCCGACGTGGGAAAAGCAGCAGTCAATTCATGCAAGCGTTTATTCGGCGATACACTGATTTAATAGTTGTAGGCAGGCCTCGGATGAAGTGTTCTGTATTTGGATTGCTTTACGGGAATGCCTTAAAAGGCTTAAATTGGGATCATTTGTGCTTATAGCTGTGTTTTCTTGCATTTTTTTTTTGTCACTGAGGTATGTGTGTGTTTTCTATTTGTGGCCATGCAACAGTATTTGTTTTGTAAGATGGATAATACCAGCTGCTCCTGAATGCAAGCCCAGTAGAGATTTAAGCTTATTTTGTGTGTTATAAATATGCTCACCAGGAATGTTAATGAGATGCCCCCCCCCCACCACTGTTTCAGCTGAGTTGTGGATATGACTTGAAGTTAAAGCAACACAAATGAAAAGAAAGAATATCAGTTTATTTCTATACTGTGTGTGGGTTTCGTTCTCCGTTTTGTTTGAGATAAAGATGAAAACAGATGGAGGTGGAACTCACGACACCGGATTACTTGCAGATGTGCTTCAGCTGGAAATGAGCTCTCCACGATCTGATTGCTGAAACGCTCTCTCATCCCTTGTTTGTTCATCAGACGCTGGATGCAACACATCCAGATGACGCGGCGCTGAGCGGAGAGCCCTAAATCACTGGAAGCCCTTTGCAAATAAAAAATGTAAGCTGGACAATAGCACTGTTTGTTGAACTTATCACGGAGGGCCCGCAGTGATGGAGCACACGCTAAATGATGGGGAGAATGTGAAAGTATGGACATCATTTTCTCACCGTGTGATGTTTCTGCTGAACAGAAGCTTCCTGTGAGACTCGGTGGAACTTCATTAAAAACAGAGGTTTGGTAAAAGCACAGCAAGAGCTCATGAATAACACTGCCCTGTTCTTTTCTTTTCTTTTTTTTTCTTTTTGCAAAGAAATAACTTCTAGTTCCAGTGAGGCATTTGCAACACTGCCGTATTAGATACTCTAATTATTTCTTTATATGATGTTTTTCACTTCATCCCATCCAGATTGTTATATTTAAAACCTAAATGATGTTTGTACAGTCTGTCATTTTGCTGAGCATTCATAGCATTATGTTTCCCCCTAGTGGTATAAGAACTAAAACAGGAGGCGTGCTGTTCATATTTTTTTTTTTTGGGGGGGGGGTCACAGGCTGCAGACGGTGCAGACGGTACACTGTCTGCTTTTTTTTTCATCCGACAGCAATGTTTCCTGCTCCGAGACTCGCAAAAGCACAAAACACAGAAACAAAACACAGGGTTGATGACACTTTATTCGATCAGTGGGATGCATTTTAATTTTTCCGAGGTTGTCTTGAGAATGCTTGTCTGCTTTCTGATGACACATTTGTGGATTTTGAAAATATCCATATTAAAGCAGCAGGGCCAGACAGAAAGAAGTGTTTAAGCACGTAAATGATATCTGTCTCATATAATCTAGGATCATTTTCCATCAAATTACTTGTTTTTTTTTATTGTTTCTTTTACACCCCTACTTGACAAAAGACATCATAAATCAAATCCATTGTGAATTATAACTGATATAAACTAAATCCATCCATCCATCATCTATGCCCATTTGATCCTCTGCAGGGTCACAGGGATCTGCTGGAGTCTATCCCAGGTCACTTCGGGTGAAAGGCAGGGGTCCACCTGGATAGGTCTCCAATCCATCACAGGGCCACATGTAGACAAACAACCACACACACTCATAATCACTCCTACGGGCAATTTAGAACCACCAATTAACCCAACATGCATGTCTTTGGACTGTGGGAGGAAGCCGGAGTACCCGGAGGAAACCTGCGCAAGCACGGGGAGAACATACAAACTCCACACAGAAAGGCCCCTGCTGAGGTTTCGAACCAGGGACCCCTTTTAGCTGTGAGGCCACCGTCCTGCCCTATAAACTAAATCATCTATTCAAATCAACATAGATACAAATATTCATAAATACTATCGGTACCCTTGCATGCTCAGAGGACAACTAGTACTTTTTTTTCTCTCTTTTGGGCACTTTTGGCCTTTATTAAAAAGACAGACATGGTTTGGATAAAGGGGGGTGGTACGCTGCACGTGTGTATGGAGCCCCGTTTGGGTCATAATTCAATGAATAAATTAGTCTATTATTATGAAATACAGGCGTTTATTATTATAAAATACATATCCATTATTATGAAATACATGTTTATTATTATGATTTATTTCCCATTATTATGAAAAAATGTAATTATTATGAAATATATTTTTATTATTATTTAATCTTAGTTTAATGCATAATAGTTTATTTCAGAATGGCTTTTTTTTTAAATCTAAGAATGAATTTTTACATAATTGCTTCCTTTTTCATAAGAATAAGTTTTTACATAGTAATGACATTTTGCCACTGGGCGAGACCAGTGGGATCTACACGCTCATTGGCGGATCCTTCTCCATGCAGTTGATGGGGGACTGTTGGCTACCTCTCGGAGTAAGTCAGAAAAGGATCTTTCTCCTGTCGCCATGCTGTCAAAATCAAGTTTTTCCTACATTTTGCGCTACGTTTCTTAGTCGGATGTCAACTTTTAACCGTAAACTGAGGTGCATTCTGCCACCTACTGCTGCCCTGGAGTATACAGTCATGGAAAAAATTATTAGACCACCATTTTTTCTTCTCTTTCTTGTTCATTTTAATACCTGGTACCACTAAACGTCATCATGTGACTAAAACAGACAGAAAAAAAAAAACACTGAATGCATAAAAGCAGTGTTTTTGGCAGTACAACGCCATAGCTATTGATGTAAAAACTTAAGTGATTTAGGTTATAATCAAGAAAACATGGAAAATGGTAAGATATCAGCTCTTAAATAAAACTCTTATGAGCAATCTTTGTGGTTATCGTTTGTCCAAACAAATGTACCTTTAGTGGTACCAGGCATTAAAATGAACAAGAAACTGAAGAAAACAAGGGTGGTCTAATAGTTTTTTCCATGACTGTATACATTGCACCTCTCGCCCACTATCGATATTCACTGTTCTGTTGCTTATGCCTGAATGAAAGAGCAGCCAATCACATAAATGGCTCCGCCCTCTCTGCTGTGATTGACACACAAATCATTCTTATGAAAAACGAAACCATTATCATAATAATGGGAAATGTTTCATAATAATAAATGCCTGTATTTCATAATAATAGACTAATTTATTCATTGAATTATGATCCAAACAGGCCTCCATACATGTGGGACTCAAACCTAGACCGGCTGCAAATATTGGTTATATGAGACAGCCGGTGAGCTATTTCAGCTGAATTGAGCCATTCGGCGCCCCAGTCACGGCTCTTCAAAAGATGGATTTGAATCTTAAGATTAATCTAAAGCAATATTTGAACAAAGGTCACATGGGATAAGGCAACGATGCAAATGTAAAGCATTTCTATGCAACGTTAAAAGGCCACCCTGATTTTATTTAAATGCAGGAGTGAAGACATCTGCGCCCGACCAACAACCGTGAACTGGAGGCAGCGTCCTGTGATCATGTGACGTGTCTGATCCAGGGGACAGTCGACGTTGTCGGACACTGAAGCTGCTGCTGCTGCTTGTGGAATAAAACCGGTTACATGTCTCCCTGAGTTACAAGGTGACAGGACTGTTTTTGATTAAATGTTGATGGGCAGAAGCTAATACCATATTACTCCATGCATGTACTGCTCAACTACTCGTCTGACTTGCACATATAAAATCAGGATGGCCAGTTATATCGCCTCACTTTTCCATGTTTATGGCCTCCTGAAACTTTTCTGCATTAATGATCGGTAAACACACTTTTAGCAGATCATAAGGATCTTCCTCTTTGGTTTTGCGGAAACATCATCCATCTGGGTTGCTTGTTTAATTGTTTGGTAAGTTTATTTATTGACCTGGGAGACAAACAGTTTCCCATTAATTAGGGCTTTTTTCGACAGCCTGAGGAGCTTGATAAATTTCCCATGAGCCTTCAGTGCAGCGCTTCTGCATCCAGCACTCCAGACCGAAACTTAAACTTGAACTTGTGAACTTGGATGCCTGAACATGCTCATCATAAAGGGAAAATAACATCCTCAGTTCAGATTTTAATGAAAATATTAAAGTATTTCTCGTGTGATTCGAGGGGAAAACAAAGAAGTGTTTTGTTGAATTGTGGATTGAGGTAAAAGTAGTGCATGCACGATTTCCTGTCATTTTCCTGTTGAACCTCAGGTGACGTAGATGACACCACAGACATTTATTTATGTATAAGTTTTCTGGAAACACGGGGTGATGAGAGCAGCGTAACCTTCTCAGTATAGTTTAAAGAAAAAAGGGAAATAAAACATTCACAATGCTGAAATGTCGTTCTCTACCCGGAAACTCACACAACCACACGGTACGTTAAGGCTGCTGCATTTGTTTTTTTTTTTTTTTAACTTGCCACTGCACAGATTTGGGCAACATTGAGCTTCACGCGCACTTTTCAGCCAGACAACAGAGAGGCACATTTCACATGACGCCACACTATTCCTGTTCGGCTCTTTTGAATATCTGAGCTGGATTTGATAATGGCTCGTTGAGGCAAAGCCTCTGTTTGCCAGCGAACTCACTGATCATAAAACGGAAACCTGTGTTTGAAAGTCCTTTTTAATTGCTCCGGTTACATGCACCCTGCAAAACAACAGAAGACTTGGGTAGAAAAGCAGATCCTCAGAGAGGATGTGCTCCATCTGCCCCTGCTTTCGTAGAGGAAAATAACTATGGGATGTCAAAGCTTATTTGATAACATCCTGTAATTAAGCAGAAAGGGTTGCTTTTACCCGTGCCCACATGTTTAAAGTAGCAAACATCATTGCAGGGGCGAACTCGGTCTGACGAAACATATAAATGACGCGGCTGACATCACGAGGGTAGATGGGCATAAACAAAGCTCCGGCTTTGAGGCAGACTGTCAAAGAGGAAAACAAACAGCGTTATATTTCCACACCAGCCCCACATTTCAAAGCAACCAAAAGTCAATATTCACACTCGGCATTTCAAGCAAACACGAAGACGAGTTGCAACATGTACAAAACACCGCATTGTAGAATGGGCCTGAAGTGCCTCATGCCATCGATCCAGAACGGCTCCGTCTCTACACGCTGTGTACTTTGGGAGCCTTGTTAGGCTCTCTTAAGAGACCCTAACAAGAGACCCTATACAAGATAATCTCAGCCATGCAGTCAGCTATTTGTTAAGAAAAACAGACAAATACAGAAGATAAATAAAGAACCGAGCGCCACAGGTAGAGGAGTGACATGAGCACATCTGACTCATTTGCGAGCGGACTGTCAATGAGCTGAAAAGAAGACCTGCGATGTTCCAGGGGAGGGAGAGGATGTGCCGTGAGAGCTTCTGGGGGACATTAATGTGAAGTCCATTTGGAAATTAATGAACACGGCGCCTGCCAACGACAAGGAGACGCACATTTTATTCCAAACTGGTGTAAATGAATATACCTTGTGGCATAAATTGTCAGGTCAGTGCACAACTTATTTGACCTACAAGGAGAATATAAAGCAGTGACAGGGGGAACCGTATTGTATTGATTGATAAATGCATTTTCCCTCTCTGTACGATTGGCTATCTGTCAGACCTGTGAACATCACTAGGGGCACAAATATGACCTTCTTCTTATTGCTTTGTCTTTTTTTTTCCCCCTCTGTCTTTTGCGTAATCTTGAATCCTCAAGTTAATATCTTGGTTGATTTCAAACCATTGTGGCTTCGCCAAATTGAGGTTTTAAATTAAAAAAAAAAAGAAAATTAAAAAAAGGGGAGGACAGCTTAGATAAGGAATTAGTTTTATTCATGAGGCGTATTGTGTAAGGACTCTGTTTAGTGCTTTACAATTATGTAAAAGGTGTCTAATCCACTCTATTCCAGCTTTTATCACAGCAATCAAAAGCTAAAACAGCATGTATTTATGATCATGCAAATGAGCACTGCTCTTAGTCCCCATTTCCTGCAGATGAGCATAAACCTGAACAAAAAGAAAATAATAATTTAATAAATTTAATAACAGTAAAGGCTCAGTGTGCCATCAGATTCAAATGATGGCTTTTTTTTTTCCCCCCTCGACAAACAATTTTCTCTTGAGATCTGCTCCTTATTTGGCTGTTATGTAATTTGTAACACCCTTCTGCTCTTGTCCCATTTGTTCCCATAAACCAAACAGACATTTAAATTGACCTCAGAAAATTATGAGGCATTATAGTTTGACAAACTTGCCCACGAACAGATTAAGGTCAACATGATTATGATAGTTTTTGAACTCCATATTGCTCGTTGAACCTTCACTTTCTAAATTTTTTTTGTTTGAAACCCCGTCGATGAAGGAAATATTGAAGTAGGCGTTTGAAGCTGTTGAAGAAAAACCGGCGCACTTCCCTGTAGACGCTGTCCCTAGATTGAAAGATGCATTTAATTGATATTTATCTTGCATAATTCAGCTGCACGCTTTCAGGGTTCTTGAGACTCTTCTCCCAGAGTTTTCTCCCAAATTCAAGTCTAAGTACAAACATAACGTCAATGTCGGTCAGCCTGCACGTCCCAGCTCGTAACCAGACTTCGGATTGCTGTCTGTCACCAGCGGTTACTCATCAGTGTCACGTCAATAAATCGTTTGGGACCACAGACAGTTTTCATTTGCCCTGCATGTTCACAGGCGAGTTAAACTCAAACATTGCAACCAGTCCTGCAAATGACAGAAAAACCAGGACAGCCATGTGTCACTCACGAAAAGGAGGACTCATATCATAATACAGTGATCCCTTGCCACTTGAGTACCACGGTTTTAGTGCTTTGCGGATTTTTTTTTTCAAAGAAATATATATTATAATTTTTTAAAAAATCAAAAAATCGCGGAAACATTATAGGATTTTGTGCGCGTTCTCTCACAGTGAAGAAATGCTGTGAGCCAGCCTGGCCCCTTAAAGAAGGTGGCCTTATGGGTAATGGTGTGGCCTTATGGGTAATGTAGTGTGTGTGTCGTGGGACGGCAGAAGAAAACGGGGTTAGATGAAAAGTGGAGTGAGCATAAACAGCAGCTCAGCGTGTATAGATTTATATTCTCTGTTAACCGACAGGAGCCCAACAATACAACCTGTGTGATGTCACAAGTTCCTGCAGCGCCAGAATAAAGTTCCTGTTCCATGCAGAGAAAACCGGACTTTTTGTTTTATTGTTGTTAGCGTGTTAGCCGCTAATTACGAGCCAAAAACAGCACAATACCAGCAGTTTGTTTACTACGGTTCAGAGACCAGAGGCTGTGAAGGTAACAGAAAGTTGAGCCTTTGTCTTGTTTCTCTGCAGTGTCTCGCTACTTTTTTGGGTTTTTTAAACATATTTTAAACACATTATTGAGGCTCGGGGGGCCCCAGCTCCAGATCGCGGATTTTGATTGTCGCGGGGGTGCCTGGTCCCCATTAACCGTGAAAAATAAGGGATCACTGTATTGCCTTTCCCCTTATATTAACTTCTTTTTTATTCTATGACAAATAAAGATAGATTTAAATAAAGCCCCTCGCAGCAGTGACTGACAGCTGGGAATTTGCAAAGCAGCCTAAACACATTGTGCTACATTGTGTACAGTGATGTAAATTCTTTTGAACAGTTTATACGACAGCACCCGTGGTTTTCTCAGAATAATGGCTTATGCTTTGCTTTCTGCGAGAGTGCCAGCTCCTCGCTCTCATTTGCATGCAGGAAACTTAGCTGAACAACCTTGGAGTCTTCAAAGCGAGTCTCGCAGGTAATTGTGGAGCGGCGGCTTTCACATCTGATCAGCTCTGCCCGGAGTTTTGATCATGTACTGTACATTCAGACCGGGAGATGTTTACAGATGTGGGCTGGAGTATAAAATGGCTTGGGGGTCACTACCTTATCTTCAAAATCACATTTTTCTCAGTTAAAATGAGTTGATGTCAGGTTTCATTATCTGATTTTAAAAAGGTGCTTCGATTAGGGAAGAATTTCATCATTTTTGTCAAACTTTTATTACAAAAAGACACACCAGTGAGATAGAAAATACAGTATAATTGAAATCCAAACCATAAAACATGAATTAAAAAAAACAAAACATAGCATGAATATGTACAGTTGTTGGTTAATGCTCTATAGAGGAGTTCTAGGTATTTACATTTCCAATGTACATCTCAGTCACTTATATCCACACGGTTTGTTAAAACATAGTTGCAACTTCTAGCTCTGTCGCCACAGTTACAATTTCCAGACTCTGCTTGTGGTCTGCGGCCCCTCCGACACCAACCCCATGCTGCTGCTGAGTGAAGTAGGAAGGAAGCGTCCCAGACTTATTGAAGGTCTGCATGCTGCTTCGCGATTTCGTCTGATTTGTGCCGTAACCGCAGTCCTTTCTGTTGCCGTGAGAGCTGCTGAAGACAGGTGCCGGGGAGAAGCCTATTGTGTATGCGTGTTCTCTGGAGCCTCGGAAGCTCTGTGACGGTATCGCACTATAGGTGCCTTGGCAATCCCCGGATAAGCCCTTTGCAGCACCTGAAATGAAAGCGAAGGGAATAACAATAAGGATGAGTAATTTTCAGTGCAGATATTGCGCTGACATAACTGAACCTTTATGTTATCTAGGTGATTTTTTTTTTTCTTCTCTTTTTTTTTTGACACGGCTGTGTATGATGTTGAAACATCAAAACTCTAAAAAAAAAAAAATGAAATAAAATAAAAACGTACTTTTCAGTAGGGGCTGAAAGGTGCTGAAGTTCTTCTTGCCTCCGTCACCACTGATGTCAGAATCACTGTCATTGAAGTCACTGTCCCCTTTACCGCTGTCCTTCACACTCAGCTGGTCATTGCTGTTGAGGCCGCTGAAATCAAAAAATACAGTATGAGCCATGACTACACCACAACAGCTTGATTATCGACGTCCATTTTTCCACATGCAGCACGGCTGCCCAGCTGACCCAAATCTACAGGAATGCCACGAGCAATGAATTATATGCATGGTGGATAAGTGCACTTCCTCTTCAGTAAGATTCTACTGTCTCACCTCACTTGCAAGCAGTATCTGTCACCTTGCCACACAGACGTTGGCTGGAAATGCTTGGAGGGCAGGAAGATCTAAAAGAACAAACACGGTGAAAAAAGGGAAGCTTAGTTTCCATTTCTGGCACAAAGATCACTGCAACGCTATAGAAGGTGATGAAACTGAAAGATGAAAAACGCTGAAAGATACGAGTTGGCTCACCTTGGTGTCTGAGTCCCTGCTCCTCTCCTCGTATAAGCAGGAATCATCCAGAGACAAAGACGTCCTCTCATGGAAGAATCCTCGCTGGCCTGTGTAAATGTTTGGCTCCGCTAAACTGAGCATGGGCAGGGGCCTGCCATCAAACAAGCTCTGGCACGCTTCTCTCTTGCCTCCACGTCTTCTCCCCCCACAGCTTAGTTTGCATGTGACAGCAACGGCTACAATCGCAATTAGCAGCAATGCACAACCCCCGCTGAGCATAATAATAATAATTAGTGAGCCATCAAAGCCGGAGCCTTCCTCGTCACTTGACCGCAACACAATGACGACTTGGTCTTCTGAGGGCTCCGTGTCAGAGACGACAAACCTGATAGTGGCACTGTTAGACAGCGGAGACCTGCCGCTGTCACTCACTGAGATTTTCATTTCCAGCACGTCCCCAATTTCAGCTGTCAGCCATTGTTTCAAAGCAATCTCTCCCGTGTCTTTGTTCATTGTAAACAGCTTCGGGTCACCTTGTACGATGTGGTAGGAGAGCTCGCCATTAGGCCCCTCATCCTCATCTTCAGCTGAAACACGAAGGGCAAGGTAGCCAGAGGGTGCGTTGTAGGGCAGGGGGATGTCAGCCGAGGCGTTCAGAAGGACGGGGAAGGTGAAGTATGGATAATTGTCATTCTGATCCACTACTCTGATCCTGATAGTTGATGTGCTTGAAAGAGAGGGGGAGCCTCTATCCTCTGCTTGGATTACCAGCTCAATCTGCTCAAGTGTCTCATAATCAAAAGACCGTAAAGTATACAGAGACCCTGAGAGGGAATCTACAGAAACATAAGTGGACACCGAGGATCCTCCTGGCACCTCTGAATCTATGAGTTTGTATGAAACTTTTGCATTCTTTCCCGAATCTGGATCTCTGGCAACAACAGTGGTCACGTATGAACCTGGAATATTATTTTCCAGGACTGAAACTTCATAGAGGTCCTTACTGAACAGAGGAGGGTTGTCGTTCTCGTCTGTCACACTGATGGTGTACTGCCTGACGGTTTTAAAAGGCGGGTTTCCCAGGTCTTCTGCAACTACAGTCAGGTTATACTCTTGGATCTTCTCTCTGTCTAAAGTGTCGGTGGTAACGATCATGAACGTGTCCCCATATGCTTGCTGAAGGCTGAAATGCTCGTGCCCGAGCAGGCTGACGCGGACGTACCCGTTCGAGCCCGAGTCTCTGTCCGAGGTGCTGATCAGAGCCACGAAGCTCTCCGCGGCGGCAGCCTCCGTGATGTAGGCCACCCCGTCGCTGCTGGACGTCATCGGCTTGATGGTGATCTCGGGGGGGTTGTCGTTCACGTCCACGACGTCTATCACGACCGTGCATGTGGACGGGACCGAGTTCTCACCCAGATCCGAGGCCCTGATCTTCAGCTCGTACGACCTCCTCTTCTCAAAGTCGACGAGCCCCTTCAGCGTCACGTCACCGGAGTACGGGTCCACGTGGAAAACGCGCGCGGTTTCCAGCGACATCCCGTCGTCGAACGCGTACATGACCTCACCGTTGATGCCGTCGTCCGGGTCGAAGGCGTGCACCCTGACGACCCGGTGGCCCACCGGGGAGTCTTCATTCAGCTCCACTTTCAGGGAGCTGTGTTCAAAAGCGGGACTGTTGTCGTTAAAGTCCAGCACCTTGATGTTCACAGTCACGGATCCGGACTTTGCGGGCTCTCCTCCATCAGATGCGGTCACTTCGATGGCGTAGGAGTCCTCAACCTCCCGGTCCAGCTCCCTCACCAGCACCAGCTCTGCGAACTTCCCCCCGTCCTCCCCATCGCGGACTTCTACGGTGAAGTGACTGCAGCGGGTGATGTTGTAGCTCTGGATGTAGTTCCCCCCCACATCCTGGTCCAGAGCCACCGGTAAAGGAAACCTCGAGCCCACGGGGACGTTCTCCACTATCTCCAGATTTGTCTCATTGCGCGGAAAACGAGGAGAGTGGTCGTTAATGTCTTTCACTTCTATCTCCACGTGGATGAGCTGAAACTTCTCCCTGGAGAGGGCCACGGTGTCGAAGGTGATGAAGCAGCGGGGGGACCTGGGGCACAGCTGCTCCCGATCAATTCTCTCCGCGACGCTCAGGAGTCCGTCAATCTCCCTCATGTGAATCACAGAGGAGTTGCTTTCCTGCATAAAGCGGAATGATGTGTCCGGGTCATCAGCGGGATCAATTTTTAAATCTTGGGACAAATTGCCTATCTCCGTCCCTGGTGCATCCTCCTCATAGGTGAAATACCTTGTGGTTGTACACCGAGCTGTTTGCAAAAACACAGCAAGCAGCAGGCCGACTGATGCAATCCTGCGAAATCCCATCCTGAGGGTCTAAAAACTGCGGCCCAAAAAATTGTTATAACCACATATGATGCGCCACTTGTCCCGGGTCAGTTCGGATCAGAGCTGCGTTCAACTCTGACTCTGCTGGGACCCTATAAGCACCGGGTTATGCAAATGAACTGACCACTCGACCAATGGCCTTGCAGAGGTCCACCAAAAGGAAAGCGTTTGGCACTTTAACAAGCTGAGGCTTTACTGTTTGGATGCAAACGGTTCATTCAATAAACCGACCTCGCTGATAATGATGCTACTTGAAATAAAATCCACATAAACAATTAATGAAACATTTTTTTTTTGTGAGACTGTTTAATAGAACAACATAAGCTATTGAGGAAGCTGAGATCTACTTTGTTGAAATCTTAGAAGGACTTCTGGGAAACATTTATCACTTTGCAAAACGGATACAGATACAGCCATGTTATCAGAACAGCAGAAAAAAGTTTCCAAGGATTTATGGATTTGAAACTTTTATGACATTGACTGGCTCTCTCGGTGTTAGTCTGCCTCGCCGTGATGCTGTTTTGAAAATGTGAAGGTAGTGCTCGAGGAAGCATTAAGATATTTAAAGTAGCTGGTCATCCCATGAGTAAAAAGCTGCTTGCATAGCATATTGTATATTAGATTACTTTGAAAAAAAAAAAAAAAAGATAGAAAAAAAATCAATGTTTCACCTCCTATTTTTTGAGTGCACTCAGACATTTAGTATAGCATTTAGTAAATATAAGATTCATAAAAGATGGTATATGGACAAACTGCCTACATTCACAATACATGGCAACTAACTTAACATCATTTTTAGACTTTTAGGACCCAAATATTAATTGAAATGTTCGACTGCAGTTGCTAAGCAGTCTTTCTCTGCTTCTTTTCTTTTGTGTCCTCTCAAATCAAGTGGAGCATCATCCTGAGAAACTTATATGAGCTAAATCAATATCTTTTTATTACCTGCCCATTATCCTTTCAGCATTTGGGAAATGCTTTAAAAATGAGTCCATGTTTAATTCCTTGAATAGGTCTTATTTAACTCCCCATTAAATTAAATACCTATTGGCTATTTATCAAAATGTGGTCAGACGTTCATCACTAAATTATGATTAATTAACATTAAGTCCTTGATTAGGCCCTCAATAGTTCCCATGTAACTAAAAAAAGTGTTTTGATCCTAATTGGAAAGTGTTACCGGAAGGATAACGAAACATCCCATGTCTAATTACACTCTTTGTTACGATAAAAAAAACAAGTGTGTATCTTGTGTGAAATCTAAATTAGAAACAGAGCGGAAAAGACTGAACGGTTTATAACCCATATTTTTTGATAGCAGTAAATAGGAGCATTGCTTATTTTGAAAAGAAAAACTAAAATTGATGCTTGCAACACTCTGCAAAAAAAAAAAAAAGCAACAATAGAAGCAGGATGGGGTTTTAATATCTATGGAGGTGCATAATATAATTAAAAATTTAGAGAATCCAAAGAAATCTCTGTATTCTGATGGAAAACCAATATTCAATGGTCGTAATCTTCAGGCTCTCGGGAAATACAGTATTAAAAACAGAAATATTTTATCAGACAAGAACGCAGAGTACACCATGGACAGGCTGCCACTCACATATTCTTGAAATTTAAAGTAAAGAATCAACCTGACATGTTTTTTTTTCTTGTTATTGTGTTGCTTTTTTGGTTTTCACTGTTCCACACTGAAATGCTACAGCTGAGATTCTAGCTTCTTGTTATGAGGAGACACCGCTACACCACATCACCATGCAGCAGTATTTTGATTTACACGTTCTGCAATCCACTTTACCTTCTTCCAGTTTTATTTCAGAGAGCCGATGTCTTTGTGTTTCCTGCTGAATTTCTCATCCCGCCCTCATTTTGCACTGATTTTCATACACTTGCATCACTTCCCTCAGTACAACAGGTTTATTTTGTTCAGTTCCAGACTTTCGTCTTTGTTTGCCATTGTTGTTCTGTCGTTTTTCTCCCCCATTCAAGTCTTTCTCGCCCCTTTATGTTTAAGACATCTTCGCCGCAGCTTTATTTATTAATTATTTTCTTCACCTGTCTGCTTTCTGCCTGAAGTCTACATTCGGGTCCTCTGCTCTACACATCCATGACAACAGAGAAAAGCAGCAATCTATTTGTGGTAATGAGCAGCCGTGGACGTGGTCTCATCGGTTTCAATAGTGGAGGAGGACTTCAATGTAATGTGGTTAAGAAAACCCATAGAGTCAGAGGGGAGTGATTTGATTAGAGTTGTGTTTTAGACATCTACAATGTAAAACGCACATAATATATCATTGTAGGGAGGCGTTAATGGAAAAAAAAAAAATCTGCCTGCATCATCAAGATCACCTGGAGTTCAATAAACACCCAGTTGCACTTAATTTACTCCTTTCAACAAAAGTAAATCTTGGATAGAATAGAGAAAAGACTACACACGCAAGCAAGCAGCTCTGAACAAACAAGTGTGAGTCAACCAGACCTTTGGCAACCATATGGCTGATGAGCTTCTCTTGATTAAAAGGCGTCTATGGCCCTTCAAAGGGCTCGTGACACCTCGCAAAAGTTTGGGTTAAATCCGTCTGAGCCCCCCAAGAGGGCGCATACAGTAAGGTGTGAAAAGGCACACAATCCAGACCCAGAGATACTCATCGGTGAGAGAGGTGATAAAGAGCTCTGTGCTCCTATATTTAAAGTGCTATACGAGCTCCATCTCAGCCATACTCTAAATGTGAAAATTGATTCTCTCCACCAAATAATAGCATCCTCTTTTTCTTGGAGAGAGGACCAGGCAGCATTAGGAGAAAAAAAGCAAAAAGGAAAAAATAAATAAAGAAAAAACAAACCCTGAAACACTGTAGAGTAGACCAATTTAGAGCATAAGCTGCTGAGAGCTGCAGAATTTCCAGCCTGAACCCAGAACACGCTTCATTCAGATCACATTACAGCAGAAGTGGCGGCTCAGAGTTTGTTCTCCAATCCGCAGGGCAGCGAGGCAACAAGTGCTTTCCCTGGATGCCAAAGCCTATATTATGGTACAAGTTATCATTATCAAGTGGTGGCTGGGACCGTGTCCCAGAGCAGAACAATTCAAATCCCCCCTAAAACTGTCCGACAATAATAACCCAACTGTCCACCAGCTATTCTGTTGTGGTTTGGAGTGTAAAAAAATCAAATGTTGTCTCTCTACTTCATAATCAGCTTTTTTCATTATTTCCATTTGTCCTTAAGCGCCTCTTCTTGTTTTTGTCCCTTATTAAAAAAGGAAAAAAAGAAAAGAAAAGACAGAAAAAAACCATGCTGAACATGTGAGCACCAGCAGGGGATCAAACATAAGATACTTTTTTTTTTTTTTTCCATTAGCAGGGAGTCAAATCTCAGCACAATAGCTCCACGCTGGCTGGGTGTTAAAATCCAAGATTTTAAGGCAACGAGGAGTCAGAAGGTGAAGCAGAATTAATAGCCAAATTAGCTGTTTGCCACTAAGAGGATCATGCTCTAATCTTATCAAATGTCTTTTCCTGTGTTGCAACAGTGTCAAGGTAACAGCTGGTGTCGGAGCGTGTGAGCATAGACCCGGCACATAAAAGAGCAACTCTCCAGCCTCCGATGCTCTTTTCGTCTCTGATTTTCTTTTTGCGACTGAGCTAATTGCTTCACTATAAAACTTGAGCCACTCATGTCCAAAGTATTTCTCCGATCAATGCATCAGCACGAGGTCAGGCGGGGTCAAATCACAAACAAAGCAAGGCTAACACAGGACTGATACTTGTTTGTCACTTAAGTCAGGTGATTAATGGAGATCACGGCCTGATTAACACATGTGTAGTGGCAGTAAGACTCTTACAGCAGATTAATGAGTTCGGCCATCTGTTCTCTCACTGTGGTGATTTTAATTAATGTTAAGAATACTGTTAATCTTCCGCTGGCAGTCAGAATCACAGTTATCACAGCGATGTCCGGAAATCAATCTGATGTCAGTCGTTCCTTTGACATCAGCTCGAGAGCCATTTGAAGACGGCGCGTCGTCTGTCTCACATGCCACCAGCGACTGCAGAAGGAAAGGCATTTGTTAACACTCGGAGCAATAATCCTGGCGCACGTCACGGGGAACAAATGTCTCAAAAGCTCACCTTTTGGACTGCGAACCTCTTGTCATCCTCTGCTGGAATGTTCTACCAGTTCTCTGTCACATTAAAAGAAAAAAAAAGATGTTTTACGGCCTTGCTGTGTATGGACCTTTAATTTTGTTTCAAACGGGCCCCTCGAGTTTGATTAATTCGTTTTAATTTAACTGGACCCATTCTGCTATTAAGCTATATTTCAGCTTACCTGCATGAATATATATGGTCATTAAAAAAAAAAGTTAACGAGCGGGCAGAGAAGAGCCATAATTACGCAGGTATGGACAAAAACTGTAAAATGGACAATTACCTTGAAAAAAAAAAAAAAAAAACAAGAAACAATGAACAGTTTTGTCTCCTCTGATGCCCAATTTCAAATTCATGAAAACACTAACTTTGCATTGTTTATTTAACAGCTCTGAGTTAACTGATGGCTGTGTCACGGAAATTAAGTAACCACTAGGTGTTGTTTATTAGTCCTTCCGGATCCAGGCACAAATACATTAACCATTCAATTCCAAGTACATTAGGAAAACCATCTCACACTGACACTGCTGTTTGGGATCATCTGTATTTCTCTATATACCACATGCCAAATAAACAAATTATCATGTAAAAAAATAAAACACACTGTTTCTTACATTTACATTCTCTTTCATTCTATTCAATGTAAACTAATACATTTCCTGTTTTGTCCTGTTGGTAAAATGTCTGTTTGTCTTTTTCAGTATTTCAAACCAGCATTCAGGAGCAGTTGGGCCGGTGAAGCTTTTACCTCTTTGCATTGTTGCCGTTCCTTCTCCTACCCCTTCAGGGATGTTCTGGCACTGAGAACAGCGAGGAACGCAATATTTCAGGCGTGCACATGTCTGCCCATTACAGCCGAATGCAATTTATATGTGCTATTACCTTCCACGTTTGGAGCAGCATGCATGTCACATCAACGGTTTCCAGACACAAACTGTTGTACGTTGTAGCATCTATCAAATTAAATATTATTAAACATGAGGACAAACCGGTTTTTTGACAAAAACACAAGATTTCCTCAGTGGCAGAGAGATAAAAGGTATGTTTTCCAGAAAAGCGCCCGTTTTAGAAGGCTCTTTAAAATGACGCCTTGGGTAATAACGGGTTATGGCGCGCGACAGCACAAGCTTGCCATTGTTTCCCTTTTTTGTCTCAAAATTCCCTCTCTTTCCCTCACTCAAACCTTTGTAATTCGTGCAGAGTGCTTGTTTTGCACTGTCTAACTGAAAAATGCATGGACATCCCCGGGAAAGCTGTTGCCTTGAAGGCAGCATGTGTTGCTCTAAAAGTCTCATTGAATAATTCTTTTTAGCAATAACGCTGCCAAGTGTAAATGACTTTTGTCAAGGTACAGATGCAATCACGCCGTTATGGATGCTGAATGTTGGGACTTGTTCCTGGTGAGAGTCGGGGTTATCCTTTTCATCCTGGGTCTGATTCTTCCTACCACAGTAGAACTTTCTCCTGTGTGATGGCCCGTCCCAGATGCCTCTGAGCCCAAAGATGTCAACGCAGCCTCCGGATAAGTTTAGAGTAAGCCTGCTTTCTTGGCACAGTAAAATGGCATTCGTGAATGCAGTTCCATATAACAGGTAGCATTAACTGGCATCACGCATCCAGGTGCATCCACCATTTTGGTGGATGCACCTGGATGCATGATGCTACATGTTATATTGAATCACGCATCCAGGTGCATCCACCATTTTTGTGGTACAGTTGCTACATTTGGACTGTGAGAATAGAGAATCATAATTACAGGCACAGAAATGGCTATTCTTACATTCAACAAAATAGTCAGAACGCACTTTAGAATAATCTGTGGGACCGAAATCTTTGTGTTTTACTTCCGTGATCCATGCTCCTCGTCGACATCTGCTGAGTTCTTGTGAATAATTTCTATTGTGTGCAATGTACATATACATATTCACTGACATGTGCAATAACTTATCTCAGGTATAGTAATCACTACCAACATACCCCTTGTAAATAAAGTCAGAGTTATTATTTATTATATATTCTCTATTGTGGTTATTTTTTTTTTTTTTAATATTGTTTTTTATCTTATTTTATTGTTGTCCTTTTTATTTTTTATTGCTATTTCCACTTGCTATTGTAACGATGTAAATTTCCCCATTGTGGGACAAATAAAGGAATATCTTATCTTATCTTATCTCTTTGATCCTTCACGTACTCCAATTTTAGGGGATCAGTACGGATCCGGTCTGTTCTTACAGCCTTGAACAATGCATACATGTGTGGTTTAACGACTTTAATGGCTATTTCAGCCCCAAAAGGCTCAGTTTTATGCAGAATGTAAGCAACACATGCTGCACACTGCGTGTGCACTGTGTTTATGGATGAATTGCTTGACCGATAAAATGAAGAAAGGCTTGTTGTGACATCATGAGAATACTGTCGATGGAGCAGATTTCACAAAGTTATTCTTTACTCATGTGGTTATATCAGCTATGATAATATAATAAGTAATGATGCAGAGTCCTCTGCTGTTTAGACACTAAAATACCTCCAAATTAATTCAGCCGTTTAATTCAGCTATTATGAGCTCTAAGAAAATATGCAATGAAATGTTCTCTTCCAAAATCGAATTGTGAAACATTTTTTCTAAATAATATTTTTTTTTCTCTCACTCATTTGTTGACAAAGTGGAGATCATCTGTCCACCTTTGCACCTCAGACTCAGTCTTCCATGAATGTCTTTTCATACCACATCATGAATAGAATAACCTTTAGACATGGCAGGTTATTGCGCTTAACCTTCTAGGTTGAATAAAATACCTTGGGTTCATCCTGTCTGCCCTGAAATGAAAGTCAAAATAAACGTACAAAATCGCCTTATTCTTTTTGTTTGTTTTCTTTCTTCTTTTTTTTTCATTCTTACAAATTCCATCCCGTCTAACCCTTCTGATTTAGAGTTTTAAAAGTGACCCAATTAACTGGGTTTACGCTGGCTTCCAGCACAGCTGTGAAAGACCTTGGAGTCATTTTTGATCAGGATATGTCATTTAAGCAGCATATTAATCAGGTTTGTAAGACAGCCTTTGTTCATCTCAGAGATATCGCCAAGATTAGGAGCATCCTCTCCCAGGGTGATGCTGAAAGATTAATCCACGTGTTTGTCAGTTCTAGACTGGATTATTGTAATGCGTTGTTAGCAGGATGTTCCAAAAAGCTCACTGAATAGCTTCCAACTGATCCAGAATGCAACAGCGAGGGTGTGCTGACAGGAATCCACAAGCGAGATCACGTCTCTCCCGTGTTAGCCTCCCTCAATTGGCTTCCCTGTGAAATTTCGAATTGAGTTTAAAATTCTGCTTCTCGCATATAAGGCCCTTAATGGCCTAGCTCCTGGTTATTTATAAGAGTTGATAGTATGTTCTGCTCTCTGGTCTCAGAGTGCAGGATTACTCGTTGTTCCTAGAATATCCAAAAGTAGGTTTGGAGGACGGGACTTCTGCTACCAGGCACCTTTATTATGGAACCAGCTACCATTTTGGGTTAAGGAGACTGATACTACCTCCATCTTTAAAACTAAATTGAAAACATTTCTGTTCAGTAAAGCCTACAGTTAGTCTAAACTATAGTGTGTAGGAGCTAATAGTTATAGCTAGGAGCTAGGCTCGTCTTAATCACAGCTTCGTCATAGTTATGCTGCTATAGGCCTACACTGCAGGGGGACACCAACATGATCTGCTGAGCGGTGTCTCCACTGCTCTTCTCCCTTTCCTTCCCTTTCCTCCTCCCTTTTTCCTTCTCCAGCTCGATCCATAGTTAATTAGGAGCACCTTGTTACTGTAACTGTGCTCCTATTTTTCTTTTCTTTCCTGTAGTTTGTTGTGCTGTTTTGCCCTCCTTTTTTACCTCCACCTGTGTGTGTAGATGTGTTCGGGGTGCTGGCTGGTGTGGTGACCGGCGATCTAATCCTCTGACCATCTCACCTCAGTGCTGCTACCTGCATCTGTTTATGTAGTTATTTCATTCAGTCATTTGTGTGCTCTCCTCTCTCTGTCCTACATCCTCTCTCTGTCCTGTCTTCTCTCTTTTTCTGTCTTTACCCGGCTGGCCTTCAGCAGGAAGGTCCCCCCATATGATCCAGGTCCTGCTCAAGGTTTCTTCCTCTTAAAGGGGAGTTTTTCCTGACCACTATTTGGCTTAAAGGTTTTTTTTCTCCCATTGTGAGAGTTTTTTACTTGCCATTATCCTTGACTTGGATTTAATATTATATTTTTAGTCAATGATATTTGCTTGGGGGTCATGATCTGGGTCTCTGTAAAGCGTCTAGAGACAATTGACATTGTAACAAACGCTATACAAATAAAATTGAATTGAATTGAATTTATTCATTTATTTATTTAATTCATTTTCAGATCCTTTAAGTCCTTTAAGCAAACAGACAAAACCAAATAAAACGACGATGGAAAAATATTGATGTTTGGTTATTGATTTGGACAGGAATATGTTCAATACTCCACGTATGGAGTCGTAAAAATACCCAAGCCTCAAGGAGCAGCGCAGAATCTGAAGGTAAAATTAAGACCAAGTTGTTTCCAACCAACGAGATGAAAACCAGCTGTAATTGGGAGCCCAGTGTAATTTTAGAAATGGGGATCTATCATTGTGGGTTCTTTACAACACGCTTGAGGAAGTGGATTATGACATGAACAAAGGAGATTTCGAGGCTGGTTTTCCAGGCCGGTCTCACAGAAATCCTTGATTTGTGATGGAGGCATGTGATGTGTTTATGTGCCAGCACCAGGGAAAGCAACAAGCTTGTCCCCCACTGAATATCTCGGTTGTACTCATTTCACGTTTGTCTGTCATGCCAGCCTGCTTGGTTACCGGGGTAACGAGTCCCACTCCAGGCGGTAGTCGCAACTCCACTGTTTCTTTGAAAGACCTGCTTATTCATTCATTCAGAGGAAAATCAAAATTTGAGATCTGTTGTCACTACGGGGAATATGTCAGGATGCACTGATCATATAATATTCCTACCCTGACAAAGTAGTTTTAGCGTCTAAGCCTAACCACACAGATTCAAATCATCTTCACCAAAGCAAACCCTTTTTTTTTCAAAGCAAACATAGAAATGAAGCAGGCAGTGAAAATTAGAATATTCTGAAAAATCAAGAACGAAGAAAAGGAATATTTTCCCTCAGAAATGTACATGAAAGTAGATTTCTAGTTCTTGTGTCCATCACTTAGAATAAAAGCTGAATCCTTAAAGTCCTTAAAGTGTGCAGGACCACCACAGCAGAGCTGATCGAGTTTCTAGCAGTGCAGGCAAATAATATCAGTACATAACATACAGACGCTACGTGGTGAATTTGAAAGAGGTGGAAGTTATCACAGGCATTTTTTCATTTATTCATTTATTTGTGAGATTAGCAGATTCTTCAGATCACAGAGAACAAGTTCTTTGTGTTCACGAGTCTGGTAACGTTTACTGAAGAGTTTAGACCACATCAATACACAATCAGACAGATATGGAGCAATCGATTCAATTCAAGACTATTGTTTACCTTTCGGGGAGCGTTCAAACAGTTACGATCACTCCAAGAACTGAATGTTGCCCTCAAGGTCAGGAAAGGAAGTTGAAAGGAGATCACTGCTTTCAAGCATCAAGAATGACATGCTGATATATTAAAAAAAAATAAAAAAAAAAAAACATGAAATCTAAATTATATCAGCAAATCCTTCAGGGCAACATCAGAACATTTGCCTGTGAACTGAATCGCCACAGAAAGTGGGTCATACAAGAAGACAATGGCTGTAGGAATAACACCAAAGAATGGCTGTAGAGGAATGAAGTTAATGTCCCGACCGCAGTCGAACAGAAAATGTGGGAGGAAAATAAATAAATAAAGCATCCGATTCATCCGAGGAAACCCAAAAACATAAGAGAAATAAAGACGTTGTCTTTGGGGTAAAATTAGCTTGTTGATGTTCTACACCAGGCGTGTCCAGCTCCACCATGTTTGTGATCACCATGACTACCATACAGCGACATCACTACCTTCTCCTGATATCATAAGTGATAGAGACTCCAGACCGGGGGGGGGGGCAATCCCAGTCCTCAAGGGCCACTTTCCTGCAAGTCTTTGATGTTTCCCTGCTTCAGCGCTCTTGAATCAAATGAATGGATCATTAACAAACTTGTGCAGACCTGGATGTCAGGCTGATGGTGATCCATCCATTAGAGAGAGGTGTGTTGCGTCTGGGAAACGTCCAAGACATGCAGAGCAGCGGCCCTTGAGGACCCAGTTTGGACCCCCCCTGTTCGAGACCATTGTTCTCTTGTTCCGGTCCTTAAGGGCCTCTGCCCCCTAAGTTCCCCCGCTCCAGCACACCTTCAAATGAATGGGTCACTTTACAGACCTTGATGGTGAGATGATGGTGATCCATTAGTTTGAATATGTGTTGGAGCAGGGGAACATCTAAAACATGCAGAACAGAGGCTCTCAAGGGCCACAACCTGGGGGACACTGTCATCTGATCAACCGGTACTGGACATTTTTAGCTCCAGTTCTTGCTGCAGAAGTGGGTCAAAGCAGCTGCTAAAAGCAAAGTCTCACATACTTTTGCCTCTCACGTATATCTGATAGCTCAATAAATATTGAACAAGTTTAATAGTTTAATAGTTTGTTTCTGCTTATCAAACTTTGAAACTTGCAGGGGGGAATCCAGGAGTTTAGAAACTTAGGTTTGTAAAATGTTTAAGCACTACTATGCTGTTCCAGTTTCATCTGAAAGACACCAACCGCGATGAACGTTGACTAGAATTTGGTCTCAATAGCAAAGCAAAATATTTAACCTCCAGTATATCTTCTGTTTGGTTGTTAAGACAGTTTCCTTCCTGCTAAATACTTCACCAGGCCCCTCTTTGATTTGTATTCATGAGACAGCATCCTTAAATATAGATAGGTACAGACTTTTGCTATGGCTGGAGACTTATCAAGCCATTTCAGGCCAACCCCTTATCAGTTCCCTCATCTCACTTTAACCCAAGGCGCACTAATAAACTGGGGGTATACATGTCAGTAGCCTTGCCATGAGGGTCATGTGGAGGTTTAATCTCTGCCATTTGGGCTGTCTGACAGGCAGATAAAACAAGATTATCCTGTGCTTGGTGCTGGCCCTTGGTGAGATGAGAGGATGGAAGCATCTGAGCAGCAGCTGTGGAGGTGCCAGATACTCAGTCTGGTTAGTGGTCTCTGTTGCTTTTGGCACCTCCTGTGGCATCGCAGACACAGATAACCCCCCAAGTGGAGCTCATCCCCACAGCTCTCCAACTGATTACAACAGGCCAAATGTTTAACATACTGTCTCTAATCACACTTAACATTCTGTCACAATATGCCGTTAAATAGCTTTAAGGGCCATACGACTCATACAGGCGCTCCTTCTTTCTTCCTGTTGGTTTTTTCTTTCTTTTTTGAAAAAAATTTATAAATACATTTGTTCTTAAATGCAAGTGCTGCATTGCTGCTGCGGTGTAACTTATGCATTCAGATCATCTCAGGAAGGCTGAAATCTCTTTTGCTACCAGCGCTGAATTTAGGACATGTGAGGGGCAACTTAAAAAGATATATTTGTAAAACAAAGATCAGTTATGGAAATAAGAGCATAATGTATTAAAATCAGAACAATCCTTCACTATTTCCTTATCAAATTAATCAGTCTAATAGGGCAGAGCATGAATAATAAAGGGTTTGCTTGTAATTAGATCTCTGTGGACTCTACATATTTAAACAAATCCAGAACATTAATATGGATGCCGTGTAAACATGTTTCCAGGATTTCTTCATGTTGGCCACAAAAGGCTGAGTCTATTAAGAAATTTTGGAAAGACAGATTTTGTTGTTTAAATCTCTTAAAAGCCAAGACAGATCAAAAGAGGCATTAGTATGCAGAGACAAATCATGTTTGGCTGAGGTTCCTCTACCCCCACTCCACTCCAGCCATTCCCCACTGTGTAGTAACTAATGCTTGCCGCCTCACCATGATTGGAACAACAGTTGCTAGCCGCACTTCATTATGCATTTCTGAATATCAGAAATATTGTGTAAAAGCATGTGTGATGCTGCTGCTCAGTGATGCACAATAGTATTTGCCACCGTGATTTTAAACACAGAGGGGAAAAAAGACAACGCTCCCCCTCACCGTCGTTAAGGGTATATCTGCCAAAGGATCATGATGACAAACAAAGCAAAAAAAAACAGGCTCTGGAATTGAGGGCAGTCATTTCAAAATGGGGAGTCACCCTTCAGGTTTGGATTAAAACCAGGGATGAGAGTGCCATCTACAGGTTGAGACTTTTACATGATCACAGGGATGACTTGCAAGCAAGAGAAGTTTCACAGATCACCAGTTTTATTCGCAGAGTTAAATGGGAAGTAAACAGCTTTAAACACCTCCTTGTTGGAACTTAGTCTTGACAGATGGAGCAGAGACAAAAGCAAACAAAGTGGCTTCTAGCGGAAATCATCTCTCCTCCTGTTAGTTTGATGTGTGACTTTTTAGTTTTTTTTTTCTCATGGTAAAGACCTCACCACAAATCAATCCCGTTAGTACGACTACTTTCACTCTTCATGCATCGTGTTGAATTTCACCGCCGTGACCTACATGGATGAGGGCCCCAGAAGATCAGCATGCCTGCAGTGATGTTCCGTGTATGTGAAGACCGCAGGCGCATATTTGATGTGGCACATTTCTTTCAAGCTTTCATTTCTGATTGTGATTTTCCTCATCATTGCCGAAGTGGTTGTTGTACTTGCTGCTCTGCCAAGAAAACCCCATGTTTTCACTCAATTGGAGCAAGTTTGCTCCAACTTTCCATCCTCATATCCATATTTCCCCGGCTTGTTGGCGGTTGTTACATCAGATGAGGTAAATAAGAATTTGCGCGGAAGGCCTGGCTGTGAATAAATCTGATTCTTCGGGACGGTTTTATTATTCAAAGTAGGGAAGATAAAGTATAGCCTCCTTGCGTGGGGGTTTGTCTATGATTGCATTTATATGTGCCTCGATGTGTCTGCACATCAATGCTAATTTGTGCCTTTTCAAGGGCCAGGTTCCACTCCTCCCGCTTGAATACATTTCACATCTCCATATTGCCATCCGAGAATGTCAGCTCCTCGAAGCAATTTCCTCTCAGCCCTTATCTGATGGGTGAGAACGGTTTCCCATTGGCAGTCGCAGATGATGCTGGGGCTGAGCCGGTTTTGGCTGTTAAACATAGGACTGGCTCCATATCAAGCTATCAGTCCGCATGGTCCTGACAGCCCCCACAGAGCTGGCCACTGGGGACGGACTATTGGGCCAACTGGCCACTGAGGGGTGTAATCACTTCCTCTGACATATTTGGCGAGAGCGATTCATTTGAACCACAACAGAGAAACCTGAACGGTCGTGTTGCTTAATCTTGTTTAACCAGAAGATGGCAGTATTGAGGTGGGAGATGCAACATTTAGAAACACTTCAACCCTGGCATACAACATGGTGCTGTCAGAGCTATAGATGACAGAGCTATGATATTTATATATAGATATTTAGAACCTTACCTGTTGATATCAATAAAGGAATCTGTTGTTTTACCGTTTCAGGCACTGGAAATTGTTTAATGAGGGGATCTTTCCATTTCTTTTTTCCCCCCCTTATGCATTAACCAAAGCAACAAGAAGCCTCATGCTCTGTAAAGATGTGATACAGCCCTTCTAAAAAAAAAAAAAAAAAAAAAATTTGGTTGTATTGCAAGGCTGCTACCGTCCTCCAACCAGCAGCAGCGGTTAAGGATTTTGCATAGAGACAATACTCTCTTATTTTTCTCTCCTCTGTTTGTAAGAGTTCACAATTAGGAATGCAAAACTGTAACTAAGGCACTAAAGAGGATGCCTACGGTGCGTGCATGTGCACAAGTGGAGCAGAGAGATAGATTAATGTTGAGGGGCATCAGCTTAGAGGATGCTTTGTTTCCCCACTGTGTGCTGAGTGCAGAGGGGAGTTAAAGGATTCCAATCTGGTCTTCGAGTCCTGCGGTGCGAAGAATGTTTGGAGTATGCTTGGTGATAGCGGACTTCATAACAGGGCTGAGTCTCAGGGTAGCCTGCCATTGTGCTGGCAAGCGAGGAGGTTAATCAGATCCCAGCTCCATTATGAATGCTTGGTATTTCCAAAGGGCTCCATGAATAGAAAACTGTAAGCTGTCGTAGAAATGAATCCAGGCTGTGTGCTTTTTTACAGGACGGGGCCTGATAAAGAATAGTGTCGGTGTACATCCGAAATGATTTTGCATCCTCCAGAGCAAAATCAAATGAGTATTTTATGGAGGACTAGTTATTAATTATCTGAGATTAAGAAACTCTCTTCCCGCACCGCAGCCATGCTTCTCATGTCTCCTTTGTTTGCCGTAAATGGCAGATTAGCTTAATTGATTTTTCATGTATTAAATTAATTACATATTGTTAGTAAATGACATCTTCCGGCACATAATGGCTTGTATCTTATCAGCCATTAAAGCAGGACATACTTTTCCGGTAATCTCTTCTTTCAGCTGATGACTTTTTTTTTTTTTTTTTCCAAAAGTAAAACTATCTTATGGACATGTTTGGTTTTAACCTCGCAGTAGCCAATTAAATAGCTTTTTAATGAGTTTGTTGATATGCTGCTGGCTGGAGGCGCTGGCCCTAAAGCACGAGGCAGTTCCCGCCTCACTGAAACGCACGGTTTGGTTTCCTCTGCTTCTTGCCCGTCCAGATCAAGGAAGCATCAGGTGAGACAGGCGTCGGCGCTTGAAAATACCAACGGCACACTGCTATTCACAAATTCAGCCGAGCCTCTTCTGGATACAGTGTCAGCTGAATGCTGATGCTTGTCTGATGAGCCTGCAAGTTGTTTGACAGCACCTGATGTCCTGTATGCTAAACATTTCAGGGCACGAACTATCGATGACTGCCCCGGTCGGGGACACACACCTCGCCAGACGTCAGGCATTCAAATATTTCATCTCACCCAGTCTTTCCTGCCTTCGTCCTGTTGTTTACCATGATTACATTTTCATTATGAAGGCTGCCGTTACATAATGTGATTTTTTTTTTTTGCATCGAAAATATTCAGCACGAGTCACAATCCGGCTTACGACGTAGCGTGACTGAGCACAAGACTGAATGAAGTAGACATGACATTTGGGTATAATAGCCTCAAACAGGAGATTCAACAGTCTGCCACCAAGACAACATACGTTAACTGTGATTGAGAGAGCAATCAGTATGCGCCTATTAGGGCAGTTCAGATTTCACACAATTTGGAGAAAATCAAATTTCTCTGCGAGAACTGCCCAGAAGCTGAATTTCAACCGAGCTTTCAAGAACAACAGAGTCCTCAAATATATGAGGAAATGTGTTAACCGGCCAGACAGTTCTATTTTCGAGAAAAGAGGTATTTAAGTTAAGTAGAGAAGATGAAGTGAGATGGAAAATCTCATTTACATTGCAGAACAAGAAAAACAGTCTGGACGGAGTTTTTTTCTTTCTTTCTTTCTTTCTTTTTTTTGTGTAATTTCTCTTGAGTTGTCAGAGCAATCATGGAAAAGCCACAGCTAGGGCATAGGCTAAAAGGACTGGGGGAGTGGAGTGGGTGGAGTGAAGGGGCGGGTAAGCTCTCTCTCCCAAATGCATACAAATGAACTTGAACAATTTCGTCCCTGCACGCACACAAACACACACACACACACACACACACACTGCAAACACACCCCAACACACACACACATGCAAACACACACACGCAGCAGTGGATATGCATAGATGCAGAGATGCACAAACATTGCTTCGTCTCAGAGGAGCAGACAGGGAGCACATTATGCAAACAGAGGCTTTTGTGTGTGCGCTGGTGAACGTGCCTGTTTGTTGGAGAGAAAAATTAGACTGATTAGAAATCAGGAAAAAATCACAAACTGTTAGATGAATCTCCTAGGGGCTAATTAGGATTCTGAATCCTGAGGAAAAAAAAAAAAAAAAACACTGTTTGGCAAATCTGGAAGTGTAGGTATACTTGACAATTTTTTTCCGAATCATCCCGATTTAACCGTGGTACATGTTTGCATCTGAAATACAAAACGGGGGCTAGATAAGTGGAAATAGCTTCACATCATCTGTAGTGTATAGCTCCTGCGTTCCTGCCGAGTTTTAGCAGCTAAAGCAAAGAATGATGCAGAGTGAAGTGGAGAGTGTTGACAAAGTGCAGGGGTCGGTCAGGCTGCAGCTTTCATGTTGAAAACAAGGTAACAGCGGAGTACATTTTAGTGCTTTGGGAGAAGGAAATGAACCATTGTTAGCTTTTCCACTGTGAGCTGTGCTGCAGAACTACATGAGAGGAGGCTGCGGAGGCAAAATTGAAATGACCCTCCTCACAAAACAGAATAAATATTTAATTCAAGCCAAGAATAGGCGATCACTGAACGTTTTGGCGATACCCTCAGCACTGAAGAAGTTAGTTCAAGGGAGAGAACCACAGTTGCTTGTGTGCACCTTATTAAGGAGGAATCTGAAGCTTTCCTTTCTCTTAAATCTCCTTCAGAAAACTACAATTTTCATGCACCTGCTTTCAACACAATCAGCCAGCCCACATGCATATATTCAACATCACACGGAGACAGCTAACAGAGGGGGATCTGTTTAGTGTTCCAAATAAAGGGAGAAACACACTTTAATATTTAAAGCAGCTTCTACAGTCTGGAGCTTTCAGTGCACTACTCAGTTCCTCTTTGTTGTCTTTATGATAACAAAGCAATGGTGGCATAACATGCCAATCAGCTGCGCAGACATCTGAGTACGGCCATCAGCATCCATACATAATCCATTCAGATTCTGTTTCAATTATCTATTGCTGTAGAGATGAAATGGAATGCATGTACGGTCGAATGTATAATATTCATTTATTCCGCTTTTGCTGCACATACTGTGTAAATCTTACTGAGAGATGGCATAACTGCAACATGCATGAAAGAATAAAAGCATGAGTTATATTTTTGGATTATTATTAATTCTCTGGCACCGTGGAGCCGGGTACGTTTCCGGTGAAATTTCTGATGTTTGCAGAGGAGGATTTCAACCGCCGCCTCGGTTTTTGCAGGGAGATGGTGTCCCAGGTTAAAGCGGTGGAGCCAGCAGGGCACAGACTCAGCTTCGGAAAGAGCCACAAGCGATCCAGCGGGTCAGCAAAGCCCACCTGTGCCTAATTAACCTCTGTGCCAGCGTGCATGACTGTATGTGTGAAAAGGCACAGGAGGAAACAAGCTCGTAGGCATCCAAAATAGCCTGAGAGTCAGCTCAACGAGACAGGCATGCGGTTAGAAATGTTTGATCGGACTAAAGCTGCAAAAGCAGGTATTTTAATATTAAGCATTTTGTATAACAGAAGACATTTTGCCACCTGGCCCAGTAACCATCCATTTACAAATGCAGCAATCGAAAGACAAACCGAAGTTTTGTTGCGAGCAGTTTCACGGATCGATGAAAAGACAAACCTGCTGTAAAAACACTGACAAGAGGTATAGCAACACATTTCAAAACCCCCCCCATCCAGTATAACCCGAACGCAGTGCCGCACAACTCTTCCCAGCATGCCCCACGTGCAGCGCATAAATGGAACTGTCTCTGATGCACCCACAGTCTGTCACCAAGAAGCCCAACAGAAGAACAAGCTTTAAAATATTAAAACCAGCAGTGCTAAAATACAATCTAGCAGATAATGATCTGCACTTGACTGGAAATAAAAGGCACTGACAGTTAGACAGGAGTACAGCACAAAAGTAAATTATTTCACATGCCCTCAGGCTCATACATACTGTCTGTTTCACAGATATTCACCCAGCCCAGGCAGCCGCCGGTCTGTGTCCCCGAGGCCCAGCTCCGGTCTGCACAAATCACGACACAAAAACCAGAGCAATAAAGTTACTCACGCTTGATTTTAGTAACATTCTTTAACACATTTCACGTGATGAAACTACTGACCTGTTCAGTTTTTTTTTTTTGTTTGTTTGTTTCATATTTTACACTGTTGCTTCAAGCTCTCCAAAGCTAATTGTTACAGCTAGCGCTACGGAGTACTCGATCCTAACTGTGCCCCGTGTAACAATTTTCACGTTCCCTTCGCAAAGTGCCTGGCGTTCACAGCAGATGTCTTCTCTATTTTGCCTTTTGTGTCTTGAATAATAAACCCACCTCACCATGTAGCTCTTGAGCAGGTCTTTGAACAGGATTGTGGGTTGCTCAGAGTGGCATGCTGTGAGCACGACAAAGAATATTTCATTTATCTCCAATGTCTTCCTGTGAAGGCGCGCACTTTAATGAAAGACTGTGCCGAAAGCTAGATGCACTCAGCCATCACAGATACATTTAGTGGGGGGGTGATGTATAGTTGGCTTACTGCTAGTAAATTCCTTGAAAAACAAAAGTGAATGTGAACTCCAGACAAAACCCGGATACAGCTTATAGATAAACACTATAAGCCCTGTCACCACCTGGATTTAGCTAAGCAAATGGGTAAGAGCCTCCCATTGGATAGTTATTGCATAGATGATTATGTTTCAGCTGACAACAAGTTATTTAATCCTAAGTGGTGCGGTGAGGAGCTTCTCATTTCTTTAACAACCATGTCAGAAAATTGGGTTGAGAACTGTCCAACGCTTTGTTAAAAACAGGAAGGATAGTGGGGAACTGTCATCCTAGAGGAAGAAATCTTGAACGATCGTGTTCGCCGATCACTTAAGCATTTGGTGAAATCGAATTGAAAAAAAAACAACAACAGTAGAACTCATGGCTATGTTTAACGGTGAAAGTAAGAGAATTTTCACAGTCACAATACGAAGGGAAGTCAAGGGATTGGGGCTAAACAGCTGTGTAGCCTTAAGAAAACCAGTTGTCAGTGAGGCTTAAATTTGTTAGGGAGTGTAAAGATTGGACTCTGGAGCAATGGAAGAAGGTCATGTGGTCTGATGAGTCCAGATTGACCCTGTTCCAGAGTGAAGGGGGCATCCGGGTAAGAAGAGGCGCTGATGAAGAGATGCACCCATCATGCCCAGTGCCTCCCGTACCAGCCTGTGGGGGCAGTGCTGTGATCTGGGGTTACTTCAGTTGGTCAGGTCCAGGTTCAGTAACGTTATGAGCCCAATGAGGTCGATTGATTGCGTGAATATACTGAATAACGAGGTTGTTCCATCAATGGATTTTTTTTTCTTCAAGGTGACAATGCGAGGATTCATCTGGCTCATATTGATCCTCCCATCATCAGTACAAGACCTTCGGCGAAAAACGTATGCAACTCTGGACGGGAATAAACGCTGTGACATTGCAAATACGTATCCAAACGATGCCATGGCAAATTAATGCCACAATCAAAGCTAAAGGCGGTCCAATGAAATATTAGACTGTGTGATTTTTCCTTTTGGACGGGCAGTGTAGTTTATCACCTCTGAAGGTTGGATTATTGATACTGTTGTCCAAAATGTAAGCACCTGTGTCTTTACAAAGACTTTCCAAGGTCAAGCTCCTCCACCCAGTTTACTGCGGTAAAACTGTACATTTGTAAAAACCAAGGATACATGCAACCCCTGTATTGTCATTTTAACGTTCTTGAGATCACAGTCATGTCGGGTGTCGTCTCAACTCTGAGTAGCAGAATACGCTTTTCTTGTTAACCGCTGTGACATCAACAATCAAATCTCGTCTGCGTTGTATAAAAGGCAGATGGCAGTCTGTGCTCTGAGTTGTCCTCAAATACCGATTTCAGACCATGTCGGCTGGATTTAGCTGTTTTTGCAGATCTGGGGTCTCAGTTCCCGTAGCCACTCCTTAACCTTTACCGTTTTATAAACGAATGCTTTTATATGTGATCATCTTGCCATGGGTTTCTACGAGTCATCCTCTCTGCTAGAGTCATTACTGGTGTGTTTGCTTATTCCTTGTCACTGCTCTGCCACGCCTTGCTGGTATTAAGTTGGATTTGCGCTTCAGTTCAACGGCAACAACAGCTATGTAAGTGTAACGCTCCCTCCTGTTTTGGTGTCAAGAGGTGCTGCCTGATTGGTATGCAATATCATGCTTAACACGCCATGTCATGCATCACAAGGACTGTGGATCTGGGCTGGTGTCTACTGGCCTTAGCAGAATGTAACCACTATGAACTCTTCTCTTACTGTGGTGCACAGTGCAAGAATGCTGCTGCCTTTTTGGCTTTGTTCATTTTGTTCTGCCTAAGGGCTTTGTTCTATCTGTTGTCTTTACAACTGGACTTTGGGCAGGCTCTGCCTTCTAAGCATGTTTTGTGTTTCCGAATTGGACCTGGCTTGTCACTGCGTTTGTGAGGATGTTTCTATAGATATGAGAGGGAAAATAATTTATTGTGATTTTTAATGTGTATTGAGAGCAAGGTTATTATCATTAACAAAAATGAACGAAATAACTAAAATTAGAATTGAAAAAACATTTTTGTTAACTAAAATAAAAAACTCACTGAAACTGTATTATGTGTTTATAAAACAAACTAAAATTAACTATTTAATATCGTTTTCGTATTTGTAATTTTTTTTCACTTAAACGTTTGAAATCAATTAACTTCGCTCCGCTGTACAACAACAACATCAAAAAAAAAAAAAAAAAAGTGATCAGCAGTGATGGCTGCAGCAAAAGTTGGGAGAAAGCAGCACAGTCCTATTTGGGATTTCTTTGACTATGACTGTGTTAATGATAAAAATAAGTGCCTTGTTGTAGAAGCAGGTGGTACAATGTGTGGAATACTTCTCAAGGGGGAAAAAAAACACCAATATGAAAGTCCATTTGAAAAGCGCACATAAGAAGGCTAACCAAGACTACCTGGATAAGCTAGCCTAAGCTAGCCCCCTGGAAAGAAGCTACAGCTGCAGGCTCGTCAGCGTTGGGAAGGACCGGGAGAAAACAGCAACTACAATGGACTGTTTCCACCGATGACCAAACAGCTGCTGGTCAGTAAATACGCAAGAATACCGCAAGCGGGAAGATGCATTGATAAATATGTTTATTGAGACCAGAATGTAAACACGACTATGTGATTCGATAGCCTTCAAAATGTTCAGTGCTTCACTCCAACCAAAATTACAACCCTAATTTACAAAATAAACCTAAAACTAACACTGAAACTAATAAAAACTAAACTAAAACTAAGTATTTCAAAAAAATACAAATGAATAAAAACTAGCAAAACTGTTCTAAAAATGAATTAAAACTAACTGAATTTGAAAAACTGAACTAAAAACTAAATAAAAACTAAAACTAACGGAAAATCCAAAACTATTATAACCCTGTTTGAGAGTATATGAACGTGGGAAGATTATATGTAGCACCCAGAGTCTTTTTGTTTTATAAAAGTTAAAATGGAAATCCAAATTTGTAATAATGCAATAATATTAGAGATTGACCGACTGATAGTTTGGTCAGTTATGGGTGACATTTTAACTTTTGATAAAACATCAAGACTAGGGATGTCTACCTTCGACACTTCAGATGAGCTTTAGGAAGGCTTGAGAGGAAAGTCTCAAATGAAAACAAGTCAGATTCAAGTTTAGAGCAGTGTTACATAGACAATATACCAGGGCAAAGAATACTGGTTGGCAGACAGATAATGGGTGAATAAACAGGCAAAGTCAAAAATTACTGCCAGACAATAAACTGGCAAATAGGCTCAAAACACTGAGGCAAGAGGAAAAGCAGAAAAACAAAACAAGGTCATTGACTCAGAGGAAGTAACACATAATAGGGATGACTGCTGGTACCTCGGAGGAAAAAAACAACAATCTAGCACTAAACAAAGGGAGAAGGGGTGCTTATTTACACAAGGAGATGGGCAGACAACTAGACATGGGTGAAACCCATGTGTATATGAAGATGTTACTATTTGTTTTTTGTTGTTTTTGTTTTTTATGTTTTTTTTTATGTACATGTTTGTTTGAAATAAATTCAATTCAATTCAAAAAACACATCAGGAGGGGTCATGTGATCTCACAAGGCTTGATCTAGGAAGACGAGCAAGGCATAACCACACGAAAAATTCATGGTGGCCTTTAACAGTGAACTGAAGTCCTTCCAAAAGTGGGAGAGAAACTGAGGCCCCCGGGTCAGAAACCACATTCCTGGGAAAACCATGAATACTAAAGACATGCTAGCAGGAGAAAAACCTTTAACCTAAACAGTGGCAAGGAAAAACTCCCCTTTAAGAGTGAAGAAACCTCGAGCAGGACCTGGTGTCAGGGGTGGTGGGGGAAGTGGAAGGAGGACCCAAAATGCAGGAGGTTGAAAAAACAAAAAGGGTCTTTATTCAACAAAAGCACAAAAATCCAAAACTCCAAAATTCACAAAATACAAAAATCCAATAATTCAAAATTTCAAAAATACAAACTTAACTTGACTCCATGAAACAAGGGTGAAAAGAAGAAGGTGACACACAGACCGACATGCAGGGGGGTAAGGACGAAAATGGACAGCAAACAGAAAGGGAGTGTTGCCATTATCCTTGTTTAGGATTGAATATTATAATTTTAGTTAATGATTTCAGGGAGTCATGCTCTGGGTCTAGAGACAAATGGGTACAATTGGCATTGTTACAGACGCTATACAAATACAATTGAATTGAATTGAATTGAATTGAATTGAATTGTCTATTATATGAATTCTGATTTTGATTCTAAATTTTACGGGAAGCCAGACACCAGAACTGAGGTGGCGCAATGACAGTGGTTTGGCCCTTAGGTGGAAGGAGACAGAGGAGGTGTTGATGGGCACTGCACAGTTCTTGACTGTCCCAGACAAAAGATCAACATCATGGAAGAAACATGGGGATATCTCTAGACTTGAAATCAGCCGTCCTACATCCTACAATATGAGAGGTGTGACAACTGTCGTCACACTGGTCTTACCACCAAAAACTACCTGTTCTAAATTTCTGACAATGTCAGAAATCCTACGACTCCATCTACTTTCGAGTCAATTGAAATTAAACTTGAAATGACGTATTGATTTTTGCGACCCAGCAACATTCCAAAAAAGAAAAAAAAAGACTCCAAAGTTGGCGCCTTCTCTCTAACTATGACCAGGAACACATTCTTCTCCTTCGCTGATGTTTTTAAAGGATTTTGCCAAACACAAAATCTGCAACAGAGCGGCTCATTTCCACTTCTTTTCTGTCAGCGCATTAATGATTACACAATTCTACATCCGCCTGCACCTCCTCGCCGGTCGTAGTCTACGACTCAAGACGGGCTCATCAATATGGAGTCTGTGCATACCGTTATGGACATTGTACCCAAGACTGAGCGAATGCAAACTGTACAACGTGAGATGTTATGATCTTATACGACTGCAGCAGTCGGCGCTGTGCATTGAAGCCCTCAAGGTCAGAGGAGCTCGGGAGGAACAAACAACTGGTTTGGTAACAGGTAAGTCATCAATCAGTAGAAGACGTTTGGCGTGTGGTGCAACGAGGGATTCATTTCATCGATGTGGAGCACACAAATCTGCAGCTGTGATGCAGTCGTGGTGAAGCTACGTCACGGACAATTAAAGCAGCTCTACCAGCTACTAGCAAGGTTTAATTAATAACTGGTGAGTGTTCATCCTGTATGTTTCAGACACACAAAAAAGGCCTATTATTAACCCTTTATAAAATGACATCCCCTAAAAAAGAATTAGACTAAACTAAACTAAAAATCCCAATGAACAGAACAAAAGCATCTGTCTTAGCTGAAAGCTCTTTGAGTCGTCTTCAATGGATGGCCCCTATGGTGAGAAAGCTAAAGCTTATTGTCTTTGGTCTTTCCAAGTAAAATAATTGGAGGCAAAAACAAAGGGATGATCAGCCTTAAAGTAAAGTAAGGAAAGCCCACAATCTAAACCGCCGTACAGCCCTTTCAGTTCATATTTCTAAGTATCCCCCACCATGCTCCCTACCTGTTTTCAGCCTGTCACCACACAATAAAACAGAGAACTCTCTGTCAGGCTTCATCTCTATCTCTCATTTCCCCTCATGTTCACTGTCTTTCTGTCTTGGTCACATGTGTCCATGCAAACCGCTGTGCACAACTAGATTCCACCGAATCTGTGTGGCTTCCTTTGGTTACGTGGAAACAAAGTCATCGGTGATGTGCTGAGTCAAACTGACAGTTTATCCACAGGGGGAAAAAAAATGAAAAAAAGAAACATGATTATGTGGATAAAAGGGCTGATTATCTTTAGTTCTAGCTGACGAAACACCGAGCAGGGCCGGACTAAGAGCCGTATGAACTCATATCCACGTGCTTACCGGTGTTTTCACCCGAAGCTTTTTGAGGAGCCTGCAAATCTTCTCAACACCACAAGACATTTCAAATAAATTCTTCATTGGCCTGTCAAAGGGCTTTTCCTTTCCCATCAACACCAGCAAGAGACTACGGTGATCTGCTATGAAATGGCCTCATTGTGCAGGGCATCAAGGATTCTATGGCTTCATCTCTGGCTGTGCTCTGAACTGTAAATTTCAGATTCAGACAGCCAAAGGCCCAAGGCCATGAGCCGCCAGTGCCGCTGAAGCACTCTGTTGCTTCACACATTTCAAATTGACTGACATGTTTAAATTTGCTGTACCTTTGCTCAGGCCTTTGCGCGATTGTGCTGCAGAGACCATGCAAAGTCAAGTGACTCAAGACCTACATGTGTCAGGGCAATGAAGTACTCCCCTCTCTAATTTTAGTTTGTATTTCCTGAACTGCCATACACGCACATTTTGATGAGATTTACGGTATACACAGAGGGGCTGTTAGGCACATCAGCATGTAACGTGGTAATCTGAGAGAGGATATTTGACAGGGAGTTTTCCATTCAGCCGTATGATCCCACGGCGGTGTAATCCCTTAATATCTTACCAATAACTATTAAGGATTTAATGTCACTCGCGCTCTGCTGGGGTTTTTACTTGATTCACTCTCAGTTTTTCCTGCACCGGGGAGGCAGCGGGAGATTGACTGTGCCCATAAAATCTTTAACGTCTCCCGTCACGGGTCACAGAATCGGCGAAGACAGGATGTTCATATCTTGTTTAACAGGAAGTGAAGGTGGCCATTTAGCCCCGAGTCAGTATATCCATGTCAAACTAACGTCTTTTGACTTGCTTTGATAGAACGCGAGAACAAGACATGAGGTAAAATGTGACATAGCTGTAATCTTTTCCTACATTTCTGCAGCTTTGTAAAATAAATAAATAAATAAAAATGCCAAAATTCAACTGTAAAATGTATATATATATATATCTATATATATATAGATATATATATATATGTATGTATTCCAGAGTAAAGCCAGTCACAGTGTGAAAAAAAATGTAGTTCACACGAGCTGAGACGGATGAAAAAAACTCTACATTTAGGGCTTCGCATAAAAAAAAAAAAAAACCCTTCCCCCTCCAGTTAATTTTTCATGGCAGTACTTTTTAAGAGACATGTCAGTTGGATTTAATGTTCAGCTGACAGTTATTGGTTTTTGGTGTTTACCTCTTATCACTTCAGCAAACTGGGGAGGCCAATTTCTGCTGCAGATACGCATGAAGCGGCATCAAAAATTAAGATCTTGATGCCTTGGAAACATTATAAAAGCTTTCTATAATGCTGCTCCGTGCGTAATTGGTTATGCTCTTTTTTTTTTTGTGAGTGTTTGCGAAGATGATAGCGGGCTTGTTAAAATCCATCAGCACTGTCTTCGTTCTGTGTTCAGAATGACTCACTGCCACTTTTCTTTTCACCACAGCCTCACTCGGTCGCTGACCCCCAGTCTGCCTCTGAACGATAGAAACACACCATAGGTTGGGGGGGATGGGGGGTGGGGGAGTTTTTTTTTTTTTTCCCTCTCCTTGTTGTTACTTCATTTTTGATTCCTTCAGTTTCCCTCTGTCAAGTCAGAATTTTTTGCAGCAAACAGCCAAACTGCAGTAACTGTTCACTGACACATATTCTTGCACATTTGATAAAGAAAATCTTTAAACGGGCGGCTTACAGTCGAGAAGTTGTCTCAAATGGTTCAAAGGATTTGAAGTGGAGGAAGAGAGGATTGATGTTTGCGCTGCGAGCTTCTGAGTAGAACCGGCCAAGGGTCTAATCAGAGACCAACAACGCATCCCCCCCCCCCCCCCTCCTCCCCCCGAGCACCCACTCCCTCCACGCAGCCACAGGATTTTCTCTCACTATTCAGGGGCTGATAGATGAGCCTCTCTTTGTATTTCAGCCATGCACTTTCTTAAATCTGAAAAGCCAATTCATCTTGGGCAAACGCATAAAAGAGGGGGGAGTGCAGGAAAAAACTTCAAAACTCAGTTCTTCCCTCCTTGCCAGTGCTCAAATTTCATTCACAGCCTCCCTGAACACTTTGTCTCCCCTTCACTAGTTGTATTATTGCTTCTCATGTGTCACGTGCCTCGACTACAACTGAAGGAGCTGAGGAGATTGCGCCCCGGCTCTTCCCGTCTGTCTCGTACGATTGCCCTGAGTTGCACTACGCAGCAGCGTTGGACAAAGCAACAGCAGACAACGGAGATGAAGGGTCTGAAGGAGGTTTATTGGCATCTTATAAATACTTTTGATGAATGGTACAGGTAGAGCAATCTATAGAATAACAGAAGGTAGATGAACTGGCAGCGACTGACTGACAAGCTGGCAGGCAGAAATCCTGGTGTAGCCATGTTGGCAGTGACAGAGATTAAGTATATCTGACTAGATACTTAGATCAGTCCTGAGAGTTACCTGACTGACAGAAAACTGCAGCCTTGGGATAAGTGGTGAGAAGCTGATGGTTTGCATCTTTGAAAGGTGATTGCTAGGGAGCCTGGGAGCCACACCCGGACACACACACACACCTACACACACACGTTTGCACAGCTATTCTTATTCGGGCATTGCATTGACCTCATTTATTTTTGTACGACCTGTCTAAAACCCTAATCCCACTCAGGGCCCCAGAAACGACATTCTCCCTCATTAGGACCAGGCGTTGGTCCCGGCGAAGACCATCGGTCCCAACAAGATCAGTGGTTAGACCAGAAAACGATGCAACAGAAGCACATGTGCAGACACACAGAAGGATTAGAGGAGTGGGGACCGTGAAGGTGACCTCAGTGATAACTGCAGAAGACCCAGAGTTTCACTGAAAACCAGAAAACTTTACAAACGGTCAGAATAACACCTTATTTTCTTTTCTTTTCCTGTAGTTTGTTGAGCTGTTTTGCCCCCTTTTTTTTTCTCTTTTCTTTCTGAATGTTTGCAGGCCAGAGTTTCCTGAGTTTCATGCTGACTTGCAGTTCCATCCTCTGTCCATCCCATTGTTTACCTCCACCTGTGTGTTCAGGGTGACGGCTGGTGTGGTGACCGGTGACCTCGTCCTCTGACCATCTCACCTCAGTGCTGCTACCTGCATCTGTTTATATAGTTATTTCATTCAGTCCTTTGTGTCTCTCCTCTCTCTGTCCTGTCTCTCCCCTCTTTTCTTTCCTTACCCAGCTGGTCTTCAGCAGGAAGGTCCCCCCATATGATCCAGGTCCTGCTCAAGGTTTCTTCCTCTTAAAGTGGAGTTTTTTCTTGCCACTGTTTGGCTTAAAGGTTTTTTTTTTCTCCCTCTGTGGGAGTTTTTTTTACTTTCCATTATCCTTGATTTGGATTTAATACTATATTTTTAGTTAATATTTGCTCGGGTGTCATGCTCTGGGTCTCTGTAAAGCGCGTAGAGACAACTAACATTGTAACAGACGCTATACAAATAAAATTGAATTGAATTGAATTGAATTGAATTGAATTGAATTGAATTGAATTGAATTGAATTGAATTGAGTTGAATTGAATTGAATAGATACAGTCCCTCCATCCTTCCATCTTGTATCTACACCTGCTTCTTCTACACCTGGAGGGTCTCTCGGCCTCTCGCAGCCGTGTTCAGGCGTAAGGTGGGCAGGCCCTGCACACATCACCAGTCCATCGCAGCACCACACAAATATTAACCGTCTGTTAATTCCTTTGTTGATGCGTTTTGGTCAGGTGCTGTGTTTCCAGTAATTATCCTTTGTCTACCTTGTTGAGTTTTATAAAATTCTTGTTGTTTTTGGATTGTTGTTTCCTATGTTTTTTCTTTGTGTTTTTTTACCTGTTGTGAGGAATCTTGTATTTTCTGAAATCTTTGTGTGTTTGTCAGCTTTCTTTTTGTGTTTACTCCATGCTGATAATTTCACTGTCGATAATGAAAAAAAAAAAGGAGGAAAATGTGACACAACAAAAGAGAAAATGCACTTCTGCTTGGTGATGGACTGGATTAATCTCTCCTTTTCAGGTACGGTGCTTTCCAGGCATTCGCACGGAGCAGTATATCTATGCACGCTGTCAAACACAATTCAAGCATTTACTGCGACAGACAGCAAACCAGCGCAATAAATCATCCATTTTTTTTTTTGTGTAGCCAAAACATCACACAGGCTCCTGCACAACAAGCTGTTTGAAGTTTAGGCACTTTCATTACACACATCAACAACGTGCACAAAGTTTAATGGTCATATTTTAAGCTCAGGGGCAAATTTTTTCACACTCCACATGGCAAAATTAAAGTCTTTCCTTTTTTTTTTTTTTTTCCTAAGAAGATTATTTGCCAGCACGCACCACATTTTTTAAAAAATCCCACAGCATCGCGCTGCGCCCATGTGTTGAGGGAGAAAGGATGCCGAGTTTAATTAGGAAATTCTCGCAGTGGATGTGGACACCTTGTTGACACGTTCATTCCACATGAGCTACCGCTGATTCCTTTAAATGCAATTTACATAATTATACCTCATCCAGCCCTGTGAAGCGCATGTTTCAAAACGACCGTGTTGCTCGTAGCGAAAAACTGCACGCAGAAATACAGCCATATAAATGCTAATGGCAAGAAAACACTAAATGCTGAAGCTCCTTCCTCCATCTGCATTGTATGAGACAACATGGTCTCCCTGCAACACAGATACGACCCCCCCACCCCCACCCCCAAAAGTACACGCACACAGGCACATGCACATGCAATAACACCACTTTCCTGTGAAATAAAGAGAGAAAGTCCCACTGCCTGGGAAAGATGACCTACATTTATACAATGCTTTGCACTTTTTGTACACAATTTAGTTGATCTTCTTTCAGTATGCAAAGCCCATAGTTTACAACCTCGTTTCAAAACGTAAATCCTCATTTACATGCGCCGTATTGGCAAAATGAGACACACCAGCGGTTGGTGGAGTCACACAATGTCTATCTTTTCCCTCTGAACAATAAAGTATGACAGTCTGAATTACCAGACCATATTGTCAGAAGGCTCCTGCAAAGCTCCCAGCTCTGAATTTCCTCCTGAATCATGTCTTGCTCGTCTAATAACTTTGTTTATGTCTGCTGCGGGATGCGTCTGGAGAGTGGAGACCCACCTTGAACACTGGGATATGGCTCTCTGTCCAAACATAAAGCGAGAAATGAGATATCCACCTGCTTTATTGTCTCCAAACTCGAGGAGAAGAATCAATAAAACATAACATTGGGTTCTTACTAAGTTTAAGACCTCCACTGGGGGGGGGGTTCGAACCCCCATGTGACATTACAGGCTTTCTTCTCACTTATGAAAACACCAGAGTTTTAGTGTGATGGTTGAATTAATCAGCAGAGACCATCTTCAGAACAAAAAGATTTGATGTTGCCTGTGGGATCCGGAGCCTTCTGAGATTTCCCAGCCTGTATTTAAAAGCCTGTTTTGAAGAATCCAATTCAACAGCCCATAATAAGCTACGACAATCCACAGTGCTTCTCATTTGGGATTTACAGCCCCCCTCCACCCCCATTATAAACCACATACTCTCAGTGTCTTCACCCATACCTTTGGTGAGTAAAACTAACTGACTTCAAAGACTTGTTGAAAATACTTGTTGACTCAAATAACCCCGCTGCGTAGCGCGTTCAAACACCACTTTCACGAGAAGTTTAAAGCCCTTGTGAACTGTGTCACTTCTGGCAATACAATTGGGCAATTATGCAAACAGAATCAGCATATCTAGACACCAAAGGAAGACAAAAGATCCAGATAAATAGAGCGGGTGCTGTGACCCCGTTACCACGTTATCTCAGAGGTAAATTAAATCCTCTAAAAAGAAAAAAAGAAAAAAATAAAGGTCAACAGTAGTCTGGATTTTCTCGACACCAAAAATAGCTGTTGTTGTTGTGAAAGGCTCTGATAATGTATGCAAAGGGAAAATATGCTTATTAGTTTCTTTCTGAGAATTAATTTGCAAGTCTCGCTCCACTCTCATGTCTGTCCGTTCAATTTGGAGATACAACCAGCAGATGAAACGCAGGAAAGCAAAAAAAAAAAGAAAAAAAAAGTGGATCCAGATCTCACTAATTCCCATGCTTCATCTCATTTGTTTCACTGTTAAAAATAAGAAATAAGCTCACGTAGCTTCACAAGGTAGACGACTATCTCCCGCCCACGTAATTACGCAGCATGTAAAGTTCTATTAGCTGATCCCGGTGAGATGTTCCCAAGATCCACCAGCTCTTGTTTTTTTCTTCTTTTTTTTTTTTCTTTTGCAAAGATAAGTTATGATAAGCTAAGTGGAAAATGGCGGTTGAGTAAAAACAGGGTATTATCTTCTGGAAGTGTGTTGGAATGAAACCAACCAACCAACCAACCCCCCACAAAAAAAAAACAGTAGAGAATGGAACAGAGAGGGAAAAAGAAAGCAGGAGAAGAAAGTGGAGCTTCTCAAAGACACATAGCTCTGTGATCCTCCACCGGCGCGATATTCAGCAGAGCTCAGCTCCACCACGCTGTAATTCGCCCTTGATTTCTAATCTTTGTAAAAGAATGCCAGGCTAAATGCCTGACACAAATGCGGACTGTTGTGGCGTTTCTTCGGGCACATTTTAGGCCAGAGTGATTAGAGAACTTAAAATGCAAAGACATCCCTTGAAACTGAATGCATTTACAATCCCATTAAATATGGAATTGTGTCTGTGGGCCAACACTAAATTTGAAATATCTCTCCCTGCCACTATTTTACTTTTTTTTTTCTAATACATTTTCGGTTTGCCGCTCGCTCCCTTCACTCTCCCAGTGAATGTCTTTGAGGCTGTGAATAATTTGCCGGTAACTTTAATGGAAGTAGCTCTGCCCCGCATAATTATGTAACATTAATCACAAAATGCGGACATTCCTCATGACTGATGATTCTGACAGTTGATTGCTTTTCCTGTGAATGAAAACAGTTACGCGTTGCCATCTGGACAAAGATGTAAAATCAAACGGTGAGGTGACGTGCAGCTTGACTTCATAGCCTTTTTACCCCCGCTTTTCTTCGGCAGAAGTGACCTTGAGCTCATGTATTAGAAAATGAAATCACGTTCTGCTGTTTGAATAGAAATGTAGCTCGAACCTTTTGAGATAAACATCCATCACTCAACAAATTGTCTTTTTTTTTTCCCCCTCTAAGCAATACAATTAAATGTAATATGTAAATGAAGTCACATGCACACCACGGTGGAAACAGCTATCTGATGAATAACCTTTTTCTCATTTACTTATCATAAATTCATTTCAACTCAAACTAATGCTGCGTGGTCGTATCATAATCCATCTATCACAACAGCCATTTGACCTGGTTTAATGCAATCCAAAGAGAGTCGCCCACGCTGAATCTGCGATCACCTTTTTTCTCATTAAAGTGAAAATCAGCCTGTTCAACGGGGGGATTTGCTCTCGGCAGAAAGGAGGAATAAATGTGTTCAATCTTATTCGGTGACAACTCTCCCTCCCTCCCTCCTCGCAACGCTGCTTTTGCCACACGGCATTAAAAGTGTCAGTGTCGTGATAAGAAAATGTTAAACAAACTATAATTATCCTTTTTTCCAGGCGTGTCAGTCCGAATTTAACGGGACATCTCACTGAGTGATGTTTGGCTTCAGAGGGATGGATGGTTGTGCGGACGGGTTCAGGCATCACCTGAGCAGATGACATATGTTATGTACAAATTTTATTTGAAACTAATTTGGTACAGCCCCTGAATGTGAATTAAAATACAGCAAAAAAATGCACAAGGTGATGCAACACCTGGAAAATGTTTGGACACCTTTGTGCTAATAAAGTCTCTGCCACGTGTTCAGCCTTTGCTCATTCGCTTAGAAGTGTTTTGTTGTGCTTTTAGAAACTCCTGGCTGATAAGTGTATGTGATTAAAAATAATATTCAGAATAACTGAGTGAGCCATCAGGTCATGCTGACTTTCTGCCACTCAGTTCTGGAGAGCATGTTTTCGTGCAAAACTACAGCATGCTTTGCAAATGTAACAGTGCGGCGCACAAAACGGCTGTAGAGATTAAAAAAAGGAAGTGCCCACTCAGAGATGGGAGTGTGCGTCACCAAACTAGACGTCAACCATAAATCCTCCAGACACGCCACACACCCTCGTCTCTTATTACAAACTCCTGCTCTGGGGAAGGGGAGTCGGGGTGTCAAAGTGCAAATTGAAGCACTTTGAAGCTGGTCTCCGTTGCAGTTGTCATCATGTTACAAATTCACCCAAACAAAAGATCTGTAACATAGACTCGAGCACAAAAAACACGGCAACATTTTAAACTTTCCCTTTCCTTTCAGTTCAGTTCAATTTTCTAAATGTCACCAATTCTCAGCAAAATGAATTTCAGGGAACTTTACGCAGAAAGTTAATGTTTTCAGTGCTGCAATCCCATTAAATCCTGTTAGCCTGAACATATTTATGATCCGGCTCGGTCCGGTTCATTATTGCCGTTTCCATTTCACAGCCGTCCATAAAAAGCAGCCAACAAGGAAACCAACACGTGGAAGTCAAATCTTCCCTTTGATGCCGTCCCCCATCCTGAGACTGCACAGGGCAGAGGGGGCGGCAGTGGGGAGGTGGAACTTGATTTGAACAGGAAGACATAAATCCAGCATTACCAGACCCAGGGACGACAGCCCTCCGCTTTGACCGACTGCAGGGGGAAAGGACAGAATAGAAAACAGATAGGAAGAGCTAAATCCAGGGATGTTATGAAATAAGAAAATGAGATGAACGGCAAGTTAGTGACTGATATAAAAGCATATATGTTTGTGGAGAGTAACGAGATCAGAGAGATGTAAATGACCAGTGCATCATGGGAGAAAGGTCAGCAGTCAAGGCCATCATGAACGTGACTTAAGGGCTGGCTCGCTCCAGCTTTTCACTTCAGGGTGTGAAAATAACGCTGGCTGACATATTTAAATCAGGCAAAGACACAAAAATGTAAAGATGAGATTTGAAAGACCAAATAAACTTTCTAATAAACTGCTGTTCTCTCGGTCATACAAGCAAACAAACAAACCAAAAAAGAACTCTGAAATGACAGTCAAGGTCCCGCTGGAACGTTTGGTCAACAGAGAACTCGTTTCACCATAAATACCAAAGATGCATTTTTCAGAAAACAAACAAAAGAGATGCAAAGCTCAACTTGGCACGACATTAGCATTTGAATAAGTCTGATTTTTAATGTTTATTGTATAAGTTGGTATTTATGACCTCCTTTCCGAAAACACAGTTGTAAAATGGGAATTAAAAAAAACAAACAAATGTAGTGATTTGCAAATCTTATAAACTCATATTTCTTTCACAACAGAACATAGAAAACTATGTAAAATATTGAAAGTGAGACATTTTAGCATTTCATTAAAAAATATTGGATGATTGTAAATTTGACAGCGGGAACATCTACTAAAAAAGTGGGGAATGAGCAACAAAAGGCTGTAAAAGAGGTCAAAAAGAAACATGTATGAGCACAAACCCCCCCTCCCCCCGCCTGTGACTGGCTGGAGCAGGCTGCCTCCACCCTGGTTCCAGTTTCCAGAGCCAGGTCTGCATATGAAGACTGGGCTTTTTTACAGTCTGGTGATGAGATACTCATCAAATGTGACCCAAAAAAAATCGCTTACCCCACCTTTAAAACTCTGTCGTCAACCAGGAAAGCCATCTTCTTTGGCCCAAAGCTTCTTAAATGCACTGAGGCAAAGAGGAAAGTGTTTTCTTCGGTTTATCTTCCTGACTGAAGAAGAGAGGGCCCATCTGATTTAATCTGAAAACTCAGTTCAAAGACCTTCTTCTCTGATAGCAAGGGGGAGCATTAGCACATCTGGAATGGGAAGCTTGCACATGTGGAAAGAAAACATCAATACTTTAACTTATGTACAAGTTTAAGGGCAACATATTTTTCCGGAAAGGCCCTACATCTTTCATCAAGACAACATTTAGCGACATAGTGTATACATTACAGCATCATGACTTCATGGTAGATGAGTCCCAGTGCTGAGCTGGCCTTTCTGCAGTCCAGACTTTGCACCTGTTGAAAACATTTGGCACACCTTGACACAAAAAAAATAAATAAAGAAGACCCAGAACTGGTGAGCAGCTCTCATCCCATATCAGACAAAAATGAAGCTATAATCCTCATCCAAATCTCCAGCAACTGGTTTCTTCAGTTCTGAGGTGTATATGAATTGTTGTTAAAACAGAAGGGGGATACTACACAGTGGGAAATGATGAAAAGTTATGGACATTGTCATTTGAATTGCACCAAAACAGGATGTTTGCTCACCATGCAATAAATATTTTGTTGGGAAAAAAAAAATGCACTCATCAGCCACTGTCCTGGTTACACCTCGCTAGTACCAGGTCGGACCCCCTTTTGCCTTCAGAACTGCCTTAATCCTTCGTATCATAGATTCAACAAGGTACTGGAAACATTCCTCAGAGAGTTTGGTCCACATTGACATGACAGCATCACCAATTGCTGCAGATTTGTTCGGCTGCACATCCATGATGAGAATCTCCCGTTCCACCACATCCAAAGCTGCTCTATTGGACTGAGATCTGGTGACTGTGGAGGACATTTGGAGTCCAGTGAACTCATTGTCATGTTCAAGAAACCAGTCTGAGATGATTCACCCTTTATGACATGGCGCGTTATCCTGCTGGAGGTATCCATCAGAAGATGGTCCACTGTGGTCATAAAGGGATGGACATGGTCAGCAACAATACTCAGGTAGGCTGTGGTGTTGACACGATGCTCAGTTGGTACTAATGGGCCCAAAGTGTGCCAGGAAACATATCCCCCACACCATTACACCACCACCACCAGCAGCCTGAACCGTTGATACAAGCCAGGATGGATCCATGCTTTCATGTTGTTGACGCTAAATTCTGACCATCTGAATGTCTCAGCAGAAATCCAGACTCATCAGACCAGACAACGTTTTTCCAATCTTCTACTGTCCAGTTTTGGTGAGTCTGTGTGAATTGTAGCCTCAGTTTCCTGTTCTTAGCTGACAGGAGTGACACCTGCTGTGGTCTTCTGCTGCTGTAGTCCATCCACCTCAAGGTTCGACATGTTGTGCGTTCAGAGATGCTCTCCTGCAGACCTCAGTTGTAACGAGTGGTTATTTGAGGTACAGGTTGCCTTTCTATCAGCTCCAACCAGTCTGGCATCATTCTCCTCTGACCTCTGGCATCAACAAGACATTTGCGACCACAGAACTGCTGCTCACTGGATATTTTCTCTTTTTCGGACCATTCTCTGTAAATCCTAGAGATGGTTGTGGTGAAAATTCCCAGTAGATCAGCAGTTTCTGAAATACTCAGACCAGCCCGTCTGGCACCAACAACCATGCCACGTTGAAAATCACTTAAATCACCTTTCTCCTCCATTCTGATGCTGGTTTGAACTGCAGCAGATTGTCTTGATCATGTCTACATGAATAAATGCACTGAGTTGCTGCCATGTGATTGGCTGATTAGAAATTTGTGTAAACGAGCAGTTGGACAGGTGAACCTAATAAAGTTGCCGGTGAGTGAATATTGGATAACAAATCCCCCATATTCATAATCTTAGTTTATAAAATTACCCACCTATTTATCATTGTTTAGAATGTCTCCCCCATTTGAATATGTATCTCTGGGCTCTTTAAACATCACTATTGTGAACATTTTATATCAAATTGTTATTCTTAATTAGTGTCTTTAACGGCAGCAAGCTTCCCAATGTGTCGCTGACTAACGAAACAATATGAGAGTGGAGTAAATGAGAAGTTAGGAAGTCACAATTAAAAGAGGCAGAGATAAATTGTTAACAGCCCTCTATGCAGATACAGAGTGAAAGAACAGTTCCATTCTTTGTTGTTTTTTTTTTTTGTTTCTCATAAATCCTTTTCTCTCGGCAGCAGCAGATCAAAGATGTGTGAAAACATAATTATACCGCACAAATCTAATCTAATAAGGTGCACAGGGGATTTGACAGAGCAACTAAGAGGAGCAAACAGACATGCACATGCACTTGATGAAAACCATCAGATCCTTGCATTTTCTGGATTACTGAAAAAATTAACTTTGCACAGCCAATTCCTTCTGCCGTGTTTCAAACGAAGGTTGACAGCAACATGTTGCAACACTTTGATGGGTCAACAGCATTGGTCCGGCAGGAAATTCACCAAGTGGTCGAGCAAATGTTACTGTTTTACTGACACTTTGCCAGAAAAGTGTGGATTAACTTCAAATCTGCAGATTGTGTTGTTGATGTATCCTGTTCAAACTAAGCCCTTAGAAACGTATACTTGGTTTACTACATGGAAATTATGAAAGCACCTCAACAAAGACGGTGAAGACTGCAGCCAACGACGGTTCTTTAATTAAAACCAAGAGCATCAATGTGCCTTTATCTGCTTCTGCCTTTCTGGGAAGACTGTGAATAGGGAGAAGAATTTGTTCCCGTTCAGCCACACAATTATCATTGAGGTCAGACACTGATGTTTGAGCGATAAGGTCTGTCTCACACTGAATACGCTGTGAGAGCTCTGTGCAGCTCATTCGGGTTATTCTGAGTTAAAATTGAAAAACACTTTGTTGAAAAAAGAGCTGGAAGCATTGAAATCTTCCTCGAGCAAAACAGCTCCTGTCCAAAAGGAAACACTAAGCAAAGCGGGCTATCAGAAGATATTTGCTTATATTTGGATTTTATTCTCAGTAGGTATATAACAAATGTTTCCCAACATAAGTCCCCTTTATTGCACCTTTCCTCAATGAAAAAAGAAGCTCATGTGCGAGTTTGTCTATAAATATGTGATTCTCAAGTCAACTGAGCCCCAAAAGCAAAAAAAAAAACCTTGCTCAGCTGAACAAAAACAATTGGTCTTGGGGTGTATGTGTGCAACGTGCACATACCCACACTGAACTGAAAATAAATAAATAAATAAAAACACATCAAAAGGGAAAGAAAGGCTTTTGCTAAATAAAACCACAACTCAGTAATGGCTGTAAGAAGACGATAAAGAGTGCAGGAATTTATCTTCAAGCAATACCATTATCTTTCTGCTCTTTTTCTGTTTGCAACTTTCTTCTCCTCTCCTCTCCTCCTCTCCTCTCCTCCTCTCCTCTCTCTCTCCTCCACACACACATAAAGAGAAAAGCTAAGAACATTTTTTTTTTCCACAAGGATGTATTTTTAATTCTAAAGCGAGGGATTGGTCACAGATCATCTCATTAGCATGAGCAGCTCTATAAACCCGCCACTGCAGAATTTTGAGCTGTGTTGAAGGCGAGGCAACGAGGCAGCGTCTGACTGGCTGCGCGCGCGAGGACTAACTTTCACTTTCAGTCCAGTCCAGTCCATAAACGCGGGAGCTGCGTGGAGAGCTCGCTCCTCATGTGAACTGCTCTCAACTCTTCTGGCCACGACGAGGCTGCACACAGAGGGAAATATCAGCACAAAGATGATGAGGTTCACGCTTGAAACTTACTGGCACCGGTGGGTTTTTATTTTCTCCCTCCACCTGTTTTTATTTGCCTCGTGGGCTCAGCCTGAGGGAAACACTGTGAGGTATCAGACCAAAGAGGAGGACGCGCCAGGTACTGTCATCGGAAACCTTGCGAAGGACATGTCCTTGAGTCTGTCTCAGTCCTCCAAGACCAATTTCAGGGATGATGAAACAATTCAACGACTCGTTCATTAGAGTGAGAGAGAGAGAGCGACGGGGAACTCACTGTCGGGGAACGAAGTTGACAGAGAAAGAATCTGCAGACACACTCCACAGTGTCTGATCACTTTTGACGTGGTTAATTTCTCCAAAGATCGCTACAAATTGATTCACGTTGAGGTGGAAATAAAGGACATCAATGACAACTCTCCGGAGTTTCCGAGCAAGGAATCTATAGTGGAAATCTCAGAGAACGCAGCAGTTGGATCCCGCATCCCCTTAGACCCCGCCGCGGATGCTGATGTCGGGTCAAACTATATACAAAGCTATCAAATCTCTGTAAACAGTCATTTTACCATTGATGTGCTCCTGAGAGCGGATGGGGTTAAATATGCGGAATTGGTTCTAATGAAAGAGCTAGACAGGGAAATTCAGTCATCATACAGCGTGGAACTGGTCGCCACAGACGGAGGAACCCCACACAGATCGGGGTCAACGAAGATAACTGTCAAAGTGACTGACTTTAACGACAACAGTCCTGTTTTTGACCAGAATCAGTTTCTCCGTCAGTTTGCCAGAGGACGCGCCGATCGGCACCGTTATCCTGGACTTAAACGCAGCTGATGCTGATGAGGGTTTGAACGGAGAGGTCGTGTACGGGTTCGGAAAACAGGTTTCTCACGAGATCCGAGAACTTTTCCAGGTGGATAATAAATCGGGGCGTCTGACCCTCAGGAGCCCCGTGGATTTCGAGGACAAATCGACCTATGAGCTGGACGTGCAGGCGACCGATCTGGGACCCAATCCGACGCCGTCCGTGTGCAAAATCATAATTCACGTCACAGACGTTAATGACAATGCCCCAGAAATCAGCATCACCCCGATGACCTCCATCACTACGGGTATTGCGTACATCAGCGAGGCGGCAGACAAGGACAGTCTGGTGGCGCTGATCAGCACCCTGGACAGAGACTCTGGCGTCAACAGCCAGGTCCACTGCACCTTATACGGCCACGACCACTTCAAACTCCGGCAGGCTCACGAGGACAGCTACATGATAGTCACGGCAGCGGCTCTGGACAGGGAGAGGATCAGTGAGTACAACTTAACGGTCATGGCAGAGGATTTTGGGTCACCTCCGCTGAGAAAAATCACCCAGTACACCATCAGACTGAGCGACGAGAACGACAACGCCCCCCACTTTGCCAAAGCCGTCTATGAAGTTTCGGTGGTGGAAAACAACGCCCCAGGCGCTTACATCACCACTGTCGAGGCCAGCGACGCGGATCTGGGCAACAATGGGAAAATTACTTACAGGCTCGTGGACGGTGTCATCATGGGATCTCCAGTTAACACGTTTGTTTCTCTGAACTCAGTCTCTGGCTCCTATATATGCCCTGAGAAGTTTCAATTATGAAGTAATGAAACAGCTCGACATTCATATTCGAGCTGGCGATGGGGGGTCACCACAGCTGCAGAGCACAGCTATCGTCAGGTTAAAAATAGTTGATCAGAATGACAACCAGCCTTCTATTATCGAGCCCCCACTTTATAAAGGTTCTGCTGAGATTTTCCTGCCCAAAGACGCACCTGCAGGTTATGTGGTAACCCAGATAAAGGCCACAGATGCTGATGAAGGCACAAATGCACAGCTGTCCTATAAAATCACCGAGGGGGGACACCTGGGTTTCTCTATCAACAAAGAGACGGGGAAGGTGCGCGTGAGTCGACAGCTGATGTATGATCTCGCAGACAATGTCAAAGTCACTGTGTCGGTCAGTGATAATGGATCCCCTTCACTGACCTCCACAGCTGAGATACTTTTCAGTTTCATAGAAGGCACCCTCCCCAGTCTGCCCTCCCTACCTCAAAATGGCAGCGAAGAGCTCTTTGAATGGGACACGTCCATGGCTATAATCATCGTCCTGGCAGGGAGCTGCTCTCTCCTCCTGCTGGCTATCATTCTTATCACAACCATTTGCAGCCGCAGGAAAAAAGAGACAAGGGAGGGGGAGTTTGATGAAAAAGAAGACATACCAAACGTGGAGAAAGTGGAAAGTGGTCATATTGATTCATTGATTGCCAACCACAAAGGCAAAGCGTTTGATAGCCGTCCATTTCCAGAGGATGCTCCACTGGCCAGCAGCACCACGGTAGAGCCAGGCGGCGAGGATGGCAGGCAGACAACAGGCATCTTTGACTCAAACGGCAGGCCAATGGAGGGGAAGTTAAAGGTACAGAGGTTCTCTGATACATGTGAAATTAATCACTCACTGACTTTGTTCCCCCTTTTTGGCATTTTGACTCATAATTAGCACGGATGTGTTTTTTATCTTCGCAGGGTTACTCCACTCTACCAGGATACGGGAAAGAGACGGTCAGACCTATAACAATATGGAAGGGCAATTCATTCACAACAATCTCAGCAAGAGAACCCCACTTCAGCGGCAAGGACAGCGGAAAAGGGGACAGTGACTTCAATGACAGTGATTCTGACATCAGTGGAGATGTACACAAAAAAGAGTCGCCACCAGTCAACAGTGAGTGTCTCCAAACCTCAATGGAAGTTACATTAAATGAGAATTTTTTTTGTTGTTAACAGTAATGTGACATTTAATTTTCAACCGCCTCCTAATATATTTGCATATCGCAGAATCTTAATTGTATACAAAATACATTATACCATTTTAGACATATGTGTTTCTGAGTATTCAGGATTTATTTTTGTCCTCCACAGGTCTCTGGGCGTGCACGAGTGAGTGCAAGGTGCTGGGACACTCTGACCGGTGCTGGAGCCCTTCAGCTACCAGGCCCAACACGAGCCTGGCCTCGGGTCCCCATCTGTCGACGTTCTCCAAGACGGCGACGCTTCCCCGAGACGCCCGAAGGGAAAACTACCTCCCGGCTCATTTACCCAAAACAAGCGGTCTGCAAAGCGTGTACGAAAAAGTTCAACACCAGGAATTTGACTATATACTTGTTGGTCCGCCGACACCGGCCAGAATACAGGAAACGGACGAAATATCCATCCCAGAGTATACAAACTCTTAAAGACGGCGTTAACAACAGATCAAACTGTAATTAAGACATTTTGAATTTGTACTGTACAGTGCTTTGATCTTAATTGACTCTATGTTGGATTATTGCAGTGTTTTGTAGTGTGTTCGTGTTTTTTTTTGACTGTTCATTGTATCATGTGTAATATGCAAGATTTTCTACATTAATAATATATTTTTCATAATGACTCAATGTAAAGAAGAATTTTATTATGGATTTTTAAGTGCATGTGTTACTATTTAAGGGCATGACCAATGGACATTTAAGGCAGAAAATGGCCTTTAACGCTGTGGAAAACAATCAGTATGAAAGAGTACCATGTCTGTGGTAGATTTTATCACATTGTTGCACAAATAAACAGTTAAAAGGAGCACTGTTTCATTGTTCAGTGACAGTAAAAATGCAGCAATAAGGACTGGGTTGCAGTCTTACAGTCAACAATTTGCCCTCGGCAAATATCCATAAAGCATACAGAATAACCTCAATTAGCCAACTGAATGAATCTCATTTGCCTTAAAGGCTTATAAGCTGGAGTAAATAAAATGTGGTCCTCTAGCACAATCACTGCTAAACTGATAGCAAGCACCAGCCCAATCTCTTTGTCTTTCCATAGAACACAATGCGTTTTTTGTGCGGCTTCAATTTGCATGCAAATATTGCACTGGTGATGAAATTCTCTTACGATTAGATATTTTTCAAAGGTCAAAAGAACCTTCTCACCTTCTCTGATTACATACCAGCTTCCCGATTACTTAAAAAAATGTGATTTTATCTGTTTCTAAGCAACAGCACCACCACATATTTTTTGCTATTTACTGTACCTTCCTTTAGTTAAATGAGAGACTAAAAATCTTGACCACCAAAGTTCCTTTGTTCCATTGTGAACCTTGTATGTATATATGTATATGTATTATATATATATGTATATATATATATATATATATATATATATATATATATATATATATATGATATAAATGGACTGCACTGCATATTCTGAATATTCAGAAAGGGCTCCACCCACATCTCTTCTCGAGAGAAATGTAGCTCAGTTGGTAGAGCGGGTCATTCAGTCACTGTAAGGTTGGCGGTTCGATCCCGGCTCCAACTGTCCACATGCCAAAGTGTCCTTGGGCAAGACACTGAACCCTATCTTGCCTCCACTTGCTGCCCACCTTGCATGGCAGCAGCCACCCACTGGTGTATGAGTGTGTGTAAGAAGAGGCTAATGTAAACCGCTCTGATATGTAAACTGCTTTGAGGGCACTTTGATGGATGGTGGATAAAGCGGTATATCAATGGTAAATTATTTTACCATTGATCTGGACTTGAACAGACCCAATAGAGGAAAATTGAGCCATCTGTTCCAGAGAGAAATTCTAAAGATGCTCCAGTGGTCTTTATAGGGTCTTCTGCTGAGAGCTTCACAGGGGTCAGCGGTAAGTCTCTTAGTGCACTGAGACAACATTGCTAACAATTTGTCAAAGCTGCATACTACTAGTGCATACTGATGTTGGCAAAATTAAGTACATGGTTTATAAGATGGAAAAATTGAGCAACCTGCTGTGTGTGAGAAGTATCCAAACAGTGCGCTACTTTCGGGACAAATTTCAGCGTGCAACTGACCAGTCTGCCTCACGTACCACATCTCATAATGTGGGGGGGCCAGTCACACCGGTCACATGACCAACTTCCAGTTGTACCAGATCATAGTCACGTTTACGGTGACACACTATGCATTAACAATAACCACTGGATCACTATGCAGCTCTTACTCTGTACTGTAATGTATGCACAATGAGCAGATATGAGAAAACTGGACGACAATGTTGTAGGTGGAAAGAGAAAACTGAAGCTTTTCAAAAAGAAATCTGCTGCCTTTCTGTATAAAGTCTGTAAAGCCCTGACTTTAAAAGGAGAAGACGTGAGAAGATAAAGTAAGGACAAACCACAGATATCCAAGAGGTGTAGACGTTCTATACAGAATGGACTACATCCAATTCCTTCAAATTAAATTTAATAGAAATGTTTAGTGACAGTTCCTGCTGCACAAAGGGGTCACAAAAGCAACTGAAAGCAAAACTTCACAGTTTCTACCACTCGCTTATATGCAGGACTCTTTCCTCTCAATAAATAAAAATGCCAATTATAGTTGTCTTTCCATCATTTCAAGAGTATAAAATCTGATGAGATTTCAAGTCATGCTCATGATTTTGTTTATAAAGAATTATAGAAACTTGGAAAGAGTTCATAGCCTTCCATGTGCACCCGTATATCTGACATCACACCACTGAGGTGGGTTATTAAGTGAAAGCTATAAAGATATTCTGTGAAAGCGGAGCTGACTTGAAAGGTCATGTACTTTCCTCCCAAACAGCCGCTGACAGAAAGGTCAGACAGCATCCCGTCTACCAATGAGTGCATCACTATCTGCAACACATGACATCAGCCACTCTCTCAGAAGCTCAGAGCTGCTTCAAACGCCTGCATTAGTTTGACACCACAGGGTGGCCACGTTGCCCCGGGCGCCTTGGCGAAACAGGTAACATCGAGATGAAGAATTTTGCAATTTTATATCAACTTTACGTCATTCACGTTTACTTGTCAAATCGTCCTCTGGTGGATAACCTGACTACCCAGGGCGAAGCAACCGGAGAGGGATTTACAGACATCAAGGGGGAGATTATGGAGAAAGTGCAAAATCCAACTGATGGATCTTGCTGTTCTGAACACTGCAGGCCTGCGGTAAGATAGCCTTAGTTTTTGATCGGAATTATAACTGACATCTGTGACATGCTAATAAAGCCGCAGACTTTGCAAAAAAAAAAAAATCTTTTGCTTTCCAGCAATGTTACCGTTGTCTCTGCCGTTTGATTCACTCCTGTCATTTATTCCTTTGTTTGCTCTGAACTTTTAAGGGGCAGAGCGCATCCGGCACGCCGAGCTCTGCGGCAGTCAGTCATGTGGTGAGATTTGGAGCTGTGGTTCTTATCTTTGGTGCAGTGTTCACTCTGTGTGCATCCGTGGCAGCTCTCTACCTGTGGAGAGTCAGCGATAAGAATGTAAGTGTCAACGAGTGACTGTTGCAGCTGCTACTGTACAGCACGTCTCCCGTGAAACTACATCAAGGCAGGATGTTAACAGACACGTTTGCTTGCAGTCTGCCCGGGTTTGTCACGAGACGTCCGTATCCATAACTCACTGTAAATGTCTTATCACGATCATCACAACTCGAGACTGTGAGATTTCATCTCTCTCCCAACTGTCTTCAAGCAGAGAAAAAAAAAGAATGCAAAAATTGATCTCGGTGCTGTTCTTCATCTTGTAAGCAACAGTGTAATGTTTATTTGTGTTCTAACGAGCTGGCATGTTGGGCAGGCCTCTCCACCTGAGGTCTACAAGTTCTCCTGCAGTGTTTTACTCAAATTCTCAGTGTGTTAAAACTACAGAGGGTTTCCTTCAACAAAAATATCTGTGAGGGGAGAAACAACAGAAGCAACGTGAAGCTTGTTTTCCCATCTCTGATAGCGTGCTTCGCGACTGCGTGATTTACATAAGTTGACTAATCAGTCATTTTAACGTCTCTCTTTGAATGCTGCCAGGTTTATAATGTTCGCTACAGCTTGAACATCAATGGGGAGGTGAAGGAGGGCTCCATGGAAATTGATTCCGACAACAATCTGGAGAGATTTAAAACTGGGAGTGGAACCGAGGAAGCCGTGGAGATTCATGACTTTCAAATTGTGAGTGAGTTTGTCCTTGTTTCTCTCTTCCTGGGCTCAGAGGAGGCCTTCTGTGTGCTTAGCAAAGTAGCAAAGCTGTGAGTGTAAACATGGCATCTCTGTGATTTGGTGCAGGGAATAACTGGAATCCGCTTCTTCGGAGGAGACAAGTGCTATATAAAATCCCAAATCAAAGCAAACCTTCCACTCATGGGAGCTCGCAACAAAGACATGCCGATGTTTGACCTGGTATGTGCATACTGTTTGACACCACTGTTGAGAACTGAAAAGGGGGGGAAAAAAAGATGTTGCCACGTCTGAGGAATACAAATGCATTTTCCGTATTTTCTTGTCAGACAGATGAATTAATGCCTGTGAAGTTTGATGAGGACTTCCTCATTTGGGTTGCAGCAGAGCAGCCGCTGAAGGACGCCACGTTTTTGAGCAAGAAAATTCTCGATCTTTGCGGAAAACTTCCCATTTTCTGGCTCCACCCTACGTATCCTCAAGGTTGTCTTCTTCTCTTCTCTCAGCTGTTTTTTTTTTTACCCTATTTTGCAGCTCTATAAGCTGTCCTCTCTGAAACTTGGCAGATTCTGCTCTAAAGTGAACCGTTGTACATTTTTCATACTTTATTAAAATCTTAGCTGTGATTTCACATCTTATCTGCTGACACGCTTGTAAAATTTACAGCCTTGGCTTAGAAGTTCGTGAAGCGCTTGAACATCTTGAACATACACTAAATTTAGAGTTGAACAGCAAAGGGGGGTGAAAAAAAGACTAACAAAGTCTGACATTAAAAAAGAATGAACTTGAAATATGCAACACTGCGTGATATCACTGCTTGCGCGTGAATTATTCAAGACATCCGAGACAGCTCCAGCTATGTAGGATTGAGCTCTGAGACATGCATGGCATCTTGTGGATGTTGACCCGATATGCTCGCCTCTTGTGGATGCTGTAACAGATGGGGAGAGAGAAAAGAGAGGCGCACAGCGAGCCAAACGACAGTTGAACATGGAGGAGCTGGAGGAGCCCGCTGTGGAGGGGGACCTGGAGAATCGCGCTGAACAGGAAATCTCCTCCTCCGCTGTGGACAAAGAGGAGTCAGCGGCGGGGTCAGCATACAACCCTGACAACCCCTATCTGGTGAGTCACAACCTCACCAACAACACTGTTTAGGACAAATAAAAGAAAGTGCATTTTTATTGAGTGTAAAGAGTAGGGGTGTGAAAACAAATTGATTTGGCAATATATTGCGATTTTCGGCTGCCCAAAATAATATCGATTTTTCAGCTACTTAAATACTTAAATGTCCAAAAACACTAATAATAAACAATAAATAGGTTGTTTTGAAGCAAATAGTTTTGACTCAATTAGTCCTCTGAATGGTCAATATCATCTGATGAACATAAACAGCAACTTGATTTTTCATCTCTACTTTTAATTTTGATATTAACTGGGTAGAATATCGCAATATATTGCGATATCGTGATAATATCGTATCGTGACCCAATTATTCATGATACACATCGTATTGTGAGGTCCTTTGCCAATACTCACCCCTAGTAGAAGAGGCACGTACCAGGCCCTACACTGTAAAAAAAAATTGTAATATAACAGAATTTTACTGTCTATTTTACAGTTTTTTCTATATTTTTTAAAATACCACTTAATTTACAAAAATAGACTGTGATTTTACATGTCAAATATATCGTAATTTCACAAATATTTGTCTGTTATTTAAGGGAATAAACTCTAAAACTGCTAGTGATCTGGCAGGTCCTTTTGGGTCGTTTCCCAGCATCCTTTGCGGCCCTGGTTGTTTAAGTGCTTATCTGTGTTTATTTGTTAGGTATTTGATTTAATGCTGCCATGTAAAGTCTGTTGCTGGTTTGACCCCCTGTTGATTCATACCCCTTACATTTAACATGTTAATTTTTGTCACCCTGAGTTAAGTCTGTCTGTGTTCGAATGAGTACCCGTGAGTTTGTTTAATAAAGTGTGTAAAGCAAAACTTATGCTGTGCGAAAAACAGGAAGTTGACAAAATACTCCTTTTGCTAGAGCTATGGCTCTATCAGGTGTTGCAGATCAGACCACTACAATGCAAAGGCTACAGTCCTTAAAATTGTAGCAATTTTAAAACCCAATATCTAGTTTTTAACAGTTTTTTGACATGTTTTGAAAGATGAATCACATTATTTTTTGTGTCATATACAGTTATTTCTTGTTACAATCACACACAAATTCCAATTATACCAACTTCTTTTTACAACTCAAAATAATGTCATTGAAAACCAATCAATAACAGCAAATTCTGTAAAATTTAAGCATTATTATTACGTAATTACAGCATTTACTTAAAACTTTGATATTTCTAGGTAATTTAATTGTTTAAAAATGTTAAAATGTTTCTAATTAAATGTTAAAAACAACCTAAAAAATAAGGCAAAATCTTGTTAAAATTGCAACTACAAACTGTATTTTAATTATGGAAAAAAAACTGTATTTTTATGAGAAAGTAATTTTCTGTTATTTCACACCGTTTTTTTTACAATTCTTTTTTTTACAGTGTAAAGAAACCCTTCAAGTGACATTTTGAGCCAAAGCTTTTTCTGTTTTTCCAACATTTTATCAGATGACTTCATTGCAGCGATAGTAATGGGTAGTTCTTGTTAAAAATATTTTTTTTCCACACATATAGAGGTATGTAGAAATGAGTTAATCTGTATTTACCCTTCCCGTCATCTGCGGGTGCTATATACTGCTGCAGCTGCCGCTGCTGCTGTATGACGGCCTACTGGCAGCTTTAATTACAGGTCACTGGGGTAAAAGCTGCCATTTTCATCTTGATGAACTTATTAACCGACGTTAAAACTCCCATTGGTTATAAAAATTCATGCTGCCTTGGAGAGCTGGAGTGAATGAGGAGAATTTGAAATCATCTAAATTGCAAATTCATTAAAAGATTAGCTCATAAAAGAAGTTGTTGCTCCCATTAACTGATCCTGCTTTATATAACTGCAGCGCAGCGGAGGGGCCAGAGAGGGGAGCGCCTTGACCTTTGACTCCATGTTAGACCACCAGGGAATCTGCTGCTCAGAGTGCCAGCGCAGCTACACGCACTGTCAGAGAGTGTGCGAGCCTCTGCGCGGCTACTGGCCTTGGCCCTACAACTACAGAGGATGCCAGGTAGCCTGCCGCGTCATCATGCCGTGCCGCTGGTGGGTGGCGCGCATTTTGGGCGTCGTGTAGCGCCCATAAACTCTACTTGTTCCTTTTCTTTCCTCCCCCAAAGTGCCTGTAATCTCTCAGCTTCCATTTCGATAGATATTCATTTTCATGGTAAATACTGCCGGGAAGCTACGCCCGATAGCGTGATGTGTAGATGGTGGAATGTGATTGTAAACGCCATAACGGTGACAAATTTTCATATTTATATGCATATAAATATTCATGTTTACTTCTTACAGTGAAAAATTGGAATACATATTTGTCATATTCTCACTTGCAGCGACAGATCCACAAATATGTGCATTCATTTTTGTGTCACGACGCTAAGGCGCGAGGCTCTGTGCGCAGTGTTCAGTGGAAGGCGCGGGACTGAATCCAAAAGGCTCAGAGGATCATGTACGTTTTTTTTTTTTTTTTTGACTGAACGGGCTTAAATAAATTCTAATTGCAGTACGCCGTGTTTGGTGTTGTTGATGCTGTTCGTGTCACATGTTGTTTCCACGGTTCCGCTGGGCGGGTTTTGATAAAAACTGATGTGACAGCAGCAGTTGCCATAACTTCCATTCACAGCTCCGAATCAGTCTGAGGGCAACACAAATGGTGCACGTTGACGTCTGCATTGATGTGAACTAATGCGAGATGAGTGTCGTGGCGGTGATGGAAAGAGATTTCCACAAAGCTGACATTTTTATTAAATAAATAAACACCCCCCTCCCCCATTCAAAGAGGAGAGTGTGAATGATACACCGCAAAAGTGTGATCTCAGAGACAGACTCCTTTTAATTTTTATAACAACTGCTGGTGATGCCGGCTGGTCTGAATACCTCCCAATCAAAAGAAATCAGATTGGTATCACTAAAGCCATATGCCAACTTTCAGAATAATTGAAAGGAGCCTTGTTGTGATCAAGTCAATTTCACAGAGGGTGATCCAGGCACATCAAATTACAACAGATGTGAAATTGCACCATATCTGCCGCTAAAGCTGCATTGAAAATCCGAAGCAGTGCGAGGAGGCAACACAAAGAGATGCTTGTCTTTTTTTGCTTGGAGATCTTTCTTTTTTTTTTTCTCCCTCTGGTTTTTCATGGGGGCTAGAGGTGCTTATCACATCTGCAGCGCTGATAAGACGGCCTCCGTGCTTCCGTAGGCTATATAATATTAATCCCTCTCCCACATCTGCAGATACACTTAAAGGAAGGTGACAAGCATGACATATCCAGGACCTCCTGATGGCTTGTGCTCTGGAGTGCAGGCGCTAAAAGAGCCCCAAGTACCCTCAATAATGTAAATTTGCAGGGGGAGTCCAATTTCCATCACAGTGCTGTCACTGCCATGGTCATTAAACTAAATCATCCTGCTGTGTGTCACACAGCTCCCATTTTAAAGTCCCCTCCATAATGGAGTTATACTTGGACTGCAGATTGCAGCACGACAGTCAATGTCTGACCTGAAAGCAGCTGTGGCACTAACCTGAACATTACGTCTTCCTTAGAAAATGCAGGGAGACAGCATGTATGAGAGCAGGAGACACGTTGGAATTATGAAATCAACCAAAGCAGCGTTTCTTTTTGAGCCCGAGCCGTCATTTAACAGGGCTTTCTAATAACGATATACCCTTAGTGACCGCAACTGTAATTCAAACAAGCCGTGACAAAGGGCTCTGAGTTAAGACCAAATGAGATGACAAACGCAGAGCAAAATAACAGACCTGCATCACCCCAAGCAGAAGCTCAAAATGGCATTTAAACTGAAAAAAACAAATCAGAGCTCAGAACAACAGCACCTTTTGTTATCCTTGAGGCCATCTTTCTAAAAACTTGTCTCCTCTTGCCATTCCTCCATCTCCTAAGAAGAAAACATACCCCTGTTGAGCAGTAAAGACGAATGTGTTGGGGGGGATCAGCTTTAGCGAGCGAGACAGTGGTGTCTTTTTTTGTTTGTCTCCCCTCTGGAGCCAAGCTTACCCTGGGAGCCCTGCAGCCCAGGGAACAAACGGAGCTTTGTGAGCACCAACCCACTGTGCCCAGCAGCCAGACTGCAAACCTCCACTCCTGTGCTAATAAGACGGCACAGATGAGGAATCCGTGCAGATGAGGAGGGAGGGGAGCTTTCTCACATGCACCTGTGCTTTCATCATTGCCCATCAAAACAAGCCCAGGCAGGCGGACTCGCTGTGCGCCGTGAAAGCTTTTCCACCAAAACACCCTCTTGGCACAAAAAAAACGCACCCCTGTGCATTTGGGGGAACCTCAGCTTGTGATTTATATTTTAGCATGATTTTGCACTAATCGAGCCCGTGCACTCACCGTGCTCCCTGTAAATATGCCAAAAGTCTGTCATAAATTCTCTTGTTGTTGCCCAAGGGGCATTAAAAGTGTGAACAGGAGCGCGAAGTGAACCACTCTAGTTGACATGTCCTACATTTGATTGCATGTTTTCTATTACATCCAGCCATGAATGCGATAAACAGGAGTGACAGTCCATTTTGCACCTTAACCACGAACACGGAAACGCTTTTAGGCAAGCTCATTATGTTTGTCCGCAAGAAAGCACTGCAATGCATTCATAGATGCTGGCACTGGAGAACCTGTTACCCACAGTTTTGCACCAGCAGCAACAAACCCGAGCTCCCAACTTCGCCTCTTCTTTCATTCTGGATGCTCAGAAATACAGGGCTGGATGTTGCACTGTTACAAGGCTTAAATGCTTTTTAATCCCATGCACGAGCGAGCACTTGCAGTTCTGCCCAGTACTCTGACTGTCTTTTTGCAGGTCTCTCTGGAGTGTCTGCTTCCCCCCCACCCCCTCAGTATCCCCTCCTGTTTTGTATGCAAGCCCCAAATGGCTGTTAATCAAATGCCTGATAGTATTGCATGAAGAAGTGTGACTTGTTTATTTCACTGGGTTAAGACTCCTAATACTGGCTATAGATCTGCTTGCATTCACTGAATTATTTTCAATGTTATGAAACATTAGAACAATTATTCTGCACATACTGCAGGGATTTAAAAAAAAAAAATAAAAACATTTCCGTGTATTGCACTTGGTTGCATAGTGTCCTTGTTACACTTAAATAGAAAACCAGTAGCGTGATGTGGGTGTAAATTGGACACAGTCCTGGAATTTGCACCGCTGCTGTCCTGGGGATGTACTGTATATGACAGTTTGTGAAGTGGAGGCACCCAACCTGCAGCGGATGTCAAGTGTTGCAAAGAAAAGGTGGGCACTTATCTTCAAATCACAGCAAGCGTGGGCTCTTCAAGAGGATGCATCAGCAACGACACATATCACATATCCTCTCCAATATCACTTTTTATTTTCACCTCGCAGGGGAATCCGATCTGAAATCCCGAGCCAAATGGATCAATACTCAACCGTTCCCCCTTGGAAATATGGGGATTCGTTTCAACTTGAGTCAGTGAAGGAAGTTCCCTCAAAAGTCACGCATCATCTGGCGGGGTGCTTAAAAAGAGCTATAGATAGCTCAAAGCAGAATCAAATCAAGACTTCACATCTACAAACCGTAATAAAAATCACAGTTGCTCCTCAAAGTAATGTCAAGAGGCATGCCACATGAAAGCAAAAAAGTTGTCTTGAGAGTCGTAAGAAGTACTGACAAAGTTTGTGGGGAGAAAAGTAAATGTGTTTTTTTTAATCCTCAGCAGCACGTGCAACAATGAGGGAGCCTGCATGCTTAGATATGTCACCCCGGGGGCAGGCGCTATACTTAAGGCTTACAACAGCCTCATTATCTCCCTCAATTCACATCAGATCCGAGCAGCAGTTTGTCACAGGCAGGCTCCTCTCTGCCACTAGGCATCGGACCAATTCTCCTGCAACACTACTGTACATAATTGCCATATGGACAGCGTTTTGAGCCAGACTGAAGACTAAAAAGCCCTCCAGGGTGATTCCCCAGATAACTAAATGAATATTTTATCTCATTTCCATCTAATTTGCACAGCATTATTATACAGAACTGAAATTTTTTAATTAATTGATAGAACAGATCAAACACAGGTTTACACTTTGATTTTTCGGGAGCTGTTATTTTGATAATTTGCATGACTTTTTTCCCAAGCCAAGCTTTTTAATCTCTCAGTATTTCAGCTTCTCCTATGAAAGAGGAAAAAAAAGGAAAGAAAAAAAAATTAATAACTGTCAGTGCACATGAAATGCTTGTCTTGGTTGTGTAAGCAGTTCCAATGAGAAGTCCTTTTTACCTGCCACCCCACTGATTAATTAATTTCACACTGTTTAATTAAATCCACAGTCTGGGGAGCCCGAGCAGTGCAGCGGGGAGCCGTATTTGAGCCTCGTGTGCACAGAGATTACTAAAGAGGGTCTGAGACTCCTGCTCCCTCGCTGCAGATGACACTGACGTCACCCTCCTCTGGAAACCAGAGCCCATTTGTGTCAGTGTCATCTGGCAGTTGTGAGCTTTTACTGCCGGGGACGTGATAGCACAGCACCATTCGCTGACTATCTGCTGGCATTTCCTCTGACATCAGAGAGTCGAGCATTTGACAGCGTTGTCCTCGATTTAGCGTTTGACCTGAGGAATTGTGCTGCCGTATGGAAATCTTAGATTTCCCTGCAGCCATTTAACTGTACAAACAAACGTTAAAGTCATCTAAACTGTCCACGAAGACGAGCTGATGTGAAATACAAAATGCTATTTCAAGCAAATGGGAAAAAAAATAGCCTGCGAGCCCAACAGAACAGAACAGATCTAAATGGGAGATGCGTCGAACACAGTCGAGATCAAAAACAGCACAAATTGGCTTCAGCATCAATGAGCGTATTGAACTCTGGTATCTTGTCCAGTGCCGTTGGCTCCAACGGTCAAGGCCTCTGAGACACCGTTCCCCTTTTGTCAGAACAGAAATAAAAAGGTGCACGAGCGCGTGAGCAGAGAGGGAAATATAACTGCGTGGGCTGTAAAGCACGCTTGTTTCTTTCTCTGTTCTTTTGAGACACATTTCTTGGCGTCTTGAGTCGCAGAGAAACACATTTTGTGTCAGATGGCTCAAGTTTGACTTCGCCATGGGACCTGAAAGCAAGGTGACATTTAAAAGACGCGTGACCTAATTAACCACTCTAAGAGATATTACATATATATATATATATATATATATATATATATATATATATATATATATATATATATATATATATATAACAGTCTCAGATTTTATGGCAGCTTATTTAACAGTTATAGAAAGAATATAAAAACAAAAGAGGAAATTACACGAAATAAAAAATAAAAATTAATTTGCTAGTCATTGAGGGAAATAAGTATTTGATCCCAGACCAACCTTGACCAGTGTTGGTTCCCACAGACCACTGGCATACTCCTAATCTCACTGAAGTAATTACCTGCATGAGAGACACCTGTTCCAAATAGTCACCTGTATAAAAAGCCATCTGTCCACAGACTCAGTAATACTCAACCATCTCCACCATGGGCAAGACTAAAGAGCCGTCAAAAGATGTCAGGGACAAAGTTGTTGAACTCCACAAGGCTGGAATGGGCTACAAAACCATAAGTAAGAAGCTGAATGAGAAGGTGACAACTGTCGGTGCAATTATTCAGAAGTGGAAGAAGTACAACATGACTGTTAATCAACCTAGGCTGGGGGCTCCATGGAAGATATCACCTAGTGGGGTCTCAATGATCATGAGAAAGGTTAGAGATCAGCCAGAACTACACGGAAGGAGCTGGTTAATGATCTCAAGGCAGCTGGGACCACAGTCACCAAGAAAACTATTGGTAACACACTGAGACGCAATGGTTTAAAATCCTGCAGTGGTCCAAGGTCCCTCTGCTCAAGAAGGCTCACGTCCAGGCCCGACTCAGGTTTGCCAACAAACATATTAATGACTCAGAAAGAGACTGGGAGAAGGTGCTGTGGTCAGGTGAGACTAAAATTGAGCTCTTTGGCCTCAACTCAACTCGACGTGTTTGGAGGAAGAGAAATGCTGAATATGACCCCAAAAACACCATCCCTACTGTCAAGCATGGCGGTGGAAGCCTTATGCTTTGGGGGTGTTTCTCTTCTAAGGGGACAGGTCGACTTCTCTGCATCGATGGGAAGATGAACGGGGCCATGTACAGCAGAATCTTGGGTGACAACCTCCTTGCCTCCGCAAGAACATTGAAAATGGGTCGTGGATGGGTCTTCCAGCATGACAACGACCCAAAACATACAGCCAAGGAAACAAAGGAGTGGCTCCATAAGAAGCACATCAAGGTCATGGAATGGCCTAGCCAGTCTCCTGACCTTAATCCTATTAAAAATCTATGGAGAGAGCTGAAGCTGCAAGTTTCCAAGCGCAAGCCTCAAAACCTTCAGGATTTGGAGATGATCTGCAGAGAGGAGTGGACGAAAATTACTCCTGATGTGGGCAAACCTAGTAAGCAACTACAAGAAACGTCTGACAGCTGTGCTTGCCAACAAGAGTTTTGCCACCAAGTATTAGATCATGTTTTGCTAGGGGATCATAAACTTATTCCCCTCAATGACTTGCAAATTAATTTTTATTTTTCATTTCATGTAATTTTCTCAATTTCTTTTTCAATATTCTTTCTATAACTGTTAAAATAAAGCTGCCATTGAAGTCTGAGACTGTTCATTTATTTCTTAGTATGACAACTGCCAAAATCAGCAGGGGATCAAATACTTTTTTCCTCCACTGTATATACTGTGTGCGCAGCATATTGAAGTATATTTCCAGACAGCTTCATTACTTGACAATATGAGCAAGAAAAGACATTTAATTGCCACTGAAAAGGAAGAAATGATAAAAATAATTAATTATCAATAAAAATGATAAAAAAGTATTCCTTTTAGATGAATACTAAACTACTGAGGCATGACCCTCCTACCATCAAGTATTTTGTTATGAAAATCACTGATGGTTGAAAAAAAAAAAAAAAGAAGCACACATTAGCTGCAAAAGACTTGTGAAACATGAAGATGAAGCCACCAGGAGCCCCTTTTCCTCCAGCACCATCACATTCCACATTTACTCCAACCTGCCTGGAGTGTCAGAAGTATGACGAGGTGTCGAGCTCTCAGACAGACTGAAACATGGCTGCCACAGTCTGATTCTTCAGAGGTTTATAGACAGATGTAATGAGAGTGATTCCTGCTGGACAGAAGCTGAATCACAGAATGAAGAAGGGCGCCTCTTACAGTCAGACACCGTGTGGAGAAGCATCGGTTCGTGTCACTCCCATTAAGGATGAACTACTTGGACCTTTCCAGACTTAAAAAAAAAAAAAAAAAAAAAGACTGGAAATCAACTCTCAATCCTGCTGCCAGTTTTTTGGGACATAGTTTCTTTAATCAGTGGTGCCAGAGGAGCTCTGCAGCATTCCAGCCTGATCTGTTTTGCTCCATGACATATATCCAAGTATTCCATCGCTTCGCTCACTGCGAACGCTGCAAAGATTACCAACTAATATCCTGGCACCTTTCTCCCTTTGACAAATCCGATTATAACCAACGACAGTTCACCTCTTTTGAAAAGCAGTAGGGAGGCGATGGCAAAAACAAAGGTTTGTCATGAGCAGACTCCACAGATGGAGGCACATTGCTGGTTTTTTGTTTTCATTATTATTAAAGGTGGAGGTTCTTTCGGTAATTGAATGCTTTTTTTATTTACCCTCACTTGAATATCAAAAGACATTTCCTTCCTTCAGATTATTGTATGTTCTCACCCTTTCTCAGAAAGACAAAACGCCCTTTCTTTCAGCCGAGGTTAAACATTTAGGGGTTTTGCATTTGCTGCAAGAACTGAAAATCTTTATTGGGTGAATTAATTCCAAGGACTTTTCCAGCGTAGCCGTGCATGGATTTAAGATAAATTGCACACCTAAAGAATAAAAATCGAAAAAGAAAAACTGAAAAGCTTCTGTTGATTCGGCCCCTCTCAGAACCTAAATCTGGTTCCAACGATGGTTTGCTCAATCGAGCATGAAGAAATCAAAGTTATTGGACATCTTGATGGCAGCCCGCTGGTTTTATGTGATGTGGAAATAGAATTTCCCCCGTGCTCCTCTTCTTTTCTGTCGATGACTATGAGACACAAAAGCCTCAAACCATCCAGTCAGTCCAATGTCACTGATAAAGGAGGAGCTGGACTGAGAACAAAGTTGGTCTTTCATATGGCGAGGTTTTCACATGACACTGTCATTTTGCACATTAATAGGTTCAACCGTATCTTTTATCTGACTTGTTAGATAAAAAATCTTTTCTTTTTTTTTCTTTTATAAAGAGCTTTTGTTCAGTCACAGGCTTGAAAATGTGAGATCAATGTTCCATTTGATCCATGTAAAGTACCTCACCGAAAACTTTTATGAGCTTTTTTATTAAAAAAAAACTTCATGGAATCATGTTCTGATTTCACCACAGTTTTATGTAAGCACGACAAACATCTGAAGCGCTCCCATGCGTTTGTACACACCGCTCAGTTTTTTTTTCTTTTACAAACAGCTGAATTCGCTGGGATTATAAAAACTTTTAATAGGCGTTTTCAGCGCACAGCTTCAAGACAGTTTTACGCAACATCAGCCGGAAAAAAAAAAAAAAATGGCGCTCCATTTGTGCTTGCCTTGTCCTGTGACAGGAAGACCTATCAGGTGCCACCCGACTCCCCCCCCCCCCCGGTCCCCCCTCCCCCTTCCCCTCCATGCCTCTCTCCTCCTGACCTCATTCTGTCATTTTCGTTTTCCTACTTCCCCACTCTCAGGTCTTTTATAAAGTGTCTCCATGCATTACACATTTAACAATGCATTAAAAATAGGCCACCATCAATCAGTTCATTCAGTGGCACAGACAGAATCTACTTGTGGCACCAATTTGGTGCGTTTTCTCAAGGTTCAAGAGGGGAAAGGAGGGCTGCGAGCTCTCAGGATGCCATGAATGAAAACAACATTTAGCATTAAGAACACATTCGGTCTCCTGAGACTCGCGGAGATCATTTTTAAATCAACATTCCTTGATTTCCTGAGGGCAAAGAGTCCTTCCAGAATCCAGACCCAGAATCATCTATACGTTTGTACATGCAGGCCATAAGCTGAGACGAGATATATCCTGATGGGTGTCAAGTGATGCTCCATACAGGATAGATAGTTCAGTGGAATCTGATGTAATGGTTGGAAGCGAGTCAAACCTCGGGGGCAAATGATAGTCTGAGCAGTCTGACTCCAGGTTGCTCATGCCAAAACAGATGTTCGACTGACGACAGCGCTACAAAAGACTGCGCCCCCTTGTTATTCAGAAGCTTTTTTTTTCTTCTTTTTTTTTTTTCTTATTTTGATGGCACGTCAAGGTTGCCGAGCAACTGATGGAGCTGCCCTCGTATTTGTTTTGATGTCCATAAATATTTAAAGGAAAGAAAAACACTGATAGGATCACAAAGTCTTTTCACGGCTCCACGTGAGTTTCGTCAACGCAGTAATTGTTGGGAGGCGGAGGCGTGGACGTCTCCCTGCGGCCTTTGATGTTGCAGCTCTGCTCCGAGGCTTGATCCTGCCTGGACTTCAAAACGGACTGGGCCTCGTCGCGGGCGTCGGCTCCAAGAGGCGAACACCGGCTGCACAGACACGCCTGGAGAGACCACATGTAGAGTTTGACCCGGAGAACAAGACGCAATCTCAACCCAACAGCAAAGAAATCTCACTTAAATATCACAGAATGAACCCTCGTCCATTCTGTCTTGTCCGAGACGGTTCTGTTTAGTCTGTTTGACTTGAAGTTTGTTATAAAGAAAGACTTTAACTGATATAAAGGGAATAATTTGAAGCAAAACGTATATAAATATGGCAACAAAAAAAGATTACTGCAGAAAATGTTTCCAGTTTTTCAGAGAATGCAGAGAAAGTTCCCAGCATCCTCCTCTGAGCCGGCAACACAACACAAGCTTTTACATTTCTCCCCTTAAAAACTGCCTTGAAGCTACATTTTCATCTTCCTCATAACACGTCACTTTGATTCAGAGACTAAGTGTCTGCTAGATTACCAAGTGTCGATTTTTTTCTTTTTTCTTTCTCTCTGATAATGTTTTTCCAAACCATTTTGGCTTATTATACCCCCTCAGGTGCACTCGCCGCAGTCTGGCAGTGGTTTTCGCAGACATTACTCCATTATGCCCTTAATGACACACAAGACAGCTCATCCAACATGGACCGCAAACTTTTCAGCATGCAGCAGATCTGTCTGCAGCCGAAGGAGCAACTAATAACGCGCTCACCTTGAAGCATCGTTTGAATCTTCTGCTGACTATGTATAATGCGATGGGGTTGATGCATGAGTTCAGGGATGCCATGTTTATGCCAAAATAGTCAAGGACAAGGAAGGCGCTGGAAAAAAAAAAGAGCACATACGCTGGAAAGTGACACAAAGGTCCAATCAATCACAGAACAGAAAGGGCTTGTCATTTGTTCATGCTCACCTTAGCAGCTGACACCTATCAGGATCCCTCTCATCATACATGGTTGACTTCAGGATTCTGCTGATGTATAGAGGCAACCAGCACAGGGCGAACACAATCACCAAGCAGAACACTGTTTTAGCCACTTCTAGCCTCTTTAAAAGACAGATGGAATTCAAGTTACAAATGACTTTTTTTTTTTTTTGATCATCAGAGTTACAAAACCTTAGAAGCGGAGGATCGTGTTACAACCTGTTTGATGTGGTCGCTAAGCGTATTCTCTGTGTTTCTCAGCATCTTCGTGGTCATCAGCGTGTAGAAAACCGCCGTCCAAGTCAGCGGCATGCAGAAGTAGAAGCCGAAGAGCCACCAGTCTTTTATGGATTTGTAAAACTGTTGATTGAACAAGGAAGATGCAAAACGTTTTTTTGGTGCTGGAAGCGGTTGCTATGATACACCGTACGTGAGACAAAATGTGATACACACACACACACAAATAAACATATTAACAAGAGCAACAACAAACACGTACTTACCATCTGATTTATTTAATTAGGGGAGAGAATATTAAAAGCATTTATCAAATTAATTGTCTTGTTGAGATGACTTCTAAAACCCTCTGCATTTTATTAGCATTACTTCACCTGCATGAACTGGGAGGTCTGCATGGGATGGAGCAGACATATTCTCAGATGCTTTTCTTTATAGTCCATCGTTATCATATCAAAGCCGACAAGTTCGGGGATAGCCAGCAGGACAGAAACAACCCATATCAGGATGATTTCGGTCGCTGTCCACACAGAAACCCAGACGTCTTTGAGCTGATTCCAGGACACCACAGCACGGTATCTGCAAAATCAATGAGAAGAAAAAATTTATGGCTTTGGGGGAACTTTGTCTCTAATGACGTTGCATCTTTTTCAACTCCAAGAACATTTCAAGGGCTGATGCTAAACAAATCTGTCTGCTTGATAAAATACAGATAGCAGCTACAAATGGCGGGAACAGGACAGTGCAGCTTATCTCCTTACCTGTCAACACTCAAGGCGCATAAGCTTAACACCGTAATCCCAACAGAAGTTTTCTGGATAAAGGGGACCAGTTTGCATAATACTAAACCGAAGGGCCAATCTTCTGCCAAGAGCTGCAACAAGGACAAGGACATTTTTGTTTAAAGATAAAAATGTTCAGACGGAGGAGGAGCATAGTGTGCAGTCCTGTAACTGCACTGCATATTCCAAATTACTCACCCTGTATGAGTTGATGGGAATGTCTATGACGATGTGAATCAGATCCCCCAAAGCCAGACTGGCGATGATGAAGTTAGGTCCATTTCTCATGCTTTTGTTTGCATATATGACTTTAAGTAAGGCCGAATTCCCCACGATCCCGACGACAAACACGAGCAGAGAGACCATGATATTGATATACTTGAAGGTGTCTCTGATTCCAGCTGACTGCGTGCACATCGGAGGCTGTGGCATTTCTGCTCCCGCTTCTTCAGTTGGATGAACTGAGCCGTTGGATTTCTGTTTTTCCAGTATTAAGGGAGCAGGGGAGGCCGTTTCAGAGAGCTCAATTACAGGCAGCGATTTTGAATGCTGACTGCCGGCCTGTAATCCACTGAGAACGTTTCCGAAACACAGAATGAGAGTCACGGTCCACATTGTTGATGATTTCCTCAGAGGGCCCAGAAGGGTTTTTTGTTCTCCCAATCTGGACTGAAAATAGGAATTGAAATAATTATAGCATTTTTCTTTATATTTACTTCAAAGCTAATGTGGCGAGTTAATTCGGTGTCCTGATCAAAAAAGCAAAAATACATAAAAATAAACATCCCTGATGCGGCACAGTGAGTTATTCCATCTTACCTTCAGATGTGCACATGTACAGCATAAAGTGAGTCCCTGTAATATCCTAAAAAAAAAGAAAAACAAAGAAAAATGCTCTCCTTTTTACATCTAATGCAAAGGACGACTGTCTTGCTTTGCCTGCTATAAATGTTTTAACCCAGCTGAGGGAAATCGGGGTTTTATATACTCACGTATTGTTGTCAGCATTAGTCATCGATCTGTCAGTCGTGACTGTAATTACTTCCCTCGATGCATCACCGTGAATGAAAGGACGGTGCTGAAGTGTTCTGTCTGTTATCATAGAGTGAGATCATTTTATGGTCTTCAGAGGGAATATTATGTTACAGTTTTTCCCCCCTTGTTTTTTTTTTCTTTTTAACAGTGTGTGACTCCTCACAAAATCCAAACATGCCAAAGTCTTTATTTTTGTGCATCGCACACATTAAAACACAACATTTATTTGTGTGTGTGTGTGTGTACACGCTTAAAGCTACAAAACCTTTTGTAATCTATCCAGTCATTTCTAATGAATCTAATGCATGCTGGAAAATGATCTTCTGCGACTGTATTGCGTTTTAGATGGGCCTGATGCACAGCTACTGCCAGGCAGCTGCAGTCAACCAATAACAAATATGATACAAATGGAAATGTGCAGTCTTCATTGAGTTTCCTCTGGAGGTTTTGCTTCATTTGACATATCACATTTTGAAAAACATGAGCCTTTCCCCATCCTACCGGGGAGACGCGGCATCTGCTCCTCTGGAGAGTCCTACAGAAGGTGACTTCTCCCCTCTACAGTTTTATGACAACATGAAGAGCCTGGAGGAGCGCGGGGCACGTGACGACGAGAGAGATCCTATTGTTATTAACATACTCGACATCTACTCCAGCGCTCTTTTGAGCACTCACATCAGCGCTTCACTGGTGACAAATGACCTTGGGAAAGTATGTGCCCCAAGAACAGATTGAGAAAAGTGAGTTGGAAATGAAAAACTAAAAAAAAAAAAAAGGTCATCTCAAGAACTGTAATTTGCTGAAGCCTGGCTGAAAGTTTCGTGAGATTGCATTCTCTAATTCTCATTCACCCCTTCGTGTCTTTATCTTCTGCTGCACTTTACTTCTTTCCCAAATGTAGATTTAAAATGCTTTAAAGTGGTGTGAAACCAGTGTGGTGTGCCTGTGAGGTACGACATGGTTTTTGAACAGTTTCAAACTGCTAGCTCTGAAAGAAATGGTAGATGTTTTATCATCTCAAAACACTTTCCTGATAAAAGAATACTGGATTCATTAATATATAATCCAACATTTAACCAGTTATAGATTCTACAGTAATAGATTACAGTGATCCCTTGTTTTTCGCGGTTAATGGGGACCGGCGCCCCCCCGCGACAATTAAAATCCACGATCTGGAGCTGGAGCCCCCCGAGCCTCAATAATGTGTTTAAAATATGTTTAAAAACCCCAAAAAAGTAGTGAGGGACTGCAGCGAAACAAGACAAAGGCTCAACTGTGGTCTTTCTGTTTCCTTCACAGCCTCTGGTCTCTGAACCGTAGTAAAGAAACTGCTGGTATTGGGCTATTTTTGGCTCATAATTAGTGGCTAACATGCTAACAACAACAAAACAAAAAGTCCAGTTTTCTCTGCATGGAACGAGCACTTTATTCTGTCACTGCAGGAACTTGTAACATCACACAGGTTGTATTGTTGGGCTCCTGTTGGTTAACAGAGAATGTAAATCTATACACGCTGGGCTGCTGTTGATGCTCACTCCACTTTTCATCTAACCCCATTTTCGTTCTGCCGTCCCACATCACACACACTACATTACCCATAAGGCCACACCATTACCCATAAGCCCCCGTTATTAAAGGGGCCAGGCTGGCTCACAACATTTCTTCACTGTGAGAGAATGCGGACAAAACATCCTGTGATGTTTCCGGGGTCTTTTAAATTTTTTTTAAATTATATTATATATTTCTGAAAAAAATCTGCGAAGCACTAAAACCGCAGTACTCAAACCGCGAAGTGGCAAGGGATCACTGTACAGATTTGAGTGCCCTGACAACTTTCACTTTTTACACTGAAGCTCTCTTACTCATAAATTACAGCGGGCATGCATCCAGCCCAGCTCTGGAAACATGCACTGGCACACGCAACCTGTTCAAGTCATTGTTTACTGTGTGGGTTTGATCTTTGGCTTTTTGGTTTTCAAGTTCTGTGACTTGGTTGATTTTGCTTCCTGCTTAATTTGGGAACACTTTTTTCCTCATGTGCATCTCAGTCAACTTGGGGGGAGGAGAGAAAGGAAGCCTCTGATTGGTCGATATTACACCAATAACATAACGTGAGTATGTCTGGTATCATCCTTTGTACCCATTAGATAAATAACAAAAAAAAAAAAAACTTATATAGAGCGAACTTGGTACGTAGAATCACCTGTTGTGATAAATCCATATTTCAGTAGGACTCCTGGTATTATCTGCTAAAAGCTTTCTTTTTCTTGGGAGTCGTAGGCTGTTCTTATTTCTCTTCACTGTGCATTTTCCCCTTCACAAGGAAACTCTCCAAAGATGTCTGTTTCTTACTCATTTTGCTAGCTGGGTTAAATTTCGGTGCTCAAGTGACCAAGATGTAACCGAGAGAATCCGGTCATTTTTCAAAATAAAAGCTCGTTCAGACTCATATAATAAATAAAACTTAAATAACTTTTTTTTTTTTTTTTTTTTTGCGCGGCCCGGGGGTTTGGGGACCACTGCTCTATACCTTCATTCAATAGGAGAAACCTGAGAACCATAAAAATGGTGTCCACTAGGTGGCAGCACCGGTCGAAACCGCTGCAAACGCCCAGCTTTGAAGCAACTATGCGAACACCCATTGACTCAGGGGCAGTGTTGCCAGATGTACAATAATTATTGTATTTGTGTGATAATTTTGACCTCTGTACGATGTACGACCAGAAATCGAAAAAAAAAATCTCACAATGTACAATAATTACATAATTCCTCTCAGAGAGCAACTGATAAAGGGTTTCTTCGCAGATCTGATTCACTGTTAGTCTGATTTGGAGTCAGATTCAGCTTCGATGCTCACTGACTCTGGATCTGTAGTAAACAGACCAACAAAACTCTTATGAGAGTCCGTTCATTTAAATGGTGAAACTGCTTTATAGGCAACATCATGTGGGGTCTGTGATAAAAGTTATTGATGCAGACGGTCCTGAGCCACATCAGAATGCAAATAAGGTACTTAGGATAATTTTCCTCAAAATATGATCATTTTAAGTGCTGGTATGGCACTTGAACATTTCCCATCCGGCCGACTTAATGCAGGAACAAGTGAAAGGAACAAGTGAAATTCCAGGCTACATTCCCGCCAATTTGTCAAGGAACAGATCAGCACTGACTGCGAGACTAGTGGTGATCCTGCCTACTTCTACTGGAATAACTGGAGGAAGGCAGAGGAAAGAAAGAGACGTGGCTGCGAAGCTGAATGTGAGTCCTGCCCCCCCACCAGCACATGATTTTCCGCTGTCGTCAGGCTGCCCTTATTTGTCATCAACACCAAACACGTGCTTCCCAATTTGCTTTGTTCTCAGTCCTGCTGCTTGCCGTTTTGTACCTTGATCTGTTCACAGCTCTTTTTTTAATGAGATGCTTTGGGTGTCTTCTTTATTGAGTTGTCTGTCCTTCATTCTGTTGTGTTGTTATCTCGCTGGCCCGCCTCAAGCGCACCAGCATTTGTCTTCTTCTCTGAACTTCACCCTGACAGTTCTGAAAAGGGCTACAGTCAGGCCTAAAGCTGCGTTAAATGAATTTTATTGTCTTCACAACACTGAAACAATTATCCGTATTTTGGCTCTGTAGAACTTTCAGTGTGTCGTCGCATTACAACGGCTGGCTTCGTTTCCGTCAGCCACCACCTATCAAATGCAAACTGGCAGACTAAATGAGCTAAATAGGGGGGTAGGGGGGACCCCAGTACCACGAAAATGGAATCCAGTAGGTGGCAGCACTGAGTGAAACCTGTCGTTACTGCAGCATTTGGGGCTGTTTCGTCTCATGGAAACTTCTGGTTTCAAAGCGTCTGCTGACTGGATTTAACGCGAGGGTAAAGGCAAAACATGGAAGAGTATGTATTCCCGTCAATTTACATATATATATAAATTTTTCTTTTTTTTTTACACGGCAGTGCCTCGCTCCCTCGGAGCCTTGAATGACCAGCAGCGAATGTTATGTTCCAGTGACGTCGGCATAATCAGAAAAACGACTTCTCAGTAAGAAAAATCAAGAATACCCCCTCATGCCAAAAAACAACTTGTTAACTCGGTCATAATTTTGGTAGTTGCTGACTTTAATTGATATTCGCAGTATTTTCCCACATGTTACACATAAAAAATAGAAAACAAAAGATGAGGCCGAAAGAACGACGCGCAAACGAGGGAACGGAGGAATTTATGTTACACCTTGAATGCAGCATTCCGGAACAGTGCGCTGGGAAAAAAAAAAAAAAAAAAAACATGGCGGCGATGGTGTAGAACTTTGTTAAAGTTTCAGAGGAAGATAGTTCGCTGGTTATTTGTGACAAATGCTCCAAGCGAAGGAGGGAAAAATAGCACAAGCACAAACCCAATCAGCCACCTGAAACATAACCGTCGCTTCCATGGAGTTTTGAAATCGCGCTAACATGTGCTAACATGAGCTAACGTGAGCAAGCCAGCAGCAAGTCAACCCCTCCGCTCCCCCCGCTCCACTCTCATCTCCTCTCCTCTCCTCTCTGCTCATCGCCATCATCTCTCTCATCTAAAGCTTCCATGAGATTTAAAAAAAACCCCAAAAACTACTAGACCTAATTTACTTTACTTAAAGGCATTCATTTGAATGGAACCACAAGCCAAAATCCTTTAAACATAATTTCTTTGTTACTATGGAGTGCACTTTTTCAGTTTATTTACACAGACAAGTCTAACTTGTGTCAGTACATTATGCACTGTGCTGTCATTGTCATTGAGGAAGGCATTTTTTCAGTTTGTAATTCTGATGCATGTATTTCCATTAGTTCAAGGAGCCTTTATTTTTTTTTTTTATATCAGTAAGTAATGCAGGTTATTTAGGTTGATGTGAGATATCAAATAGGTTTGTTTGATAGCTTTATGAAAATGTTTGAGAGGCTTGCCAATAGTTTTTCATTGTAAAAAATAAATATCTATTCATTTAAAGAGTCAAAACTGTTTTTGGTTTTGTTCCTAGTATTGATGTAATGACCTTAGGTATATGTGTGTTATCGGTTATCGCTATCGGCCTTTAGGAGCTGAAAGTTATCGGTTTAAAAAAACAGTTATCATGCATCCCTAGTTATTACAGATGCTTTGTAAAATTATAAAAAGTTAAAAATGGACAATACTTTCCTCTGACCTTTGAGATGTAAGAATGAATCCATAATGGACTTTTAAAATTGCTGTAGTGACTGAAATAGTTTGATTTGTGTGTCTCGTCTCGGCCGTTTGATCACACCGTGTCTCGGACGGCTGCTGTGTGGAAGATTTATTGCTCAGGTGAGCGCTCAAGCACAGACAGATTGGGCGTGGGTGGAGCAGTGACTCTCTTTCAGCTGGCGAGGTGAGCTATGTCATCAGCTTGGGTGAGGATGGGTCACCTGTTCCTGCCCCTCCTGCTTCTCCTGCCTTACAGACATCTGTCAGGCTCCTAATTATTTCTCTGGTGTAGTTCAAAAGGAAGCCGAGGATCTCCAGTTGTTGTTGGCAGAGATAAATATGGACACTCTCCCTGTGACTTTTGGAGCGAAAATGTGTGTTCATGTCAAGAAAAAATGTTTTACAAAGCTCAACGTTTTGTCAAGTAAGGTCAATCGGTAAATGCACATGAATGAATTGTAGGTTTTTCATGAATCTGAGTTTGTGAATTTTCTGATACTTCATGCAATCCTCCACATTTCTGGTAAAATTGTATGCTTTTTATTCAGTTTCTTCTATTTTAAGACCTATTTTCCAAAGCCTAATTTGAAATAATGATACTTAACGGTGCACTATTTTAGATCAAAGTAAGCGCATGTTTGAAATTAGCCGTACATTAACGTACATCTACATTAGCAAACACAATTTTATCAACAGAAGCAGATGAAACTGTAATTTCAAATAAATGTGTTCAAATCATAAACCAGTTGTAGAATTGGATTAAAATGGCCCGGCTTGTCTGAATGATGTAGTGATATTTAAGCTTATGCGTCTATTTTAAGGAATATTTGTAGGCTACAACTTGTATCAAACCATATGCCCGTCCTAACACGCAGCTACAGTTAGTGTCATGTTAGGACACATAAAATGAGAGGGCATTAACGAAGGAATATGATGTATCTTGTCCTGGTTTGCTTTGTCTTGCTGCATGCACACCAGAGCCAAAAACAAGCTCTTCGTGTTGAAAAGCTATTGTCGACTGAGGCCTGGAAAAGACTGCAATGCCCTTTTTTTCATTTTCCCCACAGTAATAACTGTGTATGGAGGCCATAACATCAGAGATGGAGTGGTGATTGTGAATCTCTCTTCTGCTGCGGGTTCCAGAGGTTGAATCTAAGAGGAATGTTCATCTTTCTCGCTGTGACTACTGCCAGCAGCGCCGTCCGCCCTTCACATACAGCGAACCGCTGGAAAATGACGCCCGCTTTTAGAGGTTCAGTGCAGTTTGTTTTACTGATCATCAGTTCATGAGAAATAATGACTGCTCAGATAACCTTTACAGAATGACGGTTTCACCCCTTGTTTAATGGTTGGAAAAAGGTTCAGGGCCGAGGACCGCCGCAGGTAAAAAGAAATTTGTTTCACTGAAGTTCTTTTATTTAGCGCCTCGGTTGTGACGATGCTAAACAAATGAGAACTGTCATCAAGGCCGGAAGAGAAAAACTAGCACAAAAATAGCCTGATGGAAAGATTGACGTGAACCTCTCCTCCTTATTAGGATGCTAAAAAAAAAAAAAAAAAAGCAAGAATGGCTGGTAATTTGTACATCACATCCTCTTTATTATTGTTCACTTTAAATAGTCTCTTCATACTGAGATACATATAAATGTATGCAATGATATTCATTCTTCTATGGAGTGCAAAAAGCCGTTCCACTTTATTTATGTAGTGGCAATTACAGCATGAAATATAAGATAGTGCCTGAGCTTTGTTAATGATTTCTACATTCTTCAATCCCGTATGCTGAAACATGTTTCACCTCATAGAAAAACCAAGAAAAGAGCTTGGATGAAAGCCGCAACCTTGATCACTATGTAGGCCAACTAGAATACACGATAATGCGAAGAATGCAGTCTTTCACATCTCTTATTGAGGTGATATGAATCAACATATATTCTCTTTTCTCAGCTCAAGCCATTCAGGAATCAAACACAAAAGCTGCTATCATGAACTGTCAACAGAGTCACACATTTTTCAAAGGAAAATCAAAATATACTATTGGACATGTTTGCACAACGGGAAAAGACAGATGGTAACAGATGGTATGTGTATACTTCTATAATGGCATTGCAGCTGTTGTGGTTTTCCCTTAACCATAATCTATGTTTGATTATCTGTCAAAGATGCAGGGGAAAGGGGATAAAGGAGCAGGCCAGACACAGGTGTTGAGGCAGTTGTAGTTTCTTGAAATATAGGCTAATAAATTATTTGACATTTTTGTGTTACAGGTAAAAGGAGTAATCAAGAAGTTTTACAAAAGTCCCCTGATTCTATGTCAAGATGGAACGGGTAATGTTTTCTATCTTTTTAAGTGGGGCACACAGTGGTTGGTAAAGGACTGGGTCAAAGTACAGATGAGAGACTACATTTGTTCCCTTTTATAAAAAGGTTTGCATATGGAGATTAATCCTTAACAGACAAAGTCATCCTTTTGGGAAATAAACCATTTAATATTTTCAAAAGAAAGCACTCAGAGTCTTGAACAGCAAGGACTTTGTACCCAGCATTAAAGGCATCCATAGATCATGGCTGCTCCATTCCAGATGTAATGATACTCCATCAAAGAATTAACCACTCTGTGAGTGAAAACATTACTGAGCTATCATGATAGTCCATTAAAAATAGTTTGTATGCATCTACAGCCACATATATTGTATTTGACATTTTGAGAAATACGGTATGAAAATTACTTGCATTGAGAAAGAAAGAAATACTGGAATCAAATGGTTAACAGCTAGCTAAGTCTATAAAAAAAAAATCCCACCATTAAAACACCATTAAAGGTGGGGTAGGTGATCTTTTTTGCAGCACTTTTTACAAGTATTGCCTGAAAACCTTTTCACATTCCCATTGCACCCACTGAAATAAAATATTTGCAAAAAAAACGAAATGTTTTGGTCCGGTCTAGAGGGTATAATCAGAGAAAAACTCTGACCAATCAAAATAGTGATCATCATTACTTTCATTGGCTGCCTAATATCCATCAAATATCAATACACTCCCACCCACCCCCCTCCCTCCCTGCGGTTCATGTAGTCATGAATCGTGTGAAGGCGTGGTTTCGAGGGGTGAGCCAAAGAGGAGGAGGCAGAGCCTTTGCGAGGAGGGAGGGAGTGTATATTTTCAAAATCTCACTTGAGTTGAGTTTTTTCAAAGAACACCTACCCCACCTTTAAATTCCACTACAGTTTTGCTCCATCCTAAACACATTAAATCCATGCATCCGTCTTTAACCTTTTGTGTATTGCTGAGTCACAGGGGAAACAGACTGAGCAGAGACCCTCAAACCACTGAATGCTGGGTCTGTCCTGAGGCCTCCTTGGATCTGCCTTGGAAGATATCTGGCAGACATCTTAGCCAGAGCCCCAAATCACCTCCAGTGGCTCCAGTGCACCAGCAGTGACTCTACTCTTCCAAACGACTGAGCTCCTCTCCCCGAGTAGCCCAACCACCCTTTGAGGAAAGCTTGTTACTCCCCACTCATTGTTCATGACCATAGGTGAGGGTTGAAATACAGATTGGTCATTTGAGGGCTTTGCCTCTTTGCTCAACCCTCTCCTCACCACAAAAAAACCAGTAGAGTGTCAGTATCACTGAGGATGCTGTTCCAATCAGCTTGTCAACATCCCACCCTCCATTCTACCCCCACTTGTGGACAAGATCCCAACATGCTTGAACTCTTTCTCTTAAGACAGCAACTCCTCAGCTCATAATGGGCGAGCCAACATTTTCCACCTGAGGACCATGAACTCAGACTTGGACACATGGCTGCAAAACCACCCCGGTGACTGCTGGAGATCTCTTCTCAAAGAAGTCGACAGGACCACATCATTTGCAAAAAGCAAAAATGCAGTCCTGACCCAACTGAACTGTGAACCCTCTGATGCCTGGCTTCACTCCAGCTTTATGGGGGTCATGTGGCCCACAGGAAACAACCTGATTCCCAAGCACCTCCAAGAGAGCACCACGGGGAGCATGCCCATTAGCCTTCTCCAAGTCCGCAAAATACATCAAGACTGGATGACAAAACTCCCACACTGCCTCTGGTATACTTATGAGGATAAAGAGCAGGGCCAGTGTTCCAAGACCCAGACGATCATCTGGACTCTCCTTCGTAACCTTAGACTTTCCAGGTCTACTGAAGAGAGGGATTCCCCTCTGGTCCAACTTTTTAAAAGAGGAACCACTCTCCCAGTCAGTCAACCCAGAGGCATTATCTCTGACCACCACATGCTATGTTGCCAAAATGTCGACCAAGACAGCCAATCAACATGAGTGTGGAGGTTTTTAACTATCTCTGCAAGAAAACAGTGATGAATTAGTCCCTTTCTCAAACTCCCCAGCCTCTGCTTCCATTACTGAAGGCGCATCATTCGGGGAGAGAAAACCCACAAAGTTTTGCTTCCTCCTCCTGAATACATACACAATTGAGGTCAGCAGCGCAGCAGCCCAAGACAGTGTTGGTGAAATAGTGCTTTCCCCTAATAATACATCTGATGGCTTTCCAGAATCTCTTCAAGGCAGGTTGAAAGTCCAATTACCATTCGCCTCAACAAACGTCTGTCACAACGAAGTTTTTGCTTCCGTCATTTCCAAAAGCGGCACTCTGCTTCACCTGCAAGTACCTCTCAGATGCCTCTGTACTCCCACAAGTTAACTTTTTTTCTGATACTCAGTTTACCCCAGTTGTCCATCTCTGGATTCAGGGTGTTACCTCACAACAAGCACCAGCCACCTTGTGGCCATTGCTCCACACCACTGGACCAGCAATGGAGGACCGGAACAAGGTCCTTTCAGATTAAATGTGCTCTGCTCACCTCAAAATTCTTGAAGACCTCCGCTGGGAATCACCCCAACCACCTGATCCACCCAGGACGCCGCAACGGGGTAGGCATACTAGGCAATTGCCTAGGGCCCGGAGCTGGAAGGGGCCCCAGGACACCGCTGACATTGGTTCTTTTGTCAATGACAAAATGGCTGAACTGCTTTAGACACTGCGACGATATGTTGGAAACCCCCCACTTAGGGTCCCCACTAGCTGTCACTTCCTAGTGTGTTAAGGGACCCCCAAGACACGGCTAATATTGATCCATATCAATGACACAACCTGAAACCTCCATTGACACTGCAGCGAGATATTTGGAACCCCCCTAATAGGGCCCCGACTGCCCATGGCCGGCTTTCTTCAGTACTTCAAACTCAAAATGAATCTGTCAGGATACGCAAAAAGAAAAAAAAAAGCAAGAAGATGAAGTAAAAAGAGAACGGGAATGTGCTAAATTCAAACGTGTACAATCTGACATTATTAAAAAAAAAAAGTTATGATGCCACTTGGTCCCAGTCTCACGAAGCACAACTGCACATGACATGTTTACTGCCCTTTAGCCTAGCTTATTTAAACAGTAATTAACAGTAAGCTAACCAGTAACTTGTATTTGGAAGAGGGCGATATCATATGTCATCTTGAATTTTCTGCTTGTCATGTGATTTTTTTTTTTTTTTCTTGATGGTGTTTTTGTCAAACTTTGCACGCTTCAGTTGTGTTTATGTTATTTTGTATTTTAAGTTTTCTTACATCACTGTGCACCTCTGTTATTTAAAATAAAAGATTTCTGGATTGAATGATCTTCTTGGTGTTTTTGGGCTGGTAGGGCCCCCATGCTCAGTCTTGCCCAGGGCCCCCAAGGTGACTAGAAACGGCCCTGGATCCACCTCAACGCCAGGTAGTGATCAGCTGCCAGCTTAGTACGTCTCTTCACCCAAGCATCTAAAACATGGTGTTTCAGATCTGACCATATGATTGCACAATCCATCATCAGCCCATGATCTAACAGGATGTCCTGGTGCCAAGTGTGCCTGAAAACCCTAAATCACACCTGGAGGAATGTGACACCAGTCACACTCCAGTTTCCTCACGAGTGTTAAAGTCCACCAGCAGAATATTGGAGCCCCCAGTTTACTCAATCACCAGCAGCCCATTCTCCAAGACTCCAAGACTGGGTACTATGAACTCTCATGAGGAAAGTTGGCATAAACAAACACTAGAGCCCTCTCCCCACCTGAAGTTGCAGGAAAGCCACCTTCTCATCTACAAAGGAAAACTCCAGCTTTTGAGTGTCGGCTTTGAGCATCATGACTTCAACACTTTCCTCTGCCTCTGTGATGTCGAAGTTTAATGTAGGCCAAATGTGCTATAAATTGTGAATATTGTGATTTTGTGTGTTTTCTTGCAATCGAAACTAGACACATCTGCTGTTAACTGTGTAGAGTAACAGTTACTGTAGCCACTCACAATCAGAAAGGAGAAATGCATTTGAAAAGAGTCATTGTGATACCTTTCACTGAATGCTGCACATTTGCCCAGAGAGCAAGGCCAATGTGTTCTGAAGCGAAATGTCCACACGAAGAGCACGGAGATTTACTCTCTGCCTGGCCAGATACAGACCTGCATGTCCCACCCCACTGCAAATCTTCACAACATTAGGCCACAGTAGCATTTCATTGCCTGGAAGCATCGGTTTAGTAAGCAAATGGAAAAGGGGAAGTCATCCGAAAAGATAAAGGCCCATGCAAATTAAGGGAGAAATACATAGCTGGCATATCGTTTGTGGCAGCGCGTGAGTTCACAGAATTACATTATTTAAAATCTCCTGACAATCTTGTGCTTACAATCATCCACAATTACAGTAAAAAAAAAAATAAACCAAACTGTCAGCAGCCACACAGACACTTGATTGACCTTTATTCTACAAGCCATTCAGTTTTTAAATAGAAAAAGAAAATAGGATGACCAGCTGGTCTCACCAAACCATTATTTTTAGATGCAATGCCAGTGCAAGTGTATGTGCATGATCTGTGCTCTTTTGTGTGAAATTGGAGTGTGGAAATGTCTTGTAATTTCTGCTGCAAACCAATTTCCCAAATAGGACAGATAAACATAGCTCTCTACTGCCCGTCTATATCATTATCAACAAACCCCACCTTCCTGATCGTGTCTCCAAATAACTTCCTGCCAGATTACTGTAGTATTTTGTAACACATTACACTCTATTGAATGTTATTGAATAATGCATACGTGGGGGGAAAAAAATGCTATTTTGTTTTTATGGTTTATGCTTTATTTTTAAATCACATGTCATATCCAAAATGAAGCATCCCACTTGTAAAGTTCTTACTCGCCAGCAATCAAATGTTTATTACAATTACTAATAAATCAGCCGTTAAGACCGGGTTGTAACTATTTCTAAACTCATCTGGCTTCATGCTCTTTTAGAGACTCCAGTGATGCTTAAGGTCTTTTTTTTTCATTATGTATGCTAGCTAAAGTTTTTTCTACTTATATATATATATATATATATGTATGTATATTTAATTACATATAAATTGGACAGTTGGCTGGTATGCTGCCTTTACCTCCTATCAACAGAACAAAGCCCTGTGTGCCCAGACAGCTTATTTTTATCTCACCGTACGGCTTCATTAACGGCTGAAAGTGACTTTATTTCATGTATGTTTTTACATTTTTGATGAGGTTTTGGGTTCACAGATGTTTCTATTGAGACCAGCCTTGTGCAAAGTCCGCTGGACCATCTGACTTGAAATATTTTTGCTCATACTCAGGAGGGCCCTGTTGGTTTGGTAAGGATCATCCAGAAAGATAATTACATTAAGATCAGGTAGAAAAACATCCGGCATTCTGATATTCTAACAAAAATGGTTCATTGGTTCACATGAAGTGGTCAAGAAATGGTTAAAGCCCTTCCCTGAACATGCATGCTCTTCTAATATTTATATACTCGGTGGTCTTCTTCAAGTTCAGGCCTTGGGGCTTGAAGGTTCTACACATTAGATCTGCTGGTTGGAGGACTGAGCTCCTCTGTTCATGCATCTCTGATGTTGTTCCCTGAATCTGCTTAAGCCTTTCTCCCAGTTTGGGGGTCACAGCGCCAAGTGCTCCAAATACCTCTGGCATCGCTCCTGCCTTCACTTTCCACCTCTTTTTCTATTTTCTCTCTAAATCCTTTCGAGCTTCTCGTGTTCCTCTTTTTGATGTTGCCATCACTTGGGATACATCTGCCACCACAGATTTTTTGTTTTATGGAGGTTCTTTTTTGCCCATTACCACAATGTCTGTTTGGTTAGTTATCAACTATTTTTTCCAGTCTGGATTTTGAAATCCCACAGTGTTCCTCCACTTTCTGACTCCCTTGGAGGTATGCCCCACCATGACTTTGAGACCTCTGACATGGTTGTTCCTGTACGCTATTCCAGCTTCTTGGTTGCAGTGGCTTGTGGGCAACACGCTGACATGGTGGTCATTACTGTCGACAGCTTAGAAGGTTCCACTGTTGGAATCCAAGCTGGAGGTCTTCTGCGTGGACTGGAACATCCTCCCCAAACTAGGTGGGTTTTTCATCAGGAGACATACGCATTGGGTTAATTGGTGATTCCAAATTGACCCGAGATCACAGTCTCCTCAATTACATTGCATTTATGCACTGTTAGATAGAGACAGAGAAAAATAATAAATGCAAAATCAATTTCAGCGTGCTTCTAATTTGCTTGCCCCCGTAGGTGACATCTATTATACTCTACTATAATCTAGTCTTCTAAAAATGTAAATCCAATCACTAGTTCATAAATGAAGAGCTGCGTTTGAAATATCTTTTAACCATTTTGATTGATGTCCCGGTGACTTTGATTCCTCAATAAATTAAACAACAATAAGGAGAAGAGAGATGTTATCAAAACAACTCCAGCAGCAGATTCAACATTAATCTCTAGAGTATGTAATTAAAAAAAAGAAAAGAAAAACATGGTTTAGACAAATGAGCATGCCAGAGATAACTGTTTTTGCAAATGAAGCCATCATATAACCCTCTGGAAAAGTGTTTATTAGTTTTACTCCCAAACCTTTAAATTATTGAGCTCTGAACATCTATGTACGATCGTCGTTTCAGGTGAACTGCAGTTCCTCCTTTTCAGCAGGAACTGCAGACAATGAAAAACGCACAAACAACTCGTCGTACGAGTAAATGTTCAGGGTTTCCACTGGCAGTGTAAAAATGACATGCACAACAATACAAGGTGCAGTATAAAAATACAAAATCACTGAAAACATTAAATATGTATTCAATATTGAGCAAAACAGGATGATTGAGTTCATCTGCTTTGTGCTCGGAGGTTTTGCACAGTATTGATGCAACCTTGCAGGGTAGCGTTCTGTGACAGCTGTAAGAGCTACAAAAGAAATCAAATAAAAGAATAGGTAAATTTTGAATAACGTGTTTGTTATTCATTTGTTGTTCCCCTGGTTGCTAGGTTACGCTGGAGGCAAAACATACTGTTTTTTTTTTTTTTGACCATTCTGCGTCTGATGCAATTGTTTGTGGTTTCTCTGCTCATCCCTGTTTTACAATGAGTCAAGCATATCGCCGAGGTGATGCAAACACCTGGCTCGCCGAGCAAATCAACTGAGATGGACACAAAAAAAAAGAAAGAAAAACGAATCCTGGGCTTGTAAACAGGCTGGGAAAGAAAAACCACAAATCTACAGTTTAGTCACAGCTTCATGAGCACTGAACAGTACGCTGGAAATTGGAGGGTCATTGGATACCGTCTCACCTTTTACCAAAAAAGAAAATTGTATCTTATATTGTAGTGATGTGGCAGGTCCTTCTGGGTCATTTCCCAGCATCCTCTGCAGCCCTGGTTGTTTAGGTGTTTATTTGTTAGCTATTTGATTTAACGCTGCCATGTAAAGTCTGTTGTTGGTTTAAGCCCCTGTTGATTTATACCCCTTACATTTAACATGTTAATTTGTGTCACACTGAGTTAAGTCTGTCTGTGCTCCAATCAGTACCCGTGAGTTCAATTAACAAGGTGTTAATGAAACTTGAAGCTTTCTCTGTGCAGAAACAGATACTTGACAAAGTACTTCTCTTGCCAGAGCCAAGACTCTGTCAGTTGTTGCACACTAGGATCTTGCAAATACAGCGTCACTAGCAAATAAATTAAATTGAGCCTAAAAAAAAAAAAAAAACTCAACTGGACTCGAATATGACATATGCTTGAATGAGTTATCTTTTGAACCGATTTCAACTTCTTAACGTGATACCGAGGAGCTGATTCCACTGTAAGCCTCTGTGAGCACCTGACAATCCATGCACTGATGAGAGAGTCATTTCCAAAACAAAGCACTGGCACGTCGAAGGAATGGAGGCCCTCAAGGTCATGGGTTTTCATATTTCATTTTCATGAGCCTCCGGATTCGATAGGTAAGCATCTGTAAATATATTTATGAATCATTTTTCTTCCTTCAGAGTGTAAACTACCAAACAAAGACACGCTGAAGTCACCGGGGAAGAATTTGTGGTCGGCACCGGAGGAGACGAGTGTGTCATGTCAGCACCTGAGCTGCAGAGAATGTTTTTAACTCGTTCCCAGTGAGCTGTACCGGCTTGTAAACCCGTGCTCCCGACAAGGTCAACGCTTTGCTTGGACGTTTTTTCTTTGAATTCCACTCTTGTTTAACTAACTTTTGAATTGCACTTTGCAGCGCTCATTGAAAAAAAAGCGATAGAGCCGCTATGTATATAGTGGGCTTTGTGTGCTTAAGAGATATTTTCCCTCTTAAGAGAAACTGAATTTGAGTTTTCACAGCCTTGTCACGGTGTAAGTTTCATCTTGTGAAAGATGATATGACAAGGTATCCAGAGATATAAAGTTTCACGCTTTTGATTTATTCATGAAGCACAAGTTAAAGACCTGAAAGAATTTAATAAATCATGAAGCGTCTTTGTTTGCTCTCTTCAGAGTCTGCTTAAAAACATGAAGTCTGAGTTGAAGATCTCCCCAGATAATGAAATGTTGGATTTGCACAGCAAGGAAACTCTCCAAACTCCTGCAGCCTGCCAGGAAGGAGCTGAAGGGACTTTAACCAATCTTGACAAGGTATGGAAGAAACTGTCACTTACAAACTGCTCATTTTCCTGCTGTGGTATAAATATGAATTCATTAATACAACAGGCAATTACTTTACTTTTGTTTTGCATCGGAACTCGTCTTTCCCAAATGCTTTATTCGACAACTCCAATTCCCCAAAAAGGTTGGGACACTGTAAAACATGAATTAAAATCAAAATGCAGTTATTTGCAAATCTCATAAATCCATTCTTGATTTGCAATAGAACCTAGAGCATATAAGGCATTAACGTCCACATATGACCAGGTGGACGCACATTGATGCCATTTGGACGCGCTCTTGTACGCGCTGACATGCCGGTAACGGGGTAGTGGGTGGTCAGACCACCCGCTACCAACTACAACCACAAGATACTGAGTTTGCGGAAAGGGCAAAAGACACGCCCATTGCCACACCTACAATGTGAGTAAGGGAGTCGGGATAATGGGTAGCGGCTTTAGGGAGCGTAAGATTGCATTAGCGGTTAGCGGAGGTTCCTAAACCCGCAATTTGCGGGTAGCAGCTAGTGGAAGTGTTAGATCGGGGCCTCATTTTCTTACAGATTGGCTGAGCCTTTGTACATTTTTTTTTTTTTTTTTTTTTTTTTTTGACAGACCCTTCCTCTCCAAGATGCTCTTTTCAGTCATGTTACTTCCGTACGTATTAATAAATCTAATTAGTTGCCATTTGTTGCACATGTCCCAGTGTTGCTGGATTCATATTCAACATTATTTTATTATAATGATAAAACAATTGATGCTTTCGCATGTCCTATTGTGAATAAAACATCAGTTAATGAAATTTGCAGATCACACTTTACACTGCTTCCCAGCGTTTTTGTTTTTTTTTTTCGAGTCACGGTTGCAAAACATATCAAACGTTTCCAGCATGCGCATATTTTTAGAAAAAGCGTGCAGAAATAATTAAAAGCATCTCTTCTGTTTTCAGATTCCAGCTTTAACACCACAGATGTGGCTGCACACTGTGCTGAATGTTTCCTCAGAGAAACGCCCACAGCACAAGAAGCCCCCATATAAGGTACAGTACATCGATATGCGTATGTGATTTAACACACTACAGCAAATTCATTCATTTTAGAAAACTGATTAATGCCAAGTGATCCATTTTAAAAGCGTAAATAAATAAAAACACCTAACTTCTTTTTCATATTTGCTGAACAAAATAACATTTTGAAGATGGGTTTCCAAGCAACACAAATCCAGATAAATAGCTGTGAAAACATAATGCCAAAGGTTCACTTGCGCCGTTTTTGCATCCATGTAAATATAAGCAGACAGCAAGAGCGAGTTTGCTTAAACTCTGAATTCAAAATGTTTTCAGGCTTATAAATGTTTGTAGCTAATCTTTTTTTTTTCCTTCAGTGGAAAGGCATGAAAGATATCAGAGAGTTTGCTGAAGGGTGCAGCTGTTACCATTAATGGAACATGACTGATAGGGAGCCAGCAATGCAGGTACAGTTTATCAAAGGTCAGTTGTGCTTGTCCATTACAGGCTTCAACAATTAGGTTGGGAAATTACATTTCTATGCTGCTCAATATCTGATGCCCAGTTTTCCACGACACACCACGGGTTGAAAGGTCTGGAATCAAAACGAGGATTCAAGTAATCAGGCCCCTCAAGCTGATTACACACGCCGTGGAGCAGATAAAACGCAAATAGGTTACATTTCTTTTCCAGCCCTTTTGTTCATTTAAGACGTGACCCAAGTCATAAAGGTATGTAAATTCCCTTGACAGCCCTTTAACTGCATTATAGGATGCAAAACAAGCAATGACGCTGATGCTCAAGATGAAAGTTTTGTCTTGTGAAATGCAAATTGACTGTAAGAACACATTAAAAGTACCAGACTGATGCTCAAATCAAATGTAGTTTTTTTTAAAGGATAATCCTGCATTACAAAATTTAAAAGCATATGAGGCTTACGAACTAAAAGTAACTTTAAAACAATACATTTAGATCAACAGAAGACGACACCACCTGTCAAACGCTACCATCAGTGATTAAAACTTAAAAGTGAACTCCCCAAATGCAACGCAGCAGGTGTGGTTTATTATCAAGATGAATCCAAAGTTTCCATCTACAACAGCTCACCTGTCGTCCTGCAAATGGCTGCATTCGGTAATATTGGTTGTTTAATCAATCATATTTTATTTCACGGAAGCAAATTAGTATGAAATCGTCACAACAGATCTGCTGCAGGTTTGATGTTCATTGGAGAGGGTGGCGCTACAGTACAGTGGAGGTGACTGGGCACCATGTTCACACTTCACCTTGTTAGCCACTCTGCCTGACACGGAGCCAAATTATCAGCATCTGCCTCACGTTTATACGGAGTACAGCTCAGAAGTAGGGGCGAAACAAGTCATCATTAACGTGCAGCAACAGCAAAAAACACCACAAGAGTTCCAAATTCAGACCCAATCAGGGCCTCGGCTTGGTTTTTCTTCGATGTTGCAGCTGAACCGGGGCAAAGGCCCAATTCTACCAGGACCTGGCATGCTTCTGAGGCATCTGAAGCAAATGAGCACAGAGATCAATGTGTTGCTCCAGAACTTCCAGTCCCTCAACCCATATCAAAAGACCGACAGACCGTGGAAGGTCAAGCTCCAGCAAAGCCTCATCTGGAAAGGCGCCAGCCGCCAGTGAAACAGCCGCCGCCTGCCAAGGAGACCCCGATATCTTCCCGTGTCCTTCAGTGGGCAGTTTTTCATTTGTGTGATGTCACCAGAACGAGTGTCCTCTGAATTTGACGACAAAGTGCTTTTAAGAAACGCAGCCAAAGAATATTAACTTTTTCTTTTTTTTTAATCAGAAAGTCCATAAATAGAATACCTCTACACATCGTTTTACATGGGACACACCAGAGCACAACGTCCTGTGAGGACCACACACATTCATACATTATTTACATAACAGAACCACTAAAATCCATTAATGCGCAAGAGCAAATGTACACTTATTTTAAATCAGGCTAGTTATAAAAGGAGGAAAAAAAAGGTATAAAACATAAGATTTTCTTTTTACATATTTTCAGCAAAAACAATAACAAAACCATTCACAAGAATGTGGAGGGTGAAAAGGTTTAACGAAATTAGTAACGTGGACTTTGCTGTGATTGGAGAGGAAAACATACTGGACCTGAGTCAGCTGTTGTACCAGTTTGTTATTAAGCTCTACTGTGTGTTTTACAAAGACTGGGACTTGTTAAAATAAAAGGAATATGACATTTTTGCAGCATTTTTCTCCTTCCATACCCAGAAAGGGAGTCTAAGGATGTGACCATTGATCCTTCTGGCTGTTCAGTTGCTCTAATGTGTCTTTTTCTGAACATTTCCAACGTTACTTTTTTACAGAGTGCAAATGATTTTTATTCCCAGACAATTTGGTGTTAAGAGATGAAGCTGTGATCAAGAAAACCCGCCCTTTTTCCCCCAAATGGATCTCTCCTGCATGAAACTTTCACCACAACCACAGCAGTTTTAATTTTAGTCAAACACATCGATCCGCTCAGCACCCCGAAAAGAAGTTCCCCTCCACCTCCCGGGTCGCTACAGTCTTCAGCGTGAACACCCGCGCCGTTATCAATACATTTTTGGGGCTTGTGCGAAATTTCCTTTTTTTGTGTGTGTGCCATCAGTTCGACGTTCCTGGCCCAGGAAGGATCATTGGGAGCACTTTTATTTTCTGGTCATCTCGCCCACTCACAGCCTCACAGCTTCACGTCACGGCTGGAGCCGCAGCTTCTTATCGCTACCCAGAGGCCGTTTCACCAGCATCAGCAGCAAACATTACTTATTCACAGACAGAAGTAAGTTAATCTGAAAGAGAAGCATAAAACATGATAATGTGTTCGCTGTGCCTGACCTCATATACATCATTTAATGCGTCTCACAGCATTATTCATTTATTATTATTTTTTTTTAAACAATGCCTGGTTCCTTTAGGCTGCTAACCCCACCTGCTCCATTGATGGACATGCAATGATTTGAAGGTCCTCCCCGCTGTATTCCTCCTGAAGCAAGGCGTGTAGTCTTTGGAATACCTGCTGGATGTTATTCTGTGGAAAAAGCCATCCTATTACTGTGTGCTGGAAGGAAATTAAACCACATTTCCATCTGGCCTCTGTCCCCCGACTATCTTGTTTCCATGTCAACCACTGCATTTTTGTTTCTCTCTCATTCAGCCTCACCTGGCGCTTTGATGAACGGTACACAAGGAGCACAAAGATTTCTCTATTAGAGTTCGACCACGGTGACAAATTATGGTTAAAAGGCACCGAACTCCATGCCGCGTTTAGACAAAAAATAATCAACGGAGCAGCAGATTCCAAATAAAGAACCGCCGTCTTCATTTCTCCAGGATTCACCGGCTTCATTCTTACCGCAGCATTTAACTTCCATTACTGCGCAGACGTGTGTGCTTCATAAATGAGCTCTGACTTTGTAAGAGGCTTGTTTACACGGTCAGCAAAGCCCTCACTATAATGGAGCTGCAATATCACTATCTACAACAAAAGACAAAGCATGAAATTCGGCTCTTCGGTTATATACGGTGACAACTATTGACAATGACAAGTACAATCAAATAGGTCCTTGGAGCGCAACAATAAAATTACAGCAAATGAAAGGGTCTTAGCATTTGTTTTAGCCTTAGATTTAAAAAAGGAAAGACAGAAAGTGGTGCGGTACGTGCTGCACCCCAGCTATCATGCCACCCACCCGGACAGGCTTGAAAAGGATGAACTCCGTGTCTCTGTTGGCCAAGTACAAGGACATGCTCTGTAAAGTGCTTGGCAGCTTGCTCTTCATCACCCGGTAGGTAGCCATCACTATATCGTTGATCTTTGCTGAAAAGAGGAAGAAAAAAAAAAAAGTGTACTGACTGGGGAGGAAAAAAAAAAGGACAAAAAAAACATTGACATGCCCTCTAGCATTTGGTTCGCAGGTTTTGATGAGTAGCTGCGGGACACTCGGGCCGTTTTCATGAGACAAATCTTACCTGGCTGCGCCCAAGGTTGCTGAGACAGGCTGTACGTCGGACCACCTTGGATCGCCATTGTTTTCAAGGCTGCAACCTGAGTACAGGAGGGAGGAGGGGGAAAAAAAAAAAAATCAAACCATTACAATCTGACAAACAAATGAGAAGCTTTTGGTGCCACTTGAGCCAATTTATTTGTCTTGAATATTAAGCAGAGTAATATTTACATATGCGGCAGCACAAAAACTTTGTGCGCTGAACAGAGCACAGGTAATTACCGTACTCGAATTACAGTTACAGAAGATAAGAACACTCGAATTATCAGACGCTGAAACCTAGCAACTGAATGAGATAACCTCAGAGAAAAACACATATTTTCTCCTCACTTGTCATTTCAGCACTGAGACCTTCAGTTATCAGTGAATAAGCAAATTATTATTTTTTCTTTTTTTAAAGGATTTCAAAAGCTGGAAAAAAAAAAAAAAAAGGAAGGTCAGGATGAGGCCGTCGCTGCCTGAGGCGAAGTCTGCCTTCGCTCCAACAGTTACCTTGGTGAGAAACTCCTCAAGGTTCCCCACAAAGATCTGAGTCTGCTGTTGGATAAACTGCTCACAGCTGAACTTCAGGTGCCGGTCCACATCCTTCTTTGAGTCAATGTAGTGCTCCTTTATCTCCGGTGTTCCCTGGGGGGGCACAGAGAGAAAGACTTTAGCACTATTAAGAGCTGCTTCCTCTAGGCGAGGAGCTATCAAAGCACATCAAGTGAGCAGTATGTTTAGCATAAAAGGTGAAGGGGGGGAGAGAAAGGAAAAAAAAAAACCTCTACCTCCAACAGGAATTCAAGTATGGCGTTGTGACTATTGAGTCGGAAGAATTTGGGAACAGCCTTAGGGTGCAGGATTTTGAAGGCAGCATCTAAACACAAAGCAGAAAGATTAAATCTGAGCTGGTGTAGAATGAGAGTGCCCTCTAGTGCTGCAAATTCAACACGTTACCAAGCGAGATGAGGGCTGATAGAGGGGGGACTATCTGCCCTGTGAGCCAACGGTTAATGTACATTATGGTGCTGGATTACAATTTCCACATTAATTGTTGCCACCGGTGCATGTGATAGGCACAAGTTGCTTAATGAGCATGAAAATGTAATGACCGGCTTTATGAAGCTGAACACCAATGTTCCCTCCGCCTATAATTATCTTACCTCGTGTTTTTTTCAGGTCCAGTGAGATTTCCTTGATGGCAAAATCAGTGTGAAATGGGGCAATCTGTTCACGCATTATCAGCAGGTGCTTGATCAGGAAAAGTTGCCCATCCACTTGTGTCTGCAGAAAGTGGAAGCACGCCGTTATATCCACTGCCAACACAAAAGAGCATCTGCTGACTGTCCAAACTAGAGAATATAAAAAGCACAGGCTCAGTGACAATAAGGGAATGGGCCTAATTAATAACTGCTGATTAACCATAGCCGGGAAGGGAATGTTACTGTGGCGAATTAAGGCGGCTGAAATCATTTATTGGAAAATTACATCATCAACACGGGATGGGAACACATCCCCTGAGATTAATGCTCCTGCTACTTTAATTTGAAGTGTTAGCTTGAAAAATCACTTAAACGCTGGATCCTGAGAGCAAATCTGAAGGTGGGAAAAGCACATAAAAGTCCTATTTAGGACCATTATCCCGTTGCGGGAGCCATTCTCCTCTCATCTTCAGTTTTAGCGAAACCTAACAGACACTAACCAAACAGTCTGCGGTTAATCCCCCGTCGAACAGCTGGAACGACGGCTTCTCTCATTAATTTCTGGGCTCATTTTTCTCCATCTAAACCTTTGCTTACTGTTCACTTCTGTTTGATGTCATTAGTTCACAGGGACTGCTTAACAAAACCCATTCGAGTTTATTTACTCATTTTCATAGTTCTGATGTTTGGTTTTATGGCTAAAGGATGTTTCTTCTGAGGTCTCTTATGAAGGTATTAGAGCACATGTCACTGCATCAGAGGACATATTGCTATTGCTTTTTTTTTTTTTAATAGCTTCCAGCTTCTTTGCGGGAGTAAGTTAGTTTAATTTCCACAGTGCTCGTCACTGTGCTTACAGCGGGCCCAGGGCTGTTGATTGTTGGGACACATTTTGAGGAGTCACTGCGTCTGCAAAGCAGAGGTCTGTCTGAAAAGTCTTTACTACGACAGCCTCGAAAAGCTAATTCTGAAATAGTCTCAAAATAATCTGATGTTTCTGATCCTCGGGGGTGCTCAAACTTTTGCAAAGCGCTCTTTATGCTTTCAGACTCTAAAATTACACAAAACTACTTATTTTCAAAAGAAGAGAACTCAGGGGTGTCCAAACTTTATCCATTATTTTAAAAAAAATAAAAGAAAGAAAATAAACTGTTCACCAGGTGCTTTTATAATAATAAAAAAAATTTAAATGCAAAAAAATATTCTATACTTAACCACAGGTGCCAACCTTATTTTTAAGGATGATATCCGAGGCTTTAAGCAGTGACTGGATGCAGGCAGATAAGGCTTCTTGAGATAAACCCTGGAATACTGCTCTCTGGGAAAAGACCAAGAGGTATTCGTAAGATGAGGGAAATTATCAATAACCACTGCACATGCTGCGGCACCGTAAATGATCTTTTAATAAAAATGGAAGCACTCACATCGATGCATCTGTAGAGCTTGGACAGACAGACCAGTGTTCGCCTCACAGTGGGGTACCACATGCCGTGCAGATCCGCAGGAGAGACAGATGTGTTTAGACGAGATGCATCTGCGCTGACTGTAATCAGAGCATTAATGAAGAAGAAAAAAAAGAATCAGGCAAATGTTAGTTAAAATCAATGTTGGGAAAGGAAAAAAATAAGACAATCACAATCTGGAGACACAGACCAACACTGCTGTTTCTTCTACCATCAGCGTCTTCGAGCTGTACGTCAGAAAACGTGGAGTCCTGTGACATCTGCTTCATCTGCTCTTCCTTCAAGCTCTGGGCGATTTTCTTTTCACGACAAGAGGAGCAGAAGACAAGACTTGGTAGAAAGAATGCCAATAAATACAACATGAACACATCATCCTCCCTCACATACCTGGAAATGCACGGACTCAAATAGAGTACATAGCTAAAGAACTACAGGAGACAGATTGTAGGAAAACAGTGTTGATGGAACACGTGTAAAGCTGTCAAATACAAATCTAACACTCCACACAACATGGAGAAACAAGACCAAAGGCCTCCCAAGGCCTTACATTTTGCATAATATGTATAATTTGCAATGTTTAAAGCATTACAACATCTTGTGAAGTGATACAAAGCGTTAGAAGCTACAAGTCCCTTTTTTTTTTTTTTTTGGCTACAAAGGAAATCCAGAAGTCTTTGGAGGCTCAACATAAAATAAAATTAAGCATGCTAAGAAATCAAAGGGGAAAAGAATGAAGGGGGGAAAAAAAACAAAAATATCTAAAGACTACCAGAGAATGCGCCATCAGGGTAGTTTAAAGAAAACAGCTTACATGCAACAAAATACACATGTGCTTCATATTTACTTACAGAACATAGAAAATGAAAACATGTTGCTGCCCCACTCGGATCAGAAATTCTCTAAAGCTCAAATCCTGCATGCGGCATCATTTATACCATAAACTAGTCAGCAACAGGATGCAGTGGCAGTACATAAGACACGCCTTCATGTTTTTCAGCGCACAAGCTTTACCTCCATCATTTCCAGTTTTTCAGGATATGCCAGATCCCCAGGAGCCGGGTTGTAACCTGTTATATCAGTCTGTATGTAAATGTGAGTCCTGTAGACCAGCCTCTCCTGAACATCCTCCAGCATTTGCTTCACTACGGCATCAAAGGCGCCCAGCTGTGCAGCTACATAAAAGCACAAGGAGTTCAGTTCACAATCCAACCAATCAAAAAAAAAAAAAAAAAAAAAAAAGAAAGAAAATCACAACAACCTTCAGGTTTTACAATCATGTTAAAATACTGAGCATATAAAAGTCCTTCGGGGTCTGAACCAGAGAAGTATAACAGAAGATTGAATCACTTGGTACAAAGCTTTTGGACAATATGTTCATATCATCTTATTAAAAACAAACAAAAAAAAAAACTACACATGGAAAGTTGAATCTATATGTATGCGTGTTATGCACACATTTCCCTCCAATGTATGTTAAGTGGGGCAGGTCTGTTATATGAGCCCTCTTCATTTTCATCAGGACAAAATAAGAAGAAAAAAAGTACTGTGTGGAAAAATTAAGACCATTTGCCAAAGTGCCTACTACACTACTAGTGCATACTGATTTTACCATTATGATGTATTATGAGAACAACTGTACTGTAATAAGATACAAAAATACACAAAAGGTGTGCTACTTCTCCCTTGTACATTGTATCCCATAATGCAACAGGTTATTACAGCAGAAGGTGGTTGTATCAGTCATTACAGGCATGATCGCTTTTACAGTGGCAAAGTATGTACTACTGATGACTGCTGGACCAATCCAAAATCCCTTCACATCACAGTGAATCTGCCTTGGTCTTAAGCTGCTTTGCAGTAAAATTTAGATATATAAATTTGATGGCAATAACATGAGACAATTTCCAAACAATTTGTAGTTTATCTTTACTGTCAGTAAAGATAGCAACAGGTCATAACAAGCGATATAGATCCTTCATCCTACGACACTTTCTACCGTCAGACAACCATGCTGTACTACTGCGATGCTGCGGAGCAAAGACATCACAAAGCTCTAAAGCACAGAAGCTTCACATCTATCCCTTCATGGCTGAAGTGACGCGGGTCAAGTGCACTGAAAGATCTCCAACTGATTCGGCTCGAGAGGAAAGACGAAACGGGGAAGAATGTCGACATGCTGAACCTCACAAGAAATTCAAATCCATGTTCCATTTTGACAAGGAACAGATTCGGCACTGGCGGCTGCATGAGCGGTGATCCTGTCTGCTTTGCCTGGAATAACTGGGGGAAGCCACTAGCGTGAAAAAGACTGGAAAGGCACAGATCCACAAAGCCCCATATGAGCGCGAGTGCTGCCACCTTACACGTCATGTTCCATGGTGCTCTGGTAGGCTCTACTGGTAAACATTTAAGACCACCGCCTGTCTTTCCAGGTGTGGACCTCTTGGCAAGCTCAATCCAAAAAAAAAAAAATGAATGCTGTACAGGCCTCAGTCAGCATCTTAAATGTTAAATTTTCATTTTTACATGACAGGAAGCAACAGACACAGGTCTAAGCATTTACACCGGTGACATATACATTTGCATCAATGTTCTATGAGACTCTCAAAGTCTGATCTGACAGTGGTGTTTCAATGATGATTTAAAAAAAAAAAAAGGGGGAAAGATTTGCTGGAACTACCTCCACTTCTCTGAGTACATGCAGAGCTCATGAATGTCAAACCAGAGTGACTTACTGTAGCTGCTGCCACACAGAAAAGAGGGAAATTATTAGAAAAGATGTGTAAACAACCACTTACAGAATGATATTATTGGTAATTGCATTTATATTATGAGCAGACCTGACGCAATTACAGCCTTTCACATTTTACATTTTAGTATGCCATTCAAATATGAAACGTCAAGTGAAATAATCACAGTTGTTATTCTCTCCAGTGCTCCAAAGTATAGTTATTTCATTTGGAAGGTGCACATCAGTCCGTTAGCGAAGCTACGGTACAGGCTTTAAAGTGAGAGTAAACGACACAATGGGTCAGCATCAACCTGACAGTCCAGCATAAATTTCCTTTAATGATGGGAGTTGCTCTGGTAACAACACCTCTTTAGGCCACATAATTAGAGTCGCCATGAATAGCTAACAAATGCAAAGATGACACGTGGAATTATTTCACTCACTGAATTGCATATTTCCAGACTTGAGGGGAAGCAAACAAAGTGACAGGATAACGTCATGGCGTTTCTGGGTTGGCAGGCACTTCAGACACACAAATATTTGCACTCCCATACATATGTGATGTCCTTAGAAGACTTAGACTTAAGAATTCACCTTCTATGGCAAATGAATGCAGAAAAACAGTTATTTCTAAGTCACAATCATTGATAAATATAGTGTGCTTAAGCTGATAACACGCAAACAAATATAATTTCTCGGGTTTTTACTGAACACACCCATTTAACATTCACAGCACTGAATGAAAAAGTATGTGTGCCCACAGACTAATTACCTCCATGGCAGCTTATTTGGAGTCAGGAGGTTGCACACTTGGAGTCTATTTAATGAAATGAGCTTGGAAGTATGGTTTAGAGCAACTTTGACTAATGAATCTCAATCGAACATTTTAGATTTGCTGTCATCAATCACTATGGAAAAAGGAGATCCCATCATTTATGATCAAGAGTAGTTGGTTCTGCATGAGGCCGGGAAGGGATACGAAGTCATCTCAGAGTATTTCATCCACAGTTAACAATTTAGACAATTTAACACTAGGGCTACTGTTTCTAGACAAGGACACCTACCCAAGAAAATTTCTAGGGCACAATGCAGAATCTTCAATGAGGTAAAGAAGAACCACCCCCCCAAAAAAACAGCCAAGAGCTTGTAGTCATCACTGGAACCAGTAAACATCTCCAAACAGATGTTACTGAACAGGCAGGGTGGCCATGGCAGAACACTAAGAAGGAAGCTGTGTAGCTGTGCACCTTAAGTTTAAGTTAAGAGTACTTTAGTAATTCACAATACTACTGGGAAAATATTCTGTGGACTGACGAAACAAAAGCTGAATCATTTATGAAGAATATCTACACTATGTATAGTGGAAAAAAATAGGGTACAGCTTCCCGTCATCCCAGTGATGAAGTACGGTGGTGGGATCATTATTTAAAATTACAAGACTGCCTCGGGACCTGGGCTACTTATCGTCATCAAGAACATTAAGGGTGAATTCCAATTCCTCCCTTAACCCTCGATCTCAACCCTCAATCTCAAAAATGCGCACTCCTGTGAAGTGCAAGTCCTGTCCCGATTGTCAGAACGTCATGTTGAGGAACAAGATTCTCCAGCACCACCTTTGGGAGTAAGGGCTACCCAGAAGGCATTGCGTATTTTCACCAAGACAACTTCGAAAATGATGGCGCAAAAAAATAAAAGCTAGCTACCAATGTAAGTACTTTCGTAGTTAATAAAGATATAAATGTTATGAAACCATCTTATTGTCTTCGTTATGTAGATATATATTACCTTATTCATCTTCTACTTCTTCTTCGTCATCATCGTTTTGTTGACAGACTGGACATAGCTTTGGCGTAAGCCCCCCCCCCCAGTCTGAAGACGTAACTGCACTCAAGGGGTGTCCCATTTCAAAATCACAAGATGGCCCTTACACTTACTTTCGAGGGCCAAGATTGAGGGTTAAGAGAGGAATTGGAATTGGCCTAAGTCTCGTAGAGTATAAGTTTAAGCTATCCGTCTGCCAGGACATGCTTAGTAAAAATTGGACAATGCAGCATTGAAATAAATATGCTGCAGTGTGGCCTCACTGAAAATAACTAAGGCTTTTGGAGAGGGCCAGTTAAAGCCCAGACTGTAGCTCCACAGAGACGCCATGAAGTGACCTCAAGAGAGCCACTCACACCAGACATCTTCCAAATGTGTTTGCATTTATGTGCTAGCAAATTAATGGAGAAAACCAATCAATTCCAAAAGCACTTTTTACTGCCTCTCTAAATATTGATTTTATTTTTTTTCCCCACATATTCTGGCTCCTTTAATCTATCGAAAGTCAATAAAAACACCTTGCAACAAAGCTCCTCATGGGTTAAATAATTTAGCCTTTTTTTACCTTTTATTTATCAAATTTAAAAAACAAGGGATGTTTTAACAATGTTGTAGGTTCTAAAAGATTAATCTATTATTTTCACAGATCCCTGTAAATAATTGCATGCAAACCAATCCAGTGTTTTCAGGTAATATTTTCACACAGAACATTCAAATTAGATTATTTTTTGCTGAATCACCAAGGATGACTGAAGTGGAACAGACGCTGTCATCAAATAATGATTTTGGCTTGTTGGAAAAACAAAACAGTAAATGAGACAAACAAAAAAAAATACAAGTAACCCTTTTCCACAGTGAGCACTGCATAAGACACAAACACTGTTGTGTTTATTACATCTTTAAACACTGAAGTCTAGATTTTAATCCAGGGGTCTCAAACTCATTCCTGAAAGGGCCGTGTGGCTGCAGGTTTTTGTTCCAACCATGCAGCAGCACAGCTGACTTGTTTTAGTCAATCAAATAGTTGTCTTCACTGAAGGTCTGAACCAGTTCAGTTGATTGAATGAAACAAGTCAGCTGTGTTTCTGCTGGGTGGAACAAAAACCTGCAGCCACACGGCCCTTTCAGGAATGAGTTTGAGACCCCTGTTTTAATCACTGTGTACTTCAGTGTGATGGTGTACAGCTGCTAAATGACAAAAAAAGTGTGCTACTTAGAAAATCTCTTATACATTTGACAGTTTATGTGATGCTTGGGGAACTGAATAAGGTGAGGTCATGAGAAGAAATTAGGTGAACAAAAAATAAAAAACTGAAAGACTGAAACTTGGAAGACAATTTCTACCTACCCCCTTTCTTCTTTTTTTTTTTTTTAAATAATTCTATTTGTTGATACCAACACTTAGGAAGGAATGCGTGAAAGAGTACCGTAAACCTCTATAGGTGCGGTGTGGCATTAGAGATGGCAGGTGGGAGGAGCTGGAACCTACCGTTGTTATGAACGTGGTCTTCAAGCATCTCGTTTTTGAGGATGCTGCAGAGCTCAGACAGGGTTTCCAGGTGGATGATGTGGATAATAAGAGGCCGAAGGACATCATACAGAGACAAACACAACTTCTCGAGCAGCTCACTGTAAGAGACAGAGGACTATTTAATCGTTTTGCACATCAAAAATATCACCTATCATCTAAATTTTTGCTTTATTTATTTCACTTTTATTAGTTAAAAGAATAAAATGTTGGGAAAAAAGAAATTGCCCCTAAATTTTAAAGCTTATTTCTTATCCGTGTTTTGTAAAATTATTTTAAAAACACACTAAAACTAAGCATAAGCAACTACAAACAGCTACCATACATAATAAAACATCCTGCTTTAAACAAACAGACAGTAACTGCCTGTTAAATGGCCATTACTTGTCTCCGTGTTCAGTAAACCTGAGGTGATTGCTACTTACTCTAGTTTTGGTGTTGGTTTAGAGAAGAACTCATTGTAGAGCTGGTGTTCATCCTGACACACATGAACCATAAAGGCACAGCCACTGCGAACCTGCACACACACATGATGATGAAAGCCTGTAAATATCTCAAAACCCCCAAATATGAAATATTTTACCACTGATAATAGTTCAGTTTTATAGATGAGCTATCACTGAGGGTAAACAGAGACAACACCCGGTCTTTGTACTGGAAATTCACTTGAGAACAAAACAGGACTCATTTCTCAACGTCTACTCTACATAATTTCAAGTCATTTTCATTTAGTATGTGAGCAGCTTCGTGTCTCTCCAGAAACCATTTCTAAAGGGGTTTGTGCCGTCCATTCTACGGAAACTTAGATGTCACCTTACTGTATCTAAAGTGCAGCTGTGGCTGTCGTGCCTTACCAGAGCACAGTGGTCTTTGCTGTTTTGGTTGGTCAAGTCAGTAATGGTGGATGTAATGCAGGGCCTGAGTAGCTGCTCTCTCTGGTCAAGATAGCACTGATGGACTTCATCAAGGAGCTGATTGTATCTGTTCACATCAGAAGACAGATTATACAATATAGGGCCATGAAAAAAATATATTTATAACATGGAGGCTAATGCTGCTGCTGCTTTTTTTTTTTTTTTTTCAAGAAAGGGATGCCACTTACTCTGGTATCTTCTCTGCTCGCTGCTCTATCTGTTCAATCAGTGACTGGAGGGAAGAAATGCAAATGAAAATGTAATTCTACCACGGAAAGTCCATCCAGAAAAAATTATTTGCAGCATGAATTTAGTTAGTCATAAATGGACATATACTTACTCTAACTTTAGGTGCGGCAGCTCTAAACTTAACATAATAAAGTGTAAAAGCATTATCCACGTTGGTCAAGCCCATTGGATCCTGTTTGAGACGATGAGAAAGACAATCAGGCACCGATATTCAATTACACGTGCAATTAGAAGAGTTAAAGCTGCTGTGAACTTTAACAAAAGGGACTGTTTTATTATCAGAAAACATAAAATGTGACTGTGTAAGAGGAATCGTGGTACTTTCTTACCCTTTTTGTTAACTGGCTGGTGAGATTCTGCATAGTGTTTACAATGTGGACCTTCATGAAGTGCATAGCTTTAGAGAGACATTGCCTAAACTTTGCCAAATAAACCGGATAGTCCTTAAAATTGGGCTGTAATCAAAAGAAATAAGCAAAGTGTTTGACTTTTCGATCAGACGTGAGACTTACCCGTGCACTGATTGAACGACTGTATATTACAAGGCAGTTCAGCTTTTATTACAGAACTAGAGCACATTGGGTATAAATATATTAAAGACATTCAAACACTAACGTCTATCGAAAAACATGTTTCAGTGGTTTTTTTTTCCTCTATATTCATACGTGTAAAAGTGTTCAAATAAGCTCTGCACAGAAAGAAAAACAGCATTTTACTGAGAACATGAGCTACTTACATGTGAGGAAACATATTCAATACAGTCATCCAACTTGGACAACATCGGTATAAAGCCTTCACTATTTACAGACAAAGTTGGGGAGTTAAGTTTCTGTGAACACAAAAGAAAAGGTTTGGTTTGAAGGCACTTTAAATTACACACTGCCAAAACTGGATTTCTTATACTTTCAAAGCACTGCAAATGAAATCTAAGTTTCTGCAGACTTCAATGTCAGAATAAATACAAAAATAATATTCATATACACCATAGTATTCAAGAAATATGACACAAAGGTAAATGTCATCCAAAACAAGAGCATAGCAGCTAATCTTTCGGAGAAATTTCAATTATAAGATGCAGAAAAGAAACTCAGCCTACCGTGTTTATGTTTTCTAACTCATTAAAATATGACAACTTCTGCTGGATGCTTTCTGCCAAATCAACAAGCTCTGACTGCAAAGGGAGAAAACAAACCGATGTTAAAACTGTGTGGTAAGACATTGCAGTTTTAATTCAGGATGATGAAAGAAAATAAAAATCTACATGCACTTGCTGCCGTGAGTAACTTGTATTGTTTAAATAATAAAATCAGTGCCATTAATATATTTCTAGTCATCCACAGTGGACCATTTGGGCATTTGATAGTTGATTTGCTTTTTCGTTCTTTCAGGATATTACTTGGTTCTTTCAGAATTGTATGAAAAAGAAATACACTTGATGACATTGTAAATGAAAAAATGTCTGCTCCCCAGCCTGTTTTATAATAAAATGCTTCAGTTGACAGCTCTGTGCAGCTTACCTGTTCTTTCAGGAGCTGTTCACAGGCCTCATGCAGGGCACCAGTCTTATTGGACACAAACAGGTATTGTTTCTGAAGGGAGTCCAAGTGCTCAAGAGCAGCATTGACATCTTTGAGGATGGCGTCACAGTGTTCCTGGTAGCAGTTTAGATCATCTCTTGTTCTCCTACAGGAAACACAGACATTTGTTTGGTTTTCCTACGACGAGAAGAATAGATTCATCGAATAATGACTGCACTTTCTAGCACACTGCACTTCACTTGAGAAAAGATGTATAACAAGTAATTTGCATCAGCATGCAAAGGCAAAATAACTCCAGTGACGTCTCAGTTTGGGGGCGTGGTCAAATGAGCAGAGAGAAGCTTTAGGCCACCATAATAAGACAGCAAGCACACTTGAGTTTTATAGTTTTGACTCTACATCTGTGTACTTTGATGACTTCAGATATTTGACACAAATGTCAGTTTCCTGTAGTTTCTGGTGTGCGACTGCACATTCAAGCGTTTGTCAAACATTTTAGTATGCAGTTTCTATAACAACAAATGATTTGACCAATTTTTCTGACTAACTTATTTATATCAGTATTTCAACCTCAACAACCACATAGCTGTTTAAAAACACCTCCATGTGTGTCTCACATAGTGGGGACTTGGGTGCACACACATCAGTCACAGGTTGCATTTATTCCGAGACATTTTATATTTTACACATTATTTCACTTTTGCTCCACACCCATCTGGGGATCTCCAGAAATGACCAGCTTACGAGCGCTCCCCCATGCTGAGAATCACTGAATTATTCTGCTGTAAACAAAATCAGGAATCGACGCCCACAGCATGACAGCTGAATTTGAAGAACTTCAAAGTTTCCAGCACCTGTACTTTCCGCTCTCATCCTGATCCATGTTTGCCTGCAACTTGGCAAACCAGGCAAAAAACTGCAACGAAAGAAAATAGCGTCATATTAACAACTATGCCTCTTGTTATGGTGGGATGTGGCTGCACAGTTGTTTACTGCTGACAACGACAGTCACCTGCTGTGCTGTTTCTATCCTGTCATTTTCCATATCGAGCATCTGAAAGCCTCTGAGCAGGACGTCCTCTGTTGACGCGGGCACGGTGGCTGTGAACGGGGACTGCAAGGACCGAGACGACAGGCTGCACAAGTCCTCAATGGGCAACTGCAAAGCAAGAAGAAAAGTCACTCCTTGATCCAAAACAGACCCGAACAAGCCTTCACTTGAAGCTAACTAGCTGCACAGCCTGACACAGAGGAGCACAAATCCAAACAGGCAGAACTACAGACCATCTGGGAGTCGACTTGAATTTCCTTTTAGCATAAAAGAGAGGTGAATGAAGCCAGTAGAAGCTGTTTTGTTTTTTCCTGAAGAACTGAAGCTCCTCTACGTTTAGAAAGTGAGTTAGCATCTCCGTTAGCCAGCTAGCTGACTTCAGAGTCCCGGCTCACCTCCGAGGGAACGGAGGAGCGTCTCTGCGGCGGCTCGGATCTCCAGGACCGAGTCCATTTGTTTCTCCGTGAGAGGAGCCGTGGCGTCGGTGCGGTGGTCCCATAACGACAGCTTCTCCCGGGTCTCCTTGTCTGTTAAGTCCAGGAGCGACTGATCCGAGGACGCCATCGTCACTGGACAGCATCAACGTCAGCAGTGGCAATACGCAAGGTACTTCCTGTTCCGGGAGTGTAGGCGGGGCTTGGCAAACACGCTGGTCCAATCAGAGTGCTGCGTTGGAGCCGTCATAGATATGCTCGGGTAACTCAAAAGTGATAGCCAGGTATTTCTTTTCTTACACTTCTAACCGAGCAGACCAATCCTATGTCACCAGTTTGATCTTACTGTTTGCCAAACATTATTTTCATATATCTACATTTTCTCATCACAAACCGTTCCTTGTAATATTAGAAAATGAACTCAAACTTTACTTCTCCCCAATTAACTATTTCACGAACAAAAAAAGCAATATAACATTCTTGTGAGCTTTTATGAACACATTTTTATTTTATGAACAAATGCTACCTTTGTGGGGACAAAAAAGAAACATTTGTCTATTTATTTTTTTTAGTTTGTGAAACCAAAATGTTTTTAACTCAACCAGAAAGTTTACTCTTCAATAATCTAACCTCAACGTATTACATTAAACTGCAAAACGTTATTATTTACCCAATTATTAGCAGTTTATACTTGCATCACTACTTTTTGACTACATTTTTAGTAAAAAAAAAAAAAAGTATTTTTTGTTCCACTAAGCCAGTCACTAGCTTTTAAGATGAAGAAAATACACAAAAGGTGATTTTCTACTTTTTCCCTGCTAATTTCATACTAAAGCGTGGTCTGTTCACCTGTAGAGAGGTATTTTTCCCTGTAAACCTCTTCATATATTTTAGTTTAAGTGCACACTCAAATAATACAGTGGGTCACCATATTATAGAGTTAGAGAAAAATGTGTTTAAAAAAGAGCCTTAACTCTCAGGGGCTTGCAACAGACATCAGGTCACTCAGTAGAGAGAAGAAAACTGTATTCCAGTAAGTGACCCAACGCCTCTTTAATGTCATGTGGGTGTGAAGCTTGACATCCCAGACAGAGAGGATGCTCTGTGTGTTTGAATTCATTAAGATGTTCCTGTCTGCTTCAGATTATAGCAAAAATGTCATCATTACAAAGAAAAAGAAAATCCGTGTATGCTTTTATTTAATTCACTTTCTTTAAAAAATAATTTCTTGAAAAGTCTTTTGAATTGGGAAAGAAAAAAAGCATTGTAAAAAAAAAAATAATAATAATGCTGGAACAAGATTGCATAATTATGTTTTGTCTGCCTTGTTTGTCATTACCACCAGGTAATGACAGCGTTAGTTCCTCTTGACTGATAGTCTCTTGATTTTATTCTCTGTTCGCCTTCAGCTAAATTTACCTCAAGGGTAAATAGCTGGAGGCTGTAATTGTATTATTACAAAACAAGCACCTCAAGACAAATCGTCCAAAGTGCCAAATTAAATTTCTGGGTGGGATATCTCAGGACTCAATTACCTTTCAAAAAAAAAAAAAGAAAGAAAGAAAAAACAGCAGGTGGAGCACTGGAGGGTATTTTTCACTCTACATAATCAAGGCTTTTCATTTTGCCTGCAAACTTATTTATTTATTTTACCAAGTATTCTATTTTTATGGCACAACATTTTATAATGACTTATTCATAAGTGCAAATATTATGATTCTATTTATTTATTTGATAAAATGACTTTTTTTTTTAAAAAAAAAAGAAAAGAAAATAGGTTATATTTACCTTTAAGAATCTGAAAAAAAAATCAAAGCCTGAGTTATTAAGAATGAACTATATAGCCATATTTACATACAAATATAAAAGATCTGGGGCTGGTCGGGTCACATGGAGGAGGAGGAGGAGGTGCTTGTGTATTACAGCTTTGTCTGCAGGGTGTCTCATGGGAAGGTCACGAAGAGTTCAGGTTTTTTTTTTTTTTTTTTTTTGCCCTTGTCTTCTTTGTTGAAAATAGACGCAGAGCAGAATTCAAGCCACATTACTCCAGCACAAAAAGAGATGTCAGGGCAAATCTGTCAGAGGTGGTATTTGGGATCAGCGCAGGTCAGAGAGGGTCCTGTACAGCACGAAAAACTGACACCCCTCTCTGTGGTGGCAGTATTTCCTTTTCACCGTGTTGCCGAAGCAGAAACAACAACTCCAAAATAAACGAGTGTAAACAACAAGGGCACATTGTCTTAAATTATCATCTTTGTGAGAAACATCATGAGATACTGTGTAACAGTCGGCTACAGCGAAAAAGACAAAGAGGAAGGTCACATGGGTTATGACACGGAGTCACTTTTATTAGAACGTGAAAACTGTGCTGAAGCTTTTGAAACTGCTGCAGTGAGTGAGGACATGAAGAATCCCACAATTTCAAACTGTAGTGAAACACTTACATTTACGATTTGTTGAACAAGTTCAAATTAGAACTTGTGAGAAAACTATGTAAACGCCTTTTTCGTTAGGATACAAGAACCGGTAAACAAGTGTATTATGGCATAGTGGCAACATTGTCTCATCAAAGTGCTATTACAGAAAAAAAATCAAACATTTAAAATAGCCTAGACGTCAATGATCCACAAACATGCGAGTGTAAAAAAAAGAAAAATCTCTAAATTATTGCCCTCAGACGTTCATCACCACCCTGAACTTGATATGAATGGAAGGTGTGTCATTCTCAGTTGGAAAAATAACATCATAAAAAATATAATCTTCTGGAGCCCATTAGAAAATATCCTATGGAACTTAAAATTATAAGTAAACCCTTAAAACACCCAGCAATGAACTATACATAACTGTGCAAAGCAAAGAAAGATATTTACAAAATTCCTGAAATTAACATCTTAAATAATTCAAATTAATTTCAACATAGGCTTGTTTAAGAATTTCAAGGGTTTTTTGTTTGTTTGTTTGTTTGTTTGCTCTTTTCCTTCCGTCCAACAATAACAATGTGATCATCACAGTTTAAGAGTCTGGTCTCTATTACAGATCTAAAAAGAAAAGAAAACACGCAGGTTTCAGCGGTGATACTCCGTCCCCTCTATGAAGTCGGGGATGGGCAGTCCGCTGAGGATTGTCAAGCATCGATTCCACACGTTGAACACCGGGCAGACTGGCTGAGCAAAGGTGATCTCAAATGTGTGCAAGTGCTGAGAGCCAACGGCGTCGTAGAAGGACAGAGATCCAGAGTCATAGTCCAACAGCACCCCAAGACGCCGCAGGTGTGGCGACGGCTCAACGGGGATCTCCTTGCTGTTGTGGCGCACCGCCCACGAGTTGTTGCAGCGGGCCAGTACCCAGGAGGCTGAGTTCTTCCCAACCCACTCGTGCTTTGGCGCCGACTTGTAAGCAACCCCAACGGCAAACCTGCAAGCGCCAATGAAAAAGGAGAAAAGAGGATTATAAAAATCTGTAGCACAGAAAATCCAAAATTCCTGCAACGACGAGGCTTTCATCTAAATCACTGATCATAATAAGCATTGACGTGTGTCCATAATGTCATGGAAATCAACCCCATAGCTCCTGAAATGTACACTCATGGCCAAAAGTTTTGAGAATGACACAAATATTACAATTGTCACAAAGTCTGCTGCTTAAGAGTTTTTATATGTTTTTCCTCAGGTGTTTCTATGTTATAATGAAATCAGTTTCAAAAGCTTTTATTGAGAATTACACATAATTCATGCAATAAGTCAATATTTGCAGTGGTGACCCTTTTTTTTCAAGACTTTTGCAATTCTCCCTGGCATGCTGTTAATCAACTTATGGACCAAATCTTGACTGATAGCAGTCAATTCTTGCATAATCAATGCTTGGAGTTTGTCAGAATTTGTGGGTTTTTGATTGTCCACCTGCCTCTTGAGGATTGACCACAAGTTCTCAATGGGATTAAGATCCGGGGAGTTTCCTGGCCAAGGGCCCAAAAGCTTAATGTTTTGTTCCCTGAACCATTTTGTTGTGACTCTTGCTAGGTGCAAGGTGCTCCATCATGCTGCAAAAGGCATTGTTCATCACCAAACTGCCCTTGGATGGTTGGGAGAAGTTGCTCTCGGAGGACGTTCTGGTACCATTCTTTATTCATGGCTGTGCTTTTAGGCAAGATTGTGAGAGATCCCACTCCCTTGACCGAAAAGCAACCCCACACATGAATGGTCTCTGGATGCTTCACTGTTGGCATGAGACAGGACTGATGGTAGCGCTCACCTCGTCTTCTCCGAACAAGCCTTCTTCCAGATGCCCCAAACAATCGGAAAGGGGATTCATCAGAGAAAATGACTGTACCCCAGTCCTCAGCAGTCCAGTCCCTGTACCTTCTGCAGAATACCAGTCTGTCCCTAATGTTTTTACTGGAGAGAAGTGGCTTCTTTGCTGCCCTCCTTGACACCAGGCCTTCCTCTAAAAGTCTTCGCCTCACTGTGCGTACCTGCCTGCTGCCATTCCTGAGCAAGTTCTGCACTGGCGGTGACCCGATCCCACAGCTGAAACACCTTCAGGAGACGGTCCTGGTGCTTGCTGGACTTTCTTGGGCGCCCTGGAGCCTGTTGGGCAACAATTGAACCTCTCTCCTTGAAGTTTTTGATAACTCGATAGACGGTTGACTGAGGTGCAATCTTACTCGCTGCTATAAACTTCCTCTGTTAGGCCCTTTTTGTGCAATGCAATGATGGCTGCACGTGTTTCCTTGCAGGTAACCATGGCGAAAAGATGAGGAACAATGGTGTCATGCACCATCTTCCTCATGATGGATTGATCTCCAGCTTTGTCCTCATCATCACCTCACACCTGTGTTAATGTGTGTGACACCTGTGTGTCATTGTATTCATGTTAGCTGGTCCTTTTGTGACTGGGCTGAAATGTAGTTGAAATGTGTTTTTGGTGATAAAGTTTATTTTCAAGGCAAAGACGGACTTTGCACTTAATTGCAGTTAAGCTGATCACTCCTCATAACGTTCTGGAGTATATGCAAATTGCCATTATAGAAACTGAAAGAGCAGACTTTGTGAAAATGTAATATTTGTGTCATTCTCAAAACGTTTGGCCATGACTGGACTTCAGTCGGGTCTGAGGTGGCGGACCAACCAACCAGGCACATGACAGCAATGTTCTTTACCATGTGCTGCCTCCTATAAGAGCCTCCCAGTAGTGTCGGCCACTGTCGATGTAGACATTTCCCGTGACACCGTAGCTGCTGTTACTGGAGAAGCGGTCCTGGCTGTGGCTCTTCTTGGATGAAGTCTCATCCCTCTCCACTGTCAGGATTGTCGTGAGACACCTTCAGCTTCCGGTGAGCGGACTTTGGTTCTAACTTAAATCGGCTGACCTTGGAAAAAAAAAAAGCATAGCTCTTTTAAATACTCATCTGACAAACCTCCGCATGGTAATTTAAGGCAAGAGTGAATCAGTGAACCTGTGCTGACGTACTGTTGGTCTTGAGCTTTCCTGGTTCACTGCTGCGGTTTCCAGCCTGGTTTATGGCCTTCACTATGAAAATGTACTTGGTGCCACACTGCAGTCCGTGCACGGTGTAGTGATTTTGCTTGATGTTTGGAACAATCATCCAGCTGTCAATGGAGTTACACAAACCTGCAGCCCCGACATAAAGAGAAACAGTGCCTCATCAGTGGAAATGACATCAGCGCTTCCATCGATTTTCTGTGTTTTTGGACTCATCAAATACAGTTTAATTATCTCTCATGTACATGAGCATTGAGGCAGATAAGAAAAGCTGTCTGAGCGAACGTATTTGGTTGACTATTTCAAGCAGCCTGCAGTTCATTTCAACCGTGAGATAATATTCATTGTTTGATGAGCATCTGGATTTGAATCAAGACCAAATATCATTTATCTCTTCCTTCTGTAGCTGAAAACATTGGATATTTGGTAACGTCGCAACACTGCAGGAGGACGTTCTCAGAAAGTCCTCTCACATCTCTCCATCCCTGTCATGTTTTTTTTTTTTTTTTTTTTTTACCAGTAACATCAGAAGACAGCTAGATAACAGACTTACTGACAACATTAGACTGGCTGGTGAAGATGGCGTACTGAAGTTCGTATGATACAACAGAGAATTCATCATCTGATGTCCAGTGGACCGTGATTGTGTCGTACGAGGCTGTGCACAGTTCCTCGCGGATTACTGGCGGATTAGGCGCTGCAAAGAGAAAACAAGAGTTAGCGCTGTCCAAGGAGAGAAATTAGAGCTGAGTGGATCTAATCCTGCACACGACGACGTCAAAATGAAAAACAAAAAATAATATATTGCAGGGACCAGTAGTGGATAAATAGCTCCATTCATTTGCGGTTTTCATCGAGACAAGTGTAATTAATCTACCCTGGATTTCCTCCAGCTATTACAGCTACAGCCCCCATGCAGAGTTAAATCTCACCGCACAACAGGAGCTGAACATAAACAATCAAACCTGTTTCATTCTGCAGAAATTACTGCTGCCTGGAATAGTGCATTTTGTATTTTCTCCCACTAAATAACATAGTTGAAATATAAACCACCTGCTTATATCCTTGTCAAAGCCTTTAAATTGCAGAAATCCATAATTAGGGGATAAGAAGTGGTTTATTTTCAGTGGGGGCCCTGCACAAAAAAGCAAACTCGCTGAAAAACGAGAGCTGCCAACCAGCTCAAATGAATTGCTTCGCTTTCTAACAAGTAAATGAATCACATTCGTCTGACTATTTTTTTTTGTTAAATTGTTTAATTACCAAGTTTTGCTGATGAACGTAACTCATTCACTGATTAAATGAGCTCAATTTATTGAAGTCGGTCAACAATTCTTTCTATTTAGTGCTAATCATATCAAAATTAAAGGGAAAAAACAAAATAGTGCAACTGCAAAACACAACTACAATATAAAGCCGCCAATTAAATATGTTAATTTAGAAACGGGTTTTATGCCAAGCTGCAATGTGTGAAGTTTTACACGCGTGACCTGATTCACCTGTGAGGTAATCCAAACTTTCAAGCATTTTCTTCTCCCTCGTGAAGTCCAAGGCAAAAGTATCAAAGGTGTCGTTCAGGTTTACTTCTGGTAATAGGACCTGAGAGGATGCTGTTGCCATGGAAACTCTATGATAAAGAAGGACAGAGATTAAGAGAGGGTACATTTCTTTATCCACTGTTTCTGTGTTTTTTTTGTTGCTCCTTACCTCTCACAGATACTCTTAGCTGTCTGAAGGAAGCGAGTGTGGTCAGTTTCTTTGAGGGTTTGGTCAGCCTGAGTGATGAGGGAGGAGGACCTCTCAATGCACTGCTTGCAACTGGCGATCTGTTGCGCAAGCTTCCTCAGCCTCATGGCCTGGGCAGAAATATGAAGCAGAGGTAGATGAATGTGTTGGTAAAATAAGTAAATGCGTGCATAAATAATAATCATAATTCTTTTAACTGCAAATCATACAAAAATCCGGAGCCACCTTGCAGGTGCTTGCATGGGATTTCACACCATTTTAAAAGAAAATCCCATCGTGGAAAACATCTGATTTCCCGCACTTTTTTTGACAACCCGATTTTGCCGTCATGCTCGGCTACACTTGCATTAGAGGTGAATTTGCGGAACGTCCCGCATTTCGCTGTCAGAGGAGCCAGATCCGCTTAAGTGGCTCAGCAGCTGAAAAGCAAACTCGCAACCTGTCACGAGGCATGAGGTGAGGAAGGAAGGAGCTCTCCCCTGGAGAGGTCCATCACAGGAAGCAGGGCCGATCTTACTCTGTCACTGAACATGACACAACTTGCCACTCTCTTTCTAAGGGCATCTAACAGGGGAAAAGGAAGGGAAACAATTCAAGAGGAATATACATCAAATGTATAGACCTAAGACACAGATCCAGAAGTGGATTACTGAGAGATCAAAACAGTAAAGTGATTATTTCTAAATAGCTCAATCAGCTTTAAGTAGCTACTGTATATGAAGGGGGTGCAGTACATTTTCCTAACAAAGTTGTTTTTATGCGCAGTGCCAGCAAAGCTGTCTTTGAGACTTACCGGACACAGACAGAAAATATCTTTGATTCATTTATGACGCCTCGATCGTTCATATTCCCAGGAATGGAATAAATGACGTGCAGCACATTGTCTAACTGGTGGATTTGGCCATGGCCACATTCAGCCAATTTTAGGAGCATGTAGGTTTTTAAATGAATATAGTTGTTGAGGTTTTTTTGCACATAAAATGCTTAAAAGTAACAGAGCTAAAAGTCAACAGCAAAGGGAGTTACTCTTCCTCACAGGGGACGGCCTGAAATGCCTAGTCGTGCTAGCTCCTCCACCCTAATTTGCCTACATCGCTGTAAAATATAGCGCACAAAGTACACACAGCTGCCGCCGATTCATCGGAGCTACTTGCATCACGCCGTAACATTAATGAGAGGAGACAGACTTGCCTACATAATGCTTATCCGCTGCGTGAAAGCTGTAATTGCTTGATAAAGACCAGACAAAGGAGTGCGGGGAATTAAGTCTGTCAGAAAATCTTGTAGTGTGTGACCTACGGTCATCGCTCAGTCGAGTGAGCGACGCCCCGGTACAAGTCCTAATCACAAGACAAGCACGACTGAACGACTCGACAACGCAGGAAAACTGTGTCGTCTGAACTCGGCTATAAAGAAACAGATGCCAAAGTTTAACGTGGCAGATGGTGTTTCATTAATGAACAACGTGATTATTTTTTCCTCTTTTTTTTTATTGCACACAAATACATGCATCGTTTAAAGGATGTCAGTCTCTTAAATCACACAAATAACACAAATAAAACAGCCCAAACATCACCACTGGAGGTTTACAGTCAAAAAGACTCCAGCATCAAAACCCTGGCGTGTGTTGAATGGGCCGAAGGTGAGGGGGAAAAGGCCCAAAAGAATTCAGCTACATATTTAAACACCCGCACTCTTGCTTCAGGCAGTGCAAGATACAAGGTTTTTAATCTTTGATAGCAATTTGTCAGTGCCGCTTGAGTTTGAGGAGGCAAGGACAAGGACAAAGAAACAAAGACTAAAGGTTTTATTGAAACAAAGGATGATAAACAATACCTTTCCCTCCTTTATCTTGGTCGCTATGATTTGTCTTCGCTGCTGTATGATATTAATCAGCAGGTCACATTCTTCCAGCAGCTTGTTTTCCTGCCGCGATGCATTTACCTGGACAGAACGAAAGTTTGTTAAATCCAAGAGTTGGCATTAAATAAATGTAGGATTTTTAAACTCAACTGAATTGTATTTTCTTTGGCTCACGAATAGGTATGAATTGGATTTTACATGAATTACAGCGAATCGGAACACAATTTGGATTTATGCCTAACTGGATTACATTTAAATGTAAAATTAGATTGGCCTCTGTGTGAAGTGCACTGAGATGACCTTGTTGTGACCTGGTGCCATGCATCCATCCATTATCCATACCCGTTCAGTCCTCTATATGGATCTGCTGGATCCAGCTCTCTTTGGGTGAAAGGCAGGGGTCACAGGGCCACATATAGACAAACAACCACACACACTCACAATCACTCCTACAGGCAATTTAGAACCACCGATTAACCTGAGATGCATGTCTTTGGGAGGAAGCTGGAGTACCTGGGGAAAACCCACGTAAGCACAGGGAGAACATGTTAAACTCCACACAGAAAGGCCCCTGCTGAGGTCCAAACCACCGAACCAGCAATCTTCTCGCTGTGAGGCAACAGTGCTGACCACCAAGTCATTGTGGTGCCCTGGTGCTATTCAAATAAAGTGAATTGAATTGAAAAACAAAAGAAGATTCAGTTCATAACTTTTGTGGACAGAATTTCTAGGCGCAGCCAAAGGAACAGGGGGGTTCCAGTTCAGTGGTGTCGGGATCTCGTCTCTGCTTTTTGCGGATGACGTCATCATGTTAGCGCCATTGGGTGGAGATCTTCAGCTCTCACTGGAGGGGTTTGCAGCCGAGTGTGAACCGGCAGGGATGAGAATCTGATCAGTCAGAAAAGGGTAGAATGTCTTCTCCAGGTTGGGAGTGAGGTTCTCCCTCAAGTGGAGGAGTTTAAGTATCTCAAGGTCTTGTTCACGAGTGATGGGAGAAAGGAGCGGGAGATCGACAGATGGATTGGTGCAGCGTCTGCTGTGGTGCGGACTCTGTACCGGTCCGTTGTGGTGAAGAGAGAGCTGAGCCAAAAGGCAAGGCTCTCTGTTTACCGGTCGATCTTTGTTCCAACCCTCACCTGTGGTCATGAACTGTGGTTGGTGACAGAAAGAATGAAACCGCAGATAAAAGCAGCTGAAATGAGTTTTCTCCACAGGGTGGCTGGACTCTCCCTTAGAGATAGGGTGAGAAGTTCGGTCATTCGGGAGAGACTCAGAGTAGAGCTGCTGCACCTTCACATCGAGAGGAGCCAGTTGAGGTGGTTCGGGCATCTGGTTAGGATGCCCCCCAGAGGCCTCCCTGGAGAGGTGTTTCAGGCCTGTCCAACTGGGAGAAGACCACAGGGCAGGCCCAGGACACGGTGGAGAGATTATATCTCTCAGCTGGCCTGGGAGCACCTTGGTGTTCTCTCAAGAGCTAGCAGAGACGGCCGGGGGGAGGGATGACTGGGCTTCTCCGCTGAAGCTGCTGCCCCCGCGACCCGATCACAGACAAAGCGGAAGATAATGGATGGATGAATGGATGGATGAAACAAAAGAAAAATCATAATTCAAAAAAACTCTGAAAGTAGAGATCCTAGAGGGGGCTCCCGTTGTTACTGGCCTCTACTGTTGGTGAGATACAGGTTCATCAAAAGCCCTTCACACGACCTCTCTTTGAAAATAAACACAAAAATCTGTATAACTGTTAATTTGCTTTGGTTTGAAATCTTTATCACATTCGTTATAAACACAGAAATCAATATTGTGCGAGAAGAAAGGAAACCACATTAGAGGACAATTCTGGCATTTTCAACCAAGCGGCAAAGGGTAACAGCCAATTGACCTCGTTAGAAGTTTCTCATTTTGCCCCCCACACATCTGTAACGACGGGCAAACTTGAATCTACAACAAATGAGGTTTATTGCTTTTTACAATCTCTATTACACCCATGCAGAGATTTAAAGATCCGCGTGGCGAGATGAAATAACTTGTACAAATCAACCTACCATAATGAACCTTCATTTGATGAGCTTTTTAATGAGTCTTCTAATGTTTAGTTTGCATATTTATAGAAAGTTATGACACATGTAAATGATAATTTAACTTATATAGTGCTCGTAAAATACTCAAGTTGCAGGCTTATTCAAGAAGCCACTGATATACAGCCTCATGAGCACTTTATCTTGTTGACGTGATTTATTGCTGCTGTCAGATACAGTAATTCATCATGGTTTTAATAATTTAATAAGTTATCATTGCCCATGAAATGCTCCAGAAGCCAAGCGCCTCCACCTGAACGGAGACAGATAAACAACCTCACCTCCACGTGTTGGCAGGTTTGGATAAGTTTGCCCATCAAGCTTTCCAATTCACTGGTCCTCTTGATTAGATTACTGAGGTTGGAATCCAAGGCTTGCTGCAAAACAAAAATGAAAGGGAATATCTAATTACACACTGTCCCAAGCAGCTGAATAAATCTCAGAGTGTGGATGGGAATACAGAGTAAGGACTTGTCAGGCCCTCGGGTGGGGGAGCGCAGGCTGCAACTGGAGCCGACTGTCCACAGTTTTAGGCTCCGATTAGTGCGAAACCCCTCAGAGTCCGCCCTGCAGTGAGCCAAAGATCCCATCATTCTGCCTGCCGAAGCCATGAGGCTTAACAGAGCATCTGTCAGTGGTTTGGACAACTAAACCCTGGCTGTGTTAATCACTGACTGAGATCAAAGGCTAATGTTTCAAACTTAATCTCTGACTGTAATTGGTCAGCGTAACGATGATGGGCTCTGATGGTGAAAAATGAATTCACATACAGTCTCGTACATGTTTCCTTATATGAGGGACTTCTATCAAGAAATGTGTAAATGTGGAGGGAAATGCTGTTTAAAAGCATCACAACACAACCGCGTTGGAGATGGTCTAAGAAGTGTCTGTTTTTAGTTGATTCAAACAGAAATGACAAGAGAAAACAAATGATTTCCGTTATTTTTCATATTTTTGATTTAAGCCCAGCGGCAGTTATTGCTACTGTTCAGGGTCAACGGGGGGGCGAGAGCCTATCCCAGCAGTGTTGCCAGCTGTCGGGCGAGAGGCGGGGTGCACCGTGGACCAGTCATCAGACCGTCACCGGGCCCACGCAGAGACAAATGACACAAATGGGAACGCGAGTTCACACCAACACCTGCGACTGATCCGCCATCGCCAGAGAAAACCCACGCAAGCGTGGGGGGGGGGTCCAGACGGACTCCAGGCAGAAACACCCCAGATGAACCATCAAACACAGATACCAACTGGCAATAATTAGAATCAGAATGACGACAATACAAATGATCATCATAGAAACATTTCCATTTTGAATTCCACTTGAGCAACAAGTTTCAGTAAGACGTTGCATCATCTCGTCTTGAACAACTTTAACACCAGTAATTCTGAAGACAAAAATATTTTCAAATTCCTCTCTTGGTGTAGGATGACTCAACAAATGATACGGTTCCTCTATTGTTGTGATGATATGCAGTCCAGACCTGTCGTTTGGACGACAGCAAATGCTTTTGGAAAACCGTGAATTTACTCTTCACCGTTAATGATGCGTCCACAGACGTGTGCGTGTCTCTCCGTGTGCACTAATACACCCTTATATCATTAGAGGTTATGTCTGTTTCACAAAGAGCTCCTTTTCCTGTAACTCAGAAGCCACAGCGTCCGTAAGACCACTCAGACCACTTTGCCTCAGTACGTCTCAGTACATCTGACCTCAAGGCCAGAAAAGGATGCGATGCATCTATATTTCCATAACACGTCTCTGTCTTTACGTGGAAGAGGTTTAAACTGCATTTGTCTTTGCAGCAACGATGGTGTCAAGCTTTTGTATTTTCATGCCTTGTCTCACGCATACAGAGATTTCTGCATATTTTGATCTGTTTCAGTTTTGACACAATGTCAGAGTTTGATGTTATATGATTTCTCAGTACAATTTCAGTAGATCGGTGTGTATACATTGGGTATTAATTTTTTTTTTCTTTTTGGGGGTAATATGTCCATTTAATATTTAGATTTATTTACAAGAGGTTCTATATGTTTCTAAATTATGGTTATGCACATGTGTCAGTGTATATTGATTTATGCATTATTATATATTTTATAAATATATTATATTAATTTTCAGATACATAGAGTCATGATAGTGTTAAAATTGTCTATGCTTTAAAAGATTGTTTTGACATGTCTGGAATGAATGAATGAATTATATTTTATAACATTTTCTAATTGAATTTCATTTATGTGAATGCAAGTAAAATACTCTTGTCTTTTTTGTTTGCATAAAGTACAAAGGGATGAAATAACTAATTTTAGAAATTCAGCAAATGTATCTAAGAAGGATTTATTGTTCAGCTCATCTACCAGAGGCAGACTGGTAATCTGTGCATTCTGGAAAAGTCCAGAACGGCCAACAGGTGTTGTGAAATCTCTTCCTACCCAAAATATCTTCCTACCCGAGTTGACTGCGCATACGTATAGCAGCAACTTCAGAAGGCCATAATATTCTGCTGCCTGACCGTTATCGCGGAAGAGAAAAGGTTAGTTTCTTTTTAATACTTTGTATTGACAGTATTTAATACATATACGTTTAAGGGACAAATCAAATGCTCTGAATGCCTAATATTTAATACTTTCTATGCACAGTATTTATATTGCATAGGTTATTGAAGGATTTGGAGGACTTTTTTCTTCACCTTAAATTATATTAACTGTATTTTACAGAATGACAAAAGGAGATAAAAATGATAAAATATCAACTTTTTTTTTAACTCCAGTGTACATTTATCTAATCAATCCTCTTCTACCAGCCACTCTTCTATCCACCCTTTATATCCTCATATTCATCTTCTTAATACGGATTCATAATCCGCCCGTCCTTCCGTCGTCTTCCGTTTATCTGGATAATTATGGTTATTAAATGTGTATTATAATAATATGCTACCACCGAAAACACAGAGGAGAGCAGATATATGTGCTGGTAGGATATTGTTACAATGTAGGAAAAAATTACAGATGAGGCTATAATTTTCTGCCACGGTAGGAAAAAAGTTTAGGTAGGAAGAAATTTCAGAACACCGGTGTTTTTATTTAAAAAAAAGTTGATATTTTATCGTTTTATCTTCTTTTGTCATTCTGTGAAATACAGTTAATATAATTTAAGGTGAAGAAAAAAGTCCTCCAAGTCCTCCAATAACCTATGCAATATAAATACTGTGCATAGAAAGTATTAAATGTTAGGCATTCGGAGCATTTGATTTGTCCCTCAAACGTATATGCAATAAATACTGTCCATAAAAAGTATTAAATACAAGAAACTAACCTTTTCTCTTCCGCGATAACGGTCAGGCAGCAGAATAATATGGCCTTCTGAAGTTGCTGCTATACGCATGCGCAGTCAACTCGGGTAGGAAGATATGGGTAGGCCGTCGCCTCCATAGACATATATAGATATATATCTCTATATATGTCTATGGTCGCCTCTGTTCAATAACCAAAATTTTCATTCTATCTACTAACAGCAGGGGGCGCTCAGACGATTATTTATCAGATATAGGCCGAAAAACCAACAAAGCAGACTAACGTTAGTGTCTGTCAACAGAAAGATGGCAAGCAGAAAAGGAGGCAAGCAAGGAGAAAGGTGGATGGGAAAAACTAAAACTAAAGAAAGCCAAGTAAGTTTGAGGAGGAGTTATTTTCCATTTTGGCACAATTTATCGTTGTCTTCTCTTTTGTGGTGCATGGTGGTGCAATGTCTGTGGAATAAGCTACAAATGTTGTTTGAAGGATGATTGGTTGAATGTTACCCTAATTAATCACAGCTGCATTGCATGAGGCAATTTAATCTGAAAAAATAGTTTAATGTCAAGGTTCTCTATTAGTATTTGTAAGGTAGTCTAGTGGTTTAGTGGGTGGTCTCTCATATAGTGGTTTGGGGGTTCAATTTCCAGCATTGTAATATGTTGTTGTGTCCACTTTTAGTCATTGTTTTCTCTCGATCCAATGAAGGCCACTAGAAAATCTTTTAAGGAGATGCTGATATGACATATAAAACATAACCTGCTAACTGCTGCTGACCAGATGGTGAATAATCTGCTCTGTTGGGTTCATAAATGTGTAAATCTGATTCTGATGGAGTCAGTGCCTCAGCAGCCATGAATCTCACCACATGTCACTGGTTATGAGGCATTATTTAGGTTTACAGATCAGAACATTTTCATTTCAAACAGAAAAGGGATGTTTTAAATAAACGAATAGTTCATAAAGCTACTTTGTCATCTTTGACTAGCTTTGAGTATTTTTGAAGTTTCAACAAGAGGCCGGTAGGGTGTCCTCTTTTGGGGTTTTTGGGTCACCCTAGCATAATATTAAAACTATAAAATGTGTCAAGCAGGTTAATTCTGACACAGATTAGACCTAAAAGGATAAAAATGTAATGAGATTCAGGAAAACCAAATCTGTTTTATTCTTCTCGTCTGTAGTCTAGGTTTTAAATAATATGTTTATCCAAAGTGTTTGAATTTTGGAGGTATAAGTACAGGTTTAATGGCTGTCATTCCAAGTAATGCTAAAAAACAAATGTTAATCAAGCATATGTGATATAGATATAGATTTTTTTTTTCTGTTTAAGATGCAAGCATATAAATAACTGTAAAATAGCAGTATAAAAGACAATGTTTATGTTCATTTTTGTTTTGGGGATCCAAGTGATGTTTAGTCGTTCTTTAATGTTAGTGTTTTTGAGTAAACAATTATAAATAGCTTGTATGTGTAGGTGTTGTTATGACAATAACAATACATCACTGGAACCCCCTCTGTCATCTACATAACTTGAAGCAATATTCCAGGTATAATTTGGAGTACTACACAAGACTTCCTTTTTTTCCCTTTTTTTTTTTAACAACAACAACTCCAAACAATCACAGAAAAGACAAGGTAAGAGAAGTCTGGAAAGATCTAAAAGCCGAAGCAAACAGTGGGGGACTACTTTCATGCTAGGTGTGTCACATTGTGATTTTATAAGGTGTGTGCGTCACCTCACACTAAAATAGCAGGGTTTCTATTTTACCGCTCTCATAACTATGATTTATTCATACTCAGAAGAATATGATGAAAGCCATTTCAGACGCTGTGCTGCAGTTGAGTTCAAAATTTCAAAAGTGGTGCATAGAGCATCACATATTTATCAAAACCGACCTGAAATATAGCCAAATGTATGTGCTTGAAAGTTCCCAGTGCCTTTGTTCTATATGTTGACTGACGCATAAATAAAACCATGAAGGGAAAGCGGAGAAGAGAGCGAGCACAGGAACGCACCTAAAATGTTGCTCCTTCATCAACGTGAATCCCCGTCACGGATTTAAACGTCTATCTCTAATAGAAGTCTCTTTCCTAAAATCATTTCAACCTGATGAGAGGAAAGAATAGCAGCTTCCTTTTGCACGGGAATGCTTCTGGTCCCACACCTTTGCGTTGGCCAGATGCTCTTCCTTCCTCTCAGAGTCCTGGCAGGTCACCGTCAGGACTGAAAGGTCTATCCTGAGTCAACACTAGAAATTTTATCCGCCGGCTGCCACTTCATCCTGTGAGCAGCATAGGTCCAGTTACACCTGTGTGGTTTTTACTTTGATGGAGCTAAAACTGCCTCATTTGAGCAAATGCAATGTACATCGTACATCTACCGGCGGCGGCATCAAAACCACCGAAGGCGACGTTGAGCATTGATCTTCCTGTCATAAAACAAACATTCTTTTAGAAAAACCCTCAGGCTCTAAAAGCAGTCTGGCCCTGCAGAACAACTGACACAGCCACAAAAACTGCCGGGGAAAAGGCTGAACAGACACAACAAAAGGAGGGATCAAGACGTTGGCCGGACCGCCAGACTGCCACAATAACAATCTGAGTAGAATAAGCATGTGACAGTGAAATATATATTAATTCTTGAGAGCGGTCACTTCTCCTGACCACCATTGTTGTTCTGCCGCGTATATAATTCCAGTATGTCAGCAGTGTGACTGAGTCAAGCACAGTCACTTCACCATGAAGGGGTTTAAGCTCTACATTTCATTCAGCAGCTCTCATTGCTGAGTCTTTATGCGTTTGGGCTGGTTTCCTCCCAGGGTTTAAATTGATTTGATTTGAATCCACTTCAAACAGTCGAGTATATATGAGCATGACAGCTTTGTCTGTTTGCACGTAAGCCGTGCGACTGATTTAAAAACTGGATTTCTTTTTTTAATACTGAAGTCACTCGCTCTTAAAAAAAAAAATTGTTTAGTAAAGTTATAAATCAGGATTGTGTTGCAAAATCGGAGGTCAGGCTGAAGAAATACCACAAAAAAACAGACGCGCCTTCGCAGTGTCACACTATCCCTTTATGTGGGAATTTATGGCAAATTGCAAGCCGCAAAAGTCTTAAACTGTGCCGGAAAAACTATCAGAGCCGTGACGAAGCTTAGCTGCAGGCCACTATGATCCTGTCCTGCAAGCCATGAAGTAAAAAAAAAAAAAAAAAAAAAAAAGAATCTCTTTAAGATGGGAATTGCCATTTCCTCTTTCACTTGAGGCCTCTAACAATGAAGGCAGCGGCAGGTAATATGAGGTAAACAGGATACAAGGACAACTGCATGAATACTTTAAGTAGTTTATAAGAGTCTTAAGAGCCACCGGGAAAGTGCATTACTGAATCTATGTAATTAGTTCACATTTTTCAGTAGAGAAAAAGCAATCAAACTGTAGCTAGTAGCGATCTGCAGGAGGATGAAGTGGACTCTTTTCAGCTTTATTTTGCTTAATCATAAGATTATGTTATTTAGTAATGTTTGTGCCTTCAATAATTACTATATGGAATAATTAAAGTCCAACAGTCTCACAGAGATGAACTCTAAAACTGGTGCGAGAGTGACCACCAAGGCCACATCACCATGTCTCATTTCCCCCTTTTATAAACCAGTTATGACCACATTCATATTTCACATTCATTTTCCAGCTCTTTTTAACGCGTTCGATGGAGGATGTGCGGGTTCAGGCAAGTCTATATTAATCTGTCCTGACTGTCATTAAAGAAATGATGCTGATCACCTTGTTGGCCTCCTGCTGTGAATGATCAGGCCCCCCACAGAGAAAGCGGCCGTGGGATTTCTGCACAATGACAGCAATGATCAGACAAAGGAGAGAAGTTAAGACCGGTCCTCTGCCCCTACGAAGATGTTGCAAAAGACTGTTTGGATCCAAACTGCAGTGTGACCAGCAAGCGTTGTGAAAGAAAGGAATGGGCACAAAAAAAAAGAGGTTTGGAGTGTTATTTATGATGCAGAAAAACAGTGTTTTGTGGGTCATGCGTAAAGACTGTGGGAACCGGGGTGAGGAGAGGACGTACTTCACTTTCATGCAGTCTTTGCCGTGCAGTTCAGTGGATAAACTGAGATGAAATAGGGCCGGTTTTTACTAAACTGAAGAGCTCCATCCATCTGAGTTTTACTTACATGATAATAAGGAGACGCCATTAAACCCACGTTTAGAGTTAACCTGCATTTATTACGCTTAAAGGCTATACAATAAAGCACCGTCGTGCTGCTGCTTTGTGGTAGGGCATTAAATGATCCTGTAATGTTGTTGAAGCTACAATAACACTCCACGTCATTTGGCGAGACGTCCTATGAAAGCAGCTCATTCAAATTTATGGTGAAAAGAAAGCAGAGCCATCTTTTTATGCCTCAACTAACAGCACCGTCTCATGTCTTATTGATGTCATCCAAGCTGCTGAAAGTGAGCGGCTCTACTTGATCTAAAACTGCGAAAGTGGTCTCTGGCGATGCTGCCATTACATTTTAACCAGCAAATTAGGAGACGGCTTTCACCTCACAGACAGCGCACGACGATAAAATGTCACTGAGTAAGGGAGTCGTTATTTCTTTCGCACCGCTCGTTCCGGAGGCTTGATAATACGTGCAAGACGCTGCTGAGAGTTAACTTGGTGTCAACACTGGCTTCAGAGCTGATTAACAACAAAAGCCGTACTCATTCATCCCTCTGCCGGGGCGCCGGTCTTCCTCGTGTGTTTTTTGGCGAGCATTTGTGAAAATAAGAGGCTGCAATTTGTGAAAAGGTTTCTTGTCCAAAGAGAGAAACCACTGAATTCTTCTGGTAATCCATGTCGCAGTTTTTAAAATGACTAAAACAGGCCACCGAGCCGGGAGGAAGGATCCACGCCCCGACCGCTAATCTGGTTTCTACTGGCAATGTAAATCGATATAACATGTACATAAAGATAACAGATATACTTTAGTGTTATTTGTCTATGTACACCATGGATATTTCTATTCTCATTTTGCTGACTAACTATATCTCATGTTACTGCCTGTGTCAATAACAGTCTTAGCATTATGCAGTGTAAAAGCTCCCTTTTGATTGTCATAAGATGAAATATCAAAAGGCGGTGCAGCTGTCATATATATATATATATATATGTATGAATATATATGAGCTGAAAGGAGGTTTGAGATAAATGCAGAAATCATATTTGGATTATGTGGCAGCAGAACTAGTGGGAAGGCTTGCATCATAAATCCTGAAGCATTCATCACAAGAAAAATCACTCCTCACCTTCAGTTTGTCGTATCGGTCGCCGAGCGCCGCAACTTGGTGGTCTCGATGCCGGCCAACGAGCTTGCACAGAGCGCAGATCAACTGTTCGTCCGTCACGCAGTACATGTTGACCTTCTCGTCCTCGTGCTCAAGACACATCAGCCCCCGCAGGTGGGAGTCCAGCAGGGGCTCGATCAGCCGGTGGCCTGTGAAGGGCTTCTTGTTCGGGTGGGTGGCCTTGAGACACTCCTCGCAGTACGACACCTCGCAGGTGACGCACGTCTTCACTGCGTTCTGCGGCGGGTCCTGCTCGCAGAACTGACACTGCACCCGGTCGGCGGGAGATGTCATGGCTTTTCTGTTAGAGACGGCTCGCTCACGGCGACACTCGCTGGGGGAATTAGGTCCGCTCAGGGAGGCTTTCTGGTAGCGGTCGATGATGTTCTGCAGGGTCACGTTGCGTTTGAGTCCCTCTAGGCCCCTCTGGTTGAGGGTGATGACATAGCGACAGGTCGGGCACTGGAAGGCGCTGATGGACTGAATGGGCTCACTGGGGGTGCAGTGGGAGACCAGGATGCGATGGGCACAGTTGAAACAAAGGCTGTGAGCGCAGGGCAAGAGCAGCGGGTCCTCAAAAAGCTCTAGGCAGATTGGGCAGGTCAGCTCCGACTCCAGTGTTTCCATCTTCAGGCAAAACAAATTAGGATTGAGAGCGAAATCCAAGGAAGCTGATCAGCTATCTGCGGAGATGACGTAAAGACGAGTTAGAAAACAATGAAATAAGTCCAGTTGTGGAGGGTTATATGTACACATTCTTATCTTGAGATTAATCTATAAAGATCTAACAGTTTGAATAAAAACGACATGCATAATCTGTCTCAATTATTACGCACTTAAATAAACAAAACAATTAATCTCTGTCCTGACTTACATTGGATTTCCTTCGGAGGCTGAATATGAATCTAAGTATGTAAATATTGAGAAACATGATGGAAATAAAGCTAATTAGCGAAAAAAGAAGAAGGAAGCAGGGGAACACTTGATCAAAAACATGTGTTTGCATGTCATATATAAACTTCAGTTGCATTTATCTGATCTAATTTAAAGAAAGCAGCGGTGGCTCATTTTAATTTGGCGCCGGAGTGGCCTGCATGTGCTCTACTCCACACAGCAGCCCGCGGGCGAGCGGGCCGGTTGGGGCTGACAGCTCAGCCAAGCAGAAGAATATTGGCTTGCTTGCTGATGGCTGGGGCTCTACACCATCACAGACACTAAGCCTTTGTTCCCGGCCAGTCAGACACCCCAGCTGCGAGCAGCCACACTGTGCTCACAGCGTCTCCTGTATGTGAACTCTCTACTTCCACTCATTATGTGTGAAGAGGGCAAAAGCTCATTATTGGGACAGTCGGGCAGAAGGAAGCTTTTGAAGCTGCGAGGATATAGCAATTACCTCTGAGCAAAAGACCTGGGCTTGCTCTTTCTGTTCTATTCAAGCCTTCAGACATGCGGTTATCCCACTGTACCGTGCAGGACAAGAAGCAATTGTTGCGTTCGTCTCTCGTGACTGTGATGCATCTGTGGGCCTTTGTTTCCTTGCTATTTTGTTCGTTGCTCAAAAAGCGACAAACCCAGGTGCCTGGGAATTCCTTTTACAGATCAAAGAGAGCCTTTCTGCAGTCAGCCATACTGAAAATATACTAAACATAAAACTGCTTTTCTTTTTAATGACATAAGATTTATTAACAAGTTTCGAGCAATTCAGTTCCAAATTGTGTTTGGAGAGGAGAGGGTTTGAAAAAACTAATTTGTGCTCATTTAACTCTTAAGAGAAGCCGAAGTCTGACACATTCAAAAAGAAAAACTTAAATACTTATCAACACTCTTATCAGTTTGTTTGATATTCACACAGAGACACAGGACAACGTGACATAATTTTTCCCAAACGCCACAAGCCCCGACAGCTTTTGCAGGTCTTATCAAACAGGTTGGGCAGCTGGTTCAAGCACAACTGTCCTAAATACAAATATTAATAAGAGCTCTGTTTAATAAACACAATACAAAGAGGCTAATCCCCTGATGTCATTGCCTGTGGCGTAAATATCATGTAACGACTCACAAAAAAAGCTTGTAAAACAACGCTGTGGCAGGGAGCCACTGCAAACAGGGACACAGCTCCAAGTACATCATGCATTCCTGAAAGCTCTCCCATTCATACACAGTTTACTTTACCCACCGATGGATTTCGCCTCACTTTGCACTGCCGAGACATTTTTGCTGAAGTAAAAACGTCTGACCCACGACTCATCAAAATATGTTTGCAATAAATGCGCCGGTCATAAACTCCAGCGTGCCGTAGGGATAATGCATCCAAATGGCACCGGTCTTCACAACCGCAGGAATCCTGCAGCCGAGCTGTCATGAAGCAAAGAGATTGAGCAAGAGGTAGCAAGCACAACAGGAAAAGTTGCCCGACAATTCCAGGAAAGCCAGCTCCACCTACAGCAGGAGCTCCGGCCAGTGTACTGGGAGAAGAGGGGAGAGCAGACGGCAGCGGGTAGGAGAGAGGGAGCAATCAGCAAATAAGTGGAGGGTCAGGATCATGCAGAGCCCAACGTACTCACAGGCAGGTCAGTGTCCTCCCAGCCCTGCCCATTCACAAAATTCAAAGCGTTAGGATCAGTTACAGGCTCTCTTGTGTCACTGTCCCACCGCTTCAAGCAGCACAATGCTGCAGATTGGAACTTTTCTTGGCACTCCCTTCAGAGAGTAAAAGGTAAAAGGCTGAGAGCACAAACACATAAGAGAGCCACCAGCATCCTACAAACAAGGTAGAATCAAGAAAATGCCCCTTTAAAGCCTTTGTGATTTGTGAAATGGAACAATTAAAACTCAATGTAGTTAGAATAACTGTACAGTCCCTCAGGACACACTTAAAGGCACTAAGCTTTTGCCAAAAGACTACAAATGAAGCTAGACACAACCTAACATCATCTGCGACATCCACGTCTGTCCCAGCTGGCTCTTATGTGGGAATCGCTGAGGTGCCATCTGCTTATCATGTGCCTCTATTTCCAGACACATCCCTGCTGCGCTCCATTTCGAGTCTCCTGTCGTTCAAAGGAGTCCCCAGAGCGACCATCCGCTCTCGGAGACAGACTCGCACTGTAAATATTAAAGGCACGCCAAAGTTCAGGCAAAGCTGTTGGTGCAACGTTGCATGTGGGAGATGCATATGGGAATATGACCGGCGTTCCCTAGGTGCCGTCTGCACTGTCTCTGGGAAGGGATTCAGTAGCATGAATTAGGGACTCATCAATTTGAAGTTTTAGGAAAACCAGCAAAGCTGTAACATTTCATGTTACAACTGGGGAAAAAAATTATAGACATATACATAAAGGAACTTCCAAATTGAGCTTTTCTGTTATGTCTTCTGTTGAGTTATGCCCCAAAACACAGAGCACTCAAGGGTGTACAAAATTCTGACGTGCAAGCTGAGTTCATGCAACTGTTTAATAGAGAAGAGAAAAGCAGTCTGTGCAGAACAAAACGTGATTTTCAAGGCCGTCTAACACTGTAGAGATAAAGTTTGACATCCTCTCTGGTCACATTGGGCCACATCCGCCATCCAAACTCATTTGAACACATCGCTATTAGCTTGTAAATATGGTGTTGACGAAATAATGTTTCTACCATTCAGAAAAGGTCAAAGAGCAAAGAAATCATTAATCGATCACCACGCCACAACAATCAGATAAGTGTGATACAGCATTTAAGGAAAGAATTGGATGTCACAGGGCGTCAACACCTCAGGTCCCAGGCATGTATAATATTAATATCCCGTCACTAAACATCAGTTAGCAGCTTGAAAATTGCAGAGATGAAATTCGAGGCGGCCATTTCTGAGACTGAACACGCAAGTGTGAGACTCGCGCACCTGACTTTGTGACTCGTTCTCAAACTAGAGCGCCAAGTTAAAATTTGTAGCTTTATTTGATTAGGAAGTAATAGGTCATTTACAGATGAAACAATTACAGTGTCGCAGATATGAAAGCAATTTCCAGCTCGAGCACTCTCTAATCCTTTTGGTTATGGTCTTTTATCACCCTTAATAACAGCTTTGAACCATGTAGGCTATTCACAGTCTGAAAGAGTGTGATTGCTCTTTGTCTTCTTTCCTGGGGCTGACACCTAACATATTTATCTGTAATCCTGTCTTCACAGCGTAGCTGTGACCAATGTGTGGCCGGTTGCAACTTCCTCCAGGAGCCAGCTCAGCAGCGGCCCACTCTGGCCTAATGTGATTTACAGCTGCAGAGGCACAAGCCAGCTGATTAGACTGACAAATCTACCTGATCTGCAGCTGCACACATTACCCAGATTAGCTTAATGGAGCCTGGCCCTGACTAACAGCCACCAATGCTGTTGTTGAAATGATTACTGAGGACAACTTAATTACCAACCTGCTCATCTTGGCAACTAAATTTAAAATACATGTGTCAAACGCGATGGAAACGAGAAGAATAACGGCGGCATAAAAGTTTCTGCCGTGGTACCATCAGCTTTGGCTTTGTCTTATTTCTAAAGAAAATAAAACAATCCACAGACTATACACAGCTCTCCTTAACCACAAAAGTCTTTCTTTATATCTTATGAAAGCAAAAGTGCAGCATTGAGCCGAATAAGTGAATCTTTCCGTGTGCTGTACACAGGTCATCCTGGTCAGCATCAGAAGTTGCTTTAAACTCTCATTTCCTCTCCGCGGCTTGGCAGGTGGCATCAGCGGGGAAAAACACCACATCCTTTCCAAAAAACCACAGGAATTTCACGGGATCTGACTTTCCAAGCATGCGGCTGTGACCTGCTACAAAGAAAACCCAAACAGAGGAAATGTGTCCCAGAGCTAAAAAAGAGAAGAAAGAAAGAGAGAACTATTGAAATTTGCTACAATCTAACTGCCTAAACTTTCCCCTATGTGTCGTGGTCCACCGATTCTTCAGCACATACCACGGCGACGCTTTACCCTGGTGGAAAACACGCAAAGAGCGACATCGTGTGGCGGATTTGCAAAACACCCCACAGCAAGTTTATAGCCATTAAACCTGCTGCTCGGGCAGACTAATAAATTACCTGCAACCCAAAAAGACACACATTTAATTTAATCAGTCATAAATGTTTTGTCTCTCAGATTCCCATTCAAGTTAATCCAGATTCATCCTTTACTCTAACAAATGCAGAAGCTGAGCCGGTGCTTTTAAAGACCTCCATATGTGTTGCCATGGTGACAGCTTGACATTTGTTAGTCACACTAGTGGTCAGAGGCAGTCGCTCGTGCAAGACATGTAACACTCCTACTCACAGAAACAAGTTACTAATTAATAAGGTCAGCCAAAACAGCCTTTCAGCGCTGAAAAGGAGCTCCAAGTCTGGAAAAAAAGATAATTAAAATATATGTCGACCAAGAAAAGGCTGCAGTGTTAAAACTGTTTGTCCAAAAACAGGGTTGCAAGAATAAAAAAGCAAAGCCACTGTGCTCCCAAATAGTTTTCTTTTCTGCAGGACAGTTGGAGTGAAACACCGACTCCTTTGACACCGGTAATCTACTTTGTCTACACCCACTCTTTTTTGGCGCTTGTTTAATTACAACATATCTCTGTCTTTTCACTTAGTCATCTTATCCCTGAAGTACTTCCCAGAGTTCAAAAAGAAAAAAAAAGGAAAAGAAAAAGAAAAAACAACCAAAGAGCCTAAGCACACAAACAGAGCCTGTGATGCCTGAAGACTTGGAAAGTCACGGTGACTCATTTGTTTTTAGCAGAAAACATGAAAGGATCAGAAACAGAAAGAATACAGTGAGTGACCCCGTGACTTACCTGCCTCATGGTTCCAACCGTAAACAAGCAGGAGAAATAAAAAGCTAACTTTATTGGCAGTCAAAGCTGATGTTTTAGCTCTGCAAAACCAATCCACTGCAGCAGTCTGAACTTGAGTAAAGTGACTCGCCTCTCCAGCTGGCTGGGAGTCTCCGAGCCTCTGACGCTCTCCTGCGAGCCTGCAGGAGGATCACAACTTACCACCTTTTTCTCTGCTCTGACTGAGAATCCAGAACTATGCTGCCTAGATGCTCCGGACTGAAAATCATGCTGCAAACCAATCGCATGAGAGGGGCAGGACTTGTGCTGCTCCGGTCTGTCACTCAGGGCTATTAGAGCGTGACGTGCTGAAATAACTTTTAACAAAGCTTTTGTTGTGGAGCTCAAACAGCCACAAATTAAACTGAGTGCGGCCATATTTTGGTACATTTTGAAATTTTCTCTCCAGTTTTCCCAGCAAAACCCTTCTCTAGATTATTGGAAGCTGGAAAAGTTTTTTCCCTGCTTAAGGCAAGATTCAGTACGGCCAAATCAAATATGAGTCCATCATGAATATGTCCGTCCTGAGAGGAGCGAGAGCGTTGCTCTGTCAGCAGCACCGTGTGAATGGTGTTGTGGTTAAACTGGCATGTTTAAAAAGAACAACAGTGGACTGACGGTTATCTGTATGTCAGCTTTTATCAACCTCTAAGGCTCTTTTTTCCTCAAAGTAAACACACCCCTTGACTTGTCAACGTGGATACACTTAGTAAAACTGGGAAACACTGAGGAACTGTGCGGCAGCTGCCTCAGAAAGCGATGAAAGTTGTCTCAGAGTGCTGGCACCTGCTCACGAGGCCTCGGCCGCCGGGAAAATGCTCCTGACGCGAACACGTGCAGGCCGATACCGCTGGCGTCAAAACAGGCACCGCTCGCACAGAGTGTAATAAGTTTCCAACGCCATCGTTAAGCCATCATGTCAGGCGTCGTTGTCAGTAACGTCGGTCGGGAGGGCCTTTCTTTTTCTTTTTTTTTTTGTTTTAATAGTGTCTGTGTGCAAGGGAAATGTTTGCGCAATGGAGTGAAACCTCAGTGCATGAAGCATGAATTCATCTGAAACTGCAGTGTGCCAAAGCCCCTGCCAGGAGTCCTTGTGTTACAGTTTAGCCTGCAGCCTTCAAATAAGCTGGAAATAAATGTGGGAGAAACAAAAGCAACTCAGATTCTTAGATATGTCACGCTGAACGCTGACTTTAACAAAACAAATTAGATAAAAATTGCTGATATTTTGCAGGAAAGCCGATCCACCTCCAGTTCTCGTGTCAACACAGATGTTTGTGCAGCAGAATGTGAAACTATTCCAGTTGTGTTGCTGAGACGTTTCTGCGGAGCAGATGCAGCGTCGTCGTATTTGTTTATATCCACTTCCTGGCCCAAGCGAATTTGACATGCCAAGCATGCACACCGAAAAAAAAAAAAAAAGAGAAAAAGTATGAGGAATCCTTGTGAATCATGCGTAATGCACCCCATTAATACTCTCCAGAAGCTCCACTGAAAAGAATAAACGAGACTTTCAAGGTGACTTCTCAAGTGTCATCCACTAGAGATAAAGAGCGAGCCTTACCTCAGTCTGTTAGTCAGTCGAACAGTCAGCCCGCAGTCAGGGTGACACAAGATTAAAGTGGCAAAAAAAAAAAAAAAGTTATTTTTTTTCAAAGAATGCCAGCTTTTTCCTCTTACTTTTCTGTCCGTGTCTGCTTCTTCATCGGCCGTGCTGCTATCACTGCGATCCTCCTCACACAGCCTCCTCTTCTGTGATCCGCTCCAAAGGATGCCAAAACTGCTCCAAATGGTTCGACCAGGCGCCGACTTCTCAGGCTCTTTTTTTTCTCCCCTCTTTTATTATTTTGTTGGCAGGGATCATTAACTTAGTCCCATGAGAACACGGGGAGGTAAATAACCCCCTCCCCCTCTCTTTCTGTGGGATGCTGTCAATCACGTTTGATGATGAGGTGGTGAGGGGCTGCTTTTAACCACCGGGGAAGCACTCCTGATTGGTCACCAAGGATCAGAGGTGTCTCTCCCCCCCCCCCCTTTCATGATTAATGGGAGCTCTTGGATGGAGGTTACATGCACATTTTTAATGGACTTTTATCCAACTTACTCATTTACATGACATTTAAACGAAAGGTTCCAGAAATGAGGAAGTCAGCAAATGTGATTGTCATGCAAGGTGGATTTAGGAAAAGCCTGTTTTCGGTCGTGCAGGGGAAGTAGGGGAAAATGTTGGGGTCAACCTGAATAATCTCAAGATCTCTAAATGACTCTTTGGTACAGTCTGGACGCTCGGCGGGGGACTGCGCAGGAAGCATAAAGCTTCCAGTTGCCATGGCAGTGCGGCGAGAGCAGCGATGCATCCTGGCTCTTGAGCCAAATGCCACTCTAATCTTTTTACTGGCAAACCCTCAGCTCTCTCTTCACAGCTTGTTTGTTTCTCAGTCAAGCCTACGGCTGTCTGTCACTGCCCACTTCCTTCCAAGCATCCCTGCGCCAATCTCAACTGCACCGGCTTTTTGTAAGGGAGCATGACAACTAATACCTGAGAGAGGTCACTCTCCTCCCGCGACCGCAACTAAACTCCTTAAAACAGCGAGCGACGAGAAACAATAAGCAAATTAAGCGTGACTTCCAGTGTGACACCCGTGCTTGGATCATTCTGCGCACATTAGCAGCACTCTAATGGATTTGTAAACAGCACAGAGCAAATCCCTTTTCTATGCAGAACACACAGACAGCAGAGCCACATTATTCTCACATAAGTCCTTAAACGTACACCTCCTCTTCGGTAATTTATGGCGGCGGGAAATCAAAAAGGAATTGTTATTACCCCTGCCTGAGGCCATGCAGCGCGTCCATAAATTGCATCTAAAAAAAAATGACTTTACTACTTGCTCTTACACCGAAATTACTTTCAGTGCTAAAAGATACCATAAAACAGAGGACATGTACATGCTTTTTAGAGTCACCCTGACATTAGAAACTAGTGAAAATGCAACTGTGCTCTCGGGTCAATCCAGAGTCACGCCCTTCACTGAACTGTAATAAACATCCAATGGAAAAACAACAACCAAAAAAAAAAACTGTTTCTGTTTTTATCATAAAAGAAAATGTGTCTGGGTTGTGGCTTTAGCAACTGTCCCCACTTCGCCCACTGGAAACTGGACCGGATCCTTGATCTGGTCTGTTTCTGTGGCTTTTGGTCGGGAAGGTTGATCAGAGATATTCGTTTCTGTTTATCGCTGCTGGTTGCTCAACTCTCGACTCAAAACAAATGTCCCCGATTGTTAAAATCCATGGTATTTTACATTCACGTGTCATCGTTATATTTCAGCTTTGACGTCACATAGAAACAAACGATTCCAGCACATTGGTGAATTAGGTCTCCGGGCGCTGTTGTATTAAAAATAACTATTGTCTTTTGTTTCTGTATTTGTATAAGGAGCAATCAAAGTGCCAACATTTTTTTTTTTTTCCTTTGCATAATCCTTGTTTAATTACCTCCAAGAAAATACATGATGTGATACTGTACGCATGTTCCCTTATCAATAAATAACAGCACTGTCTAAATAGTTTTTCAAAACACATGAATATTCATCCTCATTAAATAAGGCCATTTGCTGCCTGAGGCAGTCCTCTTGGTAATGGCTGCCACATCAAGCTGCATTAATTGGAAAAAGACCTAAAGAAGGCCAGAAATGTTCTTTTTTTTCCTGAAAGGGAAGATAAGAAGGCTGGAACAAAACAGGCCATGAAATTTAATGTTGTATAATCTTTGATGGCTGAGGAAGAAAGAGGATTTCTCCAAAGGGAGGAGCAGAAATTCGTAAACTGCATCATTATCATGTCACAAGGTTATGTTTCATCTCTGGTGTTTAGCCACTTCCGAGATTACACTTCATCTCGCTCGCTGCAGACAAAAACAGCACGATGGTTTTCGCGTAAATATACGTTTCATTTTACGCGAGGGAGGATTTAAAATCCACCTCTTTTGGTGCAGGCGGTCCCAGAGCTGCAGAGGGCCAAAATCACCTCCCAGCAAAGCTATCAGTGCACAACAAAGCATGCTTTCTAGATTCAGAGGCCACAAAATGAGCAGGAAAATTGACTTACATGCTTAGAGTCCAAAGTGACACTCTCAGACACAGGTGTAAAATGCAACCTCCACTGACGGGACAGCTCTCTACTTCAGTTGCACATGGACGAGGGAGTAAACAAAACAAACAGGGAACGTCCCGGCTGGTCTCTTTCCACATGCCCTCCCTCGCTGCTGAAAGTCCCCACCCAACCCCGATCCCAGCCGTATGCTCATGCAAGCATAAATCATGCCCAGGAAGCGTCACTTCCACAGGGCCATTTCATGGATGCTGTCTCCATTAATGCTCGGGCCCCGTCATCCTCCCCCTTCTGGGGTTGAGCAGTTGCCCCTGACTCCCCACCCTCTCAGCAATAAGACAAAGAGGTAACAAATGGAGAGACAAAGGGGTGTGAGCAAACCTCGGGGACCACGTTTTGATGAGGCTCTGACTACGCATGCAGGCCCTAAACAGATGGGACCGGTCTCCAGGGCGATGGTGCATCGTCACATTTGACACACGGCTCTGTGCATCCTTACAATACATGCTTCATTCTCCTGCTCGCTAGCTGACAATCAGACCATTGATCACACGCAGGTGAACGCCTCCGCAACCTTCTGTTTGCGCAAGAAGCCTCTATAAATTACAGTAATTAAAGTCTGAGTTATCATGCGCTTTGGCATCAAGTTTCCCTCTTTTTTTTTTTTTCATGCAAACGCTGATCTAAGAGACAATAATTATTTTCCTAACTAGGACGGTTCAGAACATGTCTCATTTTGCCAATAAACAATCAGATGAAAGTCAGGGCGTCGCTTCACCGAGGCAAAAGTTAAAAAAAAAAAAATTATAATTGGCTTCATCCCCAAAGCGCGTTGCCATAACCGAGCAGCGCACAATCAATCCAGGCATCAGCCAAACGAGCGAGCGCATTATCATGACGACAATTAACGGTTGCGGCAGTTTGTCTTCAGCGTTCAGCAGAGGCGCCATTTATCACAGGTAAAGGATTATCTCAAAGAAGATCCATCCTTCCTCGCCGTTCAACGGTGTTTACCAGGTAAAACACTCTCCTGGATGCGTGAGCCGGTGTCTGCATACATTCGGTGTGATTTATGATTAGCTGGCCGAGCATATATGACTGTTGTGGGCAGTGACCTGGCATTAATTCTTTTAATTCTCCTCCAGCAGTTGTTGTTCGTGGATATGCAACCAGCAGCACAGGCTGTCACTTCTGCTCTCCTCTCTTCTAAATCTATGCATATTGAACAAATAGCTATATAATGTGACCTTAGCTTCCTCAAAGAGCAAAGAGCTTTAAAGACACGCTGCGACTTAATCGGCACACAAACACTTTAGTCACCTGCAGTTTGCTTTGGAATGATTCACGTGACTTTACAATATGAGGGTTGTGACACAAGATTTAAAGCAAAGACCAAAGTGAAATGAAATAAAAGCCAAAGGAAACAGCCATGTATCATTTACCATGACAGCTAGTTATACTGTGTGGCTGAAAGCAACACAGTGAAATACTACACTGTCTGGTGCTTTCTAGCTCAAACAAAACCTCCAAGAGGTTTTGGAAAAGAAAGGTCATGTGCTATGTTTAGTCACACCATGGCTCCATCGCCTCAAAGTCTTGGCTTTTTTTTTTTTATTTTTTTCTTTCCTCAAAAGAAAAAGGAAAGGAGATGCATCCTAATGAAAGGGAGCTGTGGGCTCCTGCCACATTAGCTGTAACTGCCTCCACCTTCTGCTGTGAGCTGCCGTCGCATCTTTATCAGCAATCTCCCATCAACAGCACGGAACATATCTTATCAAGGATTGTGCTGGCGAAGCATTTCCGCCTGCAGCTGGTAGCTCGGGCCCGACGCCCGGCCCCCCTGAAAGGCACAAGTTCGCAAAGTGTCACTCAAGCGCTGCGTCAAGTCTTAACGGGTCGAAGGCGCCGCCCATCCGACACGGGCACGCGAAACAATTTCATTTTCGGCTCTCCAGAAACTGTCGTTCCTCTAGTCTTAATTAGGATGCTCAAATCTGCTGGATGAGGTCGAAACATCTGCTGTGGTGGGTCCAGAGAGCTTCGTCGGAGCCAGAGGCAGAAGTCCAGATGTTTGGGGTCCGGGTTGACTGAATATGGGCTGGGGGGTGTTTTCATAACGCTGAGGCATTTTTGATACTGCTGCCTATTGTTGCAGTCAGATTTATCAGAGAGAACCATGAGAACAGGTCCTAAAGGTTAGGTAGCTAATCTAACAGCTTTTTTCTGTGAGTTTTAGCTCAGTGAGCAACTGTTCTCACTTGCTCGCCATCGACGTGACAATAGATCGCTCCATCAAGATAGCGCCGAACCTTTGAGGCACTTTTATCTCGAGTTGAACGCGGAGGAAGCATTTGCATCAGTATCACTGATTGAACAGCACCCAGCGGCGTTATGCTAGACATGCACACAGCTAGCAATGCATGCACACCTACAGAAGACGTCATAATGCTCTTCTTTCTCTTACTTTAACCATAACTCACTTGACCAACCCTGATCCTTCACTTTGCATCACGGGGGCTTGCTCTTTGGTCACATCGGGAGCATATAGATCCATAATGGGACTGTACACGTGCAAACACGAGCCCCAGTTTCCTCCCAAGACCTCATTTCCATGTACAGCTATTGGCTCTGACGATGAGAGTGACCCAGCAACAGCTCTCGGCCTGTCACAACGACCCGAGCCCAAAGAGCTCACAGCTGCTAATGAAGCTGGCACCACCGACGCAGCGGACACAGTTGGGTTTAGCACTTGGAGTGAAAATTGATTCAGGGTTGAGAAATGGAGGAAAGAGGGAGATTTCCTGTAAATAATGCTTTTCTTTGGTCTGTTAAAAGTGAAGCAGGGAGTTTTATCCGGAGTAATAACAGATCCAGATGTTCGTGCGTTAAGGAAAGAGAGAAAACCTGAACAAGTTAACCAGAGTTCCACATCAAGAGCTGTTTTGGCACAATCACAATCACTCTGCTCTCTCTGGGAACAACATGGCAGCGCTTTCCCACCAAAATAAAACAAAAAAAAAAAACCATAAACAAAAACAAAAACAGGAGGAGAGGAATGCCTCTCATTTGAAACCATAAATTATCTTTCAAAAATATACAAAACTCCAAATCCTGGAGAACAAAAGCATAACAACAAGTCTCTTCCTGCGAGGAGGGGATTGCAGAATTTTTTCCAGATGAATAATTCCACCGGCAGCTGTTTCACGAGGACGCCAGCAGCTCGGCGCTGCAGTCAGCTGTCAGCGGATGTAATGCATGCGCAAACAAGAGCGAACATGTTATCAGGACGACGTATGTGGCGCAGTTTGAAACACAAACAACCGCGACTCTTAATGAGTTACACATAAAGTTTCATTCTTCTTGCGGCGCTTTCCTGTTTGTGCATTCCTTGTCCACCCGTGCATGAGTTTCATTTAGCACTTTCCTGACTGTGCAGAGTGCACTGTGCCGATTCCTCAAGTAGAATAAATCAGCGTCCCGGTACGATGCTTAATCTGCTGTGATTAATTTTCTAAAATCATTAACATCCACTTTGAGAAGACTTCATGTTGCCACTTTGCTCAGCCGGAAATGATTAGAAGTGAGGCTCCGCACAATAGGAACATAATGTCAGATTTCCCTCTAAATGAACTCTCCTAACCCTGCTGAAGGTTTCTTGAGCGGATCTTACCTGCTTCCCCATGGCTGCGGCGGTTCGTGTCTCCCTGTTGGAAAGGCTGAAGCCGAGTGTTACTTTTAAGCAGCTGGTACTTCCCCTCAGGTGAGACAGACAGGAGACAGAAAGCTGAAGGTGTTCTGTCTGCGTGCACGCTCGTCTTCGCTGAGGTGTTTTTTTTTTTCACACATACCTCACTGACACACACACACACACACTTCTTCCTGTCTCCTTTACAGGTTTTTACAGGAGCTTGCAAATCTCCTGAGAGGAAGAATTAACCCTTTGATAAGCTGGGAGTAAATGGAATAAAGATAGATGCTCATTGTCTCTATGCTTCCACCTTCTCCTGCTCCATCAAGTGGCCACAGTGCTATTGAAGAGTAGCGTTCATTTCAAGCACACGGGGTCTTCAAAAGCAAGTGTGAATGAAAAGATGAGTCAAAGACATCAGATGATACAGATGAAGAGCTTATTTTCATTGTTTTACCAAGCACAGACAAATAAGGGTCAAGTACAGAGACTAACAGCAGGCAGCAAGGGGAAAAAGAAGAAGAAAAACAATCATTAAGCAAGAGGTTTTCTCCACCCTAATGGGAATTCATCCTGTGAGATATATGAATCACTCTGAAAACATTTCTCTACTTGGGATAATAAGATCATATTTGAAGACGTGGGCGTACATCTCTCAAGTGAAAAGTGGAGCTTTTCAGTCAAACCCAGCTTTATTTGAACACAATTTAGCTTTACAGCTCGTGCACGAGTGAACGACTACCTATTAACACATGTATTACACACCCAGGGGATTTTTTTCTTTTTTTTTTTTTTTTTTTTTTTTTTAAAGCAGAAGCAAAAAAAGATACCTGGTCCAAAACAGAGATAACTTTGCTTTCAATAGTCTCACCAGAGCATCAGTTTTAAAGATCAGCGTCTGGTCAAATACGCCCAGCAGATGGATTCTCACTAAGAGCAAAACTCAACAATGGATTGAAAAGGATGGATTTCACTGGATTCCACTTGGTGTGAAATCAGATAACATTAAAGGTTTTGCAGGTTACTTTGGATCAGAGGAGGCAAGATTAAAAATTACACAGCTGAAGTTAAAGCCACTTCAATGCAAAATAATAGTACAGGGAGGGAGGCGCTCAATTAGCCTGTGCATCATGCGCTAAAGCTCCTGGGGAAAATTAATTATACTAGATAGGCATCCAGATGTCAGCTGATGAAATCTTCATTTGTGGAAGCTTTGGAAGTATATGAGAGCAGGAAACTGTGGAATCAGTTTCACTTGTGCTTCTGCATAATCTTGGACCACGTGGCTTCACCGTCGGCCTACGTCTCTGCCGCTTCAAAACCTCAAGGAAAAACAGCACGTGTGAAAAAGCTGCTAAAGCCGTGCGGGCAATTTCAAAGCCCCCGAACTGGGATCTAATTGAACGTTTTTCCTCAAATACAAGAGCAAACATGTTTAAGCGGTGGCGTTGGTGAAGCAATAGAGACATCTTAGGGTGCTTCTCATCCTATTTGGCATTGCTGCAGCTCGGAAATCCCCGTAAAGATTAATATTTTTGCTGTTCCGAAACATCAAAAATGTGTGTTTTTGTGACTTTGTACACATTGACACTACTGTCCAAGTATCAAGCAAGTACAGGGCAACAGTTTGGTAAAGTTTGGTATCATAACTATTGAAGCTGAGATCAACCTGAACCAGGATTTGTGAATTTAGGATTAGTCATAATGGAGGTTGCTGGTCTGAATGGTTTTGGTCAGGAAACCGATGAGCCAGATGAAATGAATATAAAGTATGTGTTTGTTCTCCGACGTTTCCTCGTCTTTTAGCATGTTTGTCTTTCATTTCTGCTTTTGCTCCATATTCTCATCCCCTCTCTCGTAAGACGAGGAAGAGGTTGCTGGGTTGGAGTTTGAACTTGTTTTGCACTCAAGTCTTGTTCCATCTTGCTGAACGTTAACGTGTTGATATTGGTTTTGCATTTAAAGGCAAAACGTTTGAAGTTTGGAGTTATTATATCGAACTGATTGAGAGTGAGGTGCCGGTGGAATACCTGGATCAGTTTTTACACGAGCTCCAGGTCTCGTTACTCCGACACGGGAACAGCTTGTTTATCTAATAATTCACTCAGTCGTTTTATGTTTTAAAGGAAAACCAGAGTACCTGCTTGTCTGCGTTTAACTAGCTTCTTCCTACTTTTGAGGTAACCAGACGAAAAGCGTCGCTTTAAATGAGAGGGGACTTTTCTCACACCTGTTAAGGTGCAGTGATTATACCTTTACGAACCCTTTGAGTCCGACGGAGTTGGATGACTTCAGCAAATTTCCAGCAAACAGCAGGCAACACCCAGATTAGCTCAGCCCATGTGGGTGTGCAGAGGCAGTTAAAGCAGGATGTGCAGGAGAAAAATCAGAGCATGCAGTGGTGACGAGAACCAGTAAAAACCGCCTTATAACTATATACCTAAAACTTTATAAGCGTCCCCGAAGAACAGTTGCAAAAAAATTGAAACTTGATTTAATGTGACTTCTGCAAACATGTGAGCAGCAGCTTCTGCAGCAGCCAGAAACACATAAGGTACTTGTCAGAAACCCAGCCTGCTGGGCACCGGGGGCAGGAATATTTTCTGGCGATAATCAGTTACATTTTGCAAGAAAAAAAAAAAAAAAAAGACTTTGGCATGCTGAATGTGTGCTGTGATATATCACATTTCAGAGCACATGCCTAGTGACTGCTAAGTGGCACACCGATGAATAAATCCAATGTTCACGGCTGCACCACTAAACAAGCTCGACAAAAACAACAAACTTAGCAGGGAAACATCTGGTCGCTTCAATTCCCGACGTTGCACCGGAGTCGTTTTTCAGCTGCATAGTTTTCGGCTTGTTGCGCAAGTTTGAGGAATGAACAAAGCCGCCTGTTGAAAGCTGCTTCTTCGTGTCCTGAAGTGTCCTGCTAATGTAATTCAAGACGCACATGACGCGGCCAAAGAGCTGACATGATGAAGCTGACCAGACTTGACCTGCCGTCCCGCCCTTGTATCCCCGCGTATCAACGGACCTTCTCTATGATATCACGGGTTTTCTCAGGAGACGAGGAAAACATTGCAGAAAGCAAAGTCTTTGTGTGCCAAGCATCTGGACTCGGTCATTAAAATCAACAAATTCAAGGTGCTTTCTACCTTTTTTTTTTCTCTTTTCTTTTGGCGCATTATGGCCTCCCGTTTCAAGACCAGAAATCTTAATTACGTTTATCCCAACTGGAGCACGAGGCGGAGCAGATGGCGTGAATGAAATGAGGACTGGGAGGATGCATCCTGCATCAGAGGAGCTCTTGCGTTGCAGCTCAGAGATTGTTAACAGGAGAGGAGAGAAGAAATATATATGCCTCTCAGTATACTGCCCTGATCATTTCAAAGAGATAAAAAGGAAAAAGAAGAAAACCTAATGGATTTGGACAGCACTGGCACTGGGTTAAAATTTAAAAAAGCCTTAACTAGAAGAATCTAACTTCAAGCGTCGCCCTCCTGACAGAAAGAAAAGACACGCCGCTCAGAATGAAAAGCAAGACTGAGATTGTACAAAACGGCATGAACTCATTTTCATCCGTGACTCACTTGCGATCTAAAACATCACATTTTGCTTATAGTGTTCATTTTAGACTAAGATGAAAAGCTCAATGCAATCAGTGCAAATGCTTTGATCTCGGCCTTTTCTTCTGAACATCAACTTCACAACCCAGTCATGAGTCTGACCCTCAGCCCTGACTGACGTTTCAATCTTCTGTCACTCTTGCATTCATTCAAAGTCTTCCTGTTGGGGGTGTTTTAGATGCATATAGGTGTTTTGGGGTTCTTACATGAGTGAAATGTTAAGCGTTATCATCACTGTGAGCATGTGGAGTAGAGTACTGATCACTAACAAAAGCCATGGAAGTAGTGAAACAGTGGAAAGAAGCACAACTGGATTTATACAGAAAACCTACATTTTATGTATAAATGCTTCACGTTGCTTTAACATTGATGAGTCATTGATGACAAATATTCCATTTGACTCAAACAGAAACTTCCTCATTTAAAGATTCTGAACATTTAAATCTTGGCCAGAATAATTAACACCCAGGTATTGAAAGCTTGGAAAAAAAGAAAAAAAAAACTATTTTGTATATAATCTTTTTTTTTTTTTTTTTTTTTTTTTTTTATGGCTGATGCTACTGAGCAGCAACAACAAAATATTACATTTAAAAAGTGCAGAAGACAACAAGATTTTCACCAATATGCTCAAAATCATCTATTAAAAAAAACTACCAGTCCTAAAACAGATAGAATAGGAAAATACATTTAGTGCCACTCGGGAGTAATGTTTCCAAAAGTCTTTATCGATAAGCCAAAGCTGTTCTGTGTCAGCCGGAGCAGAGCTGCTCGCACTGAATCAGGCGGTTTATGATGAGGAAAAGATCACGAGATCAGCACACTGGACCAACAATAAGACACGGTGGAGGTTCTGTGATGATGCTTCCCTGCTTCAAACACCATGATATTCCTTCAACAATCTGAAATACACATCCGACAGAGCTTCAAAGAGAAAGATGGATGGATTTAAACTGGCGGCCCGGGCTTAAATCCCCCAGAAAATCTTTGAACTGAGAGCTGCAAAACTGCAAAGCGGACTCCTGCAGGTCAAATGGGAAACAGTAGCAGGAAGCTTCTAAACAGACGCATGAAACATACGGAAGTTGTTTTTTTTTTTTCTGCTAAGAAATGTTAATCAGTGATGGGAAATTGTGCATTTTATTTCTGTATTTCTTACCGTGAAAGCTATATTTTTGTTTTTTCTATTGTGGAATATATTTCAAAGTAAATATTCAGATTATACAAAATCTGGTTCATTTGCATCATAAAGATGCAATGAATTCTGAATTTACGATTAAGTGTGCTGATGCTTTGACCTTGAGGCCTTAATAAATAAGCGAGTAAATCCTTTCAGTCTGTGAGCACTGAAGAACTATGATACGTTTCTTTAAAGCTGATGGTTTGCTGCATATTAAGTAGTCCGGAGTCTGTGTTTAAAATGATAGCCAAGTGGACTGAGGCTTCGTAGAATCTGATTTGAAAATGATTGTGCATGACTAACACCTTAATGAGCTCCACTGTGCCTTATCTTTCATCTGCGGCGGTTTGTGTAACAATCTTGTCCTTGAGATTTCAAGGCCACGGCTCCTTTGGTTCTGAAATTTCATCTCATTGCAGCCGTGACCTTCCTCCGTCCTCCCCGCAGCTGCTCCTGATGCTGAGGAGCGGACCCCGAACGGATGGACCTCCTGTCGGGACCGCTCCGCCACAGGATATATCCACATCCATCAACGCTGCAGCGATAAGACGTGAAACCGGATAATATATCTCAATTGTTTCCTTGCCGGTCGCAGGAAAAACAGCATCTGTTGTCTGACGATGTTTTCTTGGCCCGTTTGTTGTTTCGGGGCGGCTATTGGCTCAACGTATGTCGCAGATTAATGAAGGCAAGCAGCTGTGAGGTTGGAGTCAAAGTAAAATACATCCAGACATCCTGCGTCGTCCCTTTGGTCTCTTCAGATAGGAGCTCTGTGGTGGTCAGAGCAGCCTGACTCACACAGCTTGATCTTTGTGTTAAAGAAACTTCACTCTGTACATTAATTCTATGATATTCTTTCAGTCACAGTCATTGTTAAATGTTGTCACGTATTTTCTCAAGTAAGCTGAAGTCTCCCATTTCCATTAAAAAAGAAAGACACAAAAACATCCAACATGCCAATATCACATGTAATCATTACAAACAAGTAAATAGCATTATCCTGATCACATGAAATACCACAATCCAATCATGATGGTGAAAAGGAATCCAGCGGGAATGAAACGCAATAAACTCAATGTACTGTTAAACTTCTCCAAACACCCGATTAGATTTTTATACACTAGTTGCTGTTTAGTTACAGTTTGAACAAGCCAACAAAGAAGCCTCCTTTGGTTTGCTTGTTTGAACAAGATGATCAAGAGGCCCAGAAAGCCAGTTTCTGGTCTTATGCTTCCCTCCAGTGGCCATTTTCGGTATTACAATCATTTAAAAATGAGCATCTGAGCTCCTGACCTCAAACAGATGATCAGGCATATAAGTTCACTGCTTATTTAACTCATATGATGAAAGGCTCAGTTATGTGAAATGGCAGACGGAAACATATTTTTGATAAGAGTTTAATTGGCAAATGCGTGTCTTTTCTTTTTCACTAAAATATTTGCATATTTGCAAAGCATCTCTATGCAATTAAAGCAACATTCCCTCAAAGGAGCATACATTCATGTGCACAAAACTTAAAAAAAAAAAGCAAATAAAACTGTCAACTATATAACTGAACGTCCAGAATTTCAGCTTAAACATTCTTACAGTCGATCTATGGAGTCGCTCTTGTAATAGCACAAACACACAAAAGCAGGTTTATGCTTTTATTCACCCGCAGTGTTTGTTCCACGGATCGTTCCAGAGACTCGAGAGCTTCCTTTATTTTTTTTCCTTCTGTGATGCTGGTTTCACCACGTGAGCACCGAGTGACGCCTTCGCTTTTGCCCATCCACACAAAGGTCATGCCGGCATGTGGTGTTGGCTGCCTGACAAATGCATTGCCTCCACAGCCATCAGGATCAAAGATTAAAAGAAATAAATAAATAAAAAAGAAGAGGTCTGGTGGGAGCGGTGGGGGCGACTCTTCAAAGGCGGTTCCATTACAGTAGAAAAGCAATTATGAAATAAAAATAGAAAATGACTCCCCACCAGCAGCAAATCAGACGAAAAGTCAGAAAAAAGTAATTGAGCCACTTAAAACCGCCATGCAAATATAAACACGGTTTAAGAGTCGCCCGACTTTCTAAACTGTGAATGCATGTGCAAATTGCAGATTTGTTCAATAAAATGGAACAAAACATTACTTTGTTGGCCGTTTGGTATCGACTCATTTTAAATGCATGAGCCAAGAAAGGCTGAGATTATTTTCGAAATGAAGAAGGAGACAAAATAAATTGTTTGCTAAGTTGTACCAATAAAAGCCGTATATGACTGGATTCCATTTAATACAGGAAATGTACAAATAACATACAACTTTGTAGATATATTCTTCCCTGCAAGTAATATAAAATATTTAACTGTATAAAATGCGCAGGTATGGATGTCTCTATGGGGGGAAAAAAAAGAAACTACAAATATAAAACTATCTTACAAGCTGAAGAGGATTTATATTTTTTTACATTCAGCCGTTCAACATTCAAGTCTACTTTTGACATTCAAGTCTTTATATACATTTTTAAAGGTTATGTTGCAAATGATTTCTGCGTTTCGTGAGTCGACACCACATTAACAAATAAATAACAGCAATTTAAAAAAAAGAGTAAAGGTGAAATATTTAAACAATCCTGAAAATGAGGCGTTGTGGATTTTTATCTGTAGAAGAGTCACAGAGTGTTTCTGAAACAAATCCTCAGTTTGATTTACGGGACGGAGCTCCATCACACCAACGTTTCCTGGCAGAGCTTCTGGACTCTGGTTCGACGGCGTCTGACGCCCTCGCCGCTTTTCTGTCTGCGAGTTTGAGGTATCAGAGCTCCTCTCCTCGCCGGGCCTCGACCCGTCCGTCGCACTGACGGTCTGGAGGGCAGGGCCGATCCGGGGCAGCGCCCGGGTTCGGATGAAGCCAGGGGGTGTGGAGAAAGGGATCAGAGTTTCCTTTTAGCGGTCCGGAGCAGTGAAGGGAAGAGAAACTACTGGTCCTGTCTGCAAGTAACGGACTCGCGGGGCATCCCGTCCTCTGCGCTGCGTTGTCTGAGTTAACGGCTCCTGATTGGCTGCTCGGTGGCGGATGCAGCGCGGGCTCTGCCTGCCTCTGCTCTCTCTGGCCGTGAGGACCGCCGCCGCTGCTGCAAGTCACCGGGAGGTGTGGCCTGCCTTCCAAAACGCCCAATGATGCTTGTGTCGGTCTGACGGGCAGCTTGTTGTTACCTTGGTGACTGCTCAGTCCCTCCGACGAGCCACACGAGTCGCATTCAGACGTGTCCCCAACGGAGCCTTGCAGGGAAACATCATTCATTAGCATCCCGCACCGAGACCACCCACAGCAGCATTTAAAGGAGGATTCTGTTACCGGTGATGCGACTGCCAATAAAATCCTTCCCAAACAGTTCCTGCCACGTGTCCCAGAAACAATCAGCTGACGCATCTGAGAAGGAAACAAAAGAAACAGGGAGATTAGATACTTTGGTTCGGCGTGTGATGATGAGAGAGGGAACTGAGCCCTCTGCTCCCCTTTGGGGCCTGGAGCAACACTGCATTAACACGAGGGCTTTAAATTCTTCCACTTGAGATGATGACTATCTATTCTCTGAGATAAACTTTGCATCAGTTCTAGAACAGGCTGGAAGCTTTAGGCCCGTGTTGGAAATGCTTTCAAAGCAGTTTTTCATTGAGATTATAGGTCTATAAAGGAATCTCATAAGCGTCGATGGGTTTTGTGTTGAAAGTAATTTTTCATTGGATTTCTGGTTTTGTTTGTTGTTGCCTACTTTTTATCCGGTGCCCATCAGATGTCTCCAAGACTGTCATGTCACAAACTCTTCTCTCTTTCTCTTTTCTCGCTTCTCACCTGATTGTGCCTCCCAGTGTGCATGCTCCTTAGCTTTTCTTTTTCTTTTTTTTTTCCGTCTCAGATCCCGGTGCTCGGTCACCGCCACTGATCTCAGCCTGTTACCACTTTGTTGGATCTCCTGCACCTGCGGTGCCTTTTCAGGCTTATTAAAGCTGGGAACCATATCTGCCTGCGTCCTGTGCAGTCTGCGTTTGGGTCCTCCAAGCACTCACTGCAAGAGTGGGATCATCTCCTCTTTGACGAGGCCGTGGAAAATTGGTAATGCAGGAGCTTTGCGAGAGTTCAGTTTGTGGAAGAGCTTTTCTGTTGGACTGCTTAAGATTTCACAGGTGCGAAGCGGCTGGTAAGTCCAGGTAGAACAGAGACGGGTATTTCTGATACTCATTGCAAAGCTCCGCGTGATGCATTTCTACGAGCTGTCATGGGAAATGTGATGAAAGGGCAACAAAAGCATTTCATACTTTTAAAAATGGGATTTTTTTTTCTGACGCCTTCGGCATGAAGATCACTGCCGCAACAGCTTTGGAAAATAAATCAGCCAAGTCTTGTCAAGAAAAGCATCAACGTGGTGAGCTTTTAAAAGAGCATAAAAGACGGGTGACGCGACCGTCGTCTTCATCCTTTATCTCCTATTTGGTTTCTGGAAAACTGCCTCCAAGCCTCAGTTTGACATTTTGGCCACTTTGTTTTTGTTTTGTTCTCTTAAATCAGATATTCCAAGTGTTCTGTTAACCCAGTGCTTCTTAGTTATTTTCTGCTGCACCCCCCCTCCTCCCCGACGGTTTGTACACTACATATCTCCTACTTTGTGCACGCGTGTCCGTGCAAAAAAAACTCGACACAATATAGCTCAGGGGTGGCCAGTCCTGGCCCTCAAAGGGCCCTATTCAACATGTTTTAGAAGTTTCCCATCTTTAACACACCTGATTCTAATTAATGGTCGTTAGTAGGTTGTCATCAAAGTCTGCAAAAGTCTCCACTTGTATCACAGTGTGTTAAAGCAGGGAAACATCTAAAACCTGCTGGATAGGGGCTCTCGGGGACTAGGATTGGGCACCCCTGATATAGCTAATACTCCGTTTGCACGCTGACATTGAGAGTGCCACTGCCCCCTACTGGAGTATAAATGCAATTACACTTTATTCCAGTACGGGGTCACCGGGGTCACACGCGCCCCTCGCCATCACACCAGGGAGACGCAAAACCCAGCAGAAGTGACGGCTGAACAGTTGCGAGCTGATCGTAAGTGCAGCTACGCCTTAAAACGTGACTTTTACTTTCAGTGGGATCATATTTTATAGTTAAAGACTTACTTAGCCTTGGAACATATAAAGTATGCAAAGACATATAAAGACGTAAACGCATTTCAGTCAGACAGCTTACACAGTAAAAGCTGCAATTTTTAATCAGGAACACATACTCGAGGTTTTGCCGTCTCGGCTCCATTTAGCACATCACTTATTTATCTGATGCAATGCAGAGCTTTCCTTCCTGAGTTAACTCCAGGGGTCGTTTCATTAAGAGAACATTGTTTGCAGCAAACGTTAGTCCTTAATTTTTTTTTTACGATACTATGAACTGTTTTCATTATTTTTAACAAGACAGCTGTTTCCCCCTCATGTGCAGTTTTTCCACAAATTTCGTTCATTTCGACCTGGTTATTGCTCAGGTGTCTCAGTACCTGTATCTGTAAAATGCTACATCTCATACAAAACACTTTTTCATCCATTTTGGAATGAAATCAGCTCACCTTTATCAGCAAAAAAGGTAGGAGAAGGACTGGCAGATCCATCTTTTGAACGGTCGCTGAGTTTGGTCCGCCTGGAATGTCTGGGAACTCTCTCTGAGATTAGACTGCTGTCCCCTGGGTATTTACAGAGCAGTCGATCTGATAGCACAGGGGAGTTATTGTCATAAGGAGACACCTCTCCGCTGGATGCTTTGAGGGAGTCGTGGGATAAGCATCTCTCGGTCAGAGAGAATGAATTCTCTGGCCGGAGAAGGCGCGGCTCTCTGCAGAGACAAACGCATTTTAAGCAGCATTCTGAAGGAAAGGAATCTTGAATATTGATCGGTCGGCCGGTTCTGAGAAAAGCGGGCAATCTTCCAAGTGTACGTGAAGAAGAGAAAGCCGTTTAACACAAGGTCTGTTTCACTCACGTGCACTGAGAAGCTTTCCTCCGCAGCAAATAATCTATAACATCGGGGATCACTTTCACGCAGACTCATCAGCACCTCATTCTGCAGGTCAGCGGGAACCTAGGAGAAGCACAAGTCTGGTTCCCTTTACTGTGGTTTAACAGGTTCCCTTTACTGTGGCTCAAAGATTACCTTAATAGAATTTAACCCTCAGGTCATTACATACATGTTCCCATATTTGAACGGTTAACATTTGCGCTGCTTACAAATAACAACCTTGTAAATGGAGCACCTTCTCACATTCGGAGAATTTGGTTGTTGCTCTTTTACACCAAGAGCGTTGCTTTTTCAGTATTGACACAGCATCCCTGGCGTGGTGTAGCCAGATGTTTGAGTCCGAAAGCTCAGTCTGAAACAAGTATTTATCAAATAATTTTCCCCCCACTGAAAAGCAGAAAACTCCATCTCTGGGAGGGCCTGCAAACGAAGCTGAGGACGGAGCAACACTTACTGACCGCTCCGGTGAGGCTTTTATTTTGAAAGGTACTGTAAAGAATGCAGATTAAAATACTTTAAACTACTTTGCTGTCATTCATTTGTTTCATGCACGTCTATAAAAGCTTCTCATAACCCATTAAGTTAATGTTTGCAATACATTTGGTGGTTTCACTTTCTTATAATTCAAACTATCCATAAAAAAATCTCAGTAATTCAGTTGAACTGGACATTTTTGAATGTTCTAGTATCTCATGCAGTGAGGGCGGTTTACCATGAAAAGCGAATCGTATGTATCGATCATGCTTTGGACCACGCCGATGATGGCTGTGCTCTCCTCTGCACGGGCAAAGCTCTGGACCACAAACTCTTTGTCGGAGGTTTTCTGCTTGTGTAAGAGGTTGGGTCCGAAGATGGTGGCTAAATTCAGGGACGTCATCCTGTTTCCTGTGATCTGAACAAAACGACACATCGTATCGTGAACTGTAAGTACACCTTAAACATTAAACTCACCATAAATAAGTCACACTATTACAAAAACAGAAGGAATACACGATTCCCTTACAGCTATATAGTCCTTAAATGCTAAAATGTTAGTACCCCCTCTTAAAGTCCTGTGTTTTTTTTTTTTTTTATAAAAAACATCATAAAAAATCTGATTGTTGTAGGTCTTGGTATTAGGGAAATAAAGCCACTGATTAATGATCTTTTTACCATGTCATTATTTATTCAGTTCAATTCAGTTTTCTTTGTATAGCGTCTGTTACAATGTCAATTGTCTCCAGGCGCTTTACAGAGACCCAGGAGCATGACCCCCGAAGCAAATATCATTAACTAAAATTATAATATTAAATCCAAATCAAGGATAATGGCAAGTTAAAAAAAAAAAACACCCACAGTGGGAGAAAAAAAAAATTAAAGCCAAACAGTGGCAAGGAAAAACTCCACTTTAAGAGGAAGAAACCTTGAGCAGGACCTGGATCATATGGGGGGACCTTCCTGATGAAGGCCAGCCGGGTAAAGAAGGAAAAAAAGATGGGAGACAGGACAGAGAGAGGATGGAGGACAGAGAGAGGAGAGCACTAAATGAAATGGCTATATAAACAGATGCAGGTAGCAAGCACTGAGGTGAGATGGTCAGAGGACTAAAGGTCACCGGTCACGACACCAGCCGGCACCCCGAACACACCTACACACACAGGTGGAGGTAAACGCTGGGATGGACAGAGGATGGAACTGTGCAAGTCAGCATGCAACAGAAATGAAGGCCAAAAAAATAAATCACTCAGGCAATAAAACCTTACTAGGGCTGCTCAATTTAGCCAGAAATTAATCAAAACTGACACTCAGAACCAATAATCGATGTTAATCTTGCTCATGTCAATTGTTTCAATTATTACTGTTCTTTGAGCTATTCATTTAATGACCACGTACAGTTAACCTGCATGTGCTTCCTTTCACGTATTTAAAAATCAATGTGCTCTTTTTTAAGAAAAATATGGCAGGTTTTAATAGCTGATTATATTGGCAGCAAAAGCTTTGACGGTGATCTACGAGGGCAAATAATAAAATCATACTAAAATAATCGCTCATTAATCATAATCGAAGTAACTTGTTCAGCTGATGGTGATATTGATCAGAGGTCACATGGTCCGGACGCACTTACTGTTTTCATGGGAATTAAGATGGTCAGTTGCTGCTAACTAACAGCCCTTAATGAGTGGATTATTATCACATCCATAGAAGCAAAACGTGTTTGGAGCTGTCAGATTTGTGTTAACACAATGCCAAAAGGGAAAGACATAAGCAACAGTCTTACATAAGCAACTGCTGCTACACATTAATCTCCAGATCTTTATAAATTTCCAAACAATGTGGAGTTTACATACTCACAGACAGTGAGAAGGATTATTCATGAGTGGAAAGTTTTCAAGAAAGCTGCTAGTCTTCCTGGGAGAGGAGGTCAGGCTGAGAAATCCAACAAACCCAAGAAATTTCAACCTAACTGAAATGCCGTGGTGACACTTTAAGAAGCAAATGACCAGAAACCTCAATAAAACTATGTTTGAAACAAGAATGGGCTAAAATATCAAAATTTAGGTTAAATAAATAATGACATGGTGAAAGAAGTTCCTTCTATGTTGCTGTCTTAGGTTGTACCAAGGTCCTCTACATGAAGACCCACCTGTCATCAGAGGATTTTTATTGTCTTTTTACAAAAAAATAGGATTAAAAAGGAGGGGAGGGGTGCTAACTTTTGCACATGACTGTCTCTATATTTCATTATGTAGTGTGATTGTTGTTGCTGCTGTTATGAGTCACTGGCTCAGGTTTGAAGTATTTATTGTATTTAATGCATGCATTTCTTCCTTTTTACTGTGTTCATGCAGCATTTGTTCATGTAAGGTGGTTATCAACTGGTTCATTGATTCATTTGATCTTCACGCTGGCATATCTTAATGCATGATCTTAAATGTAATTACCTGAAAGTAAAAATCATAATTCACAGCTGCATAGTGGAAAGACAAAAACAAATCAATTGTGCATGTAATGTAAAACCATAAAGGGACACTTATTTAAAAGATCAATGATTTAAACTACATACGAAACAAAGCAAATGAGGACAGAATGTCTGCTAATGTTTGCAGAGGCTTGTTTGTGTGTTGATGGTGCAACATGGTGAGAGTGATCATGAATCATTTAACAGAGACAACCATGAGAGATCCTCATGAATAATGCTGCTACATTTTGTCGAAGCACTGTCCTCAAGTTGCAGATATAATACACATCTGCCCTGCTGCCATCTGACGGCTGACTGGATTTATGACGTGTGGCTGATCCTTTCTTATTTTATTTTTTTTAAAGGACCGTATCTCATGCCACCTCATGGGTCTCGTTTTATTGCAGGTCGTAAACAAGCGGACGAAGTGTGGAGTCATCTTTGCATTTTTTTTTTTTACCTCCTGTCCCTCGCTGTCCAGGCTGTCTTCAGCGTGTGTGCACACGGTGGACAAGAGGCAGAGGAGGCGCTGCAGCGTGTCGCTGTTGCAGGGAGGAAGCAGAAATATCAGGAGCTGGATGGCACTCTGCTGGTCCGAATACTCCAGTGCTGCAGAGGAAAGAAACAAGAGCACCCGACCCTTTTTTTGTCAGTTTCAAACAAAATTAAATGTCTCCGATTTCAAACTTCACAACAACAGAAAGCTTCATTCAGTATGCGAGTGCTCTCCTCACACATGGCGTTGATGAAGGCCGTGTAGAGTTCTCTTGTCAGCAGCGGATCAGGCATGTCTCTGAGGAACTCTTTCAGCAGAGCAGCGACGTCGTGCACGCTTTGCTCCTCATCCATGGGCACCTCCCACCCCTGATCAAACTCCTCGCGGAGCTGGATGATACATCGCGGCAATTAATCCAGCAAAACGCTCGTTTACGTTCGAGGTAATTTATCAAACTGCAGAAGCGCGTTCAGGTTCGGCCGGGAGAAATCTCACCTGTCGCACTCTCTTCTTGGAACTCCCAACGCGGAAGATGCCGACTGTTTGCAGGCCTAAACAAAGAGAAAGAAGCTCCATTAGTGCTGATGCTGTGACTAATACTGTTCCCATGAAACAACCGCATATTGTCCACGACACATTGCATGCAGGCGCTTGTTTTCTGTTACGCTTCTACACTTTAAACTTTTGAACTTTGTACCGTATTTTTCCAGGTGCTGGCAGCAGAGATCCACAATCCTCGGCACCTGCCTGTAAATGGGGTTGAGGCTGAGCTTTTTGTCGTGGTGCTTCTTCCTGCTGCCGGCCGCCTCATCTGGCAGGGAGAGCTGAAGAGCCTCCAAAAGCCGAGACTGGCTGTCATCGAGGTCAGTGATGCAATCCACGGACACTCCACCCTGTCAAAGCAGATGGGTGACAACCGCGCCGTGACTCACAAACCCAGCTTGACCCGCTGCTGTGAGCCGGTTCATGTGCCAGGTGTGTTTAGAGGCTACTTCAGACCGAAAAGGCCACAAATTCCCGGAGGGATCTTTTGTGCAAATCTGCATTAGTGTGTCAGGTTCGTTGACAGACGAGGCCTACCCTCCTGCGTGTTCGTGGCGCTGTGACGGGCGTGCTGGGCAGAGGCGATTCGTTGGGGGTCTCAGAAGCGGAGCTCAGGGACGAGTTGCTGCTGGAGAGGTCTTTGTTAGGCCTTTTGAAACTGGAGGACAGGTGGAGGTATGATAATAATTCGTTGGGGTTACTGTGCTCCTCCTCCCGCAGGTGATCGTGCCGCAGCTTGTTCATGCGGTCGTTGGATATGACATGCGGCAGCGGTATGCCAAACGCCTGTGGCGGAGACTCTGCGTGATTTGGGGGGGGGGGGAACAAGACAGGGAGACTTCACAAACTGGAGGTAGCTTTGAATCAACAGGGTACATTTTTAATTACTCTTTATTAGGCCTGTTGTACCGTTGGATTATTTTCTGTAGGAAGATATCTAAGACTGAGCTGTGACCTGAATTTTTTTGAATAAATCCCGTTCAAGCTAAAGAAGACAAGAGAAAAGTATCCTGCAGCTTAGTGCTCGCAGAGCACATACTTTCACGAGCGCCTTTGTAAACAAAAAGGGGGAAAAGAGGAAAGAGAGGGGGGTGGGCACGCCGTAGGAGAGGCTGCAACGAGCGAGCCGCCACTTAAGATTGTTTAAGTTATTTTCCTCGGCTGCCTCTGTCTGACAGAGAAGATGACTTTCCTGCGACATTGTTGCAGCGGGCGGGGCCGAGCGCTGGCCGGAGATCACAGCTTCATCTGCGCTCTGAGCTTCACGACCAGAAGCAGAGTCTCTGCTTCACTGAGTCTATCTCTTTTTTTTTTTAATAGACTCTTTTAAAATGACAGTCAAGCCCCAAAAAATCTATAAAGCCTAAGTAGCTCTCCCACAACCCTGTGTTTTATCTGAAAATTACTCTATACTATTATCATCATCCTGGAATACAGTTGAATTTTTTTTTGAAGAGGTTAATCATCAAACAGCACAGTTTGTCCTAATAAACAGATCCAGTTAGGACTATACCTTTGTCTTTACTCTTCTCTTTAGACAGCGAATCCAACTTCCTCCTAAGAGACTTCTTGTGCTTGTGGCCATCTGGAAAGTTAAATAAAGAAATCTAGTGTATAAATAGCTCATGTTCATGCTTGCTCGAACATCATTCCAGTGAGCGCGCATTTATGATGAGCTTAAATAGATAAACAGTGCGGGAAAGCTGTTCAACTTGGTGGACAAGAAGGTGGGTGCGAGTGTGTGCTCAGGGAGGGTGAATACATTTCGGCATGGTGACGTGGCAGCCCAGGTCGTGACACCGAAGCAGCCGCTTGAAGGCAACCTCCTGGAGACGGACCCTCTCCAGCTCCGAGAGGCTTTGCAGGTGGACGGGCTTCAAGCAGACGCTGCATCCTAACGGCGTTGTCCAGGTGAAGTCGCCCTGAGAGACACAGACACAGAGGCATTCAGGCAACATGTCAGACCCACAGAGAGTTTGCGTCTTATTATGTCCAAAGTCCTCGCTCTCTCCAAACCTCTGTTACGCACAGACAGACATTTCTGCTCCACTTGTCAGCTAAAACTGATAATTTTGACATCTGTGATGCTGCCTGGCTTCAAATGTGCAGAAATCCATTAAATAAGTTGCCAAAAAACAAGCAGCACACAGAGCAGGATGCAAACATTTAAAAGTGAGAAGCATCATCTCAGATCTATACCTGTTTCACTGCACATCATTTAGGTGCATACTTCACCAATCGTTATTTTTTTAAAACCCTATCATTAAAATAAATCAAAAAGCATTTCACAGTCGTGTAGATTTAGTGCAGCGGTAATAAGTGGACAAATCTGATATGAAATTCCCAACCCTTTTAGTATCTCCATCCTGGAGATTACCATGCTTTGATCCACGACTGTTGAGCCAATCATATGAGCCATGTTCCAAAGAGGCTTAGTAACTCATTATCAGGATAAGGCTTATAGTAAAGTGGCTCACTTCCATTAAGAGAGAATTAGGGCCGTGCTACAGTAGCAAACTACAAATCTAGTACACGCACGGATTTATAAAGTGCAGGATAAACACGATGCATATCCAGGGCGTATACCTGCGTCGCCCCACATTCCCCCCCGCTGCAGCGCCTCAATGAGCCCAGGCAGATCTGCACCTGCCTACAGATTCAGGAACAGCACAGAGGCCCGTGACAGATGGTATGGCCCCGACACAGTCTTGATGTCAGCATCATCATGTCAGTGCAGGATTATACGCAGAGACACAAGCAACTGAGAGGGTCAAATTCCCCAAAAGAACTGAGCCAAGTCCTCTGGAGGGGTGAAAAAAAAGTTTTGCTTGAGCACGTTAAGGAAAAGAGAGGGTAGACAGCTGCCGAGGATGGAAACTTCCTTCTCCTGTCAGTTCATTTATAACCAGAATAAAGTATTTATTGTCCAAATGCATCGCAAACAAGTAAATTACTAGAATTTTGGATTAAAGAAATAACATTATTACATCAACACAATATGGTTACCCGTCTCTAGAGAGTTTATAGTAGCTGGATACGATCAGTAAAACATGTTTTATTGAGAAATAGCTACACTGAATTTGTGATGCTTTTTCACTTTTTCACTTTTTTGAATAAAAGGGAGGAAAAGGATTATTCAGTTACACATTTCATAATCTGGCCAATTTTGCAAGATCACTTGGGGTGAGTATTGGCAAGGACCTCGCAATACGATATGTATCATGATACTTTGGTCGCGATACGATATTATCACAATATTGCGATATTATGATATATTGCAATATTCTACCCAGTTAATATCAAAATTAAAAGTAGAGATGAAAAATCAAGTTGCTGTTCATCAAATTGAGTCAAATTGAGTCAAAACTATTTGCTTCAAAACAACCTATTTATTGTTTATTATTAGTGTTTTTGCACATTTAAGTATTCACAATGCGTCTAATACATGAATTTTCCTAAAAAATCGATATTAGGAGCTGAAAAATCGATATTATATTGGGCCGAAAATCGCAATATATTGCCAAATCGATTTTTTTTCACACCCCTACTTGCCATCAAACTGCTTTTATGTTTTTTGTCTTTGCCAAACGGCACAAAAAGACATTAAATTTAACATCACATAGCATGAGACAGCAGAGAATTATAGAGTGGATGAAAATATAGCAGGACGCAGTCATTTAAGACCCCATCAGCTGTCTTAACTTCCTCTCTGGGGTCATAACCACTGAAAAGTGCTCCAGCTAATACTACTACTATAGTACTACTGTAAATTAACTGTATTTGCATTTTCCAAAGCTTTTCTGCGTGCCAGTTTTTACGGCTTCATCAATCATATCAGGGATGACGGGAGGCGTTGTGAAACAGGTGGACAGATAGATCTCTATCAGTTCGACGCTGCTAGACGTTTCTGTGTGTTTCAGAACCAAGCCCTTTGAGCATCATCTGCAGAAAACAAAAAGATGTGTCAAGTCCTTCATTTGTCACCCTCTTTCAACTGGCATCGCGTGGAGTCACCGTCGTTTCGTACACGCATTTTTCGTGCATGAGTGTACGTGAGTGTGGATGGAAGGGGGGGGCGAGTTCCCACAGTTTCTCTCTGTCACTGAAATGATGATTTAAAGGAAGAAAAAAAAAGGCAATTAGTTTCTTTGTGGAATGCCAAGTGCGGTGCTCAGCAACCCCCTCTTTGGATGTTACGTAACAGGTTTAAGTGTGTTATGCTCAGACATGTCATTGGGGCGCAGTTTCAGTGAGTATTTCATCATGTTATGAAAGAGACGTGAGGATTCCATGTTACCAAAAGCCCCTGATGCTTTTTCCAAGTAACTTCACTGAAGAATTAATTGAAATATGCTCTTCCTCTTGTTTTCACGGCTCTATTGGCTAATGCAGTGTATTTTCTGACAAAGCTAGCAGTGAATGAATGAAGTAAGAGATCCTGTTTAAACATCTTGTGATAAGCCATCCAAGCCCGTCCTGTTCCATAAACACACACCACTCCACTACAGGTACTGTTGACTGTGCATTAACTGTAATTCAAAGACTTGCTCGAGCACAGCGGCGCTTCCTAGAACACAATGAGGGGAAACGTGCAAGGTTGCTCGTACATTATGGCCAGATTAAAAACTCAGATTACAGTGATCGAGAACACTTGGCCGAGATCCAGCGAGGTGATGAATATTCCTTAGTGCTCAGACGGTCTTTCAGTGCGACAGGAAGACGTTCTTGCCAGCATTATTTGTTTCAGACTTCCACAGTTACTTCTATATTAGATGTTTAAAATAGAAAAAAAAAGACATGCTCTTGTCTTGTAGACATATACAGAAATATAAAATATACTGTCGGACTGCATTGGACGAGACTAAACTTTCTCAGCAAACTCAATTTGGTCAACCAAACTGAAACCAAATTTCAGTCTTTTGTGCATTCTTTTAAAGCAGTCGGTCCTCGAGGGCCGCTATCCTGCAGATTTTGCATGTTTCCCTGCTTTACCACACCTGATCCTAATTAATGGCTGTCACCTTTTGTCATCAAGGTCAGCACATGTCTGTTAATGACAGCCACTTGTATCAGGGTGTGAAGAACGAGAGAAACATCTAAAACCGGCAGGACACCGGCCCTGCCTTAAAGGCAGTGCATCATTATTTCTCCCTCTTTCTTGTTCATTTTCACTAAAGCAACCTGCAGCATTACCGAGACAGACCGACATCTCACAAGTATCCTGTGGTAATTACCAAAATGTGAACTGGTTGCAGATGTTTGATATAAAAGTGGAAATGCGTCTGTGGTGTTGGGGTGTAGCCTCTCCAGATGCACGGAAGTGTTTAGCTTGGTGAGTTAATGTTTCAGACATCCTCATATCTGTCTGGTGATATTGATGATATGGTTGGGTAGCAGCTGTAGGAGCTGTGGTCTGCGCAGACATATCTGTTTCTACATAAAGCTAAATGCATGTTTGTTGTGAAGCAGCATCTCCATTAGCGTGCCTAATACTCAGCAACTGAGCCGCTCAGAGCATATTTGGATTAAAAACGCGGTCTTGAAAATAGAAAACGCTCCACAATTACAGGCCTGCGTGAGCAAACAGCAACATTCAGGGGCTTTTTTCACGGCAGCTGGTGTAAATCCTGAATTATTTCACATTGCGCAAATGCAATCAGAATAACAGCTGCATCAGCCTGCAGGCAGAATTAAACATTTTTTTTCAGTCGACTATATTTAGACCCAGTTCTCCTCTGTTTGTATAAGAAAATATGCTTTTACCAGTTTTCCAGCGGCTCACAGTCAGAGCGTTGAGGAGTCTGTCAAACTCACTGCTTCTCACAAACTCATGGAAATCCCACATTTATATTTCCTGAAAAAAAAAATCAACTGATTCTGGGATCGACTTGTGTAATTTATAAATAAATCCAACAGCATGGGTTTCCGGAGGAGTCGTTCAGAGTCAGTGGGGTCTGAAATTTTAATGTCTTATCGTGACGCTCAAAGCACGATGTTTGCCAGCAGATGGAGGAATTTACACAATTTTCACGCTTTAACTGGAGTCCCACTATTTATTATTGTCTGGAATAAGAGTGCATTTGACGGAAAACTGCTTGATTTCACTGCTTGACTCTCTGAAATAAATGTTTAATAAATGCAAGACTTCAGTGGAAACGCAACTCATTATGCATTTCACAAAAGAAGCTCCCTTTCATGAGATCCCAAAGAGCACTTTTGGTTTCCTGCGAGCTCCTTCTCCTCCAGGCCATCTCTGCTCATGGTCCTCAGAGGAATGCAGAAGACACTCTGACTGAACCCTCCAGCGGCACGGCACTCTCAAACTTCCCTTTCAACAACATCATATTATTCAAAAAGCGTACCTAGAGAGAACTGCGGCATTCAAATGTGTTTTGTGGCACATCGTGATTTCTCATTTTGATTTTTAACATCTCAAATGCTTCCAGCAGGGAATGAGGCTTTGCTTACTGGGATATAAAATCAAGCCATAAGTCTGCAGCCATATTTATGAACTGACAACTCGCACTGAATAAGAAGGATTTTGATGTTCAGAGACAAATACGGCAGCAGTTATCACTCTATATCGGCACATATCCGGACTCCTATCTATTCCGAAGAAGAGTAAGATTAAAAATGGCATTTAAAATGTGATGCAATGGTGATGCTCCTTCAGCTTGCAACACAACCGAGGAATTTTTATGCAAAATCAACTGTATCGCTTATGCTATCTTGATCGGAGACTGTTGTCCTCACTTTGTCACCATATCATTAAAACATAACCACAGCTGGTTCCATCGAAATCTCTCACGCATATTTCAGTATTCATTAGGGTCCTAAGAGAAAGTAAATGCATCTAATTCTGCTGTTAAGAGCATCATTTAAAAGTATTTCTCTTGTGAATTCATATCTGCCATCTTCCCCAGTCACAGTCTTGTATATTATGCCACTTTCAGATCAGAGAAAGGACAAGTCTCATAATAAACAGAAGCTGACTTGAAGCAGAACGGTCACATTTGTTGAGATAAGAGCTGATGTGCATGCGGTCACTCCTGATCAATGATCAATGCTACTTCATATTTGCAGGTAAAATATAAATGCTGTATCTAAAAATGGCCGTTCTTCTGTTGCTTTTATACTGCTGAGTATAATATACAGAATAAAACTGAGAATCAGTGAAGACAAACACCCGTTTAATATATCCCAAAAAAATTAATAATCCCACTTAATCTTATTAAACTTCCATCACCTTCCTGTTTTCTCACAAACTGAATTTGACTATTCAGTATGTAGCTATTTCAGCAGAGAAAACCCTTTATCTAAACAGATCCTACATGTTACGTAACCCCACAAAGCTCATTTAAAAGTGACGTTTAAATGAACTGATGCAAAAACGCCGGCTTTGCACTTGCGTTCGCAACTAACCCGAGGTGTGTTTTTCTCAGTTTTTCAGGCGATGCTGTGGGAGTGCAGTTGTAAGCCTGCAGATTTGACCCCATGCCATGCAAGCGGACAGTCTCTGGTGGAAAGAACTATGTGCCTGGGGGACCGTAGCCAAGGATCAGGTCAGGCTGTTGTGCTGTGAGAAATAAGAGTTGAGGCTTTCTTCATGTAAACCAGATGTCTCTGCTTTGTATCTCAGCGCAGGCTGCAGAGATCCAGAGGGGCTATACCACAAATAAAGCACAGCGACATTCAACCTATATGGAAAATGAAATGTAATCTGAGGCAGGCAGTAGATCAAAAAATACCATTCTGACAAGTCCTTTTAAACAAGGGGAAGGATGTATTCTTTTGTCAGGACCACATATATGAAAAAAGAAAGTCTTATGCTGCACACCTTAATTGGGACACACTGTCAAAAGCAATTAACTTTGCTTTGTGTTCATTAATTGCAGATTTATGGTTAGTACACCATTATGGTGATGAGCTTAAATAAATTGACCAAATAAAACTAAACTGAGCAGGTTTTTGTGCCTGCAAAAGGATTAGAGTTTGAGCAATAATGCGTCTCATGCGACGGGCTCCTTGCAGCGTCTCGGGGTCACGACTTGGTGGAGGTGAGGCAGAGCTTTGTGGAAAAGGGAAAATGCTGCAACGCTGACCTCACTACTGTTGTTCCAACAGTCTCCTGGATACTATCGTCCCCGAATGAAGCACTGCTCGAATGCGTGCACACCCAAAAAAATGTGACTTTGATTACTCGCTTGGAGGAAGGCCTGCATACGGAGGCGCTCAGCTCGGCGCATCTGTGAGCTGACAGCGTGGTCATGTGAGCGTCCAGGAAGTTCGCTTCACAGTACACACAGTACAGCTGCACCATCTTCAGATCACCCCACACGGGTTTGCAAGAGCAAAAATGTAGCCAATTAACGATTAATAATATAATATAGCAGCATATTTTATGTTCTTTGCAATGGATATAGCTTAGTAATCCTTGAGAAAGAAAAAAATGGTTCATGCTAATTCATGCAAACACTCCTGAAAGTCATAAATATCTTTAAATATTCTCTCTGACGATAACAGCTTCATTTTATGAAAATTATTTTAAAGGTTCTGGCTGTAGAGTTATTGTTGATGACTGTAGAAACCATATTAACAACAGTCATTTCAAGCCTGTTACAGAGACATAAGAATAGTCATTTTAAAAACAAAGACACCATAAGGACCAATTTAATCAACCCTGACTAAATCTCTGTCTCCAGTATTCAGTACCTTGTTTTATTTGTTAATATAATATAATATGAGACAGCTTAGCCTATTTCTGCACTGATGTTACTGCTTTGAGCAGTGTGTTAATTTTCCTCAAACTAAACTTAAGAGCATTCCTGCTGTCTTGGAACTAAAGTGCACTAGTAGTTATGGAGCAAATTTCCATATGCATGGCTTCATCATGCATAATCTTAAATAATCCCTGTGCCTGCTACAGCAGCGCGTTGCAGGTTTGATGCACACTAAGGCATCAGGCTCTTTGCAATCTTTGCTTTCCAGGGTTCAGTCTTGCCAAAGGTGACGCACCTCTCTGCATCTCGGCCACAGAAAAGACTGGTGACACAGTCCGTTTGAAAAGGAATGAGCTGAATCACATGTGGTGACGCAATGAGCGACAACAACAGTATCAAAGGTCCACACATAAAATAAAAGTGTCCAATTAGTCACAGAAGATGTTGCAAGAGCGAGGCGCCATGATCTCATTTTGACTCCGAGGCAATTGATAATTAGGTCTACAAGCCCCTTTTTTTTTCTCCCCTTATATGTGATTTTTTTTTTTTCTTTCACTATTTTGATAATCCTAAATAATAATCCTGATAATCCTACTTGGCAACATCAGTCATCAGGGAATTCCTTCCTCCAGAAGTTGGGAAAAGTGAGTTTACATGGCTCAGGCTTTCACATTTTGTAAACACTACTTCATGTTACATCTGAAATAAGAAAAAAAAAAAAGCTGCATGTAATAAAAAAAAAAAAGTTTAGTTGTGCAAAGTTTTAGGACACTTGCAGCCCCAGATTCTTGTCAATATCACCTGCTGGAAAGTAATTTAACTTGCTGCCTCCTCCTATAATTGCCATAAATCGTGTATTAACTGCGCTGTCTGAGGCGTTCAGATTTGCCGACGAGGTCACCGACCTGATACGACGCTTCCTCAGCTTCGGAACCGCAGTGCCGCACCAGGGCTGAGTCCAGGCTCCGGGTCTGCCTCAGGCTCCGCTTGGAAATGATTTTGGGGCTCAGCGAGCACGAGAAAACACTGCTTAACAGCCCTTGAGCGCTCATATCTCATTTAGTCGGTCGCCTGCTGGGAAGAGGAGATTAAAAAACAAACTCATATCCGAGCCACCAGGTCCAAGTACCGTTTTTACAGCGGTGCCGGTCTCCACCGCGTCCAGCGCTCCGGATCTCTGCCGCTATTCTGAACTGCGCGCCCGCACGCGCTCCGGTCACCTCCTCCGCTTCCCAACATCATGACTCAATACTTCCTGCTTTCAAACGCGAATTAAAGAGGGATGCTAATTTCCCCCAACCAAAAAATACCAAGACAAACAATACACACGGGGATTAGGGAACTTTTTCTTTCTGTTTTCCTCTGGTAGGATTAGTTTGTGACTCAGCCAGAATAATTAAAGCAACCCTGATGTAAAAACAACAAGATTTAGCGTTACTCACATTAGTGGAATGAACATAAACATCATTTGGTTTTGGAAAATATTGATGCATTTTTGTGCTTTGATTAACCCACCAAACCACTGAAATAAAATTATCTGTCTCTTCGTATTATATGATTTATTTGCACTCAGTTTATTCAGTATTTATTCATTTATACATGTTTGTGTGATGCAGTTTAACTGGACCAGGATTGATTGAACTGTTAGAAGCTGGTGTTAAAATGTAATCAAATAATATGATAGTTGCTGACGTGTTTCCATTACTCCAACGAAGCACAACTCCTTCAAACTCAACGCTCATGTTGACAGAAATGTTTTGCCCACAATTAATCAGTGACTTTTTTTTTCTTTTTTTCTGCACCAAAAGACTGTTGAGATACATGGCATGCCATACCCTCTGAACGGACCCTTCCTGTGGGAGCCCTGGGGAAGGGACCACTGTGATAACATGACATGTGAACCAGCACTGGATAAGGGTTCATCAGATACGAGAGCCCACCAAACAGACAGGGGAAGCGGTGATAAGTGGGCGGCTCTGCGTTTGATCCTATTTGGACGTGGTGAAGTTTGGACTAAAGCATCCCGGAAGATTCTCATCAGACTTCCCCTCAAATCATCTCTCGGGGGGGGGGGGACAGATGCAGCTCACACATCCACCAGCCTCAGTGAGGAAGACAGAAAGGACGCTGTGCGGGTGGGTCATGAAATACAGTGTGTTTTAATCTTTGTAAGGTAGGGGTTAGCCCTTGCTGGGGTGGGTTGGGAGGGCGCCCCAAACCTTAGGCAGGTGGGTTTGGTATCAGAATGCAGCATGGTGGGATGGTGGGGCGGGGTAACTGGGAGATCTTGGGGTGCACTGTGTGTCTGTGTGAATGTGCAGGGTGAAGTAAATGTAGTATGTACTGCAGTATGTACTGTAGTGTGAATGTGTGTGTATCAGTATTAGTATGTATGTAGTTAGTATGTATGTGTATGTATGTACAGTGGAGGAAATAAGTACTGATTTTGGCAGTTGTCATACTAAGAAATAAATGAACAGTCTCAGACTTCTATGGCAGCTTTATTTTAACAGTTATAGAAAAAATATTGAAAAAAAAAGAGAAAATTACAAAAACTTTGAAGTCACTGAGGGAAATAAGTAAACCAACCTTGACCAGTGTTGGGCTGCAAGTCCGGGCAAGTGGCCGACGCACAAGGGAAGTATAAACCGCGATAAGTATTTGATCCCCCGACCAACTTGACCAGTGTGTGGTTGGCTCCCACAGACCACTGGCATACTCCTAATCTCACTGAAGTAATTACCTGCATGAGAGACACCTGTTCCAAATAGTCACCTGTATAAAAAGCCATCTGCCCACAGACTCAGTAATACTCCACCATCTCCACCATGGGCAAGACTCAAGAGCTGTCAAAAGATGTCAGGGACAAAGTTGTTGAACTCCACAAGGCTGGAATGGGCTACAAAACCATAAGTAAGAAGCTGAATGAGAAGGTGACAACTGTTGGTGCAATTATTCAGAAGTGGAAGAAGTACAACATGACTGTTAATCAACCTAGGCTGGGGGCTCCATGGAAGATATCACCTCGTGGGGTCTCAATGATCATGAGAAAGGTTAGATATCAGCCAGAACTACACGGGAGGAGCTGGTTAATGATCTCAAGGCAGCTGGGACCACAGTCATCAAGAAAACTATTGGTAATACACTGAGACGCAATGGTTTAAAATCCTGCAAGGTCCCTCTGCTCAAGAAGGCTCACATCCAGGCCCGACTCAGGTTTGCCAACGAACATATTAATGACTCAGAAAGAGACTGGGAGAAGGTTCTGTGAGCGGATGAGACTAAAATTGAGCTCTTTGGCCTCAACTCAACTCGACGTCAAAGGAAGAGAAATGCTGAATATGACCCCAAAAACACCATCCCTACTGTCAAGCATGGCGGTGGAAGCCTTATGCTTTGGGGGTGTTTCTCTTCTAAGGGGACAGGTCGACTTCACCGCATCGATGGGAAGATGAACGGGGCCATGTACCGCAAAATCTTGGGTGACAACCTCCTTGCCTCTGCAAGGACATTGTAAATGGGTGGTGGATGGGTCTTCCAGCATGACAACGACCCAAAACATACAGCCAAGGAAACAAAGGAGTGACTCCATAAGAAGCACATCAAGGTCATGGAATGGCCTAGCCAGTCTCCTGACCTTAATCCTATTAAAAATCTATGGAGAGAGCTGAAGCTACAAGTTTCCAAGCGCAAGCCTCAAAATTTTTTTTTTTTTTTGATTTGGAGATGATCTGCAGAGAGGAGTGGACGAAAATTACTCCTGATGTGTTCAAACCTAGTAAGCAACTACAAGAAACGTCTGACAGCTGTGCTGCCAACAAGGGTTTTGCCACCAAGTATTAGATCATGTTTTGCTAGGGGATCAAATACTTATTTCCCTCAATGACTTGCAAATTTAAGTTTTATTTTTCATTTCATGTAATTTTCTCAATTTTTTTTTTTCAATATTCTTTCTATGACTGTTAAAATAAAGCTGCCATAGAAGTCTGAGACTGTTCATTTATTTCTTAGGATGACAACTGCCTAAAATCAGCGGGGGATCAAATACTTATTTCCTCCACTGTATGTATATTGATAAGTGTGTATACATTGGGTAGAAATTTATTCTGTTGAGTTTTTTTTTTCTTCTTTTTTGGGACATTGGTCCATTTATTATATAGATTTATTTACAAGAGGTTCTATATGGATCAAAAGGTATGCACATGTGGATCTGTATATTGATTTATGCATGTATTTATTTATTTTCAGATACACAGATTCATGCTAGTGTTAAAACTGTGAGGCTTTACAAGATTGTTTTGACATGTCTGGAATGAATCAATAAAATAAATAAGATCTTTGTGCATTTAAACATAAACATGACTGTCGATCAGTGGAACAGTGTTGTTATAATGAGAAACAGAGTCAGCCTGCTAAACTGGGAAACTGTTAAGGATGCAAATGGGAGCTCATGTTTTCCTCCTGATTTATCAGCTCGGGTCTCAAGTGTCATTAGACCTTTGAAAAAGTCATTTATATATTCAAAATTCCACAAGAGGCTTAGGGCATATTGATTATTTCTCAGAAAGACATTAAATAAAAATGTTTAGTCACAATGTCTTGAGATTTAGGGCACCCTCTGTTTGAGGGAGGGGTTGGGAAAAAAGAAAAAAAAAGGCCACTAGATGGCATTAACAAACCACATTTGCTTCTTAATCATCAACCAAGTTGAGCAACTGATTATTCATCTGGGGTATTTAACAAAAATTTAGCTTCTCATCTCCTGTTAACTTTCCTTTCTCACACATCTCCGCACAAACAGTCCTTCTGTGGTGAAATATCAGAAGTTTGCTGCAGCTAAATCGGATTTACCACAACTGGAAATATTAATATGCACCATACAGGCACATTTATGATCAAATTTTAAACTAAAATCTGACATAGAACGTCTCTTCAGAGCAGAGTTTTAAAATACATTAATGTAAAAAGGATCCATTTGATTCAGACGTCACATGGCAGTGCAGTTTAACTCTTTACAAAGCAAACAACCTCTATTCTGAAGGGATTTTGAATTAAACACAGTTTTACAGGTTAATCGATTCAGTTCTTATTCAGATGTTTTAGATGCTGCAGGGTTTTTGGATGAAATAACAGATGTGGACAAGTGCTGCTTCTCAAGAGAAAATCATTTTAAAAGTTTGCAGTTTTGTCACACATAATAATAAATTATAAAGAATAGAATAGAAAAAAAAAAAAACAGAATGAAACTGAAGGCTCTCACATAGGCTTTGCACTTCCAACTAATGTTGAAAATATAAAACATAAGTGGCAGCTTTCAGGTGAAACCAGAGGGGTTAGATGTCGAGAAAGTGAAAGTCTTGAGCTGCTGGTGTGGTTCAGCTGATCCTGGGACTTCCGCTTTATGTCTGCTAAGAGGAACACCCCAATTAAAAATAAATAAAAAATGTAGCAAAAGTCTCACCTGTTGTCTACTGCCTGGGATGATGACAGCTGCCAAGGTCATGCTGAGACACTGGGTGGTGGGTAAATCTCCAGATTCAAATGGCCATATAATGCAGAGGAACCCGTGTTTGGCTGGACTGGTTGACTTCCACTTGGGATCTTTTTTTATTTATTTTTTTTTTTGGACTCACATAAAAGCTAAAGACTGCATGGCAAAGACAAGCTCTTCTTAAAACTCCACGTCACATGAACCATCAGCAAATTCTGCAGCAGCTATAAAAACCAAGTGTAAGTGAGGAAACGCTGCAAACTGGCCTCACTGAGGGAAATGCAGTGTCTCCTCTCTGCCACTGGTCGGTGCTGCAGCGCTGTTGAGCTGAGCAGCGCCAGCACCCTGTGGCACCACTGAACCCTCAACAGGGGCGGTTTTTGCTATGGGCGATGTGGGTGACCACCCAGGCCGCAATCTATTTGGGGGCACACAAGTTCCCTTCAAAAAAAAAAAAAAAAAAAAAATCGCTCATTTCCACATCAAGTTAGTAAAGTAGGCGCTGGGGCGCCCCTACTATCATGTCAACTTGCTGCTGAGAGTAATGTATACACGTTGTGTGTGTGTCAGAAGAAATGGCGGGAGGGAGACGGGAGGTTGTGAGCAGGTTAGTCTCACTCTCAGAGGAAAAGCAAGGAGGGGGGCGGGGGATAGACTGAACCCAGGCCACACAACACAAACTGCTACTTCCAAATAAATTGTATTTCATTCATGAAATTAACAGATATTATTAACTTTTATTGGGTTATGACATAAACCAATAAATATCTATGTAAAAAAAACAGCCAAACCAAAAAAAAAAAAAAAAAAACAGGAATCTGTGCTGGCATCAACGTGTATTTGTTTACATCACATCAATCTTGACTCTGGGTGATTGATGGACGGAAAAGGTGATGATGTCGAGTTGAGTCAAGGGTGCTAAATCATGGACAAACGACCAAAAAAAAAAAAAAAAAAAAAAAACATCAGGTGCCCAGTTCAGGAAGAGAAGGAAAGAAGAGAAACGTTCAAAAGATAAATGTATGCAGGTCTCTATGAGTGACGTTAATTTAGCATGTAATGAAACAGTAGCCTATGTATTATCTTCTTGCTAATATGTTGCTACTTAGCCACAGAAGACGACTGTATTTGTATTTTTTAGCTTTGCTGAACTAGCAGCTAGCATTTCACCAGTAGGCTAGTTTGTGTTTACAACACAAGTGCATGTTCACACAGGCTTATTAGTCTGGGAATTTGGTAAACAATAGTACACACTGACTGTGGGATTTTTAATGCTATACGTGGGTCTATGCTAACTTAAATAACATTCATGTCAACATACACTGACATGATGTTTTGTAAAGCTTTATGTGATATAGCTTTTTGAATGATTTGTAGTGTGTTATGCTTAGTTAATAGGATGTTAACAAATGATAATAATTCGTGCATTATTATGGTTTATTTTAATTGGGTAACTGATGCATGTTTAGTGTGATCTAACTTACATATTGTATCTTAATTGTAAATTGAGGGGCAACTGAAATATTTTGGAGCAGCTTTCCCACTGGCCAAAATGAGGAGCCATCTACCTCTGCAGCCACATCTTTGCAGGACCTGCCAGGTGTGTGTGTGTGTGTGAACTTTTGTAAACACTATAAATGCTGTCAATAATAAATATATTGTTGTTGAATTGCTGAAATAATTGTTGAATGGTAATTGTTGAATTTCCCTTCTGGGATTAATAAAGTATTTTTCATTTCATTTCATTTCATATATACTAATGACAATACCATGTGCTCTTTATTAGAAATGCTTCAACCAAAATCTCCACCAAATCCTGTTCCTGTGGATGAGCCTCTGTCTACTGACCTGCTAACTGGACTTCAGTTCTGACTGACAGAATTCAGACACAGCTGGTTCGCAGAGGTTTGCAGAGGAGCGAGGTACCGGCTGACTTTGGATGTTTATATACTTTATTTCATTCATTTATCTTTTAGTATTTATTGTTCTTCGTGTTGTTGTTCAGTAATATATTTATTTAAAAAACATAAAAAATGTAAAAATGTAATATAATCTTGTATTACGTTCCGATGGTTGGTGGTTGTGGGGGGTGGTTCGCCCAGGGTGCAAAAGTAGGCAGGACCGCCTCTGACCCTCAACAACACAAACCTGCCCTAGAGGGCGTCCGAGAGAGAGAGAGAGCGGTCCATCAGCTCTGGAAATGATCCCCTGCTTCTGGTGTGGATGGTGCTCATTACTGGAATGACAGTGTTCTGACTCAGATCGTAGCTCCTGGAAGGCTTTCTTTGTCAAGCCTGTTATTTAGACATGAGATGTTATTACAGTACTGCACAGCTTCTATTCTCTGTACAGCTGGCAAAAAAAGAAAGAAAAAAATGGTGGGGTTCACTTTATCAGGGTGTGGATGCAAGATTTTGAATCCAGAGACCCATAATTTCCATTGATTGCCACTGGACACTCCAGAAGTCCAGTGTTTGTTGCTCACGTGCATGCGAGACGAGTGTCAGTGCATTTGCTCCAGAACTGACGCACGGCACTTCTGTCTTTGGAAAGCTGAGAAGTAAAAACAAAACACTATTTTCAATCCTCCATAAGTGCTTCTATATCAGATTGGCGGGCGCTATTATTACTCCGATTACAGCCCCCTTCATCCGATAGCACCTCTTCCCTAAAATGAAGGAGGGAAATGGGAGTAATGGTGAGAAGAAAACGCCATCTAGATGTCAGACAAGTACTTGATTAACCACTCACAGACGCAGAGTCTGCATTAAAGCCAAGCTTTGCCATCTCACTTTCCCCCCGCTCCAGCCTGATCCTTCAAACATTACTGACCACGAGGTATTGATTTTTCTTCCTTCTCGATATCCCCTTGCAGTTAATAGAATTTACACCAGACGATCAGCGTTTCGAGAAGGCCTCCCCTCCCCATGCTGCATGGACGGGATCTTCTGAGCCGCACTGTAGGCTTGTCCTCCATGAGACCCAGTTGTGAGCAGCTACCTGAGAGAGGAGACATGGAACTGGACAGCACAGGAAAAAATGAATTTTGTGTTGGCACACATTTGGATAAAAGCCAAGAGCAAGAAAGGTGAGTCTACAGCTGATTCTCTTCCTCGTTCCTTTTCCTTTCTTTTTCATTTTCTAAAACACTTTGTATTCATTTGCATTCAATTATGTCCTCATCTTGATCGTCCTCCGCCTTGCTAACGGGAATTTGTGTAACATAAAATCTATTGCCGCAGCCGTGTACTTTCAGTTGTTGAAGGGGAATCAGTGTTGAAGTTCAAGCCCAGAATGCAAAGCTGCAACTACAAAAAAAAAAAAAAACATTTTCTTCATGTCTGAGATATGAACAGTAAGTTGAAATGGTGACATAATACAAATATGCTCAGAAGATACAGTTAAATCCAAGAACAACTCCATCAGAACCACAATAACAGAATCAGATTAAGATTTTAATTTCAAATGATTATCTTCCATTCTACCATGACCACATGTAAAAAGCAATCATCTTCCATACTGTCAGGCTAATAACTGCCGTGATCCACAGAAAGGGACGCCATGCGTGCTCTCGCAGGGTTTCACTGGGAGTCCAGCCTGCAGCAACACGGTGCTTCTGATGCAAGTGACAGCGTCGGCTTGGTGACCTTAGCAGCTTTCCACGGGCGCATTGATTTTTCTCCAACATTACAGATAATTGCTGGATGCAGTGAATCCTATCCTCCCAGGGCAGCAGGGAGGAGCTTCTGCTGTGTGTTGACACAGGAGTGGCTGTCTGATTTGAGGAATGTGATCCTGGGATCTTATTGACTGCGACTGACTTCTGTGCGTATTTAACGTCTTGTTTTGATGCCTTCTCCGGGTGTTTGTGCTGTGCGCCGCTGCAGCTATTCGTGCCCATATGAAAATATAAGGATGAACAATCTGCCAAAATCCCTTTAGGGCCTTTTCCAACTTGTTTAATTAATTGGGATTAATCACCGACTAAATAATGGCTATTCTCCTGATGGCAAAATAGATAACCATCCTGCCTAATATTTGCAGGCAAAAAGCCTAAATCACATGGAATAAATTGAATAGATGGGTTTTCTAAATGCATTTCTTAACTCCCGTGTGGGCCAGGCAGTAGCTGTGACTATATTGGTATGCATCTTTCTGTTCTGCATGAAGCGACTCTCATCATTTTATGCAAATGACTGCATCAACTGTTTGTTCTGCTCCATAAAGTAATGAAAAAGTCCCCTCTAGTGTTACGTGCATCATAAAATCTCCATTGACGAACTGAAAGTCAAGTCTTTCACAGGTAGAAGTAGGTTTTTTTGAAGGGGGGGGGGGGGGGGTAGCTTTTGTTTTATTGCTCACCTGCCCTGTTTGCTTCACACGCCCTGAAATGTATTTAACCGAGCAATCAGCTGCAGTCACCTAAACTGTCAGCTGCCACTTTCCTGCGTTGCGAGGAAACTAATGAGCCATCCAGCCACTCACGGCGAGACCCGGCTCTCCTCATCATCGCCGTCTTATGTCATCGCTGTGGTGAACCCAAGACAACATGCCTCGTGTGATTCTTAGCTGAGCACACAGAGCATTGTTATTGCCCTCTGCACATCCCCTCGTCCCCACTCTGAGCGCTGCGACCTGTGTGACACAGAAAAAACAGGCCACCAATGCGGCGCGCTGTGGCCCAGGGGCGAGTGTCGGGCCACATGATAGGATGGATTCATGTGCAGTTTCATCTCATAGAGAGGTCCTGCTTCAACGTCAGACGGCTCTCCGTTTGCGGCAATATGGTCAGGCCTGGCCGGCGCACAAACAAATAGGGGCTATTTACATGATTAGGACAGTGCGGCGCAGTGCGGCTTATGTCACGATGCACACATTGCATAATAAATGCAGCGCCGTAAAACACCCAGTCTGGACACCTAATTCATCTAGAGAAAGCTGAACTTTCACTTCTCGTGCTCTGCTGTGCGTACACGGCATGGCATGCGTTACGCAAGCAGCTCCATTTGCTTGCCGAGGCAGACACGTGCCTCAGTTCATAACTAATGGAAGACTGTGTATGCCATTCATGCATGAGAGACTCAGCATGGCATAATCCACTGTGAACTCTGATGATGTTTAAATAGCTTTGGGAAAATGCACTAAAATTAGAAATAAAAAAAAAAAAAAAATGAATAACTAAAAGGTGGAAAATACATTAAAAAAACACAATGTGAAAAGCCAGTATGTATGTACAGTATATAAAAAGATGGTGACGTAGTATAATAAAATAAACATTAAAATAATACCTGATGCTACTGTGTAATATTAAGGGTAAGACCTAATTCTTTGGTTTATATAGGATTTAGTTTTGGCTCTTTTAGGGGTGACAGTTGGCAGGCAGACAGTGATAGAGTCTGGATTACGGCTGAGGCTTAATTTTTAAGCTCTAAAGGATGATAAAACACATAGTATTTCCAAATGATGGATAGGAAATATAGTTTAAACACATCATTATTTTGTTTTTCCTAAAATACTGTACTGCATTGTTTATTTAACAAGGAAGAGTGATGCTTTTATGACACATTGCTGGAAATATTTAAAAGTATTTCAAACCCTAAAGTGTCAAAAGGAAAGAAACGGTGCTGTTGAATTTGATCCAAACAGAACATCCCTTTCATGGGAGCTTTGCTGATGGAGATGGCCTTAACCAGCACAGCAGCTGTGCCCGTTAAGTGAAGTGCAGCTGTTCGGCATTGATCTCTCTGGGTTTTTCTAATGCACTGGCCCGGAATGTGATGTTATTTCATTATTGAGGCAGAAGCGACAGGCAACGGTCTCCTCCCTCGGGGCACCGGCCACTCACTCACTCGGACATGTGTGTGTGTGTGTGTGTGTGTGATGATAACTGAACGGCTAAGTTGAGAGAGCTCAGTTGACTTGTGAGTCAAATTCAAGCGGAGAGAAAAGTTTGGAGTCTGGAGGAGGAACGAGGGCCTCCTCCTCCTCATCAGCAGAAGGCCCGGACGAGAAAATCAGAGACAACAAACCTGATTAGAGCTGTCAACAGCAATGGACTCGGATGACAGCGATCTCGGCATCTTTACTGTCATTCAGTGAGTAGCGTGCTGTCAGTCGATGTTCTGTGCTTCCGTTATAACTCAGTCAGAGCTGATTGCTCATAACTGTCATCCTGCTAAGCACGAGCTGTGGTTTGTTTGCAAATAAATTCATTAGAGGCTATTTATCGCCGGTTGCGTTGTAGCTTCTCACTTCAGCTGTGCCGAGTAGCGACTCTTAATTCGTCCCCATGAAGAGCAAAGAATTTATCATGCTTGCTGTTATAATAGAATTTGCAGCAATGATGGTTGGAGTTTGCAAGGCTGAAAACAACTTTAGTTTGCATTAAAAAGATGTATGTGTCTGCATCCTACTGAGTGACAGTTGGATGCAGGAGATGCCTCGCGGTTTAGCCAGGTCAGTTTTTCTTTTTTCTCACTTCATTCAGGTTAAGTGATTATTTTCTGCATCCTACTGTCGTTGGGAAAACAGAGCTCTAATGAAGAATCAGTTTATGGCAGCGTCCCGTTTCCATGCATCAGTTTGAAGGTCCAGTTATAGTGCTTGCCCACTTGTCAGCATTGTGCAGCCTACATGAAAAGTTATATAATGTAAAGGAAAACAGGACACGGTGCCTGCATCAAGACTATCAAATATTGAGCATGAGAAAATGTACTTATTCATTAACTTATTTTTGCACGTAGCACCTTGTGCAAATAGGTAGTGGAAGGGCAACCGAGCGTTCACTGAATAATCGTCTTTTTGCACCTCTGGAACAATCTGGCACGACTGATAACAACCTTTCGTATGCAAGCAAAATGACCAGTTATTGCTGTATTGTTTTCACACGTCGCCACGATCTGACAAAGCCAGCAGCCTAGTTTGTTTTCTGCAGAGCAGAAAATGGAAATGTGCATGATGTGCTTTTCATCTTTAGTGCCTTTTCAGACTTACTTGAATGGAACAGTTTATGAAAGACTTCAGGGTGTTATACTCTAACCATTTAAGAGTATTTAAAAATGCAGCTTGCAGTTTCACACCCCCTGTGGCAAAAACTGTAGGACCATAAAGTAATAATTGGATTTTAAAAAGAATGTCTATATATGCACACACAAAAAAAAACATTTAGAAGTGATTTATTAAGAGTTTTTTTTGTCTAGACATTTTACACATCTCAGCAGTCACATAGTATCGCTTAAAGGAAGAGCAGCTGAGCTTAATGACGAGAAATATAGATCCACATAGAAGTTTTGAGACATACACACACATAGCAGACCCCATTCCTTATGATTACAAGGCTGGCAGGCATTCGGAGAGAGACCGGGAAAGGACAAGGATTCAGTAAAATGTCGACCACGAGGAGCTCCAGTGGACAACCGAGGTTGACAGTGTTTTACTTTGTAAAGTTTTCTTACATATCAGAGCATGGCAAAATTGTAGGTGACCTTCTCTCACCTCTGTCAAACAAAAAACTTCTCAGCAGCCCTTCGTCATTGTCAAAACCCCTGGTCTTAACCGCTGATGTCGTAGCACCGGCGTGGCGTTGGTGTCGACGGTTCATCTCTATCTCTATCTGCGCTGCAGCAATCTCGTACCACTCTGGCTTCCACATCCCACCTGGAACGTTGACTAAATGTCCACTTACACAACGCTCCCGTCTAAAATGAGCACCACATGCATTCGTGTTGGTTGCGTCGTCCCATCTCTTCGCCTGCTCATAATAAGCAGATGCAGGAAAGGCTAGCTCTGCAATCATTGCACGCTGCATACACTGTACGCATTTCTGAAGCGGAGATGATCCCCTTGTTATGTGATATAGCAATTTGGGGGGGGGAATAAAATCTGTATTAATGTCTCATAAAATGACATTTCAACAAAATATCAACATGCACTTGATTGCTAACCACTGCTAGTTGCTATCAACTTGTGGTTAATAGCACTGTCGCCTCCCTACATAAAGCATCCATCTTTGAATTTTTGGCTGGAACCTTCCCATCTGGACTTTGTATCTTCTTCCTCTGCTTCCTCTGCTTGTGTAGGTTTAATCCTGTTTCCTCCCATCGTTCAAAAACATGACGTTTATGTGAGCTGGGGATTCTAAATTGAAAGTAGATGTGAGTGTGAGCATGTGTGCAACTGTCCGGGGATAGACTTGCAGCCTGTCCAGGGTACTACAACTTTCCCTGGACAGGTACGTAAACAAGACCCAGAAACATGGAAATGTCACAAGGGTGTAAGTTCATTCTGCATGAGAGAGCTCCTTTAGCTCTGAGCAACAGGACCACATGCTGGTTTTGGAGCAAGAAAACATTTTCTTTCTTTGAAGGCCTTGGTTGTTTCAGCCAGACGAAGTGCGAGACTACATTCTGCATGTATTAGTTCTGCATGGCTCCAAAGTGCTGCGGCTGCTGACTTGGCTGCTTGCAGTGCAAACTTGTCACCCACAGAAAACATTTGGTGTATTTCAAAATGAAAGCTGCATCGCAAGAGACGGTGAAATGTTGAACATTTCCGATTTTCTATCAGGCGAAAAGAGAGGGGGGGAAAAAAATCACAACAAAACACTAGAAGCTCCCAAAAGAAGTGGAGTAACAAGATGGCAGACAGTCCACTGGCATCAAATCATATTGGGTAATTAAAAAGAAATAATAATAATCTGTTTCATCTGATATGTTGTCCTTGTTAGGTTTTCAAAACATGACCTGTCAATGACCTTAATGGACTTGTTTAATTACATGTCGGTTAACCAGGCACACAGTTACCAAGGCACCTGAGGGTTTTTCTTTTTCCTTTACTGTCCTCTTTAACAGAATACACTGCAGTCTTTCACTGTTACTCTGAAAGTTACCAGCAGGTGTTGTGAAACCTGAAAACCAAATCCATAATCTCTTCAGAGCATGGTATAACTCATCCGGGAAGTACTTCACTTCTTATCCCAATTAGTCACACCGCTGAATATCCACCGAGGCACACCCTTCAGAACTTTAAACCCTTTCCTAAAAGCTGTTTAATTCAATGAATAAATCAGCCGCCGCTTCAGCATAATTAGTGTCACAATGAGAGATTGGGATGGTGAGATGCTGAGGTGGCTCGAAGGCTCACAGATAAAGGTTCACAAACACACACAAACCAACAAAACCGTGAAGAGGGGATGGTTAGGGGTGTTCTCCAGGCATTCACAGGCATTTTGTTTGTGTGCTTGAGCTCTGAACATTTCAGAGGGTAGTTGAAGCGACTAAGTTTCTTAACAGTGTTAAACCTGGCATTAACAGTGATCCAGTCACAAACGGACAGCTCTGAGGGCTCCTACACACCGCACGATTTCTGCAGTCATATAAGATTATCACATCTCACACTGACTGTATGATATGCATTTGCTCAGTCTTGGGTACGAGCATACAATGATCAGGCCTCTTGAATCGTGGGCTACAACTGATGTGGACGGACGTAGAATTGCATAATCGGCATGTGCTGACAGTAAACATACAACACATGAAAATAAACCACTCTGTTGGAGTGTTTACATGTGACAAAATGTTTTTTTTTTTTTGAAGGAGAAGAATATGGTCCCTGTCAGGCTTAAGGAGCAGAGGTCAACTTTGGATTTTTCTTTTCCTTTCAAATGGCGCCTGGTCGCAATAATTAATACGTCATTTAAAGTTGCATTTTAATTGGCTAGTAAGCAGATGGAGTCATTTCTGACTCTGTCAGAAGTTTATATCAGGAAGTCTTTGGTTGCAAGACCAGTGTGACAGCTGTCATCAAACCACTCATGTTGTAGGATGTAGGACAGCCGATTTTGACCAAAGACCAAAGTGTGTAGGAGCCCTGAGAATGTATGTTCAAACCTGGCATTAACAGGTGTCTCAAGAGACAACTTGTGATTGGATTTCACTTCAGTATAGCCAGTTAAATATTTTTTGTTGGCATAGCTGCCATCTGTTTAGAGCCTCCGTAATGAATAACGTGGTTGCAGTGCAAGTCCTCCAAGCTTTCCTTGTACAGATTCTTCAGCTCAGTAAGAAGTCAGGCAGCCTCCTGGGTACTCTGCCCTCTGTAATATGGCCCTGCACATTTAAAGTGCCCAAAGAAAGTGGCCACATGCGGCCCGGGCCCCCCTCCAGATGGGGTTTTTGAATGATCGGATCTCACTGCACCCTTGAATGAGTTCTGGGTGTGTTTACACCTGCACCCTGAAAGCAGTTATATCTAAGATTTACACGATAATATTTGAAAAATATTTACTGTGCACTTGGTTGTGTTTTATGCCAGGGGCTGACAGATTAATATCCATGTGATGTGCTGCCCTCACATGATCGGAGTGGTTTGGTTACATCGTGTCCCTTTAAGGCTGTTAGCTTGTGATCGGATCCCTCTGGAAAGATGTCGATACCAGGTCTGAACAGGGTTGTGCTGTTGTGTGCAGCGCAGTTTATGTAAAAATATGATCTCACTGTTCTCTCTTGAAAACATTTCTTTCAAATATTCAGCACTGATGTTTTTGGGCAATGCTTTGGCAATGAAAATTTAGTTGTTCAAGTGTTCAAGCTTGACTGAAATCAGCTCTTTTAAAACAGACTTAGAGGAAAAAAGAGTTCAGGACAGCAGGGTTTTATCGGTCAAAGCTTCAGCCGTAGTCGCCTTGGATCACGCTTCTGTCTGACCCTAATATCCTCTGCCACTCACGCTGGCCTCTGGGCCACAAACCCAAATGAACAAACACAACAGCCCAGAATACGCTGATTCTCTCAATCCTCCTGCCACAGGACGCCGCTGCTCCATTTGAGCTAAATTATCTGACGTGCTCTCCTTCTCTTTAGTGCATCTTTGATGAGTCTCGTGCGTATTCATTTAAAAAAGGAAAAAAAAAGTAAAAAGGCTGACCGAGTTCTTCCAGCGGTGTGTCATCAAATAACTATTGAGTTTCAGTATGTGAGTCACATAAAGCTTTACTTCACTTTAAAAGAATAATGATCATAATAATCACTGACTCAACACACATCACAGATTCAGACCGTCAGACTGCAATTTACTTCCTATTTTAGAAAATAAATCTAAGTCTGACCCTGACAGGAAGTGACATCTTTGTGTACACTACGTAGCACTCTCAGCAAAGGCACATTGACTCACTCTGCAGAGTCTTACAAGCTGTGACATTTTAACACAGACTGGTTGCTGCTTAGATGTGGAAATGGCTACAAATTGTAGCTGGAAATTTCTCAACCGCACTTCATTCACCCAAAACCCATTTTTGTATCCCTATCTCACCACGGTGAGGGTCACGGGGAGCTGGAGCCCGTCTGGGCTTCAGTTTAAATCTATCACTTTTTGGCTTTTGTACAACCGAGTTCCTTTATCTGTAACTTCCAATCATCTGTTTTTACGGGGCAGTTCATTTCGTGACAGATATCCAAACGCATGAGTTGACAGATAGAGCAGATGTTTAAAAGAAAAAAAACAAAAAAACATTTGATGTCAGCTTTGTGCAGCCTTGCGTTTCACCGATCTGGATATCAGAGCCAATTGTTTGATTAATTTGTGACGCTTCTTTTTATCTATGCTGTCAGAGCCGCATGAAAAATCATCAAACCTCCCTGGATCAGAGACGAGGTTAACTGGCTCCGTTGGGGGTTTGACAGAGGGGCCTCATATGTGCTGTTTGATTGATGAAAGGGCTTCTTCTGTTTATGGGATGAAAATATAGATGTGGATGCATTAAACAGAGATAACAGGACTCATTTAGACAAGTCTATATCTTGAATGATATTTCATTCGAACGAAATCTCACAGAACGAATTCGATGACTCAGGCGTTTGTCAACATTTTCCTGCAGAAGCCACAGAAGCCCGAGTCTCCTCCACAGATTTCCCTGTCGTGGTTTTATCGGTACCATTACATCAGTGCTGAGTTTGTCTGAGTCGGATGGATTTGCGCATTTATTTCATGAGTCTAATGAATGGCGTCAGTAAGAGTGAGAGTTTAGCAGCTGAACAGTTTTGAAAGGTCGAAGCAGACGCACCGCTCACTCTGGGCATCCTGATATACCTCAGCTGGGGAGCCAAACCCGTCCGGTTCTTCTGTCTCACCGGCTGCTCTTGTTGCTCCTCTGCTGCTTTTTTGTGAACACGTTTGCGTGTGTCACCTCGTTCCTGATCTTTTCTGCGCCGCCTCTCCTCCTGCAAAGGAACCCAATGCGCGAGAATCGATCAGAGCATATTTTTTGGGGGAAATTCCTGGAGGCTGGCTTCATTCCTTATTTTGCAATTACCGTGCTTCACACACACCCTCATTCCCGTTTCTCTCCCCGCTCTCTTCTCTGACCAGCATCGCCACCCCAGTCCCTCCCTCCCTTTCGCTCGGGTTGTCTCAGCCTCCCTCCAAAGCTGTTGTTACTGTGCGGCTCCCGCACATCATTCCAGCACGATGGAAATTAAATGAAGGTGGCTTAACGCAGCGAACAGAGGCATGCTTTGAAGGATGCAACCAGGGGAAGCTGCGCTGCCAGATCCTTTTCCATGGGCTGTGGATTTGTGCTGCTGAGGCAAGGACACAGCAATCACTCAGCCATGCAGGGGCTCAGACAACAGGACTAATCTCTCCACCTGACTTGTGGAAGCTTCACTTTTTTTTCTTTTTTTTTTAAATATTTATTTCCCATTCCCAAACACGTTGGAGGACAATGGAGCTGAAGTGAAGCAGAATTTGAATGTGTAGCCTCGACTGCAGTCTGTAGCACACATGGATGTGTTCAGCTTTGTGAAGATGCCAAAGCTGTCAGGGTGAGTCTGAGAGACGCCGCTGTTCATTTGCCTGTGTACGGTTGTGTCTGCCCATTTTCTGGAGGGAGGTGTTTCGCATGTTCGAGCAGTGAGTCACATGTAGAACCGGGCAGTGAAAACGGTGAGGCATTGATTGTTCAAGGAAGCAAGTTGTGTGGTCATGTTTGAATGAGCAAGCGAGGTGGAGAGGATGAGGGGAGGATGCAAAAAGCTGATTCAGATCATTCATCTGGACCAGTTGGATCGAAGTTCATGCGTTTCTCGTGTAATACTAAAAGTAGCTTTCATTTAACTGCTGAGATATTTTCTGTTGTGACTGAAACATATACGTTTGAAGCGTTGGAAGATGGTGCTACGTTTGTTTCAGATTTCCACCGACTCCACAGCAGGGAAACAGATGAAATTCATTACAAAAAAAAAAAAAACAGTTCAAGAATATAAACAGCTGCTTTTTTTACATGATTAAATCTGCACGATTTGTTATTGGTCGTCGGGGTTAGAGGGAAATTTCCTGATCAAGTTCACACACCTTTGACGAATGATGAAAACAGTTTAAATTTTTACCATTTTACAGGAAAAACAGCAGCTACAAACAGAGAAAATGGCCCATTTTAATCATATTCCTTTAAATACTTTTTGTTTTCTTGCTGAAAATCAGTATATAAGCAAACTGAAACCTGGTCATCAAATTAATTTATGAAGAATTTGTTCATTGCCAGCTCACTTTATGCACCCGTGGGTCTGCCAGTGGACGTTAATCCTCCCAGGAAATCTGTGTCCATCATCAGAGACTGCTGGTGGGGGCAACTGATGATCATAAACAAGAGATAGTGGATGTGACAAATCTACTCTGTGTCACAGGCATATATAATCTCACTTATGAGTCATCATCACGCTGCACTGGCAGCCTTTCCTTTTTTCTTTTTCATTTGAAGACAAGAAAACAAACAGCCAGTTAAAAAAAAATAAAATAAAAAGCACAATTTGAGGCGTTTCTTTATATCTGCTGTGTGGACGTAACAGTTTCATTTTCCAACATTCCTGCAGGTAGCAGCCACAGGTAGCAGCTCTTCTCCATTACGTAATAAAAGCATTGTTGTTGCACGTATGATGTGGTTCCCAGCTGACCACCAACGTCACTGCAACCTGTCACTGTTAATAACGCCGCACACTGATGTCCCTGATTATGAGTTGCCACTGCTACACTAGCATTTTTTTTTTTTTTTTTGCTTTTATCTCTCAGCTGCCAGCAGAAATTTAAGTCAGCAGGATGCTGTTTTGCTAAGATGAAGAAAGCCTTTTTACAGAGAAACCTGCTGTTTGCATAGGGAGAGCCAAAAGGATGATGATGTTTTGCTTCACCGTTTCATCTTCCTGCACTGAAACACCCCCCCCCCCCCCCCCCCCCCCCCCCCAAACTAGAATCTAGCCAGCATTTCTATATGTCTGAGTCTTTTTTACATTCCAAAACCAGAAAGAAGCTGAAACAGTCAGGCAGCTGAATAAATTATGAACTTAGCTGAATTTATTAATTCATACGCTTCACCGCGTCCCAAAAGAAACTGGTGACAGTGAAGTTTTCACCACTTTGTAATATTGGCATTACTTTGTGGTCTTGCCAGATGTTCCGATATTCTGGCGACCAGGAACAAAGACATTATTATTGTCGTCCGATTCCTTCAGCAGAATTGAAAGTGTGTGACGATGTTCTCCAGGCGTTCCCTGTTGGGAACAGGACTGCAGGCGCATTCTGCAATATGTGCAGAATGTTTTTTGCAATGCCTGGAAAAGATGTTGTCTTTAAGGCAGCAGATGTTTCCCTGAAATCTCAAAGTACTTTTTTTTTTTCCTCCATTAATGTCGCCACCACAGAAGACTAAATTACATTTGCCAAAGGCGCTGAAACAGCTCCGTGCTATCACAGACCGCGGCTCTTGGACTTGTTGCTGATCAAAGTCGGGATGCTTATTGTTTTTTTGCCTTTGGTCTGGAGCGCACGGTTCCCGTTTCATGCAAAAAAAAAAGATGCTGGATACTGACTCGTCTGACCACATCACTCACGTCCACGAGGTGATGATCCACCACCAGATTCCTCCGAGCCTGGATGCATTGAGGCTGCCTCTGGATGAGTTTAACATAGCAGTCACGTAGCAGGAGTTTTTTTTCACAGTGAAGCCATAAATAGCATTCTTGAATAAAACTCTGCATTGTAGCTCTTGACAAAGGTTTACCAAAGCAACCTGAGGCCTTGTTCATGTGGTTACAACCTGTAGTTCTTGATGCTGGGCTGTTTTAGTGACCGGAGATCAGTGTTGCAGGATTGCTTGGACTTACATCCAGCTGGGTGGGTTTGAATTTTATTTGGCAGATAAATGGAGTTGGGTGGGAAAATAAAAGAATTGCAGAAAGAGGCACAAATAAGTCCAGGTGCATGCTCACCCCATGGTTAGTTGTCTTGCCGTGAGCTCTGCTAAAATGTGCAGAAAGCATTTGCAGAAAAAACACAGACTGCTAAATGTGAAGATCCACTTGATCGTAGATATAAAACCTGGTGGCTCGCTGTTGTGGCTTTTATAGGATTTCTGTCCTGCTTTCGACTGCATTGTTTATAAAATACAAAATATATTAGTAGGACAGCTAAGGTGCTTAAAATATCTTAATCTTATGGTTTGGGCATTTTTCAGTGTGTTTTAGTGAGTTTTTTTTCTCAGCCTTTGAGCTAGAAATCATGAGTCGGGTCTGACAGCACTGTTAGGGATCACATCATCCTCCCTGGCATCAAGGTTCACACATATTTTATCTTTTTCCAGGTCAAATTCAAGCACTTTTCATGACGTTTCAAGGTTGACCTTTACTCCAGTTCTTCCTTGAACTGGAGTAAATTACATACGGATGAATACTTTTACTCAAAAAGAATACCTTAACCCTTTATAACGTCACAACAGACAATGTTGTGATCTGCAGAACCAAAACAGTATTCTGAATCATTTGTCTGTAATTAGACTTTACTTTTCAACACCTAATAATAATTTTGACAAACTGAGAAATACAACCTGCCAGAGTTTACGATGAAAAAGAAGCAATTTTGCATCTTTACTAGAATATTCAAACATGATCTGATGTGTGAGTAAAAATGGACACCTGATAGGACACAATTATGTGCAAAGAAGGTTGAGGAGTTCTGCTTCGCTCAGACGGACCCAGACCCAAACTAGCATGACCAGTTTTATGGAAGAGCTTCTGTCTGGTAGTTTAAAACTACGCAATGCATCAACATCATCATCATTATTTATTTTTTCATAATCCACAAGTAACTTAGCCACACCTCGCTGATAAAGTAGGTACGTTAGTGTCTTTTTGAAATTCTTTTATTTATTACATTCATTTGAGCTAAACTGTAACGCCCGTAAGTCTCTTCAGACTCATGGCGCGTTACATCCCTTGGCAAGGCAAAAAGACAAGTTAAAGAGAGTTAAAACTTGTGAAAATGCAGATTAGAAAATACATTAAAATGTAAGTAATGAGGGAGCTTTTTCTCTGACAGAACTGGGCTAATGTTGTCTGTGTTTTTTAGTTTCAGTAAAAAAATAAAAGTAAATAGCCCAAAGCCCATCACCGTTATGTTGACCATGCTCTCTAAATATTGACTATGTTCTCCACATAATCCATAAACAAATAGTTCTATTATTGACATGCAAAACTGGCATTGCCGCATACCCCAATTCCAAAAGAGTTGAGACGCTGTGTACAACGTTAATTAAAAACAGGACGGAAATGTTTTCCGTTGGTGAAAGGTGTGGACTGCAGGCCAGTTCAACTCCTGGACTGACAGTATGTGCTTTAGGCTTGCTGGAAGATGAGATGTCTGGATGGAAGCAGATGTTGCTCTAAAACCTCGATGTACTCTTCAGCATTGATGGAGCCTTTCCAGATGTGCAAGCTGCGCTCAACCCTGGTCCTCGAGACCCTGCATGTCTTAGATGTTTCCCTGCTTCACTGCACCTGATTCAAATGAATGGATGATCATCAGCTCGTCATCCAGGTCTGTTGACGACCCATTTATGTGATTCAGGTGCGCTGAAGAAGGGAAACACTAAAGGCATGGGCAGGGTTGCGGCTCTCGAGGACCAGGGTTGAACACCCCTGCCATAGACACTGATGCAACATCACACCATCAGAGATGCAGGCTTTTGAACTGAGCTGATAACAAGATGGATGCTCCCTCTCCTCTTTAGTCTGCAGGACACAGCGTCCGTCGTTTCCAAACAGAATTTTCAATTTTGATTCATCTGACCACAGAGCAGTTTTCCATTTTGCCTCAGACAGTTTTAGATGAGCTTTGGCGCAGAGAAGACGGTGGCGTTTCTGGATCACGTTCACATGTGGCTTCTTCTTTGCATGATACAGCAGTTCGGTGAACCTCTGAAATGCTCCTTTTTTATCCAGTCATGTCACCAACCTGTTACTCATTAACCTAATTAGTTATCAAATGCTCCTCCATTTGTATTTGAGACGTGTTGCTGCCATCAAAGTCAAAATGAGCCAATTTTTTCCATTTTATTGGGAAAACGTCTCAGTCCACTGTAAAAAGCTCCACCTCCATGTTTTTGCTGACATTGCAGGGGGCCGCTCATGGATTTGGACTCGGTCTAAATCCATGTTCTGCTTGTTATTTTGTAGCCGACGGTCACAGAAGCAGCACTTTTCAAACCTTGAGAGCACAACATTAAAACAGAAGCATTCTCAGTGATATCAAGCATCTATATGAACCCTAATGCATCCTTGTCCTTTACCACTGAAATCTATCCTCTCTTTGAATCGTTTAAAGATGACATGCAATGTGGAGGAGAGAAACATGCTAATCCTTTCTAATCCATCCATCTTTGTTTCTCAGTTATTATATCATGAGCTATAAATTGACTAGGTCCCATTTGCTTTTCTTTTCTTTTAATGTGCTGCAGGCCTGAAATATAAGGATGAATGTATATCATGTAAATCTGCATATATGTATATTTTTGCCTGGCTGCTGCCTTGGCCAGGTTCCCCTTGCAAGAGAGATCTCTGATCTCAATGTGGCTTCATGGTTAAATACAGGGAAATAGATATCAAATGAAATTCATGCGTCGAAACAAATTACATTTTGGTGGCGGGGACGGCACCTAAATGTATAATCTCTTGACATTCAAAATTGCGTGCAGTGGAGTGGGAACGCTGGCGAATGCAGTCGGTTTTGCAGTAAAAACCTGTTGATCCAAGGCGTTCTTAGTAATTCTGCAGCCATCTTGGTTGTTTTAAGTAGCGCCTCATCGACTCCTGTATGTGTCATCACATAAAGTCCGCATCCACCCTGTTGTCCATGGTTTGGTACATTTTGTACCGGTGTGAACTGGTGTGAATGGGGGGGTTATGGAACCCATTTTTAAGGGAGAATTTCTGCAATGTGACTGGCCATGCAAATGTGCAAATGCACATGTATGATGTGAAGTAGAATATCAGCTGGTTCATCTCCTTATAAACAAATCACTAAATCAGCTACGGATTTATAAACATAAGAATTATGGTTAATACCAACATAATATTATTTAGAATGTATCTTTGTTGTGCACAGCATAATGGTCTCATATACAAAGTTAAAAGTGTTTAAAGGCTTGGTATCACTTTCTTAAGATCACTCTTTAAACTACAAACATCACACCTCAGACAGCAACAAACGCATGTTGTGGTGGTACTGGAAGTGGTTAACTGGGAGCTAAAAATGCCGCTCGCCCGGCCAAACACTGAGAGCAGCTGTGCGCTCTCGCGAGCGTACTTCTCTATTTGAGAATCCTGTTTCGCGCTCTTGCAGTGCAGAAACGCTCCCTTGCAAAGATAACTTCCACTCGGGGTTCTGTTCAATGCACTCGTGTCACATGCTTGTGCTTGGCTTTTAATTTTTTTATCCACTTTTCATGTGACAGAGCGTGCTTTGTTAAAACTCCAACTTTTGCTGTGCATGTGAAGTTGTTTAAGCTGCTTTGTTTTTCGCTATGAGAAACTTGGGCTCACATTTAAGTTCTGGTTTTCCTTTCACACATTTAACGCTCCTTGTAAATTTCACACAGTAATGACAGTGCATGTCTATAAGTACATGCAGTTGATGCAAGTATTAATATAAAGGCATAATCACGACCACAAAGTGTCAGTTACTATTCAGTCGCAGGGCTTGTCTGACACAATAGCTTAGCACGTATGCTGCTAAAAAAAAGTCACAAATATTTTTATTGCATTTTGCTGTATTTATTTTTAGTCAGCCTTACATAAGCGATGGCAGTGTTCATTAAATATTTGTGTAGAACCGTAGAAAGGTGGTGAGTTTTTTCAAACAATATCGTGGAGGAACAGCTGAAGCAAATTTAATTGGACCGTGTTACTCTCTGCTGGTGCTGTTTGCTCGGTCCACTCCTGGCTCTGTTCTTTGAAATAATCTATTAGCTGATCCATTGTTCAACATGTTTTGACAGCAAACTTTCTGCACAGGAAGTCACTGGTCTGGACAGAAATTGATTAGCTTAAATGTTCATCAGAATGCACACAGACCAAAAGATCTGTCACGCTTAGCTGTCGGAATCAGAAGCTCTCAGGGAAAGAGTAGATCAGAAATGACTCTGGGTCAGAAACACGAGCCAGCTGGTTGGCGGATGAGGTCGCAACCATTAATTTTGTCCTGTCCTTTGGAGCTTTTAGCATAAAAGCAGTGAGTGGCACAAAGAGGTGGAGGAGCGTCTATGTCTAGTTCAGTGCCCGGAGGATAAGTTCATCACTATACTTGGTTAATGTTTTACATGCTGAGAAGAGGACCTGGAGAAAATGCACTTGAATATTGAAGTTAACAGATAAATGTGGATCCCTTCATTTTAGCTTTATACGTGTTTATACAGTTCGTTACAAAGATTAACAGTCCAGTTTCCCCTTCATTTCAGACATTTACACAGTGCGTTAGGGTGTTGATAAAATGTGTCTGACATGCTTTGTACAAAATACAATGGAGGAACGATAAGGCATGCCAAGATTCACTCAACTCACGATACAATTCAAATCACGATTCAAATCATGTACAACACAAAATTAATTCACAAGGAAATTACTGATTTTTATATTTTTATTATTTTTCTTACACAAATCCAGCCTTATCCTTTTTAACAATACTGTAGTGTTTTCTCTTACACTCTTTTTATTACAGTAGATTTGAACTAGCAGCAAATGACAAAAAAAGTGTATCAGTTCGCTTCTTTTTTTTAACAAAACTTATCCTCTTCATACCTCCGTAGCAAACGACTGAAAAGTGGAAACTGTTTTATCACCTCTCAAATATGTCAAATCCTGTTTTTGTTTTTTCTTTTTCTTTTTTTTACAATAGGCCTACTTCCCTCTTCAATAAATCAGTACAGTATCAAGATTTTTTTTTCCTTTAGTACATAACAAGTCAACTCTACTTTAAGCCAGGCATAAACTAAGGCATTATGCAAACATAACAAAACTGGTCTTTTCTTGCACTCTTTCCAAATCAATACTGTATCAGAGAATGCCTTTTTTTTTTATCATTATTATTCCTGAGATACATAAGCCAGCCACAAACTAAGGTTTATTTATTTTTGTTTGTGTTGTCTGTTTTTAATCTGCATTGGACGCTGCGCACCACGCCTTCCTTAGCTTGAGCGGCGCTACGTGTGACATAGCAAGTTACACATAGCGCCGCCTGTATTGACGTTGAATAAGAACATAGTTTAACTCACGTGCGCCCTCTGCTGGCCTGGAGGCCACATTGCGATTCATGGCTTAATTAAATCAATTTGAATCGTATTTTAAAAAATTGATTTAAATAGATTTTTTCAAAAATCGCGGCATGCCTAGGTACGATACAAGAGCTCCTCTTTTAATTATATGCGTTTTTGTTTTAAAATATGCGTTTTAAAACAAAAACAATCTGCATCCACATTAGAGTTTCAGCTCCGCGTGAGAAAAGATCTTCAGCTACTCTACACTGTCATAAACACATCCGTGCTCACTGGGCATCGGTGCACAAATGAAAACAGGCCAAAAATCCAGCTTCAAATAACCTTTACAGCAGATTGCTCTTAAAGTGACTCTCCTCTTGTGCATGCAGGCAGTTGCAGTGTTATTAAATGCAGACTTTGGCTGCATAACTGCTGATACCAAGGGCAACAAAGTCAGCAGTAACTGTTCCTGTTCTGTCTCCGTGCTTTTGTTTATACTGTTACTGTCAAGGTGCATCTGTCCGTTATCTTCCAGGGACAGTCATATGATATAGACTTGAGGAACTGGAGAAGGATATGTTGTGATCCAAACGAGCAAACCATGAAGCGAATCTGTGCAACAATGTCAACACTTTCAAAGGCCTTTGGTTTTCCTCATCCAGATTAAACTGAAATGCAGTCTGCAGCCCATTAAAAAAAAAAAAGTTTTCCTTTGCCAGTTTAGTGTAATGCCATTCATATAAATGAAAATAGTTTTTTTGTGTGGTTTAAGTTGTAATCACATAGATGTGGATGTAGCTTTAGGGCATGGAGTCAGCCACATGACTTCACTCAACCTCCCACTTTTGTGGTGTCTGCCTGTTTTGAAATTGTTCCAGCTCTGCGCTACCCACTTCCGAGGTAAATTAAATGCAGCAGGAGGGAAAGTTGGGTGGAGAGATTATGACGAGGGTCGGGGTTCTGGATAATGCTTCCCTAAACTGGGCCTGTGATGTCATAGCACCCTGAAAATCCTACAATTCACAGCGTGTCATATGTTTTAAATCCAAGCAGCTGAGCATTGTGTTCTGAGTTTTTGATTTGCTCACTTTAGACACCCAAATATATGCTCTCACCTACAGAAACATTTTGATTTATTTGTTTTTTTCCACAATACATCCTCTTTAATCAAAGAGCAAAGCGCTCCTCCTGAGATAATGGGACATGTTCTTTCATGTAATCATGCACACTTATTTTTCTCTTATTTGTACCCACTGATTCATTTTGTTCTCCCTTTGTGAGCTTCGACGGGCTGCATGTCTCCAGGTTTCAGACGGCGACTCTTTCGTAACATCATGGCGCTTTGCTGTTTGTCAGGTAAACTAGACACAGCGGGCCACCGGGGCTCCCTCACTTACCATAAAACAGCGGGAGAATCACAGTGGCTGGGATGTTTCCCAGATGCTGTTTTATTTCCACCCAGAAGAGATTAACTAACTAAAAGCCTTTAGACATAGAGGAAGCAAAGAGCTGCTTGTTGCCAATGGCAACAATATCAGTGCTTACCAAGGCAAACACAGAAATACAATATTCAGTTGGAATAATGGGGGAAAACACACTTCTAATTCTGAAGTCGGTGTTGCTGTGCAGAAGATTGAAGCATTACTGTTTATTGACACTATCTGTGATAAATTCTAGTCAGGATTCAGTCCGGCTGATGTCATGTGATCACGTAATGCCTGCTTCATGGAAAGCATCTTCGTGCACACCGGGAAGAAAAAAAAAAGTGTTTCTTCTTTCCTCCTCGCCTTAAAGTAGACAAAGCCGACATATTTAAGCCAGACGCTGCGTGTAACAGCGGCATGAGATTGAGCAATCGAGTGTTACTGTGTGCAGCATCCCGAGAGTCTCCTGCAGACTTCGCATTTGCAGTGACATTCAAACAGCAGATTGGATTCATTTCTATTTTGCCGCTGCACTGACCTGAGGCTCAGAGTCGTGTTGTTGGTTGGAGAAGTCAAGGAGAGGGCAGATGCTCTTTTAGACAATAGCCAGCATCTATGTGCCCTCGACAGCATGGACGCCATAGAAAAGAAGCGGCGGAAGAAGACTTTTAATCAAGGAGGTTCCTCTCTGTCTGAGCTACTTATCTGCACCTCTTCCCAGCCTCCTCCCTGGAGATGGTCATCTCTGTCTCCACACAGATTTCATATCCAAACAGAATCACATTAGCGGCCTCTCTCTGCATAAATGCCTGTTTAATTCAGGGAGCGCAGAGAAAGCAGCATCACAGACTCCTCACTATGTATCAAAAGTCATACGCCGTCTCACAAACTCGGTTAAGTCGATCTTTATCTCTGATTCAGCTTTCAGAGCATCATGGAGTTCATGATGGAGAGATACGCAGCATAAGGTGAAACATTACAGTTTCAGTTTCTCCAAAAAAATACCGTATCTGTGTATTTATTTTGCAAAAGCTATGTTGAGTTTTTTGTTGAAACATACGATAACTATATTCAGTCACAACAAAGTCGCATCTAGTCAGTAAAGGAGCATTAAAAATACTACGGTTTTCTTGACCTGGGGAAATTCTCCTGTCTCTTTCCCAGTGCATGCTGGGAAAGCTGTGAGAACCTACAGTAAAAGGGTCCTCTGGCAGTCGGCACACGACGTCACTTAAACTCTGCAACGCCGCGCAAGCGGGAGCCACTGATGAAAAAAAAAAACGTCAGGGGAAATAATGTTCTGGCTACCTCATGAAAAATATACATTTCTTTTATTCTCCATGTGTAATGGCAGACATGTGGCACTGGAACGTGGTCTCGTATGGCCGGCCCTCGTGGAGATTGTCAGTGTAAATTATTCACACTAACTGAAGTGTCTGTGTTCGAATGCACTCTTCTCAGCCGCGGACTCGTCTGTAATGGACTCATTCCCTTACGATACCAGGACGTCGACGTTCATGTTCGCAACCAAGCATGTATTCAGAGAAATGTGAGCGAAAGTGAACTGCTGAGATAAATCAGGGATCAGATTGTTCATGCACTTTTTATGAAGGACTGAAAGCGATCTTTTCCTCGTCCCTCAGACGGTACAATTCAAACTCACGATGAGTTTTTGTCCATGTTGTAAAGACGCGGCCTGCTGGTGCACAGGAGTGGAAGACTGTGTGATTGTTGGCCAGTTGAGACAGTAAAAGGCTGTTGCTCTGTTAATATCGTACTCTAGAGATCGCTGATTCAACAATGTAGGACTTTTTTTTCTCCCCTCATTCTCCTCCTTGTGATAATGTCTTTTAAAGGTTACTGTGTGGTTTCTAATAAATGTTAAGAAAAAAAACATGTAAAGTAGTGGAAGGTGTAGAAAAGCACTCATGTCGTGGTTCTGAGTAACTCATGCTTAAAACAAACTCCCTTCGCTTCCCATTTCTTCTCCTAACTGTCCCACTCTGACTCTTGGGTAACCTGTTCATGAATTGTGCAGCGTACTTGGCACTTGATTACTTAGTCCGATGCGACGGTGCAGGCATGATTTATTAATGCCCGGCGAGGAAGATCAGTTTCACTGTCCAACAGCGGGTCAAGCCTTTCAGCTGTTCTGTTTAGCTGAAGTGCTACAACTCAGCGGCATAATGCACCTGCCATCTGCAGACAAAAGAAATCAAAGGTCCCGGTGCTGGTGGCTTTGTTGTTGATGCGGCACCTTCGAGGCTAAGATGCACAAAATGGATTTTTCTGAACAGCTTGTCAGTTCATAAACACACTTTGAAGGTGCTGCACCTAAAACTGTAAGTACACCTGTGCGTTTTATCATCTTGTTGTCCTTTGGAGAGATGTCAAACGTGGCGCTGCTGAGGGTGGAATCTTGAAGGGGAGTTAAAAAAAAAAAAAGTCATACCTTTTACCTCTTGATTAAATGTGTACAACCTGGGACATCAAACGCTGCTTTTGTCTGCGTGGCGGCCGGTTCAGCGTCGGGGCTCGTGGAAGAGATGAACAGTGTCAGACAGCGTCATTTGACCTGCAGGAAGCGTTTCTAAATATGTACCATCGAATCCAGCTGGTGTACTGTAGGTCAGATAAATCCATATCCATGTGGAAACCCTACCGCTGGATTGGGGGGGAAACAAACCCGTTTGCTTAATGTGCTCAGGGCCCTTAAAATGCCGTGCACAAAGGAAAAACAGCATTCTTCACTAAAGCGCTCATTCTGTCATGAATTAATGATGATTTAATGCATCCACTAGAGCTAAAAATGATTTTTTTGATTATCCTAGGTGACATTAGCTCAGGTAGTTTATATTCTGACTAACTAGGCCACCTTCAACTTAAAGACTGCGTTGATGAACCGGCAGCATTTTAGCACCTCACGAGCTGGACACGTGAGCCCGCACAAGCGCACGCCAAGACACGGTCACGTACACATGTGCGAGTGCACCGCATGAAATTTATCGTCGCCGGTACAGTAACTGTGGAAACATTTAGAGGGAACGAAAGAGGGGCTCTGAATAATGAATGCGAAGAGCCCCGTTACATGGGCAGACGAGCCTTTGAAGTGACATAACTTACTGCCACCGCTTCCATAGCATCACCGCCGCGCAGACAGAAAGACAGAGATAAAAGGAACAAAGGGAGGGGGTGGGGGGGGCTGCAGGAAAAAAAAAACATGAAAATGCTTTAACCAATCACAGTTTTCCTCAGTCCGGGATCTGCCAACGATCATATTTTTCTGGAAAAATCAGAAAAATGAGCTGAAACTCCAATGTAGATAGCTTTTTTTCCCCCATACAATTAACCTCAATTAACACTCTTTATAGATGGCAGTTCTGGTGACATCCGCGAATAAAGTTCATTGGATCATCTGGCAAATGATAAACTCAAATAAGTGCATTAACGGAGAATTCCTCTCGGCGTCTGTTATAAGAATGGGCTGACATCTAGAAATAAAACCAATTTCATGCCTCTCAAAGCATAAGAGTGAGGCATGGCGTGCCCCGCTTATGTAATTAATTTGATTTATACTCACTGAGTGAACTGTGCCTATGGAACATTGTTTATCATGCTGGAACAGGACAGTCTCCTATCACTTGGCCTGAACCGCTTCATGTCCAGTTCACTCATCCCCACCGTGATTCAGAGAGATCTATTGCTTTGAGGTTCTCGTCCAGTCAGACTTGCCTATCTGCTCTTGAGTTCATTTCCATCCAGCATCTGAATTCTCTCTGCTTCTCTGTTGCAGCCACAGGAACAAATCCTCGGGCTGGCCGCCCCCTTCAGGGACCTGGAGCGCTTCACAGGGACCCCCAAATGGATGGGACATGGGTACCAACAGAGAGGGGCGTGACTGCTACATCAAGTAAGTGCCCCGTGTTTTAAAAGAAACGTAGGGGGCGCTCTCTCTGTCCCAGATGTTTCAGACGCTTTGCCAACCTGTGATTATTCCAGCCACGTCACTGCCTCCACGCTGTCTCCATCGGTGCATTCAGAATACTGATTTTCATGCTCCCTCCACTGCTGCGCACTCTCTGCCCCTGCCGACTCACTCTCTCTCGCACTCTCATACACCCACAATGCTCCTCGTTCAGTCTCCCGAATGCAGAAGACGACTTTAGAGAGCGCGTCTGCCAGCAGCGGCTGATGAGATTCACCTGCGCGGCCGCTTGCTTTGCTCTGGGGGTCTGCGTGCTCCTCAGACGATGCCGGAGTTACTGTCTTATCACAACCCATCAACGTAATTGACACTTCGTAACGGGTACTTCTGGGAATCTGTGCAGGCAGGTAAAAAAAAAAAAAAAGACTGCTGGTTCTTTAAATGTTTGTGTGTGCACTGGTGTAACAAGTGACTGTGCTTTTCTTTTCTTCATTTTTGAGTTTTTCCTCAAAACTACTGTGTTGCAAAAAGCAATATTCATGCATGTTTGCATTTTCTCCTCCTAAATATTTGCTGTTTTCACTTGCTCAAAAAGATCTAAACGCTTCACATCGGGTCATCTATGATGTGATGTACGGGAGATGCATCTTTGCGAGGACCGCAGAAGCAGATTTGTTGAATGATGTACAGAAAAGGGGAGCACTTGTCACACATGGGTTACAGCACGAGAAGCGTGATGTCAGAGCAGTTATATAAGAAGTAAGGAGCAGTGAAAGTGCTGGATGCAGAGCGAGGCAGATCATGGAGGCTTCGGCTTTTCCTTTCTAAATTTGGGAAAGACTCGTGAATAATCAAATATCTTTTCCTGTGGCGTTCTGAGTTTGCTCTGCTGTTGTTTCCAGGGTGCTGACACTAAATTGTTGCATTCCTCAACGGAGCACATGCCTCGTCTGTGTGACGAGAGGGCATGAATAAAGGATCGGGCAATTTAATATTTACAGTTTGACACAAAGTTTGCAAAGATTGCAATGAAATTTTCAGACGGTTACAAAAATATCGCCTGGAAGTGCAGAGGCAAGTGTAGCGAAAACCGTTAAAGTGAGTTGTTTTAACTCATTTTTGAAGCTTCAGAAGGCAGCGAATCACAAACATTGAAGCACAGTCAGCCAAAGCTCATTACTACGTTTGATTTCAGGCAAGTATTAACAGCATTTAAAAGACTTGGGAGGATTAGACGCGACTATTCCACGTGGAACAAACACAATTTGCTCAGCGCTTTCAGATTGTGAAGATCATCAAAGCAAGCTTTTGGAACAGGGTGTTGCTTTTTGTCATGGGCTTACTCCACATTATCCAAAATATGCTGCAAGAAAGTTGGAAGTACGCTTCATACCATGAAAATGAAGCCAGAATTTCTTGCTGGCTATTGATGTTCATCTTGTTCGCTCTTAAACTCTCTGTGTGGCTTGTGATTCCTGCGCCGAGTGCTGTGGAGCTACGCTAGCAGCTAATGGCTGTGATTAGGCAGCGTTAGATGCATGGCTGTCTGCACAATGGGAATGCAGCCATGTTCAGCAGGTGCCCATGCAGGGCAAGGGACAGCGCTGCTCCCCGATGCACGAGTCCATATGGTTTTGATTTGTGCACAATCTGTTAAGCTTGTCCTTTAAGCAAAAACCGACGCTTCGAAATGAAACTGAATTGGGTTCAGACCTGTGACTTGGACTGTGGAGTGGCTGATCACCTTCATCTAGCCAGAATTTCATTTCTTTAAAACCACCCTAATCTGTCTCTGCAGTTACCAGAAGATTACAGACTATTACCTATTATCACAACTTCCTTTGAATTTTTATTGCAAGAATCAAATTCCCGTTGAGTGAGTATCTTAAAAAACGAAGTACTCATATGTATCAACCTTTGCCTTTGTTGTAATTTTAAATTCCTTGTCATTTCAATTTGAATTCTTGTAAATAATTTTGGTAGTAAACAATTTCTTGGGGAGAATTGATTTTTAAGTGAGACAATGAGTTCCTGTAAAGGAGTGACATTTTCTGAGGTGATGTTAGAAGAATGTTATTGTGTCAAATACTATATTTGTTGCTCTGTAGCTTCTTAAAAACATGTGAGGGATTGTAGCTATAAAAAGCATTGCATTTACTTCCTGACAGAGCCGACAGACAATGCAGAGACCACAGATATTATATTGGGATTTTTTATCACATGCTTGATTGTGCTCCATTGTTTAATACCACAGTTTTTTTTTTTTTTTGACTTTTGATTCCAAATAAAAACTTTCCATCAAAACCGTACAATCAAGAGTTTGGACACATCTATTAATTTAAAATGTAGTTCATAGTATGCAGTATGTGTAATTGTACAATATGTATACTAGTAATACAGAGATGGTTTGCTACTTCTGGGAAAATTTCAAGTGTACGGTTTACCACTCTACTAGTGATCGACCGATATGGGTTTTTCAGGTCCGATACCGATACCGATTATTAGTAGTTAGAGGAGGCCGATAACCGATATTTGAAGCCGATATTCATTTGCAGTAAAAGTGTAAAAATTGGCCTAAAAAAGTGAATAATGCAAACACTGAACTTCACAGAAATGCCTAAAGCATGCTCATTGAATCACACAAATAGAAAATAATAGCTCCAGAAGTGCCTGAATTTCCTACACTCAGAAACATCTCTCATAAAGTTAAATAAATAGCTCTCTGAAATTACAGAAAATACAGTAAAATTTAAATATAACTACAATGACTTGTCTTTGTTTTAAGTTCAAACACAACAAAAATACAGGGAGTTCTCAGGCTCAGCAGCACCTCTTGTAACATTAAATAAAAACTTAGATAATAGCTCCCTAAATTTTTTCACAATAAATAAAATAAAATTTCAGTATAACTGAAATAATTTAACTTTGTTTTAACTTGAAACAAAAACACAAAGTGCAGGAGTTCTCAGGTTCAGCATTATCTCTAGTAAATGCAAATAAAAACTTGTTTCCAGAGATTTTATAAAGTAGTAGTATATAAAACAGCAGCATTTAGGATGCCTTAAGTTGATTTTATTATCAAATGTTATATTTTACCATGCGATAGCAAGGACCCTGTCATTCAAAACTGTGTTGCTACATTATTAATGATTAATATGACAAAGGCTACATAAAAAAGTATAATAGTTGTTATGAGTGCAGTTAAACTCCTGACAGGACACAAACAGCCTTTCAGGCTTTAATGAGCTCACACAGTATTTAAAATGTTCCACCACTTTGTTCAGATGAATCATTTCTGAATTTTACTCTCTCATCTTCGCGTTCATTTTCAGATCATAGGACCAGAAAGCTCATAGCAATGTTAGGAGTTGTGAGTTGTAGAGTTTTTCACGTGTCTCTAACTACATACTATTCTCCACGTTACATACCGTGATTTCCTATTGAGCGCACCTGAATATTCGGATCTCAAAATAAATACGTGCAGTAGCTCTGGTTACTTCTCTGACCGACAGATCGATTACCTTTAACTTAAAAGCTAAATCATATGCATTCCTTTGTGTGTTTTCCATGATGATGGTGTGTGCATGAAGCACAAAATGACTGATCTGAAGAATTTAGTGTGAGTGTGTTTGATTTAATCTGAACAGTTTCATTGGTCCACTGTGACCGGTTCGGTAATTTCATTCTGACGAGGATAAACGTATTGACGGCATGAAGCTGGCCCGTAGAAATCTATACATTAGCCACATCGTTGTATAAGCTGTAGGGTTTAAAGCGTGAGAAAAAGTAACGGCTTACTGTCCGGAAAGTACGGTGTATTTTACCCATTGCTAATACATAGTCTGCAGAGCGTTTAGAGCCAGATCGACGGACTAATTTTATGGTAAAAGCTAAGCAGCCTCCACTTTAGCGCTCCCTAAAACAATTGAACTGAGTTTTTTATGCGCTCTCTTAATCACACACACATGCTTTTCTATCATGGACTGTTTCCATGTTGATATTATCAGCAGTCTTCTTTTAAATAATTCACAGACATGTTGGGACATAATACGAGTTAGCATAGCTGCCGCTAAGGTTTACTCTGCTCTTACGTTATTCTGCTGCTCACTGTAACGTTAGTAGTAGTTGTGAGATGCAGAGTTCTGGGATGTTTATTACAATTTCGGAAGAGCTTTCTGCATTTACCTTTGACACGTGTTTTCTGTCGGGAGCTTCTCACACAAGAAAACTTTTCCTCTCACTCTCCCGTGTTTGTGATGACAGCTTCTTGTTCGGAGGCTCAGCCTCTGCCGCTCAACCAATCAGAGGGCGGGGTGAATAATGCAGGAGACAGCAGGCAGGAGAGAGAGGCGCGGCTGCATCTGAGCCGAAATAACCCAGTTTTACATTGATTTCTTCATATCGGCCGGTCGGATTAAAAAAAGGCCGATGCCGATATAAGTCAAATTTCCAAATATCGGCCCTAATAATCGGCCCGACCGATAATCGGTCGATCTCTACACTCTACCTTGCACATTATATCCCACAATGCAATGCGCCACTACAGTATGAGCTGGTCGGAGTGGTCACATGGCCTGCTTGCGGTTGTGCCTTGTTGTCTTTACTGTGACATACTACATAGTAACAACAATCACCAGACCAGTATGCAGTACATACTGTATACTACACTGTCAGTGCAGTATGTAGTAACATGCTGTATATATGTTTTTATTGCATGACTCCTTAACAATATTACTTTTTATTCATTTTTCCCAATGCAAACCATCCAGGTATTTCATACAGCTGTTGTACTACAGTTAAATTAGTACACACCAGTCATGTAGTATGCAGAATCTCACAAATGTAATGACTGGGGGTTCATATCATTTTTGATTGGAACACAGAGGATACTGTCATATTTACATAAACTGTGGCTTGTGCATTACGGTTACAAAATATTCATATACATTATCACTTCAGTCAAGAAGCACAAAGAGGCATTTGTTTAATTACAATAAATAAAAATAATACTATTGTCCAGCATCCATGTGCCAGCAGACTACATCTATACCATGAATTACTGACAGTTTAGTAAAACAAACCGGTCAGATGAGTGTAAAAAATCTTAATTGTAAGAGATTTTGATATTAAAGGAATCGTATTTTTCTTAGATTACTGTTGTTCATTTAAAATCATGTTCAATTCAATTTCTTCATTTTGTACGGGTTTGCTGAATTTTATACAAAACTAAAAATGGCAGCATTGAACTAAAGACAGCACCGTGTGGTTCACATAGAGCATCTTTCTATTATTTAAGAGCCAGTGTGGCGAAACACTTGTCTTGTTATTGTGAAAAGCTTTTCGTGCCGTGATAGTTAAGACTCCTGTAAACAATGAAGAACTGGCTTGTAAAATCAATATTTAGTGACTGGTAATTTCACGGTTACTGGTAATTATGGTTATTGAAGAACTTGGACTTGGATTTATATGTTTTTGACTTAGCTTTGGTCCCTGGAAGGAGGAGCTGAATCTCCCACCAAAATGTCAGATGGCAGTCACTTTAAAACCTTTGAACTTGTCCTTGTTTCAGTTTTTGTTTTCAGTTTAACCCGAGTCCAACTGACAGATCTCACTGTGTCTTTGTGGCATGAAAGATTAATTGTTGGTATTTAGCAGTGAATAGAACGTGTGTCAAGAATAACTGTGAATTACACACTGTCTGCCCACGGCTTTAATTAACCAACATTGTTGGCACCATACTGAGTTACTGCTGCTGCTGCAGGGAGAGAGAGCTGCAAACCAAAAAGTCAAATCAGGCGAAATGAGGAAGTTGCACTCACTTTGTGCACATTTCTCAAGCTCCAAATGCTAAAAGAAAAATAAGCCTCTGCATAAATGTTTTGCAAGTATTAATGCATCAATGCATGTGGTTGAGGTAAAATACATCTGTACGTTATGCAGTAAAGTTTCGCATTCGTAGTGTTTCCAAAAGCAAAGAGATACTTTATACACCCTGCAGGGTGGAGAATGTGCAGAACTGACAGTCACTTATCCAGGAAATATATACCATGATGCATTGCAGCAAAGGAAAGCTTACAATCAAGAAGACCTGTCATATAAATGCATGTAATGTTCAACAACTATTATAAGGTTTTAACAATATTTAACCAACTATTTATCAATATAAATCATGAATGTGTATTGCTCTCAAATGTTACATGAATAAAAGGTATCTTATATAAAGTAACAGATATGGTTTGTTTTTCCTTATGAGTTTGGAGTAAGAAAAACACAGAAGTTGTGCAATAAAATTAAAGAAAATTAAGAAATAAAAGACATAAGGCAATGTTGCCTTACAGCAAGAAGATTCCTGGTTCGATCCTTCAGCAGGGGCCTTTCTGTGTAGCAGTTTCTCCCCGTGCTTGTGTGGGTTTCCTCCGGGTACTCCGGCTTCTTCCCACAGTCCAAAGACGTGCATGTCAGGTTAATTGGTGGTTCTAAATTGCCCGTAGGAGTGATTGTGAGTGTGAGTGGTTGTTTGCCCTGCAAGGACTGACGACCTGTCCAGGGTGGACCCCTGCCTTTCACCCGTAGAGAGCTGGGATGGACTCCAGCAGATCCCCATGACCCTGCATAGGATTAAACGGGCATAGATGATGGATGGATTGATGGATGGATGGAAATATGATGATGAACCCACGGCATAAAACTTTTGTTGAATGAGTGAGTGATTTTGGGTGCAGTGTAATGAAGAAGAATGGTATACCTGCTACTAAAAGCCTGTTATTGAGATAAAACGATGAGAAATACACAGATTCCTGGTACTGGACGTCTACAGCATGAAAACACGAACAAAGATGCCTGTTTACAATCAGAATGTAGTCATTTTACTTTTGAGGATTTTTTTTTTTATCTTTAGTCTTCTTTATTCTTCGTGACGATTTTATTAGCTCATAATTAACATTTAGAAACTCAGGCTGCGATTATTCTCTCTGTTGTTCCAACTGTATTGATGTGCATTTTAAAATTTCTCCATTTGTTTCATTGTGAGTCCAAAACTGTCAGTTATTCAGCTGTCGGAAACAAAAGATTAAAATCAGCCACTCTTGTCACTGGAACTGTTTACTTAGTAAGTCAGTTATCCAGTTTAGCTAACTGGTTTCAGCTTTGACTGAAATTAAGCAGCGTCATGGAAACTCAAAAATTACTGTAATTAACTGTCTGTCCAAGTGACGCGCTAATTCGTGGTCTAATGGCTGCTATGCTGCATTAACAATGGCTGAAAGTATGCAGTGGTTTTACAGCATCACATAAAAAAATATATTCTCTTTATCCTTCCACCAGCCACATCTCCCAGAGCAGCTCCCTGGAGGAAGTGCGCTTCGACGGCGACAGGTTCGTGCCACCTGCGCCCCGGAAGGTGGAGATGAGGCGGGACCCCGTGCTCGGCTTTGGGTTCGTGGCCGGCAGTGAGAAACCCGTGGTCGTCCGCTCAGTCACACCAGGTAACATGATCCAGCTGCGCCGCGAGCTGCTCCCCCGACAGTGACTCAATCCACAGGCCCCTACTGTACAAACACAAGATGAAATCCACCAGAAACGTAGGTAAGCCTGCCGCCAGAGCGGCTCACGCCGATGACTCACCGGGTTTCACGGCCCTCTGTGAGCGTGCGTTCATTAGAGCTTAGCTTTGAGTCACAAGATGGGGGAAAATCCATCATGAGGAATGAAGAAAGACAGTCAAGACAGATGCTGAGACGGGGGACGATGTGTGCGCCTGAAGTCTTGTTTGCTGTGTCTCGGCAGGGGGTCCATCAGAAAGCAAGCTGGTCCCAGGGGACGAGATCATCATGATTAATGACGAGCCAGTCAGTTCAGCACCCAGGGAGAGGGTTATTGACCTTGTCAGGTAAGACATTTAAACCTGCTGTTGATAATCAAATACCATAAGAATGTTTTCCTTCCTGTTTCCTTTTTTTTTAAATAATTTTTCTTATTCTGGAATAATGCACTATTCCACCCACGTGCTCCATTGACTGTGATCGAGCTGCACGCCGGTGTTACTGTGTTTTAATGGATTAATTTCAGTGATTCAACTGAGTGGCTGACTGTGGGCGCTCGGTCCTTCTGTGACCTTTGTGGTCATCTGTAAACAGTAAAAGTACAGAAAATAAGAAATGCCCGTGTGGCCACTCCTTCTCAGCTCTTGTGGCTTTGTCTTTCCTGTAAAACTCAGTGCTGTGATGGGTTGCCAGGAGCAACGCTGGAGCAGTCTTCTTCCTGCTACTCCACACCCCATACACTTTCTTTTTGGTTATTATTATTAAAAAGAAAAACAAATCATTCATTGATTTTCTTTAATGCCCTGCAGGAGCTGCAAGGAGTCCATACTGCTGACCGTTGTTCAACCGTACCCGGTGAGTTCCCCTTTCATGAATGGTTTTAGCTGCTTTTCAACACATTGTTGGGGCGTTTGGAGCCGATTAGTTTGTTAACTCTTTGAAAAACAACCATTAATCATGCCATCTGCTTGTGCTGGCGCAGCCTCACTCATGCCTTCGCTAACAACAAAAGCCTGGGTAACTCAAAGGAAGTCCTCTTTTTTTTTTCTCGACTCCTTTTCACGTTGAGTCAGTTCCTCACAAGACCTCGTATGAACCTGACGCATCAAAATTTCCAAGAGACAGAAAGCACCAGATGGCAGCGAATGCGCACCGCCGAGGGGCGCTCGCTCTTATGCGGCCTTTGTTTGCAGTTCACATAATAAGTAAATGGAATTAAGCTTGAATTCCCTCCAAAAAAAACAGACAACGGCACTTACCCAATGAAAATGAATTATACGCCGTCCTTTCCTCTCGTGACACGGAGCTCATGACAAAATCTGAACTCGCACGGTAACAGCGATTAAAGTGTTTCATGCCACGCAACAATAGCCCGGTTTGCACGGATGGTAATTGAACATTTTGTTCACTCGGAGCGTTGAGCCTTTGAAAACAGCAGCTGAGAAACACAGAAAAAAAAGGTTTTAGATACAGAAGGACTTCAGTTCAGGAGCAGAGGTCTTATAATTCAGCCTGTAATTACTTTGTTTACTGGGAGTTTCCTCGCAGACTCAGTAGCATAACCTCACAGAGTGCCACCTTAACTGCATCAGCACAAAGTGGAGTAATGACATCCTTCAAGAGGGAAAAGTGACCTTGAATTTGTGTGATTAAAAAAAAAAAAAACATGACTCATCTCAAAGAGCTGATTGTATTTTAAAATCCCTGTTTTCTTTTTTCTTCTCCCTTCCTTTTACTTCCAATAGTCACCCAAATCTGCATTCATCAGCGCAGCCAAAAAGGCCAAATTAAAGACTAATCCTGTCAAAGTCCGCTTCGCCTGAAGAGGTCATCATCAACGGACAGGTTCCAGTAAGTCACACTGAACAGCGATGCTTTCTGTGAGCGCAAGAAAATCTGGGCACATGAAGTTGAGAGACGCAGAGGCTGAACGACTGAAACTGGAGTCTACTGGAACTATTCCAGCTCCCTAAAATGGGAAATAAACACGCACGAGCAAAAAAAAAGTATCCCATTTTGTTTTTAGTGCTTTCCATCACACTACTATGGAGCTCCGTTTGGGTCATAATTCAAGTGAATAAATGAGTCTTAATTATGTAATACAGGCATTTATTATTGTGAAATATTTCCCATTATTATGAAATGCATGTTTATTATTATGAAATATTTCCCATTATTATGATAATGGTTTCGTTTTTCATAAGAATGATCTTTTACATAATAATGGATTCGTTTTTCATAAGAATGAGCTTTTACATAATAAAGGCTTTGTTTTTCATAAGAATGATTTGTGCGTCAATCACGGCAAAGAGGGCGGAGCCATTTATGTGATTGGCTGCTCTTTCATTTAGGCATAAGCAACAGAACAGTGAATATCGATAGTGGGCGAGAGGTGTAATGTATATACTCCAGGGCAGTAGGTGGCAGAATGCACCTCAGTTTACAGTTAAAAGTTGACATCGACTAAGAAACGTAGCACTAAATGTAGGGAAAACTTGATTTTGACAGCATGGCGACAGGAGAAAGATCCTTTTCTGACTTACTCCGAGAGGTAGCCAACAGGCTCGATGCGAGTCCCCCACCAACTAGTTGATGTCAGAGCGTAGAATGGAGAAGGATCAGCCAATGAGTGTACAGGTTAACCACTGGTCCCGCCCAGTGGCAAAATGTCATTATGTAAAAGCTCATTCTTATGAAAAAGGAAGCAATTCTGAAATAAACTATTATGCATTAAACTAAGATTAAATAATAATAAAAATATATTTCATAATAATTACATTATAATGAAAAAAATGTAATTATTATGAAATATATTTTTATTAAATAATAATAAAAATATATTTCATAATAATTAATTTTTTTCATTATAATGGGAAATATTTCATAATAATACACATATATTTCATAATAATGGGAAACATTTCATAATAATGGATACGTATTTCATAATAATAAACGCCTGTATTTCATAATAATTGACTCATTTATTCATTGAATTATGACCCAAACGGGGCTCCATACACTACTGCCCTTAAATGTCATACTCAGAAAACAGTTAAGTAAGATTAATAGAAAAGGAGAACCTCTCGCAAAGAGATTCCTCGAACTGTTTAGTGAGTCATTCAGGGGAAAAAAAAGCTTTTCAAAGGAGGAACATGAAAGTTAGCGATTATTGAAGAGCTAGTTTGTGTTAGTTTGCATGATGGCTCTTAAAATGAAACAGAACAGAAAAAAATCTATACCAGGCTGGATGCAATACACTGTATATACCTCGGTTTTCTTTATAAAAATTTATTATTACTACATTAACGATAGCATTGTGGAACATGAACTATTTACCTTCATTAATACACCACATTTATCAGCAGTCACTGATTTAAAAAATGCGATGTCATTGGATAAAATCACATTTGAAAAGCGCCTGTGTGGAAGTGAATTCCAGCTGACCCGTGCAGCTCACAGTCAGAGCTGCCCGGCCGGACAGATGTGAGCGATGTAAGGAAGAGCTTCCCGCTCCCAGGGTTTTTGCATTTTAACACTGGATGCTAAGATAAAATTGAAAAATGAGGAGAAGCTATAGACAAGTTGGCAGCTGTCCAATTGAGATGGAAAAGCAGCAGCAGGAGGAGAAATACGCACACGAGCACTGACTGACAGTGGAAATAGCTGCTTATATATTGTATCTAGTACAACTGCTCTGATTGAAACACGTAGAAATTACATCTGTAAACAGAGAGCACAAATGTTACCACAATTAAATTTGGTTGATTTCTGTCCAAAAGCTGGTGGAGAAGATCAATACAGTTTTCTCATAGTGCTGAAGGTACTTACTGTTGCAGAGGCTAAAGGCCTATAGACAAACAATGAATATATTTATCAAAAAAGAAAGTTACAAAGTGTGTGTTTGCTTAATCCAAAATAGTGCTTTGTTATCTACATTTTATGTCTTTTTAAGAAGAATTACTTTCTGTTCAGTTTTATCTCCTTGTAAGGTATTAAATGACGTCTTGTTACCACGGTAATATGCAGCATTGTAATTAGTGAGCTTTAGAATAAGTTAAAAATTTGAAGTTTTCCTTCTGTCCAGAATTTATATCAACTGATCTTCATCATGCAACAGACTGAATAGATACATTTGATAAACGTGATATTTGTTGATCGTATGATTCTCCTTCCATCCTCAGGAAACAGTGAAGGACAACTCCCTCCTTTTCATGCCAAATGTTCTGAAGGTGTACCTGGAGAACGGGCAGACTAAATCATTTAAATTTGATAGCAGCACATCCATTAAGGTATGTGCTGAAAAGTACCTCCTTTCACTGTGAGATGCTCTTATATAATCTAAAGTGATGTTCATCTTAAATATTGGATGATATTCACATTTGCATTCTGCATTATCAAGTGCAGCCTTTTCTTCCCCGCTGTGGCGTTCAAAATCAGGCGGGGCTTATCAAGTCATGTTTGCATTTCTGTTTCTCTGTCGCAGTTGGGGGTTTGTTGTTGCATGTTGAAAAAAAGCGCAATGCGTGTCCAGCTGCGGAGACGATTCGCAGTTCTGGCATTTAGCTAAGCACAAGAAAACCTGCTGCATCTGCACAGTTCTCATGTTGTATTAACCGTGACATTGTCTGTGTGAAAGGACGTCATCTTGACCCTGCAAGAAAAGCTATCCATTAAAAGCATTGAGCACTTCTCCCTAATGCTGGAGCAGCGAGCTGAAGGATCTGCCAGCAAACTCATGCTCCTGCATGAGCAGGAGATGCTAACTCAGGTGAGAGCAAAGGGAAGCTGCTAACAGCCGCTTCTGAACTCACGTTTCAGTGTGAGTTCGACTGCTGAAATGTGCTTATTCAGAGTAGAGTAAGAGTTAGAGAGGAGCGATACATCTCATTTATATGTACGTCAATTAAGAGTATGAAGCCGGGAGACGTTAGCATTAAACAGAGGTCATTCCTCTGTAGTGCTTTTGCATTTTGGATGTGTTTGAACAAAAGAAAATAAAGTGTGGAGAGATGCTGGATGGACGAAAGAGCTAAGGAAGCAGTTTCTTCTCAGTCTTTCCAGGCTTCACCTACATCATAACTGAAAATATACAAGAAGGATATTGATCCTTTCACCTACAGTAACTCGAAGGAATGCAGCACTCCCAAAATGTCAAATACTTCCTCGGGTCTGTAAATACTGTATATTAATCCTCACAGACTCCTTGACTTTGCACGCGCTTCGTATTGATCCAGAGCTGTCAGATGCCTCGTGTAACGCACCGCCGCTGTTCATTAGACTACAGATGCTTTTTAGAGATGCTGCAAGCGCTAACACCTCATGCTAAATGGGCACCCCTCATCTTTGGCTTTTGCCCCAGGTGACGCAGAGACCGGGGGCACACAAGATGAAGTGCTTCTTTCGGATCACTTTCGTCCCAAAGGATCCGCTGGACCTGCTGAGGAGAGACGCGGTGGCCTTTGAGTATCTCTACGTTCAGGTGAATATGAACAGATGCACGTATTGTCGTTGTCTCTCGAATTAAATGCTCCGCATGTTCACAGTGCGGCGAAGCGGTGCACGTCACGCTTTGAGAGCTAAATGTAGGTGTGCTGTTGTATCTCGTGTCATGGCAGGAGAAGTGTCCACGTGTAACCTCTTCCTGTGTTTTCTCGCTTTCTGCCTCATCCAGAGCTGTAATGATGTGGTGCTGGAAAGATTTGGGTCAGAGCTGAAATATGACACGGCCCTCCGCCTGGCTGCCCTGCAAATGTATATTCTGACCATCAATACCAAGCAGTCCCAGAAAGTTTCCCTCAAGTATATTGAGTAAGTAGATTGGATTTCACAGTGCACTGTGCACGCTGGATCAGGCTGCACGTCCCTTAGCACCCGGCCATTTTGTATTTCTCGAATAACCTATCCCGGCCGCAGAGGAGGCAGTTTAGCCCAGAGTGCTGGTAAACAGATAACAAGCTCAGTAGACTTGATCTGGAATATTGTGACTGTCACGAGTCAACCGATGGGTGAAATACATCAGTCATCATTCAAGACTGATGCCTTGACTGTTTTCCATAGACCCCGGTCTTTATGAATTGTTTATTTGCAGGAAGGAGTGGGGTCTGGCGTTGTTCCTGCCTCCTGCAGTGCTTTCCAGCATGAAGGAGAAGAATATCAAAAAAGCACTCACTCACATCCTCAAAACAAACCAAAACCTGGTGCCACCTGGTAAAAAGGTAAACCGCTACCTCTTCCTTTTTCTCATGTATTTTTATTTATTTTATTTAATTTTTTTTGGACTTACAGCTACCACCTAGTGGAACAAAGTGCTTGGTTAACAGTACTGCGACGTGTCTTGCTCGGCTTTAAATACAGTGAACCCTCACACTTCGCAGTTAATGGGGGCTGTGGCCCCCCCGCGAATGGTGAAAAACCGCGATGTGGGGGGGGGCTTAATAGAGAGTGGGGATGCTGCCATCTGGAGGATCGGAACACTAACTACGATGGTCAAAACTCTGATATTTATTTTGACGCTCTGCCTAGCAACCCGAATGACAAATATTAGAACCAATTGACATCTATGGATGTCAATGGACGTCAATGGCAGTGAATGAGTTAACTTTAAAACGGCACTAAATCACTGAAATAACCAAGCGATATTCAGAACTGACGAACGGAAACACCAAGTGTATCAGCGTTGAACTCGGCTTTGTCTCACAAGAGCAAGAGATGGGAGATGTGGGGATGCGTGTCAGCCAATCAGCGTGCAGACCACCGACGGCCCAGTAATGCCCGTCATAGCAGCCAATCACAGGCCTCGATTTTCGTTCATGGGGCATTCCTGTCGACTCTTGTTGCTTCCTGAGACTCGTTCTTGATGTGATGTGTTTCCCTTCAGCCTTGCGTGCTTCGTTTGAATTTTTTACTATTTTTTTCCGATTTTTTTTTTTTTTTTTCGATGAATATTTTTGAAACCTCCGCGATTGCTGAGACCGCGAACTGTGGGGGTTTACTGTACCTCGTTTCTGTGTTTTTTTTCTTCTGTTTGTGTCTTACCCGTGTCCCCTGCTTCGCTCTCCTTCCAGCTGACTGCCTTGCAGGCAAAAGTCCATTACCTGAAGTATCTCAGTGACTTGAGGCTTTACGGAGGACGCGTATTTAAATCCACTCTAATCGTGAGTGTAACAACCCGCTACCCTGCATCCGTCCGGCCAGTATCACTCAGTTATATCCAGATAATCATGTATATGTGACCTCTTCCCTTTCACAGCAAGGAGAGAAGCACACAGAAGTGACTTTGCTAGTGGGACCAAAATATGGCATCAGTCATGTAATAAACACCAAAACCAATCTGGTGGCACTTCTGGCAGATTTCAGCCACGTCAACCGCATTGAGATGTACACAGAAGATGAGAACAGGGTTCGAGTGGAGCTGCATGTTCTGGACGTCAAAGTGAGCAGCTTTCTAACAATTTTTTTTTTTTTTTAGCTCCAGCAATTCTGTTTAGCAGTCATTATAACGTTATAATACATGCTCACATTCTAATGTATTCATCGCTCATTATCATCTGATTATCCGTCTCCTTTGCAGCCCATCACTCTCTTAATGGAGTCTGTTGATGCAATGAATCTGGCCTGTTTGACTGCCGGCTACTACAGACTACTCGTGGACTCTCGGCGCTCCATCTTCAACGTGGCCAAAAACACAAACAGTATGGGATTAAAAATCATCACTCTGCGGGTGACTCAGTCAAAATGAGCCGTGCCTGAATATAGCTGTTTTATGTTCTTTTTCCTCTTTTTTTCTAGGCCATACAGCAAAAGCGAAGCAAAACTACCAGGCCATTGAGTGCACATACAGCATGCCCCACAAAGGATGCGAGGACAGAAACAACCAGAGGTGCAACCAGGACTATTCCAACCAGGAGTACCTCGATCACAGCAGATGCGAGGGCCAGCCAATGTACATAACGGAGATACACCAGCCGCAGCACTCAGTCCTGATGGCGGAAAGGGCCGAGTGCTGCAGAGTCCCCTGCACCCAAACTTACCTCAACATCCCAAGGCCTAAACCCCAGGACTCGTCCAGGAATGCAAAGGTCTCTTTCATATTTGGGGACCCTCCCTTGGACAGCATAAACCCCCAAAACCTCGGCTACCAGAGGCTGATGGATGAAGGCCCGGAGATCGCAGACAATCACAGCCCCATGTACAGGCGCCTTGAGGAGGACTATAAGATGATGGATGCCATAGAGGAAGGCTATCAGTACTCCACCAAAATCTTTGGTCCCACCGAGTGCATCGAGGAGCCGCTGCTGCATGACATCTGCTACGCGGAGACGACGGATGACGCGGAGGACGAGGATGACATCAGCTGTGAGGAAGACATGGTGATGAGTGACACCGACAAGCCCACGTTGCTCTCGCTCTCCGGCTCCAGTGATGACATCATCGACTTGACGTCTCTCCCGCCGCCTCCGGAGGCCAACGACGAGGAGGACAACGACGTGCTGCTGGACTGTCTCAACATGGCCATCGCTGCTCCTCCTCCTGGATTCAGGGACAGCTCTGATGAGGACGAGCAGCAGGGAGCTGGGATTCAGGCTCAGGGGGCCTGCAACGACATCCCCGTGTCTCTGATAGATTCGGTGCCCACTCATGGGCTGAGGGCCCCAGAGAGCCTCTGGAAACCGCGGTGGTGTCCACCTTACAGGCACTCGAGGCGCTCGCTGCTTCAGAGGAACAGAGTCCATCACAGACAGAGAGTAGCACAGGTTCTTCTTATACTATTGTAACATTCATCCATTAACATTAACACATTCTCCTGCCATTCACTTTTGATGTTTTACGTCTGTTTGTTTTTATGTTTTTTTTTCTTTTTCAATAAAGTTTATTTTGTTCTTTGTGAGTATTTGGTCATTCATTTGAGAACGCAGACGTTTTGTGTTCACCGTTGTGTCATTCATGCTTTCTGTTTTTGTTTTTTTTTATCCTTTATTTCTCAGTTGCACGGACTGGTGATCCCTGTCCTTTCATGTATTACAGAAAAGACATTTTTCTGGTTTGACTCCTGTTCTGCGAGCTGCAGCAGTTCTATGAGCTGTAGAGATCTGGGCTCTTCCTGTAGCAGATCACTAGAACGATGCTGAGTTTGATTCTGTGTATAACGTCAAGGCGCCCTGTCCATGATGCACAACTGAACCTTTTCCATGTCTCACAGGGATGCTGCTGATCTGTTCTTTAAACAGATAACTCTGCCACCTGTGAGCGCTCCAATTTTGTTTAATAGAAAACACTGAGGAGTCATTATTTCCCTCTGAACGTTCTCTTTGAGGCTTGTACCTGTTTCCATGGAGCCCATTTTCCCCTACAAGGCCACAGATGGGTTGATGGACCTTAGATTTCCTGAGGACATTAACAGCTGTACTCAGGAACACCAAGCTCCTTTTCTCCGCAATAATTGGCTATTCTTTCCATCTATTCATCATCCTTCATTCTTCTTTTCCTTGTCTATGTCTAGTGAGTAATCAGCAATCAGTGATTTCATATATCAAAGTTGCAACATTATTGTTGAAACCAGCTGAAAAAATAATGATTATAAACCTGACAGGTGCTTGCACAGAAATTGCAGACTGGAGTTTCTTTTTTTTTTTTGTGCAGTCTCTTCGAGGTGTCAATAACTTTGTTCATATTATTTCAAAAGATTAGAAGAAGCTTTTTCTTGTCTTTCATGGCAAATCAATCAAATCTCTTAACATTTCAACACTTAAATAGGCTTTAGAAATCCAAGGTTGACAATATTTGTTGTATTATTTCATTTCTCATTTTTGTTTTTCCAATGATTCATCCCTGTCTGTGTCACGCAACTCTTTCTCATCTACGCGTTGACTCGCATCGTCATCCCCATTAACTGTGGCTGTCTCACTCTTTGATGTCATACATGGCCTTGAGATGCAGCGCTTAACGACGTGCTTGTCTTTCTGTGGTGCACAGGTGTTGAGATATCGCGAGCGTTTAGCCCCGAGTCTTCAGATTCGGGCAACGAGACAAACTCCTCCGAGATGACAGAGAGCTCCGAGCTGGCCACTGCTCAGAGACATTCGGAGAACCCCCTGAGAATCCACGTGGCCGCCGAGGACGGATACCACGCCGCCAACGAGGAAAAGGCCGCGGTCAGCGCGGCCGGTGACAAGCGTCGGGATGAAGTCGCGAAATCCCCCGCTGTCCCTTCCTCGCAGATATTTCACTCCGATGGTGGCGAGATGGAACCGGAGACGATGGAAATCAAATCGGTCAGCGAGTACTTCACCAAGATGCACATGGGCCCAGTGATGAGCAAGCAGAGGGGAAAGCAGAGGGAGAACGAGATCAGGATCCAAGAAGACGCGAGCGAACCCTCGGACAAATCACACACAACCTCTCAAGACTTGAATAAAGATGAGCCCCCCCATCTTGTTGGGAAGTATAACGCTTTCACTGTGAGGGATTCCTACTACATGAATCAACTTGATCTGGGGCGAATTCACTGCAAAGACAGGCAACAAAAATGGCAGCAGAGAGCACCGGGAAACAAAATGGCAGAAAACCTCTCTCCAGATTGTGCGAATGACTCACAGGCTTCCCACGCAGACAGACTGGCATCGAAGGGAGAGAAACAGGACTTAGATGAAAGAAGCCAGCAGTTAAATGCCCATTTCTTCTGTCATTCCAAAGGGCCCGTCCCTGCAGAGACCGACGCCACTTCACGGGATAATGAGCAGAAGCAGATGAAGCTTCCACAGTCGGAGCAAGATGTGTCGCGCTTATATGAATACCATGTGAGCAAGCGCATGTCATCAATACAAAGCGAGGGTGTCCACTCCCTCCAAAGCTCACAGTGCTCCTCCATAGATGCCGGCTGCAGCACCGGCAGCAGCAGCTGTGTCACGCCCATGGACTCTCCCCTTTGTGCCACGGACAGCATGCACGTGCTGTCAGAGTCCTCACTCAAGGGGCTGGGCTACGTCATCGCTGAAGAGAAGGCTTACGGCCCCCCAGTGCAGGGGAAGGCTGCTCATCCCATGGACCCCACCCTGCTGAGGAAGATTCATGCAGCTACCAGTGTGGAGCCTGGGTTTGGGACCACCAAGGACAGCAGCCACCGAATGTCCAAAATAAAAGAAACCACAGGTAAGACTAAATGGGGGGAGTGTGGACAGTTATTCATACTTTGCTCTCTAGCAACTTGTAATTTAATTAGGGCTGGGCAACGATTAAAAATTTTAATCGCGATTAATCGCATTATTTCCCTGAGTAATCACTATTAATCGCATTGTATACGCAAAATCAAATAATGAATTCAAAAGTAGTGTAAAATGCACTTTTATTTAAATGTTCTGCTGCCATATGAACCAAAGTGTCATAACATTTGTTGTTCAAACACTTTTAACATCAGCACTTGTCAGTAACACATATTTAGTATAAATTTCATCTTAAAAAATGCTAAATAAAATAAAGCCTATTGCCACTGCCAGGGCATTAATGTCATCCTGTTTTTATGAAAAAAAAAAGTCTACAATCAAAATCCAACAAAATGATTGTGGCTCAGCACAATCAGAACATTAAAACAGGCAATTTCTGAGGTAACAGCAAAAACTTTTAACGGGGAGTTCAATTTGGCAGTTGTTACAAATAACCTTGTTTCTGTTGAATCCTCAGTTATTTCTTTAAAATGAAAATGTCCATGTTAAAGTTCAGTAACTTTACCAATCTGTGTATCATTCATTCTTTCCATTTTCAATTGTCAATCAAAAAAAAAAAAAATTACAAAGTGACATTTTATTACATTTTTCGTTTTTTAATCTAAAACAAAAAAAAATAAAAAAATAAATGCCTGTTTTTTTATATTTCAATTTTAGACTTAAAAAAAAAAAGAAATTAAAAAATGTGCCACAGAACTGAATTTGTTTTATAATTGAAGACTGGATTTTCTGTGTCATTACACATCTGTGCCACTAGATGGAGCTGCACTGCAGTAACCAGTTAGAGAACAGCAGGACAGTGAACACATGGAGCAGATCTAATGTAACATGGAGGAATGACGCGAAAGTTTTGTTGCAGTCCAGAATATTTTAGCTTTTCCTTGTGTTTACTGTTTTCCAGTTTCACAGCCAGTAACGGACTTTTTCAAAACAAAAGCATGTGACCAACATGCGTTAACGCGCAATAAAATAAATGTCGGCGATAATAAATTAATGCGTTAATGCAATAATAACGCGTTAACTTAACTTGCCCAGCCCTAAATTTAAGTAGTTATATTATGTGATCTATCAACAGAAAATAGTCAAAATTGCTGAAGGAAAACATAAAGAAAAGTTTCCAAAACTTAAAAAAAAAAACACTGAAAGGTACAGTAGAGGATTCATATTTGCTGATGCAACACTGACTTTGTCAGCCCCTCTGCACATTTTACAGCTACAGCTTAACCCTCTCAGGGGGTCAGGCACGTCCAGGCAGGGGTCTTCAAGGAAGAGCTTCTCCAGCTTCTTCAAGCTGAATGGGTTCTGTGGTCAGTTTCCAGTCAGACCACAGGACTGGACTGAGCTCTGGGCCTTTACACCCCAAACATTTAAATGCCCTTAAAGCCTGGGCTGTGAGTCTGGGCGGTCTGTCCTTTCTAATGCTGCCATATGCTTTCCCCTTTCTAAGAACACAGAGTATCTAATATTGCTTTTTAATGATTCATTTCTAAGTTAATCATCCAGCCTGATGATTAGAGTGTGTTTCTATTGTTCTTTAAAAACGTCTGGAAAGACTTTTGCCTGAGTTAAACCCAACACTGAATAAGCATATTTCAACAAGTTGTCTCTCCAGAATCTATTTTATAGAATGTTCTGTCAGATTTTGACTGTGGATTTTTCAGGCTACAGTGTTTCTGGGACATTTGAGAATATGTGTGAAACTTTCTTCAGTAATTGAGATGTTCATAGCAAACCGTTTTTGATTTGGTCAGAGAACAAAGCTTGTTTTTGAGGTATATTCCTACACTTATTTGTCATTTATTGGCCAGACTTCTAGCAAGAATTGTTCAATTTAGTTTTTAAAAAAAATCAAAATGCTGTTTTGCTATAATGAGATGCTGATAACACCGTCATGTCTTGTCATTTTGAGTGAAGCTATGAATACAGAACCATTTCCTCATCTTAGCATAAAGACAAGAAACAGAGGAAATGACAAGTTCTCATTTCATAGAGTGTCATGAGTAAAATGTCGCTGTCGTACATTTCTAAAAAACCTGAGACAGGAGTCCTCTCAGTGTGATGAACTGAAAAGCAAATGGATTTCTGGTGGAAGATGGAGATGCTTAACAGTTCTCCTTGTCCTTCTCTACCCCTAGTGTAGCTTGCACACAGCTGAAGAAGACTGGAAAAGAATCATCTTTAGCTCTCTGTAACGAGACCAGTACCACCACCACAATCATGTCACCTTCATCTTTACGAAGTAGCACAGAGCCCCGCGGGCTAACACTGGCCAGCCCTGAGCCCGACCCACGTGCCCTGGCTTTCCCCTCCAGTGGATCTTCACGTGACCCAAGAACAAGCAGCCTCAGGAAGCCGCACAGGGTTCGCACGCTCAGACGAAGCTGGAGCACCTTAATGCCAGGTTCCAGGAGCTTGGAAGCGCTGATAGAAAAGACCAAAGCCGCATTTAGTGGGAGGAGTGACGGTCAGAATTCACATTCTCAAGATCCCCAAAAAGTGCAGAGGACATTTTCTGCCAAATCCTTAGCCAAGAGCGTGTCCCAGGGTTCGGTTGCCTCCAGTTCGTCTAGAGGAGCCTCGCTGCTGATGCTGGAGTCAACATCCCCGAGGCTGGATTCAGGAACGTGGAGGTGCCACGGACCTTTCAGCCACTGCTTCCTCAGGAGAAAGTCAAGCACTCACGGTAGTGATGAAGACAGCGAGATGCCTTCACTCGCTCTGCTCTCCAAAGGTTTCGGCGGCAAGGAGAGTCCGGCCGCGAAGTCAGACCGCAAAGCCGAGCAGAGCGACGCGCCCAAACCCATCAGCGACATGAGCCTCAAAGAAAGACTAGCTCATATCAACTCAATGAAGGGAAAAACCTACAGCCTTCGCACGGGTTTCGCACTTGCACGGAAGGATGCCTTAGAGATGATGAGCGTGTTGCGCTGCAGTGTGAGACGCAGGTCCGGAGGCGACGCCGCGGCGGAGGCCGAGGAGGCTGGCGTCCCGACGTCCTACCAGCCGTTTCTCATGCAGGCCAAAGTACTGGGCGGAGCTTGCGGTCAGATGGCGACGGAGTACAACAGCCCGGAGGAGCTGCTGCTCACGCTGACGCACAGCTTCCACTCGCTCTGCTGCCTGATGCAAGCCTGCGTGTCGGTCGTGGAAGGCCTGAGCGCTGAACGCGAACGCCACGAGGTGGTAGCCAAGGTGGACGAGGTCGTCGTGAACTACGCGTGCCTGCTGAAGGCCGCTGAGGTGGCTGCAGGAGGTTCCCCCAGTGACCAAAGCGTGAATGCATTGACACATTATTCTGCCTCCACGTCTGCTATTATAAACACACTAACTCACTCACTGGAAACACTGCTCGACAACAAACTGTCATTTTGTCATGATTATAGATTTTAAAGCCATACATGATACACATCGGTTTTAACAACCAGTGTGAACTGCTGTGATTTAAAAAAAAAAAAAAAAAAAAAAAGAGAGAACGAAAAGAAATCTTGCCTTGTGAATACAATATTTTATTATGTAAAGAAAATATAAGATATATGAACTCAAGTTTTAAACAGATTATATTAAGGCCTCAAGTAAAAACATGACCTTCTTCTCAAGTATATTATCAAATATTACATACTAAGGATTATTTTAACGATTTGTTGGTTAATTTACGATCTTAAAATGTAAATTATTACAATCTCATGACAATATTGTTTTTAAATTGTAAAAAATATATATATATTACATTGCAGGAATACATATACTATATAAAGCTCTAGACAAATCATTTGCACAGGAAAGCTCTGAAATTAAAGGAAGCATCCAACTTTTTCATTTTCTGACTCACTTAATTTAATGAATACGTTACACATGAACACTGAGTAATTTCTTGTTATTTTTGTCATCATTAAAGTAATTCAAACTTAAGAAATCTTCTCTTCAATTTATTTATTTTCTGTTTCATTCCACACTGAGTTCTGTGCGTTACCAAAATCTCAGAGAATGATGCATTTATTTAATTTTTTTTTTTCTACGTTCAGCATGGCTGCTGCAAATTATCGCTCACATGGCTTCTGTTTAAGTTTGCATTTCCCATAAAAATGTGCTCTTACACACCTGTTCAGTGTTTCTTTGTTCAGCAGTCCACGGTTTTAGCATCTCGCAAAGCTTTTTGCGGTGTTTGTGAGGCCGAATGTGTGAGCGAAGTGAAGCACATGTTGCATTCAGACATGCTGGCAGCTCTGCGGGGCAAACGGGCACAGAGCTGCGAGCTGCACGCCAGCATCAGCCTACTAACAAGCCGGCCATGCCAGCGCTAAAGTGCTCCTATTTAGCGAGTAGGCATGTTTAGATCCCCAGATCTAATAACTGCTACAGCAGTGTTGGTTAAATTTTACTAATTGTGCATATTAATTTACCAATAATTGATTGAGGTTCTAGTGAGGCAGTTATACAACACTTAAACAAAGCACTTGACAATCAGGTGAGGCTTGCAGAGTGGATTTAATCTCCATTTGTATACAAGCAGAGATGGTCAGTTATTCTTAAACACTGCTTATTAATACTTTGAGCCTTGAGCTGATTTCTCCCAAAAATCATACAAGACCTCTGAGCAACATCCCACATTGGATTAGATATTCCACATTAGATATTAACATGACTCGATAAACAGGCCATAGTGACCTGAGCCTTTTTTTTAATACAACAAGCAGCTACAACCTCAAGGTGAACAGCGACATATGACATATTTCACAGCCTCAAATTATTTTTTTATATTTTTTATGTCCTATGCTGAACTTTAGAATTTTAAAGTGACTCTAACTTCTTTTTCATCAAATGAAAATGTTCTTAGATTAAACACCAAAACGTTTATTGATTTCTGGTTTTGACCTGACCTCATCCCGACTGGCAGCAGGTTTAGATTACATTCAACAGAAATGCAAGCCTAAAAATAGATTAGCGAAAGGGAAGTTTGAGTCATTTTGGAGTCGAAGGGGGCAAAGATGAAATGTGATCACATGAAAAATATAAAGTTGTTGCATAGAGAATCCTGAAAACTGCTACTCTTGTCGTCATGGTGGACTGGCTGGACTTAAACTGAAAAATATTTGAGGATTTCAACGTTTTGGTTCCAAATTACATAACATTACACATCAAACCTTTTTTTTTTATTTGGTCTGGCCTTCTCTGTGCATCACCTGCACACCTGTATGCAACAGACCAAAGACAAAAAGAAAAGCTTTTGTAGGTTTTCTACCATCCTTTAAAAGATTTTTTTTAAATGCTTTGTATTGCTTTATATTTTGAATTACAAAAAAGCTAATTTAGAACAGAGACCAAACCAAACAAAATAAAGATGGTGAAGGAAGAGAGCAAAAAGGTAAAAAAAAAAAAAAAAAGCAAACTTGAAATCAAAATACTGTTGAACAGTGAACAGTGGCTCATGTCGATCCTGTTCAGGGACACGGGGGGGTTTGAGGCTCCTTGCAGGCGGGAGCATCCTCTCAATAACATCTGCACAAAACGCTGTGCTTGTTCATTTTGAAATTGTCAAAGGAGAAGTAAAACATCCAAAATAACAATGATGCTTCAGCAAAAATTGTGAGTCAATTTCATCATCTTATCAAGTTTATGCAACAGCTGTCCATTGAGGTGGTAATAGTGGGCCTTCTGGGTAAACACTGACCAAACGAGCACATATCTGAACAGACCCCTTCTTTTCCAGCTCTTGGCATAAGCTCCTGATCAAATAGGAGCACGCTGATCGAACCAACTGAGATGCACTCTTTGCAAACCAACGTTACTCAGTCATCTTGGCAACAAAGCAGCCGCTGACTACATTAAAATATTTTTGCATGGTTAGAAAACTCAGACGGTGCACCTAAATCCAGCACCTAGGTTTCACTTTCCCCTGCAATCTAGACAGAAATGAAACCAATCTTCCTCTGGTGGGAACCAATAAATAATCTAAAAGCGCGTCGGCTGTGTGATTAAACTCGTACCGCTGGAACGCCGTCTTTCTGCAGGCTGCTCACTCTTAACACGAGAGACATCATCTTCTTGATTGTTGGCGCAGAAAATAATTATATAACCACCAGCGATCAGTCAACTGTTGCAAACAAGCAAAAGATGGAAAGTTTGGATGTGTGTGGTTTGCAGCAATGAGGAAGTGATGCGGGCCTGTTATACTCACGGTGGGCTAGCGCGGCCACCTGTTACTTTCATCTCATCTCCGTAGAACTGACTGTCACGTTAACACATCTCTCAGTAGTCTGTTCACCTGGACGAGAGAAGCCGAAGCAGGCACAGCTTTTCACATTCAGATAATAACGTCCTTCTACGAGGTGAGTATGAGTCATATTTGCTCATAAACTCATTTGGTCTGAAGCGTTGAAAACGACATGAAGATGTTTGAATCGATCCAGTTAGGCTGTGTCATTAGTCCTGTTGTACCATTAAACTGAGTATCTTAATTCTGACGCTGCTTTCCATGTAACGCTGCTTTCCACAATTCTCATAGAGGTGCCTATGTTTCTATGCAGATGTCTGTGGCACTGCTGGGTCTGTGGTCTTGTTTCATTATATCGACAACCGGCATTTCTTACCCAAAAACCCTGCCGTGCGACGTGAGCGAGGCAGACGACACCGGCGAGGTGAAGGTGGACTGCACCGAGAGAAACCTCAAGGAAATCCCCCGCGGCATCCCGGGAGACACCACCAACCTGACTCTCACCATCAACCACATTCCAAAGTTAAACTCAACCTCCTTTCACGGTCTGGAGAACCTGACGGAGATCGACATGAGGTGCAATTGTGTGCCCATCAAAATCGGCCCAAGGATCACATGTGCACGCAGAGTGTGACGATTGAGGGGAACACGTTTGCTCCTCTCAGGAATCTTCGCGCGCTCTACCTCGATGGAAATCAGCTCTACAGCATACCTAAAGGCTTGCCGTCAAACCTGATGCTGCTCAGTCTGGAAGTGAATCACATCTATTATATTTCCAAAGCGAACTTCTCTGAAGTCAGAAACCTCCAGGTGCTTTACCTCGGTCAAAACTGCTACTACCGCAACCCCTGCAACGTCTCTTACGAAATAGAGGACGCCGCATTTTTGCAGTTTAAGAATTTAACATTGTTATCTCTCAAGTCAAACAACTTATCGTTTATCCCGCATCGACTGCCCACGAGTTTAAAAGAGCTCTATCTCTACAACAACAACATCCAAGAGGTCACCGATGAGGATTTCAGAAACCTGACGGACCTCGAGATTCTGGACATCAGCGGAAACTGCCCCCGATGTTACAACGCCCCCTTCCCGTGCGACCCGTGCCCGAATAACGCCCCGCTGAAAATCAGCAAGACCGCTTTCAAAACGTTGACGAGGCTGACCACGTTGCGTCTGCACAGCAACTCGCTGACGAGCGTCTTACCCGAATGGTTTGCCAGCATGACGGAGCTCAAGGTGCTTGACCTCTCATCAAACTTCTTAGCAAGAGACGTGGGAAGCACAAGCTTCCCGCAGTTCCTGGGCAAACTGGAAGAGCTGGATCTGTCGTTTAACTATGAGCTGCAGCGGTACCCTCAAACGCTGAGGCTGAACTGCAGCTTCTCCCGCCTCAAGTCGCTTAAAATCCTGAGACTGAAGGGTTACGTGTTTCAGCAGCTAAAGCCGGAGAGTATTTATCCTTTAAAGCCTCTGCCAAACCTGCAGGTGGTAGATCTCGGCACAAACTTCATCAAAATAGCAAACCTTAGCATCCTGATGGAGCTGAAAAGCTTTCAGATAATCAGCCTGTCTGACAACAAAATATCTTCTCCGTCCGATGTCCAGGAAAGCTCCGGTTTCACCGGAGGAGAGCCCTTGCTCTGGTCTCCCATGTCAGCTCTTAATGAGTACCAAAATAAGGAAGTGAGGGAGATTCATTATTTCAGATATGATGAGTACGCGCGCAGCTGCAAGCACAAAGATAAGGAGCTCGGAATAATTAAATCCTTTGTGAAAAAGGAATGCAGTCAGTTTGGGAAAACGTTAGATGTGAGCAGAAACAATATATTCTTCTTGCATTCGAGGTTCTTAAACCTTAAAGAGCTGAGGTGCCTCAATCTGTCCGGAAATGCGATGAGCCAAAGCCTGAACGGCTCTGAATTTACCAACCTGACCAGTTTGCAGTACCTGGACTTCTCGTGGAACCGCCTGGATCTGCTCTACCCCACGGCGTTTCAGGAGCTTAAAAACCTGGTCATCTTGGATATAAGCAACAACAACCATTACTTCGAGTCGGAGGGCTTGACTCACATGCTTAACTTCACGAAGAACTTAAAGCACCTTAAGGTTCTCCTGATGAACCATAATAAGATCTCTACTTCCACCAACACGGAGTTGGAGAGCGAATCCCTAGAGAGGTTAGAGTTCAGAGACAACCGCTTAGACATGTTGTGGAGAGATGGTGACACCAGATACGTCAACTATTTCAAGAAACTGATCAATCTGACTGTCCTCGACATCTCCCACAACAACCTGAATTTCATCCCTCCCCAGGTCTTCAGCGGCATGCCAGACAAGCTGTCGGAGCTCCACATCAAAAACAACAGGCTAAAATCCTTTGCGTGGGGGAAACTTCAACTCCTGCACTCGCTGGAGGTTTTAGACCTCAGCGGGAACTACCTGACCACCGTTCCACGCATGCTGTCGGACTGCACCACGTCGCTCAGGAAGTTCATTTTATATAAAAACCAAATCGTAAAACTCACGCCAGATTTCCTCAAGGATGCCTTCAGCCTAAAATATCTGGATCTCAGCTTCAACCGCATCCAGCACGTCGAAAAAACCAGCTTTCCGGATGACGTTGTTCAGCAGATGGACATGTTGCTCCTCCACAAAAACAGGTTTCTGTGCACCTGCAACGCCACTTGGTTTGTCACGTGGCTCAACAGGACCAACGTGACCATCCCCCGGCTGGGCACCGATGTGACCTGCGCCAATCCGGGCGCGCAAAGAGGCCACCCCGTGGTCTCGGTGGACCTGCTGGCCTGTCAGCACCCCTTCCTGTCAATCATCCTCTCCACCTTCATGACTTCGCTCGTGGTCAGCTTCCTCACCCTGTCCATCTCCAGCCACCTCTTCATGTGGGACATCTGGTACATCTACTACTTCTGCAGGGCTAAGCTCAAAGGCTACGGGCGCCTGTACTCCCAGGGCGCCGTCTACGACGCCTGCGTGATCTACGACAAGGAGGACCCCGCGGTGTCAGAGTGGGTGGTGAAGGAGATGTGCGCTCGCCTGGAGGACTGCGGGGACCGCCCCCTGAAACTGTGTCTGGAGGAACGAGACTGGGTCCCTGGGTGTCCCCTGATTGACAATCTCTCCCAGAGCATCCAGAGGAGCAAGAGGACCGTCTTCATTCTGACCCAGAAGTATATTAAAGGGGGAAATTTCAAGACGGCCTTCTACATGGCCCACCAACGACTAATGGATGAAAAAAATGATGTCATTGTACTGATTTTCTTGGAAAAGGTACCTTGTAATTCAAAGTATCTGAGATTACGGAAGAGGTTGTATAAGCGGTCCATACTTGAGTGGCCAAAAAACCCTCAGGCTCAGCCATACTTCTGGTTCAGCCTGAGGAGTGTACTTGGTACCGAGAGCCACAAACAGTACAACAATCTCTTTAAAGAAACTCTGTAAAAAGAACAAACTGCTGAAATACTTACTTCCCTCTTTTATTGTGGCCTGCTCTAAATATACTTGTGATTATGAATTATACCGTGTGCTGAATCATAAACAGAAGTCTGTGGTAATGTGAGATTCCACTTCAGTTATTCAAATTCATTGTTTTCCTTTTTTATGAGCCAGCATGGGATTTTAAAGTTAATTCTGCAAACATGCCACGATAAAGGAAGTGAAACAGACGTCTGCGAACTTCTGCATTTCACATGGGTACAGCTCCCTGCATTCAGTTTGTTGCGCTTTCAGTCACGGGTACTGTTTCTTTGTGGCATGTAGCTATTTTGACTTGTGACATCTTTTTATGTTACTTACTAGTTTGTTTTCTGCAATATATGTAACTTTTTTTAAAATCTGAAAATATTAGAAGTGTAAGAGTCGACTTTTAAAAATTTAAAAATTGGCATTCAGATATCACGAGGGATTAAAACAGTCCGTGCAAAATGGTGAGTTACATATTACAAGTACCTATTTAATTTGATCTCTTCTGTTTTAATGTTGTTTGTTTGTGTATTTTATTAGTGGGTGGTTCTATAGTATGTATATTTAATAAAGGTAATAAAGGTATAACAAATGTATAATAACGTGTTCATCTTTTATTGTGAGCTATTTTACCTTTGTGAAAATATGTTCTGTAGAAAGTATAGTATATTAAATCTAAATACTGTGTATAAATAATGCAATAATCATTTCATTTTTCTATAGTTTAGTTTAGTTATGTTTATTTATACATACAGCATTGTCACAAAGAATGAAAAATGTGATGCATACAAGACGTCTAGCTTCAGCTAATTTGCAGTCTTTGTCCCTGGTCAGGCTAAAGAAAGATAAAAGATACTGAATACAAAATACAATAATACAAATACATAAACATAAACAAATACACACAGCTACAAAATTTAGATTAAAATTGCACAAGTTAAATACATTAAACATTAGTAAAATACTGTACTGACAGTGACTTGAGAGAAGTTAATGTTCACATTTCTGCTGCTGCTTAAGCCAGTGTTTAGCTTTGGCACTAAACATCTTTAATTCTGTTTGAGATTTTATTTCTGGTGGTAAAGAATTCCATAGGTGTGTACCCAGCACTGAGAGAGATGACTGACCAAATGTTGTCCTACATCTTCTAATTTTACAGTTTTGGTTGCTCATGCTCCTTGTCATTGTCCCACAGTTGTCTGATTTAATAAATATCTGTGACATTGCTTGTGGGGCCAGTCCACTGACACACTTAAAAACAACTTTCAAAAAAGAGAATTTTATAAAGTTGGAAAAATATAACAAATTATACTTCTCGATGATTTTACAGTGATGCCACTTTTGTGGGCTTCTGATCTAAAATTTTTAAAGCTTGTTTGTGGAGTGAGAGTAAAGGTGTATATTGGGATATATTTAATTTTTACCACAGTTAGTGGTCATAAGATAAAAAGCAGCACAGCCTAATTTTTATTAATGCCTTGCTTGGTTAAGTTGTATAGTTTATTGATAACTGTATGACCACTTGGTTGTGCTGACTAATTGTAAGATGAGAATTTGGATGTATTCTCACTCGTAAGAATTATTATTATTGTGCACTGGTGAAGCAGTTGTTAAACAAGGTACTGACAAACGATGGAGGTGCAAAACGAGTTTATTCTCTTCTCTAAGTTGCATGCAGATTTAGAAGAGGTCATTACAGAATGTAGGATCGTTCAGAATGACAAGTGGCAAAAGGCGTACAGTTCGTTTTAAACATCAGTGGAAAACAAGGAGACCTTGAGCAAAACCGTCTACGCGTCAAAACTTAGCTACTTGATAGAGGAGAACAATAACAAATCATGGCCTTCGAAGAGACAGGAGTCAGGACCAGAAGTCATGGACTCATGACACAGCAATTTAGACCTCAAAATGCAATTTTTCAATCATCACACTAATGTTACCATCAGCATCATTTATACCGGTTTACGCCATTTATACAGGTGTACTCTGACATGAATGCATCACTTCGTAGATACGTAGATGTACTGTTTTCTCACTGCTGTAAATTAGTGAGTTTACTGTTAACTGCAGCTGTAATATAGAACATGACAGACCACTTATTGCAGACATGTTAGTTTTATTGCACATTACTGCCACCTGCTGGTCATCATGTCAGCTATTTTTTGTTATGTCAGCTATCTGCTTTTCCACTGCAACTTAATATGATTAGAGTGGTCATTAACATAGAGCAATGTTCAGAGAGACTATCTGCTCTTAAAAAGCTCTATTTGTGATTATTCCTGTATTCCAAATTCCTCACCTTAAACAGCTGAGCCTTCGTAGATTCAGTTTCTTCTCATGCGTACTGGGCCAACAGAAAAGGTAGAACTCCTTGCCCTAACATGAAAAATCTTTTTAGTTCTTTACTAAACAACATTACAACATTGTTTGAAGTTCATTGAAGTTTTGGTGCATTTGCTTATATACACGTCTCTTAAGATCCTGTCACAGCATTTCAAGTGGGCTGAGGTCTGAACTTTGACGCCATCATCCTAGATGTTTCTGCCTAAATGCTGTGTTTGCTTTTCATCGAAGATGGTGCTGAACATTAAGGCAAAACAGCTCTCCTTTGGTCTCATCTGTCCATGTCACATATTTTCTAAAAGTCTTATGGTTTGTTTAGATGCAACTTTAGAAACCTAAGCCTTGCTGTCACGTCTGTTTTGGACAGAAGAGGCTTTCTCCTGGCAACCTTTCTAAACAAGCCATGCTTATTCAGTCTTCTTCTAACAGTGCTGTCGCAGACTTTAACATTCAATTTGTTCAATGAGGCCTGCAGAGTCTGAGATGTTGCTCCCAGTGACCCTTTTTTTATATATATATTCCTCTGAGCATTGCATAGTCTGACTTATCAGGACACCTTTTCTTGGGATGACTTGCAACTCTCTTGAAAGCTTCCCACATTTAAATAAACTTTGTCACTGTTGGATGTTCAACTCCAAACTGTTAGGAAATGTTTTTTTCAGCCTTTCTAGCTTCTCTAAAACCAGTTGCTTGTGTCTTTCCTCTTTTGCATTGTGTTAACATACGCTTCCTCCAGACCACCAAACCGCCAAACTGTCTGCTTTTATAGAGGTCTGCAGACCTGCTGATGCTTCGCTACACCTGGCTACTACCTGCTGACTCTTATCCTATTGGAAGCAGTAAGAGGGTACACAGTATTGTCCATGCATTTTATTTATTTATTTTTTTTGGCTTTATTTTTTTAAATAAATAATTGTGGTGAAAAAAAGATAAATGATTTTGTTCATCCACTGTTGCGTTTGCTTAATGCTAAGACCTGCTCCGATTATTTTAAAGGTTTTTTTTTTTGTTTTGTTTTTTTAAATAGAATCAAAATACACTGATTTACATGCTGATTTGATTGATTATTTGTCCGTAGACTGCCATCTGCTGGATACACCTGATGCTCCTGTGTTGTTCTGCCATCGCGAGATGCAGCCCGGTGCATGCACTCCTCTGTGGATGTCACCAAAGTTCCCCTGTGACGTCACGGCCACCAATACCTCCGAGGTCACGTTTAACTGTAGAGGCCGCCATCTGGAAAAGGTGCCCGACGGGATAACGAGCAACGCGACTGAGCTTAACCTGTCGGAAAATTTCATCCCGTCCGTTCCGGCTCATGCATTTTCCAGCCTGCTGAATCTGACTTCGCTCGACCTGAGCTGGGCGAACAAGAACAACGGAACGGTTTTTGCCGAAAATGCTTTCAAAAACCTGACAAATCTGCGTGAGCTAAAACTGACCGGCAATCGGCTGACAGAAATTCCAGGACATCTCTACCCGTCAGCGTGGAAATCCTCGAGCTCCGAAAAAACAACATTACGTTCATGGACAGCGGGAGCTTTGGCGCCTTGGCGAACTTGAGACAGCTGGTGTTGTCCAAAAACTGCTACTGGTGGAATCCCTGTGGGGCACTGGTCAAAATTATGGAAAACACTTTTGCTAATATGACCAATCTGATTAGTCTGGACTTGTCTTTTAACAACTTAAGCCAAGTTCCAAAAGTATTACCCCGGTCATTAGAATCACTTAATCTAAGTTCTAACAAAATACAGTACATATCTGAAGATACCTTCCGTGGCCTGTATAAGTTAAAACTCCTTAAAATACAGGGGAACTGTCCGAGATGTCAAAATGCGCCATATCCCTGTGCACCCTGCGCTAACGGTTCTATCGAAATCCACGCTGATGCATTTCATGACCTAACACAGCTTGAGCTACTGAACCTGGGAGGAAACTCGCTGGAGTACCTGAGGTCGTCTTGGTTTGAGAGGCTGAAAAAGCTCAAACAGCTTTTCTTGGGATTCAACTTTTTACTACAAGAAATGACTGAGAGGGCGGCGTTTCTGAGATACCTTCCCAGGCTTGAAAAATTAGACTTTTCCTTCAACTTTGCTTTGAAGTACTACCCATCGACAATAAGTCTCTCAAAAGAGTTTTCAAATCTGGTTTCGTTAAGAACTCTGCATATGGAGGGCTTGGTGTTCCAGAATATCGGACCGGAGACGCTCAGACCTCTGCATGTGCTGACAAATCTGTCTGCGCTGAATTTGGGCACCAACTTTATCATTCACTCTGATTCCACCGTTTTCAGAAAATTCCACCACTTGAAAATGATATACCTCGCCGAAAACAGGCTGTATCCCATTAATGAAACAGCACCCTCAAAATGGAGGGAGGGATCAAATCAGAGGACAGGCCTTTCCGTTTCACCATTCATAAAATCCTCCCCAAAAGACCTCAGTTATGAGTTATCACACAGCCTTATAAAGGAGGAGTGCTTTCGCTCGGGACGTGTTCTTATTCTCAGCTCAAATAACCTCTTCTTCATTTCTCCAGAGCAGTTTAGGGAATATGGAGACATTGCATGTCTCAACCTTTCTAGGAATGGATTTTCGGCAGCACTTAACGGCACAGAGTTCTCCTCGCTGCCCAATCTAACATACTTGGACCTGTCATTCAATAGGATTGATCTGGCCTATGACAATGCCTTTAGGGAACTGAAGAAATTACAAGTACTAGATCTCAGTTACAATGCGCACTACTTTAAAGCATTCGGGATAACGCATAATTTAAATTTTATACAAAATCTCCCTCATCTGAGAGTGCTGAATATGAGCCATAACTCCATCTATACACTGACAACAAAAGAGATGCACAGCCAGTCGTTAGCAGAACTTCAGTTCACGCACAACTCCCTTGGAGTTCTTTGGAAAGAAAGGGATGGCTCATACAAGACGCTTTTCACAAACCTCACTAATCTGACTATCTTAGATATCTCTTACAACCGTATTTCAAAGATTCCAGACAACGTTTATGAATATTTGCCCTGTAACCTCACAAAACTGCGCATCAGTCACAACTCTCTGACCGAGTTTCTGTGGGACAAGCTGAAATTTTTCCATCAACTTCAACTTTTAGATCTGAGCTTCAATTCCTTGTCTTATGTGACGGGTATCAACTCGAGCAACACCCACTCTTTGATCATTCTTGATCTCAGTCATAATCACATTTCCCACTTGGAAAATGGATTTTTTAAAGGGTCCACAAAGCCTGAGGATTCTGAGCCTAAGCTACAACGAAAACTGACGATCATCAATCAATCGTCCTTCCAGTTAGGCTCTGGGAGTCAGATTCTGACTTTGCGCCTGGAGAGAAACCCATTCCAGTGTACCTGTGATTCGTTAGATTTCATTTTATGGCTCGAAAACAGTCCGGTGAAGGTTTCCAGACTGACGACCAGAGTGACATGTTACACACCAGAAAACAAGAGGGGTAACGTGCTAATAAACTTTGACATTAAACAGTGCGTGAACGACAGCCAGGCGTTCCTGATGCACATTTTCACAACTTCCTTCATTATTGGTTTTATGTTTGTGGCAACCGTTGCTCACTTATTCTACTGGGATGCCTCCTATGTCATTCACTATACGAAAGCAAGGTTGAAGGGATACAGATCCTTGAGCTCCCCAGATAGTGTTTATGGTGTCTTTGTGACGTACGACACCAAAGATCCACACGTCTCTGAGTGGGTGATGAGGAATCTGCGAGTAAAACTGGAAGAAGAAGGAGACAAGTGTTTCCCCTCTGTGTCTGGAGGAGAGGGACTGGCCCCCAGGGGTCCCGCTAGTGGACAACCTCACGCAGAGTATTCAGTACAGCTACAAGACCCTGTTTGTCTTGACAGAGGGCTACGTTAAGACTGGGGGCTTCAAGCTGGCAATGTATCTGGCCCACCAGAGACTGCTGGATGAAAACGTGGATGTGATTGTGCTGCTGATGCTGGAGCCTGTCCTGCAGCAGTCTCACTTCCTGCGTCTGAGGAGGAGGCTGTGTGAGAAGAGCGTTGTTGAGTGGCCGCGAACAGCAGCTGCAGAACCCTGGTTTTGGCAGAACCTCAGGAATGTCATAAGAGTAGATAACCAGGTGATATACAACAAGAACTATTCAAGATATTTCACCAGCAAGTGATGCAGCTCGACAGTCAATGACGTGATCTAGGAAATATTTGTTTTTGCTACTTTGTGGACAACAGATCTTAATCTTCTTTTGAAACCACTGTTCTGTATCATTCTAAACTGACTCTACAGTAGGAGCGAGAGTGAGCATGAAGGATTGTCTCCAGTCCACCTATGACCCTGGACTGTATGATGGGGGTGTAAAAAATGGATGGAATGGATTCTGGATTATCTGCAAATGTCACAACCTTTATTGAGCAGTTTTGGAACATATAATCAAAGGTTTTTAAGTTGATGATTTGTGTTGACAAATATCACATTGTATAAATAAATTGCTTCATTCTAAATGTGCATCTCTTTTCTTTCTTTCTTTTTTTTCTTTTTGGAAAATTGTGTTAAATACCAAATCTTAAATTTCTTCACGTTTGGGGGTTCACGTCTGTCGTTCGGCTCTTCTTGCAATTCCTTTTTTCACCCACATGGTGTCGCCACCCTGCAAGTTTAAACACGCCACCATATGCTCCTTTAAAAACTACATTCCGAATCTCATAACACTTCATGGAACACATTGTTTTCGCTTTTTACGCGAAGAAACATCTAGAATCGGGTCAGGGACGTGCCCATCCAGCTGTGGCGTCGAGAGAAACGTAATGCCGTCACGTCAGGCTCTTAATGAGACACAGCTGGTGCTGATTAATCAATAACCGCATTTTATTTTTTAATTAAATACGCACATAATGAAGAGTTATATCATAGAGCATATATTTTTACTATTTCATCCCCTAAAGATTTAACAAAACAAACAAACTGAAATAAAATAAAACAAAAGTACGACATTTCAGAACAAAAAAAAGCACACTCGATGTGACGTCAGAGGGTAATTAACATACTGCAGGATATTTATGGGCAGATTGCGGCAGTGAACGCTACTCTGCTCCTGTGGCATAAGGAAGTGCGACTTGTGTGGTTTTCTGAGCAACAATCCGGTAGGTTTGTCGTTTACGCTTGTTTTTCTTCATTTCGTGATGGTTTATGGTTCACGTTGTTTTGCATTTTTCTGGCTTAACATTTAACACCATCACGGTGTAGTTGGAGAGATCACATTTCACAAACGGTGTATATATGCAGGAAGTATCTTGTGTAGCAGAACTTCACACCGTGACTTCCTATTTCTTCATAAGAAGCTTCACTACGTGTAGGCTTTGACTAGATAACTACTGCCTTTTTTTTTTTTTTTTTTTTTTTTTTTTTTTAATATTAAATGACATTACTTGTAAAAGGTGTTGTCCTGAGATGGGCTCTGAATCAAATTGCTCTTATTTGCATAACTGCATCTTGTCACTCATAGTACACTTGATGCTCAGGTTTACTGAGGGATCTTAAGTTTGAGACCAAGCATCTTGTCTGTTTAGAGCTTCTGGAAAAAATGGCTGACAAACCCGACGTCACAGAGGTCACAACTTTTGACAAAACCAAGCTGAAGAAGACGGAGACGCAAGAGAAAAACACGCTGCCAACCAAAGAGAGTAAGTGCCGCTTCAGGTGCCTTTTTTTAATTAAAAATGACTGTTTGAGTCCTAAAACTGTATTTCTTCCCACCAGCCATTGAACAGGAGAAGTCAAAGTAATGAAGACGACCGACCCACCCACGCACTCCACACAACCACAAGCTTTACCCACTTCAATGGTTTCCAACAACTTGCAACTGTAGTACTTGGTGACAATGTCACCACCGTACCTCAGGTGGCATCTTGGCTTCATGTCCACGTTGGCTCCTGGTCATCTGTCGCTGTGTCTGCGTCCCTCGAGGAGCTGGCATGTCCAACAACTGACAGATTTCCACTCTGATTTGTAACCCTGCTCTGGCCACTTGTAAATGCTTAAAGCGAGTTGTCTGTAAATCTTGAATGCACAAGCTGAAATATGCAAAAAAAAAAAAAAAAGAGAAAGCTGGCTCTAACTTTTCCTCCACCCACACTATACTTGGGTTTTTGTTTGTTTGTTTGTTTTTTTTTTACATGTTCGACACTGGAATCAGTCTATTGGTGCAGCATTTGTCTCTAGTTTTTTTTAAAAAAAAAAAAAAAAAAAAGATCTCCACTAGACCAGGTGTCTCAAAACTGAGCCGTGAAAGGGCCATGTGGCTGCAGGTTTTTGTTCCAACCATGCAGCAGCACAGTTGACTTTTTAGTTAATCAACTAGTTGTCTTCACTGAAGGTCTGAACCAGTTCAGTTTGAAACAAGTCAGCTGTGTTTCTGCATGGTTGGAACAAAAACCTGCAGCCACACAGCCCTTTCACAGCTCAGTTTGAGACCCCTACACTAGACTGAAGTGATCGACTGCAGAAATGTCAAACCTGGACTAGGTTTTGTTGCCTCATGGATTCACCTAATGTCTAAATTGGTCCTACGCAGGAATGAAACTATCAACTTCTGCTTTTGAACACTCAAAAGTGCAATAAGCTTGTGCTTTGCAGGCTACATCACTCACAGCTGTGCTAGTGACATTTGGGCTTTTTGAGGCTGGTTAAACCAGTTTAGATGTAATGTGTGGAAACTACCTCTAAATTTGGGGGGGGGGCTAGTATTACTGCCATCAGACAGTACACTGAGGCGGGCTGCTATAAGGTCAATGTAAAAATTTTTTTTTTTTTTTTTTTTTTTTTTTTTTTTTGCTGTAGAATCAAACTAAATGACCTGAGTTGCCCTAGAGTTGTTCTAGAGTACAATGCTTCACACCATGGTGCCAGTTGTGTTCAGTGTATCTGAATTACATGTAAGAAGTGACAGCTGTACATGGGCAAAGGGACCAGTATGGGTTAATTCTCTGCTTCTGTTTATTGTGAGAGAATACAATTAAAGTCCCTGCCTTGTGTGCAGTCTAGAGAAGGGTAATATACTATAGAAATCTAATCACCGGAGATATTGACAAATACTACACATTAGCATGTCGATACTGTCCCATTCAACTGTCGTCCCAGGACTCCTAGTCTGTATTCCACGTTGGTGTCAACACAGAAGACGTGTCGACGAAAGGGAAAGCGGATGACACCAAAACAAAGCTGAGCATTGATTGTGTGGAGCCTCACGTAAAACATGAGGCCGTCAGCCACACTGGACCGTGGACCGGGAGTGACTCGGGCTGATTATGAAGAGCACAGATGCCTCTGGGGCCGCGTACTGTACGTAATGCGCCCTGAGCACCTAAAGGAGGGTTGATGCTGTACAACAACTGCATTGTACGTCGATGGCAGCTTCAGCCAAAATGAGGCTAGTGTTTTGTAAAACATTTCTTACTCTACTTTAAGATTTATAGGCTGCAAACATAATAGAAGGTAGAGCATAAGAAAGATTTCAAAAGTTTTTACATGCTTTATGACAACTGGAGTAGTCTTTATCTTTTTAAGAGTGTCAGCTTTGTATGACACAGGTTTGTCTGAAAGTTATACGCTCGTAACTTCATGTACTTTACAAGCCTTTGTGGGCTCGTAAAGTACATGACACACAAAATCGTTGTTTGTTCCACCAACTCATCTTTTTTTTTTTTACATTCAAGAGGAAGTGTCATGATCTCACAGTTGCTCGCAGCAATAAGTTGTAAATAACTTCTGACTCGGCTGCTTCCTCCTGTTTAGACTAAACCCTGATATCTTATGACAAAAATTGTTTTCAGATGATAACAGGCTGTTGTTCAAAGCTCAAACTTTATTCAAGTGTGGGAGCTTACTGGCTGTCAGTAAATAAGTGCGACAGTGATTCCAGGAAGTGGTTTGTCTGTCTGCTTCTCTCTTGGCTCAGCTGCATGTGTAGCTTTTCACAAGACTGGAATGTACTTTTGAATGCATCCGCATTGCTACTCGAAATAAATGTAGTGTTTCCTGTGCCTTTGCTCTCAGCTAACAAGACATTTTAAAGTTGGAAACAAAAGTTCAAATATAAACAGGTGTATTAAAAAAGATGTTGTAAAAGTGACATGAAACAAGAGAAACTCACCTCACCAGTCGAGTAATTTCTGCTCTCATGGTTCATAGTGGAGATGAGCTGAATTTGACACTTTCCCTTTGGGAAAAGTGTTTCAGTTGAACCTGCTGAGGAATGTTTGCTAAAAGCTTTTGTATTGTGTGTGTGTGTGTGTGTTTTAAATTAGATATGTGGATCCAATGTCAGATCCAGCGTTGTTGTGCGGTGGATAAAATGTAGACGACACAGTCTGGCTTCTCTGTTATTTCTTTAATGGGACAAAAATATATCTGCTAGTCTTAACAGTGACAAAATCCTTGTGCCAGCCTTGTACTTCAGTGACAACGGCTGGATGCCTTTTGTTATTCTTGATGAGGACCTTTTGCACAGAGGAGCCTTTTCTTGTCAGTGCACTGATGCACACAGTGTTAATTAAAACAGTTTCGGATGTTATTTTCTCACATATATAACATTTGTTTCTTAAAAGTCTTACAAACACATTAAAAGTGATTCAAGGATGGGGGGGGGGTGGTAATTTTTTTTACCATTTGCTCAAACAAAAGGGTTCATTCTTCTCCTTCTTTGTGTTCTAAAGTCAGAGTGCTCACAATTCATCTTTGTCCTCTCTTTCATACACTTGGTGGGAAAAGTAGTTGTCCCACTGCATGAAAGGTAGACACAAAAGCCAAGGGTGTGACCTGGCCAAGCCACTGACAAAAATAAAAAAAAAAATCCCACAAACACGCCTTGTGCTATGTTTAAGGTTAGTTTACCACAACTGCATCACATTTTAGTTATAGCCTATAGTTGTAGTAGCTAAGACTAGAGTAGGCTCGTCTTAATCACAGCTTCGTCATCGCTATGCTGCTATAGGCCTACGCTGCAGGGGGGACGCCAACATGATCTGCTGAGCGGTGTCTCCACTGCTCTTCTCCCTTTCCTTCCCTTTCCTCCTCCCTTCTTCCTCCTCCAGCTCATTCCATAGTTAATTAGGAGCACCTTGTTACTGTAACTGTGCTCCATTTTCTTTCCTGTAGTTTGTTGAGCTGTTTTGCCCCCTTTTTTCTCTTTTCTTTCTGTATGTTTGCAGGCCAGAGTTTCCTGAGTTGCATGCTGACTTGCAGTTCCATCCTCTGTCCATCCCAGCGTTTACCTCCACCTGTGTGTAGATGTGTTCAGGGTGCCTGGCTGGCGTGGTGACCAGCGACCTCATCCTCTGACCATCTCACCTCAGTGCTGCTACCTGCATCTGTTCATATAGTCATTTCATTCAGTCATTTGTGTGCTCTCCTCTCTCTGTCCTACATCCTCTCCTTTTCTTTCTTTACCCGGCTGGCCTTCATCAGGAAGGTCCCCCCATATGATCCAGGTCCTGCTCAAGGTTTCTTCCTCTTAAAGTGGAGTTTTTCCTTGCCACTGTTTGGCTTAAAGGTTTTTTTTCTCCCACTGTGGGAGTTTTTTACTTGCCATTATCCTTGTTTAGGATTTATTATTATAATTTTAGTTAATGATATTTGCTTGGGGGTCACGCTCTGGGTCTCTGTAAAGCACCTAGAGACAATTGACATTGTAACAGACGCTATACAAATAAAATTGAATTGAATTTTATTTAATCAAAGTTGATGGGGGACTTTGACAATGGCATAATAAATGGTAGATTTGGACCAAGTTTGGTGAATATGGGGCTGAGTTTAGATGGGTGCACTTATCCTGAGTCAATGCTGATAGTGTGGGGAGGAAAAAAATATATATATTAGACAAACATTATTTGCTATGTGGGCAACCAATCAAGCTTCTACAGTAAGTAAGGTACAGTTACTATTCAGGTACAGTTAATTCAGTGATGAGTCACAAGCGGGACCGCCTCTGTAAGCGTAGGTTTTGGTCTGTTTGTTGGTCTGTGGTGCCATCAATCTTGTAAAACCATCAGAAAAGACAAAAACATTCCCTTTCTCAAGTGACGACAAGAAAACATTCAAGTCAGTCTTCCCTGGCTTGTCACGTGTGAACATCCCACTACGGTGAAAAAAAACACACAAAACGTCTGCAAACAATGTCCTTCGGCTGGATGAGACCACAGTGGGAAACGTCTGTGCAGTAAGATGCACGGAGGAACTGAACACAGAGTTTTAGAACACCTCGTACCAACTGCCAAGCATGGTGGTGGAGCGACGATGATCTGGGCTTGTTTTGCATCGACAGGATGTGGGCGCTTCGGTTAAGTTCACCCTAAACCGAAGCAGTAAAGTAAAGAAAATGAGCTAACATGCCTCCACAGTGACTGATAAAGTCAAGCAGAATTAAAGGTGGTACGAGGAGCTCCTGTATCCTGGGATGGTGTTAGTTTTTTTTTTAGTTTTTTTAAACACTGCCTCTGCACGATGGCTTCATTTTTATTCAGTGAACAATGGCATGTGTTACCGGTTAAGGGCCAGTTTTTTATTACTCTGCTGTAATGTGTAAAACTGCACGGCTGAAAAAGGGGGTAATTTACTCTTCTTTCCTTTCCACATGACTTTATATCTACAATCTGATGAGTTAGGCAGGCGTATCTTCGGTGCAGAGATGTGGTTTGATTCAAGGTGACGTACGAGCAGGACGTGCCTGTGGTGCACAAAAGTAACTCATCAGCTGTGAGTTCAGTGAGTCCAGTATCCTCTTGTGCAAAAGCAGACTGACTTCATGACTTAAGCACTTAGGTCTGAGTAATAGATTACAGCTCAAACCCCTCACCACGGTGAGGTTTGACAACGACAACAGTGAATAAGCCGAAGCTGTGATCATGTGTGACATTTGAGACAGGAAGTGAAAGGAGCAGGGCGTGAAGCGATGCATCAGTTTGTCTGCATTTAAAGGTGGGGACTGAATTTGTGGAGCAGAAATCACAGGATGCTTGAGTGTTTTTTGTTTGTTTGTTTTTATCCTTCAAAGGGCAGAGACAGGGAGAGTGTGAGAGCAAAGTGCAGATGAGGGTGTTTTTCTGCAAATGTTCAACTCACCGCATCCAACCACATCTGTTTATGCGGCTGCTGCTTTGTCACAGCTGCAAACGTCATCTGCAAAGCAACTTAGCTTCCTTCTTAATAAAGCCACGCGCCCCCACCCATCGTTCAGAGGTCTGCAGCAGTGACAGCTGTGACCACTTTCCATTTAAACGAACATCCACCTTCCTGAAGAAAGCACCGCTATGACAGGGACACACTCAAAGAGCCAAAGCCCCACTAATGATGTTGCTGCAGTTAAGTCCGTTTACTTTGTATGTATCATCACAGTAATGCTCTTAAACAAATCCCCCAACGCTCCACGCGTCAGCCTCTCTGTCTTCCACAGTCAGAGTGATGCTCGTCTAACTTACAGTACGTGTTTCTGAACTGAACACAGGATTAGCCCTTCTCCGAGACGACACGTAATAAATTTATTTGGCCCCATTTTTATCTTTGTGAAGTGTCTGTATCAAATCACACCTGCTCAAATATTCAATCTAGAGGAAGAAAATGAATTTCAACCATATAGGAAATAAGATCACCATCATGTCCTACTCTTTATCTGTCTTTCACATCTAAAACTGTCACTGGATGCTAGATCGCTTCTTTTTTTTTTTCTAAATTGTGGGAGTTCAGAGGTTTGAAAGGTAAGAAACAGGATGTGGTTAAAGAGCTGCAGAGAAAAAATCTTACAGCTAAATTAACCGTGCTGATGCACACAGCACAATAAATATGTGGCAATGTTAGAATTAAACTTCAGATTTTGCTGGTTTGGTTCCTCCTTTCTAAAACTGAACTTCTTGTTTGTAAAATGTTCAGTAGATAAAAAAAAAAAAAGCATCACATCATCAAAAGGTTTTCAGCATGTAAGTATCACATGTGCAGAGCGAGGCTGTGGACCCGCCATGTTGTAAAGATCATCATACACAAACTGAGCGATCAAACGCATGAACCGTATTGGTGAGACGCTGACAAATTTCACGTGTTGAGTTCTGTTGGATTGTGCATGCAGCAGAAGGTAACCAAAGAGCCCATGATTGACAGGAAGACGTGAAGCCTGCAGGTGGATTAGACACCGCCTGAGGTACGAGCTAAAAGATCAGCCCTCGTAAAACCCTACGCTTATGTAGCGCCTCTCGGCTGGATGAGCGGTGCGCCGGCCAGAGGCAGGGAGTTTTACGTCGATCCGTCATGAATGCTGTGTTTAACGTTTGCGCTCGGGAACCATGATCGTGCCTGAATATACTCTGCGTCCGTTAGGGTTGGGAATCGAGAATCGGTTCCTGTAGAGAACCGGTTCCTGTAGAGAACCGGTTCCGTGTGTTTCAATTCCATGGAATCGTTTGGCAGTTTATCTAGCAATTCTCTTATCGATTCCAGCCAGCACGAATCTCACGTAATTTACGCTAGTTTCGCACAGTCAATTCCAGAAAGCACTTACGTGATTAAGTCACAGCAGTATCCCAATTGGCAGCACAGAAACGGATGCGCTGGTATGGCCATCTCAAAAGACTCCCTCCTGAACACCCCACTCACGCTATCCTCCACTTTGACCCCAAATCTGCCGGCTGGAAACGCCCCCGTGGTGCTCCCCGCACACAATGGATGGACGCTGTTACCAGAGACCTACACCAACTAGGCTTGTCGCTGACTGAAGCCGAGCCTCTAGCACTGGACCGACCCAAATGGAGAAGGTTGACGAAACTGATTGGCTCTATGTATGGCGTCACCCCCGCCGCCGAGCAAGAGACCCGATGATGATGATGATGATGATTAAGTTACGTCGGTTTAGTACGCGCATTGGAGTTGTAAACAACAATGGCGCCCACCAGGTTCAAACGCTCCAAAGTTTGGCTTCACTTCACCAAAGAAAGATGGCAACAAGGCAACTTGCAGTCATTGTAAAGTGGAGATAACAGCGCCGGGAGGGAACACGACTAACATGCAGAAACATTTGCGCACACAACATGCGATAACGAGTGTCGTGTTTTTGATGCGCTTCTGACTCAGAGGCTGGAAGACATGCTTATTTTTCTGCAAAAGAATTGTTAATTCTTCATAGTATTTGCAGATTTGTACTATGCACTGTTCCATTGTATTTGATAGTATTTATCTTTCTTTATTATTATTTTTGAGTGCTTAGTGAGCTCATATAACCTTTTAAAAGGGAGATTTTTTTTTAATTTCAATTAGGAAAAATCTGTTAGTAAAATGTTACACATTCTTGTGTGTTTGCACAGTTACAACAGTTAACACGTTATCCAGGCTTTGGGCCTCTTTTGACCTCGCTGTTGAGTTTGTAAGGTCGTAACTTCTAAGTAAAAAAAACTGATGCTAATAAAACTGTTAGTTCTCCTTTTTTCCCCAAATTAGAGTCGATAAGAGAATTGAATCGTTAAACAGTATCGATAATGGAATCGGAATCGGAAAAATCTTATCAATTCCCATCTCTAGCGTCCGTGCTTGTTGGAAATCAAAGAGCTGTTTGGGAGACAAATGCAACTGAAGAGCATTCAGATTTGGAACTGTTTAATCTCCCCTTCATTAATAGGTCTGATAAACTTTAACTGTCTTAACTGGAACGTCTGGATTTACCACTATTTGTGACATTTTCTCTCTTCCTTTTGTTGCAGGCTGTTTCCATTTTCATGCAGTGCACCGCTGCTCGGGAACCTGTCTGCCTACAAACCTAAACTGTACTAAACACAATGCTACATTATTATGTAACATCCAGGGTATCTGTGCAAACACATTCATTTAGACAAGCCCAAAGACCCTAACTACAGTATCAAATGCCATGTCTAGGTACCTCTTGTCCCTGTCTTATATGCATCCCTTGCAGCAGCAGATACAGAGCCTATTCTAAGCAGAAACAGGAAATGAAATCTGGTTGTGTTCATTTTCATAGACTTTAATGGCAACAACACAAGCCTGCAATAAGAGCACAGACATTTTAAACCGGGAGCCTTTAATCCCAGCAACAGTGCAAGGGACATAAAGCTCTTGTGCTCAGACATATTGGAAGTTAAAAGCGATATTGCAGCATGTCCTATCCTGTTAGACATGCAGTTTACTTGATCACTGCGCTGAGGTGAGGCGGGGTCTCTTCTTGGGGGACATACTTGTGCGGTTACACCGAGCACAAACCTCCCCAGTAAAAAGGAAATGAGAGGCAGCTTTAAACGCTGACCTTCTAGGCTGAAAGGTGAACTCAATCCCTTCCAGCATCAAAGAGCAAACTGCTAAAAACAGAATAAATCTGGGTCGTCTTGACAAGCGGCTTCATTATCAACAGTAACGTGTGCCTTTTGACAGTGACTTCGGCAGAAACTTGACCATGGAGAAGCACATTTTACACGCCGCAGCAAGAAAACACAGCCAGACTGACGAGGTTTCATTCCAGATCAAGGTTATTATCGTTAACAAAAATGAACGAAATAACGAAAACTAGAATTGAAAAAACATTTTCGTTTACTGAAATAAAATAAAAACGAGTTTTTAAAAAAAAGATAACTAACTGAAGCTGTTATGTGTTTATAAAACGAACTAAAATGAACTATAATTATGTCAAGAATGACCTTTGTTTTAGTGTTTGTAATTTTTTTCCCTCATAAACGTTTGAAATCTATTAACTTCGCTCCGCCGTACAACAACAACCGGGAAAAAAAAAAAAAGTGACCAGCAGTGATGGCTGCGGCAAAAGTTGGGAGAAAGCGGCTCAGGCCTATTTGGGATATAGTGCCTTTTTGTAGAAGCAGGTGATACAATGTGTGGAATACTTCTCAAGGGGAAAAAAAACCCACGAATCTGAAAGTCCATTTGAAAAGCTCGCACAAGAAGGCTAACCAAGACTAGCTGGATAAGCTAGCCTAAGCTAGTTTCCTGGAAAGAAGCTGCAGCTGCAGGCAAGTCAGCGTTGGGAAGGACCGCGAGAAACTGCAACCATAATGGACTGTTTCCACCGGCGACCAGATAGCTGCTGGTCAGTAAATACGCAGGAACACCAAAAGCGGGAAGATGCATTGATAAATATGTTTATTGAGAATGTAAACACGACTATGTGACTCGATAGCCTTCAAAAAGTTCAATCGAACCAAAATTACAACCCTAATTTACAAAATAAAACTAAAACTAACATTGAAACTAATAAAAACTAAACTAAAACTAAGTATTTCAAAACAAAAATGAACAAAAACTAGCAAAACTACTCTAAAAATGAATTGACGCTAACTGAATTTGGAAAACTAAACTAAAAACTAAATAAAAACTAAAACTAATGGAAAATCCAAAACTATTATAACCCTATTCCAGATGTGACGTTGTCCTGAATTATGGACTGGCATTACAAACAAAACAGGGGAACGTTTAGGACTTCAGGATACATGAAAGATACGAGGGTAAGAATGGCCGGCGTGGTTGCAGTCGCATGGCAGGAAGTGCACGGAGGAAGTCCCCCGTGTACTAAACAGGGCTGAAGAAACAGGAGAAACTCTTTCATGTTTCATGTTTAATGGTGTGTGTGTGACCAAGGCAGCGCCTGCCAGCGGAGAATCCCTCATGAGAAGAATATATTTCTTTCTTTGGTTACTAAAATAAAAGCAGGCAAAGATTTGCACCTGCCTTCAGCGCAAGACTGAGGGGCAACTCTGACAAAGCATACGATCCAAGTCACAGCCACTTCTGTGATGCACCTCCATCAGGCCTGCGACGAAAATGACTCCTCGGCTGTAATGTCTCTGATTGGGAAAACCCATAAACACATAATAATGACCCACGCGTCGACGCCCGTAAAGGTTAGCCGCTTCTCCATCAAGCCCACCTGGCAGCTTAAGGGCAACAGCTCCCCTGTTATTGATGAGAGAGAATGGAGATGGCGTCCAGCAGAGATTGAATCCATCTGCTTGGCTCATTACACTCATGTACATGCATACTCATGTCATCAAATCCTCCGAGGTTCATCTGCACAGAGATGCGCTGAGCTCAGACTCACTTAGCAGCGGCGCACCACTGTGTTGCATGTGTTTGAGAAACCATTAGCAGAAGGGGCGCAGGGGCCACAGAAGTATGACTGCAAAGCTCCATAAAATAAATGAAAATTTCCACAGATTAATATTTTTTTGCGAGCTTGACTGCATGTGACACTTGAATTGAACAATTCTTCTCTTTCATGCAGGAAGCTCATTTCTGTTGTTTCAAGGGGGAAGTGACAGCTCTCTTCCGTGAACCTCTGCGGAACTGCTAAAATGAACATTTGCTGAACTAACTTAGTTAAGCTGTCAAAAAGCTGCGTCAGTCAAACTGAACACGGCCATTTCAAACATCGGTGCTACCTCAAACGGCTGCGCTATATTATCTTACATGGGCAGTGGCCCATTTCCAGCGAGCAGTTCGTATTGTCAGCAGGGCACTCATTGTTCATGGCATCTCCCTGTCAGGATGTGGTTGTGTATGAACACACATCACTTTCAAAATAACTCTTCGACACCCTCATCTCTCCTTATATAGTAAAAGCCTTGCTCATTGCACCATGGACCTGCGATGAGCCACTCTGAGCACATAAATAAGCAGGCTGTGCCAATATAGACGTAACTGATTGCCTTTTTTTTTTTAAAAAAAAAAAGAAAGAAAATGCATCTTTGTGAAAGGGGAAGTGTGAGGTCTTAAACAGCGTTAATGTCTGATGACATCCATCATCAGCAGTGTAAAATAAAAGCTTTTACGTAAGAGAACAGGCTTGAGTGAACAGCTGGAAAGTGGAGAGGGGTAAATCTTGAAGGTGATCAGTATTTTAACAGACGGGAGGGAGAGAAATGTGCCACATGTTACCTTTAACTGTCTTCATGGTTTGATCTAACACAACCGAGTAACAAGCAGTAGAGTAAACTGCTGCCCAATAAACAGAAACTTCTGCTTATTTGCATTTGTATCCTCATTCATGCTGATTCTTTCCCACTTTTAATTGTATTTTTTAACATATTTATTTTTTTTTTTTTCATTTTTTATAACTATATTGATTGTTTTATATGCATTTCATTGTGATTTATTATTGAACAGGTCACACTTGAAAATGAGATCTCGATCTCAATGTGTTTTTACCTGTATAAACAAAGGGTAACAAATTAAAAAAAAATAAAATAAATAAAATTCAGGATATGACTCGGCCTCACTCGGCTCCACATGCGTGCAGACAGAGACCTCTGGTGACAGAAGAAAATATAACACAATAAATCTGAGCTCCTGGTAAAAATTAAGCAGATTTAGACTCTGAATTGCTTTTTATCCTTTTCTTGGCACCTTTTATCTAAGTGTTGAACTTTCCATTCTCAAGAAAAGAAGGGAAACTGCCATGATTGATGTGCTTGAGCAAAAAAGGCACAATTGATAGTTAATTAAAGTAATTGATAGTTAACTAAAAATATATATACTTTAGCATTTCAAAGTCAGTGATGTCAGGTCTCAGTAATTAGCAGAACTTTTGAGATTTCTCGCACCAAAATCCCTAAGCTGTTCAGAAAGAAGTGGATTCACTTCTTAATGGGCACCGCCCAGTCAAATGAACATATAAAATAAAGGTAAATACATAGATTTGTGTGGCTGCATTGAAACAACAGCAAGACAGGACAAGAGAGGAAGTGTTGAAGTACCAAACCTGAGCATTCAGTGGACTCAACCGGTTCTTATCACAAATGCCACGTAGATTCATCCATGTCATTTCTCTTTCTTGAGCAGGAAAAAAAAAAAAAAGACCACTTTGACCACACCCTTATTCTAGAAGGGTTTTCTTCAGGACAGTCGAGGGCGCTGTTGTGGTCATCGTGGCAACATTGCCTCGTCACATTGGCCCTGCTCATGTGGGAACGTACGACCTGCATGCCTCAGATACCAGTCATATAGAGTCACATTTCAATCTAGAAATGGAAGCCAGCGCAGGTGTGCATGTGTTAATGTGTCATCGTGTGGCACGGGAGCTTTTCCCAGGACCCTCAGAAGTGGCACCGACACCACGTATCTAATGAAACAAGGACTGAGGATGACATGTGCTCTGACTCATGGCAGAAAACTACCTCTGCACATGTGCCGCGCCTAAGTTCTGTCCTAAATTGCACATGACGATGAACGGACTGCACAAATAAAAACAACACAGCAAGCCAGGATGTGCTACGATGGTTTCCACTTTATTCCAGTGACCATCATATGTTCCATCCATCCATTATCCATACCCGTTTAGTCCTCTGCAGGGTCACCGGGACGTCAAACAAAACATACTCTGTGTTTGTCAAGGAAGAATTGTGATTATTTCTCCCTGCTGAATGTTAAAACACTGCTATCTCTTTATCAGAAGGGAAAAAAAATGTTTTAAGCCTCGTCACTGTAATACTTCATAACAGACTAGCGTCATCAGTTAGGGCTGGGCCATATGGCTTCAAATCTTTACTGCGGTATAATCTAAAGCATGTGAGGTAACGATATATATTGCAATATATAATCTTATCTTCTGTAAAAAAAAAAAAAAAAAAAAAAGACTAAAAGCTACATTCCAATATTAATGTAAGGGGTCAAAAAGTAAGGTGGCACTTGTTACTTCTCATGTTAAGATAAGAATAACACTCAATTGGTTTGTTTTATTATTTCTAAATATTTTTTAAATCATGCAAAAAATATTTTACTGTAATTTCAAAGCATTTTTTTTTCAAATCGAGGATGTAAAACATTTGTCTATTTTTAATGACCTCTCACAGCCCACCTGCAGTACCTCGACGGCCCACCAGGGGGCCGCGGCCCACACTTTGAGAATCACTGGGCTAAAGTACTTGCGGCTAGGTAACTTGTAGCGTCCATCAAGTGTCTTTATTATGTTCCTAATGCTGCTTTTTTTTCCACTGGAAGAAATGGCGCCATGACCTTACACAAAAGTTACAGTAATTTCATTTGTAATATCAATCCACCTCTGATTCTTTTTGTCGTATTAAGTGACCGACGTTGCACCGGTCTTTTTTACTAGCACTCCTCCTCACCTTGCTCTACGTTTGCAACCGCAGACATGTAGGGATGCACTAGTGCCATGTTTTCACATTCACTTTTGACCAAAGTAGCCACAAGCTTGACATCAACTTGCGTAATCGCTGTAGGCCGGTATAGTGAAAATCTCTACCGTTAGCTACATTTATACCGTTTATGCCGCCCACTGCTTCATCAGTCTGATGGACTGAGGTTTTCCTGTTTCCTTAAAAAAATCCAAACACCAGATGTGAGTGTCTATTAAGGTTGTTTCCCTACATGGACTTCTTCTAATGGCGTTCAAAAGTCATCTTCACATTATCATATTATATCCCTTTTACATCGTTAAGCATTTATCAGCCAATAGAGCTCAACGATTCGCTCAAGATCACCTTTTAATAAAACCGCATTAAGTCGAGACAACATGGAAGCGGCTCGTTCAAACCACTCAGAAGAGGTCACAGAGAGGTTGTGGTCAGAATAATTAAACAACACCGTCTTCCACTAACGAACAAGAGATTAAAACTGCGTGTTTTACAGTCTGCAGGGCTTGTCAGCGGTCAGGCACCCAATCGATTTGACGGATTTGTGCTTAGCGCTGCACATTTAAGACAACCGCTGTGGATTTCCAAACCACGCCAAACTCAAATGTGTCTTTATTTTTCTAGTAAATCGATACAACAATGGGACCATTCATGCTATAAAAAAAAAAAAGAAAATGCTTTTGACATCTTATTATATAAGACAAAATGAGCTGTAACCACAGCTTAGCTGAAATGTTTTTTCCCTCCAGACTTGAGTATGAACTGAATGTCTGGCAGAATAATCACACACTTGAAGGCTCAACTACAGTGTTCAGCCACAGAATTCCCTCTCACCTGAAAGCCAATCACCGCATTTAGCCTCTTTTCCTGGAGCTGCACTGAACACACACATTGCAGGGTAAATGAAACAGATTGGGAAATTCAAAAGGAAGCGTTTCAACGAGAGATCCTGCAGCTCCCAGAGAAACAAGAGCCGCTCATTTGCAAGGGGGAACACACAAGCGGGACCAGATGTCAGCGCTGACTCTGAAAGAGTGCAAACTCATTAAACGCTTTTTATGACTGAGCCGAGGGTGTAAAACGAGCATGAGAGTAAAGCTTTACGTGCTACCTGTGAGCGAGACATCAAAGAGTGTTGCAGCTGCTAATGACGGGTCTATGCATGTCTGAGTTTCACAATTAGCTGATAGAGCTAATTACTAAAAAAAATGAAATGAAAAGAAGAGAAATGAAACCACCATCCACAACCGGGTCAGACTTTATTTATTTTCTTTTTTAAGACAAATGACTTGACAAATGACCTCTGAAAAGGATCAGAGGTGATCCTTTTCCTGCTCTTTCCACTAATGTTTCACACAGTCTCGTGGAGGGTTTAGGTGAAGCAAGGAGTTTCCCCAAAGATAATCCCCACCCCCCTTTCACAAACCCACTCCTACTTCCAAAAGTCACCACCTATCCTTCTCAGAGCAGTGTCATTTCAGTGTCAACCCATCTGTGGAATTTCAGGGTGGAAGAAGGGGGAAGCAAATTATGGGACTGAAGTAGGTTGCAACAGATCTTTTTTAAATTATTATTTATTCTTTATTTTTCCAACCCCTGGAGGTTTGATTTTGTGTTCTGGAAACACGCCAAATCCAGCGTGCCTGGGACTTGCTCCTGTCTGAGCTGTTTAATGACAGTAAATCCCTGCGAGGAGTCGTCGGAGTTCCCGGAACAGAGCCGGTCCTGTGGGAGACAAAGTCAGCCAGACATGCAGCCTTTTACTTTGATCGCTGCGCTTCTCCTCCTGCTCCACATCTCCTCGGGTAGCGCAGAGGCTCGCAGGTAAGTCAGTGTGTGTGATGCTCTGTGCTGTGCTTTTACCCTGAAAACTGCAGCAGCTTCAGTTGGACGACTGCTCAAGAGTTAAAAGATGCTTCTGTGTGACATCAAACAGTTTTCTGTGCAGTCAGCAGATCACCCCCCATCCCCCAAAAGGATGAACTAACCATTTATCCATTGATCTTCAACACAATATCATCTGAAGTACTTTACTTTTTACAGGAAAACCTGTTATTTTGATAGAGCGAAGCCACTTGTTGGCCCTGCTGACAGAGGACGACCAGTGCGTGACAGCTAAATGTGGCACAGCAACTGTTAATAACTGAAGAGCACCTGTCACGGTCCGGACGCCCCTCTCCTGTGGGCTATTCTGGTGGATTTCCATCAAGTCTCAGATTCCTCCGGTCCCAAAGCTGCACTTAAGAGTCTTAACGCACGCCGTTACCCGAACATCTGGGACAATAGTTTGGCTCTGAGAGACGATAACGATGCTGAAAGCTGCTCTTCGATTCTGACGCTCGAGTTGACGCACTTGGCAAGTCGTGCGGCGCGCCGAAATCTTAATTTAATCAAGGGGCCCAAAAAATATGCACCTGCGACGCAATCACGGCTTGAGCGGCTCATTAGGCGCAGCATAACTAGATGAAATCCTCAACCGGACCTCAGAAGCAAAGCTCGCGGGGAGATCAAAGAGGCGCTGGGAGTGGAAGTGTCTGATTAGTGTGTTTTTCTCCACCTGTAATCTACATCCTGTCAGCTGGCTGTTGCTCCACAGGCCCCCCCCCACTCCTCCTGCTTCTATCACTAAACAAGCCTGCGAGGAGACACTTGACACCGGCTGTTTGTTGTTTTTTTTGGGGCCCTTAATTAAAATTGGATGTTGCAAAGCTTGCTTTTAGGAGAGCTTAATGAGATTGGGGATGTCTGCAAAGCATGAATCCGTAACAACCTGAAAACAACTTCACTCTTTCAGCATCGCAGCTAAGATGGTGATTTGTTTACAGCGAAAGCCCAATTTGTTATTGGATGTTCCATGAATAATAAGCTGAATGAGTTACCCATCTCACCTTCTGCTAAGGCACCAACGACAAGCCCTTGCTGGAAACCAACCAGGAGTGTGTCGTTATGGCAGGAGACTGGAGTGTTGCTATGGCTGGAAGAAAAATGATAGAGGGCAGTGCGAGGGTAAGAAATGTCCAGATTTACAGTATTGTTTCCATGAAAAACTCATAACTGACAGAAGTTTGCAAAAAAAACACCAGAGAAAGATTTGTAAAGAGAAAAATCTGAATATGCTGCAACAACATCCTGATGTTTTTTTTTGCTTTTTTTCTTTCGAACCCAGAGAAAGTGGAGGAAATGATACTCTAGATGAGGAAAAATAAATAAATAAATGCCTGCATGATATAAAAGTGTGGTTTGACTACAACCCCAGTTCCAGCCACTGATATTTCTGGTGGTATTTTCTTCATGTTAAATGTTTTACCAGCTCAGTGTGAGCACGGCTGCAAACACGGGGAGTGTGTTGGTCCCAACAAATGCAAGTGTTTCCCTGGATACACTGGAAAGACGTGCAATCAAGGTGGGTGTTTGAGTTTCCCCAGTTTTTTTTTTTTTATTCAAATTAACGGAAACAATTGCTGCTGATTCGAGGGACAACTTTGTGAAATACACACAAACGGACCCCTAAATCACTTTTCACTTTTTCACTTTTGATGTTATAGTGCATTTACAAATCTGAATGACACACTTTCAGACTTAGATAGCTTCAGTCACAGTCTTATGGTTGTGTTATTTTAAAGTTTTTGACTTCAAACGCCACATATGTGCTTACAAGCCACCATCCCCACCTCTGGGTTGAAGGCAATCAGGAAGTGGGTTTTTGTTGCAGTTCCTCAACTGACCACTAGGTGCTGGCTCCAAAACAGAGCAAATCCATGCTGACCTCCATGTTAAAATGTCCAACTTTACAGCAGAAATTAATGTTTATATAATATATATATTAAATTAAAAAAAAAAACAGCTTTGATCTCAAGTTAGATTTCACATCCATGGCAACTGTACAGAGGAGATTTATTTTTTTTTTTTTGCTTTGATTTTTTTACATACCACATCAGGTAGATTTATATAAAGCTACAAAATCTAAGGCGGCAGACGCCCATTTGATTGACAGTTAGCCATTAGCTATGCCAGTGGCTAGTCACTGGGACATACCAGGCCCTCATCATTTTAGCTACTTAGAGCTTTGCATTATTCTGAGCTGTGAATGAAAACTTGACAGAGTATAGTTGTATTTTAAAGAGAAAATGCTTGTTTTTATGTGTATCGTGTTAAATCTGCAAACAGATTGGCGTGGCTGGCTGTGGTTGGCCTGAGGACAAAGCTTCACTTAGCTCAGCACTGCTAACGGAGCGTCAGCTTGCTAATGTTGCCACCAGAGCAAAAGTTGAAACAAGTCCTGCTGCCGGTGTCCACCGGCTGCTTCACAACTCCTCCAGCGTAGCTCGGCTGAAGGAGCCGTGAGCCACAGAGGATCATTTCAGGACCCTTTAAGTAGATGTCTGCAGGGACTCGCACTCAATCACCCCCTGACTCACAGGGCAATGGCAGGAGGCTTGCCTGACTGCAGCGCTTCTATCCCAGGAAGGGTTGGTGGATTTACTGGCCGGTCCCAGCGGTGCTCTGCCAGCCCTCATTTCAGCTCAGGCAGCACTCATTTCAGAAGCAACACTGCAATGACCACGTTTGGGCACACTCGTTAAAAATTAATACAAAGAGACATAAGCAAAGCCAGCCAAGCTAAAATAACTAACGGCACTGCTGGTTCCACCTGTTACCAACATGGTGCTGCACAGCAATGAAGAAAAAGAGGCTTCAGAAGCCCTCTGTTGAAAACCTATAGGTCAGTGATTCCCAAAGTGTGGGCCTCGGCCCCCTGATGGGCCATTGTGGTACTGCAGGTGGGCCGCGAGAGGCCATTAAAATTAAACAAATATGTTTTAAATCCTCTATCTTTTTTAAATATTTTTTTAATTACTGTAAAATATCCCTTACATGATTTTAAAAAATCTTTAAGAAGTAATAAAACAAACCGGTTAAGCATTATTCTTCTGTCATCTTAACTTAATATGACAAGTGTGACCTTATTTGTTGACCCCTTACATTAATATTGGAACATAGCTTCTAGTCCTGTATGTTACAATTAAAGGTCTGGGTGAGCCACGGAGATTTTTCACATTTCAAATTGGGCCTTGGTATTCTGAAGTTTGGGAATGGCTGCTATAGGTGAAGTCAGAGATTACCTGCCCAGTAATTACACAGTACATGTAGGCAACAGAGTCTTACAGGTGAAAAAAATGAACATTATTCTTATTTCTAGATCTAAACGAGTGCGGCCTGAAACCTCGTCCTTGTGAGCACCGCTGCATGAACACGTTTGGGAGTTATAAGTGCTACTGCCTCAACGGATACACCCTGATGTCTGACGGATCCTGCGCCAGTGAGTTCCTTCGAGAAGCAGTTGGGCAGATGCCCTGAGTGAAAGCTGAGAACAAAGAATTGGCTGCTGTGCACGTCTAAGAGCGTGAGCTGACTGTGTTGTTGCATGCAGATTCGAGAACGTGCTCTCTCGCTCACTGCCAGTATGGCTGTGAGGAAGTGGAGGGGGAGATCCGCTGCCTCTGCCCATCTCCGGGCCTCCGCCTGGGCCAGGATGAGAGGACATGTGTAGGTGAGCAGCCGCATTCACACGTTAATAAATATGTAAATGTTCTCAGTGTCATAACAGTAAAACCTCCTTCCAAATAGGAAGAAAATCAAAGTATTTAATAGATGTAGGAAGAGTTTTTCCACGTAAGAAAGTTCGAAAAGAGGCTGGCTCTGCCCTTTTATATCAAATAGATGGGGGAGTATTTGTGAAACCGGAAAAAAAAATCAGTGAGATTTATTATGTATGTCTTCTGTGCGCTTGGCTTGTAAATCATGGATGTAATTAGGTTTTATATCTTCCCACAAAGCTGCTTCAGCTGTGACTGAGGCAGACAGACATGATCAAACAAGGGAAGTGATACGGCAGCTCAGCAGCATCAGATTTCAACAATGCCATCGATTCTCAAACTTTTAATACTGCGTACCACCTGAGAAACTGTTCAGCTCTCTGAGTACCACCATGATGACCAATTTTAAAATATAGCCATATATGCCTTCTCAATTAGCTTTAAACACACAGGGATGTTTGTTCCTTATTGAGGTTATTTATTACCTGAATTGTTATTCCACTGAATCAGACATGTACAACCCTGTCCAACAATTCTCACATACTCATACTCTCATACAGAGTAAAATAAACACACTCTAAAGTTGTTACATCTGCACTGCAACTGAATATGCGATATTTTTTTAATGAATTTTTAATTATATCAAGCTACACATTTCGTTTGAAACGTATTTATAATGCATTGTATGTTTCTGATTTTTTTTTAAAGTGAAAATGTGGAAAAAATGTAGAAAGTCATGCCGTTCCCACCAGAGAGCGCTCGCGTACCACCAGTGGTACCCGTACCACAGTTTGCGCACCACTGATCTAATGCATTCAAAAATAGATTTACAACAAATTCAGGCTTTTACTTTGAAAATGATCATAAAATTGATAATCCCCAGATGTACTAGGCAAAAGACGAACCCTCTGAAGACACATAGTGACATGTTTTTCGCATGAGCCGCTAGCTAAGGCTGGTGAAGAGCGTCCGGCCCGGCTCCAGAGATGATTAAACCCAACTGGAAGCTCAGACTATGAGCTGTTTACCACGAACAGAAACATCTAAAATCACAAATGTTAAGTGAAGTAATCTCATTTTTAAAATCCATGAGTGCGTCCCACCTGGCTGGGCACGCATCTGCATTTTTTGGGGATCACGGGAAGCCAGTGAGGGCTCACATTCACGGCCACCGGGACTGAGGAGCTGCACAGTCGCAGATTAAAGAGCAGCTAATGACTCCACTGGAACCCCTGGAGCCACAGAGCGGGCCGGGACAATGGGTGGCGGGAAATATCAGCGACTACAAGGAAGTGGGAATTCCTATTCCCACTTCCTTGCACTGCAAAAAACATAAATGCTAAATGGCAAAAAAAAAAAGGAAATGGATATGTTTAGCATGTGTTTTGAAGACGTACCGTGGTTAGAAGTTATATTTTCAAGATGCAGCTGGTACCAGCTTGTAAACATTAACAGTACTGTAGGGTTCCACTTGTATTTTGACCGCTCCTTTAACTGTCTCTCCCTGTTTTGCTCCTCCTCAGATATTGATGAGTGCGTAACTGGGAAGAACCTATGCCCATACAACAGACAATGCGTCAACACCTTTGGCAGCTACTACTGCAAGTGCCAGGATGGCTACGATTTGAAATATGTCAACGGAAAATACGACTGTTTAGGTAAGGTGTTCAAGTTCACGGAGAGTGAACGTCTGCAACCGCTTCTGCTACTGGAAGTTAAAATGAGCTTCTTCCATTTCCAGACCTTGATGAGTGTGCAGCCGGCACACACAAGTGCAGCCACCACGCTCTCTGTTTGAACTCTCTCGGATCATATAAGTGCAGGTGCAAGCCTGGATTCAGAGGCAGTGGCTTTGAATGCTCCGGTGAGATCCAAGTTCTGCTACACAGAATTATGAAAAAAAAAGTGCATTTCAAACTGTACTAAAACATGTCAAAATCACATGTGTCAGACCGTTTCCAGGCAAAGTAGTTAGCCAGATAGGTCAGGAGCGGTGTACAGCTGAATATTTCATTTGGACGCCTTGACCATCAGCAAACAGAAGTCCTGCCAAAAGCTGGTTTCCTGCTCTTTTACAGACTTTAGCGTTAGAGGGAGACGCAGATTGAAAAAACACTTGTGAAAATATGACACTGCATTGTATCCAGCCCTCCGAGGAGACGAGGGAAGGAAAGATAGAGCTGTACTCTTTGAACCAGGCCCATGCATGAACAGCAGGAGCCTTGTGCAGTCAGAGTGACCTGACGACTGCAGGTCAGGGGGTTTCAGCGTGAATGAAGATGCCTTTATCTTTTTGTAGTCAAGCCATTTTATCAGAGATCGTGGGACGGAGACAAAGGCAGTGCAGATGATTCCCTCAATGGTGAGACTGTGCGGAATCCAGCGTACACGTCTGCCCTGCAACCCCATTCAACTCCTTTCCCATGCTTACTTTCACAAACGCCTCCCCAGTCTCTCTTTCCCGTCCCCTGCCAGACATGTTGTGCGTCCGCAGCATCCCCAGCTTCACGCAGGACACGCTCAACCCTTCAGCTCGAAAGAGCTTATGTGACATGACGCTTGTGCATTCAAAACACTAATTTGAGTAATGTGGAATGAATGTTGCAATTCTGCTTCATTTGCATGCATTCTAGCTGTTTATGCACTCCCGGCATGTTCATCTGTCACGGTACCGCTCACATGGAAAACTGTTTTATGTGTGAACTGGTGAGGAGGTAATTAATAAGAACTGCAGCTGCAAATTTGACTCCTGGTAAAATACTCTTTATTGCATATCCACATGTCTAACCTGATATCTTTTCCTGACGGCAGCCATCCCAGACTCCCCAGTGAGGCCCGTTATTCTGGGGGGTGAGCTGAGCAGCGAGGACATCAAAAACGTCATTCCCGAGTCGGTGGCGACGCCGCCTCCTCGGGGCCGCCAGCAGCCCTTTGACTACGACGGAGAGGTCTACATCGGCACTCCGACTACAGGAAAACCAGAAGAAGAGGAGGAGGAGGAGGAGGAAGAGGAAGACAACCAGCTCAATCCAAGAGGAGATGTTTTCAGTAAGTTCTTTTTTGGTCTGGTGGTCTTGCCATAAACCCACTCTGGGTGGTCCACAGAACATGTAGCGCCTGTAAACAAATTCAGTTTGTTTCTGCAGAGTTTTTTGCTCTCGTGTCTGTTCAGCATCCTGCAGCTGAAATAAGCATCAGCTCAGGATTAAGGCTTTGACCATAGAGGAAGGGGACATGTTGCTTCAAGTCCCCTGACAGCCTCCAGACCTGCACAGATCGTTTGTGACGACTGAAACTGTCCCTGTCAAGCTCATCTCACCTTCAGCACATTTTAGAAAACAAGAATGTAACACTGGTCCTATTGTAGCATCAACTCTAACCTTCACTCATCCTCCCTTTACTCTGATATATTACACTATAAATACTCTTTAAATAAAAGAACCATTTGATTGATTATGTGATTATAACTGGAGTGGCTGTGATTTCCATGCTGTTGTTGTCGTTCCACAGAGCAACCCTGTAAGTGAAGTTGGCTTTCGCCACTAACCTTGATCTTTATGAAAACACAAGAGTCTGTGTTAAAACTCAGGTAGCAAGAGGAGACAGGCCCCGAGACATCCATCACCTTCAGGCAGGAATTTTTCTCTTTTGGCATTTGAGAGCCCAAGGATAAAACTCTTTTTTTTTTTTCCCTGCTTTCCAACCCCCTGAGAGGAAGGTTGAGGAAGGGAGGGAAGTCGCAAAGCCTGCCAGCCTTTTATTATGTTTTCCCCAAAACAGCTGTTGTGTTAACAGACTTGACTCCCTATAGGCGAGTCTGTCATCAGCGCTCCAGACCCCTCCGACAGCGGCCCACTCTGGCTGAGCAGGTTCACTGACCCCAGCCGTCACTCGTCTGAGTGTCAAAGACTTGCTTTCATGGGGGTGATTTGCTGCAGAGGCTTTGAAAGGCTCGAGTGTGTGAATGTGAGTGCGTGTGGGAGCATATTAGCTGCAGCAGGGCAGGTCTACACCTGTTGCTTAAAAGCCCCTTTCTAGCCTTTTTCCTTTTTTATGAAAAGTCTCTTGATTATATTTACAGGTTTGTGGTTTGTTTGTTTGTTTTTTTTAAACTGTATAATGATGACAAATCTGCACCCTGACTTTTATTGATTATCGCAGAGATATTTACTCAGATGCCAGTTTATGATGCTGCCTAATACAACAGTCCTGCCTCCTGTGCTGAACATGGATCTCGCTGTCTCAATGTCATTGAATTTTATTATGAAGCCCAATCTTTATCTTTAATACAACTGAATTATTTTCAACAACACAAGCAGCATAAATACTGTAGCTGACTGAAGTGCATCTGATTTGACTTAAAATCAACTATAAAGTTCTTATATTCACTCTGTGGTGGTTTGTTGTAGTTTAAAAACATTGACTAAAGGTTTCTCTCTAATGCTATTGTGCTGTAAAGTAATGACTACAGAGGCTAGATAAATAAAGGAAAGGAAAGTACCATATTTTCCGGACTATAAACTGCTATTTTTGTCCCACCTTTAAACCATGAGGCTTATACAGAGATGCGGCTTTTCTATGATTTTTTCTTCAGCCCCCAGGGGGCACTCTAGCAGGAAGTGCAAAAAACAAAAAACAAACCAAGTAGTTAAAGGCTATTCTGTTTTTGTTAAGTAGCCTATGTTGGCTATGCTACTCTACATTCATTTTCTGAGCATCAATACCTATTATTGACATCTATAAAGGTCATTTGGGTCCAATATGTGTCACTGGGGTTGCTAGGCAGAGTATCAAAATAAATATCAGAGTTTTGAACATCGTAGTTAGTGTCCCGATCCACCAGATGGCAGCATCGCCACTCTCTACAAAGCCGCCATTCGTGCCCGTGTTATAGGCACTGTTTGGAAACAATCAGTTCAGGTACATGAATAAACACTTATGGTACAAAATCTTTCGATGTAAACATTTTATTTCTCAGCCTGGATACCAGCGGCTTATAGTTCGGTGCCGCGTATATGTGACGAAATATATTTTTCGTTTAAATTTTAGTGGGTGCGGCTTATATTTAGGTGCGCTTTACACTCTCAGAAATAGGGGTACAGTACGAGTCCTTTTTTGTCCCCTGAGGTACAATCTACACAAATGTACCCCCTAGGGTTAATTATTGGACCTTAAGGTACATATATGTACCTTTTTGATGGTCCAAAAGGTACATATATGTACTCAAGTGGGTACAAAAGGTACAAAAGGGTACAAAACTGTACCTTCTGAGGGTACTGCCCCAGTGACAAGCCATTGTACCTCTAAAGGTACAATTCTGTACTTTCTTTTCTGAGAGTGTATAGTCCGGAAAATATGGTAGTAGTACAGGAAAGTCAAAGTCAAAAGAATCATAAATTGGAATAACTTATTTTGATGATACCAACAGATTATGGAAGCACATCATTTGAGTCAATGATCTTTCCACTGCTGCTGTTAATAAATCCTTTCTCGAGTTTCTGTCCAAATGACCCTTTATAGGATCTGTATTTTTTTCAGCAGGACCGTGTTAGGCTGCCTTAGCCGCACATCATAGCCTTGTAACGGGCTGTTTATTAATCTGAAAATCCATGAATCTGAAAAGCCCCCGTCTCCTTTTACATGCAGTATCAGAGGACTTCGAGTCAGTATTTGGTCCGGTCACAGAAGTCAAAGAAATCCAGATTACACCAGTCCAGGAAGGTAATCACACATAGAGTATGTTTTAGAGTCTCGCTATAATGACTGTTTATGTGACTAATGTGTCATTATCTTGTAGAGTATTTCATGGACTGTAACTTTGATCAAGGAGCGTGCGAATGGGTCCAGGACAAGACTGACGACATAGATTGGATCGTGGCATACCATGATAATGGTATGGCGTGCGAAGAAATTCCTCTCTCGTCTGTTCATGCCAAGTTTGTATTATGAGCTATGAAATCTCCTCAGGTGTCGAGTACTACATGGCCTTGAGCGGCCTCCTGGGGGAGGACGACGACGCGGCCAAGCTGAAGCTGCTGCTCAGTGATCGAGCCCAGCAGGGCAGCTTCTGCCTCACCTTTGACTACCGCGTGGTGGGCCATAATGTGGGCACGCTCAGGGTGCTGCTGGATAACAACGCCTACCCTGTTTGGGAGCAGAGCCAAAGCAAAGATCAGGGCTGGCAGACAGAGCTCCTCACTGTAGCCTGGAAGGAGGAAGCCCCACAGTCTGTGAGTGATTTCATCTCTTTCTGTGAGACATATCATTGAGAGATGAGCGTCAAAACAATGAAGCACTTGCAGCTGGGGAGGCATAAAACCTTTCATCGAACATCTACGTAGTAACATTGCTCTAAATTTTTAAATTTAAATTTTAAATTTAAATTAAATTTTTTGAAGGATCAGAATCACATATTCGCTTACTTACATTTACTTACATTTCCGAATGCCACTGAATATCTTTCAGATCATCTTTGAAGCTCAGCGTGGGAGAGGTGTCGGAGGTGAAATTGGGCTGGACAATGTGGTGCTGACCTCAGGGCCCTGTGAAGACGACGCCGGTCCAATTTTTTGAGGATCCCCCTCCTTAAATCGGCATTTCTATGAGCGACAAGTATTCCTGTTTCCTCCCCAAGAAAAGTCTCTCAGTGTTGGCGAGCGTCGCAGCAAAAGTGTCAAAAGGGAAGAGGATGTACAGTTGGTGCATGCAAGTTTTTAACTCCATGCTGCTACATCAATCTACTCTTTATTTTGATTTTGTTTTCCACAGTCTCATAGGATTCAGATAACTCAGATAACTCAGGAACAGGTGGAAGAGTAACTACGTTAGTCGGCTTAACAGTATTGTGTCTAGACCTTGTTTTGCATGTGACAGTGCATTACTGAAGTAAACTAAAGAAAAATATCTATGATACATAATGTGAATTCTTAGATGTACTAAATCTAAAATTTTAGATGAGTAATGTTTTTATGGCATAGTATCTCAGTGCATAAATGTTCATTGAAATGAAACTGTATTATTACATTAAACTTTTTTTTTCTAGTCTTGCTTGTCATTTCTTTGTTCTACAAACGAGGCTCACAAACTGAGCCGATAATGAAAGCAGATTGCGCATAGTTCAGTCTCTAAAAATAAAGGCAGTCTAAACAAGGGTAAATGAAAAGAAAATAAAACAAAAAAAATCCTGCTTTTTTTTATTCACACATTTTGAAGCTGAAGATGGGGACCAAGCCGTGATGTCAAACTCCAGGTACTGCTTAGAGACCAGGGGACAAGCATGCGTTAATACTGCTGCATTGGAAAGGTGTTAGAGAGGGTTTCAAAGCATTGGGAATGGACGTAAATAAACGCATAAATGACCATTTCTCTTCACGTGTTGGCATTAAGGTCCTTTTTCTGGCATTAGACCTGTTCAATTTTGTCTTATGTGCCCTAAATAAGAGACTAATTTTTGAAATTTATAAAATATTTTATATTTATATCTATCCTTTGGATTGCTTTAGATGACTGCCTGTTAAAATCTCATCTGATTTTTTTTCAGAGGAATATTGATGTTTTTGTTAAATAAAGTAGTCAGTAAAATGTTTCGGTTTCAACATCTGATATGTTCTTTGTGTTCCATTAAAATGAGTATGAGTTTAGGAGATTTGGAAATTATTGGATTCTGATTTTTCCCAAATTTTTTGGAATTGGGGTTTTAATGTTAATAATCCATGTACAGAATTAATTATTCAGCAAAATATTATTTTTATTGATTGTATTATTTTTTTTATATTATCTATAGTATATTACCAAGTCAAGAAAGCAAGAAAATTACATGCATCGTTATATTCCAGTTGTACGGTGTTCTACCTTTCATATTGCTGTTTTTATGTCGATGACTCCAGAAATGATATATTTATTTACAAGCCATTTAAATGTGTTATGTTTGACATCTATGAGCCACAAGCGTTACAAACTCAACGCTGCCCTCTGGTGGTGAAGCGTGATTACTACAATTTGTGCTATCGGTGTGGAAATGATACCGCTTTCAAAGATTAGTCAAAAAATACAGTAAAAAAAAAAATCCTGATTTATTTCATCTTAGGATGGCTATTACGTTATCTGCGAAAAGTGTGAGCTTGCACACATAAGTCGTGATGGCCTGAGACGTGACCCTGCTGCTCGTTGGTCGCTGTTCGCTCTGGACAGATCACGTGATCAGCTCTGTCTATTGTCGCTATCGTTAGCTGGTTATTAGCGGCTAGCTGCGTTAGCACTAGAGCTCATCGGGGCTGAACAGGAAACGCAGGGAAACTGACGTTAACCCGGAGCCGAGCAGAGGCGAGCCGCTGTCAAACGAATGTACCGTCACCATTTCAACTATTTCGTGGTTTATTTACAACTGAACCGGGAGCTGGACGACCCAAACCGCGAGGTACGTTGGTAGCAGTCATGACTGTAAGTTAACTTGCGCCGTTCAGTTCAGTTTATTACATTAACTTATTCCAGCTGGATCCTTATCTTCACTTTTCAAGTTAATATATCTTAGCTGACAGTTAATTGGATAAAAGACGAAAGATTCCTTTGATTGAAATACTTGCACGTTACATCCATTTAATAGTGTAGATGTTCAAGCTATAAGCTAAGCGTTCATATGCTTTTCATGCTCAATGTGCTGTTTTGTTTTTCTTTTGGCGTGCTGTGTTGGTTTTTGCATATTGATGACAGTTAATGCCTGAGGCTTCTCATCGGTGCCTGCTGTCCTGTTCCATCTGTTATCAGGAGACTGATTGCTTGTCACTGGTTGAACGTTATCTACATGGCTGCTCACATCAACATTAAACAAATGAGCATGTGACCTAGGACTGGAACTTGTAGCACATGATCTGGAAAAGTGAAGGAGGTCAAAATTAATCTGGGGTAAGAGGAAAAGGCACAGAGCACACACCTAACTTTGCGTTCCTGTTGTGAAGTCTGATTTTTCCTAGTGCTTGATTTAAAAAAAATGTTGTATCCCTAACATTACATATTTCCATTAGGTAAGCTATTTCTAAGTGGTCCATTGGGAGTGAATAACCATGACAACAAAGACATCCCTGCTGAAAGTCATCTTGCTGGGCGATGGTGGTGTAGGAAAAAGCTCCATAATGAACCGCTATGTTACTAACAAGTTTGACGCACACCTTTTTCACACCATCGGCGTCGAGTTCCTAAACAAAGACCTGGAGGTGGATGGCCACCAGGTGACCCTACAGATCTGGGACACGGCTGGCCAGGAGCGCTTCCGCAGCCTGAGGACTCCTTTCTATCGTGGCTCTGACTGCTGCCTGCTCACCTTCAGTGTGGATGATAACCAGAGCTTTCTCAACCTGGGCAACTGGAAGAAAGAGTTCATCTACTACGCAGATGTCAAGGAGCCAGAGAAGTTCCCGTTCGTGATCTTGGGCAACAAATTGGATGTGACAGAGCGGCAGGTGTCAACTGAGGAGGCCCGGCAATGGTGCCAGGAGAACGGTGACTACCCCTACTATGAGACCAGTGCCAAGGATGCCACCAATGTGGCGGTGGCCTTTGAGGAAGCGGTACGTAGAGTGTTGGCAATGGATGACAAAACGGACCACCTCATCCCCACGGACACAGTCAAGCTACACAGAAAGCCCCGCTCTGCCACCACCTGCTGTTCATAACATCCAAGAGATGTAACTCATCACTCTGTCATGCCTGTTATATGATGAGGCTGTAGGTGTACAATGCTGTAGTAACATTTAAAATAATGCTACTGACTTTCTTTTTGATTTGTTGGAAGATTTGATGATGCTAATTGTTGGATTTCTGATCAAAATACATGGGGGGGGACGACACTAAATTCATCTGTTTTTGTTTACAAATAGAATTAAAAGCATTGATTCAGCTCTGCCACCGTTGAGAAGTCAGAATTTGAATAAATTGAATAAGTGGCTTATGTTTGCATTGGCCGAAGATCAAAAGTGGACATTAGAAAGTGTGCAAATGTCTACATGCATTATTGTCATAAAGAAATTATAACTCTTAAATTTTGTGTTAAATGTTTTCTATTTGGTAAGTGCAATCATCATAGGGTTTCTAAATTTGACTTCCAAATGTGATTGTGCAGAGTGATTGCAGATATTTATGTTCAGAAAAGAACTGCATAATAATTTATATCTCACAATAACCATATATCTGAGAATTAAAAAAGTAGCTAAGGCACTACTCTGTGTAACTAACAAATTTAGGCTTGTGATTAATGCACCCTGAGGTTTTGTCTGCGTGTTTTGCATCATAAGTACATTAAGGCTGTGTGCTGGAAACACTTAAAGGATATGTTTCCTATCAAAAAATAAACATCAAAGAAAATTTAATGTGCATGGCATTTTGCTTTATTTAAGCTTCTGGAAAAATAGTATTTGTATGAATTTTTTCTTTTTTACTTAATTAGGAGTCATAGGAGGAATTTTGCCTTTAATGAAAGTAATAGTCTTGATAGAAATGTCCTTTTTACTCATTGCTGGGTTTATCGTTTTCAGCAACCACCTTTAAAGCACATTTAACACTTTATATTTACGGATGATAGTGTTTACCAACAACTTGCTATTTAAGTAAAATTTCTCATTTCACTCAACTTTTTTTCTCATTCAAATTAATATATAAAGTTGTGCTTCTGGTATGTTGATCTAAATAATGAATAAACACTCTTAAACTGCCTGACATGTTTGTTTTGTTGCTGGGTTAATGTTGAGTCAGTTTATTATTGTGGTGATAAAATCTGAAGTACCCCTTATCTCGGTACACTCCTCTTTATGCCAGGCAATACGCAGGGCCTTAAACTCATTACAATGAACACAACTATGTCAGAACACAATGTTTTGTGCATTAATCTCATATTTTATTCATCCTGGGTGCGGTACTTTGCAATAAAGTTGAGCTTTGTTGTAAAAAAAAAAAAAAAAAAAAACAACAAAGGGACGCTATCGCCCACGAATGAACTCTTTCAAAAAAAAACAAAGGAATGACATCTGACACGTTCATACACAGCAGCATTTCAGTTGAAAACATTACATTTTGTGCTGTGAAATGAGAAGACAAACAAGATTACGTATATACAACATACAGAGACACTGTATTCAAATCCTTGAGTGAACTGATTAATTCAGAAGATGCTTCTTTCCAAGAAACTGGACTTTCCTCTCAAAAGCCGTGGAGCGAATTGGTGCATTGATTTCGTAGAAAGGGTTCATTGCAAACTGGAAGACAAGAAAGAGATTCAAGTTGAATGGAAAAAAGTACACTTTTCTTAATTCTTTGTTTACAAGAGGGGACAACTTACCTTGATGTATAAGTCATATACATCATTAAAAAAGTTTTTGATTCCATCTTCTTGTCGTACATCGTGTAGCATGATGAATCTTATATGTATGGCAGAAAATTAAAGAAAATAACGCTATGCCATTAAATTAAATTAATACGACTACAACAGACATCAAAAACTACCTCCCTGACCTCAACGATAAGGAGCATCTGATTTCAAATAATTATTTTTATTTATTTATAAAGTTGCCAAAGCAATCTACACTGCACCTGAAAACTAAATCTAAAATGAATTAAAAGTGAAAAATAAATCTATATGCCAAAAACAGACTGAGAGCATGTGCTGGACCTGAAAAGGCGTGACTCAGTTGCACCAGTTCTGCCAGAAGGAATGGACCGAAGTTCCAACAAACTGTTGTGAGGAAACTTGTGGAAGGAAACCCAAAACATCTGCCCTAAATCAGACAGTTTAAAGGCAATGCTGCCAAATACTAAGGAAGTGCATGTAAGCTCCTGACTTTGAAGAAGTAAAAAAAAAAAAAAAAAACATTATTTTGGCATTTAGCAGATACAAATAATTTTGATAATCCGAAATGGCCTAAAACTGGAAAAGTTTAGTCTGCTTTAAAATCAGAGGTGAGGGAAAAAAAGGTTATTTGTCTTTGTATACACTGTATGTAAACTTCTGGTTTCAGCTGTAAAGGCAGGATCAGGTCATTCAATAAAGGCAAAAGCAAAAGGAAAAGTGAAACCAAAGGATATGTCCTCCTGTGACAAAGGCTGAAACAAACCACTCGTTGAACTTGTCGACAGTTTTCAGGTACATATTGTTGGACAGCCACATGTTTTCATCCACCAAATCCAGGGCTGCGTGCGCAATGAACTGGTTCAGATGACGGTGGTCATCCTGTGGTCAATAAAACAACAGTGTCGAGCATGAAAAACGTCAGAAGCCACGACTGTTTCCTTAAATATGGGTAATATTTAAATAAAACAGATTAAAAAATATTAGGATCTGTGGAGAACTGAGCAATATTACCTTTGATTCAGGCTTCCCAGCTGGTAAAAACTCCATCTCAAACACAGGGTTGTCGCGATGACCAACCATGACAAAGTAAAAGCTTCCCGACATTGTTTCCTCGAGTTCTCAGCAAAGCTGGAATCAATTAAAAGCAAACGTAACAAGTCAAACTATTAAAGATGTTTATATGTAAAAGTGAATGAAAAACCCTGCTGCTAGCGAGCTCATGTTAATCGCTTTAAGTCACTATTTTTGATAAATTAAACACGGTTCCAATCCACATTTAACAAGAATACAGACAAAGCACAACAAAGATTGTTTTAAATTTATAAAACGGCGTTTGTTTACCCGTAAATGTTGCTTCCTGGAGAACTGACAGAGAGTCGCAATACGATGACGACAAAAGGAAGAAGATAAATATATTAAAACCAAAGTTTCATATTTTAAGATATTGTATTTTCACCCTTGTAAAAAATATTCCCATTTTAAATATATATAACAATATTATCGAATTATATTATATATTTTTATTAGTTTTCTTTCTTGACGTCATCATAATGAGCCAGCGCGGAGCTGAAATTTCCGTTGGTGGATTTAAATATCTCTGGCAGCAGAGACGCTGGTGGGGCATCTAAAAGTACTTATTTGGTCTATTTCACGATGACTCTGATATAATGTTTCAGATGGATAAACGGAAAGCACTTTGGCACATAAGAAAGTCTTGAAAGTTGTTGAAAACCTGAAGTTGTCGACTCTCGCAGCAGTTATGTCGTCGAAGGAGGGTGCTTTGTCCTCAGAGGAGCTGAGGAAAAGACTCTATCAAACTTTTAAACACAGAGGAGTGCTTGACACACTCAAAGTAAGTAAGAACGTAGCCAAAGTCAACTCCACCACTTACTTTTGGTTGTCATCCTTACAGTTTTTTTTTTTTGTTTGTTTGTTTGTTTGTTTTTTATTTGGTCATCTGGTTCAGGCACAGATGCGGAATCAGCTCATCCAGGAGTTAAACTACCCGCCTTTGACTGCAGTCGGACCGGTTCCAGCACCGGTACCTGTGAAATCTGAACCGCTGTTGGTCTCAGCGTGTAACAGCGTCGTGGCGGATCATCTCCGCAGCTCAGGGTACGAATACACGCTCTCTGTATTCTATCCTGAATGCGGCTTGTCTAAGGAAAAGGTGTGTATGACTACTTTTGACTTTAATACTGTAAAAAAGAAAAAAATAATTAGTACAGGTGAAGATGTTGATCTCTATTCTGTTTTCCCAGATAATCATAAAAGAAGACCTGCTTCGGCTTCTTAAAATTAACCCTGAATCAGCCCTGTACACGTCTTTGGTAATTATTTATTTCATTCAGAATCACATTATAGACATATTCTGAAGTAATAGATCCACACTTTCTAATTGCATTATATATTTTTTTCTCAGTCACAGTCAAATAAAGAAAACAGCGAATAAAGGTATTTATTATCCATTCTTTCTCATTAAAGCTGCTTCTTTTGCAAAGTCCTGTCCTTCATATATTGATTGTGTCCTGCAGGATTCCTGTTCAATCTTTTAACGCAGCTGACAAACTGGAACACTCCCAGTCTGCGGCACGATGCTGAAGTTCAGACAAACACATTATCAAGTTATGGAGAGTCTCTTGGTAAGATGAATTGATGAATGTTAGTTACAAACAAATCGCCTTCAACATGCATATAATTTCTCTGTGTTTTCTGCCCAATCATAGTTGAGAAGATGAAAGTAATCGATAAGGAATATGAGCGCACCAGTTACACTGAAGACAGAATGTTTTTGTTCCAATCAAAATTAGCTGTATATAGAAAAGAAACTGAGGCACAGATGGAAGCCGATATGAACATCAAGGTATAGACATATATGTTTAAAACAATGTTTTGTGATCATTTTCATTGTTAAATTATTTTAAGTGTTTCAATTTTGTTTTGTTTTTTTAGCTGCAACATTTTAAAGAAGTTGAAATTGCCAAAGTGAGGATGGAAGAAAAATGTAAGTTTCATAAAGAGTTTGACCGCCTAAAGCAAGAACTGGAGAGAACGTATGAAATGAAGACAACAGCACTGATGGAGCGAGAGAAAAATGCCATCGATAGGTTACAAAAACAGCAAGAGGTAACATTTTTCTAACATTTAGTTCTCTTTTTTTTTTTATCTGGAGATACTGTATACACCGCCATCAACATATGCACCAGTCATCTTAGTCCACTTGTTGAGATATCGCTGCATTTATTTGGCTTTAAATGCAAATATTTTCTTTAACAATGACAGCATCAGCTAAACAATGAAATGCTGGTATTTTTAAGCTTTGTCTCTGCATTTATCTTCTTCTACTAACAGAGGTGATTTAGAAACACTACCAGTCTTCTCAGACCAGCCTTGTTTAAACAAATTGGAGACTTGCCTTCCTTATTTAAAAAAAAAAATCCGTATAGTTAACGTTATCAGTCTGATTCTTCTTTGGATACGACTGCTTCATTTTCTTTAACTCAGTTTGCAGTTCTGTAACTTCCCCTTTGAAAACTACAGTTTAGTCATGAATTGACATGGAGGAGAAAAAAATCCTCCTGTGTGGATCCCGTTCTGCCTTGTCATGCTTTCACATTTCTCACTGTCTCAGTGCTGCTTCCTCACCAAGCTCTGTCTGAAATATGAGGATCAGCCATGTTTCTACTTGAAAAGGCTTCTGATGAGTAGATCACCTGAGTGTTATCTATTCTGCATCAATCGAAGGCCTAAAACTCTAAATCGATCTGACTTTTTGTACTGAAAGATCATCATAGTCAATTCAGATTATGTTAGATTATGTTACATGTCAAAACAACTTGAGATGTCTCGTAATATTCAACCTTTCTGATTATGTATATGAAAAATGACTCATCAAACAATGCTTTTTATAAACCCCCAAAGGAAAATGATTTATTTGCTGTCGTTGGAGCCCAATGCACAATATTTTTGAGAGGCTCTAAATATTAACAACATTGACCGGGGTGGGGACTTTCAGTTAACAAAAATCTAAAAGATGAATTGATAGCATTATTTTATATTTCTTTTTTTTTTTTTTAGATTGATGAAAAGAGTGTCTACATACAAAGACAATCAATGCTGAAAGACATTGAAGCTCTGCGTAACAGAGACAATGAGCTGAGGATGAGGACGGAAGCTTTTGAAAAGTAAGATCTCTTTTATAACTCCTTTTTTTTTCTGCTCTTTCATTGGAGCCACCAACTCATAGAGAACGTCTCTGTGTTTGTTCGATGACAGGACTTGTCAAATTCACGCAGACAAAGTCAAGACGACCGAGGAGCTGCTGAGAAGGAGAGAACTGGCTGTGAAGACCATGGAGGACACATATGAGCAAAGGTTGAAGAATGACCTGTCCAGGTAATTTTTTATTTTTATTTTTTTGGCTTCAGCTCACATCCACATAGAAAAAAAAATCCCACATGTGCAGTCTCTGTTCTTATCAGTTTACCTTTTAGCGTTTAAAGATGTTTTAGTGACCAGAGGATGTCACTGTTGTTTAGGGTTAAAGTAGAGAAATGGTTTCTCTCTGCGTGATGTAAATGTGTTGATAATTACAAGTGTTTTGATTTGTTACTAAAGACTGTTTATGGCCTCTTTTCTTTTTTTCTTTGTGAAATTAGGTATCAGCTTGAGTTAAAGGAGGAATTCATCAAAAGAACAGAAAAGCTCACAGAAAGTGAAAACAGAAACAAAGGCTAGTACTTTATATAATGTGTTATTAATGATTTATAGCAGGTTTGCTGTTGTCGACGTTTTCATGCTACTAACGTCACTTCATTTTCAGATGAAACCGCTCGAATCCAAAAGGAGTCTGCTGTGATTAATTCCAGATTAGAAGACCACAACAGAACATGTTCAGAGCTGAAACGGGTACAGGTAAACGTCACGGACCCACATTTCCAGCAATGTTCAATTTAGCCCCTTAAAAAGGGGGGAAAAAAAACTTTGGATATATTTTAAATAATTCATAGTGATTCTGTGCTGCACACAACATTGTGTGATTCGTGTCGGCCTCAGCGATTATTTTTTGCCCGCTCTTCTCGTGTCTCTCGTCTTTCAGCTTGAACTCGACACAGCAAAGCAACAGATTTCTCTGCTGCATCAGCAGAAGGAGCTGTTAAGGGAAAGACTAGAGAGCACGAGTGACTACCCCACCGTGAGAAGAGAGAAAGCAGAGCTGCAGGGCCAGATGCAGCTGCTAAAGAAACAGCTGGAGGAAGCCCAAGAGGAGAACCGGCGTCTACAAGCAGGTGGGGGATGATTACGGCGTCTCTCAGGGATATTAGTCAGCTGTATTGTTTTCATCCACTCTATATCAGCATGAATAGGGAGTTATTACTCCTAAAATGTCACACAGGGCAAGTATGCATGCGGCGCATATTTGCAGTCTTTTAATTTAGTCACAACTGTGATGGATCTCGTCCTCCTCTAGTCTGGCTCCATTGTGACTGTGAGGTTCAGTGTACTGTGAAGCATTCATGCTCGTCTGTCCCACCGCCCCTGGCTGAATCTTTTTGAGTGTGACTTGCCTGCCAATGTGGGGCCTCTGTGCCGCGATTGTAGCTTTGCAGACAACCAGTGAGTAAAGGAGAACGAGAAGTGGAGCAGAATCAAATAACTCCCTTTACCATTGCAAATAAACAGTTCTCTCTCTCCCAGAGGGATGCAATATTGCTTCTTTTTAATAGTGAGATGAGGGAGTTGTGGGCTCCTCTCCTGGGCACTAACGAAATAATAAACCCCAGGTGCTGTAAATTCATACTGGTCAAAGCCAACGCTGATGAGGGGAAATAAAAGATTTAAGATCTATTGTGTAAAATGGGTTTGAGTTTCAGTTTATGCTTTGGTGCTGACGACCTCCTTTTCCAGAAAGGGACAAGCCGTCCAAAGAGCAACTGGCCTTGCAGATGGACCTTCAGAGGCTGCAGAACGTTCGCAGACTAGACGAGGAAGAGTTTGACAATCAGAAGCAGGTGCTGCAGGCCCAGCTCCAGAACGAGGTTAGAACCACCATGCCAGGTTGTGGACTGTGGGAAACTATGCCATCAGGGTTTTTTTTTTTTTTTTTTTAATTAGCTTTGCAGAGTGTGTCTTCAAACCAGTGTGTCTTGTGTCCAACATATTATTCCATGCTTTGCACAGACGCTCCATTGTGAGCAAATAATGGTGTGCTGTAAAAACATCCTTGACTGTTTTCTTCAGGTGGAGCGATGTGCTCAGCTCAGGGCTCAGTTGATGGAGTGTGAAGAGAGGTCACAGTGGATGACTAACCATGTTGAGGACCTCAAGATGCAGCTTCGCCAGACTCAGCAAGGTACCGTCATGTCATGAGAAATACATGTCTGCCATGTTTTAGGGCCAAGCTCACACTACTTGTGTTGTACTGTACCGTGCCCAGAATGACCCTCTGTCTCAATTCACCTGACTTCTGACTCCATGCATTTTTTTTTTTTTTTTTTTTTTTTTGAGTTTTTCTGGTAAGATGCAGCTCCCTCATATTTTTGGATTCCTGGATTACCACTCTTTTTTTGTTAAATGATTGTAACAAGGAAGTGTTGCATCTACACGTCATGTATAGATTGCAAACACGCCCTTGCCTTCATACATATGAAACTGTACCATGTCTAAGCAGAACTATGTCAGAGACCAGGAATCATGCTGTGCTTGATCATGGAACAGACCACTCACACTTGTCATACGAACAAGATTTTAGGGTTCAGTAGTGGCAACAGAGACGCTGGTGGCATCTCTGTTCAGTAGTGGCACAATCTGGATTGCCTAGTGAGAGCGTACCCTCATATTGGTGTCATTAATGCATGAAATAGTTGATAACTGTCCTGCATGCGCTCTTCAGGTTTCAATTATTGTTCTGCAAACCTTAGTCAACATAAGAAAAATAACCAAATTACAATAGTAACTGGGTTTTAGGTGTAGCTGCATGTATTTAATGGTGGTTTGTCTTCTGTGTTAGTGCTCAACACCCTTATAGTTTACTTTTCCTCTTTCCCTTTCTTCTTTATGATTCAATGACTGACAACAGCTCTTGAAAACGAAGTGCTGCGTAACCCCAAGCCTTCTCTTGTCGATCGCTCAGTCCTGGAGCTCAGCGCCGACAACCTGGTTCCTCCTGACATCTATGTGGACAGAGCTCTGCTGAGGGCCAGGGTGGCTTATAATGATGTTTATGAAGCAGGTGGACCTCCTCGAGGACACAGATCACCTCGGAGAGATTCTCCTGAGTCTGACGTGGAGTTGGTGGTAGAAGCCAAGGCTCGGATCCTGGAGCTGGAAAAGGAAGCCGAGAGCTTAGAGGAAGCCTACAGGAGCTACCAGCAGAGGGCAGTGCGCTCCACTATCTCACACATGCTTCCCCCAAGGCCCCTCTCCCCCCAGCAAGCATTTCCTTCAAATCGTGCCAACACACCTCTTAAAAAACAAGACTCTCCCCATTTATCTCACCAACCAAGAATCTCACTCAGACCACAATGGCCTCAAAGTGTGAAACAGCCAGTGTTGGTATTCCATGACCCCAAAAACGCCTCACAACCTACACAACTAAGAGTTAGTTTCTCAGAAGATCACAGCCAGCCCCGAACAGCAGATCTCCCCGATGCCAGTCAGCATTCTCAGATTGATCCTATACTTCAAAGACACGAACAACCTCAGGATGAAAGCTCTGTTGCATCTGAACACATACCCTCCACACCGCAGTCCTCCTCCAGGAGCAGACATCAGAAAGGGAGTGGAGAAGGTAATTTCATGGCATGTCAAAATGCTTTTTTTTTCTTCAGTCTGTCAGAATCTTAACATCCCAGTCTTGGAAAATATCCTCATCTACATGTAGAGCTCCTCTAACATAGAACTTTCCTCTCTGTAGAGCCAGTTGTGTCTCCGGTTGTATTCCCTGACAGACAGCTCTCCTGTTCCCCCCTCAATGAGGCTGAGACCACAGGGGACTTTTCGCCCAAACTGAGTCCTCCTCACAGTCCACAACTCCAGAGTGCAGCACGAGAGGAGTCCAGGTACCATCTGGCATGACACTGGCAAGGACAAGCATGCATTATACATTATATGCAAAGGTGGTGAATACTAATGCTGGCAAGTTTGTCCCCTCTTTTCTCAGTCCACCGAAGTTACAGTGTGTGTTCTCCAGCTCCGAATCTTCCCCGCAGCCTGAAAAGATAAACCTTGAAGATCTCACAGGGATATTGCCAGGTACTTTAAACTCGTTGCAAATTATCATGTGTTTTTAAACCGGAAGATTTTCTTACAAAAAACAAAAAAACTTGGACTGCATAATCGACATGCATATATGCATGATGTATAGTTTGGCTGTTCTGAAGTTTTTTTTTCTCATTAGTCATTAAAAAAAATAATAATAATGTTGCATATGCAGTATGGAAGTTTTTGATTTTTTCTTTTGTTTTTATTTAGCATCCTTTTCCCCCCCGCCCCCCTTCTTTTTTTTAATGAGTGTGTGACTGGCCTCCAAAGTGTCCTTTCAGCATCCCTGCACAATGGTGAAGATGAAGGACATCTGATTATGTATTCTGTGCTGGCTCTCTGGCCCGGTTTCATTATGGTGGAGCATAAAAGATCTCTTTGTGCACGTCTCTCTCCAGAGCCCGGCCACATTCCAGAGCTTCTCCTGGACACTGCTGTCCCTCTCTCCGAGGAGGCCCCTGACCGTCCCGCTGCTCCCCACTCACAGGACCTCCCAGAAAACCCAGAGGACTCCAAGGGTCCGGCGGGTGAGTCGTTAGTCCCCCTCAGTAATGATCCATGATCTTAATTGACCCCGAAAGACAAGAGCAGTCATCTTTTACTGTATGCCACCCTGACAGTACCCGCCTGTCATATTTTGCTCATGTTGAAGCCTTTCTGGAATTTGCTGCATCTGAGTCCAAAACGGGGGCTATAAGCTGCAAATGATCTCAAATAATGTCAATATGTTCTCTAGAAGTCCCACAGGCATCTGTTGAGTCAGCTGCGGTAGAAGAGGAAGATGATGAGGAGCAAAGGTGGGAAAAAGAACGCAAAGAAAGACTGGAACGGAGGCAGAGGGAGCTAGAAGAAGCCAAGGAGCGTGAGAGGCAAGAGTTTGAGCGACTGGAGAAGGAAATGGTAATTATTCTATCGCAAGTTCCTTCAAATAATTCTCTTTCTGAACATTACATATTTGTATATTCTGGAAAAAAAAAGTCAATCTACCATGAATGTTAATGGCGTCTATATCTAAGCAGCTTTTGCAAGAGGTGGAGCAGTCAGGGAAGGCCGGAAAAGCAGCAGAAGAAGAAGAAGAAAACACTGACGTTAAGACAGAAGAAAATGAGGGGCAGAAGGAAAAAACAGATGATGAAGAGGAGACCAGAGGTGAAAATCCTCTGGAGAAATACATGAAAATGGTCCTGGAAGCAAGAGAGAAGCAGCATATTCAGGTGAGCTGCACCCACATTTGTCTGAAGCACCGTAGGACTTTTCAATTTGTAGCAGCTGCTGCAGAGTGTGTGACTTTATTTTATTTTCTTCTCCTTCCTCCCTTCAGAGCCCTTCAGGGGAAGCCGGACAAATGAGCCCAGAGGAGGAGAGTTTGTCTGTGGAGAAAGAAGAAAGGTAACCTAAAGCTTTTAAATAACTCCCTGATCCAAAAGCTGTTGTTATTTTAGGAATCTTTATTAAAAGCATATAGCAACATAATCCTTCTCTAATAACAGTTAATTGATTTTGTGGTTTCTCATCTCTTGGTATATTTTTAATCTAGTTTTCTTGTTTTTTCCTGGAATGAAGTTAATTAAAAATTCCTTTCTATTCTGGTTTAGTATTTTCTGTTCTTGGATTTTCCTTTTACATTAATTAATTTAATGTTGTTTTTTCCAGCATTGGAGCTTTTTCAGCAAAGGAAGAGGATGATTTCTGGTGAGCAGATTTTCTGCTGAGTCGTCAGCCGGGTCTCAGAAGGTTCTGTAAACTCGTGACCTTTAAAGTGGGAGACACTCATTTTGTATCGTACGATTTTGTTTTTTAATGTATATCATTTGCATATGTGCAAATAAATTATTTTTTATCAATTACCAAGCAAGAATCACAGAAAGTAGGACAAGCATGGCTTTGTTTTCATCTTATTTATTTTAATAAAAACAGTCACCAGGCCGGTTGAGTTGTGTCATGAAGGGGTTTCCAGTCAGATGCTGTGTTTGTCGGTTGATTTAATGTCCTCCTGGTGATAGAGAGCCGTTCACTTACTTTTTTTGGTTCATTCAACAGGGAGCACATTGGCAACATACATTACATATCAGTCCTCTCTCTGCTCGGCCTCCGTACACCTGTAATCCATCCGACATGAACTAACGAGAATGTCACAAAGTTACCGTTTAATACAGCGGGCAGCATTGGCATTCGTACTTTGGCTCAATTTACAACTTCCTCTTCTGTACAATTTAAACGACTGGTGAGATTAAGTTCATTATTATTCTTGAATTTAAAAAGGGTATCAGGAAATCACAAGGAAGCCCTTAACATTCATACAAAATGCAGCTATATCAGGCAAAAAAATAAAATAATAATTATTAAAAAGACGTAGCAATATGGATAACTAGTCAGCTATATAAAATGAGTTACATTTAATTCAGTTAGAGGGGAAAAAAGGAAAAGGGCAAACACTGCCTACTACTGATGTCAGTTTACATTACTGGACATCACACGTCTCTGCAGAAACAGTCGTCTTCATGCAACAATGATGCATCAAGTTATCTCTGTAACTCAACTAACAGAAATGAAAGATTACACATGTAATTATTTCAATATTATGACAAATTCACATTAAAAATAAATGCAAATGTAGAAAATTAGCACACAAAAACAAAATGAAGTTTTCAGCTTTAAAATGACAAAAAAAAAAAACAAAAAACTCAGAAGTCCTGACTTGTAATAAAATTTTTCACTATTTGAAACTCAGACTCTTGCTACTTCAGATACAATGCACGTGGGACATTGTGATGCTTTTTTTAATACAAATTCTCAAACATCAACATTTCTGATATTGTACAGATATTACAGTACACAACCACTAACGACTGAATTAGAAATCAGAGGTCCAAGCCTCTCTTCATTGGCAAGATTTGACCTAATTTTTGTTTAAATGAATGCAAATGGACCAAAGTTTCTTGATATTAGATGTGTTGAACATGATTCTGTCCCATTATTGGCAGCATTCACATTTATCAAGCATGTTTTTTTTAATGGTACTCACTATAACTGTTTAACTCTATAATACTGTGATGCAGAGGAGCTCCTGAGGTGTTTGCTCGGTTTATGCTGTCACTACCTAAGACCTACAGCGTGTGTGTGTGTGTGTGTGCACGTGTGTGGCGCATCTTCTCAGGATCACAGTTGGACCATAAAACCGTAATTTTTGCATGTGAGAGGGATTGTTCGTTACATTTTCCTTGTACCGTTGTGCACACCTGAGGTAGTGTTAATGTAGGCCATTAATGTTCAGAATCATTTAAGTAGCTGTCCAATGAAACTGGATTCCAAAACTAATTAACTACACTCACATGACGGCTAACTGAATCAAATTACGTATTGAGGACTCCATCTTTGCAGAAGCACATACAGTACAACCAACGCAGAACACCACGGTGACATCAGTGTTTTCTTGTTGCAGTTCGACACACCAACTTGGATGTAAGGCCTTTCATCTTGTGCATAATTCATCTGCATTTTTCTTTTGGGGAAAAAGGGGCAAGGATAAATGTACCTCCCCTGTTTGAAACCAGACCGCAGAGGGTCAGAAGGAAGCCAGAGCAAGACTGTGAAACACACTGTTATGCGCCATGTGAGAATAGTGCAATGTCTCAAGATTAACCAGCAAAAACTGGCAAAAAAAAAAAAAAAAAAACTCATAAAATGGCTAGTGAATATCAAAACTGGACTGTGCTTTGCTACAAAGTGGAAAATAATCTGCATGAAAGAACCCTTATGTAGCACTTTTGAAACACTTGGCGAGTTAGTGCAAGAAAGCAGCACCGATGCATTAGTTTGTTAGGAGCTGGGTTAGTACTGCACAGTACACACAGTCGGCAGGTTATATAGCTGAGTGTTGCCTTGGTCCAAAGGGGCCACAGTGGCTGGCCAGTGTCTGTGTGTGTCACCGAGTATGTGTGTGCGTGGATTTGAGTGTGTAATATCCTTTTATGTGTAGGAATTGAGGCATTCCTTTGAGCGTGAGGTGATGTCCTGCAGCTCCCGCTCTTCCTTCATTTTGATGTCTTGGTAGGCATGCATATGACTGGCATCCTTAAGGTAGGCCCAGTTTGCTGAGAGAATCATGAGGAAGTGGATCTGGAAGAGAAGGGTCAGGTGGATGGCCGGTGAGCATGTCAAGAGATGCAAAGCAAGCTACAGGAAGTCAGACCTACAATGTGTAAAACCACAGACTTTCCCAGACACACAGTTAAGATTCACAATAACGACGTAAAATACCATCTGACGAAAGACATCACTGGAAAAAGAATTGTTATGGTAATTGTAACTCAAGTTACAATTCTTGCCGGGCTAACTACCCTTCTACACCAGGTGCTACAGAAATTACTTTTAAGGCAAGAGGATGAGTGATGGAAGAGAGCCAGATGTGATGCATGCAAGCTTTGAGCAGCTGTTAAAGCTGGAGGTTAGTGCAAAGCATGAAATTCTGCATCTGGAAAAACCCTCCGTCTCCCATACAGTAACCACTTCAGAACTCAGACGCTGTCGTCTTTTAAGAAATAGACCAGGTGGGAGTACTTTTGTAATCAAAGATTGTTTATTTTATATAGAAAGTAAAAGCTACAGTCTTGTAAAACTTGAGAGAAAATTAAATATATGAAATATAAGTAGCTATAAACAGATCAAAGAATCTGAAAACTGTAAGCATGCAGGCTCAGTGTTAAAATTAACAAATGGCTCTTTAATGGCACTTTGAGAAGGAGTAAAAAGAAAAATGTATGAAACAAAACAACTTCATAGCTGAGGCTATAACAGCGTCAGCTGTCATAGAAAAAAAAATACATGTACATTATGCTACACTAAAATAGGAGAAGTTCTTTTTTCATTTTTATAAAATACATGAAATTAAACTGAGGCTTGGAACCTCATGCAGAAATATAACCTTTATACTGGCCTAACCTTCTGTGTGTGTGTGTGTGTGTGTGTGTGTGTGTGTGTGCTACGCTACTGCAGGGAGGATGCAATGATTTTTTTAAATCTACAATACAAAACAGGTCAGCATTACACTCATCAGCATAACAGTAGATAAAAGTACTTTTAGTTCACTTTAGATTCTAATCCGTGAGGAAAATATAATACTGCAGGCTCTGCGTTTATTGATTGGCACTAAAAATTTAAAGGTTGCGTAAACAGAGGACGATAAAAGGCACTTGGCCACTGCTGTAAGTCCTTTCATAGATGCATTCGGCTTGAGTTGAGCTTCGCCAAAACCTCTGACAGCCCACGACGTGAAACCTGAGATAACCTTTGTCATCAGGTGTCCACATGGATTAACTTCAGACCTTTTCGAATTTACATCTGTATGAGCTCGATGCAGTCTAGATCAGACTCCAGTGGCAGTAGAGGTGATTTTTTTTTTTTCTTTAAACGTTTCACAAGTGCCTCAGAAATTCATGCACTCATTTGCATCTCAGCTCTGACTTCGGTCAGCTGACGATCATCAAGCTTATGCGAGGTGCAGTGCTGCATGGTAAATACTGTTTTTTTTTTTTTTTCGTCTACATCAAAAATGATCCGTGCAGTCGATGCCTTGTCCAAAACCAGCCCTCGCACATTACAAGTATAAATAACACGATTGTGGATTTCTAGCCGTGCACATTTCCATAAAGTCTGATGGTGACAAATCTCTAGAAGCAAGTGTCGAGTTAAAGCAGAACAAACCAGTCAACTAAGCACCACCCCACTCTGAGGACGACTTTCATTAAGTGTCCTCAGACAAGCCAAATCCCTGGATCCCAAATGCTAAAAAAAAAAAAAAAAAAAAAAATGAGCATACACTCAGCTATTTACACATCATGTGATTACTAATGAAGAGATGTTGACTTTTCTATTCTCTGGTTTTTAGTTTGTTGTCAGTGGCGACTGTCTCTACTTGGCACAGTGAAATGGTGCACTGCGCTCTTAAACCAATTTAAAACTTAGTGCAGCAGTCTTCCCGACTCTTAAACTTCAAAACGGCAAAGTTATAAGTGGTAGCCATCATGTAGATCAGCTGGTGGAAGAAAACAGAAAAGGTGGTAAGAGCACATGCTGGTGACCTCATCACAAATATTACCACAAGTTAGTAAAGTGACCAGTCAATTTTCTTTTTTCAGCGGTAAAACATTGAGGGCCCTTTACAGCACCCTGCTGATGGGTTTATGGTTGATAGACTTACAGTGATCCCTTATTTTTCGCGGTTCCCACTGCCCCAGCAAAAATAAAAATTTGCGAACTGGAGCTGGAGCCCCCGAGCCTCAATAATGTGTTTAAAACATGTTTAAAGGCCGCAAAAAAAAGTAGCGAGGCACTGCAGCGAAATAAGACAAAGGCTCAACTGTGGTCTTTCTGTTACCTTCACAGCCTCTGGTCTCCGAACCGTAGTAAACAAACCGCTGGTATTGTGCTATTTTTGGCTCGTAATTAGCAGGTAACACACTAACAACAACAAAAGAAAAAGTCTGGTTTTCTCTGCATGGAACGAGCACTTTATTCTGGCACTGCAGGAACTTGTAACATCACACAGGTTGTATTTTTCGGCTTCTGTCGGTTAACAGAGAATGTAAATCTATACACGCTGGGGCTGCCGTTTATGCTAACTCCGCTTTTCATCTAACCCCGTTTTCTTCTGCCGTCCCACGACACACACACTCCATTGCCCATAAGGCTACCTTCTTAAAGGGGCCAGGCTGACTCACAGCATTTCTTCGCTGTGAGAGAACGCGCACAACATCCTGTGATGCTTGGGTGATGCGTCTCGGCCAATCAGCGCACAGATTCTAGAGTGCTGGGCCGTCTGCGTTTCTTGTGTTGCTAAAGCCTGGTTTATGCTCAGTAATCAGGTCGCCTGCGTGTGTGACGCAGACGACGCAGATATGCCCCCCCACCCTCCGCAGACACTTTGTTGCACCTCCCCAAAATTGTAGGTCGATTCAGACAGTGCCGCAGAGAGGAGAGAAAGGAGGCCTCTGATTGGTCAATTCTACATCCGCGTAGAAAAAGCGCGTCATCGAAGGAGAGAGGAAGTACCCACATCTGTACGATTCTGGTTCTCCACACTACAAAACAGCACATATTCTAGTAATTCATGGAGGGAGATTGTGATGAATGTGGATATGGCTGAGACGGAGAGGAAGTGGAAAAACGCAAGAGATAAATTTAGTAAGTTTAGCTACTTCGTGATTGTACCTCTTGCGTTGTGGCGTGGAATAACATAGCGGAGAACGCGCTTCAAAATTGGGCATAAATTTAAAAAAACGGGCATACCTGCGACAAGCTAACTGCGACAGATTGCTGCGAGAGTATACACAGCGTTTTACAGGAGGCTGTGAGTCCATCATTTGATGTTTCGCTGGCAGCTGCAGCCTCTCGTCTGCTGTGGGGTGGATTTTTGCAGAATTTCCGCCATTTTTTTCTTGATTTTTCTTTTTATTATATATTTCTGAAAAATCCACAAATAACTAAAACCGCAGAAGTTAAAGCAAGGGATCACTGTATTCCTAAACAGAATCAAAACAGCAGACCCATACTTCACACTGCCCCGCCCATCCTGAAACACCAAGAGAGTCATATGCATCTAAGCAGATGGTAAAAAGGAAAATGAATTGAGCTGAGGAGGATCTACTGCGTTATCATCCTTGGTGTGGTTGCATAAACCATATAAGAATGAGAAGAGGAGCATTCGATACATTATCTGATACCAACCATGCAGAGATGGACTAAAAGGACAGCGCGGAGAGACTGGAGGAGAGCTTACCAGGGCGATTACAGTGGCTCCTGCACCAGCGCACGCTACGATGTACAGATGATAGGACAGGTAGAACTAAAAAGAAAAAAAAAACACACAGCCGACATTTGCTTTCAGTTTAAACAGTTCTCACTGAGCTGTGCGGGCTCTGCTGTTACACGTTTGTGTGGAAGCAACGCCGTCTCACCTCACTGGTGTTGCAGATGTCACCTAGCGTAGATCCACAGGCCTTTCCGGGAGTGGCGTTCCAAGGGATAATTCCTGCAGCCGTGAAATTCAAAGGTTTACTTTTTGTTTTGCCAAAGATCCATGAAAAAAGACCACCGAGTACAAACTGCAAAACGATTTCACACATTCAGATAGCTTTATCTTCGTGGCATGCACCGCAGAGCCTGTGAAAATAGCTGCAGAGTATCTGCAGGCTTTGGGACTTCAGATTTTATTGAAAGTCTATATTGCAAACTGGGATTATGAAAAAAGGGTGGCAGTTAGAAGTTGGGGAGGGTCCGGTGATTGACTGAATTGCATTCAGACTGACAGAGTCCAAATATCTTTGCCTTTGCTTCTTCAATATTGACTTTTCCCCTTTCACTGGTCTGCTGTGCAGTAAGGGGTTGCTAGGGGTGTCTCATTAAAGATCACACAGCTGTATAAAAATGTCCATAAGCCTTTAAGCATTATTCAGTACTGATGTAATGAGGTTCTAAAATATTTATAATGTTTCAACTCATCTTCCCCAAACTGTCCTGTCAAAACAGGACCAACTTCTAGATTTTTTTTTTTTTTTACTTTTTCAAACTTTCACATTCATTTCGATGAAAAGGTGTGCAAGCTACAAGACTGAACGTGATCACGAGCAGGATACACATCGGATGCAGGAGGTAAAGTGGGAGTCTACAGGTTTTCAAACCAACGCTTCCATGTTCAGGCCTTTCATTTCCAGTGTCGCTTTGGTCCGGAGGAGCCACGAAGCTCGAGCCCTCTTACCGTACTGACGGAACATCCACGCAGATGGAGTCGATGTTTGTGAGGTTGGCCATCGGCGACTTCATGGCGTTGCAGGTGGACCACATGTTGTAGAAGAGGAAGACGGGCACGGCGGAGAAGCCGAACACACCGAGCCAGGCCACACCCAGGATGTACGTGAGGAACACGAACTGAAGAGACGGGAATGGCACAACGCGAGGGTCATCGGCTATTCATAAAACTCTGGGAGTCATAATATTTAAGAAATAAATATACATCTCAGGACGTTCCAGTCAAGAGAGGCACCTTATGTTTTTGGCACGCATCGTAAAACCGGTGGTGTTAACATACCATTCCACTGATGCAGCGTCCGCAGATGGTGGTCTTGAACTCGCTGTGCAGCTCCTTGACAGCGCTGGTTGTGTAAAAGCCCTCGGCAAGCAGGATGATCCCATACAGGAAGAAAAACGAAGCGATGCCGTAGATGACGTACTGCATCAGCTGTATTCTGTTAAAGAGCAATGTCACAGTTTGAACCCAGTTGTGCAGGACTGTCTGGGAATAGATTAAAAACAGTCTCCTTTCGCAGCACCACTGGAAATGTCAAGGACAGTGTGGCGCTGGCTCCTCTGCTGAGGAAAACAGCTGCATCGAGAATTTTATTTTCCATGCGGTACTTAAAACATGAGAAACTTTGGTTGGTTAACAATAACTAAATGGACTGCTGTGCTTAAGTGAGCCCAAACGTGGAGATAACAGGTGATGCATGTCTCGAGAAATCACCCAGCAAAAGACAAACTGTGTCTGTGGTACATCTTAAATGGAACGGTGCACTGAAGAGTCCACCCCAACATAAAACACATGCGCAGGCTTGTCATATATCATTCCTGTTTTAATGTCTGCACTAATGGATGTGCCGTAAAATGAAGAGGTCCATATTAGGACTGTTCTCAAGGATCAGCTGAATGTGAGAGACAATATCAGCTAAAAATAGCCTCTTCCCCTTAAAAGACTTGTCTGTACTGAGTTTAGACTTCTCTTTAAAGTGATGAAGACCTGGGAGCAGATTTTCCAGTTAGTTTATCAGGTGGGTGATGAGTCGTGCGTTGACATTAAGAGTTCAGAACAGTCTCTCTCTCTCTTTCTACGTGTTCCAGCGAGTCCAGCGAGTATTAACAGGAAGTAGTGGTGATGTAACGTAAGGGGTCACTTACACATCAGTGAGCATGGCGTGATCGGTTGTGACCTTGGAGAAGTGGGTTTCCAGGATGGCCACAGTGCCAGTGAGAGCCACGTGGCCACATCCGCAGAACAGGGCCACGCCGGAGAAGCAGAGGATCGTAGCCACCAGCGACGCGTAGGGCACCCCGCCTAGACATTTGATGCAGCACTCAAAGCAACCTGTGCGAGAAAGAAAGACGTCAACCTGGGCCACAACTTGTGTAATTATGTAATTACTGTTACATGGTCTGATTGACAATAAAGCTCACTTTGACTTTGACTTTGAACTTCAATATGAGAGATCACGTTTTTGGTACAAAATTTGCCCCCCAAAGTCCTGCAACGTAAACCGCCGGCAGAAACAGTTTGCCGTGGAGCCTCAACCGCTTTTTATGTTTCATTTGACAATTCGCCGCTGTGCTTAAAGGGCACTAATGAATATCCAGCAGGTCAGAGCAGTGGGTGTCTGCCAAGCAGTAATGGAAATCTATGGCAGTTAACCAAGAGGGGGGGGGGTGAAGTGACCCAGATGGGTCTGTCTCATCCACTGTGTTCTTATGGCTTCTGAAATGGACCATCCACCACAACGTGCCGTCTGCGGAGACGACTAACAAGCTGCAGCGTTCTCCCAATCACATCCACATGTGTTCGACTGGATTTTGCAGGGTCACAGGACAACCAGGCCAGTGTCTGTTTATGCCCCACCTCTGCCCTGCAGCAGAAGGATTTAAAGCTATTCTTACATTCGCAATGATTAAATCACTACGTGTTAAATCACGGCGAAGAACTGCACAGCTCTGAGTACATTTGTGGGGCTGAAATGTTACCATTTCTGGTGTGATTCTGGCTAAAGCGTCTGTGTTTGTGGGTCAGGGATTTCCTGTTGAAAGTTCAGCACAGCATGTAAATGATCTTCACAAAACCGTCCAAAGAAAGCGAACATGTTATCACATTTGAGCAACACTTTTGTCTTTGCAGCAGCTTCGTCCGACTGAATCCGGTCGTATTTGATGATGGAGTTGTACACTTTGTCCTACTGGGACTCGTTTAGGACAGCCCCCAGGCTCAAATGGTACTGAGCTGCGCGAGAAAAAATTAGCGATTTAAGTTTTATTTATTATATGAGTCTGAACGAGCTTTTATTTTGAAAAAATCATTTATTTTGAAAAATCACTGGATTCTCTCGGTTAGATCTCAGTCACTTGACCGCCAAAATTTAGCAAAACTTAGAAAGATGAACAGCCTACGACATCCGAGAAAAAGAAAGCTTTTAACAGACAATACCAAGAGTCCTACTGAAATATGGATTTATCACGACAAGTGATTCACATGTACCAAGCTCACTCTGCATGGGTTTTTTTTTTTTTATTTATATTTATTTAATGGGTACAGAAGATGTTACCAAAGACTTTGACGTTATACTCATGTTATGTTATTGCCGTAATGTAACGAGGAAGCCCCCACTCTGTCCGTGGTAAAATTGTGAAGTATTAATCGCTCAGCGTTACAAAAAGGTTGGGGACCACTGGTTTAGGTTGTGGCCCTTTAACGTTTCCATTTAGCAGCGCTGAAGCAGATGCACACCTGGCCACAGCAGCATCTGATACGTGACAGAACCAGATGCAAATACTGCAAGACATTATTATCCGATTTACATCCACACTTATTAAAACTGTATCACACAGCTTTTGTAGCAGAGAGTAATGAGCAAACCTGAGTTCAAAGCCACAAATCTGTGCCGGTGGTTTGGCTCAGAAGGTGACAGACGGTCTGGTGGTGGCGTGTTTGAGCTCTCTGTCACGATGAAAGAAATTCCCACCAATAAATAGAGATGTACTGCTGCAGGGACAATACTTTTGCATTCAGATTCCTCTTCCTGACTATTTGTTTTGTGCTGGGAGATATATAAAAAAAAAAGAAAAAAAAAAAACACTTTGTCCCCACAGTGAGTGAATAGGAGTTGCCATGGCAGCACGTTAACCACAACTCAATGAGTGTGTCCACAGCAGAGTCACTAACTTCAGCCACAGCCCACATTTTTCCAACAGCTACATCAGACTGCAGATCACAGGGCTCCACAGGAGCTCAGATTTAAAGGAAATGCAGTCGATTTTAAGAACAAGAGCTGGTTTTGATCCCAACAGGCACCTCTGGTCCAGTCATGGACGTCGGCGCACAAACAACTTAGATAGACCTCTTCAGACTGCGAAGGGCTGTATACACAACTCTACAACATAATTGCTCACCGATGTTTACACTCCTTAAGTGCACAAATGTTTCCAGTGGTTCGGATTTATATTCAGCTCAAAGTTTAATGTCACAACAGATGTTACAACTTCACTTGACTCATGGAGTAAAATCTAAAAATATCTGGTGCGTCTGATATGTTTTATCCCGTCTACGCCTGGAGGGATAAACATGTTGCATCAACATTTTCAAGACGTGCACATGAATTTAAAGCATCGTTGCTGGCACAACTAGCCAGGACGAGAAAAGCTTTAAAGCAGTGGTTCTTAACCCGGTTGGATCGAACCCCAGGGGTTCGGTGAGTCACCTGTAGCCATCACTGGCTACAGGTGATCACGTTACATTGCTTGGCCAATCAGGGAATTTGGGCCCCAATCATACACTTCCCGCCAGTCGCTAGCCGCTACCCGCAACCCGCAAATTGTGTGTTTAGGAACCTCCGCTAACCGCTAATGCAATCTTCCGCTCCCTAAAGCCGCTACCCTTTATGCCGACTCCCTTACTCACATTGTAGGTGTGGCAATGGGCGTCTCTTTTGCCCTTTCCGCAAACACGGTATCTTACGATGGCGGGTTGTGGGTAGCGGGTGGTCAGACCCATTGGCGCGTACAAGAGCGCGTCCAAATGGCATCAATGTGCATCCACCTGGTCACATGTGGATGTGCACAAACAGCTCTACCTCTCGAAATAACTCTTGAATAAAAAGCGTGATTTGGCCTCAGTTGAACCCCTGAGAAAATGGCAGAGATCGTCTTAAACGGCTTGCTCGCTAGTTAAACCATAGACGACCAGCGTGTGTTTACTGGGAGCACACCAACTATCTGGGACTTTCAGGTAGCCGATAGGAATTGTCTGTGTAAAATTATTATTATGTATATATCAGTGCAGAGGAGGAGGAAGGAAGGAAGAGGAGGAAGCTCTACAGCAGAGTCCCAGACGAGCTGCACATGAGAGCTGCTCCGATCTGGATGAAAAGACGCTCCATAGCGGTTTACGGGTAGCGGCTTGCGGGTAGCGCAACCTACTCTTAAAGGCAATGGCTACTGACGCACTGATTGGTTTAACAGGTGGAACGCCCTAACCACTCCTATTCTTTGGCTATACGGGAGTCCTTGAGTTTATCGATCAGTGCTCTTGAGTGAAATCTGTCTGATAGGTGAATTGAACACAGATGCAGGCAAAGTCTCAGTCTTAGTTCTGCTGGACCTCAGCGCTGCCTTGGACGCAGTTGACCATGCAATCTTATTACAGAGATTAGAAGACTGGGTGGGAATCTCTGAAACTGCTTTAAACTGGTTTAGGTCTTATTTCAGGGACAGGAGCTACTTTGTTGAAATTGGTAACTGTGTCTCAAACCAAATGGCCATGACCAGTGGGGTTCCCCAGGGCTCAATCCTAGGACCCCTATTGTTTAATCTGTACCTGCTTCCATTAGGCCAGCTAATACGCAGCTTTAACGTGTCCTACCACAACTATGCAGATGATACTCTGTTGATGATCTATGTGTCATTTACTGCAGGAGACCTGTAGATTCATTGTGTAACTGCATTGAACAGATCAGTGTATGAATGCAAAACAACCTTCTCCAGACAAAACTGAAATCATTGTCTGTGGCCCACAGAAACAAAGAGAAAGTGTTATCAGTCACCTTGAGATGCTCTCTTGAACCTAAAAATCAGGTCAGAAGTTTAGGGATAATATTGGATTCAGACTTGAACTTTAACAGCTGCATTAAAACAATAACATCAGCAGCTTTTTACCATCTAAAAAACATTGCCAGAATCAAAAAAATACTGTCTAAACCAGATTTAGAAAGACTAATCCATGCGTTCGTCTCCACCAGGTTAGACTACTGTAACGACCTGCTCACTGGGCTCTAAACCAGCTGTGAGACAGCTGCAGTACATCCAGAAAGCTGCTACACGAGTCCTAACTAGAACCAGGAAAAACGACCATATTAGTCCAGTCCTGAGGACTCTGCACTGGCTTCCTGTCCCTCAGAGAATAGACTTGAAAAGCTCTACTTGTGTACAAGTTTCTTCATGGTCTAGCCCCAAAGTACATCTCTGACATGTTAGAGCCATACAAGGTGAAGCTGCATTTCAGTTTTGTGCTCCTAAAATCTGGAACGGACAATGTTCAGATCCAGGCTGAAAACAGTTCTGTTTAGATGTGCATATGACAACTGAAAGAATTTTATCTGCACTCTTCATTTTCAATTCAATTTATTAATGATTATTTTTATGCTTGTATGATTTATGGAATGACTCTATTTGCCGTCTTGTGATTCTATGCATCTGTAAAGCACTTTAAAATTGCCTTGTATACGAATTGTGCTCTACAAAAAAAAACTTGTCTGGCCTTGCCTTGATCGATCAGTGCTCTTGAGTGAAATTTGTCTGAAAGGTAAAATTTTAACAAACGTTAGGTTATGCAACAGCACACTTGTCAAGTACTTCCAAATGAATAAATGAATACATGTAATTCAATCATTATACATGTTCTAATACAGAGTGAAAAAATTGGTGGAAAGTCAGTTCAAACATCGTTTATAGTAAGATTTACAAAACGGAAGGGGATTTCAGATTATCACAAGTCAATTTTTTGTTACTTTGAGAAACTGTAATATTCTGCTTTTTGCAGTTTGCAATGAATGCTGCTCAGTAGCTTTCTGCTGAAGGTTAAAGGTTGGGTAGGAGATCGTTTTCTGAAGCATTTTTTCTCTATATTATATTAATTTACTTTTACACAAGGACGTCAAACTTCAATGTGGCCACATCAAATCAAAAAATACCCTAACTAGCTTCATGAAATCAAAAGTGAGCTGCAAAATGGTTCCCACATGGGTTTAAAATTATAAATTACCATGTCCAATTGTATCTCTCATGGACCCCATATTTTTGACCCACATGGACCTCCTATTTGGAGGGATACTGAAACCATGCTATTTGTCCACTTCAAGCCCAAATCCACTCTGCGCCTATAATCAGGGTGGGGCTCATATGGACATGATGGCTGGGTTTTCATTTCTTCTGTAAGCGATAGGGCTCCAAAAACATCATCCAATCGTAGTTAGAAAACCTAGAAGAAGCCTGTCAAAGCTTTCCACTGTGTCGCTATGGTTAAGAAATGAACAAACATAGTCTTTTAGACAGAATAAAACGATGCTATCCGTGCTCCAATTCTGCAGTTTTTCTCTGCTTTTCCTTGACATTTCAGAACAAGGACTTCTACTCATCAGCATTTCATCTTCACCTCAGCAAAATGTAAGATTGCATTCTTTGTGGGGAAACGCCCCTCCCACTACCCGTTACCCCGTCATAGCGGCTTTAGGAGATCTGGCGGAAGATCGGGCCCTTGGTGCGCTCAGTCGTCGACTTATGACTGTCGTGATGGTACATCTTGTGATTTCTTTGTCGAGCAGAAAAAAAAGTGGTTGGACGACTATGTGCAATATGGATTCACATTTATAACGGAAAGTGATTGGAGTCAGCGTCCTATCTGCATGATTAACTATGCCAAGTTAAGCAATTCTAGTCCAGCACCAGCAAAACTAAAGGAACATTTCCTTAGGATGCAGGGAAACCGGGAATAAAGAAACACGACAATGGTTTAATTCAAGGTGAACAGAGCCAGATTCGATGAAAAGGCTACTCTGCCTGCTCTCGGCTTTGCACCCATCATCAAACCGATAGGCTCCAGTGACCCTCGTGACCCTAGTGAGGATAAAGCAGGTTCAGAAAATGATATGATAAATGATAAATACAATAAATAATAAGTAAGGTCTGTAATTCATGCAGTTTATGCATTGCACTGGTTTTGTTCTTTGAACATAGTGATGTTAATGCACGGTTCATTTTGTGCACCAGTAAAACACATACCACTCTCTTGAATTGGAAAAAAAATATATATATATTTTATTTTTGAATAAAGAAAGGTTTGGTGAATGTGCACATGAAACTGGTGGGGTTCAGTACCTCCAACAAGGTTAAGAACCACTGCTTTACAGTGTCAAGTGGATGATGATGCATCCTTTCTGTACATTCTGTCATTGGAGAAGGTCGGGCTAACTCGCCTGCGTCTATTAACTTTGATTAACTCGGGGAAAGAAAATGCAAGTTTAAAAGCCATCAGTGTGATTAGTGTCCCTTCCACCCATCCAGGCCGTTGCTCTGATAACCCCAGCTCTCCATGTAGAATTGGTTATTAGGTGGTGTTTCTAATAATTCAATAAGTCAAGGGTGGGGTTTTGACTGCTGTACTAGTCACGCCGCCAGGTCAATATAACTCAGGCCAACTGAAACAACACTGGCAAAAGAACCGACCCACCGACATGGCTCAGCCATTAGCAAAATCTCTGCCGGCTCCGTTTCAACTTTGAATTGCCGTCGAGGAAGACGGAGAGGAAATGAAACACCAGCTGCAGTCGTTTCTACGCTGTAGTTGGGATCGCTGGTTTACACCTAAGTAAACAGGGGCTTGATCAGTCAAGAGCTGGGATTTCAAGGTAGCTGTGAGGTCTGTAAGACATATGTTAATAATAACATAATGTTTGCTTTAGTGTTCTTTTTCCTTTCTTTCTTAAGACAGCTTGTAGCACCGTTGACCTGAATTAATAATTTGTCGCTTTTAGAAAAACCATCATGGGCTTTGGTAGCAAGAGTGTAAAAGGTCAGGAGTCGCACCTCATTGTTAAAAATAAAGCTGCTGCCGACGCGTCTAGCTTCGTCTGAGGAGTGGAAACATGTAGATACGAATGTAGAAATCCTTAACTTTCTCAATCATTTATAGACGTTTATCGGTTATTCATACTGCTGCAAGTCGTCCACCAAACTCCATCCACTGCTGCAAAGTCCATATTTTCACACAAGTTATTTGTAAAGACTGCTCCCTAAAGTTTTGTCATGTCATTTCATCTACTCTGCTGAAACAGTTAATCCTGACTGTGAGAACCTGAACCTAACTTCAGTAATACAACCATGGAAAATTGGCCTTTAGCCATCTAATGGCATACAGAAGTAGATCCATCCAAGTGTGGACGGGACATAAAAAACAAACGGACAGGAGGCTCTACGAACACTGAACAGTAATATCTAAAATCATCGTGACTGATATTATAGCGTCACCTGCTGCTATTATAGAGTAGTTAAATGTGGGGTTTTACGTCGGAATATCATTTTTGGTTTGGTGTGTTTGTTCTTGGAGTTTCCCGTAAAAAGCTGATCTGCATTAGAAACGTGTCAATCTTCTCCTCTAAAACTTCTACGATGTGAGCGCGAACAATAAAGTCCCGTGACTGAAGCGTGCGCTGCTGCATCCTCCAGCTGCCTCCTTTGACGTCCTGCAGCTGCTTTATGATGCACAAAGAAAGGCATCTCCCGCTACATTATGACGGCTCTCAACTCAGGAGACACTTTATTCACGTTTTCATGTGACTATTGGTTTGATGATTTCCCGCCAATCATGAAAGACGACATCAGTAAAGTAGAAACTTCAGAGCCCATCAAGACCAAAAACCACCTGGCAGTGTGAGCCTCAGGTGAGTCATTGCTTTGTGTACCTACACCCATCAGTCATTTTTTTCTGTTTTCATTCTCCCCTTTTTTTCCCCTCCAATTTTAAAAACATTGTTTGACACTATCATTGTCCTCATAGCGGTGCTGTGTCCATTCACTTAACCTTTGGAGTTACAGTTATTGTCCTTGATGTTAACTCTGCAAAAAAATAAATGCAATGCCCAAACATCCTATTTAGGACTATGAAATAGTAATCTAAGCGTACGGGGATTTCATGGTACAAAGAGCAACAGGAAAAGATGGATGACTGAGAATCTACAGACTAAACTTCAATGACTTTTTTTTTTTAAATATTAAAGCATATATCACAAATACTTTCTCTATTATTCCCAGTTGAATAAGCGTTGCACAGATTCTGCTGGCTTGAGCTGCACAGAGCATCGTAAATGGAAATCACATTGGTCCCTCCAATGACTTTCACGTGCTCCTGACTCAAGCTCCCCAGGCACAACCGCGGCCCCTTCAAGGGGCTCCGTGCACCGTTTCCTTGTTACGGAGCATGAATGAAAGAAAGAACAGATAAGAGTGAAAAACAGACAAGTTAGGAACTGTTTGTCACAGCAATGTCTGGCCTTACAGCAGAAGCTACGAGTGCCGCATCGAGATCACGAGGAGGGAGAGAGAGAGAGAGAGAGAGAGAGAGAGAGAGGAGGGGGAGACGCTTGTGTGAGAAAAAGTGTGTGCGAAAGTGTGTGACATTGTGTGAGGGACAGAAAAATAATGAAACAGAAAGAGAGTCCAAGAAACAGTGATACAAAAGGGCCAGTGTGTGCAGCCCAAGACTGTCCATCACACTGGACTCTCAGAGGCCATTCAGAGCAGCAGCGAACCATGAGGCTCTGCTCTTCCGGCGCGCAGGCTGGAGGCCCAGGACAAGCCCACCACTGAGCTCCATCCTGTGTGCCCCTCCGGCTCCGCCCACATTCGGCCACAGTGGGCCGTATATGGTAACCTCCGAATGATCCAGGAGGATGCTGTTTGTCAGATCCGTCGGCGTGACCTTTATTAATGCCGACGTGATGCGCAGACCCACAGCTTCACGAAAATGTTAAAAAGAGAATATTTCATAGGAACAAGAAAGTTCTAGGAAAGGCTAAGACATCACTAACTCCTGCTTCTTCAGCATCCAACCATCACATAAATACAACCTGTCAAACACAGCTGAAATCTCCAGCAGCTCTGACGCTCGTTTTATCACGGACAAATGTCTACAATCTTCCAAAACTGCATTGAGAAATAGCTGGTGAGCTCTGAAACATGTAATTTAACCCGGCGTCCGCGTAAACGCAGACACCTTTTAAAACAAAGAACCGTGCGAGACACAAACACACACAGACTACGTGATATCACGCAGTCAACTTTGTATACGACAGACAAACAGTCTCCGGTCGGAGAAATAAACATGCCTCAATTTGGAGAGAAGACATTTGCAAGTCTTCCATTTGTTCTGAGACCTAAACAACAGAGTGGCTCCCAGCTCCATTAACAAAAAGAAAAAACGTCCAGTTCCAATCCAGGCTCATTACTAACAGATGGGGCTGTTCACAGCAAATGCTAAGTATTGTTGTTTGTTGTTCCATTAGGGAGAGCTGCCAGAACAATTTTTATTAGACTCTCATTCTCCACAGTTTCCACTGAAGGAAAGACGTCCAAAAACGCTACCACGGCTATGTTGGCAGGCCTCGAGGGCTGAGGGAGATGTCAAATTTTAAAACTTTGATATCTGATAACTGTTCCCTGCGCTGGCTGTGCGTGAAATCCTCAGAGAGACATAGAAAATGTGCTCTCAGTGTCAATATCAAGATAGCTCTAAGGGTTTATTTCTCTTTAATAAGCATTTGGGGACAAGAAGAATAAAGATGTGAACATTTCTCAGAATCCCAACCACATGACCACAACGTCCCTGGTTGTTGCTCGTCATTACCAAAGTCTCCAGCGCCTGAATCTTTAAATGGGGGTCACGGAGGCAGCTGGAGCTCCCCGGCCATCATCAGTGGAGAAGAAAGGCCCACTGGTCACTGGTCCATCACATGGAGCCACATGGAGACAACGAGACAAACGCATAACCACGCACTGATTTTAGATCTACCTGTCAACCCAACACGCTTGTTTCCGGACCGGAAGGAAGTCTGCATAGCTGCACGAGTTCACCTGAGAGTTTAACAGCGGCGAGAACAAGAGGATGTTTGTGCTATAACTGTACAATGATCACTCAGTGAGAGATTGAGAGGAAAACAGCATGATTTTATTATCTTCTTCTCTCTCTCTCTCTCACCAGCTCCCTCTGGGCAACAGAGCCAAGGAACGACCCACATGAACACCTCATTAACAGGTGCTTCTGCTCGATCCTCTCCACCTCAAACTGAACGGAGCAAAAGCAGAGAGGAGGGCAGCCGTGGCCGTTAATAAGAAGCGCTGTAACCGAGATCTAGATGTGGACGCTGCACACGCCACGCGTACACGCTCTGACATTACAGAACTGAGCAGAAATTGCTCCTGTCGGTCTGTATTTTTGACTGTCCTGCATTTCTGTCAACAAATTATTTATCAAAACACAGTCATTTATAGACCCCACGTGAACACTACATGCATCACGCCACACCCATCACTGTCTCGTGTCTTTGTCCGTCTTTCTTTGTGCGGCACGTTTATCATTTAGGTGTGTTGGCAGAACGGGGAAAAGACCCCAAAATCACAGTGCTGAACTGCTTGTGGGGAAAAAATAAAAAAATACAAATACAACCTGTGCCCCCCCTGACAGATACAGACATTCTTTTGAGGAAAACTTTCAAGGACCAGATTTGAGAAAGAGAGTATTGTATTGGCCCGAATAGGACGATATTTTATTCTAGAAATCATATCTCAAAAATTGGGGTCGTCTTATAAGAGAAGTCTAGACTTTTCTATTGTCGTTACACATCTCCGCCACTAGATGGAGCCGCACCGAATTAACCAGTAAGAATGGAGCATCACAGTGAAGCATGGAGCAGATCTGATGATAAATGGAGGAACCAGGGGGCTCGAAAGTTTTTTTTGCAGTCCAGAATTTTTTTTTTTTTTTTACAGACTGAATTATTAATGTTGTTCTTGAAATTGAATATAATCGACTTTGATGGTTATGCTGTTATCAACATCATTGATGCAGTTATTGAACTACATGGTTGTTGCTTATTCACTATAGTCTCAGATTTTAAGAGAATAAAGTTTATTAAATAGCACTATACCTTGATCTTAAATAACATAAAAACCTGACACGTACCTGACCTTAAGTATGGGACCATACTTCCTAAAAATGATAAAAACATTAAAATGTTTAATAATACAGAAGAATGTTATCTCTGTATGATTTTTTTCAAAAATCTATAGTATTGTACAATAAAAAGTTGTTTTATGAATAACCTTATTGTCTTCATCATATTTTTATTTTCCCTAAATGATATTTAAAAAATTAAGGGTGGTCTTATAATCAGAGTCGCCATATATTTGGGCGAATATGGTAATATAATATTAAAGGATTCCTCCTCCTGGCAAGAGATGGTCAAAAAGAAAAACACAGGATGTCACGTCCACCAGCGAAAGTCTCTAAATGGAAACGATCATTAAAACGCATCGTTTGAGGACGTGCAGGTAGCAGGAGCCACACGAGTAGCCACCATCACCGCCATCCCAGATGACGTTGGAACATTCCTCTGACAAAATTACTCATGTTTATTCACCGTGACTTCATTCTGGAAAAGCCACAAGCAATATTAGCTGAAGTACCTGTTAGCCCCTCAGGCTTGGTTAGCCGCACGGGTAGAACAGCTGACATTAAGAAACTAAACCACGAAGTGACTCAGCATTGAAAAAAAAATTAAAAAAAATCACTCCCAGTGTAAATTACTAGCAATTTTTACTGTCTTGTATAATATTGTGTCGATTAGCTTGGCGACTGAAACAGCAGCCTAGCATGAGCCACTGGCCTCATATTAGCGTAAGCTGTATTTATAAAAATAATAATAAATCTGACATGTAATGGATGTAAAATGTAATAAAATTAATGACAAATGTGCCGTGGGGCCAAAAGAAAGAAAATGATCAAAATGGCAAAATCATTTTAAAGCAAACACACTGTGTAATTTCTAATCCTCCATCTCTGTCCAGGCTGTCCTCATTCATGCCTGTCTTTGGTCAGAAAGAACAGCTTTAACACGCCCGGGGGTTCGATGGATCTGCAACATGGGCGTGATGATGTGCAGCAGCTGAACGTGACATCCTGTCCTGCTGCTGGAGAGTTGGATCTGCTGAAATCATTCACCAAACAGTGAATGAACCGAACACTTCCACGCGCACAAACACCAAAACAAAAATTGCTGCTCTGACATTTCCTCACAACATCGGCAACATCTGTCCAACCGTACGAGCAATGACACTAAACTAACTGTTGGAGGTTGAGGTCCCGGTAAACAGGACACTGAAAACCGCCAATCCTCGCGAGCGCTCACTGGTACCTCTTTTGTCCTGCCTCTGGTCTTGGTTTTCTTCTGATGGAGTTTCCATAACTGTTCTATCCAACAAAAATGCTTACTTTCAGCATATTCCCTCTTCCTTTCTCCCTCTCCCACCTCTGTCTCCACTCCCACATCCAGGCTTTCTCTCTCTCTCTCTCTCTCTCTCATTTTCACCTTTCCCGTTTGGTCTTTTCAAGCCCTCTCGCGAAGGCAGCGCTCTACTGTACGTCACGGTTTCCTTTTCAGGCCACAGAGAGCAGGTCGGGTGATTTTGCTGAGATAGATGCGTTCCCAAACCACAGAGTGAATTTATTCCGTTTGTGCTGATAACTGATAAAGTTTCAGGTAAGAAAATGATCTTGTCCTCCCAATAACACTCTACCCATCAGGTTCAGATAACATCAACCGCTCCTTGAATAGAAATGCAAGGAAACCCACCTGGGGAGAAGAGGAACCTCAGGACCTGTACTTCAGCTGTGAGCGAACACCACTTTACATGCTGGAGCAAAAAGCACATAAACACCTTTGTCTATTTCCCATCTAGCTGCAGTCTGAGAGCGGGGGCCTGCTGTGCCGGTGTGGTCGAGGGGAAACCCTGAACCTCCTGATTTGCTCCACATGTTCCTGCAGCATACATTAGCAACCCCTGGCCGATGCCTTCCCTCCATCTGGTGTCCCCTAAATCATGAAGGCGACACACGAAAGGAGGGCAAAATCGACGTTTCCGAAACAGGGAAACAGAAACAGGGACATGTGTGAAACGGGGACAAATGGGAGGACAACGAGGGACAAATAGGAGCCGGATATAGAATTGATGATCATGAGAGATGACAGGATAAAAGATAAAGATGGGGACGGGGACTTTGGCTGTGTTTGTTTGGCAACAACAGGCCAAGGAGCCCCAGGGGCCAGCTAATGATTGAAAGGCCTTTCAGCGAAGGGCCACTGGAGAGGGCTCTTCTCACGGATACTAGACCGCAGAGATGAGGGGGATCAGTTTGGGGGGAGAGCCACGGGGGTCAGGGAAGTGAACTCAGTGGGGATCCCACAACAACAATTGCCACGCTAATCTTTAAGCATTTCGACAATAATCCCTGTAAGAGCCTGGAGAACTAACATCTTTCTCATGAGGCTTGGACCTCAGCCCGTATGTAGGCGTAACGGTGGCTTGGGCCGGCGGTTTGGACGTGAGCGCTGCAGCTCAGGTGAAGGATCGAATGACGTGGACGAGACATTTGTATCACCCTCAACAATGCACTCTTTACAGGGATCGCATGGCAGCCATTTAAAGATTAGCCTATAACACCACGGCATGTATTTCATAAATATTAAACAGTCACGTCGCGCTCCAATGACTCTACCAGAGTCTGCGGGTTGAGTTTCCTTTTTTGAAGGACTGCAGACAAAACACAGCGAAGGCTTTCTTGAACATTTGGAACAATAGTCTCGCCGGGAGTTAAAAGCCATCTGTGTGCCCTTGTGCTCTTGATTTTAAATCTCCACTCTCAGTTTTCCCTCAAAACAAACCCTTTTTCCCCGTGGCACAGTCAGGAAGCTGAAGGCCACGCATTCTGAGCTCCGTGCAGACTTGGACACATGACAAAACCTATTTCACTGACTTACAGACCCTCGCGGGCGCGTAGAAGTGGAAAGCATGGATTTCCCTCGACTATCAAAACACTCACATATATACATTAAACATTTATGAAAGTGATACGTGCGGAAGCACCTTCCAAATGCATCTTTCTTGCTTCAAAAGCATAACTAAATGTACGGTCCACGCGGTTGATCGTGTGCCTGAGGAAAACAAAAGTGCTCATGCAAAGCTGCACAACCTCTGCTGGTGTCATCATCTACGTGACCCAGAATCATATTTTCTGACACGCAGCTGACATGAAAGCGTGTTGGAGTTTATCTCTAGTTTTGCTGCCAAAACCTAAATCAAAGAAAAAGTAAACTGCAAGTGAAAGGGGAGCAAAGTTGCAAAATTAAAACAAAACAGAGCGACTGGGAAAAGAAAAAGTCCCGCGGGTGTCTTAAAGTCAGAGCTTCTGCTTGTCGGAGTAATTTCAGAAATGTTTGACTGTCGGGACAAATGGTCCACGCAATGGTTTAGGTTGAAGACGCAAACAGAAAGAAATGTGTACTTTGACCTGAGAAGTCGGCCAAGTTTCTCTGGCTGCCCGACAGCTTATTCGTGGACGTTTTTTTAAAACAATTCCACGACAAATGATCTTGTAAATCAGTGCTAAATGAATACATTCCAGCAAATAAGGAAAGAGGACAAAGAACGACTGGACTCGGCTTTGTCAAAAACTCTGACAGGCTCGGCGGCTGTGGGAATAATCGTGTGAACGTAGGGGACGAAGCCCGAGCACCACATGCTCAGGGCTCAGCGCAGGAGCAGGAGCAGGACCACTCCCCTACTCCAGGAGCACGGGCTGAATGGTGATGAGGCTCATACAAATGAAGCAGGCTTCATTGTGGGTCGGCCTTTCATGCTGTGAGACCGGGGGGCCCTGAATGCTCCTCAGTGTTCAGTCACCCGCGAAGACCTGGACCCCGACTCGCTCGCACCGAGGAAGGAGTTCTCAGGGAACCGGGGTCCGTGCCCAGGCCCGAGGACCACTTACACACAGGAACGGCCTGAAAAGCAGGCCCGCCGCACCAGAGCAGAGCGAGACGGACCGAGCCAAATGGGTGTGTGGAGCGGACCGTGTGAGGGATGACTCATTATGGAGGTCATCGTCAAAGCAAGCCAAAAAATCTGAGCACAAACTGATTGTCTAAGTATCCCGGAACATTCTTGCTGCGCTCATGGAAAAAAAAAAAAAAAAAAAAAAAAAAAAAAAAAGACGCTCCTCTTCTTCAGGCTTGAAATTCTTGTAAACATTGTTTTGGCAGTTTGTTGCAGTCAGTGAGCTTCGTTCCTGAGGACTTTCGCTGACCCAGATTTTCGACGCGTTTGTGCCGATCTGAACTGTACGTCTCCCGACGTGTCTGGCGCCAGTCCGAGTCATTGATTGGTTTCCAGCAACTCTGCACAGCAAACCCATTATACGAATCCATTCATTTGTTTTCTGACCCATTTTCCTCTGCCAGCCCACGGAAGAACAAAAGCTTTATGAACTCTGTGTGATGCTTACTGAACAAATATGGAAATAATTTAACAAAAAAAAATGCACTGATACAATGGAACATGTCCTTGTATTTCATCCAAAGAGTAAAGCCACTCGGCAGTGTAGGGATTAAATTAATGTCTCCAATCTGTGTAGGGCTCTGAATTGTATTACCATGAAGAAAAAAAAATCATGGAAAAAAAATGAATATGCTAACCATCCTCATTTATTATAACAAGGCATACGGAGAGGGAGAGGAAAACCACAGTGGGCTGACTTATAATGAGCCTTGTGCTTCTATTTGGCTCTGTCAAAACACTATGAACAAGGAAAAATAGTACATAGTATAGGAAAGAAATGAATAAAATCAGAGGAAATACTTTCAGAGGTTTTTGGCTGAACGTAGCTTTTCTTGAACTTGATCGAATGTCTTGGAGGTTCCTTTGCTGCAGATGCTGGTGGCCTTCGAAGACAGTTTACTTACAGGGCTGGATTTTCTTCATATATTAATGGAGATCGTTTCCCTGGCCCTGGTGTCTCTTTATGTCAAAAACTGTAGATTGAAAACCTCTGAACACAATGCCTGGAAGTGAAGGATACCCAGTCATTTCATCTTTAATCTCAGCTCATTTGTACTGGAATAAAGTGTAATTGCACATCTACTACAGTAGGGGGCAGTGGTGCTCCCATTGTCACAGTGTGCAAAGTGTATTAGCTATATTGTGTCGTGGTTTTTTTGCACGGACATATGACGTGATAGGATGATAGGAGATATGGATATAGGACGTGAACAAACCTCCAAGAGACACCACTAAAAAAATGTTTAACAGGGATGAAAAGAAAGGCGGAAAGAGACGGAGATAATGAGACAAACGAAAGTCACCAGAAAGTTAAGACGAGGAAATATGACGCTTGGCTTCACTGTGACTACGGTGGGATTGATGCACTTTAAATCTTTACAGACAAAGTTATTCTTTGTTATAAGACGATCTATATTTCTTTCCTTTTTTTTGTTTCCCTTAATATTAATAAGGATGCAGTGTTATGCAGAGGTGGACTTATAACAATTTCATAGAGAAAGATACTATTATAGTTGCAGTGGAGGTAAGGTGGAGGGGGGGGGGGGGGGGGGCAAAGAAAATAATTGAGAAGCGCTGCTCTAACTATACATTAACAAATCTTGAAAATATAATATGAAAACCAGCCGTCAGTTTGTGTTTGTGGTGCAGTATGTCATTACCCTCAAGACCAACACATTGTTTTTTTTTTCATTCTTTTTTTTTCAAACACACTTTAATTTTGCAGTGTGAAACCAGTGTGAAACCAAAAACAAACAAACAAACAAATAAAAAAAATCCAAATCTGCTCTTTAATCTGAGACACATTAACATGCGTTGGTGTCTCCGCCCCCGAAAATTTCCCAGATTAATTTTTCCCTCCAGTGTTTTTGGCCTAAGAATGCCCAGGCTATCTGAGTCAGCTCTTCTCTAATTACTCGTTTGCGCTGCCATCCTTTCAGGTCTACAAACGAAGCGACATTCACTCAGGGATGCCTGGCGGCCATTTTTCTTCTCTGAAAAAAGACTTCACAGCCCCGCACCTCCGCAGCCACCGTGGTTTTGGCCGCAGCGTGATGTAGGAGGGTAAAATACACAGATGCTTCCTATTATCCAGCCCCCTCTGGCTTACAAGAGTCTGGATTCTGCCACCGAGGTTTGGCTGAACAGAAAACAGACAACAACTTAAGGGCAAAACCTAAAGAATTTTCTAATTTGAGTCTGAAGTCAAAATAGTAAACAAGTGCCAGGAAACAGAAACAGAAACCTGGAAAACAAGAGACCGAAAGTTGCACGTGTAGCGACAAACTACCATTTCAGAGTACCGGTATGGTCCCTGCATGAATGATTGTGTTTCAGTGATGCATTTCGTTTAGAACTGTATTTGCTGTCTTTCACAACTGGATTATGGACAATCCTTCCTCAAAAAATCTTAACAGATCTGTGCTAAAGTCTTAGAGTAGGATACTCAGCTCTTCAGAGAACAGAGCAACATTTCAGCACACTGGCCTGGTACACTGCAAAAACTCAAAATCTTACTAAGTGTATTTTTCTAATTTCTAGTCAAAATATCTCATCACACTTAAATATAAGACAAAATCACCTAAAGAGTAACATTTCAGTGAGATATAGGAGTTTGTTTTTAGACAGTGCATCTTGAATTAAGTGAATTTTCACTTGTTCCATTGGCAGATTTTTTTGCTTATTACAAGTAAAAATATCTTGTATTAAGTTTTTTTTTTTACTTATTTTTTGAGTGGCCTTTTTTTTTACAGTGTAATGGTGCTCGTTCTTTTAGATGCATGAAAGCAGCTAAACAACACGGGCGTGTTATCTTGATGGAGAGCAGCTCACTGCGGAAGGTCTGCACCGCAGTTTGTTCCGGACTGTTAAGTTTGTGCAAGATTAAACCATAATTGTGAATGAAGGCAGAGTGTCATACAACTTACAACTCCGTTAAAGACTTTAATCGATACATGACGTGCAAAACAAACAAAAGTCGATGTTTTAAGAAGAAATGTTCAGTCCATCTGTTATCTATCCTGGTTTCATACTTTTCAGGGTCAGTGGGGGGTCTGCTAAAGTCTGTCCCAGCTGTCTTGGCGTGAAAGGCAGAGGTTCACTGATCCATCACAGGGCCACATTTGTAGTGTTTCTTTTTCTTTCTTTTTTTAAAGATGGATAAACTTTAAAGATTGTTCTTTGCTATTCTGATTCCACACCTTACACGGAAATCAAACCTTTTGCAAACCTTTTGCCTTTTGGAACATTGACGCTTTAGTCGAGTATTAAAGTTGATTTGATGTGTCCTCTGCAGGCTTCAACCAGGTTCGGCTTTGTCCTTCTGCTGTTCGCTGCCTGCAGGTCAGCAAACTGACGACTACACAGATCTGAACGCTGCTGTGTGACTTTCACATTTTTCTGTGAGATCACGTTCTTATTCAAAGACCCTTTAAAATTCCTCTTTTTGTACTTGGCGGCCCTTAATACCGTCGCTCTAATCTGATTACATTTTTTTTTTTCCCCAATTCTTCCTGTATCCGCTCCTTTTGAAAACTGCCGCCAGCCTTTACAAAACAAAATGTGAGACGATCTGTTTAACAGCATTGAAATTAAAAGTAAATCCCACAGGTCCTTTCTTAGTCGCGTTAATCCCTTAAAGATAATACCTATCACTGTAAGCACTTTTATATTTAGCCCAGCACAAAGACTGTTCAGATGCCTTTTCTGTGACGTGTCTGGCTGGAGATGAGTCAGTTATAGAAATTATGCTGTCATTTTTTTAAATTATTGATTCTGAATATGCACATACCCTAACATGGTAAGTGAATTCAGGAAATGATGGGTGGATATTTGAATGACGGCCCTTTATTATAATTGAAAATAACAAAGACGTCTGAAAACCTCCTCCTGCGTCGGTTATCGTGTAGTTTTTACGACTTATTGATGGGGGGCATCTCTTTTGAAACATGTGCAAAATGCTGTAGCATATCAATTTCTAAAAAGAATATCAAAGAGAAATGTGGCCCCTCAATTAAAGGGAGACACAAGCAGCAACGACGAGCGTCTTTGCAGCACAAAAGTTCTCACACTCCAGCTGCCGGGACGGCAAACGGCACCGCCACTCCAGACTTTCATTTCCCCACTTGTTGCGCAGCGGAGCCATGTGAACACACACACCCACACAATAGAGACATAATGAAGCACGGAGACGTGGAGACAGCAGCCTCTCCGGCTAATCTTGGGGTTTCTTCCCATGAACGCCCCCCCCCCACCCTCCCGTGTGTCCCCCCCCAGCTGCTGGGGTCTCCGTCTCCGCGTCACTCCCGTCTGTCCCATTGTCCTCCGCATCGCGCTGCCAACCTCTCACCCTTGACCCCAGACTTTAACCCCTTTTCAAAACCTCCGAAACTGTTCCCTCAACCTTTATTAGATGGACCCCCCCTCCTCCTCCTCCTCCTCCTCCCATCCAGTCGGACCCTTCTGTGTCAGAATTCATCCCCCCCGCTATGACAACAGGGCGGCTAATACGCAGATCACTTTAATGCATACGGCTCTTCGTGGTGTCTCAAAGCTGCCTGGATCCAGGAAGGACATGAGAGCTGGTCGTAACCTGAACCCGACACCTCCACCGCCCCCGCAGAGTAATGTCTCTAAGGTTCACCGCTAAGTGCCTAATGAGTGGCAAACACAGGAAAAGGATGGAGACTAATCACTCTAATGATTGGTTCTGTTTATCCCCCATCCCGAGGCGTCGCTTTCTCGCTTTAAAGCACCGACAGGAAGTTCCCCTACAGCAGAGGCTTTCATATCCCGCCCATCAAACTGTCCATCGCAACCATTAAGTAGAGCTCCACATGATAACCGGAGTAAACAATAATAATAATAACCAGACCAACCCTCCTGAAACACCAACGTAACCGATGCATCTGGCGCATGCACGCATCTGTTTCTGTAACAGCGTGCATGCAGATCCCCTTCGGCCCCTGATTTAAAAAAAAAAAATGGCTGCTTTTCAAAGCTAATTGACTTCTCTGCTGCAGGAAGTCACTTGTGTTCAAATGAGTTTGAAAGCAAGAAGCAGAGAGACGCCCACTTCAGTTTTCTCGGCCCGTTCCAGTTTCCGAAGGTCTGACTTGTTCCCGACGTTGATTTTATCTCCAAGAACTAGAACCAACCACTGACATGATCAACCAGTGGAAGAGAGCCTTTGTTAGCTTTAATAGCATTAGGTGCGTTCAACAGGATGACGTGTGGGATTAGGTTTATTGTTTGAGACGTGTTTTTTTTTTATGGTTGTGTTTTTTAAATAACCTTCAGGCTGTCCAAGTGTCTGTTTACTCACAGCGTAGACTCTTGGACATTAAACACAAGATTCCTGAAAAATGTCCCACTTGCTGACTGGATATAAGAAAAATAAATACAATTCTCAGTGTTGTCCATTTGAGGGATTAACTGACAAGATTAGTCGATCTTCGATCATAATGGACAACCAGCAGATCAATCTGGATCTCTACTATCATGTAGTCCATGAAAAACTGAAAGAATGAAGAAAAAAAGAGCAAGAATAAATCTTCTACACGTGTCTTCAGCTGTAGAGAGATTGATTTCTACTCCTTCTTCTCAGCTGTGGCCCTCTCTCCCGTTACACCGCTGTTTTCCCGTACAGCAGAGGCCAAAAAGCTAAGACGACTTGAGAGACCCTTGAGCGGAGCGGCAACAGTATTCCTGCAGCTAACCGGCCTCTCTAGTCTGTGTGCGGTTGAGGGGCCAAACTGTTTTTCAGACAGAAACATCTGGGACTTCCTCTCCCCTAAAGCTGCTGCTCGCTGGTATTTTTCTCCTTTCCCCTTCAGCGGGCCGACACCGAGTGACCCAAAAAAGCCAAATCAATTCTGCGCATTTTAAAAGTGTCACACATCGATGAAATGCTTAGTTCAGAGTTCAATGGATTTTTTTTTTCTTCATGTTTATCGTTTAGTAATGTCATCAAACTGAAATTCGTCTTGTCACATCTTCAAACAGTCTGTGTCTGAGGAATAAAAGAAAAAAAATAAAAAGTTCTCCCGGAGCTATTGGGTTTCCTGCAGCTGTCGCTTCATAAAAGCTCATCGACAACAGATTTTCATCTGGCTGGCAGAAATCTCTCTTCCTGTCTATCAAACAGCTCTCTGGAGGATAATAGGCAAACAATGCAAACACCAAGCTGGAAAGCTTTTTTTTTATTTTTTTTTTTTTTCTTGTGCAGGAAAAGTAGAACTGGAACGATGACTCATGTAACTATAACAGGATAAGACGAGTAAAAATGAGTCATGTGCATTTCCTGCATCTTCGCAACAAAAAACACCGAGCCCTTGTGACAGTGTCGTGACACAACCGCCGACCGTCCTCAGGAGAACTTCGCACACAGTTCCGGACGCGGCGGCGTGCAAACGGTCATGAGGGCTTACGTGGATATTCAGTTAAATCGCTGCTTGATTCATCCCAAGTGTTGCATTTGGCCTGCATCCCAGCGGTCCCGGGCCGTCTGGCACGGCTCTTCATATGGAGACCATTTCTCATTGGTGTGCCGGGGTACCCCAGATGCTTTTGTCTTACGGTTGTTTAGCAGCTGCGTTAAAGGGCCGAGGACAAAGACCTATCTGTGGAGGGCTTGAATACACTCGGTGGGCTCGCGGCCAACAGCTCGGCCCTATAGGCTCCCACAGTTGAAAAGCAGACTAATGCATTCTGCTCTCACTCCTGACGGAGGATCTGAGAGGGAAGAGAAGCTGGAGGCCCCCTTTATTTCTCCTCAGATCACCGACAGAATTTTACATGTGAGCTGTAGCTCCTGAATAGTCTCCGTACTAAGTTTTTGAATTTGGAAACAACACCTACTTTTTTTTTTTTTTGCTCCTTTTCATGAGAGGAGATGGGAGGAGACATCGCAAATGCAAACAAAAATTATCTTAGCCATCTCTGCAACTATTTTAAAGTATTATATGTTTCAATTTCTTTGACATTCTGTTGGGAACCTTAGAAGCCCACAGTAGAGGTGGACCCAATACTGAAAATCTGCACAAATGCAAGACGAGTAAAGCTACAAAAACACAAGCAAGTAGCTGAGTTAGCAGAGACATCAATCACCAAACGCGTCCATTTGTGCGAGCAGCAACATTTACTCTAAAACCGCCAATTTTAAAAGGCTCAACAAAGAGTCTGCAAACGTTTAATGTTCTCTGTGTCTGGTGAGCACAAAAGAAACTCATATTATGCATAAGGGACAACAGTGCTAACTCATCCAGCCACCGCTAACTCAACTAGCTGGCGGTAACTCATCCAGCCACCGCTAACTCAACCAGCCACCGCTAACTCAACCAGCCACTGCTAACTCAACTAGCCACTGCTAACTCAATCCAGCTGCTGCTAACTCAACTAGCCACCACTAACTCAACTAGCTGCTGCAAACTCATGGCGGAAGTGAATTATTCAAAGAACGGCTCCACATGGCGACACTCGCCGCCGCCGTGAAAAGAAATTCTACAAAATTTCTTTGTAGAAACTTCCCTGTATTCTCCGAAGCCTCACACCACTAACATTCAAGTAATGAACGAGTAATGAATCCGTAGGTTTCAAAGTGTCGATCTGAAAATGGTTGCAACGCTGCATTTCCTGCTTTTCTCCTCATTGAAACCCCAGACTGGGCTTCTGAGGTTCGGTCCAACTTTACCGTTCAGGTTCTTCAACGGGTCTTCATGTTCGACCCAAGGGGGGGCCGGCACACGGCTCAAATCCCTTTGCTCATGTCCCGTCAATCACAGAGCGCAGTCATCAGGGCGTCTGGGTTTTCTCTGCTGCCGTTTGAACAGAACATTCGCGGCAAGCACTGATCAACACCTCCACCACAGACGTGATGATCTACGACCTCGCTCACCCAGGAGGGACAAAGAGATCTGGCCATCCTGGATAAACCATTATTGATGGACTCAATGTCAAAAAAAAAAGAAAGAATCAAGGCATTCACCAACTGGCACAGACAGCAGAAAATACCTGTTGGACCATTGAGTAAATGTCCCACCAGCTGCAGCGTCTCCCTGCTCAGCCTGACCCGTTATCTGCCCCAGGCCTTCTGGAACAATCATCTGACTGTGAACAAAACAGATCTCTGCTAGCAGGCATCCCCACACTGCTCTGTGCGTGCAGGACCCAAATGTTGGCATCACGCAAGACTGAAGAGGAAACTGTATTTGTCAGTTTAGCTTTGAGAATCACGGGTGATCCAGATTGTATCCTTGTCATATTTTATCCAGCAGAGGTGCTCAGCTGGGTTAGGGTTAGCTTTGCTTTCCTGCTTTCAGGGAGTCAGGTTCAAATGTCGTCCTCTATACGTGACTGTGTTATATCCCTAACAAGGGTGAGCCCATACGTATACGCACCCATCATGCATCTCTCCTGCTCTGCAGGCTTCTTAGCGAAAGCAACGGCCGGGGAACACGCCCGGACAAGCATCCCGACCAAGAAACTTCATTTTCTATCATGTCATGTCCCAAAATTCAGTGGCTCTTTGTTGTCAGAGGAGCTAATTAGTCCAGTAAATTGACATTACTGCCCAGCTGATCCGCAAGAGGCCGCAGGAACGCAGGGAAAATACATGACAAACCCGGAGAGAGGAAGGAGCAAGACTTCTGGGGAAACGAAGTTGGAGCGGAAGGATGGGGAGGAGGAGGAGCTGAAAAACTGGACTGAACAAAGATGGGTTCTTCTCTGGAGCCGCACCGTCGCAGGAAGAATGGCGCCGGCCTCGGTGGTTGCGCGATCGGCGAAGACGCTCAGCCGTAAGCTATGCCACATGGAAAGACGCCCAGAAACCATGTCACTTTGACAGCGAGCACCTCATTATGCGGGTTATTAACTGTAATTAATAACTGCAAACCAAAGGCGAAAAGCAATTTAGGAATTATGGATGGTGACATAAAAATGTGGGATTATTTTCGAAAAGGTTCGCATGTACTTCATATGGACCCGAACCGCTTTTGAGACTGGAAATTTAAAACGAGGCATCTTTTGAGTCCAAGAAAAAGCTTTTAACTACGTAAACAGCAAAGTTCACTTTTAATCCCAGCACCCACCAAACATCCCTGCAGTGACTCATTCTTGCCGTCTTGTGTTTTTATTGTTTTTTTTTTTGTATTTTTTTTAGTCTGCACATCTTGGGAACAGAAGCATGTGCTCGTGACCTCCAGGCTGCCTCCGAGCACAAGAACCATGAGCCAACTAAAAAAAAAAAAAAAGTTATCTGACTCTCTGCTGTTGCTCTGCCATCAGTTGACAAGTTGTTGATTCCAAGAGTGCCAAAGAGCCTCACGGGTCGTCCCTCTCCTCGGATTCAGGATGCAGGGTCACGGCACATACGGTATCGCCGCATGGGCCCGTGACAGCAATCGCAGATGTTACACTTTCCAGACATCCTGGTTTAGGTGGAACAGGAATGCACGACACGCTAAAGAGCACAAAACAGGCAACAGCTCAGCGACACGAGGACACAATGGCTGCGCTTGTAGGTCATCAGAGCACCTGATGACACCACTGCATGGATCGGAGACAGCTGATCCACAGAACGACAGCAGTCTGTTTAACCAACTACACTTTCAGCAGTGATTATCGCGCCCTTCTTCTGAGTTCCTCAAAACAGTGATGTAACTTTTGGATCTGGAACTAGAGGGCTCAGAAGTTTCCATAAGGAAGGGCAGCTCTTGTTTTTTTGGCGATTGCGATCTGGCTCAAAGAAAATCAAACACAGCTTCCATAATTTGCTCGACTTGAGTAACTTAATCTCCTGGCATGAATATTAAGCACATGATGAAACTATCTAGTCATAAACTGTTAAAAAAAAAGATCTTTGGGCCAACAGTGCTGGATTCTTAGTAATCAGTGGATCGGTTTTCTCCACATACTGCCGGATGGGTTCACAAAACTGACACCAAATGCCTTCCCTGACTCGACTTTTAAACAGAGGGAAGCCAAGTTTTCCTCCCACAGCCTTCACTCGGGGGCCAGTGCGCCGTTAAATCACTCGAGGATGGAGGAGAATCTCTCCGACAAAACAGGCGGATTCTCTGCGTGGCGACGGTCCCGTAAAATCAAATCAGATGCAAGTTATATAACCCCTGAATGACATCCTAACTTCGCAGCTCCGCACACAATCTGCTCCACGGCATCCTGTTTGTTTTGGGCCGGACTGTGTTCGTGCACACAGTTAATCCAAACTCTGTTTCACAGACTTTCACAGCGACGAAACAAGTATCAAAGTTGATCTCATGTGCAAAACAGGGTACTTTTTCATGAGAACATCTGAATACAAACTAAGAGTTTTAGTGAGCGAACAATGCACAAAGGTTGATTGCTATGCAGAGTAATATCCTCTATGAGACACTGAATAAGGGTCTGTGGGGAATTAGTTCACAGGGCATCCGCTATGAAACTTGCAATTCAGTGAACTTCTCTCTCTATATTAAGAGCCACTGAAGTCGCACAAAGGAACGGCTTCAAATTAGGAGCACAAAGGTGCTTCTGTGCGAGCTTCAGAGCGAATTAATGAGCATCCATACACTTTCTCACACACTGTTCTTCCCTAACACACACGCACACACTGTGGCAGGCAGCACAAACTATTAGATGCTCCCCAAAACTCAACACAAAAAACCAAGAAAAATGAATGTAGAATTGCAATGATTAAATCTATTAACTGTCTGATAAGGCTGCTCAGTGCAAGATGAGATCTGACCCTGTCTTGTGTGTGTGTGTGTGTGTGTGTGTGTGTGTGTGTCTGAGCCCATCTGGATCTCAGTTTAACAGTTATATAGTTATGCAGTTAATATGAGGTTTCCTCGACGCGCACAGCACCTTATTCCTCCAATAACCCCCCCACCTCCGAGTGGGAAGCACAGATGGTCAACACTTGGAAGTCATTTAAAGACAGGACAGCCTCAGCTCAGCCTTCTGAGTGCATTTACGAGTTCCTGCATGTCACATTCACAGCACGCGGGATTCAAACCAAAGAGCGCGTTAACTCCCAGTAACTTTTCATCATTATTTACAAGCGGGACACTGTTGCGCCGTTGCACAGATGGTCAACACTTGGAAGTCATTTAAAGACAGGACAGCCTCAGCTCAGCCTTTCTGAGTGCATTTACGAGTTCCTGCATGTCACATTCACAGCACGCGGGATTCAAACCAAAGAGCGCGTTAACTCCCAGTAACTTTTCATCATTATTTACAAGCGGGACACTGTTGCGCCGTTTGGGGGGGGGGGGGGGGGGGGGTAGGAAATACGATGATCCTTTATCTCCAAGAGTCACGTGACCAATCACTTCTAACCTCTGCTGATCAGCAGGCGTTGATCATGAAGGGCGATGCCCTTTGGGAAACGTGCGTAATCGGTGCCAGGGAGACAGTGACGGCAGCCCGCTGACCTGAGCTGGACTTATCACCTCCATGGACTCCTCGGAGTTCACCGGAGAGTCTCCATAATCTCCCTAATCGCTTTCCTCAAGGTTCCTTCAGCAGGCTGCTCTAATACCGAGTCTCCGCGAGGAAACCAGGTCAGGTTCTGCGACAGTGCTAAATAAAAGTTCCCAACTGTTGTTTTAAAAAAAAAAAAGTCAGAGCGTCTTTAGAGCCGCGCTGTCACCAAAGCTGTTGGAAATCTGTCCTTCAGCCGAACCGGATCGTGAGTCGGTAATAAATAAATAAATAAATAAAAAAAACTTACCCATTTCTCTGCGAGTTTCCGAAAGCGCACGAAGTTGAGATGGAGCAGCTGAAAGCTGAGTCCCGGCTAGACTGATGCCGCGTCCTGGGTGGGATGCACACTGGCTGCAGGCTGCTCCACGACTCTCCGCCGCGTCCCTGTGGAGGCAGCCCGCTGACGTCACCACACAGGGGGATTACAGAGGGAGGGAGGGAGAGAGAGCGCGCGCGCCCCCCTCCTCACCTCTTCGGTCCTCATCAACAAGTTTCGGTCATCATCTATCACGCGCACAAAGTCCAGTAGACGTCCAACAGGGTTATCACAGATGTTGTCACGAGGCCGAGCAAAGAAACTGATTTCAGTCAAGATTATAAAGCGCAACTCAAGCATGAGGGGATAGAGCTATTAGGTCAAACAGCAATAAAATAAAATAACTAGTATCATCTGAGTGTTTGTTCAGTCAAAGAGATGATTGTGTCTTTTTCTGAACATTTTTTTTCAGAAATTTCCTCTGTTCGAAAGGCATTTTCCAAAAACTCTCAAAGCTACTTCTTATCATCTTGGTTCTGCTTTAAACGGGTCTGCTGGACACGGGCCCAGGGGCCCCCTGTGGATCTTTTCCCCCTGGCCACTGCTCTCATCCCACATATATCATTTATGCTCCATGAAAACTGTCTCAAAAGAAGTCGTAAGCGAAGATGTATAGGACGACCACATGGAGACAAGCTGGCGACAAAGGTATGCTCTGTGAATCAGCCAAAAGGTAACACAAAATAACCATTAAAAAACATGTAAAGTTGGACCAGTTAGACACAAAATAGCATTACGCTGATCCAAAATGACAACAGCAAGAAGAGCCAGAGACAGAGGCAAAACATCCAAGCAAGCCACAAACTGAGCAAAAAATGATTAGAAAAGACACAATGAGCAGATGGAATATGACCAAACTGAAACACAAAACAATGATCGTGACATGGATAATTGCCACATGAACAAGACTAAATGAAGCAACAAAGAGAAACGCATCAAAAAGAGACAGCAAATAACCAACATGAACCAAAAGATACATAATGTCCAAAAGATGTAGAGTTGGAGGGAAACTGCATCCTAATCATGTGAGGCTGTTTTGTGTCTTTGAATGTTTCAGTCGTCAGTTAAATGAGTGGGGGAGCTTTCATAAGTCTGAGTTCAAGTGCCTGATCTTTCATAATCCATCATGATTCTGGGATTTTAATATAAAAAAAAATGTGAAAAGCTTTTATTTGGGTCTCTGAAGAGACCACCAACCCTCAAACCATGAGGTAGCTCAGGCTTTTCACAGGGTTCTTTTCCATCACATACCCAGATCAGAGTAGAACTGACCAGCATCCCACCATTGTGTCCAATCAACTTCACATCATGCTGTATTTGCTGTCCCTTTAGAAGTGGACAGCACAAAGCTCCGACAGCAGTTTCTAAAGAGGCACACCCCACAGAAGACAGCGTGGAGCCGAGCGGAGGTGCTGCCTCCACCTGCTTAGACAAGCTGTTTGAACAGAGCTGGAAAAGTGTGGTTGGAGAAGGGGCTTTTGTGCATGGACTGCATAGAAAGAACTGGACAAATCCTCCGTGACATCACTCATAGAACTCTAAACAGAGTGCTTTCGAAGCCCATTTTTCAGACCTTTGGTGGAAGCCGTTATGGCAGCAGCTGGTGCCACCAAACCCCTGTAATCCAAAAAAAATGGTCAAATTGGTGGAATAAACAAGCCTGGCCATCAGCTGAAAAACTCCCACCTTCATCCTAAGTATCACAAGCTAACTGTTTTAACTTGGTTTAGCTCTTGCTAACCTAAAATGCAAACTAAGATACCTTACATTAATTCTCCTCGTTTTAGGATGGTTAGCAGTCACTGAAATGAGCGCTGCCAGAGCTCCGACTGAGCTCCACTGACGCAGCCACCAATCACTATAGCTAACCGACCGAGGTTAGCCACAGTTCAGCTAGGTCGCTTGGCCTGAACAGCCAGCAGCAGCAGTTGGACTGCAACTGCAGCTTAGACCTTCCCAGGCCAACTTAAAAAGGTCCAGGTGCAAGGGTGGCTCACCTGAGCACTGAAAGCCGCAGCTGCCACGGACAACCAGCAACTGCACCATCCGGCAAGCAGCTGCACCGGCCAGGCAGCAGCTGCACCGACCAGGCAGCAGCTGCCATCTTCACGCAACCACCAAAGGTTCCAGGGATAACCCACCTTCTCCTCCAGATCCTTCCATCGTTGCGGTAGTCCGTTAGTACATTTAACAGCACAAAAAGCTACGGTTGACTCACAAAGCTCGGATTTCAAGTTTACCAAAAAAGCGCTAAGTTGCCAAAATGATAGCATCTTGGCGCTAACAACATAGAAAGCAATTTTGCTGTCACTCCAAAATAAACATACCCCTACTACTGTAGCTTTATATAATTTTACCTGATGAGGTCTATAAATTCATCCCATGTGCAGCTGTGATGGATGTAAAATCTAGCGATGGACATCAAAACCTTTTTTTTTGTACCAGACAGTAAATATATTATTATTAGATGTGAGTAGTAGTAGGAGATTTTATCACGGGTCTTCCCAGTTCAAGGAACTACACGTTTTTCCATTGGAGACAGTTCAGTGCACCTGATGCTTTTGTGCTTATCTTATTTTCACCAATATGTCACACATTTCATTAAGACCTTTGGAAAGTTTCCCTTTTTTTAATTTAAAAAAGGCTAATTAAATCTTCTTTAATTGTCACAATTGGACAGCTGTGTCAAACATTTAAACGTTTAATGTTAAAGGGCTTCTTCTGCATTACTCCAGACCTTCACTGAAAGACCTGAGATGTAATTATCAACATATAAACTAATCTAAAACAATGCACATTCACAAACAAGAATCTGTGTTCGTGCATTTACATCGTTAGATCTGAAGTGTTTGTGGAGACGATAGCTAAAGTAACTTATCTTTTTGCCTGGATGATAAGCTTTCCCATTTTAATGCTATCTCTAATTCTTGTCATTACTTCTGTTGAGTGTGATTTAGTAAAAAAAAAAAAAAAAAAAAAAAAAAAAAGGCAGGCTTTCACAAAGACGGCGCATTCAGAGAAACAATACCAATCACCATCAATCCAGTGAGCTGGTATCCGGTATCCAAGGAGCCCTGAGCACCCCCTAATCCCATCCAGTCTTTTCATTCCTGGCCAAGTGGGCAATTCTCAATGGCTTGTTTCATGGTCAAACGGGGCATCTTCCCAACATGACAAACACAAAAGTGGCCAAAAAGGCAAATATTTAACGAGTCGACCTCAGAGCTACAAAGACGGTGCTGTGTTTTATAGTAAGGTATAAGGTTTTTTTGCTCTCAGTGTGCACATATTGTCTTTTTTTTTTTTTTTTTTCACGTTTTGGGATGTGATTAAAATAGGAGTAAACAAGTCTGGTTCTCATCTTGTTACTTGTGTGTCTTTGACTTGTTGGAGTGGACGCCGTCAGAAATCCAGCTCTCCTCGTTGATACAACATGAGCTTGCTGTCAGATTTCTGCACTATCACGCGGTGCCCCGTTCGCTCCATCACTCTGAGGGTGTTTGCCTTTTGTGTGCATGAGGCGCAGCAGATCAGAGAGTGGTGTGTGTGTGTGTGAGTGTGTGCGTGAATAGAGAACCTGCATGGGAACGTTCCAGCAACGCACTGGCTGTTACAGCGGGCACAGCGGCTGGCAGTCAACAGGCACGCTGCTCTTATTAGGGGCCGAACAACAAAACAGGCCAGACAAAGCCTACATATGGTCGTGTCACTCGCAGAGCACCACATCCAGGATGTGTTTTACTTTTTTTCACATGAAAGCTGTAACCTCAGACGCCCTCGGTGTGTCTGGTGTTAGTTATTTATTTGCCAGATGGATATATTTAAGAACCATTTGGTCATGGGGAAAAATATACCGTATTTCCCGGACTATAAGCCGCTACTCTTGTGGCACGCTTTAAACCATGATGCTTATACAGAGATGCAGCTTTTCTATGAATTTTTCTTCAGCCCTCAGGGGGCGCTCTAGCAGGAAGTGCAAAAACCAAAACACAAACCAAGTAGTTTAAGGCTATTCTGTTTTTGTTAAGTAGCCTATGTTGGCTATGCTACTCTACATTCATTTTGTGAGCATCAATACCTATTATTAATGGACAACCTGATTAATCCAGGTGTGTCTGACCATTGTAGCTACTCAGACACACCTGGATTTATCAGTTTTTGGTTCCCCAGTGGATTTCAGGGTTCTGAGTGGACCCGCCGCAGAGGTAAGGTTTTAATCGCAGATGCGGACCAGACGCAGCGTGGAGCCAGCAGGTCCGCGATCCGGCTCCAAAGCGGATCTGGCACTGAGTGCAAGTGGACTCTGATACGGGTCCATTTCGCGGGTCTGTTCCAGATGTTTTTGCTGTGTGGGGTTGTTTTAGTACACAGGAGGAGGAACAATCAGTTCAGGTATATGAATAAACACTTATGGTACAAAATCTTTCAATGTAAATATCTTATTTCTCAGCCTGGATACCGGCGGCTTATAGTCCTGTGTGGCTTATATGTGACAAAATATAGATTTTCTTTATGTTTTAATGAGTGCGGCTTATATTCAGGTGCGGCTTATAGTCCAGAAAATACGGTATGCATTGTTTTGCATGCAGGTTTTGCATGTTTCCCTGCTTTAACCACACCTGATCCTAATTAATGGCCATCATCATCTTGTCATCAAGGTCAGCACATGTCTGTTAATGACACAGCCACTTGTATCAGGGTGTGAAGAAGGAGGGAAACATCTAAAACCTGCAGGACACCGGAAAGTTCTGAAATTATTTTGTGATTAAAAATTGGGCAGTTAGGAGCTTTGGCCGCCCTCTGGACCTCGCCTTGTGGCTGTTTGACAGCTCATTTGAGTGACAGTTTCAGTATCAGACCCGTTATATCTTCCTCAGTATTTATTCTGAAGGTAAACGAAGCTAAAGGAGTTGCAGTTGAACGCCGAACATTTCTTCAGGAACCGGCCTCTGCCGTACTTCATGTTATGTTCCCAGTTAAAAATAAGCATTGTGAAACAGGGATGATGGTTGGGAGGAGAAACAAACTGATGTCATGCTGCAGTGTCTAATTGCAAATTAAAAAAAAAAAAAAAAAGCCGTGGAGGCGCTGCACCAAACCCAACAGCCACCATTGTGACAAACCACTGAGAAAATGGCAGACGAGGAGAACGGGCTCAAAATGAGAGGCAGATTAAAGCACACTGAGAGCAAAGTTGGCATCAGATCGAACGCTGCATGACACGGCTGGACAGTTCTGGCCTGCAGGCATTCCTTAATGTGTCAGGTCATTGTGCAGCATAACAGAACTTGAGTGAGAAAACTCCCCGACCACACGGGATATCAGAGGAAAACCAGATCAAATCAGTTTGTTTTCAATACTTTCTGCTGTTCTGAAGATGTTTTCCAGGATGCACATTCAAAGACGACATCTGAGCATCTGGATTTGAGCTTATTCTCCCTCATGTACAGACTGAACGCACTAAGCACAGGTCCAGTAGCCCACAGAGCGGGGGAGGCATGGATTAGTCTCAGAAGGATAATATTTCAGAGAGACACGAAAAGAAAGAAAAAAAAAGATGCCAAAGATACATAAATTGCTCGTAGCGTAACATTTAGCAACAGGGAGATGGAAAACAAGCAGAATTTAACATAAAACAAGCACAAAGACACATGCAGTTGTAAAATAACTACAAAGAGATGCACAAAAACGACCATGAAGAGATAGAAAATGGCCCATGTGAGAAACAAAGGGATCGAATGTGGGCACCTGTTACCACAATCAGTTTGTGAAGCCAAATAAACTCTTTTCAGTTTCGCACAAGCCCAGAGTTACAAGCTGTCTCTCCTCTGGGAAATGTTCATGAGTTGAATGTTTGTGAAAGATAACTTAATTGATCACTTCAGCATTCCAAATACCTTCCTTAGTATAAACAGATGTTAAGAAATCGTGTCTGCGTGCGTGTCGTGCCGACAGTTTTCAGCTCGAATGTTTTGTCGATTTAACATGCAGAGCGCTCACGTGTGTAATTTGGGACTTTTATTTTTCTTGTCCTGCAGGCTTTAAATGCCGCACCGAGGTAACAGCTGTCATCGACAGCTTGACTTATCGTACATCAACTCCACTTCCTGAAGATCAGTCTGAAGGAGCAGAAGAGCCACAAAAAGCAAAAGGTGAAGAGGTCATTACCACGGGAGACGCGGAGCATAGGAGGACATCTGTGGATTAAATGAAACTTAATGTACATTTATTGAACACATCTGGGCCCCTGAGCATTTGGCGTCCAGCTCTTCCTGTACAGAGATTCACATTAAAGCAGAGACTTTGCACTTTAATGTGGCCTCCACTGTCTGTTTTCTCTTCTGTTTTTACATTTGCCTTTGATAAATGACCCATTGTTGTATGAATGTAATAAAACACAGGCTGCAACGGTTCAGCAACATGTCTGAGCCATATGTGAGCATTCATGCGTGCAGCTGTGTATTTGGGACTTTCATGCCTCAAGACAAACTCCAGCGCCGTTAGCATCGTATCCGCTAGGTGGCAGCTCTAGTCGAAAAACTGGTTGGAAGACTCGAAAACGTCCGGTTTGAAGTCATCAGCACAAAACTCCCACCGAGGGAAGGACAAGACGGGGAAGGATGTCCAGGCTTTGTTTCCGTCGTTTCAGAACCGACGGCGACACAAGTGGAGATCCAGTCTACTTTGCCCGGAATAACCGGAGGAAACCACAGAAAGGCCCCGGTAGAGTTCTGTCCCCCTTAACGCGTGATATTCCATGGTTCTGCTGGTTTAAACAGATGCAGAGGGATCTTAGTGCAAACAGGCAGCGGAAAATTAAACGAGCTCAAATAACAATGCAGAAATGTGAGGAGACATTGTTCATTTTAGCAAACAACTCAACAGAAAATGAGGGAAAATAAAATCCCCATTAACTGCAGAGTATAGCTCTTCCCAAGACTTTAACCCCACGTGAGGTTTAGTGAGGAATCAACATCTGGTTAGGTAGTTGAAAATGAGCGGAAAATAATGTTCCACTGCCATCTGAGGGAAAATACAGAGAAAATATGTTGTTTACCTCTGCATGCTAAGGGCTTTCAGCAGAATTGAAACCATCCAACTTGCCTGTTAAACTAAGTCCTGCCTGCAAGTGAAAAACATGCCACTTAAGGACAAAGCATGCCTGTCTCCTTAGTCAGTGTTTCCTTTAAAGCAGCCTCCAGCTAGTGCGCCTGATCATATCTGGATGGGGTTTCACAAAACAAAACTCGTTCGCTGGAAGTGTTTGTAGGTCAGTCTCTGCGCGGAGGCTCGACAAGCGCGATGCATCAACGGTGAGTCGAAACAGACGGTGGCCAGAGCAGCGGCGGCCGACTCCAGCAGGCCGGGGGGGACTGATGAACACGCAGCACTGAGCTAATATGATTCACGGCCCTGGAAGGCTCGGGGAGGAGGGCATAGTCACAAAACACTTCTGCACTCATCTGGGAGCTGGGGAGAGCGTTAAATCTAGAATAGCTCTCCCATCATTACCACGAGTCAACCAGAACTGTTTTCATCTACCAAGTTAGAGATAGACACGCTCGGGGCTCGACATCAAGAGCATGAGGAGTCTCTGCAAACCGCTCGGCATCAGCTGCCCTTGATTTGTGACGGTGTTGACTATAAAACAAGTTGGGAGTGGCCGCGTTTTGAGGACTCAGCAGAGAGACTTAGCACTGGCGATGGTGAAAACAGAGCAGCTGTGCGCTCCCTTGTGACTCTGCCCCAAGCAGTAATTGGGTCAGTGCAACTCTGTTTCTCTCAGGATCTGCAGGATCTGAATATATCAGCTTGAAGACAACTATCAGTGTGTGTGTATTCAGGAAAGCAAGAGAGAGGGGTTGAATTTAGCAAAGGATTAAGCATATTTGTTGCCATACACCTACTACCTTAACTGATGTATACGATTACCAAACTCCACCATTTTCATCATTTCTTGTCTGGCAAGAGTCAAACCAGACAGGGACTGGTGTTAGACAACAAGCTGGCTGTCTGATAAAAGCAGCTGATGAATACTTATTTAATTTAGAGAGAGAAAGAAAACAATCAACCAAAAAAAAAAACCTCTTGAATTGAACTGAGCTGAACTGAGCTTGAGGCTGCAGTACTGTGCTGCCATCTAGTGGACGGTATCGTCCATAGCGTGATCTCAGATGCCTTCCTCTCCATTTTACTCCTTCCTTCCTTCCTTCCTTCCTTCCTTCTCTCTGGTTAGCTGACTTGCAATTTCCTGATTCTGTCAGCATGAGAAGAAAAGCATGAGTTGATGCAGGTTTTCTCTGCTCTGACTTTCAGGTGTTTCAGGTGTTTCAGTCAGGTGTGGTTCGAGGCTGCTGGTGTCGTTCATGCCAACACGTCCCACTCTCCTGCAGCAGGTTTAGTGTCAGGATTTCAGCATTGCCAGAGGAGAGTCACATGCATTCCTTAACCTTTATTGACATTTATCGGGCAACGACGATAAATGTTGTGTCATAGTTTAGTTGTGTTCAGTTGTCCAGATTTTACAGAAGCTAATAAAGTTCCTGTTGAGATCTATAGGTACTCTGAAAGTTTAAATGTTTTTTCCTCACTCCATTTTTTTTTTAAATTTTCATAATGAATCACACAAATCTGAGGAACCTTACGTTCAACCCAACCAGACATCATATCTGCAGATCAACGTGCAGTTTTCAATTAACAAACAGCATTAATATGATTTTCTTGTCACAGAACGTCGAGAGCCAGATTCCTCCATGGACTCCTGCTGTGTCATTTGACAGATTAAGTCATGTGCTCCGGTTTGCCTGTGGGGAAATTATGAATTTATTGGATAACGGGCGACTTGAGTTACTTGAATGGTATCACCTCCAGGCAGCTGCACTCCTGTCGGCTCCCCTGAGTCTCGCAGGAAAGCACGTAGTTTTGTGTGTGCACGTGTGTGTGTGCGTTTAATATCTGTGTCCATTTTGACCTCTTAAGATTTAAAATCTTTAAAAAAAATAAATAAATAACACGGTCCAAGAAGTTCACTGCTGGATTGTGAAGCATTATCACTGTTCAGCTCTGTGTTATATGGAGCCCCGTTTGGGTCATAATTCAATGAATAAATGAGTCTATTATTATGAAATGCAGGCATTTATTATTATGAAATATTTCCCATTATTATGATAATGGTTTTGTTTTTCATAAGAATGAGCTTTTACATAATAATGGCTTCGTTTTTCATAAGAATAATTTGTGTGTCAATCACAGCAGAGAGGGCAGAGCCATTTATGTGATTGGCTTCTCTTTCATTCAGGCATAAGCAACAGAACAGTGAATATCGATAGTGGGCGAGAGGTGCAATGTATATACTCCAGGCCAGTAGGTGGCAGAATGCCGTCAGTTTACGGTTAAAAGTTGACATCGACTAAGAAACGTCAAGGTTTTGTGTAGCTCAGTCCAAGCTGCCATAGCTACAATCGGACTAGGAGCGCACCTTGATGACGCCACAGCCCGCTGCTAACGGGACCTCACGGCCAAAACAAGTCGATGTCAGAGCGTAGAATGGAGAAGGATCAGCCAATGAGCGTGCAGGTCAACCACTGGTCCCGCCCAGTGGCAAAATGTCATTATTATGTAAAAGCTCATTGTTATGAAAAACGAAGCAATTATGTAAAAACGCATTCTTAGATTTAAAAAAAAAAAAAGCCATTCTGAAATAAACTTTTATGCATTAAACTAAGATTAAATAATACTAAAAATATATTTCATAATAATTACATTTTTTTCATAATAATGGGAAATATTGTATAATAATACACATATATTTCATAATAATGGGAAATATTTCATAATAATAAATATGTATTTCATAAAAATGGGAAACATTTCATAATAATGGATACGTATTTCATAATAATAAACACCTGTATTTCATAATAATAGACTCATTTATTCATTGAATTTTGACCCAAAAGGGGCTCCATAGTGTTATGGATGATTGCAAAATTATATTTAAAAACTATAAAATCCACTAAAAATACAAAAATGCAATACTCGTATGCAATATAAGGCGACCAAAATATTCAAAGAGGGAAAAGCATTGTTCAAAATGCAAAATATTATCAATTAAAAAGACCAGACTGATAAATATCACTGACATCATTGTAGTAAAGAGGTTGTTACAGGATTTAGATGCTTGAAAACATCAATGGTGGCATTTCATGAACAACCACCTGCTGCTAAACTAATTAGCTTTTTTTTAAATAATTCATTACTTTCATTTGTTCCATGATGGCTGCGGATCGTTCTCCATCTCCTCTCTGCAAATGAAACCGTGAGAACGTCCCTCCTTCAGAAAGAGCGGGAGCTCTGCCCTCGCGTGGCCCCCTCGAATCTATATATCAAATAGATAACCTTCAGTATCTGCTCTGGAAACATTTGTTACCTATGAAGACAGCTACGTCAAAGCGAATCGCGGCATCAATCACGTTTTTATATGAAACGGAAGCAGCGCAGCATCCATTTACTTGCCAGTTGCTCCCCACCAGTTACCAACATGATTTCCCTGCAGTGTCTTTCATCCCCAAACACAATACTAATTAGAGATGAGCACATCGCATATCGTATTTATTTATTTATAGATTTGCATGAACTCAAAATGGTTATTTAGTTTGTGTGTGTGTGTGTGTTAGCACTAACTTCAACCAACAGGACATGACTCCCAGAGAAGCCATTAGCGCTGTGATTACTTCTTTGGCTAAATGGATTTCATCGAGGACCCCCCCCTCCTAGAAGCCGCCACACTTCGAGTTCTCCCTCTGGAAGAAAGGCAGGAGGCAGAAGGTTGAGGCGGGAAAGTGGCGGGTCCGCCACATTTATGGGTTTGTTTCGACGCGACACAGACAAACGTGTTCTTCTTCTCCTTTATTATCGCGGTAAATCAACCTGCCGCTGTGTGATTAAGATGATTTACATGCGCCGCAGTCGTTGCCATCACGGCGTTGTTGTGCGTTCTTTGCCTGGAGCTGCTCTGCAACGTGGGAGAGATGGGGGGGCCTTTTTTACGCCTTCAACGGGGATGGTGGTGTGTCTTTTCGCTGACCTGGTAATAGAAGGCATTCATTACCATTTTTCAATTATTTCACCAGTGGCTCACTGAAGCTTTTGAACACTGCATTAGTTTGAAGGTCTGGCACCATTTTGACCCACATTTCTTCTCTGTAGACATGCTGATTAAGAACAGGAACTTTCAAAGTTTTTTTTTCTTTTTTCTTCCCAGCACACATGCTGCATCTGCACTAGTGGTGAGTATTGGCAAGAAAATTTGCAATACGATATGTATCACGCAGTGTTGTACCTGAACGCGTTCATTGAACAAAAGTTCACGAACTAGTTCATATTTTTCGCAAACATGAACTAAGCGTGTTCACTTCCCCTTCACGAGCGTGTGGCGTGAACGAGTTCATTTTGGGACAGCGTTGCCAGGTGGGAAATGTAGGATTATCGTACCAGGGACTCAAAATTATCGTATTTTGAGGGAAATTATCGTACATCTGTCATAACCAAAATAACAAGCACAATGATGCGCTATAGTCAAGTATAATCACTCTAGTGTTAAACTGCATCCCACAGGCACTCACAGCTTCGTGGCGTAAGTATGGAGTGGGTTAACGGGACCACATCAGCCCCAACTTACAACTGCGTTAGACTAACTAAAAACAAATGAGAGGTGGGAACTAAGAGCCAAATTATGAGGCCTGGAGGCGATTTTGGAGACTGATTTTTTTCCCTTAGATTTTCTCTTCTGCTTAATGTCTGTTTAAATCTCGCTCGACTTCCTGATCTGGTCCTGACCTGGGAGCGTCTCGTGGAGCTGACCATTCAGTCTATCATGCTCATTGTTCTGAGACAAACACTCGGAGCTCACGCTCAGCAAAGCACGATTGGCTGGAATCATGTCACATGGGAACAGATGCCTTCAGGGTCCACAAAAAAAAAAAACACACTCTCCGGCAAACAGTTGTGGTAGGCAATAATTTGAAATAGTCAAATTATCGTACATTTGGCTTTTTTTGGATTATTGATCATACATCGTACAGAGGGCCAAATTATCGTACAAATACGATAATTATCGTACACCTGGCAACGCTGTTTGGGGAGTTGTGAACGACGCTCTTTCAAAGTTCACGCACAGTCAAAACCGTGACAGGTTTCCAGCGAACCCCATTTAAAATACAAACGAGCCTGATATGTATCTTCAGAAATCAATCAAACATGGCAACACGGGCTGTCGCTTCTGACACGCTAACAATTGCATCATCAAACGTTTAAAACGATCATGAAGGAAGATGAGAGCTACGGTTACCCAGAGCTGGAGGAGCGCCCCGACTGCCGGGGGGATTGAAGTATTAAAATGGGGGGAAAAAACATTTGCACCTTAAGGACCTGTTTTTGTCTTATAATAAAGACCATTTGGCAGCAAGTTTTTCCTCATATTTTTTATATATTGTAGATTAGTGATTCTCAAAGTGTGGGCCGCGGCCCCCTGGTGGGCCGTCGTGGGACTGCAGGTGGGCCGTGAGAAGTCATTAAAATTAAACAAATGTGTTTTAAATCCTCGATCTTTTTTAAATATGTTTTTAGTTACTGTAAAACATTCATGACATGATTGAAAAAAACATTAAGAAGTAATAAAACAAACCAGTTAAGTGTTATTCTACTGTCATCTTAACTTAATATGACAAGTGTCACCTTATTTGTTGACCCCTTACATTAATATCGGATCATGGTTCCTTGTCCTGTATGTTGATCACAGCTGTGATTAAAGGTTTCGGTGGGCTGCAGAGATTTTTCACATTTCATACTGGGCCTTGATATTCTGAAGTTTGGGAATGGCTGCTGTAGAGAGAAGCTGAAAGGGAAATTACAGTTTTACATGAGCTGTCCCTTTAATGCTAATGTGAACCCTGGTTGGTTAAGGATTCCAAATTGGACCAATAGTTTTCGACAGTTAAAATGGATAAAATAATTGCCGTTTGTGGTGGGGTTGTATATGGGCAGTGGTAATCATTTTGACAAATACTGTAATTGCTCGCAGCAACATTTAAAAAGAATTTTAAAAAATGAACTAAAAATGAACTATTTAGTTTATTTAGTAAAAATGAACTATTTAGTTCATTTTTTGAAATGGTGAACTGAACTAGTTCATATAGAAAGTGAACTTGCCCAATGAGTATCATGATACTTGGGACACGGTATGATATTATCACGATATCACGATATCACGATATCACGATATCGCGATATCACGATATATTGTGATATTCTACCCAGTTAATATCAAAATTAAAAGTAGAGATGAAAAATCAAGTTGCTGTATATGTTCATCAGATGATATTGATAATTCAGAGGACAAATTGAGTCAAAACTATTTGCTTCAAAACAACCTATTTATTGTTTATTATCAGTGTTTTTGCACATTTAAGTAACCATTACAATATACTAAAAAATCGATATTAGGAGCTGAAAAATCGATATATATTGGGCGGCCGAAAATCGCGATATATTGTCAAATCGATTTTTTTTCACACCCCTAATCTGCACCGTTTTTTTTTTTTTTTTTGCAGCACAACACGGATTCCCCGGACGTCCACGGATTCTCACTCACAGCTCCTGCTCCGTAAAGACAGGCACCTGGCTGGCTCTTAGAGCCCAGTAAAGCGTTATCATTTACCCCCCCGGTGGACTCGGTCTCATTAGAAAAAAGACCCATCAGCCTGTCAGTGCAGCGAGCTCATCAGCCTTATCGATCCACGCTCAGCGCAGCAACAGAATGACAAATGTACTTATTACAAGGTTTCTCAGGCAGACGGCTTCGAAGAAACATACTTGATCTGTTTTGGGCAACAACTTAAAAAAGTTCTGAACTTAGTGTTTAATACTGTTCAGTTCTGTTCAACTGCATGAAGGCTCTCCCTCTGGTTTATTGGTATTTCATGAACTCCTTGATTGGTGTAGTTTCTCTCAACTTTGTGGGTGGAAAAGACTGTTTTCGGTCCAAGCTCTCTCTGTTCAGCCCTTTTAGGACCAATAAAGCTCCAGAAGGGAGATGAGGGGCTGTTGAAGCATCAGTTCGCACTGTGATCTGGTTGTCAGCCCAGTACACTACAAGACTTGGGACAGCGTGGAAACATAAGCTCCTGGTTTCAAATGTTCCTCCGTGTGGAGCAGCGGGGATCTTTTCAAGGCCCGTTGAGACGTTCTACAGGAAAACGTTTGGCTTTCATGACACCCCTGCATCCTTCTACCTTTTAAAGTCGGCTCTTTCCTCCGGTGCGCTCGTCCTTAATCCCTCCTCATCACTCTAAAGACAACTCTTAGCATCATCCCGTCCGCCACCTCCGGCTCTGCTCGGCTCAGCTCGGCTCGGCTGTGTCCAGGCCAGAACAGAGAGAGACGGCTGGACTCACTCATTTCTCGTAAACCTTTCCGTTTATTCCCGCTCTCCGCCTTCTGTCGCAGATTAAAGAAAAGAAAAGGAAAACAGCAAAGTGAGCAAACAACAGTTTCTGTTCTGCTGTTGCGCTTTTCAAAGTGTCATTTTCTGTCTTGTTGTTTCGTTTTAATATTTGATATTTTCTGAACTGTTGTGTTTTCTGTTTTGTTTGTCAAACTGTGGTACGTGTAACAGTGGTGGTACGCCAGGGAACGTCATGACTTTCCACAGTTTTACTTTTTTTGTTTTAATTGGAAACATACAAAGCAATATAAATACAACATTTCAAACAAAATTCAGGTAACAATAAATAACCACAATAAGGAATAAACATCTCTCCTATGTGTAAGGCTAATTGAGAAGGCATATATACTTTAAAGTTGGTCATCATGGTGGTACTCAGAGAGCTGAACAGTTTCTCAGGTGGTACCCGGTATTAAAAGTTTGAGAACCACAGCTTTAAGAGATGTTTTAATTCCTTCACAGTGATTTTTGGGACGGCTACTGCTAAAACACGTCAGAACCATCCGTCCTCTTCGCCGGCCTCAGACCATCGACCAAATGAAATTGTGCCTGATTGCTTCTCTCCAGCCTGATGAGGGCAGCTGCAGGAGATCAATACGTCCATTTGTTAGGTAAAATCTAATTGGAAATTGCTGCCCATTTGCAACTTCTCTTCCACACACAAGCAGAGCCCGCCGCCTGGCCGGCCGGTGAAGGCTCGAGCCAGAGGCTGCTGGTGGCACCACCAGATAAGAGCCGTCCGTTATCTCTCCCGTAAAGACAAATCAAACAGATTCCTCCGCTCACGTGGACGCCTGCAAATTAAACGCCGGGCGGCGCCTTTAATTGTGCTCGCCAGCTGAAAAAAAAAAAAAAAAAAAACCCTCTCAGCTTTTGAGGTTTCTGCTCGTCCACAGAGAAATACAGCCGCTCCAATCCGCTTATCAATGTGTCTCTGTGATGTTACCATGGAAACTGTGTTTACTGCCCCACAGTGTTTCTAAAAATGGGTCCAAAGTGATAACGGCGCCAGAGAGGAGAAACCGGCGCAAAGATGTGACGAGCAGTGACAATGATTGACACCGCGTACGTGGAAAACCGTTCTGCCAGTTGTTTGCTGAATGATGCTTCGAGGTTTACGAAAATAGCAAATTGGAAATATCCCTATTTTTTTTTTTCTTTTATTTCACTCCCAACTCCTCTTCGTGAATCCCACTGGCAGCTCTGTTTAAACGGGCTCTGTGGGCTGACGGGTACAATGTGGAAATACAAATTAAAAATTGAAAATGAGCTTGACCTTGTGGCAGGCAGAGCTCAGCGTGGAGTCCAAAACTGTGGGATTAAAAAGGCCAACTAATGTCATTATTTCTCTTTCTTCCCTCTTATGATTTGCTTTCTTCCTCCAATAATTTCCCTTTCATGCAAAGGAGAGGATCCTTCCTGAGTCCACGTCTGTGACAGCGCTCTCCTCATCCAGCCCTCTGATTAATCTCCATCAGCGCAGTCGCCTGAGGGCGGCAGACACGACTGAACTTTCCACAGAAATTGACTTTTTTAAAAGATGAAAGAAGGTGCACATTAAAAAAAAAAAGCATTTGTGTATGCATCTTCTTTTTTTTAAGTCGGTGTTAAGTATACTGTTTGCATTCAGTGTAATGTGACACAAGATTCTTATTTCCCAGCAGCCAGCGGTCCTCCTCCTCCAGCTGACAATAATCAAGTCAAGGGGGAGGCTTTTTGCAGCCCTGTTCCCATGGCAATGAGCCCGGAAATAACTTTGCATTCATCAGGTACTTTTAAAACTGAAGTTCGACATTGTTCAACGAGCCTGGGCTCAGATATTCATTTCACTGTTAACACTTTTTAACATTTTTTTTTAATGCTTTTGCAGGAACATTGCTTTTGTTGCAAAACAGGGCGACAATAAAAATGCTCTCTTGCGTGCATGTTGTACGTCAGCGTCCTCGCTTAATGCGCAACCTGACAGCTCCATACTGACGTCTCCAAATCCAGCCTGGCCACGCTTCCTCGTGCTTTTCCTCTAAAGGGAGAATTTTTGCAAAGTGAATGACAAAATCTGACTTTAACAGGAAAATGTCTGAGCCATTTGTAAGTTCCATCCATCCATCATCTATGCTCGCCTAACTCTAGAAGTCCCAGCATTTTTCTGTCTACCTATAAGACCCACAGCAGGGCCAGTTGGCCCGATGGGTTTTAGCTAATACCCTAATCACTCATTTTGTTATGGAGATGGGGTGTCAGGTGACTCATGTAACTGCAACCAGACTGACGTGTTTCTGGGTCGTTGACCCACAAAGCACTGTTTGCAGTGGGAAGGATCAACAGGAAGGAAGGGGTCAACACATCTGAGCTATCTAATACTATCTGTTGCAGTCAACACATCGCACAATGGCATGATTGTCCTTACATTGATTTTTAACCTGACACTAGGCTCTTTTCTGGGGCTAGGTGTGGAGGGTTGTTGGCGAAGTAATTGTTCTTTCTGTGGCTTCTTGGTACCCACATGGTTGCTAGCCAACTCTCTTGTAAGCTCCAGTAGGAAGTCCACCCATCTGTCCTGCCTCTCGGTGCATGATTGATACAGCACATGTTACGGAACATTGTAACTGGCCAGCGCCGCGTTCCTGCGCAGACGGTGTACTCCCGCACCATCTGGTCCGTGACATCCATGCCACACTTTGTAGTATTGTAAAGTGTGAAGGTGTTTGGCTTCTTTTTGGTGGTATTTTCAGCCTGAATCACGCTGTGGATGCTGTGGTCCGTCTGTCTAGTTGGTTGTGAAATTTCTCGGCGAATCTTGTTGACTGTGTTGAGGATGGTGGTTTTCTGGCTAAGTAGTCGTTGTAGTCGAAACGGTCTGTGGTAACATTTCTGCCCCTATCCAGGAATGGTTCCATCAGCCTCATAACTACACTCTCTGACAGTCTCTCCTCACGAGGCCAACTGGAGTCCTTGCCAAGATATGGGAGGATGTTGCAGATGTATTTGGATTTCAAGTCACACGCCACCCAAAACTTGATCCCAAACTTGTCAGGTTTTGTTGCAATGTACTGCAGGAAACAGCAGCGGGTCTCGGACGGGAAAAGCTGTTCATCAATGGTGATGTGTCGACCAGGATTGTAGGATGTGATGCAGTTGGTGACAAGCAATCCCAATACATTAGAAATTGCAGCAAACGTATTAGTCTGTGCTCCTCTGCAGGGTCACGGGGATCTGCTGGAGTCCATCCCAGCTCTCTACGGGTGAAAGGCCTGGTCCACCCTGGACAGGTCACCATGCAGGGCCACGTGTAGACGAACAGCCACGCACACATACAACCTACGGACAATTTAGAACCACCAGTTAACAAATTAACCTGGCATGCATGGAAACTGGAGTACCTGGAGAAAACCCGCACCAGCACGGGGAGAACATGCAAACACAGAAAGGCCCCTGCTGAGGTTTGAACCAGGAACCTTCATGCTGTAAGGCAACGGTGATAACCACTGTGGTGCCTCATTCCTAAATTCATTTGCAAACATTCTCTCTTGATAATTCCACATTTGGTAAATAAAAAATTGACATTTGTAACCAATAGCATCTGCCTGGCGTTAATCAAGTATGCTTGCGTTGTACGTTCACAAACCCTCAATGGCGACGATAAGCTTTCCAACCTTTAGCGAGGAGCAGTGATTAAGGAGGAGGTTTAACCTTTGATTCCAAAATCAATGTGACATTTTTTAAGGTTTTTGGAGGCAGAAACCACACCACTGTAATAGTCACCACTGACATCTTCACTGCGTGGCAGGTGAGCCATCTTCTCGGAGACAGTATCATGTCTAACAGTATACAAGGTGTTGTCCATACAAACCAGTGGTGGCACAGGATGCATATATAAAAGAAGGAGATGATGATTTAAAGGGTGAAGGATGTGGGATGCCATAAACACAGCATTCAATTTGAATATCCATTGCATTCACAATTTACTATACACTGTAAAAAAAAAAATCGTAAAAAAACAGTAATTTTCTGGCAGCTGGGGCGCCAGAAAAAAACATGAAATAACAGAAAATTACTTTCTCATAAAAATACAGTTTATTTTCCATAGTTAAAATACAGTTTGTAGTTGTAATTTTAACAAGATTTTGCCTTATTTTTAGGTTGTTTTTAACATTTAATCAGAAACATTTTCACATTTTAGAACAATTAAATTACCTAGAAATATAGTAAGTAAATACTGTATTACAAATAATAATGCTTAAATTTACAGAAATGTGCTGTTATTAAGTGGTTGCAACTACATTATTGTATGTAAACAGTATATGACACAAAAAATAATGGGATTCATCTTTCAAAACAGTCGTAAAACAGTTGAAAAACTAGATATTGGGTTTAAAATTGCTACAATTTAAAGGACTGCAGCCTTTGCATTGTAGTAGATCCTGGTCTGCAACACCTGAAAGAGCCATGGCACTGGCAAAGGGAGTATTTTGTCAACTTCCTGTTTTTGCACAGCACAAGCTTGTTTTACAAACTTTATTAAACAAACTCACGGGTACTCATTTGAACACAGACAGACTTAACTCAGGGTGACACTAATTAACATGTTAAATGTAAGGGATCTGAATCAACAGGGGGTCAAACCATCAACAGACTTTACATGGCAGCATTAAATCAAATAGCTAACAAATAAACACAGATAAGCACCTAAACAACCAGGGCTGAAAAGGATGCTGGGAAACGACCCAAAAGGACTGGCCAGATCACTAGCAGTTTTACTGGTTATTCCCTTAAATATCACAAATATTTGTGAAATTACGATATATTTGTGAGCGTATTTTAACAATAAATATATGTATTTTTAATGTGGGTTTTTTTTTTATAAAAGAACAGAAATATTATGCGTTTACACAGTTACAGTGATTTAATGTTATTTTTACATTTGACATGTAAAATCACAGTCTATTTTTGTCAATTAAATTGTATTTTAAAAATACAGAAAAAAATCTGTAAAATAGACGGTAAAATTCTGTTATATTACAATTCTTTTTTAACAGTGTACACGGTGGAAAACAATCCAAGGTTCAGGTCTGGAAGGAGGTCTGGGAGGCGTACAGCGTGTCAAACTCACACCAAAATAATCTCCCCTTTTGAGAGGAAATCTCAAAATCAAATACAGCTGTGGCACAGCAGCGAATATACAGCAAACAGTTTGCAGCAAAATAATGAATGAGAGGAGATACGCCGCACGTTACTGAGTCGAGTCACGCTGATGCTTGATAATAGAGAACACTGTAAATCAGGACTCCCGGCGACCTCACCGGCCCGGCTCATGAGCTGGAAGTGAAACATAAATGCACAGCTGGGGCTGGAAATCACAGAGAACACTCTTTACAAGCGCACGCCGCTCGCCTGCATACAACCGGAGTCACTTTGGATGTGACAGTAAGTCATCTTTAATGTGTTTTTGAATTTGACAGGCTGCATGCGAGTCACTTTTATGCACCTGTGTTTATGCAAGCACCACATGTCTTGTTTCACAGCAGAGAGCCTCTGATATGTGCACACGCACATACTCCGCTGTGCTGCGTGAATCCTAGTGACCACCTGTTCTGACACGCAGCGGGATGCTGCAACCGTCTGCGTTTGAAAAGCATTTCCCACCGCAGCGTCAAAGACTGTCACATAGATGCAGAAAGTCAACAAACATTATTATTCATCGTAGCCGTCTGCAACGGTAAGATTCGTTTTTCCATAAATCCGCCAATGAAAAAAGGAAGCACCGCTGCTCCGCCAGCGTCCCTCTTGTGGGTAATTGGTCCCATAACATACATCTACGCTCCACTGAAAGGAAAAGCTGATGGAAACCAGTTAAGCAATTGAGCTGCATTCAATCTTCAATGCATTGTTGCATCAGTTTGACAGCTGCACAGGCCCCAATGACAAAGCTCAGCAAGACAAGCCCCAGAGCTAGAAATAGACAAATTATGAGCCAGTGTCAACATGGAGCAGACGCTGGCTGGGGGAGAAAAAAAAAAAAAAAAAAAAAAAGTATGTGCATGTGTGCTTTTTAGGGTCTGGGTGACTGCACAGGAAAAGGAACTCAGGGGAGGCACCTCGACATGTAGATCTGAGCGGGAACATGATGGATTTGCTGTCGCTTGAAGAGTCATTGCTTAACAAAGTGGACAGAGTTGTCGAGGTTCAAGATGATGCATGTGTCCCGTAAACACAGCACGGCATTTTATTTTATTTAACTTTATTTTAGTTTCTTTTTGTAGAGAATGCGTAGAGACGGAGTGGCTGTGCAGGATGTATGAGAGGTCTAGACGGAGGATCAGTGGGTTTTCAGTGCTCGGTGATGGGGAAAGGCTCTGTGGCTGTCAGAGTGCTCCTACTGATAAGGAAAAGCTTTGACTGACAGCTGCGAAGACCATCATTGCTTTTTCTACCACTGAGTCTGAGGACGACATGACCTACGAGGACCAGCATCTATGAATATTCGTTTTTTTGCGTTACGACTGCGTAGCTCCCACATAACTTCCATGAAAGAATCTGTGATGTTTACGTGCATCTGTTTGTGTCGCAGACACGATGCGAACGCCGGATAATCCAAATGAGTTTATCGTTCCTATCAGTGGATCTTTGTAGAGGCCTCAAAATAGCTTCACTTTGTTATGACAGAGAGCTTATGATAATTGTGCTGGGTGTGTTTTTTTGGCACCAGAGACTTGTCAAATCCTTCCTTCTCTTCATGAATCCCCTCATTAAATCCTTTTTGCATTCCTTCTCAAGCTCGCCGCCATCAAAACAGCTCCCACCGCACGTTCTCGCATCCCTGCTAGGCCCGAGACCAGCGCCACGAGTTGAATATATGGAGTGAAGGAGTCATTAAGTGGGATAAGGATGCGAGGAATCGATGCAGCTCTCGATTGTCTCCAGCCCAGCGCACACGAGCATCCGGCTGCTCGCCGCTTTCAGGTGAGCTCTCCAGTCAGCCTGCAACTCCTCTAATACTGATGAGGATCAATGGAGCTACCTACCCAAGCGCATGGAGCTAACAGCACTTTGTTGAAAAACACTCTCCATGTGCCGAAACAAATACAGATATCAACTGCAGAGAGATCACACAATTGATTTAATTTCTAAGTTGAGAATTCCGCCGCAAATCCCTTTTGGACAACATAATAAACCCGATGATATAAAACCCTTAATTCCCCGCGGAGTAACAGGCAGCACGGCGACCAATCTTTGTTGTGTGTGGGCAGCTGTAAAATAAAGCATTTGCCTGTCTTGAGCCTGTAATTTTAATAGCTTTGCAGGAGCAGACAGGCACTTGTTGCCAAAAGGATTGTGCTGTTTTTAATCACTCCTTTGTCAGAGAACGAGAGCAGCCCGCACCCATCTCTCCCCCTTATTAGCAAGCAGATTTGACTTGTTCTTCTTTAATTATGTGACCCACCTGGCCCGATGTCTTTCCTTACTGAAACTAATGGCCAATTGAAGGCTCTTTCGGGTTGTCGTTACACAGGCTTGCCAGCTGCAGCTGTCGCAGAGATGAGAAAGGAGAGGAGTCGGGTGCAAAGATGATTTTGGTTCTTATCGGTGGAGAAATGTATTCATTAAAGTAAGATTTCTGTCTTTGTAGGTGTTATTTTGGCTTTGGTACTGACAAAGTGACATCGGCCGCACGAAAGCAACACTCGCAAGGCAAAGAAGAAGTTTGTTTGTTAATTAAAAGCAAAGCATTCGGTAAATAATTCACAGGGGGTATTAAGTATTTATGCTGGCAAACATTCCTGCAGAAGGAAAACATGCAAAAGGCTGTTGACACGCTGACGTCGAGTCCCCAGACAAGAGCGAGTCATACATAAGGACGAGATACAATCTGACACTTGTCACTGGTCTAAACTATTAAAAGGAGCAGAATGACTCGCCCTCCGGGCTGAGACGGACCGAGATGATACGCAGTAACCCAGCATCAGGCTGAGGAGTAAAATGGCCCCCAGCATGTCACAGTGTCTGAGGCTGAGATGCTCAGAGGGGTGATCTCTCAGCACAGCGACCTGCTGCTGGATCCCTGTGAATGAAATACTTCCCTTAGCTGCTTCCTACACAGCACATGCCTGCAGTTTCATGTTGAAATGAGTCATTCATAAAGCCCCCCCCCCCCCATCCGACCTCTGTGTCAGTACCTGCCTCATGCACGTAGAAATGAAGTTAAAATAGCTAAACTGGCGTGGTGGCCTATAAACCTCGGTTCCTTCAGCAGCGTGCTCCCTGCGTCTGCGTCAGTCTGCTCTCTCCGGTCTCGCTCTGGGAGGCCAACCTTTCAGCATTTCCACTGAAGTGCCTCGGAAATCTGTTTCCAGGGCAACCGGAGTACCAAATACTCTCCCAGCGGCTTCTCGGCTGGTGCGTCCTTTTGTTTACACTCTTCACATCTGTGAGGTTGCAGCGGCTCTGAACCGACACGGGTATGAAATTAAAAAAAAAAAAAAACAGCAAATGTAAACCGATCAGTTAAATGTAATGCGATAAATCATGCATTTGGCTGACATGCATCCTTGAAAACACGCAATCTTGACTCTGTGGGAGGTCCCTTTTTCTGCGAGGATGCCAATCAGTGTGATTCCTTCTCCAGAATTGCATCTGGAAAGCAGAAAAAATTCCAGAAGTTAAACCTGAAGAGCAGCAGCAGCAGCTGCGCGCGCCGGGAGTTTCTCTGCCAACGCGTTCCCGTGAGACTGAACCGAGCTTTTAAAGCTGACCACGTCAGCGGACGCGCAAGAGACACCGGGGATCATGTTTTGAAATGTTTTTTGACGACGAACCTTCCTTGTTTATTAGACTTATTAAAACCCGACTCACGTCCACCACTTTTCAAAAGCCTTGCGCTTGCGCGTAAAGCCACCGGTAGCTGTCCTGGTGCTGAACTGGGGGAAAAGGCGTTCCTCTCCTGTTCTGTGACAGTCGCCCACCTGAAAACGCGTTTCCCTTTAGAAGTAACAACGCGGGCCGACGCTGTGGTCTCAGCAGAGATAGCTTTTTTTTTTTTTTTTTTTAGATCTCAGCCAGCGCCAAAGGAGAGCTGCCAGTCGATGCGTCCTGGAGTTAGCAGCTCCTCGACGTCTGGACGCGGGACTCATGGTTCTTCACACCTCCGCTCCGAGCTACGTGGTTTTGGGAGCCAGAGTTTCGTGAAACTAAACTATGATCCGTAGCTGGGTTGAGGAATGTCTCCGGTATTTTCGCGTGACACAAGGCAGCCGAAGCGTCATCGACTTGGTCAAGAAGAAAGCGGCATCCCTGTTTGGATAATGTGTTTGACTGATGTAAACATATGGAAGAAATAGAAAAGTGAGCACATGGGGAAACCACCAGGAATGAATCACTCCTTCGTTAAGGTTTTGGCAGCTTTATTTGCATGCGTCCTGGAGACAAACAACTTCGGGTAAGTGATTAATTCACTAAACGTAGCCAGTTGGATTTCATGGGTCTAAAACGCCTTTTTCCCCCCCCCAACCCTCCTCTTTAAAGTTTCGATTAAGATATAATTAATTAAATTATAAGGTGGTTTCGTGAAAGAAACAACCTGCCAGAAGCAATATAGTTTTTCTGCACGTAGTTCGTAATTACTTTGGCTCAACATCTATTAAAGTTAGTCATTATTTACAAGTATTTGTTGATTGGTTTGTGAATTTCAGTTGTTTTGTCAGTACCATTCGACCTGGGTTTATTTGTAAAATCTGCACCCCGACGAGCAGTTTTTGCCTTTACAACGACCGTGTTGTGATATTTACGCACGCAGCGGGGATAATTCCTATCGTGCTGCGCCGTCACAAAAAAATACCCCTAAAACGGTGATGTGATGTCTTATCCGTGTCGGAATCTTACATTATGAACCGATTAATCTTCGCTCCGAGGAGATACCCGCCACATCCAAATCGCATCTGATAGTCTGCGTGTGTGCGCATTAACACATTTTCTGGTTTTCCTGTGCGTGCCCATCCCTCCCAGGCGGCTGCTAGGCGACAGGAAAGGTTTAACTCCTGGTTACTGAGCTGTGACTTCTCTCAGACAAAGTCTTTTTCTTTTCCTAAAAAAAAAAAAAATGTGTGAACCCTCCAGAGTGGATGCCAAGGAGCACGATTCCAGATCATCCTCCAACATGTCTCCGTCAGACTTCCTGGACTCACTCATGGGTCGCACGTCCGGGTATGACGCACGAATAAGGCCGAATTTTAAAGGTTTGTCCACCATTATCTTGATCTCTTACCTGCACACACTTCATTTCCATATAAATAAAACACAATTTAGTTACAGGGACAACCACCTTTAAAGTGTAAATACAACATTTTTCTTTCCCCAATCATCCACTGATTGTTGTTAAAAGAGGATGAGAACTATCAGTCCAGCAGTAAAAGTGTCGTCCTGGCTTGAACTAATCATGAGTTAGTTGATGAGTATGTTTGCGTTTATTTCTTGAAGTAGTTTCAAACAGAACTGATAGTTCATGCAGAGGAGAGAGAGGATGAGCGTGTAACTATCAGGTTAACAAACAAAAAGGATTGGTTCTCACAGCAGACAGGGAAGCCACCATGACAGGCCAATTTATGGATGGCTCCCCTGTGGCCGGTGCTGCAGGCGGCCGACTTCCTGTGATGGCTGAGGCTGTGGTGCTGAGGACACACACAGCTGCTGTCAAAGGAGCAGCGCTGAGTGGGAAGCGCTCCAGGCTGCTTCAGGGGAGATTGGTTGGGTGTTTGGGGGGCTCTGGTGGGTAGAGCAGCCAGATTTGCATGGCAGTGGGATTCAGAAACACACGTCCTGGCAGTTCTTTCCTCTCCTTTTAAAAGACAATATTAGTAGAAAGACTGCTGAAGTGGACTAGGAGAAGGGAGGCAGAGATGCTCAGAGGTGGTTGTTCCCACCTGGATCTCGCCGGTTACATTTTCATGTTGATTCCAGATGCCTTGAACATCATCTTCACATCCCACAGCCAGAAAGCAAACACTTCTGCACAGAGCCGGTGCGATGCAAACAGATGATTTTAGTCGTGAACCTGCTTGTCAGACTTTGAAGAGTGTTGAACTGCGCTTCTGAAGGCTGACCTAGATTTTCTCGCTGAGTTTGTTGTGCGGAGGTACCGCCTCATTTTTCTGCTTCTGCTGTTAAATGTAGCAACCTGACAACAAACGGAGGCAAATATTAATACCAAGTGCCATGCAATATTGATGAGGAAAACAGAGGAAGGGCACCGGGAAGGGCTTGTAGCTCCACTTATGAGCTAGAGCAGAAAAGAGAAAGAAAAAAAAGATTTGCTGTGACTCTTCATGGCACGAAAGCCTTGCAAAGAGGAGATAATTCCTGGCCGGTCAGTGGAGGAGAAATGACACAACTCAGCAGAGCAGGTTTGGTACATTTTACTCTCAGAGTTGGAGAGAAAATGCTCTTATTTGACAAGATAAAGCTCCAATTGGCATTTCACTATCAAATATTCACACAATTTGAGGTTTCCTTCCATCCCAATATCATAGAAGACTAATTAATTAAAAAAAACATTTAAAAAAATCACATTTAATGGGTTTAAATCACCTCTTTAAACAGCCGATTAATTATCAGAGCACATGGCATTTAATTTTCTGGTGATTTCTGTTGATCTAGTAATTGAATATTCAGCTAACAAGCTAATTGTTCATTGCATGTCTTTGACTGTGTGTGCATGCGTCCTCTATTAAATGGGTTTTACAGCGGGCCAACCCCCTCAGAAATTACCCACATTGCCACACAAGACACCATTGCATAACAGCATCAAGCTGGCATTCATGAGCGATCACAGTATTGAGTTTAACAGTTTCACTTGTAACATGTCACCATCCAACAAAAGAAAAAAGACAGAAAGAAAACACATCCTGCTTGTTGTATTAATGCATGTTTGAATACACGGTGAACACAGCCAAATTCGCCGCTGACCCACCCCCCCACCCCCCCCCACACTGCTGCCACCCTTGCTGATACTTATGCTTTAAGGGTTTTTCCTGTCATGTCATTTTCATTCCATTTCACAGGTCCCCCTGTAAACGTTACATGCAATATTTTTATCAACAGCTTCGGCTCTGTCACAGAGACGACTATGGTGAGTTCCTCTGGCATTTTGCTTGATTTCTGCCTTGTACGATGTGTCAATGTGTTATCTATCCCTCAACCCGCAGGTCCACCAGTTAATGTTACCTGCAACATATTTATCAACAGCTTTGGTTCTATAGCAGAAACTACAATGGTGAGTGGAGTGTGTTTTAAAGCCCTGACCCCTTCTCTGGAGTTTTTTACACAGCCTAATATACTTTCTTTTTAACTTTTACATGAATCCATGCTTTTTTTTTTTGCCTTTATTTTATCATCAAGGAGTCTATTGGCGGGCTTTCCAAATAAGAGTCGCATAATAGTGCCCTTAAACACATGCTTGCTCAATTTAGTCATAGGGGTGCACGATAACAGGAAATTATGACGTCATCCCGATAAGTCCAATATCACGACGAATAGCCCCGATAACATTTTTTTTTTTGTCAACACGGCAGTGCCTCACTCCCTCTGAGCTTTGAATGACCGTGAATGTTATGTTCAAGTAATGTTGGCATAATCAGAAAAACGATTACTCAATAAGGAAAATCAAGAATACCCCCTCATGACAGAAAACAACTCATTAACTCGGTCATAATTTTGGTAGTTGCTGACTTTAATTGATATTTGCAGTATTCTCCCACATGTTACACATAAAAAAAGAAAAAATTGAAAAGGCTGAAGGAACGACTAGCAAACAAGGGAACGTGGGACTTTACGTTACACCTTGAAAGCAGCCTGCAGCACAGCCCTAATCACAACAAACATGGCGGCGTGGAACTTCGTTAAAGTTTCAGAAGAAGATAGTTTGGTGGTTATTTGTGATGAATCCTCCGAGCGAATTCTACGAGGAGGGAAGCACAAGCTTTAATACGTCAAACCTGATCAGCCACCTACAACATAACAATCGCTTCCATGGAGTTTTGAAATCGCGCTAATGGAAGCTAATGCTAACGTGCGCAAGCCAGCAGCAGTCTCCTCTCCCTCATTCCTCTCATCTAAAGCTTCCATGAGATTAAAAAATAAAAACTACTGAACCTATTTACTTTAGATAAACCACGAGCCAAAATCCTTCAAGGAGCCTTTATTTTTTTTTTTTATATCAGTCAGTAATGAACCTTATTTAAGTTAATGTGAGATATCAAATAGGTTTGTTTGATAGCTTTACGAAAATGTTTGAGAGGCTTGCCAGTAGTTTTTCTTTAGAAAAAATAAATATCTGTTCATTTAAAAAGTCAAAACTATTTTTGATTTTGTTCATAGTATTGATGTAATGATCTTAGGTATATGTGTGTGTTATCGGTTATCGGTATCGGCCTTTAGGAGCTGAAAGTTATCAGTATCGGTATCGGTTTAAAAAAACAGTTATCGTGCATCCCTAGTCAGTCATTTTGAATATAGCTAATAAATGGTGGTAGGCATGGGTGGGGAGGGGGTTTTTCCAACAAGCTAAATCACAATATATGATGCATGAAGGCATCCAGCTGCCAAAGGGGGGGAAACATAAAACCCACGAGGCTGCATTTAAACTAATCAGGATCAAAGGATGAATAATGAGTGATAATAACTACTTAGATAATAAATGGAAAATGTTAATTTGCACTGGAGCTGGAAGGCACGAGACTGCCAGGGAACTACACAGTTTCAGACAGGCATGCAAATACTCGGAACCGCCAATACGCTGATGAAGTGTCAAACAGCACGCGGGCTTCTCATCATCATGACATGTCAATTACTCTGAGCAACTGAGCTCTGTGGCACTCAGTTTATACCACTAACAGCAGGGTCAGGCTGATTAATTCACCATTTATTTACCCTCTGTAACACGGCTCGTGCAAAAAATTCTGACAAACAAGGGAAGTCATCGAAAGGTCAGTTTTTGTTTTTTCAAATATGGGTCATGAGAACATCCGAACCCGATAGCAGACGTGATCAGGGCTGTTTGGGCACCTAGATGGTAATATTGCTGAGAGTCATTTTCACTCATTGTCCATTATGTCGTGTGTCCTGTTTTTCTATGTCACAGGACTATGTTGGAAGTGTTTTGTGTGCTTACAGAAATAAAGTGAAAGTAAAAGTAGCAGCTAAATGCACAAATGAGTAAAGATACTCAGTGATGTACGTGTGATGTAGCATGTATTTGTACTTTGAAGATTTTTTTTCCAAAGTTCACTATATTTGCATATATGTATCTTAATTATCTAAATCAGTGGTTCTCAACTGGTGGGTCACGACCCAAAATTGAGTCGCAGATCCGTTTTCAGTGGGTCGTGGGCCTTTGCCTGGGGAAGGAAATGCAAAAAAAAAAAAATGCGTGTCATTTATACTCCTTAACAGTAGATGGCGATAATGCCCTGTAATGCAAGTTGACACCTGCCAGTTCACACCATAGAAAAAGAGCTGCAAAGTTTGTTTCCATATGTTGAGCAGGTGAAACACAGATACAACGATGAATATATGAGATATGTTTTTTCTTATCTTGAAGACAAAGGTCAGTGAGTGGTTATTCAGCTAAAACTATATATTTTGAGTTCTTTTTGAAACTACTGCTCAGTGGTTGCACTGTTTTATTTCATATTTGTGCATAAAACCACTGTTGAGTCTTAAAAATGGCTGTTACTGATTGTTATGTCAGCTTTATGATTAATGCTAAAATAAGTGACTAGATAGTTTTAATAGGAAATTGTTATATATTCAGGAAGTGGGTACAAATGCCACATATTTGAGTTCTTTTTGAAACTACTGATCAGTGGTTGCACTTTTTTATTTCATGTTTGTGCAAGTTGAGTCTGTTAAAAAAGGCTGAAGTTACTGAAGTGAAGTGTTTTGGATTTAATTAAAATGCAGCTAATAGAGCATCAAAGGGAATATTTCCCACTTGAAGTCATTTTGGTTATGCCATTTTGGTTTTTGCCATTTTGGTTCACCAATAAACTTATTTTTTTGTGTTGGCATTCTGTGATATTCTATTCTACTATCTCCGATTCAAACTGCACGATCTTTTCATTCAAAAAATTTGAGAAATTGAAAATTTTCCTTGATTTGGGTCACGGCTTGTCATTAAGGGTGATGTTGGGTCCTGAAGCCAAACCAGTTGAGAACCACTGATCTAAATAACTATATCTGTAACATTAATGTAATCAGAATATTTTAAGCACTAAACTAAAGTGCATCTACCTCAGAGTTTTGGTGAGTTTACTCGCTTGCTCAGTCTCTTCATTTGATCTTATCCTGTCTACGATAGATCAATATTTAATGTATTTTGAATAATTACGTATATTTAGATCTCCCAATGCAATTTCCCTATTTACCTCATTAAAAAAAGAAGGTTACGTAATATTAAAATCTGGCCCGTAAAATGACGTCTCCCCCGACTTCAACATGCGTTTCTCATAACCCAAACGGCCGCGCAACAAAATATGCAAATCCGCTTGTGGTCTCTGCAGGATTACAGAGTGAACATCTTCCTGCGGCAGAAGTGGAATGACCCCCGGCTGGCGTACAGCAAATACCCAGATTCCTCCCTGGACCTGGACCCGTCCATGCTGGACTCCATATGGAAGCCCGACCTCTTCTTTGCCAATGAGAAGGGAGCCAACTTCCATGACGTCACCACGGACAACAAGCTGCTGCGCATCTTCAAGGACGGAACTGTCCTCTACAGTATCAGGTGGAGAAACTGGAGTTGTAGAAATGCAAAAAAAAAAGAGAAAGGGCTGCCTAACTGTGTCAGTCAGTTAAAAATCAGTACATTGATATACTGTATATTACACATTATCATGGATTCCTGAGTATTTTTTTTTTCCTCCGATATTCAGGCCAAGTCCGCTGTGGCTCCAGTTTACACCACAGACGGCGTTAGGTAGGGCTGCCGATGTGCAGCTGAGGTACCACAGCAGACAACCAGAATTTCTGATGCAAAGATTTCTCCAGGCTGTGTTCATTTATTGCTTTTCTTACATTTCCTCTCGAACATCAAAGGCTGCCAGTCTAAAGCATGCACTTTCAAATGGATTTTATCTATTATCATCACTCCTTTGAAATTATATAACACTGCTGAACATCAGTGGATTTTAAAGTACAATAGCTGTTTCTTTTTTTTTCTTCTTTCTTTTAATAAAGGAGCAATGATTGAAAAAGGCCAAGCTAATCTCAGGGGCTTCTGTCGAGAGTCCAAAGCAGAGATAGAACGAAAAGCAAAGAAAGAACAGTTCTTTTTTCCCTCATGCTGGTCCCAGTGCACAGAACGGTCTGGACTCCACAGAAACACTGTAGCACACTCAGAATGGATGACATTTAAATTGTCTCTCAGCCTCAAATTTAAGCACAGTCCAGGCCTTGGAAATAGGTTGTCTTTCATTGCAATACAACTCCTGTCACATCCAGCATTCAATTTTCTCTGCAATGATGTGATATAAGGCAGATCAATTTGAAGTCCATTTGGAGAGCGGCTCGGGGCCGAGGGGTGCGCAGGTGTGGAGGTAGTGTCGGCGAACGGGAGAAATGAAAGGTGGTTAACCGCACTCTCCGTTTCAGGGGAGAGACGGCGGAGCGGGCGCACCGTGCACGACAGTGCATCACTGAGACAATAAGCTGCAGTAATGAAACTGTGATGGGAACCTGTTGAAGGGAATCCTACGTGACACGTTGGAGGTTGTCGCACAGGAGAGATCCAGAGATTACCAAAGAAATGTACCGACCGCGAATCTAATTTTTCAAACAAATTATTTTCAATCCATGTTTCGAAGCACTACTTCAGGGTTTAATAAGTCAATTTCTCGCTGACTCAGATAACAGATTCGCGGCCGCGGTCCATTCATTTTTGGCTTCACGCCGCGGCTTTGTCTCACGTCACAGGTTGACCCTCATTCTGTCGTGCCCGATGGATCTGAAGAACTTTCCCATGGACGTTCAAACTTGCACCATGCAGCTGGAGAGCTGTAAGCATTCATTTTCTCAGACATGTCGCCCCCACGAAACCTGCTCTCTTTCTAAATCCATCTGTCGTTTTCCATTTTTCAGTCGGCTACACCATGAACGACCTGATCTTCGAGTGGCTGGAGAACGGCGCGGTGCAGGTGTCGGAGGGACTCACGCTGCCTCAGTTCATCATGAGGGAGGAGAAGGAGCTGGGATACTGCACGAAACACTACAACACCGGTCAGAGGGCTCCGGCTCTTCTCATACCCAGCTAACCTCTCTCCCAGAACCGATGCCTGAATGTTTGTTTCCTCCTTCCTGCTGTTCCACAGGTAAATTCACCTGCATAGAAGTGAATTTCCACCTGGAGCGCCAGATGGGCTACTACCTGATCCAGATGTACATCCCCTCTCTCCTCATCGTCATCCTCTCGTGGGTGTCTTTCTGGATCAACATGGACGCTGCTCCTGCCAGAGTGGCGCTGGGCATCACCACTGTGCTGACCATGACCACTCAAAGCTCCGGGTCCAGAGCTTCTCTTCCAAAGGTAAAGCTCTCCCTCTTTCCTTTTTTTCATTTTAGCATCACAAATTAAAACACATGTAACTGCATTGTGAATACAAGGGATGAGTGATCTTAATGTGAGGAACAAAATATTTCTGTCTCAGCCATTCAAAGCAAAATATTCTCGGGGGAGAATTTGCAGCTGAACCCAGCTGAGGTTTTTTTTCAAGTATTATGCCATACAAGGGACACGACCGTTAGAGTTGTTAACATGGACAAATGAGAAACAAATGAGGAAATGACTAGTTCACGGTTAGATGTACAAAGTGCAATCCTAAGTAGCTGATGATTAATTAATGGTAGCTGATAAAGAAACGAGCTGGGAGCCGGCCGTCTGAACCACTGAGCGCTTCTCAAGAAGCCCTTCATTACTTCACACATTACCTGCCCAGTTTGTTTCTTTTCTTTCTTTTGCTGTTCTCACTGTGCAGTGTGTAAAATACTCTCATGATTAAATTATCCCTCAAGCCCCCCCCCCCCCCCCCCCCCCCCCCCCCGCCCCTTAAGTCATTAGAAGTTTTAAAGAATGGAGTTGTGAAGACTCACACATGAAATGATGATCAAGTAAACTTTTTGCTAGTAGCAATGAAAGAAGGAAAAAATACTGCACAACAAAGAGGAATGAAATATATCAATTAATAAAACTCACCTTAAATGCCTGAAAAGAGTCAATAAATGTTAAGAAAAAAAACTAAACTGGGTCATCTTGAAAGAAAGTGGACTCCCTCCCTCTCTGCTGTGCTTCAGCCTCCAAAGCTCTTTCACGGGGAAGAGGCTGTCATGCACTCAGCCTGGTAACTATGGCAACAGCCGGCATAACTGTGCTGCAGCGTTTAAGGTTAAGGTCAAAATACAAGCATCACAAACGTGTGACAGCTAGACAATACTCAGAGCTGAAATAAGCTTTTTTTTTTTTCCCCCTGAGAATAATAAGAACAACTCCCGTTATGTAATCTAGCTCTGAGGGTGGCATTTAGAAACGCGACACTTTGTCTACCTGGAACATAATTACCGAAACCTTCTGGTTCAATCAGTATTTTTCTGTTAATAAAATAATAAAATCAATACATCTGAAAAGGACAGTATGGGTACAACTCAGAAATGTCTCTTCTAAAATCATCTCTTCATCTGATATTCAGCCACAAGCTTCGTATGAAACTGTCAGTAGACAGTTGTGGTTTATTAAGGTTCCCGAGGAGTGAAACAGTTCAACGTGACCTGCGTTGCTCTGAACTGTACGTCACCAGTATCTGCCCCAACAGTGACATAACGTTTTCATTTGATCACACATCAAGAAAACCACAGAACTATGCAGGCCTTTGAATGTGTGCTGTGCTCAATACGTCACATTTTTCATTTTTTGTCAGACCAGAAAGTTTGGTCTCATCTCCAGCCGTTGTCAGTTACGTTTAAAAAAAAAAGTCATGCAACGACTGTGAAGATTAGAGCAGCCACACTGAATCAAATCTAACTGATCAGTAAGTCACAGTCATGAAAAACCGAAGGCCTCACGCCTCATAAAGACATGAAAGCGTGTAAAGCGATAAATATTTATATATAGAGGCTTTTGAGAGGTTTGGCTCACTCAATGTGCCTTAAGTGCCATCAAACAGCCGAGATGTTTTTTTTTTTTTTTTCACATGCTAATCAGCTGTCAAGGTCACAGTGATGAGCAGGGACAGCCTTTCAGCTTCCACCTTTTCAAAAGAAACAGATCAAAACAAGTGCTGAATGTATAAACTGATGGCGCACGTCTCTCCCTCTTTATGCAATTAAGTCATTATTTCCCACAGCTTAATACCATGCTATCACTGACATCTCTGGCAGCCCTGCTAACAAAGAATATGCGTAATTACACCCATTTAGATGTTACATATAACTGAGAAAATGGGTCAAATAAAAGGAGGAATCATTTAACAGCACAAACGTATCATAATATAATTGAATGACGCAGCTGGAGGTCTCATCTTAAAGGATCTAACTCAAGAAAAACGTCTGTTTTTCTCTCCTAGGTCTCTTACGTGAAAGCCATTGACATCTGGATGGCTGTGTGTCTGCTCTTCGTATTTGCTGCGCTGCTAGAATACGCCGGGGTTAATTTTGTCTCCAGGCAACAGAAAGAGTTCCTCCGCCTCAGGCGAAGACAAAGGAGGAATCACAAGGTAGGCTTTCCAAGTGCTCGTGAGGTTGCTGCTTGGGTGTCAGACTCACCGGTGTGACTCCCGCCTCGCTGATCGGTCCGTCTCGTCTCTTTGGTCCGGTACTCTCAGACGGTATTGGACTCACGTCCAGGCTTCCCAGAGGACGGATTCTGTCTAGAGACAGCAACAGGTTCAAATTTACAGTTGTGCAGCATCACTGGGCCTAACTGGTTTCAAGATGACGCCACAGTCTGTACGAGATCTCACTTTATGTCGAGTATTTTGGGATGAAAGGAGAGACTGGGAGAAGGCACTGATCTAAGGAAGAACACAGTAGATATTTCCTCAGCATTTAAATTAATTTAAACCAATTTAAACCATTAACGGTCCCAATCAGTGGAATACAGAGGTGCTTCATAGAGGTGACAACTATCGGTGCAGGTCGGCTAGGGTTTAGGTCACGGGTATTGAGAGGCAAAATACTTGAATGTGATAAAAACAAAAGGCTGAACATTTCCCAACAATCTGTGTGAGAGAAACGAGGTGCAGATCATCGACTAACCAGCGCCGTCTCTGCAGGAAAACACGGTGGTGGCAGCATCATGTAGTGGGAATGTTTTCGTGCAACAGAACTGAGAGACGAGACAGAAAAGAGGGAACGATTTTCCCCAAGATGTCCAGATAGCAGGTTGACGTTCAGCCACTGAGCACAGAAAAGTATCTGTAACGTGAGTTAACAACGGACACGCGGCGCCGCTCACAGTCCAGCCGCTCTGTTCCTCAGAAAACGGTGAAGCAAAGTTAGTGGGATTATTCCAGACAAGACTACAGGCCGCTATTGGTGCCATGGGAGCTTTAAAGGGGCCTGAGTGCTTTTCTAAATTTACTTTTTCTTATGGATTCTTTTTTATTAATGCCCCAGTAACTTGTGCCAACTTGTCATTGAGGACAACTCTGTATAGACTGATGAAAAACCAACTGAACCCTTTTTTATTGCCTGAGACATAAACTATTGAACATGTGAAAGGGTTACACAGGGGTTAAATATGACTTGAAACTGTATCTTCTGAATGTACCTTATTTCTGTAACATTCTGCGAGAACATTAATCGTTCCATCTGGAAGAAATGTCCAGTCCTGTTGTGAGATTTATAAAAGATGCTGACTTAAGGCCCAGGAAGTGGTGCTGATGCAGAAGTGCCTATTGGGCCTGCACGGATGATGCGTATGAATGAGAAAACCAACCCGATGTTCACTTGGTCTACAGTCCTACAAACACAGTAATTCTCACATTTACTCTCACCTTTATTTCTATGCATTTCAGGCCTGTAAACTAATTCCAAAATTTGCTGGGACAGGGCAATAAGGGCTGGTAATAAGAATAAAAAAAAGTGCTGGGCAACGATTAAAATATTTAATCGCGATTAATCGCATGATTTCCCTGATTAATCACGATTAATCGCATTGTATACAAAATATCAAATAATGAAATCAATAGTGTAAAGGTCACTTTTATTTAAATATTCTTCTGCCATATGAACTAAAGTGCCATAACATTTGTTGTTCAAACATTTTTAACATCAGCACTTGTCAGTAACACATATTTAGTGTAAATCTCATCTTAAAAACTGACAAATAAAATAAAGCTTATTGCCACTGCCAGGGTATTAATGTCATCCTGTTTTTTTTATGAAAAATAAAAAATGTCTACCAACAAAATCCTGAGCCACAATCATAACATTAAAACAGTCAATTTCTGAGGTAACAGCAGAAACTTTTAACGGGGAGTTCAACTTGTCAGTGGTAACAAATAACCTTGTTTCTGTTGAATCCTCTGTCTGGGAGAACTTTAAAATGAAAATGTCCATGTGAAAGTTCTGTAACTTTATCAATCTGTGTATCATTCGTTCTTTCCATTTTCAACTGTCAATCAAAAATTTAAAAAAGTTAAAAAGTGACATTTTATTTTGTTTTTCTTTTTTTCAATCTAACACACACACAAAAAAAGCTTGTTCTTTTTATATTTCAATTTTAGACTTGGATAAAAAATACAAAATGAAAAAACAGACCACGGGACTGAATTTGTTTTTAATATTTAATCGTCCGGTTTACGTGACCCGGAAATGGCTTTGTGCAGCAGTTCAGGTAGCATGGCAAAGCTGGAATCACATACTATAATCTTTGCAATATTGTGAAAATCTGAATGAAAACTCAACTCATAAATAAATAGAACCAAAGCCTGTCCAGCTCTGCGTCTGACATCAGTCTTTTTCTCCTCAGATCATGATGAGCACAGAATCTGTGCTCATTTCCAGCATTACAGGACACCCATCTGCTGTTGAATAAGTCATTGATCAAACTACTGTATTGGCCCAAATATAGGATGATATTTTAATCTAGAAGTAATATTCTTAAAAATGGGGGTCGTTTTATAATCAAGGACGAGACTTTCTGTTGTCATTACACATCTGTGCCACTAGATGGAGCCGATGGTTACTGAAGTAACCAGTAAGAGAATAGCACGACAGTGAACATATGGAGTAGATCTGATGTAAAATGGAGGAATGACGCGATCGTCTTGAACAAAGAGGTTCAAAAGTTTTGTTGTTGTCCAGGATTTTTTTTAGACAGAATTGTTAGTATTTCTACCGGAGTTGCTACCCGAACTGTAAAGTACACTGATTTTTACCATTCTCCATGTCTGTCTTAGCTTTTCCACATGTTTACCTGCCAATTATCTTCTGGTTCCGCAGCAGCCAGTAACAGACTTTTCAAAACAAAAGCACGTGAACAACATGCGTTAACGCGCGATAAAATAAATGTTGACGTTAATAAATGAATACGTTAACACGATAATAACGCGTTAACTTGCCCAGCCCTAATTAGAACGTATGAGGTATCCATGAAAGAACGAGAGTCCTTGAAATGCAACAAACTGGCAAAAGAGCTACAGTTTTGCAACAAGTTTCCTGAGCAGAGATTAAAATGTCTTAAAACAATGTTTTAGAAGGACTTGAAGAGATGTGAGGTTCTTTCGTCACACAGCGTTGTAATCGATGGTATTAAAGGCAGTGCAGAAATGTGACAGGACAGACAGACAAAAGTCTGTTGTCTCAGGTCAAAAGAAGACGATTGATCAGTCGATCAGTCCTGTGGCTCTGCTTTAACATGATCTAAATACTGACTAAAACTCCTCACACTGATCATTTTCACATAGTTCATTCGCACTGGCTCATTTAGAGATGAAACAGAGATTAAACGGATCACCCAGACTGTCATCCAAGTCCACAGACCAGGCCGTCACCCTCCGTACTGTCAGTTGACACTGCTCCGATGACAGCATTCGTGCAGAAATGCACTTTAAGGCTCAAAAGCAATGAGATTCTTTCATCGACATACAGGAACATCTTTTCCAGAGACATCCAAGCATCTTCAACGAGACAATGCTCAGACAAATCCTACACACCTGACAAAGGCATAGCTGAGGGAGAAGAGGGTCCGGGTTCTGGACCGGCCTTTCTGCAGTCCTGACCTGCTGCCAACAGAGAATAAATGGGTTCTGAAATAATATTTTTCACCACTTGGCCTCCTCGGTGCCTGAACGGCTTTTAAGTGCTCTGCCAAGGCCTGATGGCTTTAAAAAGTGGTCGAGATTTTCTTTCCCTCTGTCTTTTTAGAGTGTGGTGCAGGCGTGAAACGCAACAAAAAAGTATGCATGTACATCTTATTTTATCAAAGAAATGAAGCTGGAGAGAAAAATCCAGAGACATAACGTGTCCATACTGTCTGCAGAGAAATATAAGTCAAAGTAAATGTAAGAATCCCCATGTGAGCTTGTTTGAATTTGCATTTTTCATACTGTCTGAACCTCTTCAGAGCTGTTGATGAATATTTTCTGAAGAAGTTCAGAATCTCTCTCACATCCTGACAAGGGACATTACTTTTTTTCTATGTTCAGACAAGGACACAACTAGGGGTGTGAAAAAAATCGATTTGGCAATATATCGCGATTTTCGGCCGCCCAATATAATATCGATTTTTCAGCTCCTAATATCGATTTTTTAGGAAAATTCATGTATTAGACACATTGTGAATACTTAAATGTGCAAGAACACTAATAATAAACAATAAATAGGTTGTTTTGAAGCAAATACTTTTGACTCAAGTTGAACATATGGAGCAACTTGATTTTTCATCTCTACTTTTAATTTTGATATTAACTGGGTAGAATATCGCAATATATCGTGATATTGTGATAATACCATATCGTAACCCAAGTATCATGATACATATTGTATTGCGAGGTCCTTGCCAATACTCCCCCCTAGACACAACTGTAATAAACGAAGCATTCATCCATTCATTTACACATAAACATGTCTACAAACCTTTCATTTAGGAGGGTAAACGGGAATAAAACTCAGGTGCCAGCAGCCAGAGATGAGTGCAAACACGAAGTAAACGCTGTGCACACAGAACAACTGCAAGACGGCTTCAATGCCTCCGAGCCCCGGTCCTTCTTTGTAACATGCTTATTAACAGTCGCAGGTATTGGAATACCGAAGAAGCGCGGCATTATTATTGTTTGGTTGAAATTAAGATTTGTCCCCCGGAGGAGTCGTTCTAGTGCTTTTTCATTACAGACTATCTGGTTATCCTGTGAATTTCAATTAATTCAAAAGTCCTTGTAATATCTCATGATTAATATTCATGTGGAAACTGTTGTACAACAGAAACAGGTGCCTCTGGCTTTTGAGAAGTAAAGCACGACGCCGAGCCGCCGCAGCGCATTAAAAAAACATCATCCGCATGTTTGTGTGTTTTTTTTCCCCAGGATGATGACATGCGCGAAGGCCGCTTTAATTTCGCCGGCTACAACATGAGCCAGTGTCTGCCGACGAAGGACGGCTCGGCCGTCAAGAACGCGGCTCCCGCCGCCGTCCCTCAGCCCCCGGCCCCAAAGGACATAGACACCATGAGGAAAAAGTTCGTGGACAGGGCCAAGAGGATAGACACCATCTCCAGGGCCGCCTTCCCCCTGGCATTCCTCATCTTCAACGTCTTCTACTGGGTCACCTACAAGATCATCCGGCACGAAGACGTCGACAAGAAATAAAGACTTGGGGCCCAGCGATAACAGTTTACCTTTCTCCACTTCTCAGATTGAGAAATGCCGGGAAGAGAGGTGAGGTTGAGCGGCGGTGACCTTTCAGGGATAATGTACAACGTCCATGCATCACACACACTAACGCTCATGTTCTGATAATGTGAAGATTGCTTTACTTGTTCTTGTACTGCTTTTTCTAAAGAATCCGTGTGAAAAATGGTTTTCGGCTGAAGACCCGTTGAGGATGTTCACTTGTTCTATAGTGTCCCTTTGTCATGAAAAACACAAGTCCCGAACTTCAAGAGCAGAGCGCATGCAGATGCATCCGACATGAACCCGAGCAGAGCAGACGGAGAACCTGGAATCGGATAACGCATTTTTATGAAAAACCTGAGGCCTTAGATATCAAAGATTCGGTGAGACTAAGTGCTACGCTCTTCTATTTTTTTCAAGCATCTCTTGTCGAGCTTTTCTGTGGCCAGACTTCCCAAAGGTACTTCGTGACATTCTCTCATTTTTCTCCCGAAATTAATTATAAATACTCACGGATAATTGATGTCACCTGAAGTCATTGCGTTTTTTTTTTTTTTTTTCAAGTTTTTAATTTAGCACTTTTTTTTCCTCTCTCTGTTGTTGCTGTTCTGAAATCCTTTTAACGATTAAACTGTCATTTGATTCACAGGCTGTATAGGTGAGCCCACACGTTCTGATTGTGCACTGAGTGTTGTCACATGCCTGCATTATTCATATCCCAGGTAATTAACTCCAGGTATATTAGGGCAGGGTTTCAGAGTCTGAGACTTTGTTTTTTTTGTAGATTTAGTCAGATGAATTATTTGTTGTAATAGGTGGGAGGTCATGTTTATAAAATGATATCTTTATGTAGACTTCTTCGGCTTCCACGGTGGACTGTTTTCCTTCACTTTTGTGTGTTTGTAGATGGACTGGACAGTGAGGGAGAAACTCTGCATAACTTTCATGGTACTGAGCAGCTAATGGCAATTGCACTCCTGATATAACTGTGGTGAAAAACTCTTTTCTTGAATGCTAGTTGTGAAAAAGATTATTTATCGGCCTGTTAGATCTATAAAATGATTGTGCACTATATTTCCTTTAACTCTCGTCTCATTTATAATTAAGAGTGTGGTCTGTTCGATTCAGTATTTTTTGCGCTTATTACAGCCGATGTTGTCTCCTTATCAAATGAAAAAAAAGAAAAAAAAAGCAGAAGACACAAGAACATGAAATTTCCTTTCTTTGTCCCTCTTGCGCTCGGCTGCGAATCGGATCAAGGGAGATGACAAACACTGTCTCTGCTCCACGCCGAGCCAGTGAGTCCGGGTGGTGACGCGAGCCGTGGATCGCTGGGCGGCCCGGGGTGACGCAGATGTGATCTGACACCCGGGTTTCCATGAATGCATGATAATGGACTTCACGCTCCGACTCAGGGATTCTGTCACTTGCCGTTTGGCCACCAGCTGACTGGGACGGCGGCGTCGTTGTGGTTCTCTAAACATGACGGGACAATAGTGGCGCAGACCCCCTGACCCGCACCCAGGGGCGTTTCTAGTCACCTTGGGGGCCCTAGGCAAGAATGAGCATTGGGGGCCCTACCGGCCCAAAAACAGCAAGAAGATCATTCAATCCAGAAATCTTTTATTTTAAATAACAGAAGTGCACAATGATGTAATAAACCTTAAAATACAATATAACATAACAAACAACTAAAACGGGCAAAGTTTGACAAAAACACAATCAAGCAAAAAATATCACATGACATGCAGAAAATTCAAGAAGACATATGATATCACCCTCTTCCAAATACAAATTAGTTACTGGTTAGCTTACTGTTAATTACTGTATAAATAAGCTAGGCTAAAGTGCAGTAAGCAGTTGTGCTTCATGAGACTACAGACTGGGACAAAGTGGCATCACAACTTTTTTTTTAATAATGTCAGATTATACACGTTTGAATTTAGCACTTTCCCGTTCTCTTTTTTCTTCATCTTCTTGCTTTTTTTTCTTTTAGCATATGCTAATAGATCCCTCGCTTCATTTTGAGTTTGAAGTACTGAAGAAAGCTGGCCGCGGGCAGTCGGAGTCCCATTGGGGGGGTTCCAAACATGTCGCTGCAGTGTCAATGAGGTTTCAGGTTGTGTCATTGATATGGATCCATATTAGCCGTGTCTCGGGGGTTCCTTAACACACGAGGCAGTGACAGCTAGTGGGGACCCTATGTGGGGGGTTTCCAACATATCGTTGTTACAGTGTCTAAAGCAGTTCATTCATTTTGTCATTGACAAAAGGATGTCAGCGCTGTCCTGGGGCCCCTTCCAGCTCGGGGCCCTAGGCAGTTGCCTAGTATGCCTACCCCGTTGCGGCGTCTCTGCCCGCACCGTTACCCCGTCTCGTGTCCTGCCGCATGATTCGCTTGTTATTTATTTGAGCTGAAGAAGTCAGACGCTGCAAACTGACCCAGTCCTGGGATTTTAAATCTCATGTGACGCGATTAAATTACTTATTTAGACAGCAACCTGTTATCAAACCAACTTTTTTTTTTAAAGAAGAAAAAAACATGTTCTAAAGTTGCATAAAACAAATACTGTTGTGAGGTAATCAATGACCTAATGCAGCCATTTCCAAACTTCAGAATACCAAGGCCCAATTTGAAATGCGAAAAATCTCCGCAGCCCATGCAAACCTTTAATCACAACTGTAATCAATATACAGGACTAGAAGTTATGTTCCAATATTATTGTAAGGGTTCAACAAACAAAGTGGCACTTGTCATATTAAGTTAAGATGACAGTAGAATAACACTTAACTGTTTTTTTTATTACTTTTGATTGTTTTTTTAATCATGTCATGAATATTTTACAATAATTAAAAACATATTTGAAAAAGATTGAGGATTTAAAACATATTGGTTTAATTTTAATGACCGGTCACGGCCCACCTGCAGTACCACAACGGCCCACCAGGGGGCCACGGCCCACACTTTGGGAATCACTGACCTAACGTTTGATATTGATACTAAACACTGGGCTTAGCATGTGCTAAATTAATTATAGGTCAATTAATCTATGATTTAAACCAGTGGTTCTCAAACTTTTAATGCTGCGTACAACCTGAGAAACTATTGAGCTCTCCGAGTACCACCATGATGACCAATTTCAAAAATATAGCCATATATGCCTTCTCAATTAGCTTTAAACACACAGGAGAGATGTTTATTCCTTATTGTGGTTATTTATTGTTACCTGAATTTCATTTAAAACGTTGTATTCATAATGCACTGTCATGATGTCCCCCACATACCACCAGAGAGCGCACGCGTACCACCGGGGGTACGCGTACCACAGTTTGCGCACCACTGATTTAAATTAAATATAACACGTGCACTGTGAGTGTCATCACTTCTGCACGTTTCTGATCTCAGAATTAAGATTTTTGAGACAAAGGTGCCTGAAAATGCAATAAAACAGAAGAGCAGAGAGACCTGAAGAGCTTCAACTACTTCCATCTGAAAATGTCAACTTCTCTGATGAAACTATAAAACAGCCAGATGACTCATCCTCATCAGTTCCTGGTGGTCCGATGTAAAAAAAAAAAATAATAATCCCACTGTTACAATTGGAAAACTCTTCCAAATGATATTCCCTTCTTTTGTGTTTTAATCGCATGTTGGAACAAAATCGTTTCAAAGTTCAGCCGGGTTGAGAACGATGTAACTTCCATACCAACCAAACTATGAAGTGACTCCTTGTGCCCAGTGAGAGAGACTAATCCTGGCTGAGGGCGTAGAGGAAGGTGGGACAATTTCTAAAGTCCTCGTGGTCGTGTGCTGCACAAGATGATGCGCTGCAGGCTGACGACAGTTTCCTCCTCAGTGTGACAACTGATCTGCTGCTACCGGTATCAGTCTGATTCCCAGACCGTCCTGGGAAGAGCTGCTCGCCTGTTTCTCCTTCGTTACCGTCCCAATGTCCGTGTACCTGCACCGTCATAATCACAATAAACTAACCTCCAACCATATTTTCTGTAGTTTATTTATAGAACCAAGTGCAGATGTAGATTTAGTCACTTTTCCTGTGGAAACATACTCTAGGTTTTCTTGTTGCACTGCCACCACAAGGAGGAAGACTGAAGTGATGTAACAGCCAGAAATCACATCATAACTCCACGGTCGCATCAACGGCTCAATAAACCCTCCAACGCGCAATCCTTCTGTGTTTTTAGTTTTAATAGGGGATAACATTTAGAAATGTTGTTTATATGGCAAAAGTTTTACAGATGGTTACAACTGTATTTATTTAATTTATTCTGGAATGGTAGGTTCCAGTGCTGCTTTCATAAAGTCAAAAAAGCTGCTTTGCTGTTACATCACAGAAGGTTTTCCTCTTCCAGGGAAAACTCCTACTTTGAGGTAGAAGTTTAAAAAGAAAAAAATTAAGATTTCACTAAAGGCAAGGCAAAAACAGACAACAGGATTTCCATAAAGAGATTCCTGCGCTCTGAACTATGTGGAAGTCACTTAGAGATTTTACTCTCACCATGTTGGCACAAAATCAGAATTACATGCTGCAGGAAGTGATTGGACGCTGAATGAATGATGCATGTATCATTTATTTGAAGTCAAAGACACAAGTGTGACCACATCAGGTGCTTCAAAGGGCTCAGGGCTCACATCATACCACTATAGCCATCAACAAATACTAAACCAGTCATCTCACTGCTGCTGTAACTCATATTATAAACTAACCACACAACAAATACCAACCCTCACATGGAAATATAATCATTTATCAGTTGCCCCCACTTCCCGAGAAGTTTTATAACCATCTGAATATAAAGAGGGTGCAGTCAAGGTCAGCTCATGAAAGGAGGAATATTTGCAGCTTATAATTCTGTTTAAACAGAGAACAACTTCTCATCATTCAGGCGGCTTATTGAACTACTTTGTGAGGCCCGAGGAAGGCGAGAAATGAGCGTAACCATAGCAACTGCACAGTCGCTGATAGGGCCAGCGGGAGCTCTCGTTTGTGGTTTTGACTTTAAATGTCGAGCAAAAAAAAATCTTTTTTTTTTTTTTTTTTTTTTTTTTTTTTTAATCTGTTATACTCGTCAGGATTTTTATTTCTTTTGAGGACATGATGCTTCAGTCATATATTTCTCTAACTGCAACAACAGACATCCTGTGAAGGACAGCAGCGTTTCATCACGCCTCCTCCACCAGCGGAGCTCTAGTACCGTTAACTCCGGGCGTTTCACCGGTACGCAGCTGGACGCAGGACGTGTTTGCTCCTCGAATAGAGACAAAAAAATAAAGCAGCATCTGAAAACTGATTGAAAGCATATCAATCCATCATGTTAGGACTGAAAATAAAGACCTTGTGGTGGGATGAGCAGTTTTTCAGACGCTGCAGGTCAAGATATCCAGGTTTCATAAGACTTAAATTAGCATCACATCTGGAATTACACATCTGGAATGCATATTATTAAACTGTGTAACATATCATGACGGCCCAAAGATATTTCAAATATGGAAACATTTCATTTGTAGACTTTAATGGATTTTGACCTTAGATTCAACTGGACTGAATTAGATTATAACTGAAATGTGTTTGAATTGGAATATAACTGGACTGAATTGGAGTTTATTTATTCACCAGAACTGAACTTGGTAAACTTGCTTTCTGTGAGCTGCAGGAAAGTGTTGTGAAGCTCTCAGAAACGGCTGGTTTTCTGCATCCACTTGCTATAAAATATGATCTGATCTTCACAGTAACAGACCAACGCAATGTGCTCAAGAAACAATTCTTTTATGACTTTATTGCAAATGTGCATTAAACATTTCACAGCGTTGGGAGGGTGGAGATACATGAATGAAGTTAACAGCTTCTTGAACCTCCTTTCAGTCAAGTTCTTGATCAGATCTGCAGAACGTTCTGGAGGGATTTCTGACTTTTTCTCGTCCCAGAGCTGCTTCAGCTCAGACAGTTGGAGGACGTTTGCTGTGAACGTCTCATTTCAAACCATATCGGCAGAGTAATGGCCTGGACTCTGACTTACCCACTAGAAGAGGCAGATTTCAGTATTATTCAGTCATAGCTACTTTATGACTTTATCTAGGGACCTAAAATTCCGAATAGTTTGCGAATTCTCATAGTTATTCACCTGTTATTGTGCTGTTGCATGTCTGTTTGGGAATAACTTGATCTAAAATCCTGAATTTTCTTTTTTTTAAACCCTTGAACACCAACCAGATCTGAACACCTTGACAGGACCTTGTCTCCTTGTCCAGCGCAGGCAGATCAACTGCTCTTGATTAGATGTTTTAACAGACATTTTTTTTCTGAGCAAGAGTTCACATCAGCTGATTTGCACTTGTGAACATCAAACTTAAAATCTTTGTCTTTATCAAAGCAGCTCTAAACCGCACGTCCAAACTCCCCTCATTAATTAAACTCCAGTAAACCGTTGTTTGTCCTCGTCTTAAGGACATCGTGTTCATCCCACGCTGTGACTTACATGAAGATCACATCACATTTTGTGGCAGATTGAAGCAGAAAATAACTTAATTCAAAGAGGCTCCAGTAGTTTTTCCTGCCACTATATAATGACGACAGAAGCCCAGATGCTGCTGTGTGGTTTTATGTGCTTTGGGTTGTAGATATAATCAATGGCCTCCTACTCAGTTTGACTGATTGAGTGAATTCCAGAGTGGAGAAGAATGGAAACTGACCCTGATCAATAACAGAGACCACGCAGGCAAACTGGTCACAACGCAACAGCTGCGGTCAATAACTATTACATTTTTTTTAATGCAGCAACAAAAAGCAGCAGTATAAACATGTCTGTAATTGTAAGGCTGAGCTTGATAAAACTGGTCATCGAGCTCTCTGATGCATCAATTTGTAGCCAAATTCTTTGTCTTTTAAGTTTTTATCTCAGCAGATGAAAAAAAAAAAAAAAGAAAAGTAACAGGGTGCAGAGTCTGTTTTCGTCGTGCCAGAGATGTTTCATGGCAGCAGTGGTTTTTTTTTTAAAATCCACCTCATCTTTAAGGCGAGGAGGTCTCAGCAGAAGTTGGAAACCCTGCGGGGTTTTTTCACAGCTCAGAGCAAATAGAAACCAACAGGCAATAATGTGATGACGAACCGTATATTCACTTGGACGGCAGTCAGCAGCTCTGAGGTCACAACTTTCTTTTCCACGTGTGATCTGTACTCCCCCGTGATTTTTCTCTGGCGTTATTTACCGCAGGAGATTCAGAGATTCCTCTTCATCGTTTGAAGTGTTTGTCTCACAGTTCAGAGGGCTGGGGGGGGTTTATGGACGTATATGTACGGGATTAACGCAGCAGAAGATGTTCATCTGCGTGGCTGGCCAGCAACATGGCTGGAGGTCACGTAGATATTAAGGCTGCTAAGTAGTTTAATAGAATAACTGATTAACTTCATTAACATGTCATTAACCCGCAGCAGTATCGCCGTCACCAAGCAGCACATTCAAGTATCACATGGGTAATTATCATGCCTACAGAAGCAGTAACGGATAAAGAAGCATTTAAAAGGGCAGAGACATCACAGGTTGTTCTTTCTTTTCCCCTGTTCGTTCGAGAATATCTTCCTCAACAAACAAAACTGAGTTCCAGCTGGAAGATAAAAGAAAGAATAAAAAAAAAAAAGTCCCAGACTTTCCTTTAAAGCCAAAACTGCTCCAACTTCCAGAACGAAAAAAAAAAAAAAAGCATCCAACGTAAAGAACGATGATTTGCTGTTTGAGGTGAATCGTATAGTAACTGCAGTGAAGACACGATTAACACCATAAAAATAAGTGAACCATGAGAGGAATGTAGAGGCTTTCAGATAACTGTGGCCAGCAGAGCAACGACATAAAGCTTTACGCAGCCGTCTCCTGCTGTCCTCATCCGTAACAGCAACAGATACTAAAGGGAGTTTATGTACAAAGAAGGAGTAAAAGATACATGAAAAGGAACAGCAGAGCGGTATCACAAACGTATAAGATCAAGGCTGTGAAGGAAGTAATTCAGTGGACATGAGGCAAGACGCCAGAATAAAATAAATCCTCTGAGGAAGTTGAGCTCAGAAGATAGTCAAGTCAGCCGTGGACTCCTGGGAAAAATGTCCAAAACGTAGATTAGCTCTCTTTTTGGCTTCATAAATTATTTGCAGCAGACAAACAAACTTAAAGTGGTTTTTGATAATGGTTCGCACCTCCAACTCATTAGCTGGGAAAAGTCCTCTGAGCGTCGAGGCAGAGCCGCCAAATCACAGTTCATCTGGAACTCAGAAATGCTTTGGATCAATTTACGATACCTCCCCACCTCCACCAGGGGGCTCAACGTCCTCCTGCTCCTCTCCACGTCCCTCTGCCACGCCTCTCTGCACCTCTGAAGCCCCTCTGCAGAGCGTGAATCGGGGGTGTCCTCGTGTCCGCTGCGCCCCTCGTTTCCCTCCTTCTCGTCTTCCTCAAACAGCAGCGATGACACGGGCTCCCTCAGCGACGAGACCTCTTTTTCCAAAGCTAAAGCGAACGCTTGACTTGTACTCTGACCTCTCGTGGATTTGACAGGCCGGATGAGGCAGGAAGCAGGGAGGAAGGCCAGCAGCGAGTCCAGCAGCTGGAGCATCTGTAACTGGCTGTGAAACCAACACAAGGGTCAGATTTTTTTTTTTTTTTAATGTTATTATATCATCAGGGCTTAAAGTAAAAAAAAAAAATCCTGAGCTTGAACTTTGTTCTGGGGGTGCAGTGGATCCAATGCATACATATTTGAGGGAATTTGGCAAACAACTTTTTGGCATTGTGCTTAGTAATGTACAAGATGACCTTTAATTTAAATGTGAATTTTAGAAAGTAAAGGTTATTAAGATATAAGTGAAAACATATGAAACTCAGTCAAGCCAATTAATCTAATTCATTAAATATAATTTAATTCAGTAAAGGGCAATTTGTACTATATATATATATATATATATATATATATATATATATATATATATATATATATATATATATATATATATATATATAGGGCAAATTAAGTTATAGGAAATACATTCCACTTAGTCTTGTCTCGTCTGCTCTTAAACATATGTATTTGCAGAGGCAGTTATTAGATTATTAGATGTTGCTCCTCTGGATGCGTCATCATTAAAAAAGTGAACCATTACATTCAGTATTTTTCCATGTTTTGGGCGGTTGCTTCATCAACATTCAGAGAAAACATCCATCCTTTGAGCTGATCAGACAGACGTTTCTAGAACTCTGGTGCTATGCTGCTGGGTTCATATAACTGGCCTGTTGATTGGAAACGGACAGTTTTTTTTAAGCGTTTTTATCAACGGCTACTCTTTGTTTACACAGTATACCAACGGTTGAGCATAGTCGGTTGAATCATAGTCAAACGCCGGAGATCCGGCACAGTGCCGGAATACTTTAAGCCCTGTATCATACATGTTTCACTGGATTAAAAAAAAAAAAAAGTACTTCAAAGTCTTAATTTGAGACAAGTCCAAACTGTTTCTAGTTCATATGTAGAGTTTCTAGTTTTAAGAGCCCTAATCTCTTTGATATCCAGGGACGCGTCATGCAGACTTGAGCGTCTTTGTCGGCTTCAAAGCCTCGTCAAATTCAAATCTGTTCATGTAAATTCAGCAGCGCCCCCCTCGACTCTCAGAACCACCTTTTCCTCTATTTGATTAAAATTATATGATTGCACTGTGACGCCGCTTCACTCTCGACGTTAACATTTCAGGTCACCCGAACCAAAGACAGCTCTTAACACGAAAGCGAGATTCTGCTCGAGAAACGCAAAGGTTAGATGTAACGTCTTATTAAATAAAAGCATGGCATCTCGCTCAAGGACGCCACGACTCCTGGAGGGGCTCATCGATCTCCACCAGCTGAGCTACGGCTTTTCCAGAAGTCCCTCAGGCTAATTACTCCCTCTGCTTTCTTTGATCATCTCCTTTCATTCATTTGTCCATAGTTCATCTCCAATTTTATGATTTAAAATGCAACCAATGGCTCAGTTACAGCTGCTCAAAGCATCAACAAACACAGTTATGAGGTCAATAATGCAGTTGTCTTACCAGTATCGGTCAGTTAAAAAGGATTTACCTGGAGTGGATGGACAGTTCCCCCTGGAAAGGTGTAATGTGATCCCAGTGCAGAAGTATGAGAGCAGATGGTCCTGAAGAAGCTAACAGCAGATACTCAGGGATCACATCTATCTTCTTACAATCCATTCTCTTCTCTATCCAGCCATTTATATCACCTAAACTGTAATCAGGAGAGTCTATGTGGATGACCCAGCGGTCCAGCACTGCCAACAGACTCAAAACGTCCTCTATAAGTCCATCTGAGGAAGAAATAAAATGAATAAATATATATAGAGAGATTTAAAATGAACATCCAATTTTCAAGTTTGTGAGCTTTTGTGAGTTTACCTGCTTCATGTTCGGGGAGTTTTCAACAGGCTGGGTTTGAAAAACGTCATGAATGTCTACATCAACTTGACCACAGTGCAGGACAACGGGCGCCGGGCCGCTCGCGGCGGGAAAAGCATCTGCTTTCCGCGCGTAATGGAGCATGACGCGGCACTTGACACAGCCAGAGTTCAGCAGAGGCGCCAGCTCGGTCGCCGCCGTCACGGCCAAGTCTGCGCGTGTTGAGATCATCGCTGGCAGAGCGGTGTTTGCTCCTTTTGGCCGCGGGCTCCGAGAACGCAGAAGTGGACGAGCGGGAGGAGGAGGAGGATGGTGTCGAGGGGCAGGGCGCAGCGAGCCACGACGCTTGGCTCCGGGTCTGGACCACCGCAGGCGCTGAGCTCTGGCCCGTCTCTGTCAGGAGGGATAAGCTCACGCTGCTCACTGGTCTGGAACGCAAAAATAACACATCGCCTGGAAATCAAACGGATATCGGGCTCGAAACGAGATGCACGGCTACAGATCCCGAATGTAGGACAGCTTGTGTGCTAATTAACACCAACAGTTCCAGGTGGTGAAGTTACGTCAGCTGTGCAAGCGTGGCAATCAAAACGGCAACACGGGGGCTCCTGAGGCCGTCATGTCACAAGCAGTTTTCCTCCAAATGTTCTCAAATGAAGAAAAAAAAAAAACGGGAACAGGTGGATGGAGGGATGAGACGGCTTCTTGTTCCCACGTAAGGAGCTTGGAGAGTTGCTAGAAACGTGCTGCCATGGTGACCGTCTCTTCACCTCGCATCTGCCGTCTGAAGATGGGGCTCAGTTTGTGCCGTTTGCCGACAGGAATCAGTTCAAATCCACACAGGCAGCATTTATATGATATTACTTATCGCGTAATTAAATTATAGCCGCATCGCCTGTATCTATACCGCGCAAAAATGGATCCGCTTGAGCAGATGAAGTCATTAAAGGCGTGCAGTATGTGAGCATTTTGGAAGCATCAGTAAATACTGTACTCCCATGATCATTAGGCCAGGGCTAATATCTAATATCTCCATGTTTATTTCATCCAGACAGCCATATACGAGCACAAATCCAAACATAAGTTACACTTACACAGCGATGTCAGTAGATAGTAACACTCCCACAACCAAACGGTCTTCAGTGATGCGATGCCAGAGCTTGTCAATTTGAGGCTTTGAAGACGCTGTTGGGGCGTCTTGCACCTTGTCATCCACAGTCTCATCATCTGACTCATCATCACAGTCCCACAGAGCTATAAGGCCTTCCTACACGGAGAGGATAAAGACTGTGATCAGCGATGACAAGTGGGTGACGCTACTGGAAGCAACAGCTATTTATGTCATTTTCATTTGCGATTTAGGCATGGGACCGGTGGCCTTTTCCGATATTATTTAGAAACAATGAGGGTTGGGGCACCAGGTAAGTCATCGGGATGAGCTATATGTCCGGTCCAGGTTCAAGTCTGAGCCTCAAACCCTCGGTGACGTCACTGTCACTCTGAAAAGCGCTCTTGGAGCCTCTTTCACCCTTCGTGCTGTGTGGCGCCATGTTGCAAACGGATCAAGCAGACGTGGAAGGTGCCTGGAACACGTAAGTCAACTTGAAAGGGTCGCGAAATGATCAAAGGTGACAGCCGCTCGACCGTAGGGTCCAGGGGCTGTGAGAGGTGGAAGCCAATGAGCGGGAGGAAGTCCCGCCGGCGTCCTCTGGTTAGTCATGGCCCGCAGCCTTCGAACAGGGGCAAACGTAGCTACTTCAGGCTGCTTTGCTTTGCCTTCAGACCCATCCGGGCCAACCAAAAAGCATTCGCACCACTCTCTTGGTGCAACTAACAGCACAACAAGCCACATTATCTTCACCATCAAGCAGGGGTGTCTAAGTCCAGTCCTCGATATCCGCTGCCCTGCATGTCTTAGATGTTTCCCTCCCACAGCACACCCCATTCCAGATGAACTGTTGACCATCAGCTTGTCGTCGAGGTCTACTCAAGTCTAGGGATGTCCCGATCATGTTTCTTGGGTTCCGATCCGATTCCGATCTTTTAATTTTGATGATCGGCCGATTCCCGATTTCACTTTTTTTGAGTGGGCAAACAGAGTTTAATTTCCCATGCATTTTATTTCCTGTGTACATTAATAAATAGGCCTGCATCCAAGCTGAGATTAATAGCTTTTATGAGCTTATCTCATAAAATAAACAATAACTTATTTAAACACTCTTCTTTCTTTCTTTTTTCTTTGGGAGAATTATTATAAAACACATTTAGTTATAGAACAGTGACTGTTCAACAGTCTCAGTACTAAAGAACATAGCACTTCCATTTAAATAGCAGCAGGTAAACTTGGCTAGCAGTTTAAGGCAATGAAAACTAGGGATGTCCTAATCAGGATTTTTTGGCCCCGATCCTATTACGAGTCATTTGATTTTGAGTGTCTGCCGATACTGAGTCCAGATCCGATACTTTCGTAACACATTAAAAAAAGATGAACAAATACAGAATAAACAGATCCATGTTGTCTCCCATTTTTATTTTTTTTTTTAACACTTAAACAGTGCACTTCTCTTTGATGTAGCTTCAACAATTAAGTAATAACAAATAGTGCACCAGTATAACAGAACTTCTGTGAAGTAGCTTCAACGATCAAGTATAGTACACGTATTAACTAGTAAACAATTTTTACTAGATTTTCCTGGCGGTAGCCAGGGTGTCTATCACGCTGTGTTGAGAAAGCTAGCCCTCATGCACGCAAAGTTGGCAAGAATGCGCAACACAGCCCACACTCCGCACCCCCATCTTACTCATAGCTTTCTTCATATTAGCAGTATTAACTAACATATTAACAAAATTGCATGGACCCGTTGCTTGTTGATCCCCCAGTTGTTTCGCATTTTCTCCATAGTCTGTCTGATGCGCTCTGCTGTGTGGGATCCATGCAAGGTCGAATGGCGTAAAACAAAACTAGAGTCGACCCACTGAGCGGTAAGGCTTAAGAGGGACATCAGAGCCACAGACGAACTCCAGACATCTGTGGTGAACGAAATGAAGGACGTGTCTGATAACAAGACAAGAAGTTTGTCCTTAACCCTCTTTTGAAGCGCTGGCAGAGCTTATTATGTTAGTGGGTTTCCTGGAACCCCGTTTTGACATGCCTTCTCGACACTATTTTACAGAGAAAGCTCTCACAATAAAATGTCGTGATCTGTTCATGCATTATATGCAGGTGAGAGATTTCTACTAGGGTATTATCTGTGATAATAAGCTTGAAATATATAGCAGTGATCAAAATAGTGAGAATGAAATATATATCCGATCCGAGATCAGGATGCAACATCCGATTTCGATCAACTCTGAAACCACGTGATCGGGCCCGATTTCCGATCACGAGATCGGATCGGGACAACCCTACACAAGTCTATAAATGACCCTTTCATTTGGATCAAGACAAGCAGGACAGCTGCCCCTCGAGGACTAGATTTACCATAAAGTGATGAGAGCCAGTCATTGGCTGCAGGTCATCCCCTTTTCCGTTTACCCTCTTCCCGTCAAGGCCACTAATCCTAAAAAAAAATATCTTCTAGAGGTTTATTGTTGGTTTCTTTTTTTAAGAAAGACATGTATCCTGTAATAATGTGTCTCCTTGTTGGGTCAGTTCCAATCAGATCATGCGAAATAATCTCATTATGTTTTTAACTGCACAGAACGCACACCAATGTAATACATATTTACCATTTCCATGAACTCAGACCTCAGTTCCTGGAAATGTTTTCACTTGAACTGGAACACAGGAGGAAAGAATAAATTCAGATAAAGACTTGATTTCTTAGGACTTTTCCCCTTGTCTTTGATTTTATTTTTTAAATCATCTGAAATGAGCCCACACGTGGAGTTTTGGAAGCAAAAGAAATTGCACTTCGATGAGCAGTTAATTTATCATAAATGTGACTCCACTTCCACATAAATGAAGCAGCGTAGAAAATAAAAGCTTAAAGCAGAACAAAACTGCAGCTGGTTAATAATCTAAATGTTTTTGTGTCATGGCATACAAACATAAACGGTACCTGCTCGTGCTGGGTGAGAACAGTCTCCCTTCCTGAAACCACATCACCGAGGACTTGAACCGACTGCTGCAGAACTCTGTCCTTCACCCTCAGTTCTCTCTGGAGCTCTTGGAGGACGGTCGATCCGTTCTAAGCAACAAATCACATTTGTGTAACGGTCTGCACTGCGAGTTGGAAATAATGTGTTCAGGTGCAGACTGTACAGTCACGTGAAGAAGAAAGAACATCACATTTCACTTGTAAAGTGTCGTGTGTACATCACCCGGCCCTTTACTGAGTCTCAAGATTAGATAAATAAAACCTCAGATGGACAGCATGTGGACAAGTTACATTAAGAGTTATTTGTTTAACAAAAACTCAGCTGAAGCAGATGCTGCTAATTAATTGTAGTAGATTAAATGATGATCGACAAACGATGGACCACCTGAAATAAAGACGGAGGTTTCTGGCAGTTGTCTGGTTTTGAGAATTCAACTGTGTGTGAACACAATGCCAAGGAGAAAGGACATCATCGACTGTTGCTGCCCATTCAGGTGGTAAGGGTGAAAAAAAAAAAAAAAAAAGGCCACTTCAAAACAACTTCAAAACAAAAGAGTCTACAGCGAGAAATATTATTCACAAGGTGAAAATATTCAAGACAGTAGTTCTGCCAAGGTCTGACCATACGACCCTCAAAGGAAGTGGGGAAAAAAAGAGGCAAGGACGATTACACATCTCAGACTCTAAAGAGCTTAATCAAACTGTTAAATATCAAAGGTCTAACCTTAAAAAAAAGATAAAGAAAGCTGAACAAGTGTGGTTTGTTTGCAAAGGTTCCTCTGAGAATGTATTTTTTGCTAAAGAGAGCAGCAGAGCATATTCTGCAAAGATGCATCTCATCAAACATAGAAAACTTCTGGAACAAAGTCTTTTGGACAAATGATTGGCCTTAATGTAAAGAGCTGTATTTGGTTAAAAAAAAAAAGTTACATAAGCACAAACACCTCATACGAGGCATCGAGCACTGGTCACATAGCAGGGCAATGATCACAGGAACATCAGCAAATCTACAACAGATCGACTGAAAAAGAAAAGAGTTCAGTTGCTGCAGTGCTTCAGGTCAACGTCCACACTTTAAAAAGATAACTTCAGTGCAGAGGTTGGACCCTAAAGGAGCTGTGCATTTAAAAAAAAGAAACATTATAAAGAAGGATGGGCTAAAATTTCTCCACAATGATGTGATGAAGTGATAAAACATTCATCATTCAAGTTCTGACCGCTGAAGACGGTCATGAAAGCTACTGAGCGTCAGGGAGTTCGTACTTCTGATTGCTTCTGCATACTGGCTTTGTTTTCTTTGTTTTTTTTAAACTAAATAATAACCACGTGAAATAATATACTGTTTATCTGCATTTTTACTTACATAAATTAAGACCCAGTAAAGACCAAGTGGCTTTTTATTATGGTCTAATATGTATTAATTACAAAGTGCACACATATGAGTTCAAGCATATGGATACATCTGACACAATAAAGGCCAATGTATCTGTCATAAGTAATTAAGAGATATTAAATAGTTATCATTCCAGTGCTACCAGATGCTCCACAGCAACGTGTTGCAAGGACTCACCTGTAATCTGGATTGTAACGCCTGAAGAGTGAGCAGATAGTTTTCTGGTGCAGGAGGGGCTGCCTCTGAGCTTTCTGAGTCTCCACCACACTGAAATACAATTCGTAACTGAGCCGTCGTTGCAGATGGAAATGCATGCAGCTGTGCGAGCCGTGCTGCAATTCATGGCAAGTAAAATAAATGAAAGGAATATATCTTACAGAGTAGGAAACACCACAGAGGTCAGTGATGAGGAACTTTCCCAGAGGCTGCCCTGCTCTTCCCTGATCTTTGAAAACCAGCAGCATCTGGTCTGTTCCACATCCCAGAAAGTCCTCGACGTGGACAGAGCTGACGCCTGACCAGTGGCAGGCAATCTGGAGAGGGTAAATAAATAAATAAAGCAGGTTTATTCAAGCTGATTATCTAAATCAAAGTATAGATTGCTGCGTAAACCCTGCCTTTACCTGAAATGTTTCCTTCCACACAGCACAGACGTTCCCCTGGTGAAATGATATGACAAAGAGGGAGCCGTTCCTTCCCGTGTTAACCATCTGAATATCTTCCGCTTGCTCAAATTGTAGTTGGCACACATCTTTTACAATCCCATTCTCAAAATAGACAAGTTGCTGACTCGAAGTTGCTGCAACCAGAGCACAATTCAGCACACCGTCGACCCTGTCGGCCGTGAGCACCAGAATGCACTGTGTGATGCAAATATAGGGATGAGGTAAAATCAGAGAGCCATCAAACACTTGTTCATTCCCCAATGAAGCAACCAAACCCTGACCTAGTGGACCTGCTGCTCGAGCTTTCCTCTGAGAGGCCGAGAACAAACATCTGTCCTCTGTGGAGGGGTAGCTCCCCAAAAACATGGTGACAGATCTGTGCTGGCTAACTTTCTCACCCCTCCAGCCTGGAGAGATGTATAGAAGACACTGTTTTCATGGACTCCATAGCACCGTGGGGCCCTGGAGGATGCTCACGGTGTCTTTTATCCGGTAGGGGAGTTTGAACTCAACGCGAGTCTCCAGGCGATTCGAGCTGCTCAGAGTAAGGAGCTTGTAGTGATAGCTTCTTCCTTTCTCGCCCTTCTTTGTTATCAAAACACACGGTGTTCTGTCTCTCCTCCGGACGTCCACCGCACATTTACATATCACAACGTCCACGTGATCTGACAGTCTCCTGCTGATGACAGCCGCCCCCTCCGCCGCAGCCCGGAACGCGTTGTGTTCCGGTTCAAAGGAAAACCTGGAGAATACTAACTCGCCGTTTTCACCGCCAGTTGTAGTTGACTCTCGTTTGAAGTGAAATGATATTACCTTTCCGCGATGTGAAAGGCGATGATTTCCGTACGAATCTTCCATTATGAAAGAGGCTCTTCTCCTGTTGCTTCCTGTTCGGTTCACGTCTTGGGTTTCCGCTATTGCTAAGTCATGACTCAGTTTTTGTAGAATACTATACTTTTTTCTAGACAAAAATCTATTTTATTAAATAGAAAAAAACAGCTGTAAGTCAACTTTTCATGTCAGTTAATTTGTACACTCGAAGCATCGCGCCAACTGAACTAACCGGATGTTTCCCGTTCGCCCAGGTGCATTCTGGGTGAGAGTTTGTAAACAAAGTAAATCCGTCAGCTTTATTTAGGTTAAAATGTGCCCTGCCAGCCCAACTTTTCAAAGCAATAGATTATTCTAAAACAACGAGTGAATACTTTTTGTTGCGACATTGGACACAATGTAACGCCCTTATCTCGTTTCGGACGCGCGGCGAGAGGAGTGGCTATTGGCGGACTCAAAATGGCTTCGACGACTCGCCAGTTTCACACAGAGCACTGATTCATCTGATCAGTCAGTAGGCAACGCGGAACCACGACAGACCCGGGGACGCAGGAACATGGCCACAGAGCATGAAGGAGCGCAGGTAGTCCCCGGCCGTCAGAACAAACTGTTCCGCTAAAATAACACTTAAGAGTTTTCTAACCTGACACAACTCTCTCGTGACAGGACCTCGAGAAGAAAATCGAAGAGACCAGACAGAGGTTCAAAACCGAGCTGCTGCAAGGTAACTGTTGTTTTTAAGGTGACAGTTACCGACGTCCACTGAGCCGGTCATTTGCTTTTAGGTGACGTTTTTTATTTTACTCGCCGCTTAACAGTTTACATATATCCTGTTATTGCGAGTTACTGTTGCTTGAATTCACAGTTTAAACACGTTAAGTGCTCAGAGTGCAGTTAAGCTCCAGCAGAATCGTTAGCCTGCTTGATGTGCAACAACAAGCCGGTTACAGCAACACGTCGCTGGGATGAGACACCGAGGCCTCCGGGGGAGGAAAACTGCTTTGTTGTACTTTCCAGCACATTGCGGACACCAGGAGCTTAAACTGAACAGCAGACGTGTTTTAAAAGTGACATTTAGCACTTGACCTATTTTAATTTGAACGTCATGTGACTGGGTGCTTTTGTTTGTAGATTCGGCAGATAAGTATGACTCCAGGGACGTGGAGAGACTCCAAAAGGATGATGAGCTGGTGGAGGGTTACCTGACCTGGAGGCTCTATGTCGTTGACGATGCCTTGAAAATGATCGATGAGAGTTTTCTGTGGAGGAAAGAATATGGAGTGAATGGTAAGACCTTGTGTGACTGAATTTCCCTTTTTGATGCCAGTATTGTTTAACACAAAGTCCTTGGCTGAAATGTCTTTCTGAACACTCCTTTGTACGCACAAGTTGTCTTCCCCTTACCAATTTAAAACAATCATTGCTTTATAAACAGTTTAATGTTTACGTGTCAGAATTTTAAATGCTCTTAGTGCAACAGGCCGTCACTTGTTCTGGTGCCAAAAAATACTGAAGTTCAATGTCCATCCCTGCCTGAGAGGGAAGAAATAAAACAAACAAAAAAATGAAAAAAAAAAAAAAAAAAAAAACAGTTGACTTTGCCATTTCTGTTCCAAGCTTGCAACACAGATCAGTGGTAGCCTTTGTCCTTATCTGGGAAGAATACAGACCGAGTGTGATTGTGTGTTAAACAACCCAGAGAACAATGCACACTGTCTTCCTTGACAAATTTAAAGGACATCCCGTTTGATAGTATTTAATCTATAGTTAGTTTTAGGAAATGTTTTGTTTTGTTTTCATTAATATCCACAGAAATGTTGGAACTTTTGACCCGCTTCACTATTTCAGTTCTCGAAAAGGGTTGGATTAAAAAGAAAGAGAAGAGAGGGAAAAAAAAAAAGTTTTTGTCTTTATGTAAATTCTTACAGTTTCAGGGAGATGCACTTCAGAGGACAAGATGTGGTTTCTCAACCACAGAGTGTGTCAAATGACTGACTTCCTCTTAAATGTTAGTCGGCCCTGGTCGTGTGTTTACTCTGCATGATTGATTTAAGTGTCCTAATTTGATCATTCTACAACTAGAGGATGTTTATTTGCGAACTTGAAAACCCTGTACAGATTCAGGAGTGCGCTGTACGGATCTGTGCGTGTTTGGATGGGTGAATGTGCCTTGTCGTCTGAAAACACTTCGAGAAAGTACCAAGAGACATCAGTTAACAACAGTCATCTTATTTTCCGCTCCTGTGTGTTTCAGATCTCACCGAGGGCACCATTCCCAGGTGGATGTTTGAGACGGGTGCCGTCTTCCTCCATGGCTACGACAAAGAGGGCAACAAGCTCTGTATGTGCCCGTTCTGTTGCACAGGCCGTCGGCCTCACTGAGCATCTTTATTTACGCTTTTCCCTTTTTCCCCCGTGTCCAGTCTGGTTCAAGGTGAAGCTGCACATTAAAGACGCAAAGACCGCCTTGGACAAGAAGAAGTACGTGGCCTTCTGGCTGGAGCGGTATGCGAAGAAGGAACCTGGGATGCCGCTCACTGTTGTGTTTGACATGGCAGAGTCTGGCCTCAGCAACATAGTGAGTCGTTCTTTCCTCGTGTGTAATGCTCATTTAAAAACAGACCATCCTTGCTGTGACCGTAGCTGCAATGCTGTCGAGCGCCCGTTTGAGCCGCGGTCTTGCGGCACCTGATGCTCTTCAGCGGTTTTAACACGTCGGAGATTAAAGTAACCTTTAAATCCTGATGGTCAATTCCAGTGGGCTGTCTAATCCTTAAACTGACTTGTGTCGCAACCGCCAGCTCCTTGACGGAGCTCTCCCTCGGAGAGTGTATTTCATTAGCTAAGCTCTCTGCTGGAGAAACGGCTCAATTAAATACGAATAAACCAGCGGGAGAAAAGGGAGGAGAGAGAATAAATCGCTATGTAGCCCCAAAATAAAAAAAAAAAAAAGAAGGAATGGATTCGGAGCTCGGTTTGGAAAGCCGTGTTATTGAGTTGTGTTCAACCACGCTGTAAGCTGGAGCGAGGGAAGCCAGCGTGATCTCATTAAGGATCGGAAGTGAGTCCTCAGCGCAGCAGTTACAGTTACAGAGCCCACCCGGGCTGTACGGGCCCCCGATCCATTCATATTCTGGCTGTTTGTCAGATTCATTTCAACAAACACTAAACGATGACGTGAGCGTTGATCACTAGTATTAAGAGCTGAGCGATTTTATCGATTCTGCGATATATATCGATATTTTTATCAAGTATCGATTTTTTTTTTTTTTTGCCGCAGGTATTGATATTTAAGCTTCTTTCAAAACCTCCTTGTCCCACCTTTAAAAGCTTGAAAGCAACAATTTGCACTGTTTAAATAAATGAAACTATTTTTTTCAACAAATCTTTTATTCATTTTGTCCAGCATTTGCAAGCTGCCTGTCAGCCATATAATGTGTAATTGATGCTTTCCGTTCAATTAATTCAAACAAAGTCATTGAAACACTAACAAGATGTCACCAAAATCACTTTGTCCCTTTAAAATCTTTCAGAAAATGATGTAAATGTATTGTAAGATGAATATCGATATATATCGTATCGTGAGCAGAGTATCGTGTATCTTATCGTATCATGAGATTAGTGTATCGCTACAGCCCTACTAGTAATAAATTCTCAGAGAATTGTTTCAAGGATAGCAGGAGCTGGAGAGCAGATTTCACCAGCGTGAAGACGTCTCTCTGGAATAATAAAACCTGGCAACGACGTCTCGGTGGTGCAAATAATGGCAAATAAAAACAAGGCTTGTCTATTTAATAAACCGTTCACTCCAAAGTGAATATCTAATATTGTTGACGAACGTCACTAAGTGACATCCTCAATACTTTTTTTTTTTTTTTTTTTTTGACAGGATTGGGGAGGGATTGAGCTCAGAGTCCTTCAGATTGGCTTTCAATAAAAATGTCTTATTTTTAATCTTAAGTGGGTCACTTCAGATCCAGAGGCAGTTTAAAGGGAACAAACATTGTTTGTAGTCAAAATCAGTTGTTAAAGAATATTTTATACACGTCTTTAGTACAGCTCTACTTTATAAATATTACTGATTCATTATTTTCTTTATTTCTTCTCTGTGTTTCAGGACATGGACTTCGTAAAGTATGTCATTAATTGCTTCAAAGTATATTATCCAAAGTTTTTATGTAAGTAACAAAAGTTGTTATTTGACCAAATGAGAACTCAAATTCACAACTGTTAAAGTTCAATCATTCTGAATGACCTGCTGCCTTTTAGGCTCGCGTGAGAATTTACCGCATATTTCTAATTATTTTTTTTATCATTTCAGCCAAAATGATCATCGTGGATATGCCTTGGATCATGAATGGTGAGACCGAGTCAGCTGACTGTTTAAAAGCGTCTGTTTTCACGTATGTGACGTGATCCTGGAGGAATAAAAACGGTCCGTTTGTCCACAGCTGCGTGGAAGATTGTGAAGACCTGGTTGGGTCCAGAAGCCATCAGCAAGCTCAAGTTCGCTTCCAAAGCTGAGGTCCAGACGTTCATTGATCCCGAGTACTTACCGCCTCACATGGGTGGAACGGTACGCTCTGGTTTCTTTTTACGCATCTAATGTACAAACCTTTTATCTTCTCATCATTTGGAAGAATATTCAGTCATTACTGTCTATAACTGGATGACATCCCTCATCCTCCAGTGGAACAACATTGCAATTGAGGAGTGATTATTGAGTTACGCTTTATAAGCTGTAATCGCATTAAAGAAGATTTTTGCAGATCTTTTCAGAAAAGGGGATCCTTTGTTTGCGGAGCTTTATGTTTTTCGTGTTTCTTAAACTCCTCCGTCTCTTTAATTGGTCTGAAGTGTCTGAGGTTGATCAAGTTTTCAGATTGTATCTGTCATCATATAATAATCAATAATATAGCATAAAACCCTAATCATTTAACCTTTTTTTTTTTTCAGTGTTCTTCCTGTGTCATTAAATTAATTAAGATCCAGCTTTCATTAAGATATGCTCTTAATAGCAGCCTTAGATTGAACCGATTAGATGTGCGCGTTGTGATGTGATTTTATGCCGCGTCGTTCCAGGACTCTTTCAAGTACAGCTACCCACCTCTTCCCGACGACGACTTTCAAAGCCCCATCTGTGACAACGGGCCGGCCATCAGCGAGGACGACGTGGAGAGCAAAGAGGGGGAGATGGAAAGCAGAGATGCACTCGAATCCAGCTTCAGCTCTGACATCGTAGCAAAGCCCAAAAAGGTAATTTCTCTCTCAAGCCCATACTTAGTTGTTGTTGGTTCTTTTGGAATGCAGGCCAATAAATACATTTAAAAAAAAAGGTCATGCATTCAGAAAAAAAAACCTTTTCCACAGTTTATTACACAGTATTAGCTCGTGCTCATTGGATGTTGTGCAGATATCTGATTTGGGAGTTTGGGAGTCTTCATCCCTTTATGACTGTTGATGATTTAGAGTTTAGTTTTCTGTTAACATTTCTGACTGAATGTGATTGTTAAAGAAGTTAACATGACTAGTGTCTCTGTTATGACCGTAGCACTTCTCATATGCTCATTTCATCTCTAGTAACTGTGCAGCCAGAGACTCTTCCTGTTCTACTTCCTTTACGTTGAACCTGATTGCGGCCCGTAATCAGGCCACGTTAGCGCTCTTGTCTCACTGACATCGTAATCACCGACCTCTCACCCGCTGCACTTGTGATCTTCTTCCCTGCAATTAAATCCAGGAACAAAGCCCCTGCATGTGGTGAACCGCTCCTCTCGGTCCCTCATGTGGCCCCCAGAAGCTGTCTCACGTATCTGAAGCATTTCCATGCTGTCGCTGTATTCTTGTTCCCTCAGCAGCGAACATCGGTTTCCCTCTGATGTCGCTATGCTCATCCTTGGTGTTGCAGGCCTTACAGATCCTACTTGCTCCCCACAGGACTATCTGGCCCTTTATATTATCTGTTTAACTTATTTTCCAGTCCCCAGGGGGGCAAAGAGGGCCGGGACCAGCGGTTGTTTAGCCGGCTTTATACAAAAAAATAAACCGTATCTGCTGAAGAGACCTCGCGGGACGATGTCACCCAAAGCTTCTCCCACGAGCCTCCTAAGCTCCAGCAAACAAACAGTTCTCCCATTGTTAAACGCCACATCGGCTATGCACAAGAGATTTAGATTTGCAAATCAGTTATCGTGTGTCCTCGCAGTAATCTGCAGGCGCTGGTTTTTGTGTAGATTAGGTGCTCTGAACGTCAAACGGGAAATCTTCTCCCGTTCTGTCTGGATTAAATCTAGATAAAGTTACATGTCTCCCTCTTAGATTAATACATGTTTGATTTATACTTTCTAAATGGAAACTACATCATGAAAGCCGCTGCAGTCCGGATCAAAACAATTGAGTCACTCTGTAGTGAAGAGGAAGATATTCTTCAGGGCGTCTTGACTAGTTGCACAATCACTCTGAGGCGACCCGTGACACACAGAGGATGTTACTATATATAATAAAGGAAAGTCTATGAATAAGACTGACAGCACGCCAAAGTTCTCAGTGCTAATGAATATTCAGGGTGGAGGAACAGTGTTGAGCAATTTGACTAGAAACCTGCAACAAGTAATGGTTTAAACTGGCTGAAGGTCACATACTTTTTAGAAAGGAAGCGTTAAAATGGCCTTTTAGAGAGAACTTTCCAGACTTGGGGCGTTATTATGAAATAGATAAGACTACGTAATAACTTCTACTAAACGCATAGTTTCCTGGGTTGAAGTTTCCTTCATTGTGAGTTTAATTACGAGTGTCTAAAGCAAACATAATAAAGAGGAAGGGGGGCTGGCAGTGAGACACGGTAATAACATGTTAATTAGCGCTGTCTTGCTGTGGTTTAAAATCTTCTGCATTCTCGTTAGCACCGTGTGTGAACGGTATTCATCCGGCTTAACGTGGTCGACATAATTTCTGGTAACCCGTGCTGCGACTGAACTTCAGGCAGCGTGTTAATATTCAGGGCTGCCGGAGCTTTAAGCCTTTCCTGAGCACATTCCACACAGGACCGGAGCGTTCTGCTGCCGCTCCGTGTTTTCTCAATAATAACCCCCCCACCCCCCACCCCCACCTCTACCAACCATCTGGAGCCGAAGTCCTCTGAGTTCCAGGAAATGCTGAGCTGATAACCAAATGGCTTCAGAGAGCTAATTTCTTCTCCCCTTTTATTTATTTTATTTTATTTTATTTTTTGTTAAACAAGGGCTGGAAGTGGTAAGGCAGTGTAGGAGTCCGGAGGATCTCTACAGTCCGGACGGGCAGGTGCTCTCACGTGAGTCAGTTTTGTGAGCGCACCTGCCCCGCCGTCGACCCGCTGCCGTCAACGCCGCCAGACGCGCTCATCCTGCCCCGGACCCTCCCTTTAAATCAGGTTTCCCCCGAACCACAAACATTTTCAGGCTGGAGCCGTGGCCATTTGTAAACACTGATGGACGCACATTTCGGTTGAACCCGCTGAGAAACGGCGGCGCAGTTCCCTGCAACAGTTTCACTTTGCTCTTATTCTCTAACCTCAGATTAGAAGCTACTAACATAATTACTGTTACTGTGTTACAGTAGACTAAGTTATTAACTTTCAGCACTTCATCTTAAACCCCGCCTGCCTTTGAGGCAGCTTTTTAACATAAACCTTGTGTGCCTTGTCTTTTTAACACTATAATGAATCAAGTCTGTGACTTGAGAAATGTTAATCATGTAGAAAAATCTTGTTTTGTGCCTTAATGTGTTAAAACAGAATCACAGAGAATAAGATTGTTTATGTACAATTCACCCATCAGTAGAGTCGTAGTCATTTCTTTGTCTTTGCATTTCATATCCTAATATGAACAAATCACAAAGTGCTGTAATTTTATATGTCTTTATTTCTTTGCACAATTATGATAATTTCATAAATGTTTTTCAAAAGGAATGACAGTTTTTGTTTTGTCTGTAATGGAATTTTACGGATGTAATCGCATCATAAATGTGGCAGAGTCGATGAATACTGTACTTTTTAATGTCGTCTGTATGAAACTGCACTCCATTTCAAGATTTGATTGAGATTTTCTGCTCCCTTTTACGATGACATTATTGTGTAAAGCCTTTTCTTTAAAATGAATAAATGAAGACGTATCATCAGAAGCTGATCATCTCTCCATGTCTTGTTTGTATCAGCTGCATGAAGGTCATTTAATCTTTTATTGTTCATCACAGCAGAACACACACTTCCCCTCTGAGTCACGTGCTCCGTCACATTTGTCCCACCGCCTCATTTCTCCTGGTGGGGTCACCGTCCAGTGCATTGTGCATGGTGAAGACCACACAGGGGAAGTGCACGACCCCCCCTCCACCCCCCTCCAGATGACCTACTTCTTTATCATCCAGTATTTGTGCAGTCATTTCATAATTTCCTCTACCGTCAGGCTTTGTGTGGTCTCTTCTGTAAGTCGGACCAAAGTTTATAACCGGTTTGCAGAAGTCAAATTACCCACGTGTGAGTAACCTCATGACTTCCATCCCAGCTGAACCACTTTCGTTCAAGCGTCTCCGTCTTGTCGAGAGTCATAAGTCTGTGGGTTATATTGGTTCCGTATTTTCATGGACACGCTTGTTTTGCGTTCCCTCTGGAGGCCGATGGGAACAAAGGTGAAGGGCTTCTCAGAAAAAGAACTAAAAAATAAAGACGTGTCCTCCGATGACATGTCACCGTTGTTTCACCAAGCAGCTCATTGACCGTTACAGATGCGTTTTCTGCGTGAAGGGCAAAGGTCAAACATTTAATTTGGAGCAAAAAAAAATAGATCAGGGTGACATGATTATGTTATCAGCATTATGCGCATCTTTTTTAATTAAGTGGTCTTTGCTGTTTCAGGTGAATTTCCAGGAAGACAGTTTGAGGTCAGAGGACAATGATAGAGGAGACGTAAGTAACAAAGGAGTCAAAGGAGCCAGGAAGCCACTGACCACCTTCAAAGGGCCTCTGCTAGATGTTAGGTAGGTCGTAGCGCAATTTTTCAACAATCAGTTCAAGTTCAAGTAACCTTTTTTTTTCTAACCATCTGACATATCAAGTAAATATATATCACTCAGCTCTCTCACCTGCTAAAGCTAAGACCCCTCTGAAGCATTTTAAACTGCTTCAGAGGGGTTGGTTCTTCAAACATCTACAACAAAGCCTTCCTGCAGGTACAGGACTTGTTTCAGTCCCTTAATTTTACCTGCAGCTGAATTCTCTTGGTATCTTCACTCCAGCCTGAATCAACTACCCTCATCAGACAGACAGACAGGGTTTCTTTTTAATGAGCAGCACTAATGATTAATCATTAAAGTACCTGTCAGTCTCGGAGCCGCCCGGCCGTTTTGCACATTTACTCAACTTAGCTGGATGTGTAGACGAGCTGGCTCGTCTCTTCTCCAGTGTCGACAGTTTTGTGTTTACTCGGATCGTATCCAGAAAAGGTCAACTGGTCAACAAAGGACTGCTGGGTTTGTGCCCAGTACAGATGTTGGTTCTGGTAGTTAATCCATTATTCAATCCTCTGTTTAGAATATATATCGGAGCTGCGCTGTGGCATGATCACCCTAATTTATTCAGGATCGTTAAAGTAGGGATGCACGATAACTGTTTTTTAAAACCGATAACTTTCAGCTCCTAAAGGCCGATACGATGACCGATAACACACACATATACCTAAGATCATACTATGAACAAAATCAAAAATAGTTTTGACTTTTTAAATGAACAGATATTTATTTTTCCCACAGAAAAACTACTGGAAACCCTCTCAAACATTTTCGTAAAGCTATCAAACAAACCTATTTGATATCTCACATTAGCTTCCGTTACCTCAAGTTAGCGCGATGTCAAAACTCCATGGAAGCGATTCTTATGTTATAGGTGGCCGTTCAGGTTTTATGTATTAAAACTTGTGCTTCCCTCCTTGTAGAATTCGCTCGGAGCATTCGTCACAAATAACCACCAAACTATCTTCTTCTGAAACTTTAACGAAGTTCCACGCCGCCATGTTTGTTGTGATCAGTATGCTGTGCTGCAGGCTGCATTCAAGGTGTAACGTAAATTCCCACGTTCCCTCGTTTGGTAGTCGTTCTTTCAGCCTTTTCTATTTTTTTCTTTTTTTATGTAACATGTGGGAGACTACTGCGAATATCAATTCAAGTCAGCAACTACCAAAATTATGACCGAGTTAACAAGTTGTTTTCTGGCATGAGGGGGTATTCTTGATTGTCCTTATTGAGTAATCGTTTTTCTGATGTTGCCAACGTCACTGGAACATTCACATTCACTCTCGGTCATTCAAGGCTCAGGGAGCGAGGCACTGCTGTGTTGACAAAAATATATATGTTATCGGGGCTATTTGTCGTGATATCGGAGTTATCGGGATGATGTCATAATTTCCTGTTATCAGCCCGATAGTTATCGTACACCCCTACTTTAAAGTCTTCCTGAAGCAAATACATGCACACTTAGTTACCACTTTATAAGCTATGTTTAATTAACATTTGTATTACAGGATTTTTGCAATAGGATGTATGAAATAACCAAGTCTATATATCACATTTTTGTAGGTATGAAAAGCTGAATTATTAATCGTATTGTGCGTCCTGGCGAGAAGTGTGCTCACATATTGATTCAGACCCCGGAGTCATTATTGATGTGTTTGTGCCTTTTTTTATTCCAATTGATAGAAGTAATTAGGGATGTTTAAAGTCATGTATTCATCGATTACAAATGAGCACTTAATTATTAAAAGTGCCACACTTTTTTGAGAAACCCTGGCCAGTGATTAATTACCTTTTTTAAAAAAAAAGGGACTCTCGTCCCCTCCAGCACGTCAGGTGACATTGATTTTTTTTTTTTCTACGTCAAAATTAGTGTATCAAAGGAGAACAGCAATTAAACTGTGATTAAAATGCTCCCTGACTATATTACCTCATCCCTTGCACATGATGTCACTCATCCTTTCACGGATAACGGCAGATGAGTTGTGCTTTTATGGAGTAACGGCTTTGAAGTGAGGATTTCTGGCCTCGTGGGCTGTGAATTAAACTGATAAACAGATTTAGACGAGCCTTAAATACAGGTACGCTTAAGAGCTGCGTCAACTTTAGAGGACAGTAGGGGTCTTGGATCTTGGCTTTTGTCCGAGGTTTTCTAGAGCCTGAAGACGTTTCCTGAGCCCAAACCAACAGCTGTTTCATGATGTAGAAGAACACACAAAGACCTGAAGAGGGAAAAATAAAGGCTGCAAACACAGCAGGTATTATAGTTGTTTCTTGTTGGAAAAGTTTAAGACCCCCCCTGCAGAAAGAGTTTACTGTGCACTGAGGCCAAATCCGTTTTAATCACGTGCTGTTTTAAGCCAAATAAGACCGTTGCAGACATAGAGCAAGAAATTGGGTGCTTCTCAAATCAGGGCAAGCAAAGCTTGAATTTTATCCTGCTTGAATTTCAAACCTCTTTTTTTTTTATACATCCTGCCTGAGTTCAACGGAAATCAAATTGGATGCATTTGCACAGAAACATCTATCTAAGAACAAAATGTCCTTTTGTCCATATATAAGACGTCAGAAAGGAAAACTGAGAAATTATTTTTACATGAGGCGCTTCAGGCTTTAAGTTTTTTTTAATTTTCAGATCTGCGTCATTTAAGTTTCTTTTCTTATAAACCCACTAGTTTGCTTTGTTTTAAACTTATTTGTCTTTTACAGAACTACATTTTCACTGTTCTTGTAACCTGATAAAACCAGACTTGGTTATAACTGCTCTCTGAGGTCCTGGACTGGACTTTATTTGTTTGCAGTGAACATCCGCTGTCGTGTTCACGTGAACGCTCCCCAGCAGTAACATCTCAGCTTTGTCCGTGCATCTCCAGCTGCATGTTTCTTTGTTTCTTTCGAAATAAAAAGGAAAAAGTGAATTAAAGCTGCACGTCCTGAAAGTCTGACAGGTGCTCACTTACGGTTATATAGTGTAAATATAGAAATCCTCTTCCTGAAAGTAAGCTTTGAAAAAACTGTAAGTACCAGCAGAGTTGTGTCCCCCCGGAGGAGGAGACGTGATGAGCAGCAGTAAAAGCTACAAATCCCAGGACGATTAAAAAAAAAAGATGCAGGAAGTGGTGCAGGCCAGACTGGAGGAATAAGATGCTTACGGGGAGCGAACGGAAACTCCCGTCTGATTACTGCGTTTTCAGGAAGCAAGTCAGTCGTTTCCACACAGACATCAACTGTAGCTCCTGTTACGCAAAGGATTGATTTTATTTCTTCTTTTCTTGTCTTTCTCTCTGTCCCTGTTATTTCTTCAGTCCTGCAGAGGAGCTCAGCTTCGGTTCTGGTGAGACGGAGAGGAAATGCCTCATTATCTTGACCAATGTAACCAAAAATCACGTGGCCTTTAAGGTGAGTCTTTAAATCCAAGTGTGTGGCCTAACGAGGCCTCTTAACGACGTTAGACTGGCGCTGGATGTTATACCAATTCTAAAAAATCAGATCAAGTTTCCCTGTAAAATAGATGTTAGTTGTTTATTAAGCAAATTATTGAAACCATCAAGAAAAAAGGTGATGTGATCCCTTCATCGTGTCTCTGGTGTGCACCTGCGCAGGTACGGACCACGGCGCCTGAGAAGTACAGGGTGAAGCCCAGCAGCAGCAGCTGTGAACCAGGAGCGTCCATAGACATAGTCGTGTCCTTACACGGAGGTACAGCACTCAGGCTCTGCTCTCTGTTTGCAAAGCACAGGGTTTTTTTTTTTTTATTATTATTTTATTTCTCAAAATGCCAAAGCCCAGAATAATCAAATGGTTTCGCTCCGTTACCTTACTGAAGTGCACCACGCAGCCGCTTTTCTTAGCTCGACATGCATATTTGAAGACTGATAAAAGAATCATCTCCCAAAAACAAGCCATCAGACGACTGACAGCGTGGTGAACCATTTTGCAGCTTTCAAGCGCTGAAATGTCAGCTGCAGGTTATGATGTGCTGAACACAGCTGAGAAAGATCAGCACAAGCTATTTCAGGGTTGCTTTTCTGCTGCCGTTGTTTTTTTTTTTTTTTTTTTGCTCCCCTAATGCAGTAACGTCTTTCCCTTGTAAGCCCCCCGTGACTAAACCAAGTCAGTTAGCCACCATGTTTTTTTCATCGATTTAAAATCCAAACCAAATTGTTCTTCGGCATTCACAGTTAAAAAATTAATCCCCTCTCGTCCATGCTTTTATGCACTGTGACTAAAAGCAACGCACGGTTGCGAGTTCTCCATTGACAAATCCAGACGACTTTACTCGTGACTCTCATCGGCTGGAGGACATGTTTTATTCAGCGGCTCCTCTGGTGGGTTTGTGCAGGCTCCCAGGCCTCCCCGCAGGACAGATTTCTGGTCATGGCCGCAGAGATGGACAACGTCGGGTCGCAGGAGCTCGCACAGTTCTGGAAGGAAGTATCGAAAACCAACGTCATGGAGCACAGGTTTGTACCTGTTTGTACGGTTAATCACCTTCTGCTGCACAGCGACGGCACCGGTGAAGCTGTCGGTTGCTCGTCCCCGGGTTCACTGGCTTCTGTCTGTCCTGCAGGTTGCGCTGTCATGCTTTGAATAGCGTTAAACCAGCGGGGAACCCCCTCAAGGAAAGCCCCCTGGAGACGGCGACCACCGGGCAACAGGAGTTGCACACGGCGGTGAGTTTTAGTGGAATAAAGTCTTTAATTTAACTTATCCATTGGAATACTTTTGAGTGCTACTGATGCTTCTTTTTATTCATTATAACAAGAGTTCTTGTTTCTACTACAATTGTACGCCCCTGAAAAGCTGCCAGGTCGATATAAACCAACGCAAAAACTATTTGAAATTCCAAAAAAATAATGCCGCACGTGGACCTCGGTGCCACGCTCCTCCGAAAAACAAAAGTAAACTTTTACTTTATTCATGTTACATGTCTTATTCATGCGCACTTGTTTCATATCAGCTGTACGTCGGAGTCTCCTCTGGTCCCCCGCTGCCTGCAACAACAGTTCAGAGAAGGACGGGCTGCAAACGAGACACGATACAAGTCGGGCGTTTATTAATGATGTCAAAAGAAATGAATACTAAAGTCACACTGACATCTATTATAAATGATTGTTCAAACAGTTTACTCACTAAAAGATTTGATACAATCATTCAAACTTGTTTTGACCCGTCAGTAGCTTTATTGTTACTAAGCTGAGGAGTAGTGTTTTCTTTTAAGAACAATTGGAAACTCAACTGTCGTTCACACCCACACAGGTTTGGCAAGAAAAGCTGAGGACACTCGTGCTGCGCGTTTATACCAACAAACTACCTGCAGACACCAGAACGTTCATGACGTTTCAGAGCTGTGGGCCGTCTACCTGGACGCCTGAGCGACTGAGAAAAACACTGATTAACGAGCGAGCAGTGGCGATCTAGAAGTCAGTCTCTGCTGTTCCAACAAACCCCCTGTACACTAATCTCAGCTGTAGCTGCGTCTCTCTTTACATAACTGCGTTGCTATTTGCACAACTAGCTCTGACAGATATCAGCGTGTGTCAGCCGTGGCACCGAGTTATCAATGGAAATCAGGCTCTTATCGTCGCTCAGTCGCTGTAAAGCTTTGCATGTCAGCATTCACGTCCTAGAAAAAAAAAAAAGGGAAGTACTTTTCCATTAGGAAAAACTAGATACTGCTTATTTTTTTTAGCAAACAAAAGGTTGTCTATAAATTATCACCGGACTGATTAATATGAGCATGTTTCATGTGAACCTCGCCCGTGCTGAGCCCAACAGAGAAATGGAGGTGGGAGTGTGATGATATGGGGCTGCATGACAATGTTATGTAACAAATTACTGACTGACGAGTTTAACCGCTGCCAAATTGTGTCAATTTACAGACGGCACACCGAGTTGACAGGAAGTCAGACAGGAGAATAGCAGAGAGGATAGGGGGAATTTTCAAAATAAAACACCTTGAGCGGGCTGCAGCTTGTACGTCAGCATCACACGAACCTGTGGAGGCAATTCAGTGGATTTTAGAAGAACCACGTATGAGGAAGGGGGGAGTTTGCAAGTTTAAAAGCAAATTTCATCCCTATTAGGGATGCACATGGTTAACCGTTTAACCGTTAACCGATAACAGTAACTCTAACCGATTAATACTAACGGTCAATTTTGTTTTTAAGCTACGTAATTCAATCAACTCATGGGGGCGTGTCGAAAGGTGCAACAGGCCTCTGATTGGTCAATTCTACATCCGCGTAGAAAAGAGCGCGTCATCGAAAAAATGCGGAACTACCTACATCTGTACGATTCTTGTTCTCCACACTACAAAGACAGCACATATTCTAGTAATTCATGGAGGGAGATAGCGATGAATGTGGGTCTGGATACGGCCGAGACGGTGAGGAAGTGGAAAAACGCAAGAGATAAGTTTAGCTAGTTCGTGATAGTCGCTCTTGCGTTGTGGCGTGGAATAACGTAGCTCAGACAGCGCTAGTATAAATCAAAAGTGACGGCGGCATCTCTGCGACAAGCTGACGGCGACACATTGCCGCGAGAGTATACACGGGGAAGTGTCCGCATGCGTCCACGACAACGTGCGCAACATCGCGGCAGCCAACCCTCCCGGACTTATCGGTTAACGGTTATTAATCGTTAAAGGGCGTCGGTTAACGGTCATAAAAAAAAATCCAAAATGTGCATCCCTAATCCCTATTAAATATATAAAATCCTAGAAAAGAAAAGAAGATCCACATCTGTATGTGAGCAGGCAGCCACGTAACTGTCAAGTTGATCTTGAAACCTTCGGGTGAACTCGTAATCTCTCAAATCGAATCAGGCGCTCTGCTTTAAAACGCTGCCTGTGAGGCTGAGGAGCAAAACCGCCACTCAACCGGACCGCGGCGCTTTCCACATTCACCCAGTTTCCAGAGAAGACTGTGCAAACATGATCAATCCAAAAAAAGAGATCAGAAAAGTGAAAACTGTGACCTCCTACTGTTGAGAATCCAAACAGCACCTTTGCAGATGAGCAGCACACTTTGGGTTTTTTTTTTGTGCATCTGTAAATCATCTCTCACTTGTTTATTTTTTAATCTGCAACAACCTGAATCGTCCGTTGACTGGTCATATGCGTTCAACCAACATTTTTCCTCCCACCCTCCAGCTCATGCGAGTGATGGCCTGCAACTCGCGGCTGGAGCAGCAGCTGAGCTCGTGCCTGTGGGAGCAGAGGGTTCTGGCGGGCCTGGTGCTGGTCCTCTTGGTGCTGAACCTGCTGAGCCTCTACCTGCTGGGTACGGCCCAGCGGCCGTCCTGACCTGCCGCGGCTCCCACCGCCCGCATCTGTCAACCCGGGACACGCCGACGGTTCCAGCTGGGTCACAGTTGACCGCCTGAGGGACGGTCGGCCTGCGACCCCCCCCTACCCCCACTCCCACCCACGGCCTTCCCAACAGGCTGCTGCTGCCGTGGGGAGGAGCTGGACCAACTGTAAGGACACGAGAAGCTGACGAGGAGTTAAGATCTGAAGAGAACTGGGACGATCTCCTCTGACAGTTAACAGAAACAGTTTAGCAGTGACGTCATATCAGTGAAGCTTGTTTTTTTTATGTTTTTTTTTTCTAAGCTTGTTATAAAAAAATACATTCAAATAAATTAAATTTAAACAGTCGCAATTTGTCAAGAGATTAGTTATTGACATTTAATATATACTTTTTATATTATATAAATATGTAAAAAAAAATGTGTAAAATATGAAATAAACATTTTTTATCAGCAACCTTGTTCAAACTTTTTTTTGGCTCTCTTGTAACTACAGTGATACCTTATTTTCGCGCTTAATGGGGACCGGCGCCTCCTCGCGAAAATCAAAATCCGCGAACTGGAGCCGGAGCCCCCCGAGCCTCAATAATGTGTTTAAAATATGTTTAAAAACCACAAAAAGTAGCGAGGCACTGCAGTGAAACAAGACAAAGGCTCAACTGTGGTCTTTCTGTTTCCTTCACAGCCTCTGGTCTCTGAACCGTAGTAAAGAAACTGCTGCTATTGTGCCATTTTTGGCTCATAATTAGTGGCTAACACGCTAACAACAACAAAACAAAAAGTCCGGTTTTCTCTGCATGGAACAGGAACTTTATTCTGGCACTGCAGGAACTTATAACATCACACAGGTTGTATTGTTGGGCTCCTGTTGGTTAACAGAGAATGTAAATCTATACACGCTGGGCTGCTGTTGATGCTCACTACACTTTTCATCTAACCTCGTTTTCTTCTGCCGTCCCACGACACACACTACATTACCCATAAGGCCACCTTCTTATGAGCCCAGGTTGACATCCGGTGAATCTTCCGCAATTTTTTCTTGATTTTTTATGATATTATATATTTCTGAAAAATCCGCGAATAACTAAAACCGAATTGGCAAGGGATCACTGTAGGTCAAAGACTTAAAAAAAAAAAAAAAAAAAAAAAAAAAAAAATTGCACAGCATTTATATTTCTGCCCCAGTCTCGAGCTGCAGATGTTTCAGCGTCCTTGTTATGCAAAAATATTCACACTTTTTTTTTTTTTTTTTTTTAATAAACTCTCATTAGCGCAGAGGGCTGTAATTGAAAACATTGCAACATATGACCTTAGCCAACTTCTCCGCGTTCACTCCAGGGAGCCGCAGAAGATCTCCGTCTCCACTATCTCATTTAGTTTTAATTACCCCGACACTAAACGAAACTAAAAATACCAAAGCAATTACTGGTGAGTACAAGGATGCGGCGCGGCCCACTTGTAGCTCAGTGGGACGCAGTGATATCTGTAACAGGATCGCGCTCCGAGCAACCAGGACGTGATTGGCTATTAGAGGTGGCGCGCGAGAGAGTGCGCGCGCGCGCGCGCGGCTGCGCCCGTTTAAGCGATGATTACAATGATTTATGCAGTCGCGAGTAAACTAATCCTACTTTGATTATTAACGCCGCGTCCTTTTGGGCGTCTTGGAGGTGACAGCGAGTCTCCTGTATGGAGCCCCGTTTGGGTCATAATTCAATGAATAAATGAGTCTATTATTATGAAATACAGGCGTTTATTATTATGAAATACGTATCCATTATTATAAAATACATGTTAATTATTATGAAATATTTCCCATTATTATGAAAAAAATAATTATGAAATATATTTCTGTTATTATTTAATCTTAGTTTAATGCATAATAGTTTACTTCAGAATAGCTTTTTTTAATCTAAGAATGAGTTTTTACATAATGGCTTCCTTTTTCATAAGAATGAGCTTTTACATAATAATGACATTTTGCCACTGGGCGGGACCAGTGGTTGACCTGCAGCCTCATTGGCTGATCCTTCTCCATTCTAAGCTCTGACATCGACTAGTTTTGGCCGTGAGGTCCCGTTAGCAGCGGGCCGTGGCGTCATCAAGGTGCGCTCCTAGTCCGATTGTCGCTATGGCAGCTTGGACTGAGCTACGGGAAACCTTGGCGTTTCTTAGTCGATGTCAACTTTTAACCTTAAACTGAGGTGCATTCTGCCACCTACTGCCCTGGAGTATATACACTCCACCTCTCGCCCACTATCGATATTTACTGTTCTGTTGCTTATGCCTGAATGAAAGAGCAGCCAATCACATAAAAGGCTCCGCCCTCTCTGCTGTGATTGACACACAAATCATTCTTATGAAAAAAGAATCCATTATTAAGTAAAAGCTCATTCTTGTGAAAAACGAAACCATTATCATAATAATGGGAAATATTTCATTATAATAAACGCCTGTATTTCATAATAATAGACTCCTTTATTCATTGAATTATGACCCAAACGGGGCTCCATACTCCTGGGCCGTGACCTCAACTTCGCGTCCAGCTGCCGGAGGTTTGTGTGTGTGTGTGTGTGTTTGTTTGTGCACGTGAGCCACCGGATGTGAAACTTCCATCAGCGTGCGTTTCTCTCAAATCCTCGCGCAGAAAAGAAATGTATCCTTGGCCTATTTCGGTAGAAAGTGCCGGTGCACTATAACAACAGGAAAAAAAAAAAGATGAGCGTTAATGGAGTGGGGGTCCTCTGGAGGATACCAGTAAAAGCTTCAGTGTCACACATACGCAGGTTGTTTTTTTTTCTTTTTTTTTTTTTTTTTTTTTAAGTGCATCTTTGAGCGGCTCGCTGAACCCGGGAAACACTTGGACCCGCTGCACGGACGCGCCACGGTGACCGGATCGGTATCTAACCGGTCACGTGACGGCGGTCCTCCCACATGTCGTCTCCAGATCTCACTAATTGCCGTCGGTGTTACGGTGTTTCCCGGCAGCTGCAGGAGTCCCCCCCCACCACCACCACACACCCCCTCTCCCTCCGCGGCATCGATTTTATATTAAGCACAAGTTAAATCGAAGTTCACTCCAGCCTGGCTCCTGGGCTCTTGTGTAATGCTTGACGGGTGTGAGGGGGTGGTGGGGGGGTGATTTAGCTCTTGTTTTCGACTGGGGGCCGCTGGGATCAATGGGAACTTCACGGGTGCTGCGCTTAACAAGAAAGGTGTGTTTGAGTTGAGTAAAAATTGCTTCTTTTTTTCTTTTCTCTCTCTCTCTCCATGGAGACATTGATCTCCGTGGATGGACTCACATCACGCCCGCTGCCCTTTCCATCGCGTCTCTGTGACCTTTTTTTTTTTTAAATCGATGCTTAAAACGCAGAGGTGGGATTTAAAAAGAAAAGCATTACTCATTTCCAACAGAAGCTAACCACAGATCATATCCCAGTAATGTTGTCGGCAGCCTTTTCTGTTTCTGCTCCCCTCTGGCCCGTCGGCCCCTCTGATTGGCCCACAGCCAGGCGCCCTGATCAGGGGTCAGTGAGGCCTTAAGTGCTGCTGAGACATGGGGAGGGGATTTTGACCGGCTCAGGGGCTGCTGGGAGTAAACATTACAGATGGTTCGCACCAAATATTTAAGGGAAAAGGGAAACATTTGTTGCATCTTACAGCTGTGGATTAGCGACGATAATGCGATCAAACAGCACATTTTAAATATTAGATTTGGTCTCTGGAGAGACGTGGTGGTCTGAACAACACTTTGCATCCTTTAGTTTCTTTTATCTATGTTATTTGGAGTCCCAAATTGATTAGTTTTAACATCCGTAAAGCTGCGTTTCTTAGATGGTTTCGAAAAGTTACTGTAACTGGATAAAGAGATCTTTTCTTTGGTGTTTTGTCCTCTTTTTCTTCAGTAAATGCCGTCAGTTCTCATGAGGTTTCTCTTCTGTTCTCCTGGGTTCTTTAACATCCTGCCTTTCTTCTGAAAATGCTTTTCCAGTTTCCAAAGGGAGAACACAGAAATGTTATATATTTCCACACATCCTGTGTGCAGACCACAGTCACCATGTTTGTGAAGTATGTACCAGAGGTGATCATTTCTTTATCATTTGGTGTCATATCTTTAACGAGTCATACAGAACATAAACAGGTACTGCGTGAACTGGCAAAGAGGAGAGATTTTAATATCAGTTGGTAAAATAAACAAGAACAAAAGCTGTACGGAGTGTGATCAAGCTCTAAAAGAATGAAATGTTTACATGCATGTACAATGAGACAAAAACCAGACCTATGAAGACCTTTTCTCCTCAGCCTGAAGGAAAGCAGCTGAGAATGTTGTTTATTTGCAAGACACAACTTAACACAAATATCCTCTTGCTCCTTGACGTTTACGTCTGTGCAGTTATAATAGTTGAACCCTGATATGATCTTCAGAAACTGTTTCATCTTTCCAGGTTTGCTGCAGGAGGTGAATTGGCTCGCTGGATTGTGCAAGTCTGCCCCCTGCTGGCCGAAATCTGCAGCGCACAGAGTCTGAGGTTGAAGGGTTGAAGCGTTTAATTGCATTGAGTCTCCCGTTGGGGCCGACTGGTGGAGAACATACTGGATGAGATCTGCGGGGGTGTGAAGGTCACGAAACCCACCCGGCCTGCATTAGAGGAGACACTCCCGGGGCCACTCAGGGGACGAGCAGCATCCATTACGGAGAGATGTTTTCATTATCTGCTTCTGACTTTGCAACCAGCCCACCAGAAAGGTCTCATCGATCTCCGACTCTAAAGTGACCGTGCTTGAATACCTCCTGCTCGTCTCAGCAGCCCCCCCGCCAGGCTGCCCGCCGGCGCCAGATCCAGCGGCCGTTTGCCGTCCGCGTTTGTCAGGAGGGGATCTGCGCCGTGATGGAGCAGGGCCGACACCAGCTCTGGGCTGGACAGACGAGCGGCGATGTGCAGGGGCGAGTCGCCGTGAGCGCTCCTGTTCACGTTAGCACCTGCAGGGGAGAAGAGGTTGGGAAAAGAGCGTTCACATCACAGGAGGAGGCGACGTTTACACCCACAGAGCCTCACGAGGAAGTACGTGGACGTGGAAGTACTTTCTTCCTTGAAACACTTCAGATAAAACTCAGGTGAACACACTGGCGCGTTCATCGTGTTTTAGAGGCCAGAAGTTGTTGCTTCAGTTGACAAGCATCACTCAGACCCTTCTGGAAACTTCGAAATGAAAATTACGCATTAAACATTGCTTAAATCCAGATTTGAGACAGTATTAGGGCTGTAGCGATACACTAATCTCGCGATACGATACGATATATTTGGCTCACGATACGATATATATCGATATTCGTCTTACAATACATTTACATCATTTTCCAAAAGATTTTAACGGGACAAAGTGATTTTGGTGACATCTTGTGAGTGTTCCAATTACTTTGTTTGAATTAATTGAACTGAAAGCATCAATTACACATTATATGGCTGACAGGCAGCTTGCAAATGCTGGACAAATTGAATAAAAGATAACAGGATAGTGGGGCTCCATCGCGTTCACCATGCGCCTAAAGCCGGCGTTTTCCACCAGTGAATGAATACGGTCTCAAATCCTGACAAATAAAGGAGGGAATGGACTCCGTCATTTTCTGCGACCTAGGCAAAGTAGATGAAAACTGTCCAGCGTGGTTTGTTTCGGATAACCCCGCAACTTCTTGGGTTTAGCAGTTAGCTCTCAGTTAGCATTAGCTTGTCTGGGTGGTGACATTTCAGGTGGGCTCGCAGGTTGGTGGTATTTCCAGAGTACTTCACGTTTATGTGACACAGCTTGCAAACCGCCATACTTTTGTCTAAATCTTCGCTTTCCTTTTTCTTTTTAAACCCCAACTGCTCCCACACATCTGCTTTTAAGCACGCAGGCGCTGGGTTTTTACTCGTCGCCATCCTCCTGACTGACTCAGCTCTGAGAAGAAGCTAGCTTCTGGATAACTTGTTAGATTTGCTCTACAGCGACACTAGCGGCTGGTGGACTTAATGCGGGACACGGGGGTTTTGAAGGGAGCTTAGAATATCGATACCCGTGGCTGAAGTATCGATACTCCCTGGGGAAATAAAATATCGATATATATCGCAGAATCGATAAAATCGCCCACCCCTAGACAGTATAGTCTCCAAATGCCACAGTAAATCATAACAAAGTCACATCCGATCATTAATACAACCAGAAGTACAATTTTCATCCCATATTCATTATTCATCATAAACGGTTGAATATAAAGAACATATCAGATGCTGAAACTGAGGCATTTGAAGTCAAAATTAACTAATATTTTCCATGAAATGTAAAAATGTTTTAACATCTGATATGTTCTTTATGTTCCACTGGACATTAAATATGACATCCAGCTCATCCTTGTGAACGTTCTGTCCCACAACACAGACTCACAATGGATTGCAAGAGGAATTTAAACAGAGAAAGTAAAACCAGGGATGTTTTCTTTCCTAGAAACTCTTGTTCAGTGTCAAAGTCCAGCCCCTGGATTAGCCTCAATCCTGTTCTTTTCTGTTACTCCTGTTGTTTGCCAGTAGAGGATAATGTAGCCCAAAGTTTTAAAGTTCAGTCAGAGATTATGACGACAGTGCACAAACAACCAAGCAAACACATTTCTTTTTTGTTTTTTTGTTTTTTATTTTCCCACAAACCTCTATGAACTATGAATGATGCCACATTGCTGTGAATCTAAAACTACAGCTCCCTCTCCAGGCACACAGGGCCTTAGTATTAATATTATTATTATTTTTTCTTAAACATTTGGACTCCAAAAGAGCCATCAGTGGCGTCTGACGTGTATTAAATACCCAGAGCTCTCTGCTGAGCACGTTTTTCCAGTTACCTTTTGTGCGCTCACCTAATTCCAGTCTGGAATGCAGGACTGACCTAAAATCCTGCTGATCTGATTACGGTGGATACAAACAGTCCACACACCCTCACCAAACACTTGTTAGATCTCTGACGTGATCTTCCGTCAACCAGAAATCTAGAGGAGGCCGATAGAAATGCTGAAGGAACTTCTGGCAGGTTCTGGTCACTCCTTACATGTGATGCCATCTCCCATCAGCCTGCACAGGTCTGGGCTGTAAACGGAAGCCGTTTAAAAAAAAAAATAATAATTTTGGAAATGGTTTGATGAGGTAACAGTTGAGCTCTTTGGCCTTAATTCTGAAAGATATTTTTGGTGCAACGCCGATCCAGAGCATCATTCTAGGAACAGCATTCTGACAGTGAAGCACGGTGGGGGTAGTATTATGCTCTGGGGCTGTTTCTCCTTAGCCGGCGTAGGTGGACTCGTCGGCTTCAAGTACCAAGATATTTTGATTTTGGCGCAAAACTTTCTGTCCTCAATCAAAAAAAAAAAACAGAAAATGAAGATGAATCTCACACTCCAACACAACGACGACCCAAAGCACAGATCAAAATCAACTGAGACACAGTTTTGAAGGAACTTGAACTTTTTAGCAAAGACGAGTGGGATAAAATCTCAAAGTCTAGTTGTGTGATGTTGACCCTGCAGTTCACCAACCGAAAAAGCAAAGATTATCTGCTTCAGAGTGACGCCATTATTTAATTAGTCGACTATCTTCATGTAGAATTTATCCATTCATCATCCGTATCCGTTCATTCCTATTTAGGGGTCACAGGGGTGGAATTTATCATTTTACATTATTTACATACTCAATCTAGGTTACTGCAGTCTCTTTTCAACCTAAAACACAAATTAATTAATGTGAGGACAGATGTTAAAATGAGAAATCCTCCTACCGAGCTGAAGTAGTTTGCTCACAGCGCTTAGACGCTGATTGGAGCAGGCGACGTGCAGAGGGGATCCCAACTGGTCGATGTGCTCATCCACATCTGCGCCGTGCCGAACCAGAGGTTCGATACACTCGGGGTGACCTGGAGAGAGCTGCAGGGGTCAGTCAGCCGGTCAAAACGAGAAGTGATGTACAGCGCTGCCAGAGCTTCAACAGCATCATGCATCAGTGAAGATCATCCGTGTGCTCGTCGGGGAATGTGGCCTCTCACCCTCAGCTGCGGCCCGGTGGATCGGAGAGCTGGACGGGCCGGACCCCAGGGGAGCGGCGCCGTGCTGAAGAAGCAGCGACACGCAGGTCACGTGGCCCCGGCCGCACGCTTCTGCCAGGGCAGTTCGCCCGTCCACGGATGAGCTGTTTACCTGGTGGTTTTGAGACAAAAACGTCTTATAGTTAAAGGTTAAAAATAACAGACACGTCAGGAAAATTCAGAAAAGCTCATATCTGAAGACCTTTGACTGTTAATAAGCTGTTTCTGCACGCTTGCTTGCACGGCTGTTTGGTTAATGTCTTACTCAAATGTACCATCACCAAGTTAAAACCAGCAATAATTGATGTGGCTCCTCTGTGAAAGAACTGGGAGTTGTTTTTGGGTTTTTTTTTTTTTTTTTTTGACAAAACACACATGAATTCAGATGATGAATGTGTCACTGACATCTGCCCCATTTTCCACCAGAAGCTCGGCACAAGCGGAGTGGCCTTGCATGCATGCGCCATGGAGGGGTGAGACCCGGTCCAGAGTGTTCAGGTTCACACAGACTCCCTGAGAACAAAACACATAGCGCGTGTGTCTGATGAGTCTGATGAAACTTATCGAACAGGATCACGTGCACGGTCGTTTTCAATCAGCAAATGAAATGCATGGTATAATAAAACTGATACGGTATGATCCCGCCTGCAGAAGTCTTGTTAAACATTACCTGAGCTATGAGCCTTTGCAGAGCGACCACCCGTCCGTTAAACGCTGCATCGTGAACTGGAGACCAGTCCGATTCTACATCTTCATGTGAACAGTAACAGAAGTCAGTGTCACGTTTCTTTTAAATGATGCGTATCTGCATGAAAGAGACCCGTTTAAAGCTGAAAGCTGTCCTCAGCTGCAGCTCCAGCTTCTACTCACCGCTCATCAAAGGGTTCGAGAAAAACACGGTTCCACCTTGACGTGCAGCGGCTTGTGGAGCTCCTTTGCGTTCAGACATCCTTCACGACGCCGTTTTACGGCCTGATTGTCATCTCAACTGGGGAATGTTTTGTCAAGTTCTCGTGGTGTGATGTCACTTCCTCCCTGAGGGGAAGTGGACCGGTTAAATGCAACGACTGGCCCAACTGACCAATCAGGACGCAGGGGAATGGCACTGAGCAGGTCTGAAATTTGTGAGTATTTTGACACTTTGCATCCACACCCATCCGCTGCTGCAGGAAACGAGGGCAACGCTGGGGAGGCGTTGTGAATGGAGGGAAGAGAAATGTATTTTAAGTTCAGCTTCCCTCCAGATGCATTGTGTTGGATGTCCTTAAATATGGAGCCCCGTTTGGGTCATAATTCACTGAATAAATGAGTCTATTATTATGAAATACAGGCGTTTATTATTATTAAATATTTCCCATTATTATGAAAATTGTTTCGGTTTTCATAAGAATGAGCTTTTACATAAAAATGAATCCATTTTTCATAAGAATGAGCTTTTACATAGTAAAGGCTTTGTTTTTCATAAGACTGATTTGTGTGTCAATCACAGCAGAGAGGGCGGAGCCATTTATGTGATTGGCTGCTCTTTCATTCAGGCATAAGCAACAGAACAGTGAATCGTCAAATCGGGTCGAAATAGTATCGCCTGATAAATTATCATTTTTGATATTGTCTGCTAACCTGGTCAAGGTTTCCCGTAGCTCAGTCCAAGCTGCCATAGCTACAATCGGACTAGGAGCGCACCTTGATGACACCACGGCCCGCTGCTAACGGGACCTCACGGCCAAAACTAGTCGATGTCAGAGCGTAGAATGGAGAAGGATCAGCCAATGAGCGTGCAGGTCAACCACTGGTCCCGCCCAGTGGCAAAATGTTATTATTATGTAAATGCTCATTTTTATAATAAAAAGGAAGCAATTATGTAAAAACTCATTCTTAGATTAAAAAAAAAACTATTCTGAAATAAACTATTATGCATTAAACTAAGATTAAATGATAATTAAAAGATATATTTCATAATAATTACATTTTTTTCATAATAATGGGAAATATTTAATAATAATACACATATATTTCATAATAATTGGAAGTATTTCATAATAATAAACATATATTTCATAATAATGGGAAACATTTTATAATAATAGACTCATTTATTCATTGAATTATGACCCAAACAGGGCTCCATACCTAAAGGCCCGAAAAAGTTCTGATATTTAAATAATAAGCATCTGTTTCAGCACTTTATCCTGCTGTAACTGACATTTTTCAGCTCTGTTGCAACGGACAACTAAGAAACGGAAAAGAAAAATATGGAACTCAAAGAAGAAAGACGCACTCCTTTCTTTTCTTTTCTTTTTACATGAACACTATAACAGAAAACACCAACTTTTGACTCGCTGGAGCATTGGCAGCAGCCGGGGGGGGGTGGATGCACGCAGATGATGCGTTTAAATATGCTCAGATTTACTTCTGTCGTAGACACGATTCAACGCTATGTCCAGAGCAGAACCAGCAGTAAACTAAAATTAAAAGTAACTATGAACCCATTTCATGTCACGCATCAATCTATGAGACTGCAAAAATCCTCCAGCCCGGCCTGACACCAGGAGCTGACATGAACGTTCTTCTGATATGCTGCCCCCATGTGGTCACCAATTGCACTGCTACATACAATAGCTTTAACAATTAAATTCTCCTCTTTTTTTTTAATCAACTTAAGTGGCTCTAATGATCACAGATACAAGATTTCTCTTCTTTCTTTGCATTTTTCTGTCCTGTGACTATTGATTTGGCCTGGAGTTTACGCTCCACGTGTCATCATGATATGTAATCACTTGTAATTGCTTCAGCGAAATGATTTTCACCCACAACTGTTTAATTCCAGCAGTATCTGTGGTGTCTCTCTGTAGCGTATCAATCACATTAGAGTATATACAGTACTCACACACACAAATATATTTACATACTGTGTATATGAACCAGCAGAGGGCAGCCACAGAGAGCAGATGTTCAAGGCGAGCTGATACTCTCCAGCGTGTTCCTCAGACTGTTGTTAATCCCTGGCAGCAGGCCTTCCAGCTTGGCATGCAGCTGACTTTGTGCCTTGTTCGCTGAGGTGCGCGTGGATTAGAATACCATTGTGCAAATTGGATGAATGGCCTCTCTGTTTTAGTGGACTCTGAAGGTCGTTCGTGCTTTGCTTCAATTGTCCAGCGCTCGTCTCAGATCTCAGTCCAGACAAGCGGATCGAGCAGCTGCCGTGACCTCTGCAGGATCAGGACCGTCTGCTGCAGTCATGCAAGATCCGACCGACCTGTGCAAGCAGAACGCAGCTGATGCAATTCTTGTTTCTTTTTCGCTAATCAAATTGTGTGGATGAGCCTATTTTAGCTCTAGACTTCCCATGCTTGCACACAGTGCAGGAAATATGTCTTTGTGTCGGCCTTTTACATAAATTAAGCAGAAAATTGTTGTTTTAATTGATTTTTTTGCTCATATTTTACTGGCGTTTAATCAATTATCGATTTATATCCCTCATCTTATGAAGAAAACAGTGTTCGGGCTGTAATAAAGGCTATAAGGGAACCAGCAACTGCATCCATCATAGGCGTATTTATATATGTGAATTCTCTGAAAACAGAGCATTAACTCATCCTGCACGGCAGTTGCACCCAGATTGACTCTTGGATCACAACTTGAAGTCTCCACAACAACCAATTTGTACAAGACCGATTAGTCTGCCGACACACACACGTTATGCCGTTCAGAAGAAGAATAGCATAACTTAACAAAAGGCACATGTGTGGGTCACCAGACAGCCTCATTGACAGTGGGGGGGGGGTGGCTCAGCTACATGTGTCTCTTTTTAATTTTGAGACATCGCAGGCTCCCAGCAGACCCGCTGAGGCCGCTGCGATGGATGGATTAGCCCACCGCCTCTGACAGGAGCACTTATTAGTTCACAAAGTGAGTAACTGAGTCCTCCCCTGGGTGGAGATGTGCAGCTTCCAGATATTAAATGTCCATATGGGACATAAAACAGCCTCTCTGTGCGCATTGAAGTAATCGTGTGAAGCAGCTATCGTCTAAATTTGTGTCTTTAAACTGATTTATCTTGTAGCTTTTTAGGTTTTGCTCATTTGGGTTCGTGCTCCTCTCTCAACTCACTCGTGAAAGTTAGTCACTGATCGATAAGGTTGATGCCTCCAGTATGAACAATGATTACATCGGTCATTTGTTTTGCTTTTCTACACACTTGAATGTAAAATAAAATGATCAAGATGTGATCAAAGTGTCGACCCTTTCACAAAAATACGGCATTTACCATTTAGGAACTACAGTCATTATTATGGAGCCCCGTATGGGTCATAATTCAATAAATAAATGAGTCTATTATTATGAAATACAGGCGTTTATTATTATGAAATACGTATCCATTATTATTATATGTTTCCCATTGTTATGAAATATTTCCCATTATTATGAAAAAAATGTAATTATTATGAAATATATTTTTATTATTATTTAATCTTAGTTTAATGCATAATAGTTTATTTCAGAATGTCTTTTTTTATCTAAGAATGAGTTTTTACATAATGGCTTCATTTTTCATAAGAATGAGCTTTTACATAATAATGACATTTTGCCAGTGGGCGGGACCAGTGGTTGACCTGCAGCCTCATTGGCTGATCCTTCTCCATTCCATTCCCTACATTTTGTGCTACGTTTCTTAGTCGATGTCAACTTTTAAACGTAAACTGAGGTCCTCAGTTTACGGTTAAAAGTTGACATCGACTAAGAAACGTAGCGCGAAATGTACGGAAAACTTGATTTTGACGGCATGGCGACAGGAGAAAGATCCTTTTCTGACTTACTCCCAGAGGTAGCCAACAGGCTCGATGCGAGTCCCCCACCAACGAGTCAGAGCGTAGAATGGAGAAGGATCACCAATGAGCATGCAGGTCAACCACTGGTCCCGCCCAGTGGCAAAATGTCATTATTATGTAAAAGCTCATTCTTATAAAAACGAAGCCATTATGTAAAAACTCATTCTTAGATAAGAAAATACATTCTGAAATAAACTATTATGCATTAAACTAAGATTAAATAAAAAAAAATATATATTTCATAATAATTACATTTTTTCATAATAATGGGAAATATTTCAGAATAATACACATATATTTCATAATAATTACATTTTTTTCATAATAATGGGAAATATTTCATAACAATGGGAAACATATAATAATAATGGATATGTATTTCATAATAATAAACGCCTGTATTTCATAATAATAGACTAATTTATTCATTGAATTATGACCCAAACGGGGCTCCATACATTATAAGCAAAGTACCTCATTTTCAAGAGTTTAAAGGTATTTGGACAATGTGACATAATAACTGCCTGGAGCCTGGAGTCCACAGATGTCTCCCTGGAGATGTTCCCTGCAGACACCTTCTACCTTCACTTTTGTCTCCATGAACTGAAAATCACACCGTGTTGGGTTGAGATTGGGCCACTAACCTGCCCGTTAAAGAATATTCCATTACTTTGCCTTCAAAACAATCCTGAGTTGCTTTCACGGCACGTTCTGGGTCATTATCCACCTGCGCTGTATTCGGAGCTATGTATCGTAGCGTTTGTCTGAATGTGAGCGGAGCGTGTAGACATATACGCCTCAGAATTAATCTTTCTACTTCCGTCAGTCACATCCAGGGACGGACTGGGACTAAAAAACAGCCCTGGACTGAAAAAAAAAAATCTATATATCATTTGTAACTGACTTTGCCAACAATAATTACACTGAGCAGTCATTCAGAAAGTTGGCTAGTAAAGGTTGGTACAATTAGCGCTGAGGGAGGAGAAGTTTCCTCAGAAGGTCACTGTTTTCTGCCACTCAGTTTACACCGTCACTATCCAGGGACATGATGTCTTTCTCAGTAGCCATTAACAGGAAGGCCTCAAGGTGTATTTTAGGATAGAGAAACTTCTTTCATAAGCGACTTAGGTCACAGGCAGAGTGAAGAGAGACTTATACCCGAACCCAAGGATGTGATAGGCATCAGTTAAGAGGTTGTACCTTGTAAGAATTTGGTAACAACATGTGGGGCAATCTTTACAGGATTTGCAGATGTTGTTTATAATTTCAGCCTCCTCCACCACATCTGGGTCCTCCTCTATGCCCATACCACAGCACTGCCTCCACCATGTTTGACACATAACGCGGTTTCACTTTGGATCATGAGCTGTCGTTTCACTCTTCCCATCATTTTGATACAAGTTTATCTCTGCCTCATCTGTCCACCAAATCTGATTTTGATGCTGCTGGGTTAACTAGGCCACATCTACGGGTTTATGTTGTTTTTTTCAGCCTCCTGAGACTTCATGTTGGTACCTCCAGCTGCCCAATAGCAGCTCCAGACCTTCCACCTGCTTCATTTTCCTTGAAGTAATGGGGGAAATGGTTCAAACCTGGCCAGTGAACTCTTTCGAGCTCCTGAAAATGGAGGTATTTTTGCCTAAAATGACTGTAAATCAACTGAACACTTAAACTAATCAGAATAAAAGCTGCTAATCTCTCTCTCTCTTTCACACAACAGCCCTTTGTGGGTTTCTTGTATTGTGCGGAAGAGTTAAGCTACAACTTCGGGGATTAAATGGAAGCACATGATGATTCAACCCCGTGATTTGTCAAGAGAGCTGCCTCATGGACTCAGTCACTTCCTCTCCTCTCCTCTTCTTTTCCCTTTTTCTTGTCTCTCCTAACTGCGCGATCCGCGTCCTCCTCCTCCTCTTCCTCCTCCTCCTCGTCGCTCCTGCAGTCCGCGATGGCCTCCCCACGGCTGGAGACCTTCTGCTGCCCGAACCGAGACGCGGCCACGGAGTTCGTGGTCTCCTTCCAGCCGGTTCTGTTCGCGGCTCTCAGCCTGGGAAGCGCCGCGCTGAGCCTCGCGTTCGCGGTGCTGCAGGTTCTGCCGAAGCGCAAAGGCTACAGGCGGCTGGGACAGTATCCTCTGCCGAGGCCCGCTTCCTCCTCCAGGATACTGTTCATCATCAGCATATGTGACATACTGGGATGCGCAGGTAAGGAAAACCCTGCTGGCGTTGGCCTGCTTTCTTTTTCTTTTCTTTTTTTTTTCTTTTTTTTTTTGGAGGTGGTTCTCCCAGCGTGGCGTTGCGCTCTGGCTGCAATTACGCACGCAAATACTTTCCTTTAACCCTTCTGTTGCACTGTTTTGCTCACAGCTAAAGTGTCAAAAATGAAACAAAAACAAAAAAAATCTAGTTTGAGCTTCAGAAAAAGAAGATTTTTCAATCTGGGGGGGGCGGCTTTCATCCAAAATAAAAGAATAAGCAATGATTCTGTCGTGCCAGAAACAAAATGACCGAGTTCAACTGATGATCTGAGTGCAGTATAAGTCTGAGAAAAATATATGATCAGTCAAACTTGCAGGGGAAGCGATGTGACCTTTGACCTGCTCGTCCATCACTGCTGCTCCTGTGAGAAGGAGAGCAGGTGAAGTCATGTGTTTCCAGTCTCCCCCCCCCCACTGCAGGCCTAACAGCTTGAAGCACACTCATGACATCGTTTCAAATGAAATGCAGAACAGCGTGTAGTCCGCATTGCATAAAGATTCCAGGAGGGCTCCCATTTTTCCAGTTTCGTGAAGGAAATGGAAACACCCCTATAAAAAAAAAAAAAAAAATACAAAAATCACCCTCTGGACGCTCATATTTCCATGACGTAAAGCTGCTGTTTAAAGGACTCCCTGACTGAAACTAATAAATTAAAGCGCTTCATAACACAGACTAAAAAAAGAAATCTCACGTGTTTAAATGCTAATTAGAGCCAGACGACTTTTATTGTTTTTCCTGCTAAGGTGTTTTCCTTTGCTGGTGTTTATTCCTCTTCTCCTCCCGGCTCTGTTTGCTCGTGAACTGAACCGGGGTTTCCTCCGTTTGCTCGGCAGCCACGTTTCAGGGGTCACGTGCATCTTCCCCCCCTTTCAGGTATCATCGTCAGGTCGTCCGTCTGGCTGGGCCTGCCGGACGTCGTCGACGGCATCTCGGTGGCCAACAACACCGACGTGCTGCCGGAGATCTTCTGCGTCGGCAGCGCGGTACGTATGACCCTCTTCACGCTTTGACAGTCCGGCAGCGTGCTGATCCATGACATCAGGCCTGGCGGATTACAAGAGGGTGACTTTGTTCTGGCTAATCGTGCATAACTGAGGAAAGGCTGGTTGTAGATGTCACGATCAGGAGTGGTCAGACATGTGGACATCACCGTGTAAAATATTAAAATATCTCTTTACATTGGATTCCTTTCAGCAGTCACAATGATGAGACACGCTGCATCATTTATCTGATCCCTGTGTTGCAGATGTGGATCCAGCTGTTTTTCAGCGCCTCTTTCTGGTGGACCTTTTGCTACGCCGTCGACGTCTTCCTCGTGGTGAAGACCTCCGCGGGGATCAGGTTCATTTCACTCATTATCACCTCGACACCTCTTCATGTTGGGAGCCATTAAACAGGCCTTTTTTTTTTTGTAAACTTAGTTGAATGTGTAAAATCACCTGTCCAGCTGTTGGCACAGTCTTTTGTGAGAAAAGAAAAAAAAAAATCTCCTGATGGAGCGAGCATGCAGTCTGATGTGATAAAAAGCTTTTCTGAAAGATAAGGATACTGCGGCATGTGCTGCGAGCCCGGGTCTCATGACTTGCTTCTTCCCCCCCATCAGCACCATTGTCCTCTACCACATGATCACATGGGGTCTGGCTGTGCTGCTGTGTGTCGAAGGAGTGGCCATGCTCTACTACCCATCCATTTCTGAGTAAGACGCTTTCTTCTTATCCCCAAAATACACCAACAAGCCGCTTATTGGCATATTTCTGTTGAGAGGGTGGCCAGATAAGCCTTTTGATGTCATTGTTCTGTTAATAATTGCAGAATCTTAAGACTCTTTACCCACTGGCGCTGGTAAATAAACAACACAGCTCAGCATTCACAGTTCTGATTTTATTTGTTTTTTTTGTCCCACTTTTGTGCAGTTGTGAGCAGGGCCTCCAGCACGCCATTCCTCACTACGTCACCACGTACGCGCCGATGATGCTCGTCCTCATAGCCAACCCCGTCTTCTTCAGTCGGACCGTATCTGCAGGTCAGCTCCTCGCCCTGCAGTCACTCAAATGTAGAGTCTTGCGCACAGGGGCGTTTCTAGTCACCTTTGGGGGCCCTGGGCAAGAGTGAGCATGGGGGGCCCTACCGGCTCAAAAACACCAAGGAGATCATTCAATCCAGAAATCTTTTATTTTAAATAACAGAGGTGCACAGTGATGTAAGAAAACTTAAAATACAATATAACATAACAAACACAACTGAAATGTACAAAGTTTGACAAAAACACAATCAAGAAAAAAAAATATCACATGACATGCAGAAAAAATTCAAGATGACATATGATATCGCCCTCTTCCAAATACAAGTTACTGGTTAGCTTACTGTTAATTACAGTTTAAATAAGCTAGGCTAAAGCGCAGTAAACATGTCATGTGCAGTTGTGCTTCATGAGACTAGACTGGACAAAGTGGCATCATAACTTTTTTTTTTTTTTAAATAATGTCAGATTATACACGTTTGAATTTAGCACTTTTCTCTTTTTCCTTCATCTTCTTGCTTTTTTTTTTCTTTTTGCTATCCTGACGGATACACTCGCTTCATTTTGAGTTTGAAGTACTGAAGAAAGCTGGCCGGGCAGTCGGGGCCCTATTAGGGGGGTTCCAAATATCTCGCTGCAGTGTCTATGGAGGTTTCAGGTTGTGTCATTGATATAGATCGATATTAGCCGTGTCTTGTGGGTCCCTTAACACACTAGGCAGTGACAGCTAGTGGGGGCCCTATGTGGGGGGTTTCCAAGCATATCGTCATTGCAGTGTCTAAAGCAGTTCAGTCATTTTGTCATTGACAAAATAACCAATGTCAGCGATGTCCTGGGGCCCCTTCCAGCTCGGGGCCCTAGGCAGTTGCCTAGTATGCCTACCCCGTTGCAGGCGTCCCTGCTTGCGCATGTATTTGGGAGTAAACAATCTGCTCTCTCATCTTTCCACAGTGACATCTTTGCTGAAAGGACGACAAGGAATCTACACGGAAAATGAGAGACGGCTGGCTAATGAGATAAAGATACGCTTCTTTAAAATAATGCTGGTGTTCTTTGTTTGGTAAGTTGACAAACTTTACGGTCCAAATGATCAGCATCTTTTAGTTTCAAGAGCGCACCTCAGAAAATATTTATCCCAATGCAAATTAACCACTTTTCTATAATCAGATTGTTTTCATAAAATGCCTAAAGTTACCACAGACTAAAGAAAAACGTGTATGAGTCAAACAAATCCACAAACATCACCACAGATGTTAGCCTGTAAATGTTTCTTTCCCATGTGGAAACTTCTTGCATCAGTCTGCTGGTAGTTTCTGCCTCTTGTGTCTCAGCTCTTTTAAGTTTGCGTGAGTCTTGGTGCAGAACTTTGGGCCACGACTTTCTCATGAGTCACGAGTCTTCATCTCCTGGTTGAATGTTGGTTTCATCTCTCTCGACTGGGTTTTCAAAGATGGGCGGGAGACGTCGGAAAAACCAGTAAGAGTCAGCAAGATCTTGAAAACAAACAAAAAGTTCCTTTCAGTCTCACAGGCTGTATAAGAAGACCTGGACAAAGCCCCCTGTGATGTCATCATCAGGTTTTCTGACGAGTGATCTTGAAGCTTCTTTTTCCTTATTGAGGAGGATCCAGTAGGCCTGAAACCCGGCTGGAACAGCTCTCAGTTCAGTTCCAGTTATGGCCCTTTTCCACTAGTACCTACTCGGCGCGGCGCGGCTCGACTCGACTCGGCCCCGCTTTGGAGGTTTTCCACTAGGTCAAAGTACCGGCTCGGCCCTCCTTTTTTCGTACCCATTTGGCTGGGGTTCTATCCGGGCTGAGTCGGGCCGAGAATACAACGTCACCACGCCGCGGGCCATTGATTGGCCAGAGAGCAACGCGACTCCCTCACACACCCGCCATATTCAAACTCAGCAACAACAAACTCAACAGCGATTTTACTTTACCTGTAATTGTCTACTTCACAAAACGAAGAATGGCCGGCAAGTCTACTCCATGGTCGAATGACGAACGACGTCCTCCATTGTTATGGTCGCAAACGTGACCAGAGTTGCCGCATATAAAACACGTCACTGCGTTTCAGGCCACCTTACCATGAAGGCCCCACCCACATCGAGGTGGTACTGAACTACAGTGGAAAACCACTGAGACCGAGTCGAGTCGAGCCGGGTCTAGTCGAGCCGCGCCGAGTAGGTACTAATGGAAAAGGGGCATTAGTTATTTTAACATGGCACTATGATGCTAGCTAATATTACGTTATATTCACCAGGATCCAAACCTGTCCAAACATCCTGTTTTCAAGTTTGTTACTGAAAACTGCATCCAGAGTTGAAACGAGAGCTAGCAGAGCTCTGCTGGGACCCGTCATTACTCGGTCCCATCGCTCGCAAGGTTAGATATGTTGCAGGCGGACAATCCTACCGGCGATGAACTGCTGCACTTAGCTGATGCGCAGTTCGTACGAGCTGCTTAGCTTAGCTTTGTCTTTGGACCGTTCCGGCCAACCCAAATCCAGTATTATCTTTAAAATCTGGATGACTATGCTCTTTTAGGTTTTTATTCACAACCCCGAAGTCAAGACAGTGCTAAGTAGCTAAAAGATGACAGCTAGTTGTTGGCTACGCTGGCTGCCAGTTGAAAGACCACACCCCTAATTATACAGACAATTTGTAGCTTCATATAATTTTACCTGAAGTGGAACAAAAAAATTCACCCGGTCCAGTTGTCATAGATGAGAAATCTAACTACAGAGACCAAAACTGTTTTGTGAAACAGGCTTCTGAATATGTTGGACATTTTAACATGGGAGTCAGTGGAGGTTGACTCTCTGTTGGAGCCAGCCCCTACTGGTCAGTTCAAGGAAACTGCACTATTCAATCTTATTTTTGCATCAGCTTCAAACTCTGAATTCCTGTTCGTTGAAGAAAAAGAGAATTTGACCAACAAGTCAACGGTCCATTGACTTTGCGGGGGGGGGGGGCTCTAACATGATGTCGCTTCCACAGGTCCTTAGGTCCTTGGTTTTTGTTTTTGTTTTGAGGTGAGAGCATTTAAAGCAGCACAAAGGAACCTTTGCAATCCTTGGGTCTCAGTGGGTCCCTCTTATAGACATGAAGGTGACTTTTATCACACTGCCCAAGATCTATCAAACTCTTGTTCAGTCTCTCTCTCAATTTGTCCTCCGTCATTACTTTCTTGAGCTTCTCTGACTTGCTTCTGCCATGACGTCAAGCTGTAGCTCTGCATCATCACCGTTGATGTCTGTCAGTGCTTCTCAGATCCTGGTCCTTAGAGCACCACTGCCCTGCATGTGTTGCGTGTTTCCCTGTGCCACCACACCTGATTCAAATGAATGGATCCCCTCCTTCTCATGGCATCAAGGCCTCCAGACGTCTGCCAGTGACCTCTTAGCTGAGCTGGAGCAGGGAAATGTCTAACACAAGCAGGGACTTAGATGACTTGAGATGATTATCCTACATCATCAAGTGCTGCCCTGGTGGACTTAATGCCTTGAGTGCTTGCAACAACAAAGCATTCACACAGGATGATTGGACTCCCACCGTGTTTCACTGTAGATCCCGTTTTCGTTTCCTCATTTTCACTCAAGTTTAATCTGCAACAAAGCTGAAATGCAAAGCCAATTTGTTTTGGTTTTGTTGGTGGGTTATGTTCCATAACTGGTCTAGATTAGACTCACTGCATTAATTAAAAAAAACCTGCAGGCGCTCGCTAAACTAACTTCGCTAGACCGTTTCCCTAAACAATCTGAATGATCTGAACGTAGAACATAAGCATTGCAAATATAAACCAAATTTCCGCATACAGTCAAAAGTTAAACGGCTTCATTTCACGCCGATCTCAAACACAGTGGTTCATTTGTCCATCTGGCCTTTTTCTTTTTCCTGTTTGAGCGCAATGCACATTGGTAAGGATTGCTTGAGGGAAGACCATCAATTCTACGCAACTTTTCATGATGCGTTGTGGGAACCGTTGAGTCCTCTGTGAAGGGAATGAAAGGTTTTACAACAACTCTGTGTAATGGACTGTATAGTAACCAGAGGTTGTTTTGGATACAGTATTACAGCGTGTCATTCTCTTCTGGTTGCTAGCGCAACCTTGGAGGAAGTCTCTTGATGTTGTTGTTGATTACTTGAAAGAATGAACTTCTTTCTCTTTTCATAAAGTAATCAGACATGTTGGCTGTGCTCCGTGTTTCAGCTGGGCACCAAACCTCATCAACGAGAGCCTGCTCTTCTACCTCGAGATGCAGCCGGACATCAGCGACAGCGGTCTCCGGGACATCAGGAACGCTGCCCTCACCACGTGGTTTATCATGGTGGGTTTAAATTAAAAAAACAATCTGCATGCAGTGGACCGGTTCCTTTCAGTGTCTAAAGCCTTGATTTTGGCTTCTACTCTTCCAGGGCATCCTGAACCCCATGCAGGCCTTCCTCAACACGCTGGCCTTCCACGGCTGGACGGGCCTGGATGTGGACCTGAGCCTGCAGCGAACCCGGGAGCTGCCCTGGGACTCTGGCTCCACCTCAGCGCCCAACGCGACCAGCCAAAACCCAGTGATGGGAACCACTCTGCTCTACCAGAGTCACGTCCAGGAGGCCCAGAAAAGCCTGATGGGAAACGGACAGCACCACTCGGACGCCATCAGCGTCCTCTCCGAAGGTAATTGGCTCTCCAGCGGCGCCAACAGCTCTCCGGTGTATCAGGGCTGGTGACGCTCACAGAGCGCGCGCCGACAGGAAGCATTATATAATTAAAACTCAAGACGCTTCAGTGGTGAAGATCGGAACAGAAGCTATGACTGATTTCATTTTTTTAAATGATTTTTATACACGAGTGTCGGCGGTGACCCCTGCCATGCATCATTACTCCGCATGATTGTCCGGTTTGATCTGTACCGAACGGCTCAGTACCGTGAAAGGGCGGCGCGTGGAGAGGAAAGGATTTTCTGTAAATAATGATCTAATGTAATAAACAACTTAGCTGCTGCTGTTATGTGTTAAAGCTGACAGACACAGAGAGCCACGGTTGAGCCCCGTGGCCTTCACCACACAGAGCGCCGAGTGTCGTTATTTACAGATAATCAAATGACAAGCAGAGAGTGCTGGAAAAGCTGTGAACAACAGAGAGGGGGGGGAACAATAGGTTCACATGCCACCTTATATAATGAAACTAATGCAGAGAAACCATCATATTGAGTTTTCACTCCCACCATCCGACTCAGAGCAACGACACAGGTGTGTCATCTTTGCCGTTTGTCCGTCGGCAAGAACCCTCCCCAGGGAAGCTGAAGGGAAAAGGTGCGGATGTGGACGACTTTCTTTCATGTTGCAAAAACCAAAACCCCCCGAAGCGTTGAAGGACGTTCAGCGCAAAGACCCTTCGAGTCAAATCTGCCTTATCTTTTGCTGTCAAATTGGATTTTCTTCAGGCAGAGCCGTTGACTCGGACTGCGCGAGTCTGAAACAGATGTTATTTATCAGCTGGCACCACAGTGTATTTGTTTATGTGCATCCACTGCATTAAAAAGAAATGTAACATTGATTCACACAGCACCCAGTGTACCATATAAGCCATGTACCAAAGTCATTCACTGTTTTGTCATCAGCATCTCTGGCGTGACAGATATTTAAGAAAATAAAGATACTCTTGTAAAAGACTTATGGTTTTTCTTTTTTTTCTTTACTTCCTTGTTTTTCAAATGCATCAACAGATCAGAAAATATAAATAAAACTCTGAATCAGTTCCAGAGATTAATCAGCCTCTGTAGGACACGCAGGATCAAACATGTGATACAAGTGAATATCTCGTGTGCAGGAACCACCCAGTAATCTTCCCCTTTATTTGTCTTGCTAGGTTCAGAGTCTAGTACAGTTGAAATCCACATTTCCAGCGAGCTACGAGACTATGAGGATGTAGACGCTGACGGAGAGTCCTTGGAGAACTCTGTGAGGCACTAACTGGGCTCGTCAACAATCCACCCGCCTCCGCTTTTCAGCACTGCAGTTATCACTTAGTTCCTTTCTTTTTTTGTTTTTTTTTATAGCCTCTGTTGTGTGAAATCTTCACTGGACTTGGTAGTAAATGCTGGAGTGATTCTCAAGAATCAGCCTCTTTTTTTGTTCTTAAGACATTTATAAGTTCAGCTCAGCAGAAAGCAACAGGCCCACGAGCTGAAGAGGCCCTGAAGTCCCGTCTCTTGCAGCTGGAAGTGACCTTTTCCTTTTATCAATTTACAGACTGACATTAACATCCCTCAGAAAAAAAAACATTTCTCCTGGCAAACTCACTAAATTTGGATGGACTCTTTTAGTAAAAATGCATCCAGATCTAATAAGCTCATCTGTGTAGGTTTTTTCTTTTTATTTCCACTGGCTCATCTTGTATTATTGCACTCATTTGTTTTATATCTTCACATATAATCTGTATTTTTGTTGTTGACTGAGTGTACGATGTGATTCTGAAATGAATGAAAGAAAGAATCCAGACAGACGTTTTCTGATATCAAAATAGAGTAATTTATTTGAGACACTGAATGACTTCAAAGTTTTGTCTTGGAAACGGGTGATGGCACCCTGGACCAGGGTGTACAGGAGATAGTAGCTGTCACAGCAGTTGTCCCATATTGGGTTCCTCAGCATGCCCATCACGACCACCAAACCCACGGCCCAATTCTCAGTCTGACACAGACAATAATGGCTCTCGGAAAATTAGAAGAGGAAAAAAAAAAAAAAACATGAGAAAGCAAAGCAAGACCTTAGACCTGAACATCAGAGTTCAATCAATGCAGTCATTCAAACAAAAAGACAAAAACTGGACCTTCACTTTCAACTAAACCTGGACATCTGCGGGGTTCACCGATACAAAAGTGCACTTCATGTTTCTGTAGCAGTAATTCAAACGTGAACGGTCAAATCAGGGAAAAACAAAAAGACTTGTGGTTTTTCAAAAGGCAAAAACAAGTCGTGGCAGGTCGAGTTTGAAAGATCCCAGTAAGCAGAAACAGGAAAACACCCCCCATCCATCCCTCCATCCATCCCTCCATCCACGACGCAGGGGTTTCAGATCCGAGCCAATCCGAGGGCCGATACCATGAAGCAGGCTCAACACATCTAAAGGTATCTTTTGGTCATCCGAGTTAAATAATCCAGAAGTTTTTCCAACTCTGGACACGTGTGCGTGTTTGTTTGATGCGGGTGACGCCGGCGCCGGATGTGGGAACGCCAGATTCCGATGGAACTAGAATCAGAGGCCGATGAAGAGTTCACGTCTGCAGCGGACGAAGCGGGAAGGAAAGACGAGCGGATGTCGCGACCCCGTCAGTTTTGTGTAAATTGTCGTCACAGGTGTGTTGGTGAGATTTACGAGGAGGTTTCAGTTTGATCCTGTCTTTGTTTAATAGTTTTCACTAAATAAAGAAAAAACAGAAAAACGAAGCAGTGGGTTTATTGAGTCCGTTTTGGTCATCAAGGTTCTAAGATGTTTTTTTTTTTTACTTCTAATCATTTAAGATGGACGTGGACACGAGTGTTAACAGACAACTTGATGAAGTCCAGAAAAAAAAAAAAGATACGTTGCACACATACTGTATGAGGAAGAAAGTAAATCACATAAATCAGAGATTTTATAAAGAAATATTTTTAATTCAGCAAGATCAGGCTTTAAGGTAGTCAGCTGGTTTTAGATAAACTTTCCTCGGCTCTCGTGAAGATGCTTCTAAGTGAATTCAGTTTAGGTTGAGAGATGCAGCAGAAAGAGTCCACACATTCATCCTTTTATGAAAATGTGTCGGTCAGGCTCCCGTGCAGTTACACGTTTTATTTTATTTTATTGTTTTTAGCTCAGACTCGACCCCGAAACCGGTCCAGAGGCTTCCAAGAAAGGTTGCCACAGTGACAAGAAACGAGTCGAAATACCGATCCTGCTTCGTAGTACTGGCCTCTGATCAGCAGGAACGTTTGCAACCAGTTACGGCTCTTCTCCTCCGTTTTTTTAAGCGACAGCAGGACTTCAGCGGAGACTCCGCGCTGCAGATAAAAGCTAATCTGAACGTTCAGTAGCCTGATCAGCGCAAAGTGCCAAAGAGAAACCGTGGTGATGCCAGTCGAGCTGCAGTGACCCTTCCCAGCAGCAGCTTTGCAGCAGCTGCAGACTGGTGACTGCCGACCCCCCCCCGAACCTGAACGGAGCTAATGAGGTGCTGATTTCCTCTGCTGCTTTTTCACCTATCGATAGAGGAAAGCGAGGCTGGTCATTCGCCTCTTGCTGTCATCTGTGAGTCATTGGTGGAAAAAAAAAAACAAAAAACAAAAAAAAAGAAGTTGATAAATCGGATACAGTCGGCAGGGTTTAAAAGATTGTAATAAAAGAAGCCGATGAGACATGCACTTCGTTAAAAATGCTCTTGTCACGCATTGACAGCAAAGATGTGGCAGCTCGAGTTATTAAAGAGCCCCTGTAGATGGCGATAAAGTGTACTGTATATAAACATTTATATATACACAGTATATAAGTCTGTGTATTAATCTAATTTACATAGCTTTACATTCTTGAAATTTACATCCAAAACGGGAGAAAAATCCTCTTTGTAAACCACACTTTTCACATCTTTCCCACAAAAATGACAGTTTCTAATCTCAAATGAACTGAGCAGGTCACTTTGGGGGTTTCGGGCTGGAAACTGACGGCTTTTCCTCTTCCTGACCTGATGTTTTATATATAAAAAAAAAACAAAAAAAAAAAAAGACAAAAACAGTAAGAACTACCTCGTAGCGGCACATTCAGATGTCCATCTGTGGAAAACCGACAAGCAGCAGGTATTCTTGGAAACACACTGAAGAACAAGTGAAGCGACTCGTCCGTGTTGTTTAGTATCGAGTATCCGTTACTTTCATCCTGTTGCCTGTTGATTCATTTGGAGATGAAGTAACATTTCCTCAGAGGGATTATAAATCACAGCCTTCCAGCCCAAACACCTGTCTCCCATTATCACTTCTCTGTTCGTAAAACTCCACTCATCTTTGTGTTTCCACCCTTACAAGCCGATAACAGCTGGACCCGGGGCCCGCGGGGATCGCAGCACGTCCTCATTAGAAACCTTTTAATACGTGGATGCGCTCGGGGAGTTCAGTCCAGTTTTGGGGATTTCTACGCCAGTTTCCATCTCTTCTCGGGCTCGTCGTAAAAACACACATCGGCAAAAACCGTAACGTGCACTGAATTCGGGGCGTTCTCGCCGCCGCCGCCGCTGCCGTCGTCTGGTTTCAACTTCTGGGAGGGTTTTGTTTCAGTACACCTTTACAGCCTTTTCTTGAGCGAGGGTTGTGTGTTTGTGGATGTCAGAAGAAGGCAGTTTCTGCACATTCCAGGATTCGTCGTCGTCGTTGTCGTCTCGGTGCCGCTATTTCCGGAGATCAAGCACACACACCTAAAACGCAAAGAAAGCGTACATTCAAAGATGAATTTCTAGCAGCATGTGGATGTTTTTCCTTACAGTTTGTGGTTATTCCGATACTTTCACTCGCATCCGTGGCTTACCGAGCCGTCCGACGCGCTGGCGCCAACTTTATCCCCGGTGCTGTTCCAGCACACTTCGAAAATGCCGCCGGTACCCCTGTAGCTGTGCACCAAGGCGCCGCTCTGAAACAGCAGCACAGAGAAACGGATGACCAACTGGGTCAGGATTCTGCAATCTGCAAGGAAGAACCGCCCCGGACCCCGGCATGACTCGTACCGTGGTGTTCCAGATGTGGACGCACTTATCGAAGGAGCCGCTGGCGAGGTGTTTGCCGTCGGGGCTGAAGGCCACGCTGTAGACGGGCTCCTGGTGTTTGGTCAGCGTGTGGATGCAAACGCCTCGTTCAACGTCCCACAGCCGCACCGTTGAGTCGAAGGATGCGCTGCGTGGGAAAAAAAAAAAAACGCAGTACTGAATTCAGATCAGCACCGAAGCAGATTCTAATATGATGGAGGATCGAGGAGTCAAACTGACGGACTCGGATCACATTTAACATCCATCAGCTGTGTTTTAGCGCTGAATGCCATTAACCAGAAACTGGGAAAACAGGTTTCAACCAACACCTCCTCTTCATCAAATTAGAAATGCGTTAGGCTGGAAACCTGTGGATGCAATGCATCAACGCAAACTCAAAGGTAGAAGCACTAATATACATCAAGTTAAATTCTTATTCATTCCTGGCCTTCAAGTTAAAACTCCAGTGAGGAAATTTCAGCGCACAAGCAGCAGAAAATTCACACTCGAGCGCCTTAAAACATAAGTAGTCGTAAATATTGATTCTGTAAATACATATGCAGCACATGCACAAATACAGATTGGCTGTCCCAGTATAAATAAACTAGTAAACCGTCTGAGCTCCTGCTGTAACAGTCTTGTTTTCTGTGTGGCTGATGTGACGTGTTCTCAGGAAGGACTGGGAATTCCTGCGGTGTTTGAACTGGAACATTTACACAGTCATGCACATCTGGGTCACAGTGAAAGGATGTGGTCCACTGACAATTAGTAGCTCAGGGATTTTGAGCTCAAACATGGTCTCTTGTGAATGCTATTCTTTTTTTTTTTTTTTTAAATATCCATCATCAACACAGTTTGATCTGAGCAGACACTTGCAGCTGAACGTGTCCCATCAGCCTGTAAGGAACCTCCTACCTGGCGAGCATTATGTTGGCGTTGGGGTTACTCGTGCTGGGACCCGTCGGGCTCCACTTGATGGTGTAGATTTCTTTACTATGAGCCTGGAGGTCGTGAACGCAGGTCTCTTGCTTCATACTCCAAATCTGTGTGCCACAACAACAGAACAACATGAAGGTAAATCACCTCTCACGTTTGTTTTCCCCACCCTCCATCAGTACGGACCCGTCTTACCTTCAAGGTCATGTCATCCGAGCAGGAGGCGAGCAACATACCCGACGGGTCCCACTTAATGGCGTTAACTTCATTCTGCAAAAATGCAACAGTCGTTAGGAGGAGCTAGTGATGCGGTCGGGAAAGTCGACCCTGAAAAGCTGCTCACCGTGTGGCCCTGGAAGGTCTTGAGGGGCCTGTCGCTGCCGAGGCGACATACATGGATGCACATGTCTGTGCTGCAGGAGGCGAAGGTGGTGTTGTTCTGCCAGTCCACATCCAGCGCCGGAGCTGCAGGACGTTGGAAAGCAAACTCATTATAGGCTGGAAGGCTGGTGATCCCACAACACGTAGGCCAAGTAAACTCACTTTTATTTATATACAAAAAAGCTTTTTCTCAGCCCTTCCCCTTTTCCTTTTTTTAAAGCTCTAGGCAGAAAGGGTGTCGGCACAGAAAAACACAGACTGAGAGCCGGTTCCACAGGAAATGAGCTGGAAAAACTCAACTCTAGTCCTGGAAATTTAGATGTTCTGTATGCAGAGTTTTGAATTCAAACAGGTTTTTTTTTTTTCAGGATTCGGTGACAAAACAAAGGCCTGTAACTGGCTTTATAAGCAGCGCTAAAAAAGGAGCTTGTGGATCATGTACAACTGATAAAGAGACTATTTATAAGGAGACGGTCATCTCAAAACACTCAAGCTGAGATATTGATGGTTTAGAAGCTCCGACTGCTGATATTGATGACTTGTGCAAATGGAAAGAAAGAGTGAGAATAAAGGCCCGTGTATACTCTCACAGCAATGTGTCGCCGTCAGCTTGTCGCAGAGATGCCGCCGTCAATTTTGATTTATACTTAATTTTGAAGCGCGGTCTCCGCTATGTTATTCCACGCCACACGCAAGACAGACAATCACAAACTAGCTAAACTTACTAAACTTATCTCCACTTCCTCACCGTCTCGGCCGTATCCAGACCTACATTCATCACTATCTCCCTCCATGAATTACTTGAATATGTGCTGTCTTTGTAGTGTGGAGAACCAGAATCGTACAGATGTGGTACTTCCTCACTTCTTCAATGGCGGATGTAGAATTGACCAATCAGAGGCCTCCTTTCTCTCCTCTCTGCAGCACTGTCTGCGTCGACCTACAATTTCGCGTAGGTGCACCAGGGTGTCTGCGTAGGGTGGGGGGGGCATCTCTGCGTCGTCTGCGTATGTGACACAGATGACCTGACGTCCGAGTATAAATCAGGCTTAAGAATCTAAATGAGGCCTTTGACCATTTTCCATAGTTGCAGCTGGAGTCGTTGGATCCGTGGGGGCGAAGTAATGCAGTAAATATAATCTACAGCACACTAGAAACCTTTCATTATTCTGAATCCAGAGTGAAGCCGCTTACCTGAGTGGAAGGGGAACTGCTGCTTGGCTTCGCCCGTGTGTGCATCCCAAATGATTGTCGTCTGAAAAATTAAAAGTGCCATTTTAAAAACAAGTCCTCATTCACAATATACATTTTAGACTAAACTCACAGCCTCATCTAGTGTTTCCGTTTGTCAGACTTAATCAGAACGGCACTAAAAATCTGCAATGACCACAACTGCCTTATGATCATTTAAATGTTTCTGCGTCTATAATGATAAATGGTAATGACGTAAACTGGTGCCTGGAGATGTTTGTTACCTTATCTACGCCAGCGCTGAGAATACTGTTCCCCTTCTTGTTCCACTTGAGTGCAAATATGGGTCCTTTGTGCTGCCCCAGCGTGCTGGCCAAATTTCCTGATGAATAAGAGTCATATCAGTTTCTTTTAGAAAACATCCCTTTAAAAAAAACAAACACAGTCAGACGCTGCAACATCTACAGTGTCAATGCAATAAGCCTAATGAGCAGGGAAACGAGGTGCCACAGTGATGGATGACCTACCATCCTTTGTCCATATCCTGGCAAATCCATCATACGAGCCCGTTGCCAATAGAGTCCCGTCGCTCTGTTGGACGGAAAGAGAACGGATCTGTTACTCGTCTGTCCTCGGCTGCACAGTCTGTCTGCCGCATGACAAAGGTGGAAGAGGAGAAGCGAGGACAGGTGATCTGAAACCTACATTCCAGTCTAGTGAGGTGACATCTTTGTTGCTGGGGACGTCCTGGCCGCCTTCTCGGATGCAGTGGCGCAGCACCAGCTGGGTGGAGTTGGAGTTATTGTTCTCGTTGAGGTTCCAGATCCGGGCGGTCGAGTCGCCCGAGCTGAACAGGACACCGACGCGCCGGGGGAGGGGTGAAAAGACGGTGGAATCGTGAGACACGCAAGCGTGCATACAGTAAAATCTGAAATATCCAGAATGAGTCGGAAGAGACTCTCACCCTGAGGCCAGCAGGTCGCTGACGGGGTTCCAGGCACAGATGAAGACTTCAGACTCGTGACCTCGAAGGACTGTGGCTTTACTGGCTGGTATCTCCACGTCTACGTCCACCTCCATGGGCTCACTGTGGTTATCTGCAGAGAGGACGGACAGACACGTGCTTGTATTTACGTGGAGCTCAACAAACATTAAAAGCGTTTTGAGAAGCATGCCAGGAGGTTTATGTGCAGGGAAAAGGCACTTGTTTGTTTTGTTTTTTTTCTTTTAAACTGAGATAAATGGCTTGTTTGGTATGTTACAGTTACCATTTATCTCCTTCTGCCTCATTTTGCATTCTCAGTTATACACAGCTCTGTAAATGATCTAGTCTGCAGAGTAAGTGAATGCTCTCAGTGCTTTACAACCTGTAAACTCCTCCTTGTAGCCTCTAACTACCGTCGCACCTAAATCTTCACACTGCCATCCACACCTTTCATTAAATTCCTCTGGAGATACGCCAACTCAAACATCCACTCCTCATTCCCTTCGTCTACTCCTCCACCTGAGCTCCACCTCTCTAGTTTCACTCACCAACCAACTGAACAATCACTAATTATCACAATCTGTGCATTAATTCGGCATTTTCTGAATAAAACAAAACAAAACAGCAGAATGGGTTTAATATTGCTGATCTCTGAAATACTGATAAAGTTGAAGCGTGTACCATCAGTTATATTAATGCTTTATAATTATATAGTTCTTTATAATTATAGTTGATATAATTATAGTTTAGATAATTTAGGTTAATTTCGTATCCCTCTAAGCACATTGCCGGTAGGGCTGTAGCGATACACTAATCTCGCGATACGATACACGATTTTTGGCTCACGATATGATATATATCGATATTCATCTTACAATACATTTACACATGGGCGAGGCTAGCCCTTTTTTAGGGGTGCTTCAGCACCCCTAAATTGAAATTCAGCACCCCAAAAACCTGGAGTAAGAAATGTTGTTATTCTAAAATTTTTGTTCGCATTTGACAGGCTTAGATAATGTCCAAAACTTAATCCATAGTTTGTGGTTTAAGTTTATATTTTAAGAATGAAAATGACCCCACCTAATGGTATCATCCTCTTCTCACTAACGTTACTTCTCCTCTTTGTTGACCGTTTACCAGTTAGCGCGTTAGCTTAGTTAGCATTTCAAATTTCATTGAAATTTTCAAAGATTTGCATGTTTTCCAGTCAGTTTTTTCCCAAAAGATTATGCTCTTCTCTCATAAATGTCATAATGATTATCCAAAATTATTTGGTTTTTGGTTTTGTGTGAAAAAAGATGGGGTTGTGGGTTGTGGTGGGTCTCATTGGGTGCTCAGCACCCCTAAAGCTCTGACCCTAGAATCGTCCCTGGATTTACATCATTTTCTGAAAGATTTTAAAGGGACAAAGTGATTTTGGTGACATCTTGTGAGTGTTCCACTGTTTGAATTTATTTAACTGAAAGCATCAATAACACATTATATGGCTGACAGGCAGCTTGCAAATGCTGGACAAAATGAATAAAAGATGTGTTGAGAAAATAGTTTCATTTATTTAAACAGTGCAAATTGTTGCTTGCAAGCTTTTAAAGGTGGGACACGGGGGTTTTGAAAGAAGCTTAGAATATCGATACCCGCGGCTGAAAAATCAATACTCTCAGGGGAAAAAAATATCGATATATATCGCAGAATCGATAAAATCGCTCAGCTCTAATTGCCGGTCTTGGAGCGCTCCTGATTAGAAGGGATGTGAAACTGGTATCCATCAGTCACTGGTAGGCTGTTTTGTCCATCATTGCTTTTCTTGCCTGAAAAGTATCAACACCAGGTCACTTAAACCTTAGTCCAAACTTTCCGCATAGTCTGTCATCAGAAAGCATCTGATTTCGGAGCGTATTGTTTTCCAGTCGACAGATGAGTCCAATGTACTTAAGATGTTGGCGGAGGCGACTCATGTCGGTGAGATTTTTAAAAACCTCAAACCTGCCCTCTGTCCATTTGAAGCTCAACCTCTTCCTTCCTGCTGCGTACAGTCTCAGTTTCACCCAACTCCCCTTCTGTTAAGGCCCGTGCTTGAATACTATAAAGGAGTATTTCATGCACATGAGCCCACCTTCTGCAGTCCCGTAACGAACCCGCAGTTAAACGACTACTCACTCATGTTGTGGGTACCGTTCTCCTCTCCGTTGACAGTGGCCTCTCCGTTCTTTGGTGCGTTTGATTGGTTCCCAGAGGTTGAAGCTGCTATGGTACAGGCCGCCTGCTGCTGGGCCAGCTTGTCGCGGAAAGCCTGCTGCCGCGTCTGCACCACGTCTGGCATCACCGCATCGATGAGCGACAGCGACTCGATCGGTCGGCCGTCGAAGACGGTGCCATCCTGTCGTGAGGAGTGATGAATAATGAGTGGCGGCGTGCCATGTGTTATGAACCATCGCTCCTCTCAGTCGGCCTTTTACTCTTCTAACATTACACCAGGGCTCCTAACAGTTCAAGGATGACTACGTTGGTAAGAAGCATCTGAAGTTACTCTAGTGTGTCGGCACAGAGATCAAAGTTTGTCTTTGTATCATTAAGCAATAAAAGACATCTGTGGGAGTCGGTAACGGCAGCTCTGAGCCCTCACCTCATTAATGCTGATTTCTGCCTCCACATACTGAAGCCCCTTCTGCAGGATGGATATGAGGGCAGCAGGGGGCACTAGTGTTCCATTGATGTTCGACTGGCTGATGTGGCTCTCGATCCCAAAGGTGAAGGCTGAGTGGGAGAAACCTGAAAATAAAACACCAGGCACAGGATGTGCACAAACAAATCATAAATATTCAAAGCGAAAATTACTGTCTGGCCCAAACAAAGCTAACAGTGATTAAATATCAGATTGCATAACAAATATGTATTTCAGAGTAGTACGACTGAGATCTGCTAGGATGGTCTCAAAAAACAAAACAGGACAGTTTGGTTTTTGATCGGTTATGCAAATCTTAAGGATCCTTATCTGCAGTCAGAACAGCATCATAAAAAACAGATATTTAAATAACAGGAGAAAGGGCTTCTCATTTATCGTTTTAGTCCGAAATAATGCTTTGGCTTTGGAAATGCGTGTTAATTCTGTGTGCACTGCTAGCTCTGCCCTGCTTCAGCAGATGTTTGTGTGTCAAGTATCAGATCTGAGTGAATTCATTTATTTATTTTCAGCAGGAACAGCATGTGTGTGTGTGTGTGTGTGTGTGTGTGTGTGTTGGGCAGACATTTGCGAGACAAACCTGACTCTTGGAGGTATCTGTAAACCAAGAAGTTCACCTCGTCGCTGGTAATACTCATCTTAGCCCGATGAAAGGGAGGAGGTATGCTGGAAGGCTGAGCTCACCCCTGAAATGAAAAAAATAAAAATAAATAAATAAAAAATGCTTATCGGGGCCAGAATCAACTTTTAAGTCTGTTGACAGCTATAAATAGGTGTTTTTTTAATTGACTTGCATGGATATCAACACATATACTTTCAACTCCAGTGTGACACGCCATCGCTTGTCCTAACGTGTACCCAGAGATGTGGTCACGTGCACGCGCACCACACCAAACGGCCCGACTCCCAGCCTCTGCTGCTTCGTGCTCCCTGGGGTTTTTCCCATTGATGTGTGATTGCTGCCTACTTTGGTGAGTTACTTAACCTTTGAATCAATGGTTATTAGAGAATTTAAGCATTCAGGGTTCAAGAGAGCGTCTGTGTCAATTTAGCTTTTCTCGTGTAAAAGCTAAGGTGCCCCTCGCCGATTAAGCCACCTCTGCACTGACAGGGGTCAAAAGAACTGTACATACTCGTCTACAGTCCATCAGAAAGACTGTCTGAAAACACACGGAAACAACTGGAAAGAGAACGTAAAGAACAAAGCAGAGGGATCAAGCCATAACCTGAGAATGAGTTGAGACATGCAAGTCTAAAACCATTTCCTGCATTTGAAGGGCGGTGTCAGGTATGAAGACTGCATAGCTGTCCAACTTTCACTCCCAACAATGTCCAGGCCCACTCAAGATTCATGTGGTAGCATAGCAACAAGAGAGGCTGAACGAAATCGGCAGAGAATAGTGTTGTCCCAATTACAAGTGGGCATTCAGCCAGAGAGGTTGAACATGTTACTCAGTATGAATTATTCACTCTTTTTCGCCTTGGTATATTCTTTCATTCTTTCAAATGCAGTCGACCTTGATTGCAGCATTCCATGTGAAGGGCTATAACCACAACCTTACAATAAGTGAAATATAAGAGTCCTGCAAAAAATTTGTAAAAAATCAGGACATCATGAGGGGGGAAAAAAATACTCCTTTTGTTTGTGTTTCAATGATTCAAAATCATCAATATACTGCACATAAACAAACAGATCTCACCCAAAGGTGAAAAAAAAAAGAAGAAAAAAAGAAATCCCTCACAGCTCTCTTATTCCAATGACAGAAACGACGCCAGCCTCAGCCACCGTAGCCTGTTTTGACCACAGTCAGCATGTTTCTCTTTAGCTAATTAGCTCGCATATGAGACTAGGAAGGGCCGGCCACATCAAAGCGAGGCAGCCGCTGCTCTCAGGGCAGTTGCAGCTACATACCAAACAACTGGAAATGTAATTAACAGGCAGCCCGGAGGGGCTCGGGTCCCATCAGTGCAGGGCAGCTGCAATAATTCCTCTTTTAGATGGGCTCATGAAGCCACCAACCATTACACAACTCCCTCAGCATTCAAGTCTCCTTTGACCAAACAATGGGCCTTGCGGGGGGGGGGATCCACTGAGCTAACCTCTGAAACTGTTCTCTAGGTTAGCCGCTGAAGTGATAAGTGGAGTCAAAGTCTGAGAGATTATTTCACTTCAAATGACCACACACCTGGATTACATTTTTCTCCTTGAGTTTGTGTTTATTCACATTTGGCGCGTCAGGTAATTTATAAAAACATTAGATATGCTACATAAATGACTGAGAACAATCAAAAATCACATAAACTATAAAAAGGTACTATAAGGCAGAAGCATTTTAGAAACACCGACTAAAATGATGACAGTGGACATGCTGCTGGGAACCTGCATGGGCCATAACACATGTAATCCCCGTGTCTTAGGTTGCTATAGCAATATGACTCGTGTCATACACTGAAGGTTAAAAGAAACCCACATCCAGCGTGGAAATATCAAGACGCCTCAATGTATTCAACTCAACAAAACACAAAAAGAAACAGCGAAAATTATAGACTGCTTACCTGGGGAATTAAACTGTGTGTTGTGCACAAAATACACTCAACTCTGTTTTATTATCTGGTGTGTTTTTGAGACAAACGATTTTCAAATGAGATTTTGGAGATTATAGGCTCTGTTACATCTGCAATTTTTAGTTGGTTCATAATTTAGCTGATCAAAAAGAACAAAAAAAGGACAAATATATGTGCGCATGGTAAAAACAAAAAAAGGGAAGCCGAAAAAAAAAGGCATTTTGTCTTTGTGTGAGAAAATAATCATCGCTTGAGGATAATTCAAATCTAATACCCCAAGAATGACAACATGATTTATGAGAACTCAACACTACACTTTATTTTTAAATAGATTACACTCAAATTGTGAGTTTATGGTTATTATAGTTGACCATTTTTCACTAAGGAGTCTCTTCAAACAACGTCACAATACCGTGCGTGCTGAGTCCTGTGCTGTGTGGCCACTGCGCATAACAAGTGCCTTTTTTTTTTCTCCAGAGCACCAATTTAACATATATAAACGACTAGACCAAACACAGACAGATAATTGCACAATAGAAAAGCATTAGTTAAGACGGACAAAAAAAAGACTAATGGGTCAATGATGAGAATCCCTGCTGGGAATAGAGGGCTCATTAGGATGTTTATTGCACGTTTGTGTCAATTACTTCACAACGGCCACCTAGAAACCCGACACCAGTGACCCAGTAGCTGCCTCTTCTGCCCGTTCAGCTTCCACTGTGGTCAACAACACACCACACTCACAGGGGGGAATCAGACTTTTTTTCTATGCTGATATTCAGTGTGCCAAAATGTTTCTTGCAAGTTCTGCATGCAACTGCGAATAAGAAAAACAACAACCACAACAAAAAAAAAAAAAAAACAAGGGAAATCGAGGTAATTGTTCCTGTATATACATGGGTGGTATATTTAGGCGTACGCGTGCACATGAGTTGAATTTACAGCACGTAACTACAGTTACTTTTTTAAAAAAAGATTTTGAGCCGTGGTCATCTGACACGCCTTCATCAAACCAATAACCAACCAATCACATTTCCTCCACCTCCTTAGACAAGTCCCGCCCCCATGTGCGATTTCATTGGCTCACTCCAGCCATGTAGCCGTAGTCTGATTGGTGAATAGGGTTGGACATCGTTTGAATTTTAACGATTCTGATTCCGATTCAGATTCTCTGTTTCGATTCCTGTTCAAAACGATTCTCGATTCCGATTCTTTGATGTGTAGGTCAACAGATCGCGACTTATCTAACAGTAGAATTTTTTTCATTAAAAAAAAAAAAAAAAAAACTGTGACACATTTACACAGGCAACAGGCCATTTTTATTCTTACACATGCTTGCATGCACATATGCAACAAAAATGTTAAACAATACATTTTGCCCAACAAAAAACGAAATCAACAGTTTTTGTTTAGGAAGATAACCATATCTGCTCTTTCAGAAACAGACAGATAAACGCCGACAAAAACATAACCTCCTTGGCGGAGGTAAAAATAGTTTGTTTACCTAGGTTGCTGGGATACGCTCATACAGACAAGGGGCCCTCCTAGCCAAAGGGATGCCAGGAAGATGCTAGCCGATAGCCAACAGCAGAGCAGCTACAAGTATGTTTATGTTCGGTAAACTCTTGTAGCTGCGAGTAGCAGCGCGTACTGTATTTTTGCCTTTTGTATCCTGAAATTTCTTTCGTAACTAGAGGCAATATTTTCCCGTTGATGCGACGGACGTGATGTCGCCACTAGCGCGGAGTTGAGTACGCCGGGCGGAGTAACATCAACAACCTAGTGTAGTAAATTAAAACAAAAAAAGAAATTATAATAGTAATTAGCGCGAACATTTAGGAACCAAAAAAAGGAATCAAAATTCAAAAATCTTCTAAACAATTCCAGAACCAGACGTTAGGAACTGATTCCTACTTGGAATCGTTTTTCGGTGCCCAACCCTATTGGTGAAGCACTAAAAGTTGAAAATTCCCCAACTTTTTCAACGGACGCATCTCTGCCACCGCTATGCATCAGACCCACAGTTCATATGGGCAACACTCGATGTCGCCGCATTCAGTGAACCGACAGCGTTTACGGCACGAACATGAGCGCGAAGGGTTAGAGTTGCATCAACAGAGCTGTCCACCCATTTTGAAGGGGTGACGTCAACTGTTGCCAAACTGAACTGTGGGTTAGTGAAGTTGATAAAAATGTAAATTATCCAGCGCTGACGCATGTGTGAGCGAATCAAACTGCGGCTACATACCTGGAGCTAGCCAGTGAAATCGCACACACGTGTGGTACCGTGTCACAGCTCCCAGCTTGTACACGTAGCAGGAAGAAACTTTATCGGACCTTTAGAGGTATGACGAGGTACATCAGAGATACCAACCATGGAGCGTTGTCATCAGTGCTGCGGTACGAGCACTTAATGCAACAACGTGAAGACATCTGTGCAAGCGGCAATCATGCTTAAGCACCATTGAGACTGGCGTAATGTGAGTGGGGGTCAGATGAGGAATCAGAGGGCGGGTCCGTCATTCCTGGGCACAGCATGTTACAACTCCACGACCGTGAGTGCACTTTAACCCAACTCTGTCTGTGGCAGAATACTCTCGTTTTCCAGAAGTCTCTCTCTCCTTGAAATTGTAAGTCTTTGTCGGTCTAAAATAATTATGGCCTTTTGGAGTTAGGCTGGATGAAAGAGCTAGCTCTAGAGGAAACAAAGATTTAAAAAAAAGATGGCAGAAATTAGCATTATATGGCCACTTTAATTCAATCAGCTCTGAGCCCCCACCAAGTAGTTTCCAATCACCAAAATAAATTGCGTGATGTCTTGGTAAATCAACCCCAGCGAATGACAAGAAAAACCTCATTTACAGTATCTGTTCAAAGCCCCAGTGACCATAGAGGGAGGGAGAGGAGATTTAACATATCTAACGAGATAATACTAATGTCTAACAGAGACAAAAAAGCAAGCCGAAGGCAAAACAAGTAAACACTTTAGAATGTTCTGACACTATTAAAGAGGGCAAAAACAAATGAAACATACAAGCAAATAAAAGCGTACAAAACAGCACAAGTTAATAAATCAAAGTTTTGACACATTTCAACAAATGTGGACTAAAAAAAACGATGGTCTGGAGACCTGTGAGGCTTTAAAAAAAAAAAATCAAACTAAATAGGCAATAAAGAAGAATCTCAGGCTTAATTTAAGAGAGATTAAATCAAGTTAAACTTGCAAAGTCAAAAGACAACATTATACTTTAATAAACTCATTCAAGCAGCAGAGTATTTGCTGGATCTGAAGGGGATGAATCAGCCTCGCGTCTGCAATAACTCTTTAAACAGGACTTGTTATATAAACCATCCACGATATAAAATCAAATTAAATTAACTCTGTACAAAAACATTTAAAGGTGCAAAAAATTGAGGAAAAAAAAACTGAATAGGCAGCCATCTCCTACACATGAAGGTTTGAAAACAATGCTGCTAAAAACCGGCATACCACAGACCCCATTTTCTCCTGAACAGTCACCTAACAGATGTGCAAACAAGACCTGGAAACAGCAGCCATTTTCTCTTGAACTGCTCTGCTGAGTAAAAACCCGCCTTTGAAGCTTCTGGTTGGGCTGCAGTCTCGGGAGGGGGGAGGGGGTGTAAGAGAAAGTGGGGGAGGGGAAACCAGAGAGGGGGGGATGGTAGAGGGGAAACTGGATGATAAACATTGATTTCCACACAGGTAATCACAAACATCATTTGCGTACTGCCCGCTGCCTTGCTCAATGAATCAGTCAGGCCAATGTAGGTCAGCGGACTGTGGGGGCTGCTGGAGTTTAGTCGAGGAAACACTTCTCCCACAGGTCCTCAACGATGGCAACACTTCTATTTATATCAGTGTGTGTGTGTGTGTGGGGGGGGGGGGGGGGGGGGGGGGGGTGCATGCAAAAGACAACACTCTTCGAGTTTCAACTCCAGCTGAAAACTCCACCCACTGATTAACATCCTTTGAGGGGATTTAACTCGCATTTGAAATGCCATCTGAGGTAACCCACTGGAATGAAAACCTAGCAACTCCCAGCCAGCAGAGACCCAGCAGGCCTGATCTACTGGCTCTTTCAGCAGATAACAAAAGACCGTTTCCCATCATGCTTCTGTTATGAAGACCCTCTCACTGTGAACCAAAATAATAATAATAATAATTGAGCATACTGCAACCTAGGTGTGTGATTTTAGCTGCACGTTACAGAATTAAAAGGTATGATGTGTAACCTGAAGGTCTCAAGAGTGACATAGTGACTTATATGTCACTGTGTTGTGCATACTGGTGCTGCTGTCAAAAACACTTTTTTGGAAGTAGCACATTGGTTCTTGTGGTTTATAGAGAAATCCCCAAGCGTCGAGTCACAGACAAGCATGACACGAAACCTTGAGTCTCTGTTCAGCCTTTTACATAGGAGGTCTAAAATGCTCAGTGACTCCCTCTGCTGCCGGAGCTGAACTCACAAGTACAATGTCCCCCTTTTTATGAACAAAACTTTAATACAGTGCACTGAGGCAGAATGAAATTGCAACACTCCCACGTTGAACAGGATATAAGTGGCATTAGCCGGGAAAACATTTGGTGTCACAAATTTTCAGCTGCTAGTTTGAGGTGTGGATTCTTTGGAATATGCATGACGCAATGACGCCGAGTATGTTTTTAATTTTCACTCTGGGAAAAGCCTGGAGAATGGTAACAGACCACAGTAATCATTGGAAGATTCATAATTCTTTCCAACTGGCAACATGAGAACCTCAGACCCACCCGTATACTGAACATGTTGACATCAAACAAAAGATAGCTCGCACTTGCTTAATGGTGGGACTCACTATTCTCTATAAAAACCAAACTATACCACCAGTCTAATACTGTTTTTTTCTTATAGCATTTTTTTTCCCGCCCCCTCTATTATGTGATTTTTTTTAAAGCCATTGGATTTGACAAAATAAAAAAGAGCAAAATTTGTTAATTACAGCAACCTCAACTGGCCAACCGGTTTCAAATTTGGGACGTTATTTCCACATGTCATTGTGAACAAGTATATAAAAGTTTATGGACGTTCAGTCATTCACATTTATAAATACTTGGCATCGGAAATATGATTGGCTGCTAAGAAGCCCTTTAGACTTTCCGCCTGCAACAAAAGCCTTGCATAAGCAAACCATATTTTCGGTTTTTATCTTTACTGGGTCATGAAGCATTGACATGTGCCAACTGTAGTGCCCCAATGAATGAGATTTCACAAATCAAGTGTGTGCTTACATGGACTATTGTACTGATTGTCAAGTTTTATGAACTCTGCACTATTGTATCAGAATATATAGGCCAAAGGATATATTTGGGGAATACTAACAAGTTTGATTCGGAAAACTCATGCAACAACCTTTCAACAAATTAAGTATCCAAATCTGTCAGAAATGTTTCCATATTATTTGAAAAAAATCGTGAAAGTTCTCATGGAAATTGTATGGGAATAGGCAGGCCTTGATTTAGAAGCATAAAACAGCAGTTAAAAAAAAAATTGTTCAAGGTTCTTGAGGTATGAGTCAAAAATGAATATCGTACTCCAGCACCACTTTAAAGCTTGCCTAGGTTATAATTGTCTGAGATCATTAGGGAGGTCCTGAATATATACACCAGGATTACTGACTTCCATCTAAACCAGCACAAATTCATGGACTGCTGTGTGGTCTTGTAACATGCATTATTCAAACCAACTTCCCTGGATAGCGTTTCATCCTGTATGTGAAGTGACCTGCCTATATCCAGGCAGGCTTCTATTTCTCCCAGTCAGCAATGTTTTCCACCCCAACAACACTGCATGGGCATCTGTGGGCGAGGCATGTTTGAGGAGCTATGCATTCCTGCACATGACATTTTAAATCAAGTTTAAATTGTATGTGAATAATACTAAGAACTCTTGCCGACTGGTTGTGGTAGCTTATAGAAAATTGGGGCATCGACTTCACCAAAGACAGAAACCACTCTTCCAACTACAACGTCAATACAAAAATCAAAGTTATAGCTTTATGGGGCCAAACAGTGTGTCTTGGACAGCTTTTATGTAATAAGTCTTTCAATGGAAGAAGGGATTGTGCATTTCAGATACAAGTAAAATATCCATTTCTACATCATTCAAGAACCAGTTAAAAGATCCCCCCCCTTCTGTCACTGTAAGTTAGCGTCAAGGTTTCAGTCAGGCATTTCTTTTTTTTCCTCTCAACAGGATGAGGATTGCACAAATAAGCTGTAAACACTGAGACACAGTAGTGTGGATAATACAAGTGTTGCTATGGTGACCAGAAGATCTTGCTTTTCTGTCAACAGCTGCTCATGCCACCTTAAATAACCCCCCCCCCAAGTCTCTTGACGCTTTCCTTCCATCTGACATCCGGGTCGCAAAAGCAGGGCAGACAATTGTTCTGAAACACTGATCTTCCCATCGACCCCGATTAACAACCGACTGCACATGTATTTAAAAAAAAAGTTCAGGGTTGTTGCTTCTTTCATTTTTATAACTAGACTGTATTTATCTATGCATTTGATGAATATCAAATCTACTTGGGAATTTGGATTATTAAAATATAAACAAAGAAAATCCCAGATTACCAATATTTTTACACAAAGAGTCATAATTTATGTTTCTGAATCACCATGCTGCTTTAAAAGAAAAAAAAGAGAAAAACAAAATAGACTTCTAAGTATTCTCTTCTGAACTTGCCCTGTTATTGCCTGGGTTCAACGCATGTTCTACGCCACCTTTCAGCACCTAGGTTGATCTGTTCTAACATGCAACGAAAATTATAGCACACCAAAGACAAAGAAGGTACAAGGCAAGAATTGCAAGATGGAACAAATGTACACTTATGAGCGACTAACAATGTCTGAGACTGAAGCAGGGTGTGCAAACATCAAGCGAGCGATCGCAAAGATCAAACAAGGGCCCGTTGGGATCGAAGGAGGGATGCATGAGCAAATAAGTGGCAGGTAAGTGCCAGCGTTCCAAGCAGTTATCGGCACGAAAAAAGGTCATCCTGCTAAAACTGCTCCTGTATCCATTTGGAAATTTCCAACAGGGGCCTCGTCAGCGTGTAACAACACATCGCACGCCACCGAGACAGAGTAAATGAGCGACGGGATGGTCACTGGCCAGAGCGACATGTTCCACAACCCTAACCGTTCACACAGTCAGCTCGTTCCGCCTCTCCAGCGCCTTTTCCCCGTGTTCTGCTCAGCTTTGTGAATGGCACAGTAGACAGAGCCACGCAACATTTGGTTCTGCAGCTGTTCTGTCTGGGAACAGTATGAGCAGAGCCGTAATGGGCTGAAATGAGAGATGTGAAGGGTGTAATATTCCTGGGATGACTATGAATCCACACCTGAAGAGTGCAGGCAGAATTTAAAAAAGGGGATCTTCGGTAAGGGGATCCCTTTATTGTGCGATCCTGTCACGCCACTGTTACTACCTCCCAAGGTGGAACAGTGGGCTGAGAAAAATGTCCTGCTATGGGTCGTTCTACAAAGCTGTGTACCATTTGTGGGGCAAGTTCATAAATATCCAATTTTTAGGCTTCTTATGTAAAAATGTAAGCGGAAGTGGCAATATGGCAATCATGTGGGTTGAAAGATAAGTTTTGACTCTGCGTGTGTGGTAAGATGTTAAAGTTACATTGGACTTTTGGCAGATTGGGTAACATAAAACTGCAGCTCTATAGAATGACCCATATACAAACAACACCCTTAAAAATGTCCTGCCTTGAAAGTGATAAAGCTTAAGTTACACCTGGCATACACACTACTACTGAGGTAAACCCTCAAAAAGAGAAAAACGTTCCGTTTATGAACACGGCCAATGCAATCTGATGTTGATGGAAAACAACAATAGCCTTTCGTAATGACAGTTTCGCTAAATGATTTTCTCTTTTGGATCATTAAATATCTTTCCTTGACTCCCTAAATCTATATCATACGACCATCACCAGGAAGATAATAGAAAAATGTGCCTTAATAACAATATCAGCACACAGCGACAGAAAGTGCTGCTGACTTTGTTGTCCTTGGCATCAGCTGTCAACTGCCTACAAGCAGAAAGCTATTATAAGAGTAATCTGCAACAAAGATTATTTCCAGTGGAGTTTTCAGCCTGATTTCATCATGTGTGCATGTCCAGTGAACTCAGATGATATGCGTTTACGGTGGTGTAATGTGGATAGAAATGAGCAGGCGGATTAGATTTTAAAAGATATTAAAACAGAACAGACTACTGTTTTGTTTCTACTTTTCATAGCCGCCGTGTTTCATCCTTCTTTTACACCCTGGAAAGGTCACCAGTACGTGACGGGGCCACACACAGGCAAATGAAACAAAAACCCATGTTTCCTCACAGGCAATCAATTTAGAGGCTCCAGTCCACCAAACTCACATATTTAGGACTGTGGGAGGAAGCTGGAGTAGCTGGAGAAATCCCACTCATGCAGGGGGAGGACATGTTACTCATCAGAGAAAGGCTCAAGCGAGGCTGAGGAAGCGCTGACGACCACGTCAGCGTGGCGCTCCGTTATATACAGTGTTGGGCAAGTTCACTTTCTACACGAACTAGCTAAGTTCATAATTCACAGATAAAATTAATTTTAACTAGTTCAGTTCATAGTTCATATTCAAAATTTGAAACAAGAGTTCACCATTTCAAAAAATGAAGTAAATAGTTCATTTTTAGTTTTTTTTTTTTTTTATTTTGTAATTTTGCTGCAAGCAATTATTTTTAAAAATGATTGCCATGCCCATATACTACACCACCACAAAAACAGCAATTATTTTATCCATTTTATCAGTCGAAAAAACTATGTGTCCAATCCAGAATCTTTATCCAACCAGGGTTCACATTAGCATTGAAGGGACAGGCCATGTAAAACTGTCATTTCCCTTTAAGCTTCTCTCTACAAGTATATTAAAAATATAAGGAAAAACTTGCTGCCAAATGGTCTTTATTATAAGACAAAAACAGGTCCTTAAGGTGCAAACCCCCCCCCATTTCAATATTTCAATCCCCGACTCTAAAAATTACAATTTAATCTTTGGAGTCGGGTCACTCCTCCGGCTCTGGGCGACTGCAGCTTTCATCTTCCTGCTTGTTTTAAACATTTGATGAAGCAATTGTTAGCATGACAGAAGCGACAGCCCGTCTTGCCATGTTTGACTGCTTTCCGAAGATACATATTAGCCTCGTTTGTGGTGTATTTTAAATGGGGTTCGCTGGAAATCTGGGACCGTGCGTGAACTTTGAAAGAGGGTCGTTCACAACTGCCCAAATGAACTTGTTCACACCCGACGCTTGTCAAGGAGAAAGAGAGCGCGTTCAGTTCACGTTCGCACAAAATACGAACTAGTTTGTGAACTTTCGTTCAATGAACGCATTCAGGTTCAACACTGGTTATATATAATAAAAAAAAAAATCATATATACAATACAGCATGAAACTTAATACCCAACATTTTACATTCAGTTCAATATATTTATAATATTTTATTATCGAATATGAAAAGTTACTGATGCATGACAGGACTAGAGCTCGAAAGCGAGAGTTCAAATGTCAATCCTTTCATCAAAAACCTTCGCTGCCTCACTGATTCGGCAGAGGGAAGTCAAAAATCTTTGGCGGCATTTCAGTGTGTTGCTCCAAGAAACTATGACATGGTCTACGTCATTATCATCGTCCTGCGTTTGTGAACAAGGAGCATGCAGGTTTTAAATTTCAATCCTGCTGCAAAGACACTGCTCTGTATTCTGAAATGGTACTAACAAGCTGGGTGGCCGCTTTAACCGTTTCACAGTTACTAAACACCTTTCAGTCTCTGTAGTTCTCACATCCAAATCAACTCAACTCTTTCACGCACTGCTCAGCCGAGGTCGTGCAGGTACGTCGCTCGTGTTTGTTTCATCTGCGTTCAGTCTTACGGTCCTCATCCAGCTTTTGTCCACTTTGGAAACTCATATGCAATAAACGAAGCTGTAACAAAACCATAAGTTTCATTTATAAAAGAAAAAAATAAGTTTTTCCAACGGGCTGCCTGGGAACTGCTACGGGCATAAAATTAACGAGCACAAGAAGTACAGAAACAATCTCACTGCAGAGTTTGAGAAAGGTTGCGGGTTGTATCAAGTGTTAGTTCAACAACACAATACTTCATAGAGTGAAAACACCACTGTATTCACTCACTGAATAACAGCATTGACAACAAGGGCATTATTCAAAAGTACACATTTAAAGAGCCAGAGAACATCTCCTTTCATGCATCTCAAGAACTAACACAAGAAATAAAGTACTTTTGCTTGGCAATGGACCATTACTGATTAGATACGTAACAGATATTTATTCTATGGTAGTGTAAGGTCAAAGTGCCTAAAGAACAATAATGCCTTTTACTGTATTTGCATTTCAAATCAGTACAATCTACAAGCTAAGAGACTGCACATAAATGGACAACAATTTTAGTGTATTTTTCACATCATTTACATAATCGTTTACGCTGTTTAAAATTACACTAATTAATTTGGATAAAAGTACAGGGCAGAGTGTTGTTCCTCTTATTGTGAAATATCAAATAAAACAAGAAAAGAGGCAGAGTAAGATGTACTATTTAGTAGGGGTGTAACGGTACACAAAACTCTCGGTTCGGTACGTACCTCGGTTTTGAGGTCACGGTTCGGTTCATTTTCGGTACAGTAAGAAAACAAAATGCAAAATATAAATGTGCTAGTTGTTTATTACACACTTTTGTGCTTTTAAAACAATAAGAACATTAGCCTATACATTCTGAAATGTAGATATTTTTGAAAAACAAAATAAAAATAATATTGGCTCAGACTTTTTCTTAAAGAAAATATCCATCTGATGTGCAAAATTGAACAGTTGCAACACTGAACAGTTTCAAGTTGTTGCTCAGATTAAATAACATGAATAAGGCTCAGACTGTTTCTTTAAAAACAAATCATTGTATTTTTTTCATAAAGTCCCGGTATGATTTTCTGGCTAAAATGTGGACGAGAAGGTAATTGATATCGGGGCTCAAATACTTTTATCATGTGTTTGAAGCCAGCGTTTAGGGTGATTAGGGTCTTAAATCTGCAGCTATAAAACACACTTCGGCTCCCCGGTGAAATATAAACAGGGACAAAGAGAAGTTGATAAAACCAAAGTGGTTTGCCGACATTGTTCATCCGAGATCGGGTATGTTTCTGGCAACACGTCTAACCTGTTAACTCATTTGAAACGGCACCACCCCAGCGTGAACATCGCTACAAAAAGAGAAAGACGACCGAGTACAAACACAGCTTCCCACCACATTTAACACTATGTCGCGGGAGGCTTATTGCCAATGCTGGCGGCATTAGCATGAGCCACGACGTCCACTACAACTGCTGTTTGTTGTGATCCATGCGGTCCTCTACTTAATATGTCCGTGTGGAAACTCGTTCGGTACGCCTCCGTCCCGAACCGACCACGTCATACCGAACGGTTCAATACAAATACATGTACCGTTACACCCCTACTATTTAGTGAGACCAGGCTGTTTATTCTGAGTCCCTCTAACCAACTGCATCAGTTCATACCAGGATTCAAATCAAACTTAAATGTGTCAGTGCTTCATATGTGATAACAGTCAAGTTTTCCAGAGCTGACTCAACAAACAGGAAAATATATTCTGTTACTTGTAGCTATGGATAACAAAGATGTGGCCACATTTTAGTCATCAAGTGCTTGCACAACACCAACCAGTGTCCACTATCTAATTTTGCAACTCCCACACCTTCAGCAGCCTCTTACTAAGATGCAGGAACTGCTAATATGGATCTGTAGTAATACATCTACCCCATACCTTCATATATACAGTCATGGAAAAAATTATTAGACCACCATTTTTTCTTCACTTTCTTGTTCATTTTAATACCTGGTACCACTAAACGTCATCATGTGACTAAAACAGACAGAAAAGAAAACACTGAATGCATAAAAGCAGTGTTTTTGGCAGTACAACGCCATAGCTATTGATGTAAAAACTTAAGTGATTTTGGTTATAATCAAGAAAACCATGGAAAATGGTAAGATATCAGCTCTTAAATAAAACTCTTATGAGCAGTCTTCGTGGTTATCGTTATGTTTGTCCAAACAAATGTACCTTTAGTTGTACCAGGCATTAAAATGAACAAGAAACTGAAGAAAACAAGGGTGGTCTAATAATCTTTTCCATGACTGTAATTGCCATGAAGTAAGATGTTTTTCCACAAATGTCCATGAATTCACAGTGTCATCAGCAACAGCAACAACTGTTAAAAGCAAACAGATTACAGCTGTGGGTTAAAAGACCATCGTAGGAAGGTCTGGGGAATAATAATAGCTAAAATGTGGCCATAACGTACAATGGATTTCCAACAGCGTCTTCTAAAAGCTGCTTAGTTGTATGCACAGTTACTTATGTGTACTTATAAGTCAAGGTCAGTGAGTTCAGCTTTTAGCTCCAAGTCAACATGTTGTCAAAATACGCAAATCCTTAAATAACACCTTTATCGTTTCTGCACTGTGACAGCTGGCATGTGCTGAAGCAACACTCCAAACACGGCATTCCTACAGGTTACCTTCATTTTGTTTAGGCTGAAACTAATTTCAGCCTAGACAATTTTCACTGTTCTTGGACGGTTGTAGTAGTTGCGCACGACAACATGCTTGTCCTGTAATTGGTGCTTAGGTTAATGAGAGACGACACCAGCTGATTTTATGATGGGTGATGGCTAAGATTGGTAGAGATAAATACAAACGTTTGTGTCCTTTTTCTTTTTTTGGTCTGTAAATCCATCATGGGCACAACACTGAGCAATCTCTGAAAATCAGTAAATGCATCAGTGGAGAGTACAAGTAAATCCAGTAAGTGTATGATCACACAGTCACCAGGAAACAAACCTTCAACGTACGAGTGTTGGAGGTCAACTGATACGACTTTTCTGTAACTGCTGCCGTATCAGGGATTTAGGAATCAGGGATTTAGGTATTAGGGATTTAGGTATCAGGGACGGTGATGGACTGTGTGCTGTATTGGTGGTTAATTGCAGTTCTTAGAAAATAAAAATGATCAAAAATTGGTCGGTGAGACCTTTATAAAAAATATAAAATCACTTCACCTAAAAGGAAGATCACCAGAGAAATCTGCTTGTTTCAAGACGTACACCTCGACGTGTCTTGCTCTTTATGGAATTGCACATATTAAACAGATGTGTTTTGTCAAAATTTGTTTTTCATTTTCTGAAACCGAACCTCTTTTCATACGTGATTTAAATCTCATTCGGGCCGCCCGGTGGCGCAGCGTTAGGACACATGACCCGTTTACAGAGGCTACAGTCCTCGACGGAGCGGTCGCGGGTTCAACTTCCGGCTCATGCGACCTTTTGTTGCATGTCCTCCCCGTTCTCTCTCTGCTCCCCTTCCTGTCGATCTTCACTGTCAATAAAGGCCACTAGTGCCAAAAAAAATATATATATATATAAAAAAAAAAAATCTCATCCGAGTTGTTTACATGCGTCCCCCCACAGGTGAGCGCAATGCCGATGTACAAGTCACAGCCCACTCATGGGGATTTTATTTTGAAAATTTACCAAGTTCCTTTGCCATTCTCGTGTCATGGAGTCCCACTACATCGACCAGAACGGCCACAATTCACCTTGAAGGAACTGAGTGTAAAGCTAAGACGACTTACGATACAACTCGTCTGTCTGCCGCGACCGATACACGAACAAGCCTCTCTTGACATTGATGTTATAAGATGATTCAGGTAGTTCTGGGTGAATGTACTCGTCTTATTCACCTGGCAGTTTTCCCCACACACCTATTCCCTCTTCAAGTCTGGTAAATTAAACTCTGGAAACGTAAAAGTGGAATGAGCATTATTGGAATGTTAGCTGCAGCGTTCCTTGTATGTTTGGTTGTCATATTCCTTTTTTTTTGGATTTCTATTTCTCTCATTCCGCCACATCTTCTATAGTTCTAGCCAAAGGTGGGCTGCTGGATTAAAGAAAAGAGTATATACATATATCAAGATTATATTGTCAACACGATCACTTCAAATGATAATCCACTGCCAATTAAGAATTATTGTATCTATTAAACTGTAAACTAAAACTGTGGATAAAAGTGTCAGACTGGTAGAGCTGCTCAAATAATCCCTTAAATGTCACTGTCAAGTCAAAGCCAATAGTGGGAAGCTCATCCAGAAAAGCATAAAGGTGATTAATTAATTTCTCCCTCCTTTGAGCAATGCAACAGCAAATCTCATGACATCCATAATTTAACTGATGCTAAAATGTCTATCACTGACTCGATTTAAAAAGTTAAAACATACAGAAATATAAGAATAAATAATCCCTACATTGAAAATATTTTAAAATAAGAGCTCAAGTATTCAAAATCTGTTAAATCTTAAGAGAATATGTAAAGCATAAAGAAGACATACAAGTAACGCTGTGTTGAAGAGACCATCATTTCTGTGGCGGTAATGTGACCAGTGTTGTTCTGCAACCTTTTCTTTCCAATTTATTCCCGCTTCTCTGAACCATCTGAAAGATGTCAACGTTAACGACACGATCCAAAGTATTCTCCTGCAGCCACTTAATATGGAAATATGGGTACAGTGCACTCAAAGGAGTCCCCTCCATCTCTTACTGGGGTCATTAGCTCATCCATTACAGTGATCTCATTTATACATCCCCTTCTCTCCTCCAGTCTCTGTTGTCTGGATCCACCTCTCTTCTCTCATCGCTCATTCCTCCTCCGTATCCTTCCCCGTCTCCAATGATTTCTGCAGGGATGTCTATTGTGCTTGTCGCCATGCAACAGCACCGCCAATGAAAGTGATAACACAGCATATAAAATAAAGTTAAGTGTCCCAACTGCCCCATCCAGAGACGGCACGGCCTCTAAAAAGAGCCATATGATTAGATTTTTGGATAATACGGTGGGAAAGTAGACACATTCACGTCAACCGTGTCAATGCAATGATTTAGCCTGATTTTGAAAATAACATTTTATTCTTCAACACAGCACTGGCAGCTCAAAGTAGGAGCACTTTAGCAGCTTGGATGGGAGTGACACTTGAGCATCATCCCTGAGAGGCAAGTGAGTGACCGACATGTTCTACTTGCTCAGTAACCAAATATATTTGAAAAGGAAAACAAGAGCTATCCATCCATTCAGCTTCCATCTCCTCTTAATCAGTCACGACAGGCCTGGAGCCTATCCTATATATAAAAATATATATATATCAACTATCCCAGTTTCAGTTATACTGGAGTATTGGGCTGGCACCTGTCTGAGTTTATGGGGATTTTAAGATTTTCTTAGTTACTCTTTTTAAATGGTGCCGCAGTGTCAAATAAAGAATCATTAAGCAGTTAGAGGAGCATTTCAAACCCAAATCCAGGCAGCTGTTTGTTTTTCTGTTGTGCTCTGCGCTTGAGATCGTAAATTCTACGACGTGCGAAGAACAGACTCCCTGATACACAAGTCCTGAACACGGTCGGCTATTGGGAGGCACTCAGCCACCCCCCCACCACCACCACCACCACCACCAGAAGAGTTTTAAACAAGAGAGAAATAAACAAAGCTATCACATTTGGTTTCACTTGCTTAATTGGACAAAATCACGAGTATGTAAGAGTATCTAATCTAACAAATCTAAAATTTAGACAGCAGCATCTGGAATACATAATGCATGGAAGATTGGTCCCAACTTGTGACAAAAAAAAAAAAAAGAAAGAAAAGGAGAGACAGATGAATCTATCATCTTATTTAGAAATCTTAACCCATGGGAATTTTAAGACCAAGCAGTTTTTTTTTTTGGGGGGGGGGGACTGTTTACTGGTGACTGAGCTGCTCTCCCTAGAAGTATCCTTATCTTCCTGTTTACATGAACAAGACCACTTAAGTGGTCTGCACATGAATCTGTCATGTTCCATGTCCTCTGTTGCAAAGAGTCTTCAACATCCTCAGCTTTTGCATATTTTCACTGCTATGTATCCCCCAGAGTCAGCCCGTATCGATGAGTATTATCGTTTGCGGTGCAAAAAAAGAAAAAAATAATAACGTGGTATGCTAGCATGGCTGAATCTAGATGCCACGAAAACATGAGGAATAAGTGAAAACACAGAATGAACTTAAGTCGGGGGGGGGGTTCTGACTTTGGCGCACATGTGCTTGCACAACTTCCTGAACAGTCATCCACCAGCAACATCTGTGTCTCCACACACCTTCCTTCCGAAAAATCTATTTATTCACTCTTTTTTTTTTTTTGCTGGATAAATGTAAAGTCTTAAGAAAACTGCCTAAATAAATAGAAGAACAGTTAACACAGATTTAAAAGATTTAAGATTTCACTCAGTCTAAAGACAAGGACTGAGTGTGGAATCACAGAAACTAATTCACGCTGTTCAATAACAAGACACTGCTGTCCTAAATCCAAAATAACCAAATGCATAACTATAGCCTTCAACCAGCCAGTACTGGTATGGGCGTAATTTCGGAGAAACCACTAGTGTGCCAGTTGGCCGGTAGCCCATGAAAACTGCATCTCTTCTGGAGGGAGAGAATGGCTCACCTTCCCCCATGGCCTATCATAAATAAATACTGCTACAGAAATATTTGGACAGCCCGAAACAGAGATTTGCCGCACCGCAAGACTGATAAAGGCTTTCGCGGGGACTTCCTTGCCCTACTTATGCACAGAAGATACACTTCTGCACTGAACAGTTTCACATAACGCTCTGCTGCCGCTGCCTCTCCAAGTCCACAGTCAGGAGGCTGAAGGATTTATGGGAAAAAAAAAAAAAAAATCAATGCAAAGCAAAATGAGGAAGACCAGCTGTAAAATAAGTACAACTGTTATTCTCTTTACAGTGCAGGCCGTCTCAACCATAAACTGACTTCACACCTTGAACCGAAACCAACGGCATGTCTCATCTCAAATCCTGACGTGAACCTAGAGGCACAAAGACAATGTGCTACTCAGACACAAAACCAAAAAAAAAAAAAAGAGAACAAAACGTAACTACAGCCTCTCTGACACTGGACATAAAAAAGAAAGCAAAACAAACAAACAAACAAAAAACAATAAAGGGTACTATCTGCATGCTCCCTGAGTCAACTATCGCATGTTAGCAGTTCCAGCAGACAGCCATGAAAACGTGACACCTGGATGGACACACCGGTTGTATGATCGAGGCAATAAAGCTCGTCGCCATTGTCAGTAACATCTGTGACTCGTCTTCATCCACCAGTCTGTGTGCAAACATAAATTAGAGAGGCTTAGTTTATACGGGGCAGAAGTGAAACGGGGGTCAAAGCATGCGTCTTTGGTCTCCCTTAAATGAAAGATGAAACAAGGCTGAAACAAGTATTTTTAGTTATGGCTCCAAAATGATGGTCCTTCATTATAAAGTGCAAAGATCACATGAGACAATTCTCTGATCGTATCATACATTAAAGGATGAGCATCTTGCAGTGTGACTGCTCCTTAAATTAATAATTACTGACCTACCAAAAGAAATATGGCATGAAATGAAGGAAACTTCTGGAATCTGGAAACTGAAAACACAGTTGGGTTCTATTAGCATGATCTTATCTGTATAACGTGTCCTGCAGCTTTTAAAAATCACACATCAGGGTGGGGGTTGGGGGCGGTCTACAGTTCTGAGGTCTGCATACAACATACGTGTTGTCCAAACCGAGTACACCGGGTTCATGTCATCACATCAGATGGCTGCAACTGGAGCTTAGCACCATAGATGATTAGGCACTGTGATGTCACCAGCCTTCATGTTGATGTTCATTAACATCACACCATGAGATAATGAAGAAATATGTAAATGAAGAAAAAAAGCAGCAAGCTGGTCTACTGGTGAAAGATGGCGACTGAAAAAGCTTGTAATATCTCTGTGGTTACTTGGCTCTGATAGTAGTAGTTTCTTTCCCAGCAGTTAACCATGTTTTTAATCCATTCATGTAATGTGGCAGTGATCATACTTCTTCTCTAGAGGCGGACACAGCTGATCAATCATGTAAGCCGAGCCTCTGCAAAGTAAAGAGCTTACACAGAATATGCCTTTGCATATCCCATTTTGCACATCTTCTAAAAAGAGAGTAAGCAAATGCACTACTTTTTTTGGCCACATTAATATTTTTGTAATGCAGCGTGTCACATTCAGGATGCACTGATGCTCTGCAACATCAGCCGGTGTCTGATACTCATCCCACACCACTGACTGACATATAATTTGAGTTTATCTCCATCTAAGCCCAAGTTTAGATGTGGTATTAACATCCATGCAGAATGATCTGATCACAAGTGGACAGCTCTAAACATGTCTGTTCACACTTGACATTAACATGCACCTCTACCTGTGTCTCGAGTGACAGCTTGTGGTTAGATGTCCCTCTCTCACCATATATGAAAAATTGGAGTACATGATTTCTGCTTGCAAAGACAAAATGCTAATATATATATATATATATATATATATAAGACGCTGTGAGTCTATAATCACTAAACTGCACACCCAGCTGCCTGGAAAAGGAAGAACAACTCCCTGTCTGCTGGAAATTAAAAGAAGAACTTGAGGGGCAAATCAAAACAACACAAACAGCAGCCAACACCAACACACAGCGTTGTGTTATCTCTGGTTGTTATGGCTTCTGTTTGCCGTTTGCGTAGGAAGTGCTTCACTGTGGCCCCAGATGCATTGCATTTACACTCTGGCCACATGCTCGAAATGTTTGTGGACTTCGGATGTTTGCTGATACAGAGTATCGATCTGATACTAATGTTTTCTTTAATTACTTATTTCATAAACAACTCAAATAAAAAATATCAAATAAAAAAAACAGGACTTAACTTTAAAGCACAGCCACAAATATGTAAATGAAAAAGGGATATATATTACAGTCTGATTTCCTACACATCCTTTAGCTGACATGAAATATGATCAGTTAGTCTCATCCTGTTAGAAGGGAGCAATTTCAGAGATGTATTTACAACCTGGGAAACGGTACCACGACTCCAGATGTTCAGTTACGCAGTGAAATCCAACATTTTCAACAGCTGAGCGGTGCTGGTCACCCAGGACAACTAATTCTGCAGTTCTGCACGTCATTGCTCTGGGTTTCTGGCTTTCCTGGAATCTCTCTTATTTCTGAAAAGCAAACTCCAGAGTTCACTGCTGCGGTGCGTCCCTCTTTCCCTGTGACTTGACAAACTTGTGCTTTTTCACGTGATGTCTCCTTAAAGGGCTAAGAAAGGTATTCTTGTGTTATTTTTAGCCACATCCGTGCCATCTCTGGAAACCGCAGCCTTGCATAATGAGTTTGTCGCAGTTTTCCAGAGAGGATTTTCCCACCCAAAGCATCCCCATACTGCCAACACAAAGAGGTAACTAGCTCCTTCCAACAACGCACGTGCCACTGCTTCTCCTGGTGACTCAAAACAGGAAGTTGCAAGGCACCATTGCGTAACTTCCGGTGCTGGAACAACCAAGAAGAACTATAATTCTGTTCCTAAAAAAATATATATACACATACGAATCATTTCTCAATATGCGTAGTTGTGAAATGTTATCAGCTGCAGCCAAAGTAGTATTCCAATTCACAGGTCCACATCTAGACAACTAGGATCCAGTTGTTAACAGTTGTGCGTCTTGGCGCAGCTGATGTGCTTTTTTAAATTCTGCAGAACGAATCATTGGATGCGCATTTAAAGATCACGAACAATTAATGTTCCTGTCCCTCCTCGACCACCAACAGTTTCAGACATATCGGAAATAAATTCCCGCATCCAACCTTTTCCAGCTTGACACCAGAGACAAAGATCTCCTCGGTTTCCTCCACAGCAGACATCTGAATGAGATCATGCCACAGCTGTACAGACTGACGTGTCACAACTGCTGATCAGACATCCTCTGACCTCAAGAGAATAAAAACGTATGACAGTAATACGGTGATGTGTAATTGAGAGGTAGAGCCGTTTGTGCACGTCCACATGTGACAAGGTGGATGCACATTTATGCCATTTGGACGCGCTCTTTAACGCGCCGACATGCAAGTTGCGCTTTCCGCAAACTCGGCATCTTGCGATCGCGGGTAGCGGGTGGTCTGAAACTGTACCGAATCCGTGACACAAAAACCGAGGTACGGACCGTACCATGAGCCACCTGTACCGTTGCACCTCTAATATATATATATATATTTTTTAATTCTCAACTGAACTATATTTACAATACAAAAGCATGAAACCCATGTACACAAGTGCACTGCTGTTCCAACTGCAGAAAGATCAAACTAACCTCCCTTTCTCCAAGGTACGTTTTCCTAAGTCGTACTTGCCAAGTATAAATGACCAAGTATGAAAGTCCAACCTTGATGTACTTGGAATTGAGAAATGGCTATGGTATCAGATGGGGCATACGTCCAATACTGATACCTCTATTTTCAGTAGTAATGGAAAGTTACATGCATTGGCATCGAAACAACTACCATAAAGTGAATGAATGCGTCCTCAAACATCCTTATACCGGGTGAGTTTGCACCTGTACTTTGGATTTAATTTATGCCTCTGCGTCGAAGCAACAGCATACCTTTAATGCAGGGGTGAGCTTCACCGGACCCTGACGTACACTCCTGTCTGAATGTAACTGCGAGTCGACGCAGACCACAAAAAAAATCTGATTAGCCCACATCTTCTTCGATAATTCCTGCTCACGCTTATTCTATGACCTTTTTAAGTCGAAGAATAAGTTGGGTAGAATTGCAATACCTGTAAAAAAAATTACTGATGCTCAACATTTATCAGTGCCAACATCCATAAGATATAGTTGATTTGCTCCGTTGCTGAGTCTGAGGTATATGAAAGAAGCCGACAAAAGGAAGCTCAGCACTGCAAGCTACAGCGCTGCAGAGAAGAACCCGCACCACTGTCTAATGGTCGGTGGAGTAATTATAAAGCTGCGCAAACGATATATAAATGCAGAAGCACAAATCAGGCTTTAAAGCTGTCAAATTCTCAGGACAAATGTCAATACCAGGTCAAAATAGGACCTAGGGCCACAACAGTACACAAATCTGCTGAAGCTGTCTTCAGTGAACACTCCTATAAAACATTTACAGGTCTGAAGGGAAAGGTGTTCAAAGCACTTTGTGTTGGCCTGTTGTTGACTTATATAATGATCAGACCTCAGTATGGGTGAATTCATGCAGAAAACCTGTTAACTCTAAGATTCACACACCTTTATCTGGTGACGTACTGTGTCTCGCACACAGAATTGATATATTTAGACCGGCCGCATGGTTCTGCCCCATTATCCAATACCTGACCCAGATACGGCAACAACATTGGGCCAATATCCAACATGTCTGACATTAATATCGGGAAATCAAAGACACTGATGACAGCCTTTGTGAATAAGGAACAACTGGGTAAATGAGGAATTCTTCATGTTGGGCCAATGATGTACAATCAGGTTATGGTCTTGTTCAAACATGCCTTTAATAACTCATTAAAGGCCAGACATGTTAATTGTGACTGCAAATGCTGCGTCCCAGACAAGCTAAATATCTATCAGGGTTTATTTTACAGCTGCACTTTAGGCCAATTGCGGGACTCAAAGTCGACAGTTTAACAGTTACTGCTTAACATTGTAGTTATACAGTAACATGAAAGTGTCCCCTGAAACTGGTGGCGGTCCTCCCCTCCCCCACACACACGCTTCCGAGCTCAGCATGGCAACACAAGTGCGTACTACCAACAAAATAACTGAAACAAAAACTTTGTTTTCATGTGTTCTCAAGGGCAAACTAGACAAACCACTTATTGGCCCTTAAAAAGAGAGAGAGAAAAGAAAAACATTCAACATTTGAAGTTGTAGCGTTTTGATAAGTTAGCTCCAAAACGTGGGTATGAAAAGAAAAAAAAGGATAAAAGAAAAACAGTGTTTATTGTTAGAATGGGCAACAAGGGAAAGAGAGTAATTTTAAAAAATTGAGGAAAAAAAAACAGAGGAATTTCAACACACGTGTGGAGTCAGCTGCCGCGCCGCTGCCAGCCGGCAGCCCCGGCCGTAATCACCAATTTGTGCTAGAAAGAGGAAAGTAGCAGCGCGAGCTCTGCGGGCTTACCTTTCTTTACTGAGAGAGTGAACTCGTGCTGCGCGCCGCCACCTCTTCCTCTTCCACAAGGAGAACCTCCAACTTCAGCAAGCGGGCTCAGACTTTCCTCCCATTTTGATCACCGTCATATTTCAAGCTCCGACCGCGGGTGTGTGTGTGTGAGTGTGTGTGAGTGTGACTCACTGTCGGCTAATCTGCTCCCCTGGCAAAGAAGGGGGGTTAAAAAAAAAAAAAAAGAAAGAAATAAAACAAACGAGTTCGCCCAGACACGTTCACAAGCGGCCCGCGAAGTTGGAGTTGAGCCCGAGTTTTGTGAGGCGGCTGAGGCTGCTCCTGCTCCTGCTCCGCTCCGTGGAGTTTCACCGTTCACTGAGAACAGGAGCGAGGAGACGGCAGCAGCGGAGGCTGAACGGCGGCGGCGGCAGAGACGTAGACACACACACACACACGGAGGGGGAGGAGGTGGGGGGTGACGGCTGCCTGACCTTAAACCTGAATATTGAAAACATGACTGGGAACGTCGGTTAATTAACGAATTAATCCACTAACAGACACCGTGTCGTAAACCCCCGCTGCCATAATTAGCTCAAACGTAAGCTAAAACGTCAGTTTGTAAACCAGAGACATTCCCAACGGCCGCCCTTACCACTCAGCTGCTGCTTTTAGCCACTTATAAGTGTAACTACGGCAGACATGTCAACAATTCCACCCATAATACATATTCACTCGAATAACTGATATCACCAGTGGCTCAAAACTCCCTTCGTGTGTGTTATGTTATGATATATTTCAGTTTAAGTGCACTGTGCTGAGTACAGTTCAGCGTGTTGCTTTGAGCCTCTTCCCCTCCCCCACACTCCACTATTTTTCGCCTGCCTGGTCACACAGCGGTTGATTAATTCTCCTTTCGCCTTGCTCAGTCATTCAGATTTGGAAAGTAAATAACAAGTTGACATCAGTGTGACACATTCCTTTGGTACCGTACACGCGGCAGTATTGGCGCATCGCATATTCCATCTCACAGCTACACGTGCTGTCGGCCCGGGTGCTTATATTTGCATAGTTTATAAATGAAGGTGAGGGGGAGGGGGGCTCTTAATGGGGCCAATTCGGCAAAAACGAAGGCCCCAAAAGTTAAAGGCACATATAACATAACAGGACAGTGTAAAGGTAGACTCCACTCAGCGTTGCCAGGTGTACGATAAATATCGTATTTGTACGATCATTTGGCCCTCTGTACGATCAATAATCCAAAAAAGACCAAATGTACAATATTTTGACTATTTAAACTTATTGCCTGACACAACTGTTTTCCGGAGTATTTTTGTTAACCCTGAAGGCGTCTGTTTCCCATGTGACATGTTTCCAGCCAATCGTGCTTTGCTGAGCATTAGAAACGAATGTCTCAGAACAACGAGCATGAGAGGCTAAATGCTAAATGGGCTAAATGGTCAGCTACGCCCGCTATTAAACACTAGAGTGATTAAATTTGACTATACTGCATCATAGGGCTTTTTATTTTGGTTATGACAGATGTACGATAATTTCCTTCAAAATATGATAATTTTAAGTCTCTGGTTCGATAATCCTACATTTCCCACCTGGCAATGCTGACTCCAGTTTACAGCTCCTTTACAATGGCCTTTATGTAGACCACCAAGTAGCTATTTCACAATCGAAAGTGGCCATCTTACATCAACTAGTTTTTTTTTTAATCAAAAAGTTGCAGTTGTGTACATTTTGTGATTTGATATCAAAAAGATTTGATTTTTGTGAGCTTTAAGATTTTGTGACCAAAATTCGATCTTGACACCAAAGTTGCGTATTGAGAAATATCGCAGCTTTGTTGCAATTTAGTGAGAGTGATGATTATGCAGTGAACTTTTTTTTTTTTTTTAATATTGCAATTTTGGGATTTTTATGACAAAGTTGTGATATGGTATCAGAAAGTTCTAAGATTAAGTTAAAAAAATTGAGATTTTGTGAAATTGGACATTTTGTGAAAAATTAGCTTATTGCATCAAAGTTGGGATATTGTGAAATTCTTAATTTTACACCCAAAAAAAAATTTTTTTTTGGAAAGAAGGTCATAGTTTTACATCAAAAATATTATTCGGATATTATTTCTAATATTACTCGAATGTATAATATTCGAATATTAAGTTATAAAGTCAAGATTCAGATTTTGAGACAAAAAATTTTTATGACAAAATTTTTATGACAAAGTTGAAAAAATCGTGATTCTGCAAAATTCATGATTTTACAATAAAATGTTGCTTTCTTTTAAGAAATATGATGAGTATCTCTTCGATTGTATATTTCTAGAAATAAACTAAAGTTATATTATAAGTGTCATTTAACTCAGTGTGGCCTTTCCTCTGGGCTTGAGCACCCCCCTCCAAAAAAAACAAAAAAACAACCAAAAAAACAACAACAAAAAAACATCTATAATCTATATCTGGAATATAACAGACAGCATTTTGAAATAGTTTTATGCGTTCCTCTTGTTTATCAATCTAAGAAAGTGATAAAGAATCATGCAGAAAAAGACGTCAGTGAATACAGTCAAAATGCTCACAGAGAAAGAAAGATTGCTCAGAAATAACTTCATGGAAGACTGCCAAGAAGTCCCTAACGTTACAGCTAAAACATAAAGCCCTATAATCTCACAGTATAGAAAGAAAAAGAGGCAGTTTCATACTGGCATGGTAGGGGTGTGTTTAAACTGTACAAAGACTAAAAACAGCACTGTAGAAACCGGTGACTGAGGTTATGGTGGCTACGTCTACTAATCTCTTACTTACTGTCCAACAACTGGCACACAACATTACCAGAATGAGACGTGAAACAAGCATCAGGAGAAGCTGACTATGAGACACAAAGCAACCATGATTTCATTCTGAGAGGTTGATGAGGCACAAAGAGAACAGTGAGACAAAAAAGTTAAAACTAGAGGCACACATTAATGAAATGACCATACGTGGACACACAATGGCTGCAAGTAGATGTGAAAAATAAAAAATCATTCTACATTTTTCAAGTAATGGCCAACAGTTTTTCTGCTGCACTGAGAATTTGTGGCCAGCGGTTGATGTGTTGAGATAAAGTAAACTGCAGTGTCCATGTTCATCGTGATGACAGACCATGTCAGCCAGAGCAATAATTTGCCTCAGTAATGTCTTTTTTTATAAATATATATGCAACATTTAAGGCTATGTGGCACACTATAATAAGCTCCAGCATTTTGTGCCTTGCCGAGAGCAACAGCGGTGCAAAATAAAATCCTTCTGAATGTCAAAAACTCTCTCCATTTGTTTCTCATTATTGAAAATTTGAAATGTCTGTCCTTGTGATGTTCCCAGTTTCAGTTTTGTTGCTGCTGTTACATATTTCTGTCCTTTTTTCTTTTTTTTTATTTTGCCTCATAGTCATCACAGGGGGTGGTTATATATAGGAATGTTGGCTTGCTGTTCGACTCAGAATCAGAACCGGTGAAAATAAAAGCTCACAGTTCAGTGAGAATATGCAGACATTAGTCAGTCAGCCTTTGATGTCCAGACCATATGCTGCAGAGAGGGTCCTGTCAGATCAGTTCTCTAGAGCGATTCATATTTGATGAAAGAAGCTAAATAGATTCATGAGACAATCTCACCAGTATCTCAAATTAAGAGTTTCAGAACCTTTATTTTGCCAGTTTGATGTATTTCTTTAAAGACTTCTTTGAGGAAGCGAGGCTTCTTGTTTCCTGAAAGTGGCAAGTTAAAAAATGTGCTGCATTCAAATGTCACATTTTCATTTCCCTGTCATTTCTTTGCAATGCTTCTACAGTCTCTAAATTGTATGGTGGTAATTTCCTTTTTTTTTCCTCAGATTTTTATGTCTTTCCCCCTAATGAGACGATGCAGTTACATCTTAGGTTTTTTTTTTGAATGTCACACACTGTGGGAGTTTTAGTTTCACAGTAGCAGAATTGCAGAATACATTTGACTCACGCTGGAAAAAAATGTTGAGTAAAATTTTACCTAAGAAGACGTTTTCAAAGAAATCAGTATTCCTTCTCCTGCATAGTAATGCACAAACTTTGAGGTCACACAAAGGCAGATCACATCTGACGGTCTCAACAAAAGGCACTGAGGTTCTTAATAAAAATGCTTATGATCCAGCTACTGTGTTATTTGACATTACCAGGTTTTTATTCCAGTACTCCAGAGGATCTATATTTTCTCCTTTAAAAAAAAAAAAAAAATGCTCCAGCTGGTTGTTAAAGCACTGAGAAGCAGTTGGTTGACAACTTTGTGTTTTATGACTGATTTTTCGTCACAGTCACAACAGTCTGCAATACTGCAGCTGATAGCATTACTTTTATGTTCCGTGCAGGAACTTCCTGCAGTGTCTGCAGGAAGACACTGAGATGACTGAATACTTTCATTTAATGCATTTTCCGCTTCACCACCGTGTTTTCTGGAAAACAACCATCTGTCTGGGATTCAAGAAGGGCTGATCCTCCTATCAGCCCTGTCGCCAACGCTTCTAGGGTCGAAACAACCCAGGAAAAAAAAAAAAATTGCAATTCCTCGACTGACCACTAGGAGGTGGCTCAAAAACGGAACAAAACCCCGTTAGAAAAAACGTACAAAAACAGTTTTGCAGCTATGTCAGCTGTGTATGGGGGTTGAATTTGTTTGTATGTCATCAGGTAAAATTATATAAAGCTACAACATTTATGGCGTCCAGCAGTTTGATTGACTAGCTACTTTGCACTTAGCATGATATTACCTTCTGAACTGTAAATAAAAACCTCGCAGAGCATCGTCATTTTTTAAAGAGAATATGTTTTGTTGTGCTTGTGTGTTGTGTTAAGCGTGGATCGTCCTGGAAGGGTCTGAGGAATAAGCTTAGCTAAGCAGCTGTGTGAAGCGAGTGTTAGCTACTGGCAACGGTCATTTCTGATGTGAAACGGGAGTTTCTACTGCGGATATCCACCGGCAGCTCCTCCAGCACAGTTTGGCTGAAGGATCCGGGAGCCACGGCAGATCGTTTCAGGACCCTTCCAAGTGGAAGCATGCTGGGACCTGCAGTCATCCCACGACTAGCGGGCTCACATCATTACGATTGCCCAACTGAAACACATGTATATGGGGAATAGATAGCTGGCATCCAACTCTGCTAGTCTTCATTCAAAGTCTGGCAGTGGTTGTATTTGGTTGATGAGAATATTTGGACAGATTTGATTAAAACGAATGTAAAATAATATTAATTATCATCCTGAGTTGACATAAGCTAAGCCAGCCAAGCTAAAATGGCTGACTGTAACTGAACTAACTGGTCTCCAGTCCCGCTTGTTCTGCTCTTTTGTAATGTGGCACAAGGAAGTACAAGAAGCTTTAAAACCATTCTAAAGAAAACCTTTGGCCCCTTTGCCCCCTTATCCAATCAGAACCCTTCCCAACCCCCAGACCTTAATCGGAATTGGATAAAGCCGAACAAACGTGTTTTCCATGTATACCTCAATTCGGAATTACTATTTCCGTGTAAACTCGAAGGAAAATAGTTTAATTCGGAATTATTTAATTCGGAATAATTAATTACGAATTAAAAAACATCATGTAACTGTGGCCAGTGTGAAATTCAGCCACAAAGGTAGTCCAGCCAGGGCTGGGTTTACTTTTCTTCTCATTTCTCTTATATGGTTTACCTGCTACCAGTTGCACCAACTATTTCACATATTATATTGTATTATATTGTATTGTATTGTATTGTATTGTATTATGCCCTGCGATGAACTGGCGACCTGTCCAGGGTGGACCCCTGCCTTTTGCTCGTAAAGAGCTGGGTTAGACTCCAGCGGATCCCTGTGACCCTGCAGAGGATTAAGCGGGTTTAGATAATGGATGGATATACTATGTTATAATATTAATGGGTGTCATTTACCTGAGTGTGCTCTTTTCTCACCTCCCCCCCCAAAATATGTCACTGATGGCCTGGATGATTGTTTCCAACTCTTAAATATCCTTCTCTATCCTTGTATTGTTTTATCAACCCTGTGCCATTTTGAGAGATGGTGGGAGCTGCCTCTTTCTCCCTGCGCTTCTATTACATGGTTTGTGGTAGAAGTGCTTCCTTCCATGCAGCCGGGACTGACCTCCTAACAAAGAACAGGTTCAATCTGCCTCCCCTCCCCCATCCCGGGAAGCTGATGAGGGTCACATGACCTTTCTAGACGGCACTGAGGAGCAATGGCAATATGTAAGGGTGGGGGAAGGGTGCTGTTAGTCACACGCCTCTTGTCGTGTCGTTATTAGGCTGGAGAAGTGTGGGGAAAGCTCAGTCTGCAGCAGGGGAATATCCAGTCGACTATCCACCCCCCTCTTTGTGCTTTGGTGACATACTGAATTTAGTTTCTCAAACCCTGCTGTTTTATTTACACTGCAGAGAGAATAAGAGCACAGGGCCAGCTTCGGTGAACAAAAAAAGAAAAAAAATAGGCTTTTGTGATGTGTTTTTTTTTTTTTTTTTTTGGTCTGTCAGAGTTTATATATGAATGCACATAATACTTACAGCAATAAGAAAAAAAAAAACTGAGTACACTGTACAACACCTCCCCCACTGTCCTCCTCCTCTCCCTCCCTCTCCCCTCCCCCTCTGCAATCATCTACACCAGCTAGAAAGGCAGAAGGCTCTCTGTGGTACACTGTTATGTCATAGCCAGACCTATTTTTCAGACAAAGCAAAGCAGACGACTGGAGCTTTCAGCTTCAACGGCTTTGGTTTCACACAGGCAAAACGGAGCTTTCATGAGCCGAAACACTATGTATCTATCTGTCCGTCCATATACTGCATTCACATTTGCATTTGAGTTACGATAATTTTCCAAAAGCACTGGGACACTTAGAGATATCCGTGAGAGCGCCTGAGGATTCATTCCCACCCCCGCCATGACTGAATCTCTTTTACAGAGCAGGGAGGAGGCAGAGATGGCGGGAAAGCAGACAGATGTCAGAGATTCAGGGGTCGAGGACAAAGGTCAAGGGTTGGTGACCTGGGCAACCAAAAGACTTGCCATTCCTGTCCTCCCCCTCTGGCACAATAGCAGCCGTAATGACTTTACAATGCTTTCTTCTTACAGTGACATTTAAATCCTTTAGAAATTCCCTCTTAAGATGTAGATTACCCAGAGGATCCAGTGTAGATTTGTGCTAAACTTTCACTACAGTTTTGCTGTTTTGTTAATATGCTGAGGTGTAACAAAGACGTCTTAATAAACATGAAATAAAATCAATCTTTATTTTTATTTTTCTAATTATTCTGTTTGGACTCCTGCCTTTGGCCCAAAGAGAGCAGGGATAGACGGATGGATGGAGGTTTTTTATTTTTATTTTTTAATTCTTTTTAATTTAATTTGAACGTCTTTTTTTTTTTAACCCTAATTCAGTTTAGTGAAAATTTGTGTTTAGACTACTTATACAAAGACTGCAGGCCTGTCGAGAACACATTAGCCCTTTTCACACACAGGCGGCATCACATCAACTGAAAAAAAAAAAGAAAACTCCTCTTATTGAAGAAACGCTCCATAGTTACAACAACCCCAGATCTATTATTAGATGACAAGGAGTCTAAACTTTCATTAGGAACCAAAACTACGTGAATTAAAACAGGGTCACGGGGATCTACTGGAGCCTATCCCAGCTCTCTTCGGGTCAGAGGCAGGGGTCCACCGCGGACAGGTCACCAGTCCATCGCAGGGCCACATGAAGGCGAACGACCATGCACACTCACAGTCACTCCTACGGGCAATTTAGAACCACCAATTAACCGGACATGCATGTCTTTGGACTGTGGGAGGAAGCTGGAGTTAACGCTACTATTTTTGTCATAAATACCTAAGTACTGATCAAATTCTGTGGAAGCAAACACCACAACTCTATGAACTCTCCTTCTTATGCATCTGTCTTGCACAACAGTCGATCGTCGATCATTGGACAAGGTAGTGATGACTGGAAGGATTTACCCGTACAACAAGCCTTTTTTAAAATTAATTTTCTGTACACTTACAAAGTTAAAATTACTTCAGTTACACACTATCCCAGTGTGTAACTGGAGCCTATCCCAGCTGTCTTCGGGCGAAAGGCAGGGGTCCACCGCGGACAGGTCACCAGTCCATCGCAGGGCCACATGTAGGCGAACGACCGTGCACACTCACAGTCACTCCTACGGGCAATTTAGAACCACCAATTAACCGGACATGCATGTCTTTGGACTGTGGGAGGGAGCTGGAGTTAACGCTACTATTTTTGTCATAAATACCTAAGTACTGATCAAATTCTGTGGAAGCAAACACCACAACTCTATGAACTCTCCTTCTTTTGCATTTGTCTTGCACAACAGTTGGTCGTCGCTCATTGGACAAGGTAGTGATGACTGGAAGGATTTACCCGTACAACAAGCCTTTTTTATTCATTTTCTGTACACTTACATAGTTAAAATTACTTCAGTTACACACTATCCCAGTGTGTAACTGGAGCCTATCCCAGCTCTCTTCGGGTCAAAGGCAGGGGTCCACCGTGGACAGGTCACCAGTCCATCGCAGGGCCACATGTAGGCGAACGACCGTGCACACTCACAGTCACTCCTACGGGCAATTTAGAAACACCAATTAACCGGACATGCATGTCTTTGGACTGTGGGAGGGAGGTGGAGTTAACGCTACTATTTTGTCATAAATACTTAAGTACTGATAAAATTCTGTGGAAGCAAACACCACAACTCTATGAACTCTCCTTCTTATGCATCTGTCTTGCACAACAGTCGGTCGTCGGTCATTGGACAAGGTAGTGATGACTGGATTTACCCGTACAACAAGCCATTTTTATTTATTTTCTGTACACTTACATAGTTAAAATTACTTCAGTTACACACTATCCCAGTGTGTAACTGGAGCCTATCCCAGCTCTCTTCGGGCGAAAGGCCGGGGTCCACCGCGGACAGGTCACCAGTCCGTCGCAGGGCCACATGTAGGCGAACGACTGCGCACACTCACAGTCACTCCTACGGGCAATTCAGAACCACCAATTAACCGGACATGCATGTCTTTGGACTGTGGGAGGAAGCTGGAGTTAACGCTACTATTTTGTCATAAATACCTAAGTACTGATCAAATTCTGTGGAAGCAAACACCACAACTCTATGAACTCTCCTTCTTATGCATCTGTCTTGCACAACAGTTGGTCGTCGGTCATTGGACAAGGTAGTGATGACTGGAAGGATTTACCCGTACAGCAAGCCTTTTTTAAAATTCATTTTCTGTACACTTACGTTGTTAAAATTACTTCAGTTTCACACTATCCTTTAACTGGAATGACTTTTTTTTAGTCTTGCCAGAGAATTAAAATATTAATCTATTTAGACGTCAGTCAGTAGCCCTGATAGATAACCTTAACTGCCACATTTGCTGGAAACACATATTTTGTTCTTTCTAAAAACTGCTTCGATTCACATCGTTTTGGTCCCTAATGAAGGCTTCTTTCCTTACCATCTACTTTGTAATGCTCTTTAAATTGCAGCTGTTTCCTTTTGGTAATTCACACAGACCAAACAGAGGCAGGACAGAGTTGATATCAGAGTGTTTTATACGCAGCGCGGGGGCATCCCAGGATCATCTGAGTGGCAGGACCGTGGATGGTAAGACGTTCCACCATACTGGCTTAGCCGCACACACAGAGCTTGTTTCACCTCCGTTACTCCCTCCCAGGTTGGAACAGGGGCAACACAAAAATGCCCCACTGGTCCACCTTGGGATCTTTGGCATATAAAATGAGACGGGATATCAGTCTCACTTTGAAAAAGCTGTGTTTAAGGAGCTAATGTATCATTTTTGAACTAGGGAGCAGAAATGGCCTGTTTCAGCTTGTTGCATAGTTGTGACTAATAGCTAAGAACTAGTCAGCAGTACCCAACTGGAAAGTAATGTCGTTTTAGTGTGAGATAAAAACAAGTTACAGTACTAGTTTTCTTTTCTATCTCCTTATTCCGAGATCTCAACGTTCATCAGTGACTAATGCCAGATAACTATCATGCCGTGGTTAGGTTGCATTATAGCAACATGTGTAGCTTAGCTCAAAAACATCACCCAAACCAAACTGCCATCTGTTTAGCAGGTATTACATCTCCACTTATTTTTCTAGAACCCCCTCCCAAATTCTTCAAGTTAGCATTTATCTTCTATAAAATTAATCCAGATGGTGTTATCTTAAAAGCAGCTTTCAGTAACCTAAGAACATTTAAGATATTATTCTCTTTCTGATAGCTGACATGAATGAGATGTGTTTTTGACCCATCTTCCTATTGTAAGCTCAGAACCTCGGGGATGGGCATGTCTGGTCCTTAACGTGTCACCAGTCTCAACCTCCTGCTTTGTCATACCACCACAATGATGAGTAATTAAGGAACACTCCGTTAAGACGCCCAGCAGAGTGTTGTGACCTGTCACGGCACATAATTACCATCCTGGCTCAAAGGTTCGAGAGCTTCCAGTCATATATTGCCATCACCTCTGCTGCTGTTTCTCCTGGAAGTCGGGGATGATCAGAATGAGAAACAGAGACATTTACATGCAGCCGGAGAATTATGGGATTGTATTAAAGACAGGAAATAGTTTTCACACAGCCTGATAAAAGTCATTCACGGGGAGATGTGAGGCCTCTTGTGAGCTGATAAGCAAAATTAAGTGAGTCAGGGTACATTCCTATCAGTTAACATTTCCCTTTCAAATTAGGGTTGCAGCAGCTTGATAAATCCCGCCACTCTGCAATCAGCTGCATGCGTACGCATGTGGAAATATTTGATCGTGTGACAGGGATGTGCATTGGTGCTTGCAGTCTGTTTTGAAAATGCGGTCTGTTTTTCGTCATATCTGATAATCGTTTGCCTCAGACGAGAGAACAAAATCCCCTCTGATAAATTCCCCATTGTTGGATATTAAGGCTGGATCTTCTCCTGGAAAATAGTGTGGAGTATTGTGTGTGTGTGTGTGGGGTGAGGGTGGATCTGAAATTTGTCTGTGGTCACATTGCCATCTAGTGGTGGAAGCCGATAAAACACATCTAGGACCTTGACAAACCACACTGTACATTAGAAAACATGGATGTAAAGCAGCTCTGCCCAGGACTCTCATCCAGGCGTCCTCCTTTTCCATCTTCAGACTGGATGCGTACATGAACACTAGTCCATTTGTTGCCATTATTCTCATGTGGACTGTTAACAGCCACAGAGGGATACTCAGCCGCCAGTGAACCATCAATGTTTGAACTGAGCCCAGCGCGTATCTTCATCTCCGAGTGGGTGGCGTGCGCGTGAATAACAGCCTGTGTATGTGGACTATCACCCCCCCCCACCCCTCCTTTTCATTGCACAACGCTGCATTGTTTTTGAGACGCGGCGAAACGTCGGCTTCGCATTCAGAAATCCTCCACCCCAAAGCAGTTTTTCCAGCGTCGCATTCAAGACCAATATTTTCACTGGGGATGCGAGAAATTCTCATGAACGCACCAGTGAAAAGACTTAAAAAAGTCATGAATGGACAAAAAGGGCGGCTGTACGGCTAAACAAGCAAGACAGTCTGCTCAGCGAGGGAAAAAAAGACATTTCCCACATCATAAATTTTATTTGTTCTCAACATGCTCATGATCTGCCTCAAAGCGAGTCAGTGCCGAGGCTGACAGGGATGGTGCTGGAAGCAGTCTAGAGATTCTGCATCTAACCTTTGTCTGCGAGAAGCGTCCATGACACTTCTATCAGGACCTGATCACTTTTACATGTGATAAGAGGTGTTATATCATCTTATATAATAATCTCTCTGTGTTTTCTGCTCCTACCTGCCGGATGGGACCACGGATAATATCTGCTGCAGTTATGTGAGTTTGGTTACAGATGAGTCACAGAAGTGGATTTTATTCAAATGTTTAGCCTCAGCTGATTGAGCGGTGATATTTTTAACAGTGCAATAACGTTGGAGGTCCGCTCTGTCAGTTGGCGTTAACGTGATATGACACCAGGACTTTTTTTTTAAATTTAGTCTTAAACTCTGTTTTAACAGGCAGTTTGCTCACATCATTAAACCAAGTAAACCGTTCTTCTTGATGACAGGATCGGCTGTTAAATTTATGATTACACCCGATCTGAGAGCGTCGACGGCGTTAATGCACTTCTTCTTCATCTTCAAATGCCGCCTGAATCTGAACTAATCTCCCCCCCCACCCTTGTTTGCTAGAGCTCGCGACAAAAGCCGGTGGTCTCCTCTGATCCGATTGGCCCCTCATCAAAGTGCGAGTCCACCCGCACCTTGAGGCATCAAAGGTGCGCAAGTGTTTGATGGCGGCGCTCCTTCTTTTGTCAGGGCTATGCAGGCTGAAAACTGATATTGCCGTGTTATCTTCTGAGATGCTTTTGTGAGATCATCTGACAGAAAGCTTTTTTTTTTTTCTTTTTCCCCCAGCTCTGGGACTGCAGCCAGTCCCTCGCCACACCAGCGTATCCAGTCATCTGTCAGGCTAATTTTCTAAAGAGGGACCACTGAGACTACCAAACGTGTTCCTTAACAAGAAGCATTGCGGAAAGACGAGGAGCTGTTGCATGAGGTAGCTGCACATGAAGCGAGGATGTTCTTTCAATGGCTGATTTGTTGTGTTGAACCTGGGGATATTGTGGGCATTCACTGGTTCTGCAGTTCCGATGATATTGATGTTATTCTGGGAGAAAGGACAAACAAAGCCCGAAGCGGAGAGGAAGAAAAAAAAGAAAGAAAATTTTTCAGCGGACAACTGGAAATGTGACTTTTGAATATCAAATATCGCCGACTCCAAAACAAGTATACAGTCCTGAACTCTGTGTAGCGATATAAAGGCCTCATGAGTCTATTTTCCGAGGTAAGGACATACCGCAGGCATGGACTCGCCGTAAACCCAAGTGCGAGGATTGATGCTGCGACAAGAGTCAGAAATGAAGCCCGCTCAGCTGGCCTCCTCAGACAGGCTTCCAGTCTGAGTTTACAACCGGGGAAGGCTTTTCCCAGTCAATGAAAGCATGGCGTCTGAGAGATACGTGTCCCACAGGCTGCAGGAGACATCAGGACCGCACACAGACCCTGCGTTTCCTTCACTGCACACCATAAAACCTCCCACCACACATGGCTGTAATAAGCCAACAAATTAAGCCATTACACCGTTTTTTAAGGTACACAGACATCCGCGTTTAAATGTTTTAAGAGTAGCGAGGGATATCTCACCCAAAGTTCCATTGCATGCCCGAGACCACCAGGGAAATGATCGCACATCATCGCTACCGTAAGAGGCGTTTTTCGCAAGGCCGCGGCGCGCTTAGCTCCCACCGAACACAGCGTCATGGTTTTGACCGGTGACAAGGAGGGCCTACGTGTGTCCGGCGGGAATCTTGTATCTGATTTCAGCCGGGCCGCCGTCGTTGCTGGAAATGTGGCGCACGGTTTAGGATGTGTTAATATAGGCATATTTCCTGTTTGAGTAGAGAGACAGGGGTCAAACCGCTTGGCGCAATGTACAACTGGCCCGAGGCAGCGCTGTGACTTCAGCCAAATCTAATGATGGTGTGCGAGTTGCTGCTCACTCCCACTCTGCATACAATTTAAGAGCAACACCTATAAAACTTCATTATGCTGCTGCTGTAATGGGGTTCAGGAAAGTTCTCCGGGAGCTGACAAAAGGAGGGGTGTCTTGTAAACCCTCGAGGGAACTTTCTAATTAAACACTCACTCCTTAAACTGCAGTAAATAGCGAGGATTTCAAGCTTTTCCTACATGTCATATTTTCTCCATACCCAGGGCAATGAAATGATGCCAGAAGTTGGGAGTCCATTGTGAGGAATTTATTCAGGATGGTTTTAATAGTTTTCCATGTAAGAATTGTTTTTCCAAGCTACTGTGAAACTGGGAGGCGAGGGCTTAAGGGGAAAGGGGCTTCCCTGGGATGTTGGCAAGCGTCTTCAAGGCCATATGTGAGGGTTTGATACAGAAAACCTGCTACCTTGCACATGAGCTGTGTTGAGTCGAACTCGGACGTGCACGTTAACAAAGGCAGGTGTTTTCCTCGGTTTATATTTGCGTAAATATAGAAGAACGGAGATGTTACATCGTCAAAAATCATTTGACAGATTAATCATGTACTAAAGTTGGCTGATGTCTTTCTAAAGTCAAATGTGAAAAAATCCTGGTTAATAATTTAGCTTTGGTTAGTGTTCGTATTCAAATAGCACATCTGAGGTCTTACAGAAAGGGCGTGTTGGGTTTTATAGACTAATGTTTTATGGAATGATATTGATTTCCGACATGGAGAATGTGGGATTCCCAGACTAGAAGGTTGGGATATTTTCGATTCTCGTGTTTCAGTTCTGACCTTTATGCAAAGACGAGCTTTTTCCTCCGCCGTCTCCTGGATAAAATCAATTCCTTTTTCAACAGACACGATCTGTAGAGAGGAATGCAGGAGCGCTGTTATGCACTTTATGTTGGCCTCAGCCAGTCTTCCATCAGACGCCTTCGTCCAGCTCAAAACACCGCTGCACTCTTTTTACAGCACTCCCGTTCTTCACGTCCTCCGCTGGCTTCCGATTCATTTTAAAATTGGTTTTGGGATCTCAGTGCTTGTTGTCCAGGTCATGAATGTCCTGACCTCAGTCTCTCTGGCAGAGATGCTAAAGCTCTGCAAATGAAACAGGTCATTACGGTCATCCAACTGATTTGTTTCAGGTCTGGGGTCAGGATCGTGTTTTACAGTTGCTGCTCCGAGACTCTTGACGTTGCTCTTTTTCAAATCCAAACTTAGAAACACATCTTTTCAGAATGGCTTCAAGTGCATATTGTAGAGACATTTTCCATCTATGATACGTTTTATTCTCGATATTAATGATATAAAGCACCGGACACCTGCTGGTTGCTGTAAAGGACCACTGATTGTCTCTTTAGTCCGCCAAATTCACGAGTGTGAAACCCGAAATCGCCGTGCTGCGTCTTAAATTGTGGGCAAACTGGAATAAAGGTTTGTAATATTTCGCCATTGAAATTAGCAGCCGTAAGTCAGTAAGTTGTGATTTTGTGAGAGTCTTGATTTACAACGAAACTTCGTGATTTTCTTTCAACAAAAATGTGCGATCCTATGACAAAAGGTGGAGATTTGATGCCTGGAAGTCACGAGTTTGTGACTAAATTTTGCTAGTTGAGGTACTGAGAGATTCATGGCTTTATGACAAAAGTAGGTGATTTTTACAACAGTTGATACTTTACGACTGACAGTTGCAATATTAAGATGAAAAGTTGCAAATTTGCAAAGTATGTGTTTGTTGGGATTATAAGGACGTAAAGTTTCGTGGAATTAGCTTCTTCTGACAAAAAGTTGTACAGTAATCCCCCACACTTCGTGATCTCAGCAATCGCGGTCTCAGTACGTCGCGGAAGTTTTGAAAATATTCATAGAAAAAAAATATTTGAAAAAAATTGAAAAAAAATTCAAGTGAAGCGCACGAGGCTGAAGCGAAACCCATCACATCAAGAACGAGTCTCGGGAAGCAACAAGAGCCGACAGGGGAGGCCCCATGAACGAATATCGAGACCTGTGATTGGCTGCCATGACGGGCATTACTGTGCCGTCGGTTGATCGTCAAAGTGAGTGTACCTTCCGTAGATTTTGCATACACGCGTACATGTATACTGTATGTAATTTTATGTCAAACAGTTGTTATTTTTCAAAAGCTGAAATTTTAACACAAAACGTTGAAACTTGCGGCCCCTCTGCTGTGTGTCTTTCCCACTTCCTGTTTCTCTGCACTGTAAATAAAAGGCCACTAGTGTTAAAAAAAAAAAAATCACAATTTTAGGCAAGATGTTGTGATTGTGTAACAAAACCTCAGTTTCACAACAAATAGTTGACAAGACGCCACTTGCTTATGAAAACAGTAGCATTTTTCTGAAGGAATCTGATTGTAGAAATAAATGATTGTATAATTAAAACAAGTAATACTTGTGATTATATTATATTTTATTAGAAAATGTAATTTAACTGAGTGTGCCCTTTTCTCTTGGCCTGAGCCCCCTGCCCCCCAAATGTCTGTGCACGGCCCTGTTCATCTTGAACTGAGCTTGTATGCCTTTAAAAAATAATGATAATACCAATCTGTCATCTGTTTCTGATTGTGACAGTCCTCTCCCTGCTAAATCTGCCTCTACCCCCCCACCCCCACCCCCCCTGTGGACCAGCTCTTTCCACAGCCAGCTCGTGCTCCTCCGCACAGCGCGCAACACTCTGCAGCAGTCTACCTGCTTTAAAAGCTCCTCGTGCGCGTCAGTCACCGCGGCCTCCTCCAATCGCAGCGCGCGGGAGCCCCGTGGCTCCTCCCCGGCGTATAATTGAAGTTTCTTTAGTTTCTTCTGCGGAGCTTGCGAGCAGTGTCGTCCGAACCGTGGAGGGATTAAATACCACAGCGGCGGGGACGATGTTTTCCGGGAGCCTGAGCGTGTGCGCGGCGCTGTGTTTGTGGATTACGGCGCTGACGAGCCCGGGGAGCGCGGCGGCGGCGGCGCGGAGGCAGGACGACTCCTTCTTCACCGGCAGCATTTACCGAGCGAGATGCGCCTCGAGGTGCCTCAGCCTGCACATCACTCGCATCTCCGCGTTCTTCAAGCACTCCCAGGTACGGGCGCGTGGCGGAGAGCCGCGCCGTGGCGCGCGGTTGGAGACGCTGCGAGGGCAGATGCTCTCCTCACTGAGTGGAAGCCTCCCCCTGTTGAGCCCTTGGGAGGAAACAGGAGCAGGTTACCAACAGTGTTGTTGTTGTTGTTTGGTTTTTTACTTCTTTTCTTCTTCTTTTTTGAATCAGGGGCGTTTCAGGGAAATTGAGTGTTTCTTAAAGTGTCACCAGAATAAAACCAGCAGAAGTGCGTCAGTATGAATGGCTGAGTTGCCTGTAAAGTTGCCACAAACAGGGGTGTCAGCGTTGAGCCTGATGAGGTGATGAATGCCACCAAGTGGAACCATTATTTCCATCTCTCACTTTCCCTGGAAAACGAGTAAAGCTCACAATGTGCAGCCTTTTTTTTTTTTTTTTTTCTTGTATGGTGTGGGGATCTTTTTTAGCGCATCTGTCTTGGATCTCCTAGAGCTGGCTGTATAATCTGTCTGATTTGGTATGTGGTGTCAGAAGTTGTTTTTCACCCTCTGCTGGACGCACTGTTCTCTCCCAGGACTCCAGAGAAAAGAGCTGGACTCTGATCCTTCTTTTCTCCAGCTATCTATCTGCTGGCTGCCTTTATTCTCACACCATTTGCATCTGCAGGGTGCATTAAGCAGCCCCCCCCTAATTGTCTGGAAACAATCGTGGAGCAAGTAAAAATTTCTAATTGGGTCTAAATGGATTGAACAGCACATGGCTTGTTTGTTGCAAATTAAGTTTACTTTTAAAAGCGCGTATTGATCCGGAAGGAGCGGTTCTTAATGTAGATTATTGAGACGCCGACCTGCTGCAGTTAATTACAGCACAATTTAAGGGGATAATATATGACCGAGCTATAAGATGAACGCTCGCTGCCGTAATTAGGACAGAAAATAGAAGTGGTGTGCATCCAAGAGAAACAGGGGAAACAGTGTTTCTTAAAAGTGCAACTTGGCAAGCGGTGTCAGGGATTTGTTTTGAGAGGAATCCAAGGAGTGTAACGCTGCCCAAGGTTGCAAAGTTGGCCAATTAAATTAGTCACCAGCAAAGAAGTCAAATAACCGTTGGAGCCTCACATCTAATGAACAGCTAATAGTCAACATAATTGACTGCAGAGCCTCTGAGTCTGGGGCGGTCCTCAGTTGAGGGGGTGGTGGAGGGGGCTGAGGGGGGGGGGGGGGGGGTAAGAGGGAGGCATTTGTCTTGAGAGAGGGGGGGGTAGTGATAAGGAAGCAAACTGCTGGGTCTAAGAATAGACGGCAATTGGTGATAATGTGCAGGACTGTCTTATTCTCTGTGTTCTTAGCAGTCCTTTCATGTTAGAATGGGAGGTGTGTGTGTGTGGGGGGTGGGGGGTGGTGTCAGCTGCAAAAACACAGGGCCACCCTCCTATCCCCCCCCCCCCCCCTCACCAAGCCCTGCCCTCTACGTCCCCACCCCTGCCCATAAAAGCCAGCATCACACCTCACCGGCGTGTGCGTGTGTGTGTGTGTGCGTGCGCCGGAGGTCACCTTCCCGCTTAAAACGCCGGAGCGCCCAGTTGTGCTCGACGTGATAAGCTGGAATGTGGCGTTAGCACAAACAGGAGCGAGGGGGAGGTGGGGGGGGAGGTGGGGGGGCTCACGCTCAGTCAGCACAAACCCACAGGTGGATCCGCTCCCCCCCCCTGCCAGATCTCATTACGGCGACGGGATGACAGGCAGCTCGGAGCTCCACTCCAGCGATTGAGACGACAGACCTCTTAATTCAACCTGGACATCCTTCGGGGGGCCATTTAATACTCGCTAGGAAAACCAAAGACACACAACACTTTCCATTCCAGCTGAAATGAAATGCCTCTGCTGCGCGTCAGAGGCCGCTGCCCTCATATTTCACCGCCTCGACTCAATATCTGGAGCGGCTGCTTACTTTGGTCGTGGAACACGTGATAATTTGCTCTCTTAACACATTTCACAGCTGGATGTTTTTTTTTTTTTTTTTTTGGTGCTACCTTTAATTTGATAATTCTGCGAATGCTTGGAAGATGTCGTTACAGGAGTTATGAACACCCACACATCTGAATGAGGAACGCAAGTCATAGATTTTATTTCGTGAATTATCGCAAAATGGAAAGAAGTGTGAAGTGGCAGAGTTAGGAAACCCATGGGTAGTCCGCTGCTTGTCAGATTTATAGCAACTGGAGATTTATTGATGTAATAGCATTTCCAAATACAGATTTATTGACATTTTACTTCACTTTTGGGGAACTTGTCACCCCAGTACAATAGACAGAGGGGAACACACCCAACCATAAATATTAGCCTCAGACACTTTAAAATATTAAGAGCGAGCTGGGAGCCCTGCGCAATAATGTATTCTGAAAGCATCAGCCTTGTAGTGGATTATTTATGCGGGGACCTGCGCAGCCAAAAACAAGGTGTGTCCATGAGGTCTTGTTATTACATTCAAAGCAATAAAAATCGAACATTTTAAACTTAGTCATTCATTTCTAATGTGCTACACAGTAAAGTCTAAACATCTCTGTGATTTAAGTGGAGGGAAGAGAGAGAGAGAGAAAAAAAAAACCCACTGGAAAGTAGTTTTTCCGTGTCCCCTTGTTTTGGCCTTTGATATTAAATAGCCTGCGGTGGAATCGAGCCTCAGCCAGCCACCCGTCTCATGTGTGGAGTTTTTCTTCCTCGAAGACAGCGGATGAATAGAGGTCTATGTAGCCCGGCCTCGCTTCTCTGTGCGCGCTTTTTAAAGCACGACACTCCTGCCGGTAAATCTTCCCCCCCCCCTGCTGTAGCATCCCCGCGCCGCTTTCGCTTGACAAACAGCCCTCGCTCCGAAGTGGAGACGACTTTACGCCGGCGTTGTCGAGGATCTCTGAAGTGTTAGCGTCGGCTTCGCCTCGGAAACATTAGCTCACTATCAGAGGGCCCGACAAATAATTTATATCGGCTGAATAATTGATGGGTAGAATGACCACAGGCCTCACACCTACTCCAGTCAGAGCTTAAATATTAAAGCTGCATGCGTGTGTGTTGGCGGGAAGGTTATTTCGGTGACGCCCGAGGACCCCCGAGTTGGCAAAGGACAGACAGAGAGACCGGTCGGTCCTTTGAAGGTGGTCACATGTGTAGAAGGTGTCACCAGCTTTGTTTTTTTGTTCTCAAGTAATTAAATGCTATGAACAAAAATACAGACGAGATTAAAAGCAGTTTGAAAATGAAGATCCATATAATCCAAATGAAAGGCCTCAGAGAAAAGATTTCAATTTTCAAAAAAAAGACTAGAGGGAGCGGTACCCTCGGAGATAAAAGAGGTTTCTGTCCTTGTTCCTGTCGGTTGTCTAGACAATACCGCATGCCTCCGGCCACCTGCTCTGACTCATCGGCTGACAATAGCCGTAATGTATCTCCGTGATAGATGTCCTGTTTACACGACTCCTCTCGTCGGCGGACTGTCACCAGCCTGGCAGGGTTCACCTTAGCGCGTCGCTAGACCGCGGTCCCGCCTCATCTCCTCGACCCCGGTCACACCGGAGGATATCTGGAAAGAATTCATTCGCCGGAGTCCTTGACAGCCCTCAGCAGAGCGAAGCGCTCCGACTGCAGAGGAATGTCATGGTGAGTCAGATGGATGAAGTCCTGACCTATAATTATTCCCTTGTTGGTCCCTGAAATGGTGGGGTCAGGCCTGGACAGCTGGGGCAACATCCCGCTGAGCCCCCTCTGCTACAGGGATGCTGTCACGCGGCAAAATTAGCCCCTCCGCGGATCTGGACCTGTCCCCCGTTGATGGATGTGGCAAAGGAAGGCGTCAAAAAAAAAAAAAAAAAAAGGACTGATGATTTCGGAGTTATGAACAGACATGCCGACCGTCTTATTTAATGTGGCGTCACCGACGTGGTTTGGAGTTTTTGGGATCGATCGTCGGTTTAACAGCACTGAAGGAAGCAAAGCACAAGAGAGGAGCAAGTACCGTTTTAATCAAAGGCCTTCCTGGCAGAGCAAAGGTGTTTAAAGTCACACAAAAGGACAGAAAACCTGCTGATGCATGTAAAAAAAAACCCTCAGCCAAAGCAGCCCTTATTTCAGCTTCATTTGGTAACACATTTAAACAACTCTTCCAAGTCTCCTTCGTGCTCAGACTCATATATTTTTCATCCTTATCTGCAGTCTTTTGTGAGGGAGATTCTCCAAAGACGTGGCCGTCCAATCATGGATTCCTTTGAAGCCATTTGACCGCTATCCTTGACTCTTTAAAAGCACAGCACACACTGGTACTGGATGTCAAATTAAACCCTGTAATGATTACTTCTCTCCAAAAATGTCTCGTGGGAAATTTCCTCTGGATTACATTGTGAGAAAAGGCTTTGAACTTGACATTGAACTTAAGCAGACCCTTCCCGCGCATCCTCGCAGATCCCTAAAGTTTGGCTGCCTGTCACGGCTTCATTAGCTTTTGTGGAGACGGGGAACCGTCCGGCATCTCAAGCCCGGATCCGGGTCATTCACTGGAATGAACCCCATTATTGGAACTTCGAACTCCATTGAGAACATTCGCATTCAGAGGTCTGTAAACGAGGACAAGAAAACAAGCTGTGATCAATAACGTCACCGTAACAATGGAACGGTTGTTGTGGGGGGTGTGAAAGGTGCCCCCCAGTTCTATGGATCTTTTACAGCATTCATTTGTCTTAAAAACTAACTAAAGGAACTAACTGAAAGAACCACAATGAATGCTTTTTTTCTTTTTTTTTTTTTTTTGACGAAGAGCATTTGAATTAACTGAAAGTTGTGTGTTCAGAGCTCTTGTTTGACTGCTGGTGGCTCAGTTAAAAAAAATCAAAGATGTTGCTCATCGCTTTGGTCTTCTGTTGGTGGGAGAAAGATGATGGGCCAAAAAAGCAGAGGCCTGTGTTCATCATGGAACCAAAAACCTATCATGTCATATCGGTTTAAAAGTGATGTTGGGTTACGATTCGAGATGCACTGAATGGGATTTCCTTGGCCAGCTTCGAGGTCTGATTTTCTCAAATCTTTTTCTTGCAGAGTCTGGCTCTTAGCTGGATGCGATTCTCTTTTCAAGAGCTACAATGAGTTCAATCAATTCTGCGCTCAGAGTGGAAAAACTCCCACGATGAGGTCGCGCCCGGGACAGAAACCGCATGTGTGTGTGTCTGTTTGTGATTGCGATGCATTTACGGACTGAAAAATACAATCAGACTTCTCAGTGCGATGCTCGTGGTGAATTTACTGATGGTTTTTTTGTTTTTGCTGAGTTGACTGTGCAAGTGCTTAAGTTGAGTCACCAAAATTTGAGTCCAAGTCTAGGCTCGGTTCGAGTCCGAGTCAAGTCCAAAGCCAGATTTGTACCTCTGTGTCAAAGTGACGGCGTAGCTGTCGGTGTGAACCCTCGGCAGCGGGAGATACGCTTCAGCTCGCTAAATGTAACTACATGTTCGCGTCGACGCTGACCACAAAAAATGCAAATTGGTCCACTTGGTGGATTTGCCCTTCCTCATCTTTGTATTTTCCGCTGCTGCTTCTTCTTTGTCATCTTCAAGTTGGTTAGGATAATAGTCTGCTGCAAAAACAACTGAAGCTCAACACTCATTAGCATCAACTCATGTAACGTATACTTTACTACACAAAGGAAGGAAACAGAAGGAAGCTCTGCACTAGAGGTCTTCGGAACAACCCGACAACCCGAAAACTCGAGGTTCCGACCCGACCCGAATCAGGTCCATTCACAAGACGTGACTCCAGGTTGGGGTCGGAATCGGTACAGTTAGTCTCGGTCCGGTCAGTGCTCTCTGACAGGCTGGGTCTGTGTTTACCCGAGAGACGTAAAGATATTCAGCCCCCCCTTCCATCCAATAGGCTGGTAAATGTCAGGTGAAAGGTCAAGCAAAAGTAAACAGACAAACAGTTGTTTGGTTTAGTCTATGTCAGGACTCGGGGCAGTTAAATGATTATTCACTGACATGGCGTGTTTGTCATAAAACAATCTTGTTGCCGTAGCGTGTTATTAGCGGTATGCCCGGCAGCTGTAAAACACAGCGGATCGCCAACATGATAACGTTGGATGAGAGAATATGTTCACGACACGTCCTGACCGGAGTAGGCTATTAGCGTTAGCAGTTGCTACCAATGGCATCTGTATCCACAAAGAAAATAACGACGTGGATTTATTGTTGTTTACATCACGTAGAAGACAATGTTGAGGTAAGAAAATCAAATTTTATTCAACACGAGCATCTATGGGCTGTATTGTCTCGGTTCTATTCGGATAGCTCGGTTTGGTTCGTGGTCGGAAACTAAAGACTCGGGTCGGTTTTGGGTTGAATTTTCATGGGTCCATTCGGATCCGGGTTCATGAAGGTGGAACCCGTGAAGACCTCTATTCTGCACTGCTACGGTTCTACAGAAAAATACAACAAAGATGTGCTCGTGTAGAACCGCTCCGCCATCTAGTGGTCGGTGGAATAATTACACAGCGATGGAAACGGCAAGCACCAGCAGAAATGCCAAAGAGGGTGCAGGGCCTGTGTGAAAACTACGTGCGAAGGTGCTATGCAGAGACACAAGACAAACTCAATCTCAAGTCAATAAAGAAAAATCAGAATCAAGTCCGATCCATGACATGCCTGCCAGCCTTTTAAGCTAACACACACACACAGTCTTTAAATCACAGTTGAAGCTTCTGTGTTCTTGTTAAACTGTATAGCAGTTCTGTTTTTGTCTAAAGTGACCACTTGAAGGGCGGCCGCTTCCCACTGACAAACTGTCTGCTGATGGAGCAGAGTTGGACCCATTATGACATCAACAGTTCACAGCTGCAGCTCAGCGTGGCAGCAGCAGGCTAACAACCTGTTAAAGCAGAGAACGAAAGCGAGTTTTAATCAACCCCCCCCCCTTTAAATTACAGCCACAGATAGCCTCTGTTGTAAACTGTGCCAAAGACATCATTGTAGCACTTACTTCTCTGGTGAATTCTTGCCAGATGACAACTGAAGCTGCCCCCACCATCTCCTCAATGGTTCCTTTCCTGATGTCACGCTTGGCTTAGCACTCAGGCGTTTGGAGCATTTCCTCCTGATACATGACGCACACATGACATGAAATGATGGTTTGTGGAAATGTGCATGTTGCATGAAAATAGTCCTGAATTTAATGTGGGTGTATGTATTTCTTCCAAATCGCTGCGGCATATTAAATGAAAATAAAGTTAATGCACGAGTCTGAGTCCAGGTCAGCAGTTCACGAGGTTCCAAGTCACAAGTTCTTAAAATCAGGGCTTGAGTCCGCTGCCTCGAGTCACCTGGTGATCAATCAGTCCACCCCCCATCCGACATCCCTATCCCGAGCTGAGGAGACAGATGGATGGAGAGAGGAGTGAAAGAAGCCATCCATCCATCATCTACACCTACTTACTCTTAATTTAGGGTCACGGGAGTCTGCCGGAGCGTATGCTAGGCATCTTTGGGCGGCAGCCAGGGGTACGGCCTGGACAGGTTTCCGGTCCGGTCGCAGGGCCACGCGCACCTCGATCCGCATGACCACAGCGACTCACATGTTGACCAGGTTAACGAGGCGCGAAGGACAAAAGACGCTAACGAGCCACTCGATGGGATGGGAAGTTCAGTGATTTACATGTGGCTTCAGTGAAGAAAAGCTCAGTTTACAAATGTGAAACTCCTCATCACTCAGTCTGAGCTGAAGATTTAGAAGTGAAATGTCTTCAAGAACCAAGAAGAGAAATCCACGTCTCTTCTGTTCAGGCTTTTAAAGGTTTTAAGGCCCTCCGTTTTAAAAAAAAAAAAAAAAACATTGATCATTTAGAAAACACAACACTGCTGTGACTGAACGTTTGCAGTGTTGGAGGACAGAAGGAGGCAGCTGCGCTGCAATCAGAGGAAACCGGTAGGAGAACCTGCATCAGCTCCCGCCTCACTGATCTGGAAATGTGTGTTTAGAGACCAAACGAATCCTTAGAACACATGTGTCAAACACAAGGCCCGACGGGCCAAATGTGGCCTGTCACATTCATTTTATGTGGCCCTCGAGTTTTAAACCAATATTTTAAGACTTAAAATAAGCTTACACCGCTTTAAATCGTATATTGGCAATAAACTACATCTTCCATCATGCATTTCGTCGTTACCCACAACGATAACGGTAGCTATGAGCAACATGATTTTTCAGAATATCTCCTAAGAAAAGAAAAATTGATGCACAAGGAAGACAGTTTCATGAATGATGGGAAAACAATTGTATGTCTTTTGTGTTATGAGGCAGGTGTCAGTCGTGAAAGAGTTTAATCTATGTCGGCATTTTGACAATAAACACGGAGCTAAGTATGCTAAATTTAGCCTGCAAGAAAAACAAAGCTTCTGAAACCAAAGTAATGGATACTCTTACAACCACAAACCCTGAGTTTAATATAATAATCAGTTAAATATTTTAAACTTGAACACATAATAAACACAGAAATCTTCATTTAACAATATAATGAGGTGTAGTTTAATTTACTTTGATTTACATTGCATTTTGTTACATTCATGCTGTCAAATCTGGCCCTTCGAGGGCCACCATGATGCTGATGTGGCCCTCAGTGAAAATGAGTCTGGACTCCCCCGGTCTAAGGGGAGCAGTTGGGGAATATATCGTGACAGGAAAGGAAGAGGGTCAAAGTTACTTTTGGATTTGATGGATGGATGACTGTAATTGTTTTTTCAACAGCATCTCTGACGTCTAAAGATGTTTTCCCTTCTCTTTCACAGAATAATGGATCCTTGATGTGGTGCCAGAATCACAAGCAGTGCTCCAAGGTACTGTGGTTTCACTTCTTCTCATGAGCGAGATGCATGCCACATGCGTGCCTGATTATCAGAGGATAATACAACGTAAAGTGCACAAGTCACAACAGGACGTGTCGTGTCACGCCTCCACGGCAGTCAGTCGGGAAACTCTCCGTGCCGTCTGTGACGAGAAAAGACTCGTTTCCTTTCAGCGAGCACTCACTTAAATTGTTCCCGTTGATGCTCATTTGGCTCTTGTAAATGGAATACAGTTAAATAAAATCTGAAGACTTTAAAAGCCTGACGATTTATGAAAGCAGGGGTTGCTTTTGGGTTTTTTTTTTTTTTTTTTTTTTTGCCGTTTGGAATTTTGGTCGGATGCAATGTGGCATGCGTCCCGCAGGGCTTGTTTGTGTTTTTTTTTTTGCACCCCGTCTTGAAGAGGCTTGATACAAAGCTGGTGTTGACAGCTCCTCTGGAAAGAGAGAGCAGACGTACTCCATCAGCCTCCCGGAGCTGTTGACAGGGCCCTTGGAGATGCGCTGCACGGACTGTAGAAAGGTCTCCGTAGCCGTCAAAGGCTCTCGGAACGGCGAATCTGCCGCCGTCCGCGCGGGCCCGCGTATCCACCAGAGGACACTTTTCCCTTTTCGTGAAGTTTGGGCATCTGTTTTTCCTCTTCGGTGGATTCCCCCCTTCCCGCGTGTAGAAACACATCAACATAACGTATAGGAGGAATGTTATTGTAAAGGTGATGAGTGGCGCTCGTGTGCAGTTATCTGCTCTTTTTTACCCCCCCCTTCCCGGCCATAAGTTACGGGAGAATGCACCGTGAGAACCGGAGCGAGCTGGGGGTTATTAATTGAAAAGTCATTAGGATGCAGAACGGCTGCAGTTATTTATGCTTACTTAACGTGGCTTCACGTGGGCCGCACGTATTAATCACAATCAGTGTCGAGAATCGGCCGCCTCGCAAAAAATCACCCTCTGTGCTCGATTTTCTAAATTCCCATTTTGAATTTCAAATAGTTTCCTAAGCAATTTGCATCTGCCCTGGACACAGCGGAGCTATTGTGCTCTGTGCTTTCCACGACATCTGCAAATGTATAGGTTACTTGTGTCATCCTGGTTCGGAGGAATTTCCAGCGAGCTGCCAGGCTCTCATTGGCAGATTCGGCCCCGATTTACATTCGGGGCTCCGTTCTTCGGGGAGAAAACGAGCAACGGCGCTCGTTTAAACACAATGTTTGATTGTGTTCGAGAACTAGAAGGTAACAATGGAAGAACAGTTTGTGGCGAGGGTTCAATAACGCATTCAAAACTTCCTTTGTTTTCACTGTGAAGTTGTTTCTCTACTTTCCACTGCGATGGCCAACATCAGCTCTTGGCACCGCTCGTTCCCGAGCAATTCCACAAAGTCTTGTGTATTAAAAAATGCTTTTGCTGGCTGCAAGTCAAAGGATAGCGTATACTGTTTTCATAGTCAACAAGCTAATGCCGCTGAAACTCCTCAAACGTCCAGAAACTCTTTAATGGACTTCTCGGGCTTCCTGCTGTAACGAGCATTGCCAGTTAGCACTTCTTTATCCCTCACGCAGCCTACGCGAGGCTGGATTTGATGTAAGCCCTTAAAAATAATGATACGCTTGTACTGATTCGCTCCGCAGCTGCAACGCTCTGCTGCGCTGCCAGTCCGGTTTCGTCGGCTCTCAAAACTTAATTCATTTAATCGTATCCTAGGTTTTGGTTCAGCTATTCGGGATGCGGGCCAGCGCGCGGTGCTTAAGTTTAATTTGCAGCGAGAAGTCAATGTTTTGGGAGCAAACATCACCGCACTTCACTTCCACATCAATGGCTCGAGTGCACGCTGTGTGTAGCGTGTCAAAAAAAAAAAAAAGAGCTATTGTGGTCGCGCTAACAATTGTACCGAATGGGCCCACGCTGTACAGTGGTCTCCCTGTGAATGGCCCTACAGCCGCTGATTAGCCTCTTCACTTCATCAACAGCACACGGTCAAACAGAGAGACAAAAGGCGGCGGCTCTGAGGGAGCGTCAGGGCAGGAGGCTTGTCCGTCCAGGGAGGAAAAAGTGGAGAATGGCCGCCTGATAGTTCAGACAAAGATGCCGTGACCTCCCTCTCCCCCCGCCCTCAGTCCATCTGTCTGCATTTTTGAAAAATCAAAGCCTCCTCTTCCCATTTGAGACGAGAGAGAGTCACCCTGGTCATCTCGCATGCAGTGTCCGAGTCGGCCCCGCTCTCAGCTTCCACATTGTCATGGTAATTAACCCGCCGAACCCTCTCCGGAGCGGAGCGAGGTGGCATTTGAAGAGCCGGGGAGTCATTATCATGCCACAGCACCCAACCGGCAGACAAACTGCATTCAGCGGGGAGGCAGACAGCGGGCCTTTCTGGGAGCTATTGTCATGTCGTCCACCGTGCTGCCGGAGCTCCCCACTTCAGGCATTTGGATGTGTTCCTCTAAAGTTTTCACGACTCCAGGGTGTTCTTCTCCGTCCCGCTGGAGCAAACAAAATAGATTCAGTATGTGTGTGTGTGCATGGGGGGAGCTTACCCCAAGAAGCTTTCCACTCTCAGGGCACGGCTGATAGCAGGGCGGGTGCAGTCCAGGCTGCACATCAAATGTTAGGATTGAATTAAGGCGGCGGAGTGCTGGTGGCACGCTTTAATTCGCAAACATTTCTCGGGGAAGGGCCGGGAGAGAGGACATTATTCCTGGATGAGCTGGCCGCTGGAAAGCACCCTTCGCTTATAATCCCTGAGGAAAAAGCGTGTGATATTTTCTTGGCCGGAACGGCGAACATCCCGAGGAGGCTTTCCCTCAAATCTGCACGCACGTTCTTAACTCTACGCCGACATTTCAGTGAACTGGACCGAGCGCCCGCCGCTATCTAGTCTGACATCTTTCAGCTTTAGAGTTCGCGTTTGCACAGTTGCAAAAGGAAACCAGCAGTCTGGGTCTCACATAGTCCAGGTGGCTCTTTTTTTTTTTTTTGCTTTATTTCCCGTCCGGCGCACCCTGAGTCGCAAATTCCAGCGAGAGAATGACACTTTTTTTTTTGCTTTATTTCCCGTCCGGCGCACCCTGAGTCGCAAATTCCAGCGAGAGAATGACAAGTGTTTACTCTTACATGCTCCTTTCGTTTTAACGTGTTGGAGGCTTTGGAGCGTTTTTTTTTTTTTCTTTCTGAATAACAATCACTGGAATGCCACTATGTTGCATTCAAAAGTGTCTCTGAAAGCCTGCGGTCAACCCCCCCAACAAACCAACCAACCAACCAACCCCCACATTTTCTCACGCCAAAATCAAGCGGTCCGACTTACCAGCCTGTTGAACGCTGAATCAGAAGCTTCACCTTATTTGAGAGTTTGGAGATGTCTCACGTCTGGCCGTCCCCTCCTCTTTGGGGTCTGATGTTTTTTTATTTATTTTTTTTTGAGGCGCGTAGAAAAGATTTATTAAGCGGGTGCAGGGAGGTGTTTGGTGGGTGACACTTCAAAGCACCTTTTGGTCACGTTGAAGCCAGACGCTCACGGCACCTCGCCGCGTTGGTCACGTTACCGGAGTCGACACCTCAAAGGGAGCGCCGGGCTCGGAAATCATTCCGCCGGTTCACGTGCGAGCGGGGGTGTTCGGATGTTTAGAAGCAGCCCTCGCAAGTCTGACCTCATTTATCCTCCAATTTCACGCGAATCATCTGAGGCGCCGGCAATCGAGGAAAGAGGGAGGCTCCGTGCTGCTCTCTTCCCCGTTATTCTCGATCAGGTTGGAGGGAGCGTGTCAATATCCACGGTTACATGATGTTTTTTAATTCTGAATTAATTATTCCGAATTAAATAATTCAGAATTAAACTATTTTCCTTCGAGTTTACGTGGAAATAATAATTCCGAATTGAGGTTTACATGGAAAACACGTTTGTTTGGCTTTATCCAATTCTGCTTAAGGTCTGGGGGTTGGGAAGGGTTCTGATTGGATAGCGGGGTGCAGACGTCTACCGGAAGAAAACAAACTTACTCGATTAGCAACAACATTCCACTTATTTTTGACCTGGGTGGCGTTTCTATCTGCGAAACCTCCTTCATTTAGCCTAACCGCTACAACTTTGAAAAGCTCACAATTTTTATGTTTCCTGCTATCTGTTCTTTTAATTATTTCCAGTTCCTCCAAGCTATTTATTAAATAAATCGTCTCTGCTCTTGACCACCGTTTACTGCGTGCTGCCATCTTGAAACTTTGTTTCGAAAACAAGCCCAGCGTGGAATATAAGCGTCATCGCGACAGACAGGCAAGAGAACGAGCATGCGTGGAAAGACGGGAATTCATTTAAAGCGGAATGAGTGTATACATGACCGCGGAATTATTCTATTCGGATTTAAAATCAGAATAAACCAGCCACTTACTTCAGAATTAAGTTTAATTCGGAATGGACATTTTCATTCGGAATTAGGTGTTTATTAATCATTTTAAATCGGATTTAACTTTAATTCTGAATTAAAGAGGAATTAAAGTTCCCATGTAAACGCAGGGACTGTGGGTGGCAGAGGAGTGTGAAGCAGAGCTGGTCAGTCACAGCAGGAAGGGCCCGAGCTGGACATGGCTGTTAAGTTTCATTAGCTGAGGGGAGGTCGCTCCGTTGGCCGCTATCTCTGCAGCTCATTATTCACATAGTGGGTGGCAGCGAGGGAGGAAAACCCCCATGGTGGAGAAACCAAAGATGAGGGCCACAGGAGAGGAGGTGAGGAGGTGAGGAGGTGGAGGGTCTCACCATCTCACACCTAAGCAGCTCTGTTTGCCCACTTTCTGAGGTGGCGAGCGCCGCAGGAGAATGGCTCACCGTCTCGTAGAGCGCACATTCGCTTTGAAACAGTAGCTGTTTGTGTTTTTCAGATAATCCAACTCTCTCAGATAGCCCGATTCCCCCCCCATGTCCACCCCCCCCGTCAGACAGGATTTCATTCTCTTGAAGGATTAATGTAATCAAAGCCGCTGTGAAATCCTCTTTCGCCCGTAATGACCAGTCACACTGAGACAATCTGCTGCCATCCAAGTGTTTGCTCTCAATCTGAGGACGTGTTTGCTGCCAGCGCTCGGCGACAGCATCCGCGTCACGTTGGGGGGGGTGGGGGGTTTGCTACCACGCATTTCATGACCTCACGTGTTCAGAGGTGCCGAAGGAGAAATAAATAAATGATAGAATAGAAAAGTAGATAAATAACTCTGCAGCTTTATTGGTGATCATTAATATTTAGTCTGCACACTGTACTGAAGGCGTCACGAGTCCCGCTGGAGAACGGATAATTAAGATGGAGGAACGTTCAGACGATGGGGGTTTTATCAGTTTGCTCCGGCTGCATCTCTCTGATAAATTGCACAGATTGCACATGATAGTTTCAGGACAGCTCCCCGATCTGCAGCCCTCTAAGCCATCTCAGACCGAACATGTTTGATAGATGGAGAAAACTGTTCCTCTGTTGCTTCTGTTTGCTCTCTCCGGCTACACAAATCCAAACGCGGCCCCTCTCGACATGCCCAGGTTTGCCCTCCTTCTGGATACCGAAACACAAATGAAAGAGAATTCAGTCATCGCTTCAAACACACAGACTTGTGTGTCATCTCCCCGTCTTACAGCTCCGCACCTTTTTCTCGATTCATCGTGGAAGCTGCGAGATGACGAGCAGGATTAGCGTTACTGAAATGTTCCTGAAAACCCTTAAAAAAAGGTTAAAAAACAAAACAACAAAACAAACAAGTGGAGATGATATTGGATTGGGACCGTGATGTCGGATTAGGTTGGCTTTTCTGCCCTCAGCTGTGTGTTGAGCTCCACATGTTGCTGGCCTACTTTGGCCCTGAATCTCCAGGTCTCATTGGATCCGAGATGAAGTGGAAGGAAGATTTAAAACAGCTCGAGTGGTCAACTGCAGGGGAAAATCCTTCATATTCTTTACCGCCTTCTCAATCTTCGGCGACCCCCGCTGCAGCGACAGAAGGGGATTTTTTATGTTTTTTTTTTTCTTATCTGCATGGAAAATATGAGTTCATTATCGCGGCTGTAAGTCAGCCGGACTGACAGTTTGGGTCTAAACGGCGGCGGCGGCGCTCAGGAAGCGTTTCATCAAGCGATCCCATTTTCGGCTCCGCTTCCACACATCTGTCATCGTGTGATGATTCAGTGTGATGGCGTGGGAGTAAATACTGTAAATCAAAGCTTTGGGGGGAGGAGGGGGGACAGATCTGTCTTGGGTTTTTCAGGGGAGCGCTTTCCTGCGTCTTGTCACGGTTAAAAATGCGGGGGCCTCTTTATCGCCATTTTTTTTTTTTTTTTTTTTGGGCCCCGCGTGATGAATGCGCCCCGTTTGGGGTGAACTGTCCCCCCCCCCCAGAATGTAATCTGAGCCTCAGGAGCAGGTGATAACTGAGGCTCCCGTTACACCTGATGTGCTTTTGACTTGTCACCCATGAGACAACGTGAGATCCAGGAGGACCTGCAGGAGCGCCAGCCCTCGCAGAGCAGAGGGGCACCCATGGGCACCGTGTGTGTGTGTGTGTGTGTGTGTGGGTGAAACTTCAGAGTCATTAAGTATTAAGTGAACTGCTATTGCTTTCCAACAGCAGACGAAGCACAATTCCGGCTGATCTGTGCGGGCTCTTTGCTCATAAATAAGGCAGGCACCTCTGATTGTGGGGTAGATGTATAATTTATGCGCCGCCGGTCCCGCTCCTCCGCTTTTCCTTCTCACTTTCTGCAAAGCGATTCCTTTTTCAGCTCTTTGTTGTCTGCGCTATCAACCCCATTTAAATTAAAGAAAAAAAAAAATTCAACTGGCACCCGATGAATGGCCGTGACACCTCCTGCTGGCTTCCCGGCCGCCTTTGACCAACTTATTGAAACAAACACACGTCGTGTTTGCTCCAGAGGAATAACGTCAGCTGGTTTTAAAGGTGGATGGATTATGACAGAAAGTGCTCCCAGCACATGTTCTTCTCAGGGCTGTAAAACACCTGGAGACGGCGCAGACCTTTGTCAGTATCAGTCTAAAATCACGTGTCAAACACAAGGCCCGCGGGCCAAATGTGGCCCGCCACGTCATTTTATGTGGCCCTTAAGAGCTTGGGCATGATTGGCTTAAATTTCAAACCAATATTTTAAGACTTAAAATAAGCTTACACTGCTTTAAATTGCATATTGACAATAAACTACATCTCCCATCATGCAGTTCATCGTTACCCACAACGATAACGGTAGCTATGAGCAAGACGATTTTTCAGAACATCTCCAAGAAAAGAAAAATTGATGCACAAGGAAGACAGTTTCATGAATGATGGGAAAACAACTGTATGTCTTTTGTGTTATGAGGCAGGTGTCAGTTGTGAGAGAGTTTAATCTACGTCGGCATTTTGACAGCAAACAGGGAGCTAAGCATGCTAAATTTAGCCTGCAAGAAAAACAAACAATCGCTTCCGCTTCTAAAATCAAAGTAATGGATACTCTTACAACCACAAACCCTGAGTTTAATATAATAATGAGTTAAATATTTGAAACTTGAATACATAATAAATACAGAAACTGCTATTTAACATTATAATAAGGTGTAGTTTAATTTATTTAGATTTACATTACAACCATGATGCTGATGTGGCCCTCAGTGAAAATGAGACCCCCCTGGTCTAAATGAAGTCACTGATTCTGCATTTTGATGGTTTGAAGTGCAGCTTTTTGCATTTTTGATCACCCGTCTGCCCTCGACCCGGCCGTAGCGGATGTGATGAACAGATTACAGGCAGGATAGGGTTTTTCTTGCATCCCATGGTCAGATTTCCACAGTGTTTGGGTTTAGATTGACAGAGGAGAGCGGTCGGCTGCCAACTTCCTCCTCTCACAGATTACCTGCTTTCCACAAGGGTGCAAAATACCTCCAAACACAGAGCGTTTGGAACAAATGAAGCACAGCGGCAACATGCTGTAATTGTTGTCTTTTCTGACCCCCCCCCCCCCCAGCCCCCCAGCCCTGTGGGTTTCCTCCTCGTTTTCAGACTCTTGTGTTACTGCAGGAGGAAGACGCCCCTCGGCATCTGCTGCAGTGCATTTTTTTCTTCCTTCTTATCAGTTTCTCCTTGAAACAACAGACCCAAAAATTCCCACTATTTTCTCTTTCTTCGTCTGAAACACAGATGCCGACTGATTGCTGCAGCTTTAATGTGCTCACCAAGTAACATTCTCACCCGTTCAGACCAACAAAAGCACGCTCCCGCTGATTGAGAAACTCATTTGAGTTCCCTGAGTGTAGGGTTGCACGCTCACATGTGAAGGGCGCACGCTGTTAATCTTTTTTTGATCTACCTGACCCCCCCCCACCTCCCCCCCGTCTGCTCAGTACACACCTGCGCTGATTTATGGCGGTGCAGTAATTAAATACACAATATCTCACGGATGTGACACGCTGTAAGGTCGCGTTAGGTTGACTAAACGGCGTGTGTCTAGACTCTGTAACTGCTCTGGTTGACAGTATCTTCTTTCTGATTTACTCGCTACTTTAAAGCCTTTTTGAAACCTCACCGCCTGTCAAGAGACGTGGCGGGAAGCCTCACCGGCGTGTGATCTCACACTCAATCAGATCGCGGCTCGGTGAAATATGCTTCGGCCCGCTCAGCTTGTTATGGCGCGTCTCAGCTGTTCGGCAGCTGCTAGGCAAATGTGGAGGTTTCGGAGGTTTTGGAAATGTTATTGATATTCTTGATTTTCTGTCAAATGGACGGATTTCGGAGCGAAGTTGAGTTGACTTTTAAAACCAGCTCACAGGAGGGTCTGCGCCACGAATGAGAACGAGGAGAAAAAAATCGTGAATGGTAATGTTTCCTTTCAAACCAAACGTTTCTGGAGACTCCCTGAGGGTAACTGGGGGGCTTGTAGAGATCTCCTGAGAACTGTGCCCCTTCAAGGCTACCTTTGCTCTGCCAATAGGAGCACAGGAGTGAAATATTTCCCCCCGTCACACGTTGGCTCAGTGATACCTGGGACTTCGCTGTTGGCCCATTTCTGAGATTGAAGGTTGGGCAGGAGATGTTGGTAAAACCAGTAGGAGTCACTGGGAATCAGAAAACAAACCATGAAGTCAATCACAATGACCGGATGGTGTCTTTAGAGCCTGCTCACCTCCACAGATGAGGAAGTGAGAACTTTTAATTATGGACCAGAATATAAGATAAGTTTTTTTTTTTTTCACTTTGAACAAATCTGAAGAAGTTGGGTCGTCCAGTAGAACTGAACATGCCCGTTAGGCTCTTGCTGGACATGGCAGCTCCAGGGGGTTTGAGGGATGTGGAAAGGCGGCGAGCGTCCTGCCACAAAATGGCGAGTAAGGACACAGATGATGAGAAGTTTGGATGCTAACTCTAAGGTGATAAACGCTCGTTAAACAACTTTCAAGCAGCAACAAAATAGGATGTTACGCAATGTAATACACTGTGACAGTGAGTCCAGTCTGTTTCAGCTGATCCCTGTTCGGGGCGGAGTGATCCACATGAGAAGTTTGGCACAAGTTTCAGCCGGATCCCCTTCCTCTTTGAAATATCTAGGCGCCACAGACGTGGACAAAAAATATTAGCAGTTGGTCTTAACCTGTCAGACAAGCATAAAAGTTGAGAAATACCACTAAATGCATAGAAGAGAAACATTTTTTTGAGAAGGAGAACCGGGTTCATCAGAGGTGCTTAAAAAGTTCATGTCAGGATCTTAAGTTCCATAACAGAATCAATTCACAGAAATGTCATTTTCTCTGTAACGATCGGCTTATGTTCATAAAAAATAAAAAAGCCCTGACAGCCCTGGTGGATTAAACCAGATGAGGGGCTGTTTAACGGGAAACAAATCCACAGCATGAACCAACAGTCTCTGTAATAACTGAGCGGTTGAAGAATACAGCTGAATTCATCCTCAGATCTCCACTCGTCATGTGTTGGTGAAGAAGCTACCAGTGCAACCGTAGATGCTCACATACCTCTCACCTCGTTCAGCATGCGCCTTTTTGAAGAGATCCAATTGGGGTTTGCAGATGGTGTGTGTGTGTGTGTGTGTGTGTCTAGGCTTTCCTCCTGAGGCTCAGATAACACACACACATACACACACGTGAACATGTTGCTGTTTTGAAAAGAGGACATCTATAAGCAGGGTTAAAGTGATTTGTATGAAGAACAACCCAGTGATGTCAGTTTCTAAGGCTACATGTATGTGGAGGATTGAAACGGATTAATCAAAAATAATTGCAAAAAATACATCAATGAATCAATAGAAAAATTAACATGTTAATTAATTAAAATGAGACTTAGATTGCAGGACTGGACCCAGATACTCGGATATCTGGATATTTGTTCATTAGGCGGAGATTCGGCTTTCTTTTAGTTTTTATAAACTGCTACTTGCAGCGCTCTCGATCACCGGCGGGTGGCGGCTTTTAACGTCACCTGCAGTGAGACTTCTGTTCGTTGTAGCGGTCAGAGGGATGACAGTCTGCAGAGCTGTGTGGCACAACTGAGTGACAAGCTGGCAAATAAACTGCTTCCCCATCGCATTTATTCCAAGAAAAGATTTTATGTTTTTTTCCAGCTTTCGCACTTTTGCTGCGGACTCCTCGGTTGGCTGCAGTTGTTGACGTTTTTTTGTCATCCCAAAAACTATCAATCAAATTTCTTCTTTAGTCCCGCCTATATGTGTGAGTTCATTGGCTAGCTCTAGCTGTGTAGCCGCATCTTGATTGGCTGACGTGTGAATTGAAGCAGCAAAAGTTGAAAATTCCCCAACCTTTGATGGAGCGAATCCAACCGACACAACGCTTGGAACCACGATCCAGTTTAGCAACACACAACATCACACCTATAATTTATGGTGACGGACACAGATGGTGCAGGTGATCCGGCTGTGTGAGTCCAGCGTAACTCCTCAGTATTGCGTCTGTGGGACCACACTCGTTCAGTACTGCGGGTGGACCACATTCGTTCAGTGTTGTGTGGGTGGACCAAACTTATTCAATGCTGCTTGTGTGGACCACATTCGTTCAGCGTTGCGGTTGGATCACACTCGTTCAGTGTCGGGTGTGTGGACCACACTCGTTCAGTGGTGTGTGTGTGGACCACATTCGCTCAGTGTTGTGAGTTGATCACACTCCTTCAGCGTTGCAGGTGGATCACACTTCGTTCAGTGTTGTGTGCAGGTGACAGTTGTTTGGTTGTTTAAATTAGTATTGTGTTCTTACTACTATTTATTTACTTTATCCTTGAACTTTCAATTTTATTTGTGGATTTAAAGTGACATTTAGTTTTTTTTGCTATTATAAGTGTAGTTGTGTACTGTTGCTAGTTGCCACTCAGATTAAGGACTATACGGTAGAAAGTTTTTACAGTCTAAAACAACCCAACATCATTGCTGTTTCACAACGATTGTGCTACTATACAGTCATGATACAAAGATTTAAAAAATGGTGTGTCAAAGTTATCAACGGGTGCAAAAGTGATTAAAATACTTAAAAAAAAATACTTTAAAAAAAAAAAAAAAACAGCATTTTTACTTCCCTTTGTGTGAAAGCATAACCTTCTTAAATAGGAACAACTACTTAAAGGAAGGTTAAGGGATTCTACGTGATTTTAAATCCAGGTGTTGGCTTAAAGTTCATGATGGGCCCGTTGATATTTTGTTTCAAATATCCACAGAAATTAGTACCCCAGAATCCTTCACCCTGCCTTTAAGATAAAATTTGTGTAGGCTGCACAGATGAGAAATGAAATGAAATGAATTTTAATTTTAATTTAGAGAGCCAACTAAATGTGTGCCAGGTGCTTGGATGACGTGAATGTGAATGTTGACTGCATTAACAAAGCTTAATAAGCTTAATAATACAACATAACAATTTAGAAGTTGAAATACTACATAAAAGCTGTAAGACCTCTGAACTCACACAAACAGGTTTAGAACATATTACTGTAAGATCCTCCACACTAAATTTAATTCCCTGTAGCAACCAGCATAGTATCCAACTTCTCACTATTACAGCACAAAATTTCAGGAAAATCTGTTGAGAATGAATCAAACTTTTGGTGATTTTGGAGATCCAGGTTTTCTCTGTCTGGGTTACGGTTTGTGGGGAAGGATGGGTTACATCCAGATATGTATGTTTTCATTTCATAAAGGTTTTAAAATGAAAAACAAATCCAGGTCCACATTATCGATTCAACTCTGTGTCAGAAAGGATCTCCATCCACCTTTCAACACCATGAACGCTCGTTATCCACGCACACAGGTGAAAACAGACTGAAAATTCCACTGGAAATGACGTACATGGACTGCAAGAAACACGATCAATCAGCTTGGTTGATTGTCCTTCGGCTTCGTATTTCCCGCCTCTACTTATTCTTCGCTGTCTTTAAGTCGGACAGAATGATAGTTAGCTGCAGTGTCTGTAAAAGCGATTTGATTTTCAACATTTATCATCTCCAGCTCACGTAAAATGTATCTTATTTTGTCCGTTGCTACGTCTGAGCGACACGTAGGAAGCAAACGAAAGGAAACTCGCACTGGCGTCTAGCAGTTGGTGGCGTAATTACAGAGTGACGTGAACGATAATGCACAAGTATCGATGCCGTTGACAGCGTAGGGACTAGGGATGCACATGGTTAACCGTTTAACCATTACCCGATAACAGTAACTCTAACCAATTAATACTAACGGTCAATTTTGTTTTTAAGCTATGTAATTCAATCAACTCATGGGGGCGTGTCGACAGGTGCAACAGGCCTCTGAGCGTAGAAAAGAGCGGGTCATTGAAAAAATGAGGAAGTACCCACATCTGTACGATTCTGGTTCTCCACACTACAAAGACAGCACATATTCTAGTAATTCATGGAGGGAGATTGAGATTAATGTGGGTCTGGATACGGCCGAGACGGTGAGGAAGTGGAAAAACACAAGAGATAAGTTTAGTAAGTTTAGCTAGTTCGTGATTGTCGCTCTTGCGTTGTGACAGGAATAACATAGCGGAGACTGTGCTAGTATAAATCAAAAGTGACGGCGGCATCTCTGCGACAAGCTGGCAGCGACACATTGCCGCGAGAGTATACACGGGGAAGTGCGTCCATGACAATGTGCGCAACATCGCGGCAGCCAACCCTCCCGGACTTATCGGTTAACGGTTATTAATCGCTAAAGGGTGTCGGTTAACGGTCATAAAAGAAATCCAAAATGTGCATCCCTAGTAGGGACCGTCTGCTACTGCCACACAGAAGCATTAGTCTGCCCTAAACCCCATTAAACCGCAACCCCAGTGTTTACGAGCCGAAATGGGATCAGTCACAGGTCAAAAATGTCTTCTTTCTTGGAGGTTAGTAGTGAGGATGGTAGGCATAACTGTGACAAAACTTCACGAAAAGCAAACTAACATACGGGACAAAAAAATAAATACATATATGAGAAAGCTGTTGGTGCGATTTACCACCTGGGTGACGTCTGTGAGTATTCCAGCTCCAGCCCAGCTTCTTCTTCCAGCCTAAAAACCCGTTAGACGAGCGGCTGTTTGTCTCGTTTGTTCCTTTGTGACACTGTGATGGACAGGCGACTGATCCGGGTCTGCCCTGCTCTTCACTGAAGCCTGGGTCCGGTGGGCTTCAGTGGACTCAGGCCCAGCGCATCTCCAGGATGAGACAAAACAATCTCTGAACAGTAATGATCCGGCTGTCAACAGCAGGCATCAGTCGATTTCACATGTAGCTGTGCGTTGACATCACGGCAGAACCACGCCTCCAGTCAGGGATCATTCTTCTTGAAAACTTTTAGAAATTTGATGTCAATTAAATTGCTGATGAGATGAGAAGATGCTTAAAAAAAAACAGCAGAAAGTGGGGTTGTTGTGGGGGGGAAGCACACCCATGTGAAAGGGAAAAAGAGTGAGAAGTGAATGCATGAAGTCGGTTCACTCGAGGAGACGGCAGAGCCCAATAACTTACTGCTGGATGGGTCGATAGATATGAGCAGAGAGCAGAGAGATGCTGTAGTAATTGAGTCTGATCACAGAGAGTGTGAAAAGCACCAGGGCAGCAAAAAAAAAAAAAAAAAAAGGAGCCACAACTCGATGAGACTGGAGGTGAGATTTATGGTGTTTGTGATCAACAACAGAGATTTCTCCATATCTGAGGCTCCCAGAGGGGCAGGAGTCTGTGGCTTCATCCCGGGAGACGGCAAAGGCACCTTGTAAATATTGTCTGGTACCGGTGGAGCTTGACACTGACCATCAGTGGCGGGATCGGCGTTCAGCGGCGTTCAGCTCCAAGCCTCATGGGGGATGATGGAGAGAAAACATATTGGAGTCTATATTTCCACGGGAGGGGGGGGACGCACAGGTGTCATCGTAAATTTGTGTCGGCTAAATCTCATTTACTCTGTAACAGGATAGCTGCCTCACAAACCCCACGCTATTGTGCAAATAGGTTCAGGCGAAATAGGAAAATGCCATCTGTATCCGTATGAATTATGGTCCTTCTTTTGTTATGCACACACGGTGCATTGTTAAGGCTTGCAGCGGCCCTGACTGGTAGCACTTCACGCTCCATTAACTAACTAAAAAAAAAAAAAAACCCTTGCGTGACATTTTTACATGTTGACTTTTTCCATACTTTTGGTTATTGCAGCCACACTCTTGGGGGCGGGGGGGCATTTTTACGAGGGGTGTGACGGAGAGAACGGCATTTCTGCGTGCAGAAACCAAACTCTCATCCACCTCCACCACCCCCCCCCACCCGTCACCTCATCCGGAGCGTGAAGAAAAGAGCGAAGATGGGCTGTGGCGTTGGCTGCCATTCAACCCGACTCGCTCATCGGCCCCACAGAAGGCTTTTCAGGGTCCCCCCAGAGCAACAACCGCTGCGTTTTATTACAGCGTGAAATGGGGAGTGAAAGACCGCGATGGATGTTCCCGCTTAACCATGCAGAATGCGTCCCCGTCGGGCGGGACGATACGGGGGACAGGGAAAAAGGAAATCAGACGCCCGGGCGCTTTTGTTCAGACCGGCAGCTCGAGTGTAGAGAAACAACCTGGCGCTCTCGTTTTACATCTCGCAGCGTTTGGCTGTCTTTCGGAGTCAGATTTGTCCTGAAACGCATCGACATCACGCGGGGCGTGACGGCGCGCATTCTCCGGGCGGCCCAAACAGATGGCAGTTGTGTTGCAAGGCGGGGAGATTTTTTTTGCTCGAGGAGGATCCAGCGTTGGCGCGTGCACGGCGTCCAGCCCAGTTATGTTCTCCGCTCCGGTTCCCGCGCCGCATTTTTCCCAGATTGTGTGCCAGGAGTCGAAACAACAGCTATTGGCAGCGCCGATGTGCAAGATGTTGCAAACAGTTGAGGCTGCCACCGATGCACTGATTGCGACACTCTTCTGTGCTGTAACACATTATTATTAAAAAAGAAAAAAAAAGAAAGAAAGCATCAGTCGATGGTTGGATAGCAGGAGAAAGAAAAATGCTCTTTTGGCTGCATCTGTAACATAGTTTAGATTGAGCAGCAAACTGTGTAAATAGGAATCAGGCACTTGATTGATGAGAGCACCTTTATAATCATATCCAGCCGTCCTATTTGCTTTGGCAAGACATCTGTCGTCGGCGCTCCTCTTCCCTGCTCGACTGTCGGGTTGTGGGTGTGGCCGCTGAGAAACGCTGACAGATTGTCAGTTTTCAGCACACCTGCAGGGAGCTCTCTGCCTCAAACGCTTTGAGATTGTCATTCATGACGTACATGCAAAAAAAACCAACAACTGCCGTGGTAGATAGATATTAAAAGTGGGAGTTTCCCAACAACTTGTTGTCTGTGCAGGCGAGACGACACCAAATGCGCAGCCTGCTCCGTGCTGCAACTGGTACGCGAGGGAAGTGTTAACTCACAGGCAGGTTATCGGTATTACGGTAAAGCGCGGTAAAATTTTACGCGATAACGATTACCGTTTATGTTTGACTTCATCTCATTATCACGGTTATCGGGATATATAATATCAGCCTCATTCAAGTCTGCGAGCGACTCCCGACTGTGTTTCGCGTGAATATGTAGCTTGTAACATCGGCATCGTAACGTTAGCATAGCAGAAAGCGGTGATAGCCCGCAGGACATTTACCAACCCACTAAAAGGACGAAATCAGAGGTCTGGGCATATTTTGTTTTTGTTTTTTAAAGAATGCAGAGGGACAACTGGTGGAGGACAATTATCCTGTCTGCAGAGCACTTGTTTACATTATATTGTAATTTGTACAAGCAACTTGAAGGAGCTAAGGCTAATGCTTCAAGTTACTGTGATGTTTGACCAAGAGTAACCTGGTTGACGCGCTTCGCTAACTCACATTTCGTAATCGTTACTGTTGCGTGTCAATCGAAAAAGGACCGGAACGATGTCCTTCTGATGCAGTTAAAATATTAATTTATTCCATTAACTGATACAATAACCATAACGCGGACAGTTAGCGCCACAGCGGTCAAAAACCTTTTACCCTTCCGGGTCAAACACCTAACCAATAACAGGCAGCTACCTTTATACCTGACCCTCTGGTAACAACACAGCGACACCCACAGACACACAGAGTGACACACAGAGTGAACTACAATTCAGAACAACATATTTGGCTCTGTTTCTTTATTTGCACATTTATACTTATTTAAGGTTCAGTTTAAAGTCAAAAGTTTATTTAATTTGAACTATAATTTTTGTTCCTGGTAATTGTTTTCATATTTTGACCTACTATAGTTGTTAAAGTGTTTATTTAAATTTCCACATGACAAATTAGCTTTGTTCCTGTTACTTTTTTTGTTCATTTAAAATAAAACCTCTTTCTGTGCCAGTTGTTTCTCCGTTTAATGTGAAAGTTTTATTTTGATAAGATTTTGGCTTCTGAAGTTTCAATATGACAAGAAAATCACAAGATTTTGTGAAATTATTACAATGTATGTGTTTTTTTAGACATTTGTACAGCAATTACGAGTATCGCGATAATATCGTAAACCGTGATAATTTGGTCGCTATAATCGCGATATCAAATTTTCCATATCGTTACATCCCTAGATTGTTGTGAACCGGGGAAGGACTCATCCTCAAGAAAAGCCGTTGGAATGAATTCGCTCTGCGCACCCACGATCTTCCAATAAGTAAAATGAGCCTGATCCCCCAGGCTTACGGGTGTATGTTCAGTGATTTGTGGAGGGGATTTGCCGGCTTTAGCATGTGGGTCTGCTGCCGGGGTGTCCTTTAGACACCGATGCAGGGTGCCGTTGCTGCCTCGTTGTTCCAGCATGGCGCCCGTGCAAACCTGGGATGCTGCAGCTCGCTGCTGCGCCGCGGCCTCGACTCCCAGAGGACGTAATTGAGAGCAGAATGAATGATATTGGGTTACCGTGTTATTAATAGCAGATGATTTTTTTTTTTTTTTTTTAACTGCATGGACTCAGGCCTAGCTTGGACAGTGCAGTTAAGCTCATATGTCATCGTAAATCCCCGAAGTGTTACAGCGGTTTCACCTGATCAGCTCTCTTGAAACCACATTGGCTGCTCTCGGAGCTCGCTTCTGTCATAGCCCTCCGAGGCGTCCAACTTTTCCCACTTGGCACTCTACGTTTCATGCCACTGGAGTGATATCTATATTGCCATGAAGTAATTAAGAAAATACCTTCGCCCCCTCCTGCTCTCCGGAGCCATTAAAGACTCAACACGCTGTCCGCGCGGAGTTTACCGGCTGCCGGAGACGACGGGCCGGGCTGAGCCGAGAGAGGCCGAGTGTAATTGAGCGCTGGCAGGCGCGTGCGGGGCTGCTGATTGCAGCATGTTCCTCCAGAACCGAGGTTTATATTTCATCATGCGCCCGTCCACCGCACTCCATAAAAAGCAAATAAACTCTTCTCCGACAATGGTAGAATAATGACAGAGCGGGCTAATGAGCGAATTAAGGAGTAACAAATACATAAATGCGGCTCCGGCCCGCTGACTGAGATGTGAGATTCCTTACATCATCTTTAATCCACAGCAAAGCAGAGCGTCTCATTTAACCGCTCGTACCTCGTCATGCTGCTATGAGCCGCTATCAGGACGCCCTCCCCGGCTAAAAGTGGACATTTATCTGCGTCTGTCACTCAAGTGTCCTTGGTGAGGTCTGTAGGAGAATGTGCTGAAAATGTTTTATTGATTCTGCCCTCGCCCCGTGGCTGGTGAAAGAGTCTAAATGAAACGGGGCTGAATGAGTGACTTTGGCAGGTTGCTGGTCGGTGTGGTTTGAGCACATGCAGCCCGGCGGTGGTTTGACTCACTTTGCGCTTTCTTCTTTACACAAACTCCCGGGAGCCAGCTGACTGGAGGATGCAGGCCCTCACTTCTCCCCATCTAAACCAGGGTTATAATAGTTTTGGATTTTCCATTAGTTTTAGTTTTTACTTAGTTTTTAGTTTAGTTTTTCCAAATTCAGTTTGTTTTAATTTGTTTTTAGAGCAGTTTTACTAATTTTTATTCGTTTTCATTTTGAAATACTTAGTTTAAGTTTAGTTTTTATTAGTTCAGTGTTAGTTTTAGTTTTATTTTGTAAATTAGGGTTGTCATTTTGGTTTGAGTGAAGCACTGGACTTTTTGAAGGCTATCGAATCACATAGTCGTGTTTACATTCAGCTCTCAATAAACATATTTATCAATGCGTCTTCCCACTTGTGGTGTTCCTGCGTATTTACTGACCAGCAGCTATCTGGTCTCCGGTGGAAACAGTCCATTATAGTTGCTGTTTTCTCCCGTTCCTTCCCAACGCTGACTGGCCTGCAGCTGTAGCTTCTCTTTCCAGGGGGCTAGCTTAGGTTAGCTTATCCAGGTAGTCTTGGTTAGCCTTCTTTCCAGGGGGCTAGCTTAGGCTAGCTTATCCAGCTGTTCTTGGTTAGCCTTCTTGTGCGAGCTTTTCAAATGGACTTTCAGATTCGTGGGTTTTTTTTCCCCTTGAGAAGTATTCCACACATTGTATCACCTGCTTCTACAACAAGGCACTTATTTTTATCATTAACACAGTCATAGTCAAAGAAATCCCAAATAGGACTGCGCCGCTTTCTCCCAACTTTTGCCACAGCCGTCACTGCTGATAGCTTTATTATTATTTTTTTTTTTTGCGGTTGTTGTACGGCGGAGCGAAGTTAATAGACGAAACGTTTATGAGGAAAACAAAATTACAAATACGAAAACGAAGGACGTTCTTGACATTATTATAGTTAATTTTAGTTCGTTTTATAAACACATAATACAGTTTCAGTTGGTAAACTCTCGATTTTATTTTATTTCAGTTAACGAAAATGTTTTTTCAATTCTAGTTTTCGTTATTTCGTTTGTTTTCGTTAACAATAATAACCTTGGATCTAAACCCTCCTGGCACCGGGACGAAATTGCATTTTTTTTTTTGTTTTTTTTAATCAAATTTGATTCGTTCAGGGTGAGTTGCTCGTATTTTAAAGCCAGAAAGACTTCTGACTGGATTGGTGAGCTTTCGTCCTGAATCAGAACATCCCATTGTCTCGTGCCTGTTTTGAACCATCATCAAACACGCTCCATGAGTTTGAAAAGGGAATCCCGACGTGAATGATTTATCAAACACCGGCGAACAGAAGGTACAAGCCCGGGCAGGAGCGGGAGAAGCGGCAGCATGACAGTGAGGTGCAGACGGTGTGGGAGTTAAGGCATGAAAAGAGAACCTGTGGGGCCCACACCAAGCAGAACCCAAGCATGACTGGATTTCCAGTGCAGCTCATGAGAGGCAGCCGCTTTGCCTCATGTTTGCCTGGTCTGCGTCCTCTGAAGGTATGCAGGGCATCCGCGGGGCGCGAGAGGTTGTTGTGACCGCGGCGGAGGAAGTGCCTGAGTGAGGTGTCTGTCAGGCAGCTGGGCCGCGAGGACAGAAGGCACCGTCTCCACAGCAGTGGGTCTTTGATGTGGCTTGCTTTTTTTTTTCTTACACCCTTCTCCTTTTCACAGTGCCTGGAGCCCTGCAAGGAATCCTGGGACCTGAAGGAAAACCAGTGCCAAGATTTATGTGAGGTATGTCCCAAATACCGTGGTTACCCCAGACTTGAGCGGTTGAGCCTTCCAGTGCCGTGTGGGAAGTTTCACCTCTGGGGGGAAAAGTTTGAAAGGGGTGTGAAGTAACTCTTTCTGCACTGTAACGACACCGTCTTTGAGACTGAATCAAAGGCGCTTAACGCGCCAGTGAGTCATAATCTGAAATGTAAACAGGTCAGTCACTGTCAACTCAAAGAGCTGCCTGTTTGTCGTCAGGCCAGTCGGTCCTGAACATCAATCTGACGTGGATTTTCCCTCTCTTTCTGTCCTTTTTCCTCTTTTTTTTTTTCACAGCCCCTTTTTCCCAAGAAGCATTACGAGTGTCTTACGAGCTGCGAGTTCTTAAAGTCGGTGGAGGGCGTGAAACAAGGGGACTGCCCCGCCCCGGAGAAGGCCAGCGGCTTCGCCGCGGCCTGCGTGGAGAGTTGCGAGGAGGACGGAGAGTGTTCGGGAGTGAAAAAGTGCTGCTCCAACGGCTGCGGCCACACCTGCCAGCTGCCCAAGAACCTCTACAAAGGTAAAGCGCCGGGCCCGGAGGCCTGCGTTAGATCACGCTGTATCAATGTGCAGCGACGAAATTTCTGTGCGAGTAAAAAAAAGAATCTTGGGGAATTCAGTTGTGGCTGGCCTGGCAGGCCCCTACTGGCGGTTTAATGAATGTGAAGGCAAACACTGAGCAGCTGCTATGATAGAAGTTCAACAGAGGAACAAGTGTTATATCAGCTTACACTGCAACCACACAGAGTCATTTTATTTGAACTGATTTCATCATGCACATGGCAGAAGCAGTTTTCCAACCACAGCAGGGCACATTAAGACAGCCGTTAGTTTTGCTGTGAAGATGGAGGTGCAAAGCCTGCCCCTTAATCCTTCTTGTTCTATTACGGCCATGTCCAAGACCGATCGGGGGAGAGTAAACAGTCAACAGAGTATCCATTATAGATGAGGTGAATTAAAATCAGAAAAGGGGATTACATTGATACATGGAGCATCTCTGGAATGAGGAAGCAGCGCCACAATCAGTCAAGACTTTCTGTATAGTGGTAGTTACTGAGTTACTGTAAGTACACTTAGAGCTGAGCGATTTTATCGATTCTGTGATATATATTGATATTTTATTTCCCCAGAGAGTATCAATTTTTCAGCCACAGGTATCGATATTCTAAGCTTCTTTCAAAACCCTCGTGTCCCACCTTTAAAAGCTTGCAAGCAACAATTTGCACTGTTTAAATAAATGAAACTATTTTTCTCAGCAAATCTTTTATTAATTTTGTCCAGCATTTACTAGCTGCCTGTCAGCCATATAATGTGTAATTGATGCTTTCAGTTCAATTAATTCAAACAAAGTCATTGGAACACTCACAGGATGTCACCAAAATCACTTTGTCCCTGAATATCGATATATATAGTATTGTGCGCCGAATATCGTGTATCGTATCGTATCGCGAGATTAAAGTATCACTACAGCCCTAGTACACTTGATGGCTTATGCTTCAGAAATGCAGTCACAAGCACTTCAATGCACGCACTGCTGCTTCTGCTATAGAAATATCCAACAAAGACGCTTGGATTACAACACACACTTACGAGTCTAAGGGAAATTATTATTTGCACTTACACACATATAGAAAAAACAAAACAAATGTCCTTGGTTGTCACCGTTTGACCATGTCGCCTTTATCAGAGCAGATCGTTAAAACGCTGATTCATGTGTTCGCACAAAAGACTCAGTTTTAGCCGAAATGGGTAACAAAGTTTGTCAGTTTGAAGAACGCCTGATTGCAGAGAAGTTCCTTTGTTTTTAACGGGCAGCCAAGCAGGAAGGTGAATAAAGATAAATAATGAAATGCTCAGTGAAAAATGAGAACGCTCCAACAATGAATCATATTAGATAAGGTGATTTATTGATTAGAAAAAAGAGGATTTCAGCACAGGGACACAATAATTGCCTGAAGATTTGACTCTGTGCACCGACGCTTAATTATCTGTGCGCTTGGCTCATCTCCTTATTTAATTATTGCTCAGGATTGTTTCCAAGAGGGGCAAGATTACAGGAACATGGCTCATCAGCTGAATCAGGGATACTCCGTCTTACTTTACATTTCATATCAAATGAATGGTAAAGTATCAGATCTGGTAATGACCCGTCACGTTTTAATGTGATTAAGCGCCGCAATTTGCATCCCTCCCTTCAAAGCATCAATTTTGAAGTCTCAACAGCGCAAACACACACCGTCGCGCCGCGCTCCCGACAGCGTGGTGGAAATCAGAAAGTCGCTATTTCATCTCTTTGCATTGTGTCTCGCCCACGCATCCTTCACGGCGTCCCTTCAGGGAAATTGGACAATATCTTCTGGATGGAGATTGCAGGATAAGCTCAAGGGTTTTACAGACACAGATGTACCCAGGAGTCTTTGCTCCAGTAAAGTAGTTTAATAGCGCTGCCCAAGGCGACTCGATTTTCTGAGGGCGCTGAGTCGTTAAGCGAGAGAACCGAGGGCCCCTGAACCTGGCGATGGGAGCTGGATGTACATTATACAGACTGTCAGCAGCACACAGTCGCCCGCAGCCCGAGGCCATAACAGAGCTGAAGAGACCGAGCAGGGGAAGAGGAGTTTAAATCACGCTTTGAACTGCCGCAGTGATAGACTGTCGGGGCGTATGCTTTGAGTCACACTGAGCGTGTTTTACGGCGCGCCGTGTTTAGTAGCGTGCGACGGGAGCATGTGATTTGTGACACTGAGCTCGTGCGCACAGACGAGGCGTTTTAGTGTTTCTATTTGATTAGGAAAAATCTTGAGGGGCTTCTTGGTGGACAAAAAAAAGGGAGCACGTTAATCTGGGAAAAGATGAAAGCCTTTACGACGTCGACGATTTCAATGCCGTGACCCGGTCAATGAAAACCATTCGCCGCGCCGCGAGACCTCCAACTCCAGCGCGGCGTCCCTGCCGGCCTCGCGACAGGGTCGCCCGTCAGCGCGGCGCTCACGCTGAATCACGCTTGACGACTTTGGTGAAAGTCAGGAAGGAATTTCGAGCCCCGGTCCTCAGTGTTAAAGGTCTAATTAGTTGCTCATGGTTTGAAGAGCGTAATTGTTTCTGTGTGTGCTCAGACGTGCAGGCAGGCCTCGCCGTGATGAGCCACGATGCTGGAAGCCATTAGCAAACACAAGCAGGAAGAAATGGAGCGTTTCCCCCACTGAGATCGCTCTCAGATGTGTGCGCTCAGGTTAGGCTCCTCGACTCATGCGTGGTTTAAAAAAAAAAAAAAAAAAAAAAAACTCCAGTCTTCAGGACTACCGAGACGCAAGACTCACGCTGAGCTTCGGTTCTGCAAAGAGCGTCGTCCTCTTTAACGGGTGAAAGTTTCATTTGAGGAGATGCGCCACAGACGAAACGTGCTGCTCATGCACAGATAGGCTCTCGTGTTTGCCGCCTTTTTATATCCGCCTCTTTTACTGCTGTCTTTTCCTCCAGCGGCCCGGCTTGTTATCAAAGGCAGCTTTACATTTGGTACAGTAAATGTGGGTGTCGGATTAAAAAAAAAAAAAAAAAAAAAAAAATCTAGTGAGTCATGTTCAAATCATCACAAGTCAGTCAGTCGAATCCGTATCTGTTTTTATTGTGTAACGTTGTGCAACAAACAGCATTTGCAGTGTTTTCCACAGCCCCTGTAATTAGAGCGGTTATTATGACAGTATGTGCGTGAGTTTTGAGAGTTATATTCTCGGAGTGTAATTGTTGGCATGATAACGGACGTGAATGAACGCCGTACTCTGGATCGCGCCCCGGCAGCAGTTTCATCATGTCTTGGAGCGCGCGTGTGGCCTCAGAAAAATGAACCCTGCATGATTTTTTTTTTTTTTTTTTTTTTTGGACTGAACCTGACCCAGGATTTATCTTTGGAAAGAGCAACCCGGAGCTTTGTCCTCACACATGTGGGGGAAGATAGATTTGCTGTGTGTATGTGTGTGTGACTTTGTGGGAAGATGAGCAAAGTCGGGGGCGGAGGAGGAGGAGGAGGAGAAGAAGAAGAATGCTGCGGTTATCTCGGTGTTGATCATTGTGCAGGAAATTGTGGCACGTTAGCTCGCGCGTACAGGCACACGCGGCCGCGGGGCTGTTAAACCGCAGCACAATGACCCCCAGCTGCTGGCTCGCACAGTCCTGATGTCGGCGGGACAAAACAGAGCTCTGACTTTGTAAGCGTTTGACTCGCATCCTCCGGGAGATCTGTGCATTGATCAGCTGCGTCCGAGCGGAGGTGAAGGCGCAGCCTTGATGATGCTGTTTACCAGCGCGCTGCGCAGAAGCCTTGAGAGCGCAGCGACGCGAATGAGCAGTGACACGAGGTCCAACATGACGGTCCGAGGTGCTAAGTGATTTATCACAAACAGTGGGAAGTGTTCTGTTCTTCCAAACTTGCTTTTCCAATCTCCATCTCATTATCACTGTGCCCGATGCTCAATCAACAGCTCACTATGTCTCCGCGGCAGTAAATCTTACTGAGAGAGTCGGCCTGACTTGGCGGAGTGTTTGGCCCGGTCCTGCGCGTTAATAAATCTCAAATTTACTGCACGTGGCCACGTCGACTTTGCCTGAAAGGCTGAATGTGGAGCTTCAGCGATGCGCGTTGACTTCCTGTGCGTGTTTACTCTGGTGGACTTTGTACCTGTAGGAGGCAGACGGAGACAGAAACGTTACGTGTCTCCTTCCCCACATACCTGAACGCAAACTATGTGTGTCATCACCAAGAAGCACAGCTAATAAAACACCGCAACACCGGCCAGGAAATATCACAACCTGTCACGGCAGAAAGATGATGCTGTTGACCCACGGCGTGCATTAAATCTGCCGCAGTGAGGTCATGTCTCACTTTCAGATGTGCGTCTGTCCAACTCCGACGGCGTCATTTGTCTTTTCCATTTTGCGTTCACCCGAGAGAAGAAAAGAGCAAACTGACGCACACCGGCGGTGACTCCTTGCTCGTCTTGTACGTTTCAGGCGTCCCTCTGAAGCCCAGGAAGGAGCTGGGGTTTCTGGAGCAGCCGTCGGGTCAGCTGGAGATCCGCTGGTCGTCCAAGTTCAACATCTCGGTGGAGCCCGTCCTCTACGTGGTGCAGCGCCGCTGGAACTACGGCATCCACCCCAGCGAGGACGACGCCACGGAGTGGCAAACGGTGGCGCAGGTAAAATCCAGAGATCTTTCGTTTTCAGATCCCAGACCACTGCGCGTTCCTTGCAGTCGCGGTGCCTTTGAGAAGTTTGTCAAAGAGAAACATGCAGATGACTGATGTGGCAGCGAGCTCTTGTGTGAGGCCGTGACCCTCTCTTAACCCTGACCCCTGTGGTTCCCCCCCCACCCCGCCCCAACCCTCCCCCATCTGTCCCTCAGACCGCAGAGGAGCGCATCCAACTGGCCGACATCAGACCCAGCAGATGGTACCAGTTCAGAGTTGCAGCAGTCAACGTCCACGGGACCCGCGGCTTCACCGCGCCCAGCAAACACTTCCGCTCCTCCAGAGGTCTGTGTGTGTGTGTGTGTGTGTGTGTGCTTTTACGTTTACATATGTGTGTGTGGCCTCTCTCTGTGTACAAGTCCCTGTTTGACACTCACTGCCCTCCATTTGTTACGGGTATTCGCTCGGAACAGGTGGAGGCTTTCAGGAAAGAGATTTTAAGACCTGACTTGAAGATAAACTCTCAATTTATTTATTTATTTATTTTAATTTTTTTTTCAAAGTGCTCTTCAGACGAGCTAAATATGCACGTTTAGCGAGATCTGCTGCCTTGTTGCCATTAAAGCAGGAGCAGAGTGATGACGGCTGAAGCGTGACTGATCAAACCAAACGCACATTAAGCCAATTTGACTGACGCCATTCGCACTCGCTTCTGGTGGGCTTATTTAAAACGCCGCTCGGGTAATGAAATCAGTGAATTCTTTCATGCAAACTCATTAACCTGAATTGTAAGTAGGTGCATCACTCCACAGTTTCGATAATTTCACCAGTGAGATAAATAATATTCCTGCTGATGCCAAGCAGACTGCCAGTAACGCGGAGGGACGGCACGTCCACAGCGTTTCATTTCTGTTCTGCAATAAGATCTTCGTTTATGCGTCCAAAAGAGAGGGGTTTCCCCTCCTCGCAGTCACGTAAAAATGTAATACGTCCATATTGGTCAGGACATAGCAGCTTTCAAATGAACGCAAGGGCTGTCTCGTTTCTAAACGTGGTGATGTCACCTTTCAGATGTTCGCTACTGATTAGCGAACGGGTCTGATGGCGTCCTGTTTCACTGCTACGCTCTCCTTTATTTCACTTTCTAATCAGCCACGTTGGGTCGCAGACGGCGTTTGTTTAAGGGGACGCAGCATGAATAAAAAAACATTTAGGTGTTTGAAGTGATCACCAACTTAAAAAAAATCATGCAGCACTTGCTGATCTGTATAAGTAGGTAGCAGATTTATCTAACTATCTATCGATCAATCAGTCAATCAATCAACCAACCAACCAACCAACTAACCAAATAACCAACCAACCAATCATTGGTAAGGACCTGGTTGTTGGTACCTGTGAGCCTGGGTCCTGCTGCAGTGGTCGGTTGGGTCGAAGTGCGGGGGGACGCTCCGGATGCTCCGGACGCTCCGGTGACTGGTGCACCCCGAGGAGCAGCGTCATTTGGTGGAGGCGGTGTCGTGGTGTGGGCCGGCATCTCCCTCCCTCCAGTCCGGGACCAAACTCTGTTGTTTCGCCACAAACACGTCGGTGATGCCTGAAAGAGGAAATGGCGTCAGCTTCCTCAGCAGTCACTTGTCGGATCATTTTATGATCCAGAAGCGAGACCGTTATGATCTACTGTATGTGTCTACATGCACATGCTTTTAGTCTCTGCATGTTTGCCGGCGTGTTGAGCTGCGCCGTCGGTCTTCCGTCGCACATTTGCCCTCCGGGGTGTTGCGGATGCCTGTCAAACAGACCCAGACAACCAGGTGGGAGATGTTTTGTGCTGCCGGGAAGGAAATCAATCTCCAATCAGGCCAATCAGTGCCGGAGCGTTGACAGATTGATGAGGGCTGTCGTGGATTTGATGAACTCCTTGCAATTTTGTCATGCCGCTGTTATTTATGCAGTTTGACCGTATCATCTGAATGCAATTTTGCACGAGCGTGCTTTGTTTAGGGCAATTTGTAAGGTATGACCGGCTTATTTATCTTAGGCGGCGGACGTCAGCCGGTGTGGAAACCTGACGTGTCCCGCGGTGATTTTTGAACGGGTTGAATGCGTTTCAGGTGGGGAGAGGGTCAGGGAGAGGAGAGCCAAGTGTGCTGGGGTGTAAATCATTTTCTCATTACGGGACCATTCCCTCTGGTCCGGCGTGCGCCTCTGCAGGTCCTCCTGCGCCGGACTGACACTGGCAGCTGGCAGCGGGCGGGCCGGGTCGCAGAACATATGGATAGCTTTCAGAACCGGCTTTGTTCTGAGCAACGAGCACGCGTCAGTGCAGGGGAATGTTGAGCGCCAAGCCAAAGCGAGCGGCGTGCGTTTGTTGACCCCTGACCTGCGCTCTCGGCGCCGCCGAACGCTGCCATGGACGTGACATCTGTCATAACATGGCAGATCGTCGGCGGAGGGCTAATTGCTTTACACCGTTTCGTAGCGGCGCCCCCTCATCCGCGGCGGCGGTGGCGAAAGGTGCCTGGCCTGCGATGCATTATACCTGCAGCAGTCCCGCCTTGGGCGCGATTTGTCACACACAGGAAACAAAGACCCGCTTCATTTTCCTCCTTAACTGTTCACAGATTCATTCAAATCTGTAATCATTAACACTCGTTGTTCTTGCCGTGTCTTCAGATCCATCCGCCCCTCCCAGTCCAACCGGCCTGCGTGTCACGAACATGACGCTGGGCGACGAGGGCCTGGTGACAGTTCGCCTGAACTGGACCTTGGCAGAGGAGCCCGATATTCCCATCCATCACTACAAAGTGTTCTGGAGCTGGATCGTGCCCACCAAGTCCATGGTGCCATCCAAGAAGAAAAGGAGAAAGACCACCAACGGGGTAATCCTCTCGCTCTCCCGCCGTTGTCCTGTCCCTTTTCTTCCTCTCTTTTGTACCCTCTCTAACGCGCCGCCGTCTCAGCCGAGATTATTTCGGCGTCTTTTCTTCCAGCCCATCTTCCACGTCACTTTGAATATCTCTGCAGGCCCGCTGTGCACAAGGATAAACAAGGAATGGGAATAGCACTTGTTTATACAGCGTGTAGCTGCGAGGCCATCAGTCACACGCGCTGATACGACGTGTTCTCCGTTGTTTTTAATTCCTTTTACTGATGAAAGAACCCTTAAACACAGTTGAGATTTGAAGGAGAGCACATTAAGTGTGATGAATAACCCCATTTACAGTGATAAATCATGATCGCAGTCTGTGTTTCTTAAATATTTCAATCTGTATCTCTTCTGGGGTTTGTTCAGTTGGTATTCTGAAGCTTTGATGCATGATTTATCGTGTTATTCGCTTATTTATAAAGTTGTACAAATGCTTTTTCTTTGTACGTTCAGCAGCAGCTTCAGATGAGCTGTTTTCATAACTAAATTCACAATTCTCAGCCCATTATTGCCATTTGCATCAGTGAAAACAGTTTCAAATCTAAGGGGCTGATTTGGGGCTTAAATGTCATGTTTATACAGATTCTGCTGATTTCTGTCATTAATTTCCTTGTTATGCCTTGGAGCTGGATTTCAAACTAGAACACTCTTAATTATTTGTTCCAGCCACACAGAAAAGATTTCATGGCCCTTTCTCTCAGACGTAAAAGGCTGAGGACGCAGTTTTGATTACAGCAGCAGTTTACTGCTCTGACTTTTAGGACCTAGACAGACTAATATTTATGCAGTAATACAAATTAATCTGCTTCTAAATAAAAAAAATGCACTGCTGGGCAGTCACATTATGTCCGTATTTTTTAATTTAAGTGACTTGTGGGTTTGTATTACCATATTAAGATAAATATCACTTCCCCTTTTAAAAATCGTATTTTTACCCGTTCAGACAGGTTTGAATTCTGTCGCAAAACATCTGTAATTTCTCGTAAAATTGAGAAGTTTTCCCTCTTCAAAATCCTCGGCTACCAGAGGATCATGGCATTAAAGGTAGGGTAAGCAATTCCATGCGGTTTCTTACCCAGAACTCTTTTCACCGTGTAACCTGTTGTCCATCTGGAGGGGAAGCGAAGCCCCGGCTCTGTAAACTTCAAACGAAAGCAGCCTGCCCACAAAAACCATGACAAACGTTCCCCCCAGCCGCCAAGGGGGCGGAGCTTGTCCTCAAGGAAGGCTTGAACAGGCTTGGGAGAGTCCACGATGTGGTGGGAGGAGCTCGCTCTCTGTGTTTTGTTGTTCTGTTCCGGACGCGAACAGTATAAACAGACATGATGTCATCCAGAAATCCCTTACCCTGCCTTTAAATCTCCACAGTTGACCAAATCTCAAAGTAACGACTCACTTGCTTTACTAAGACTTTTCCTAAACAGAGAAACACCAGTCGGCTGAACGAGCATCAGCAACTACGCTGCTTTAGTTTCCGTGATATCGCCGTTTGGGTCGTCTCCAGCCGGACACATCAGATCCGATCTGTTTTATTTTGACGGGAAATGTGAGTTCAATGTCCAAACACAATTATTGTTTTCTGTTAACAACTTAATGGTCTGTCAAAACAAAAGATTTGGAGCGCGATTAAACGTAACAGAATTATTTCATTTTTATCTCGTTTCGTTGTTTTCACGTTCTGCGTGTATGTTTCCAGTAACATGTGATCCGATATCTCATGTGGGTCAGTGTCTGTGAGGAGCATTTCATGAGAAACTCAAGCAGAGAGACATATTGTCTAGACGGCACACACACACACACACACACACACGCACACACATGCACCTCTGCAGAGCTTTCTCCTGAATTCGTTTTTGAAATGAGGAGCAGATGTGGCACGGAGGAGATAGAGGTGGGAGACACCAGACACCGTTGACACATGTACTACTGGTTTCCACTCTGGCACCTCGGGGGCTTTGAGAGCGGCCTGCTGGTAGAGGAATGTCAAAACACACGTGGTCAATAAGAGGAGCTCATCAGGTTCACGCTGATGGCGGAATGCTGGAAGTCCAGCGCGGCGAAGAAGCCCTGGGAGGTTCTGATAACACGGCTCTCTCACCAGACCCCGAAGGCTTTCGCCACGCCACGATCCCTTCCTCAGCTCCACATGTGTTCTTCATAAGCAGGGCTTTCCCACAGGCTCGCGCTGGCTGAGGCCGGGCTGAGCCTGAGCCCCGGCTGGTACGGTGACGGGGGCTTTTGAGGAGTCTCAAGTGACGCTGTGGGTAACATGCAAATGCCAACATCCAACCGTTTTTTTTTTTTTTTTTTTTTCTGTTGTCGCAGGCTCAGAGCTGGCTGGATCTGGAGGGACTGCAGCAGAACAGCAGCTACACTGTGGAGCTGCAGGCTGTCACGTACTGGGGACAGGTGCGTCTGAAGAGCTCCAAGGCCTCCCTCCACTTCAGCACCACCCAGAGCAACGAGCCAGGTAAATTATGGGGTCAGTCTTCTCATCTTCATTAGCTATCAGACTTGTCATGTAACAGCTGCAGGGACGGCAGCAGCTGTCAGACCGAGCGTGCCCACGTTTTTAAGGGCTCCTCAGGACTCGTTGGTTTTTAGTCCCACTCCAGCTCTGATTAGCCCCCTAAAAACACATCTGTGTTCCTGGAAATTGTATATTTCAAGGTTTTATCCATGAAAATAAACTCTTACAGCTTTAAACTGGCTTGAGGCACGACTCTAGTCCCTTTTCCTCAGTGAACAGGGATTTATGAATATGCTAATGCGGCTCTGCACACATCCACACTTGACAGCGGATGACACTGCCCTTCCTCGTCTCCACTGTCTTGGTAAAACTGCTCCCTGCGCTGTGCCAGTTCTGCGTGACTGGACGCTGCAATGCCTGCGAGTACGCCGAATCCACTGCTGTCGTAGCTGAAGATATTTGGGCAAGACGTGAACACACACAGAATCTGAATATCTGCTATCGCAGGCTGCATGCAGAACCTGCCGTCTTTGCAGCAAACGCAAAAAAACAAGCGGCTTCTTCTTCTTTGAGCTAATGTCCGCAGCTTCCACATCCAGTTTGTCCAGCATTACACATGGAAACGTGGAAACCTGCACGACTCTGCCTTCCTGATGACTCGTCTGAGTCATCTGGATCAAACATCGTGTGCTTATTGTTTCATGATAGCAACGTGTCTCCAGAGCAGCAGGGAAGGAATGAGTCCGAGCACGGAGCGTTTCAACCTGCAGACGTTGCCAACATGCAAACATAACCACAAACAACTTCTCTCATTAGAGTTTATTAACGCCAGCATTAAAGATGAACAAACGACCCTTGAATCAAGTCGTTAGATATCTGATAACAGAACAGTGTTTTAGCTGTGGGAGGGCAATATGGGAAAAACGTAAAATGCCAGATTTTAAACACGTCAAACCCATCCATCCATCCATCCATCCATCCATCCATCCGTTTCACCTTGGACAGGTCGCCAGTTCCTCGCAGATGCCAAACTTTCAATTTTAATCAATTTTTCTCGCTTTTTTTTCTTGTCAACTATAAAGTTATCAACTAAAGAATAAAAATGACTTTAGATATTGTAATAAAGTGTACCCTTCTCCGAGTTAGTATATACCTGTGAACCCTCCGCCTGACACTGACATGCACTTCTTCTTCAAACGTAACTCTGCATAACGTTGACGCGGACCACAAGGAAATGTAAGTGGTCCGCTTCGTAGATTTGTTGTGCTTTGTTTTTTCCACCACTCTTTTTCTTCTGCCGCTGTCTTGTGCAGGAAGTGACTCTTCTACGGCTCATTTAAGAGGCGCGAATGAATCAGCTGTGCTGATTTACACGAACTGCAGACAAACTTTGCAGCTGACAGCCATTTGCACGACTCAGTTGCGTCCCTCTGCTCAAGATACATTAGCCATACTGCTACCCAGTACGACCATAGAAAGACTTTACAGCGGACAGCAAAACACTGCAACCTGCCGAAGCGCAGCCTCTCATCCCCAAAGACAAACTGGCCACCAGTTATAAAAAACATGACACCTTGAAAGTAATTTACAGTGGCCTGGATTCAAAAACTCCCAGGTTTTCCTATATTCTCATTCAGAAAGTGTCTCTCTTGGAGTCAATAACTTTACCACAACTCATGAAGGTAGTCATCTCTCCTGGTCAGTCTGCTGGTGGTGAATATGTGGTGAAGTAAATATTACACTGCATGCAATAAACGTCAGAGGTGGGAAGTCAGAACACAAAATCGCATCATTTTCCCCCGTTTTTTTTTTTTTTTTAATAAGATGACGAATACCAAAAGTGAGATTTTGCATTTAATGGGCGTTCTGCCCTTTTTGTTGGGAGGTTGAGGTTAGGAAAACTTACCTGAGTCACTGACTTGGAAATCCAACTTCTTGTGGCCTTTTCTTCCAAGTTTCCACTTACCATTAACTGAAGAATTTGGCCTCCCTGAGCGGTATCCAGTCATGTTCTGAGTTTCATTCTGCAGCTCCTTTCTGCTGCTGAAAATATGGTCACTTCTTGAGCCAAAAAAAAAAAAAAAAAAGAAAGAAGAAAAGGAAAGAAAAAAACACAATATGGCAACAGGTAACGGGTGAACAAAAGGCTCCAAAACAATAGTCCAAGAACTAACAGATGATCTCTTGCATAGATGACAGCCATTCACATACATCATTCTTCACTAGGTGCCTTAGAAACGGAGAAAAACAAATTTAGATGTTATCGAAATAAGCACGATGGGTGTATTTTAGCCACATGAAGGCTTACGCGCCACCTGAAGTCAAACAAAGCCCGGGCGCAGCTGCAGGATTTGGATTGTGGACACATATGGGACTGGCTGAACTTGGCAAACAGAAAATCCTTTATTCTTTCTTTCCTTTTTGCATTTGTTTGCCTCTTGTGAGATTGGAATTTCTCAAAGTTACAGTAAGGGCAAACACTCACCACGGGCATCATGTGCACAAAGAACGGCTAAGATATGCTCTCAGCACATCTGCATTCATTTGTATCTCTTGCGTATTGAGACATCGAGCCTCGTTGTGATGAGGCTGTGGGCACGTTGGGCACATTTGGTGGGAGCTGAGCCTCCAACACTGTAGAGGCTCTAAACTTCGGTTATGTGTAACGGGCGAGCTGTCGTCCGTGCCGTCCGCCGCTGTGAAGCGTGCACCAACCGCAGTGATGGCCGCGGCATCACGCATCTCTTCTCCCTTCTCCTCCGCAGCGAAACCAGGGCTCAAGTCAAAGAAGGACGAGTTATCCCCCGTTGGCTCGACGCTGGCCAAACGCCCCTCGGGCCCTCTCGAGATTGGCACGCCGTTCTACCAGGATGGTCAGCTGCAGGTCCGTGTTTACTGGAAGAAACGGGGAGGTAAGCGCTCCGATTTAGAGCTTTTGTTTCAATCGAATTAGCGCTCGGTTGCGCTCATCAATCACCGGGACTCATATGCACCCTATTAAAATGTTATGACTGATCCTCACTCACTCAAACAAGGGTGGGTTCCCAGCATCAGAGGGTGTAAATGTAACAATGCGTCTTTGTCAGGGCACGGTAACGTGAGTGCTCGGCAAATTGGTTAAAACCTGCACTCGGACCGGCGGGGAGGAGCAACCGCTTAGTAAAGAACAATAAACACACAGAGCCAGAGCTCTGCTGCACTTAATAAATCCCCACATTAGCTTTGAAGCAGCCTGTTTTGTTTTACAAGACCTGATGTCACAGAGGGCCGATACAGTGGTGCATTGCAGGACCACAAAGGGGTTAAAGACTATAGGAACGCCTCTCCCAGCGGCATCCATCCTCTAAGCCTTCTGGATACACCGGAGTGAACATATGAAAACCTTAAAGCCACGCTCTCAGGGTAACCTGTCGTCCCGCTCTCTGGTCTGTGTTATGTTACGAATATATGTCATCGCCCGAGCCAAGCTCCACATCCCGGAGTCAAGAATGCGAGCCCTGGCTGCGGGAGAGGCCTGCTGAGGCACCAACTGCTGAATCAGAGTGAGGAAAGCAGGGGGACAGCGCTGGCGCAGGGCTGTTAGCGCTGGCGCAGGGCTGTTAGCACGGCTGGCCTGGACCGCGGCGAGCCCAGCGACGCTGACGGATATCGAGCGCGTGCTGCAGAGCGCAGTCAATCCAGGTCCCGCGGCCACGCCGCCGCCGCCGCCACTCATTCCTTTGCGGGATGGCTTTGCCTCCCGCTAATGTAAAGGATGGCCTGGAAAGGCGAGCTCTCTGGACGTCTGGTCTGAAAGGGACGGGTTAACTGAACCGCGATTAAGCGCTCAGTCGTCGCCTCTGTGATCCAAAGCAGCCGGGCCTCTGGGTCGTCTCCCTCAGACAGAAAGGAGAACCGTGCTGTACGACAGCTCAGATAATATATCTCCGTCTGCCTCGCGCTCAGACAATAGACAACAGTTTGGCGGTGGCGGGACTTCTGAAGCTCGCCTCCGGGCATGATTTATCGAACATTGCTGAGGTTCTGTTCTCCACCTGATTTCCATGTCTCATTTCGTGATTTACATACCACTTCTCCTCCATCGGGCCCGCCTAAGCCTATCTTGTTTATTTTTTCCTGATTTCCCGCTTCCCTGTAATTCCTCTCTTCTGCTTCCAGAGAGCTCAAGGGCTTCAAGTGCCAGATCTGTGTGTAAGCCTTCAAAGGGCCCCTTTTATCTCCCCACCGCAACCCCGGCTCCCGCTGAGGGGTGAACATAGCACAACTCAATTATGAATCAGAGATGTATTTCAAAAATCCAAGCAACGCGGCCGAATTAATAATACATTTCGCAGCACGAGATGAGGGCGATGGGCAGATAAACACCGCTGAAGCGTTTATGGGGAGCTACTGTACCGTAATGAAGTGAACGCCGCTGTAATCTGCAGATGGTTAGCCTCACCGTGACCAAGGCTGCGTCGTTACTCATGAGAAACAGGACTGTTTGGTCCATGAGATGTGCTCTGAGCAGACGAGAGGAAAGGCTTTGGGAAACAGGAAGCCTGTAATTGATAAGCTAATATGAAAATAAAGAAGGAAGTGCTTTCAAGTTTTTGTTTTCAGAGACTCACGGTATCGCGGAGACCGAAAATGTACGATTAGGTTAGATAAAATTTAGGATGGGGAATGTTATCCATCTGTGGGGCCCGTTAGATTAATATCAGACTAAAGTTTAGTTTAGTGGCTTTATTGTAATGGTGAGTGAGCTCTCATATTGTAAAGTTTGAAAGCTATCAAGAAGAGAAAGAAGAAAGAAGAGTGTTTTTCTGTCAACTGTAGTTGGATTATATGAATGTTTTTCCACAGTCGGTTTCTTTATTTTGTATAGTCACGAAGGACGATCGTTTGGAGTGTTTTTGAAGCACACTTGTTGGATCTCAGAGATGGAATAACCAACTTTATTCTGACACGCTCTTTCAGACGAGATTCCCATTCATTCACGCAAAACCCACTTTAAGGGTACTTGATCTGCTCCGCTAAGTTATTGCATGAAAGGATCAATCGATGCAAACCTTGTCCTTTGTGAAGCTCACCTGGTGGATGGTTGACTGGAGCTGAAGTTTGAACAGAAACGCTGATATGTGAAGAAAAAAGCAGCAACGTTACCGTCTCAGGGGCATACATCCATAAATGCATCACAGGACAGTTAATGGGCAGGATATAAAAACACAAAACAACATGTATGCTCAAGCCATCCCTGTCATGGCCTATCCCCCAGTAGAAGTGTGCGGCGGGGTATTTCTCAGCAGAGACAAGTCCTCTTTGTCTCTTTGTCCGTACATTTCTTTGTACGGTTCCCCGAAATCACACGTGAATTGACGCCTCACAAAGAAACTGGATTGTAACTGGATTGTTGGATGTAACTGGACATTTTTTGGGCTGCAGCTTTGGCCAGATGGTCAATGACTCCACATGTGTAAAAGTACATCAGTCGGTCCAAATAGTATATCTGTATCTGCTGTGAAACAGTCGGTGGATTAGATTCTGTTTCTCTGTTGTGTTTATTTGTACTGTTACTGATCAGAGATTGCTTTTGTTGTTGTACATCACCCCGAGGCTTGTTCAGACTTTCCCCACCACATACAATTAAATAAAGGGCAGGCGAGTTGGAATTGTGATTAAATGGGCAAACCAACTGCCTGGTGTCGGATCTGCGGTGTTCAAATGTGTTTAATCAAGGACAAATTAAAAAAACACTTGCCCGCCTGGGACCATATTTTTAATTTTTGCTATATATTTTTAAGTAATTCTGACTGTTTTCAATCTGACAGAATCGTTTATCTGCCAGAGAAATCAAATCAAACAGCTCACCTGGACATTAATGTTATAAACAACTCCCGACACAGTGGTACCTCAACTTACGAAATTAATTCATTCTGCAAGTCGTTTCATAAACGGAGAATTTCTTAATTAGAAATGCATTTTACCCTTTAAATGGCCTAATCCGTTCCAAGGCGCCCAAAAGTCGGCCATAATTATTTATAAATTATAAATAATACATGAAATACATAAAAACCTGTAAGAAAATACATGTTAGAATTAGATTATTGCACCGTTATGCTAATGTAAAGAATAAAGAACAAAGAATAAAGTACATTAAAGAATAAAAATTGTTCGTTTACCTGGGTTGCTGGGTTACGCTCATACAGACAAGTCCTCCTAGCCAATGGGTTGCCAGTAGAGATGCCCGGATGACGTATATTTTAACCCGCAACCGCTTCTTAAAATCTCTATCCGCCCGCTATCCATTTGCAGGAACGTTTTTTCACCAATTTTCAAAACCGAACCGCCTCTGTTTATGTGTCCAATGTATTTATTGACGTTTTTGTTTTTTTTGAGGCCATCCTTTTTAATAATATGTAAAATATTTTTTCTTATTATTATTATTTGAGTGCTTCAACCGCAACCTGCCCGAATTTAATTAAAGTATTATTTTTTGACAAGTCATCTGCCCGATATGCGGATTATCCGCTCCGCCCGCGGGTGCGCGGTTCAACCGCGCATCTCTAGTTGCCAGGAAGATGCTGAGTAATAGCCAATGGCAGAGCAGCTCGGACGCACCGCTTTCAAACCGAGATACAGGAGCCGACAAGTATGTTTACGTTCGGTAAACTCTGGGAGCTGCGAGTAGCAGCGCGTATTTTGAAAATTTTCGCCTTCGTAACCTGGAATTGCTTTCGTATATGGATGCAATATTTTTCCTAAGAGGCCTTTCGTTAGCTGGAAATTTCGTTAATAGATACGTTTGTAAGTAGAGGTACCACTGTATGTAGATTGGTGTTAAATGTACTAGCTTTGAATTCCCTTTTTCAGGGACTAATGTGAGTTAACGTTGTACTTAAAATGTCTAAAAGATTTGCATATTGGGCATTGTTGAATTTATTATATAGTATGAAAAAAAAAACTCATTCTCAACTGGTCAGGTTGTTAAAGTTTATGAGCTAATGCTCCAACGGGTTACTTGACCATGATGATCAATAAGAGAACATACTATGGGTCAATGTTCACCCACTGATTGTATTTGTTTAATATATACGTTTTGATAATATTATACCCACAATTTTACCTAAAACCACTCAAAGTAACAAAACCGATTCTGCATATAAGCAAATAAGTTCTGATGGCGGGAGACGCAACAAAGTGCACCTCTAGTGGAGCAAAGTGGCATTACCAAAACATGCTGTCAACAACACAGCAGATATGTTCGCCCCCGTGTGGTCAGATGTGGTATTGCTACATAGACTAGCTTTAAATTAAAGCTGATTGCAGCACTTAACCTTTTAACAGCTTTTATTCACATTTTATTGAGCTGTAATTGAAGAATTGCACCCTGAGTAGTTTTTTCTGTCTCTCTTAACATCCCTCCCTTTGTTTCAGACCCCACGGTGAGTCGCTACCACGTCCAGTGGATGCCCGAGTACTGCAGCCACAACGAGACCCGGGGACCGGAGAAATCTGTCACGCAGGTCAGTCCCCGGCAGCCGCTGGCGCGCTCGCCGTCGATCAGCAGCTCCGTGCGATGCAGAGCACGCTCCCGACCTTTTGTCTGACGCTTGGGAGGGACAGCTCTGCTTAAGAACACAGCCCCACTTGTGAACTCGAGGCCCCGTTGCGTCGGATTTGAACTGTGCAAATCGCTGGCTGCTGCTCTGCATATTATGACTCAGTGATTATGGTTCAGCCATGAGGTGTGCTGGCCAGTAAAACACATTTTCTTTAACGGTGCTTCTCGGAACAGAGGCTCATTCACCTCCCAGCGGCCCCAGCCCGGCTACTGCGCGAGCCTTTTGTTTCGAGATGCAGCAGTGTCTGCGTAGGAGACGAGGGGCAGAGAGGGGCTCGGGGCCGGTGCGGGACGGCAGAGGCCCAGCAATCAACACATTCTTTAGGAAGCAGCTCACTGGTTGCTAGGAAATATACATTTTCTATAGATCACCGGGGAGAAATCCAGACGTGTGCTTCTATGCGAACGCGGCGCCTCATTCACTTTTAATCAAAGCTGTTTCATATCAGAGAGAGCGTACACCCTTTCCCAAGGGGCCGCCTGTTAATGCAGCCCATCTTTTTTTTTTTTACTGCTACGTCTGAGTTCACCTCAGCTGGATGTTTTTTGTTTCCTCTGAGAAATGAGAGTGGCCTTTTTTTTTGTTGATACATAGATGATTGAAGCTAGAAATGGGCTCAGAGAGTGAGGCTTCGTAGCAGAATTCATTAACACGGATTTGCAGGTCAATCTCATTTCATATTACGCGTGAATCTGCTGTGGCTGCCACTCCTTATTGAAATCCCTCTCGTGTTTATGCTTCATTTAGAGGCTACAATAAAAATTTATATTACAGTTTAAATAGTGGCCCAACCCTCACCACGTGGGTGTTCAGAGTTCGCCGTAATGTGGGGCAGCGTTGAATTATCTCCGCGGCCCGGCGGGACCCGACCCCGTCGACACGTCAAAGTCATCGCGGCTGAGAAATGTGTTTTCTTTTTTGCTCAGGAGAACTACATCAACCTCCCCGGCCTGCTGTTCTCCTGCAAGTACAAAGTCACCGTTCACCTGCTGAAGTCCAAGAGACGCTCCAAGGACGAGAGCACCACCTTCCTCACCCCTTCCTGCGCCACCATCCGGAGCAAAACTCACAAGCACATCCCCTGCCCGGGGGAGGGAGGTGAGCGTCCAGCCGGTCGGACACGCCAAGGACATTTCAGAATCAATCCACGTTCGCACAGACGCAGTAATTAGATATCTCGGGGTGTTGTAATCATGAATATCTATGCAGAGTCGAAAGAGCAGATCAACATTTTCCGAAGGTTTTCCCAGCAACTTTGCATCGATTCCAAGAAAACCGCGGGTCTAGTTTCGAAAGAAGTGTCACTTTCACGTGTCTCTTTGTAGAAATCCTAATGAGCTTAGTTTCTCCTTACAGCTTCGGGGCCTCCGAAGGTTCTGGCTAAGCCGGAGAACCTGACCGCCTCCTTCTCCATCAGTGAGGGAAACATTACCGGAAGCTTCCTGTGGCGCGTGTCCAGGGTGGCTCCCCACCAGCGGATCACGGGCTTCCAGGTCACCTGGGCCGAGATCAACACCGAAAGCCGGCCAAACAGCTTCCCCAACAGCATCATCTCCCAGTCCCAGATCCTGCCTCCAGTAAGTCTTCTCCCAGACTTTTCAGTTTTATTGTTTCGGCGTCCTGAGCCAAACAGCGCTGGGTGTTTTGTTGCGTTTTGTCGTGTTCCTGTATGCCACAGAACTTACTTTTTACGTGCCGTCGACCACTTTTCAGTTCACAGCATCTGTCAGAGGTGACATAGTGATTTCAGGATAACACTGCTGTGGGCTCTTTGCATGAAAGTCGTGATAAGCGGCAGCGGACAGACACACGGATTGATCTGAGGAACCGCTGTGTCCTGCTGGAAGTTTTCCTCTCCTGCCTCTTCATCTGCCTCCACATCTTCCCCTTTCATCCTCCGCAAGAGTTTTTTTTCTCACATCCGCTCTTTGACATAATCTGCTTCATCAACAACACGTTCCGCCTATCTGCACCTCCCCAGCCTCCTGAGCTCGTCTATAAATAAAACCACCCACCGCACGCTTTATCTGGCAGCAGCCTTATGAAAACACGGCCTTTTGTTTTAGTCTGTGGCTTGTGCAAAGACAGCTATACGTCCCTGCTTTACAGCCTGCTCAAAGTGAAAGTCCCGTAACGTTCGACATCTCGGCTCACTGCATGTCCTCTGTTGCTCTCCGTTTGTCACCTTGCAGGATCACAACCTGCTCGTGGTGTCCAGCCTGCGGCCATCCACCTACTACAGACTGGAGGTGCAGGTCATAACAACCGGAGGAGAGGGCCCCGCCACCGTTAAGACCTTCCAGACGCCGAACATATCACCCGTCAGTCAACACCGTAAGTTACTCTCAGACATGCACAAGCGGTTTATATCATTTATGAGTTGGGCCTTTCCTTGTGGGAGTAGACGAGGCTGCAAACGTTGTGTTAAATTCATAGCTGCACCAGCGGTTCCCATGCACAGGCGTATCATCCGTCTGCAGAGGCGTGGACGACGAGCATTCGTGTTGCTCTTCTGTTTGCAGTCTGCTCTATTTTTTATAGGTGAACTGAGTCAAGGGCATTCGCAGTCAGTGCAGTAACAGATTTTTGGGCTGCACGTAGTTGGTCCCAGAGGGACTCTGTGGACCCTCTCATACCAGGTGACAGGACTGATGTCACAGAGTCCTCGAGCAGGTGTGGAAACCGCGAGGTGACCGATTGCAGCTGAGCTGGTTTACCTGAACGTCTTTCCTCCAGCTTCCACCCTTTAATAAGCTTTAAGCCTTTTCTGAACTCGTTTTTAGAAGTTGCATGCACGAACCACTCGTCGGGTTGCTTCGAAGGAGCGCGCATTGATTTTCAATTCCATTGTAACCGGACAGCCAAAAACAAGGCTGAGTATTTCAGAGAGCGGTTATCACAAGATACTGTAAAAAAAAAAAATCGTAAAAAAAACCGGTAATTTTCCGGCAGCTGGGCGCCAGAAAAATACCGTGAAATAACAGAAAATTACTTTCTCTTAAAAATACAGTTTTTTTCCATAACTAAAATACAGTTTGTAGTTGTAAACCAGCAACAGACTTTACATGGCAGCATTAAATCAAATAGCTAACAAATAAACACAGATAAGCACCTAAACAACCATGGCTGCAAAGGATGCTGGGAAACGACCCAAAAGGACCTGCCAGATCACTAGCAGTTTTACAGTTTATTCCCTTGAATAACAGACAAATATTTGTGAAATTACGATATATTTGTGAACGTATTTTAACAATAAATATATGTATTTTTAATGTTTTTTTTGTAAAAGAACAGAAATATTGTGTGTTTTCACAGTTACAGTGATTTAATGTTATTTTACATTGGACATGTAAAATCACAGTCTATTTTTGTAAATTAAATGGTATTTCAAAAATAGACAGTAAAGTTCTGTTATATTACAAATTTTTTTTACAGTGCGGCGCGGGCTCGTCCGCAGACCTGATTTATGGAGCGCGCGTTGGTTACGCGTCTTACTGCACAAACGTGGAATGCATTTCTCTGAGAGGGTCCTTAAAAGCTCAAAGGGACAACTGGGCTTCTCTTCTGGGTTCTGAACCACAAAAAGAAGCCCGCTTGTCTTCCGTTTAAGATTTTTGAGGATTACCATGAGCTGGATGACTGAGAACCTGCAGCAGCAAATCAAAGCAGATACTTGAAAGAGAACAACTGTGGCGCTCCCAGTTGTTCCATGTGTGTCCGGGTTGAATCAGAACTTTAGTCATAACTGCCCTTCATGGTGTTGTGTTCAAATTTGGGACTTTTTTTTTTTTTTTTTGCTGTAACTTTAACAGGTTGCTGATGCATCCCCAGACGAAGCCCATTTATACTGCATGAAAAAGTCATTAATCTCAGCATCTGAAGTCTGTGATCTTGACGCCTGTTTGAATGTTTGTGCTTTCAAGGACCCAGACTCCGGCAGCACCACGCTCATCACCAGAAGCCGTCGGTGGAGAGACACTGAGTGCGCAGGTGGAGGCAGAGCCAACAGGTAGACGTACGAGGGGAGGAGCGTGTGGAACCGAACAGCAGCCCAGGCCATGAACTGATCCCCCTCTCCCTCCATCTGCTCATGAAATATGGATCTATGTACTCCAGGCTCCACAACACCCTCAGCTATTCCCTCTTAAGCCCCCCCTCCCCCCCCATCTCTTGACTCAGACATCACCAGACGGGTTTGTGTGTACAGTGGATGTCAGACTGTCAGGTCTCATGTCCTGTGTTGTTTAGAGCACAGCTCCCCAACTCATCCCAGACTCATATGGAAGTGATGGAATTCCTGGAAGAATAAAGTCCAAGAAGTCCAGATTTTTTTTTTAATTTCATTTTTTTTTTTTTTTTTGTGATCCAGCTGTCACTGTGCACAACAACAACAACAGGCCTTTGATTGGATTTGGTAAATGCATGGTTGAGAGGAAACACAATTACATCGGGAACTGGATTGAGGACGCTCCGGATGGTTGGAGATGCCAGAAGTTTTCCATTCATGAAGAAAAGAAAAGTAGAAATTCACCTATTTATTTTGTGTTTCCCATTAAAGAGGCATCGAGACATGCAGTCTGTACTGATGGATATTGTAACTAAAGTCATTGTTGTCTAACCCAGAATATTTCACGTAGTACGTTGCATGTAGTGCATTTGATTTTAGAGCTGTAAATGAATTACTGGCTTCAAATTGAAAGCTCGTAATGGTTTTGCATGACAACCGTTAGCATTCTGTTGGCATGAAATGTCTGTGTTACCTCTTTTCAGTATGTTAGCAATATTTCATTAACAGATTAACAAAGAATTATATTGGAAGTAATATGTAATGTTTATTAATGAAATTATAACTTGTGTGGAAATGATGACTTGTACATGTTCTTGGCTGTAGAAATATTTGTCGTGGAACAGTCAGTGAATGTCTATATTTATTTATGTGTGTATTACAGTTTGGTTTGGATGTGTGTGAATGTGTATGTTTTTTTGCGTGTTGTAGTCTCCCGATTTTTTCAACCGCCAAAAAGGAAAGAAAAGGAAAAAAAAAAAAAATCTTGTAAAGACATTTTGTAAAAATGGAATTGTAAATACAGTCTTATGTTACATGTTATTTTTCCATGGTAGAAACTGTAAAAACTGCTAAGTAATAAAACAGCCCTTAACCTGTGCCCTTTGCTGTTTGCGTGATTGAATCTGCCGCCAGAAGTAAATAGACTCGCTTCTCCCTCCAGCGCTCAGCCGCTCGGTAATTAGCGCTGCTTATTTTGGCTGTGAAATCCATCACGGCGGGCTCCGTGCGCGGCAAAACGTCCATTGATCGGGTCCGGGGGCCCGAGACGTCCAAATAAACAGGTCATCGAGCTCAACGGGCCGACTGAATTTACCGGCGCCCGTCAACGTGATGCTCGGCCTCTGAGAGCGCCTGTGTGCTTGCAGAGGCGTTAAATACCTCCTCTGCTCTGCAGCCTTTTACCCTCATAAAACCAGAAGTGGAAATGTTTTGCTGGAAAATAAACGAGAAAGTGACACGGCGAGGCTGAAGCAGAAGCGCGCGTGGGCGGTGGGGATGTTTGTGTTAAAACGCACAGCAGAGGCGTGCGTTTATAGCTCACATTTAACGGAAAATAGTGTTTTATCTTCCGTGTTTTTATCGCATCTCTTTGACCTCCTCATATTGTGTTTTAAAGGTCTCGATACTGTGTCAAACACAAGGCCCGCGGGCCAAATGTGGCCCGCCACGTCAATTTTTGTGGCCCTCGAGAGCTTGTGCATTATTGGCTTAAATTTTAAACCAAAATTTTAAGACTTGAATTAAGCTTACACCGCTCTAAAGCATATATTGACAACAAACTACATCTCCCACAATGCATTTCGTCGCCACCCACAAGATAACAGTATCTCACCATGAGCAATACAGTGATCCCTTGCCACTTTGCGGTTTGAGTTCCATGGTTTTAGTTGCGGATTTTTTCCAGAAATATATTATAATTTAAAAAAACAAGAAATAATCGCTGAAATTCTGTGAAAATCCACCCCACAGCAGAAGAGAGGCCGCAGCTGCCAGGGGCCCAGCGCTCTAGAATCTGTGCGCTGATTGGCCGAAACGCATTTACTACAGTTCAGAGACCAGAGGCTGTGAGGGAACAGAAAGACCACAGTTTAGCCTTTTGTCTTGTGTCACTGCAGTGCCTCGCTACTTTTTTGCGGTATTTAAACATATTTTAAACACATTATTTAGGCTCGGGGGGCTCCGGCTCCAGTTCACGGATTTTGATTGTCGCAGGGGGGGCGCCGGTCCCCATTAACCGCAAAAACTAAGGGCTCACTGTACATCAAGATGATTTTCAGAATTGATGGACTTCAGAAAAACCTTTACAAATTAACCCCAATGTGCCCGAGAAAAGAGAAAGGATTTGATGCACAAGGAAGGCAGTTTCATGAACTATGGGAAAACGAATGCAAGTTTGTATCTCAAGGTGAAAAAACAGTATGTCTATATTATGAGGCGAGGTGTCAGTCGTGAAAGAGTGCAGGCTAATGTACGTCGGCATTTTGACAACAAACACGGAGCTAAGTATGCTAAATTTAGCCTTCAAGAAAAACAAAGAATCGCTTCCGCTTCTGAAACCAAGGTAATGGATACTCTGAGTGATGTTTACAGAGTCCATTACCATGGCAACGGACTCCGTAAACATCACCTGTGCCAGAGTAGGTTTACAACCACAAACCCTGAGTTTAATATAATAATGAGTTAAATATTAGAAACTTTGACACATAATAAATGCAGAAACAGTTATTTAACAATATAATAAGGTGCAGTTTAATTTGTTTTGATTTACATTGCATTTTGTTACATTCATGCTGTCAATCTGGCCCTTTGAAACGGCAACCATGATGCTGACGTGGCCCTCAGTGAAAAATTAGTCTGACACCCCTGATTTAGATGGAGATTTATTTTTCTCAAGAGATGCAGTTGAGGACAGCGGTAGGCAGAAATATTTGAGAAGAAGGAAAGATGTCGTGTAAAAGGTGTTGCTATGTTATCTTCTTTTTCAGTAACAAAACAAAGTTTTTAATTTTAATTTAACATTTTCAGTTGTATCTCCACTGGGGTTTTGGACCTTTCCTTCATTCTGAGATAATCTCTCAGTCTGTGAAGCTTCCTGACACCACTCCTAGTTCTGCAGATTTCTTGATTTTTTTTTTTTTTTTCCCCTCAGAGCCTTAATCTAGTTTTTATCCTTTTCTAAGGATTATCCAGGGTTGTCTCTATGGGGCATGCTGATGCATTTAAGAAGTTTTTGGTCCCACCGTCCCAAAGGAGACACGCCAGCTCACACCGCACAAGGCCGGTCTCCATGGATACGAACCAAGAGGTGGATTTAACTGGCCAAAAATGGCATTTTGAGAAAAGACTGCATTAAGATTCTGCAGGAAAATCTGTCCTGAACCAACAAGCAAGACAGTGATTGAAAACATAAATCGTGAAGTGTTTAACAGGAGAGTTAAACCAGCCAGACTGAATCCAGTGTTTTTTCTTTTCTTTTTTTCTTTCACGTAAAAATATCAGCTTCAGTTTCATTTCAATGCTCTTTCAATGCTCTTAGGAAGCGTAGTGCAGCTCTTGCAGTCTCCTGTCCCGGCCATCTCTTCTGACAACCATCTCTTTATGGTCCTTCCTCCCAGATTGATAATGACTTGTTGCTGGTAACAGTCTGGATGGTGTTTGTCATACCTGGTCTGGAGCACATGGTTTCCATTTCTTGCTAAACAGATCTGAAATACTGATTCATCTGTTCTCAGTGCAGGTGTCCACTACGTGGTGGTCCAACCTGAGATTCAATTCAATTCAATGCAATTTTATTTGTATAGCGTCTTGTTACAATGTCAGTTGTCTCTAGGCGCTTTACAGAGACCCAGATCATGACCCCTGAGCAAATATCATAATACATAAATCCAAAATCAAGGATAAAGCAGGTAAAAACTCCCATAGTGGGAGAAAAAAAAAACTTTTAAGCCAAACAGTGGCAAGGAAAAACATCCACTTCAAGAGGAAGAAACCTTGAAGCAGGACCTGGATCATATGGGGGGACCTTCCTGCTGAAGAACAGCTGGGTAAAGAAAGAAAAAGAGGGAGAGACAGGACAGAGAGAGGATGGAGGACAGAGAGAGGATGGAGGACTAAGATGACTGAGGAAATAGCTATAAACAGAGGAGAGGATGGAGGACAGAGAGAGGACTAGATCACCGGTCACCAAGCCAGTCGGCACCCTGAACACATCTACACACACAGGTGGAGGTAAACGCTGGGATGGACAGAGGAGGGAACTGCAAGTCACCATGAAACTCAGGAAACTCTGGCCTGGCAAACATACAAAAAGAAAAGAGAAAAAACGGGGGCAAAACAGCACAACAAACTACAGGAAAGAAAAGAAAATGGAGCACAGTTACAGTAACAAGGTGCTCCTGATTAACTATGGATTGAGCTGGAGGAGGAAAGGGAGGAGGAAAGGGAAGGAAGGGGAGAAGAGCAGTGGAGACATCACTCAGCAGATCATGTTGGCGTCCCCCTGCAGTGTAGGCCTATAGCAGCATAGCTATGATGAAGCCGTGATTAAGACGAGCCTACTCTCGTCTGAGCTCCTTCAACTATGGCTATAACTATTAGCCCCTACATACTATTGTTTAGACAAACTGTAGGCTTTACTGAACAGAAATGTTTTCAATTTAGTTTTAAAGATGGAGGTGGTGTCAGCCTCCTTAACCCAAATTGGTAGCTGGTTTTATCATAAAGGTGTCTGGTAGCAGAAGGCCCGTCCTCCAAACCTACTTTTAGATATTCTAGGAACGATGAGTAATCCTGCACTCTGAGAGCGGAGAGCTCTATTAGAAGCATAACGTGCTATCAGGTCTTGTAGATAACGAGGAGCTAGGCCATTAAGGGCCTTATATGTGAGAGGCAGAATTTTAAACTCAGTTTGAAATTTCACGGGATTAGATGCATCCAAGCCCAGAGATATTGATGCTTGACAAGGTTATAAGCTTACCTTTCATTCTTCAATCAGAAGTATAGATGCTATTCAGATGATGTCACAACATTCGGGTTACAAGCCAATGGGTGCGTCAACCAACTGATTCATAAACGCAGTATGAATCTAGTGAGAGCTAAAGCGATCTTCTTGAAAGTAAGGTCGCCATCAAAGTTGCTAAAACGCCACATACGTGCGTTGTTCACAGCTGCAAGAGCAGATCAGATCCACCAGTGGTTTCTTCAGATTCCCTTAAACTCAAGTAGATGAGGGATCAAAGACCGAAGAACTCAGCGGACTTCGGCGAGAAACACGGATGCTGTTTAAACAAAAAAAAAAAAGAAAGAAAATGCAGACATACATATATTTATTTAATTTGGTGCACATTTAGAACTGATCAGCTGTGTTTTGTAATCAAATTTGGAAGTTAAAGGATCCCAGAACTTGTGGGCTTTCAGCTCCTCCAAAGTGTTGCTTTTTGTCCATTTCTGACAGGTAACATTAGTAACATGTGACCAAACAACTAAACTGATGTGAATTAATAACCGTCCTGTACAATAACTATGTTAAACTTGACACAGAAAATGAAGATGTTGGGCCAAAGCTCTAACTCTATATTATAGATATCACAGATGTATTATATTATATCTGTGATCTATGAGGTTATAGTATCAGATCTTGATAAATGGCACCTCTTGATGCCATCTGAGGAATTGGAGATGCTTTATGTACCAGTATTCCTACAGATTACTTCCTGACTAGCACCCAAGTGCTCAGAAGGACATATTTTTGGTTCATTTGCTTTTATTGGGCGTTTTTCGGAAGAAGCGACCCCGCCCCAACGCTCAGATGCCCGGCTGACGTCTTCTCTAATTAATGTTTTCCTCAGCGGATGAAAAGCCGTTCTGAGTCCTCACATTCACACACTCAGCCTCTTCAGTCACTCAATGCCTCGCCGCTCTCTTCTCAGGGACGTTGTTTATGTACAGTTCTATTATGTCACAGGAGATTAGTTCCTTCGCCTGTGCGCGCTAATCCCCCTCCCTCTTCTTGAAGCCCGGCCAGTGTTTAGCGAAGGCTCCTTTCTGCCTTGATGGCCAGACCAAACCCTCTCCTTTCAGCCCGTCCCCGTTGCTCTCAACACACACGAAACACCACGGCCCTCGAGCGTGAAAAACCTCAAAACAAAAAAGGGCCTCCAGCCTCCTTTCAGGCGTGTTGCAAGACGTCCAAGTCTCAGAGGGCATAATAGAAGGAGAGAGAGAGAAAAAAAGAAAGAAACGCAACAACCACATAATGGGCCAGTCGTCAGCACAAAAGCTTTGTTTCTGATGGTACAAGGCCAGCGAGGGCTTACACACTTTGCATGACATTGCGTCCCTGTTGTGCGAGTCAGGCTGGGGATATCGCTTTCGCATTCAAACGCGCATTTCTGAAAACAATACCGTTCATTTGGCCCTTTGAAAAATCCCCATCAGTTAAATATTTACCCATCCTCTGGCTGACATTAGAGCCTATTTAATTAGGACTGAGAATGACACAGTGAAACCTTTCAGCAGAGCAACAACGCCGGGCGCTTTCTCCCACACATTTCCTCTGACCCCTCTGCACCCGTTCTGCAGACTGACATCGCAATGAGCCGTGCGTCGCGATTTATCAGTCGAAGGTACTTTCACGGTCCGCGGTGCGATACCTGACGGAGCGACTGTAACATTACTCCTGGAAGCATGGCTGGGGCTCTGGTTTTGATGTTGGCCTGACTTTGAAGTACGAGGGGGGAAAAATAAAATGGATGGACGTTACCTTTCCCCTCCTGAGATGACACCGATCGTAACCCGGACGATTTGAAAGCTCCAAATTTCCCTCTCGTGTGAGCTTCAGGTCAGTGAGATCATCGGGCAGCGGCGGGCGAACGCTCCAGATTACTACCACATGCACTCCCGCGCTGCTGCTCCTTTAATGCGACGAGATGGAGTACATTGTCTGTGAGATAGATGAAAAATAAGCACCCTCCATTAGGAGAGGCAATATTGCTCTAATGCTGTGGTATGGTGAGAGATGTGACCTTGCCCCGGGCCGTGGCATGTTTCTGGTTAGGCTCTGGTGAGCGGGACCAGGCAGGAGACACATGAAAGGATCTCTCTGTCAGGCCGCGGAGATGTTCAGCCCGAAGTCTAATGAAGACCAGAGCACACGGACGGACCTGAGAACACGCATGCTGCGCATTATACAAGAACCAGAGCTACAACGCTGTCGACAAGCCGAGCGTTCGCTTCCTGTTCCTCAAAGGATGACAAAGAGAAAAGCCTGACAGGCGTGTCAGTGCTGTGATTAAACAGCCGCGCTGTTTACGGCGCAGTAGAGCTGCCGCCAGCTCACGACACACAGATAGTACACTTGCCTTCTTTTTTTTATTATTTTTTTTTCCCCCTCCTATGTTATGGAAACTATTAACTTTGCTTCAGTTTACACAGTGGAAGATGCTGAGCTGTCATCGAGCTGTTACTTTGTTTTTCAAATAAACAATGTAACCAGTTTATAAGACGCACATGTGCAATCAAATGTGGCGCAGTACGACGGGTCTCCAATAACACGGTGTCAGAAAGGTGCTGATTTAGCTTTATGGTAATGCTGAGGTAGCGGAGATGCCTCTCTGGAGAGAGAGATGTGCACGGGGCACAAAACACAACAACAAAAGACAAAACACATCAATAATGCCAACAGAATTCAAACAGTAACAAAAAAAAAAAAAAAAACGATATGGCGTTCAATACAAGAGAAAAGCTTTTGCCAAAACACCAAAATAAAAGCGATAACACTCCAGCAGAGGCTGCAGAGCAGTCGCCCGGCCAGCCAGACGACATTCACTTCATGAAAATGATCTCCTGTGAAGTGGGTCCGGTCTCCCTGCCAGTCCGGTACGCAACGTACCAAACCAACCACAACAGGGAAACCGTGGGTTTTAAGCGACCGCTCACAGAGAATCATGCAAACGTCACGGGAGTGTCCGAGAGCCGAGATTCAAAACTCCATCACGTGCTGGTTGTTCGTCCATGTAGCGGTGTCCAGAGGTCGCTGCTTCTTCTTCTACTGCGTCCACTGGTACTGCCGACTGGACGTCAAAGCTAAAATCAGACTAATTCCTTTGCATTGAAAAAGAAAAGATTTCCTGATGGCTGGAACAGACGAACACAACAGCAGGTAGGAAACATGGACTGCGCTTGGAGAGCGGCCGAACCGCCTGTGACATCACAAGTAGGTTTTCTGAGGACTGCTGGTGAAGCCTCTTTTTCCTCGTACTGTGTGGCCGCCATGTTGCTAAAAGGTGGATCGAGCAGGACTGGAAGCCGACTAGAACATGCCCCCCTTGATTCAATCACTTTTAGCGTATGGCTAAACTATGGTGCTAATTAATATGACCTTCCATTCATGCTGATCAAATCTGTCCAAACATCTTAATTTCAAGCATCCCTACAGAAGCTACATCTGAAACAAGTGCTGCGACCACCAGTGGACCTCTGCTGGGACGTTCCTCCTCCGCTCTTCCTTGTCGCTCGCAGGTTGAGACCCGTTGCAGTCGGGCGAGACCACCGCTGTCAGCCCACAAGCTGGGGGCTGATTGACTGCAGGTCAAAGCAGATTTCTGCTTGGGAGGGTTCCTGAAACGATCCTCTCCCAGGCTCCTTCAGCTGAGCCATGAAGAGATGCGACGCTGCCGGTGAACGTTCCCAGCGGGATCTCAAGTTTCGGTGGCGACACTAGAAATGAGATCTATCAGATGCGCGGTTGGTACGAGCGTCGTCCTCTGACGCTTCCAGGCTGCGGCCTGTTAGTACGATTAACAGCACAACAACAAATTTATATATATATATTAGGGGTGGGCAACGATTAAAATTTTTAATCGCGATTAATTCGCATTATTTCCCTGATTAATCACGATTAATCGCATCGTATATATGAAAATATCAAATAATGAATTCAAAAGTAGTATAAAATGCACTTTTATTTAAATGTTCTGCTGCCATATGAACTAAAGTGCCATAACATTTGTTGTTCAAACACTTTTAACATCAGCACTTGTCAGTAACATATTTACTGTAAATCTCATCTTTAAAAATGTAAAATAAAATAAAGCTTATTGCCAGACCGTTAATGTCATCCTGTTTTTATGAAAATAAAAAAAGTCTACAAACAGAATCCAACAAAATGATTGTGGCTCAGCGCAATCAGAACATTAAAACAGGTAATTTCTGAGGTAACAGCAGAAACTTTTAACAGGGGAGTTCAACTTGTCAGTTGTTACAAATAACCTTGTTTCTGTTGAATCCTCCGTCTGGGAGAACTTTAAAATCTAAATGTCCAAGTTAAAGTTCAGTAACTTTACCAATCCGTGTATCATTCATTCTTTCCATTTTCAATTGTCAATCAAAAATAAAAAAAAATTTAAAAGTGACATTTTATTATGTTTTTCGTTTTTAAATCTAACACAAAAAAAAATGAAAAAAATTGCCTGTTTTTTTTTTTATATATTTCAATTTTAGACTTGCATCAAAAATACGAAATGAAAAAACGGGCCACAGAACTGAATTTGTTTTATAATCAAGGACTGGACTTTTTGTTGTCGTTACACATCTGTGCCACTAGATGGAGCCGCACTGAAGTAACCAGCTAGAGAACAGCAGGACAGTGAACACATGGAGCAGATCTGATGGAACATGGAGGAATGACGCAAAAGTTTTGTTGCAGTCCAGAATCTTTGTTTTCAAACAGAATTATTAATATTACTACCTGAGTTGCTACCTGAACTGTAAAGTAGACAGATTTTTACCGCTCTCCATGTCTGTTTTAGCTTTTCTGCATGTTTTTCCGCTAGTTCTTTTCCAGTTCTGCAGCAGCCAGTAACAGACTTTTCAAAACAAAAACAAAAGCATGTGAGCAACATGCGTTAACGCACGATAAAATAAATGTCGTTGTTAATAAATGAATGAGTTAACGCGATAATAACGCGTTAACTTGCCCAGCCCTAATATATACATGTATATATGTTCTGAGAAATGGGGCCACATTTTCTGCTCTGTTATTCCTGTTTTGTGATGTGTTATGTGCTTTGTGGAGAATTGCTTTGGATCCAGTGTTGTTGTGTTTTGCACCGAATGCAGATTTAATGTGAGACAAATAATGCATGAGTCAACAATAATGTATTTCTGAAATGTATTTACAAGCTCAAAGTGTTGTTTTATTAACCTCACAAATCAATCTACAATCTGTGAACACAAATCTGAATTGGATTTTACAAAACAGATTGCCGACATTATTTTTTCTTTTCTTTTTTTCCTGATACCGAAGCGACAAACGCTTCGCTCAGAAGCTTTTGTTCTTTTGACTTTGGGTCAAAGGTAAGAAAGAGGTCCGGTGTGTTTGTGTTTACAGAGAAAATGCCACCAGAAGAATCCTGATCCGCATCCCTCTTCCCAAACCAAACATTCCTCTGCACAGAAGTGAAGAGATCAAGCGGGAAAGTGCCATCCGTCTGGGTAATAGCTGTTTTTAATCCCCCCCCTGATTAGCGATAATCCCCTTTATGCTTTTTACTCAGAGTAAACACATGCTGACCTGAGCGACCTGCTCCTAATTAATGAAGTCGGGAATTTTCAGCGTTGCAGGAGTTTGAATCGTCGTGATATACGTCTCAGGATACGACAGCTGACGCTTTTAAATTAGCATCGCAGGCCGGGGCTCTGCTTTTCCGCAGGACGGTTTACCCCCGGGCATGACCGGCAGTGGAAGAGAAACTTTCCGTCTCGTGTTCCTCTGAAGTCTTTGTGCGGGGTCGGTAGCCGGGGCCTCAGAGGCGAGGCAGAGTTCACAGGTCGGCCGTACCCAGGAGGACGGACGGCAGCGTGAGGGCAGGACCCCGGCTCAGGGACAAGGAAGGGGTCAGGGGTTGAGTTCAGACGGAATCCACACAGAGGATGTTGAAAAAGATACTGTCTGGGGGGGGTTGAAGGGGGGCGGAGCTTCCTTCCAGGCGAGCACACATCTCCAACCCTGAGCTCAAACTCAGGTGAGCCCAATCTAAAGATTAAAAAAAGCACAACAGCACAGCTCCTCTGCTGTCTGAGTTTCTCAAAAGTGCAGGTGGTTGACGTGTGTGTGTGTTTAGAGGGCTGCTCGGAGATTAAAATGTGTACGCTTCGGTTTGTACTTTTAACATCAAACAAACACCTGATCACTCACATTAAGACAAAAGGCCTCCTCTCACGAACGATCCCGTGTTTGCTCTCCACATGGACGCGCCGCGACGAGTGAATACATCATTCATGCGCCAGCTGATTCCTTTTAAACTCAGGAAGATGGCATCAGAGGTCATTAACCCTCCCCAATAAAAGCGCGAGGACATGTTTGTGGTCTGGAGGAAACATTAAATCGTTTGAAGCGAAAAAGCTACAGATCATATCAGGAATCATTGGCCCACAACAAATTAACACCAGGATCAAGTGACTTTTTTTGTGTGTGTGTGTGTAAAGATGGTGATCTAACTACCGTATTTTTTGGACTATAAAGCGCACCTGAATATAAGCCACACCCATTAAAATATAAACGAAATATATATTTTGTCACATATAAGCTGCACTGGACTATAAGCTGCCAGTATCCAGGCTGAGAAATAAAAAAGTTTTTGTACCATAAGTGTTTATTCATATACCTGAACTGATTGTTTCTGAACAGAACCTGTAACACGGCAGTAAAAGTGCTGATCAAACAAAACAGAAAAGTCATTGATGGTTTTATTCATTTTCCTCCTGTACACTAAAACCAAGTTGCTTTATTTTTCTTCCTCCTGTGTACTGAAACCACCCCACACAGCAAAGACATCCGGAACGGACCTGCAAAACGGACCCGTATCGGAGTCCACTTGTGTCCCAGTAGCCACAATGGTCAGACACACCTGGATTAATCAATTTGTCCATTAATAATAGTATTGATGCTCACAAAATAAATGTAGAGTAGCATAGCCAACATAGGCTACTTAACAAAAACAGAATAGCCTTTAACTACTTGGTTTGTTTTTTGGTTTTTGCACTTCCTGCTAGAGCGCCCCCTGAGGGCTGAAGAAAAATTCATAGAAAAGCCGCATCTCTGTATAAGCCTCATGGTTTAAAGCGTCGGACAAAAGTAGCGGCTTATAGTCCGGATAACTACGGTACATAAAAAAAAAAATCCAGCAAATGGCTCACAAACCACAGTGTTTACATATCAAATCTGCAGCATTTCATCCTGACTGTGTAAGTGTGTGTGTGTGTGTGTGTGTGTGTGCTCCAAGGCTAAGAGCTCATTTCCACCCTCGATGATCACAGGCACCGTTGATTGTAACGCCGACAGGAATGTTGGTTCAGCCCGTGGCATGTGGAGGGATCTGGACATATTTAAGGCTCGAGCCGTCCTCTTCTTTCTTTTTCCCTGCTGGTGTGGAGCTGAAGGCCGATGGTGCAGGCAGCTGGCTCTCATTAACAAAACATGATGTCAAACAGAGGACCTGGCTGGTGAAAGTCAACCGCTTCTCCCGCCGATCGTCTGCATCCTCTGGCAAACGCCGGCCGCCCGGGGACGGATGAACCTGGTGGACCTGATGCCTCGCCTCCAGTCAATAAAACTTTACAGCAAATGGGGAAAAATGCTTGAGTGACGGATCGCTGGCAGCCAAACTTTAAACGCCTCAGAAATACATGCACTAACGCCGGCGCATGATCGGCCGCCCTCCAAGAATGCAGACTTGTGATTTTTGCAAGCTAATATTGGCAGTCTCGTTGTCAAACGGCACGCTTTATGACGGTTTTATGAAAGTTTGTAAAGCTCGCAGATGTTTAATGATTTATGGATACTTTGTGAATATGTTATACAAAAAAAAAAAAAAGAAAAAGAAAAAGAAAAGGTTGTATCAAAGATCTCTTTAGGAGAGAGCTCCTCCGCACGTTTGCTTTTGCTGAGTAAACCTTTATTTACGATTCGACATGCTGAGGTCGTTTGCTGAAGCTTTTTGACTATTTTCTCAGCTCCTGATACAAAATAGAAGCGACATAAAACGCCTGAGGGCTAAATGAGGTCTTCACAAAGATGCCATTTCAATGCATGTGTCACACAAATGGACATAAATATCATATGAACTGACAATGCGTCACATAAATTGACATAAATTATGAAATATAAAGGCAGTGTGCTTCCAGAATATTGTAATGGCTGCTACACATTAAGCGCTTCACATTCAAAAGTGCTTTTCAGTAGGAGGTTGAGCCTCGACGGGTCCAGCTTCCTTTGCCAACACCAACAATATAACGCTCTGGTTTTCCACAGTTTAACATCTTAGTTGATGAACTCAATAGAAGGGTGTGGGCAGAGGATTTAAACTCAAACATCCGTGAGCAGTTTAAAGCTTGTCCATCTTTTTAGCATTGCTTCATTCCTTTTTTTTGGCGCCTTTAGCTCGGATGAAGCTCTGGCGGGTGACGTTCCGTCTGTTGACGGAGATGCCATACGAAGCTCATCACAATGCGTTTATTCATTTTTTTTTCAGTATCTCAGAGTGAGACATACCCACGGCTGGTTCAGGACTGGCCCTGCAGCAGTTTTCACGTGAGCCTGAAGGCTTCAGGAAGTGTCCGTCCACAGTGAGCAGTGCACGGGCCTGCAGGGTGTTTCACGTCTTTGAAATAAAAGTGTTTCTTCAAAAGCTGGAATCCAAGGCGTGACGATGTCACGGGACATTATATAAGAATATATACAGCGGGTAGAATTGAACATGTCACCATTTTTTCTCAGTGAATATATGGCTTGATTTCTTCGCATGCTTGGATTGCTTGAGCTGCTGCAAACATCTGGTGAAAGTTTCACGTCAATAACACCTTCAGAAGCATATTTACCGAGGAAGGACGGTGCCGTGTCCAATACTCATTTTACATGCTGAGTATCTGAAGAAAACCGTGCAGCCAAACGTGAACAGTGTGTGGTGCGACCAGCGCCGCCACTGCGCCAGTTTATCGTCTCAGCGATGGCCCAACGTTTGGGGCAGTGTTGTACCTGAACGTGTTAATTGAACGAAAGTTCACAAACTAGTTCATATTTTCTGCGAACATGAACTGAACGCGCTCTCTTTCTCCTTCACCAGCGTTGGGTGTGAACGAGTTCATTTGGGCAGTTGTGAATGACGCTCTTTCAAAGTTCACGCACGGTCAAAACCGTTCCAGGTTTCCAGCGAACCCCATTTAAAATACAGCACAAACGAGCCTGATATGTTTCTGAGGAAATCAATCAAACACGGCAACACGGCTGTCGCTTTTGTCACGCTAACAATTGCGTCATCAAATGTTTAAAACAAGCATAAAGGAAGATGAAATCTGAAGTTGGCCAGAGCAGGAGGAGTGGCCCGACTCCCAGGGGGGGTTGAAAAAACATTTGTACCTTAAGTACCTGTTTTTGTCTTATAATAAAGACCATTTGGCAGCAAGTTTTTCCTTATATTTTTAATATACTGTAGAGCAGTGATTCTCAAAGTGTGGGCCACGGCCCCCTGGTGGGCCGTCGTAGGACTGCAGGTGGGCCGTAAGAGGTCATTAAAATTAAACAAATGTGTTTTAAATCCTTTTAAATCTTTTTAAAATATGTTTTTAATTACTGAAAATATTCATGACATGATTAAAAAAACATTAAGAAGTAATAAAGCAAACCAGTTAAGTGTTATTCTACTGTCATATTGACTTAATGTGACAAGTGTCACGTTATTTGTTGACCCCTTACATTATTATCGGATCATGGTTCCTTGTCCTGTATGTTGATCACAGTTGTGATAAAAGGTTTGGGTGAACCGCGTATATTTTTCATATTTCAAATTGGGCCTTGGTATTCTGAAGTTTGGGAATGGCTGCTGTAGAGAGAAGCTGAAACGGAAATGACAGTTTTACATGGGCTGTTCCTTCAATGCTAAAGTGAACCCTGGTTGGTTAAGGATTACGAATTGGACCAATAGTTTTTGACAGATAAAATGGATAAAATAATTGCCGTTTGTGGGGGGGTAGTTTATGGGCAGTGGCAATCATTTTGACAAATAATTGCTCACAGCAACATTAAAAAAGAATTAAAAAAAAAAGAACTAAAAGTGAACTTTTTAGTTCATTTTTTTAAATGGTGAACTGAACTAGTTCATTTTAATTTCTGTGAACTATGGAACTTAACTAGTTTGTGTAGAAAGTGAACTTGCCCAACACTGCGGGGGGTTCGCATCAGCAACACCACTGAAAGTCTTCGACAGCGCCCCGGTCATCGAAAGGGTTACCATCATGAACACGGCATCAACAAATACAGGACATTTAAACAAATACAGCGCTCAACGTGCGCCGGGCGGATCAAGAAAATAGAGCGGAGCCGCAACATCCTGGTCGTAAATCCCCTGCCTGCACGCACCATTGCGATTATGCTTTTCCAAGCCTGTTTGCAACATAAACAGTTCCGTTTGCGTTGAGGTGTTGAGTGGAGCCAAGATTTAGCTGAGCCGTGGGAATCCTGTGATTCAGTGTCAGGACAGGCTGCGCTGTGCCTGTGCAGCCGTAACACGTTTATGACACTCGAGAGGAGCACGGGAACATGTGGTATACATGTTAAGGGGGTTTTCACGGCCCAACTTAACAAGGGATGATCTCTCTTTTTCCACACTTTGATGGTAAGTGGTTGTTCAGCATGTCCACCGTTGGGATAAATGACATTGTCAGCTACTTAGCTGATACTTTTGGGGACGATCTGTATTTCTAATGGCAAAACCCTGGAGCGCCGCTCTGTTTTCCAGGCTCAGTGAAGCCTTCAGGCCCTCGTAGGAGCACCTGTTGACAGCAGCGACGAGTTTTTGGTGATTTTTAATTGCTTGAAGTTTAATATTCACCGCTTCAGAAACTCTGCCTCGTGAAATATTTGCTCGCCGTTCCAGGGGCAGATGGAGCCACGAGAGCGTGTCAGCTTGACCCCCAGTTGACACGCGAACGCGGCGCGCTCGTCTCAACGTTCATGTGAGCTAAAGAAAGCAAACGGTCTCTTCTATAACTCCATAAATGATTTACGACTTCATATGATTTGTGCGCTGTTTATCATTTTTCTCTCCTCTCACATCTGCTCATTATGCGACGCTGCCAAAGATCCCCCCCGAACCCAACTCATCTCTGCGCTCATCTGTCCTCATACCTACAATCCTTTTAAGCGGAGCTCCAAAGACAATGAAATATCATGCAGATCTGATTGAAAACAGCCTCCATCATGTGAACCCGGCAATCTCTCAGACTTATGTCATTCCGCGTTTAAAATGGACCGTTTGAAACTTCGCAGTAATTTGGTTTAAAATGGATTGACGGCCCGGTGAGTTACTGTCAGTGCGCCAGTGGGAGCAGGGGTGTTTCTGATTTCTCCGGAGGAGCATCCTTCACCTCCCCAGCAGCTCTTTAAACGCGAGGGCAGCGCCTTTCATCCGCTCCTCTGAACATGGCTCTTAATACGTCGCAGACTCCTTTCAGCCCCGACAATCCTCCGCCGTCGTCTTTTTTAGCGGGTTTCTGCATTGCATTTCAATTAATCCTCTCTGAGAAGCCACAAACTCATTTGTCTCTGCCTTGAAACAAACCCCCAGCCAAGCGTTCAGCCATGAAGAGGGCCCAACTCGCGCGCAGTAAAGAGAAAAATGGAACTGAAGAGTCTCAGTTCAAATTTAGGGGTTTTATATGATGCATGTTACGTATCAAGAGTTAATCATGCTTATTGACTGCAGATTTAATAGAACTAACTAGATGATTAAACATGATATAGAGCGTGCGCATGTTTCTAGACGCCGCACACGCAGTGAGCTGTGCTCATTTCACACAGCTGTGGCGAAGGAATCAATAGGCCAAAGAAAACCTCAGCAAAGAAAAAGGAATACTTCAACACTTGCATGTTTACTCTCTCGCTGAAAGTTAGATGAAGATTAATACCCCCGTCATGTCTGTGTGACGAATGCGAAGACGTGAAGACTACAGCGCCTCCAAGAAACAGTCCGACGTATAAACTCACCTCGGCCCTAATCTGTCACAAATGTTTGCACATAGGTAATTACAGATTGTGGTAATAAACAAATTTAAATTCAGTTTTTATTCTATACATATTCATGTGTTCCTGACAGGGATAGCTGCTTATCTCATTTATTATGCAGAGCCGAGCCGAGCGTGTCCGGACTGTGGTTGTCAGTTTCACGGGGAACGGTATCGATCCTTTCTGCAGCAGCGAGAAGAACTTTGTTTACACCACCATCTCAGTCACTGTTCAATCTCGCTACAGTATTAAACACATTCTCCCGCAGTGCACGGTGAAAAAATAAAAAATAAAAATGAAGGGTTGAATTTAGTAACTCATAAAACAAACTCCCTCAGATGTTTCCTGTTTCTGCTTGTGAGCCTTGCACAATGACGTGGAGGAATTTTGGAGCATTGTTTCCAGCAAAATTGTTCCGGGTCCTCAACATCTCCGAAATGTCTTGATTGGACAGTCCTCTTCATGCCGTAACTCAACGGGACTCTGGCTTGGCCGCTCTGCAAAAACGCTGTTTTTCCGATTTTTCAGTCATTCTGCTGTTGATCACTATTCATTTTGCATTTTCGTATTATTTATTTAGCGAATGCGAAGTCCTTAAGCCAAGCAGTTGCCTCCTGGTTTGCTGTATGGAGGGCCAGTCTTTGGAGCGGGCAAGCCTCTATGATGGGCTCCATTGTTTGCTCCTCTTCACATGTGATTAGTGGGTCGCTGCCTCATCTGTGAAGGCTGGCCAAGCAGGGGCCAGTCCTGACATGAATGAGTGTAGACCACTGTCTCCTTGGGAGGTTGGTGCCCGGGACCTGTTGGTTGGGGTTTGTCACCAGTTTGGGACCTCCTCGGTCTCCTATTGGGGTCAACATGGCCTTATTATATAATGCTGATTTCCTCTAAATTCTGGCCTGTTGAGGGCCATCGCTCTGATTATCAATTTGGCTCCATCAAGTCCCTAAATTGTGACGCGTAGGCGTCTGAAGAACTTATTTCAAGGTCCTGATGTTGCGATGGTTTAAAAACGGCTGTTTCTTACTGACCAACTGTCATTTCCGAGCATCCTACATTTCTATGATGTGAGTCAATGACCTCTCTGAACTTATATACAACTCCTGCCAGACTGCGGTACTCATTTTCTTACCTTTTTTAATCTCCACTTCGTGCATGCGCAGTCGTCTCTACCTTATCGAGAACGTCCATTGAGAGAGACCCTGTCAGCAGAAAATCATAATCTCGAATCCATATCTGAACACTTGTCTGCCAAGCCTGCCCATATCTGGGCCGCATATCATTGAACAAATAGTCTTCCAATGCAACAGCCTGGCGTTTCGATCTGGACAGCCCCATGTCGCCCGGCTGCCTCCAGCTCTTTAATCTTAATCTCCCTTATTCACTTTGTCCGCAATTGTCCGTTCTCCAGCTCCAGGACCTGTGAACCTCGCCTCACAAAAAAACAGTCATGGGTATTCCTCACCGTTCCACACTTTTATTTTATTTTTGATATATTTTATGCTTTTTAAAAAAATTTTTTTTAAATTACTTTTTCCTGTCTATCAATTGTGTCAGCCCAAATGGCGCACACGAGCAGCCTGGCACCCTGCCAGTAACCCCAGACCGACGGCCCAATCTACGGAGCCCGGCGCCCGCGGTCTCCATTCTCTTGCCAAGCTGTCTGGATGGGGAATCCTCACTAACTGCAGGGCATCCTGGTTGTGTAGGAAAGCAGTCCCAGGCCATGACGCTCCTCCGCCATGCTTCCCAGCTGGGTTGAGATTTTGATGGCAGCCGAACAGGACAAAGTGAACACATGGAATAAAAAGTGGAAAACTGGCATCAAAAATGCAGAATGTCACGTCTGAAGGAAGAAAAATACTCAACACCAACAAGTAAACATCATCCGGTCTGTGAAGCAGCATCCAGGTGTGTAGGAAACAAGTCCCAACTCATGCTCCCTCTGCCATGCTTCACAGTTGGGATGAGATTTTGGTGCAGGGGTCCTTTGCACTTCTTCATGGGAAAACATGAGAAACATGGGAAAAGTTCCACTTTGTTTCATCTGTCCACAACAATGAGGATAATCTCATTGTCTTGTCATAACTACCAACAGACTTTCATGGATTCTGGATGGAATTTTGAATTCATTGTTCTCTCATTCATTTATTTTTTCTGCAGAAACCCAACTTGATTCATTGTGTCAGAAAGAGCTTTGAATAGCTGCATGTTGTGCCAAACCATACTTTCCCCGAAACTTAACAAATCATTTTGTTTCCTAAATTTAATCAAGCAGTGAGTGGAAACAGGGGAAAGTAAAGAAAGCAGTGATTTCACCGGGGACTCGTAGCAGACACTGCTGAAAGCGAAACATGAAACTTATTAAAGCCACACGAGAGACGCTGAAACTACGTGTACCTGAGTTTCAAAAATGTAAAATCTGAAAAGCATCGTTTGCAGTTTCCTTTCAAAGCTGCCACATTACTTCTGTCTTTCTCTTAAAGTGCACTTAGGAAGATTTCTTTTAGCAAGTCTCGGAGATGTATTCGGGTGTGTCGTTGTAATCTTTGAGTCATTTTCCTCCCCCGTTCGGTACTTGATCTTTGCAGGACCTAAAGGAGAGAAACAACGGTCCTGAAGATTCTCCATTTTCTCCAATTAGTTCCTCTGATTGTCGACCGATTCAGCGTCCAGCTCAGGAAGGTTTCGGTTTCCTCTTCCAGCGTTTGGCAGCTTAATACTTGCCTGGGAAAGCTGTGACGGAGGACGTGGTTCCCACAAACCAGTCTGTCCCAAGAACAGCAGACCTCGTAAGTAACTGGAGTTTGGATGACTTTATTAAGAGCTCGAGGCATTTCTAAAACCCATACTTCCACTTTCAGCCTTTTAATTGAAGCACACGAGAGGCTTTTTGAGAAATGATTACTTTTCTTTTTTTTTTTTTTTTAGCCTGCACTCCTATGGTTCATTAAAACTATCACTGCTTGTGTGTTATTAGTTTAATTAGATTGTGGGTGTCTGTAATTATGTTTGCAGGCCAGTTTCCTGAGTTGCAAGCTGACTTGACTCCACCTGTGTGTGTAGATGTGTTCAGGTGTAGATGGTGACCGGTGACCTTTGACCATCTCACCTCAGTGCTGCTACCCACATCTGTTTATATAGTCATTTCATTCAGTCATTGTGTGCTCTCCTCTCTCTGTCCTGTCTCTCCTCTTTATTTCTTTCTCTACCCGGCTGGCCTTCGGCAGGAAGGTCCCCCCATATGAGCCAGGTCCTCCTCAAGGTTTCTTCCTCTTTTTTCTTGCCACTGTTTGGCTTAAAGGTTATTTTTTTTTCTCCCGCAGTGAGAGTTTTTTCCTTGCCATTTTCTTTGATTAGAATTCAATATTATGATTTTAGTTAATGATATTTGCTCGGGGGTCATGATCTGGGTCTCTGTAAAGTGCCTAGAGACAACTGACATTGTAACAGACGCTATACAAATAAAATTGAATTGAATTGAAATTGCAAGAAGCCACACGGTGCACTTCAGAAAACACCAAACCCTTCCTTCAACCACCATACTGGTTATTAATGTTATATTTTTCTGGTCAGCCCTCCCTCCTGAGTGTGCGGCTCTCTTACGTTCACGAGACTAAATCAACACTTGTTGCAGGACACGACGCCCAGCAGCGGCAACTGGCACAACCGGATCAAGAGCAGGAAGCCACAATATGTAAAGATAATGCAAGAAAACAAACGTGATGTTAAGTAACCCCTGTGGTGGTCGTCGTTAAAATCCTTCCAGCGGCCCTCTGGCCTCATTGTGTGATCTGCAGACCAGACCTTCCTGCCAAGAACAGCACTCTGGCTGAGTGTCTGGCTCTTGTTAACAGAAGATAAGTTTGTGTCAAGCTTAGCTTCTCCGCGGGCTGAGCTGGTTGATGTTGCAGCTAAGAAAGATTGTGCAACTCTTGTGCAATCGCTTGCAGACAGCATTGCTAGGACTGCTGCAAATGGCACACCTCTGATCGGCCCATCTCCTGCCGGCGGGACTCATCTCTCTTTCATGCCGGAGCTCTTTTGAACAGGTGTCCAAAGCTGTTGTTTTTCCACCTCATCACTCAAATCTTTATTTTAACTTCGCTGTTTGTTTATGTGATCCCATCTCGCGGCGCCCCTCCCGCCGCCTCACAAGCCCAAGCGCTCTCCATTGCTTTCACTTGCGCTTTTTCAAATAAGAAAGAAATGCTGTCAGCCTCTGGTATTTATCATGGATCAAATGTATTTAGGGAGAGAAAGCGTCTTTGACTCTGAGCCGAGTCGACATACTTCATGAGAAAATACTGAATTGAGTTAAATTTTTCAATCTGAGCGCAATTGTTTTGCAAGACAGGAGGGATAATATTTCTTAACCGAGATTACTCTTTTGTATTCCGATCCCTTTTCAGTGGAGCAAAAGTTTCTTTCAAGTGCGGTGTCACTGATAAATACCCAGTGACTTTCCCCTCTTCAAGGCTTGCCAGCCGTTGAGGGGCTGTTTTTAATTGACTGATTGTCCACATGGTTGGGATATTCGCAGGCACCGCCACGGGCAGAATCTGCCTCATCAGAAGCTGCTGTTGGTGGAACATCTCAGATCTGAGGCCAGTAATTGAACGGATGGGCTTTTGAATGGTGTTCAGAGGAAGTCCCTCTCTCATTTAAATATTCATGGGTCTGTAGCCTGCAGGGGTGAGACAGCAAATCCAAAGCAAACCTGTGCACAACAACGGCAGCTTGGGATTTCTTCTGTCTGCTTCTCATTACAGTAAATACCCTTTCAGGGCTACCATCCCTCTCTGCATTCCTGCTTTTCGCTCCAGTGGGCTCCACCTAATGGAGGCACTTTGGTCTCTAAAGACATGCCAAAGAGCACAGAGCGGATAGATTCATTCCCCATTCATCACATTATATCGACATATAAACGACACCAGAGATTTGAACGGCGTTGCGTCCCACCGCTCTTTTCGCCGCGCAGATTGAAAGTGCCGATTTTCAACCGACGTCGAAGGTGTTGCCCCTGGCGCCACGTCTCCGCTCCCAGTGCACTTCAGATTCACGTTAAGTCACTCACAAGCATTATCACGAATCCAGTTTGCTTTGCCAAAGAAAATCCCCAAAGCACGCACAAGAAAGCAGCATTATGCATGATTTAATATTAGGATTGGAACGAGTCCCCGCTATTATATCGCAGGAGGGATGTCGAGTGGCTTTAACCAATTCAGCGTGTATTAGCATTTAAGGTCATCCAAAGCATTAAAGGGCCTTCTGAGAGCAACAATAAATGTAAACTAAGGCACGCAAAAGCAACCTGCTAAAAAGAAGCGATGAATCATTTTGAGAAAGATCAGACAAAACTGTCCAGCAGACGTCTTGGACTTTTAAAGAGTGGATCAGCAAGAACTTTGCTAGTTTTTCATCGCGAGCAACCGGGGTAAAAACGACCAGCAATAAAACTTCATCCTCGCTCAAAGAAAGGAAAAAAAAAAAAAAAGAAGACCATCTTGAAGTTGTGAATCATTAGAAGCGGTGAAAGGTTCCAGTGAACCAAGAAAGTTTTTCCAGCAAAACACCTCTTGACCAGAATAAGAAAGATGCCTCATTAGCGTCATAAAATTCCAGCTGATTGTCAGGTGTGGAACCCCGACCGCTTCCGGTATTTTAATTGCCTGCGTGACCCGGGTCTGGTGTGAAAAAAAAAAAAAAAAATCCAGCGCAGCCTTGAAAGATGCTGAAATGAAAGAAAAAAAAAAGCTGTTGGATGTAAAACTGCTACCTACTTTTTAAGCCAACAAATACAGACACGGTCTGGGTCGGGGGGGGAAGACGCCCTCGTCGGGAGAACAAAGGGCCATGAATTGTCTGCAGCAGCGTGATCGTGATCCGCATGGAATACCTCCTTTTTTGTTCCGCAAACACGTTTTCGTTTCGAGGATTTAATTAAGCAAGTGTGAGAGTTTGTTTGAGAAGAACTGGGAAGCAGCTGAATAATAAAAGAGCAGTTTTTGGAGCCAAGAGTCGAGCGTGCCGCTGCCAAACAAACGTCTCGTATTTCTGTTCGCTAACTTTTTTGACACCGTGCGCAGTTTGTCTGCACGTTCTGATTGATAAGGCCTGCGGGTGCGAAACAAGTGCGTTCCCGGCTAATTTCTGAGCTTGACCGCGGGTGAGTGAGGGGGTGCGGGGGGGAGGGAAAGCAAATATCCTGCGCTGTTGTTTCTTTGAGATTTATTTGTCTTGATAAGGAACCACTTTTCTTGTAATCAAAATTAAGTGATGGCCTGACAACTACTTTCTGCGTCGTGTGATTCTCACTCTGTCTAGCGGTTTCTCATATAACGAGTGAGCCTCAGTGAAATATGTCAGTTGTTTCCCAGCGGCACCTTTGAAGTGGAAGACATGGCGGTCTATGAAGCATTACATCCCCAGGTCCCCGTTTAGTGTTTGGGAATAAAAACATTCGCTGGCCCAGTCTCGTGTAACTGACTCCGTCCATGTAGATCTGGCAAAAGTGTCGAGTCTGCGATATAATTAAAGTAATAGGTATTCAAAGTCAACATGTGAGGAGCAGTGATGATTTCATTACTCAGTCTTGTTGACTTCGGGGACCATAAATCTCTTCATAGGCAGCACAGAAACTATAAGTAATAGATGCTGAAACCATGTACTGAAATTTGATAGATTCCTCGCACATTTTTGACCCCACTCTCAATGTTTTTTTCTTTACTACTATAAAAGGGGAATCAGATCATTTTGTTTTGATAGTATTTTCAAAGCTTCGATATATGTCCCCAAAATCAGGTAGATTAAAAAAAAAGATCACAACAAAGTACATTCAAAGGACAAGTAAATCCAAGCTGCTTGTTGATGCAAATATCAGATCAGTCATATGGTAATGCATTTAAGCATGCAGACAGCCTGTCAAAGTTCAAACTGGGGATAGGAAGGATGATTTAAGTGACTTTGAATGCTCCTTGTTTGTTGGTGCCAGATGGGCTGGTGATCCACTGGGATTTTCATGCACAAGCGCCTCTAAGATTTACAGAGAAGAGACTGAAAAAGACCTTCCAGTGGGCTCGCGACAGGTCCAGGGTGTACCCCTGGACTGGCCTTTCGCACTCAGAAAGAGCCCCTCGTGACACTGAATAGGAAGAAGCACATATAGTCAATACGTGGATGGTCAGAAAAAGAGGTAAATGTCATGCGAGCAGCAGTTAAAAATTACCCTGTTGATACCGGAGGTCAGAGGAGAACAGCAGTGCTGCTTTCAGATGATGGAAACAGAGACTCAGATAACCCCTCCTCACCACTGGGGCATGCAGGAGAGCATCTCTGAAAGCACATTAACCTTGAAGCAGGTGTACTGCTGCAGAAGAAGACCACGCCCGTCAATTCACATCGAGTAAACTGGACAAAAAGAAGATCGGAAAAAACGTTGCCTGGTCTGACGAGTTTTGAGATGTGCTGGAACGTTCAGACGGTAGGGTCAGAGTCTGGCGTAAACAGCATGAAGGCACGGATCCATCCTGCCATGCAGTTCAGTTCAGGCTGGTTGTGGCATAATGATCTGGGGTGTTTGCTTGGCATTACTTAAGGTTCTTCAGTACCAGCAGAACATCATTAAAACGCCACTGCATCATGAGCTGTTGTTGACCACGTCCATCATAGTGAGCCCGTCTTCTGATGGTTATTTCAAGTACGCTAATGCACCACATTACAAAGCTCATATAACCTCAGACTGCTTTCCTGAACATGACAGTGAGATCACCGGCACCTTGTTGACGCTGTTCCATGAAAAACTAGGACATCTCTGATGGCAAAGCTGGTATGAGCAAAGTGACCAGTGACCAGCAAAGTAACTGGATGCTGTTTCAGCAATAAAAATAAAATTCCTTCATTGCATACATATAAAATACCTGCACACCATTTGGTGGTCAGTCCATGGGCGCTCATGCAGCCAAGTTTGGCTGTTATGGCACCTAATGTGAGATTTATTTGTAGAGATTTATGATCACAGTGTGTGTGCTAGACTTCCAACATCAAAGGAGAAAAGACGGAACTTACCGCAGCATAAATGATGATATCCAGGAATAGTTTTCTGTAGGAGTTAAACTCAAAGTCTTTCAGGTGGAAGTCACCACTCCTACTTTCTCTTATTAGGCGCTTGTTGCGTGATGAAACTGTATTTCATCACGGCACCAGCTGCGCTAGCATCGACGATCCATCCCAGAGATATTCCGGTTATACCATCAACTCTCTTGGCCATGAAAGCTGCGGCATGAAAACTTGATATTAAGGCAGTCGTCGGAAGAAGCATTGAGATGATTAGATGTTATCTCTAAACGCAGCTACAAAGAGAAAGAGATGAGCTAACACATACTGTAGCTCCTTGGAGAATTGACTCATCACATCTTATCTGTGCTTTTGTAAAAGGCTAACTGGCTTCTTGGCATTTATTCAAAGGTCGACTCCAAGAAAGGGAAAATAAAAATCTTTCTAACGACTGATCACATATTTTTTTCATCCCTTTCCAAAGCCCACACTTCAACCGCTCATTACATTCCTGCTAAATGTCCTGATTTATTACATCTTTAAATTTCACAATCTGGATTTACAAATTGGTTGCCTCAAAAATGCACGAACATGGCCGAGAAGCCCTGTAATAGAGGGAAAATGCATTCCTGATGTTGCAAGATGAGAGAGCGTTGGCATGATTGTGTCACAGTGGATTAAAGGAGATGCCATGTTTTATGACTTGAAATTCTGTTACTAATTTGGGGACACTTGATACAGTGCATTTCCTTGGAGGGAGGCGCAAACACTGGAACCCACAGGACTGTTTCTTTAGGCCCACTCGCGAGACTCAAGGTGACAGAGACACATGGCCCACGGCGAGCATGGGGATAAGCATCTCATCTAACAGGAGGAACAAAAGCACTGTGAGACGGAACAGGCCGTCATGGCAAAACACTCATAAAAAGGCATGAACTGGCAAGTCCTCGATCCCCACATCTTGAGAAATAATCACTCCCTTCTGGATGTGTTTATGAGGGCAAAGGGCCTGCGCTGTGACGCCTGTACGATATACGGAGGAAGAAGCGAACATGCGGCTGATCTGGACTCTCTCGTAAAGGGCGCGTCGGGAAGGACGCCGCGCGTTCGCTCGCGTGCTGCGTGAAGGACGGCGAATCGATTTGATGGAATTTAAACGAGCTGGTGCCACGTAGTAAGATAATGAAACGTGCGTAACCGCTGCTGCAGAAGAAAACAAAATGCATTATTTCAGTTTACTGCAACGATTCTATGATGGTAAGTGCTCTCCACATATGCTTTAAATAAAAAAAAAAAAAAAAAAAAAAATCAAGGCATGCATTAACCTTAAAAAAAAAAAAAAAGTCATTTATTCTAGCGCACAGTTATATAAGGTCTGCAGTAAAAATTATCTGTCCCCTGATACACTTATGGTAAAGTCCAAGGAAACAGAAAGGAGGGCTGAGTTCAGCTCTTCTGTGCAGACAAAAGCGTCCAATGAAAAGTTTTTCCTGACTCAAAAGAATGAAGCTGCTGTCGGGGCCAAAGTCTCGACATCAAGCAGCATCCAATCTTCTCTCAAAATAGCACCAAACACATATCTTCTGTAAGAGATCAGAGGTGGGATTACAAGCCAGTCTGTTTTCCAAGTCTGTTTAGGTGGAAACTGAAAGCTGTGATAATAAATCTTCTTTGTTATTAGGGCTGTTGCTTCTTCTGCTGTTGTTTATGGCTGTCTCGCATCTCTTTGGAGTGATTCTTATCAGCGCCTTTTGTTTATCGCGTCTCCCTTTTCGTCATTATGCACTTGACGTCCTTTTTCCTCAGCTGTTTTTTTTTTTTTTCATTGCGCACGGTCTTCTGGCCAGTGTTTGGCTCAGGCCTTTTCACACATGGAGCGCATACGCAACGGGCCTCGGTGCGTGTCGGAGACATCCTCGCCGCTCCATTTAATGAGGAGTGGAGCCTCGGTAGAAAGTTGCAGGAAAAGATACAAAAAAAAAAAAAAAAAAAAAAAGTGCGTTGGAACGGCTCACTCTGATGGCGTTACATGCTACCATTTTCCCAGGATCCCTTGGCATCCCAAATCAATAGTGCAAAGCCTTTAGTGTCACTTTTTAACGCAGTTTGGAGACTCGATGTATTAGATAAAAGAGAGAAAATCTTGTTTACTATGAACGTGTTTTTCCATTGGGGGATGAGATGTTGTCTATCCAGACATCATTTCCACTGATTTAGAATCTCATAAATCCAGATTTCCACAGGCTGCATGTCACCAACAAAAGTCCAGATCCTCACAAAATAGATTTTTGGTTGCATGGATATATAATAGAAAAATAATCTGAATGCATTATCGATCACATGTACGATACTGATTACCGATACTGATACCATGGTTACCGGTTTTGTTTGGCGTAAAGGTGATCGACAGCTTATCACTCCAGCATCTAGGTGACGGTGCAGCTTTGCATTTTGCAAAAGGCATGAAGTTGTAATCTAAAGGTTTGGGGTTCAATTCAGTTACATCGTCCTTCATCACGCCACAATTTACAGCTAAATGTGACCATTAATACGCATCCTACCGGTGAGAAAGAAAGTGCAGCTTCTCTCAGTTCCAAGGTTTTTTCATATCAAGACATAAAGAAGAAGAAAAAAAAAATCTGCCGGTTCTTAACAGCTCTGAAAATTAATTAAAACCAACCTCAGATAACAAAACATGAAATATTACACATTCTTTATTTGTTTTACAAAAATTGAGCCAAAATGTGGAAGCAGTGGTTGAAAGAAAGAAAAGTGCTGCACAAATAAAGTGAGACTGATTGATTCTGTTACCATGGGGATAACGGGAGAATAGCAGCCCAATCAATCACATCCACCTGATTGATCGATCATCGGAAAGTCTGATTTCGTCTGTAAGGCAGATGTTCTGGCAGCCAGCTGGCACGGAGCATTCAGCTGGGGTCAGTACAACGGCAAAGAGGAAAGTAAGGATCTTTTTTGCTGTCCATCAATGTGGGACGAGTTATAAGACAAATTTCAATGAGTTTATGGCTGCATTTGGAAAGGCGGTTCAGGAGAATGTGACCGGTGTGGTCCACCCTCTCACAAATTGTTCCTCTGCGTTGTTGTGTATGAATAAAAGGCAGGACACAGATCCACCTGAATAGATTTACTGTTAACAGAAATGAAAAAAGCAGTGGGTGACATGCGTGGGTGTGTGCTCAGCAGCATATACAAAAATGCTAAAAACAAACTTGTGTTAAAAAAAAAACACGGACCACTTTGCAAAGCCCACGCTACATGCTAATGCTAATTTAAACTAGCAGTAGTTAGCCACAACAAAACAAAAAACAAGTCTGGGACACAAAGTAATCCTCCTTATAAGTATCCTGATTCAACCTGCCCATATTTCATGAACCAAATTAACCTCTAAACCAGTGGTTCTCATCTGGTCTGGGCTCAGGACCCACCATCACCCTTAATGACAACCCCTGACCCAAATTAAGGAAAATTTCCATCTTCTCTAATTTATTGAATGACAAGATCGTGCAGTTTGAGAAGAATAGAATATCACAGAATGCCAACACAAAAAAAACAAGTTTATTGGTGAACCAAAATGGCATAAACAAAAATGACTTCAAGTGGGAAATATTCCCTTTGTTGCTCAATTAGAGCATTTTAATTAAATCCAAAACACTTCACTTCAGTGACTTCAGCCTTTTTTAACAGACTCAACATGCACAAACATGAAATAAAAAAGTGCAACCACTGAGCAGTAATTTTTAAAATGTTAATGCAATTTCCCAGTTTGGGATCAATAAAGTACATCTATCTATCTAGTTTCAAAAATAACTCAAATATGTAGCATTTGCTGAGTATCGACTTCCTGAATATCTATATAACAATTTCCTATTAAAACTATCTAGTCACTTATTTAAGCATTAATCATAACGCTGACATCAGGACATTTCAGTAACAGCCATTTTTAAGACTCAACGGTGCTTTTATGCACAAACATGAAATAAAACAGTGCAACCACTGAGCAGTAGTTTCATAAAGAACTCAAAATATATAGTTTTAGCTGAATAACCACTCACTGACCTTTGTCTTCAAGATAAGAAAATCCATATCTCATATATTCTTCGTTGTATCTGCATTTCACCTGCTCAACATATGGAAACAAACTTTGCAGATCTTTTTCTATGGTGTGAACTGGCGGGTGTCAACTCGCATTACAGGGCATTATCGCCATCTACTGTTAAGGAGTATGAATGACATTTTTTTTTTTTTAGCTTTTTCTTCCCTGCTCTAAACTATTCTTTATTTGTTATATTATATATATATATATATATATATATATATATATATATATATATAACAAATAAAAAAAAAAAACGGGTATAGAAATATGGATGGATATATATATATATATATATATATATATATATATATATATATATATATCCATCCATCCATTTTCTTTACCCGTTTTATCCTTGAAGGGTCACGGGGATCTGCTGGAGCCTATCCCAGCCGTCTACAGGCGAAAGGCAGGGGTACACCCTGGACAGGTCGCCAGTCCATCGCAGGGCCACATACAGACAAACAACCTTTCACACTCACACTCACTCCTATGGGCAATTTTAGAATTACTCAATTAACCTGACATGCATGTCTTAGGACTGTGGGAGGAAGCCGGAGCACCCGGAGGAAACCCACGCAAGCACGGGGAGAACATGCAAACTCCACACAGAAAGGCCTCGAGGTTCAATCCAGGACCCCCCCTGCCAATATATATATATATATATATATATATATATATATATACATATATATATACACACACACAGTAGTACCTCTACTTCCAAAATTAATTGGTTCTGGAAGTAGTTTCGTTACCTGAAAATTTTATAAGTAGAGACACGTTTTCCATGTGAATACCCTAATCTGTTCCAAGCCCCCAAAATTTGAACATAAATTTTTAAAAATTATTAATAATGCATGAAATGACTTAAAAACCTGTAAGAAATACATGTTAGAACTAGGAAAGCACTTGGAGAGAGCAGACCTCCACCAAGCACATTTCTTTTGTAACGAGGCAATATTTTCCCATTGAGGTGTTTTGTAACCTGAAAATTTCGTATGCAGAGACGTTCGTAAGTAGAGGTACCACTGTATATGGTCTTAGAAAATTTTCCATCACTTACCACTGGTCACAGCCGGAACGGCAGTGTCCGGAGCACGCATGCGCCACCTTATGGGAGGAGTATTTCCGCTGCTCGCACTCGTACACGCACACACGTACACACCACTACACTATCAACAGGCAGGAAAGAAGAAGAGGAAATAAATAAAATTGGGGGTGTTTTGGTGAAATGAATGAAACATTTTTCTTTAGCAAACTGCTACAAGAAGCTCTGCTCTGTCTAAAAAGAACAAGGCTCCATGAATTAAGTTTGAAAAGTCACATCTGAACAAATGACTCCTGGAACAAACAGGTTCGACCAAAGTGGAGATGTTTTAATGCGTAATGCATTATGTACAACGCAGCCTTCGGCCAAAAGCTGAACACGACGTTCAAGGAAAAACATCTAATATCATTTTTCCAGCATGCTGTTGAAGGGCTGATAACTTGGGCCCGCTTCGCCGCCACGGGAACCCGGACACCTTAATATCAGTGAGTCAGCCTACAAACGAAATACTCCTGAGTGAAAATGGGAGGCCGTCTGTCTGGCTGCTGGATCCTGGACAGAACTGGGTCACGTAGCCGGATAAAGATCCCCGAGCAGCAGCGCAAAGTGAAGAATCCCGCTGTTCCAGTGGCCCGGTCAAAGCCCACAGCTCAGTCTGGTTGATACGTTCGACGTCGGCGCATGACTGGATGCCTGCAGACCTCAGTGAGCTGATGCTTTTTTTCTTTTCTCCCAAATGAAATGAAAGACTGTGGTGACATCACACAGAGAAGAGTTGTTAGCAAACGTGCCCTGATGCCAAACACCCTCCCGAAAACCGTTTTCTTATAGATGGCACGTAAAGAACCTTGTTTCTTAAACAGTTGTGTTACTGGATGTTGAGGCCTTTTGGTTTTTAATTAAACTGCGTGTCTCACTTTATGTCTGGCAGGGAGAGAGTCGTTAATGTGTTTGGATCGGAGTTAATCAGGCTGACTCATAAAGGAAGTGGAGCTGTTAAGAGAATTTATCTAAAATGGTCTAAAGTTCTAACTGGCGTTTGCCGAAGGTGGTCGAGGCTCCGTAAGCGGTTCGTTCACATAAATCACACGGGTCTTTCATTGTCCGTCATCCAGGTTGTGGAGAAAATGAACCCGTATTTGTGGTCACAATTAAATAAACACGCTCGGGAAAACTGGCTGTGATTATGGGACCAAACGGAACAAAGTGTGAGGCTTTTTTTGGCTGGTTTTATTAATGAAATTCTTTTTTTTTCTTAATGCCTTTATAAATCACCTTGAGTTGCTGTTGTGTATGAAATGTGCTGCAGAAATAAACTCGCCTTGAAATAATAACTCATTAACAAGTTCTTTAGTTAATGATCATCATCTACTTCATATCAGCCCCATGGTGGACTAAGGTTCAGGGTGTACCTGCCTCTGTCCCAGTGACGTCATTAGATCCTTTGGATCGATGCATAGCTGCGTCCATTTATACATCTGCCACTGAGTTGAATGAGTCTTTAACACCGATAATCCTGCGTTCCTGCATGCAGCGCCTCCCGGCGAAGCCCAGAGAGCTTCAAGTCCGCCGCCCCTGTGAGGAAACAGCTTTTGAGGTCATTTGATTGACTCTTCGATGAAAAATTTTTAACAGTGGGCTCACACAGAAGTGGGACCGTTCAGTAATATATCCATTATAATAATAAGCTAAGTAGTGTAACCTCCTGACTCTTCGTGGCGGGGCACCGGGAAGCCAACCAGGGTCCAAAAGAGGCCCGTGGCTTCCCGTCTGGCAGCGCTGCAGCAGGGTGGAATGCTAGAAATAAAAAAAATTTTAAAAACCACAATATATTGACTTAACATCAGAATTATGTGGGAGCAGGTTTTCAAAGCGCACTGCAAGACAAGAGCGAACATGAGAAATCCTTCAGCGGACACGAGGTATGTCATGTGAGAAGGAGATTGTTTATATGTTCGCCCGGCAGAGCTTCAAACAACTCCATGTCAAATCCACGGTAGACTTGACATGGAGTCAAATCTACCGATCCCTTTTTTAATGCGGCGCTTTCAAGCTGATGGATATGGTGAGACCACGTGACACGTGGAGGATTTTCTGCTGCCTTTCATGACTGCCGTGGCGTTGTTTTCGTCCGAGCTCTCGTAGCCTGCGAGGACGTCGACGAGAAGTCGGGCGTGTGTTTATTTATCAGGAGTCTATTGGTACTCGACCCATATCTCTGAACAAAAGTAAACCATCAGAGTGTTTATATGTGCCGCTGCACCCTCGTCAAGTTTGTGAGTTATGATGCAACGAAGAAATGAGCTTTAAAAGAAGAGGCAGCAGGTTTAGGAAGCGGTGGGACTTGATGCAGATGTGAACAGGCACCTATTTAAGTAGCTGCTTCGTATATTACAAAGTATGCAGAACTAAAGCCACTTTACATGATATATTGATTAGTTTTGGATTTATTTTTCTTGCAGGGGCATTCCTCAGAGTATTTAATCAAGGGAGTTGCATCAACGAACGGGGCTTTATGTGTGTCCACGAGCTTGTTAAAAGAGGAAAAGAAAATGTCAGTGAAGGAAACATGTGAATATACCATTCCCAAAGGGGCTGTCCAGGCTTTAAGAGACAAATGTGCTCTTTTTTTTTTCTTTTTTTGCTCTAAATGCCTTTTGCTATCAATATATTTTATTGAAAAGGAAAAGTTCACCAACAAACTATGCCAGTGACCTGAAATGTCATAAAATTTTCCTGGATCGCAACTCGGAAGTGAAATGAAAGTGTGTGTTTGCGAGCGCCGGTTCCCAGCCTGCGCCATTGTTCAAGGTTGTCGTTGCTACCTCTGAACTGGTGCCAAACCAAAGTTCAGATTATGATTTATTTCCTGCAGATGACCTAGAGAGGCTAATACAAATGTAACTTCCAACCCCAGCCTGAGCTGCATGAGTGGAGCTCGGCCCGGATGGATCGGTCACCGAATGGAAGCTGACGCACGAGGCTGCTGAGGGAACTCGGGTTCGAATTTGCCGAGATCCATTAAATCCTCTGACGACTGTGAGTAGCTGTTGTCAGATTCATCTTCTCCCATGCTGGGTGCTGAGAAGGGCCAAAGGTACGTCTGGGCCACGTCAGCACCAACTGCGGCGCATCCGGACCAGTTGCTCCATTTTGCAAACTTGGTGACAGGATATTCGGGTCCCGGCGTCCAGCTGCCTTGAAGGACGGTGGGATTACTTCCTCTCATTAGTTTCCCCATATATCAAACAGAGCAGTCATCACATGCCAATGATGTACAGCGAGCCCAAAACCAAAGACCTCTCCCTTTGATATGGAAACGGCGCCATTCATCATCTTCCCCCACTTCCCATCACACCAGGCAGCTCAAGCCCGTCAGGCGACGTTGATTGTAATTGTCTGCCATGTGAACGCGTTCCCTCGAGTTACTTCTGATCTGACTTTAATCCAGATCTAAAGGTGGGATGACAAACGGGCCAAGAATCGGAGGGAAAAATTTCACACGAGCGCCTCTGGAACTCATTTATCCGAGCGTTTGGACCTCGCTGCGAGGTGTGGATGGGAAACGAGTGGCTGCAGCCGAGAGTGTATCTATCACCCTGCCAACTCTTTCCATCCCTCTTTGGGCTCAGATGAGAGCTTTAACCTTGGGGGCAACGCGGCGGCGAACACATGCAAGTAATTTGTATAGAATAAATAACAGGACGGTCTTATGGCGGTAAGTGCAGCCGCTGTGGGGTTTGTTACTGGCAGAGGAGACACAGCTCTCTGGAGGCAACGGTGTCAAGCCTCTTGCTGTCACCTAGGAAACGTTGTGTTGCTTGCATCAGCTTTCAAACCTCATTATAACCCAATATAACTGCTTTGAAAGAGGAGTCCCACAATAGTTTACACACTGAAGTGAGCTGTTGTTAAAATCCTGACCCTCTGATTGTGGATCCAAACACAACAGCCACCTCCCAAGTTGCATTTATTGACTTGAACCGGTGCAAAAACACGATCCAAGGGCTCTTTGTTGCGGATATTTGGGTGTGAAAACACTCGCACAGTTAAACTTCAAATTCACACTTCATTACATGCGAAGGGCGGGGAGCTACACGGGGAAACGTGAAATAGCGTGTGAGTAACGGATCAGTGGAAACAAACAGTTTTATACCTGTTTTTGATCCACTGGTTTTAACCAAGGAATGAAATACAGACAAATAATAATCCCCGCAAAGATAAAACTTCAACTCCGGATTGATTGCTCTCCTCGACGTGTCGGATCACCTTCCCGCCGAAGGTACGTATCGCCGATCGGCTCATTTCCCGCATATGATGCAAGAAACAGATGGATTGCACATTAAAAGACTCCAGACCTGCCAGTGGCCTTTATAAAAGTCGAAAAAAAAAAGTGGGATGGAGGCGACATTCTTTCAGGAAGGAGAAAGATTTAAAATGACATGATTTCCCAGAGGCCCCTGTAACCGAATCACAGTTGGAGAGGAAACCCGGAGTGAAATATAACCGTCTTGAATTTGCGTGATTTGTTCTGTATCTGGATTCGGGTCTCTGAAGTAAAAGCACAATGCAGCTCGGCGGTCGAGATTCTCGTTGGACATGATAGCCGAGCGGGAATCGACAAACGAAAACGCCGGGGATGTTTACGAATAAACACCAGAACGTCAGTTCACGTGTTCAAGATCGATAACGGTGACTTTCTTCCTCCGGGGGTTCGATTCTGGCTCAGCCGGCGGAAGGAAAACACTGCCTGCTCCTTTGCAGGGATTAATGACGGCTTTTGTCACACGGCACATTTACATCAGACGGACGAGAGAGCAGCTTTTTATCAGACAAACGTTCAACCTGACAGTTTTCAGACAGTTGGCGCTGAGGCTCACTTTCGTAACCAAAAAAAGCCATGAACTGTTTCTAACACTGTCCAGTGACTCGTGGTGCACTTTCATCCAAGAATACCACATTAAACCAAATCAGTCTGCTGTCTCGGAGACTTCAAGCCGCACCTTTGCAGCTTATAAAGGGGATACTAACCCCCTCCGGGAGGCCCCGTGGACCGGGGGGTTAAGCTACGAGCTAATTGTCTCGCTCGTGCTCCGAAGATAACCGTGGTGAGCTCATGAATCAAGCATGCGACCTATGCATCAAGCCACATCCCCTCGTTCCCCGCCTGTCGCGTGAAGCCCGTGATTTATAGCCGGACAGTGGCCTGCAGAGGTGTTGGATTCAACGAAATATGGGGGAGAACATCTGGAAAGCTTATTAGCTCAGAATCAGAGCCCGGGCCTGTTTGATAGTGATGGCTGGAACTGACACGCCGGTGGGATGCTGTGTGTCTCTCTCACAGAACAGACATGTGTGAAGCGGGGTTCATATTTTAAGTAGCCCAGTATTAATGGTACTACTTAAAGCGCCAGGTGAGCTAACAAGAGCCTTAAATGAGCCTCTTCCATGCGTCCCTAATGTCTCCCAGATGTAGAGAACCTCAGCCCTGCCGGCGTCCTTGGATGGAAGTGAGAGCAGCTCTTAATCTGAAAAATGAAAAGTCCTTGATAGGATAAAGGATCCACTCCAAGGCGGCATGACACAGCCCGTGTAACACAAGTCGTTCGAGTCAAAGATAACTGGGAAAAAAACCACCCACCCCCCCCCCTCCAAAAAAACAAGAAGAGCATCAGCAGGGAGTGTCTGAACAAGCTAGCTCTGCTCATCTCTACCTCGTAATAAGGGCACATGGCGGGAGGTGCGTTGAAACACAATCCCATCACTATTCATCCTCACCCCCTTGATGCAACAATGACTAACACGCAGTCTGCTTTTCATTTAAGGGAATAACCTTTGGGAGGCCGGCAGACGTCTCCCGAGTTGCTCCGTGTGTGTTCCTCTCATCCCTGCAGAGCTGTCTCATTAACGCAGGCTCGGTTTATCATAACCCCATCTCTGTCCCGCTAAAACCTGCAGCCCGCTCGCTGGAAGCTGAAAATAAAGACCTGTGCGCATTACGAAGCCCCCGCTGGTCCCAGGTAGCCGCAGCTTAGGCCGTCAGCCTCTCTAACTAGATGACTGAGTCTGGGGCCACTCAGGACCGGGAGAACAAAAGAACCGGGAGGAGAGCGGGGCGTTGCCAGTCGCAGCAGCTAAGTCTGATTTATGACATTCACGAGAGATTTTGTGACAGTGTGTGTAGCTTACCTAATTAGGTTTCTGACACGGCGCATAAGTCCTCATTGCTTTTCAGTCTGAAGCATGACATGCTGTCCTACTGCAGCTATTACTCCTTTCCTCAATAAAACATGTTTTACAGGCACTGAAAAGCTCTAATTATTCAATCATGTGTCGGGTGGCAACTTCACACGGAGCACTTACGGGTGCAGGCGTCATCTCGCCGGGGGCGGGGCTCGTATCGCTTTCATTTCATTAGAGCGCGCGGTGAGAAATCATTGATTTCTCAGGAGTTTCCATGATGTCAGCTCGGTGGGTGAGGGGCGGGAGGCGGGAGACCCGTCAGGAGCTGTCAGGAGCTGTCGGACGACGGGATCCAGACCCGCGGCCAGCAAAGGCCAGGCCAGCCAGCTGTCACCTCGCTGACACTGGCTGAGACCATCCATCTGGCTGGGAGAGGCCCACCACGGGCGGAGAGCAGCGTGCCAGATCCCAGATGACATGCACATGAAGGCAGGAATGTGCACGCACGGGCGGACGTGCTCAGTGTGCACATAAACACCGGGACAAACCGTTTACGTCCATGCAATGACAGCCCTGTTACGGCTGTACGCCCGTATGAACCCGTACGATGCGGCCGTGCCAGGGCTATTTTCAGCAATCGTCGACACAATCTGGGCGCTGTCCGCATGAGTCGTTCGCTCACAGGACGCCCAGTGAAACAGAAGTGACACGCCGCCGTCAAGCCGAACAGACACAAATAAACAATCAGCGCATTTGGCTGGGACACCCGACGTCCAACATACAGTAAAAGCCCCGTCACACAGCCTGATCTCCAACAGAGGAGGCCTCTCATGCATCTACAGTACGGACCATTATGGAGTACATAAACAAGTTCTCTGCTGCCAGCAAAGCCTGAATGAGCGGCACGCTTCTACGCCAAACGCAGACTCCCCCTACCACTGCAGTGGACTCATCCCTTTTGGTTTCGACATGCAAAGCAAAACAACGTATCAAGCTCGAACAGCCTGGCACATCTAAATAAGAGGAGTGACTGACGCTGCCAGACATATGGAGAGCATTTTGGAGATATTTAAACTCCACAGCAACCACAACAGAAACAGATAGAGTGTTGAACATCTTGTTTTGGTAATATTTCACTTTTGCCTCAGTATTCAATTGCCACAACATTTCCCAATATTCCTCTCACAAAGAAAAGCACGTTATTCATTTGCTATTTTTGGTATTTTTCGCTGAAATTCATTATGAGTCACTGTGAGTGTGTGTGTGATATTTTGACTGACAAGCTTCTTACTGGTGCTTGCCTTTCACATTTACAGAAATAGCATTTCAAAACACTATTTCTGTCTTTTGAATCACATTGTAAGAGGCCTCATTCAGTTGTAGCGGATGTGAAAAACTTCACTACAAAACAGTTTAAATGCTTGTATGATTGTTTTATCCACTTTGATCGTGGCTGCGTGCTATTTTGCGAAGACAGAGGGACGTCTCTTTGGCACCATCTTCTCTCTGAGGCATGACAGTCATTCCAAACATGCTGCCAGGCACTTAAATGTCTGTCATCGTAGAAAAGAAGAACAGTGAGCCGTGCATCAGATGGCGTGCTCTTCACATTCACACGGGCATGATCCCGACACTTCTGTCTGAGCGCGAGAAGAGAGTAAAGCGAGTGTGGCAGATTGAGCGTGCAGAACAACTCCTGCAGATTCTGCACGACACCAAACAGCCTATCTACTGAACCAGGGCCATTTCTAGTCACCTTGGGGGCCCCGGGCAAGAGTGAGCATGGGGGCCCTCCCGGCCCAAAAACACCAAGAAAATCATTCAATCCAAAAATCCTTTACTTTAAATAACAGAAGTGCACAATAATGTAAGAACACTTAAAATACAATATAACATAACAAACACAACTGAAATGTGCAAAGTTTGACAAAAACACAATCAAGCAAAAAATAAAAAAGTTGAAATAAATAAATAGTTAGTGGTCTTTGGTTCCATATCCACATCCTGGTGGAAATTATTTTTAAAACCTTTGCTTGCAGGCCTTAGCTTATGCAAATGAAGTGATGTTGTCTTCCATGTCCAAAGAACGTCTCACATCACGTTCTATTGAGTCAGTGAGCCTCTCTTTCGCTTCATTTCTCTTGTATCGAGTTTGAAGCACCGCAGAAAGCCGGCCACGGGCAGTCGGGGCCCCATTAGGGAGGTTCCAACATGTCGCTGCAGTGTCTATGGAGGTTTCAGGTTGTGTGATTGATATGGATCGATATTAGCCTTGTCTTGTGGGTCCCTTAACACACGAGGCAGTGACAGCTAGTGGGGGCCCTATGCGAGGGGGTTTTCAACATATCGTTGTTGCAGTGTCTAAAGCAGGTCAGTCATTTTGTCATTGACAAAAGGACCAATGTCACTGCTGTCCTGGGGCCCCTTCCAGCTCGGGGCCCTAGGCAATTGCCTAGTATGCCTACCCCGTTGCGGCGTCTCTGTACTGAACTAAAATAAAGGATGTGCAGCTAAGAAAAAGACAGTCAAATCCATATTATTCTCATTTCCAGCACCTCCAATTTCAATCACTGGTGCCTCTAGAGGGACTTTGCACCCGGCACAGCTCTAAAAGCCTGTAATTACCTTTAAATTACAAAGCTCAGAGATCCCAAGGAGAAGCTCTTCATGAAAACAAGCAGATTTGTTTCAAATGCTTTCTGATTGGTCGAATTCATGGAGGCTTGCTAGTGGGCGGGGCCAGGGCTCATGAACATGCTGGTCAGGAACATCTTTTCAACACGAACGCTGCTTCGACATTTTCCGTAAATGTCGACAGCTGAAGTTATCTTTTTTTTTTGCGTGAGATGCATTACAGGGAATTCATTCCTTTTTTTTATTTCTTGGCTAACAAGACAGCGCGTAAAAGTGTGAGACACGCCAACTGTGGTCACTGCTCCCTGCGATGTTTACATTAAAATGCACGCACATGCCTGCAGCCGGCAGGACGCAGACGGCTTTCCTCGCTACCTACGGTTCAGACCCATGAGCTTCCAGCGTTGGAACTGCACCAACTTTTCGGCCTTAGCCTTACTGCAGATCCAGCAGAGTACTGGGCCTTGTTCATAAAACAGTCCTCCATCAAGTGTTGCGAAAAAACAAACACATTTGCCCCGCCGCTGGCCCACAAAAACAAACTGCACCCGCTGAGCCGTGGAGAGCCAAGTTTCCCCTCACAACCAACAACACGGTTCTAGGAAACAAAAGCAGAACCCTCAGCAGAAGTACGACCAGATCCACCAGGATGGAAAACACACTTAGTCCTCGCTGCTCTGTTGTAAATCTATGAGATGATAAAACACCAGTGTTAAGTAAAACTCTCCAGACGGAGACGATCTCAGCGCCCTGAAAAAAACAGGTGTTTTGGTTTTTATTTCGGCTAAACCAACAATTTAGGCTTAGCTCATCCTTAAAGCTCTAAAATGCGGATTCTTCACAGTAACACTGTAAATAAGTCAGAAAACAAGGAAAAGCCTAACATGTGCACTTTCCTCACTTTGGACTAACTGATCAATCAAAAAAAGATTCTTCTTAAAGGATTTCCATGTTTCTTTTTGTGTCTTTTATAGACCAGAATAGGATGACAGAATTAAATCAGTAATTGTTGTGAAGATGGTGCTTTGCTGTGATAAAAACACTTGGTTTGGACAGTCGAGACGTGTCATTAATAATTTGTTTGACAGAATTGTCCCCACTATAAGCAGACTTCTTCACATTGGGCTTCATTCATGAAACGCGAGCAGAGCAAATCTGCACGTAAACTATGAGCAGAGAAAAAACTTACACGTCTTTCAGCATCCAGTAAAAACATTAGTGGCTCCAAACTTCGTAGATTCGAACGAAATCTGCTCCTGCTTCTGACCTGTGTGTAGAGCTGCTGCAAAAGATGAGCGCGCATCATTAATTGCCGTCACTCTCGGTGCACTTGCCAGCGCCGCCTCGTCGGCTGGATTCGCCAGACTCCTGCAGGTTTCAAGATGACATGAATCATGCGGTTGTCTGCACCTTTACACCTTCTTGCACGGTGGTGCAGATCTGCTCACTGATTCATGAAGGCCCGTTGTCTTCACGTGAAGGTATAGATTTCTGATGTGTACTGTAATGCCCCATTTGCAATGGATGAGCATTACCTGAGGACCTGCAGGTAATATGTAATACCTGCGAATGACATCTTTGATGTTAATCCAGTTCAAATGTGGCATGTCTGCGATTCGTAAAGACAGAATTGTATCGAGCCTATTTCAGCCGACACGGAGGTCATGGGATAATTTTAACCCCGTGTGAACGCACATCACAGTGATTCAGTAATGTGTGGGTGGTTCTCATTTTAAAAAAACAATCTCCAGCTGCCCTTTCAAATTTAATTCAGTTCAAAAATATTTTATTCATCCGCGAAGAGAAATTAAATTATTGTAACAGTTGTTGTTATTTAAGCCTCTTCAATGATCCATTATGGATGATTGTTGCTGTGGACAGGAAGCATCTCACATCTCCGCTGTGTTGCAGACTCTGAAGACAGTGATGCTGAATCACTGTTTGTGTCGAGGATGTTCTGAGTCATCCATGATGTTTTTCATTTATAACCTCCCTATCCGAATCAGCTCCAGTGGCTCCAGAACAGTCCCCAGGAGAGAGCCAGCCTTTCTTCTGATGCTGCTCCCCCATCAGATGACTGCAGATGGGATTGAACTCTCCACAACAGGAACTGTAGAAGATATTCACCTCCTGCTGCAAACACTGAGGGACCGAAGCTTCCTTAAGAGCTCTAATGCTGCAGATAGATGCCTGTAGATGACTGCCTCGTTCCTGGTGTGATTATGGCAGCTGTGGGTACTATAATGATATTATACAATTATATTATATTACATCCAATACACATAATAGTAAGGCTTTTTTTTTTTGGAGGTTACTAATTAAATGCTGGCCCATAACAAGTGAGCTGTGCAGACCAGCAGAAGAGCGATGATGACGTGACTAAGCACTATGTGATAAGAAACTTACAGTTAGAGTTACTCATCTGGTTGCCCCATGGCAACTTGAGTTCATACATCATCATGTCATTGAAGTCTAACTTGTGTGATCAGATCCGTCCAATATTTCACCATAGCTGTGCACATACAAGCCAAGGATTGATATCAAAGTTTTTAGTTAATTAAATGTAAATTAAATGTAATTTCTGAAGAACTGCAGGTCCTCACGTAATACTCGTCCCCATGGGCGTAACCACATTCTTTGGGGGGGTCGTGTCCTCCCCAATACTGGGAAAATACCAATCTGTCCCCCCCAATATTATGTGTAAATATGTTAAATATTTCCTCCTTTTATGAAACCTGGCTCAACAGTCCGTCTCTTGTTATTTCCAAATATTTACCGATCAATTTATTTCCGTTTAAAAGGAACACTAAAGTGTGTGACCACCCCCTCCCAGTTGCGCCCATTTAACGTCTCTCGGTTTGAAGCGCCGGCTCCGACAGACGAAACAATAGAGCGTTGAATGTGAAAGGAGGGAGCAATGTCTTTACCCAAAAAGCAGAAAAAACAGGACATGCGAAGTTTTTTCAGACAGTAAGCAACTAGATAGCTAAAGAGGAGTGATGTTGTCATACTGAGTGTGTTAATTTTTAATTAATTTGAAATATTTAACTTGTTAAAAAGGGCTCAGTTTGTTAGTTGAGCTAGCTAGCTTGAAGTGAAGAGACTGTATCATATAATATGATGTGTCTTCCGTGTGTGCTGCTGTTTTCTCTCTCCGTGTGTATGTGTGTGTAACGCTAGTAATACAAGCAAAATATTCAACGTATCAAATTAAAAAGATCCTCAGGGTCAGTTACTGTTCTTCTGGTACAATAATAATATCTGGTCATAATGCAGGCAGCACAGAGAGACAGGGAGAGGGATGCTGTAAGGACAGACCAGACAGGGACAGTCTCTGAAAACATGGATGATCAGGTGAGACTGGAATACAAGACTCAACAGCTTGATGACATTTGTTTTAACCTAAGCCTACGTGTCAGCAGTAAATAAAACTAGTAAGAAAAGCAGAATATTCTAAATAAAATTTTCCTCAGGGTCAGTTATTCTTCTGGTACAATAATAATATCTGGTCATAATGCAGGTAGCACAGAGAGACAGGGAGAGGGATTGTGTAAGGACAGGCCACACTATTTTTTTTAATGTCAAATGAATAAATCTGTATATATATTCAATTAACATCAATATTTTACATTTAATTCTTTGTACAAATCTATGATTTCATTCACATTAAACGTTTCAGTGTAAATGTGCAGACATTCATTTTGAGACAAATCAACAAAATACAAATTAACTTGGAATTAAAAGTCTATCGTGTGCTATGGACTTTTTGTCATTCCAATCACAATATTTACATCAACATGCTTTAGGCATGTAATTTTTCCCAGCTGGAAGCTATCCTATTCGCTACTATCTCAGAGAAATTGCAGACTATTCCTTTAAATGTGATTTCAGATGGTCAATAAATAAAAATCACAGAACTGTGGGAAATGCACCTTTAAAAAAAAATTCTGGGGGAGGGCTCTCATTCGGACCCCCCCAATGTCTATACCATGGTTACGCCCTTGCTCGTCCCATGCAAAAAGGGCTAAGTCTCGAAATGACCAGTTCAGGCCTTTAGCTGCTAACTAGGTCAGCTAAAGCGGCTGCTGCCTGTCCTGGTCAGAAACGAAGATGACTTCCTCTGTTTTTATCTGACTTTTCTGCCAGATATAACACTGCCAAAAAAGAAAAACAAATAGATTTCATCACTGCCTGTAAGTGGTAAAGCCAGCTAACTCATGCTAGCCAGCTGCCGCAACGATTTAAAATGAAAATCAGCGAGCAGCCCAGATTACACCAGTTGTACCTATGTTAAAAAAATGTTAATTTATGTTCGTAACAAGACAATGTAGTGATAATTTTCCAGTTAACTTTGGTTTTGTCATCTGTAGGCTCACAGATAGCTAATGGGAGGAATAAAATGCATTTAATGTAAGCTAGCTTAAATTCTGCAGAATGAACACGTCCTAATCACACCAAACCTCCACCTTTGATGGAAACACCTCAGGGAGCAAGCTGCCACCTTTCTGACGTGAAGAAATAATAGCACGAAGAAACAAATACAGCATGTAAATGCCCATAATCGGCTCAAGCTGCAGCTTCAACTAATCATTTCTTCCCAATACTGACAGAGGTTAAGAAGTGAGCGAAGGTAGTTATAGTTTAGTGTTATTTTAACAAGGACAAAGGCCCGTCTTTGCTCTCTCAAATGTAATCTGTCATTCTGAAGCCATCACAGTTTCTTATCGCAGTCATGAGATGAGAGGCAACAGCGAGCCATGGGAAATGTTACTGACAGCTCAGGGCAGACTCGAGACGGCCGAGACAGACAGAGGACCAGAGCGGGAGATCAATGATAATGCGATCTGATGACATCGCTGAGCGAGCTGTTCCCCTCCGGTGGTCTCACCATCAACCCACCCACGGCTGAAGACGGTGAATTTTGTTTGGCTTTAATCTTCCCGTCAGACAATACAAAGCAGGCGCTATGCTGCCAGTGTTTTCCATTTTGCCCCCGGGAGGATTGTGTCAGGTTTTGCAAGTGCACAAGCACGAATACGTCAGCGCTGCACGTTGACAGGCAGCTTGTTTGAATAAAGAGCTGACAAAAGCTCGAAGCCGAGCAACTCGACTGCTGAGACGAGTTTTCACAGAAACGCATGACAACTGAAAACAAAAACAAAAGTGATTCCCTGCGCTGGTTTCCAGAAACTGTCTGTCCATGGTGCTGAAAGGACACATTTCCAGCTGCTCGTTCTTCTTTCTTTCTTCTGTGGTTACAGAATAGTTTAGAAATGTGTTTTCTTTGAAAAGTCTCGTCTTCAACAACTTGGGTGGAGCTTATCGTTGACAAATGGCCTCGTGTGGTGCTGGTTGTTTCAAACAAAAGAGTGTGAAAGCAGATGATGATGAGTAGCGCCGGTTACAAGGGAATACGATGTAAGAGTCAACGTGTACAGCTTTTATCACCCACTTGAAGTAATGTCCATGCGCTGTAGGAGCCTCATCAGCTTGAAATGCAGTAAATGCTTATAATAGAAACGCTGACATGCAGTTGTTTTGATACGTGTATTATCATAACTCACTATTTAATAGGAAGATGTGATTTGCATTTTATGACTATAAGAATGTAGAGCTGAATCTATTACCAACCAACAGTCAGTAAAATCCAGACCCACCTACCTGCTGGCGGTGCCAGAGTCTTTTGGTTGTTGACAGATTTATTTGGCTCTGCTGTCTGATCCAGACTTCCCAACCCTCTTTACGCAACAGAGCGTCCCTCACTAAACACATTAGGATTCTTTGCGACAATGAATCATCTGTGCACCAAACTTAAAATTCAGAGGAACATTCCAGAGTTAAAACAACCCCAGGTCTATTATTAGACGGTAAGGAGCGTAAACTGTCATTAGGGACCAAAACGACGCGACTCGAAGCAGCTTTGAGTCGGGGCAGAGCGCGTTTGCGGCAAAATGGCAGTTAACGTCGACTCAGGGGCAACGGCGCTACACCTAAATAAACTATTTAACGTTTCTGACTCGAAAATGTTATTCCATTAAAGTGGATGGTTTGGATAGGGCCCCCTAGAGACAAATCGAGTTCATTTTAACTTTTTAAGTGTACAAAAACTGTATAAAAAGGACAGTTTGTACAGGTGTCTGTTCAGTCGCTGCTATCTTGTTACAAGTTGTAATATTAAAGAATGCATTTTGAGCTAAAGTGCTGTGTCATGAGTCCATGACTTCTGGTCTCAATTCCTGGTGTGTTCTTTTGTTATCGTTCTGGCTCCAACAAGTCTGCTAAGTTTTGATCCGTAGACGTCTAGAGAACTTATCCAAGGTCCTGATGTTTTTCATGTGATGTTTAAAGGCGACTGTTTCCTACTGAGAATTTGTCATTCTGAACGATCCAGCATTCTGTAATAGCCTCTGAATTTGCATGAAGATTTGGAGAATAAAACTCCGTTTTGCACCTCAGTCGTATTCCAGCCTACTGTTTAACAACCGAATTGACTGCCTCACCAGAACACAATTAGAGTACAATTTGAGTCTATGCTTATGAGTAAGATATGCCCAAATTTAAACACAACACAAGTGCAAATAGTTAAATACTCTTTGTCGTCTGACAAGAGTGTGTGACATTGGTAGTTGACTTGGAACAAGATAGCAGCAAACAAAGATTCCTGTGCAAACAGTCCTTTTTATACACTTTCTGTACACATACAAAGTAAAAAAAAAAAAAAAAAACCTTGGTTTTATGTCTGGATCTTATCCAGTGACATCGAGTCTTGCCAGAGGCAAAAACTAGGTCTTCACGGGTACACTTTCATGGACCCGGAACCGGAATGGACCCGTGAAAATTCGACCCGAAACCGACCCGACCCGAGCTATTATCATAATTCCGGGGGTCCGAACCCAAATGGACCCGCAATTAAAGTTAAAAGTTGTCCAGCGTTGAATAAAACTTGACTTTCTTACCTAAAGTTGTCTTCTTCTACCCGGTTCAGTTGCTACATAGGCCACGTGATGTAAACAACAATAAATCGATGTCATTGTTTTCTTTGTGGATACAGATGCTATTGGTAGCAACTGCTAACGCTAATAGCCTACACCGGTCAGGACATGTCGTGAATATGTTCTCTCATCCAGCGTTGTCATGTTGGTGATCCGTTATGCTTTACAGCTGCCGGGCAAATCGGTAACAACGCTACGGTAATACGATTGTTTCATGACAAATACACCATGTTAACTGATAATCATTTAACTGCCCCGAGTCCTGACATTGGCTGCCACCGCCAAGTATCTTTACCTCTCTCAAGTAAACGCAGACCCAGCCTGTCGGAGAGCACCGACCGGACCCGAGACTAACTGTACCAATTCCAACCCGAACCCGGAGTCACGTCTTTTGAATAGACCTGAGACCCGATTTGGGTCGGGTCGGAACCTTTGGGTTTTCGAGTTGTTCCAAAGACCTCTAGCAAAATCATCATTTCGTTTAGATGGAGCTCTGTTGCCCTCTGTGTCGACATTACTTGTCCCTTTTCTGCAAATTCATATTTCACTCTCACTCAAACCTGCTCCGATTCACATCATTTGGGTCCCTGCCGAAAGTTTACGCCGTTTACCATCTAATAATAGACCCAAGCGTGTTTTAACTCCCGACGTTCCCTCGAACGTCTCCTGTCAAAAGAGATTTCGCTGACTTAACACGAGCGCCGTTTAATGCTTAACTGTGTGCACATGCCGTTTGGATAAAATGCTGACTTTTTTATTTTTCCGGGTCCCCCCCCGCCGCAAAGATGAAAACAGTTTCCAAAACAAACGCTTGAGACGAAGCGTAAAGAGAGCACGTAAAAACTCCCAAAGATTTATCCTGACCCACCAGAAGAAAAATATTTACTTATCGACTTCACTATTGATGAATCATTGCAAACTAATTGCCAGAATGTGTGACAGGGAGAATGTGTAGGCAGAAAGAAAAAACGAAACAAAACAAAACAAGACATGTGACCAAGCTTCATACTGTTGCCAGACCACAGGGAGAGTCGCTGTCTAATCAGATTTAAGTCGTCTCCATGTGCAGGAATTCGCTATCAGACTCACGCGAACATGGCTGCCACCGTGCACATCTTCGTGCAGCGTCTTTCACTGTGGTCACCAGGCATGAGGCTGGCAGCCGCCGCGTGTTAGTCACACATCACCCAACAGCACATGACATCTGTGAATTCATCTCGTTATTACTGCAGTGATGACGACGTCACAGCTGATTAAATCTCTGTGATCTCATCAGTTTTTTTCCTCCGCGCAGAACAAAGTTTCATTTATTAAAATCCCAGCGAAATCCTCTCGAACGCGCAACGTTATTAGAAGTATTCCCGACCGCTGAGATCATTTCTTTTTTTTTTTTTTTTTGTTTCAGAGAGGACACAAACAACATTCATTCCTCTCTCTTATTCCGATTTTATCAGTCCCATTTGGAGCACTTAAGGTATAAAAGTAGCATATTAGTGAGTGTTTCCATTGTCTTGGCTACCGCCGTGGGTGCAATAATCCCTCCGCCTTGGGCGCACTTGAATTTTACATGATGACCAAATGTTGAGAGAAAAATAAAAGCGTGGAGGCTGCCTCGGGCCCAAGCGCACTCATAAACATCATCTCCCAACAGGGAAATCTTTAATAAAGTATAATAACAACAACGATGAGCAATGCACGACCATTAATTCTTTGGAAGCAGGGTCCAAAGCCAAATCAAGCCTTATTTATTTTTACTTTTTTTACAGAGATGGGAAAAAAAAAAGGATTATTATTTCATTACAAGTGTCTCAACAGCGCTTAACAACTTCGCCACATCATTACGGTGGCGCCCAGGTTGCACTGTCACAGTGAGGAATGGCCCGGAAAGGAGCCAAGAAGTTTTATTGAGCTGATATTAATTGATTTGTCCCCCTGACCTACCCAGACCCGGCCTCCCCGGGCTTGGCTTCCGCGGCAGAGCCGTGCCAGGACTCCGTCCTAACTCCGCATAAAAATAAATGAGAAGCCGTGGGGCTAGAGCCTCCAAAGCCAGAGGATATTGTTCGATTTCACGTCAGCCCTCCAGGAGGCAGTTTAAACAACCCAGCATGCTAATCAGGCCGGTATAAAAGGCAGTCCTGGAAGGGAGCCCGCTCTTCTTTTTTCCTCCTCTCTCTCTCTTCTATTACAACAAGGCCAAAGGGAAATAAACAATCTTGAGAGAAAGTGTAACTCTGCCCGTGTCTCAAAAAAATATCACGCCCCAGGGTACGGCTGGTGCGCTTTCGTTACATAAACGGCGACGAACCGAAAATGAATTTGCATCGAGCAGCGAACGGATCGGGGCGTTGAACTGGGCCGCAGCTGTCCCCTGGATGTATGCGTTGTCATCACAGGACGCTTCCATCTTTTCTCCGAAGCTTGCATCACGCAAACACAACCCTTGGCCCCCGGCCCTCGTCCCCGACGTTGGTTGGTTCAGGTTGTTATATTCCTATTGAGCTTCCAGTCTAAAGCACATACAGGCGCAGCCACACTCCCGCGCAACTGCTCCAAGGCCTCGCCGAGCACATCAGCAGCCTCCCGTCATCCGGTCAGACGTGAGAGACGCGTCTCTGAGTGACAGCTGGGCTGAAGGGAGGGGAGGGAAGGTAAATCCATCTTTAAGGATGTTTGGGCTCCACAAAATTTACTGTGACTTAGATGCGAGACTTGAGGCAGGTTTTTAAATTAAAATGGCTGGTGGGCTGAAATTTGAATTAAGCCGTCAGACAAGCGGGCGAGCTTTAAATGTCTCCGGATTGTCAGGACACCGGCGGTTTGAGCACCGTGTCAGAGTTAACAGCACCCTGGCTGGGTGATATATGTTAATTGGATGAACTCCTGGCTGTGACTTTAAAGAAGACGTAGTCTGCCCACATTTGAAACTCTGACACAGTTTCCTGAGATCCTATTGAAACGTCTGTGAGACGAAGATGACAGAGCGATACGGTATCACAGCTCCCGCTTCAACAGTTCTGTTTACTGCAGCTGGTTTCTTTGGGGGGCGGAGTCTCTCCAGCATGTCATCACCAGGGTCCAATATCATTATTAGGCCGTGATCTGATCTGTGCTCTGGGTTTATCACTCGTTTCGACGCCCGAAGGCCTCAAAGTAATTCAACTGGATCTAAATGAAATTCACTCATTCGTGCATCTGTCTGTCAACACACCGTTGGATGTTTATAAGTGGAAGTTCCCTGAGGGTGAAACTGGTCGCCCAGCTGAGCTTCACCGCCTCAGAGGTCCGGTAGATGCACCGAACGAAACGTGATGTGACGACGGGTGGAGATAAAGATGGGGATCGTGATTTGGGTCTGAATGTCTCACTGAATTACATATTTTCAAAGTCAGGCAGCAGTTGTATTGTTTCAATTTGTTACATAAACATTCATAATGTGGACACTTATGAATAAGTCTTTCCAGATTTTGAGGCCGCGGTGACGAAAGTTGCACATGAAAACAGTTCTGTTTGCTACGTCGCGAGTCAACAACCGTTTTTAATATTCGCTCCTGGAGGAAGCTCCTAAAGACAGACTTCATTATCAGCCTTGCAGCGCGCCAACTACATCTGACAGGACCGGCGTCCAGACCGGAAGGAGGTGTCACCTTGTTTTATTTACAGCACCGTTTGTCAAGCCGTGTCAGTCGGATTTAGCAGTTTATGCGCACGGACGCCGTGCTCCCGCGGCTACTCTTCAAGCACAGCGGCCCTCCCCCCAATAACAAATCCCAGTTTAACCCCTACAACCGAGACCCTCATCTGAAAGGGGAACAGCCCCCATGCCCACAAATAATTCAATACTCCAATAAAGCCGAGGTATTTGTTGTGACCACAGAAATACGATCGCGTTCATTCTCTGCTCGCGTTCTGAACCCACAGGCCAGGTGGTAGCAGATCACAGACTTCTGAGTGACTCAGAGGTTAAACTAATCATGCATGACTCTCTCCCATGGCCCGACCGGTGCCCCTCCAAATCTACACCAGCTTGTCAACAAGCAGAGGGTGAACCTGCTTTTTTTTTTTTTCTCTCTCTCTCTCTCTTTTTAGCATTTATATCACGGAGCAGCTCGGTCGACTCCGTCTACTGATTTCACTTTCATGTAAACAGGCCCACAAAGCTGGCCGTCTGAGATGAGCACCTTCTCTGTAAAGTTCACCGAATGCAATTACCAGAACCCAGACATCCTCTTCATACCGCAGTTCCACAGCATTCAGCAATGCAGCGGAGAAATGCCACACGAACGCTGTGCTGAAATGCGCCCCTGTAAAGTCACTTTTCAATATTGAATCCTTTAGCGTTTGCAGTCGACCTCGCCTTTACAGGAACTAGAATCCTTCAACCGGTTCACTGCAATGTCAGAAAAGAAATGTCTTACATTCAAAGTCAGGAATGTGGATACAAGTGAGAAGAGGAAAGGCTGATGAACACTGCCCCCTGCTGGTTAAAGAGGGTTATCACACTCACTTCAAAATCACTCTTAACAGTGTTGGCCATTTTTTTTTTTTTTTGCAGTTTAGATTGAGTTGTGATTGAAATCTGCCAAACACCAGTTTATTTCTTTTATTTCAGTGCGAGTTTGCAGAATTTCATTCAAATACCTCAGTTTCCTGCCTTCAAACAAGTTCAAACACGCAAATCTAATGTCTTTCATTAAATGTACTCATGCGAAGTCACCAAATAAGTACAAAAAGAGATGAAAACGCATCAAGTCAATAAATCCTCTGTATTTACTGATCAGTGCAAAAGACCCCCCCCCCCCCACAAAAAAAAAATTTTTTTTTTAAAAAAGAAATCATTAAACAAATGCCAGAAGTTCAGCAGATGCATTTACACGTGGAAATCACAAGTGTCAATCAATGTGTCCTGATCTCAAAGATACTTCTGTTAGTGTATAAGCAATAAAAAAGTTACATAAAAGCCCATGTGAAATACTATCTGAATAAGATTGAAGTACTTAAAAAAAAAATGTAATTAACAATTAACTACACTTCTCACCAATGTCCGAGCGAAAGCCTCCTGCTGTCACCGCTGATCAAATCTAAATTACATGAGCGTATAATCGGAAGCAGCAGTGATTTCTTCCGCTTCACTACAAAAAAAAAACACTGCCGTAACTTACGTGCAGTTTTCTTTTGTGCTGTGACTTTATTAACCCTGACAACGCGTAGAGCTCCTTCCAGACGGAGGGCCGTGAAAATCACAGTCGGGAGCTGCTGCAGGAAGTGGAAACAAAAGTCTGACAGAAAAAAAAACACAATAGGTGTCATCATGACATCATAGGTTGTTTAAATCAATTAAATATGTTTGCAGTGCTATAATACACAAAAGAAAAAAATAGTGCTCATAATGGCATTTTAGGAACTTTTAAAACTTTAACATCACATAAAAATGCATCATGTAAAGCTCTTAAAATACTTTATTACTCATTATTGCTCATTAGCAGGATCTTTGATATAAAGTCTTCTGTGGTTCTGTTTACTGTTTACAGTTTATTACACAACTAACTCACTGGAATAAATTCATTTAGTACTTGGCAAATCATAGTTACATGTCTATAAATGTATACATGTATTTTAAAATGTGTGTCATTTTTAAAAAATTAAACATATTAGTTTTTCTGGAAACAAACAAACAATAAAATCTATTTACACGCAAGCACGGAAGCTGTAAAACAACAATCGAATCTGAAGGAAAAAAAAAAAACGTGGAAAAGTAGTAAAATAAACTAGTTTTCCTTCTGACTCATAAAAACTGAGTACGTCCGTTTCTTTTTAAGCTGGATAACTGCTGTAGTATCAGCTGCGGGTTAGTAAACAGATGTTAACGGCTTTTAAAGGAGACTTTAACATCGTTCCTGTTGAGAACAAACAGAAAAGAAAAAAATAAAGTCACAGATGCAGCCGGAGCAGCTCGCCGTGATTATAATAGACTTCCATTATTCTGTGCAGGCCGACTGCAAACACCAACGTCCCCCACGTTCTTTGTCCTCAACTTAAACCCTCAATTATATATCTTGCTTTCTCAAATTTCCTCTCATGAACGCCTATTCAACAGCTTCCGTTTTCCTTTCGCTCCTCTTTATCTTCCCCAAAGCTCTCATTTGTTGTCTTTTTGTCTCCTGGGCACGGCTGTTTTTTTTTTTTTTCTCATTCAGCTGCTTCACTTTTGTCTGTCTCTTTTATGCTGCTGTCTGAGTGGCTGTGATGTCTGGTCCTCTCCTTTTCTTCCTGATCACGGGCAGCATCGGGGGTCTCTGGGTGGGTATTGTTGTCGCCGCTGTCTGCTTTGGAGGCTGCAGAGCTGCGAGGCTGCTGAGGAGTGTTGGGGAGACTCATTTCCTCTGAGCTGCCGACGTCACCTGGTTCGTTGTTATCTTCAGGAACCTGTTCGTCTCTTTCTGGCACCGTCTCCTCTCTTGAGGACGTTTCTGCTGCTGGCTGCTTTGAATTTTGATCGCGTGTCGCCGTTTCTGCGTGTTTCGGCTCAGGAGTGGAGGGTGGAGGCTCTTTTACCTTGTTGCCTGCCTCATTTCCTCCTTGGGAGCCCACCACATCAGAATTTATAGCAGTTTGCTCTTTCAGCGCCACATTAATTTGATTTGAGCTGGTGTTTCCCTCAGTGCGATCCTCTGGCATCACGTCTGGAGAGTTTGGGGTCGAAGGTGCAGCAGCGGAGAGAAACATCGCTCAAAGAAACAAGATCTACCTCCTCGTGCACCTCTCCCGTCTCATGCGACTCTGAAACAGAGAGAGAAAAGTTAATCTTACAACCATCTTCGAAAAATACACAAATGAGTGGAATTGATTCCTCAAGTAAAGTGTCACATGTGGAGGTAAACCCAAAGAGCCACTTCCAGAAGAAACAATATTCTAAAATAATAATAAAAAAAAGAACCACAAAGTTAACCGTGTTGGTTTTGAGTCGTGAAATGCTTGACGACTCAAAACCAATAACGTCCAGATCTAAAACATTAAAAATCCCACGTTTCTTTGGACTGCACCTGTAGTGCAAAGGCTCATGGGACCGTTCGTGTTCAGGCTCCTGTGACTCAGAACATGCCCACGGTCTCACGGACCCAAGCCTGTGATTTCCTGCATTTCATATCGGATCACGGTGGGAATTTAACTGCTGAGCCGTTTGCCAGCCGCTGACAGGAAGAGGAAATCCCTCATTTTAAAACATAAAGCATTACATGGTTTTAAATCAAACTCGCATAGCAGAGATTCCAAACCTGGCTGTTCGGCATTAAAGAAGAATTGCGTTTCAGTCCAGATGTGCTCACCAGGGTTGTCCAGCCGACCAGGTGATGCAGCGTTTTCTCTCTCAGATTCAGAAGGGTCGTGCTCTGAGACTTTTTCCTCCATAGTTCCACTAGGGTTGTCTTCATCACACTGTCTTTCATTGTTTCCGAAATTACCCGAAAGACGACGTTGCTTTGGAGCCACAGGTGAACAAGATTGACTTGTCTTGTCCTCGTCTCTGTTTCCGTCTGAACCAGGGTTGTCCAGCTGACCAGATGATGCAGCGTTTTCTTTCTCAGATTCAGAAAGGTCGTGCTCCATGACATTTTTCTCTATAGCTCCACTGGGGTTGTCTTCATCATGGTGTCCTTCATTGTTTCTAATATGACTTGGATTTGGAGCCACAGGTGGAGGAGATTGACTTGTCTTGTCCTCATCTCTGTTTCCGTCAGAACCAGGGTTGTCCAGCTGACCAGGTGATGCAGCGTTTTCTTTCTCAGATTCAGAAGGGTCGTGCTCTGAGACTTTTTCCTCCATAGCTCCACTAGTGTTGTCTTCATCAGCGTGTCTTTCATTGTTTCTAATATGACTTGGATTTGGAGCCACAGGTGGAGGAGATTGACTTGTCTTGTCCTCGTCTCTGTTTCCGTCTGAACCAGGGGTGTCCAGCTGACCAGGTGATGCAGCGTTTTCTCTCTCAGATTCAGAACGGTCGTGCTCTGAGACTTTTTCCTCCATAGCTCCACTAGTGTTGTCTTCATCAGCGTGTCTTTCATTGTTTCCGAAATGACCCGAAAGACGACGTGGTTTTGGAGCCACAGGTGGAGGAGATTGAATCGTCTTGTCCTCATCTCCGTTTGCCACCAAACCTGAAAAACAGAAAAAGAAAAGTTTCAAGCGCGGTGGCGGAGGAGCAGTGGTTCAGTCTTTGTCTGGTATGCAGAGGACTGGGTCACCTTGTAGTCACAGAGTCAGACATATACATCTATGGATACCGAAGTATTCTCCAGTCAACTATGAGGTCATCTGGGTCGTGTAACAGGACAATAACAGCGCTGTCAAAGTCTAGACTGAATAAAAAGCTAGTTTTGGACCTTAAGAGACCTGCGCATCAACACAAACACACACATCAATGAATTAAAGCAAAGTTGTAAAGGAGAGTGGTAGAAAATTATTTCACATTGAGGTATGAGACTGATGATGTCACACAAAAACATTTTATGCTTTTATTCCTGCTTTCTCTTTATTTATTTATTTTTAATTAAACCACTGCCTCCGCATTTTGGTCTAAGTTTTGATAAATAAACAATGACGTTCTATGTCCATAAACTACCACATTTAAGATCCAGGAAGAGGAAGAAGACTTCTACAGATCATTTTATCAATAAAGCATCACGGTTTGGAGGTTTAGGAGAGAAAAGCCGCTTCCAAACAAAACAACACACTGAATAAAACAATAGACAATAAAGTTAAATCGTATTTAGCCTCAGTCCAAGCTGGAAATGTGTGCTTGTAAAAATGGTTTAAAATGTGAAATCTAGGAATTATTGTCATTCCTTAACATACACACTTGTGGAGATTGTTTCTCTTTTATGATCCTGGAAATACTAAAATGTCATCAGTTAATAAAAATAAAAGTGTGGCCACTGGCCCCCTTCCTCACGTACCGAGACGCAAATTAAAGTCTGACGGTTTCACGGCTCAGGACAGAAAAGTTTTACTTCAGGTTTAAAAACTCATGACGTTACCATTTGTTACCTGCATTTATTTGGAGAAAATGTTTTATTTGTTTTAATAAAGTACTTTACGATGCAGAGATACACAGTACGCAAAAAAAAAAAAAAAAAAAGAAGAAAATAAATCAGACTAAACATACAAACTCCATAAAATGCCTCGGCATCTTTTTAAACATGAAATTTATGTTATAACAGAATAACAGCCTTTATGCAGCCAGTTCCAGTCATTATGGAGTTTCAACACAACCTGCAGGGTTCCTTTGTCAGAGCCAGAACAGGAAGTGGAGGTTTGGGATGAAAAATCCAACATGCAGCTGATTCGGTTGTTTAAATGTCAGTGAGATCACAGAAACGATGAATCTCACAAAGCCGGAGGGGGAACCGTGCAATGCAGGTGCAGATCAAGGTCGCTTTAATCCATTTAGATATGAGGTGACCTTTAAAAATATAAATAAATAAATAAAAACCTATTTAAAAATATCTTCTTAAGCATGAGAGCTTTCGATGCCTTTATCAACATGTAGAGTTTAAATAAATGGGTTTACTTCACCCTTTATGCTTTAAACTAGTGCTCCTCAATTATAAATAGTATAATTTGATAAGTACACCTCTGCATAACACTGTGTCCTTATTAACATTAAGGGAAACAAAAAAGAAATATAGATCGACTCATAACAAAGAATAACTTTATTAAAAATAGTTTTTTAGTCTGAAAAGATTTAAAGTGCATCAATCCCACCGTAGTCACAGTGAAGCCAACCGCTACATCAGCATCATCATATTTCCTCGTCTTAACTTTCTGCTGACTTTGGTTTGTCTCATTATCTCTGTCTCTCCGTCTTTCTTTTCATCCCTGTTAAATATTTTTTCTGTGGTGTCTCTTGAGGGTTTTTTCAATTCATATCTTCTGCTCTGTGCCGCGAAAAAAAACAAAAAAAAACAACACGATATAGCCAATATTCCCTGTGCATACTGTGATAATGAGAGCGCCACCGCCCCCTACTGTAGTATATGTGCAAGGGGTCGCATTTATTCTCTAATTCTCTAAGAAATTCTCTCTCTTGTTATTGTGGCATTTAGCAAAATGAAATAATTTTGTTAAGTCCTGACTGACCTGAAACAGGAGAGAGTTAGTTCTGTTTGAATTCAGACACTGAAACAAAAATTGAAATGTGTGTTTTTGCACAGTGTATGTAAACCTCTGGCTTCAACTGTACGCTGTCATACACGTTGTCTCTTTGGTGCTGTTGAGGTCAGAATACAGTTTTCTCTGCTGCACCTGATGCCTTGTCAGCAACATTAATTATAGCACAGCGTCACTAAAGAACCCGGCGGCAAAATAATCTGCCTCTGTTACGGAGAGCAAATCAAAATTAACCAAGGACAAAATCCGTCATGTTATATTTCTGTGGAGCTGATGATGCACTTTGTTGTACAGTCGATTATTTTGTGAATCATCTGAAAATAGATCGACATTAAAGGAGGACTGGTACCTTGTTGTGATTATTGGGTTTTCAGAATTAAAGCTTAATATCAGCAGCCTATTGATAACTGAGCTGTAAAAAATGATATACAAGGCTGCAAACAGCAACATTGATCGCAGTGCAATAAACAGGAGGGCCTCTAGTTTACTGTATTCCAGGACCACACAATCACTCACTTGAAAGAGAAACAAACCAGCTTCTATTCACTGCCAAATCCCCACCCGACTGCTAAAAGCCGACCTTTCAAGGACACAAAGACAGAACCTCAGCATGATGCCATAAACCACACAGATAAGGAGAGAGCAGAGGAGGAGAAGCACAGAGCAACTGAAAGTACACAGCTTATCTCCAAAAGACACTTAAATGGAAAGATCATTTTAACTTTTGACTTAGCTGATAAAAAGACCAAACATACCAAAGTATAAAATCATAAAAAGTTCAAAATCCAGTGTTACTAACATAAAACTTCCACTTGAATACTACAACAGCCATACCACACCGAGATTAAAGCATTGGATCAGGTGTTTTAGGAATAAGGTTTTCTTTTGAACATTCACCTGTTAAATGTGAAAAGTGCTTACGATAAAGCGCACAAAGGGTGAATTCCAATTCCTCCCTTAACCCTCAATCTCACAAATGCGCGCTCCTGCTAAGTGCAAGTGCTGTCCCGATTCTAAGAACGTCAAATTGAGGGACAAATTTGAGGTCTGTATCGCCGTCAAAATTGAGATTCTCCAGCATCACCCTTGGGAGTAAGGGCTACCCAGAAGGCACTGGGTAATTTAGCCAAGACATATTCGAAAAGGATGGCGACAAAAAAAGCTAGCTACAAATCTAAGTATCTTCCTAGTTCTTAAAGATATAAATGTTACGAAACCATTTTATTGTCTTTGTTTGAGACTTTTTTCATGGATTAACATCGTTGTAGCGTAACATTTATTTTTTTACTTTATGATGTTTGCTGCCGGCCCGGCAGTCCCGGCCCGGCGGTCCCAGCCCGGCGGTCCCGGCTGGCTTCACGTTATTTGTATACTTTGTTGTGTAGCGACGGAGGACTGAATAATGTATCCTCTATTGCAGTGGTTCTCAAGTGGTCTGGCTTCAGGACCCACCATCCCCCTCAATGACAAGCCGTGACCCAAATCAAGGGAAATTTCCAACTTTTCAAATTTATTGAATGAAAAGATTGTGCAGTTTTAATATAACAGAATGCCAACACCAAAAATAAGACTATTGGTGAAACAAAATGGCAAAAACCAAAATGACTTCAAGTGGGAAATATTCCCTTTGATGCTAAATTAGCTGCATTTTAATTAAATCCAAAACACTTCACCTCAGTAACTTCAGCTTTTTTTTAACAGACTCAACATGCACAAACATGAAATAAAAAAGTGCAACCACTGAGCAGTAGTTTCAAAAAGAACTCAAATATGTAGCATTTGCTGAGTACCCACTTCCTGAATATATAACAATTTCCTATTAAAACTATCAAGTCACTTATTCAAGCATTAATCATAAAGCTGACATAACAATCAGAACATTTCAGTAACAGCCATTTTTAAGACTCAACAGTGCTTTTATGCACAAACATGAAATAAAACAGACAACCACTGAGCAGTAGTTTCAAAAAGAACTCAAAATATATAGTTTTAGCTGAATAACCACTCACTGACCTTTGTCTTCAAGATAAGAAAATCCATATGTCATATATTCTTCGTTGTATCTGCGTTTCACCATGCTCAACATATGTAAATAAACTTTGTAGGTCTTTTTCTATGGTGTGAACTGGCGGGTGTCAACTCGCATTACAGGGCATTATTGCCATCTACTGTTAAGGAGTATGAATGACACGCATTTTTCTTTCTTTTTTTTTTTTTTTAGCATTTCCTTCCCCAGGCAAAGGCCCACGACCCACTGAAAACGGGTCTGCAACCCACTTTTGGGTCGCAACCCACCAGTTGAAAACCACTGCTCTATTGTGTAATTTGCTAATATTATTTGGAGAATATACAGCGCTCTCTTTTAAATGTTATCCCTGTGTCATTTCAGGGAATACAGAGACAACACGGGCTCTGATGCATTTCAGTCTGAAGACGTAACTGCACTCGAGGGGTGTCCCATTTCTTAGTCACAAGATAGCCCTGACACTTATTTTTGACGGTTAAGATTGAGGGCCAAAAATTGAGGGTTAAGGGCGAGGGTTGAGATTGAGGGTTAAGACTGGTAGTAAATGCTCACAGGTGACACCAGGGTACCGTGACAATGGTGCCCACTGGGCGGCTGCACCAGTCGAAACCAGTCATTACCGCTGCGTCTGGTGAGTTTGCGCGTTAACGCGAACTCCCACTAACTAGGCAGGCACCGGTTCAGCGCAAAGGTGAGGACGAAAATGGGGAAGAATGTAGATGAGCTGAACCTCACAAGGAATTTCAGGCCGCATTCCCGTCAGTTTGGCAGTGAAGAGATCAACAGCGACGTGCGAGAGCAGTGGTGATCCTGCCTGGTTCTACTGGAACAACTGGTGGAAGTTGTAGCAGAGGGAAAGGCGTGTGTCTGCAAAGCTGCAAAGTGGTGGCCCCTTACAAGCTCTGCCATGCCGACACTGAAAATCTCTCTCAACAAATAAAACAAATGGTTCACTACTGAAAGCAAGTGATGCCCAGAATCAAAACATTAAATATCCCATGATCCTTTGAACTGTTGAACCACAGTCTGATGGACCAGTCCTGTGAAGCAACATCCCATATCAGTTGATATTGGGAATTTACCCATAGTGTTAGATAGGCTGCTTTACTCTCTGAATCAGGGTGTTATCAACATTAGTGGAGTGCATTTGGCTGGCAATATATCAGAAGCAAGCCGCGTACATATCAAACACCTGATGATGTGACAGACTCTGCTCTGCACCTCTCAGCGGTAAACAGATGGATCAATGCACTTCATCTCTGTGCCAATTCATCCATTTTAAACACATCATCAAATACCCTTCAAATCAAACTTGCACAGCATAGAATTGGAGAAAAAGTGCTTTTTAGCCCGTATGTACTCACCGTGGCTTCCCGTCTGACCAGGTAACATGTCATTTTCTGTCTTCTGAACTGGCTTCTGAACTGGCTTCGCAGCCACGGCGGGAGGAGATGAATTCTTCCCGTCACCGTCATCCTGTAAACCTGAAACGCAGAAAAAGAAAAAAGGCCCAAGGCAGCAGGGCAACGCTTTCTTAGCAAACAAAACGTTAGGTGTCACAAAAGACATCGACTGTTCAGTTGCTGAAACAACGTGTGACAGATCACCAATTTAAATCCCAGGTGGGGAAAAAGCGACCCGCTCAGAGAGACAAAAGTTACCTGATTCACGCCGTCGAAAGCTTTGTCGTAACTCATTTAAAAGATGCACTTGCACATCTATAGAGATTAGAGCAAAACCCACAAAATTAACTGCAAAACAATTACAGAAGATGTCCTTGATTATATAGAACAGAAAAAAAAAAAATCTCAATTAAATATAAGAATTAAACAGATTCAGTCGATAATGATTCGTGACAATTTGAAAGACATGCAGATTGTTGAACTTCTATCTATTTCATCACCGCTTTAATTTGCAATCATACAGAAATTAAGAAAAAAGTCATTTTCTTTGAGATAATGGATGCAAAAAAAGGTTTAGAGACAGTTATATCAATTCTTTCTGTTTAAAGTTACTTCTTTCCACTGCAGTCTGAGCTGTGAGCCAATAGAGAAGTTATTTCTTTTAATTTTTTTATTGGTTTGGTTTAAATCCACTGCTGTAGCTCACAAACATTTATTCTAACAGTAAACAGTTTTTATAAAACGGCCAATAATTCACTTAAGCAGACTTTACCATCTTTAGTGTGATTCTCCAAGTCTGTGTGATCGTGATTAAAATAGCGAAGCTTCTGGTGAGAGGGCAACGTGGGGGCTCTGTCCAGAAGCCTCCTGTTTTCCTCAACGCCATTGTCCAGCCCTGAAAAATATTGAAATACAAAATAATTAATGTGACTAGCAAGAAGGAAAAAAATAATTGGGGAGAATATATCAATAGATTTGATCCAACAGTCCATTAGAGAAGAGTATGTAATATTAAAGGTAGGGTAAGCGAGTCTATGTGATTTGTAGCCCAAGGCATTTTTTTGTCACATTAAGTCAATATCATCTCACCATCCCGTAACCGGTCATCTCGTGTGTATCAATTGACATTATTTGCCCTGTTCTGTCCTCTGAATGGTGTTGACACAATAAGCTAATTAATACCAGTGTTCCAGTCCCAGAAAATAATAACTGTTGTAAAAATAATAATAACAACGGTTAACAGTTTTAAGGCTTAATAATAACATCCATCCCAAATAATAAAGACAAACATTTATTATCAAAGGTTGAGAGAATTTCTCAGCCCTGGTTCAGAGATAATGCAACATCATACCTTTTGTTTTTGAGTTTGGCGCCTGTTCTTCCACATCATCCTCATTTCTTTTTGAAAAGTACCCTGGAGTCAAGAAAACAGCAACATGGTATCGGTTTCAATGTGGCCATTCTGAATAACAGGAAAAGCCTGTTTGTTCATGTTACAAGTACATAGTTTTACATGTTAAGTGTCTTTCAGTTCCCAGGTTATTCATATCCAAACATAGAAAAGAAAACAACAACAACAACAACAAAAAAACATCATCTGGCCTCTAATGGGTCTTAAAATTTAGTGAATACAATCTAAACTTGAACAACACATGCCATATTATAAAATGTTTATGTAGAATCCAGGTGTGTGTTTGACATAAAGTCAAGGAGGAAAGACATCAGCAATTGTTACTGCCCACCAGTCTGGGATTGTAAAGGTCACTAACGAACAATTTAGAGTTAATCATTCCCCCATCCTCAGTTAATATGTTAAAAGACTTCCAGAAGAAAGCCCTTTTCTTCTCAGAAGAACATGACAACGCAGCTTAGACTTGCAATATTTCATCCAAGCAAACCACTGGACTCCTGCAGAAGTGTCGAGATCTTTAGCCATAAAGGCCCAGTTTGACAGAGACCAAACCCAGCAAATCAGAACAAAAACCTGACGTCAACTATCCAGCATGGAGGTGGAGAGAAGTTGGTCAGGTCTTGTTTCCATTCAGAAGACATCTTATCCGCCAAAAAGTTTTTAAGTGTACCAAAGTATACCATAGTCAAACATAATAATGATAATATTAACAACAGTGCAGAGTTAGCATGGACGGTGGGGTACGTGTCCTCAACGATATTCAGCAATTATTCAATTGAATTGAATTATTGAATCTGGGGTCCAGATTAATGAGACACAGGGAACAGGATTTAACCGTTTATATTCGAGACATTCTCAAGTTAAATCCCGTTCCATACTTAAGCCCCTCCCCCTTAAACGCACATGTCTGGTGTTATTGACTGCGTATTTTCCCGCTGCCCCGTTAGAGGCGGATGATATGTTTGCTTTTACCAGTGCAAAAACCGTACAGGAAGAAAAGGAGTTTTTCCCAGTTCATGTTAAATATCCTCAGGTGAACAGTGAGAGACTTCTGTGAGAGTTTGCTAATGTGCGAGTACATAATAATGATAATGCTAGTTTTTCAGTGACTACGGTGCAGGATAAAATAGACTGTATATCTATGAGCAACATGGTCTTTAAACTAACTGCAAACAGCTGCTGTAGAAGTTTAAATACGATCCATGTCAGTTCTCCTCCAGTCTCCCAGAGGAACATGTCCAACTTCTGTTAAATCAATGTCAGAGAAAAACTCCAACCTTGTGGAAGAAACAGATGAACCAACAGAACCTGTTATGACAGGATGAGAGTTTTATTGACAGAAACTCACTCTGATGGCACTGACGTGTTGACTGGGATAAAATTATTTTGAGACATAAACCAAAACATTTTTAGCAAATTTGGTCCTTTTGCAGGTACTGTGCACTGCGTTGGTACAGATAGTTTTAAAAATGCACTCATTGTAAAGTGCAAACATTAATGATAAGAGATAATAAAATAGCCATGAAGGCCATAAAATAGCCATAAAGGATATCAGTTTCTTTCACTTTTCATTTGACATTCACAGTTTAAGTTTCACTGTGAGTAAAGTAAACTTTTAAACTACTCATTATTTACTTTAACATTACACAATTCATTATTTAATATTCGTTATACTTTGAATGGAATAAAAACAAATCAGTGTCATCAACATTATCCACCAATGATAAAAGCAAATCTACACCCTTGTTCATGGGATACAGAAACGATGAGCATCAGTTAATTAGTCACCCTCATTTATTGACAAAAATCACCATTCTGTAATCCTCTTAAGGGAAGGTTTAATTCTTTTGCAACTGTACCTTTACGCCAGAGTTTCCATACGACAAGGGCCGAAACCACCAGGAGTATCACAAATCCAATGGAAAGGCCGACAGCCAGCCCAGTTGAAGTACCTGTTACTGAACAGAAACAAACACAAAAAACATTTTAGTAGCCAAGCACATCTGCAAACCCCCCGGTTTTATTAAAATTCTGCAGTGAAAAGGACAAATATGTATGAGAATGATTTTAAATTAGATTCAATTAAAGATTCAATTATCATTGTTTATGCACGAGATCAATTGTCTCTTAGGTTCTGTGCAGCCCTTGAGTTTTAAAAAAATAACGTCTGCAGTGCATCTGCTAAAGACGTCAAACTCCATGACGCGAGTTATAAATATGGTCTCCGGAGAGTCTTACCAGTGTAGCAGTCCTCAGCGGTGAACACGGCAGACTCTTCGGTGAGGGGGTTGCTCACGTTGCATTTGTACTCTTCACGGTCATGTTCATCTCCAAGAGTGATCGTTAGGTTTGGACCGGGCTGCTGGTTTCCACGTGAGGTCCACTCAACACTCATTAAGGATTGAGAGTGTTGGGAGTCTGTGGAGCACGTCAGCGTGGCCGTCTTCTCACTTCCGTCAGACCCACCGTCACCGTTCATCTCACAGGTAATGGTGGGCTTCGAGACTTTGTCTAAATGAAGACATGAAAACAAGAAACACAAACATGCCTCTTATTTTACATGGATTTTAAGACAAAAAGGTCACTGCAGCTGTCTTTCAAAAGCACCTAAAAGAAAAGAAAGTACAGTGGATATAAAAGTCTAGACATCCTGACAAAATGACCACATAAAAGTAAGAATTAAATTCAATTCAGTTTTATTTGTATAGCGTCTGTTACAATGTCAATTGTCTCTAGGCGCTTTACAGAGACCCAGATCATGACCCCTGAGCAAATATCATCAACTAAGATTATAATATTAAATCCAGATCAAGGATAATGGCAAGTAAAAAACTCCCACAGCAGAAGAAAAAAAACCTTTGAGCCAAACAAGTGGCAAGGAAAAACTTCACTTTAAGAGGAAGAAACCTTGAGCAGGACCTGGATCATATGGGGGGACCTTCCTGCTGAAGACCAGCTGGGTAAAGAAAGAAAGAAAGGAGGGGAGACAGGACAGAGAGGAGAGCACACAAATGACTGAATGAAATGACTATATAAACAGATGCAGGTAGCAGCACTGAGGTGAGATGGTCAGAGGACTAGATCACCGGTCACCACGGCAACCGGCACCCCGAACACACCTACACACACAGGTGGAGGTAAACAACGTCAACAAGATCTTTAACGTGATCTTCCAACAAACAAAAAATCTGAGAAAAAAAAAGAGACGGTGAACAATTAGGGACATTTTAATTGAGAAAAAAACAAACAAAAAGTAACTTCCAACTATTCTTCGGCATTAATTGGTTCATCCTTTCATAATGGGAGTTTTAACTGTCCTCACAGTTCAGCAGTCACATTCAAAACCAGGCCTGTAGGTTAATGACACATATATGCCATCAATGAAAGTAATCCTGATTAAAACCAGACAGAAATCAGCTCCCGCATTAGTATTTGCTTTAATTAAATTAAAGAGCCACAGACACTTCTTTCTCATTTGGATTTCTTCTTGCTGGAACATTATATTAAAGACGTAACAAGTCTGACATTAATGTTGTTGTTATTTCTACCTTTATATTATAAACACAAAGTTATGTGTTCAACCAAAAAATGTTTTCTGGAGGCCAAAGTCCTTGTTTGACTCCAACCCATGTCTGATTACAGGTGACGTATTAAGAGATAAGTGAGGCTTCTTGAGCAAGATCACCTGCTGGGAGCAGAAAAACACTCAGATGTTTAGTTTATTCTTCATGTTCAAGAATAAAAGCACATGTGTGACTGTTGACTCTGAGCTTAACTGGGGGCCGATCTTCCTCTCTTTACACACAGTTCAGTCCAGTTCTTCCCCATGTTTGTTTCAAAGCCATTATTGTTAGTCAGCAAACTTTTGACTTGATAAGAAACCGCTGATCAAACTGCAACAGCGTACGCTGCTGAAACAACAGCACTTTTACCAGTCTGAGATGTCTTATCACACATAATTAATGGACCGGAGCAAGCACCAACAGTCTGCCTCTCAGTGTTGACAAAAAAGGGGGAAAAAAATGCACTTAATTGCGAAATAGGCGGCTGATTGTAGTTTTTAGAAGATGAGATATTTAAGAAACTCAGAATCAGTTAAGAAAATTGCAATCAGTGCATCTCTAATTGTGTTTCTGCTGTTCTGTTGTGTTTATTTTGCTGATGGTAAAAACATAATTGTCCCTCTTTTTATTTTAATTTTTTTCCCCATAGTTGACAATTCAGATACCAGGGTTAGGGTTTCAGCAGAAAACTCTTGCAATTGGAGTTACTATTAACTTCCAGCTAAAGAATGCAGATGTTTGTAGTTTTTTTTTTTAAGTGAAAATAACTTACCTATAACCTGCAATTTAATAGGTGTAAGTTTCCAGTCGAGATTGATGAATCGCTTCCAGTGTGTACTCTCCACTGTCTTCATATCTCAGGTCTTTGATTTCCACTTCTGCAGAATGCCAGTCGAGGGTGATCCTGTTTTCATACAAACCATACCCAATCTGCTCCTGCCCATTAAACTCCACCACCATGTCACCATTATGCTTCCACAGAATATCATCAGGAGGATTTTGGATGTCTGGGTTGAGGGTAACAGCTTGACCCCGGAGTGCATATCTCAGAGGCTCTTCAGCCACTAGACAGAGAGAACAGAGAATTAAAACAACATGAGACAGAATAAAGAAAGTTTTACTGAATCTTCTTAGCGCTGCAGGATGAAACAACAACCACAATTCAAGATCTCAGCAGCGCACATTAGGCAAACTACCACTATCAGGACTTTACCGTTAAATGACACATTCGGTAGATCTCTGTAAATCCAGGATGTCACCAAAACTCAAAAATGAAGGTTCAAAGAAAAGTGATTTTTGTCTTTCTCCAGTCATATGCAGTTCAAGTTCTAATTGAAGCTGCAGGCAGCATTTATTGCCCCCCCCACCATCCTGAATATTACCATGTAGATATGTTCAGGCTCAGACTGCAATCAAACACACCAATTTTGGACCAGATTAAACTGTGTATGCCTGAGTTACAGCAGAGGGGGGGCATCATTTGCCCAGCGCCTCATATATTTTATGATTGCCACTGCAAATGTCAGCTGTCTGTGAACAGCAAAACCTCGCATAGTGGTTAAATTCAACCATTAACTCAAAAATTTAGAAAAAGAATTATGAATCATGCTGATATAAAAAGTGTATTTCTGCCAAGTTTGGTGACGCTGATCGAAAAAATTAAGTGTCGTAAAATATATGTGTTTAGTGTCCAAAGTTAGAAAATGTCACCATACATACGTATATTAGACCGATCGCAGATCATTCAGACAGCGCTGCCAGAGTCCTAACAAGGATCAGGAAACCTGAGCAACATCGCTACTGTTCTAGGTCCTTTCACTGCAGAATAGACTTTAAATGATTATCTCCTCCCAGGCAGCAATGAGTGTTTTTTATTCAGTCTTTTAGGACCACCCCCTGTTTTCCAAAGAAATCTATTGTCTAAAAATCTAAAAATGTGTTACGTGAATATGTGAATATTGACAATATTTTGCCAATTTTGAACAGGTGCAGTTTTAGGAATCAGCCCCCTGTTCGATTGATGTTACCTGTGACCCTGTGATGTATATTTGCCAGTGATTTCTTTAATAATAATAATAATAATAATGATAATAATAATAATAATAATAATAATAAAAATAATAATGAACAAACAAACTTTATTAGGGTCCTCGCACCCCGGAGCTCAGGCCCTAATTATTAGCCCTCTTTGTGAAATCATGCAAAACCACAGACTTTTTCATGGAAAATTTAAATAACCGAAAGTGTTAATAGGTTACTTGGTTCCTAAAGAAGCAAGACCTCTTTTTTTTATTTCCTCTTGGCTTTTCCCTTTAGGGGTCACCACAGCGAATCATCTGCCTCCATCTATCTCTATCCTCTGCATCCTCTTCTCTCACACCAGCTAACTTCATGTCCTCTTTCACGACATCCATAAATCTCGTCTTCAGTCTTTATCTCGACCTCCTGCCTGGCAGTTCCACCCACATGATCCTTCTACAGATACAGTCATGGAAAAAATTATTAGACCACCCTTGTTTTCTTCAGTTACTTGTTCATTTTCATGCCTGGTACAACTAAAGGTACATTTGTTTGGACAAACATAACGATAACCACAAAGATTGCTCATAAGAGTTTTATTTAAGAGCTGATATCTTACCATTTTCCATGGTTTTCTTGATTATAACCTAAATCACTTTAGTTTTTACATCAATAGCTATGGCGTTGTACTGCCAAAAACACTGCTTTTATGCATTCAGTGTTTTCTTTTCTGTCTGTTTTAGTCACATGATGACGTTTAGTGGTACCAGGTATTAAAATGAACAAGAAAGTGAAGAAAAGATGGTGGTCTAATAATTTTTTCCATGACTGTATATTCACTATCCCTCCTCTGTACATGTCCAAACCATCTCAGTCTGACCTCCTTGACTTTCTCTTCAAAACATCTAACATGCACCGTCCCTCTGATGTTCTCATCCCTGATCCTGTCCATCCTTGTCACTCCCAAAGAGATCCTCAATATTTTAACCTCTGCTACCTCCAACTCTGCTTCCAGTCTCTAAAGCATACAGCATCGCAGGTCTCACCACCATCTTGTACACCTTTCCTTTCATTCTTGCTGAAAGCTCTTTTAACAAACCTGACACTTACAGCTGCCTCACTGTCTTCCAGCTCTCATCCATGTCCTGCACCACTCTAACATACTTGTCTGCTACTCCAGACTTCCTCATCAATACCATTGATCCTCTCTTGGCACGCTGTCATCTGCTTTCTCAGGGTCTACAAAGACACAATGCAGTTCCCTCTGGCCTTCTCTGTACTTATCTATCAGCATCCTCAAAGCAAATATTGCATCCATAGTCATCTTCTTTGACATGAAACCACTGGTGTTCACAGATGCTCACTTCTGTCCTTGGTTTCACCTCCACTCATCTTTCCCATAATTTCACTGTGTGGCTCATCAACTTTCATTCCTCTGTAGTTGCCACAACTCTGCATGTCTCCCTTGTTCTAAAAAAAACCCAGCTCCACCACCCTTCTCTATTTCTGGGGCATCCTCTCATTCTCTAAGATCTGTTGAATGTCCTAGTCAAAAACTCTACTACCAACTCTCCTGACACTTCCATACCTCCACAGGTGCTCTCCTCACTTCAGCCTTATTAATCTTTGCTACCTTCTGGTCCACAACAGTCACCTCCTCTACTCTTCATTCTCTTTCATTTTCCTCATTCATCAACTTTTCAAAGTTCTATTCCCATCTTCCTGTCACACTCTCAGCATCTGTCACTACATTTCCATCTCTATCCTTCATCATCCTAGCCTGTTGCACATCCTTCTATCTCCATCTCTCTGCCTCTCCAGCCTGTACAAGTCAGTCTCTCCCTCCTTTAACTGTCCAACCAGCAGACAAATCATCATACACCCGTTTGTTTGGTCTTTTCCACCTGTACCTTCACCTTCTGTGTTTTCGTCCTGAATATCAAACCTGCCCATCACTTCTTCACCACCTCTGTTGTCTTCTCCAACCTGACCATCAAAGTCTGCTCCAATAACTACTCTATCATCTTTAGGGAGACTCTGCATCACTTCATCTACCTCATTCCAGACTTTCTCTTCTACTTCATATCCCACCTGTGGTGCAGAACCACTAACAACGTTGAGCATCACTCCTTCAGTCTCTATCATCAGACTCGTCACCTTCAGAACATTCCTAACAAGCTCCTCCTTCAACATAATTCCTACTTCATTTCTCTTTCCTTCCACGCCACGATAAAACAGCTTGAACTCTGATTCTAAGCTTCTAGCTTCGCTACCTTTCCACCTGGTCTCCTGCACACAAAATATCCCCCCCCCCCACCTCCATCATGTCAACCAACCCTCCAGCTTTTCCTGTCATTGTCCCAACATTCAAAGTCCTGACTCTCAGCCCAAGTCTCTTGCTTTTCCTCTTTCCTCTCTTTCGTGTCTTATGACTGAAAACCATCTCTTAACGTAGTTCCTAACTAAACAGACACTGATTTTAGTTCATTTATTATGCAGATTAACCCTGAATTCCCTCCACCTCCACAGCATCTCAACAGGACTGAACTGGACTCTTAGAGGGCTGCTGCAGGTCCTTTAGTGTTCAAAATGTTATAGACCCAGCTGCCACCTACAGCGAGACTGGCAAAGAGCAAAACAAGGCCCACAGTATTATGTTTATGCCACCATGTTTCAATATGGGAATGTTTCTTTTATTTTAATAGAGTTGAAGGCCCATCCCGTCCTTCACCAAACAAAAGCAGCATCTGTGACCACGAGCAAACTTCAGTTTAGGTTTAATGTGCTGCTGTGTGAACGATGGCGTTCTTCTTTGGCAGTGATCTTGAAGGTCATTGGCCACGTCACTATAAAGACCCTCACAACATATTCCAGGTCCAGAAGAAGCCACGGCAGCGACAGTCTCTGCAGACATCCTTGGATTCTGGTTAACATCTTTATCTCTATTTTCCCCTTCAGGATTTGGAAATCTTGCACCACATCCAGGTTTGATTTTGTCCCCTTGTAATTATTAACATGATATAACACACAGGTGTTGTTCCAGGCACTGAAACGCCTCAGATGAGCATCTACTGTCTTCTATCTGAGCTCCAGGCTTGTTAAGTCACATCCTCATCACCTCTGTTGCCTCCTCCAACATGACCACTGAAGTCAAGCTCATGAAGTCCTTTAAATAAGGGTCAAACTCTGATTGATTGTTCCGGTGAAGTCTGAAAGCAAAAGTCACTTGAGGGCTGACAAGTTTGACCAGTTTTTTTTTCACCACAATTTGCAAGAGGAAAACTGTGGTTTAAATTTTACTAATAGTGCATATTAGTATACCAATAATTAGTGAGTTCTAGTGAGGCAGTTGTACAACACTTAAACAAAGCACTGGACAATTGGACAGAGGGTGAGAGTGGATTTTAATCTCCATTTTGTGTAAAAGCAGACATGGTCAGGTAACTCACAGACAGCCGTTGCCAGCACAAGACAACGAGCAGAGGAAATGCAGTTATTCTTAAACACTGTTTAACAATACGTTGAGCCTTGAGCTAAATTCTCCCGACAGCTACGCGTCTCAAAAATAATAGATGATGCCTGAGCAATATCCCACATTGGATTAAATATTCCACATTAGATATTAATATCACTCGAGAAACAGGCCATAGTGACCTGACCCCATTTTTTAATACAACATTCCCCACTTTTTGTTTTGCACCCCACTTTTTGTTGCACATGTGACAAGCTTATCTAGATCAGTGGTTCTCAACTGGTGGGTCGCGACTCAAAAGTGGGTCGCAGACCCGTTTTCAGTGGGTCGTGGGCCTTTGCCTGGGGAAGGAAATGCTAAAAAAAAAAATGCGTGTCATTTATACTCCTTAACAGTAGATGGCGATAATGCCCTATAATGCGAGTTGACACCCGCCAGTTCACACCATAGAAAAAGACCTGCAAAGTTTGTTTACATATGTTGAGCATGGTAAAACACAGATACAATGAAGAATATATGAGATATGGACTTTCTTATCTTGAAGACAAAGGTCAGTGAGTGGTTATTCAGCTAAAACTATATATTTTGAGTTCTTTTTGAAACTACTGCTCAGTTGTTGCACTGTTTTATTTCATATCTGTGCATAAAAGCACCATTGAGTCTTAAAAATGGCTGTTACTGAAATGTTGTGATTGTTATGTCAGCTTTATGATTAATGCTTAAATAAGTGACTAGATAGTTTTAATAGGAAATGGTTATATATTCAGGAAGTCAGTACTCAGCAAATGCTACATATTTGAGTTCTTTTTGAAACTACTGCTCAGTGGTTGCACTTTTTTATTTCAAGTTTGTGCATGTTGAGTTAAAAAAAAGCTGAAGTTACTGAAGTGAAGTGTTTTGGATTTAATTAAAATGCAGCTAATTGAGCATCAAAGGGAATATTTCCCACTTGAAGCCATTTTGGTTTTTGCCATTTTGTTTCACCAATAAACTTATTTTTTTGTGTTGGTATTCTGTGATATTCTATTCTACTATCTCCAATTCAAACTGCACAATCTTTTCATTCAATAAAGTTGGAAATTTTCCTTGATTTGGGTCGTGGCTTGTCATTGAGGGGGATGGTGGCTAGCCCACAACTGCGAGCTAAAAGGTGGATAATGAAACGCAGTCCACTATGTGTGACCCCTCCAGTGGCCAAAAACCCGTCCCCACTATGTGTACGCTTTGCATGATCAGATTGGAATTGGTTGGTTGACCGATCAAATTTGGAGTTTGAATTTTGAATTTTAGTTTAATTTGGATTGCCAGATCCCCAAAAATAAGAGAAACAACAAAAGACCCTTTGGAGGCTATCTATTCTAGACTACAGCCAAAAACCTGTTGGGAAGAAAAAGGCCACAATTCCTATATAACCAGACGATTGAATGAGCTGTATTCAATCATCGGAAGCACCCACAGGTACATCCCCCAGTTGACTGTCGTGGTGGGGTCAGAAAAGAATCAGGTTTCTTATCATGCAAAAGAGGCATCACTGGTTTTAGCACCACATGACGCAACTATGGAATCTCACAGGAAAATAAAAGGAAGAAACACAAAATCCAAAAAACAAAACATGATTGGAGTAAATACCACCAAAACATAGGATGGACAGGCAGGCCTCAACTAATCCCTGTCGCGCAAATGTGAGATGGAAACCACATGGGAGACGTTAACATGATCGCAGCAGGCCTCACCTACAACAGACAGACGACCTCCCTACGTGAAGAGCTGGTCAAAGACCAAGAGTTTTACAAGCCCACAACGTGCAGGACCTGAACTCCAACTGAGAACGTGACTGACAGTTATTTTACATTCAAAAGCAAACCAAATAGGGGCATTAACATCAAGGAATAGTTGTAAAGTTTGGTCATCATTGATCAGTATTTTGGGGAAATGTTCCATAGCTCTGTGGGGGTTAATCATTTTGACTTTTAAGTGTGCAGAGTGCATGATTATCACATGCATGATTATTCATGATTATCTAAGTGCATAAAACTCAATCATTTATTATAAAATTACAATTTCACAACACTGCACCCCTTTTAAACTGATTCAGCGACCGGCGAGGCCTCTTTTCTTACCTACTTAGATGAGTTTTCCATCCATGACCTGTTCACAACCAACCTCGAGTGCAACCTGCAGCTACAGTCTCTCAAATGCATTTCAAACAGGAAGATTAACTTCCCTCACAAACCTTTAACGCATATCATTTAGCCAAAGCCCAGAAGATTTCAGCAGAATTCAAAAAAAGGAAGGAAGTAGGTCATTATGAGATCACTTCTAGACACTTAACTGTCTAACGAAGCAGTGGAGTAGCTGGATGATCATGACAGAGCACCTTCCTTACTGGACACTGCATGAACTTTAGATAACTGGAGGAATCTATGTTTATATAAACCTGTAGTCATTTTTGAGACTGTTTCAGTTTCCCAACTGTGAGATTTTCTCTCTGTTACAATCATTTTCTTTCTGCAAAGCTACAAAGTAAGGTGAGAGAATTTCAATTCATCAGTGAGTCAATAACAGTTTTACTCTGCAGGATCGGAGCAAAGGTAAGTAGTTATTTCACACTGTTTTTTTTTTTTTTTTAAAGAAATAAAACAGAGTCAAGATTAGTCAGTGTTACACCTCAATCGAGATAAAGCCATTTAAGCCAAAGCAATCTTGGAGCAGCACTGCAGAGCCTGATGTGAAGTGCACCAATAAATCTGCCCAGCACATGTGTTGTCTCTGTGAAAAGTCTCCTGAGCTGATGGATTCTTGCAGTAACCTTAAATTTGTCCCTTTTAAACAATTAAACCCATTAAAGCCGTACTATTACAACTAAAGATACCAGTTTCTCTCAGCAGGTGGAGGAGCTGCGTCATTGATTTAACCTTTAACTATGAAACACATATTTACTTTAACTCTTACAAACTTAGTTTTATTGGAAAATGTATAATTTTTTTTATGACAACATCTAGATATCTAACCTGCAGTGGGACACAGTGAATGAAACTTTATACAATTAAATAATAAATACTTTTTTTTTGTGTGACGTCGATAATGCGTTGGTGTTCCTCCAGTGAGATTAATGAAACATATTCATTACACATCCAAGAGTTAAAATGAAAAATAAAAAATATACAGGGACAAACTCACCTAGACAGGAGACAAAGATAGGGAGGACGATGAAATAACGACGAAACATTTTGCTTTCAGTATGTGTGACCACAGGTGGACGCTCCTTTCAGGGTTGAATAAACAGCTGCGACTAAAGTCCAAACATATTTAACATTTTTCCTATAAACAGCCTGGAGTGGCTTGAAACTAAGTTATTTAAAGTACTTCGGCTGAAAATTCAGGTTCTGCAGAAAAGCTGGGTCGAGAGTGAAGGTTCGGTTCTGTAGTCCAGAGTCGGTTTCACCTGAGCCGCAGGTGAGAAGCGCTGTTGTCCAAAAGCGGAAGTTCCTTTCGGAGAAAAGGGACTTTCATAATAAATGTGAACTGCTGCATTTGTGCAGACACTGTATTCATTGTAACTTAGTCATTAAGAAAACAATGTTTGGAAAAGACGGCAATTATTTCCCTCTTCAGACATAAAATCTATTTGATCATTTTGAGGACAGCCTGGTTTTTTTTTTTTTTACAATTTCCTCATTTTTTAAATTATTTCTTACCTTGAGGGGTTCAGTGAGGGCTGCTTGGTTCCAGGTCTTCGCATTTTCTCCACAAATGCTTTATTTAATATTGTGTTTTTAATTAATTTCTTCCCCATTTCATTTTACTTTTAACTGCCACCTTTAATTTGAAAATCTCATCGGATGTGTCATTTCCTGTCTGGCTCTGACATCCTGCTCGTCCTGTTGAGGTGGTGAGATTGTATCGGTTAATGTCAGCTCCTGACTAGACAAAAGTAAAGTTTAGTCATCTAACCACAATCACAAATTAATTTTATATATGTAAATTATGAAGACAGATGAAATAGGCTAATATTAATTTTTTAAAAAAAGCGAAAACAATTACTCATAAAGTTTCTTGTAAATATTTTAATCTTCAATTGGATTTTGTCTTTTGAGTTAAATATAGTCGTCTGTGTTTCATTTTATCTCAGTGGGTGTCTATTTCATTACTTGACGCTGGGTCAAGCATTCAGTTCAGAAACATTTTGAAACCAGAAAAATGAAAGCCAGAACATTCAAGCCATGAACACTTTCAGATCAGCTGCCACTGTTTTCATCTGTGCAGCTGAACTGGCTGAGCCTGATCCTCATGGACAGATGGATGAAGACCTCACTGCTGCCCACCGGTCCAGGTTTGGGTCCTCCGCTCTTGTTCTACCCCCCCAGGGGGAAAAAAAAAAAAAAAAACAAAAAACCCCCACCTAGAATAGACATTTAATTCATCATATGAGTCATACTGAGTTTTCAAATTGTATGGATTATTAATGGGGCTGACCCAAATGTTTTAGGTTTTTTAAATTACTATGAATTGCAGAGTTTGAGACCCCCCCCACCCCTCAGCTTTATATTAAAGTTGAAGCTCATTAGCAAAAGTATGCACAGATATTTACAGTGTACTTATAACTGACAGTTATATCCATCTCCAGTTAATAGTCTATTTAAATAGGCTCCTGGGAAAGCAGACACATATCATATTAAAATAATAAAAGAAAATGGATGTTTGACATTTTTTTTCTCGTAATGGTGAAGCTGTCGGTCTGAATCCAGAGATGCATTATTCTTTCCTGCTTCCTTCAGCCGTTCATCTGTCTGCACCCATCTGCTCTTTTGAAAAGGCGTTGAGGCCTGTATACACACCTTAACATACAATTACATAAAAACATGCAGCGTGATACACGTTCACCAGTCTCATGATGATAAACAAGGTGAGTTCTAGCTGTCAGCTGGGATGCTGATTGAACATGTACCACTAGTCCATAAACACGGCAGCAGCTCGTGGCTCAGTGAAGGGATCTGCACATCATGGACATAATGACTATAAATAATCTGCCATTCAGCATGATTCACGAGCCACACTCAGGGTCATAATAGCAGAGCTGATGACTGATCTTGCTCATCGGCTGTCCGGCTCGTAGCGACAGTTTATTGTGTGGTAAAATCAAGACTAATATGAGATGATGTTGCCTGATATGATGCAAACAGGAGACCCTGTTAAAGTCGATGTGTTTAGAAGTGTTAGTGGAGATGCTTATTCACCAGCATCCCACTCTTTATACCATTATAAACATCATTTCCACAACGTGAAAACACTCACCTGCTGGTGAACAGCAGCGTTCTGAGCTTCCTCACCGTCAATCTAAAGTGTAGTTAAAGTTTGAGCTTTACGCCAGTTTAATTTGGTCTAATGTCATCATTATGGTGAACTTGCATTCAAGCAATCACAAAATCAAATATCATGGCAAAGCTTGGTACGTCATCATTTATATCAACAACTTTGATCTGTACAATAAAATAAAAAAAATGGAAATTAAGTTATAACAACAAATCCCCCCATCTCCTCAAGACAAACTGAAAAGAGAAGAGGAAACAATTTAATTAAAAAAAATATACAGTTTCAGTAATCATGAAAATTCACATTTGCATAAATGCGACGGTCGCCTCCTCGCAGAGTGACAACCTCAGTCCACAGAGGGAGTGTCACTGTGACTCCGACGGAAGTGTTATTCTGTGTATGTGCGTGTAGGACTTCATGAGTGTCACGCTGCCGTGGTGCGACACGCCCATCGGTAAAACGCACTCCTCCGTCAGCAGCCCTCGAGCGACGTCCCAGCACATCACGGTGGAGATGACCTGGTTCTTGTTATCTCTTCCCCCTGTGATGAAGAGCTTGTTGTTGCAGGCGGCGATGGCGCAGCTCGCCCGCTCCCCCAGACGGGTCACGAGGGTCCAGGAGTCCGACAGAGGGGAGTAGCAGTACATGGCGTGCATGGCACCACCTGCAACCACAGAGTTTCAATAATAATTCATTATTTAGTTCAAAGTTCAAAGTCAACTTTATTGTCAATTTTTCCAAATGTACAAGACATACAGAAGAATAAAAAAAAAATGTTTCTCTCTGTCCCACAGTGACAAGTATCAAATCAAACTTAAAATGTACAACAGGAAAACAAAAACAGTTAAAAAACAAGGAACATTTCTGACACCAGTGTAACTAGTAAAGTGCAAAAAGGATTCATTGCAAGTATGTCGGATAGTAGTGCATATATATATATATATATATATATATATATATATATATATATATATATATATATATATATATATATATATATATGAATGAAATGGTATATGTGTCACAGTTTTAATATAATCTATCACAGTTTAAAAATTCTATCACAGTATATATATTTTTATGTGCAGCAAAAAGTAGCAGCAGAAGGTTCAGAAAGTTCTATGAGGCAATAATGTGCAGCAGCAGTGGTGCAAAAGAAACTTATAGCAGCTGAAATGGTATAAATATGTGTTACATTTAAATATCTATCATAGTTTTAAAAATTTATCACAGTATATACGTTTTTTTATGTACAGCATAAAGTAGCAGCAGAAGGTTTTTGAGGCAGTAATGTGCAGCCGTAGTGCAAAAGAATTTGTTATAGCAGCTTTTTCCACACAGGAATAACTGACTCCATTCTTGCTATTTTCACATTTGTAATAGCTGCAACATTTTCCAAATTTAGATCTGTGCTATTTTTTTTTGAAATCAAAAATCTTTATCTATAATACTGGAATCCAGAAAACTTCATATTGAACTTCTTAATTAAAATGTACAATATTGAAATACAAGTAAAATTCCAAATATTAGAAAAATATATTTACTATGGAAAAGAAAAGGTATTTATGTAAAAAAAAAGACCATTGCTGCAAACTAATGTTATTACTCATGTCTAATATCATAGAAAATTTAAAGTAAAATATAAACGGTATAAAGTTTGACACCAGTTACTGCAAAGACGTGCACTCTACAGCCAACAATGAACAATAAAGAGGGTACTGCGTTTATTAAATATGCTTGATTTATTCAAATAAATTGAGCCATATATTTAACCGAAAACAGTTCATTTAAAGCATTTATTATGTTAACATTTAGAAATGAACATAATTTATTTAAAACTGTGTTCAAATTGTGTCAAAAAAAAAAAGAAAGTGTGTTTGAAGTCCAGTCTTACAGGTAAACATGTTCAAAATGTAGTCATGTCCTCGTAAAATATACCAAACCTGGCATTTATTTTTTGTTTTATTTATTTATTTACTTTTTTAAAATTTTAATTCTAGCCCTCACCGAGAGTCTAGGGTCTGATGGGGTTCAAACGTGGTCATCTGCTCTGACAGTTCATCTTGTAACACCACCTTCCACTCGCTCCTACGTATGTCTATATGCTAAAGTTGTCCTTTATTACATGTGTGATGACTTCACATGTCAAACATGGCCATGTTATGTCTTTGCAGCTTCAGAAAGTATAGTAGCAATGCTATTAAACAATTCAGGGTCCCCTATTTTTGTTTCATAAAGTGTCAGATGTTTTAATTGAGACTTGTGATGAGCCTGTGACATGTCCAGGGTGTACCCCACCTCCCAGCCCATACAGCAGTTACGGCTTCCAATCCCTCCCACGAATGGATGGATGGATGGATGGATGGATGGATGGATGGATGGATGGATGGATGTTTTGCCTGTGTTTGTTATTGCAGAGCAATGATGCTGTGTTATGTGCAGAATCTAGTTTTTGCTTTTTTATGTCACTGATGCAGGCTTTTGAATTGTGATTAGATAGAAAACCAAATATACCCTCTCCTCGTCAGTCAGGAAGACATGTCCTTTATTTCCAATAAGAATGTTAAATTTTAAATCAGAGGTCTATAGCACATCTGTTTCACCCAAATAGATCTTGAATGAGGTCAGAAGCAGACGAAGTAGTAGCCCTTTAAATCTAGTTCATATGTGTTTAAATAATGTTATATTATGTTATGTTATGAATATGAGTATTATAATTATCTTTTTTATTATTTTTTTCTCAGCATCCCTTGGGCCAGGGTTGGGGTATCGGTATGGGTATGGGGGTACTGACAGCAATGCAAAATTCATTTCAGTTTTGTAATGACATGAGGATGGATACTGAGAAATGTTATTCTGAAATTGTTGAGCTATTTGCAGTCTTTCACAAAGTGGTAAAATCCTTTCTCATCTTCACCTCTAAATGTGTCTTTGCGATGCTCTTTTCGTGAAAAACATTGCTTGCATAAAATTTAAAACAGGCTTATCCATTGCAAAAAATATACACTCACCAGCCACTTTATTAGGTCCACCTCGCTAGTACCGGGTTGGACCCCCTTTCACCTTCAGAACTGCCTTAATCCTTCGTGGCATAGATTCAACAAGGTACTGGAAACATTCCTCAGAGTTTGGTCCATATTAACATGACAGCATCACCAGCTGCTGCAGATTTGTCGGCTGCACATCCATGATGAGAATCTCCTCGTTCCACCACGTCACAAAGCTGCTCTACTGGATTGAGATCTGGTGACTGTGGAGGACATTTGAGTCCAGTGAACTCATTGAATTCAAGAAACCAGTCTGAGATGATTGGAACTTTATGTCACGACGCGTTATCCTGCTGGAAGTATCCATCAGAAGATGGTCCACTGTGGTCATAAAGGGATGGACATGGTCAGCAACAATACTCAGGTAGGCTGTGGTGTTGACACGATGCTCAACTGGTACTAATGGTCCCAAAATGTGCCAGGAAAATATCCCCCACACCATTACACCACCACCAGCAGCCTGAACCGTTGATACAAGGCAGGATGGATCCATGCTTTCATGTTGTTGACGCCAAATTCTGACCATCTAAATGTTGCAGCAGAAATCCAGACTCATCAGACCAGGCAACATTTTTCCATTTTTCTTCTGCTGCTGTAGTCTATCCACCTCAAGGTTCAACGTGTTGTGCGCTCAGAGATGCTCTTCTGCAGACCTTGGTTGTAATGAGTGGTTATTTGAGTTACAGTTGCCTTTTTATCAGCTCCAACCAGTCTGGCCATTCTCCTCTGACCTCTGGCATCAACAAGGCATTTGCACCCACAAAACTGCAGCTCACTGGACATTTTCTCTTTCTGGACCATTCTCTGTAAACCTCTAGAGATGGTTGTGGTGAAAATTCCAGTAGATCAGCAGTTTTCTGAAATACTCAGGACCAGCCCGTCTGGCACCAACAACTATGCCACGTTCAAAGTCACTTAAATCACCTTTCTTCCCCATTCTGATACTGGTTTGAACTGCAGCAGATCGTCTTGACCATGTCTACATAAAGAAATGCATTGAGTTGCTGCCATGTGATTGGCTGATTAGAAATTTGTGTCAACAAGCAGTTGGACAGGTGTACCTAATAAAGTGGCCGGTGAGTGTATATATATATTTATAATATTAAAAATACATATACATTTCCTCAATCTTGGAATTGCACAATTGTTTTTTTTTTTTTTCAAAATAAATGGAACATTCCACCTATTCCAACTTACCGACTATGTAGATGCAGTCTTTGAATGTAACAGCGTTCGTGCATTTCGTTTCAGTGGGGATCGGCGCCCGCAGTTCCCAGCTTTCTGTCCCCGGTTCCCAGCACTGAACTTTATCTGTGGCCAGTTTTCCATTTGGCCCGCCGCCAATCACGTAGATCCATCTGTCAAAGCTCGCTGCCTGCAAAGGAGCTGACGCCTATCCCAAGAGGCGTCACCTGGAGTTTGTACAAAAAATAAAAGGTATCTAAGAAAGGACAAGTGAGCCAGAACATCAAAGGGGTAAGAAACACTAAAATGAAGAATGGATATTAGAAAATGATCCTGGGTAATACGCTGATGGTTAACTTTCATTTCTCACTACAAACAATGCCTTTCACATGCAGCTATAACAAAAAAATAGACAATAAAAAAATACAGCCTCTGTGAGGGTTTGGTGTTAAGCTTCATGAAGAGTCAGTTACCTGTGTCCAGCGATTGTGAAAAGGATCATAAGCTTCTACGCTACTGAGCCTCTGAATGCCATCAAATCCACCAAGAGCGTACACCTTCCCACTGTGAACCGCCATCTTGTGTCTCCAGCGCCCAGTCGACAGGGGCTCGATCTGGATCCACTTGTCCAGGGCGCCGTTGTACTTCCAAACGTCATGTTGCGTCTCTTTACCTCCTGAAGCGACAAGATCACGTGAGAAAAAAAACAGTTACCTTCCACGCAGTCGAGCTTTCATCATCAAACGCCGAACTGCGTTGAAGTCTTGAGTCACAGCTGCACCTGTGCAACTGCAGCGGGGCCGGCGGGGGATGTAAAATCCCGCAACCTAGCCTCAGTTTTTGCAGAGCGCGAGGTCTCGAGCATCAAAGAGCTGAGACGTCAGTTCCTGAGTTGGGAAACACCTAAAACCACAGGCATAATTTGTTCCGACGGCATCGAGTCTTCCTGTTTTATTCATTCAGTTGTCTCGAATATTAGCTTAAAACATTCATTTTGAATCCTGCAAAGCTCAAAAATATTAACAAGCCAGGAAAAAAAAAAGCTGCTTTCACAAAAGCAATGCAGTACTAAGCTTTCACGTGCATGGAAGCCATAACTCTGCAGACAACACAATCATCATTGTTTTTCATCATATCTACAGTGTCAGATGCATGTGTGAGAATGGCTCTTACCAGATATGTAAACTTCATTGTGGAATGTGATACAAGCAAACTCCACCCATTTTCTGGTCTGGGACTCATCCTCCATCTCGGTCATTGGCAGCCTGGCGACCTCCAGCCGGCTGCGTCTGAGCGGGTCCAGACAGGTGACGGTGGAAATGAAGCGTTCATCTTTCGTGCAGCCTCCAATAATCAGGAAGACCTCCGAGAGAAAGTGCTGCACACGGGGTTTGGTTCGCTCTGAGACCACCTACGAGTAGGTAAACCAGGTGGGTTTTATAGGACGACAGTCACGAGTAGGGGTGCACGATAACTATCGGGCCGATAACAGGAAATTATGACGTCATCCCGATAAGTCCGATATCATGACGAATAGCCCCGATAACATACATATATAAAAATAGATAAGGCCGAAAGAACAACGAGCAAATGAGGGAACAAAGGAATTTACGTTACACCTCGAATGCAGTATTCCGGAACAGTGCACTGAAGAAAAAAAAAAAACATGGCGTCGATGGTGTAGAACTTCGTTAAAGTTTCAGAAGATAGTTCGCTGGTTATTTGTGACATATGCTCCAAGCGATGGAGGGAAAAATAGCACAAGCTTTAATACGTCAAACCTGATCAACCACCTGAAACATAACTGTCGCTTCCATGGAGTTTTGAAATCACGCTAACGTGAGCTAACGTGAGCTAACATGAGCTAACGTGAGCTAACGTGAGCAAGTCAACCCCTCCGCTCCGCTCCCCTCTCCTCTCCTCTCATCGCCATCATCTCTCTCATCTAAAGCTTCCATGAACCTCATTTACTTTAATTAAAGGCATTCATTTGAATAGAATCACAAGCCAAAATCCTTTAAACGTAACTTCTTTGTTACTATGGAGTGCACTTTTTTCAGTTTATTTACACAGACAAGTCTAACTTGTGTCAGTACTTTATGCACTGTGCATTATTTTTTATTGTCATTGAGGAATACATTTTTTTAGTTAGTAATTCTGATGCATATATTTCCATCAGTTCAAGGAGTCTTTATTTTTTATATCAGTCAGTAATGCAGCTTATTTAGGTTGATGTGAGATATCAAATAGGTTTGTTTGATAGCTTTATGAAAATGTTTGAGAGGCTTGTCAATAGTTTTTCATTGTAAAAAATAAATATCTGTTCATTTAAAGAGTCAAAACTGTTTTGGTTTTGTTCATAGCATTGATGTAATGATCTTAGGTATATGTGTGTGTTATCGGTTATCGGTATCGGCCTTTAGGAGCTGAAAGTTGTCGGTTATCGGTATCAGTTTAAAAAAACAGTTATCGTGCATCCCTAGTCACGAGCACAAGATGAAAGAATAAAGTGAAACTTTTTCCCGCTTGTGGACCTATCGTGCATACTGACCTCCTTGCCAGAGAGGTGATAAGAGCGGGCCTCTTGCAGCAAAGGAAACGCCTCGCCGCAGCCGCGTATCAGCTCATCCGACTCCACTTTTTCCACAAAGTATGCCGGCTCCAACAGCGGCAGTCGCACGTGGGAGAGCAACCTGACCAGTAACGGGGAGCGTTCGTCCCTGGCGGGCTCCCACCCAGCGCATCAGCGCTTCAAAAACGCACTCCTCGCACTTCACGTTCAGGTCGTCCCTCTGCAGAATGGCCTCCAGAGACTCTGCAGGCAGCTCCAGGAAGTCCTGCAGCTGGGCCACCTGGGAGAACTGGGAGCTGATGTAGTCCTGCGTGGTGCTCCTCAGCGCCGGCAGGGCGTGGCTGTCGGCAAGATTCAGGATCCCGATGCAGGTTTCTAGATGCAAAGACTTGCTCAGAAAGCTGGCGCATGCATCTATGACACGCAGAAACTGGAAAAAAAAAAAAGACAAAGGATGTGCACTGATGACTTTTATCAGATAAAGATATTCTGAAGCTGAACTAGAATTTCAAGTTTGTCCTGCTGAATTAAAAGGGAAACGACGTGTCCATACAGGCTGAGAACCCTTCCTAATGGCCTTCACGTGCACAACCGTGTTTTTAAAGGGACGCCGTTTAAAAATGAGACACTTTTAAAACACTTTTAATAACTCCCAAGGCATTGATCTTCCATCTGAAACTCAAACGTTACCTCGAACTTTATAGATAAGAGGCAGAGTTTTGGATTTATCAGTCCTCACTATCAGCCCTGAGAAAGATTAAAAAAAAAAAAACTCCAGCACGAACAAAACAATGTTACTTATCCCAAACTGAACATTAGAGAGGATAAATGTGATATCAATGAAGCGTCATTTCTGCAGGGCTTTTCCACATTTGCTGCACCAGAAATGGAGAACAACCGGCTCTACAATGTGGAAGTCACATTAGCGCACGAAACCCTTAAGAAAAAGTGAACTTGCCATGCATGAAAAATGAATGAAAAAAAAAAAAAAAAAACCAAAACATCGTCTATGTTTTTAAAGAAAAACAGCTGTGCATTTGATCATTATTTTCTTCTAATTAATGCAAGTAGGAAGTTGTGACAGGGCATGTTTACTTCAGCGCTGCATCACTTCTTCTTTTAATAATAATTTAAATATCTGGGACCAGAGGGAACTCAGCTATTGTGGTTTTTATTTTTTATTTCTCCGCATCCTTGCGTCATAAAAAAACGGATGAATATCACTCAGTATTAATGGTGTCTTTCTGCGTGACCCCGGTAAATGTTAAATGAGTGGTTTAAGGTTTAAGGAGGTCTTGGTGACTGGATCTAGATGCACATTTCTATGTTTTTGAGTCTGTGGATGCAGCATCAGGCTGCTTTCGTTCCCTGAACTCGACGTGACTTTAACGACAGAACTGCGTGTCGTTTTGTCCGGCGGCCGACGTTCACGATGGTTTACTGACGTGGAACAACATCCACACTTTTCAAACATTTTGAGTCGTTCTCACAAATGAAATAATTTCACTTCTCTGTAGAGAAAGAGAGAGAGAGAGAAAAGGGGGGATTTTGCACTGAAAAGGGTTGTAACTGTGGTGGAAAACACCTGTCTGACTTCTGACGCCAACATTTTAGAGATTTTAGAGGCGGAAAGTCTGGGGATGTTCGGCATGTTTGAACCAACGAATTGCTTTAGCAAGAAAAAGCGTGTGCGGCCGTCTTTACATCTTTTGTTGCTGAAAACAAAACCCCCCACCCCCCCAAAAAAACAGGAGTTAATCCTTCAACTACAACATTGTTATTCAATCCTAAATGCAACTCCAGTTTCTCATCATGAATCCAGGCCCTGAAACACCATCTCTCTCCTTATCGTCCAAATCTAACACCAAACTCGCTTTTTGCAAAAAAAACACAGACGCACGGCGACGCAAACACCTGCCTCCTCCGCAGTGTGACACAGCTGCAGAGTTAATTTAAGCCCGTATGGAAAATTGATCCTGAGTGTAAACAACTGGCCAACTTTCACTTCCCCCTTTCAAGGCGACTGATTTCTCACCCAGTCAGATGTTTCTTTCCTCACACAGGGAGACGACTGTCACACGACGAGGCTGTGAACATTTAAAGACTCTAAATGAAGCTGCCCTTTCTGAGTGTAAATGAGTTGTTTTTTTTTCTTCGTTGTTATTTATTTCAGTGCTTGTTATGCGTGTTGCTGGTGATTCACTATCATGGGTTGCCTGCTGTGCACGTAACACACAACCAGTTCTGCTTACATGAGTAGAAAGTAGATTCGTATGAAATTGGTGACGCAAATTAAACTCTTACTCCATTGTCTTTTATTTCTCTGAAAGGTTTTGGTGCATTTTAGTACAGTTCAATGTGCTCGTGACTGACAGGAAAGGGTAACGTGATGCAGGAGAAAGTAGTGTGGCGTAAAAAGCCTTTAAACACCTGGATTAAGTTTTAACGTGCGTTACCTGAAACTGGCTGGCGGCCTTCGAGTATCCCCTGCACGTTGGACTGGGTGAGGAGGGCTCGACTGGTGTACGTGTACTCCAGGAGCGAGGTCATCGTGCCGCTGTCCACGCCCTTGATCTCCACGCGCTCCTCATGGGTCTCCTTGAGGCCGCTGCAGAACATGGCCCTGCACAGAAACGCACCGGGTCAGTGACGGCGGCCAGCCCCCCGTCGCAGCCGAGCAGTTTTCGCCTTACCTGAAGTACTGGCTGGCGGCGGCGAGGATGGCCCTGTGACACGGGAAGTCGTGTCCCTGAACGCACAGCGTCACGTCGGTCAGTTCCCTGTTCACCCGCAGCGTGTCCATCCCCCTCTGCAGCTCCAGCGGCAGACCTTCATCCTGCCAGCACAGCTCGCCGGCGCCCGTGGCGTTCCCACCGTCCTCGCTCGGGCCGGACCCGTCTGCCAGAGGCAGCAACGGTGCAGTCTGTCGTCCTCTCCAGTGAGTCACTCATGTTAGTCACCCCAAGTTCTCCTAGCGAGCCTCTCTTTTCAGGGAAGAAAACAGCTGCGGCTTCACGGGCGCCTGCTCTGGTGAGGAGAAAGAAAAGAAACCATTGCGGTTCACGCCAAAAACAGTTACGCTCCTCCGAGACGAGGATTTGTTTCTTTTTTTTTTCTTTTCCTGTCCTCTTTAGACTTCCTATTCCTGTTCTGTGAGGAACATGCGCATTTAGCAACGCTTGTTTCTAAACACTTCCTCTTCTTGCTGTGAGTAAATTTCCCCTGAATTATTCAGTTTTCCCCTTTTCTGAGACGAGGCAAAAACTTCAACAGAAGTGGATGAATGCGAGCGAACCCCCCCGACATGCTCGGGATGGGAGCATCGTGACGGACATGTGTTCTGGTTCAGCCGGGTTACATCTCTCCACCACGCTGGCACCTCGGCGGGGCAGAGCTGGTGGTAACGGTCTGAAGCGGGCGACCTGTTTATCTCTGAAGGGAAAGGCTGAGTTTTGATGCAGGATGTGACATGTGCAGAGCCTGCACTCCCGGGCTAACCACAGCCGAGCCGCTCATGAGCAAATCCTCGTCTGGTTGAAGCAGTCATCCACAGCCGTGTTAGTCGCCGAAGCTTCAAAATGACTCAAAGCCTGTGATCGGGCCATCTTAAATCGGTTCCTTTCAACTGCTTTACACAGAAAAGCATCATCACTTTCATTATGGACTTTATCATCATATTTTTTTCACATCTTGTCAATGTTATGCAACTGTTATATTATGATTAAACACTATGCCCACGGCAATATTACAACAAAAGCAAAAACATCTGCATGAAGAGTGAAAATAAAGGAGCACAACGTAGTTGAAATGTTTCATTCGCAGCTCTTCTTTTCTGCGTTTGACAGCATTTTCTCAGCTGCAGGTGGATTTGCACCACGTTTTACAGCAGATAAAGACGGCTTACGAGGACATTAATGGAAGAGGAAAAGACAAAAAAAAAAATGGAAGAAAAATACTCGCTTTTGGGGGAGATGATGAAAACTTACGAAAATATGAAATCTGTCCCAGACAACACACTTTTAGTTATTTGCCCATTTGACAAAAAACAATGTACATTTATCAATCATGTTTAAAAAAAATGTAAATGCAAATGCACCAGAGTTAGCTGAACGCCATGTCAGGTGATTAAAAAACAGGCTAAAATAAATTAAAAACATGTATTACATAAAAAAAAAAAAAACAACATGTACTATGCAGTTAAATGATGCTGAAAGACAAGAAACCACTGTTGCATGATGTAGTTAAAAAAATATCAGGGATAGTGGAAGACTGAGCGTAGTTGTGTTTGAATGTTAATTAGGGTGTGAAAAAAAATCGATTTGGCAATGTATCGTGATTTTCGGCCACCCAATATAATATCGATTTTTCAGCTCCTAATATCGATTTTTTTTAGGAAAATTGTTTAATTTTCACATTTAAATTGTTTAAAATTTAAATGTGCAAAAACACTAATAATAAACAACATATAGGTTGTTTTGAAGCAAATCGTTTTGACTCAATTTGTCCTCTGAATGATCTATATCATCTGATGAACATATACAGCAACTTGATTTTTCATCTCTACTTTTAATTTTTATATTAACTGGGTAGAATATCGCAATATATGGCTTTCTTAATGTCGGTTTTGAAGCTGCGGTTGGATGTTTTTACTATGATGCATCTGTAATCTCTCTCCCTCACTTTCACTTTGATGTTGTTTTTTCAAAGGAGCATTTTTTTATCAGTTAAGCTGCAGACAGAATAATTTTTCTGCTGTTAACTTTGTCTCAGCGTTTTTATAAAGCTGTAGTTCCTTCTCCCACCTACAGTTTCCTCTTCTGTAATTGCAAAGAAGCCTCAACCTCAAACATGTCTTATGTACAAAATAAAATGTTTGGCTTTCTCACCGTCCGTTTTATAAAAATGAGAAATTCTTATTTATATATATTTTTTGATATTCTTCAGCTAAACTCTCCAGACCGTCGGCTGCATGCAGCTCAAGACGCTCATAGAAAATGTTTGTCCTCATATTCTCCACTGAGCGGCGCTGTTGCTCCGTTTTGTAACACGGAGCCGGTTCTGTCAATCAAAGTTGGACCCAATCTGTTCCCTAGCAACGCACACCATGCGCGCGCTCTCTGTCTGTTCCCCTGCGCGTGACTCAGATTTTGTTTTTGTATTTTCAAATGCGTCAATGAATCCTGAAAAAAAAATGAAATAAAAATAACAATAATAATAAAATCAAGTTTGAAGCTCACCGTCTTTTTGCCGTGTGATCCACACCACGAGCCAACCCCGCGAGGAACATTCCTCACCACACTCCTGTAACTCATCTAAGTCGCACCAAGTCGTGCTCAGTGGAAAAAAACTTGGTTCTCGAGAGCCGACCGCAAACCACCTGCGCACGTAGCCTGCGCGAGACGCCTCAGGCGCGATGCGAGCGCTCGACTTCCTCTTAGAGAAGCAGTCCAGGAAGCTCAAAACCACCTGAACTTGTCGTAAAGAGCGCTCGCGGACGCAGAGCCGTCGCTGCTGGACTCTGCTGGGAGCATCTTCTGTCCGGTGAAGTCAGGATGAGGTGGTCCTCGCGCGCCCCGTGGAGGGCCCGCGTGCTCCTGCTGGTGCCTCTGCTCGTGCACTGTGGTAAGTGATGGTGTCAGTATCTGAAAACGCCGGTTTGAGACCAAGTGGGATTTACATATTTGAATTTACCAGCTGGGGCTTTAATGTGTCACTAAACACAGAGAATCAATGATAACTGAGCTGAAACTTTTGTTAATCTTCACGTATCTGAGGATAAACTGAAACTGTGTGTGCTTAGTGAGTTGAAGTGAAGGTCCAGTGCTGTCTTTTTTTTAATTGATAATTTATGAATAAACTTTTATTGAATCCAACTAAATCAAAATGACTCAAATTATAATGAGTTCACTTTAACTGAAATATAACTGGATTATAATCCTAATTAAATTGGATTTTTTTTTTTTTTTACTCCCAGCTATATTTGGACTTTATACCTATATTTTATACCTCATATTTCATTCAGCAGAGAGGCAACAGAGGTCTTACTCTGCAAATCATTGTAATACAGGGGTAAAAGATGGCAGTCGTGACACATGAAATGAAAAATACCTTATTAATCCCAGAAGGGAAATTCAACATTATAGTAAGGGTTTTTTTTTTTTTTTCTTTTTTTTTTTTTAACAATAAATAAATGACAGCAATAATAATATTGAATTAATAATAGTGGGATGTCTTGTTGTGGAGGCTGATGGCTGCTGGCAGGAATGATCTTCTGTATCTTTCCGTCTTGCAACGGACCTGAAGAAGCCTCTCACTGAACACACTCTGTTGTTTGATCACTGTGTCGTGGAGAGGTCTATCTTTCTGTCTCAGCGCTCACCTGACTGTAACCTGTCTGCCGTCTCTGTGCTCCCCTCAGCAGAAGCCTTGGTTCAAACCGAGATCCAGGCCGGGCCTCTGTACCGCGTCGTGGGCTCTCGGCTCTCCGTCTCCTGCAACGTGAGTGGTTACGCCAACGAAGATGCCGTGAAACACTTCGAGTTCCGCATGGGAAAGCGGGCGCCGGAGACCAACGTCATCAGCACGAGCGACCCCGATTTCGCTTACAGCAAGCATAAAAGGCGTGTGAAAAGCAACGATATTACTCTGACACATCTAAATCCAAACTCGGTCCTGTTTCGAGATAAAAACACTGCTCAAAGACGACGAGGGGGTGTATGAGTGCTTTGTGACCAATTTAGAGGGTTATCATGGAAACTACAGCGCAAGCACAACGGTTAAAGGTAATCCATCACACTGCTACTGTCACATGTTGTGTTGCTATAAAAAACAAGTATCACCTGTCACGTCTTTCTCTCTGATGTGGTGCCGTAGTGATCGACGACTCCCTCAGCGTTTCGTTGCGTGACCCCGTCACATCGCTGAGCTTTGACGAGGGGAAGGCTCTGACTCTGACGTGCCAGGCCTCCAGCAACACCATCCAGCACACCCACCTGTCCCTCACCTGGTATCTCCGCAAAGACGAGAGAAGACAACGCTCGGCCCATCATTTCTCTGGACAGGGACTTCACGCTGAGCCCGGGCCAGGCGTTCGCGCAGCGTTACCGAGACGGACTCGTTGGCTTAGATAAATTAGGAGAGTCCACGTACAGGCTGAGGATGGATCGCCTCGAGCTGTCCGACCAAGGTACGATCTACTGCCAGGCGCGGGAGCTGATCCAAGATCCTGATCGCTCCTGGTACGTGCTCGCTCAGAAGGACGCAGGAGAAGTTACCCTGACAGTCAAAGCCAGAGGTGAGAGACGGCAGTCGTTTGAATGGGTTTATTAACTAATGGCGTGTTAAGTGGCAGCAGTGTCTTGATATGAGTCAGCACGTATTTGCACAGCCGGCTTCTTAACAGGATGTGTCTGAGGTTTTATTTTTTTTTTGTCTGTGTAGAAGTGTTGCCAGATGTGTCATCTCTGGTTGTGAAAATCTCGGCTGGGCAGGCGTCGCTCCAAGAGGGGCAGGAGCTGGCGCTGTCCTGCAACATAGACTCACAGAACCTGGAGGGAAGGTTCTTCTCAGTGGCGTGGCTCTGGAACGGCGTGGAGTTGGCCCGCATCAGCCCCACGGGGGTTCTCACCGTGGGCTCCGAGTTCAGCGGGCGGGAGAAAACCGGGGAGCTCCGGGCTACGCGGCCCGGGAGCAGAGATTACCTTCTCGTCTTAAAGCCCGTCAGGACCCAGGACCAGGGAGAGTATAAGTGCAGGGCGTGGCCCGAGGACAGGGGGCAGGATGGATCCTTCACACCGGGAGCAGCCCAGGACTCCAGCGCCCAGCTGATCTCCATCTCAGCTACAGGTTGGTTGACGCAAACCCACACTGACTGAGATTTATCAGTCATTTACCTTTACGCTTCATATTTTATCTTTCATAAATTGGATATTGATCACGACGCCTTATCTCCTCACAGAAACCGAGCTGTCGGTCAGAATGCACGACGCCGCGCCGGCTGTTGCCGAAGGGGGCGGGCTCAGGCTCGCCTGTGCGGTGGACGGGGTCAAAGCCCAGCTCTCAGTCGCCTGGCGGCGCGCGTCGACGCCTTCCGGCCCGTTCACGAGCATCATCAGTCTGAGTCAGTACGGCGTTACGGAGCGAGCAGAGGAGTACGTGAGTCGTCAAGTGAGGGCGCTGCGTCCAGGAACCGGAGAGTTCGTCTTAGAGCTCGACGAAGTCAAGCCCACTGATTCAGGGGTCTACCAGTGCGCCGTGTCCGAGAGGAAAGCTAACGGCGAGGGTCACACCCAGTCACAAACCGCCAGCGTGACAGTGAATCGTATTGGTGAGTAGGGCTGTAGCGATACACTAATCTCATGATGCGATACGATACACGATATATATCGATATTCATCTTACAATACATTTACATCATTTTCTGAAAGATTTTAAAGGGACAAAGTGATTTTGGTGACATCTTGTGAGTGTTCCAATGACTTTGAATTAGTTGAACTGAAAGCATCAATTACACATTATATGGCTGACAGGCAGCTTGCAAATGCTGGACAAAATGAATAAAAGATTTGTTGAGTAAAATAGTTTCATTTATTTAAACAGTGCAAATTGTTGCTAGCAAGCTTTTAAAGGTGTGAGACGGGGGTTTTGAAAGAAGCTTAGAATATCGATACCCGCGGCTGAAAAATCGATACTCTCTGGAGAAGTAAAATATCGATATTAGGGATGCATATTTTGGATTTTTTTATGACCGTTAAGTGACGCCCTTTAACGATTAATAACCGTTAACCGATAAGTCAAGGAGGGTTGGCTGCTGCGATGTTGCGCGCGTTGTCGTGGACGCATGCGGACACTTCCCGGTGTATACTTTAGTGTCAATGTGTCGCCGTCAGCTTGTCGCAGAGATGCCGCCGTCACTTTTGATTTATACTAGCGCGGTCTCCGCTATGTTATTCCACGCCACAACGCAAGAGCGACAATCACGAACTAGCTAAACTTACTAAACTTATCTCTTGCGTTTTTCCACTTCCTCACCGTCTCGGCCGTATCCAGACCCACATTCATCACAATCTCCCTCCATGAATTACTAGAATATGTGCTGTCTTTGTAGTGTGGAGAACCAGAATCGTACAGATGTGGGTACTTCCTCGTTTTTTCGATGACGCGCTCTTTTCTACGCAGATGTAGAATTGACCAATCAGAGGCCTGTTGCACCTGTCGACACGCCCCCATGAGTTGATTGAATTACGTAGCTTAAAAACAAAATTGACCGTTAGTATAAATCAGTTAGAGTTACTGTTATTGGTTAACGGTTAAACGGTTAACCATGTGCATCCCTAATCGATATATATCCCAGAATCAATAAAATCGTTCAGCTGTATTGGTGAGTTATGTCTCTAACCATGTTGTGCAAACGATTCGACACAAAGGCTCAAACTTACTTGTTGATTGTGCTGCATATTAGGAAATATAAAAACTAAGCAACAAAGTAAGGAAATACATGTTTGGTAGATTATTTCTTTGTCGTAGCCACATTTGGGAGGAACGTTTGTGGGATGAAGGTTCGCCACTGACTCTTGTTTTGAAACTGTCGTACTCCCAGGTGTTGGCAACCAGGTACCTGATTGGCACCTGATGGTCAGCACCTGTGGACACGGGCCCTGCTAGAGTTGTCAGCTGGCGGCAGCTCCAAGAATCAGCATGCCACGTTTGACTGACCTGGATCGGGCAACTCCTAGCTGGTGTTCCCACAACACCAAGTTGCGGCGTTATTTGGAACGAGTGCCATCTGTAACCTGAAGGCCAAGTTCCATATAATGGGGGATGCCGTTGACGGGGCGCGAAGTGGGCGTCCCAAGAAGACGGCACACCAAGAAGACCGTTTCCTCATCCTGCCAGTGCACAGGAAACCGTGCAAATTTCCACAGATTAGCAGTCAATCTCTGGATTTATATAGCTCCCAGGAGGCCTGCCATGACGCCAGTACCAGCGACACGTGGAAATGTGGGACCATTTATAAGGGAAATAAAGATGTTTTCTAACAGTCTACAATGCCTAGAAAAAGTATTCACTCTCCTTGGATGTTTAAACGTTTTATTGCTTTTATAAATAACATCATAATTGATATAATTTGGCTTTTTTGACAAGAATTTGCAAAAAAAAAAAGCTTCTTTGATGTCAAAGTGAAAACAGATTTTTACAAACTACAGTCAGTTACTTAAAATGATTTAAGTTAAAGTAAATGATTGCATAAGGACTTAATTCAGGCCCAGCTCGTTGATGCCAGCAGTGTCACGGTCGGTGAAGTCTCTGGTTCATCAGTATTCCTGCTACAATTACAACATGAAGACAAAAGAACACTTCAAGTAACTCAGAGAAAAGATCATTGAAAGGTGGAAGGCAGGAGATGGATACAAGAAGATTTCCAACTCAGGGCAGTTTTCCAGGGAGTTCAGGTTAATCCATCATTAAGAAATGGAAGGAGTGTGGAGCTTCTTTAAATCTGCCTAGAGCTGAGTTAATGGGCAAGAAGAAGAAGACTGGTCAGGGAAACCATCATGACACCTATGACCTCTCTGGAGGAGATAAGAACCCGCCGTGGCCCAGATGGGTAGAGACTGTACGTGCAACAACTCTTGCCCTTGTTCTTCACCAGTAGAAGGTGTATGGGAGAGAAAGCCACTGTTGAAGAGAAAGATCACATGAAATCCCAAAGGTGCGTGGGAGACTCCAAGGTCAAGCTGAAAGACGGTTCTTTGGTCTGATGAGGAAAATAAACTGGGCTCTTTGCACCTCCACTACAAACGCACCGTCTCCTCTGTGAAGCACGGTGGTGGAAGCGTCATGCTCTGGGGATGATTCTCAGCAGAAAGGCCCCTGGAAGGCTTGTCAAACAGTGCCAGATTATATTGACCTGAACTGGATACTTTTAACAGAACTGTAAGATTTATTGCCAAGAAGCATTGTTACAACAAAGAAATAATTTACCAAACACACATTTACTTAGTTTTTCTGCTAAGCTCATGTTAGCCAGTGGCATAGACAAAGGAGCAAGAGTCAAACGCAATGAGGGGTTTTTGGTCTTTCTGTCCATTGTTTAGTCCAACTAAAGTCATCTTGATTACTGGTTGCCAGTAAAATCTCTCCCTTTAGTTCAGACTTCTTATTTTCCTCAATTGTCTCCCACCATGAAGTGTGAAATGACATTAAAGTCAGGCAGTTTTTAGGAATGTCTTATACTGTTATTGCTTTTGTTTTTTTTTACTTCAGACATCAGTGATGTTTGACAGAAAAGTTGACTCTGCAGTGATTTTTTTTCCTTCCTGCTGATTGTTTTGTGCACCCCAGAGTCACTGGTGAGCGTGTCTCTGATAAGCCGCAACGCCAGAATCACCGTGGGCGATAATGTGGAGCTGCTGTGCCGCGTCAAAGGGCCAAACGTGCCAAGAAGTCTGACCTGGATCCGGGACAACGACGACGTTGTGACGCTGAAATACGACGGCGCCATCAGCTGGTCCGGAGACCAGCACCACTATCAGGTGAAAGTCGATCACATAAGAGACATATCGGTTTACTATCTGCAAATCATGGGTGCCAGCCACAGAGAGGACGGCCTCTACCAGTGTCGCGTGTCTGTCTTCCTGGACGATGCGTACAGGAAGCTTCCTCTGTCCAACCAGCTGACCGTGAAGGTGCAGAACCCAGGTATTCCAGATGTTCAGGAGCTTTTCCATATTAAAACTGTTACTTGTGTTTCATTTCTCTCTCTTCTCATTATTTTTTTTTGACAATTTCTGTCTCCTTCTTTTTTTTAGAAAGCGAGCTTCAACTATCCGCCAGCCCCGTCGCGACGCAGAATGTCAACACTGACATCAGAATTAGCTGCTCGGTCACCACGGCGTCCTCCCCATCTTCCCTCTTCGCTGTCACCTGGATGCTCAGGCAGGGAGAGGGAAGTAGGACCATTATAAGCGCAGATAAGGATGGTTTTATAACACCTGAATCCCAGACTGAGGTGGGGCGGATCAGCATGAGACGCACTAAAGGGCCCACTTTTGAGCTGACGATTCGACAAGCTAAAACCTCGGACGGCGGCTCGTATGTTTGCCGGCTGGTGGAATGGCTGCAGGATCCCCGCGGAGACTGGTTTCCTCTCCCTGCAAAGTCAGAAACGACGGAAGCTAACGGTTACTGAGCCTGGTAGGATACGTTTCCTTTACTGCTGACCTGATGAGAAACTGAAGTCAGCATGAACTAAAGTTAATTTTATTGTCAAAACTCAGCTTATTTGATGACATCTTTCACTTCTCACGTTACTTTTCTGTGTGTTCCTCTCTGTTGTTCTCCAGCAAACGACTTTCTTTTAGACACGATGAAGCCGCAGATATCTGCCAGGGAAGGAGATGGGGTGGAGCTCGCGTGCGGCATCTCCTCAGCTGCGACCGATGAGTCCTTCTCCTACAAAGTCACCTGGCTCTACACGGGCCAGGTGAGCTCCTCCAGCGTCCAGGCCCCGCTGGTTGAGCTCGATCACACGGGCCTGCTGAGCTACCCGCAGGACCGGGCGCTCAGCGGCCTCCAGGGGCGGCTTCGTCTCTCCCGGCCATCTCAGCGCAGCTTCCACCTCGGCATTCAGGAGGTCCGCGAGGGGGACGGCGGGACCTTTTGGTGCCAGGTGGAGCAATACCAGCTGGACGACGAACGTCGTTGGCAGCAGAAAGCTTCACACCGCGCTGGCCCCACCACGTTGATCATAAACGTTACAGGTATTAGAGCTGAGCGATTTTATCGATTCTGCGATATATTTTATTTCCCCGGAGAGTATCGATTTTTCAGCCGCGGGTATCGATATTCTAAGCTTCTTTTTAAAACCCCCGTGTCCCACCTTTGAAAGCTTGCAAGCAACAATTTGCACTGTTTAAATAAATGAAACTATTTTTCTCAACACATCTTTTATTTTTTTTGTCCAGCATTTGCAAGCTGCCTGTCAGCCATATAATGTGTTATTGATGCTTTCAGTTCAATTAATTCAAACAAAGTCATTGGAACACTCACAAGATGTCACCAAAATCACTTTGTCCCTTTAAAATCTTTCGGAAAATTATGTAAATGTATTGTAAGATGAATATCGATATATATCGTATCGTGTATCGTATTATATCGCGAGATTAATGTATCGCTACAGCCCTAACGAGTATGGTTACACATTTTATGAAGGACTTTTAATGTCTGTTTTTGCAAGTGTTATTTATTTACTTATTTTTTTCCTTTTTTAAAAAAAATAAATTAAAGTCTGGGTACATATTTCCATTAAAAAAAAAGGGTTTTCACTCTGTGAGTTGGGTTGCACGACATCCGTTATCTCGTTCAACTTAGTCTGAGACTGTAAATAAACCCACTTCTCAAAAATCACCAGTTTACGTCTTCGCAGCAGGCGGGTCGTTCGGTTTCATAAGACTGTTTACGTCTTACATGTCTGCGTAGTTTGCTGACTTGAGTTGCAAAACCACACGCTGCTGTTTGTCAGCATGACCACTTCCCCTCTGGTCAATGTTATAACATCTTTTTTTTTTTTTACTGTGTATTAGATCTCGGTTTTTGCTGCATATTTTAAACCAGGCTCCTTGCAAGGCCTCGTAATCACTCCCTTTATTGATTTTCTCACTGTTTATCTGTGTCTGCCGGAATATAATTAAAACGGGCTTGACTGACACAAGTTTAATTGAACTTTTTTTTTTTACCTGTGTGTTTTCTTGCAGATACAAACCTGTCCATTGAAAATAAAGAAGAGGAGTTGAATGTAACCAGAGACGAGGATTTCTCCGTCCCCTGTCGCATCACTCAACAATCCAGCAGTAAATCCGTCTTCCAGGTCACGTGGTTCTGGCAGAAGAGTGCCGGAAAGCCAACAGCAGCCCATATTCACAGCGTACCGAAACTCAACCCTGCACGCCAGGGGCGGGGAGGGGGTCCTGAGGTTTGGCCACCCGTCGCCCCGCCAGTTCAGCCTAACGGTGTCCAGGCCCGGCCCGGGCAGCAGCGGCCTGTACTTCTGTGAGGTGGAGGAGTGGCTGCCGTCTCTCACCCATGGGTGGAGAAGAACCGCCGTGGAGAAGTCAGGAAACTTGGCAGTGACTGTTTCCGTGGAAGGTGAGCGCATTTTAACGCGATAAGCCCATCTCCCCCTGCAATGCTGTGAAATATGTCGAAATGTCATCTTTTTTTTTTTTTTTTTTTTTTGCAGGAGCGTTTGGAGCCGTCTCAGATTCAGAGTGCCAGTCTACCACGTTGATCGTGACACTCGTCGTCGTTGTCATCGTCTCGATCTCGGTCATATTGCTTCTGGTGGTGATGATAACGAGGAGGAAGGCCTCGGGAGGAAAGAAGTCGACGCCGTCGCTCTGGACCGAGCAGCATGATCTGATGGTGAAACCCGGAGCAGACAGCTGAAGCTCAGACACTGATAGGACGGGAAAGCAAAGGGAATGTATCAATGTGATATGATACATCCAAAAACGTTTCAGTATTATGTACATACTTTTCAGCCTCAGTTAAACAGTTCTCTTTTTAATGAATCCACTTATTGTGTCCCATTACAAAAAAAAACCCCAAAACCATAAGAACGCTTTACTTTCTCTGCAGCTGAGAGGAACTTTTCCTTTATGAATCATTGAAATCCATTAAAGCTTAGAAACTAAAAAGAAGAACTTCTCATTTTACTGCTCAACTCGTTTGTATAATTACCACAGTTTACTTCCTGAATTGGGAGGGTAAGGGCAATTGTGACTTCGCAGATCAAATTTGCAGCTTCGCACCTACAAGAGATCCTTTTAATGTTAATGTTACAGTCCTGCCGCCTCTTCGATAGGAACAAGTAGACGCTCAGTGTTCAGCTTGGCACGAAAAGTGGTGAGACTTTTAGCAAGTGTTCTCGCAGCCGTTAACGAGGAAGTGCTCGGTGGTTCTGCACAGGATACCATTGTGGTCTGCAAATCTGCTGAGGTGAGCTTCTCAGTTTTGAAGTCTGACCCACTTTGTCTTCAGAAGGACACGGTCGGGCAGCGTTTTAGCAACGTTATCCCTGCCGCCGTTTCATGCAACGATATAAACTAGAAACCTTACTGCGCGGGCTTGACTCAGAACGCAAGACCTTAAATGAAGCAATATCTGATAAGTGCAATGAGACACTTTGTGTTATCCTGTAGCCCAGACGGGGGAAACCCAGACCTACAGATCATGTCTGACAGATTCGCCGCCACGTGGTATACCACACGTCTCCTGTCTGACATTCAAAGGGTCATTTTTAAAAGCTAGATTTCTGCAACCGGTTTAAAATATCTCAATGACAGCAATCCCTCCCAGATCAGGCAGGGGCGGACTGGTAATCTGTCGATTCTGGAAAAGTCCAGAACGGCCGTCTCCCCAGTTCAATAACCAAAATTTTCATTCTATCTACTAACAGCAGGGGGCGCTAAGACGATTATTTATCAGATATAGGCCGAAAAAACCAACAAAGCAGGCCTAAAGTTAGTGTCTGTCAACAGAAAGATGGCAAGCAGAAAACGCAAGGATAAAGGTGGATGGGAAAAACTAAAACTAAAGAAGCCAAGTAAGTTTGAGGGAGAGAAGTGTTTTCCATTTGTGGCCTCTTTTTTTCTGTATTTTCTCTTTCGTGGTGCATGGTGGTGCAATGTCTGTGGAACAGGCTACAGATGTTTGAAGGATTGGTTGAATGGTATCCTAACTAATCACAGCACTGGCGCAGTTTAATTTTAAAGATCAGTACAATGTCGGGATCCTACAATAGTATTAATCAGGTAGTCTAGTGGTTTAGTGGGTGGACTCTCATATAGTGGTTTGTGGGTTCAGTTTCCAGTGTTGTAATATGTTAGTCATTGCTTTCTCTTGATCCAATAAAGGCCACCAGAAAATCTTTTAAAAAGATGCTCATATGACATATAAAATATAACTTGCTAACTACCCTGTTGTGTTAATAAATGTGTAAATGTGATTCTGATGGAGTCAGTGCCTCAGCAGCCACGAATCTCACCATATGTCACTGGTTATGAGACATTATTTAGGTTTACATATCAGAACATTTTCATTTCAAACAGAAAATAAATAAATGTATAGTTTATAAAGCTACTTTGTCATCTTTGACTATCTTTGAGTATTTTTGCAGTATCAGCAAGAAGCCAGTAGAGTGTCTTCTTTTTGGGTTTTTGGGTCACCCTAGCATAATATTAATATAAACATTAAAACTGTGTCAAGCAGGTTAATTCTGACACAGAATAGACCTAAAAGGCTAAAAATGTAATGGGATTTAGGAAAACCAAATCTGTTTTAATTCTTCTTGTCTGTAGTCTAGGTATCAAATAATATTTTTATCTAAATTGTTAGAATTTTGGAAGTATAAGTACAGAGTTAATGGCCTGTTATTCCAAGTAATGCTAATAAACAAATGTTAATCAAACATGTAATAGAGATATAGATTTTATTTCTGTTTAAAATACAATCATATACGTAACTGTAAAATCGCAATATAAAAGACAATGTTTATGTTAATTTTTTTTAGGAGATGCAAGTGATGTTTAGTCGTTCTTTAATATTAGTGTTCTTGAGTTCTTAGTCATAAATAGTTCGTATGTGTGGGTGTTGTTATGACAACGACAATATAAACGAGATCAGGTGCGGACGCCTTCAAAATAAAACGTGCCAAAGTGAAGCGGATCTCTCAGGACGATCAAATACAGAAATGTGCTGCATGCGCTGCTCATGAGTTCAGTTGAGGCTCCACATCTCTGCCGTGACTCACGGCACTGCTGGATAATGCCGGGAAAAAAGAAAAAAAAATCAAATTTCAGAAGAAAGTAGTTTCTTTTCCGCCTTTGTTTCTCCCAGCATCAGCCACATCAATGTTTAACACCCCCATCTGTTTTAGAAAGCAGAACAGATTTCAGTTGTTGCCTTTGCTTTATTACAGGCCGCGACACCAGATTACTCAAATACAGAGCCAAGCTCTTGTTTGATGACTGTACAGTCATGCATAACTGAAGGGAAAACAGTGCTTTTTTCTGAGAGATATGAGGGACTAAAGGTGCAGTCAGGAACCTTAAGACAGGATGATGCTGCGCTGCCTCCGCGGAGCCTCTTCCACTCCCTTGTGTTTCCATGGCAGTGTGTTTGTCAGAGTAAACACAGAACACCGACTTTGAGAGGCAGATCCGTGCAGAGGAGACGGGGGCGAGTGTCTACAACGCACTCCCTCGTCGGGCTATATTCCCAAAGAAAGTCTCAACATTAACATATTACACGAACAAAGCATTAGTTTTTATTTTGATCGCCGAGCTGATGCACAGTGGAGTTCATAGCGGAGAGTGGGATTTACGAGGCCACGTCGATAATCCCCGTCTCTCCTAAACCCATGGATGTTTGCCTGCATGTGGCTGGATACTTTGAGCTGGTTATCTCTTTTGCTGTGGTCTTATTCCAGATCTGGTTTGTGACATCAGCTTGATAGCCTGAACCTCATGGGCCTTGATGAGATCTACTGAAACTGCAGGCGTTTTTCACAAGCCAGGATAACGCAGCCGGTCCTGCTTTCACATTTGAAATCCGCCTCAGCGCTCGTGTCATCACATCACTTTTGCAGGCGGGGGTCACTGTCAAACCAACGGGAGCAAAGCCTTAAGATGAAACTTGAGGCCGTGTGATACGCAGTTAACATGTTTGAGGACACGCTGCAGCTGGTCCTGCAACATCTACAACCGCTTGAGCTGAAAGAGCTGAAAGACGACACAAGTATCAGTTTGAAATGTCTCAGCACTTGAAATTCCTGCTATTAAAGTCACAACATTGATTTCACTGAGGCGTGTTTGGTCGGGCAACTTGTTCATCTGGTTAACCCGCATTAATTAATTACATAGCGTCAACAGGAGAGGCTTTTAATGTTTCACTTGCACTTTTGTTGATCCCTTGATGTCACTCAGCGCCGCCGCGAGGAGATTCTGATGGGATGAGTGCCAGCAAACCTTTAAAGCCACCAAAGGGGCCAAAGTTTGCTCGCTGAAATGATGTTTCATTACTGACATGACACCGGCAAAGATATCGATCGTTTCACCGTGATCCTAAAAGTCAAGGTTTGGTTGTGACGGCGTAAATAATCAGCACAAAGATGAGTCGCCACGCGCTCAGTGTCGGTGACCCTTTGACTTTATCAGCCGAGACCCGTCATCGGCTCAGTTCCCCAAAGCTGGAGGCAAAGACATTTCCCCTCATGCTGCGAATCGGGTGTCATCATGTCAACGCCCTCAGACGATGAATATGTCACAAACATCTGGTGGAACAGGCACACTGATGACTTCAGACTTCCTCATCTGAAACAAGAAATGTGGTAATGCACGATGAGCTGTTCGTGAGGCACAAGAAACAAAAAAAAAACACAAGGTTTGAGGCTTGAGTAAGAGGATCAGTGATATAAAATATGTGCTTGAGAGACATTCAAACCACCATCTGCACAAATTACATAACACATAAACATCTCTGGTTCTCAAAAGTCCTTTTGTCTCTCAGTGACCCTGAACTCAACACTTCTTTATTGCTTTACACCCCCAGCTCCTCTCTGCTCCCTCGTGTTTCTGTATTGTCTTTGATATCCTCTTTTCTCAAACAGGGACGACGGACCCTGACAGCTATTCCTCCTCTGGATGAAAGGATGCATGCTTTCTCCCTCCGTCTCGGTCTTATTGTTTGCCATCACAAGAGGGAGCTATTGTAACCAAAAAGAAAAAAAAACACCCAGAGCACTGCCAGCTCCAGAGAGGAAGAGGAAGTCAAAGTGCTTCCCAGCCTTACTTTGTTCAGTCCACCCTGAAACTTACCAGCTCTCTTTCACCCAGTAATCGTCGTTCTGTGGTCTGTTGGCGAGGGCAGCTCATTACAGAAACGTCGAGGCGGTAAAGATGGAAGTGAGCCAGATGTTTCTGCACCCGAGGCTCCTCGTGGCAAAATAACAGTTCATTCAGCGTAAACAGACTGAGGTATAAATATGCAAAAGGGGGGAGTCAAAATACAACCTTTAACCTTGATTATGACAAATAATCACCTTGGTGTCATTTATTTTAATTTTCAAACAGGGCTGGGCAGCGATTAAAAATTTAATCGCGATTAATCGCATTATTTCCCCGATTAATCTCATTGTATACGCAAAATCAAATAATGAATTCAAAAGTAGTGTAAAATGCACTTTTATTTAAATGTTCTGCTGCCGTATGAACTAAAGTGCTATAACATTTGTTGTTCAAACACTTCTAACATCATCACTTGTCAGTAACACATATTTAGTGTAAATCTCATCTTAAAAAATGTAAAATAAAATAAAGCTTATTGCCACTGCCAGGGCATTAATGCCATCCTGTTTTTATAGAAATTAAAAAAAAAAAGTCTACAAACAAAATCCAACAAAATGATTGTGGCTCAGCACAATCAGAACATTAAAACAGGCAATTTCTGAGGTAACAGCAGAAACTTTAAACAACTTGGCAGTTGTTACAAATAACTTTGTTTCTGTTGAATCCTCCGTCTGGGAGAACTTTAAAATGAAAATGTCCATGTTAAAGTTCAGTAACTTTACCAATCCGTGTATCAATCATTCTTTCCATTTTCAATTGTCAATCAGAAATTTTAAAAAAAGTTAAAAAGTGACATTTTATTACATTTTTCGTTTTTAATCTAACACAAAAAAACTAAAAAAAAAAAATGCCTGTTTTTTTTAATAGTTCGATTTAAATAGTTAGATTTGGATCAAAAATACGAAATTAAAAAACGGACCACAGAAATGAATTTGTTTTATAATCGAGGACTGGACTTTCTGTTGTCATTACACATCTGTGCCACTAGATGGAGCCGCACTGAAGTAACCAGCTAGAGAACAGCAGGACAGTGAACACATGGAGCAGATCTGATGGAACATAGAGAAACGACGCGAAAGTTTTGTTGCAGTCCAGAATGGTTTTTATTTAGACAGAATTGTTAATATTGCTACCTGAGTTGCTACCTGAACTGTAAAGTACACTGATTTTTTACCGTTCTCCATGTCTGTTTTAGCTTTTCCTTATGTTTACCTGCCAATTGTTTTCCGGTTCCGCAGCACCCAGTAACAGACTTTTCAAAACAAAAGCATGTGAGCAACATGCGTTAACGCGCAATAAAATAAATGAAAATAAATGTCGGCATTAATAAATTAATGCGTTAATACGATAATTGCGCATTAACTTGCCCAGCCCTAATTTTTTCAACTAACGATGCATTATTCTTTTTTTTTAATCAAGATACTGAGCTGGACTGCGGTGTAAAGTCTTCTCCAACACGTCCCCAAAAGATTTTCAGAGGTGTTGAATTTGCGTGGGACGATACGTGTGAGAAAGTGATGTGTCTGGACACATTAAACACTCTTTCACAGCTGGAGCCCAGTGAGTCCAGTGAATCAGAGGGGAAAAAAATAACAATTGTGGTGATGGAAAAGTCTGTTCAGTCAGCGCACTGACCTCATTTTTTTGTGCGTGTAATGTTGCCGAACCTTAATCTGAGCAAGCGAAGCAGCTCCTGATCATCATCGCTGCCCCTACAGGCTTCCACAGCAGGAAATAAACATTATGGGTGCATCACTTCACCCGCTGCTCTTCTTACCCCGATGCATCCATCACTCGAGGACACGGCAGCGCCGGACTTATCAGCCCACACGACCTTTTTCCACAGCTTCCACACTCCGATCTTTATGCTCCACAGTAAACGGATCCTTTTCTTATTTTTATTTTTTTATCAGCCTCATGATAAGTTGTTTTCTTGAGGCTCCACAGCTTTTCAGTCCCAGAACTGAACCCTGAGTTCTCTCTGCGTTGTGTGAGCAGAAATGCTGTGACCTTCGTTATTAAACATTGTCATTTTCTTCTGCTGCTGATATTCTTCAGTTAAGTTTCACCAAATGATTAAGTGATTCAAACAGTTATTTTCAGAAACCACATTTATCGCTGGAAGATTAACTTTACCGATAATAATTCATTAAAAACTGTGATGTTCTTAACCCAGTTTAAGTATTTTTCAGCAACTAAGTGCAACTGTACTTCCAAAAAAGTTGGAACGCTGTGTGAAACATAAATAAACACAGAATGTGAAGATTTTCACATCTCATAAAGCCAGGTTTTTATTCCCAGCAGAACATATCAGATGTTGAAACTGAGACATTTTCTTCATTTCATAAAAAAATATTAGCTGATTATAACTTTGATGGCAGCAACACATCTCTAAAACGTTGGAACAGGAGCAACAACAACAAATGGAGGAGCTTTTGACAACTGATTTGTCTCCTGGCAGCAGGACAGAGACATGACCGAGTATAAAAGGAGCCTTTCAGGACGCCAGAAGCTTCTCTGATGTGAAGATGGGCCGAGGTTTACCAATCTGACACAGACTGCATCTAAATATTGTGTCATGATCTGGCAGCAGGAGCCAAAATGGCAGGAGTAAAAGGAGTTTAAAGGAGGGTTAAAAGTAGACTGACAATATGGACCAGCAAACAGAACGGGAGTGACAGGACTCATAAACCCAGAGGAACAAACGAGAGGCAGGTGTGAACAATCATGATGACAAGGGGGAGGAAGAAAAGCTGAACACCATGAAGACAAGACAGACCTTCAAAGTAAAACAGGAAGTGCTAGAGACAGGTAGAGACGCCAGCTTGACAACACACACAGGACTCCTGCCATGGCCGACCCAGGCCATGACATACTGTGGAAGAATTTCAGAAAAATGTTCCTGAATGTAGAATTGCAAAGACCTTGAAGATCTCACCATCTACAGTCAATAATATCGTTAAAAGATTCAGAGAATCAAGGAGGAGGATCTGTGCTCAAGGGACAAGGGTCAGAAGGTCAAAAATGGATGCAGCAGGTAGCACTGCATTAAAAACAGACATGATTCTCTGATGGACATCACTGATGGACTCAGAAACACCTCCAGAAAACACAGTTTTAACACCGTTTTAAATCTGTTTCATGCAATAGAAGAAGCCACATGTGAACACGATCCAGAAAAACCACCATCTTCTCTGGACCAAAGCTCTTCTAAAACTGTCTGAGGCAAAAACTGTTCTGAGGTCAGATGAATCAAAATTTGAAATTCTTTTTGGAAATCAAGGAACCATAGATCTGCAGACTAAAGAGGAGAGGAACCATCCAGCTTGTTGTGGGCCAGACAGCTCAACAGCCTGCATCTCTGATGGTCTGGGGTTGCATCAGTGTCTATGCTGTGGACAGCTTCCACATCTGGAAAGGAACCATCGATGCTGAAGAGGTTTTAGAGCAACATCTGCTCCCTCCTACAGGGAAATCCTTGGTTGTTTCAGCAAGACAATGTTAAACCAAATACTTCCTTCCATCGCAGCATGACTTCACAGGAGAAGAGTCCAGGAGTTGAACTGTCCTGCAGTCCAGACCTTTCACCAACAGAAATAAACAAAAAATAACGACAACGAAGGCAACGAAGGTCCAGGACTGTTGAGCAGCTGGAATCCTGCATCAGACAAAAATGAGACGACATTCCTCCCAGATGTTCCCAGATCATTCACTTCCCAGATGTTTACAGGTGCTAAAAGAAGAGGAAGACTAGAGCTGGGCAGATCGATCCAAATATTCGATAAAAATGCTGGTATTGATATCGAATGATACTTGTGTAAAAAGATCAATACTCAAACTTTTTTTTCTCTCCAACAAGCACTGACTGCTGCAAAGAGCGAATTCATTGAAGTCTGTGTCTGACACGCTTTCGCTGTGTCCTCCTTCAGTCCAACAGAGATTATCCAGGTAGATAAGAGGGGTCGATTTCAAGCATCAAGTTCATATTAACTTTCAAAGTACATGTTACTTAAGTCATATGTTACTGGAAGCCAACTCAGAAAACATAATTAAGACCTTGAAGTAACCCAGTACATGTCATGTATCCCATTAGAAAGGTGTTATCTAAGATAAAATATCATTAGATAATCCTTTATTTATCCCACAACGGGAAAATGTATAGTTAAAGCAACAGGTAAGTTCACACAGTGCAAAGAAAATTACACAAGTATTGAAAGATATAATATAAGAGGTGGACTAGAAAAAATCATTATGAACAGAACAAATTCAACTTCAAAGAATATTTACAGAAAAATGTTAATTGTGATAATAAAGTATTTCGCTGTCACCTATAAAGTTTGCAGAAATTGTATTCTAGGTTTTAACAAAAATAATCTGAAGACAAAAATCACAAAAACACCAAAAGGTCTGCAGTTTCATGATAGATCAAGCTTAATATAAAAAGTATTCGGTATCGGTATCGGTTTCAACGATACTGGCCCTGTATTTACTTGGTATCGGATCGATACCAAAATTCCCAGTATCGCCCACCTCTAAAGGAGACGCTACACAATGACAAACATCACTCTGATCCAACTTTTTGGAGATGTGTTGCTGCCATTATCATCATCATCATCATCATCATTAACATCATCATTATCATTGCATTTTTTTTTTTTTAAGTCTTACACAGTTGAAGTTTTGTTATTGTTTTTCTTTTTGCTTGATCCAGACCAGTAATTCAAGCATTTCTGTAACCAAGTAACACCTTTTCCACAACCACAGGATTTGTTCCTGATTTACCCATTTACTCAGGCGGTTTTTTCATTTTGTCTTGGATCAAGAGTTTAATGTTACAACAACTCATTTCAAATAGGAACATCTCCCTCTCTGGATACGTAAAAAATACCCAAATGAGCAGAGAAAGTCATTGTAACTCGCTCGATGCCCATTTCCAAAAGTGTCACTTAAAATAGCAACGTCTAAGCGAGCAAACTGAGCATGACTGACAGGTCTGTTCATGCAAACGTGCGCTTATTACTTCATTTATCCGACTCCGCCGCGGCGCACATATTTATGGACTCACGCGGCAGTCGCTAAACTGTTCAGAGCTGTCTGCCTTCTCTTGTCGAGGCCTGATTGTCGTCCCCAGAGTCGGCGCTGCCTGGCAGAAGAGCCGGAGAGTCCCAATAAAAACAGCTTAAATGGTGCAATATGAAGTAAGAGTCTGTTCGGCTTCCTGTCAAGGGTGCTTTTAACTAATTCACTTTTTCTCTCTCCGTCGCCGTACTCTCACGAGTGAACGCTCATGTGTTGGTTTCTTTTAATCTGTGGCGCCCGTTGTTGTGATAATGCAACTCATCTGACTGTGAGCGTTTATCTTCCGCGTTTGTTTTCCCGCCCGTTGACGTGCGCTCACGTACGCGCTGTCAACGAAACCTTTAATCATGTGTGCGTTTAGCTGAGCGGAAAACACCACGACGGAGACGATGACGAGCTCAGATTTCAATATCAACAAATCACCGAGCGCCCGCCGCTTCACGTCTCAAAACGAAGTCGCTCTTTGCTCTCTTTTTTTTTTCTCTTTTCTCCTTTATTTGTTGTTTATCTCTTTATTGTGCGTGGGCGGATAAATAAAGCAATGACTCTTAACCGTCTCGTGACTGAGCATAGGTCTCCGTTGTCATCCCATCTCACCTATCCTCCAGGGGCCAATCCGCTTAACAAAGCAGCAGACACGTTTCCATCCCACCGACAAACAAGAAATGGATTTGTCATTTTGGGGGGATTTAATGCCACATACTCTCCGTAGCTGATAAAACGATAACGCTCAGCACGTCTCTTCTTCTGCGTATGCTTGCAGGGGCTTTTACTACGAGATGGTTGCCCTCCCGCGGTGCTAGCCTTCCAGCTACTCTGCTACTTATTGTCTTCGTTCACTCTAGAACCGTGCAGAAAGCATTAGGCGTTTATAAGAAAGGCGTACCATTGACAGCGACATCTGTAAATAGCTGATGAGGCGTGGCGGGAGTCGCTTTGTGATCTGAAACAAGCTTCAGGAAAAGTAGGCAGACGACTGGGACGTCGGCGACAGCAGAACTTTTCAACCCGACCGAAGTTGCGGATGTGAACACTCCCGGGAAGGAAAAAAATAAATAAAACAGCTGTTAAGCTGCTTCGATGCTATTTGTGTGCAGCTTGATATGATCAGATTTTGATGCTGATAGAGCCGCTGTGGACCGGAGGCCTCTGAGCCCAAAGGGATGAGAGCAGAGCAAAATGTCCGCCGCTTCCAAAACCTGACGACAAATCCAGCTATCGGGGAGATCGATCACCGGCGGCCATCCGGGCAGCTTGCCGGCCAAAACCAGCTTTCTAGCTGCCGCTGGGATCTCCCATCCGTCACGGTGGTTTTGGCCTTTGGTGGAAACATCCTCTGGTCGAAGGACTGACACCGAGAATCTTGATTTACTGTTTGTTCGGGAAAGTTACCGGTACGTTAAATAAAAAAAACAATGAAAAAAGAACAAACAGCCGTGCGTCCTCCCATTTTTCACCACCTATAATTTGAAAACTGCCAGCCTGATGTTGCCTTTGTCTAATTATCTCCCGTGCAGCTTCGCGCGTCTCTATTTTAAGCTCTCAAACCCTCCTTCTCTTCAGCTCTTTCAGGATAGAACCTTCGTTTCACCTTCAGCATAGAAATGAGCAACACCAGAGAAGCCTGTAATTGAAAAAAAAAGAAGAAAAACTTTCAGTTTTTTCAGTTTGAAGCAAAAGCCGCTCTATTCCAGGCTCTGTGGATTTACTCCATGTGCCGCATCGCAGCCAAACACGCGGGAAAGACGACGCTGACACAAATCAGCTCAGAGCTGAAATCAGATCCGTGAGACAAACAGAGCCAGTCTGGCCGTGTTTGCTTCAGTTCAGGACATTTGACTGGCAGCGCGACGCCATCAGGTCTCCGCCATCCCTGCCGGAGGGAGATAACCGGCGCTCACTTTTTTTTTTTTTTTTGTTTTCCTCCCTGGCACGTGTGCATCTGTTGATTCTTCTGCACCCTCGGAGCGAATTATTCATGCCATAATGCCATTTCTGACGGCTGCCTCGCCTGTGACTAAGATGGCTGATGTCTTCATTAGCTGTGGAGATGCTGCACCCCTCCTCCTCCTCCTCCTCCTCCTCCTTCTAAGTCACCAGCGATGATGCTCTGCTGCGCCCATCAGCCTCACTCTGCGTGAGAGACGCCATCCCAACTGCTGCAGCACTAACTCATGTTGCTAATTAGCTGACAAACCCCACAGCTCCACGAAGGGGCCGGCAGTTTTACAACACTAATATTTGTGCACTTCAGCAACCACTAAAACGTGTGAGAGATGTGCACTCGCATACGATGCCTCACGTATTTTATTTTTTTTATGTCAGCGGATGAACTCTTTTGATGCTTAATGTGGACACGACCGCGTCAGTCAGGCTCGGGGATCTTATTCCTCTAAGAGCCAGTCCTTTTAAGCTACCCCGGGGCTACCATGGCAACCAGATCTTTTATAATAGTAAGAGTAAATGTAAAAAAAAAAAAAAAAGAAGGGAAATAAAGGGGGTGTTTAATAATGTATATAACCAGCTCAGATTAATATTTATCATTAATTCATGATTCTTTTCTTTCTCTGCCACGGCCCACTGGTCAGCTCAGGTAAAACCAGTTTCATGTGGAAATGTTCCCCGTCTCTACCTCCTTCGCTCTCCTTCCGGCAGCTTCCCTCGGCCCGGGAGCAGGCCTGTCACACGTCGTCAGGGTCATGCATCCTGAGTGACACGGCGGGGCCTCGGGGCAGAACCGCGGTCTGCTCCGTGTAGGTGGATCATGCACTCTGGGCCGAAGCACAGCCGAGCTTAAAGTGATAACGAAGCCAGCGAAAGGTCCCGTGATACTACAGCTTTTACTTTTACTTTTCATTCCTCATCGGCCTGTCTCTGCCTAATTGGATGCAAAACAGATGTGGCCATTAGAGAGTCAGCTCCTCCAGTTTCACGGGCAGCTCGCTGACTCGGATTAGACTTGGAGTCATTAGAAGTTTTGAAGCGTTGGGCTGGGGGCAATTAATGCAGAATGACTATAAACTGTAATTATTTGCTGTAAAGGAGACCATAAATCAATATTTCCCTTTTATATCTAAGTTTGGTTACGGAAATAAAGGATTAAAAAGAGCATAACATTGCCAGTGAAATTAAAGTTTTGGTCAGTTTGCATTATTTATTCACTCTCCAGTCAGACCCTTTAACTCACTGAAAACATCACTGATAAACTCTTTCATCCCAGAATATATCCTAATGGAAACACAAATGACACCAAAATATAATAACAAGGACTAGAATAAGTCTGTTATTCTGGTCTGAGGCACAGTAGAATAATATACGACATATATGTCATTCATGATTTATTTAGTTTTATGTTCTTTTTACAGTTTCAGTAGATGCTACTGCTTTGCTATGTTTTAATTATTTTATCTTGTTTTCTTAGATATATTTGCTTATTTTTTTAGTTTTAGTTTGTACAGGACTTTGGTCAACTGAGGCTGTTTTAAATGTGCAACAAAAAAAAAAGAACCTGACTTGACACTGTTTTGTTATTAATACCACTAAAGTATTAATGCTTCTAATTTTGTTTATTCTAATGATGGTAATCATATATATGATGACAGATACCCATATGAACAAATGTTTATTATTTTTATACTTAATGTTTTAATCTTTATCAATTCCTAAGTCGTTCTTGACTTCTGAAAACAATAAATAAAATTCTCCATAGGTAATAAGCAGCACCAGGCAATGAGTTACCTGAAAAAAAAAGCCTGAAACCTGATTTAAAAAAAAAAAAAAAAAAAAAAGAATAAAAACAAGATTATCTGTGCAGCATAAATTTATATCAAAGACTATGTAAGGACAACCAGAATCATGAGAAGAGTTTTGACTTCCTCCTTTTCCTTTCTGACTGCTTGGTGACTTAGAGCACAATTACATCCACTTAATAGTGGATGTAATTGTGCTCCAAGGGATATAATAAAATGTTTTAATGAATTTATCTTCTTTAAACAACCCAACCTAAATCTATATTTTTTACAGAGCATCCAAGTCTTCATTGTGCTTTGCAATGTTGCAGACATGTGTGGGCCTGTAAACGGTACATTGAGATCATGTGACTTCAAGGAACTGGTGATTTTACTTCAGATCCTCAGTGGGCTGAGTTGACTGTCCTCAAACTGGAAGGTTGACGGATCGATCCCTAGCCCTTGGGCAAGGCACCGAACCCACATTTCCCCCCTGAAATTCCCAAGCCACTGCGGTATTTGTGTCAAACTCTATTTCATCCTGGGCCACATCAGCGTGACAGTTACAGTCAAAGGGGCGATTGTACTTTTAAACCAGCAGTGTTGTCAGATGTCCCACCAGCTTCTGGATTTGGCCTGTGATGGTGTTTGTTTACAAGTAGACGACAAACCTGATCACATAATGTCCAGCTTGCACGTGATTTTACATGATTATCATATTACATTACTTTTTTCAGCAACAATAAAGCTCCTTTCACTGCTGGATCACTTTTGCAAAAACATTCAGATGATAGTTTTTTTTTAATTCTTGGACCTTTTGTTGCTCTTTTTCGTGGACTAACATTAGCTTACTTAGCTCCCTGTTCAGTGCCGACACACCAAAGTCTCATAGCAAAGAAAACATACTTTTGTTAGGATTTCAGAATTATCTCAAGAGTTTAGTGCACATCAGCTAATTAAAGACTAAACTCTTATGGTCCTCAGGAGTGTCTATATTCTGTTATTCCAGTTTCCTGCCGTCTCATGACCTGCTGACTTCCTGACCTGCTGACTTCCAAAAGTTTGTGACTTGCATAGATAAACACATTTTAGTGACGTCTCAGCTCGTGGACTGAGACAATCAACAGCATGTGTCTGGAGTTGTGATTCAAAGCTGCTGGTCATCTGGATTTTGAGACAAAGGACAATTATGCAGAAGGGTTAGGGTTGTCCAGAGCACCTCTGTGGTGTTGATGACAGTGTACCAGCGGCCGACTAAATATTCTGCATGGCATATTGAACCTTATATCAAGCTTTGTGTATTAAACTCTTTACTTGGTCTTTGCTTTCAGTCTCTTCAATGACACCAGATAAAAGAACATGAAAAACCTTCACTTTCTTACACCTGTTAAACAGAAACATGCTTTTAGTGCTCTATTCCCCTTAAATTGTCTTCCCTCCTCATAAGTTTTTCTTTTCTTGGACATTTTTGTTCTGAATCCATGACTTGTCACAACTGTCAAGCGGTCCAGATCCACCCACTGTTGAGACCATTGACTGTAAATACTGGACACATCATCCGGTCACATGACCCATAGGTTTGTACAGAGAACATTTTGAAGCCTTTTTTTCCTCAAACTGCTTCAGCGCTATGTAGCAAAGAGACGGGACCAGCCATGCTGGCAACCTAGCTGGAGCAGGCCCACCGGATGTTTTTAGCTGGCTTAGCCTCTGCTAACCCAGGATGATCGTTAATATTACTTTATATTCATTTCTTTTTCACTTTGCCCAAATATCCTCATTTTAGGTGTCGCTACATGAATGATAGAAATGCTCGCTGGAGGCTCGCCACCGGTCTGCTGGCGTCCACTGTTAAAACCTAGACAGAGGCTCCAGTCGTGGAGCTCCTTGGAGCAAGAGGGTCCCCACAGTGGAGCTCCACTGAGACGGAGCGGTCTCAATGATTGACTCCAAGTCCCAGCATTATTCCTCTTGGAACAGTCCTGAAATAATTCTCGGTTCCTATAACTGAGTACTGGCCGAGAGCACGGGCATTGGATCAGGTAGCATGGTACCTGCCTCTGTAACGGTTCAAGTCCTCATGGAGCTTAATTTACCATGGAGATTATTGCAGTTCCACCCTCTTAGTTCTCCAGCTCATGGATAAGTATTTTTTATACATTTTGTCCAACCATTGTATTGCCAGGTTGTATGTGCTCTCCTCTCTCTGTCCTCCATCTCCCTCCTCTTTTCTTTCTTTACCCAGCTGGCCTTTGGCAGGAAGGTCCCCCCTTATAATCTCAAAATTTCTTCCTCTTAAAGTGGAGTTTTTCCTTGCCACTGTTTGGCTTAAAGGTTTTTTCTTCCACTATGGGAGTTTTTTTTTCACTTTCCTTTTTTTGTAAATTAGGATTTAATATTGTAATTTCAGTCAATGATATTTGCTCAGGGTCATGATCTGGGTTCTCTGTAAAGCGCATCTAGAGACAACTTGCATTGTAGTAGACGCTATACAAATAAAATTGAATTGAATTACTTTGAAGGCTCTTTCAGGCCAAATTATTCGTGGACCTGCAGTCATCTTCCCAGCCATTGTCTCTAATGTTGTTTCAGTGGAGACGTGAAATGACTGCTGCCGTTAGCACAGCTAAAATAAGCTAAACTACGTCCACAGATCCTTCCAGACCAACCACTGGTCCCGGTGGTCTGTCAGTCCAATTAACACAAGCACAAGAAAACATATTATCTTTAAAATATGACCGTTGGGTTTTTATTCCCAGCTCTGAGGTCAATATAGCGCTAAGTAGCTAAAATCAAAACAGCAATGGGTAGCTGTCATAGCCAACAAAAGAGCCAAGGCTAGCTGTCCATCAACATCTTGCAATCTGATTACTCAGCTTTATTGCTCTGATGTTGTCCAAAAAACATTAAACTCTCCCTACAGTTGTCATGGATGTCAAAACTTACTCAAGAAACCAGAACTAACTTTTATACCAGGCTGTAAATATGTTTAAGTTCTCCTGCAAAGTTGGCCCTTTTAACGTGGGAGTCAGAGGGGATTTGCACAATTTTGGAGACAGAACCTAGTGGTCAGGAGAGGAACTGCAACAAAACGCACTTCCTGGACGAGCTTCCATCCAGAAGTGGGATGATTGCGCTAGTGTGGGACAGGTAATACAACAAAAATAGATAAATAAAAAAGTGGGACATAAAGTCGTGGTCCATGTATGCCTAAACTATTATTATAAGAATATGATTGTCTTTGCAGGCCTGATAAAATGAGGTGAGGGGTCAGATTCAGTTTGACACATGTGAATGTGCAGTTCCAAGCCCAGATAATTGGGAAGGGTTGTGACAGGAAAAGCGTCCAACGTTAAACCTGTGACAGCTCAATATGGGAAACACCATGATCTGCAAAGTAGCCCAGATCTGGCTATTTTGTGCAGGTTTATTACATGAAATTCAAAAACACACTGATTTTATTGGCTGTAAAGCAGTAAAATAAAAAAAAAATGGCAATGTAAACCTTTGGAAAGATAATTTAAGCAGAAAGATAATTTAAGCAATAAATCAGACATGGAAAACACTCCATTCATGATGATTTTGACACTTGAATAGATCATTTTGCTTCGTGACAGTCAAACAATGGAAGAAACTGTCCAAGCAGCAAAGAGTGTGAGAATTTTGCAGAGAATTAACTCACCAGTTTTAATCAGTAAATCATGTGCAGGCATTTACAGAGCTAATCGCCGGGGATTGTGCTTACTCATTTACCCACATGTACCAAAACAAATGCAATTTGCTCCAATGAACGAGAAATATAAATCCGCCTTGTGCAGCGAAAGTAAGAGCTAAGAGATTTAATCTTAACTGAGCCGAAGCTTAAAAGAAAAATAGCATTAAATACTGTAATAACTTAAATATTTTGTTAGCTTTTGATATTTTGTTTACAGCAGGAGAAGCTTTCAATACAGCGAACATTAAAGGCTTACGCCCGAGCAGGAGATGTACTCCCATGCAGCATCGCACAAAAAAAAAAAAAATACAATAAAGAACACAAACAATAAAGCTCATGTGGATTTAAATCCATGGTTAAAGTCACTCAGCTGCAGATTTTGTCCTTTAGGGGCCATATTTGACCTGAACAAAAAGCTATGCAACGATAAAGATTTATAATGAGCCAGTGCAAACATTAGATCCTATAAAAACCGCCCTGCTCTTTAAACAAGAGGCTGAGAGTTGTGATACAGGTTTTACTGCGAGAGAACTCGCAAGCCTTTCATCCCGTGCATCTCTTTGCCACAGCAGGCCCATTAGGCGTCATGATGCAGTGTGCAGTAATTGGTATTTCTGTTGGTAAGCAGCTTCCTCCCAGAGCCGGGTCCCCCCCTGCTGTGCTGGAGACTGATGTGAGAGCTGCAAACAACTCATGACTGAGTCTGTACAGTGAGAGGCATATCACTCTGAATCACTGGGATTAAAATAGGAAGAAAGAGATGGAGAAAGAAAATCAAACAGAATGTAATAATATGTTTTTCCTTGTAAGGAGAGATTTGGTTTGGTTTGTGTCGTGTGTGCGTTCGTCCGCGGAAGCCTCACTGCACGATAACAATGAAACACCTCTGCTCCCTCCAAAGGATAGTAGCTGTTGCACTCCGAGAGCTCGCTCAGTGAGATGGCCCAAACTCGGCTGAAGCGAATCAATAAATTAACAATATCTTAAACGCCCTGCATCATCGAAATTAGCCGCTCGGTTTACTCAAATGGCAGAAGGGTGGTTGCCCCTTTGATATGGTAATGGGCTGTTTTGGTTTCTGTGTGTCAAGCACGTTTTAACGGCGAGAGGCATTCCCAACAGCCACGGCTTCAAAATCAATTAAAACTCTTTTGCTAAGAGCCTTGCCTGGTTCAAAAGCAGGAGAACTAATTCTCTCTCTAAGACATACACTCAGTCATTTGAAGAATGTGAACCAAGAAGAGTGCAGATATGGAGTCCCGAGGGAGAAACAGAGAGAGAGGAGGAGAGAGAGAGAGAAAGGCCTGGATTTAGACACTTCTGCTGCAAAATTATCTCTGCTGCCTGCGTGCCGGCTCCACCACGGTTCGGGTCTGAAATGTAGGCCAAATGGACCACTACAGACAGTTTTGCTTTTATTCCATTTTATTTTATTTCATTAATTTTGTCACAGATGAACACTTGCGCCTGCAGGATTGTGAACTTTTTCTTTTTTTTTTTTTTTAACTTTAATATAATGCTGGTTCCTGGAAGTAGGGAATAAGAGCGCAGCGGAAGACTGCACGTGTATGTGCAATTAATTTAAGGAAAAATTGAGGCAAATGGAGTGGTGCTGCTTATCTTTCTATAATTATGTGAATATGTGAATTATGGGGTGAAATTTGAGGGTGAAATCAAAGCCAGGATATTCTGATTTTCTTTCATTTCAGTTTGTTAAAGTGTATCATGCTGAGTCCTGCTGGCTCTAAGTCCCTGTCTGCTATTCTGATCAGATTATTATTACCTGGATTTCTGATGTGAATTGTTTCAGGATTGGATTTGGATGGGGATGGGGATTATTTGGACTCTGTGCTAACGGCTACATACCTACTGGACATGTTAAGTCACTTCCTGTTCCCGCTGATCCCAGTCCTGACATGGTTTCATCTTCCCCCGATGCTTCTCGCGCCGCCCGTCGGTCCGGAGGTCTTGACATTGTATTTTCTTCCATCATCGAGCTCAACGTTCTTCCACCATTGTCCACAAGATTCATTAAACCTTTCAACCTGCTCCTGTTTGGTGTTTTTGGGGGCTTCCGTATTAACCAGCTCAGACGGGCTCAGACTCAACATTTTCTACAGTTTATCGCAGAATAAAATAACTTTTGTTGCGTTCCTGGTAGAGGTCTTCACGGGTCCACTTTCATGGACCCGAACCCGAATGGACCTGTGAAAATTTGAAGACCAGAGTCTTAAGTTTCCGACCATAGTTGCTCATGTTAAAAGTTGTCTAGCGTTAAATAAAACTTGATTTTCTTAAACGTTGTCTTTTACGTGATGTAAACAACAATAAATCCATGTTATTATTTTCTTTGTGGATACATATGCTAGTTGTAGCAAATGCTAATGCTAATAGGCTACACCGGTCAGGACGTGTCGAGAACATATTCTCTCATCCAGCGTTATCGTGTTGGCGATCCGTTGTGCTTTACAGCTGCAATCCGCTAATAACACGCTACGGCAACACGGTCGTTTCATGACAAACACGCCACGTTAATGAATAATCATTTAACTGCTCCGAGTCCTGACATTGGCTAAACCAAACTACTGTTTATTTACTTTTGCTTGACCTGTCACCTGACATTTAGCAGCCTATTGAGTGACAATGGTCACCACCAATATCTTTAGCGCTCTCAGACCGGAGACTAACTGTACCGATTCTGACTCAAACCCAGAGTCACGTCTTGTAAATGGTCGGATCGGAACCTCAGGTTTTGGGGTTGCTGGGTTGTTCCGAAGACCTCTAGTTCCTGGTCTAAAGTGGACGGTTTGGTTTATTCCGTGAAGCCAAAAGCCCAAATCCAGACAAGAAAACATTCATACCGCATAAGCTGCAGTACAAAAATAATGTCTGAGCACATGAACAACTTCCTCTTTCTAATCCAGTCCCTGAGTAACAAGCAGCAGGCGCCACAGCGTCACTCCGACGCTCCTCAGCGTGGCATCGCTCGTCACCACGGCTCTGCAGCTCTTCAGGTCTTGTCGAAGATCAACAGCAGCAGCGAGAATAAAAACACAATCTTGAAACTCTCTCTGGTCCATCGCCTACATTTTGTTCCCTATGAGCTATTCATCTGCAGCACCTGCATTTGCATTCTTGTGAACACGCCGGTCGTCGTGGTTTGTGTCACACAAAGCTCTCCTTCTCATGGTTTAACCATCACGCTGCCACAGCATGAACCTCCTACCCCAGAGCTGCCAGAAGGTTGTATGAATAACATCTGTTTTTTTTTTTTTTTTTTGCTTTATTCGTGTGAACTTCAAACCGTTGTGGTTCCCATGGGGTAAAACCTGAATAGGAGGATTGTCTTCACTTTGGCACATATGCGCATGTGTGTGTGTGTGTGTGTCTGCTCAAAGACACCTGCTTGTTGGGGCTGAGGGAGTTGAGTACGGCAGGTAGGTTTGGTTTCTGAGCAATGGAAAGCCAAAAAGGAGAGTAAGGTTTGATAGATAAAATTAGAAAAATGAGTGCGTGTATGCTCAGAGAAAGGAGTTTCATGTTTCATGTGCCTTGTAAATGCGTAGGATGCATTTACGTCCGCTGGCTCGACCATCGTGTCGCCACAGAGAGAACTCTGTATTAGAGTTGGGCAGATCGATCCAAATATCGATAATATCTATAAACGCTGGTATTGACATCGATATTGTGTAAAAAGATCGATACTCAAACTTTTTTTCTCTCCCACAAGCACTGATTGCTGCAAAGTGTGAATTCATTGAAGTCTGTCTCTGACACACTGTTGCTGTGTCCTCCTTCAGTCCAACAGAGTATCCAGGTAGATAAGAGTGGTCGATTTCAGCATCAATTCATATTAACTTTCAAAGTACATGTTACTTAAGTCATATGTTACTGGAGCCAACTCAAAAAAACATCATTAAGACCTTGAAGTAACCCAGTACATGTCATGTATCCCATTGAAAGGTGTTATCTAAGATAATCCTTTATTTATCCCACAATGGGAAAATTTACAGCTAAAGCAACAGGTAAGTGCACATAGTGCAAAGAAAATTACACAAGTATTAAATGATATAATATAAGAGGTGGACTAGAAAAAACATTATGAACAGAACAATTCAACTCATAGGAATATTTACAGAAAAATGTTAATTGTGATAATAAAGTATTTCGCTGTCACCTATAAAGTTTGCAGAAATTGCATTCTAAGTTTTAACAAAATAATCCAGAGACAAAAATCACAAAAACACCAAAAGGTCCGCAGTTTCATGATAGATCAAGCTTCTATAAAAAAAGTATCGGTATCGGTATCGGCGATACCTGGCCCTGTATTTACTTGGTATCGGATCGATACCAAAATTCCCAGTATCCCCCAGCTCTACTTTGTGTACCAGAGCTGCACAACGCGGTTGCACGTAAACAGAGCTGTTTTGAGTTCTCACTGGGTAAAAGCTGAGTGGGAGGATTCTTCGTGCTGACGTGCACGACAGATCAACAGTTACTGGACATTCAGAAGCATCTACTGTGGCACAAGAACGTGCACGAAAGCACAGGAATCCAGTTTCTTCAATAAACAAATGCCAGAGAACAGTATTCCTGCTTCATTAGTTTAACTGAATTTACTCAATCTGCCTCTGGGACTTTTTTTTTTTTTAAAGTCATGTTTATGCAGAAATATATAAAAGTCTGTTCCATTATTTATTCATGTGTGTAGTTCAAACATGACGGCACGTGTGCAGCTTGTTTTGGCCACACCGATAGAAGCCACTCAACAGTCATTATCTCAGAAACACGTGATCGTAAATGGAGGCTCCCGGGGACAGAAAGTTTTTTGGTTGTTGCGTATCAAGGTCTAAACTAACGTTCAACGTCTGTCGATGACACGCTGATTGATTCCCTAAACTTCCTGCCTGCAGTCCTTGAAATAATTCCTCCCACTTTGGTGCTGTGGATTTCTAATTTCCCGTTGACTGAAACCGGTGACTCTTCCAGTCAATAAAAGCCTTTTGCTACAATAAAATAACACAACGCGCAGTAATTACTTTTCTGCGAGAGGCCGAACTAACAAATCAACATCTGGCTTCATACCGCCAGATAAGGAAGCCGAGACTTGCAAAACGCTATGTTTCGAGAGACAACGGTCCTCAATTATGCAAGTGCTGATAGTGCGGCTCCGCTGAGATTTCAGATGTGGTCCAAATGTAGAGCAGAGCCAGCACATGCACGCGTGTGTGCTCATGCGTGGGCAGGTTCACGCATGACGACTGCATGTTGACTTTTCTCCACTTTCTCTGCCTCCATGTAGGAGAACATATCTGGCCGGTCACCGGGATCAAAGATGCAAAGCTGTTTACCTGTTTCCGGCTGTTGGAGGACACGGAAAAGAAAATACACGGCTGGGAAAGTGATTTGCATGGGAGTTATAGCATGAGATGGTGTTTGCGTCAGAGGCTGCGCGGCGCTCTTCACAGCAGATGCGCGGCGGCGTGTTTCCTAAACTGTGGGCGGGCTCTTTGTGTGTCCAGGCGGATGGATACGTAAGTGTGTTTGTGTAAGAGAGTGAAGTGCGTGACTCAGCCCAAGGTGGGCAGGCGGCTCATGTTTCTCCTGCTTGGCAGGCAGCACAGATAAGAAGACCGAACTGACCCGACCATTTAAGGAGCCCTGGGCATTAAAAAAACCAAACCCGCTCAGAGACATGCTTATCTGCAAACTCGATACTGCCGTAGGACGAGCGTCGGTGCAAAGATTGCCTCGAAATGAAAGTGAGGATAGGATGTAACGCTTCTCTGCTGTGTCTCAGCTCAGATTTCAGTAATGCAGCATTCAGTGCGTTTACATGGAAAGCTTAATTCCTCTTTAATTCAGAATTAAAATTAAATCCGAATAAAAATTACCATTCCGAATGAAAATGTCCATTCCGAATTAAACTTAATTCCGAAGTAAGTGGCTGGTTTATTCTGATTTTAAATCCGAACAGAATAATTCCGCGGTCATGTATACACTCATTCCGCTTTAAATTAATTCTGGTCTTTCTGCGCATGCTCGTTCCCTTGCCCGTCTGTCGCGATGATGCTTATATTCCACGCTGGGCTTGTTTTTGAAGACAAAACATCAACATGATGTTGTCGTGCTGCTGCTTCAAAAATAAAATCAAAACAAATCCAAAAAGGATGCTAATAATGTAGTTCTCCATGTTGTTGCTAATCGAGTAAGTTTGTTTTTTTCTGGTAGAGACGTCCGCCCCCCCTATCCAATCAGAACCCTTCCCAACCCCCAGACCTTAAGCTGAATTGGATAAAGCCGATCAAACGTGTTTTCCATGTAAACCTCAATTCGGATTTACTATTTCCATGTAAACTCGAAGGAAAATAGTTTAATTCTGACTTATTTAATTCGGAATAATTTTTTCAGAATTAAAAAACATCATGTAACTGTGGCCATTGTTTCTCCAGTACAGGTGCAGAAGCACCACCACACACCTTCATGACCTCACAATAAACCTTTCAGGGCGAAGGACACTTGAGCCAATATCGTGGTAGGTGACATAAACCATTACTCTTAGCTAGGTCACGATGCCTCATCCAGGTTAAATCGGTGATTGGAGGCCACTGATGATGAATATGGAACTAAAGATTCATTTATATTCAGTACGACCTGTATTTATGCTGGATCTGACCGACTGAGTGGTCTTGCGGTGCTGACAGCAGCTCTCCTGGGTCTGAACCTACTCACTCGGAGTACTCACCCAGATTAGTGACTCAACTTTTCCACGGGTTTGAACGGCTGTTTTTCTCCACATGTCAGCCCCGTGACTGACAGGTGACCCATCCAGGACGCGGCCCCGTCCTTGTCCGGCGTCAGCTAGGATCAACTTGATGGCTGCGTGGATGCTGCAGCCACGTGAATCTGGGACGAGCGCTCCTCTGGCGACAGTTCTGGAGAGCAGAGCTTTCATTATCATAGAAAGAGTCGAGGAACGTCGCCGGGTTTATGCATGCATGAAGCTGGAGAGCCAGCAGGCAGTTTGCTCAGCGTAGACCTGAAACAGCTCGCACAGCAAAGTTCCCTAATTAGGACATTTAAACTTGTTTGTTTTTAAGATTAATATCCCGTGCTCGTTCGCCGGCTCTACAAGTGCTCATTGGATGCTTCTGGACAAAGTTGGAGTTTCTTAACTGTTTCAAGCACGAAGGATCAGAACCAAAAAAAAAAAAAAAAAAAAAAAAAAAACTGAAAAAAAAGTGCATTAACTTTGTAAGCAGGTGTATGAGAATAAAAAAAAAATCAGAGCAATAATAGTGATATTCTAAATATTAATTGCTTATAATTGTCTGCAGACAGATGAGGATGTTCAAGTGACGTAATGACCAGTTACTAACATTTAACCTTTAAATCTGATTCAGCAAGATGTTGGTCCATTTTTCTCTTCCTCTATTTATTTGATATTTTTAGTGAGCAATGTTTAAAATTACTGCTTTCCACGGGTGACATTTAAAAGATTAAAAAATTTTTTTTTCTTAATGTTAGGATGTGATCACACAGGTTTGTTGATGCTGGGAACTTGGAATTTTTAGCTACAAGTTTGTAAAAATGTAATTAGATTGAGGAAAAAAACACGCACAGACAGTAAGAAACTGGACATCCTTGTGGGAAAATATATCTGCCTTTTTTTTTTTTTTTTTTTTTTTAAAAGTCCAAGTCGTTTTCTTAATGACAGAAAGTGCTGGTCAAGGATTATTCATTAATTTCTCTCAAACACAGAAGAGTTATGACTTCCCACTTTCTGAGTTGCAGTGAATGCAGCATGATGTAAAGGCGAGCTAAAGATGATTATACTCCAACTGTTACTTCATATTATTTTGCAGATTTGAATCACTCCGTGAACTAGAATGCACTTAAAGGGCCCAGTTAAAGGGTTGTTTAATGTTACCTAAATATATCCTTAAAAGAAAAAAAAAATCTCCTCCACATGCTTCTTTTTTCTCTAACTGCTTCGTTTTCATTTAAAAGTTTGCACGGTCACAACTGCACATTTGTCACGAGGACAGCCGTCTGTCGGAGGAGCACCGACATGCAAATATCACACAGAGAGGCAACGGCTGACCTTTCCGCTGTGCGACGACAGTCCTCGCCACAGCGAACACTGTATGTCAGAGCCACCGATTACGTGGCAGCCTGTTCTAAAATAATTACTACTTAATATCCCTGCGGTCAAATTAAGCCCGTCTTTTCATACTGTAAACCACTTTCACATGGAGACCCCGTATTTCACAGCATAATACGAAACTAGTTTGACCCATTTACCAATTAGACTGCAGTCAATGGTTAATGACATTAATCTAATACCCACGGTTTCGTTCCCTACAGATAACCACTAAATGGAAGAATTACACCAGACCTTTGCTTTTTTCAAAAGGCCAACAAGGGTCCAGCGAATTACCAGTGGTTGCCTCAGCTTTTTCATAATTCAATAAGAACGTACTTATATATGAAAAAAGGGAAGAGAAATCTTTATTTACGTAGAACATAATAAATAATAATCTCACCAGATTTATAAATTACATCCTCAGATAAACAACCCAGACATAAAATATGACACTGCATGCTTATCTATTCAACTAGTCTAAACGAAGTAAACCCCTCCTGCTTTAAGAGGGAATCGAAGGGATGAGCAGCAGCCAGGGGCTACTGATCAAATATTTATTGATAATCAGCAACTGCCATCACGTCTTTAAAGGCAAATATCTTGGTCTGGAGCGTTCGGCTGCTCACACAACGCCAAGGAGGAAAGGCATCAGCAACGATCCCAGAGAAGCAATTGTTGGGGCCCATCGGTCTCATTAGGACCATGAGGACATTTCAGAACAATCTGGAGTCCGTTTTTCTGAAGAGCAAAAAGATTATTCACAGTGGAAAACATAAAAGACAGCTGCTAATCCTCCCAGGTGTCCCAGAAAGGTTTATTGAAAGGTCAGGCCGTCCAATGCTTAGAGAAACAGGGTGAGAAAAAAGGCCAAGAGCTGCATCGTAGACTCCACAGCCCTCAGCGAGCAGGTTAGATTAAAGTTAATGAAAGTTTATGACAGATAAAAAAAGACTGGAATGAGCGTGGTTTGTTTGGAAGGGGAAGGAGAAGGAGCATGACCAGCGCACCTTAGATTTGAAAAAACACTGAAGTTTTCAGAAACAAGACCCTCTGAACAATCCAGATCAAAGTGGAGATAATTTACATTTATCAAAGAGCAGCTGTAAATCACAGCCGTGACTGGCATCTGTGCAGATGTTCTCCTCTTGGTACAATCATTATATTAAAAAAAAAAAAAATTATGCAGTGTTAAATATGTTCATCACTGTTCAGGAGAGCGGTCCTGATGCAGATCAAGATCTCCTGTGATTCATACGTGCTGTGGAACAGTCTGGGGCGCCGAAAAGGGGGGGGGTAAAGGATACGGATTATAGGGGCCCATGATTGAGGGGGGCCCAGAGAGGCCCCTAATGATGATCAAAAATAGCATCAACATCAAGGCTCTTTTTGAAATAGACAGCGTGCAAGGTGTGTCAGAGGAACTCGGGGGAGGCATTTTACCGTATCGTTTTGAGCCATATCTGGACAAATTGCCCCCAGAAACAGAGGTGTCAGACTCTCCCTCTCCCTCCCAGAATGTAAACAAAAGACGCACCCGGAAATTCTAACAGGCTATCTGTGTTTCAAAAAAGGAGACCAGAGGGCAAACAGTACTTATTTATGCTTCTAATATGATACGGGATTGCAAAAGGGTGCTTTAGTTATAACTAACAACATTTATTGACACAAAATCTCAATAAATGATCACCAGAATCCAGCCGTACATGAAGAGTGAAGATTTTGATCTCAGCATATCTCAGCAACAGAAAAGTGGTCGAAGTGAACATTTACCGTTTATAGACAAGCTATGGCTCTGGAAACAACCGGCAACCGGATTGAAGCCGTTCCTCCGCTTTTTACGGAACTTTTATTGTCGAAAACCGGTAAGTACCGACTTTTGACCACTAGTTGTGACTTTCAACTTTGTGTCTTCAGGCACCTCTTGTGCAAAATATATAAGAAATCAAGGAAAAACTGTATTATTTTTGCAAAGTGGAGACTTTCCAGAGTTCAACGATACCAAATACATCTATGACAGGATGAAGTAATCGGTCTGTATCAGTCATATAGGCAACCTCTTAAACTCAATAGTTGAAGAAGCTAATGTCCATAATGTCTGATTGTTTTTTTCACTAGATCTAGGCCTAATTTCAAGTTCTAGATCAGAATTTCTAAATCTGATTTAGAATTTCAATGAATGAGTAAATTATATCGCGCTCACTCTCACTGATCGCAGTCACACAGATGCACACCTGTCACTCAGGGTCCACTTGTCCCTCGTCCTCCGGACTTGCTGAACCCACTGCTCCCGTCGAATTGGGTCTTTGTTGCACAGACTGCATCCACCTTCCCTGGTATTCGAACAAAACCCTGCCACACATCGAGCCGGCATATTGCAAAAAATAAAGGGAGTTTTGCTCAGAAAAAGTTGTCCACAAGCACAGTTTACAACTGCTGGCAATGCAAATGGCTTGCAACACAAACCTGGCGGGTTCTGCATGTGACGTCATATCCGCCTTCTTCCCCGGCTGCTTGAGCGCTGGCCGCTTGTCGATGGCGCGTGATTCAAAACAAGTATTCATCAACGTTCTGACATTCAATGTTGCAATGTTATACATCATTTTATTCGAGAGAGTGCGCCCAAATTCTTGGATTTTAACATCATTTTTGGTGTCAGGAGTCCTTTAATATATTAAAAGTGCAGAAACTATACTTTAATGCAAACACTGACGTACAGCACATTTCAGATGGCTGTGTATATAATAATGATGAGATCAGCGTAACTCTGCAGGAAGCAGCCTCTTATTTTTTTGTCCCCAACCACTGATGAGATGCAGCTGTCTGGCGGTGTACAACCTGAGCCTCTGAAAGCCTCTGAAAGCTTCTGTTGCCCACAAACTTTCTCCTCCAGCTATGATTCACATCAGTTTGCCTTGTTGTTTTTTTAAGCAAATTCTTCTGCATGTTAAATGTGGCCAGAGAATGCTTCGTAGCCCAGAGCAGGTAGATGGTATCTCCTCGGCTGCTGTTACCCAACAACAACGAGGACGAGCCAGCGCTTGCAAGGGCCGATGATGAAATGTGTCTCTGTTGTTTTATAAGGCTGTTTTAGTACGCAAACTGTGTGTGTGTGTGCGTGTGTGTGTGTGGGACCTTGTGCACTGCAAATGAATAATACATGACAGTCAGCTGTGTCTGCATGTTGGGCAACACCCACATAATCAGGAAGAGAGAGGAAGACAGATGCGGACAGAAAGCGAGAGGAGGAGAGGTGAACGCAGCACAAATGTGTGAAATTTGTGCTGCAATTATTTTCTTTACTGAAATTATTATTAATGAAGACACCAGAAAATTAGTTCTGCTGCCTGCGCTGGGCCAAGCGCGCCGTCCTTCATCCCGGCGCCGGAGGATTTGCATCTGCTGTGCTGCCAGAAACGTGTCTGACCTGTCCTGCCGCCGACGGCGAGTCCGCGCAAACAGACGTGAAAAAGCTGTGCACTTTCCTGCACGCGAACCGGCGTTTGTGGATGAAACGTGAGTCGGGACGTGTGCACCCGAGGCCGCGTCCATCAGGGCCCCTGATGCTTTCCGTGAAACTTCCCATCGCAGGGTCCAAACTTTGGATGACAGGAAAGCGAGTCCTGTGATCCTCACCTCACATCCCAGGCATCGGCATATTCACCTGCTTCACCGGATCCACCGACGAGCTCAGAGGCATATCAGTGTCTCCATAGCGATGAGGCTGTCAATCATCGTCTCGTCTCCAGTGGTCCGTCGTGGCCCAACCACAGAGGAGGGTATTTATTGTCTTCCAGCTTTCAGTAAACAAAAACGAAATGAACAAACAGAGCTTCTGGCGGTGCATTCAGCCACCTTTATCTTCATTCATAGATCGTTGATATGTGCTGGATAAACCTGTTCCCTTTACCCTCTGGATTCACGTATGACGCAGAGCCAACACCACAGGGACGTTCGAGAGGGTCGCACCCCGGCGACGTCAGCGGAAAACAAAGCAGCTTCCCTCCGACACCCGGAGCTGAGCCCATAACCAACTACGCAGCGACGCCTCCGTGAATAACGCGGATAATTTCACCAGAACGGTGATTATGACTTCCCTCTGATTTGGTTCCTCGTCATTAGTTTTTATATCTCACTCCTCTTTATTTTTGCGGGTGCTATAAAAGCTGCAGCTGCTCCGCCACCGCTGGAAAGATTTAACTGAAGCATCTCTGGGAAGAGGATTTTATCTTTGTATTTGTCAGAATTCATACGTACTTGATTTTTAACTTTAAAACCACGATGAGACGGATAAAGCTGATGACAGACGGGCCAAGGTTCTTCCTGCTTAATAGGTTTGAGAAACACGATTGTGCAACTGAGGGTCAGATTTAAAATGAACTGGTAGGAGGGTCACATGAACCTGACTGCTCCTTATCCGTTTCACGGTGTTTAATGTGACTGACTCGCCTTCACACAGACAACGTGACGCATTTCTGTGACCGTATTTGATTTTCATTTCACCTGTTCCAACAGTATGTTTTTGGTTCTGTCTGAAATGGTGGCGACTACCCTGCGGCCTAATAAGACAAAAAAACAAACAAACAAAAAAAAGCATCTACCACAGCGTCTCCGTCCCGATCATCTCTGTTCAATTCAATCCCAATTTAATTTTATTTGTATAGTGTCTGTTACAATGTCAATTGTCTCTAGGCACTTTACAGAGACCCAGAGCATGACCCCCGGGCAAATATCATTAATATTATAATATTAAATCCAAATCAAGGGTAATGGCAGGTAAAAAAAACTACCTGTGGGAGAAAAAAAAGCCTTTAAGCCAAACAGTGGCAAGAAAAAACTCCACTTTAAGAGGAAGAAACCTTGAGCAGGACCTGGATCATATGGGGGGACCTTCCTGATGAAGGCCAGCCGGGCTACAGGAAAGAAAATGGAGCACAGTTACAGTAACAAGGTGCTCCTAATTAACTGTGGATTGAACTGGAGGAGGAAGAAGGGAGGAGGAAAGGGAAGGAAGGGAGAGGAGCAGTGGAGACACCGCTCAGCAGATCATGTTGGCGTCCCCCTGCAGAGTAGGCCTATAGCAGCATAGCTATGATGAAGCTGTGATTAAGACGAGCCTACTCTAGTCTGAGCTCCTACAACTATAGCTATAACTATTAGCCCCTACACACTATAGTTTAGACTAACTGTAGGCTTTACTGAACAAAAATTTTTTCGATTTAGTTTTTAAAGATGGAGGTGGTGTCAGCCTCTTGAACCCAAATTGGTAGCTGGTTCCATAATATAGTGCCTGCCATAGTCCAGTTCAGGACTTCATGGTCCAACATGCAGCTATGCACTGACAGAGTTGAGCATCCCCCAGTTCACAGCAGCTGCTTTTAGACGGTGGATCCGGCCGCTCAGCGCCGGTCCAACCCTCTTCTACGACCGTGCGGCTCTTTCAAAACGTGTTTTACTGGACTGGTCACTTCCGAGAAACAGCAACAGCATGACGGGAAGCTGGACGGATATGGAGATGGACTGGCTGCACAAGTCTACACTGATGTCTCAGTACCCTGTAAGTCTGTATGGTGTTTTTTTCAGAGTTAGGACCCCCCCCCCCCCCCCAAAAAAAAAAAAAAAAAAAAGTCAGTGTTGGGTTACGTCAGAGGATTTTTGTTTGTGGATATTTTTTTGTATGCATGCCTCTATAAATCCACATAAACATAATGTGCATGCATATTTCTAACCCTTGTCGGGCTTTACAAAGTTTTAGCCGTGAAACTAACAGTCTTATCCATCTGGCACCTGCTGTAACACCCTGGAGTAATAGCTACAATAATCCAGGCCTGGCTGAGAAAGAGAAAGGCTCTATTGTTGCTATGATGTTCAAGCATTTCTCCATTTCATTCAAAAGCCTTTAATTGCCACACTCAGTTTGTGTAATCTTGTGCAACTGAATAAATGCACTGTATTTCTGGCAACCACCTGCTAGTTAATGGTTGAGAAAATTATATGGTATTTATTCCACGTTGCAGTGGCTCTGCTATAATTTGACAACAAAGGGGGATTTGCTGCACATAAACTTATACCGATGTCATTACAACCACCTGCAATGGTAACAAAATTAAAAAAGAAAAAGAAAAAGGAAAAGTGCAGGGTTTCATAACACAAATCCTGAAAGTTTATGTGCAGGCACACGCGTACCAGCGCGCAACATTATGAATACATACAGTAAGTTATAAAACATCAGGACCAGCCAGTAGGCCAGAAGAAAAGGAGGGAGAGAGATGGGTTGCCAATGCAAGTGGATGGAAAAGCAGATACAGACAGATAGGGGGCCAAGACACTGGTAGCATGACAGCCATCTCATATTAATACTCTACATTAGGAGCCCTGATGATGAATAATTAATCTGCTGGAAAATGTGGTGATTTGTGCTCCTTGCAGACTAATGGAATGTAAGAAAAAAAAAAAAAAGAACATGAATCTGCCGATCTAATGGCTCGAAGTGAGCTGTATGTTTGCCTGATTTCCACTTATACAAAATTTAACAGACAAATGCGGTCGCGTTTCAGCGGCCATCTTCCAAGTTCTGGATACGGACACGGGTCAGGACTGCAGGTAGACCGGTCCAGTACCGGTACCCTCCTCCTCCTCAGTGATGACTTTGTTAAACATGCAGAAAGTGGTCTGGCGTTGTCGTGTTGAAAAATGCATAGATATCCCTGTAAAATAAGTACTCCTGAAGACGAGCCCCCCCCCCCCGCCATACCAGTACAGACCTTCAGCTGTGGACTCGTCGCTGATGACGCTCTGAGTGGTTCTTCTGTCTTTGGTCTGGACCACGTGGCGCTCATTTCTGGAGCTCAGATCCGGAATATTGACCCTGTGTGACCACGGCGCATTCCCGCTGTGGGATCCCGGGCGCCTCTGAGACCAGGGACATCGGCGCCACCCCTGGACGCGGCTTCTCTTCCATGTCCCAAAGTAACGCCCCGCCCATGTGGTGATGTCAGCTACTGATGAGTGACAGGATGCGATGCCATCCACCAGCTTTCCATGAGATCCCTCGAGTTAATTAATGGTATTACACACAGCAGATGGGAAAAATATATGCAAATCACTTACCGAACTTCCTTTTTTTAAATCACCGAAATGATTTTCTTTTACATTCAGTAACAGAGCCTCCACCCATCTTTGCTCCTCAAACACTGAAACACTCACGGAAAGTTTTTTTTTTCTGATTTTGGCTGGTATAATGACAGCTCATCCGTCTCTCAGGCTGAGGATGATGAGTCATGTGAGCGTCGACAACCTCGTGACTCACCTGTCAAGCGCTCGGACAGAAGAGCTACATGTTTAAATCTGTCTGAGACCCAACTGGAGCCGCTCCCCCAAAAAAACCCATCTTTCAAACTCCAAACCTCCCTTTTACTCACGCTTAAATCTGAGAGTGTAACACAGGTTTGTTTTGACAACTAAACACTCTTTCTCTGTTCTCTGTTTCATCTTCCCTCCATCTTTTCTCATACGGATTATTTCTCCGTTCCCTCTAGGCCTCGCTTTCTGTTTTAGTCGCTCCTCTTAGGGAAGCCTCTAAGAATAAAGTGGCAAATGACTAGATTCTTTCTTTTCTCTCCTTTGCTCGTGCCTCTCGCTTCCAACAGCACAAAGAGCTTTTGTTTACTTATTTATAATTCTCTTATTTGTTACAGAGATTATTTATGTTACAAAACTCAAAGCATTGGCTTTGAATCTCAGAGAGGGACTCGCTGGCGAAGTGGACGCGCGTGCGATTCACGTTTTCAGATTTCTCAATGGCGGACTTTCAACTGTAACCTGATGAGTTGCAGATAAGCTGTTTTTGTTTTTTTTTCCATTTATTCTTCACATCTAAACCGGTTTGTGCGTGACTCGCCTCCATCCCCTGCGCGTTCATGTGAGACTGAAGAAAAAATGCACAGAGAAAGCCAATGAATCATTCATATACTTTTGGGACACACTCAGACAATTGTGCATGACGAAATAAGCGGACAAAAACTCTCTTTCCCATCAAACTTTGCCTCTCTCAGCCGTCCGGCGCGAGCAGCTCGGCTGCAGGAAGGGAAGATTTAAACAATATGAAGTTAACAATAATGCTGCTAATGACAATGTAAAACAGTGCTCGACCGTTAAAGGTTCCCCACATAAAAAGCTTTGTGGAGATGATGTACTCTTTTATAGACTCTATATAATGCAGTCCTCTGTTTCCATGGAGACCTATTGTGATCTCTTGCACATTCAAAAACCAAACCCTCTTCCAAATCCCTTTTTTTTTCTTTCTTTTTTTAATTCAAAGCAAATATATGTAAGAGCGGGTCTCGTAGCTGGTGTGGAAGGGTCAGAGGTTTTCCTATTTTCATCGCTAACGTGTTCATGCTGCCTGTGAGCTGCTGCCCGTGTAAACTGTGCCATCGCTCGGCCGTGCAGTCAGGAGTCTGTGGAGAACTGAGCTAATTTTAGGCCCAGAAATATGTAGACCAGGTGTAACGCACATGGCCTACCTAGCCTGGCTCCGCGTGCCCGTGCATTAGCGCCGGACCTGGATGGACTTTGGAGGGTCCGGTCCTTTTTCTCTGTGACATTTTGTTTGCAGCAACGTCTGCCGAAGTATTTGTTTTTGCTGCGTAAACACGCTAAAAGCTCCCTCTGTTTTCTGTTAATATCACAGTTCTAGGTCCAGGGAGAGAAAAAAAATAGTTGTTTATTTGTCTTATTTTTTTTTCCTTCCTCCCCATGAATCCATTTGCTGAAGTGTTATGTGAGGCTATGGTTTATTAACGTGCTGTATTTCTGTAAATATCCCCCTCTGTGCCTCGGGGCCGGAGCCCATGTCACCTGCTATTTCAGGTGGTTCTTTCTCATGTGCGCAGCAGAAAGGGGCATCATTATTATTTTTACTGCTTCATTCTGCATTCAGACGGACTTCCAGTCTCCATCTGATACTGGAACGATCAACTGAAATTACTTTTCCTGCTCATTTATTTATGTACTTCAGTTTATCCAAGTCAGAGCCTTTTGGATTCTTTATTTTTTTTTTTTTTTGCAGACGGCACGTCTCTCACACCAAAGCACCGTTATTTTACCGCTCTCTGTGTTCCCTGCAAACTCCAATTCAGTTGTGCTTATTTACTTCTCATAAAGCAACAGGGTCTGAAAACTCAATAGATGTGTGCTTCTGCCGAAGTGACTGAAGTCGCTGCTCACCATCGAGATCGGACTGGCGATGTTTCAAACCTGCAGCCTCCGAATGAAAATATTTGTGCTGCTTTGCTTATATTTCTGGCAGTTCTGCAGTCAGCAAAGCATTTGAGCTGGGTGGGGGTGGGGGTGGGGGGGGGGGGGGGTTGACAATTCCCTGTCTGTACTGCACAGGACTGCTGGGAAAATTATGCATGAGAAAGTGACTTCTATTAAGATTACAGTATAAGTATAGGTATGTAAAAAGATCTAATCCTTATCATTTAGTATGCAGTGTGGTGCAAAGGTTGTTTGTTTTATCTTGCAAATAAAAATCTGATGTTTTTTTTTTTGTCTTCGTTTTTAAGATTTAATTACAGGCTTTGTTCCAGAATTTTAATTGGCAAATGCAAATTTGACCTCTCCCACACAGTCGCCGGGCCCCCACGCGGCCGGGGCGTGGCCTGTTGTGAGTGGGTGGGAGCAGACGGCACGCTTTTGAGTTTTCAAACTGCCAAAGTCCGTGTGCCTGGCAGGAAACAAGGAAATAACCTTGGGAGAGGGGAGCGAGCTCGGCCGCGTCTCCCTGGGACCAGAAGCGTTTTGAGCGCGCGCGGACAGATTCTCCCGGCGGCGCTGACGTCTCCGCCTCCAGGCGCGGGGATGAGACCGGAGCAGCTCAGGTGTACCGCAAGTGGACCGAGTGTGTTGAGTTGCAGAATTGATTAATCTTTTTCTATTGAGCCAGAGCACAAAGCTCCGTCTGCTCCATTCACAACGCGCCGCCCATTGGGATTTCTCCGGATCCGTACCGGGGGGCGGGTGCGGGTGCGGCGCGGGGGGGGACTGATTATTGTCTCCCGTGTTTTAGCGTGGAAAAAGCCAGAGCCTGCCCTGCTCCCCCATCAGGGAAGAGCAGGAAAACTAGCGAGGAGTTATTCCAGCCTGATCCTCAACTCCGGACCCATCGGATCATCTGCAGCTGCGTTTTTAGTCTTTAAAGGAATAAAATCAGGTATCCGAATACGCGCAAGTCGCTTTGGACTTTTTCTCTTTTTTTTTTTTTTTTTTTTTTCTGAGGAGGCTGCGTGCGGTGCGGGTCGCCTCCGCAGTGTCGGATGCGTACTGAGCCAGGATTGGGTTGGGTCGCCGTGGCTCCTGGCGCACGTCGTCAGTCGTAAACGCGCATAGGTGAGGGGCGAAGACGGGAGGAGAAGCTCGGGGAAAGTGGTCCACGGAAAACCGCCGGGCTCGCCGGCTCCGGATTCTATTTTCGAGACATCCCGACCCCCCCCACCACCTCCTCCTCCTCCTTCCTCTCCCTGCAGCTTTTCTTTTCACCATCACCATTATTTTTTATTTCCAACCGCGGGGGGGATTCGTGCACCTTCTTCCTTCTGATCCAGGACCGGCGGCTGGACCACCAGAACCTCACGCACACAGGGGACGTCGGACGTGATTCTGCGGAGCGACACACACGATGGCAACCGGTGCGCTCCTTCTTGCCTGTGCGCTGTTTGGTAAGTCATCAGGGAGAAAAAAAAAAGAAAAAAATCTTTGTAGCTTGCTTTTTCTTTGAACCCTTCTTACATTGCGCAGGATGAACGGGACTCATCATCTGCGTCGTGCTCTTCTCACCACTTGTGTGAGACATGGATAGCTGGGAGTGGAACTACTAGTCATCATGAGTCAGGTGGAAGTAGACCACGATGATCACCTCAATAATAACAGATGCAGGAGAACAGCTGTGTGTGCGTGTGCGTGTGTGTAGTGAAGTAGGTTAATGTGACAGGGACTTGAGTCACAGATTAAGTCCAAACCATCTGACCTCATGAGTTCAAGGGCTGATCTTCATAGACAACCTGCATCTGTGTGTAATAGGTACACCTGTACCAGTGAATTATAGGCTCCTCTATATGTATAGATTACTGGCACACACACACCAACAGCACACACACCGGAGCTGATGAAGTCACCCAGTGGGTGTGTAGAGACCTTCATGGCACCGTCATCCCCTGAGGTGAAGCCACTGAGTTCACACATTTGCTACTTGATCAGAAATGTATTGGATTTCACAGACAAATGCAAGTTTAAGCATGCTCATCCGATGACACAGACATTAACAAACACATGACTCCTGACACACGCACATTGCACACACACACCACACACACACACACACACACACATAGCTTTCAAGTACGTCCTGCATGTGAGCTGTCCCAAACAAACACCAGATGGCTTTTCTGTTCCTGGATGGGGTGGGCTTGTCAGCGCTGCCGGGCGACAGAGGAGGAGGAGGAGGAGGAGTAGGAGGGTGGGGGGGTGTGGGAGTGGAAGGCGGCCCGGTGTTGGCCCCCACTCGACCAAGAGGATTACCAGTCTGCGCATCTCCTCCAGTCCCCTCCTCGCACATCAAGCCACTTTCACCAGAGAGGGCGAAACAAGTTTTGTCAGCGCAAATGCAAAGTCGTATTGTTTCTAGTGTTGTAGCTGCGCAGATGTCATCCACAGCTGGAGCCAGAAAAGAAAGGCTTCTCCTGTTACATAATCAGCCTGAGGTGGTGAACATTTCAGGTGCTTGGAGGGAGAAGCGTGTGTTTAATTTCGTTTGTGCGTCGATATCACAGGAGTGCTTTTATCATCACCGAAAGGTGACAGGATTTTTCAACATTTTTTTTAATGAGATGTAATATATCCTTTTTTTTTTCAGAGGTTGACACAATTTCCTGAGGTCTTAATGAAATGTCAGTGGACCTGCTTTGATGGAAACATGACAGTGTTGCAGTTCAAAAGCTTCCTTTTCAGCCATGTCTAGCACTTCTCTGTTCACAGCAGACAGTATTTGGGGGCGGAGTCATCCTCCACTCCGCCCCACTCTTCTGTGAATACACAGCACTTTTTAAGGGGGGGGGGGGCATTTTCCTTCAGTATTCTGGCCCGTCCTGTTTGGATGACCCTGAGGCGGAACAGTGGGGAGTTTTACACCTCTCTTATCATTTTGAGAGGCAGTGAGAGATTAAAGAAGCTCAGTGTGTGAGCAGAATAGGAAGCTGTTACCCGTGACAGTCCTGTCACTCAGGAGAATCTTTTTTATTTATTTTTTTGGTTGTTTAAGGAGACAGTCAGTGCGTTTACACGGGAAGTTTAATTCCTCTTTAATTCAGAATCAAAATTAAATCTGGTTTAAGATTATTAAAAATTACCATGTAAACACCTAATTCTGAATGAAAATGTCCATTTCGAATTAAACTTAATTCCGAAGTAAGTGGCTGGTTAATTCTGATTTTAAATCCGAATAGAATAATTCCGCGGTCATGTATGCACTCATTCCGCTTTAAATTAATTCCAGTCTTTCTGCGCATGCTCGTTCTCTTGCCCGTCTGTCGTGATGACGCTTATATTCCGCGCTGGGCTTGTTTTCGAAAATAAAACAACATCGACATGATGTTGTTGTGCTGCTGCTTCAAAAATAAAATCAAAACAAATCCAAAAAGGATGCTAATAATGTAGTCCTCCATGTTGTTGCTAATTGAGTAAGTTTGTTTTCTTCCGGTAGACGTAAATACGTAAAGACGTCCGCCCCCCCCCTATCCAATCAGAACCCTTCCCAACCCCCAGACCTTAAGCGGAATTGGATAAAGCCGATCAAACGTGTTTTCCATGTAAACCTCAATTCGGAATTACTATTTCCATGTAAACTCGAAGGAAAATAGTTTAATTCTGAATTATTTAATTCGGAATAATTAATTCTGAATTAAAAAACATGTAACTGGCCTTTGTGGCACTAGTGGCTCGGGCTGGGCAGTCAATGGAATAATTAATCACAACCTGACATTCCAGCGCTGTAACCGACATAATCATCCATGTATGTTGTTTAATTTGTTTAAAATATTCCATAAATAGTTAATCTCTTATTTTATAATCACTAAGCTATGTAGGCCTACTTTTAAATTAGAAAAATATCCCAGTTTTAATAGTCGATCATATTTGCAGCAAAAACTTTGTTGGGGATGCCAGGAAAAAAAAAATCTCATTAATCGTAATTCGAGGTAAAATATTCTACTAATCTAATATTAACATTAATTTGAGGTCATGTTGCTCAGTCCTTTATTGAAAGTATGCAGACAGGAAAGATCGAAAGATTCGAAAAGGGTCACAGCTAGACTCAAACCTGAGGTGGCTGGACAAGGACGGTCAAGCCTGATTTATACTCGGACGTCAGGTCACAGACGACCCAGAGATGCCCCCCCACCCTACGCAAACACTCCGGTTGACCTACCCAAAATTGTAGGTCGATGCAGACAGTGGCGCAGAGAGGAGGGAAAGGAGGCCTCTGATTGGTCAATTCAACATCCGTGTAGAAAAGAGCGTGTCATCGAAGAAGTGAGGAAGTACTCACATCTGTACGATTCTGGTTCTCCACACTACAAAGACAGCACATATTCTAGTAATTCATGGAGGAGAGATTGTGATGAATGTGGGTCTGGATACGGCCGAGATGGTGAGGAAGTGGAAAACAAAGGGATAAGTTTAGTACGTTTAGCTAGTTCGTGATTGTCGCTCTTGCGTTGTGGCGTGGAATAACATAGCGGAGACCGCGCTTCAAAATTAAGTATAAATCAAAAGTGACGGCGGCATCTCTGGGACTAGCTGGACGGCGACACATTGAGAGTATACACGGCCCTTCAGCCTTCACACACGGGGCTGCTGCTGCTGAACATCCCCACTTCTGGTGTTGAAGCCAAAAACTGCTTTTCCTTGACTGACCACAAGGTGGAAAATCCACCGTGTTCAAACGGCCAACTTTGCAGCAGAAACGAAGATGCAGCCTGGTAAAAAAAACAAAAAAATGGTTTTGGTTTCTATAGACCTGGATCTGAGGTGAATTTATCTGGACCACAGCATGCAGAATTATATGAAGCAGTAAAATGGCCAGCGAGTCCCAGCAGAACCCCGCCGGTCCTTGTCTCAGCTCTGGCAGGACTGGTTTCAGATGTTGTACCGGTAGCGATACTTGAAATTAACAGATCTGGTCAAAATAAATGTAAAACAATATTACTTATCATATTGGGTTTACTAAAGCTAAGTTAGCCAAGCTAAAGTACTGAACTGTAGCTGGTGGGCGTGTTCCTGCCAGTTTCTCAGCGGTGCTGGTTCCGCCCACTTTCAACATGGCGCTGAGCAGCACGAGGAAAACAACCTGTCGGTGACGTCACATGTTCAATAAACAGGTGCCTGCTCAAGCAGCTGAGCTAACTAGGGAATGCAGCATGATGGGAAGACGGGTAATTCTGCTCTGGGTCTGTGATGTCACAGGATCCGAGCGTATTTCTGAATGGGAACTTTTCAGTCCATGGGTTCATTCATTCATTTAGGTTTAATTCTGTTGTAGTTTTGAGCTGGTAAAGACTCCTTTCCTGCCAAACTCTCAAATAAATGCTTTCAAGCAAAGATTTTTTTTTTTAATTTAATTTTTTTTGACAAAAACAACCGATTTCTGCCTCTGAGTCCTCAACAGTTCGGCGCGTGCTTCAATTTCATTTTCCCAACATCACATAAACCAGTTCTACTTCAAAGTCCACCAAGTCACGTAGTGAACCGTTATCTTAATTTGGTTTGAAAGCTGCAAATAAATAAGTAGCTATTTGAATTATTGAACATGAGGAAATTATTTAAGTCGTCCCGATAGCATCAACAACATTGATTTGTTTTGCTCGCTTAAATTCTATTTATTGCACACAATATTTTATCCCTTGTTATCTGCATCTGTGCCTCTTCTTTAGCTGAGAGTTCGGGGAATTCGACTGCACAGTTTAATTTTAAATTAATTGATATTGAAAACGACCAATCAGTTGTGCTTATCAAGATGAGGATGTGGCTTCTGGTTGAGTCCATCAACCCGTAGGCACTTAGCATCCAGGATCAGAGGGATGGGTTCAGGTCCTCCTGTGTGATCTATCTGGCCTGTGTCAGGGAGCATTCGTGTTTGCTTTTGAATGTGTTTGTTAGTTAAAAAAAAAGAAGAATAAAATCAAGGCTGCTGTTGCGTGGAGACCGTATCAGTCGGCTGTTAAACTCAGGGGTGCCACTCATGCATTTTTTATTTTTTATTTTTGGCGTGTAATTCTGACGTCGGTGTAATTTATGCTGCAGAGTTTGCAACCAGGTGAGAGCGCGTGCGCGTGTTTTATTTGTGGCACCGGCGTATATATGATATAAAGCGTATGAAAGGAGTCGCCTGAAGGAATGAATGGTTGTTAGCTCTACAAACAGGATGTCTTCCGTCTCCCCCACAGAGTGAGAGAGATGTCACGTTTTTGGTGTGGAATAACAGCGTGTGTGTGTGTGTGTTTTTTTTTTTTTTTTTTTTTTTTTTTTCTTAAATGTGTGTGAGAGATTATGTTTGAAGCAGGGAGCCAACCTGAAGTCCCAGTTTATATAACCGAATTGAAAGTCTGATATGTGCGAGGCAGGCTAGTTTAACTGCTAAATGCCTCAGTGCTTTCCATTTACTCGTCTGACAGCGGAGCAGCCGACAGTCGCCTCGGCTCTGATGAGCTGCCGTTGGTCCCGTTTGTCGGCTGGTCTGAGAGCAGCTTCGCGTTGTGAAATCTTTACAGATCTGCCTCTCACGAGGTGTGTTCTGCCGCCTGCAGTTATTCATGCATTTGTAATGATGAACCGTTTGTTACAAGCCCTGATTAGCTCTGCCACCCTGAAACGCCGGGGCTGCTTTCACCTTATTTGCACAATTTTCTGAAAATATTATGAGTGACTTTGACTTTGTGTTAACCTGAGAACGCTTGGTGGCAGTTCTTCTGAATGACTAATCCCCTTTTTTCGAGCCCGGGGTGCACCTCGTCTCTGCAGGTCACGATGATGTCATTAGTTAATATTAGGGCTGTAACGATACACTAATATCGCGATACGATACGATACGATACACAATATTCATCTTACAATACATTTAGTTTCAGTACACCAGTTCTTCTGGTGTACAAGGGGAGCTGCTAGCGTCCAACGCTCCTTTTCATGCCAGGTCCCGTGGTCCGAGTGCTACTCCTGGTAACAGCCGTTAACGGATGTTAAAACAGTTAAAAGCCGTTAGAACCAGTATATCTCCATAACGATGACAAGTGAGATATCTCCAGGTCAGAGGAGGAAACACCGATGAACCAGACCGTCTCCTCTGGGAAGACCGAGCTCCATTCAGTCTGGCGAGCGACAGAGCCGACCGTCCCAGAGCCCGGTTCATCATGCGGACCGGACCAGGCCGTTGTCGTCTCCCCCGGCGGTGCTGGGCCCCACCAGGTCACCAGACGGCCCCTGCCAGGTCAGCTGACCCATCCGGCGTGTAGACTGCTGGACGGGGGCAGCATGCTGCCGCCGCTACGTCGGGGGCTCCCATCCCGGCTCCGTGACGCTGCAGCCCGGATCCAGTGGCGGTGGTTGCCGCGGGTAGCAGTTCAGGACTACTTATCTTAGCTTTCCCGAACCGGCCTCCAGCGACACTGTCCATGTTCCCGGCGGCAGGTGTCCACCAGCCGCAAGAGGATCGATCCGCCCCCTGCAGACAGTATGTCGACATGCGACCGCAGATCACCACAAACCGGGCACAAACTGGAGCGTCCAGCGTCGCAGGAACAGCAGCGAGAAGCGTCCATTTTAAAGGGACAAAGTGATTTTAGTGACATCTTGTGAGTTTTCCAATGACTTTGTTTTAATTAATTGAACTAAAAGCATCAATTACACATTATATGGCTGACAGGCAGTTTGCAAATGATGGACAAAATTAATGAAAGATTTGTTGAGAAAAAATAGTTTCATTTATTTAAACAGTGCAAATTGTTGCTTGCAAGCTTTTAAAGGTGGGACACGGGGGTTTTGAAAGGAGCTTAGAATATCGATACCCACAGCTGAAAAAGTCGATACTCTCCGGGGAAATAAAATATCGATATATATCGCAGAATCGATAAAATCGCTTAGCTCTAGTTAATATCACAGTAACACCCTTCAGAGTTCAAGAAGGCTATTAACGGTTAAAAACTAATAGCTAGTAGCTTGTCGCTCGTCTCTATGATCACATCTGGCTCAAGGAAACCAGCGTGGTGATGTCCAGATATCATCCTCCTTGTCATTGTGGTATCATGGTGGTCTTTTTTTTTTTTTTTACTCTCTAATTATCTTTTTCATATTTTAATCTTTTGCTTATCGTTCAAAATCCACGAACAATGTCACATTAACCCTGATTTAGCAGAACAGACGGCGCAAAGCATTCATTCGCTTTAGTCGAGGGCATGAAACAATCAAGACAGCGCTGGCTATCAGCTAGTGTGTGTGTGTGTGTGGTAGCTGTTTTCATCTCTTTCTCAAGTGAGATTTTTGATAATACTTTTGTTCACTTACTTGAAGTGAGAAGAGCTTGAAACGGGAGCTGATTATCCCGACTCATTGCAGGGTTATTGATTGGAAAGAGAAAAGTTTGGAGTGGTTGTAATACCATCGAACTTTGCTCTTATTGCCATAGTTTGAAACCAAGTTCCCATAATGGCTCCAGTCAAAGAACATGAATGCTGTTAAAAGCTGATTTTAGATATAGGTTTAAATGCTGTGGGTTTTTTTCTTTTCTAAAGAGTTTCATATTGTAAAAATGATGTGTCTCTAAGCCACTTGGGTACCGTTTTAAGTGTTTGTGTCATGCTGTGGCGAATGCTCGAATGCTCTTAAGCGCCTCTCGTCTTGAGCGGTCACCTTTTCCCCCGAAGCTTCTCAAAATGTGCACGTTTCTCGATGTGATGTCAGTAAATAAGTGTGTCGGTGAAAGAAATGTGAAATTTGGCACAGAAGTTCCATTTCTGGTGGGAGGTCCGAAAAACCTTTCCAGCCCTCTGAGCCTTGAGCCTGTCTCAGTATCAGAAATAGTTCTGCAGTTTGCCCTGAGCTGGGAATGCCAGGCATTTCAAACTTCACCAGGATTCAAAGTTTGCAGCGCCGCTCCCTGCATCCAGCCCCAATCCCGTCCCCGTGCCGCTCCCCGTCGCGCCCATCCCGGCCCGCTGTCCCACATAAGAATGACAGCTGGACGTCTCCCACCCGAAAATTACGCACATTTAAGCTTGTGTGTGGTCAAGCCAGCGCGTCCTCGGCGCTGAGCACCTTTAGTCAGCTGTTACAGCACCGGGAATGCATTTCTTCTGTTTTTAATCCTCAGATGACACATTAGAGAGGGCTGTCTAGACAACGTGACTGAAGGCAGTGGCTCACTGTCGAGCTGATTGTGTAGCGGTTGTATGATATACGTTTGGAGAGTCTCGGCATGTGACAGTCCCATGGTTTCTCGCTCATTATTTTCGCCATCTGATGTCACCAAAATCGGAGGCCGTTCTCCCCCTCCTGTTGGGGGGAAATACGGGCTCGTGCAGCTGTCTGATGCAGCTTTTCTGGCCGTTGCATGCACGCACGTTTGCATTATGAACTCTGGGACCCGAGCCTTTTTATGCAACCGGGACGACATGAAAACCAGAAACGAGGCCGTCAGTTTCCAGTTAAATATTTAGCACAGCTGCCCCACGACCATTTGTAGATCAGCGTCAGACGTTGGGTATTTCATCTGGCACATTCACGGATGTCATGTGATGGACATCCATGACGGACCCTGCTGAGGGTGCTTCCTGTCCGATGCAAGTGAAGAAAATTGACGAGATGGATTGATGAAACGGTGCAGTTTCTTGCTGGAGGTGCATCCAAGCAAGTTATTCCCAGTCCATAATACAGGACATTACATTTTTAATTGCAGGCAGTGAGACTTAAACTTGCACTTTCTTCTTGTGCTTCGTCAATCAAAGCTTGAGCTCAGCAGAATGGACACTAGACATTTGCCATAAAGAGAATCAGGATCGTTGGCTGGACAGACAGTTGTCAGGTTTTGCACCAGAACCTGAAAAATGTCACCATGTATTTTAATAAGGCAAAGCTGCTAGCAGCTGCTATTTCCTACTCAAACGACAGGCATTCAAATAAAAAAGGAAACTTGCAAATTCACGCCTTAAAAAAAGGCACTGACGGCTTGGTTGCAGGTGTGAGATGAAAACTTCCAATAGTGTGGAGTGTCCAGTAGCTCCAGGGCAGGTAATTGGTCTGTATTACAGAGCTGGCAGGCTGCTACTGAAACTCACACCTGACTACGAGGTTTCTTGAAGCTCTGCTGGCTGTTGTGATCAGGCTGCATTCTCACTGCTGTCTCCCGTCCAAGGTGAAAGACTAGTAAGCAGCTTTTCCTCCAATTGAGCTCTCAGAGGAGATCAAGGAATTTTTTTTCCCTTTTTCCTCAGATCGAAGCGACTGAACTTCATTGCGAGAAGGAGAACAAATGGAGAGCTAAAGTTAGCTCTGAGTAATCACAGCCTGTCTCCTCACGCAGCGTCTGCTTTTTGAATGACGATCCTCCAGCTCTGCTGCGGTTTTGAACCATGCTCTTCCTCCGTTTTCACGCAGGGAGGCGGCCGACTGCTGAGAAACAAAGTTTCTATGATGGAAAGCCTTGCTTGCAGGGATTCAGGGAGGTGGCTGGAGCCGGAGTCAGAGCCGGAGTCAGAGCCGGAGTCAGGGCCGGAGTCAGAGCCGGAGTGAGGGCCGGAGTCAGGGCCGGAGTCAGAGTCAGGGCCGGAGTCAGGGCCGGAGTCAGGGCCGGAGTCAGGGCCGGAGTCAGGGCCGGAGTCAAGGCCGGAGGAGTCAGGGCCGGAGTCAGGGCCGGAGTCAGGGCCGAGTCAGAGTCACGGAGTCGGAGTCAGGGCCGGAGTCAGGGCCGGAGTCAGAGTCAGGCCGGAGTCAGGCCGGAGTCAGGGCCGGAGTCAGGGCCGGAGTCAGGGCCGGAGTCAGGCCGGAGTCAGGGCCGGAGTCAGAGCCGGAGTCAGGGCCGAGTCAGAGTCAGGGCCGGAGTCAGGGCCGGAGTCAGTCAGGGCCGGAGTCAGAGTCAGGCCGGAGTCAGAGTCAGGGCCGGAGTCAGGGCCGGAGTCAGGCCGGAGTCAGAGTCAGGGCCGGAGTCAGAGTCGGAGTCGGAGTCAGGGCCGGAGTCAGGGCCGGAGTCAGAGCCGGAGTCGGAGTCAGAGTCAGAGTCAGGGCCGGAGTCCGGAGTCAGAGCCGGAGTCAGGGCCGGAGTCAGAGTCAGGGCCGGAGTCAGAGTCAGGGCCGGAGTCAGAGTCAGGGCCGGAGTCAGGGCCGGAGTCAGAGCCGGAGTCAGGGCCGAGTCAGAGTCAGGAGGCCGGAGTCAGGGCCGGAGTCAGAGTGGGCCGAGTCAGGGCCGGAGTCAGGCCGGAGTCAGAGTCAGGGCCGGAGTCAGGGCCGGAGTCAGGGCCGGAGTCAGGCCGGAGTCAGAGTCAGGGCCGGAGTCAGGGCCGAGTCAGGGCCGGAGTCAGGGCCGGAGTCAGGGCCGGAGTCAGGGCCGGAGTCAGAGCCGGAGTCAGGGCCGGAGTCAGAGTCAGGGCCGGAGTCGAGTCAGGCCGGAGTCAGAGTCAGGCCGGAGTCAGAGTCAGGCCGAGTCGAGTCAGGGCCGGAGTCAGGGCCGGAGTCATCAGGGCCGGAGTCAGAGTCAGGGCCGGAGTCAGAGTCAGGGCCGGAGTCGGAGTCAGAGTCAGGGCCGGAGTCAGCCGGAGTCAGTCAGGCCGGAGTCGGAGTCAGGGCCGGAGTCAGGGCCGGAGTCAGAGTCAGGGGCCGGAGTCAGAGTCAGGGCCGGAGTCAGAGTCAGGGCCGGAGTCAGAGTCAGGGCCGGAGTCAGAGGGCCGGAGTCAGAGTCAGGGCCGGAGTCAGAGTCAGGGCCGGAGTCAGAGTCAGGCCGGAGTCAGAGTCAGGGCCGGAGTCAGGGCCGGAGTCAGGGCCGGAGTCAGGGCCGGAGTCAGGGCCGGAGTCAGGGTCAGGGCCGGAGTCAGGGCCGGAGTCGGAGTCAGAGTCAGGGCCGGAGTCAGAGTCAGGGCCGGAGTCAGGGCCGGAGTCGGAGTCAGAGTCAGGGCCGGAGTCAAAGTCTGACCCGGAGTCTGAGCCGGAGCCAGGGCCGGAGTCAGAGCCAGGGCCGGAGTCAGAGTCAGGGCCGGAGTCAGAGCCGGAGTCAGATTCAGAGTCAGGGCCGGAGTCAGGGCCGGAGTCAGGGCCGGAGTCAGGGCCGGAGTCAGGGCCGGATTCAGATTCAGAGTCAGGGCCGGAGTCAGGGTCGGAGTCAGAGTCAGGGCCGGAGTCAGGGCTGGAGTCTGGGCCGGAGATGGAGCCAGATTCGGATCCGATGCTTTGTGTCTGATTTCAACTTCACACCGGCACCCTTGGATAACTGTCGGGGCTCCCCCACATCACGGCTACACGCCTTGCTCTCGCAGCTGAGCTGGCCCATGTCCTCGCGCCTCAGATTTTTATCTCATGTTTTGTGTTAACAACCCTCGAGCCAGTCGGTTTTAAAACCGGTTGGTTCCTCCAGGCTGATTTGCATGGATCTCTGGCTCTACTGACTCGCACAGTTAAAAAGCACTCCAGCTGCCTCCTCCTCCTCCTCCTCCTCCTCCAGTGAATAGCCCCTGACCTCCCTCCCCCACTCTTTTTTTTGCAACAATGCTAAGCCCAGCCCACCCCCTCTTCAAAAAGCACTAATTAGAGGCGAACCTTAACTTTGATGCAAACTACACATTTTCACCTCCCTTGAAGGAGCCGGTTTATATCTGACAGTCACATGCATGTTCCACAGTTCACAATCATCCACCACGTCACGGTAAAAGACGAAAGCAACCTCCTCTTCCCCCCCGGGATTACGTCTGCTCCTCCTCTTTTTGCCGCGCTGCGTAGGGAGGCATGATGACTTGCCGGAGAGAGGATTCCACTTCACTCCTCCACACAGTCACAAACGCCCACGGAGCTCCGAGCTTTCTTCCTTCCGCGCATCCGCGCTCCCCTGCGCCCTGCTCGATCCTCCACCCGAGCAGATCCCACGCTAGCGGGATGCGCTGTAACTATGGCGACCGCTCCCCACACTCGCGCGGTGACGACGATCGAGCGTGCGGTGACACGTGTGTTCACGTTTCGAAAGAACACACTTGAATATCTCCTTGGTTAACAACGACAAGCCCTTCTTTTTTCTTTTCTTTTTTTTTTTTTTTTGCCGTTATGTTTTGTCAGTGTTCTCCTCTTCTGGCGCACACACAAAACCAACGTGTGCGTGCGTGGTTAATTGCCTGTGCATAAATGCATGAGTTTACCCGCGCATGTCTTTGACAGCCTGAAAGGCAAAATGACTGACAATGGCGCAAAAAAAAAAAAAAAACTATTTGAAGTAGACCAATTAATGCTTAATTAGTTCCCTTTTCAATCTGCAGCTTAATACTCAAATGTGTGGACTGATAGCGAGTTGCCAATCACAGCAAACCAACAACTGTACATGAAGCAGATACAGCTGTCAGGCGTAATTGTACACAAGCTCGAGATGGCTAATGACTGAAGATAGCTGAACGTTATTATATTCTTGCTTTCCCTTCACAAAAAGTAACGCAAACGTTCAACTCTGCTCTCACAGTGGCTCATTATGTAGAATAATGAGTTGGGGGTTTGTTCTTCTCTCTGCCTCATGTGTGGTCCAAACTTTTCCCCTGCAGGTCGACTGGAGACGGCAGCGCTTTGTCATCAGGCGGAGTGGGGGGATGTGCATGTTCGGGGGAGGGGGGTCAGGACAGTTATGATTGGGGGGTTGGGGTAGGTTAGTGGGGTAGCAGGTGGTGTCCTCACAGTTAATGGGACCATGAGTGGGGCGTAGCCGGAGGCGCTTAATGCACTGGAGGTGTGTGGGCCGACTTTCTCTCAGTTTCCCCTCAGATGAGGACAAAACCAGTCGTTTTTAACCGTCTCGTAAAAACGGGCGGTCCAGCTCCAGCTTCAGCCCGTCGCCGTCGCAGAGTTCACACATCAGTCGCGTCGTAGACAAGAAAATCCACACCGAGCCCCGCCAGCGTAACTCAGAAGTTATACAGTCAATGAGGTGATTTCAGACACTGTAACCTTTTTCCTCTGAGACCTCGCTACCCAGGCTGCAGTTTCTCACGGCCTTTTTCTCTCACTTTTTTTTTTGAATTATTCATTCACAATGTGGTTGGAAAGTGGCTCTCTTGGCACACACTTTTTAGGTTTTAATTAAATTTATATGTCACGACGCGTCTCGAGCTGTGCCATATTTGACTGTGGTGCAGAATCCGAGTTGGAGCGCTGTGTTGACTCTTACTGCGGTGCAGGGGGTTGTAAATAGAGTACCCCCCCTCCCTCTCCGTTATCTTCGACGCCGACTCAGAAAGCTTTTCTTTTCCAACGTGGTCAAACAGGAAAGCGAAAACAGCTGAGGAGAGTAGGAGGGAGGATGAAGAGGCAGCTGTTGTGCACAGAAGGGTAGATTATGATCTGCTCTGTGCTGTTGACACAATCGACAAATGCTACCAGGAGAGGAGGGAAACGAAAGGGCGAAATATGAATCAGTCAACAAAAGAAAAGAAAAAAAATACATGCTGTCGAGTGGCCACGGCCTCTTTGATGATATTAACTGTGCCGTGGCTAGTGTTCGGTGTCACATCAGCACAAAAGTGCTGGGTTGGAACCCCCCCCTCCCTCCCTCCCTCCCCCGCCTGCCTGCATCCTGGGCTCACCAGCTGTTCAGAGCAACAGTGAGAGTGGGGTCATGACTGCTGTGGTCCAGGGGGCTGCTGTAAATCAGGACTGGTTAGCGTCGTGAAAGCGGAGGAGAGCGTGACCCAGGTGTGATTCACCGCGGGGGGGGGGGTCGTTCAGATGCACATTTCACTCGAGGCTCGGATCTGAGCGGCCGAACCAGGGATACGCTTGCATCTTGTGTTTTTGCCTTTGCGTTATCTGCATTGTCTTGTCTCAGAACTGTGACAGACGGAGCTTGTGTGTGTGTGTGTGTGGGGGGGGAGGGGCGTGGCCTCCACACATGTACGGGGGCGTGGCCTCCGCACATGTACGGAAGCATGAGCGGCTGTGGGGTCAGAGGTGCTCGGCGTCTGTTTGTGGTCGTGCGGATCGGCCTGTTTTCTGTCTCTTTGCTGTGCTTCACATCCTTCCTTTAACGATAAGCGAGCGGGTGAACAAATATTTCCAAAAGATCATCAGACTCTGAGGTTGATCACATCATTCATGAGATCGGCGGATTATAAATCCCCTTGACAGGCTAGTGGTCCCCTTTTTCTACAAAAACCTTTCACTATTATTTTCCACTCTGCAAAGGCTTCACATATCGAGACATGATTTAGATAATAACAAGATCCGGTCCTGCCCGAGCGTGTGCTTTACGCGCAGTTGTCAGGAAATGCTGTACTGGAAAATAGGTTTAAGGCCACAGAGAGCAGGCGGTTCATGTAGCTTGTTAAATGGAAACGGGGGGAAAAAGACCAGACGCACCGACTCAGTTCATCTGCTGTAAACGCCTCTTGATATTGAGTGGTAACTTCCTGAAATCCTGCCATCACTCAAAGGCTGTCCAACACACAGTCCTTTTGTAAAAACTACAACTCCCCGCTGCGAGATAAGGTCTGGGGATGGAAGATGAAACGCTGTGAGCTTCAGAGGTGGTTACTGGTGGGCTTATTGTGACAGTACACTTATTGTGACAGACTGCTCCAGCGTACAACCGCTTGTCGGCTGTGATTTTTCACATTCTCTCGAAGGCAACGATAAAGAAAAAATAAAATAAAAAAATGACAAGAAAACCAAAAGCAGCGTCTCATTTGTGAGGAGAAGCGCGGCGGTTATTTGCATAAGTTTTCTCTCCGTCTGGAGATGGAGGGAGCATCCGTGAATAAACTTCACATGTGATCCATCTTCTGCCCTCTGACTGCCTTCGCTGCTTTCAAAGCTTTCCTTTCTCCTCCAGTGGGCTCGTCCTCGTATCCTTGTTTCATTTAATATATGGCTGACACAACAAAGACGTCCAGAGATGAAAGCGGTGACATGTAACGTGGCTGCTTCTCTGTACATCTTGTACTCTGTTGGACTCGTGCTGATTGGAGCGGCGTGGGCGTAATGGGCAGTTGTTGTAAGTGTTTGTCAGCTGCTAGAGTGACCAGCCGGCCTGCCTGCCCGACTTTCTGGTCGCCTAATGGAGGACACTCAGTCTTTATTCCTCTCTGTGTCTCTTTGGTGTCACGTTCATTGTCGCACCTGTTTCCCGGCTGACGGCGCCTCCTTCATCAGCCGAGGACTGATGAAGCCGGGCTCGGCTTTAAAAAAAGGTTAATAAATTAAGCAGAAAGTGTGGGAGATTCTGGTGTTGGGGGGGGGGGGGGGGGGGGGGGGGGGGGGGCTCAGAGTCTGTTAATAACAGCCCTGCTCCATTGATTTCTCCATTCTGACGCAGATGGTGATTATCACTGCGGGAATGACAGGGGCCGGGAACAGAGCGGGAAGATGCAGCCTGAATTGCAATGTCTTGATGCTGCCCCCCCCCCCCCCCCCCCCCAAAAAAAAAAAAGAGCCAAAATACCGTGAGAGAGAGGATGAATAGTGGGGATTCTCATCAGTTCATTAAATGCTTTACATCAGGACGACATGATTAACCGGTGTCACGTACAAAGAGTGACAAGCTCACTTTCTTCCTTTAAGATAATGTGAGAATTTTTAGTCACCGAAACCGCGTTTCTCCTCTCGAGCATTAACACGGGCACAAAAGCACTTATGTCAAAACGGATAAAGCACACCAGGCATTGCAAAAAGGCAATTTTACTGTATGAAACAGAGCAGGCACAGGTTGATTTTGATTGACTGTAATAGGAAACAGGCGCAGCTCTCTCTCTTAACGTTCCCCTTACATGAAAATCTTCTCCCTCGCCTCTCGCGCTCTTATCTTTCTCCCTCCAGTTTCCCCTCATCCTTGGAATCTCTGCCTCTTCCAGGCTCTTGCTCTGTCTGGTAATGATGCTGATGAGGTTAAACATTTTCGGGGGGCCCGGAGGAAGAAAGAGTACGGGTGCTTTTGGAGGAAATGGTGAATCGCAGCCGAGAGGCGTCGAGATGAAAATATTCCGATTTTCCAGTTATTTCATTCTGTAGCAAATACGTGCAGGACATTTTTATAGCCAAGTCTTTGAAAAATAACCTCTGTCAAAAAAAAAAAATACAGAGGAAAAATAAATAATCTTTTCTTTACCGGGCGTTAAAATTCTATTACTTATCACGTATCACTTATAATTTAACAAGACAAAGTGCAGAAACAGCTTGTCTACTACTAAGTAGACTTTTACTGTTTCTGCTGTTTAACAAGGTAAGTCAAATCAAATGCATTGATTAACTTAGCCTGTGCTCAGAGGGAAAGACATCAGCAGTGATCTTAAAGAAGCAATTGTTGCTGTCCGTCAGTCTGGGTCGGGTTATAAGACCATTTATTATTTGGAGTCTGTCATTCTTGAGTGAAAGATTGTTCACAGGAGTTCAAGGTAGTTACCAATCTTCTCATCAGTGGATGCCCCAGCAGGCTTAACCCAAGGTCAGATTGGGACGATCATAGACTGTATAAGAGGAACTGGACAAAGGCTGTGTTGATGTCACCTGCAGCTTCTCTGGGGAGTGCTTTTAAAGGCCTCTTTCCACCTTGTACTGAGTGGTGCCATGTTGACGATGGATGGAAGGAGCGGGCCTGGAAGCCGGCTGGAACAGGCCACCACATTTCAGTTGCAGTTAGCTATTTTTGCTTGGCTGGCTTAGCTTTTTTCAACCCATGATTCCGATTAGTATTACTTTGTATTTACCTATTATCAAATCTGTCTAAACATCCTCAAGTCAAATGTTGCTACCGCAGCAACATCCGAAACGAATGCCACCAGGGCTGAAACGAGGACTAGCTGAGCTCGGTCTGCTGTCTGCAGGGTTAGACCCGTTAGATGCCTTCCTGTGTTGGCGAACGAGTTGCAGGAGAAAGACTGCGGGTCCCAGCAGGCCACCGCTTGGAAGGGTCCGGAAGCGATCTGCCTGTGGCACCCGGCTCCTTCAGTTGAACTGGGACCCTGTTTTAGTGGCAACATCAGCTGCGGTGTTTAGCGGACACAAAGTTAGCACAAGCAGCCTGCTATTAGCCAAGCTTCATCCTCTGAGCCGTCCAGGCCAACCCACAGCCGATCGTGGCTGTCTGTTGGTACAATTACCAACACAATAAAACGCATTTCAATTTCTTATTGGATTGAACCCGTTAGCTGTAGCATTGCTGCTGCTAACGGGGATGCTACAGATGCTACAGTTTGTTTCTGTACTCAGAACAAGTTTCACAGAGGATTCAACAGCATAAGTATTTTCAATATGTCCTTCTTAAATTCTTGCATTCTTATCTTATTTTTGAACTGACAGAGTTGTTGATTGAAGAAAAAGAAAATAGTGTTTGCATCACAGCGGTAAACAAAAACCAATCAGTGGTCTCTTCTGGGTGAATTGCACCTCTAAAAGATCATAAACACGTGTTTTTTTTTTCCTCCACCTTCTGAACTGTAAATTTCTCATAACATTCCAGGCGCCGCATCCAATTATGTTGGCGAACAAACAGCGGCAGATTAAATGGCTTTTCTCCTTCTTGCTCAGGAGTCACCGCGAAGGCCGTCATTTACTAAATCAGAAAGAGCCACGATGGGAGTGTCCCGTTCTGTGTGGAACATCCTGAAACGTCTCTGATCTCCAAACACAGGTGCATCCAGTTCGTGTCAACAAGCCCGACTGCAGGGTGGCTGTCGTAACCTGCATTTAGGCGCACAGCATGTGCGCATCTTGCCTCAAAACATTAAACAACACACAAATGCAGCCAATGCGCCCTATTAACTGTTCAGGGAACATCTGCCTGTGAGCACAGCTCCCAGTCAGGCGGCTGCAGCTCCACTTGACAGGCAGATGAGGCAGAAACGGCGGATGTTTCCCGCTCAAGGGGCTCCTCTGAAGACGCTGCTCAGTGCTGTTTCAGCATTGTTCGTCCAATTTGACGCTACCAAAAACTCAAGTTGCCTTTTTAAAAAAAAAAAAAAAACTGTGCAGACACATTTGTTAAGTTGCTAACAGTGACAAGAAGTTGTAAGCGAGTTTGAAGCTCACCTTGCTGGTGACGAGTATGGAGGGAAAGACGGAGCTGTGAGGGAGGATAGCGACGAGGACCGATGAGGCTTCAGATTATATAAGCCGAAACCATATGATCTTGTTTAAAAATATACCACTACAGATTTAAGAGTGAACATACTCTACCTAATTCACAGTGACAAACAGTTTTATGTGTCAGTATTTGAAAAACAACCACCGATAAACCACAGAAACCACTGTTTCTGGCTGATATTGTTAATTTCTCCAAACTACAGGGGTTGTACAATGAAACTGAATCACCTGGTTTTAGAGCACAATCATTTATTATTATGGTGTAGAGCCTCCTTTTGCGGCCAATACAGCATCAGTTTGTCTTGGGAATGACATATAGAAGTCCTGCTACAGTGGTCAGAGGGATTTTAAGCCATTCTTATTGCAGGACAGTGGCCAGGTCACTACATGATGCTGGTGGAGGAAAACGTTTCCTGACTTGCTCCTCCAAAACACCCCAAAGTGGCTCAATAATATTCAGATCTGGTGACTGCAGGCCAAGGGAGATGTTCAACTTCACTTTCATGGTCATCAAACCAATCTTTCACCAGTTCTTGCTGGGTGTATTGGTGCATTGTCATCCTGATACACGGCACTGCCTTCAGGATACAATGTTTGAACCTCTGGATGCACATGGTCCTCCAGACTGATTCAGTATTCCTTAGCAGTGACGCATCCATTTAGTACAAGTATCAGACCAAGGGAATGCCATGATATGGCAGCCCAAACCATCACTGATCCACCCCCATGCTGCACTCTGGGCATGCAACAGTCTGGGTGGTCCGTTTCTTTGGGGCTTCTAACTCTCCCGGATGCGGGGAAAACAGTAAAGCTGGACTCAACAGAGAACAATACATGTTTCACATTGTTCACAGCCCAAGATTTGCGCTCCTTGCACCATTGAAATAGATGTTTGGCATTGGGACGGGTGACCAAAGGTTTGGCTATAGCAGCCCGGCCATGTATACTGACCCTGTGGAGCTCCTGACGGACAGTTCTGGTGGAAACAGGAGAGTTGAGGTGCACATTTATTCTGTTGTGGTTTGTGCAGCTGTAGTTTTGTTTTTTGGATACAGTCCAGGTTAGCACCTGAACATCCCTTTCAGACAGCTTCCTCTTGGGTCCACAGTTAATCCTGTTGGATGTGGTTGGTCCTTCTTGGTGGTATGCTGACGTTACCCTGGATACCGTGGCTCTTGATACATCACAAAGACTTGCTGTCTTGGTCACAGATGCGCCAGCAAGACGTGCACCAACAATTTGTCCTCTTTTGAACTCTGATATGTCACCCATGATGTTATGTGCATTGCAATATTTTGAGCAAAACTGAACCTTCACTCTCTGCTCTTACTGGTGCTGTGTGGAATTAATGAAGACTGGACACCAGGCTGGTCCAATCTAGCCATGAAACCTCCCACACTAAAATGACAGGTGTTTCAGTTTCATTGTCCAACCCCTGTATATGACATCTAAAAAAAAAAAATGCACCAATGCAACGTTCATCAGGTGCAAAATGGTTTCATGCAGCTGTGGGTTTAACACCAAAAAGCCTAATTTGAGGACGTTGACCCCTTATTATTTACGGGTCGGTGGGAACAATGACATCACGGCCTTCATTGCACTTCTTTCCTTTTATCTCGCTTATGGACAGCATTTGTTCATCTCTGACCGTACAACACAAACTCAGCTGTTATGGTAGTGTTATGATAAACACTACCTTCACATTAGTGAAAAAAAGTCCCACAAAAGCAGTGAAACACGGGGGTGCACATACGTGTGTGTGTGTATGTGTGTGTGTAAATGGAGGCAGAATGAGTAGCTGATGGATAGCTGCACTGCCGTGAATATCCTCTTTATTACTTACACCCTGCAGCATTTTTTATTACACACCTTTCCAGGTGTATAATTATCACGTGTCATGGAGGAGTGATGATGTGAGGAGCAGACGTGAGAGTGAGTGACTTCACTGCTGTTCCCACTGAGAATAAGACAGTGGCCACAAATGATTGGATTAGTGTTTAACCCCACTTCCACTTAGCTTAATCCTCTTTGCAGCTTTATGTGTGTGTGTGTGTGTGTGTATTTTAAATCATTTGCTCCCATTTCTCTTTATGCTGACGAACAACAAGGACAGCTTGTTCGTGGTCAGTCACCATCATCTGACACAGGACACATGCTTCCTGCATCCAGCAAAGTTGTGTGGGAAGCAACTGGCGTCTAAGATGAGAGATGAGCGATGAGACACGGGAGAGCTGGAGAGAGTGAGGGCGGGAGGAAGAAAGGGGTAGCAAAGCAAGACATCTGCGGTATGCAGAGATGGAGATGAGCATTAATAATAGAAAATCTTAGGCCTTGTTGAGCAAATACGGGCACTTGGGGATCAAGGCAGCGCAGCCAGAGGTGAAAAAAAAAAAAAAGTGTGGGAGGTTGGCGGGCGCAGGATTATTGTGGAAGGGTGGTGGAATAGAGCGATCAGTGGAAGGTCTGCGGGGTTTTGGTATGTCATTGTCATCTTTTCTAAACAGCCCGCAGAGCGATGGGCACTTTGAAGTTTCACAGAGCCGCTTAAATCCTGCCTGAAAAGAAGCAGAGAACCGCGAGGCACACAGAAGAGACAGGAATATGCAGGACGGAGGGAAGGATTGATGATGGAGGGGGGAACACGGAGGAAGGAAACGTGAGAGTAATCAGAAGTACGGAGGATGACAGGATACAGTGAAGCGGGGGGGGAAGCTCCCACTGCTTCAACAAACTTCTTTAGATATTATAGGGTGGGGGTGTATGAGTAATATGTTTCCAGGAGGTCTGGATGAAAAGCTGAAACATGAGAAGCAGTGATGCAGCAGTGCAGCTCTGAGCTGATCTGAGTTGGAAGACGCGGCGCCGCCAGCTTAGCACGCCGACATCTCTGCACGCCGACATCTCTGCACACAGAACGAAGCGGCCGAGGCCTGAGTCGGTATCCACGACGACTCCTCGCCCGTCTCATCCCAGAAGGCGCACGGCCTGGATTCTGATCCTCACCTCAAGTCCAGAGTTTTCTCGCTGTGGAAGAACGTCCCACATCAACGGCGTTCTTGAATATCGAGCAGGTTTTCTGAATTTGCACGTGACTAGCAAGCATATCGACAAGCCCTGCGCGCAACATCACATGCGGTTTGGGTGACGTACGAGTGCGTCCTGAAATATTTAATAATAATTGGAAAAACGCTGAAAGAAATGTTGGAATGCAAATCGCGTGCGTAGTTTATTTATTCCTTCCCACAGATCCTCAGTTCAATATTTTTTTCTATCACATGACCCCCAGAGGGCTTCTGTAGAAATATGAGTTTATATAGTTAGTTTTCTCAAGTGCTTTATTTATTCTGGTTCACTTCCGTAGGCAAAACAAAAAAAAAAAAAAAAGAAAAGGATAGTTTGCTTTTGCTTGTATAGTAGTTTTTTTGTAAAGAAACCATTAGAAGACATGCAGCATGGAAAATGACAAAACTGCACATGAGGCATAACCAGTGTGCTCGTGGGCAATAATCCTAAGTACATAATTGTTAAAAATACATAAGCAGAACTCATTTATTCAGTTTATCTCTTCAAGCTCCGCGTATCCTTCCAGTGACGTTCCTGTCCTGATGAATATGATCAGGATTTCCTGCCATTCCTTTAATAACACAGAACCGCCATTAGGACGCAATTATGCATGTCGCATTTCTACAGGTCATTATGCCGCTCGGCCAAATAAAATATTTTCCGTTTTCATTAGAAGGAAAATAAGGACATTAAGAAGTCTGAAGTTGCTGCATTCACGAGTGCATAATTCATGCCTCCATCGGTCCTGCTGGGGCTTTACAGGGCAGCTAATGCCAAAAGTGAATGAATACTTTAATCAGTTTTCACTTTGATATATCACTGTCACTGAATCTAAAACACATTCAAATCAAGGAAGTCCTATTTCTCAGAAAATGCATTTTATTGCCTCCGCCAAGGAGGTTATGTTTATGCCGGCGTTTATCTGTTTGTTTGTCTGTGTTCAAGATAACTCAAAAAGTTATGGATGGATTTTGATGTGATTTTCAGGAGTTGTCAGAAATGTGAAAAGGAAGAGCTGATTTCATTTTTCCGGAAGAAATCCTGGATTCTGGATCACTTTCATATTTTCGATAACATTGCGGTCAATGGGGCCGAAAATTTTGTTTCTCAATATCTTCGTTAATTATTGCCCAAAACTCATGAAATTTGACTCAGGTATCGACAATGGAAACCTCTATCAAATTTCAAAGGCTGATCCGGATCTGATCCAGAAGGCGGATTTTAACACAATATGTAAATCGTTATATGGGGGAACTGTTGTGCTTGGCGGAGGTCCGCGCTCTCCGAGTGCTTTTCTAATTTTTTCTTTAATTTCATCTGTTTCAGAGCAAACGCACAATAAAGAGAAGTTCTGGCAGCATTGAAAGGAAATGAAACACATGACCTATAGAGACGGATGTCCATGCTTGTTCACACACTCATAAATAATATTTCTGAGCCTTCTTTCCCTTTTTCTTTTTTTTTTTTTTTGTTCCGTAGGCTCTTTCAAGACAATGCACATGTGTATTTTCACTGTAAAACAGGGAAACACATGCACGCAGAAACCCGTACACGTTTTTTTTTTTTTGCATGGGGACAGGCGCGTTGCCCCCAGATAGACCCGAGCTTGTCGGCCGCGAATCAGAACAATTCGTGAGGCGAAGTTGTAGTGAGGAGGGGTGAGGATGTTAAAGTTAAAAAGCTGTTGTGGTGAATTATTAATGCTGAGCATTGTGCAGCTTCTCCCAGACTTTCTTTCTCTCAAACACACACACACACACGTGCGTGCACACGCACACTATCACAGCTGCAATCCCCAGTTGCTTGTGAAAACAGGAAACGGCGTAGTTGTGGCTCTGTCTGGATTTGGGGTATGTGTAAGTGCTCTGTTGTCTCCGGCCCTAATGAGAGACGCGTTTGTAGTTGTTCCCTGAATGGTGAATCTTCTGTGTGGCTTGTATTCCTGCGTGTTTTCACGGGTTGAGGCGACATTCACATATGTCGCACGCCTAAATATAGGTTACAAAGACTGACAGTCAGGTTTTTTTTTCCCCCTGTGCTCAGAGCTTGCTCAGGCTCCAGCCCAGTTCCTGTTGATTGAAAACACCGTATAAGCACAAACATCCGAATTCTATCCTTATTACATTCCTTTATTCTTCTTCTTTTTTTTTTTTTTTGGAACCGCAAATGGCAGAGCAGTAGATTGAAAATGGTGTTTTCATTACAGTTGAAAACACACACACTTATCAGAGCTGCTCTTCTAGGCGTATTACGCCTCTAAGAGACCATGAACATGAGGTGTTGTTGCCATTTCTGAACTGAGATTTTCTCATCACATTTCAGGCACCACATCCAATTACAGCGGCGTGTTGGCAATAAACAGATAATAGTGGGATTACACGAGCCTGGCTGATCCATTGGCCTGTCGCGTCCTGGCTCTGGCGTCACAACCCTCATTTACTAAGCTTGATCATTTGAACATGTGCTTGCGAGGCGTGAACGGCTCTCGCGGGGATCGTACCAACATTTTTAGCTCGGCCTGGAACGGTACAGAATAATGTGCTGCAGCAAAAAAAAAACTAAGCCTGTCGATTCCCATCAGTGCAGGACATACATGTGCTTTTGTTGCTACAAAACTGATGGAGGATCCCTTTAAAACAATTAAAATGTCACCAGGTCGACTCTGACATCATTTATCATGATTTACTAATTGGGCGGCGCACATAAGCGGGGAAAGAGCCATTAAAGGCTAACAAGTATCTTGTAAGTAACAGAAATCAAGTAAACCCTTTTAGACTTACCTAACAGCCAGCTGTTGCTGCAGTCTGTCGACTGTCCACCCCTGGGACGCTTGTGAACAGCCACACAAATGTCAGCTGTGTCCATTAACGCAAAAACAGACACAAATGACCAACAAACCATAAAGAGATGCTGAAAGTGTCGCTGATGTCGTGATTTCACGACTCCTTCTGGTTGGATTCTGGATTATCGATAGCTTCTCTTCTCGGTTGTTTTAGATTTCGTCCTCTCAGCTCGCCTCGAGGAAGTGCATGAACGGAGGATCGCTCGACTCACAGCGGTGCAGCACTTGTGCATCCACCGCGCGGCTGCAGCTAATATCAAATGCACAACTTCAATCTTCTGGTGGTGAACGACATTCATTTAACACTCAGCAGATTTTCTTGTAACTATATTATGCAGAAGAGGCGAGGCACAAAAAAAAAAAAAAAAAAAAAATCAGTGTCCATGCCCTTCAGGTACTAAACTATCACGGCGTCTCGTTAGCAAAGGCAGATCAGAACGTTGTTTGAATCAAGCAAATCTGGAACAGGCACAAAAAAAAAAAACTCTGTTTATTATCCATTTCAAAAGCAGCTGCAGTCTGCGCTGCTGGACACACTCAACGTCTTGTTTTACCTGCTCTCACCTGACTCCCAGATGGCCTCCTCCGACCTCAGCGCGCTACAGCTGCCGTTGTTGTCCGCGAGGCGAGGCGAGGTGATGTCTGAGTGCTTGTAACGGCAGCGAGAGAGATTCGAAGACGGCCGTTGAAGGGTCGCAGTTTTGTTTCAGAGCTGTGCACGAGGACACCTGGACCTCGGTGCCAACTACCCAGAAGGCTTAGCTGCACATCTCACGGTCTTTTTTTTCACCAGAGACATAGGGAGCATAAACTCTGCCATCGCTAAATATTTAAACTGCAGTTTTGTAACTCATGTTCTCTCTTTCCTCTCCCCCTGTTCTCACAGCTGGTGTTGCCGTGGCTCAGAGAGTGGTGACGGTGGAGAGCGGACCTCTGGTTCGGACAGAAGGCTCCCACGCGACCATCTGGTGTAACGTGACGGGCTACAAGGAGGGAGTGGAGCAGGACTTCGAGTGGTCCATGTACCTGGTGGCGGCGCCGGACCGGGAGATCCGCATCGTGAGCACGGCCCAGCCCAACTACGCCTTCGCCCTGTACGCCCAGAGGGTGAACAGTAAGGAGATCTTTGTGGAGAGGCTGAGCCGGGACTCGGCCGTGCTTCACATCACCAAGGTGCAGGCCAACGACCAGGGGCTGTTCGAGTGTTACACGCCCAACACGGACGGGCGGTACCTGGGAATCTACAGCGCGCGCACCAACCTCACCGGTGAGTCTCTCAGCGTGCGCACGCGCTACAATCAACATTTTAAACATGGAGCATTGTCTGGCAGTACTTCATCCGCTCCGTCGGATCTGAGCACATCATGTAGACGTGTTCATTTCATCTGTTGATTTTATCTGGTTTGTCTGTTTCATCATTGACATACAGGAATGTTTTGAGCGCGTAGAAATTTTGACATGACTGAATGAACTGACTAATAACTTGGACAAGGCAGGTTCATTTGAACGCTGTAAGCGTCCATAACAGCGTTGCTGCTATGCTCTTTAAACACTTGAAGCTTGGTGTTCACTTCCCTGTCGAGGTCAGATTAACCTGCCAGCCGGACATGATTTGAAAATGTCACAGAAAACTCACAAAAAATGGGACTGTCCAGCCTTTGCCTTTTTGTCAGTTAGCTAAGAGCAGGGGTCTCCAATCTCAGTCCTGGAGGGCCGGTGTCCTGCAGGTTTTAGATGTTTCCCTCTTTCTTCACACCCTGATACAAGTGGCTGTGTCATTAACAGAGATGTGCTGACCTTGATGACAAGATGATGGCGGCCATTAATTAGGATCAGGTGTGTTAAAGCAGGGAAACATGAAAAACCTGCAGGACACCGGCCCTTGAGGATCGAGACTGGAGACCCCTGGTTAAGAGTGACTGTATTTAGCACTGGTTTCACCGTATTCAACATCAACTTAGTTAAATAAACGGGGCTTCCTGATTGCTTAACAACACGAGATCTGCCATTACACCACCTACAGTGGCGCGTTTTTCTTCCTGTTTCTGAAGTACAGCAACAAATATATCAAAAATAGCATTTTTGACCTGTTGCCTTTGGCGCTTGTCCTCCCTACGCGCACCGTGAACCCTAAATATCGTGCCTTTCTGGCGGTGGCTTGTTAATCCCCAGTCTATTTGGATATTAATCAGATAGGTCACAGTTAAGGTGATTTGCAAATATAAAACTAGGAGGCGCATCCTCTCCCGAAACCGATGCATCATTTGATCAGCTCCCAAATGTGACGGTCTGATCGGGCTTCGACTCTCTGTGAGGTTTCGTGAAACTGAAGGCGGGGGGGGGGTCTGTGTGATCACTCCAGAGGGGAAACTGACCCGAGTACCTGTTGACATCATCCCAGTTTCACTCTGTCCCGCCCCTCTGGGGGGGAAAACCAGGTTTACATTCTGCGCCCGTTCGCACCTATACGCTCCTCGCCTTGGGCGGTTTCTGTGACGTATGCGGCACGCTGGCGGGACAAAACATTAGCGCACGTTTCCCCTTTCCTGCTCCTTAAACTTCAGAGCTGTACATGCGCTCAGATCTTCTCAAGAGGCGCAGCTGTCGTAGTCTGGGATTCCATTCCTTTCATAACTTTGTGCCTTTATCCCTCACAAAGCTGACCTTGCTTCCAAGGCCACGGCTCAGACTAAACGCTTTTGAGCCAAAAACTTTGGAATTGAAATTATTTGCGCGCCACTTAATCTGAGCCACATTGTTCGGCTTTGTGCGGCTCCCGAAACACAAATATTTCTGCGGTTTATTTTGGGTCAGCATCAAATTATGCCAAAGCCCCCGAGCTTTGCTGTCTAGAAACAAAATGAAGTGCACGACTTGGAGATCAGCAGAGCCGGGTTTCCTGACTGGACGAGTGTTTCTGTGATTTCGAGTGTGCTGGGTCTGATCTGAATGTGGGGCAGGGCTCGGTTGCAGGGCACTGTGAAACGGCGCCGCTGATAGAACACAGTATTTATAGATCCGTGTGTGAGAGAGAGAGAGAGCGAGACAGAGTGTGTGAGAGAGGTGTGGAGGGACTGCTATCTGAGCTCCTCGCTAACCTCTTAACCTAGTTTCTAGGTCAGGGGTGCACATCGGGGTCTCTTCTGCCTTTTTTTTTTCTCTCTGCTATGACAAAAGTCCTTGTGTGAACCCCAGGCGGCTGCGTGCCTTTTCAGGCCGTCGTGAACAAACAATACCTCGCCCTCCCCGCTTTCTGTCTCCCATTCGTCCTTTTCCCTTTTTCCTTTCTGTCTTTCATTCTGTCAAGGGTCTCCCTCTAGTCATCAGCCCTGCTCTCCTCTCTAATTTGCTCTAACTGAAAAAAAAAAAAAAAGCCCATTGCTGAAGCTGCCTTTGAGGATATATTTTTCAAAGGTAATGTCTGAGGACAGCCGTGCAGAGGGTTTATTACGAAGGGAAATACGGGGGGAAGGTATATGAGGGACATGTGATATTTCTGTGTATTTATGAGGTGGATGGGTTAATTAGCGCGGTGACGGGCGACCATGAGCACCGGGTTAAGTCTCACAGTGACGCGTTTCATCCAGTGTCACCTTTCTGCATCCAGAGCGTTGGAGGGTTTTATTGTGGAACTTAATACCTGCCGCCTGAGGAGGAGAACAGTTTCAGGCAACCTGGCTGTGATCATTTCCTGAAAGTGTCGTACCAGTTGTTCCGCTGGTTAGTCAAAGATAGGGATGCACCAGTCCTTTTTTTCATATGCCTGTTCCGATACCGATACCCGGGCTTTGCAGTTTAGCCAGTAACCAGATACCAGTGATGTGTGAAAGAGACTGAATGCATCAGGCTTCCCTTAAACATGACGCCTCCTCCATCCATGCATACCCGCTTCTCCGTATTTAAAGTCACAGTAGTCCGCTTGACCCCATCCCAGCTCCCAGCGAAAGGCAGGGATGCACACCGTCTGTCAGCCCATCGCCTGGCACATCACGGTCCTGACTTTCGCAAGACGAAATGTAACACATTGTCACATGGATATAAATGTGATACAGTGGCAGGAAAACACACGTGAACCTCTTGGAATGGAGCGTTTTTCTGAATTAATTTGCCATAAAATGTGATCCTAGCTTCATCTGTGTCTCAAAAACAGATCAAAACAATGTGCTTCAGATGGTAGCATACAAATTCAAATATACTTTATTTGAATTTGTATGTTACCACTGATTAGCATTCTGTGTTATTAGCACAAGCAGTTTTAAATCCTCATCTTTACTGAAACGCAGGGATTAAACATCAGCGGTGCTGGTTGAGAAACGCAGCCTCATGGGTCGGACTCATCCTCCGAAACCCGATCTGTTTAGATAATATTGGTCCATGTATCTGATATTAATATGAGTTTGGTGGATCCGTAGTGAAAGATGCTTTGTGTTTGATTTGCTTTGACATGTGTTTATCATTCCCTCTGTGATACTAAACGAATCAAATGAAAATGTAACTCAACCACTCTGTGCCAGTAAATCCGGGGGGAATTAGAGGAGCGATCCACGTAGGAGAAGAATAATTGGCAAATGTAGCACAAAATATGGATTGTATTCGCTAGATCACGGAGCAGCACAAAGATGCAGGAGCATCATTATGATTCAACGTGGAGGGTTGGATTTGACATTTCCTCCCCAGATGTTTAGTGGAAGCGCAGAAGAGCTCAGTGGTGTTGCTTCCAGTGGTCGTCTCCACCAACGAAGCGCTAAAAACATATCTTCTGTATTGCTCCAGAATAGCAGTTAATTGTAGCAGCTGAAAGATCAGCTCTTTCCCTGAGACAATGGTGGAAACAAACTTGGAGTTAGAGGTTTGGTGGATACCAAACATCAGCGTTTCTATTCAAGTTAGACTGGATTAGTGGGATAAATAAATCGAAGAGGGGAGGTTTTTGGCTTCACTTCACCTGCTTCTCGGGTGCCAATTCCCTTGTAGCGTAAAGAGAACTGGATAATGATTAGCCTGACGCCAATCAACCGGATGCCCAGCCCGTCAGATGCTTTATGCCCGGATCAGAATCAACTTTATCCGCCAGGTTTGTGCAAAACCAACGGGGAGTTTGATTCCGGCAGACTTTATATTATTCTTTTCGACTCAACGCTGGGAGACGAAGATAAAAAAAATATATAAAGAGAATGAAATAAAAGACGGCGCAATCCAAACCCATCCGTGCAGCCTGTCCACGGCAGAGCCGGCGCTTACAGATGTGATATTGCACAATATTCCTCTGACACTCTGACTGCTGCAAGTTCAGCAGAGCGAGGGCCCGGGGGAAGAAACTGTCTCTGTGACGGGTGGTTCTGTAGCACCTTCCAGAAGGGAGAAGCTTGAGACGCTCATGTGGGGGGGTCTGCGGTTTTATTTGAGCCTATATTTTCTTTAATATTGACCGCTGAACGTCTAGATATGCAACGCCTGCCTTTCCCGTATCAGCTCTGCAAGATGTCGGACGTCGGTGTGCACAAATGTTTTTTTTTTTATATCATTATTATTGTTGTGATTGCTGTTATTTTAGCCTCCCAGTGGCAACAGAAACCCTCGAGGGTTTTTACTCTTCTTTACTTGATTGGAAAACAGAGGGGAGCCAACCACTACTGGCGTTATAAAAGTCAAAGGAAGTCACTGGTAAATGTCTTATTTTTTTAACATGCCTTCATGTAGTTGGCAGTCGCTGTTGTGCAGCTCAAATGGAACCAGTTCAGCGCAACACAAGGCCTCTGTTTAACCTCGACGAATGTCGGCGCTTTTTTAAAAAACCAAAGATCCGTCCACTTTTTGCCGGATTTGTTTTCCCTGGGCTCGCTCTGTTGCACCGTGTTGCGTACCGTGTGCACGTGCTTGCGCGTCTCTGCGTGCATGTTCATGCTTGACTTCCTCCTACACGTCAGATTGCAGAAGAAAAGGACAACAGCCTGACATGGCCGTCGCGGTTGCCCATATCCTACGCAACAGCCTGCGTGTGAGGGCGTCCAACCGCCAGCTGAACAACAAGACGCTGATCGTCGCCATGACGCTCATGAACCCTCACTGCCGTCGGACGGGCCATCGGAGTCATCGCGCTGGCAGATGCATCGATTGTAGCCTCCGCGTTTGGCAGTCGTCTTCCCTTTCTCCCGTCACAAAGCGATGTAGACAATGATTCACCATCTCTGCGTGACTGAAGGTCCATCGTCACATGTGCAACACAAGAAGGAAAAAAACGTTGAACCGATACCGGAGACGGGCTGAGATGAGAACATTGGAAAAGGGGAAGAACGGAGACAAAACCGAACGTATTGGAAGTACGTGGTCACGTCGCTGAATCGTGTGTCACCAATAAATAAAGAGGCCCTGCGCTCACTCCGATGTAATTGGTCACACCTCCCCGAGGCGATGCCCACAATACTACCGCCGTTACAAGGATGCATTTTAAATAGCCCCTGCTTTGTGTGACTCTGAAGGTTAATGCAGTTTCCAACCGCAATATAAGTTCTAAAATGTAATTAGCCAGCGCGAATCGAGGAGATGGAGGGAGAAGGAGAAGGGAAAGGGTAGTGATGAGACGGAGGAATTTCAATTAAGGAAAAAACGGTTCTGTAAATCCTTTTTTTAGAACAAGCCGCAGGAAAACACGCTTCCACAGTCGCACTTCTCATTTCCGTCGTGTTTACGGCTTCTGCTTTGTTTTCTCCCATCTTCAGAGAAGAAGAGGATCCTCTGAAACTCCTGAATTTGTCCTCTCGAAGGGTCAAAAAGCAGCCGTCGTCTTCGGGTCAATGTTTCTGTTCGCGTCCGACCTTTGTGCGAGTTTTTGTGATGAGACCAGGGCTGTTGATTTTTCTGGCGCAGTCATGGATTTGCAGTCCTAAACATACAGTCGGAGTGACTGAACCACGTTTCTGCTGAGCTCAGCACTGTGTGTGCATGTCTGATTTGTGCTACCCCCCCACCCCCCACCCCCCCCGCTTTTCTTTTCACAAGAGAGTCGACGCAGCCGAGCTGCTCTCTTCTGCTTCGCTTAATGAGACAGACCGAACGGGGAGATGTCATCTCACATTCTGTCTGACACGGCGACATGGAGAGAGCTCGTCGCTGATTTTCTTTCCCCTCGTACATCCCTACATTTCAATTCTGCTCGCCTCGTCAGTCCAAAGTCACCGGTTCCAGTTTCTGGGGGCCCGCCTCGGCCCTCAGCCGGCGTCGGTCATGCGGGTATATGGCTTAATCAATACGGTCGCTCACTGAGCTTTGTCCCCGAAGAACGATGCGAGCGCCGTTCAAGTACGAGACTGGGGAAGAAACTGTAAATAAAGATGGAGAGAGAAAGTGAAGGAGAACTCTGATGACCCACACACACATATATACTTGTGTTTTTCTTTAGGAAAGATGTAAGAATGAAGCTTGGTCTTGAAAGTGTTGGGGGAAAAAAAACTTACAAAAAATGATCCTGGTGGAGAAGGTGAAAGAGAGAAAATGACGATGAATAGACGAGGGAGTTTGTATCTCTGTGTCTCTTGGTATTGATTGGGTGTACAGGCCCGTGTCTGAGTGGACTATTTGATCTTTTCCATCTCTACTTACAGTGACACTTACATTTTTCTACCGCCCGGCACTGGCCTTACTGTCACCTTTCAGTTTCTTTTGTAATTACATTTTCTATTCTGTCATGTGCATGCTTGCGTGTGTGCGTGCGTGCTCAAGCTGTCTCTAAGCTGCAGACCAGGAAGGACTCCAAATGGATAGAGATTTTATCACCATGTCTGGCTTGCCATTTCCTTGCACATCTCATCTACTTTAGCGGATCGGGCTTCCTGCCAATAACTGCTGCCATTCTGATCGCACACACATGCACATACACACACATCTATATATATATATATATATATATATATATATATATATATATATATTTATGTATACATGCATGCACCGTAAAGTGATGCAACGTAGTGACCTGTCACACCAGACTGGTGGCGTATCTATAATTAACCGTGTGAGGAATCCAGATGGGAATTGTTGGAATTTTGTCAATACCGCTGCCGTTCCCAGTACTCGATGTAAACACTCAAAAATAATTTAATCGACATGCCTCCATAATTTAAAGCAAACCATGAAGATATAGCTGATATATAAAAGTTCTAAGAGCTGATATTTTGACCAGAGCAAAGTTTCAAATGGTTTTTCTCAGTTATTTGCTCCTGTGCTGTCAATATTGCATCAGGTGAAGAACTTTCTAAGTATCCTCAGTCTAACTCTCTCCTCTCTGTAGTTCAGCTTGTTGTAAATTTAATGTACCAATTGTTTAAACTCAAATCTGCACTTACGGTTTCCCTCACTATCCTTAATACTTGTCTGATGTATGGTGTCGTTGTGTGTGCTGCTGTTTGACTTGTCTTAAAGTAAGAATAGGGACGTGCAGGGCCAAGTAGAGACCCCCCCCCCAGGGTCAAGAGCAATGAAATATTACAGGCACTCTGGTTATAAACTATAAGAAACACAAATCATTTTGTAAAAGCATGGACTATTGTCTTAGCTATCAGCAGTTGATCAGTAATCGGTAAAAGGAGCACATCGTAACCAAGCTGGCTTCTATGTAGCGAGGGGCTGCAAATATTTCAGAATAACTTGGAAACAGCTTTGTGACATGCTGCTGCTTCTATACTCACCTTAGCGACCGACTCCTGTGAAAGGTACGGTTGCTACGTGACTCAGCCAGCCTGCCGAATAATTTCAAGGGTATGAAATGACCATTATCTGCATCCCGAGTTGATGACTGCAGACTTATCTTTGTCACGCTAATGAGCGTCACCGCGGTGTGGTGAGGTCGTAAGAGTCACCTGAATGCGTTGGCAAATATTGGCGGCACCGGAGACTGGAAGAGGCTGAAGTTGTTTTCTTGTGAGGGTTTCGGTGGGTTGATTTCTAACACCCAACAGCTTTTTATATAAGCATTGTGCTGCATTTGAGGAATTAATACACCACCACAAAGGGATGTACCATCTAGTGAAGAACTGCTGTGTGGAAATTGAAGTCCATAATAGAAAGAAGTAACGTGGCTTCCTTTTAAAGGACCTCAACCCAGAGAGTGAAGCGCCTAAATTCAAGGACCCTCGTGGGAAGCAAAATGTTAAGCCAAGAATCAAAGTGGAGTTGCAGAATGTGATGAATGGAGCTTGCGGTCTTAAAGAAACTGCCATATGCGGTCTGATGCCATCTCCTTGAGTTCAGGGTCATGAAAGGGTATACCAGCTTTGTGAGAAGCAAACAGCCATCATACTTTCTAGGCAGCAATAAAGGAAGGTTTACGTGAGTGCTCATCGATAGAGGTTATAAATACACTTGCCCAGCAACCACCTGACATGAAATATTACGAGGGTAATCGAAAGGTACACAAGCTCATAGCTATCCAAGATCTAAATTACGTGAAGTCAAGCGTAGAGCTAGGATGCTGCAGATGGCCCTGAGCGCTGAGATCTCAAGATTCCTTGGAGTGGACCTGAGAGGAGAGCCGACCACAGGGAGGCTGCAGGACTTGGAGATGGACCGGCTTCTCACAGTGGGTTTGAACTCGTCAGGTGTCGTCACATGGTTTAGAGTCAGATTCAAAGTGTTTCATGGAAAAGAAAATCAGAAAGCAGCATCAGACCCGGCATTGCTTCAAGGTGCCAGATTATGGAATTTTCTTCCCTGGTTTATTGATCAAGCTCCACAATAGAGACGTTTCACTTTGATGGGAACTCAAAAACTCCCTTGGTATGTTAGAACGTGCAGCCTAAATCTTCTATTTGTCTGTGTGTTCTGGTGAGCACTGTGTCCGTTCCCCTGCTCCTGCTCACCCTGCAGTTGTTGGCTCCCTTCCCACACCAATCAAACACGTCACTGCCAGTCACATGCCACAGCGACGGAGACAGTTTGACGGATGTTCCTTTTTGAACAGTATCACCGCTAAGGGGGGCAGGACTGACCCTTTGTGGGGATAGATGGATGGGCGGGGTTAATCTGGACAAGGAGTTTAATCAATTTGCACATGCAAATTCTTCTTGCGGGAGTAGAAAGTTGTTTTGGAAAAAAACAAAAGCATAAAGTCCAGGTATGTCTGGTCTTTCAAGGCTTTTATCTGCTGCTTCGTCAGTTGTGCACCTCTCAAAATGACAGCTAAATGGCCTGAAAGCTGGGCATATTACATTCTAAGTCAATTTTGAACTTTTGAAAGTCAGAAACTGCACAATGTACGAGTTAAAAATAGTATTTCTATTTCTATCTGAAAATGTTAAATAAATATAGCTGTCATTAAAGCTTTGATTTAAAAAAAAAAATACAACCACGAGCCGGGGTGCCTAAGACATTTGCACAGCACTCTATGAATATCTATAAAATTTCAGCCAAGCTTGGTAAATATTTGGGGAATATTTTACCGCCAAAATGGACTAATTATGGAGGTAGTAAATTTTGAGATAACCCATAACCTCTGGAGTTGGTCCCGCAGCACCGCACATGTCCGATTAGTCAAATTTTCCAATCATTTCTGCCCTTTTGTTTCAGTCGTCTCGCATTCGCTGTCAATCACGCTTCGTAAATGATTTTGAGTTGGCACGACTGAAGTGCAGTTCCCGGTTTAATTGCTGTGTGTAGTAGACAAATGGAAAACAGCTCGGTGGCACTGAGACTTGATGAGGAAGATGTTCGCACATCAAATGAGTTCATTTGCATCACCTACCCTTTACTTTAGATGTCAGTGGAAATGCAAAAGAGCCTTCGTTTCCATTCTGTTTGCAGTTGCGTAGGGTGGGGTGGACATATTTCTTCTGAGCAACCAAGAGTCGTGAAAGTGTAAATGAATGAGACGAACCTCTCCATGTGGCAGGAAGCAAAGTGAACGGCAGGGCTGAGGGAGGATTTGGGGGTTTGGGCATCGACACCGAATAAAATCACTTCACAAAATGGGTCTAACCCTAAACAATCTAAAACTGACACCGATGATGAGATTCATGAATACTTTTTAACAGAAGAATCTGAATTTCAAATAGAGTTGCTGATTAGATCTGCTCCTGTTTTTTTTTTTTTCCCCAAAGAAAAGATTCATGTTAACAGCAGAATGATGTGTTACAAATTAACAAGCGGCCTTGCTCAAGAAGTCTCTGAACAAATCATTTTTACTTCACTAACTGTTCACACTTAAAACCACATTTCTGCCTTTAAGGATTATGAAAGCAGAGATTTTAACCACACCTCAGCTAATTAAACTAAATGCATTATTTTTTTTTTTTTTTGGGGGGGGGGGTCAAACATGAATTGAAATCTTTTTCTAGCCTTCAAACACATTTTCAAACATTGACTGCTTTGCAAATTGTAACACTTCCCCCGTAAGAAAACATTAATGTCAGTTCTGCAACACCACTGAGTTTGGCTAATGAGAGGATTTCTTTTTCTTTATGTATGCAAATTGCAAAAGAACACAGCGTGCGTGTTTCAGTGTGTGCTTTCTTGGTGCGTGTGTTTGAATTGTACGTGCGAATGTTGGTGGAGGGAAGCTGTGCCACTGCAGGCCTACCTCTGGTTCATTTGATTAGCTTAGCTAAGTGCTAACCCTCTGGGACCTGCTCCTCTTCTTAGAGAGATAAGCAGAGTGTAGCCACAGTTTGAATATGAATCCAGCATGAATATGGATATTTATGAATGTGCTAACGAGCATTTGTGTTCATGTTGATATAATATGTGCTTGTAAAGACTGGAAATTGCAGGGTAATAGCCTTAAGTAGCCATAGAGTCTGAAAGCCTCACTCTAGTGCTGCAGCGTTTGATGTGAGTGGTGGCTTTGAAGCCTCATCACAGCACAAAGCTATGGTTGGTGATGGCCCCGGTTCAGGCCGATACATCTGATAATCCCTTCTGACACAAACACACATGGCCATCACAATTCATTTGCTCTCATTCATGTGCACGAGGACAAACCGTGCCCAGATCTCGGGCCTCATGCCATCACCTGTGGCGGGTTGTTCAAGCTCTTCCACACGGAAGATGAAAAGATTGATGCTTTTCAGTTGTGTGTCCTCTGAGATACAGTGCTGCCGCTGCTCAGGAGTAAGTGCACCTTTCTGCGCTGGTTTTGTTTGAGAAATTGAAATTGGGAAAATCGTACTTCCTGTGAAAATGGGGCACCGAGAGCCGAATGCATCTTTTCTTACTCGGCTGAAGAAGACAAAGTACATCTTAGTGTTTTTGGCTGGAAGTCAATACTGGAAATTGCAGTGTTGGGTACAATAGATGTTTATAAGGTCAAAAGTGTGTCATCATGCAAGAATTAAGCTGCAAAGGCTGTGCTTCAGTACAGTTGTACTTTCAAATACGTGCAAGTCTCAACAACATACTCACGGCGACAACACACTACCGGAGGACCACTGTAACATGCGTTTAGAGCCTGCACCGGCTAACATTCGTCAGAGAGACTACGAGACACAATGTTTTGCATTTTAACTCCAGTTCCTGTCGTGTCAGTGGGGCAAAGAGCAAGGAAGCTTTTCTGCTGAGAAATGCATTTCTGTGGTCGTTTTTTATTGCAGTAACACGCTGAACCACAGCTGGATGATGCACTGACTCAGTTAGCAGCTGCAACAAGTCTCAGACAACATATTTGGTTTTTATTTGGTTTGTTTGGACAAAGCGTCAGTTATTAGCGTGAGGAACCCCAAGTTTAAATGTGGTTTTAACAAATTAATTATTTCTACGTTCTCTTTAGACTTGACACTGAATGCAGATGTTTAACAAAATATCAACACTAAAACTCAAGTCACTCAAGGCCTTATTAGGCATAACCAGCATCTCTGAGGCTCTGTTTAACATAGTATTCAGCTGCCTTTAATTTTCACTTTCTTAATTGATTAATCTAATGATTTTTTTTCTTTAATTTGGCATTCCAATTAGTTAGGCCATTAGGTAGATGACTCTAGGCTAAATTCACCGATTGCTCCACTTTTTAATTTTAATTCCCTGCTTAATCTAAAACAATAATAATAAAAATATTTCAAAGCCCCCCAAAAAAGCTTATTTAATTGTTTTAGTAATCAACAACTAATGTCATGATTTTAATACTTGTTAGTCTCTCCATATGGGAGTAGTAATCTGGGACCGAGGGGGGGTTCAGGAATCGTCAGATACTGCAACGTAGCTGAGCTGGATGAACCAGTAAACACAGAGGCAGCTTGACTGAATGCGTTGTTGTGTCCTGTCTGGACGAGTCTTGTGCTATAAACTCTGTGACCATTCATCTTTTGTTTAACACTAATTTGTTGAGTTAAATAGCTCATGCCATTAATGTTTAGAGTTTTATGGTTGTTTGGGTGCTTTCTCTTCCTTGCTTCTATTGCTGCCACTCAAAACTTCTCGTACTCAAATAGTTATCATTAAACCCTCTAAGGCACAAGTGTCAAACGCAAGGCCCGCGGGCCAAATGTGGCCCGTCACATCATTTTATTTGTCCCTCGAGAGCTTGGGCATTATTGGCTTAAATTGTAAACCAATATTTTAAGACTTAACATAAGCTTACACCACTTTAAAACACATATTGACAATAAACTACATCTCCGCATCATGCATTCGTCGTCATCCACAACAATAACGATAGCTGTTGAGCAAGACGATTTTTCAGAACTGATGGACTTTAGAAAAACCTTTACAAACTAACCTCCAACACGTCCAAGAAAAGAAAAATTGATGCACAAGGAAGGCAGTTTCATGAACGATGGGAAAAACAATTACAAATTCTCAAGGTGAAATGACAGTATGTCATTTGTGTTATGAGGCGGGTGTCAGTAGTAAAAGAGTTTTAATCTACGTCGGCATTTTGACAGCAAACACGGAGCTAAGTATGCTAAATTTAGCCCGCAAGAAAAACAAAGAATCACTTCTGCTTCTGAAACCAAGGTTATGGATACTCTTACAAGCACAAACCCTGAGTTTAATATAATAATGAGTTAAATATTTGGAACTTAAATACATAATAAATACTATTATTTAACAATATAATGGTGTTGTTTAATTTGTTTTGATTTTCATTGGATTTTGTTACATTCGTGCCGTCAATCTGGCCCTTTGAGGGCAACCATGATGCTGATGTTGCCCTCAGTGAAAATGAGTCTGACACCTCTGGTCTAAGGAATCTGGAGGCTGCATGCTAATCTGTCAATCAATGACTGTCATTCAACCATCGCGTATATAAAAACATGGGTAGAAGTTTGCAAAAAAAAAGCATGCCAGCTTTGTCCAGAGCATCATCTCTGGCCTCAGAGGCATTTGGCAGACTAATTGGTATTCCTTTCCTTTTTTCCTTTTTTTGTGGAATAAATGTGCATCAGATGTTCTGGACCGAAAACAATAAATAAAATAGCCTTCAACACCAAATCACAAAGCACCGGTGCGTGATGGTGGTGGGCTGCATCGCCGCTCTCGCTGTTGTTAAAGGTAATTTGTTTTTCTGTGATTGCAGCAGAAAAGCACACCGAGATTTTTAGAACAACATAATGCTGCCTTCACTATCTTTTCCAGGGATGTTCATGCATTTTTCAGTGAGATGGTGCAAAACCCCGTTCTGCACGCATTACAAAAGCACCACTGAGGAAGAGGAGAGTGCAGGTCCTGCACTGACCTGCACGCATTCCCCGACCCGCCGGTAATTGAAAATGTTCGGTGAATTATGAAACGCGCAATGTGGCGCTGACGACACCGTAAATGTGCTTGTTGGAGGACTGAGACAAAAGAAAAAAAAAGAAAACATAGTTTTTAATTTTGTGAAAAGGAATAGCTGCATTGCAAAGCTGGAAAAGCTTTCCCGCCGTCTTTGGGAACGTCTTCCAGGTCCTGCATGCAAAAACAGACACGCGTCGACAAATGGAACTGAATTAATGAGGTAGGGGGGAAAAAAACCTAAAATATCTTGGGGTTTTTTTCTGTCTTAAGGAATAAAAGTCTAAGTAAATGTGAGTAATCTATTCTCTAATTTGCATTTACATTTCCACTTCTGGACTCCATGCTTGCATTTTGTTGGGTTGTCAGTTGTCGAAACTCTGTAAATGTTGATAGTTTGATCCTTTTTTTTAATCACTGTTGTATTATATTGTTATAAATAGCATTTTAATTTAAAACATGATTCAACAGCGATTAAATAGTGGATTAAATTAGACATCCGAGTCTCAGATTCTCTCTCCAGATTCAACTGTCTACATTCGTTACTTCAGTCAGTGTTAATTAGGATGCAGCGCCGCTCAGCTACGCCGTCTCACATCCTGGCAGTTTCTTTTTTTGTTGCTGTTGTGTTTATTTCTCAGTTGCAAACATGTTTAACACTATAAAAGGAAATGAGGGGAGAAATAACGAGAATGGACCTGCTGTGTAAATAGTCATAACGGGAGGAGACGGGAGATGAACGCGCTCCTGGAACCAGGTGGCGTCGGTCAGGACGCCTGCAGCGCTGGTCAGAAAACGGGCCTGGACAGGGTTCCACCGTGAACTAAAGACTGTCATCACACCCACCTAAGCAGCACGGCAAACCACCAGCTCATTATTTGCAAAGGGAAACAGTGATTTAGTTGAAAATGTCTCATGTAATGGATTTAAGTGTGGGCTGTAATACCAGCTGAAGGCTGTTTTTTTTTTTTTTTTTTTTGAGTGCTGGTGTTAGAATGAAAAATAAAAGTGAAGTCAGGGATGTTTAGCCTCATTTTGGTGAAGCGTCATTGAGCCTCATGTTCCGTCTCAGTGACACACCTGTTATCTGAAATCCATTCTCCAAATTCTAACAAGCTGCCTGCACACGCTCACGGTCGTGCCACAGCTGAAGCAGTGACTAGCTAACGGCGCATGTGCAGAGAGAGGCGTGACCAGCCTGTCCCCTCTGGTTGACTGGAGGACGGACAACAGACATATGCTCCCACCTGCGCCCTGGTGCAAGGCCACACTGGGATGTGGGGAAGAAAAAAAAACGCATGTGTGTGTGTGCGTGAGGGGTGGGGCCAGGTTGGCATATGCCAGCTTCCCATCAGTGCTGGCAGCTCAGACAGACAGTTGCTCCCTCATCTGCTGCCTCTGCTGGACGGATGCCTGGTGACTGAGCGCTGCCCTCCTCCCTCAGCGGTGCTCCACGCTCCCACCTCCCCCTTCAGCGACACTGTTTTTCCCTACACGCGGACGCGACACATGTACGGCTGCGGGGGCCTCCGCACCCCTGGCCAGCCCCACGCTCGATCTTTGCCATTGCACTTCCTCTAATGAAATTTTAAGCGTGATTTATGCTTCTGTGTCACACCTACGCAGAGTTGCTATAAATGCTAAGTGTGCCGTAGTTGGCATTGTGCGCTCTGGTGTTCGCGGCGCTCTGTAAACACTGTCAAATGCTACCGGGCGATGCAGATCCTTCTGTGCAGAGCTGCAACTTAGGGCTGGGCCGATACGCTTTGGTGCCGATTCGATTCTCCTACGATTTTTGGGTCCCGATTCGATTTTTTCATTGCGATTATGATTAAACAAGTATTGCATTTCGATTTTTACCAAGTATTGCGAATTTTATATTTCAATAATTGAAATATAAAAATCATATAATAATATTATTAAATATTATTATAGATTTATTATATAATAATAATTATATTAATAATATTATTATTTAATTACTGAATATAATAATAATATAATAATATAATATATACATATAATATAAATATAAATAGATATAAATATAAAAATTACATAAGTTTTAATATTTTAAAAAATTCGCAATTGCTGTAGTTTAGAGATCTTCACGGGTCCACTTTCATGGACCCGAACCCGAATGGACCCGTGAAAATTCGACCCAACCCGAGCTATTATCATAAGTTCGGGAGTCCAAACCTGAATGGGCCCGCAATATTTGAAACCGACCCGACCCGAGTCTTTAGTTTCCGACCACGAACTGAACCGAGTTACCCAAATAGAACCGAGACAATACAGCCTATAGTTGGTCATTTTAAAAGTTGTCTAGCGTTGAACAAAACTTGATTTTCCTACCTAAAGTTGTCTTCTTCTACCCGGTTCAGTTGCTACATAGGCTACGTGATGTAAATAACAATAAATCCGCGTCGTTATTTTCTTTGTGGATACAGATGCTATTGGTTAGCAACTGCTAATGCTAATAGCCTACACCGGTCAGGACGTGTGGTGAATTTGTTCTCTCATCCAGCGTTGTCATGTTGGTGATCCGTTGTGCTTTACAGCTGCCAGGCATACTGCTAATAACACGCTACGGCAACACGATTGTTTCATGACAAACACACCACGTTAATGAATAATCATTTACCTGCCCCGAGTTCTGACATTGGCTGCCACCGCCAATATCTTTAACTCTCGAATAAACGCGGACCCAGCCTGTCAGAGAGCACCGACCTCTCTGGGTGGTGGCGAAGGATGTGCGTCGTCATGTTCGTGGTGTTACCACAGTAAGAGATTTGACTGCGACAAAGCTTACATATAGCTTTCCTCATATCGAGCTCTCCTGCCCCATGCTTTTTATAAAAACCAAATAAAGTCCTTACGTTTGATTTGAAGTGGGGCGGTGGGGAAAGAGTTCAGGCTCTGTGAAAGTACTCATCTCGCTGCACTCCGCCATTTTGTCGTGTGAATTTGCCCGCATGCGGGTTACTATGGTGACATGTGCTTCTTTTTCCTGAAGTGTAGATGACAAAAGAGACTGGCGGAGCATTTCCACGGAGCCACCCAAACTCTTTACCCCATCATTAAATAAATAAAAATCGATTTTTGTACGAGAATCGATTTTTTTAAAACCCCAAGAAAAAAATCGCGATTAATAAAAAAATCTATTTTTTTGGCCCAGGCCTATTACTCAGTGCTTAACTTCCTTTTATTTCCTTTGTTTTTTATCATGGAGTTAGAGCTGACGAATGTGGATTAGCAATGACTTTTACTGGAAATAAAGCTATGTAATCTACCTGGTTTGTAAATCGTGGGGAAGAATTGGCGCTTGGAAACGCGTGGACTGCAGATGCCAATGCCACCAAGCGGACCAGTTTCGGTTTTTGCGGTCCACGTTGGACCAGACCCATGGTAGCATTTTTGGGCAGATGCTTGTCTTGTCACGGCGCAACCGGCCTGTTTCCCCAAATGCACAACTACGCACAAAAGCCGATGGATAGCTGTTCCTGGATCTGCGTGGCAGCGTGCCGTTCTCAGGCAAGAATGTATGTGTAACTGGCCAAAAGGCAGGGCTTTGTACTCTGATTAAAACGCAGTGAGATGTTTTCAAAGGTTTAGGCACACACATACACACCTACACACACACACAGGCGCATAGAAATGGTCAGATGGTTGGGGCTATAACTGGTTCTATCCTCAGGGAAGTCTTAATTGGTCACAGTGCTTTACCATCTGGGGCTGGAGCGTTGATGGAGGAGAGATGAAGAGAGGCGGCGGGAGCTCCTGTAAGGAGTATAAAGGCAAAAAAGAGATAAAGCGGGGGAAATGCTACACAGGCAGTCCAGAAACGGAGCTTATTAGTATTAATATGTGCGTTTCCAGAATTATTGCAATCATTACATACGTGATAAATGCTGTTTATGATGCGCTAGTGGGAAGGTGCATGAATGATAGCACATTCTGTGTTGCAGTGGCTGTGTGCGTTCGTCTGTGCCTCCAGGTAGGCTGCACGGCAGCATCTGTGTGTTTGTGTGTGTGCAGAAGTGGAACTGGATATAGGGTTGTTTTTTTTTTAAACGTTGATGTTGGCAGTCTGAGCAAAACCCTGCACATGTGCTAACAACCTCCTGGACAGTAGCTGTGGAGAAAATAAATAGACTCACACAGGGATGGTAGTGCCTGTCTGTGTGTTTTTGCTGGAACTCATGGCGGTTAAAGACGCCGCTAGAGAAGCCGCGTGACATGTGGGGAGATGAAGAAAGTTGGTGTGAAGCTGATCAAGGTGAGGGAGAGAAACACGGGGAAGGAAATGAAGTGGAGGGTGATGCTGTATTGCGGGCAGGAGGAATATTTTCCGTGTTTAGGCATGATGAGTAAATCTTTGATGCTCTAAAGGATTTCTGTCAACGATAGCTTTGCGCGTAGCTCTCCTAAAATGCTCTTAGGAAGATTTGTCTTTCATACTCCCACCTTACTTCTGACTACCCGTCCTCTCATGCCGTGCCTTTCTAATCTCTCGGATACTCTCCATCCTTCCAGCACACTCACTCGCACTCCCTTTCCTGGCGAGGCCTCAATGAAAAGTAGTGTCATTCTGCATATAAGCATGTGAATGCGTAAATGTTTGTTGCGCTTCTCAGTTAGTGTTAAATCCTCCTCTTCTGTCTCCGCGTAAACGGCGTCTCGTATTAGAAAGCATCCCCTCACCGTGGATCCCCGTCTTATCACAACGTTCAGCCTTTTCAACTGCACATCACCGTTCTGCTGCTACAATGGCAGAACCCACTCCTTCACTTGCTGCCCATCTTTCTTTTCTTTTCCTCTCCCACCTTCTCCTTTTGTTATATCGCTCCCCTCTTCTGGCTGTGCACTAAGATGGAAAAAAAAAACTGGACTCATGAATATAAAGCAAACCAATGACCTGGCAAAAGGTACTGGATATTTATATATGATTAATCGTATTTGCCTGCTGTAAGAAAGAAAGCGTTTTCTTTTGCAAATGTGAGTCCAATTTTCTTTCCTGCTTTCATTCCTTTTTTTCTCACCACTAACTTCTTGGTGAAGTGTGCAGGGCATCGGAAGTTTAAGGAAAAAATGTCTGCCTGCTGTTCATAGAAACAAAGCTGGAGAAGGAGTTTAGTTGTAAGGAATAAAAAATTTAAATAAAAAACTTAAAAGAAGCTATAATGTTTTGCAGGGTTGATGTACAGGGATCCCTTGCCAATTCGCCCTTTAAGTTCCGTGGTTTCAGGTTATTCGCAGGTTTTTCAGAAATAAATAATTATAATTAAAAAATTAAGAAAAAAATCATGGAAATTCCGCAAAAATCCACCCCACAGCAGATGGAGAGGCCACAGCTGCCAGCGAAACGTCAAACGATGACTCTCAGCCTCCTGTAAGCAACACGAGAAACGCAAACGGCCCAGAACTCTAGAATCTGAGCGCTGATTGGCCGAAACATGCATCACAGGATGTTGCACACGTTCTCTCATGGCGAAGAAATGTTGTGAGCCAGTCCTGGCCCCTTTAAGAAGGTGGCCTTATGGGTAATGGTGTGGCCTTATGGGTAATGTAGTGTGTGTGTCATGGGACGGCAGAACAAAAACGAGGTTAGATGAAAAGTGGAGTGAGCAACAGCAGCCCAGCGTGTATAGATTTACATTCTCTGTTAACCAACAGGAGCCCAACAATACAACCCGTGTGATGTTACAAGTTCCTGCAGTGCCAGAATAAAGTGCTCGTTCCATGCAGAGAAAACCTGGACTTTTTCTGTTGTTGATGTTAGCGTGTTAGCCGCTAATTACGAGCCAAAAAAAAGCACAATACCTTTACTACGGTTCAGAGACCAGAGGCTGTGAAGGTAACAGAAAGACCACAGTTGAGCCTTTGTCTTGTTTCGCTGCAGTACCTCGCTACTTTTTTGCGGTTTTTAAACATATTTTAAACACATTATTTAGGCTCAGGGAGCTCCGGCTCCAATTCGTGGATTTTGATTTTCCTTTTCTCCATTAGAATTTGCTTGTATTTTTTATAATTCGATTTTTTTTTTTTCATCTTTTTCGCGGAAACATGCATTTCTTATGATTACTTAAGACAGAAAAGCACTCATCAATATTGGAAAAGTCCAGCGGGCTGTCGGGTCATCTCCGGCACCGAGTCCTCTGATCAGCCAACCAGAGCTGCAGGATGAAACATCTCTGCAAGCAGAGCACCTGATAGAGGAAGACTGGGAAGGTGGCGAGAGTTGGAGTCAAACTGAGTCGGCTCAGATCTGGCTAATCTGGTCGTAAAAACGGAAAAAGCCATGAGTGCTTGTTCCTCCAACACCTGGCTCCACCACGGCTGGATGACGACGACCTTCTCGTTCTAGCCATCAAATCCTGTTGAGGGACCAGAGCCTCTCGTTTTACTTTGCAGTCTCGTGTAGAGATAAATAAGTTTGATCCGGACCCCAACAAGCCTTTGTGCCTGTGAGCAGGTCTTCCTGAATATTAAACTTCCTGAAAAGTATTGACAAAATCTCATAACTCAATTGGACCCTGAGACTGAAAGAAAACTCTCACGGCATCAACCTTCATTAAACGTCGATCACAGCAAAGCTGCGGTTCACACAAGGACAACGGTGTCGGACGTCTGGCCATCCGCTTTTCATTTATTTTAACGATTCCCCCCGTGTCCAGGGAAGCAATCAGTCTGGGGGGACGGAAGGTTTTCTTACTTTGTGTAGTCATGGTCGTCCTCACGCCGCCACAGCTGCTCTAACCTTGATGGTCGGGAAGGTGGGACCTCTGGGAGACACCTGCGTGGATCCTTCACCTCTGTCTGCCCAGCGGTGCAACAGCAGCCTGGTTGCACATGAGAAGTAACGTGGACGGAGACATTTCTTTATTTTTTTTTTACATGTAAATAGCCAAAAATCAAAGCAAAGACATTGTCAAAGGAGAATTTGTGAAAATAAATGACAGCTTGTTCGTGTGCAGCCTCAACAGTCTTGACTTATGTAATGATGAGCAGCTTTATTAGGATTCCAGCTGTATTAAAAAGCAGCACATTAGAGTAAAATAGTGGGAGAGAAGTGAACAGTTATTAACCGTTGACTCTGGTTGGCGGTGGGTACAACACACATTTATTCTTCCGTAGTACTATCATCCATATTATAATTGTAAATATTCACACCAGCGCAGATGCCCTGTGGCACCATTGAATCAGAAATTACCGTATTTTCTGGACTATAAGCCGCACCTGAATATAAGCTGCCAATATCCAGGCTGAGAATAAGATATTTACATCAAAAGATTTTATACCATTAGTGTTTATTCATATACCTGAACTGATTTTTCCTCCTCCTGTGTACTGAAACCCCCCCACACAGCATCATCCCAAACAGACCCACGAAATGGACCCGAAATGGACTCCAAAGCAAGTGCTTTGACTCCAGATCGCGGACCTGCTGGCTCCACGCTGCGTCTGCGATTTAAACCTTACCTCTGCGGCGGGTCCACTCAGAACCCTGAAATCCACTGGGGAACCAACAAACTGATAAATCCAGGTGTGTCCGAGTAGCAGCAATGGTCAGACACACCTGGATTAATCAGTTTGTCCAATAATAATAGGTATTGATGCTCACAAAATGAATGTAGAGTAGCATAGCCAACATAGGCTACTTAACAAAAACAGAATAGCTTTTAACTATTTTGTTTGTGTTTTGGTTTTTGCACTTCCTGGTAGAGCGCCCCCTGAGGGCTGAAGAAAAATTCATAGAAAAGCCGCATCTCTGTATAAGCCTCATGGTTTAAAGCGTGGGACAAAAGTAGCGGCTTATAGTCCAGAGAATACGGTACAAGGAATAACGTTTTCGGCCATCCTGAGCAGCCCTGATGTGACTGGCCTTCAGTCCGGGCCTTCATCCGGTCTGTTGCTCGGTGTTCTGCTTTAGGAGGCCAGAACTGCCACGAAGCAGCGCTTCATCTGCGTCTGCATCGCGGGGGTGGATGATACTCGTCAAAAGCGACATCCGCACAGATGCCGTGGACGCCGCGTCTCCAGGCGGAGCGTTGCATTGCAAAACAGCACAAACAATGGGATCAGTGTTTCCCACCTGGTCCCGCCGGTGGCTGAACCGTCGGAGCGAATTAATGTTCTTCAATGTTTTGTTTTTTTTTGTTTTTCTTGAAATCCTCAGCCGACCTCAGTGGAAGCTCAGAAACTCACTCAATAAATGAGCAAAAATAAATAAATGAATAAAAATGGGCTCATTAAGATGAAACGCTCTGAAAACATGCAGTATCATAGCGAGATGCCGTGACTGTTAATCGCCTCTCGGTTCTTGTTTTTTGATTTCAGAATTCGCTCACTTCAGTCGCTGCTCTGTTCCAGTAAGATCTGTTATTACCCGACTTTTTGTTCCTCCCAAACACGATGTGCATAAGCACCGCCTCCCGCAGGACCGTGCAGCCCAGCGCGGCTGAATTATAGCTCTGGAGGGGATGTTTGGGTAAGCAGAGGGGAGTACCTCTGTCACTTATACTCATCTGTGTGTGTCAGAGAGCAGCTGTTACCTCAGGTGTGTGCGGGGCAGGTTTAGGAAAGAAAAAAAAAATAAAAGGGCAGCTCGACGTCAATGTGTCTCCTCCTGTACCGTATATTTAGATGCAATGAGCTATAATAGCTACGGGGGCCTGGATTTGTTCCTCCCTCTTGCACGCACCGACACTCGGAGAAGATCCTACTCCATTTAATATTGTTATGACAGCCAGTATATGAAAGGAAGCGGCAGGGCCATTGTCTTGCTGATATATGAAGTACAGGCTGGTAAAGGGGAATCATTATTAAATGAAAAGAAAAAGAAGAAAGGAAGAAAAAAAAACCCATCCCTTCCTGTGTTCTGAGACCGTCTTGCAGAAGATAAGCTTGAGAAAAAGGTGATAAAAAGAGAGCAAGTGATAATTAGGAGCTGACAAGCAACTCCTCAGTGATGGGGGTGGCGGTGGGAGGGGGGGGGGGCATGGGTGAGCCGTGGCAGGGGCATAGATGGATGAAAGCTGGAGCGAGGAGAAAAATGAGACGGGGCTTGAACTTGAGTGATGGTGTGAGGAGATGGAAAAGAGAGCCTGAGACCCCCTTTATTAAACGAAAAGGCCTTTGTGTTTCAGCACACGCCCACAATAACACACCCACTGGGAGTGACGGTCCACCGGCGGGAGACCTCACAGCTCCGCGCTGGAAATCTCATAACGGCATCAGCAACAGCCCTCGGAGCCCCCTCCCTCCCCCCCCAGCCTCATGGTTCAGTTTCCATTTTTAGAAGCAGTGTGATGTGACGGTGGCGATTAAAACGCCTCTTTGGTTACGTTAGTGCGAGACGCTCGACTCATAATTGCGCAATGAGCTAATTATGCATTAGTTTAGTTTGTCTTTGTGAGATTTTACAGCGCAGGGTTTTATCGTCCACTTCAGGCAGAGAACGGGTTTTCTTTCTCAAGCTGAGGGGTTTAATAGACGTCAGGAAAGCGCGAGTTATTGACAAGGTGGTTGCAGAGGATGCTCCGCTGGTCTGTCGTGGAGAAGAGAGAGCTGAGCCCAAAAGGCAAAGCTGTCAATATATTAGTCTCTACAGTTCCAACCCTCAGCTATGTTGTTTTTCTCTGCTCCAATCCAGTGTTAACTTTTCAGAACTTTCTGGAAACATGTACGTCTGGAGGAAGGACGGAAGCAGACCGACCACAGCTTTATAGGTGGGAATATTCCTGTGTTTGAATTTCCAACCCTTAAGGGCTGTGTGTCACAGTTAGCTTGTCGCAGGTATGCTGCAGTTATTTTTGATTTAAGCCCAAGTTTGAAGCGCGGTCTCCGCTATGCTATTCCACGCCACAACGCAAGAGGGACAATCACGAACTAGCTAAACTTATTAAACTTATCTCTTGCATTTTTTCCACTTCTTCACCATCTTGGCTGTATCTAAACCCACATTCATCGCTATCTCCCTCCATGAATTACTAGAATATGTGCTGTCTTTGTAGTGTGGAGAACCAGAATCGTACAGATGTGGGTACTTCCTCATTTTTCAGATGACGCGCTTTTTTTCTACGCGGATGTAGTATTGACCAATCAGAGGCCTCCTTTCTCTCCTCCCTGCGACACTATCTCTGGCACTGTCTGTGGTCACCTACAATTTTGCGGCGGTGCACCAAAGTGTTTGCGGAGGGTGGGGGGGCATAACACACCCAATTCTAATGGATGGATCACCAGCAGCTTGTCACTCAGGCCTGCACAAGTCTGTTAGCGACTTGTGCAGTGCAGATTCATCCGAATCAGGTGTGCTGAAGCAGGGAAACATCTAAGACTTGCAGGACAGTAGCCCTAAAGTACTGGAGTTGGACACCCCTTTAGGTACTGCAACAACCCCTTCACTGAAGTTACATCACCTTTTCAGTGCAGACTGGTTTTGAGCCCTTGCTGGGACCTTTCTGTTGTGGAGCTTGCAAGTTCTCCTCGTTGATTGGCTGATCGGTGGTTCTGAGCTGACCCCGGGAGCTAGCGTGAGCGTGTGTGGTTGTTTGGGTCCAGCGGGCTGTTCAGGACGTGCTCTTACCTTTCACCTGGAAACAGCTGGAAGAGCCTCCAGGGTCCCCGCGGTAGATCATTTAAAACCATTTTCAGAGTTTCTGGAAAAGAGGCGAGAACATCAGGGAGCTGGTAACATCTGCAGGCCCAGTTCAACAGTTGGGAGGTCCATCGGGCCAGTTCGAGGAAACGTGTTCTGCATGTCTGCTGGCTGGCCGACGGGAACGAATGAACACAACATTCTCAGATATTCTGATGGCGACATTTAAAAACCCCATGAAAGATTAAACATTTGATTTCTCATGTATTTGCCTGAGAGCAAATCAGCTGATGAAAAATGCATATTTTCTGATTATGTATTTTCACTAAGAATCTAAAAACATGGGGAGTCTCAGCTCATTTGCTGCTTTGCTCCTGATCCGCTACAGCCGGTCGAGGAAAAACCCCAGAACTCCTCAAGCATGTCCGGAGTCATTAAGAACAAGTTCACCACCCAAATGTTGTGAGAAGAGTTACAGTTGAAAACAAATTACCTTGAAATTAGATTTTATTTTTCGAAATATGACTGAAATCATCAGTGTTTAGGGCTTCATGAGTGAATGAAAACTGCATTTCAAGTAGTATATTTTAATAAAATCTACGGTCACAAATACTCTGTTGTTGTGCAGTATTCAGTTGTTACAGTTTGAGCCTGGTTGCTGTCACTTCTGCGACTTCTAAAGCCGCGGTCCAGGTCACGGCGCCGAACGACGAGCTCTTCGGTCACAACTGTCACATGATGGGCAGCAGAGTCTTTTTGAAATTGATTTTTCGGGACGGCCACCAGCACAATTCAACAGAGAGTCCAAATTTAGCAAAAACATTGTAACCTCATTTGCATTTTGGGAGCAAAGTCGGCAATCTGATGCATTTCTTCTCATTTAGCCAAAACCGAAGCAGTCAACGAAATTGCTCTTAAAAGGTTCCTCTACTTTGGATCAGACCTCAGACCGTAAATCTGCTGCAAGGCTGCGGCTGATAAAATACAGCAGCGTAAGTAGCCATTTTAACAGCCAAATTGACAGTTCCTAGCCTGAAATAAGAAGCATTTTGTCTTCCTTTTTTATGCGTTAAGTGTTTCCTTGGGTCTGTACAATGCACATAATATTTTCTCACCGTGGAGAAACGCATAAAACAGAATGGGCAGTACTTGGAAAAGCATTCTGTATCTCAGATTAAATTAGGCGCAGGGCCTCTCTGATCATATGCGTATGTTGCATTATGGATGTGCCCCTCGCTGTGGACAGATCCCAAATGGCAGCCTTCAGCTCTTGTCCTTTTTTCACTCACGTCTTTTTTTCTGTAATAGAAGGTACCACATGAAGCGTTTTCACAGCTCTCAATCAGTATCCTCACTTTTTTCCCTTTTTATTTTCTTTATTTGACTGTATCCTCGACCTTGTTATTAGGAGATGCTTTTGGGAGGGGTGTGTCGACCTGATGCTCATCACAGTTTGCTTGATTTCCTATTCTCTTGAGAAATCACTCGCTTCCTACGTTGCATGATAGTTTCGTGTTCGTGCGTGTATTCGTTGAGGATGTAGAAGAGTTGAAAGTACATTCTCCATATATAGGCAAGAAACAGAATAACGCTGATGTATCTGGAGTCGTCTGTTCCCGCCTCCCACTCTGGAATCAGAAGAACGTACACGTGTGTGGTGAGATGCATAAAGCGAAGGAGCACGCCCCCTTTCTTTCATTTCTGGTCTTTTTTTCTTCTTCTGTGTTGTCACCCTTCGAATCTCTTCTTTTCCTCCTACTTGACTCCGTCACTCCGAACAGCCCAGTCGAACCTCTTCAGTTCTCGCTCTTAACTCATCGCCGGCTCTCACAGTGAGCGAGAGAGAACAACAAAGGATGGGCGGATGCAAACGGTCACGATGTTTGACAATGAGATTGAAAGACGGGTGTAGGCACGGCCTCCGTACTTGTAATCGTCTGCACCCCTTGCATTGCTTCCTGGCCCCGCGGGGGCCCGCAGCAGCATACGCAGGCGTCCCGGGTCAGCGAGTGACGCCTGGTTAGCGATGAGGCCGGACGCACGTGGAGCCGAGCTGAGGATCGCCCACTCGCTCTGTTTCTTCTCAGCAGTGCTCTTAGTTTCACAGAGTAATTAACAGTAATTACCCTGCTGGCTTTGCCAAATGGCCATTTGCTTTGCAACAGCTCACAGGCACGAGCACGAGCACAGACACTCGAGACCATTACCCTCTAAGAAGTTGTTCAGCTGTGGCTGAACATCTGCAGGGCCGGCCAGTTGTGACTGACATATCATCTAGACTCTTCAGTGAGCGGACATCCCTGTCTCTGCTGCGTTTACTGTTTTGATTGTGAAACTCTCTGCTCTCTGAGCTCTCTGTGAGACTATGTTGGGATTCATGTTTCCAAGTAGGAAAACCTTCATGCTGAAGTGGTGGTTTGCACACAGTTTTGCAGATGGTTGTGTGGCCGTCATTCACAATAATACGCCTGAATAAGAGCTGAAGTCCAAAACCATTGATGGCTGATACAAATGACTTTTTTTTTAAACAGCTGTCTGCCTATATATCAATTATTTATTTTAACGTGCATTAACGCATGTTGCTCACATGCTTTTATTTTGAAAAGTATTTTGGTGGTTGCTGCAGAACTGGAAGAGAATTAGCGGGAAAGCTAAAACAGTCATGGAGATGGTAACGTTACAGAACTTTCACATGGAGATTTTCATTTTAAAGTTCTCCCAGATGGCTTCCAAGTTGAACTCCGCATTAAAAGTTTTTGCTGTTACCTCAGAATTTGCCTGTTTTAATGTTCTGATTGTGGCTCAGGATTTTGTTGGTAGACTTTTTTATTTTTATTTTAATGAAATTAATGCCCTGGCAGTGGCAATAAGCTTTTTTATTTTACATTTTTAAGATGAGATTTACACTAAATATGTGTTACTGACAAGTACTGATTTTAAAAGTGTGCACTTTAGTTCATATGGCAGCTGAACATTCAAATAAAAGTGACCTTTACACTACTTTTAAATTCATTATTTGATTTTGCGTACACAATGTGATTAATTGTGATTAATCACACGATTGAAATCTTTAATCGTGATTAATCATTATACAGCCATATATATATATATACGCTATTTGATCAGCAGATGTGCAGGTGACAGTGAATGTGTCCTTCACCCTCTTTGACAGTCCGATCTAAGATGTTTTATATCAGAGGGGACTAAAATGATGGATGCGGTCTGTATGCAGATGTGTAGTACCATGATGTACGTGGTGCTTGTGCGCTGTGCTGTCTGCGAATGAATGTGTGGTGGTTTGAGTTGTGATGTTGGACGCAAATTCGAGTGAATAACTTGATTTTGATTTGAAATCATTTGCTTACGCTAAACATTTGTAGCAGTGGCAGCATCAAAAAGGCAACGTGAGTCCAAAAACAGAGAAAATATGAAAGAATTATCCTCATAAAACCCTGCTTGTAGATTTCATGTTGCTTCTTTTTTTTTTTTTACTGCTTTTCTAACTTTACTTTACAGAGGCATGGCAAAGAAAAAATATTTAATAGAACTGCATCCATGCAGAGTGCGGGTTGCGTTGGCTAATCTGTCTTCTTGAACGACCATCATGTCATATTTGCAAAATCCTTGTGTCCCTCACACTTCCATCCCTGCGAGACCGGACTTAAAAGGCCAGCTTGAGGGATGACAGCATCAGTCGCTTCAGAGCGCTGAAGAAGTAAGACAAGATTGGGAACAGAGGGAGGCGGAAGTGGCAGTTAAAGACGGGGCAGAGCAGGAGGAGAGTAGTTAAAATTCCTGCAAAGCACTGGCAGCGTCTGTCAGTCAAATACGAAAATAGCGCAGGCAGGTTTTTCACCAGCTCGGGCAGAGAGGGCAGTTGTTTCATACCAGCCGCCTTCGTGTGCTGCCGGCTGCTGATCATGTCAGGTCGGTCGAGGTGTTGACGGCCGTCAACAGTGGGCCAGCCATACCCATTTACTTTGCAAAACACTGAGAAATGGGTCCTTTCACACGGCCATTTCCAACAGCATAGATGCTACAAAACCAATCGATTTGATGTTCATGGGCTCAATGCAATGACTCATACAGGAGCGTCAAAGAGCCACTATTAAAAACTACCAAGATGGCTGCAGAACTACAGAACACCATCCTGGATGTCCTTCTGTTGACCCTCGTGTGGTCGTTCCTCTGCATATGGCGCATGGTTTGTTTCCAGTGGCATCCAGTACCGTTGTCTTCTGCGTCCATTGATGCTGCCCCCTAGAAATCAAAGGGACCAGCCTAATTCATCACATGGAAGAGGGAAAGCGTTTGGACGGCTACAAGTGAGATTGCTGCTTACAGCAGAAGTTGCATCCGGAACTGGAAAGTCATCGAAATAACTGCGAAAAAGCAATCCTCTTCAGTTTAGAGATGTGATTCCTCTTCTGATAAACTTCCAGTAAAGTTTATTTTTTACCTTGTGGTTCCACCCCGTTGGTCTGATTTGATGAAGCTCGTGTGTGATGGACAGCAACAGACAACTTCATCCAATCAGTTTTTTTTTTTTTTTGAAAGTGCCTTCTCTTTTCTCGTTTCCAAACGACAATTTCCCAGATGGTTCCATGTAAGAAACCATCTGGCACGTCAAGTTAAACGAATCCCACGAAATGACCAAACTGCATCAGTCTGTTCTTCACGACGTTACAGCCTGTCCCTATACCTGAGCGTCACCTGGCTGCAGGACGATCCCCTCTTAGGAAACACGTTACATTTTTGAGACATTTCAGAAATTTTTAAAAGGACACACCCGTGTTGTAGATCATTTGTAAATATAACCATTGCTCACCAGCGGATTAAATTTTCTTTAGCAATTTTCTCCAGAAAACAGCTGTTTTTATTTCCAATCCAATGAGGAAACATGCAACTCAGCACAAGACTTTTGCTCACTGACGTTTTTATTATTGTTTCCGGATGATAACTTACGTTTTTTGCTTCAATTTTGAACCACAACTCCAGTTCCAAACAAGTTGGGGTTCTGTGTAAAAGATAAATAAATACAGAAAGCAATGATCTGAAACACTTCCATATTTTATTCCCAACAGAACACAAAGAACATATGAGACTCTTCTCCTGTGAAGTCATGCTGTTGTGATGGAGGCAGTATTTGGTTTAACATTGTCAACAAGCTGGATGGTTTTGATTCATCTGACCTCAGAACAGTTTTAGATGAGCTTTGATCAGGAAAAGATGGTGGTTTTTCTGGATCGTGTTCACATTTGGCTTCTTCTTTGCATGACAAAACTTACATTAACTGTGTTCTCAGACGGTGTTTTCTGGAGGTATTTCTGAGTCCATCAGTGATGATCCAGCAGAGAATCATGTCTGTTTTTAATGCAGTGCTACCTGCTGCATCCAGTTTTGACCTTCTGACCCTTATCTCTTGATTATAGACGCTCCTCCTGATTCTCTGAATCTTTTAATGATATTATTTACTGTAATTGGCTCTGCCTCTCTGAAAGGCTCCTTTTATACTCAGTCCTGTTACTGATCTCCTGCCAGGAGACGAATCAGTCGTCAAAAGCTCCTCCATGTGTTGTTGTTGCTTTTCCAGCCTTTTGTTGCTCCTGTTCCAGCTTTTTTTGAGATGTGTTGCTGCCATCAAAGTCAATATGAGAAAATATTTTCAATGAAATGGAAAAGCGTCTCAGTTTTAACATCTGAAATGTTCTTTATGTTCTGCTGGGAATAAAAATCTGGCTTTATGAGACGGTGAAAATCATTGCATTAATCATTGCAAAATCTACATATAAAGAAAATGAGTTAATGACCCAAATCTATCCAGGCTTTGCCCACGCTTAAATATGAATGAAACTTAAATGGAATTAAAATTTTAATTTAATTAATTTTCTTTCCTCTGCGATGTGTTTTTTTTGGAGGTGTCTCTGTGTGTTGAGGGGGGATGGGGGGGGGGGGGTTGTTTACGGCTGTAACTCGGCACACGGCAGGAGAAGTTTGTTAGCGGGAAGCCGTGGTACGTTACAGACACGAGCGCGCTCAAGAATGTCAGCCCGTTTTTTTTTTTTTTTTTTTTTTAAATCCCTCCCAGATTGAGGTCAGTAGGGTTACTGGAGGATCTGTGTGTTTACAACCTCAGCCCGACCCCCTTGGAGAGGCTGAGATTGGCTGGCGTCGTCTGATTGGCGCTGCCCGCCCCACCCCCCCTCCCCCCTCCATGCTGCATCTGTATTTCTGGAATCTGGATCAGCTCAACGAACGTGTGATAAATAAAAACTAAAACAGCACTGGTTGATAAGAAGTGGGCCAGGCCTCTCCGTCGGTGCATCTGCAGGGAGGACACGACAAACTTTCAGCGCCGGGCTGGTGTTTGTAGGTGTGGTTGTTATAGTAACTCCCGACTGTTCTCAAAGGCCATCAGCATCATGTGGGAGGGTTGCTACGGCAACGGCAGGATGTAGTGTAGGTGTGTAACAGTAAGTTTATTTGATCCTTGTCATTTACTCATTGTTGACTGGAGAGCGAGAGAGAGAGAGAAGTTGGTAGCGACAGCTTCACAAAGCCCCGACCTGGACTCCAGTTCCGCCCAGAGCAATAAACTTCAGATAAAAATGAAACTGCAGAGGCTGCTGAAATAAACTGCAGCTTAGAAGAGCGGCAAGGAGAAGTAGATCTGCTAGTAGCAGCGGTAGGCAGACCCAAAGCTGGCCAAAGCTGGGATCGAGGTCGGGTGGGTGTGTCCAGCAGCCAAGGAGGTGGGCGTAGATCTGAGCAGGGCGGGGGTCGTTTACAGCCACTCGTATAACCACGACAGAATGATGACACTTTCTGCAAGAGGCGAGATGGTACCTGAGGGCCGCACGAGGAGCAGCTTCAGCATCTCCAGCGTTTCTGCAGGTGATCTGACTCAACCAACCACCACCTCAGCGGTTCTCTTGTGATTTCTGACTCTTGAGACGTGAGCGTTCGTGTTAAAGGGTCGGCGCAGCCACATATTTCTAACAAAAAGGAACGAGCTGCAACCCTGAGCTGGCGTGACCATTAAGCATTTATGCAGACTGCAACAACACAGCCGCTGCAGGTGAGACAGCCGGGAAAAAACAGCGCTGGAAATGTGAAGGAGCTCATTAATAAGACCATAATTTTTTTTTTTTTCCCGACATCTTTAAAGCATGAGTGCATCTGATCATTTCTGATTTTTGCTGCAGGTGAACCTCTGGAAGCATCTAAGAACGCAACAGTCGCCATCAAAGCAGGTTAAACCACTCAGTGGACTTCCGGGGGGGGTTTAGGCTTTCAAGAATTTATATTTGATTCTTAAACAAATGAAATCAGGTTTATAAATATCACTCCGACAAACGTGACACTGTTTGATGCAGCCCCTTAAATCCCACTCATCTGCCACGTGAGGAAATGACGAGGACTGATTTAAAAGCTGACGTGAATTTTCTTTTTTTTCTACTAAAATCACTAAGCTGCAAAAGTCAAAAAGAACCAGGTTTAGAGTAATCAGCTCAGTTCTGGGTAACATAAGCATCCCCTTCTGCTGAAATGCCTCTTATGAGAGTCAAAGGGAATAGTTAATTCTGAGAGAGGCAGAAGAGAGAACAAACTGTCTCAGTGTCATGCAAAAAGGTATCTTTTTATTTATTTATATTTTCTACATACGCCTTCAAAAAAAGGTGGCTTCTTTTATCTCTAAAAGCTAACCTGCTGTGGTGCGAGTTGGGCTTCAAGCACAATTTTCCACAGAGATGCATCCAGATAAGAAGTGAACAGGCTGTGTGAAGCTGAAGACCCAGATTTGAACCAGAAATGTTTCCCTGTGCAGGTGCAAAGGTGTTCGTTTGCTTCAGATACCTGCGGCGCGTCTCACCTCTCCAGCTCCTAGCGAGGAGCCCAGTGAGCACATGTCCTTAGTCGGACGGACTCCATCACTGACAGAGTAATCGAGTCCTTGAAGGACGCGGCATCCCAAAACACACGCACATCTAGTCAGGCTCCACCAGAGACGCCTTGGAACTGGTGTTTGCTGAGCCTCAGGACACGTTTCAGGTCTTTTAAAGGCCTTTTAAAGGACACACGTTCGAGCATAAAAGGACAGCCGCTCAATGCTGGCAATCTGTTTGGGCGGCAATGTGCTTGTCAGTGGAGGTGGGACGCAGGCGCTTTGGAGGAAGATCATTTAACTGAGGCGTCACCACGCTGAGGACTGAAGGACGGGCTGAAAGGAGAGGCCATCAGCGAGCTCACCAGCGCAGCAGCGGGCAGCTCAACTTCAAAAGAGTGGAAGCACAAACTTGGCAACACCTTAATGACACAAGCAGGGATCTGTTTTTTTTACTGCTATTTAAAAACTGATTCAGGGAATTCAAACTTATTTTGAACAATCAACTAAGATCAAACATTATCTGAAACCACCGTGAGTAAATAAAGATTATATTGAAACAGTTATCACCCATCAGTTCCAATTATTGTCATCAAATGCTGAGCTTCAAATGTGTTAAAAATTAGGGATGCACAATAACTGTTTTTTAAAACTGATAACCGATAACTTTCAGCTCCTAAAGGCCGATACCGATAACACACACATATACCTAAGATCATTACATCAATACTATGAATAAAACCAAAAGCAGTTTTGACTCTTTAAATGAACAGATATTTATTTTTTTTGTCCAATGAAAAACTATTGGTCAAGCCTCTCAAACATTTTTCGTAAAGCTATCAAACAAACCTATTTGATATCTCACATTAACTTAAATAAGGTGCATTACTGACTGATATAAAAATATAGGTTATGCATCAAATTACAAACTGAATGACAATAAATAATAAAAAATAATGCACAGTGCATAATGTACTGACACAAGTTAGACTTGTCTGTGTAAAAAAAACAAAAATTACTTTTAAAGGACTTTGGCTTGTGGTTCCATTCAAATGAATGCCTTTAATTAAAGTAAATGAGGTTCGGTAGTTTTGGGGTTTTTTTTAATCTCATGGAAGCTTTTGAGAGAGATGATGGCGAGGGGAGGGGAGACTTGCTGCTGGCTTGTTCATGACCTTAGCTCACGTTAGCTCGTGTTAGCCCACGTTAGCACGATTTCAAAACTCCATGGAAGCGACGGTTATGTTTCAGGTGGTTGATCCGGTTTGACATATTAAAGCTTGTGCTATTTTTCCCTCCTTCGCTTGGAGCATTTGTCACAAATAACCAGCAAACTATCTTCTTCTGAAACTTTAACGAAGTTCCATACAATTGCCGCCATGTTGTTTTTTTCTTTTATCAGCGCACTGTGCCACAATGCTGCATTCGAGGCGTAACGTAAATTCCTCCGTTCCCTCGTTTGCTAGTCGTTCTTTCGGGCATATCTGTTTTTTTCTATTTTTTATGTGTAACATGTGGTAAAATACTGCGAATATCAATTAAAGTCAGTAACTACTAGGCTTGGGCGGTATCTAAATTTTGATACCTTCAAACTTCCCTCACATTTTACCGGGGTATACGGTATTCCCGTGACTATTAAGGCGAATACACACCGAATACACACGATTCGAATACACACGATAATTATCGACCCGATAGTTATCGAGTCGATAATTATCGCGCACCCTTATTAAAAATACATACATACATAAGGCTTTTCAAATAAAACAAACAAACAAATGCATCTACTGGCTGGTGTTTATTAGTTTTATTGCTGCCCATGTGGTGGTCGTCTGCTGCCTGACAACGTTCCCGTATCAAGGCAGAAGAAATCATATTCAATCAGACTCAATAAGTGTTTTTAAAAAAAAAAATGCTTTCAAACTACGGAATAAAACAGTTCCCACTTGTCAGGAGCTAATTCATATATTTCCAGAGTGCAGCGTCTTGTTAGGGTACCTTTAAATCTGACCCACTTGATTTCCAGCTTCATTTCATGCTGCTGCTTTGTTTTATTGTTTCTCTCTGAGTGCCTTGTTAAACTCTGGATGTCAGGACTCTTTCCTCCACCCGCTCTGTATTTTCTCTGATCGCTCCGTCTTTGTTCTTCCATTTGTTTCATTAGCAGTTCGTGTTTCTCCTTTTCCCTCCATCTCTAAATATTAGTAGTGTTTTTTTTACATGCGGGTGCATGAGCTCACAGGAAGACACGGTTCTGGTGTTTGCTTGCGTGTTATTGCCACACAGTAAAGCTTTTTTTCGTGTCTGTGAGAGCGGTCAAAGCAGGTGATTGTAGGAGAGGATCAGGCCTTCAAACACGCTGATTTAAATTCTTTGCAGTGATAATCGCTTAAGAGCCGAACATCCTGACAAAGCTCTCCGCTAATAAAAATCTACACCATACACTTCGGTTTGCTGGGTTTTAATGAGTCGTCTCAGTCGCCACGTTACAAAGTATTTAAAAAAAAAAAAGGCATAATTTTCTAAATTAATTACATTTCATATCTCATAGGGGTCATATTGTGAAGAAAAAATAAAAAACCTTTTGTGCTTGATTGCACTCATTCGTGTGTCTGAAGTGACTGTGAAGTGAAAAGCGTCAACGAAACGCATCCTGAGTGTGAAAACGTGATTCAGTGAGCCGTTGAGATCTGCAGCGTCATCTCTGTTTTCTCAGCCCGGCTTTGAATACATTTATCCAGCCTCCCCACCTCTTCTTCCAACCAGCTTTCACATCAAGCCGCCATTTGCTGTTCCTCTTAAGCTGTGACGCCGCTGTAAAGGGATGCACCCCCCCACCCCCCACCCCCCCGCTGAGGAGAGGTGTGGAGTCGAGCCGAGTGGCTGACTCAACAACCCAAAGCGCCTTGCAGATGTTTCTCCAAAAGCTCAGGAAAGTTTTTGAAAAGTCTCCTCCCTCACCGGGGGGATGGGGGGGGGGTCTTCTTCTTTTCCTTCTCCTTGATCTGTGATATGAAATTTTCTTCGGCATGAGCACGAGCCAGCATTGGTTGTTGTCTCTGTGTGGCCCTGTGATGGACTGGCGACACCCCCCCCCCCCCCCCCCCCCCCCCCGCTGGGTGACCCTGCACAGACCAAAGCAGGTATACAAAATGCATGAATGGGTCTGAAACTGGCGGTTCTTTCCCTTTTTGTTTATTCAGTCCCCTGTGACATCCTAACCCCGTGACCCCCCCCCTCCCTTCTAGTTTTCAATAATGCATTAAGCTGTGGAATATTAAATTCGGCACGATCTCCCTCATGCTGGCACACAAAAACATTAATATACAGCTTCGCTGGCAGCCTGCTGCAGGTCTAAAAATACTCCCTTCAGCTAAACAGATTTCTTTAAAAAGTCAAACACGTTTATTTCCGTCACTTCGCCGAGTGCTTCCAGCCTGCCTTCTGAAATGATCACATCCTGATGTCTCTTTTCCTTCCTCGCACCTGAATGTCGTCCTCTCTCATCTCTTCTGTTCTCAACCATCTGGTGTTATACTGTCTTTTTTTTTTTTTTATTTCTCAGTTGTGCTGTAGATAGAACTGAGCTGATTTTTTCCTTTTTTTTAAAAAAAAAAAAGAGCAGTTATTTTAACTAACTGTTTGCATATTTGGAATGCGGGATCTAAAAATACGCGAGGTGTCGTAAAATGAGATGTTAAGTGTTTTATGGGGAGCTACGCGGGTTATAATAAGTCTGAGAACGGCGCCGGAGGCACCTCTGGAAGCATCTGGAGCAGCGTGAGATGCAGTAAATGCCATCGGTGGAGGAAGAAGGAAGTCAGAGAGAACAAAAGCCTTTTCCCCCACAACCTGCCGTGGGTTCAAATCAGATTACTGACCACTTACGACGAGCTAACTGCTCATTTTTCCATGGTTACACAAAACAAAATGCCCAACATTTACCCATAAGTGTCTCATGTCTGTGTTGTGTCAGGAACATTGTCATATATCCAATAACATGTGCATGTGTAGTCTTGATTCCCCATGGCTAATTTAAATGTCGATCTTCTTGTTTTTTTTTTTACAGTTATTCCCGACTCATTAACTGTAACGGCTCCGGCTCAGACTCTGTCCAAAGTGGAGGGCGACACGCTGCAGCTCACCTGCGAGGTGTCCCGGACCACGACGCAGCACACCCACCTGTCGGTGGGCTGGTACCTGAGGTCTCCGGAGGACCCAACCGCCCAGCCTCAGGAGCTGGTCACCTTGTCGAGGGACTTCGTTCTGCGCTCCGGGGGGCCCTTACCGGCAGAGGATGGCGGCGGGGGACCTGCGGCTGGACAAAACCAGCGCCACGTCCTACAGACTCACCATCCACAAGCTGCAGCCGGTGGACCAGGGATTACTCTACTGTCAGGCCGCTGAGTGGATCCAGGACCCGGATGGGAGCTGGTTCGCCATGACCCGCAAGCAGAGCGAGAAGACCCAGCTCCGTGTTCAGCCCACCGGTGAGTGAACCGTACACTTTTAAAACTGCATGGTGATGGCTTAGTCATTTAGTCTTTGTTTCAGACCAGAGGTCTCTGACTCCAGTCCTCCAGGGCTGCTGCGCTGCACGTCTGAGACGTTTCCCTGCTTCAGCGCACCTGGTTCAGACGAGTGAGTCGTTAGCAGACCTGGATGACATCCATTCATTAGAATCAGGTGTGCTGAAGCAGGAAAATATCTGAGATGTGAAGTAGTTTGACAGCCCTGTTTTATTCCTTTGTGTATATACATCCTTTTATTACATTTAAAGGGCCAGTATGGGGCTATTAAAATCTGATAAATGGACTGCATTTATATGCCAGTTTTTAATAGTTTTTGACCACTTAAAGCAGGGGTGGCCAGTCGTGGTCCTCCAGAGCCCCTATCCAGCATGTTTTAGAGATTTTTCAGCTTCAACACTAATGGTCGTGATCAGGTTGTCATCAAAGTCTGCACAGGTCTGTTGATGACGCAGCCACTTGTATCACAGTGTCCCAAAGCAGGGAAGCATCTAAAACCTGCTGAATAGGGGCTCTGGAGGACCAGGATTGGGCATCCCTGACTTACAGCATATTTACGCTTTCATTCATAGAGCACTTTCCTGGTCTAGGCACATTTTCTTTGCTCAATGCAGAGTTTTTCACGCACACACACACACACAATATGCAGTGAGAGGTTGACAGGACACTTCCACCTCTGGACTGCAGAGGTCGGCGATCAAGCCGCCGTCAGCAGATGACCGTCAACGTCCCGAGACGATGTGATGCCAACATGTGATACAACAGCAGTATTTACAAAAGCCTTTAAGGAGCTGTGGAGGGAAAAGCTGTTCATTGTGTCAATAAATGCAGAAAATTGCATTGTTACAGCGTTGACGTGTGTCGGGCGCTCCAGCCTTGAGCTACATGGATCATTCCCAAAAACTTTCCTTTGATTAGGATTTCCCTCCAAAATGAGCTTGTGGTCAGATGAGTTGGTATTCCAGATATTTTTGTTTAGAAAAAGAAAAGTCACTGTGTGCCCCATTATGACCATCCAGACTGTCATTGTCAAGTCCAAAGGCCAGGGTGGGTGATGGAGGGGGGTTGTGGAAGTGCTCTTAGGCAAAGGTCACTTGAATTTAGGACAACATATGTTGCTTTCAATGCAACATTTTCTTCCCAGGGACGTTTTTCAACCAGACTCTGGACTCTGGGGGGGGGCAGGTTCTGGACTGCCTGACGTGTCACCACCCAACGCTTCAAGGGTTTTGAACCGAGAAAGAAACCGAAAGATTTTGAGAAAATAATTCCAGAAATGCTTGATCGCTCCAGAACTTCTTCTAACTGTGCGTTGAAAGAAGGAGGAGCGGCAACTTTGCTTCCCCGACTCTCTTTGGACTGAGACGAAGGCTTGAAGTTCAGGAATTCAGGACAAAACATGAAACGTGTTGAGTTCATGCCGTTCATCCGTTTGCCATTATGAATAAACGTTTGCAAGCTTTTCCCTGGAAAGAAGAAGGCAACTTATTTTTATAAAACTTCATCGTTCGAAGAAACGTGACTGAAGAAGTGCTTGTGGAAAAGCTGACGTGCATTTTAAGAAACGTACATTTTCCTTAGTTTTACTGGCCATTGCAGTTCTTAAAGCTGCTCTTTATAAAGTTCACGGCTTCGATGGAAACTGTTACATTTGAAAAGCAAGTATTAGAAAAAGCTTTTTCTTTTTTCCCCTCTTGTTTGATTTCTTTTTTTTATCTACATCTTTTATCAAAAAAAAAAGAGTCAATGCACGAGAGGGGAGATAGAAATATTATTTATTAATAAGTTCTGACAGAATATTTAACTCTGAGTGGTTTTTATTAATAACTCTGTTTCCTCCTCCAGAGAAGAAATTTGCTCTGACATTAAATAATCACTATATAGCCACGTGGAAAAAAGAAAATTACTGGCTTTTTTATTTAACTAACATGCTTATCCGTCCAGGAACAATGCGCGCAGCGGCTGAGGCGATCCATTTTGTTCCAGGTTAGCGCTGCTAATACAGTTGTTAATGTCCAGGTGTGGTGCAGCGCCACCTACTGATGACCCTCGGGTGCCTCGTTTATTTGCTCCAAAAACATGTATGCAAATTCGTTTAATTCCCATTTTCCTTTCAGCAACACTTCGAAAGTTCAAGACAATTACGTGGATAGCGATTAGACGCGTCTTTGACGGGTTTCAGCGGAATACGCGCTCGCATCCATCGGCTGAAGCGCCGAGGCCTCCCGGTCTTTCTTCTCGGGGTTGTACATCCATGCAGCGTGCTCAGTGCATGCCTTAATGGATTAATGGATAAAGCCGTCTGTAATTGGCCTTTCATCGAGCATTCACAAAGCTCTCTTCTTCAGCAGCTTCTGAGTGTTTGAGCATGAATGAGGTTGACGGGCGGGATGCTCCCCCACTGGGAGCAACTTGTGGTTCAGTGTCTCGCCCAAGGATGCGTCAACACTCAGACCGTCGACCCTGTAATCACTGCGCAGCCCCTTTCCGTCCACTTTCTGATCCGCGGCCCCCAAGTCGAGGGGGGGGGTTGTGTGGGAAAGAAGCGGGGAGGGGATCGCGGTGGTTTAGGCCCCTTCTGTCCTTCTGACGGGCTCACATGTGGGCAGGGTTCCTCTGATTGCTGATCAGTATCGCGCGCTAAGCTCATTAGCTCGCTAAAAAGGGCTTAGCCAAACCTCCGCAGACTCCCCACTTTTGTGTTTGTGTCTGCTTGATGGGCAACATTACGAGCAAAAATCCGAGAGTGAATTCAGCCGGATCCAAACGGCGGGTATGTTTGACATGGGAGACTCATGACTTCCAAACAAACAAACCTCCACAGGAAACCTGGTCCAGAGTTCAAACATGAATCCTTTTTTTTTCGGCTTAGAGTCTGTTGAGAGGAAAACTGCACGCACAGAGGAAACGAGGAAGGGCGAGAGGGGGCGATGGGATCAGAACCTAACAGGGGATCCACGATGGAAGCATGTGGGAGAAACAAAGAGTGTGCTGGGAAGCATGATGTGGGGGGGGCATGGCTCATATGATAATGATCTAATAAGCCGTCAACCTCTGTAGACTGGAAGGGCGAGCAACAAAAGCTGCTTTATGACTCCTCCGTGCACTTATAGCTTCCCATCCATCCTGACCCCGTCGTGCTCCCTGCGACGTGCTCCCTGTTGCATAGAGGCTCTCTTTGTACGCTTTCAAGAACGGGCCGAGGATGCGGCTGATAAACCGCCTTGGCGTTCGCTCACTTACCAAGGTGGCGTGCCAGCAAATCATTTCCAGATGGAATCGTTTCGCGTTTCTCCATTAGGCATCAGATCGGCTGTGGGCTGATGTGACTTGATGGCGCCCCAGATAGCGCGGCGGAGATGAGAAGGGGAGCTGGAACTCGGATGTGAAGCAGGTTTTTCAGATGTGTTGCTGATACTTCGGGGAGAAGACAAAAGGAGCGAAGAGCTCTCCTTTCAACACCCTTTGTCACTCTCCGTCTTCCCTGTAATCTATAATTGATGAAGTTATTGTTGCACGACGAGTAGAATCAAGCGGTTGCTCTGCAGCGCGCAGCTGTGGGCGAGAGAGAAATCGTATTCGTTTTTATTGTTTTGTTTTTTTTAGTGCGTGTTCGTTGCATGATGAGCGTGTAGCTCGAGGGCCTTCAGGTTGAACTTGTGTGTTCTGATGTTGTGCCCGTTTAAATGCACATTTGACAGAGAAGCACGCAAGAGCATCATAAAACAGAAGAAGGAGCAGCTTCTGCATTAGCATCCTATTATAAAAGAACGAGCGAATCTCAATACAGCCTCATCACCAGCTAATCACCCACGGCTGGTACCAGAGATGAGCAGCAGAATCCTAATGCGTCTCTCCTTCTCTCATTTCGTCTCTCACTTCCTCCCTTGTTCCCGTCTCTCACTTCAACTTCGCAGTTTTTGCATCCGTGTCTCAACGCTGCATTTTTCTTCTTGTCCCTCACGTCTCTTCTTTTGCTGACTTTTTATTTTTCTGCATTTATACCCCAACGTGATCGGGCCTTGAACGTGCGAGGCCCAGCTTTCCTCCGCGTCGTCCTCACAAAAGGCTCCTGATAACGGAGCAGCTCTGCTCATGAAACACGACAACACTCAAATGTCACAACACGTCGTCTCGCCGTCCTCGCGGTTGCCTCCGGCGGTAAATCAGTTATTTTGTCACCTGTTGGCTGTTCTCTTCACTCCTGTTGCATTATGCATGCGCGTGCAAGTGCGACACCACTGAAGGTTGCGTTTGCTGTCAGTGTTCGGCATTCGTCCATCCACTTGTTTTTGGTTTTTTTTTAAACACTTTATTTATAGGATTTTTTTTTCTTTACTTAAACACAATTAAACATGGAACAGAAGATACAGACAACTCCAGTAGGACATTCTCCATTGAGCCATGGTTGACATGCACCAAGCAAAGACTAGCTCAACAAACAAAAAAAAAACAAAAAACAAAAAAAAAAAAAAATATATATATATATATATGGATAGCATTTCTAATGACTGTTACTGAAAAATTGTAATCTATTAAGCAATTTCCAACAAATGCATGGATCAATACAAGAAAACAGCTGGGTTATATCTTTGGAGTAATCTTGTCATGACTAAGAAATTGAGAACGTAAGAGCAAACTTGATGAATGTGGGCCCTAGGTGTCAATAAACTTCTGACGGGATTTATTCCTATTATATCTGAGTTTTTCAAGAGGAATCAAGGATATCGAACTTCCTTAAACCAGTCGGCGAATGAAGGAGGTTTTTCTGACTTCCAATAGCAGAGGATAAGCCTCCGTGCTTGTAATGAAGCAAATGCCATAAAGTTACCTTGAGGTTTTGTGGTAGCAATACTCTCATCAGAGACTCCAAAAATAGCAATCGTTGGATTAAGGTTTATTTTGGTGTAGTAAACAAAGATAGAGATGGACATTCCCAAAACACATGTCCAGTGGTAGCTGAGTACAGGCTGGATCAACATGAGGATAAATCTTGGCCAGTTTTTGTCGAATGAGATGCAAGCGATGTAAAACTTTGAACTGAATGAGACAATGTCGTAGACACAGGGATGTAGTGTGAATATGTTGTAGGCATTCTGACCACGTCATTTTTAGGTCCTCCTTCCGAGATTATTTGGTTTTGTCAAGGGAAGGCAGACTGCATTCATGGATGATCTTATAGATCGCTGAAACATTACCCTCCATCTCAGGTTCATTCTTCTCTAGTATACCAGGAAAAAAATAATGCATTTTAGCAAAACCTGGAGTTGAAAGTATCTAAAGAAATGTGTCTTTAGTAAATTATTATGCTGCCGAAGAGTTTCAGCATCCCCTTGTTTTTCCCGCGTTTATCCGACAGCGTCGTCTAGGCAGTGGCGCTCGAACCTACAAACCAGAGCACGCAGAGAAAACCCACGGAGACACTAGAGGAAATGGACCTGCCACACAGCAGAAATCATCACCCGGGTGCCATTATTTGAACTGAAAGCAGTCGTTCTGCAGAACCACGAGAATTGCTTCCATTCACATTTATGAAAGCAGGCGGATTAAACTGACACAGATGTCATATTTCCATAATGTGCAGTGTCGATTCCCACCTTTTTAAAAAAATTTGCTGTCACTCTTTCGTCGACTCGTTCCTGCCGCGTACCCTCCTGTTGTGGTGAAAATGTGCACGAGTGGAAAGCGCGCGCCGCTCGTGTTCCCCCGGCCTTGATGCGGCTGAAACAAATCCGCCGCGTCGCCCTTCTGCAGAAAAACTGAACCTTTGTTTATCGGTTATCGTTAGATGATCTGATAGCAGTGGCATAAAATTGAAAAGCGTGACCTACATGACTGTGACTCATCTCACCTGCAGGTTCAGGCTCTGACTCTTAAACCAGGAGTGTTGTAGCAATAGTGATCCTTTTTCTTTTTAACCAGGAGCTCATAATTAATGTGATATCGATTAGTGCTGCACAGCGGTGTTGTGCGTGCCGGCGGAGCAGATGCCTCCTGGAGTTTGCATATTGTACCAAATGTTTTCAGCCCAAAAGCGTGCTCGTTGGTCGTTCTAACCGGACATAGCTGTGAACGTGAGTGTGAAGTGTGAATGGATGTGCAACCGTCGGCACGGGAAGGTTCAAACCTTCAGGCAGCTCTGAAACATGAGCAGCTTTGAATTATTATTTCCACACCATTGTGTTTTTCAGGAATTCTGCTCACAGTCTTTGCGTTTTCAGCTCGGGGCTCCGAACCCACGGAGATGCAAAGCGACTGCCTTTGATACGTACGGCGCTAATTATCTACAGATGAATACGGTTCAGAGAGCCGGACACACATACACGATCGACAGCGCGTGCGTCGGCGGCGAGCATAATTTGGCCACGTGGAAGTGCTTCCTTCCTTATGCTGTCGTCTGTGAGGTAGCGCAGGGAGCGCCGACTCATTTAGATGAAGAGAATTATAATTAGGTGTTTTTCTTAGTATTTGATGCAGAGATGAAACCAGACAGGGAGGGAGGGAGGGAGGGAGGTGAAGGATCTGTTTTACTGGAGTGGTGCCCTCGCTGACCTGACCTTCTCCAGCTTAGATTTTTTACTTCTTGTATTTGGGTGTTGGGTATTTGCATCCCCAACTATCTCAACCTCCTCCTCTACAACCCATTAGTCATGTTGTTGGTTCAGTATGTCAAAATGATAAGGAAATGCAGAAATAAGTACAGTGATCCCTTATTTTCCGCAGTTAATGGGGACCAGCACCACTCCGCGACAATCAAAATCCGCGAACTGGAGCCCCCCCAAGCCTAAATAATGTGTTTAAAATATGTTTAAAAACCCCAAAAAAGTAGCGAGACACTGCAGCAAAACAAGACAAAGACTCAACTGTGGTCTTTCTGTTACCTTCACAGCCTCTGGTCTCTGAACCGTAGTAAAGAAACCGCTGGTATTTTGCTATTTTTGGCTCGTAATTAGCGGCTAACACGCTAACAACAACAAAACAAAAAGTCCAGTTTTCTCTGCATGGAACGAGCACTTTATTCTGGCACTGCAGGAACTTATAACATCACACAGGTTGTATTGTTGGGCTCCTGTCGGTTAACAGAGAATGTAAATCTATACACGCTGGGCTGCTGTTTATGCTCACTCCACTTTTCATCTAACCCAGTTTTCTTCTAGCGTCCCACGACACACACACTACATTACCCATAAGGCCACATCATTATCCACAAGGCTACCTTCTTAAAGGGGCCAGGCTGGCTCACAGAATTTTTTTCACTGTGAGAGAACGCGCACAAAATCCCTTAATTTTTTTTTTTTAAATTATATTATATATTTCTGAAAAAAATCTGCGAAGCACTAAAACTGCGAAGTGGCAAGGGATCACTAGTTTGGGATTTTAGAAGTGTCTTTCAAACCCTCACGTTCCCTCTCTTTTTCCCTTCCAGACCGGGACTTCAGCATCCAGGTGAGCACGGAACGACGGTCCTTCACGGCCGGTGAGCCGCTGGAGCTTCGTTGCACCATTGAGGCGCAGAACGTCCCCGAGCGTTTCTTCTCGGTGTCGTGGGTCTTCAGCAGCTCACCGGTGGCCGTGGTGGGCCCAAGTGCCGTGCCTGTCCTGGGCCCCGACTACGTCGCCCGCGAGGCCGCCGGCCTCATGACCGTGCGCAAGGAGAGCGCCGGCGTGTATCTGCTCAAGCTCCAGCGCCTCCACCAGGACGACGCCGGGAAGTACATCTGCCGCGTGACGGAGCGGGAGAGGACGCCGACGGGAGACTTCATTGACCGCAGCAAGAGGTCCCGAAACGTCCAGATCACCGTCCAGCCGCTCAGTGAGTAATGAATCCGTCGCCAGAGATGTCCCTGCCCTCCATCTTCTCTTCCAAGAATGGCCCTTAACAGACAGCTGTGCCGGCTCCATTGTTCGAGTAAGAGAGAGACGGATAATGCTGCTCTTATTCCTGATGTATTTTCTCTTTGAGTGGATTTCCAAGGATCGGTAATGCAGCATTGTGGTATTGGCATTGGCTTTAATGGCAGGGTGGGGTAACACTATAGCAGGATAATGGAGAGCAGAAGAGTCCACGCCGAAGGAGGCTCAGCTAACAGGCATGAAATGAAAGAGTGGACAAAGAACAGAAGCGAGGGAAGGCGTCCAGCTCTCCGGGGGCCTCTAAGTGGTTCCCTGGGCTAAATGAAGGTGTTCTTCTGGGGCAGACCTCTTCAGCTGGCTTAAGCGGGTCCTGGACGGCGGGACATGTGTGAGGCTCGCCGAACCTTTAAAGCCATGCTCACAATTTTGTTTTCTGACACTGAGAGTTTTTTCCCTCCACTCAGTGTAATTTGGGAAACGCGCCGCACTCTCTCTGTTCTCTCTTCGGGCTGGAATGGATCTGCTGAAAACATAATAAAGCATAACAACGACAGAGTAGTGTCTCGTCTGAAGCAACCGTTTTTACCTTATTTTCACCACTGCGCCCCCGGCTACATTATCCGGGGGGGGGGGGGGACTTGGCCCAGAGGCTGCAGCCTCCAGGAAGTCTCTGCGTAAGGGATGTTTGGTTTTCCCAGCAAAAGCCCTTAATGCCCTAGAAAGGATGTTTATAACATTTACACAAGATAATAGCCATGGTTATGGCAGCAGGACCTTCCTGGAAAAAAGGTGGAAAAAAAAAAAAAGCACATGTTTCAAGCAAGAGCTACCATCTCGTGCCTGATTTCTCTCACCTGCGCACAGAAAAACGAATTTCTCCACGAGCGTCATCATTGTAATTGTTGGAATGGGGCTGCAGTTGCTAACAGGTTGTGACGGGGGTGAGAGCTGATGAGCCTGAAGGAGGTGGAGGGGACAACAAAAGGAAAAAAAACGGCGGTAAACACCTCTGACAAATGAGTGCTGATGGATGGGTTTACCTTTGAGACGAAGAGGCAACGGAGAACTCACTTGCCAATCTGAATTTTAATCACGCTGATAGAAAGGGCAAGTGGGCAAAGGTAGCGCGAAGTGGAAGGAGTGCATTGTTGCAGAGAGAAAGCTCAGCAAAATCTCGAAGCACTTGGGGGGTTAAATAAAATTGAAATTAAAAGGCCATGTTATGGGGAAACTTACAACTGTCTGGGAAATGCAATTTCATGCAGAGGCCAGTGTCCAGCTGTGTGACAAAGAAAGTCCACGTCCTTCCAGCGCGACCTCTTTACAACAATCGAACAAAACTGAAGCCACAATGCAGTAAGGTTTGTGAAACAAGTAAATACACCTACAATTCAGTAGCCCGTGGAGCCGCTTTTAGCAGCAATAATCTAGAATAATGGTTTGCTGTGAGACGTTTGTTGTGGTGGATTTATTTTTATTTTTACTCTCCTCTGCAGGTTTGTTTGAATTCTCTGAGGTTCATTGATGTCCAGCTGTCTTAGAAGTCTCTCCTCTTCAATCAGTTTGAGGTCTGGACTTTGACTGGATCTTTGCAGCACCTTGATTCTTCCCCCTTTTTACCCATTCTGTGATGGTTTGCAGGCTCATTGGGATTGATCTCCTGCTGCTTGATTCGGTTGCTTGATTTAGGCCAAACTGTAGCTGTCAGAAAGACGGGCTCACTTTTGGCAGCTGGTGCGAGCTGTTTGCGCCGACATGTTTGAATTTTGACAAATGCAGCGCTGTACATTACAGAAAAACATCTCCAGTTTGGTCTCGTCTGTCCCGAAGGACGTCGTTCCAGAAGTCTTGTGGATGCAACTTTTCAAAACTTTTTTTTTTTTTTTTTTAAATAAAGAGGAAAATCAGAGATGAGGCGCAGCTTCGGGCCGCCGACGTCGCTACGGCCGGTCGGGTCATTATGATGCAAACTAAACGTCAGCCTCAGTGAAGCATGAAAAATTAAAAAAACATGGAAAAAAAACTTTTAGTCACACTTGATTAGGGGTGTGAAAAAATCGATTTGGCAATATATCGTGATTTTCGGCCGCCCAAAAATCGCAATATATCGATTTTTCAGCTCCTAATCCTTTAATCTTTTTTAATTGTTAATTTTTAATGGTTTTAATTTTATTGATTTTTTTCAATTTTTTCAAAAACACTGATGATAAATAAATAGGTTGTTTTGAAGCAAATAGTTTTGACTCAATTTGTCCTCTTAATGATCATTATCATTTGATGAACATATACAGCAACTTGATTTTTCATCTCTACATTTTATTTTGATACTAACTGGGTAGAATGCAATACATCGTGATATCATATCGTGACCCAAGTATCATGATACATATCGTATTGCGAGGTCCTTGCCAATACTCACCCCTACACTTGATGATGATCAATTTATCGATTTTTATCAATGAGCAGCAGCTACTGCAGCGTACCATCTTAGTTTCTATGGAAGTGCTGGTTTTTTAATGCACTGCTTCTGTATTTTGGCTTCATTTTTGTCACATAATGACATAAATCCTCCGTTGAAGGTTGTGTTCATCAATTCCAAGACCTGATAATCACCATTTGATTTATTTATTTATTGTTAGCATTAAGTGCAATAACATAAAGCCTTAGAACTGGAAATGGGAGTTCTTTCTCTTTCCATGACTGTATCTAAATGTAAGATTTTATACATCAGACAGTCTGCTGCTCATGTCTTAATGTGGAAAGGTGATATAATGCAGTTTGTCTGCAGCTGTGGAAGAACTCATGGTGCTGTAACGATTATAGACAACAGGAAACGGAGGGATGAAAGGCTTTCCCTTCATTCATTTGACTGAGATACGAATGAAAGGCAAGTTTATTCCATCTATTCCACTTTCGGAGAGGTTTCATGCTTATCAGGGGGGCCGGTGAACGGCGAGGGCGGCAACAGAGTTTGGCCTGAAGGGACAAAAAGCAAGTGAAAAATCTAAAGCCAAATACTCAGGAGACATTGCTGGTGGCTCCGCAGAGAGAAGGGATCTTATAGGTCAACCAGAGCTCCGTGACGTTTGATGGACATCGAAGTGATTTGAGCCTCAATAAGGCACAAAAAAAAAGAAACAGAGCTGAAAAGAAGACTTTTATCCTTCCCCTCTGAAGTTCCACTGAGCGCCGTGATCTGAGCCGTCATTCCTGCGTGGATGTCGACTTGATGAACAATCTTCACGGGCTTCACAAAGAGAATCTGGGCCCACACGCAACAGATTCGTGTCTGTTCTCTGGCTGTGGCCGTGAGGCGCCCGAGGCCAGCCAACCTCGCGCAGGGTCCTGGGCTTGTTTTCCTGCCGCACAAGCCAAAAGAGTCAGTTCAGATCCAGAGTGAATCATAGCGATGGCAGCGACATTAGGGTTGTTTATGAAGCTTTGGATTTTTAATGACGCCTAGCTGAATTACTCTGACACCGTCGTTCCAACGTGTTGGCACCCAAGAGTGCCTCTGAAAGAGTGAGTTAAGATTCCATCAGGGACGGTGGTATTAGTCCAGCCTGGCGTCCACTTTACTAAAGCTCTCTCTCATGAACCGAGCTCTCTTAACCCCTCCCACTTGTTGCCCTTTCCATCAGTTCAGAGAAGGGATGCACATCTTGGATTTTTTTTTATGACCATTAACCGACGCTCTTTAACGATTAATAACCGTTAACCGATAAGATTTAAATGCCCTTCTATGCTGTCATTCCGACATACCACCATTTAGACATATCACCATCCCGAAATACCGCTAAAAAAGCCGCCCCGCTGCAACAAAAACACGATGCACAAACACATCAAATCCGTCATTTAACGCCTGCTGCAGTGTACAGTGATCCCTCGCCAATTCGCGCTTTAAGGTCTGCGGTTTTAGTTATTCGCAGATTTTTTTCAGAAATATATAATATTAAAAAAAAAAATCAAGAAAAAATTGCAGAAACATCACAGGATGTTGTGCGTGTTCTCTCGCAGCAAAGAAATGTTGTGAGCCAGCCTGGCCCCTTTAAGAAGGTGGCCTTAATGGGTAATGGTGTGGCCTTATGGGTAATGTAGTGTGTGTGCTGTGGGATGGCAGAATGAAAACGAAGGTTAGATGAAAGAAGCGGCTTCTTTACTATGGTTCACAGACCATAGACTGTGAAGGGTACCACAGTTGAGCCTTTGTCCTGTTTCGCTGCAGTGCCTCGCTACTTTTTTTGCGGTTTTTAAACATATTTTAAACACATTATTTAGGCTCGAGGGGCTCCGGCTCTAGTAATGCGGATTTTGATTCTCGCGGGGGGGCTCTGGTCCCCATTAACCGCGAAAAATAAGGGATCACTGTATGTGCAAAACAAGGGATCGAGTCCCAGCTGACCCGCCCGGGAGAGTTGGCTGCCACGATGTTGCACGCGTTGTCGTGGACGCATGCGGACACTTTCCCACTAAGTCCCCACGTCTCCACTGCATCAACCAGTTTAGCTGTGAGGTTATCAGCTGTGTGTCTACCTGGCATGCTCTGCGTTAACTGGATGGCAGAATTAGCTTCCCAGTACTCATTGACATAGTGACATGTAATTGTCACGTAGCTCTCTGTTGTGAGCGCGGTCCAGCAGTCGGTTGAAATAGCCACGAACTTAGTACTTGCAAGTCGCGTTTTCAGTTCCTTTTTCCTCTCCTAAAAACGAGTCTCTAATTGTTGGTTAATGGTCGGTCTTGATGGAATTTGGTAATTAGGCTCTATATAGCCCATTAGCTCCTGGAACCCTTCACCACTGACCACACTGATGGGCAAAATGTCTTTTTCCACCATTGAACAGATTTTTTCCGTTATCTTCTCAGACCGCCACATGTCACACTTTCTCCCGGCCATCATGGAGGGCAAAGTTCGCTGCGATGGTCCTCCATCGTCTGATGCTGGATGCTTGTTTCTTAAGTGGTACTGCATTGTACTTGTACTGCTGGAGTATTTCAGTGCAAATGAAACAGAACTCCTTTTTACTCTCTTCATCTTCACTGTAAAGTGGGCTGTGATGGGACGCATGTGATGGCATGTGTTGCACCTGTCGACATGCCCCCATAAGTTATGTAGCTTAAAAACAAAATTGATTGTTAGTATTAATCGGTTAGAGTTACTGTTATTGGTTAACGGTTCAACGGTTAACCATGTGCATCCCCAGTTCAGAGCATACGGAACCAGCTGTGGTGAGGCCGGGGTGGGCTTCATCCAGTGATTCATGCAGGAGCATCCAAGAGCCACGACTCATAACAGCCAGGATGGTTAATTTCTCTGATTGGTCGAATCCAGAGGCAGCTTCTTCTGCACCAGTTGTCACTGCCCCCCTCCCCACCCCGCCCCTGGAAATCAAATTCAAATCCAGAGGAACCAGACTAATTCTTTGTATCAAAGAAGAGAAGAATTAGGATGGCCGGCCAGTCTGGTTTAAATCCAACATATCCGGAGGGGGGGATTTCAGCGTTTCATGTGAATTAATTTATTTGTATCAGTCCATCGCAATAAAACCTTGCTGGCAGCAAATAGGTTTTCTATTTTTGGATGTCCACCCTCTGTCTCACATCCCCCAATACACTTCAAAACAAACATGGGCACAAGCGTACTTGTTGTTCCCAGTCTGCAAACAAGCAAAACTCCTCTGAGGCTTCGTCTCACAGTCTCGTCGTGCCATCTACATGGAGGGGGGGGGGGTGTCATGCCTTCAGCACTTAAAAACTCAAACATCAGTTGTGTGCCTGCATCGTGAAACTCGGACCCCGGGGCTGTAAACACTTGAACCTGGACATCTTTTCCAATCCTTCTGTTGAAATGAGCATGTGAGTTTGAACTTTCTCCGTACAACCCGGATAATAATAATAATAATAATAATACATTTTATTTAGAGGCGCCTTGCACGACACTCAAGGTCACCGTACAAAAATCCATAAAATAATTAGTAAAAACAAGATAGTTAAAAAATATAAATGCAGTACAAAACAAGAAAATGTAATAGTGAGATTATTAGTCCAATGATAAATCAGTCCGCAGATATGCTTGTCTGAAAAGTGATTCCCAAAAATCAAGCGCCGTATATTCAAGGCAGTCTGAAACGGTGCTCAACTCAAGAGTGGTTCTTTGGAGGTTTGTCTCAGCAGCGGAGGATTGATCCTGTCAAACCCAACAGGTCTCGCAGCGAAACGCCAGCCAGAGGATGCACGCGAGCCGCAACGGTTCATCTTTCAGTGCATTAATTACCCCGAGCGTACAGCCAAGACGGTGCAAAAGGAGCTTTGGTAGTGGTGCCAAAAAAAAAAGCCACAGAGCAGCTGACGATGGCATTTCAGATGCTTCCTTATTCAATTTGACCCAGAGGCATTCTTAAGAGAAGATGTGCAGCTGAAAATCAATTTGCAATTAAGATTTCACTTTTTGATATAAAAACTTTGCAAAAACGTGCAAAAAATCACTCAAAATTGATGAAAATCTACATCGTTATTTTAACAGAACATTGAATCATCCACATTTCTCTTTTTCTTCCCACTCAGAGAGCAACATCACAGTGTCGCTGTCCAGCAACTCCTCAGAGGTCCTGGAGGGCGACACCATCCTGCTGACCTGCTCGGCCCACTCGGCCGCGGGCCCGCTGTCCTTCGTGTGGCAGTGGATCGAGAAGCAGGCGTCCGGGCCGGTTCAGGAGGTGGCCTCCGTGGATCGGGACGGCACCATATGGCACAGCCCCACCTACAGGGAGCGCTCCAGCTACGGGGAGATCCGCGTGGAGAAGGCGCGAGCCGACACGCTGTCTCTGGCCATATACAACGCCCTGCCGCAGGACGAGGGCCAGTACCGCTGCACTGCCACCGAGTGGCTTCAGGCCGGCACAGACCCGGAGCTGGGCTGGGAGAAGATTGGAGAGAAATCAGCCACCAAGACAGTCACGGTGAAGACTGTTGGTAAGTGTTTTGTTTTTTTTTTAATCCCTGTGTAGCCCCGGTAGAGATGGGAATTGATAAGATTTTAGATTATAGATTATCGATACTGTTTAATGATTCGATTCTTTATCGATTCTCTTATCGATTCTAATTTGGGGAAAAGGGAGAACTAACAGGTTTTATTAGCATCAATTTTTTTTTTACTTAGAAGTCACGGCCTTACAAACTCAACAGCGAGGTCAAAAGAGGCCCAAAGCCTAGATAACGTGTTAACTGTTGTAATATGTAACTGTGCAAATACACAAGAATGTGTAACATCTTCTAAATGTAATGCAGAAGGCATTCGTTTAATAGCATAGCGTTAATGTTATAGCGTGTTTTACAAAGAAGCACGTAGGCAGCGGTATAGCTACTTACCAGAGTTGCCAGAGGTGATCTTAGATTGGCTACTGCTGCTGGTGGGTTGAGATCCATCAGTCTGAAGCGCGTCAAAAACACGACGCTCGTTATCGCATGTTGTGTGCACAAATGTTTCTGCATGTTAGCCGTGTTCCCTCCCGACGCTGTTATCTCTACTTTACAATGACTGCAAGTAGCCTTATTGCCATCTTTCTTTATGAAGTGAAGCCAAACTTGGGAGCGTTTGAACCTGGTGGGCGCCATTGTTGTTTACAACTCCAATGCGCGTGCTAAACCAACGTAACTTAGTCACGTAAGTGCTTTCTGGAATTGACTGTGCGTAACTTGCGTAAATTACGTGAGATTCTTGCTGGCTGGAATCGATAAGAGAATCGCTAGATAAACTGCCAAACGATGGAATTCCATCGTTCCATCATTCCAACGATGGAACAATTCCATGGAATTGAAACACGGAACCGGTTCTCTACAGGAACCAGTTCTGGTTTCCCAACCCTAAGCCCCGGTAGAGTCTGCGCTCTGATATCTTCGGATCAGAAAGACACCTCAAAATTCTGACATGTACAATTTGTCTGAGCAATCGAACGCTGAAGTGCTCAGGCTGCATGCTTCAAAGAGACGAATGTAGTTTGCTGAATGGCTCAGGAAAGACATGCAGTCCTCACAGTTGAATATACCATGGTTTATTCATGCAGCGCTCAGGGGAAAGAGCTATTATGACAGATACACACACTTTAACACCACCTGCCTCGTGTCAAGAGCGCTGCTTCCATGACGCCCGTGACGGACCCACACACACTCACCCGCACCCACGTGGATTAGCCAGAATTATTAGATTGGAAATAGAGCGGCAGTGTGTTTCACAGTCTGTGGGTCTCCTCCGGCCGCCGCCGAGCTAAGCTGAACATCCACAGGCCATATACAACGAGGGAGCCGTCGGAGTGAAGCGGCGAGGAACCGCCGGGCCAGGAGCGCCGGGTGCTCGGCAGTCACACACGCCCGACGGATTAGCTCCCTGGTAGCACACAGACACGCCGCTGAGGAGAGATGTCAGTTTTTAAGTGGCCATTTGTCAAGTTCAGGCAACGGGGGACATTAGTTTGAGGAAGAGGAGATGCATTATGCAAATCGGGGAAGAGAAGCCCAGCGCTGCTCGACTTTCTTCAGCTATACTTCAACATCTCCTCCATGCTTGTTGATCAGAGGGTTTTCTCGAAGTGCACTGTTGTGTGACGGTCAATGTTCTTTACTTTGGGCCTCATTTTTCTCTCTTTATCCCCCAGATGCGCTTTTATTGGACTTACGTCTGCTATGTAAATGGAGATTTAGTTTTTGTTCCAGCTTCCTTTCTTCCTACACTTCTCGACTTGCTTCTTTATGCCTTTTTATATTCATGCATATATATATATATATATATATATATATATATATATATATATATATATATATATATATATATATATATATAAGGTCTGGGCAAGTTAATGTATTATTATCGCGTTATTATCGCGTTAACTCATTCATTTATTAACGCCGACATTTATTTTGTTGCGCGTTAATGCATGTTGCTCACATGCTTTTGTTTTAAAAAGTCTGTTACTGGCTGCTGTGGAACCAGAAGACAATTTGCAGGTAAACATAAGGAAAAGCTAAAACAGACATGGAAAACGGTAAAAATCAGTGAACTTTACAGCAACTCAGGTAGCAATATTAACATTTCTGTCTAAAAAAAAAAATAAATTCTGGACTGCAACAAATTCCCTGGCAGTGGCAATTAGCTTTATTTTATTTTACATTTTTCAAGATGAGATTTACACTAAATATGTGTTACTGACAAGTGCTGATGTTAAAAGTGTTTGAACAACAAATTTTATGACACTTTAGTTCATATGGCAGAACATTTAAATAAAAGTGGTTTTTGTGTCACGGTTTGGGTACGGATCCGGTACAGTTTCAGACCACCCGCTACCCTAAACCTGCGATCGCAAGATACCGAGTTTGCAGAAAGTGCAACTCGCATGTCGATGCGTAAAAGAGTGCGTCCAAATGGCATAAATGTGCAGCTGTGGCATGATCTCACTCAGATGTCTGCTGTCGAGGAAACCAAGGAGATCTCTGTCTCTGGTGTCAAGCTGGAAAAGGTTGGATGCGGGAATTTATTTCCGATATGTCTGAAACTGTTGGTGGTCGAGGAGGGACAGGAACATTGATTGTGATCTTTAAGTGTGCATCCAATGATTCGTTCTGCAGTATTTTAAAAAGCACATCAGCTGCGCCAAGACGCACAACTGGTAACAACTGGATCTTACGCAGGTAAGATCGCGGGTCTATGAGCTGCAGCCAAACGGCCAAAGTGTGATCGGCTGGTCACTGTGAGTGAGAGGAGGCGAGTGGACATTGACATGCAGTGGCGGGCCTGTTGCCTAAAAGGCACGCACGCTCACGTGCAAGTCCAATGCAAAGTTATTGGAACATAAATACCGCCGGACATAAAAGCATATTGTCCCGTGCAGGTCGTACCGAACGGTTCAGTATTTTACCAAGTACCGTTGCATCCCTTTTATATATATATATATATATATATATATATATATATATATATATATAAAGAAAATGGTATCTCATCTAAACTCAGATTATGTTTCTCATTGACCTGTCCTCTCAGTGAACCAGTCTAGAGGCAGTATTTCAGGTTAGTATGTACGGGAATTGCATCTTCAGTTAGTTTATAGCCATCTCCTTTATGGACTTCCTTTGATTGCTGATTGGACCCAGTGGGAACGGCAGAACGACGCCCTCGGGGAAGCTCTGTGTATTTGTTGCACAAGTGAAGACACGGGTGCTCGACGGAGAGCCCTGTTTCTCATCTGACCGGCTCAAGGAGGCGTCGTCGTGACGCGCGTTTCCAGCCAGTGTGTCGCAGATACTCAGACACGATGTTCCAGACAACAGAGGGGAAAAAAAACAGACGCATTCATATTTATTCACACAAAGACAAAAAGATGAGAGTTTCCACGGGGGGAAAAAGAAATGGAATCAGCGTGAAATCCTCTTTTCTGTCACGGAGACAAGCAGGCAGTGAGGGAGATGGATGGATGGAGGGATAGATGGATGGATAGATGGAGGGAAGAGGGGTGCCAGGAGATGAGCGATAAAGCAAGAGGAGAGAGTTATTGTCTGTTAAAGAATTATGGCTCCAGGCAGCTGTCCCAGCGGTTTCTAAGTCTGGACAGAGAGCCACTGATTACACTCCCTGAAGGACGCCGAGGATGATGGCTGTCGGAGGATGAGAGTCGGGGAGAGACGGACTCAGAGCAACAGGGTTGAAAGACATAATAGAGAATCTGCAAAGACTTAAGGAAATCAATGATCTGATATGGGCAATAATTAGACTTAATTTTCTATTCAACTGCCCTTTTTTTAACCATCCTTCCTCCTATTCAAGTTGAATTACCTGCAATTATCGAAATGCCCTGAAATCGGGGGCGCGGGGATGTAATAAAGCGCCTGGGAGGAAAGTTTCTGCTCATCTCGTCTGTCTTTTACCTTGCGCAGGTGCGTCCTGGCATTAATATAAAGAGTTGGCTGAATGTTTTTAGCTTAATGAGGAGAGTTTAGACTTGGCAGGAGCCAGGGATGGATGGAGCATCGGCGCTGAGAGGAAATCGTTCCCCCCGGGCTTTAACGTGTTGCATCACAATTTATTTTGATGCGCACACTCGTAGTCGAGCGCAGCAGCTACTTACACACTCACAAATGTCTTTTCACACAGGGGAAATCATAATATAGAAAAATACTTGTGGAGATTTAGAGCTACTTTACCTATAGGTCAATGTGCTTCCAGTCAATAACGTCTGCCTTTGCTTCAGCTGGGAGCTTTTTTTCCTTTTTAGTCGCCATGGGTAAGAGGATATTAGTTCCAGAAAAAGACCCCTACACATAACAGAGCAGACTGAATTACATATCATTCAGACTAATGTTGCTCTAATAGAGCCACTAAATAGCTTTAATAATGCTAATAAAGAGACGATTGCACACTGTGTTATTCTAACCACCTCTCCCTTTCGTTTCCAATCAACCCAGAGTCCTCGTTCATGGTGTCGGCCTCATCACGAACCCCATCGATAACCTTCGGGGACTCCTTTGACCTCCTCTGCCTGGTCAAGCCCCGTCACAACCCCCGGGTCCCCACGTCGGTGACCTGGCGCTTCATGCCAGCCGGCACGCGAGCCGAGGACGAGGACCAGAGGGGCTTCAAGGACCTGGTGACTTTCACCCGCGAGGGCACCCTGCAGTGGGGGGAGCAGCTGCTCGGGCTGGGCACCCGCACCATCGTGGACCGCTCCCACTCCAACACAAACTTCCGGCTGTCGGTGACCCGCGCGGGGCGCCGCGAGGCGGGGAAGTACCAGTGCACCGCCGTGCTGTGGAGGAGGAACTACGACAACAGCTGGAGCAGGGTCGCCAACCGCACCTCCAACCTGCTTGGCATCAGCGTGCTGCAGCCAGGTAACGCCACATGGCTAGACGCCTAATTAGAGCCGGCGCAGGCCGGCGCACCAACGGAGATCAACGCAGACTCACAGTTACACACACACGTGCACACGCCCGCACACAGGATGAATCCAACAGAGCTTGCAGGAGTGCGGCTTCCTCTAATTGTGCTTAGTCTCCGGTTTAGCCGCTAATTGGAGTGTCTGTGGCTGTGTTTGTGTGGCTGTGTGGATGGATCTGAATGGATTACTAAATATCCCACAGGAAAAGTAAGAGGAGTGAAATTAGCAGATGAGAGAAAAGCAGAGACGGAGAGAATGGAAAAAGAGTGATTAAAAAAAGTAAGCAATCTCTCCTTGAACCCGTTTCCTCGGTGGAGACATTAAACTGTCTACACCTCCCTCATTGGCCCTTTGTGCTTCACACACACACAGAAAAACTAATTCACACACAGCCCAATTAGAGGAAAAACAAAAAACACACACAGCACAAACTCACATTTGCCCAATTTAGCCCACCCTGTTGGGCCTTAACAGTGTGTTGTTTCATTTATTCAGGTGAATGTGCCTCAGGCAACAGTCATTTCCACTAATAAAAAAAAAAAAAAAAACTACTCCACAATTTCTTAATCTTTTAAATCAGTCCAGCAGAGGATTGCACTACACGCAGCTCCTGAGGGGGGCTCCATTTATTTTTTAATTTTTTTTCTAATTTAGTCTGGAGAATATAAGGAAGTTATGTGGGCGTGATGAGATGTTGATTTTCATCTTGTAATAATATCCATCAATTACGCAGCATCATCGGAAAGTGTTGCTCTGCGGTGTTATATCCGTCTCCGTGAGCAGCGCGCCCGTGCGTCCTCCTCCGTGTTTGGGCGAGGGCGTGTGAGATCTGGCGCAGAGTTCAGAGGCGGACTGTGACGATCGATAACGCTTTCAAACTGAGTCGGAGACACGCAGTCACGTGCGTTGCATAGGTAGTCCCTCAGTCCGTATTGATTCACGTGCATGCACACAAATGCACGTGGATGCGGCGGGTGACTGCAGTGATGACGCCTTACTGGTCTGAGCGTAATCATTCACGCGGAGCACCCTGCTTCCCTGAGCCCTTTAGGAGTCGTTTGAAAATAAACTCATCATCTTGAACGCTCATTTACGCCGTCCCGCGTGTGGAGCTGTCTTTGTTTAACCTCAGCCAGAAATATCTCTGGGACACACACACATACACACATACAGGGCTTAAAGTATTCCGGCGTTTGACTGTGATTCAGGAAAAAAACACAAACACGTTATCTCCGAGCGGTCTTGAACGGCAGCATCCGAGGTGAGCCGGTGGTTGTTTGAATGGAGGCAACAAGTGTCTCTAGGCAGGATGGAGGACAAGGGTGGAGACGGTTAGCCGTTTGGGTACCAGAAGCTAAAGGAGCCTGGTACCTGTTTTTGTGTGTTGTGCTCCAACAAGCTAGTCTATGCAACTAGCGGCAAAAAAAGCTCTTCACCGTCACAAAGGAGACGGCGGCCACAAAGCAGCCGTCCGCACGCTCCAACGCACAAGCCGTTAACCGGGACGTAGCGCCCCCGGTGACTCATCAATTTTGTGACTTGAAAATACGTTTTTGCTCGTTTATTGCGGAACATGATTTATCATTTACGATCGCTCAACCACTCATACATCTATAAAAAAAAAAAAAAAAAGTAGCTGTTGATAAAACGCTTTAAAAAAACTACCCTGTTTCCAGTCAGCAGGCCAGTTATATGAACAAACATGACATAGCACCAGAGTTCAAGAAATGTCCATGTTTATATGTAAAGCACCTTGAATTGTCTTGTACACGAAATGTGCTATACAAATAAATTTGTCTTGCCTGTCTGATCAGCTCAAAGGATGTAGGTTTTCTCTGAATGTTGATGAAGCAACCACCCAAAACATGGAAAAATACTGAATGTAATGGTTCACTTTTTTGACGATGATGCATCCAGAGGAACAACTAACTGCCTCTGCAAATATGTTAAAGAGGAGAGGAGTCAAGACCAAATGGAATGTGTTTCCTATAACTTAATTTGCCATTGTTTTGAACAAAAATTATAGAAAAGTTACAATTTGCTTTTTTTGTACAAATTGCCCTTTGACTGAATTAAATGGTTGTTAAATGAATCAGATTAATTGGCTTGACTGGGTTTCACATGTTTTCACTTATAACTTAATAACATTTACTTTCTAAAATTCACATTTAAATTGAAGGTCATCTTGTACATTATCAAGCACAAGTGCCAAAAAGTTGTTTGCCAAATTGCCTAAAATGTGTATGCGTTGGATCCAGTTCAGGCTCAGGATTTTTTTTTTTACTTTAAGCCCTGGTTACATACTCACAGGGGCGCCGCTAGGGATTTTGGGCCCCATGAAAAGAATCTTTACCGGGCCCCCCAACACAGCGGCGAAATTTGTTGATGCTATTTTTGATCATCATTAGGGGCCTCTCTGGGCCCCCCTCAATCATGGGCCCCTATAATCTGTATCCTTTACCCCCCCTTTTCGGCGTCCCAGTATACTCATGCAGCCAGATTGTTGTAGTGGACTCCTTCCTCTTTCTTTCTCCAACAGCACCTGCCTCTGGGGGGAGGAGCCATCGGTATCCGTGGCAATGCGATCAGTTGCCGGCCAAAATCCGATGAGTAACCGTAACGCTGCGATCATCCCGCGTGTAAGGGCGCTATCTCAGAAGGGAGGGGCGAGTGAGTAATTCTTTTATCTCGTGGGTTGGCGAGGCCCCGCTGAACTCATCTCCTCCGCCTTCGGTGGTTTTCTTCTTTTCTCGGTTGTGTAATCAGACCTTCATTTAGGCCGATGATTAATTTGTCAAGAGGCTGGATGTCTCTTCCCTCGCTCCTATTTGCTCGCCGTGTCCCTAAATGCCCACCTCTCTCGGCTAAACACGCGGCTGACATTTTCAGCTGCTCTCTCAGAATGAAGGGGGGAACGTGTGTAATGAGGTGCGAGCGAAGACGCCGTCTGACCAGGATACGTAGCTGATCAGCACGCCTGCATCGGCGCTCGTAAACGCATACGAGCAGCCTCACCTGTGTCACACGTGCAGGTGTTACATGCTTGTGTGCGCACCAGGCTCGCTGCATGAACGCCCCTGGCCCTTGCAGGGCCGTCTAACTCTCGCCTCCATCAGCTTTCTGCTGGCCTCGTGCACCAGCATCCTGCACTTCCAAGCACAAAGCGGCGCTTCCAGTTAATTTTGTTACGGTACTTCAAAAGCAAAGGGAGAAAACAAGAATCAGTAATCGCACCCTTGATCCAAGAGCCATGCATCTGAAATCAGGGGGAGGGAGAAGTTGGATCCAGATAAAAGCTGCACCGAAGCCAGACAGAAGTACTTGGCCGGTCAGCGTAATGTTTCGTCGAACTGCGCCTTAGCCCAGTCCTACTGCCGGCGGTCCTGCACAGCAACTGGGTTTTAATGATCCACCGAGGCCACGAGCATAAAACCACCGCAAACTAGGGATGCGCATTTTGGATTTTTTTTTAATGACCTGTTAACCGACACCCTTTAACGATTAATAACCGTTAACCGATAAGTCCGGGAGGGTTGGCTGCCGCGATGTTGCGCGCGTTGTCGTGGACGCATGCGGACACTTCCCGTGTATACTCTCACGGCAATGTGTCGCCGTCAGCTTGTCGCAGAGATGCCGCCGTCACTTTTGATTTATACTAGCGCGGTCTCCACTATGTTATTCCACGCCACAACGCAAGAGCGACAATCAGGAACTAGCTAAACTTACTTATCTCTTGTGTTTTTCCACTTCCTCACCGTCTTGGCCGTATCTAGACCCACATTTATCGCTATCTCCCTCCATGAATTACTAGAATATGTGCTGTCTTTGTAGTCTGGAGAACCAGAATCGTACAGATGTGGGTACTTCCTCATTTTTTCGATGATTTTTCTACGCGGATGTAGAATTGACCAATCAGAGGCCTGTTGCACCTGTCGACACGCCCCAATGAGTTGATTGAATTATGTAGCTTAAAAACAAAATTAGTTAGTATTAATGGGTTAGAGTTGACCGTTAGTGGTTAACGGTTAAACGGTTAACCACGTGCATCCCTACCGCAAACAAAACTCACCTTTCCTACATAAAACTTGCAATATGCACGCTGTCGGGGTAACCTCCCAGAGCGAAAATAAAATAGTCTTAGGATGGAACATGATTCAGTGTTAACCCTCACACCAAAGGATATCCACAGCACAACCCCCCCACAAAAAAAAAAAAAAAAAACTGTAGCATAAACAGAGAATCTACAGTTTCACATTCCAGTGGCAGAAATATTAGATTTCTCTTGATTGAGTTTTCAGTTTGTCTCTTTCTGGAAGGCAATAATGGCAAACACATGTTCAGCATGGCAGATCACCAGGGAAGCCCCAGTCTCTGCTGCACAATCTAATATCACCCACTCATAACACGAGCTGCACACATGCCAGCACGCACGCACGCACACGTGCACCAAAGCTAATTATGGAGAATTTTCCCTAATGGAACTGCAGTTTAGATTAATGATGATTTGGGGAGATCAATACAGTTTTCTCATCATTTGAGCGTGCGCGTTTGCGTGCGCGTGTGTCTGGCGCGGAGGATGGGGATATTAAGACCGCCTGGTTATTGGCTGAGTTAGAGTGATGACAATTATAATTGGGGGGGGGGGGGGGTGTCCCAGTTTGAGTTTCTCATCATCTCTCCTCACACGCCGACGCTTCTTTGGCTACCTCCTGCTCACATGATCAAACACCATTATGCAGGAGCACATGCCCCCCCCCCCATCTCCAATGGTTGTGCTTAGAGTTAGAAGACATAATCCTCCCATCTTTCTCTGCCTTGCGTGAGCTCTGCATGACAGTCCTCCCATCAAATATGGACCAGCACTTGCAGATGCGCTCTCCCTTTCATCCCGCTGATCTACTGGCCATTTATCCTCCATGGATCCTCTCTGAACTGCTGCAATAATTGGAGGATCCATCTTATCAGAGCACAGACAGGAGGTGCCCATCTTCATTAGGGCTTGGCCTATCACCTCTTTACATGTTGCTGCTCCCAACCACCTTCCCGTATTTTGTCCCCGATCTTCAGATAAGCTTTCTAATGTCTTCTTTCCCCCTTCGCTCTCACTCAGGCTGGCTCTTTGCCTCCTAACGCCCCCAGCTTCTCTCTCACTCTTGCGATTTTTCAATATTTTATAATTCCCTACTTCCCTCCTCCTCCTCCTCCTCTTCGTAATTCTCCCCCATTATATTTACATTTTTCTTCAAATACCTTCGTCACCACTGTCATTATTTGTGTGAGTAATAAGAGAGCGGCAGCTGCGCCTGCTTGCACACGGAAGTGTATTTTTTTTATTTTTTTTATCGGCGTTATTGTTTGTGACACAGACGGTTAAATCTTCTCTGCATCTTGTTCTCCTGGCTGCAGAGGATGTCGTTTTAGGATTGCCCCCGAGCTCACCTGAAGCAGAACAGCGAGCGCGGCGCCGCAAATTTACGCTTTGCATATTCAAAGATAAATCAGAGTGCACTTACAGTCTGTCTGGCTGCTGCGCACACACAGGAGCGCAGAAGGTCACACCGTGTGATAAATAGAGACTCGGAGGGTGCACTGAAACAGAAAATAATTTCATAAAACGCCTTTGATTAATATCGCCTCTATCTGGCGTCCAAGGTCAGGTTCCTCCCCTTCACGTCTTCTCCCTCAAAAAAGAGGAAACCCTCACGGCTCGTCCAGGCACAGTCTCCTGTCAGAGCTAATCCAATCTCGGCTCCATTTCCTCGTGCAGCCCAATCTGCGCTCACAATGAGATCCTCTGTCCTGCATCCCATCATCTCTCTCAAGCACCTGTGTGTACGTGTGTGTGTGTGCATTTCACGCGCGTGCACGGGCGCTCATGTGTCCTGCTGCCGCTGTAATTGAAGTCGTAACTCAGCGCTGGATACAGTGCTGCTGCACCCAATGTAAATCAGCGGCTAATGGCTGGAGGAAGCAGGAGAGCCTCGGCGGCGCTGCCTCCTGAGGAGACGCACGCACACTTGTTGTTGTTCGGCCATCGTTAGCTGAACGACCGCTGTTCGCTGTGGCTTAATGAGCCAGATATGTTTGTTGCTCATTGGCAGGTCTGAATGCAGGCCCGTGGCTTGGTCTCCTGCATGTCTTTGTACCCTCCATTGTGTCATCCTGCGGGTCGTTAATCTCCCAGAGTTCCCAGTGTCTTTATCCGCCGTCTGACCCGCACCGCGTCCTTTCACTGTCCGGCTTACATCCACGAGTCTCAGACGGGCAGGCGAGGCAATGAAGAGTGCTGCCCGTTTACCGGTGTGTTTGTATCCAGCAACAGAGGAGATTCAAATGACATAAATGTCTTCAAGGCTACCATTACGGATATATATTCCCATATTTATTCTAGTCGTAATGATATTTGGTGACTTCCAGTGGAGAGATGAGAAGTGGTAATGTCCCTCTGACACAATGGGATCATAGATGCATCACAGTTATTAACATAGAAATTGGCTCCTAATTCTGTGGAGGAGCTACTTCTTCACGGGAACTTCATCCGTCATCGTTTCCGGCCGCTCCGGTCTACGCCCTCAGCGAGGAGAGTTCAATCAGGCCGGTGCGTGCGGCTTTTTGTGTCGTCGTCTTTGTTAGAACAGCTCAGCCTCGGAAGAGGCAGCGGGCCAAAAGTGAGCTGTCCTGCGTGGGATCAGGGCGGGCCTAAAGCCTTCAGTCAGTCATGCTTGGCGTCCTGGCTGTGGATAAGCCCAGGGCCATGCTAATGCTAAAGGCGGAGCAGGCAGCCATTAAGACTGTAAGTCCTCTAGTATGCAGCTGGAGAAGCTGCCTGCTTCTTTCCAAAATCCCCTCGGGAGCACGTTCTCACTTTCTGACTTTCACATCGCTCTCATCTTTTTTCAAGGCTCTCCCTTTGCACATTCACTCTTACACTTCACGTGAATATCCGTTCAGTTTGATGATATATCCCCTTAACTTTCCCATTTTTCTCTCATCCTGTCTTTAAAAAAAAAAAAAACATCCCTCTTTCTGCCTGCCTTTTTTGCTTTTATTCATCCCTGTCATGTCTCTTTCTCCCCGTCACTTACCCACATATTACTCCTTTAAGAAGAAGCATCGGTGCACTGGCGTAACGCGGCGGATCGGTTGCCAGCTTAGCGTTCTTTCGGCACCCATTTAGTCGATATTTAAAGAGCCGAGACGTTCGGCAGAGACCCCACCTGCACCTCTTATGTTCGCACATCATTTAGGTCTCATTATAATTCATACAGGTTAGTCTGCTGAAAACCCATGTATCAGACAAGAGTGGCAGATCGAGTTAGGACAGAGGAGACGAAGGAGGTGAGGATGTTTGAGAACGACGACTGGGACGAAAGGAAAGGACGGATGGCTTTAGTGAGACCCGGAGCCTCTCCTGAGTTAAAAGACAATGCAGAATGGAAATTCAAAATTAATACACTGTTCCCTCTGTAAAGACTAAAAGAAATGAGTCGTTTTGTTACCATCTTCCAAGTGTGTTTAAATGCCTCTGAACACTGCCATGTAGTTTTTAGGGTCCTCTGAAGTTGTGGTTTGTAAGCAGCAGCTTTGAGCTCTTGAGTACAGCTCGACAGCTTGGGTTCAAAACAGTTTGTTGTTAATGGCCTTTGCGAACTCTCCCTGACAGTCTGCGCTCACAGAAAACCCATCCTCCCATCCTCCACCGGTGCAAATCTCCTCCTGCAATCTTCGAGAAATTCATCCCAACTGCTCCACACTTTGATGCATTCTCTCTTTTGCACACCCTCTCCACCTTCCCCACCGAATTTTTTTTTTTTTTAAACCTTCGGCCTGTTAGTTTTTGACGGACTAACGAACAAAAGGCAGCGATCTGCATCGGCTTCTCGCCACGGCTGACGAACGAAGACGGCGTTCGCCTCGACGTGGCTGCTCTCTGCAGCTGTTGCACCAGACGAAGTCCAGCACACATCAGAGAGGCGTGAGAATGGCGCTCAGTGAACCAACGTGTGCGTTTGTGGAGCCGATGCAGTTGCGTAAGGAAATAACTCTGCATCTTCGACTGTTTCAGTCATTTAAATATTTTCAGTTATCTTGCGGAGGCAGGAATTAATCTTAAGATTTAATGCTATCCCATTATGCAGCCGATGTAAACAAACAGCTCTGACACGGTTTAACTGGGCCTGCCGCTATCTCTCCCGCCAGATCGGTGACGTCCTCAAACTTAACTTTCGTTGCCCTGGAAACAACAGTGGCAGGTGAGCAGTCTGAGAGGCTGTCAGCGTTTATGTCCAAAGGTAACATTTAAAACAGGAGAAGAAGAAAAAAAAAAAACCACAATCATCTGCCTGCATGAGACAGATTTAAAAGCTGCTGCCTTTAAACTGACGCTTATTTTCATCCACACTTGAGTGGCAGAAGGACTCCTGAAGAGCGAGGGCGAGCGTTTCTAATTACGGATTTGTCTTACTTTGCGGATAAACCCTCGGTAGCTAATTAAAGGAACGGAGCATCAGAGAGCACGTGGCTAACGCTTGAATATAGGTATTGATACCGTCGCCCTGCCGGCGTACGAGAACCACAGAGCCGGGGGTTCTCCACGTGCACCACGAGCCGCCTCGTTGACAGTGTTTGAATGAACTGGATCCCACAAAATAGGAAGTCTTTATTCCTATTTTGCCACACATCAACAATGATAATAACTAGAAAAGCACTCTGAGAGCACAGACCTCCGCCAAGCACACACAATTCCCCCATATAGCGATTTACACCATAAATATTAGCCGTACATAGAGCGCTGACAATATGGGACCGCTAAAAAAGTGCCATATCTTTCTTTATTTTGTGATGCACACAAGAATAAATAATAATGCTATAAAGATTTCGTGCAATATTTGTTTCCAAAGTCATTATATTGAAATTAAACTACCACTATGCCTTATAATTTCCATTTATTTACAAAATTCGCCTTCTGGATCAGATCCGGATATTAAGAAACACAATATTTGGACCCATTGACCGCAATGTTATTGAAAATTTGAAAGTGATCCAGAATCCAGGATTTCTTTCGATCACATCCAAAATGAAATCAGTTCTTTCTTTTCACATTTCTGACAACTCCTGAAAATTTCATCAAAATCCATCCATAACTTTTTGAGTTATCTTGAACACAGACAGATAGATGCCGGCAAAAACATAATCTCCTTGGCAGAGGTAATAATAATGCTTTAAAGATTTCACCCAATATTTGTTTCCAAAGTCAATATATTGAAATTAAACAACCACAATGCCTTATAATTTCCATTTATTTACAAAATTTGCCTTCTGGATCAGATCCGGATCAGCCTTTGAAATCTGATAGAGGTTTCCATTGTCATTTCCCTGGGTCAAATTTCATGAGTTTTGGGCAATAATTAACGGAGATATTGAGAAACAAACTTTTTGGCCCCATTGAGGGCAATGTTAGCGAAAATTTGAAAGTGATGCTGAATCACACCCAAAATGAAATCAGTTCTTCCTTTTCACATTTCCAACAACTCTTGAAAATTTAATCAAAATTCATCCATAATTTTTTGAGTTATCTTGAACACAAACAAACAGACAAGACAAACAGATAAACAACCTCCTTAGCGGAGGTAATAATGCGTACATGTGGGTTAAATGCTACTGAGTTGATGGCTTCGCCGTGGCCTGGGTGGGCACATGCACTGATGTAACTGGTAGATCGGCTACACTTTAGTTGAAAGAAGAAATCTCGCCCTCTGTGGGAATAGACCCGTGTCAGAAGATGTGACAGGCGAGCCTGTGAAGCTGCTTTCACAGCAAGAAGATTCAGCAGGGAGTGGAGACTGAAGTTGTTTTTTGCTACATAAAAGACTGTATTTTTCCCCCTTTTATTTCTCTCCTGCCTCGTTGGCCATTGTTCCTCCATTTTATGTGCCCCTTCTGCCGGCGCTCGGGTGAATTATTAGCAATAATAAAATGTAGTAAGAAGATGCGACCTAATGGGGCTTAAGTAATAAGCCTGTTTTAGGTCTGAAAAGGCATTTCTGTAAACACTGACGCAAGGCAACCGGCTTTCAGCACCTTGGTTTTTCCAAACTGAAAGCGAGAGAGAATTGCTTTGTCCCGTGCCAATCCAATCCTGCACGGTTCCGCTTCAGGAAGTTGAGAGGTAATTCTCCTGCAAAGAAAGAGGAAAAAATAAAAAAGAAGTGTTGCCAGGATTCCACAGGGCTCCGCAGTAATTCCAGATGGAGACGATGTCAGGCTTCCCACCCCGTCTAGAGGGTAGAGAGGCAATGAAAATGACTAATTTGAGTTGTTAGCACGAAGTACTGCTGCTCGACTGGGCGGTGGGGCGATGCCTCGTAGCCGTGCATCCTCCGAATGCACTCAGTGGCATGTGTGCTAAATATATACGTCTCTATGTATATGTGGAGAATTGCAAACAGCAGTCGTTGGAGCAGTCTGTGCGTAAAGATGAGGTTTTCTAGGCAGATGGCCGTGACCCTCGGCACTCAGCCAGCCAGCCAGTCATAGTAAAGCTTAGCAGGAGCTTGTAGGAGGGTGCTGAAGGGGCTGTTTAACACCAGACGAGCATGAAGGAGAGGAGAAAATGTGTGTTTTGTTACAGGGCTGGGTTTGTTTTAATCAAGAAACTGAACCGAAATTCAAAACTGTTGCAACGGCGGTTCGGCGTTTTGATGTTTTTGTGCCCGTTCCAACTGTCGACGACCGCTTCTGAGGCCTGGACTTGAGCGACGTCCAGTTTTCCCAACAGCTTTCTCGTTTTAGTTCGACACAACTACTGGCGGGTGACGTTGAACACATGGAGCAAACGGATCCGTATCTGAGTAAAACGCACTCGACGCCAGCAGAATCTGACTAAAAACAATTAAACATGAGATGAACATGAATGAATCTGAGCCAGCTCCTGGTGCCAGTTTTAGCTACGGGAGCGTTTGTGGTCCTCTGCAGAGCAAATGCATTTCAGCCTGAGCCAGACGCACGTCAAACTAAACACAAACGGGGAAAAAAATGATCAGTGATCATCTTTTACTATCTCACGATTCAATTCGAGTCAGATTTTTGGGCCATGATTCGATTTAAAATCGATTTTCGATTAAAAACAATTTTATTCATAATGATTTCTGATCTGATTTCTGATCATGATCTACTCCCATCTGTTTTGCAAGACTGACAAATGGAGAGTGTCTTTTTCACATTTATTAAGTTTTAAACATTTATCCATACTTAGATGGAATTGTTGCAACTGTTACATAAAAGCAATATCACGTACTGCTTCAGTAACAATAAATAAATGTATTGAAAAAAAAATAGTGCAGTTAAACATGCTGCCTTTTAAATTCTGAGGAAAGTGCATTTACCAAAAACAGTTTGTGGTCCTTAACTGCTACTCTAAGCATCACTCACTATTTTATTTTATTTTTTTTGCCCGCTCAGAGCTGGTAGAGAGCTACGTGAAGCACTGCAATGTGCGTTGGTCTCAGCTGATCTCCAGATGATTCCTCGTAACATGAGCCGGCACATTTGTTTTGTAGCCGAAGTGCTTGATCTTAGTTTTGCAATGCTTGCACACCATGTGCGTCATGTCCAGCTCGGTGTTTCCGGGCATTCGGTAAAAACTGAAATGACGCCAAATTTTAACTTTTAGCGAAGACGGGGCCGGATGGATCTCCTCTTCTTCCATCTTTATTTTGGTGCTTTCCGCGCGTTCGTGTGTTCCAAAGCCGGCTGCGTTGTGACATCAGGACGTCCCGCGTAGTTACAAAATGGCAGCCAGCGGATTTTATTTTTTTGATTATTTTTAAAAATGGATTTTGAGACATTTTATATCGATTCTGAAACGGAGCAAATGAGAATCTAGATTCTTACGCGAATTGATTTTTTTGGCACACCCCTATCCGTTAGGTTATCAGTTAATTATCAGTTAGGTTTATTTTAGACACGGTATTAATTTCATCATTTCATTACATTATTTCTTTAAGTTTTTGTAATTCGCACATGAGCAAATCATTTGTGTTCTTTTAGTTTGCCAGTCCATCGCAGTATTTTAGTTCATTACGGCAAAATATTGGCTCTCCATAGATCTTAAGAAGTTGCACGTCTGCAGCTGAGATCAGGTATTTTTGCTTCCCTCTCTTGTCTCAGGCAACCAGGAGCCTTTTGTTCAGCGCGTCCCAGAAAAAGAACGTGAATTCTGTCTGATTATGTCCTCTGGCTGTCCTGAACCAACTTCTCAAGTTTGGATTTTTGCATCTAAACCCAGAGTCATGCAGCGGTTGTCATTCGTGTAATAGCAGTTTTTCCAGAGGGGAACAGTTAACATTCATCCATCCAGGAACGTCCACCAGGTCCAGGTTTCGGGTTATGAACCTGGAATACAGTTCTTCAGGTTCCGCGGGTCTAAGCAGAGACGCCCAGATGTCTTTTAAAATGGGTCAAGAGCTTCCAGAAGCGCTGAGCAGCTTCTTTTTCCAACTGTGCAAGTAAACAGCTCAGAAACATTAAAGAGATCTGGTTGTGCTCCCACTAACTGATTTTTATTGCACAAAAAATAAAAATAAAAATCCTCTTGCAAATATGGCAAGAGTGTTATAAACAAAAATACATTTAAGATATCAAGAACAGAATAATAAAGAAATAAACCGGTGAGAAGCTCTGATAGATTTGATTGTGTGGGATTTGTTTGTGTGTGAGTGAATACTCTGGTGAATTTGATTCTAAAAACATGCTTTTCTTTGATGCCATATTGTAGCTGAGGCATACCTGATTAAAAAAAAAAACAAAAAACAAAAGATGAACTGCTCTCCTGCTCTTTGCTTGATTGTTTTTTGTTTTTTGTGTTTTAAATTGCCTGTGTCTGTGTATTTCCTGCGTCTTATGTCAGGGATGCGTGCGAGTCTGTGTGTTCTGCAGAGCTAATCCTTCCCCTGAGCGTTTGACAGAGGGGCTCTGGTGGCGGTCACCGCTGATGTACCTGCAGCTAATCCCGTCCCGCTACCGGTGTCACTGTAACCAATCCCGTCGCAGCACTCGGGGAAGCCTCGGCTCCCTTCTGGCTCCTTCGGTTGCACGTTTCTGTCATCTCCTTCCACTCTTATCTGCTCTCTTCCTTCCCTGCTTGTCTTAATAAATGAATTCCTTCTTCATTTCCTCTCTGGCGCACTGACAAGCCCCCCTGCCCTGCTTTTGTCTTATATTCTTCCTAATGATATCTTTCCGTGCAACCCACCTCTCTCACATTCGCTGTTGTCTGTTCACCTTGTCATCCGTTTTCACCTTGATGACAACAAACCTCGCAACACTTTGACTTTGATTTGTTTGGCATTCTCCCTTCTCCTTTCACTTCCCCTCATCTTTCTGTCATTCTTTTTTTTTGTCAACTCCTGTACCCACCCCACGCAGCGCTATCATTTCCTGCCCCGCTGCCACCAGAAATAAACCCAGCTACCGGTCGCGTGTCACGGAACAGAAACAGCGACGTGTACCTGTCACCGGCCTCTCACGCTCTCCCGCGTACAAATCATTTGTCTGTCTCTTTCTTCCTCCCTCTCTCCAATCCCTTCTTCCCGCAGAGAGTAAGCTGAAGGTGCAAAAGAGCAACCAGTCGCAGGTGCACCTGGAGGACAGCCGCGTCCGGATCAACTGCTCCATCACCTCCCAGACCAGCCAGGAGTCCCAGCATGCCGTGCTGTGGTACGTGAGGCGGGCGGCCGGGTCCGAGGCTGACGAGCTGCTGCTGAGGATCGAGCGCTCGGGGGCCTTCGAGTACGGCGCCTACGCCGACGAGGAGAGGCTGAGGCTGCGCGTGCAGGCCGAGAGGCTGTCGCCCCGTCTCTACGTGCTGACGCTGAACCGGGCGGAGAGCAGCGACTCCGGGACGTACTACTGCCTGGTGGAGGAGTGGCTGAGCGACCCGGATGGAGCCTGGTACCGACTGTCGCGGGAGTCCTCGGGGTACACTCAGGTTCTGGTCAAGCAGCCAGGTGAGCCAACGGTAACAAGAACTGTATTTACTCCCACAGCATGAAGGCGCCCCTCACATGCTGTCATGCTTTAGACTGTGACCGTTGTTAACTTTCCCTCCCGCCGTCGCGTTTCGTTAAACGCCTCAGGCCCGTCTCACTCTGGTGACTTCACAGCTGTCCCAGGCAGAGCTCATGTGGTTAAAAATGGCAGAGAGTCTCACCAGCAGAACCTGATCCTCTCGTCCACCACTCAAAGAACACGTCTTCTCGAAGCAATGACGTACCTACCATCACCCACGTCCCGACATCCTACCGTATCAGTAGTATTTTAAGAATAGTCCTACTCATATCTCTCTCTTTGTGACAGAATTCTCCCATTTCTCTTTATCACACAAAAAGAGAGAGACAGAGTCAATAACGGGAAGACTGGCATCAGCAGTGCATGAAGGGTAAAGAGAGCAGAGTGAAGACAGTTCCCAGTGCATCATGGGAGGTCCTCCAGCAATCTGGGCCTGTCCCAGCATAAATAAAGGGATGATTCAGGGTCACCTGAGCCAACTGTGACAATAAGCTTTATTAAAATGAAAGGTTGAAGCCTAATCTTAAAGTTAGACAGGGTACCGGCGCCCCAAATAAAACTGAGCAGGTTCTGTAAGAGAGGAGGCACCTGACGACCGGAGGAAAATCTACAAACAACAAGTAAGCACGCCGTCTGGAAGCTCTGTTGGGAAAATCTGGAACAGCGAGGCTCTGGGATAAAAGGCAGCTTGGCATTTAAAGGCTTCGCACGGGAGGAGAAGCATTTGAAATGATTCTGCTGTGCCATAGGGCGTCTTTGCTGCCTCTGGTACTGGATTTACTGGTGAATGATGAAACAAGAAGGACGTTGTGGTGCAGGTTGTGTCAGAAAACCAGAAACACATCACAGAGCACGCCGACTTCACAAAAGAGACTGTCCAGACGTCCCAGCAGACAGACGCCGGATGCTTCTGAATGCAAGACAGACCTTTGGCTGTTCCGGGTTCTGCAGCCAAATATCACCCAAGGTTTTATTTGCATGATTTATTTCAGTATAAGAGAGTAATTCAGTGTTGTGGAGCACACTGTAGTGTTTTTTTCTTCTTCTCCAACATCTCTGAGCGCAGTCTTCGGCTCCCAGGTGTCCCAAATCACAGATATGGCATCTGTCCAACCAGAGTGTGAAGATCGAACCAGCTGCTCGAACGGCTGCGAGGAAAAACACTTGTTTAGTAAAACGCCTGTAAACCGACGCCGGTCTCGCAATTAGTTTAGCCCTCATACAAATGAATAGATCTGGAATTACGAAGGCTCCGGGCTCGCGTTGATTAATTTCACACCCTGGGTCGGCCGGGCTAAGACGGAGACGGTATATATTATCCAACACTTACCGTGGGAGTGTTCATTTTAAATGACATGTATATTTATCCCGTGGAGAAACGTGCATTGGCGAGCGAGAGTCATGGATATTCATGAAGGCACCCAGCGGAGGAAGTCATCCAGAGCTGCGCGGAATAAGAGGAAAACGAGATGAAAATATTAGAAAGAAGCGACCTTTTTGTGTCCTGCTCTCCTGCTGTTCGAGTTGCTTCTCGTTTTCTTTGAAGAGCGAACCGAGCGAACCGTGAGGAGCGATTACGCAAGCTAAGTCTCCATTGTCACTTTATTTTTAAAAACTACAGTAGAAGTGGGTCGTATCACCGCCCCTGAAGGCTCGTAGCACTAACCAGACAGACACACTCGCCCCGAGGTGGCGTCCGACTCTGCTGCTGAGCTCACAGACTGCTGATGACTGCGGGCAACACAGTGTGACTTATTTATTTTTCTATTTTGTTTGTACAGACGGTGTCCCATTTGCAGATTTTGCCATTTTACGGCGTTCATTAGTTTGAAATGATTTCAGGCTGGAACTAAAAGACTAAAATAATTATTCTCATTAGTTTGCCAGACCAAGAATTAAAAAAACAGTTTGCATTTTAAAGGCATGTTTTTCTTTTTGTCTGATCGATTTCTTTTGTTCTTCTTGGATTCCTGCAGAGGTTCGACTGCAGGTGGAGGAGCTGGAGTCGAACGTGACGGTGGAGGAGTCCGGCTCCATCCGGCTGGGCTGCAGCATCCCCTCGCAGTCGTCTCCGGACTCGCGCTTCTCCGTGTCCTGGTACGTGGAGCGCTCCCAGGACGACGGCGGCGGCGAGGACCAGCCGGACGAGGAAGGCGGCGAGCGGGAGTGCGTGTTCTCCATCGCCCACGACTTCGTCTTCAGGAACGAGAACTGCAGCCCCCAAGAGGAGACGGGGCCGAATTCCCGCCTGCAGTTTGAGAAGATGACCCCCGACCAGTACAGCCTGACCATTCATGGAGCTCGGCCAACAGACACGGGCCGATACTACTGCCATGTGGAGGAGTGGCTCCTCAACCCCCGCAACATATGGTACCGCCTGGCCACCAACAACTCCGGCTTCATCACCGTCAGCGTGCTGCAGCAAGGTGAGCAGCAGCAGCGATAACTGACAAAAATACAATCATTTTGGTGCCTCGATGTTTGTCTCAAAATGCAGTCGGCTGCCACTTATTTGGATGTTTCATTGGCAGGTTTCAGAAAATGAAGGGATGACCCATTCACTTACTGCGTGAAACAAAGATAGATCATCCACTGCGGTAGCCTGATGAGCTGAAAGTGGAGCTATGTGCAGTTTAAAGTTTAAAATCCATGAAATAATGTTTTGAATAATATTGACCAATTCCACAGGTTGCAAAGAGCAAATAAAAGTCTTAAAGAAATGAATGTAAAATTGTCAATTTATAATTATGTGTAAGTAGAGACCCCCTTCATCATTCATAGTTTTTTAAAGGCCTCCATCCTAACTACAGAAAATAAAGACCTCCTGGGCTTGTTCGCTCACACTCTGTTCACTTTTTCTAAAACGTAGCCATTCTTGCTGTTTTGGCCTCCCATCAGCAAGAAAATGCTGCGTCCAAGTTTACTCTGAACTCTTTACTTGAGTCGTCACCTTCACGTTGATCAAATTCCAGGTGCGCCGCAGCTTGGCGACATGTTGACCGCTACAACTTTGTCAGGGCTTCGTGTGTTTAGTGAAACGCAGAAGCTGCTGCTACAATCACCATTTCCAGAGTGGGCGTTTTCGGGTCCGGATGGGTTCCATCTACTGTCTGAAATGACAGTTTGACGCTGGTCCTCCAGCTGATTTTCCCTAAACGCGAGCTCAACATGTTCCGGTTCCTGAGCTCAGGTGGAACTCACTAAAACACAGTTTTACGGGAGTGAAAACCGATCCTTTGGAAAGCTCCTTCCGGGGTGAGCACGCTCCGAAACTGACAGGAACAATCTCCAACCTCTCTGCTCAGGTCCAGACATGCATCTCCTCTGTGCTACTGCTACATCAGCTTTGCGGACTCACATAAATCTGCCGTAGCTCTCTGCTGCCACTTGGGGGCAGCGTGAAAACTACATGGAACCGCCTGATATGTGGACTACGTTTGTTTGCGTTTGATGCAGTTTTTTTATGGAGCCCCGTTTGGGTCATAATTCAATGAATAAATGAGTCTATTATTATGAAATACAGGCATTTATTATTATGACATACATATCCATTATTATGAAATGTTTGCCATTATTATGAAAAAATGTAATTATTATGAAATATATTTTTATTATTATTTAATCTTAGTTTAATGCATAATGGTTTATTTAAGAATGGCTTTTTTTTTTTTTTTAATCTAAGAATGAGTTTTTATATAATGGCTTCGTTTTTCATAAGAATGAGCTTTTACATAATCATGACATTTTGCCACTGGGCGGGACCAGTGGTTGACCTGCAGGCTCATTGGCTGATCCTTCTCCATTCTACACTCTGACATCGACTAGTTTTGGCCATGAGGTCCCGTTAGCAGCGGGCCGTGGCGTCATCAAGGTGCGCTCCTAGTCCGATTGTAGCTATGGCAGTTTGGACTGAGCTATGAGAAACCTTCACGATTCTTAGTCGATGTCAACTTTTAACCATAAACTGAGGTGCATTCTGCCACCTACTGCCCTGGAGTATATACATTACACCTCTCGCCAACTATCGATATTCACTGTTCTGTTGCTTATGCCTGAATGAAAGAGCAGCCAATCACATAAATGGCTCCGCCCTCTCTGCTGTGATTGACACACAAATCATTCTTATAAAAAACAAAGCCATTATTATGTAAAAGCTTATTCTAATGAAAAACAAATCCATTATTATGTAAAAGCCCATTCTTATGAAAAACGAAAACCATTATCATAATAATGGGAAATATTTCATAATAATAAACATGCATTTCATAATAATGGGAAATATTTCATAATAATAAACGCCTATATTTCATATTAATAGACTAATTTATTAATTGAATTATGACCCAAACGGGGCTCCATAGTTTTTGGTTTGCTCTTTGTTCTTTTCCCGACTGCAGCAAACACTGAAGTCTTCACGGACTATTTTTTTTTTTTTTTAGTGTTTGCTCATGTGTGCTTGCTAGTTTGTCAGCCGTTTGTCATCCTAAAAAAAAAAAAGTGAACTGTTACTATTTTCATTCTTTGTCCACAGTTTCTACCATCCAGTCGGTGGTGTGCTCCAACAGCTCCCTCTTCTACTTCGTCTTCTTCTACCCGTTCCCCATCTTTGGCATCCTCATCATCGCCTTGTTGCTGGTGCGCTTCAGGAGCCGCGGCAACAGCAAGAGCCAGGAGGGCAAGAACGGCGCCCCCCTGCTGTGGATAAAGGAGCCGCACCTCAGTTACTCCCCCACTTGTCTGGACCCGCCTGCGCTCAGCCTGCACCCCGGCTCGGTTGACTAAAGGGAAAGTCGGGGTCCACACCCCCCGCCCCCCTCCAACACCCCCACCTCCACCCCACATCCCCTTTCTACCTGACACGCATCACGGACTCAGCCAACAGGGAGCCAATCTGGACTCCACCCTCAGACCTTACTGTCGTCTAACGCCGTGTTGAATTAGTTGTTTAAAAATTTCTACCCCGGCAGCGGTGTGTCTTACGTGAACGGCCGTGTGCGTGTAAGTGTGTGTGTGTGTGTGTGTGCGTGGACTGGGATGGGGCGCACCATTCCAGCGCGAGAAACGGTGCCAGTGCGCGCCCAGCGGTGAGAGAGCGCCACGAGCCTCTCCTACTTTCTTTTTCTGAGAAACTTAATCTCACAGCAGCGTTTTGATTTTTATCACTCCAGATATTTATCTATTTTTCAGAAGAAAAAAGGCCGATCTGGGACGGACATTTGGGGGAAAAAAGGAACTCTACGATCAACTCCGGCACAAAGTGGACGCCAAAAAAGTCTCATCCAAGAGCAGCCGCAGCCTTGCCCATTATGTTGGTTGCCATAGCAATGGTCTGCGCCCGCTGACTTCGTAGCTGCCGGCTCGGTTGCCAAGCTGCACAGAGACAAAGGCTCGGACACACGAGTCTGTGTCCTAAGTGAGGACGTGTGCTGGCCCACCTGCCTTGGCAGACTGAAACAAGTCCTGTTGTGCCACTTAAACACTGCCAGACACTCTGGCCTGAGTTGAAGACTGTCCCGCTCTTCTCCTCCGCCCTCCTCCTTTCCTAAAAGAGATGGAGAGATAAAGGAAAGGAGGCTGGAAATCATAAAGGATGAATGAGCAGTTCTCTTCTTGAGAGGATACGTGTACTTTAATATAAGTGTGTTTTTTTTTTTTTCTTTTTCTTCAGTGCCAAGAGCTCCTCATTTCCTCGCTGTCCTCCGCAGCCGATGTTTGAAGTTGGAAAGAAAGCGGGGAAGCTGACGGGCTCGGGAGCAGATTGCTGAAATGTCTGTTTACTTATGCTTGGGATTTATTGGCCTCGTTGGAGGTTCAATCAGTCGAACTGTCCTTTTTAAAATTACAGCTACTGAGCAGAATTCAACTCCCGTACATTTCCGACTTTTGACCGCTCCGTCCCGACAGATACCGTATTAGTTCAGATCCAAAAACATCTTGGACTCGTCAATCACCGCCATGAAGATCGCCGATGTAACAGCGTCTATTAAAAACATATAAAGCGCCATCTGCACATGAAAGAGAAAACAAACCGATGAGGACAAATGTTGGATTTGTGTCTGTTTGAAAAAGGTTTTCTATTTATTGTTTTATACTATTTTGCATAGCTTTGTAAGATTTAATTCTTTTTTTTTTTTTTTTTTTTGCTTTGAAGTTCACTAAAATCTGTGCCGTCGGTGTTCCTAGGCAACCGCACCAAGCACATTGTGTCGACTGCCTGTGTGTTGGCGACGTGGTAGAAGTAGAGATGCTCGATCTGTCCGGCGCAACTCAAGTCTGTAGCGTTTCACGAACCAGGCCGCCAGGTTTGGTCGGTGTCAAAACACTGTATATCTACACATACGACGACAGTTGCTGTGGCTTTAAATGTACAGTAGTTAAATAGACAAGTCACGAAAACTGATTCACTTACTGCTTTTTGCTCGTTGATTTAGTGAAATGTGATGTAACACCTGCGTAGGACGTTTGATCAAAGGCGACCGAACTTGAACTGCTGAAATGTACTTTTTTTTTTCTTCTTTTTTTTTTTCTTTCTTGTGAACTCTGGCTGAAAGGCGTCTCTCCCCGGCTCCCGTCACACGAAGGCAGGAGGGGGGTTCGGGAAAACCCGCGCCGCCGCCTTTCCCGCCGCCAGGAGAGGCGAGCCCTCCCCCTTTCTCTCTCTCCGGCCCGGGCCTGACCCGTTCACTGCCAGACTGGACGCAAGAACTCTTGGAAAAAAAAAAAAAAAGACTCAACATTGTTGTCTCAGTTGTATCCACATGTATATTGCATGACAATATTGCAGGAGGAATTTTGATGTTTTGTAGATCTATGAACAGTTTCAGCATTGTGTTCGTGTGAGAGAGCCGGTGAACCCCTCCCCCCCACCGAGCCGAGAGTCACCAGAAAAGCCCGGTCCCTCGTCAATATTTGACCGCCGGTCCTGGATGCCCTTCAGACCTGTGAAGTAGTTCCGTTTAAGAATGGGTGTTGTGGAGATTATGTTTGATATTATTGCTCATAATTGTCTTTTTAAATGCTTTGCTTTTATGCATCACTTCATTAAACAAGTTCATGTTTAAAAAAAGAATGAAAAATAACAAAAGTGTGTTTGTAACACCAACGAGATTTTAGCTTCCTGTTCTCTTCCGTGCTGCGAAGTGGGACAGCTCTTTTATTAGTTACCCATCCTGGGTAAATGTACCGAAGTGATACTGTTTTTTTTTTGTTTGTTTGTTTGCTTTAAACCTCAGTGAAGGCTCCGAGCGAGCTGAGCTACGTCTCAGTGCGACTGTACAACTGATTAAACAGAATCACTACAGTAACTGTAAAAACATAAACTGTGCTGTTTTCAGACGGAAAAGACACCAGCCTGAGGGATTTCTCAAAGTCTTTCAACAACACCGCTATCGTCAAGTGTAAAATCAGGTCAAGTGACCTTTTGTTTTTTTAGACGGCACATTTTAAAACAACAGAAGTTGAACCAGGTGCTAAAGCGCATGAGCTCAAAACGTGATGAAGGGCAGCGTCACACTAGAACTAAAAGCAGAAGAGAAAAGGTGAGTTTTCAAGCTGACTTCAAATTACTGATTTAATATGAGATGAATGACAGCAGCCGGAAGCTGCTTGTTCACCTCTGGTTTCAAGGCCGCGAGTGATGGATTGATGACGACGTCAATGATCTGGTGGTAGAAGATGAGGTTAACAGACCTGTTATGAGCCGTGCTAAACAATGGGCTATAATTTCCAAGTAATTCAGTGCTAAAGTCAGTCCTGTATAGGGATGGGTATTAAGATTTTTCCGATTCCGATTCCATTATTGATACTGTTTAACGATTCGATTCTTTATCGATTCTAATTTGGGGAAAAAGTAGAACTAACAGTTTTATTAGCATCAATTTTTTTACTTAGAAGTCACGACCTTACAAACTCAACAGCGAGGTCAAAAGAGGCCCAAAGCCTAGATAACTGTTGTAATATGTAACTGTACAACAATGTTTTTACTAACAGATTTTTCCTAATGGAAATGAAAAAATCTCCCTTTTAAAAGGATATATGAGCTCACTAAGCCCTCAAAAATAATAATAAAGAAAGATAAATATTATCAAATACAATGGAACAGTGCATAGTACAAATTTGCAAATACTATGAAGAATTAACAATTCTTTTGCAGAAAAATAAGCATGTTTAGTAAAGTAGGTAGTGAGCAGTAGCGAGTACTGCCAGCCTCTGAACCAGCCAGACTCTCTCTCTCGTCATGGTCATCTTCTAAATGTAATGCAGAAGGCATTCGTTTAATAGAACAGCGTTAATGTTATAGTGTGTTTTACAAAGAAGCACGTAGGCAGCGACATAGCTACTTACCAGAGTTACCAGAGGTGATCTTAGCTTGGCTACTGCTGCTGGGTTGAGATCCATCAGTCCGGAGCGCGTCAAAAACACGACACTCGTTATCGCATGTTTGTGTGCAAATGTTTCTGCGTGTTAGTCGTGTTCCCTCCCGACGCTGTTATCTCCACTTTACAATGACTGCACGTTGCCTTGTTGCCATCTCTCTTTGGTGAAGTGAAGCCAAACTTTGGAGCGTTTGAACCTGGTTGTCGCCAGTTGTTTACAACTCCAATGCGCGTGCTAAACCGACGTAACTTAATCACGTAAGTGCTTTCCAGAATTGACAGCGCTTAACTTGCATAAATTACGTGAGATTCGTGCTGGTTGGTATCGATAAGAGAATCGCTAGATAAACTGCCAAACGATTCCATGGAATTGAAACACACGGAACCGGTTCTCTACAGGAACCAGTTCTCCATTCCCAACCCTAGTCCTGTATCAGTGTGGTGTCACTAAGCCACAGCTGAAATGATGAGCTCTTTTGTGTTTGTGGCGGCTTCAATCTGAGCCAACTGGACGGTCCCCTACTCTGGGTAACGTGCTGCTTTCAGGCCTTTTTGAGATCAAAACGGTTATAATTTTACTGTATTTAGACATTTAAAAAAAAAAATTGCATTTTACAACACTACCAACCTGTTCGTTAAAATCCAGACTGTTGTCTGGGAAAAATCGTATAACTGAATCGTGCACATTGTTGGATAGAGGCCCGAGTTTGTTGTTGAGACTCTTGACGAAGTGCGGTTGATCAAAGATGATCATTCCAGTGTTGGTTTTCTAATCATCGGACAAAATGATTTACCGGGCAGCTCGTAAACACATCTAAATGATTCCATTGGGTCAAACTGTAGGCTCGAAGATGACCGGGTGATGGGCAATAAGAGAGGCAGGAGGGGAAACTGTTGGGGGTGTTTTTAAGAGGTAACATCAAAGTCTCTGTAACAACAAACTTCAGAACTGGCTTGATAAGTGGGAATCATGTTGTGATAAATCCAATTTCACTCCTGGTATTGTCTGTTAAAAGTCTGGTATAGGTTGTTCTTCTTTCTCCTCATTGTGCGTTTTCCCCTTCACAAGGAAACTTTCCAAAGAAGTCTGTTTCTTACTCATTTTGCTAGCTGAGTTAAATTTAGGCGCTCAAGTGACCAAGATGTAACCGAGAGAATCCGGTCATTTTCCAAAATAAAAGATTTTTCAAAATAAAAATAAAAGCTTCTTCAGACTTGGATAATAAATAAAACTTAAAAACAAATTTTTTCCTTCGAGCGGCCCGGTACCAGTCCGCAGCCCGGGGGTTGGGGACCACTGTTCTATAGGAACACCTCGCGTTCTCTCCATAACATCCATTACTTGGTTGTTAGTGTCGCGTCAGGATGACGCGTCCAAAGTTCTGCGCCATGATTATCGGTAAAATACAGTCAAGGCGGTGCTACCTGAAGTTAAAAGTAAAATGCCTGTTTCTGTGTGATTAGAAAAAAGCCACTATTCCAGGCTGAGCGAAACCTGGTGCCGTTTAATCACGAGGGTCGGAGATGTGATGCATGTGCAGCTGCAACTTCATGGATCAGTGTCATCAAAGCAGCCCACTGACCTGCTGCTCATTATTCATTATTGATGCTCTGTTCATTATTAACCAGGTGTTCACGGGTGTTTTTACAAAGGAAATATTCATGTTTTTGATTTTTGGGGGGGGTTTTTGTTTTGTTTTTAGCATAAATTAGCAGAAAATAAGGTTAGTCTGCAGTGCTCTCAGTCTCAGTTGAACACAGAGTGCTGGTAACGAGCAGTATTAAATAGAAAGAGCCAGGCAGTCCACAAGGACTGGAACAACTGCAAAGTTCCAGCAATTTAATGAGGCAACACTTTTGATGTATCGAAATTCTTTTTTGGACAAAATAACCATATGGAAGGGAAAGAAAACACATCAAACTCTATTTGCAAATATAGCTCCAAGTCATGACGAAGGGGCCAAGTAGTTCAGCGCTCAGACGTTGAGGAGAAGATGGATGTAACTTCTGGGTCTAACGAGTGAAGCCAACATGGGCATAAGGTCCACCTGCATTCCTACAAATGGCCAGCAAGTTCAGATCCTTCCATCCATCAATCATTTTTCGCTTCATCCATAGTCAGGTCGCGGGGGCAGCAGCCTGAACAAAGAGACCCAGACCTCCCTCCCCCAGCTGCCTCCACCAGCTCCTCGGAGAACAACGAGGTGTTCCCAGGCCAGCCAGCGTGTCCGGGTCTGCCTCATGGTCTCTTCACTGGTTGGACATGCCCAAAACAAAACTGCAACTGCAAGCATAAAGAAAAAAAGAAAAAAGGGGGCAAAACAGCACAACAAACTACAGGAAAGAAAATGGAGCACAGTACCTCCACCAAGGAGGTTAAGTTTTTGCCGGCGTTTGTCTGTCTGTCTGTCTGTCTGTGTTCAAGATAACTCAAAAAGTTATGGATGGATTTTGATGAAATTTTCAGGAGGTGTCAGAAATGTGAAAAGGAATAACTGATTTCATTTTGGGTGTGATCCGGAAGAAATCCTGGATTCTGGATCACTTTCACATTTTGTTTCTCAATATCTCCATTAATTATTGCCCAAAACTCATTAAATTTGACTCAGGGATTGACAAAGGGAACCTCTATCAAATTTTAAAGGCTGATCCGGATCTGATCCAGAAGGCGGATTTTATCGCAATCTGTAAATCGCTATATGGGGGAATTGTTGCGCTTGGCGGAGGTCTGCGCTCTCTGAGTGCTTTTCTAGTTAACTATGGATTGAGCTGGAGGAGGAAGAAGGGAGAAGGAAAGGGAGAAGAGCAGTGGAGACACGCCTCAGCAGATCATGTTGGCGTCCCCCTGCAGCGTAGGCCTATAGCAGCATAGCTATGACGAAGCTGTGATTAAGACGAGCCTACTCTAGTCTTAGCTCCTATAACTATGGCTATAACTATTAGCCCCTACATACTATTGTTTAGACTAACTGTAGGCTTTACTGAACAGAAATGTTTTCAATTTTTAATGGAAAAATAACAAAACAACATATATAGTTAAAAACAGAAGGTCTGGGCTGTTTAAAACAAAAGGGGGAAACCCAAAGTAAGCCCTCTAACCCATGCAGGTTTCCTGCTTGGCCCCCAATTAAAAATCACAAAAACCGTACAAGCCACTTTGTTAATCACTTCTGTATAAACCTCTATCCAGAGAGCACATCTTGAATATTACATTTTTCTTTTGCAAATGTACAGTGACAGAAATATGGATAAAGTCAAGGTTTTGGGATGGCATTTACAGTACAAATTGTCTTTTTTTTTTTAGCATATGTTTTTGATATGTTCTGACTGTCGGGTCATATAATCTAATGAATCTATCATTTAATTTTTTAACAGACCTTCATCATCAAAGGTTTGCCTCATGAAATTGCCATGCTCAGTATGTTCAGAGAATAGAAAAGAACAGGATGCCTTTATTGTCAATGCATGTCGCTCACACAATGAGAAACGGCTCTTCTTCAGAAAATATCCTAAAAAATGAACATGCGAGCCATTCAGTGTGGCTTTCTGGCGCCAGAATCTACAGGAATAATACAACAGAAATACTGAAGCATAACATTATTGTCATGTCTAACTGTATGACGAAACTAATCTCTCCAAGTGTCGTTTCTGTTCTGGCAGAAATTGTTCGTCATGAATCTTTTTCACACACGCTGGCAGCATGAAAGCAAGTACATGAGCGTGTTTGGTGGTTGAATGATTGCCTTTCATGAATCTAAAACATTCCCAGGTTGGTTAAATGGTGTCACGAACGAGCTGCTTCAGCTGCAGCATGCAAATGACACATCCCCAGACTTAATTCATGCAACATTCATTCCATCTCTCCAGACCTGTGCCAGGAAGAGAGACTGTGGTTGAGGTGCGATGTCACAGTGCTCCCTCCAACAATGGTTCTGTACAGTCAAACTCAGCTGTTTTTTGTTGTTGCAGTAATGATGTATCCCCCCCACAGCTGCACGACAAAGATCTTCTCCGTGCATCCTGACAGAGTTGGAGCTGTGTTTTGTTGGACTGGCTCCGAGATTTCTGTGTAAAATAATTTGTGTTGATGTGAATAGCTGCTACACCGGTTATGCTTTATTTTCATTCATTCCCCATGGTTTGTTTTGATTTTTTTTTTTCATCCCATAAAAATCTTTGGCCGTTGTGGCACGGGAAAAGACACTTTAGCTGTTGTCGCTTTACTGCAATAAAACACGTTAAGTTCATTTTCCAGTTTTCCTTCCTAGCATCTACATTTGTTAAAACATCTTCTCTCAAAACCTTGACTGGCTAAAGAGTCGCCAGGAGTAATTACAGCCATCTAAATCCACTTTAACTGTTAAACCGAGGTTAATTCTGCCCAGACAACACAGTCTTTAGTATGTTTGATTTATGACCTCAGACAACACCACGGTTTATTTCCTCTCAATACTTAGTGTGTTTGTTTGGGGTTTTGGAGAACAAAGGATTGGATCAATATGTCAAAGGATAAATGATTCTGAGACACAAATGTCTTTTAACAGCCTTTGTTTCTTCCAATCCGATGGAAAAATGAATCCTAAGCATTAAACTGCATGTTTAGACCTCCACCAGTCCATGCCTTTTGTACTTCTCTAAATCCTTCTCATTCATTCAACTTTAGGCCTAAACAAAGTGATACCTCCTTTGAAAACCTGGGCCCAGATCGTACACTTCTCCCTACCTGTTAACACTAGCCGCTACCTGTAAATTGCGGGTATAGGAACCTCCGCTAACCGCTAATGCAATCTTCTGCTCAATAAAGCCGCTACCCATTATGCCGACTCCCTTACTCACTTTGTAGGTGTGGCAATGGGCGTGTCTTTTGTCCTTTCCGCAAACTTGGTATCTTGCGATCGCGGGTGGTCTGACCACCCGCTACCCGCAACCCGCATGTCGGCGTGTACAAGAGCGCATCCAAATGGCATCACTGCGTGTCCACCTGGTCACATGTGGACGTGCTCAAACGGCTCTACCTCTCTAATTAACTCTTGTATAAAAAGCGTAATCTGGCCTCAGTTGAACCCCTGAGAAAATAGCAGAGATCGTCTTAAACGGCTTGATCACCAGTTAAACAGTAGGTGACCAGAGTGTTTACTGGGAGCGCACCGACTATCTGGGACTTTCAGGTAGCCGATAGGAATTGTCTGTGTAAAAATATTTATATGTATATATGAGTGCAGAGGGGGAGGAAGGAAGAGGAGGAAGCCTGCAGCAGTGTCCCAGAGGAGTTGTGCACGTGAGCTGCTCCAATCTGATGAAAAGACGCTCCATAGCGGTTTGCGGGTAGCGCAACCTGCTCTTAAAGGCAATGGCTACTGACGCACTGATTGGTTTAACAGGTGGAACGCCCTAACCACTCCTATGCATAATGTAGCGGGTAGCGCAGGTGGGATAGCGGGTTTAGCAAGAGTGGAAGATTGCGTTCTTCACGGGGGAACGCCCCTCCCGCTACCCGCTATCCCTTAATAGTGGCTTTAGCAGATCTGGTGGAAGATCGGGCCCCTGGTGTCTGTAAGTCTGTATATGCCAGGCTCCAAGTCACAAGCACCAGTTCTCCTGGCTACTCTCCTCCTGGTCCTGATTCAGAACTTCTTTCTGATTTCTTAGACATCATATCAGCTCTAGTTCTTCAGACAGACCAGGTTATCATAGCTGGTGATTTCAACATTCAGGTGGAGGTGGAGAGTGACAGCCTTAGCTCTGGTTTTACTCCTCCAGTAGACTCCGTTGGATTCACTCAACATGTGGAGGGACCCACTCACTCTTGTAATCATACGCTGAACTTGGTTGTAACTTATGGTATTAAAGTGAAGTGCTTAACAGTCTTTGTCAAAAACCCAATTCTATCGGACTATTATTTAATCTCATTCCAGTTTACGTGTAATAATGATGTAGTGTGTGGTGAAGGAATGTGTTACAGTGGTGCCTGTTTGGCAGTGCTGTCATTAGATTCAAGGAGAAAATTCCTCCTCTGCTTGGGTACTTGTCACTTATTGACGCTGCTGTGGACAGCCTTGAGGGTCTTGCTCCTTTATGCTTCGACAGCCTTGCCAATGACTCTGCAGAGTCATTTCATTCTGTTGTCCCACTGAAAAGGAAGGTAGTGAATCCAGCAAGTTTGCGCCTTGATATAACGCACAGAGGGGGAATCCTAAACAGAAATGTAGACAGCTGGAAAGAAAGTGACACTATACTCTGCTGATGATAACAAAAGGCTCTGTGAAATGCTCAAAAAATATATTACTCATTGTTGGTTTGAGAAAATAAGAATAGCCTCAAATTTCTTAAAGCCATCTATGTGCTTACTGGACCCTATTCCTGTCAAAGGTATTTAAAGAAATTGTTCCTACAATGGGTTCCTTAGTCTTGGATCTTGTTAATGCATCACTTATAACAGGAATATCTACCACAGGCTTTTAAGGCTGCAGTAATTAAATCTCTACTTTAAAAGACCTCTTTAGATCCTGATGTAGACAGTTACAGGTCTACTTCCAAGCTTGACCATGATGTTGCTCGTTCCTGCTGCAGAAGCTGCTCCTGTTCTTGTCTTGTATTTTTATGACGGGCAGCGCGGTAGTGCAACGGTCAGCACTGACACTACTCAGGAAGAAGGTTCAGTTGAATCTTGATTTGGACTCGGTCCGTCTGTGTGGAGTTTGCATATTCTCCCTGTGCCTGTGTGGCTTTCCTCCTGAGTACTCTGGTTTCCTCCCACAGTCCAAAAAACGTGCTGTTTAGGCTAAACAGTGATACTAAATCGCACCTCAGCTGCATATACATTAAGTATAATGTAATTTAATTCATATGAGTAATTACAGGAATAATTCAGTCTAATAAATGTGCCTCTGTGTGTGTGGTAGTGAGAGAAAGCTGCTTTGTGTTGAATGGTTCCCAGACTAGAAAGGCACTACATCAGTACGTTGTTGTTGTTGCTCTCCCATAAATTTGTATAAACTCATATCAATACTCTCATACCCATTTAGCCCAAGAACAAATGCAGCCACCGTTTCATAAACCACAGCGGCACCATGGGAAACAGAATTCACTGTGAGAAAAATCATAGCTATGGATCGTTTTTCCTGGCGTTTGTAATACATGCAGGTTTCCTCACAGGAGCTCACTCAAAGGTAGCAAGAATGCTGCAAATGTTTTGCCGGCAAGCTCTGTTGCATCTTCACAGGATGGAAAAATGCCTAATCCTTCCCCTTTGAGCACCCACTTTATTCCTGATTTTTTTTGTTGTCTTTTTTATTTTTTACTTTTTTTTTCCAAACAAACCTCCTGTGAGGAGAGATGTTTAGCACAGAAGTAAACAACAGTCACAAATCCATAGCTCTCTCTTGCTGAGGACCCAGAGGACACACTTGGGCAGACAGCACTTAGCGATCCAGAGCAGTCAGGCAAATAGATTCTAATTTATTAGGAGAAAGAGAGAAAGTATTGAAGGAAATACAAAGGCAAGGTTTGCCCTCTCCTGCTTTCACTGTGGTGAAACTGAATGCATCATTAACAAAGGCCGAAACGAAAATCCATGCATAGATCGGGTGGGACTTTCTGCAGGGAATATTTGCTCGTGCACGAAAGCACATTGACTTCTTCACACTGAATGAAACCAGGACAGATGAGCTGCTTTGTTCTTAAAGACGAGGCATACAGGAGACAGAGCAATGGAATTAACGGCAAGTGAACCGTGACTGGTAATTGAGGTCTCTGCACAGCTTGTTGCGCTCGCCACAGTATGATACCGCTACACTTTGTGCGGTGTGACTCACTGTGTGATGTAAGTGTGACTCAAATGGAGCACAAGGCACTCTTGTTAATAAATGAACTGTAACATCCATGTTTCAAGTAATACACAAGACTCTCTCTCTAAATGATTAAAGGAGATGGAAAACATTGGAGAGAATTGAATTGGGGGAGGAACGGATGCACCTGAAATGGTATAAATGGTGCTACAATTTGCTATTGATGCATCCGCAGAAGTCAATAACCTCTCAAGCCATGTGATCTGTGGAAATTACGCTGGGAGAGACAATCAGTGTATTGGGGAGCTGTTAGTTAAGGTCAAGCTCCCGGTGGGGGGTTAATTGTAAAAAGTTTGCAGCAAAGCAGGCGAATCACATTCCATATGCAGCCGAAAAAAACATAAGATGGTCACACGCCATCCATTATGGATTGAAAACACGCCCAAATTTGCAAACATGCCAGCTGAAATATTCTCGTTCCATCCATAATTGATCCACAGTAAAGTCGAGCGTGAGCCTCCGCTGCCGCTGCCTGATGTAAAGGTTAACAAAGCGCTCCCAGTGGAATCGCAGCATCTTGATTCTCTGCAGTCCAAGTGAAAGCCTGGAGAACCGATGGCTAACCCGCCAAACACCAGACATCCATGGACGTTGTTTTTAAGGCTAAAGAAGGTCGGCCCGTTGCGGCCGTTATTTAGCCCCAAAGAAGATGCTGAAAAGCCGTTTCTCAGTAAGGATTATCAAAATTATTTCATTTGTTAAATGCCACAATAATGAGAGACAGAATTTCTTATTTTCGTAGAGGTCAAAAGTTTACATGAGCAAAAAGTACTAAGTCTTGAAACAACGTAGGGAAGCCCAGATGATGAGGTCATGGCTTTGGAAGCTCCTGATAGGTTAACACTCTCCCATGATTTCAAACAAGGAAGCAAAGTCAAAAGAAATTGGCCGGGAAGCTAAAACTTGGGCGCAAATGGGTCTTCCAAAAGGACAATGACTCTAAAAATGGTTGCCAAAATGGTTAAAAAGTTAATGTCTAGGAGTGGCCATCACAGAGCCCTGATTTGAATCCCATCAAAAATTTGTGGGCAGATCTGAAAAGGCGTGTATGAGCAAGGCAACAAACCGACAAACCTGACTCAGTTCCACCAGTTCTGTCTGGACTGGACCAGAAGTCCAGCAGAGTCCTGTCAGAAGCTTCTGGACCCAAAACGTTTGACTCAAGTCATGTAGTTCAAAGGAAATGCTACTTGATACTAAGGAAATGTATGAAAAACTTTTCGACCTTAAAGAAAATAACATAACATTCTCTAAGAAATTTTCTCTCTTATTATTGTAGCATTTAACAAAATGAAATAATTTTGTTAATCCTGACTGACCTGAAACAGGAGACGTTTAGTCTGATTTGACTTCAGACAGTGAGACAAAAAATGAAAAGTGTGTTTTTGCAGCGTATTTAAACTTCTGGTTTCAACTGTAACATCTTAAAAAAAATGACAGCTTTCATCCCTTTGAGCAGCTTTTATCACCTTTCACTTTTCAACCAAATCAAAACATGAGTTTAGACGCCTCACAAAGTTGTCTTTTCAACGTAACTTTGCTTGGTGGGAATAATTTGTTCCAGACATTCATTTATTTGTTCCATGATACCTCACTGAATGGCTCCGGGTTTTCCCTCAGTCGTACAAGCATCATATGTCGTAAACTCTTTCAATATCTGCCAACTAAGGGAAAACGCTCATTTGAACTAAAGGATGAACTCTATATTTAAGTGTAATTGAAAACGCTCAAAGGTCAGATTGAGCTCTTGGAAGAAAATTAACAAACTTTTCTGACAGGGACATAAACTGCATCTGGATGTGTCTTCAGAGGTATACAGTGATTAAATGATCATTCTAAATAAGAATTAAGGTGAATATTTGATAGCTGATGGGTGAAATGATATTGGAAAATATATCAAATTAAGTTTTACTATAAATCTAACAAGGCAATTTTGTCTTGAGCCAACTAAGCCAGTTTTACAGTGCAGTTTTCACCTTCCTGTTTATTCTGTATCACTCTGAGGTCAGCTTCACATCTCCAGTGATGAAATACGCTGTAATGTTTATCATTGCTTAGTTATAATGTCTTTGTGCTGCACTAATTGACTGAAACAGAATCTGGTCTCCTGAGTGAGCGCAGATGAAAACTTTGTGAATGGTGCGCTAATGAATTAAAGGAGATGGGACTGTGTTTTGTTCAAATTTATTTGAAGATGGAAATGGGATAATGAATCAACTTTTACATGTGTCCAGGTTGTGTTAGTGTCCTGTGTTTATAGTTTCCTTTGCTGGGAGATATATTCTTTGTAAGCTCTCATGAGTGTACTGCTGAGACAAGTCTCGCACAAAGTTCATCTTTTTTCTGCTTTGTTGGTCTGAAAAGTGTCAGTTAAGTGTCAGAATGTTTGATATGCAGCTTGTTGGAAGCAGGTGAGACCGTGAGACCACGGGCTGGAAGAATCTGTAATGTTCACTCCTTCAATCATAACAAAGAGAGTCAAGACATGAGCTCCTTCAGGATGAGCTCAAAGGTGCTGGAATCCATGTATCACAGATTCAGGGTGGACTCTGAGTGTGCTGTCACACCTCATTTCTAAACAGGTCGTGGTGATTCTCACACTCATGTTGGACTGTTGCAGACCAGACAACTCTCTGGCCCAGTGAACAACAACTGAACAATGGAACTATGTAATTATTCAAGAATTAAAATAATAAAAATAAATAATATAATTTATTCAAGATTATTCATTAACTATTCAAATGATTCAAATCACTTCCCTTTGGACTTTAAATTTAATTTAATTTTGAGTACTTTTACATATTACACTTTTAAGTTTTGGGCTCTTCAAAGCACAAACAAGTTAAGACCTTCTCAAGCTATTTTCATCGTCTGTCCATCCATCCATCCGTCCGTCTGTCTGTCCATCCATGTAATCAATCTGTTTATCCCTCCATCTGTCCATCAATCCCTCCCTCCATCCATCCATCCATCTGTCCATCCATCCATGTATCCATCCATCCATCCATCTGTCTGTCTGTCTGCCCATCCGTCCGTCTGTCTGTCCATCTATGTCTGTCCATCCACCCGTTCATCCCTCCCTCCATCTATCCATCATCCATCTGTCCATCCATCCCTCCATCCATCCATCTGTCCATCCATCCATGTATCCATCTGTCCGTCCGTCCATTCCTTCTATCCATCTGTCCACCCATCCATCCATCCATCATCCATCCATGCATCCGTTCATCCCCCCATCTGTCCATCTGTCCATCCATCCCTCCCTCCATCCATCCATCCATCAATCTGTCAATCCATCCATCCGTCCATTCCTTCCTTTCGTCCATCTGTCTGTCCATCCATCCCTCTATCCATCTACCCATCTGTTCATCCATCCATTTATCCATCTGTCCATCCATTCATTCCTTCCTTTCATCCATCTGTCCATCCATCCATCCATCCATCAATCCATCCATCTGTCCATCCATCCATCCATCTACCCATCTGTCCATCCATCCATGTATCCATCTGTCCGTCCATTCCTTCCTTTCTTCCATCCATCCCTCCATCCATCCATCCATCACTCCATCACTCCATCCATCCATCCCTCCATCCATCCATCCCTCCATGGTGGGAGACAGTTTAGCAGGTATTTTGTCAGCTAAATGACCATAATTATAGGGATTTAGGAGGAAAAGTCAGTAGATTGTATACTTTCCAGTTTCGGATTGAGTCTCTGCATTTTTTGAGATTCATCCATCTATGTCTCCATTCATTTCAGCGGCTTATCTGATAATGGGCTGCAGGGGGCGCAGTCTGAGCCATGACCCTCACACCCCTTCCCCACCACCTCTTCTAGATCTATCCAAGCAAAAATGCCAAGGCGTTGCCAAGCCAACCAAGAGATATAATCTCTCCAGCAGGTCCTGGGTCAGCCCCAAGTCCTCCCTCCAATGGGACACCTCTGAAACACCTCCCTTGGAGGGTGTCCAGCAGACATCCTGATCAGAAACGTAAACCACCACAGCTGTCTAGGAGCAGTAGAAGCTTGGTGGTCTGATCCACTGCTGCTGAAACTGGCTATTGGGACGTGGAATGTTCTTTGGATAAAACTATAAATTTTAATGGCCCTCTATGCAGTTTGTGTTATGCCAAATAAAATGGTGGATCAGTTAGCTGACTGATTAGACATGACCATCCCCACAACAATGTTTACCGGTGTGACAAAAAAATACCTGTCTGTGATATATTCTATTCTAAACAGACCTTTATGAGAGTTTTATTTAATTTACCTTAATCCATTCCAGGCCAGCCAGAGTAAGCTCTGATATTAAAAAAAAAAATCTATACAAGCAAATCCTCCAGAAATGAGACGGTGAGCTCACAATATAGGCACACAGTAGCGTGCCTTCAGGTATTTCTTGTATGAGTTTTATGAACACAGCTGGGAGGGAACAAGGCAGAACACTTTTTGCCTCCATGAATCAGCTGCTCTGTTACCCGTCATCATTGTGCTGCATGCATCGTGCTGCAGTCCACCTTGCTGTGGGGGACAAGCGATAACATCTCTAGCAAGGTATTTTTAATGGTTAATAAGACAATGTACACGGTTCAGACGAGGCCCCTCTGCATAAGTAAAGTTGGTAACAACAGTGAGCTAATCAAAGATGTGCATCTCGTTCTCCCGCGGGACGCCTCGTAATTACGAATGAGCAGGAACAGGGAAAGAAGAGTCCTCTAATGTGCCGTTAGTGCTGAGGATGAGGACACGGCCAGAAAGAGATGCTGCTACATAACAATCCTCGTAAGGGGGGAAGGGTGAGTCGTGAACGCAACGAGGAGGCAGTGGGGAACAGAGTCGACAAAATAAGTGGCAGCAGAAAATGAATGAGAAGAAAAGAATAGAGAAAAAAGAAGGAGGGAAACACTGTGAAAAGAGGCTGCTTGAAACGGTGTCATACTGTGTATTGTTACTGTGGCTTTCTTACCATAAGAGATAAAGTAAAATATTACGGTTAAAAATAGTAGAAGGGAGAATAGCCTTAACGCATCTGGAAAGATACACCGGGCCCTTCTACATGGAAGGTGAAACACCCACCTTTATAATCTGCATGCATGAGCCATGAAACACAAGATACAAAGCATTTTTTGACAATAATTCTTTTCATTAAATTTCATTAAAGATGCAATCGGTGCACAGCTCTGTCTGCTCTCCTCTGCTGGACCAAACAAATGTCACACGAAAGAGCATCACTCTGCTCGACCCAATCGTATTTAACAACACCATAAAGACAAATGACACATAACAACACCAGTAATATCTTTACTAATTTATCCATTTTCACTCCATCACTTCTCAGTTTAATAGTTTATCTCGCTTTATAACGCGTCGCACATTAAAAATAAACGGTGGGACGTACAGATTCAGACAGAGTCGGTTTTTCCTCTGCGGATCAAAGTCTTCAGTGGATCAAAACATTGTCATTTATTTCCACCAGACACCACACACAGATTTTTTTTTCAGATTATCCCCCCCATGATCACTGTTCGGATATTGTCAGAGTCCAGACGTTGTCCGTGAACCGTCTGACGTGAGACACGTAAAAACCAAACAGCCGCAGCACTTTTTCTTAATATAACGGCTGATATCGATAAAAGCATCTAAGTATTATGATGTAGTCTCTATTAAAAGAACAAGACATGACAGTAAAGATCTTGACAGTAAAGGAAATGAAACTGCTCTGAAACATCAGAGACCCCATATGGTTAGAAAAAAAAAGGAAAAAAGAAGAAAGAGAGTTAGGTCAGTACATGGTCATCTCTCAGTAACACCCCCTTTGCCAAGTATCACAGCTTGTAAACTCTTTCTGTATCATCTAATAAGGTCACATTTGTGCAGGTGTGGCTTCACGGTACAGCGCACCACAACCCCATCTGCTAAATCTCCCCAGTGGTTGTTCTTTGCACACAGACTGGAGTTTTGAATTGCCTCTCGCTACATTACAGAGTGTCCTCTCAGAAACTTTTCTTGTGTTTCAAACTTCGGCTTGACTTCCACAAATCCTGTTAATGCTGCTTCTTATTACGTTATGAGCTCAGGGGGGGGGGGGGGCTGCCTGAAGACACTCTGATATCATCTTATGGCCTTCTCTTGCTTTGTGGTCATCAATTATTTGAACATTGAGTGCTAGGCAGCTGCTCAGTAGAACCCAATGGCTTTTGAGTGTTTGACGAGTTTTGAGCTTTTGAGAAAGCTCTAAAATGTTTTCTGGCTTTTCCTATCAATACTCACTGAGCAAGCCATAACTCTGACAAGCTAAACACTTGTCTGAAAATTGTCTCAGAGCCATCTGAGAGCTCAGATGACTATAAACTTAACATCTTACATCATCTTCTCACATCAAGCACCTTCCAGGACCTACTGCAGTTTTCTTATCGTCGTGGGGTTGGAGTTGGAGACGCCTTCATACACCTGATTCAACAAACCCACAGTCACCTGGACAGAGCAGGCAGCACTGTGAGGATCATGTTCTTCTAGTTCTCCAGAGTAGAACTGGGCGATACTGGAAATTTTGGTATCGATCCGATACCAAGTAAATACAGGGCCAGTATCGCCGATATCGGTATCGCCAATATCGATACCGATATTTTTTTTAATATATAAAGCTTGATCTATCATGAAACTGCGGACCTTTTGGTGCTTTTGTGATTTTTGTCTTCGGATTATTTTGTTAAAACCTAGAAAACAATTTCTGCAAACTTTATAGGTGACAGCGAAATACTTTATTATCACAATTAACATTTTTCTGTAAATATTCTTTGGAGTTGAATTGTTCTGTTTATAATGTTTATCTAGTCCACCTCTTACATTATATCTTTCAATACTTGTGTAATTTTGTTTGCACTAATTAATTAGCATTAATATCGATGTTTGGATCGATCTGCCCAGCTCTCCTCCAGAACATTTTACATCCAGCCTGCTTTACTACAACAGAAGACACAGGTCGAAATCACCTGGATCACTGACTACCTGACTAACAGATGACAGTTTGGGAGACTGAATGGTTGTGTTTCTGAGCAGGTGGTCAGCAGCACTGGAGCACCACAGGGCACTGTACTCTCACCATTCCTCTTCACTCTGAAGATCTCAGACTTCCAGAACCAGTCAGAGTCCTGATATCTGCAGAAATACTCAGATGACTCTGCAGTTGGGGGGTGAATCAGTGGTGGACCAGTGACTAATGTCAGAGAACTGGTGGACCTCTTTGTGGTGTGGTGTGGAGACAATCATCTCATCTTAAATGTTGACAGGACAAAGAAGATAATTGTGGATTTCAGAAGGACCTGGATTAAGTCAAACAGCATTTCCATCATTGAAGAAGAAGTGGGGGTGGTGGAGGAGTATAAATACCTCTGTGTTCACCTGGACAACAGACTGGATTGGAGACGCAACACTGATGCTGTTTATAAGAAGGGACAGAGCAGACTTTACTTCTTCAGGAAGCTGAGGTCCTTCAGTGTTTGCAGCAGGGTGTTGCATATCTTCTATCAGTCTGATGTGGAGCGTGAAGAATAAAGTTGGCTTCTGGAGACTGTTCTGGAGCTGATGGAGAAAAGGCGGATACTTCATAATGTGAAGATCATCATGGACAACCTTGAACATCCTCTACACAACACAGTGTCTTCAGTCAGTCTTCTTCAGCTTCGCTGCAACACAGACGCTACAGGAGATCCTTCCTGCCTGCAGCAATAACCTTCTATAATGGATCATTGAAGAGACCTAAATCATGACAATCATGGCAGTTACTGCAGCAATTTCATTTCCCTTCAGGGATCCATAAAGTATTTTTGAATTTGAAATGAAACCTAAAATTTTGGCTTTAGAATTATGTAAAAATATATATGTATATTTGCATAAAAATGCAGAGGCCTGTTCATCTTTATATTCATGTGTTTTAGGGATCCGTTGGTCTTATGCTCAGTGACCTGTACCTGGTAACAGTTTTAACCAGGTGTTCGCAACATTCAAACGGCACGTGCACAAGGTTTTCCAGGTTTACACGTCTCCTCATCGTGAAAATAGTACCAGACGCTGGTATCAGAATGCTGGAGACCTGGGGATAATTCCCTGCTCAAGCCGAGCGTAAAACAGCTACTTGCTGCGGTGAGTAGTTCGCGCAGCGCATTAAGACATGCCGTTTGTTGATCTGACCCCGTTCACTGTGTGCTTGTCTTCCCTCCAGTTAAAGTCTTCACATGTTTCCGGTAGGAACTGAAACATTTCTGCACAATAGATCTCCGGAGTTCTCTGATTAAAAGCACTACATGAGAGCAGCACGACCCATTTTGAGGTTAAATCTTTAATACACAAGTTTCCACTGTGCTTATGTTTGTCAAAGTTTCCTTTTGTGCGTACCCAGACAGCATCATGCTGTGAAGGACGTATCTGAATCATGTGACTTGGCAGGAAAGCCGGTCGCCGATTGATCTTTTGATCGCTCTCCTCCGTGCCCCTGCCACGCAGCATTTCTATTTCTTGCTTTAAACCAGAAATGACTGTAGCGGTGGATGTAATTGTGTTACCACCAGAGCGGCAAGTTTCTCATGACTCAACTTTAATGGAGAGTTTAGAAATCAAAACGCATCAACATGCAGCAGTGGTGCGTGCTTTTTTGGCACAGTTTCCCCCTCCTGCTGAGGTGAACGGAGAAGGCGAACATTTTAAAACGGTCAAGGCTCCAGCGACACGTAGTTTATAATCAACATCAATGTATGACTAACACGTTTGGTGTAACGGTCTTCAGAGGGGTCCCTGACCTGTGGATCCCGGTGAAGGCCATTCTCCTTTTTTCTGACATGTAGCTTCAAAACATCATGAAAATTTCACGTGCTAACCGAGGCACGAAGCGTGAGAGACGCAGTTCCTGCGTTTTTTTTGGCAATGTTCCTGATCATTGAACGGTGTGAGTTAGGGATGCACATTTTGGATTTTTTTAATGACCGTTAACCGATGCCCTTTAACGATTAATAACCGTTAACCGATAAGTCCGGGAATTTTGGCTGCCGCGATGTTGCGCGCATTGTCATGGACGCATGCGGACACCCGTGTATACTCTCGCGGCAATGTGTCGCCGTCAGCTTGTCGCAGAGATGCCGCCGTCACTTTTGATTTATATTAGCGTGGTCTCCGCTATGTTATTCCACGCCACAACGCAAGAGCGACAATCACGAACTAGCTAAACTTACTAAACTTATCTCTTGCGTTTTTCCACTTCCTCACCGTCTCGGCCGTATCCAGACCCACATTCATCGCAATCTCCCTCCATGAATTACTAGAATATGTGCTGTCTTTGTAGTGTGGAGAACCAGAATCGTACAGATGTGGGTACTTCCTCATTTTTTCGATGACGCGCTCTTTTCTACGCGGATGTAGAATTGACCATTCAGAGACCTGTTGCACGACACGCCCCCATGAGTTGATTGAATTACGTAGCTTAAAAACAAAATTGACTGTTAGTATTAATCGGTTAGTTACTGTTATCGGTTAACGGTTAAACGGTTAACCATGTGCATCCCTAGTCTGAGTTTGAGGTGGACCTGCTGGGACGTCCGCTCCTGGAAAGATAGGCAACTTGAATGTTTTCTACTTACCGCAGAGTGATGGACACCTTTACCCCGTCTCCCACCCCAGAAATGCCCTTGCAACCCCTCCCAGATTGACAGGCAGCAACGATCCCTTGTCTACGATCGTTGTTGACGTGCTTCACTCTTGGCTTCGTCTCAACACGCCGACCTGAATTCTCCAAATCACAAAAATGACTAAACTTGTGTTTTGACAGAGATGGTCCAGATCAGTCAACCAGGTGTGTTGGATCAGCAGCATCCACCTGGCACCGGTCCTCTTCATTTCTATGGAGGTAGTGAGGGTGTACTTAGTATCTTTACAGACTAGTTTTTGTTCAATCATTCATGACTTCTGGAAATATGTCATTCGACCTTGTTCAGCTGAGGTTATATTTTCTTAAATGCAACACATAGCAAAAACCAAACGATTTTTTTTTCTCACCATGTCGTGATATGACAAAAGGAAAACTCACAACTGAGTGAGGGCGTGCCATCTTCTTCATATGTGTTCCACTCTATGAGCATTTTCCTACTTCTTCGGAGCCACCACGACTGCTTCTGCCCACGTTCCCCTTTCTGCATTTGTCATTTCAAAATTAATCACAGAATGATGTGCATTCAGCACGAGACAATCTGAAGAGAAAGACAACAACTGTAATTTAACAGATAATGAGGCTGCAACACGGCTTAAGAAGTGTGGAGCATGTGTAGGTGCTGACAGCTCCCTCGCATGAATTGTCTCCGTCTCTTTGCGAGGCGGCGGTGACACTGGCATACAAATCGCTTGTCATGATCTATTAGAGCAGAAACCCGCCACAGGAGATTCTCTAATCACCCGCAGATGCATGGATCGTACGCAGACTGTAATGTCGCACACGTGCACTCGATCTGAACCTGTGTACGCACCGATCCGGTGAGCAGAGACAATAGTAATATCAGCCATTATGTGTGACTTTGAAATGAAAATACAGATTTTTGCCATCAATATTTCAGCGGCCCTGTGAGTTGCCTCCAAGACGTGCTGCATTATTGAGAGTGAGCCGCTCGCAGTCTGAAGTGTGCTATGGATGATTTTCATTGACAGATGGGATTCTTTCAGCAGACAAAAGAGATAAGAGTTACAAGAGACACGTCTTTGGTCTTTCTGGGTGTCTTCAGTGGAGGGATTCCACATAAAATATATATCAACCCAAAAACGCGTCCTGCTCAGGAACTTGCTTTTGTTCTCATTTTTCATGTAAACATGGTAAAATTTACCTAAAGAGAGTGTCAAAATATTAAAGAGTACTCTCAGGACAGTCATTTTCTTTCTTTCATTTTTTTTAAGAACCCATTTAAAGTCAAACTCTCTGCTGAGCTCTTAGTGGTGTTCTCATCATGAAGTCTGAATGTATTATAGATAACAGAACTGTATTTGTAATTAATAGCTCATATAAAAAATGTCTTCATACTCACAATTCAATCATGTCCTCTCACAAGTTCATCACAATCTCTCACACTGACAGGCATTTCTGTCCACAGTCGCCACCTAGTGTCTGAACGATGAAACTGCAGGAAAAGTCAGCCAGTTGGGCACAAACTCTATTTAACCCATTCAGATACAGCACATGGATGTTTTTATGACGATACAAGCCATTTAAAGAGTTAACGTCAATCATTTAAGATAAAAATATTTTTATTTCATGCTTCTAGTTTTCCTCAACAGCCAGCAAATGAAAAGAGTTTTAGTTTGCAAATTTAAGGAATGGCTTTTCCCAATATGGCAAAATGCTTTTCGGAGAGACTTTGGTCTGAAAGCGTGAATCTGTGAAAGCCCTGACAAGTTAAAGTCTGATATCAGAAACCTGAGCATGGAATAGCAAAGCAGACGTGAGTTAAAACTGAAAATACCGATCACGTGCAGCATCAGAACTGAGAATGTTGCTGTACAACACCGGCCCATCTGTGCTCAGACGTTGACCAGTTCACCACTGGTCACTGGACAGTGACCAGTTCACCACCACGGTGGCTGTGAGTTTAAGCAGCTGGAGTGTTTATTCTTCGCTTTGATTTGGGGGATTCAAAGATGTTTTGGGATGGCCTTTAAAGAGCGGCAATCCTTACACCTTTGTATTTAAATTAAGTATTAAACAAGTCACCATATTTCTTAATAAACATGTTTCTAAAGGTGCTACTGACTTTCACCAGATGTTGGTAACAGCCCACATAATCCACACATGCAAAGAAATCTATAAATCAAATCCATAGTTGTCCATAAACTATATGTGTTAATGTGAAATGACAGAGGGGAAAAAGTATTGAACACATGTAGAAAGGGATATGCAGAAAGGCATGGAAAGCCAAGACACCAGCTGATATTGATCAGTAATTAGCAAACAATCCTTCTCGTTGTCAGTGTAAATTAACATCAGCTGGTTCAGTCCTAACTGGAGGCCTACAAAAAGATGTCTAATTACAGAGGTGTTGCACATCTCAGGATGGGCATAAAGCAAAGAGCTCTCTCAAGACCTTCACAACCTTGTTGTTGTAAAACAGACTGATGGCGCTCGTTACAGAAAGACTTCTGAATGTCCCAGTGAGCACTGTTGAGCCATAATCCAGAGGTGGAAAGAACATCATCTCACCGTAAATTGGCCGCGACCAGGTTGCTTCTCACGAGTTTTCTGACAGAAGAGTGAAAAGGATAATCTGAAGAGTCTTCCGAGAGCTAAGGACCACTAGAGAGAAGTGGAATAAGACAATAAGTGATGCACTCAACTGCCACGGCCTGTATGCACGCTCACCATGCAAGACCCCACTGCTGAAGAAAAAAAGAACGTTGAAGCTTGTTTCAAGTTTGCTGCACAACACTTGGACAAGTCTGTGAAATACTGGGAGGAAATAAGAACCAAAACTGAACTCTGCCATAAAACACATCATGTGTGGAAGACAAATGGCGCTGCGCATCACCCTAAAAACACCGGACCGACAGTGAAGTTTGGAGGTGGGAGCTGGCGGGGCTGTTTTCCAGCACTCACTCCTGAAAAAACTTCTTCCAACTGAAGGAAGGACGAGCGGAAAAATGTGCTGAGACATTCTTAATAAATAAAAAAAATCAGCTGCCATCCACAGAAATGATAAAGACAAAACAAGGGGGGACGTTTCAGCGAGGCGATGACCCCTAACGGAGAGTCGAGAAAACTCTCAATTTGTTTCAGAGAAAGAAAATAAAGCCGGTAGAACGGCCCTGCCAATCACCTGACTTGAATCCAACTGAAAACCTGTGAAAAGAGCTAAAGACCAGAGTTCATAGAAGAGGCCGGCGGAACCGTCAGAATTTGAGCGTTAGTGTGGAAGAATGGGTCACCTGAGCAGCGGATGTGACTAGTTTCTACGAGCAGGAGGCATCTTGAAGCCGTCGTTGGCTTTTGTAGAAAGTATTAAATTCATTTCAGTAACTGTGTTAAATACTTCTCTGTCATTTTCACATAATCACACATAATCTATTGAGATCTAGTTTGATTTCTATGCACACATGGATTATATGGGTTGTTACCAACATCTGGTAAAAGATTCATGTCAACAGCACCTGTTCAAGACTTATTTTACCAACTGTATAATAGGGGTGAGGATTGGCAAGGACCTCGCAATACGATATGTATCATGATACTTGGGTCATGATACGATATCACGATATATTGTGATATTCTACCCAGTTAACATCAAAATTAAAAGTGGAGATGAAAAATCAAGTGGCTGTATATGTTCATCAGATGATATTGATTATTCAGAGGACAAATTAGGGCTGCACAATTAATCGAAAAATAATCGAAATCGTGATTTTTGGTTGCCATTTGAAAATCGTGATTAATCGTGACCATGTACAATGTAGTGTAGGGAACAATGTAGTCACCTGCCTTTGGGCGTTCTTGAAGCTAAGACATGTTTACAGGCTGGTGTTTATGGCCAAAAATCTCTAGGACCGCCTAAGTTTCATGCTATTGCCTTTTATATAATTTGTCCATCCCTTATGCAATACTTTCTTGGTTACATTTCATATCGTGATTTTAAATAACATTCTGAACAAAAAATATTTTTTATTGTTGAATAATCTTGATTAATAATCGTAATCGTGATTTTGATCCAAATAATCGCGATTATCATTTTTTCCATAATCGTGCAGCCCTAGGACAAATTGAGTCAAAACTATTTGCTTCAAAACAACCTATATATTGTTTATTATTAGTGTTTTTGCACATTTAAGTAACCATTAGTAACCAATAAAAAAATCTATATTAGGAGCTGAAAAATCGATATTATATTGGGCGGCCGAAAATCGCGATATATTGCCAAATCGATTTTTTTCACACCCCTACTGTATAATAGTAAAATATAATATAAAACATATTACATGTAATCATCTAACTGAATAACAGTTGGATACAAAGGTTCCTAATCAATAGCTGCTTGTAGTCTAGAGTCCACGGACGCCACCGCTGTCTGAGTTTCCTTCCTTGAGTTGCTTCGTCCCCGTCAGCTGATGCTCATTTGTGCTCTTTCCATCTTCGGTTTTGTGCTCAGTGAAGTGAACAGCGTGTTCAGCTTGTGTGTGGTCAGTCGCACCAGAGAAGCTTCGAGTTGCTTTTTGCTGGATGTTTACAACATTATTTGTACTTCAAATCCACATCCTGTCAGCTACGCGGCATCTTAAGAAAATCAGGGCAGCGTAAAGCTCCGCATCAAAACTGATGCCGCCTCTTCCATCAGTGGTCGAGTCGTGAGAGAGAAAAAGGAATAGAGTTCCACATGGATGCCCATGCTGCAACAGTCTCCACCATGTTTCACAAATGAAGTGGTAAGATTTGATCACGAATCCTTTACCTTACCCGTATTTTTGTCATTTATTCTGGATTTCTTCAGTCATGATTAAGTCTTGAAAATGTCTTCCCCTGACAAGATGTCGTAGACATTTTTCCTGAGCTCATCGAACTCCACAACCTCCCAATTCAACCACCTGACTGACGAGCGCCCCAGAACTTAAGTTCCCGCCATCCCTCTGATGGCGCGTTTTGTTGTTTCATCCCAACGTTGACTCCCCTCACTCGCCCCGACACGTCTTTGGGCCAAACTTTTGTGACTTGAACGGCAACATGATGCAAGTTCATCGCAATTTTAACCTCACACACTTCTTCATCAGTACTTTATCGTGTATCTCAAGGAAACGGGCCACACTGGACGTTGCATTTGAGGTCTGCTCCCCACCAGGTCTTTTTAATGTAATATTAATGTTAAATCTTACAGTTAATCTGGTGGTGTGCAAAGGAAATGATAACCAAACTGTGTCAAATGCTTGTGGGATGGTCTGCAGATTGCAGGATTATTGTTGCTCAATTAATCATGAAGGAACATCTTGTCACTAATCTGACTCATTTCAATTTTATGTATTAAAATATGTAAAATGCATTTGATTATAATCAGTTTCTTATGAATAGTACGCTGAATGTCTAGATGGGACTGCATCAGCAGTCGCCTGCAACATCTTAACTCTTCCATTTGCAAACAAATAAAGAGATATTATTGTAACTTGATGTGCACATTTGGTCTCATTCAGACACAACTGCAAACATAAATGTGCCAGTTTGATCCAGACAGACAGACAAACGACAAGGAATTCACATTTGAGACTTTTTAATCCCCAAAACCATATATTTGTTCAGTAGTATGCTATCAGTTTTGATCTTGACAAAACAGTGAATGATCCTCGATAGCTGTTTTAATATTTCAGACATGATTTGAGCTGGAGAGGAAAAAGATAATTTTCTAAACACTATTTGTTCTCAAGAAATTGGATCTTAAGCCATTTTATTTCCATGATTTATGCTTAAAAAAACAAAGTGGAATGTTAATCAGGGTAAACGTAGCTCCGGTCCGAGAGTGCTCCTGCACCGACATCAGTCTCAGTTTGAGTCAACTATTCAGAGAGGGAAAAAAAGAAAACTGACCGGAGAGGAAAAAGTTTGAACAGCCACGATGCAGCGCTCCTTGTATCAAACTGACTCTGTATTTGGTTGGACGGACGCGTCCTCTGAAGCGCCCAGGTGTGTCCGTGTGGAGTCTCGTTCCCGCCGGCTGCTGTGGTGCATTTTTCCGGACAGCTGGTTGGACACGTCAGCGGTCCAGCGAGCGTTTCTGGATTGCCTCTGCCACCACCGTGCGCAGGAGCGCGATGACGGAGCGAGGATCGTCACTGCTGATCACAGCGCTGCCCGACACGATCATGTTCGCTCCGGCCTGCGGGAAATTGTGCGAAACCACATAATATTATGTAAAAAGGTAGGTGAATAAATAATCAATCTGTGTCGGCGTTTGAAAATTCATTTTACTTGTAGTGTTTGCATTGTTACCTCTGCACACCTGTGGATGGTGTCAGGGCCGACCCCTCCATCTACCTCGATGTCTAATGAAGGAAACTGACTCCTCAGCCAGCTCACCTGGGTCACACGCACCAAGAGAAACCAGCTCAACACAATCCAACACCATGTCGATCAATTAATACAAGAGCAGGGCTGTGTTCAAGACTGTGGATTAAATCATATCAAAAGATTACTCGCTTCATTAAACAGGAGCAGCTATGAGGGCGGCGGACTGGTTGACGTTTCAATAACGCTAAACTGAGCCCAGTTGTGTTTAATCAGAAAAAAGCGATACACGGAGCAATTATTGCTTTTTAGTTCTAACGGAATACAATATTTTGTGTTTCTGTGGTGACGGAGGAATTTCGGTCTCATGGTACTGAGAGTGAAACTGTAGCACTAATGTAGAACATGTTTGTAATTTCAGAGTTGAGGTGGCTGCAGCAGATCCCAGTGGGCAGCGTGCACGACGGGCACTTTAATAGGCCTGTGGCAGCACAAACACAAGCAGAAGCTGTGAGGCCTCCCTGTCCTGAGGAGTAAAGTCAGGATGCTGAAACATTAGCCATCACAGGAGCTCAATAAACTACAGGAGGCTGCAGCTTCAAATGCGTATCAATACTAAATAGATTTGTATGTGAAAATACTTAAAAGAATTTGAGTCGGACAGCTTAACAACGGAGCTAGTCCACAAGCAATTTTCTACCACAGCCAACATTTAAGTTCTTCTTTCATACAATCACACACTGAGGTCGCAGGGTGTGGGGTTAATAGGGCCCAATGAAATCCATTTTATTTTTTCTCAAATTCTGTTTTAATTTTTTTTTTTTTCATTTTTGGTGTTTTTCGGTTTTTAATTTTTGAGAATTCCGTTTTAAGCATTTTATGCGAATTTAACCCCAAGAAAGTATATAAAATAATGAAATATAGACAATTTATGCAATTATAACTAAACTTTAATGTTTTCACACTTTTAAACATATTGTGTCCAATAAAACATTAGTTTTTTTGACAAAGGAAAAAAATTCAGAAGTTCTTTTTATGAAATAAATAACTAAGAAAAAAATTATTCAAATAGGTCAAATCCATTTTAAAAAAAGAAAGAAATTGCAACAGCAGTAAATTAATCGTTTTAGTTTGTTTAATTTCTTCTGTTATCAGACATAGTTTGTCATAACATACCTGACATTTTTCAGGTATGTCATGACAAACTGTGTGTCTGATAACAGAAAAAACAATATTTACTACAGCTGATGTAGATACTATGCAATCCAAAGCACTGAACACTGGTTGTGTGTGTCAGTGTGTGTTTTTTTCTTTAGGTGTTCCAGCTATTACAGACATCACCGTTTAAATAAATAATTGTCAGCCTCTTTGTGTTTAACTCAGTGAGTGATTCTCCCATTTTTATGTTTCTGCTTTTCACTCATTAAGTGATCCTCTGACGTATCTTTTCATGTCCATTCAGTCGTGTGCCGGCAAAACTTGCACAGCATTAAATCGCCAGACATAGAATAATCTCGGAGAAACTACTCTGCCCTGTAGCTGGGAGTAAGCCAGTATTTCTTTCGCTTCTTTGCCGGTTTCTCAGATGGCCGCTTCGACATTTTTTTTTTTTGTTAATGAGGAAAGCGGGGGCAGGAGGGGGCGGAGAAGCGAGCAGTGTCCCCAGCTTTTCGTGACCCCTCTTGAAACATTTTCTCGAAAGAAAAGTTCCTTTTAGTGTGGGGAAAAAAAAAAAACTAAACTTTTACGCAAATTGACGTTCAGTTCTGTTATATTGTGCATTTAAAGTGAATTCCGTTTTTAATTTCCAATTCCGCGATCGCGGATTCCATAGGGCCCTAGGTTAAGCGTCATGCCCAAGGACACTTCAACACAAGGACTACAAGTCCAGGAACTGAGCCACCGACCCGTCCAACTGGCACCTGATTGCTCCACCACCTGAGCAACAGCCACCCAAAGGAATTTCCCACAAACCTCATGATTCTGGAGAAGCTTTGAGCCTGATGTTTACCCATTAAAACCCTGTCAAAGTCGGTCAGATTCTCGTGGCTGTTGAGTTTTTCCACCCTGGTCAGGTATCAGTCTAACGACATAATGAAAACTGTTCATCTTATGGTTTTGATATTACAGCTGACCAGAGTAAATAGTTTATAAAACCTGTCTGATCTATCCCAAGATGATGTTAACTAAAAGTGCTAGTCATGCAGATCACAAGAACATCTTACCAACATATACAAAGTCTGGATGCACATTTAATAAAAGCAATCTTGTTACTAACTTTTATGTTACAGTACATTATTGAAAAAGCATAACCTTTGCATGTAAGTGCTTTTACTGCTGCAAATCAGTAAGATGTAACCTGTCTACACAAGTAACTAACATATGGAGGACTGTACCCCACAAGTTAAAAAGCTAACGACTATAACTCCATACTGTTAACTGTTTTCAATGTGTAAAAAGCAGATTTGCTGTTTATTAAAAAAAAAAACAACTATACCATGTTGTGATGGTGTGCAACATCTGGTTCTTTACATGTGGGTTTGTGCTTACTTTGGGCATCATGTCCTCCATAAACTTCTGTCCTCCAAATCCAGGCTCAACAGTCATGACCAGAGCCATGTCGATCTGGTTGGCCCAGGGTGCCAGCTCCTCTACCGTCGTACCAGGTTTTATGGCCAAACCCAACCTACATCACAACAAACAAGAAAGCTGTTCTTTTTCCCCTCTGACAGGTCTGACAAGATGCAATTTCGTACAGATATGTTGGGATCCGTCACACAATCATTCTTTTTAAATGAGGGAAAAGCTCCGGGGCGCTGGAACCCAGTATTATATGGACTTAAGGGTTAGCTTTTCAAACACCAGAGTTTTGATGAGCTGTCATTACTTCAAATGAAATGCTTTTATCTATGTTGAATGTTTAACTATTCCTATTTAAAGGAGAGATCTTTAACTCAGAGCCTGTGACATGCTGTCACATGCTGCGGTGGCAAACGCGCTGCTCTCAGAGAATACAATCTGAAAGGACTTTGTCTTCAAAACTGTGGTTGCATGTCACAACAGTTATTGACACAACAGACTGCATAGTATTGCCTCAGTTGCAACAACCTTGTGTATCTAAGGCAGAACCACGAGCAATTTATCAAAACATATAGTAAAAATGCATCACAGGCTAAAGGGGAACGCGGTATTGATTAAATCACATGGAACATGGGTTAAAGATCAAAAAACAGCCATCAGACAAGGGATCATTTTTTTAAAGGTGCTCTCTTAAATATATGATGTATACTATTAGTGCTGGGCAATATGACGATACATATCGTGGGGACGATAGAAAAGTGTGTATCGTGCCATTTCTCTTCTATCGTTTCTAACCTAATTTTATCAATTATTACAGCAAATATGTAATTAAATAACCTGCAACGATAAATTTGATAGAAACATATCTACTTCTACAAAGTAGCCTTTTATGTTTGCACTTTTATTCATGGTTAATGCCTTAAACAGAGTTCTCTTCAACCCTGATGTTTACTTTAGACACTTTATATTGGTTTGCTAACTTTGCACTACAAGGTTACAGATTTCAGAAAGTTGAAAAATAATTTGTTTATTTTTTATAGCTGAACTTCAGTGCAAAAATGTGTTTTTCTTCTCAGAAACTGTTGTGCACTTTTAAAAAAATGTGAAAGCTACTGTACCTCTGTACCTACCTGTTTTTGCTGCACTAAAATGTATGTTTGTGACAGTTCAGCTAAAAGTCCTTTCAAAATAAAGTTGAAAAGTAAGCAATGAAATTTTTGTCAAACTTTTCAGAGAATAACTGAAAACATACTTTATTATGGTATATCGTGATATATATCGTTATCGTGATATAAAATAGTCCATATCGTGATATATGATTTTTTTCCATATCGCCCAGCACTATATACTATATAAATATAGTGTGTATATCTATTTAAATATACACACAATCTATTCATCTTCTGAAATTGTACAGAAAGTCAGAATCAGTGATTTGGAGCCTGCAAACGTCTGCAAACTCATCTTTGTTTACTTCTACCTTTTTTTTTTCTTTTTTTTCCTAAGTGAAAGTTTAAAGTTCCTCATCTACCGGAGCAACGAAGTGAGACTAGTAGTGTAATAATGTAGCTTGAGGCAGAGCCTGGAGGTAGCAGAGGTTAAAATACTGAGGTTCTCTCTGAGAGTGACGAGGATGGACGGGACTGGGAAGTGAGTACATCAGAGGGACATCGCATGACAGATGTTTTGGAGAGAAAGTCAGAAGAAGAAGAAACACAATTCTGCCTCCTGACATGTCTGACCTTCATGCCACTCTCTCTTATCTCCTTGATGAGGTTTCCAGGGTTTGTGGTGGCCTCCAGGTGGAAGGTGTACTGGTTGGCTCCTGCTGCAGCCATGGGCTTCACCCACTGCTCTGGCCGGGACACCATCATGTGCATGTCTGCAGCAAGAACCACAACACTGACCGACACCCCCCACAGCAGAGCAGCAGTAATTCAACTCACGGGACCACTGGCCAACTACTCACCAAAGAAAGGGTCCTGACCTACTGACTTCCTCAGGCACTCCACCATGGGATGGCCAAAAGTTAAGTTGGGTACAAAGTGCCTTCAAAGAGAAGCAGAAGGAGCCGTTGAGAAACGCTCTAATGTTGCTTTTTCACTGATTCTACAGGAAGAAAGGATGTTTCTCAACTACAGAGCAGGAAGACTGTATTTAAAGACTTGACGGAGAGTATATTTGACAGCAGGAGGTTTCATATACCTACAATTAAACCATAAAACTCCAGTTATACATCCACAGCTAACTTTTGCCAGGCTAACTTAGCTGGTTAGCACGCTAGCTGAACTTAGCTCCGTGACAAACTGACCCGTCCATGACGTCCAGGTGCAGGTAGTCGGCCCCGCACTCCATCATCCGCACGCACTCGCTGCCCAGACAGGACAGGTCGCTGCTCAGGATGGACGGACCGATCTTAGCGCTGTAAGCCATGCTGCCACCGCCGCTGCGAGCCTCTGACCGCCTACGTGCAGCCCGGCAGGCTGGTGGGACATCGGGCTCAACACGACATACGGACTTCCGGTAGGAGCCTTCACAATAAAACCGAATGTCGTTATCCGGTGAACACAGTTTTCTCACAATTATGAGCAGTATGTCTGTAATGGGGGGGGGGATTGGTCCTACCACAAAAACAAACAATTAAAAATGAAATAATTCAGTGAATTAGAATACGGTTTCCCATTTCATCAGTTAAGACAAGGAAACTCCTTACTAACTCCTTGAAATCCTTACATTTTACTTTTAAACACTTAGCTTTTAAATCTCAAAATGTTCATATTTTTATACACGTCATACATTTTATCATTATTTGTTCTATTGTGTTTTTTTTTAATGTTTTTTTTTAATCTTTTAGTTTTTTAGCTCCAGTGTTTCCTCATGGGGGCCCTCCACACTGGGAGTTGTGTCTGGTCTGCCCGTGTGGGTGTCGTCTTGGAGATCCCTCGGGCCTGGAGGACCAGCGGACTCTGCACAATGTGTAGAGTCTATCCTGGTCTATCCGCTCCCTGTGGCGCCTCTCGGTGTGGATGGCCTCCCATAGGTGTTTTTTCCTCACCTGGATCCTCAGTGCCCTGCCATGTCTCTAAACTTTTTACTTTCTGCTGTGAGGGTGCGTGTGTGCGCATGGAGTTATATGTGGGGGAGAGAGGGACAGGTGTTTTTATCAATTGTTGTGTTTTATGTTTTATTCTGTGAATCACTTTGTGTTGCATTTTAAATGTATGAAAACTGCTATGTAAATAAAGTTTTGATCGATTGATTGATGCAATGCATGGAGGGTTTCACCCTAAATCCAGCATCCTGAGGCTGTGCACTAAGCGAAGAGGGGGAGGCTGAGGACTAGTGAGTGTCAGAGCTACTATCCAGGAGGAAACAGCAGGCCTCCAGGAATACATCAAGGAAGATGACCCCCACTGATGACCTGCGAAGTGAATGCCTCAGACAACTAAACCCAGTGTGGAGGAGGAGACCAAGGAGTTATCATGGACAGATAAGCCCCTGCATGGCATGTACCACCGCCAAATTGAAGAGGTGGCTGAGATCAACAAAACATACCAGTAGCTGAAAAAAAGCCGGGCTGAAAGATAACACAGAGGCACTGATCATGGCTGAACAAGAACAGGCCCTGAACACAAGATTAATAGAAGCCAGGGTCTAACACAGCAGACAGGACCCCAGATGAAGGCTGTACAAAGACGCCTCTGAAACAGAGCAGCACATCACAGCAGGGTGTAAGATGCTGGCAGGCAAAGCAGACATGGAGCCCCACAACCAGGCGTAATACACAGAAACATCTGTGCTGAGTGTGGACTGGAGGTCCCAGGGTCAAGATGGGAGACACCTCCAAAGGTGAATGAGAACGAGCGGGTCAAGATCCTGTGGGACTTCCGGAGCCAAACCAACAAACTGGTGATGGCTGATCAGCCTGACATAGTGGTGGTGGATAAACGTCAGCGGACAGCAGTGGTGGTGGATGTGGCCAAACCAAGTGACGGCAACATCAGGAAGAAGGAACATGAAAAGCTCGAGAAGTATCAAGGGGTTGAAGGAAGAGCTGGAAAACATATGGAGTGTGAAGGCAGCAGCTATGCCAGTACTGATCGGGGCACTGGGAGCTGTAACCCCCCCAAGCTGGACTGATGGCTTCAGCAGATACCAAGAACAACCTCTGAGATTTCTGTAAAGCACTTTGCTGGAAACAGCTAAGATCCTACAGAACCCTCAGGCTCCCAGACCTCTGGTGGAGGACCCGAGCTTGAAAGAGACAACACCACCCGGGTGTGTGTGTGTGTGTGTATAATATATAGATCCATCAATCTATATTAAAATGTTGATTTAATGAAGAACGGTCCAATAGCATAGACACAAAATGAAAATACTGATTAGACGTCATGGAAATGTGAAATTATATTTTAGTTTGGAATTTGACATGAATGGAAGTGATTTTGTTCAGTCAGTGTGGTGTCATCTCATATTATTTACCAGTTCATGAGTTGAATCAAGACCTTTCTATATTGACAAATCTTGATTCATCATGGTATCATGATGAAACTTGTGATTTAGATCCCTGCTGTTCTCTTCAGTTTCCTACTAGACAACCTCTAGAGCTTTTATTTTGGAGGGATATCTGCTTTACTCTGGGTTTTGTCTGTTGACTTCATATATTTCTGAGGTCCATGCGTCGAGCTCACACTTCCCCCTTCATATGATTCGCTACTCCCTTTTGAACACTAGATGGCGCAAAGCTCTCAATATAAAGACTGCTCATTTGATGATAATTAAATTTTATTTGTACGGCGTCTATTACAATGCAAATTTTTTTTCTACAATATATTACAATGCAAATTGTCTCTAGGTGCTTTACAGAGCCCAAGAGCATGACCCTCAAGCAAATATCATTAAATAAGATTATAATATTAAATCCTAATCAAAGAAAATGGCAAGTAAAAAAAAAAACTCAGACAGTGGGAGAAAAAAAAAACACCTTTAAGCCAGACAGTGGCAAAGAAAAACTCCATTTTGAGGAAGAAACCTTGAGCAGGACCTGGATTATATGGGGGGACCTTCCTGACGAAGAACAGCCGGGTAAAGAAAGAAAAGCGGGTGAGAGACAGGACAGAGAGAGTCGAGCACATACATCCTGGAAACACCACACTAGACAAAATGTATAAATAATCATTATCCATTAACTTTGGCACCAAGAATTCCAGCACTCTCAGGTGGAGGTAAATGCTGGGATGGACAGAGGATGGAACTGCAAGTCAGTATGTAACTCAGGAAACTCTGGCCTGAAAACATACAAGAAAAAATAAAAAGGGGGGCAAAACAGCACGACAAACTACAGGAACAATGGAGCACAGTTACAGTTACGAGGTGCTCCTAATTAACTGTGGATTGAGCTGAAGGAAGAAGAGAAGAGGAGGAAAGGGAAAATAATCAGAGCAGGCCCCTCTCAGACTGCACCTCAGAGGTGGAAAATCTTCAAAAAGAGAAGAGAGACGATGACTAACTAATAAGAACCTTGTAAAGTTTTGAATGTCAAGTCTAAATGTGGATTGCTCATTCTTTAAAGTACTTCCAGAGACACTTTTTTCTTTACTTGGGTATTATGACCATACCTAAAGAATATTTTGACTGCAAAACTGCCTGAATTCCTAACTTCACTATGTTTTTTTTAAAAAAAGGTGATAAAGCCAGGAAATATTATGTCAGTCACCTAGTCATTCTCTCAGCAAAGTTACATATTCAAAAATGGAAATATGATACTTGCAAACCATCTTTTATTACTCTGGAAAATGAAATGAAGCAGTAAATAAAAACAGAACTTTCCCCCCAAAATAAGAAAGCTATGAAGATAATAAGTTTATGCTTGTCAGTTATTGTTACGTATTGTACCAGCGTTTCATTACATCTTTTTCCCAGTAAAAAAAAAAAAAAGAAAAGAAAAAATGTAAAAGGCTGGGACATTTCTGTGTATAGTTTGTTCTACCCACGCCTGCATGGGTTTTTTTTCCTCCTACGGTCCCAAAACCTGCATATTTGGTTAAGATGCCATTCTAAGTGGACCACAGAGTCAGTGTGCAGGGGAGTTTTTCATGACTGGCCCGGACTGACCCCCTAAAATGGACTGCTGACCTCTTCATGGTGTACCTGTCTCTTGCCCAGTGACAGGTGGGAGGGTCCCAGCCCACCCATGAGGCTGAGCAGAATTTAAACATGTTTAGAACACGGAGAGGTGAATATCCAAATACTTTAATCCTAAATAATCCACTTGAAATATGTGTTTAAAGTATAGCATTCCATTGTCTAAAGCATTCCCTTTGTGTAAGGATTAAATGTGATGATGTTTCAGTGTAAACCTTTTGAAAAACAGGGTTTTATACTTAGCTTTGGGTTGAGAAAATGCAAAAGTTTTAATGCTCTCTGCTGGTAGCTCAGCCCGCAAAAAGCAACGAATATTTTACCTAGTTAGACTGAAGTACATGTGAAATTTATGAGTTCGTCCATGCATTACTGCAGCAATGATGGAAACACTGGTAGTGAAGGGTTCCATAATAACCAGACAGACGTGATGTATGGAGTTTTCTTAGTTGGGCTTAAGCAGTAAGAGAAGTGGGGCCTCAAGAGACTGAGTAAAGCAGTAAAAAAAAAAAAAAAAAAAAAAAAGCTTTGAGCACTGACAGCTATATTATGGAGGGGTGGCACTGCTGCAAGGGGAGTTTTATTGGTTTGCTCAGACAAAAGTACCTCATTTTTTTTACAAAGTGCCTCTCTAATTCTGCAGATGAGAGATGAGCCAGCGTTGCTCATTAAGTAACTCTGAAGAGCTGAGGAGAGCTTTAATCTCCTCGGTTATGGTCAGGATTAATGCATCCATACCTGCAGCTCAAGCTAACACACATTCCTCACCTTTACTACAAACAGCTACAGCACATTTCACGTCATTTCAGCCAATCGCAGGCTCCTGTTTATTTGAGGCCCCCATTAAAAAATACTTTGTTTTGGTTTAGTGGAGTGGAAACAGCTCAGGAATGTAACTTCCACTATTTTCTTTTTTTCCCAAGCAGTTCTCGGTTACTCTTTGTTGACATAGTTTCAGTCTAAAAATCATTTTTCACAGTTTGGTACAAGTTTCGTCTTTTTCCAAAGACTGTATAAGGAAGAACTGGACAAACGCTCCGTGACGTCGCCCGCAGGTTTCTGCAGAGTTACTCTGAAACATCTCTTTCCTGCTGCTGCAAGGTCTCCTTGTTTAAAAAGGCTTGAAGAAACCGACTGGAATTGCACCAACCAGTCACAGTTAAGCATTTAAGCTTCGCTGGTTTAGCTTATGGTAACGTATCAATTTGATCAAAATCTGTTCAAACATCATCATGTCAAGTGTCGCTACATCCGAAGCTAGCGCTGCCAGAGCTGAAACAAGGGCTAGCAGAGTTATGCTGGGACTCGCTGGCCGTCGCATACATGCGTTTGCAGTCGGGCAAACCGCGGCTACCAGCACACTTCTGTGCTGAAGGGTCCTTGGACGAGCGCCGTGGCTCCTAGCTTCTTCAGCCGAGCAACGCTGAAGGAGCCGCGGAGCTGCGGAGCTGCCAGTGGACACCCGCAGCGGGACTTCCCGTTTCAAGTGTCGTTTGAAGCTGTAAATATGGATATTTCTGCTGTAAAGCTGGAGTCGATGGAGATTTCCTTTCCTTTCCTTCAGTCAAGGAATAAATTATTATGTTACTTCCTTGATGGCTGCAACCCAGACGTGAGGATGTCGGCGCTTCATCTTTTCATGTGCGTTTCTGTGGGTTCCATACCTGTCAAGTTTTGGATTTGAAAATAAGGGAAATTTTCTGGGGCCCGCCACGAGCAGTATCCCTTACATTTTTGATGTACAGAAAAGCTAAAATCACAGCTACACAACTTCCTGAACTTCAGCCAGCTCTTTTGTTTCCTGTGTGCCATTATTGAAGAGTATTTATTTGAAGGGATTTGCATACTTTTTGTCCATTTAACATTGCTTGTATGTACATTTACGTTTGATTTTCATTCAACACATTGTTTTCATTTCATATTGTTCTTCTTTCATAGTTTTTAGTTTTTCATCTCATTTCACGTGACTTTTCTTTACTCTTTTAATGACTTGTTGTACTCATTTGTTGCAGACTTTGCATTCTTTATAACTGTTTTAGAAGGAGTGTATTTGTGGACTGGTCCAGAGTAGTTTATTTTACATGACAGAAGAGCGCAAACAGTTCTGTTGTCTAACATCTTATTCTCTGTAACAATCTTTTTTTTTTCACTCATCTGATGTCACACACTAACCCCGTGACATCTACCACCTCCAATACCTGTAGTAGCTACTGCTGTGGCAGTTTTCGTGAGGCAAGTGACAGATCTCAGATTGGGAATGTTTTTTTGTTTGTTTTGTTTTGTTTTTTTTACTCCGCCCAATGCGATATTATTATTTTTTTTACAACGCAGGTTAAAATACGGGAGATTTACGGGACAAATACTAATACGGGAGGACGGAGGGAGACAAGAGTAAAATACGGGACTTCCCGGCCAAAACCGGGATACTTGACAGGTATGGTGGGTTCCCAACGGCACGTTGTCGTGCACGCAGGGCTGGACTGGGACCAAAAAATGGCCCGGGCATTTTTGATCCCTGGCAGCCCACCATACGCCGGGGATCAAAAATGCCGGTTATTTATACGATATGCCTTAATAAAAGAACTTTGGTCATTGGGCTTGCTAAAAGCAAGGCAAACAAAACAATATAAAGCGTGTCGTTGACCACAGTATGTCAGCCATTTCCATGCCATGTCATCTGTTCTATTGAAGAGCCTCTGGACGACAGGGTTTGTAGCATCCTGTTGAGGATGAAACTCAAAGAATTCCTGCCTGTTTGTGGAATGAGGGCGGCTAAAATAGTCTAAAACTGCCTGATCTCCCTGTGACTCGTCCACCCCCAATTTTTAACATTCTGGCTTGACTAAACACAGAGAAAGAGAAGCAGGGGTGTTAGTGTCACTAGTGTTACTTCTGTCTACCAATTATTTATCATGCATTTCAGCAAAGCAATGTTTCACTAATATTTTAACACACTTAACACTGTAAATTGGACACCAAATCTACTCAAAGCATTATTTGACAACAAAGACTACACTTAAGCCAAACAGTGGCAAGGAAAAACTCCATTTTAAGAAGAAGAAACCTTGAGCAGGACCTGGATCATATGGGGGGACCTTCCTGCTGAAGGACAGCTGAGTAAAGAAAGAAAAAGAGAGTAGAGATGGACAGAGAGAGGATGGAGGACAGAGAGAGGAGAGCACACAAATGACTGAATGAAATGACAATATAAACAGATGCAGGTAGCAGCACTGAGGTGAGATGGTCAGAGGACTAGATCACCGGTCACCACCAGCCGGCAACACACACAGGCGGAGGTAAACGCTGGGATGGCCACAACTAGAAACAAATGAAACATGAAATTTGATTCCAATTCACATTTTCACAATGAGAAGATCGATGCAGAAATGCTACAGATATCGCAGATTTTACACTAACAAAATTCTTGTAAGTGTGCGTGTGCCGTGCGTTTAGATTTTTTTTTTCACGGCTTGTAAAATGTCATTTCGGTTTGCAGATGAAAGCCTTCCCCCTGCACACGCTCCTGCATCCTAGTCGCCTGGGGAGACAGTCAAAAATGACTTTTCAGCAGCACATCCGGACAGTCATGAGCTGATGTGGATAACAGCCGAAGGCTAATCAGCTCCCGTCGCCGTCAGCTCGTCTATTTCGTGCCATTTTTCAGGAATTTTAAGCTCTTGATCAGCCGCCTGCAAGTTATGCTGTTGTTTATTTTCCCTGAGCGCTTTCATTTCATGAACATTTGTTTTTCTCCCACAAGGTATCGGCTCTTTTGCTGGCAGATGGCTTCATCGGCATTTTCACTTATATCCCCGAAGGCTCGGATTTTTGTTTTTGCAGGTGTCTAATTAACAGCCACCCACAGCAGCGGGGTGTTGGAGCTGCGTCGTTTACAGGCGATGAAACAGTCGTCAAGTGAAAATAATTAATTAGGAGCACCTTGTTACTGTAACTGAGCTCCATTTTTTTTTCTTTCCTGTAGTTTGTTGTGCTGTTTTGCCCCTTTTTTTCTCTTTTCTTTCTGTATGTTTGCAGGTCCAGAGTTTCCTGAGTTTAATGCTGACTTGCAGTTCCCTCCTCTGTCCATCCCAGTGTTTACCTCCACCTGTGTGTGTAGATGTGTTCAGGGTGTTGGCTGGCGTGGTGACCGGCGATCTAGTCCTCTGACCATCTCACCTCAGTGTTGCTACCTGCATGTTTATGTTTATGTGGTCATTATATTCAGTCATTTGTGTGCTCTCCTCTCTCTGTCCTCCATCCTCTTCTGTCCTGTCTCCCCTCTTTTATTCTTTCTTTACCCGGCTGGCCTTCATCAGGAAGGTCCCCCCATATGATCCAGGTCCTGCTCAAGGTTTCTTCCTCTTAAAGTGGAGTTTTTCCTTGCAACTGTTTGGCTGAAAGGTTTTTTTTCTCCCTTTGTGGGAGTTTTTTTTACCTGCCATTATCCTTGTTTAGGATTCAATATTATATTTTTAGTTAATGATATTTGCTCGGGGGTCATGCTCTGGGTCTCTGTAAAGCGTCTAGAGACAACTGACATTGTAACAGACGCTATACAAATAAAACTGAGTTGAATTTAATTTAATTGAATTGAAAATGAAGGTCGGGCTCAGCTCTGATGAAGAGGAGGCTGTAAAAGCGATCTCTCATGTAACAATCACTTATCCGCGGGGGAGACGGCGTGTTTATCCGTGCCAGACAGAATTCCTGAACCCCGGGGTTAGTCGGCTTTATGTGACCCTTGACCTACTGTAAAATAAAACACAGCAGCACAAACAGTGATCCCGCTGCTCTGTTGTGGCCTCTCGCCTTTCCTGTCCAGCAGCCGATGATTAAGAACTCGGTCCAAACGTTTCATGTGTTGACCCGCTTCCAACCGCCACCACCCCCCCCCTTCCTCCGTCCCCTCGCCCACCTGTTGATCATAAAGACCTGAGTAAACACGGCGGCGATAAGCTGGTTTTCTTGTGACGGTCACACGGAGAGAGCGTGTCTTCGCAGCCCTTCCCTTCCTTGGGTTTGTGTCATTTAGGTTGGGGGGGCCTCTAAATGGAAAGGGAAGGGTGGGGTGTGAGCTACTTCCCTGAGATAGGTTAATGCTGATGATCAGGGTGTAGAGGGGGTAACAGGAAGGAGCGTGATTGTGTACGTTCAGTCCGTGTGGACACGTTGGAGAAACAATCCTTTAGGGATATTTTATAGGGGATATCCGTGATGAGGAGCAGTCACAGCGGGTTTATATTTGCATCCTTCAACTCCCACTTCACCTTGTTGACCCGTGGCAGGCGAGTCACGCAGGTATGGAAACAATGAGATCCTAGAAGGATATGACGAGATCTTATGGATTAAAAAAAGCTCAACAATCGCTGTTCTTCAACCACACGAAGACGCTCCACGTAAACGGCAACGCGCTCGCAGGCAGCCGCCGTGAAGAGCCTAATTGTAGCCTTTTAATCCGTTATTATTTATCCACTCTGAAAACTGTGGCAGTGCTTTTTTATGAGTTTGATCCATCCAGCTTCTGCTTTATTGTGCCGTAAAACGTGTCGCAGCAAAGATGCTCTTAGCTGCCATGCGAACGTCTGGTCACCTTGGATCACAGTGAACATCTAAACCACGGAAACACAGCCTGATCTTTAAATGTGATGACATCACAGATGGAGCTTGGTTTTTTTTAATCATCAAGCAGTACTTGCCAGAGCTTGTAAATGTCTCTCGAGGAGATGATTTAGATGTCTGTCCACACAGTTTTAATCACATTTGACCTCCATGACTCACCTCAGCGTCATCTATTATGGATTTTGAAGGGTTTTAATGATCCTTTTGTAAAATCCCTTTTGTTCTTCAGCATTTTTGCAGGCTTTCCAACATTTGCCTCCAGAATTTGTTGGTAATTACATGAAAACACTTTGCTTCTTTTTCTTCCGTCCAAGTGAAAAGTGGGTGCAGCACAACCAGAAAACAAAAAAACACCACTGAGCCATTCTTGTGCTTCATTTTCACCTAATTACGGGCTCTTTATTCTATTTTTTTTCTTCCAAACACATCTCTGTTAAGTTCCACTGTAACTTCTTCAACAGGATTTGCCTCCAGATCACTTGATGATATAGTAGATTTGCCAGCACATGTCTGACGAGCGATGATGGGATCTGGGGCGAGCTGGAGGGTTCAGGTATCGTCTGATGAATGTTCCACAGCGGTCGTAATTCAGGTTCGTGTGCGGCCTCGCAGTCAACAGTTAACATTCCAGAGGCCTTCGGTTCAGCTGCACCTCTGATTGGGCCGATCAGGCTCTGCAAGCGCTCCTCTTCTCCCCCAGACTTTAACCTCGCTGGTTGATGTTAATTTCCTAACTACATAAGAATCCACCCGCAGCCACCCAGAAGGTTGCGCTAAATTATTAAAGCCTTCTGCTGCTTTAGTAGGTCACGACTTATTTTCATTTTCCGAGCGCGACGCAGCGAGCGGCTCGAATGTTTTGAAAGGTTTGAAACGTGCACCTCCGTGACCTTTTCTAATTAACAGCTGAGATCAGGCGAAAGCTCCAAAGTCTAATTAAATATTAAAGCTGAGTGAAATGTGCAAGAGAAAGATTTCTGTCCAACTCGAGCCTTTCTGGGATCAGGTCTGCTCTCTATATGACGCACGGCAATAAAATTGTATTCCGTAACTGATTTGAACAGGGGGTTTTTGAACTTTTTGTGTCAGTCCGTCATTTTTACGGCATTTACTACATCCTCTATCATGTCGTGTATCCTTTGACAGGACATGTAAACCCCCATCGCAGTTCTGAGCCTCTGTGGTCAGTGCATAAACCCACTCCAGAGACGAATGGACCACAGCATCAGTCACACTTTACTGCTACACGGGGAGCAATGTTTCACTTCAAAGACCAGAAATGGACACTCAAAGTGGGAGCGATAGTGAATCATGAAAGTGGGGTTTTTATGGCTGAATATCAGCAGGCCACTGATGTGTTCGTGTGGGCAAAAGATTACTGGACCTCCCAGCTTCAAAAAGAACCAAATCTTCTAGTTCAATCTTTAATATTTGAGGATTTCAGTGAGCTGCTGAAGCAGTGAACGCCGCCAAATTTAATAAATTCTCGCCGCATGTGCTCTGAGAGTCCAGGGGTTTGATTCATAAAAACCATAAATCCACTTTCATAAAACAGAAGATCAGACTGATATTTTGATTCCTTCTTTTATTCTGTAAATCTGTCTTTGGTAGCTTGCGGCGTTAACTTTAAATCAAAACTTAATCTCTGCGTGATCGCGTGCAGCCCTGGTAGTGTTTTCTCATTCCTGCGCACAGATGCAGTCCTCCAAAACCAAAGCTTATCTGGGAGCCAGGACGCTTTTGTTTCAGAAACACCTGGCCTGCATCCGCATGCGGCCTGGATGCTTTTCTTCCCCGCTGGCAAGAGTTTTGAATGCTTGTAGTTTTAGGAACACAACGAGGAACGTCAGCTGCTGAGCATTTCTCAGCTGTGGAAATAAAACGATCAAGTGGGAAACTCTTTGGCACCGTGCGCGAGTCTCTTTTTGGAGAAGACTAATCTGTCGTGAAAAAATAGAGAGAACTGTTTCACGATTTTCCCGTTTCACTATTGAACGATCCACGTGGGAGCGCGGATCCCATCTGGTGTCTCCGACAGCTGCTGGAGCCACCGTGGAAAGCACGAAAATAACACAGCAATTCCAGCAAGTTGTCCAAAAAATCCTCTTCCCACAGCGGGGGGCCGTTCTGGGATTTGGACCAGCAGCGACGTGACAGGTGAGCGTGACGGACGCTGCGCTGGAGCTTTCGTGCATTCGTTCAAGTCTTGAAGGTGGACACACACATTCCTCGTGACGTCTGCTCTTCCTGTCCTTGAGGCTCAAACGAGCATCCTGACAGGATTTGACGAGGACGAGTCTCAGGGGAGGAGAACTGAGAGTGAACCGCCTTAAACTGTCCGAATCAATCATCTGCGCATTTCACAACTGGACTGGGGACAAAGGCTTTCAGTTTCAATAAACAGGTCTACTTTAATGTGTTTTATCAGATGTTGTCTTTTCTTGCACCCGTGTGAGTTGTGGTTCTCTGGTTTTCTGGTTTTGCTGCTGTTGTTTCATGTGGTCCAGTCCAGTGCTGCTGTGTCTCTGCAGACCACCTCTTCAGAGGAGGGTTGGGTCACTCGTTTTGTTCTTCTTGGATATTAGTTAATACAGCTTAAACCCAGGGGTGAAAGTCGGTTTTATTTTTCACAGGAACCGCCACCAGAGCTTGTCCGAGCCTCTTGCTTGTCTTAGTTCGGGTGTAGATTCCCATCATGCTCCAGACAGTATGTTTGTTATCGGGAGGTTTTGTTTTAGATGTTTTCTGGCGAAGTTTAATCTTCCCTGTTCGCCAATGTCACTGTGGTTTGTTGTAGAGGTCTTTGGAACAACCCGAAAACCCGAGGTTCCGAACCGAACCGAATCGGGTCTCATGTCTGTTCACAAGACATGACTTGGAATCGGAATCAGTACAGTTAGTCTCGGTCCGGTCGGTGCTCTCTGACAGGCTGGGTCTGCGTTGACCAGAGAGAGGTTAAAGATATTGGCGGTGGCAGCTGTCACTCAACCCCGCCCCCTTCCATCCAATAGGTTGTGAAAAGTAAACAAACAAACAGTAGTTTGGTTTAGTCTATGTCAGGACTCGGGCAGTTAAATGATTATTCATTAACGTGGCGTGTTTGTCATAAAACAATCGTGTTGCCATAGCATGTTATTAGCGGTTTGCCCGGCAGCTGTGAAGCACAATGGATCACCAACATGATAACGTTGGATGAGAGAATTATGTTCACGACAAGTCTGACTAGTCTAGGCTGTTAGCGTTAGCAGCTGCTACAAATAGCATCTGTATCCACAAAGAAAATAACGATGTGGATTTATTGTTGTTTACATCACGTAGAAGACAACGTTTAGGTAAGAAATTCAAGTTTTATTCAACGCTAGACAACTTTTAACATGAGCAACTATGGGCTGTATTGTCTCGGCTCTATTCGGGTAACTCGGTTCGTGGTCAGAAACTAAAGACTCGGGTCGGGTCGGTTCCGGGTTCAAATATTGCGGGTCCATTCTAGTTCAGAACCCAGACTTATGATAATAGCTCGGGTCGAGTCAGTTTCGGGTTGAATTTTCACGGGTCCATTCGGGTTCGGGTCCATGAAAGTGGACCCGTAAAAACCTGTAGTTTGTTGTAAACCCTCTGTCTTTACATTCATGAAGGCATCTCTTGAGTTTAAACTTTGACGATGATGCGCCGACCTACGGAGTTTTCTTGACTTTTGTTGGTTTCTTGACTGAGAACAGGTTTAGGTTTTTCCGCTTTGATCAGATCTTGATTGTTTTATTTCAAATCCATTTCGGTGGTGAATGAAGGCAAAATCCTAAAAACTCTGTCACTGTCCACATACATCTGGACTCGATTGGTTCTGCCTAATGGGGACCAGGGATCGCACGAGACAGCGTTATGGAATAGTTGGCAACAGTCTTGGGAGATATCTGATTTAATGTCCACATGCCAAAACCACACAGAACCCAAAACAAGTAGGATTAGCCGCGGTATGTGGATGGAGGCGAGCGCTCGCTTCAGCAGTCTGTCTTCTACTATACTGGCGTAGTTAATAAAGTGACGGCATTTGATATTAATAGTTAAGATGGTGTAATAACAGCAGATGTGTTTTGTTGTTGTGGGTTTTGGAGAGGTGACTGTTCTGTTCTTTTCCCTTTTCCCAGAGAAGAGCCGTGAGCCGTTCCGGCCGACTTTCACCCACGTGTTATTTTCTAAAGCAGCCAGAAACTCTGGTTATCAATCACTGTCGTTAACATCTTACATAAGCAAACCGCAGCACTGTCAGAAAAATATAACTGATCCATCTGCAGGGAAGAGAGCGAGGGAGTGTCGATTTATTTGCACTGCAATGAAAAGAAAAACCAAGGGATAATAGATACTACACTTCGCTACGTCTTATCTTTGGATAGTTTGCTTACTCTACACGGGCCAATGGCTTACCAAACACTCAAAATGCCATTTATTATCCAAGTATTTCGAGTCTGTCAAAAAGTTGACACAGTTCAGCCATCGAGATGAAAGTTGGATTTTCAAAATAAAAGGTTAGCGGCTGCTCTCCAAATTCCCCCCATTGTTTCATAAAACCTCTATTTAGTATCATAATCCTATTGTGATCTAGAATTCTTTGGCTAAAGAAACCACGGTTTAATAGCTGCTCACGGCGGATTTGAACAAATAGCGAGCGCATGCCTCCTCAAATCCCAAAGTCTTTATGTTTCATGACGCAACCAAAGTGTGAGACAAGACAGACCGTGACATGCTGTTAAAAGAAATACTCCAATTCGTGCCACCCAGCTCACGGAGGGGAAAGCCCAAAGGTGTTCTATGGGATGTAAGAAAATAAGATCTCAGCTGCTCTTTATAGTACAGTCGCTGTAAAAGTATTGTGGTTTGGCTTTCTGTTAAACTAAATCCTGGCACTGAAACACGCAAGCTTTATTATCAGGGGAAATCCCTTCTTTCTTTCTTTTTTCTTTTTTTTTAAAGGTCTTTGTGAATAGCTCTTAAGACCTATGAGCACATCCTGACAACGTGCTGTCCCACCGTCCAATTAACCCTGCACAGAGAGCGGACGGAAGTGAGTGAAGGAGTGTGCTGGGTTATAGCCCCCCGGGGGGGCAGCAGACTTGTAGGAGCACTTCAGCGGCACTCCAGCGGTCCAAGTGTTTTCATTCAGCCTTTATATATCCTCTCAGGTATTTTCTCTTCTTTTATTTTGATTTTCCTGCTGCTGGTTGGCAGCAGGAAGGGCTAATATTGACTCTACTGGCGTTTTTTTTTTGTTTGGCATGGGAATTCTTGAGGCTTTGGACGGCGTTGGCCTCTCGGAGCAGCTTACTAGAGGGGCCTGGAAGATATCCAGCATGTATGTGTCATCAGATGACAGAAGAGGGAGTGAAAAAAAGCAGCTCAAGGAACAGCTCTATCTGTCTTTTGTGATTCGGTGAATATGCACCACAGTGTTATTGGACTTATAATATATATACTGGTCTTTAAGAGTTCCATAGCTTGAATAGATTAATAGATAGTTTAACCCTGACTCACGTTTGGTTTCCTGCAGTATGCCCTGAGCAAAAACACTTCAGAGAGATAGATTTTCTCAATCCTGTCCCAGAAAACACCCCACGGCACCGAGTCAAAAAAAACAAAAAAACATGGATCCCAGTTGAACAGCGAGGATCACTGGGACGTTTGCCAGCAGATTACACAATCTACTCCATCAACATGAAAAAAAACAAACAGAAAAATGAGGCATACAAGCTCAAAAAAAACACACACACACACACAAGCCTTGACAAATATCTCCGGATGCAGAAACCGTCTTGGAGACAAACAGCAACACTGGCGAGTTTTGGATGAGATCCACCCAGCAGGGAAATTCAGAGACGTAACAAATCAGCGTTGTTTGGCGTGCAGCGAAAGGGTGTTCCTTCAGCGGGTCACACGAGGTTTAGTGACAGAAAACGAAAGCTGCTCATTAGGTATGTCAGGGTGGATTTCCCTCGAGTGAAATAACCAGTCCTGTGGGTTGCTGATGAATAAACAATGTTCCTCTCACTTCAGTTTTCCCCCCCAGAGGACCTCGTGTCATTACAGTTACTTTCCACACATGCACTGTCATTCATCACCGCGGAAGAAAAAAAGGTCATAAAAGCAAGCAAACAAAGAAAACGTACATTTCTGTGTTATATATTGGACAAGTGGAAGTGCTCGACCCTCATTAAGAGTCTGCGTGGTGAACACGGAGCTCAAGTCTCCATAAAAACTCCTCGCTGTTAGAGGCGTTTACCATCGTTTTGGTGTTGCTTGGCTTCACGAAACTGCCAAGTTTTTAGTCTAATGCGTTCAAAATGTTGCAATTATTTTTATGTATTTATTTATTTGCCAAGCCAGCAGATCGGAAATCTTGCGAGGTCAAACTACTGCATTAAGCCCAAAGTCCTGGCACGCTTTCTGAAATCCTCCATAAAAGTAGGAAATCTATCGGTGAACTCGAGGCGAAGTGTGGAGGGAAAAACAGAAGGCAGGTCTCTCTGAGATTATAGGGAGCCCTGCAGGAGTCCGCGGAGGGCTGACCCGCATGCAAACACGTGTGTACTGCTTAGAACAAATGTTTCATTTCAAGGCATCAAAATGAGGCGTTGTAGAAAAAAATCGGACAAGCCATCTAAATGAAACTGAGCAAATGAAATAAAGACATGCCTCTAATATTGGCCTTGTATGCTGGGCAGTGAAACTAAAGAAGGACGAGGCCTTGAATTTGAGAAAATGCACCAAATTACCAGCATTCCTGCAGCTCTTCTTTCTTCCACCTCTGTCCGAAGCCCCTCCCACCAGATAACCACAAGCATATACATGCATGTCAAACATGTTAATACTAGGTTAGCAGCCGTGTGCCTCAACCCACACTCTCCAGGGTTCAGAGTCTGCTGTTAATTCTCTTCAGCCGCCACATACTGCTTTCTTTTTTTTTTTTTTTGCAGAAACCGTGTTGGCCTTTAAAACACCTCACCAGATGTGGGTCTGAAAGGATCTGTGACTGACACGCTGGGTTCCGTTTCCATCACTTGACGGAAAATGGATCATTTTGAATTACTCTACTGAAAGCTTTTATGGTGTTTTGTCAAATTAAGCCCAAATAACAAACGGCCTGATCGCTGATTTGCTGCAGAATAGAAATGTAAATGCAGATCGCCGTGATGGGAAAAAAAAAGGTAGCAGTTTGTTGTTTATAGAAAGATAAAATAGTCAAAGAGTGAGATGTTCATTGGTGATGTATTAGTGATGCATCGATAGGTGGATTTATTGATTTGTGGACTGTTTCCAGTCATGGTGGTTACTTCGCTGCTTTTTTAGGGATCTGGAAGCATTTCGACAATTTATTTTCCTGGTTTTTGAACACAGCACAGTTCTCGTTAAAGGCTTAATCGTTGTTTTAAAAAAAAAAGAAATAAACATTTTCATAAAATTTGAAGAAGTAACAGCTGTAATAAAAACAAAGTTAATTGATGTTGACTAACAAACATTACCAGCAGAAAACGGCGACCGCAACACCGGCGGGGACGACTCGTGTTCGTCTGACTCCACGTCTGCTGCCGTCATGACAGTCGAGATGATTTCAGTTGTGCATTCCTGTGGCATTAAGATACTTACGGATCCCCGGCAGGAATTTCCCCTGGCATCTTCGTTTTTTTTTTTTTTTTCTTGTTGCTCTGTCCCTGCCCTGCATCTGGAGTTGAGGGAAAGTTCAACCACAAAGAATCTGGAATCTGAAAGGCCATCTTCGTTTTTCGGTTTTTCCTGCACCTCTATGGACGCCTGCAGCTGGAAAAAGAAAAAAGCCTCCACTTAATATTTTATTTGCACACTTTGAGTAGGTTCCTTAGTTTATAAGGTAAACTGAAATGATACGTGTCTGCGTGGGTTTTTGGGCGCTTCACAAAAGTAAAATATAAACTTAATAACTTAGTAAACCCACGGGAGGAATACGGTATCATTTATTGGTTTTAATAAGAGGGGAAATCATTCTAAACAGGCTAAAAGAAACCTGTGAATAACAATAATGTCATAAAAATAATATTATATTATAACATAATATTCAGAAAATACCAGAAAAACAACAAGTACATTATGCCTTAGCCGTGGCAACATTTTTTTTTTTTTTTTTTTAAGTAAATAATTTCTAGTCGCCTTGAGAGCTCAGTTTTCATCGCTTTGTGCAGAGCCGAGTCTCAGCCGAGTTCCCACAGACATTTATGGGTGCATGTGGACTGTAATCCGGAGCACCTAGAGTCCACAAGGTTGCGTGAAATCTCCCGTCAGTGTTTGACAGTTTCAGTCATGGCGAAGATCAGGCGGATGGAGACGTGGGTTGCGAGTGAGTGAAGGGCCTCTTTTGTTTTCCTTCAGCGACTTTCCAGAGACGCGATGGTAGATGTCATGTCCAGATGTTGCACAGTTATTACTTTCCTCCGCGCCCCACCTTTCCTACAGGAGACAGGGGAAGAATATCGAAGCGGCAAAATGAGCCGCTTGATCGTTGAGTAAGACAGATTGTCTTCTCTTTAAAGTGCCTTTGTGGTAAAGAAAAAGAAAATTGCGACGTGAAGTACCAAAAAAAAAATGCTTTTAATGACAAACAAAACCACAATGTAATTCCCTTCAGCTTAAAGAAATGTATTTTCTTGCGCCGTACTTACAGATGTCGACTAATTTCCTGAATTGCAGGTTTTGTCAGTGTGTTTATGAGCCATTCAGGATGTTTATAAAGAGAAATCTTCTACCATTTAGTGCATTCCTTGCATCGCACTGAACACGGACATGGAGAGCTGTCTGAGGAGCTCGAAATGAAAATTATACACCAGCGAGTTAAAGGTAAGAGCCTTTAAGACTGTCTCCAAGCAGCTTCACCTTCCACAGTCACAAACATCAGGAAGCTCAGCTGCCCGGGTGTCTAGGATGGTGATTCACAGCTCACGGGTCCACAAAACGCACACACACACAGCTGAGTGCACCCAGGAATGGATGAAGAAACACGTTGAATGGCCCTCTGTGTTCTCGGATCTTAATCCTGTTGAGCCTCAGCGGAGCGATCTGGAGCAAGCAGTGTGGAGGAGGAGAAGCTGAGATGGTGATGGCTTGCACCGGGAGGAGAGGTGTACCCGTTGATGCAGAAGCATCTCTGAGCGCTGCGGAGATCACCTGATGGCAGCTGAAGGTCCTTCAGTTAAATATCTCATCCTGTAAAATATTCTATTGAATCAAACGGACAGCTGTGGATCGGCAAGCAGGTCGTCCTTCAACCTGTCGGCCGTCTCCACATCTGTCAACCCAGAGAAGTAACTGTTGCTGTCGATCAGCCCGAAGAACGTCATAATTCCTTTTCAAGATGGCCGGCCTTCAACTGCACAGTAAATGGAGAATCCAGGTCCGTCCCACAGACCTTCATGTTCGGAAGTCGTGCCATTCATCCGTACTTTTGCTTCTAGATTAGAGGAGCGCAGCAGAGGGACAACGCACGCTAGAGCCATAAAACCTTTGCTTGGTTTGCACAGATGACTTTACCGCTTTAGGTTGCTATTTGGTTTTATTGTGTTGCATGTTTTGTATGATGACAAGGCATTTTGCTCTCTTTGGTTTAGAGCGTTTGTTTTTGTGTTTGTACTCCTGCTGGTATATTCTTTTTTTTTCTAACTTCTATCACTGACTGAGAGCCAAGTTTCCCATCTGGAATAACAATATTACTGAAATAAACCGCACTGAACTGAACAAAACATTTATCTCGAGCGCTGATGGGGACCCAAACCAGAGCCGAATGTGTCTGGGTGATTGCTTACTTATACTTTCACCACATGGGCCATATCGCTGCCCCCAAGTGACTAAAAAATCACACACCAAACCTCTCGGCGGGGCCCAAGGGTGAGAACGATGTTATGGCTTTCCGCGGGCAGGAGAGGTGTCTTTTTAAACGTTGACTTCATCCCTGCTCCACGTGCTGATTTGGGTCATTTGCACACGTTGCACACACGGGTCAGCTGTTCGTCCGATCACGGCCACCGCAGTGTGACGCAGCTTTCAGCGACGCAGCGCTCCCACGCTCGACTCCTGGGTCACGCTGGCAGGGGAGCCGCTGGATAAATCACAAAACATGATGTATCCAGGCAAAAGTTTACACGCGGCGAATGGTGACAGATGTGTGATTTGTTCCCATTTGCTCTGCGACGATATGAGGCTGAAAGAGCTTGGCGCAGCTTTGTTTCCGGTGCAGACTAATCCTCTTTCTCATGAAGTATCCAAATTGATATGGACTTCCTCCAGAAAAGCAGCCAACGTGAACCATATTTAGTTAAAGTTCTCCAGCTCTCCTTCAGAAAAAAAAGAAGACAGCAGTGAGTGTATTTAAGTCTGTTTTCACATCATTAGATAAGACCGTGCACTGCCGTTTGAGAAGAAGCAGGTCGTGAGAATTGGATCAGGAAAAAAAAGATAATCTGTGCACTTATACAGTCTCGTAGGAGGGTTGATACTGCTTTTAGGTCTATTTCGCCTACTCCCAGCTCATTCAACCGTCCAGTGAATGAAAAAAGGAACGTCTTTGCATGGACGGACGAGTCCCAGCGCTGGTTGAGGCATTCGCATAAACATCTTCAAGCAAACATTAAACTTTTACTGCCCTCGTTTCTGTGAGAAAATCTAAACAGAGCCGCCATATGTTTTCACCTGCTGCATGACATGCACGCAGCGCTTTTCCAGACAGGCACGAATGTTTGCACATTTATTGCCTCGGACACACATGTGCTCAGACACATCTGCGAAACACACAGGACCTGAATAACGTGCGTCGGATCCGAACGACGGGAGCCGAGGCCTTTGATATCCGTATGTCTGTGTTTCCATTAAGAGGCCACCTACTCTGCGCTGTTTACGCGCCGCACTGCGAACATAATCCGCGTAGCGGGAGAATCAGGGGGCGGGAAACGGCGATGGGAATGTGTAGTGAAAAAAAAAAAGTGCCGTGGGTTTAATTAGGAAAGCGGATTAAAGTCAGAAAATAATTGCACGCCACGGGGACGGAGAGGGCAGTGAAGTGTTCCCAGAGCTCGAGCAGAGCTGCACCTGCCCGTTCCCCAGGAGGGTGTTTACGTGTGTCCGGGCCCAGGACATGAGCCCGTGTTTGTCCAGGCTCTGGCCTGGTGTGGATCGGCTTTATTGCCCGTCCACAGATCCCCTCGGGTGGGCCGAGATGATGGATGACGCCTGGAAGCTCTGCAACTGCAGCGCTGTCGTATAAGTGCCGTCTGAGCGGCTACTAGATAGTGACTGGCTGACGGATGGTTGGAGTTGGTGCGCGAGCGCGGACGGGTTTGGGCGTGAAAGGGTGACAGGTTACTGATGGGCGCTGTGTTTGGGCTGTTATTCTAACATTATTGATTACGGGGTGACAGGCCTGTGGGGGGGAGCTATGTAATACTGTAGCAGCGAGCGGTGAAACACACACCGGCAACCCTGTCTCCTCCCTCCTTAAACTTGTGTTTGCTCACCCCCCCCCCCCCCCCCCCCCCCCACAACCCCCCGACTCCTCCTATAGAATTACCAGACGTTTACCGGGTGTAAGACCAGGATGGAAAGCCTGGTTCGGGTTGCAGCCTTTCGCTGTGGCATTTCTGCCTCAATGAAAATATTCATCAATCAGTCTACGGTATCTCACTGACTCAGAATAAATTAACCGACCTGACCCAAAACACTCTTTTCCGCTTGTATGTTGGGCGAAGTGCACAATGCTCGGAGGGCTGTAATGTGATTCATGTCAAAACCGCAATTAATTAGATTTTTTTTTGCCCCTGCACGAAATTACAAGGTCCAAATATTGCCCTCATCGTTTTTACCCGTATTAGTACGTAGCTTTTTCCCCAGTGAAGCTCATTCAGCAGTTTTTCAGCGGCTTATTAAATCCGGGCTGAAACCGCTAAAATTGTGTCGAGCCGTGTACTTTGCACAGCAATGTGCGTTTATTAAAGGGAGCATCATTTTACCCAGCTGATGTCAACAGGAACAGGAAGGGTTGAAACTTAGTTTCTAAGGTTTTAAAGGGCATAAACTTTCATTGCTACGCTGATGATACGCAGCTGTACTTATCTATGAAACCAGAGGAAACAAAACCTTTGGCTAAACTTCAAGGGTGTCTTAATGACGTTAAGTCCTGGATGTCCTCTAACTTTTTGCTTTTAAACTCGGATAAAACAGAGGTTATTGTCTTTGGTCCAAAACACCTGAGGAACGGATTAGCTGGGTTTACGCTGGCTTCCAGCACAGCTGTGAAAAACCTTGGAGTCATTTTTGATCAGGATATGTCATTTAAGCAGCATATTAATCAGGTTTGCAAGACTGCCTTTTTTCATCTCCGAAATATTGCCAAAATTAGGCATCCTCTCCCAGGGTGATGCCGAAAAATTAATCCACGCTTTTGTCAGTTCTAGACTGGATTATTGTAATGCGTTGTTAGCAGGATGTCCGAAAAGCTCGCTGAATAGCCTTCAATTGATCCAGAACGCAGCAGCGAGGGTGCTGACAGGAACCCGTAAGCGAGATCACATCTCTCCCGTGTTAGCCTCCCTCCATTGGCTTCCCGTGAAATTTCGAATTGAGTTTAAAATTCTGCTTCTTGCATATAAAGCCCTTAATGGCCTAGCTCCATGCTATTTACAAGACTTGATAGCATGTTATGCTCCTAATAGAGCTCTCCGCTCTCAGAGTGCAGGGTTACTCGTCGTTCCTAGAATATCTAAAAGTAGATTTGGAGGACGGGCCTTCTGCTACCAGGCACCTTTTTTATGGAACCAGCTACCATTTTGGGTTAAGGAGGCTGACACCACCTCCACTTTTAAAACTAAATTGAAAACATTTCTGTTTAGTAAAGCCTACAATTAGTCTAATCTATAGTGTGTAGGGGCTAATAGTTATAACTATAGTTGTAGTAGCTCAGACTAGAGTAGCTCGTCTTAATCACAGCTTCGTCATAGCTATGCTGCTATAGGCCTACGCTACAGGGGGACACCAACATGATCTGCTGAGTGGTGTCTCCACTGCTTTTCTCCTTTGTCTTCCCTTTCCTCCTCCCTTCCTCCTCCTCCAGCTCATAATTATTTGGGAGCACCTTGTTACTGAAACTGTGCCCCATATTCTTTGCTTTCCTCTGGTTTGTTGTGCTGGTTTTGCCTCCTTTTTCTTTCTGTGTATTTGCAGGCCAGAGTGTCCTGGGTTTCATGCTGACTCGCAGTTCCATCCTCTGTCCATCCCGGGGTTCACCTCCACTTGTGTTTGGGTGCCGACTGACGTGGTGATCGGCGACCTGGTCCTCTGGCCATCTCATCCCAGTGCTGCTACCTCCATCTGTTTATGTTTATATGGCCATTGTATTTAGTCATTTGTGTGCTCTCCTCTTTCTGTCCTCCATCTTCTCTCCGTCCTCCATCCTCTCTCTGTCCTGTCTCCCCTCTTTTCTTTCTCTACCCGGCTGGCCTTCGGCAGGAGGGTCCCCCCATATGAGCCAGGTCCTGCTCAAGGTTTCTTCCTCTTAAAGTGGAGTTTTTCCTTGCCATTGTTTGGCATTAAGGTTTTTTTTTCTCCCTACGTGGGAGTTTTTTACCTGCCATTATCACTGATTGGATTTAATATTATAATCTTAGTTAATGATATTTGCTCGGGGGTCATGCTCTGGGTCTCTGTAAAGCGCCTAGAGACAATTGTCATTGTAACAGACGCTATACAAATAAAATTGAATTGAATTGAATTGAATTGAAAGCTCTTAGATTCTTAGGTTTCCATGTTCCACGTCTTCCATGTTCCCAGGGTTTTATCTTCCCGAGGCCCTACGGTCTGCACGTCTTCCCAAAATCCAATAACCCAAGAGTGCCGTGTTCAGAGGGTAATATATCAGCCCGGGGCGGCTGTGGTTCAGGAGTTAAAGCGCTCATCTACCAATCAAAAGGTCGGAGGTCCGTACTCTGCCTGCACATAATAAGAAATTGACATTTACACTTGTCAAAGTGCCCTTGAGCAAGATACTAATCCAACGATGCCAGCAGTGCTTTTGTCAGGTGTTCACTGAGTGTGTGTGTGACAGGCTGAAACAAAGACAAAAAAAAAAAAGGTATGAGTCTGTGAACTGGTGAATGTGTGAAGAGTTTCGAATGGTCAAGAATAGAAAAAGGGCAGTTTGACTGCAGCTCATTTGCCTCGGCTGATGACGGTGAAATGTGGAGAGATCTTGCATAAGTACGAGAAAACACCACGAGCTTCTCTTCCATTAACAGCTGCAGGTTAAAGGAGAGTTGGTCATTAAAAATCATTCAGTCAGACCTGCCGACACGGTTATTAGTCCCTCCCAAGGCTGTGCTGTGACATCACTACCTCTGTGAAGCAGTAGCAGATATGAATTTATTTGAAGGAGAGCAGGGGACCAAACAGGGGGCAGAGGTTCTGCATCACTGAGCGCTTTCAAACACTCCAGCAGGCCCGGCGGGTCCGGGTCAGCTGAGTGGCAGCAGACCTTTGTTACTGGTGTTTAACTGGTGTTTTCTTCCTTTCCAGCCGTCCACACGCCGATTCAGCTCACGCCAGCGCTCTCATCAGGCATCAGACACGCTCCGTCTGTAATTTAAACAAGAACTGGTGGAGCGTGAACGCAACTCAGTGTTTTATTTAGTCTTAGCGTGCAGAAGAGGTGACTGACGGTTCCTTATCTGATGACGTGACACGATAATAACCTGAAACATGACAGAGCGTAGGAACATGGGAAACGCATCCACATGTGATTTAACAGACAAGAGAAGCTCATGAGGATGGCATCGTTTACTTGAATTAACGAAAAACTACTTTCGGAAGTGTTTACAGACATGAAAATGTGCAAAAAGGCAGAAACAAAAACAAAAAATTTAACAATCCAGCTTCACTGAAATAAATGACAGTAATTTTCTTCCTTTCATGTTTTTACGTTTCTTTCTTTAAAGGGTCCTCACTTTTATTCGGGGACTTTCCACCAAAACAAGAAAATGAGAGACAAAAGGCATTATCCTCACCGTTCTCCTCATCATTTCCTGTCATCCTTCAGGCGTGTTTGGCTCCGAGCCCCCAAATTACGGCCCTTTGATTCTCTGTGTTACACGGCGACGGAGCAGAAAACAATCACACTCACATGTTTAAGAGTCGTTGACGGGAAACACTTGAAACGAAGGAGCACGGTTGTCTCTTCATGCTCTGGTGTGCTGCTGGTAAAAGAACTGCTGCACCATTTATTCAAAAATTGTTCCTGCAAAATAAACTTCATCAGAAAGAGGACATTTTCAGTCTGTTTTTTAATAAGTAATCATCCAGATTTTGCAGATTTACAGCAAAGCTGTGTCCCCCTAATGTTTGGTGGTGTTTCTGATGAGCACTTCTGCAGCTCTTTCTGTTTTGGAACAATAAAATAGTTGCAGCTCTGACAGCAGTGAAGCAAATAAAACCATCGGCGGGTGAATGGTGGTGACCGGGAAGCTCTGCAGGGGTGAAGAAAGGGGGGAAGAAAGGGGGGGGACAAACGTTCAGTTCAGGCTCGTAACTGGACGCCACGCAGGGAAACGCAACCCCACGGCATGTTTTTTTCATTCGGCCGACTGTGCGGGTGAACGCGGAGATTCGGTGTCACCCTGGGCGTGTCTGCTCTCAGCCCCCCCACCTACCCGGAAACTACACCCCCCCCACCCACCCACCCATCCATTCATCTCTCTCCAATTTTGTTTTATTTCTCAGGAACTCTCTCACAAACACATTTTGTCAAGCCGCATGAAAGTTTACTGAGCCTTGCGAAAGAAAAACAGCGGTGAGGTCATTTTTCCCGTTTTAGACAAAGATAAGAATCACAGAACAAGCAAGTCACTTAAATATGGAAGTTTCTGCAGGCAGGCCGGCTGCAGCGATCCTTCGAGCTTCACTTTCACAGTCACATATTTAACCCTGATGAAATACGGTTCACGTCGTCTGTGCGGATGTGTGTCAGAGTGCTTATTATGGATTCTCTCTTATCGCAGCTGAACGCGTGATGTAAATCACAGGTTGTTGAAGCCAGAGGGGATCTCAAACCAAAATAACCCATGTGAGGGCGAGTGGAGGGGTTTCCAGGGAAGCGGTGGGAGTCTCTGTGCTCCAGGGGCAGGAACCGAGGTGTTATGGAGGATGACAGGCAGCTCTCGACTCAGCCACGTTGCTCCGAGGTGGCTGCTGAATGACGCGGAGACATCGCCTTTGACCTCGGGGCGTAAATCCTGCGCGGGTGTGTGTGTCAGCGACGATGGGAGAAACTCCCTGTAAACTGATACGGCGCAGAGCCTAACTGTCCCGCTGGAGAGACAAAAAGAGAAAAAGAGAAGTGGAACAGATAGAGAGACGGTGGTGGGGGGTTCTTTCCTTTCTGGGGCCCAGACCCAGACACAACATCAGGGACAGTCACGGGTGAACTCGCCTTCTTCATGATCTACTGGAGTTATCTGCAGTGAAGGAAAAAAAAACAATAAAAAAAACAACATTGAACTCCAGCTGCAGCCACAGAAAATATTTTCATGGAACAGAATTGAGCCTTACAAAAGCTAACAGAGATAACAAATTAACCGAACCCATTTTCTACTTTTTCTGAGACTATTGGCAGGAGGCTGGACTCAGCGGTTGAAGCCTCACACAGAACCTTTCTGAAAGAAACCCGCTGCCTTGTAATGGAAAGAACAGGTACAGAAAAATAAAGAATGCGCTCCAATTGCAGTCATTAATTCCCGCCATCATCTTCTTTTTTTTTTTCCGCCCATAATTGCGCAGGGGCCGGACTGACTTGGGGATATTGTTTTACATGTAGGCCGCGTAAAAAAGTAGTTGTTCTAATGACGTGTAATAATTCCCAGGCAAAACTCAAATAAACAGAATTACAACTTTGGCAACAGAGAACATTTGTGTGTTTTTTTTTCTGTGATGAATTATTGGCAGGCGTTCAAACGATACGTTTGATTTGTGGGGCGGTTGTTGTAATGAGAATATATATATCATGTCTGTGGACCAACAGGATCACCGTTGTACGTATGTGCTGCATGTGAAGGTGAAAAATAATAAAAATAAATAGGAGCTCCAGATCTGTCTGGAGGGATTTCTATGCTTGTTTTGCTTGAATATGTTATCTGGTGGCCCAAAGGAGCGATGCGGTGACAGGACACAGCAAAAATACAATAAAATGAATTAAAGGCCTTTGGATTTGTGAGTTTCTTTAGATTGATTCTTTTTTTTAAATGATTTCAGTCTTTTTTTCCTTTTCTTTCGTGTGTGTTTTTCTTTGCAGTTGCTTTGTAAAATGCACCATGGACCGCGCATTGCACCCGTACGGACAGTTTAGAGAAACCAAACAGCCCAAGTTGCACCTTTTTGGACCAAATTCCTCCAGAAAACCCACGCTGGCAGGAAGGAGGCAGTCGTGCATTTTTCTGTTTTGGTTTAGAAACGTTTGTGTCATAACACACCATGTTACTGTAACTGTGCTCCATTTTCTTTTCTTTCCTGTAGTTTGTTGTGCAGTTTTGCCCTCTTTTTTCTCTTTTCTTTCTGTATGTTTGCAGACCAGAGTTTCCTGAGTTTCATGCTGACTCGCAGTTCCCTCCTCTGTCCATCCCAGCGTTTACCTCCACCTGAGTGTGTAGATGTGTTGAGGGTGCCGGTTGGTGTGGTGACCGGTGATCTAGTCCTCTGACCATCTCACCTCAGTGTTGTTACCTGCATCTGTTTATATAGTCATTTCATTCAGTCATTTGTGTGCTCTCCTCTCTCTGTCCTCCATCCTCTCTCTGTCCTGTCTCTCCTCTCTTTTCTTTCTTTACCCGGCTGGTCTTCATCCGGAAGGTCCCCCCATATGATCCAGGTCCTGCTCAAGATTTCTTCCTCTTTAAATTGAGTTTTGCCTTGCCACTGTTAGGCTTAAAGGTTTTTTTCTCCCTCTGTGGGAGTTTTTTTACTTGTCATTATCTTTGATTAGGACTTAATATTAAAATTTTAATTAATGATATTTGCTCGGGGCGCTGCGATGGACTGGCAACCTCTCCAGGGTGGACCCCTGCCTTTCGCCCTAAGTGAGCTGGGTTAGGCTCCAGCAGATCCCCGTGACCCTGCATAGGATTAAGCGAGTATAGATAATGGATGGATGGATGGATGGATATTTGCTCGGGGGTCATGCTCTGGGACTCTGTAAAGCGCCTAGAGACAATTGACATTGTAACAGATGCTATACAAATAAAATTGAATTGTATTGAATTGTTCTTACTAAATTCTTTATTTTTGATATGTCTTTAAAATCTTAATATACTGCTCAAAAAAACATAAAGGGAAAACAAAAAAGGCATCCCAGAACTGAATGAATGAAATATTCTTATTAAAATTGTTCTTTGGGGTGTCTTATGTTTGTGTTCCCTTTATTTTTTTGAGCAGTACGCAGTCGGTTCAGAGCCCCGAGGAAGTTCTGGCGAGCGGCTCATGAGGCGGACAGAAAGCGGGGGCATCTGCAGGTTTTTTTTACGGCCCCTCGTTAAAGCGAGCGCCGCCGCAGTGATGTCATGTGGACTTGACGCACACTTTTGTCTGAAAAGGCAGGCGTGTTTGTTCAGCGGGACGCCGCAGTCTGACCCCAGACGGAAAGCAAAGGAGGACGCCGGGTTGCTCAAACATCATCAGAGACAAAACATCTCACGCAGCCAAAGGTCTGCAGAGTTTTTGTCACTTCAGAGGCTCGCATAAATCCTCCCCTGAACGTAGCCGTCTCCGTTAACGCGCTCTGACAGCTCAGACAAAGGTGTGTCAACACCTTCATTCAGCCTCTGGAATCAAAATAAGCTTTCATTATCGGCGGTGGGCCTCAGAGGGCGGTTAGTAAGCCATTCATTATCCATCTGTGAAAAAGAGAGATAAATTCTATTATACAATCACTCCGGACATAAACACTAGCTGAGCATTTTGAACATCTGGAGACGTGAACCTCTTCATAGGGAATGGTTAGAAAACAGATGAGTTAAACAAACAGTGGTTCTTATGAACAGCAGTACTTTCAAATGAGCTTATAATCAACCTCCTCTTAACTTCACATTATTGACTGATGATGAAAATATGTGACAGACTGGAGTTTATTAACACAATCAGATGGTCGGTGCCTCCGAGCAGCTGCCTTCTCTTCCCCTACGCGTCTCAAGAGTTACTAAGCGTGCCGCTTCGATGATTTAGTGGAGACCGGACGTGAAGTAGCACATCAAGGTTAAGCTTTTGAAGCTGACAGCATGGAGGATGAATTGGGTGACATCTAAACACCGGATCCATGGCTCCGGTGCAGGGCGCGCTATAAATCAGCCCCCTCGATATCGGGCCTTCGCAGTCATGTGGGTCCCGCCTCTACGGTTGCATGTGCGGATCTGGAAGAGATTACGGCTTTCACACAAACATGAAGAAGCAGGATGGCTTATGTGAGGCTGAACAACAGTCATGGAGTGTCGGGCCATGGTAAAGAACATCACATCCCATAATTCAGGGAGCACGTGAAGCTTATTTTGGGGAAGTCTGTGTCTAATCTTGGTTCGGTTTATAAATTAGATTCAGAGCTGTAGCCGAGGGATCCGTCTGTGTCGGCCTGAAGCAGCTGCTGAGCTACTGTGTTTTCTGAACTTAAAGCCATCAATATTTATTCACTCTGAAATGAAGCGATCACCCGAATAACCTTAAAGCTGCTCCAATACATCTATTTTACCAGAAATAGAAAATTTTACCAGAAATAGAGAATTATTACCAAGGACAGCCACTGTCTTCAACTTCACTGGGCATTTTAGCACTTTTAACTCCTTATTTTAATTCTATTGATGCAACATCATGCGTTCAATTCTAGCTCCTGCTATAAAGACTTATTTTTAAAAATATTTTGTTGGGTCAAGTCAAGTACCGTATTTTCCGGACTTTAAAGCGCACCTAAATATAAGCCGCACCCATTAAAATTTAAAGAAAATATATATTTTGTCACATATATGCCGCACCGGACTATAAGCCGCAGGTATCCAAGCTGTGAAATAAGATATTTACATCGAAAGATTTTACCATAAGTGTTTATTCACATACCTGAACTGATAACTGTAACATGGCACTAAAAGTGCTGATCAAACAAAACAGAAAAGTCATTGATGGTTTTATTCATTTTCCTCCTGTACACTAAAACCAAGTTGCTTTATTTTTCCTCCTCCTGTGTACTGAAACCACCCCACACAGCAAAGACATCCGGACCTGACCCGCGATACGGACCCGTATCGGGGTCCACTTGCACTCAGTGCCGGATCGCGGACCCGCTAGCTCCACGGAAATCCGCTGGGGAACCAACAAACTGACTGGACAAACTGATAAATCCAGGTGTGTCCAAGTAGCCACAACGGTCAGAAACACCTGGATTAATCTGTTTGTCCAATAATATTAGGTATTGATGCTCACAAAATGAATGTAGAGTAGCATAGCCAACATAGGCTACTGAACAAAAACAGAATAGCCTTAAACTACTTGGTTTGTTTTTGGTTTTTGCACTTCCTGCTAGAGCGCCCCCTGAGGGCTGAAGAAAAATTCATAGATAAGCTGCATCTCTGTATAAGCCTCATGGTTTAAGGCGTGGGACAAAAGTAGCGGCTTATAGTCCGGAAAATACGGTATTTGCATTGGACAGAGGAGACTGATCAGAGACACATGAACGCTCATCTAAATCACAGAACAGGTCGCTACATACGTCACCAAATTCAACTTACCGTATGTTTCCGTGTCATTTCATCGTTTTAACCGTTGGCAGGTCTGCAAATCAAACAAAGAAATGTTGGATTAGATTCAGGAAAGGCTCATTATTTTCCTAAAATAGACACTTTCATGAGATCAACCCGTGTCGGGGGGCAAACGTCCCTGATGTGCAACAGGCTTCTCGTGACGATAGCTGATGATCAGGACTCCAAAACCCCTCTGAAGAGTTCAGACATTAAACATCAGACCATATTAACCACATTAAGCAATTCAGAGAGGCTGTAGGAGCATTAGTAACATTAGAGCGTCGTGAGGCTGATTAAATGTCAGGCGGTTTTAAAAAAAAGTAACAGCATTGTCCTTATATAACTTTGTGACAATTAACCTACTGTCTTATTTGCTTTAGTTAAATTCTGATTACTTCTGCAGTCATTCTGAAAGCTTTTTATTTATTTTTCTGCAATTTCAGAAGAGCACAAGTGAGCCTTGCACAGCCACAGCAAGGAAATAAAAGGGATGTGCTCGTGTCCCAGTTAGCCCTGAATGATCCATAGAATTCACTGTGTCCAAACTGAAATTTGATAAACTTCCATTGTGTTGGTCTGTTGTGTTGAAGAGGCAGAGATCTCTGCGTCAGATATGTCCAAAGCCGGGCAAATAAATCCCAAACAGTGCATTGCTCAATATTTCAACCTGAAGGGGATTTGGGGGATTTTGGATTCCGTTTATTATCTTGTCAGGTTTTGGAAACACACGAGTTACCTTCTGAGACAAACTGGTGTTTTGGACTTTTGAGGCGGAGGGGTTTTCCTTCCATCCCTGGTTGTCTGAGGGAGATCAAACCTATGGGCCATATGGTCTTAAAGACTGTTGCGGCATCATCATTTATCGTGATCAAAGCAACATCGGCTGCAGCATCGGTGATCCCTCGCTTCTCTGCTGATGTCTTCCAGCTCCCTCGGAGAATCTGCCGGCGTCTGAACGTTCCCAGGACAGGTTAAATAAGCTGTGACTTTGTAAATGGCCACATCACTACTGGTGCTTCTCAATTCAAAACAAAACTCAGCGGTCTTTAAACTTTTTTTTCTCTCTCTCTCTCTTCCCTTTTGACAGAGCATCTGTCCAACATCTGGGCATCATGCTTGTCCTGATTTCCTGACAGTAGTTAAGTGCTGAACTAAACCAATACTCCGAGTTCCTTTTAAAGTTGCACCAAAAAACTCCTCTTGAGCGCAAGCAGCTGCTGCTCTCCGGTTCTACCTCATTACCGATTCAAGACCACGCGTCTTTATGTAAAATCGTCGCCATATTGAACAAAGCAATCTCGGCGTTCGTTGGGAACTGAAGCTCTTATAAGCCTGGAAATGGTCCAGAAACAATATTACAGTTTCATTTACCACACGGGCCTCTGGTGTTAGTGTAAACAGAGCATGATGAATGCGCTTGAATTTTTCAAAGAGTGCTCTTGCTGTGAACAGCGCTAAAGAATGTGCACGCTTTAAATTACCCTCCACCTCTGCGCCTCCTCTGTGTTTCATAATTCATTAATGTTATCTCTCCTCAGCATAAGATAGAGGCCTTCATTGTGCAATGAAGAAAAGAACAAAAAAAACACCACCGTTAATAGACTTTCTCTCCCGTTGCCTGCGTTTATTAAATCAAACTCAAGCAGACAGGCCCCATTAACAATGTCCCGCCGTCTGATAACACGTATAATAAGCTGCTGCAAGAAAAATGAGAACGTGGACCGGGATGCTGGATGATGCATGTAGCCAGATTTAGAGGGGGCTTTGAACGTCGCTCTATTTGCTGTAAATCCTACCTTTGGTGTGAAGAGACTCACACAAATCTGCAGAGCTGCAGAAACTCCAGAAACCCGTACTTAAGAAGTGAAGCGCTACAGCGGGAAAGTTTGAGAATTGCCTGATCTGAGACGGTTCAGCATTTCAGTCGTATGGATGACAGGTCCTGCACTATATTACACACTGTGGAGCAAAATTATAAGTGCCAAACTGTGATGCAAAACACACATACAGGATATGTATGAGAACATTGAAACTGAAATATATGTAATTAAGTTATGGAGCAGCAGCCTTTTCTCCCACATATGGTATTTTTAACTAGTAAATGCAACATCACATACGGTAGATGGAGATGTCATTTCTCTGTATTAATGTATTAGGACATGTTAATTAAAATAAGATGACGATAATTACTATGTTACAACCCAGGGGTTCTGTTGGTTTTAGTTTCCCTGCATGCTTTGCGTCATAACTACTGCTGTGTGTTATTTCACTGTTGATTTCACGTGTTGTGTTTTCCTTGATCTGTTTTTTAAAAGTTTTGTTTGTTTGTTTGTGCTCTTGTTCTGTACTTTATTCGGCCTGTATAATTACTTCCCTCCCTGTCTGTCTGTTCCTCCGGTTGTCCTCAATGATTGTTGTCACCCGTCTTCCCTGACTGCCTCACCCCCTCTCGTGTCTCGTTCCTCTTTCCCCTGCTAGTCCGTTGTCATTCCATTCACCGTCCCGCTGCGCTCCCCACTTTCATTTCGAGTTTGTGCTTCTCTGTTTTTCCCTGCAGTGATTTCGGTTTGAATAAAGGAGCTCTGTTTGCTGCTCCTAACTCTCCTCTGCTTTACCTCCTTTGTCCTGACAAAATCAGAAAGATATCAACGGTCAATATTTGCTTTCCACCAAAGTATCCACATTGCTTCACAGCCACAGACAAGAGCAGCGACTCGAGACCGTCCCCTTTGAGATATCGTCCTCCTCCTCCCCATCAGTTCAGAGTACAAATGAGTACAAACTTATAAAAACCTATAAAGATCAATACCACATCTGTCTACAAAACAGAAACCTTTTGAGTCTGTCCTTCTTCCTGTCTCTCCTCTAGTTTTAAAAACAAGTAGATTACACTCGATATGCTTTGACCGTGCATATCCCAAACCACCTTTGCATTTAGTCAAGCTCCAAGCTTCCAAAGTTTTAGAGCACATGGGCCTAATTAGGGCCCATAACTCTTTCTCAGGACCCGCTAGCAGGGTGATCACTGTGTCAAAAGCAAATGAACCACATTCCAGTAACTACAAAGCATATGCACTCACTGCATATGAGTTAGTTAGTTAGTGGAGGCTCGCTGACCTGCAAAGAGCTATCATGAGGGTTTGGCGGGGTCAGAAGAAAAGGTCCTTTTTGCCTGGAAAATAATTTACACAAGAAAGGAAGGGGAGGCCAACACACACCAGGAGCACTAAAGAGATCAATGCTGGGGCCGAGAGAGAAAGGAAGCAGGGAGGGTATCATTAGCAGGTCACTCGCTTAGTTTGACCTTCGAAATTCCCGGCGCAGTTCTCTTATCAGAGCGACCTGCAACAGTGCTGCCTGAGCGCGCAACTGGCTCTGCAAAGAACGGCGCCGAGCTGCACTTCACTCGCCAGTGTACAGTTTTAACGCGGCTCCTCGGCCATCTAGACAGTCTCAAGGGTGCTTGTGACGCCACCAAAACTGAAAACATGTAGGCAAGGGGTGACGGAGTGGAACAGAGTTCCCCGAGTTCTTGACACATCCACCGAGCCATCGGGGCGGTTCGTCCTCACTGAGCTCATCATCTAACGAGAGAAGAAGGTGGACAGTGAACTTGAACAGAAGATGCTGAATTCAGCTCACCTGGAAGCTGAGTGGAGGCTTGTCAGCTATCGTGAGGACACCGCAGGCAGGGGGGGGGGGTTTGTTCTTCCCAGAAGTGTAATTAGCAGCACCAGTCGGGTTTTCATCTACACGTGAAAATTACACAGCTGAGGTTTGGCAACTTGGCCACACAGGCCCCACGCACATACGCATTATTCTGGTTTGTTTTTGATGCAACCAGACGTTTTTCCTCCCTTTTGTTCCTGAAGAACCCCGACCGTGAACCGAACAACCTGTGACAAATTAACGGCAAAATTAGCGCTTTCTAAACGAAAAAAGAGGGTGATAGAAAAACAAGCTGGATCGTGTTTTCTTAGATTTTTATTATTCATGTTTTATATGAATTCAGCATCTAAAACTAAAGAGAAAAAGATCCATAACCCTTTAACATCAACCTATTAATACAATCGTTTCAAGCTGTTACGGATCTGTTTTAAGATTATTTGAGCAAAAACCAAGGAGGCAAAACATCTTCACTGTATTTAATATATAAAATAAAATTAAAAAAACATAACAAAGTCAAAGGAATGCCTATGCACTTGTGTAGACATGTTTGTTTCCACTCTTTTCTAATCACGACCAACATCTTTTCAGTGTAAAAGCATACAAGTGTAACCAGTCACGTGACACAACGTAATCTCCATCAGCATATAAAGATAATACAGCGAGTTAAGTCGAAAACAAACAAAACATTATCTCCCGGTGCCGGGCTTTGGTTCAGACACACGCACACGTTTGCACGCATAGCTCCAAGGTAATGCATTGATGTTTTTTGTTATTTGGTCTCAAACAACAGTCAGATGTTGCAGCTGCTGCCTGCAGTAGATGACTAAAGCTATTCATTTTATTTGCTCATTAGGGTTGAGCTGTCTGTGGCCTGCGTGCTGATGTAGCAGGATTAATAACACATGGAAATATACATATATCGCCTCTGCTACTGGACTTGTTATAAATTACAGACAGGACACAGTTTTACAATGTATTATGTGGTAAAATAAAACTTAAAAGCTCCAGAAGATCAGTAGTCCCAGCTGAAGCCTCCAGAAACATTAAGATCCAAAAAAAAAAAAAAAAAAACTGGAAATGTAGTTCACTTTTCTGAAGGCTTCATCTGATTCAACATGAGGTTATGATTCATACTGAGACAGCAGGACTAACGCACGGAGCCCATCAGCGGCTCAGCTATAACATGATGAGGCAGTGTTGTACGAAGGTGGAGCACTGAGGGGACATCAGTGTGGGAAGAGTTTTCATCGCAACTGGAAAGAAGCAAAACTGTGTATAAATGCACATAAATACAATTAGATACAAAGATATTACACTGTCAATATACACTGCACGTCACACACACGAATGCACACACACTATACCCCCACTTACACAGTAATGACAATGATTTCATACAGTTTAAAAATCACCTTCTTTTTGCTTACAACTATAATGACGATGTTTAATTTCAGTATCAGCTGTTATTATAAACTGCTTTAAGTGCTTTTCAGTCAGTCCGCCAGAGATGACCAGTCGAAGGATTCAAGTTTTTTTTCTACGTCTATAGCAGATTTCTGTTAAAAAAGAAAAACAAGAAAAGAAAAAAGGGGATGGTGAATTGGCTTTGGCGTGTAACATGTGTTTATACTGCTTCAGAGTCATTGAAGTCGTGTGTTTCAGATCAGCGGCGGGTTTTCTACCGCCACAGCAGAGTACTCGGCCTCGGACATGTTGGGGGCCTCGATGAGACGGGCCAAGCCCGTCCGAGTGGAGTATTTGAAAATGAAGGCCTTCATGAGGTCATAGCGGTAGTTTCTGTTGATGAAGTTGTAAAGGATGGGGTTGAAGCAGCAGTGGAGCAGGGACAGGCACTGGGTGAGGTGCAGAGCCACGTAGATCACGTTCTCCAGGCCGCAGGTCAGCGGCACCAGGCCCAGCTGGGACAGGGCGTCGGCCAGGAGGACGGCGTGGTAGGGCCCCCAGCAGGCCAGGAAAACCACGATGTAGGCCAGAATCACCCTGCGGCTAACGCGGCGCTCCTGCTCCACCGGGGAGGACGACGGCGAGGAAGAGGAGCGGCCGAAAGCTCTGGCCAGCAGGGCGTAAAAGGCTGCGATGACAGGAAATGGGAGAACGAAGCCCAGCAGGATGAAGCTCAGCTGCACCCCCACCATCCACTCCCTGGGGTTGTCTTCCGGGTACACGGGCCTGCACAGCACGGCGTCCCCGTGCGTCGACTTCACCGTGCGCAGGAAGTGGGTGTCCGGCAGGGAGGCCACCAGCGCCAAGAGCCACACCCCCACGCACGCCCCCCGGCGGATCATCTTCCGGCGCGGGCCTCCCTCGTCCCGATGCCGCGTCACGCTCAGGTAGCGGTCCACGCTCATGCAGGCCAGGAAGAAGATGCTGCCAAAGAGGTTGACGGAGAACAGCAGGTGCGTGAGCTTGCACGCCACCTCGCCGAACGGCCAGTGGCCGTGCTGGGCCAGCGAGCTCACCCACACGGGCAGGGTCGCGCAGACGCACAGGTCCGCGACGGCCAGGTGGGCGATGTACATGTGCGTCTCGTGGCGCGGCGTGGAGTCCCTCTGAGCGCGGACGTTGACCCAGAGGACGAGGGCGTTGGCGGCCAGGCCCACGACGAAGATGAACGTGTAGAGGACGCACATGGAGTACAGCAGAGCGTTGCGGTTGAACGCCGTGGCGCACACCATGGCGTCCACGCTCGTGATGTTGCTGAAGGACTCGGAGAAGTTCAGCTCCCCCAACGACTCCCACAGGTCCTCCAGCTCGCTGGTGCTCAGGCTCATTTTTCAGCAGTGGGGGGAGACCACAGACCGCTGGGAAGGAAACACGCAGATCCTGCAAAAACACGACAGGGACCCGTCACTTCAAGTTACACCCATTCATCTTGATCAGCAGCCAAAGCTCCGCAGTTTTCCTCGTATCATTTTTCTTAAGTCAGAAACAATTTTCTGTTGCATGAATCACTGCATATTTTACACCACGAAGACGCCAAGAAAAAATAAAATACAAACCCACATGTGGTGTGCTGGGAGATCCTGAGGAATCCTGATGCGGTTAACTTGTTAAAACACTGCTTTCATGAGTTAATAATGACTGTGTTATCGTGTCGCAAACTGTGGACGTTCCAGTGATTGATGTGCACGCCGGGGGCGGCACGATAAATGTTTGCCTTAGCTCCTCTGGCAACGGGCTCACATCGGACGTGAGGAGGTGGGATCCAGAAACCCAAACAGGGTGTATTTCCGGAGCATTCCGAGATAAAGCGCCGGTCGGAGCGGGGAAACCCGACGCCTCCTCTAAAAAGATTTTTCTCCCTTAACGTGCCTGTTATTGCAAAACACAACGAATCCCCCCGTCTCGCAGGAAAAGAGAGGGCGAGAGATCAGCTGTCACCACCGCAGATGATCAAAGAAACGCCTCAAATGCGTCATTTTTGCAACATCTGAATCTTATAACCGCAGATCGCGAGCACAGAGCTTCTAATGCTCTGCGCGTACATGCAGAGCGAAAGGTGACTGGAAACAGCGCAGGAGATTATAGAAGCAGCGGTCTGGTCCACTCTGGAATTCCAACAACCCGCCGCGATCACTCTGAGCCCGACGGGGCGCTCACACATTCAGCCCTGCGCAGGCGGCTTTGCATTCACAGCTTTTTTTTTTTCTGCAACGTCTCTCTCGGCTAACTGTCAGCTTTCCACGGTGTGGGAGATCAGAGGTGAGAGGTGATAGATCAAAACCAGAACACGAGTGGCTTAACCCCGCTGTTGCCCCTCGCCGACTCGTACGCCCACAGAGCGACTTGCTTGCAGAGATCAGCGGGGGGCTTGACGCCCGCGAGAAAGCCCGAGCGAGGTTAAAAAAGAGGGTCGGCGTCCACTGGCCGACACAGCACGACAGAAAGCAGTGAAATGTGACCGTGTCAGACATCTGTCTGTGTAGGGGGGAACCCGTGCTGACCACGGGGTAATTGGTGAAAAAGTCACAGAGGATGAAGGAAGAAAAGGCAACGATGGAAGTAAGTATGAATGAGGACACCTGGAACGTATTAGGATGTGCAGCTGTCTGCGCCTGGTGTGCGCCGTAATGTCACACCAGCGCGTTTCAGGGGAAAATCAGAACATTTAATTGGCAGATATACAGTTTCCAGATACTCTGCATTGTCAGATTTGGGCCGAACAAAGCGGTACGCACAATCAAATCATTCACGGCCAAAACGGTCAATAAACACACATAAACATAACCAGACTGAAATGTAGCAGTTCACATTAAAAAAAGAAGAAGAAGCATGCTCCCAGGGACAAACTAGTAAAAAGACTTCTTCCTCATTAAATATACATCTTGTAAGTGCAGAACTTTGAGTGTCATGAACATTTAGTGTTAGCAAATTTGACCTTTAATCCGTTCTTATTGTTTACTTAATTGTGATAAGGGAGCATGAAGACATATCTGATGCCAGCTACTATTGTGATACTTTGGAGTCCTATTTATTTAAATTGAGGGACTTTTTTGAGCAAAGATAAACCTTCTCGGTGGTCCCCCGTCTAATTCCTTTATATTATATGGAAAATACCTGGAGGTGCCATGTGGCCCCACGGGCTTCAAGCCAATTAACCTTTTTAACACCCGCAACATCTGATAACACAGGCTGCACATGAAGCTCTTCTCTCTCTTTCTCCCCACTGCATCCCTTCTTTAAAGACATTTTACAACCCGCAATCCAGTTCCAGACAAAAAAGAAGAGAAAAGAAAAGCGAAAAGCTAAAAAAGGTCTATTGTTTCCCTAAAACACAGAAAAAAAGCAAACGAGGAGCCGTTTGCATGTGCAAATGCTGACCAGAACAATGGCGCAGGTGCAGCGCGTCTGCCAAGGGTTCCTCCTGTCAGTCTCGATCTACCGGCTTTTAGGTCGGGAGAAAACCTTCACCTCTTATAAATAGGACTTGATGTTTCCGCGTAGATAAAACACTCCAAGTGTTGCTTTGTGCGTCATTACGCATGAGCACCAAGTGGAAGCAGCGGTCCCACGCAGCCGGTGACGGCAAACCACATACAATGTCATTGTTGTCATTGTTGATTTATATCAGGCTGGGAGCGAGCTCCTGTTATCAGCTCTGAGCTCACAGTAGCCAGACGTGGGATTTCAATGAGGAGGAAAACAAACAGCGCGCGGACACGTTGCAACGACAGAAAAATGACCACGAAAGCTCCTGTCACAACCATTTTTTTCTGCGTCAGTTGTAATTGTGTAGTATATGGCCCATACCTTTGGTTTCTAATGGCAAATAAAAGTGTTGAAATTGAGTTAATTGAACAAAAAAGGTAACAACAGTTGAAAATCGTGGGCATCTGTGTTAGAAAGCCGGAAAAAAAAACAGTTTCCATATCTCACAGAAACTTTTTTTTTCTTTTTTTAGAGCTCACCTGTTTTTGTCTTCCTCCCTCTTGACTCTCCTTCTCTCTTTAGAGGAACAGATTTGTCTGCTACCGGACTGCGCGCTCAGTCATAACTTCAGCTCCGCTGGAAGAGACTTCTGCTTCTCTCCGCCTCCTGAAGCGACTGAGACTCTGAGCCCAGACCTGCGCTTGCTGATACTCCGGAGCTACGCCTCCAGGGCCGGTCCCTCCAGGGCCGGTCCCTCCGGTGCGTATTGGCATGGCATCACGTCGGGCGTTCAAAGCAGCAGCCAGCCAGTTTCGGCCGAGCAGGAAAAAAGAAAAAAAAAAAAAAAAAAAAAAAAAAAAAAAAAGCTCGCACCAAAAGCTCTTTCAACGTTTTGACGCAGCATTGCTGCTGAACATATCCTATATTGTTCATGCAAGTTGTTATGTGTCATCCAGGACAGCCAAATTTTGTTCTATGTGTTTTAAAAATTCGATTTAAAGCAAAAAAAAAAAAAAAAGTTATATTGTATGAGAACTGTAAGCACTATGCCCTTCCTCCAAGCCTTAGAAATCAAGAATGATAAATGTAAAGTTTTTTAACTTTTCTTTATTTTGTCAGATTGTAAGAGTCGTAAAATTGACCAAAAAATCATCATGAAACAGTAAAGCATTCAAATTTACATATGCTCTCTAAAATATACAAATACAAACAGGGGTGATTCTAGGGTCAGAGCTTTAGGGGTGCTGAGCACCCAATGAGCCCCACCACAACCCACAAGTAACGTTAGTGAGAAGAGGACGATACCATTAGGCGGGGTCGTTTTCATTTTCATTCTTAAAATTTAAACTTAAACCACAAACTATGGATTAAGTTTTGGACATTATCTAAGCCTGTCAAATGCAAACTAAAATTTTAGAATAACAACATTTCTTCAGCACCCCTAAAAAAGGGCTAGCCTCGCCCATGAATACAAATATACTTTATTGATCCCCAGAGGGGGAAATTCAAGTTTCAAGTACACTGCAGAGCTGCCGGTGTCCAGCGCTCCTTCTTCATGTCCCGGTCCCGTGGTCCAAGTGCTAACTCCAGTTAACAGCCCTTAAAACCTGTTAACAGCCATTAAAACCAGTATATCTCCACAATGGTGAATCAAGTGAGATATCTCCAGGTCAGAGGAGGAAACACCGATGAACCAAACTCCGATGAACCAAACTGTCTCTTCTGGGAAGACCGAGCTCCCTCAGTCCGGCGAGCGATGGAGCCGACCGTCCCAGAGCCCGGTTCATCATGCAGATCGGTTGCTGGTGTCACCCCTGGCGGTGCCGGGCCCACCAGGTCCTCATATATCTCATATATCGCAGGGATAAGTCCCCCGGAGCAGCAGCGAGTAGCCTCCATGCCAGGCGTCGTCTGGGCAACTTTTTCTTAAAAAAAAAAAAAAGATTCATGCAATAATTGGATTGTATTAATACCATGTGTAGTATACAAAGTATATATAACACAAAATAGTTGGAAAAACCTGTTGAAAAGGGGCTGTGATTGCATTTTCTCTTCCTGGTGTGTGTTTTGCTCGAGCTCTGACAGCGTCGTAAATCACACTGCGTTTTTGCAGCTTATATATTAACGCCAGCCAGCAGGTTAAATATCTACAAATTCAACGGATGTGAAGTTTCTGTGCTGCAGGAGCACCTGGTGCTCTCAGGACTGCTCCACACCCCGGTTACCTAAATACGAAACCAAACTTTAACCACATCAACTGCCTTCTGTTTCCACCCAAAACTAACTGAAAGACAAACTGAATAACCAGTCTGTGCCATTTCATCTGAAGCCATTTTCTGTTATTTAGAACCGCTTTGAGAAACCTGACTAAACTGATGGGAGCAAGAAGTCTTTTTTTTCTTTTCTAACAATACAATCCTCTTCCTCAGACCATCAGCCGCCCGCAGGTGCCTCGCTGTTTCATTGTTGTTTGAACCTCATTCAGTCGCATTTAGGAAACATGCTTTTGGAAGCGGCACAAAGCCGTGTGGGAGGCTCACGTGTTTGCTGGGAGCTGCTGGGAGCTCACCTGCAACTCTGGTGGCCTCGCAGCTGCTTCCACCAGAGCAATTAACCCCAAGTTCAATACAAAGATGGGATCACAGGAAGCAGAAACTGTGGAATCCACCAGAGGAATGCAGGGATGGAGAGAGAGATGGGTTTGTTTGGTGAAAATTGTGATTATATACTTTGGCGGAGCTCTAAGCAAAAATGTTTCATTGATGTCACATTCCACCCGCGGCGTGTTGACTTAACCGCGTCGCCCGACATTTTTCCGTATGACAAAGTGCACGGTTCGCGCGGGTCATCCAACTTTTAAGTTTATTATGACTGTCTGCTTTGTATTCAGTGATGAAATAGAGCCAGAAGGCCAGTCTGACCTCATTAAGAAGCAAAGAACTGAAGTAAGTTTCAATGAGGCTTTAAAGAAAGCTCCCAGTACGCACGCATACCCATTGTCCTCCGTATCAGGAGCATCAGGGGGGATTTGTAAGCCTGTGTGATAAGCATCCGTAGCCCCGCAGACCGCTGCCAACCTCTGTTCTGCAGTCCTCTTTCACAGTGGGAACGGCGGAGTGGGTGGATGTGTGGATGTGTGTGTGTGTGTGTGATGTTCTTTCAGAAACAACCTTGCCCCCTGGATGAAAAGAAGAAGAAGAAGAAAAAACACTTGAGTGGAACCTCATAGGATTTAGGTATATGATGCATGAGAACACAAACATACAAAAAGGGGTGAAATCAAAGCCTCAAAAAGCGTTTAAAGTTCAGGAAAGAGGAAGGATGCTGAAAAGATCATCTCTGCCTCCTTCATCCTCTTTGTTTCCTCAGTAGTTCTTTTCTTCAGACGAAAATGCTCCTGTTAACCCCGACGCCCCAACATCTCAACATTTTTTTTTTTCTTGTGCATGAACATTAAGTTCCCTTTTCAAGGTTGCGCTACGTTTTTTCTTCTGTGAGAATTATCCTTAATGCCCTGCACTGCTTTTTTCTGTCATGTTGGTGACAGGAAATGGTGCGTATTTTTGCTCTGACAGATAGCGAGGAAATGCTAAATAATGGAGCAGTTCCTGTCAAAGTCCTATTTACTTCAACGGGCAGATAAAAGTGGTAAAATATCCTGTTGCAAATGATAATAATTCCAGCTCAAATAACCATTACAGTGAAGCCTGACTCCGAGCAGAGCCTTACTCCCTTCCTAATTAAAACCACAAGTTTCAAACCTTTTTACGATCCTCCAGTTCCCTACAAGATAGAGTAAATGTGAACAAAAAGAGAAAACTTTAGAGTCAAATTACACACTTCATCCAGGACCACGCGCTGATCAGAAGCTGCTACTGCCCGCCGTCTTCAGAGGAAGCTTCAGCTGCCCGGCCTATGATTAGATGGAGCCACAAGTTCCACAAGTTCAGCTCGTCAATCACTGGTAATTAAAGATTATCTCCGGGCTCAAAAAAACTCTGCCAAATGGGATGCAGATAACTTTAAAAGGCATTCACATGGCATGCAAAATGACTTTCAATGGATCTACAATGGCTCTGCTTTGACTGTAAAGTTGATCTTGTTGGTAGGGTGCAGATACAGAAACAGATTTGTCGATCCATAAACATGAAAGGTGATACCACGTACACAAATCAATGGGTTTGGTGCTGCTACTACTCAATGAAATGCCATCAAATATACACGGTTTGTTTGCATTCCTGGAACACCCATCGGAGCTCATTAACTATGTCCACAAGTCTTGGGGGGGGGGAATCACATCCTTAAGGAGTCTCTGGGGGGCTCTCTGGGTTGGCATCGACAGTTACAGTTACAGAAGTCGTCGAGCAGCAGCAACCTCGACAACCCCGTCTGTCTCATCCTCTACTCATCCCTGCTCCACACAGAAGACAGAGAGTAACTGAAGCATTAGCATCCCGGCTGGGATCAGCCGGCATGCACGATCTGCAGTCTGGACTGGAGGGGGGAACATCTCCTTCTCTGACTGCAGTTGGACAGCAGCTGAGGGGGTTCGTCTGCTGTAAGGGCTTCTGGGTGGGGGTGGGTGTGGGGGGGGTCACTGCAGCTGCTGGTTGAGTAACGATATGTGCTTTCACGTCAGAGTCTCCAATAACACCAGAACACCAGGTAGATTTGTCCCTAGTCACTTTTGTAAAGAAAAAAAGTCGCTAGAGGGGTCTGAACACTCGCTGAATAGAGCAGCAAAGTTGCTGAGCTGCTCTCCCGTAGACTCGTTTCCGTCGCTCTGAATGCGTCATCTTGTCCGTTGCTTTGATCGGTTGTAGCGCTGACCGACTGCGTGCAGATGCAGTTTGAGGAGAAATCATTGGTGCCGCCCATTGGATGGGAAGGGTCTGCGGATCCAGTGTTGCCAGGTGTACAATAATTATCGTATTTGTACGATAATTTGGCCCTCTGTACGATGTACGATCAATAATCCAAAGTCCAAATGTACGATAATTTGACCATTTCAAAATAACTGCCTGCCGCAATTGTCCGCTGGAGAGTTTTTTGTGAACCCTGAAGGCATCTGTTCCCATGTGACATGTTTCCAGCCAATCGTGCTTTGCTGAGCTTGAGATACAAGCATTTCTCTCAGAACAACTAGCATGATAGGCTGAATGGTCAGCTTCGCCGGCCCACGAGACGCTCACAGTCAGGACCATATCAGGAAGTTGAGCAAGCGAGATTTAAACAGAGTTTAAGCAGAAGAGAAAAAGCAAGGGAGAAAAAATTAGTCTCCAAAATCACCTCCAGGCCTCATAATTTGGCTCTTAGTTCCCACCTCTCATTTGTTTGTGGGGGACACATTAGTCTAACGCAACTGGGAGTTGGGGCTGATGTGGTGCCGTTAACCAACTCCGTACTGACGCCACGAAGCTGTGAGTGCCTGTATTTATCACTAGAGTGATTATATTTGACTATAGCACATCATTGGGCTTGTTATTTTGGTTATGACAGATGTATGATAATTTCCCTCAAAATACGATAATTTTGAGTCTCTGGTACGATAATGCTACATTTCCCACCTGGCAACGCTGTGCAGATCGTATTCAGAGCCGTCATGTATCTAGATGAGGGTCTGATCTACCAGGTTAACTAAACGCTTCAGCAGCCGAAGGAACAGCACACAGTAAAAGTGGCTGCTGGAAATGGTTGAATGTCTTAAATGATGCATTTACCTCATTCAGCTGAAACTAAAGCAGAGCATTTAAAAAAAGGCTACATTTTGATCTTACGGTCATGAAGGATAAGAACTGTGATTCAAAAGTTCTGCAAATGTTGCTGTGGGTATGCTAAATGTGTGAATGTTTGCAAAAATAAAAAAAGCACTTGCTGACTGCTGTAAAATGCTCGACAAAGTGGGCTTCAGTCTTGATTCTGCTGATCTAAAGCGTCCATGGATCCTTTGCAGCACTTTGGTTTAATAAGTGCATTTCCTGATGCAATCATCCTCCCTCTAGGACTGAGTGTGCTACACCTACTGGACGTCTGCCAACCCTGGAGGAAGACTCCCACCCTCTGTTTTCTTCTTTCTTGGATTTATCTCCACCTTTGATCCCTGTGCACTTTCTTTGTCTTTCTTGAGGTTAACTGCTAACTGACTCAGTCAAAAAAAATAAATAAATAAAAAATAAATGTGTGTCTCGTGTTATATAGACCATACATCTCTTGCTGTAACTATTTAATAAATATAACTGGTGTGCAGTTTAAGCTTTTTGTTCGGGCCGAAAACGACACGCCCAGAAATCTCTTTCTTTTATGCATGAGCAGCTTTAGAGGTGTTATTGTTCGGGTCTTTTCCCCTGGAGTATTTTTCGACAAATCCAAGTTCATGACACGGAGATAGAGACAAAAAAGATCGAGAGATAAGGAGGCTGAAAAAGGTCGGGGAGCAACATGAAAAGCATAAAAGAAGAGAACAAGCGCGCTGGGTGGTGACGGCGGACGAGAAAAAAACCGGGGAAAACAAGGGAACAAAAATTCACAAGAGTACGTTCAAATGGCTGCCGGTTCTATTGTCGTCCTGCACTCCATCATGGTGGCGGGTCTGACAGACGCGCTCTATTTTAGTGCAAATGTCCATTCAGAGGGTCTCTAAAATTCCTTCAGGGCCACATTGTTAGCAGTCGACCTCCCCAACTGCTCTAAGGCCCCTTCAAGCTCCTGCTCCCTCACATTCCTCCCTTTCCCTCTCTCACCTCTATTCATTTATAACCTTTCATACCGAGATGACTGAAGCTGACGCATGGACGTGGACGGAGCCTGTCACACGAGGCGGACCATCGGACCTGTAAAACAACTCGACGGGACAAAAGAACGGCAGCCGGTTCGTGAAACCGGAGCTCATCTTGGGGCTTTTGGGGATTTTTTCATCACTGTGGACGTTTCTTAACGCCTGCGATGGGGCGACGGTGTTTTGAGTCTCCCGGGGACCTGTCGGTGCAGGTGCGTGTTTGGGAGAGAGCGCTTCCTTGTCGAGAGGTGTAACAGTGAGGGCCTTTCTTGTTACGCTGTGGCGGAAACCTGAGAGCCGCTCAGATGTCAAACCAGGCTTTGTGTGAAACAGGTCCGTGAAAAAAAAAAAAGGGTGCGATGATGAATTTTTTAGCATTAGATCAGTGAACACTGGCTCCACTCTGTTAGATATGTGATACAATCCCTTTAAAGAATGTAGATATGCACATGATTAAAAAACACCCACAGGTTAATGCAGTCTTCAGTTTGCATCTGCCAGCTCAGTGTGAGCTTCATTCTTTGCTACATGCACATCAGATTTACAGGGGGCTGTTGTGTCACAGTCCTCCCTCAGAGTAGAGTTAACCCCCCCCCCCGCCCCCCCCCCACCCCCACCTTCAGCTCCTCTTAACTTCATCCTGCATTCACTGCACATCAGAAGAGAGAATCTGATCTTTTTTTTTCTTTTTGCTTTGCTATTATCAACATTCTCCTCTGCAGTTCATTAAACTTAAGGACAAGAAAAAAAATGGCGCATAATTGTTTAGTCTAATGTTTTATTTCTTGACAACAAGCCTTTGATTCCTTTGTGTAATCTTTTTAAAGCGGAAAGTCGGAAATACCGAGTTTCCATTTGTCTTTGAATGCAGCATTATTTGTTGGCAGAGGTTCAAAGCTGCAGAAGAAAACTTGTGAATACCTGCAAAAATATCCCATATAAGCAACGGTTCTTAATGTTGGCCTCTAAAAAATAATAATAATAATAAAAAGGCAAGAAGGAATCGAGCGACAGTAAAGTTCAAGGTTCATCAAGCCCATGTGCGATGGAGAAGTTATGACATGACTTTGCTGGCTAGCTGTGATATTTCAGCATTCCTGTCTGTGCTGTGGCATTTTACCCCGCTGCTTCAACGCAGGACTCTCTGTGAGACTGCAACTAAAACTGAGATCACTTCCAACTGTCCTCAGCTGAACTGCAGATAAGAGCAGTGTTGGGCAAGTTCACTTTCTACACGAACTAGTGAAGTTCATAGTTCACAGAAATTAAAATGAACTAGTTCAGTTCACCATTTCAAAAAATGAACTAAATAGTTCATTTTTAGTTCTTTTTTTTTTTTTTTTAAATGTTGCTGTGAGCAATTATTTGTCAAAATGATTGCCACTGCCCATATACTACCCCACCACAAACGGCAATTATTTTATCTATTTTAACTGTCAAAAACTAATGATCCAATTTGGAATCCTTAACCAACCAGGGTTCACATTAGCATTGAAGGGACAGCCCGTGTAAAACTGTAATTTCCGTTTCAGTTTCTCTCTACAGCAGCCATTCCCAAACTTCAGAATACCACGGCCCAATTTGAAATGTGAAAAATCTCCGCAGCCCACCGAAACCTTTAATCACAACTGTGATCAACATACAGGACAAGGAACCATGACCCAATTCTAATGTAAGGGGTCAACAAATAAGGTGACACTTGTCATATACGTTAAGATGACAGTAGAATAACACTTAACTGGTTTGTTTTATTACTTATTAATGTTTTTTTAATCATGTCATGAATATTTTACAGTAATTAAAACATATTTTAAAAAGATCGAGGATTTAAAACATATTTGTTTAATTTTAATGACTTCTCGCGGCCCACCTGCAGTACCACGACGGCCCACCAGGGGGCCGTGGCCCACACTTTGGGAATCACTGATTTAGAACGTTAAAAGTCTAGTTCTAGTTTCAATATTTCAATCCCCCCGGGAGTTGAGCCGCTCCTCCAGCTCTGGGCGACTGCAGCTTTCATCTTCCTTCCTGCTTGTTTTAAACATTTGATGCCATTCCCAAACTTTGTTAACGTGACAGAAGCGACAGCCCGTGTTGCCATGTTTGATTGTTTTCTGCAGATACATATCAGGCTCGTTTGTGGTGTATTTTAAATGGGGTTCGCTGGAAACCTGGCACAGTTTTGATCGTGTGTGAACTTTGAAAGAATGTCGTTCACAACTGCCCAAATGAACTAGTTCACGCCCCGCGCTCGTGAAGGGGAAAGTGAAAATATTAACTAGTTTCGTGAACTTTCGTTCAATGAACGCGTTCAAGTACAACACTGGTCATTTCATAGTTCATTAATGCATGCATGTTCATCTTATATCATTTATCATGCAGGTAGGCAGCCACAGGAGTCACGGGGTTTTGTGTGTTTTCTGAGAAAGCGCTCTGCTCAGAACCCTTCAGCTGTGTGCCTGCTGCTTTGATGTCAACATGTCTTCTTGGAAATAGGGTTCAGGGCTAAACAGCATCTTTCAGGTGGTCATTATTGGTGGAAGTTGTTTTCAGATAGTTTCAAACCAAATGAAAGTCCCTGAAAGAACATGACTATAACTCATAAATGAAGTTTTAATGTGAACATTTAAACATTCAAGGTCATGACAGTATAATTCCAAAAAGACTGACAAGAATGGCTGGTTAATGTACATTTCAGGGCTTGAGATCTTGTGCAAATAAGGTTTCCTCTGGAATAACTTGCCAAAATTTATGACCGAGTAAGAAAGTAGACTGGACAAGCTGAACTGAGTCAATAGTCTGATCACACAGTCTCATTAGCAGAACATGCTGAGTCCCTGCAGTACAGGACTGAGTGGTTGTAATAATGTGAGTGGGCTAAATATCATGGCACCGAGCTCACCAAGATTTGCACTCTTGTGGATGACCTGAAGAAGTCGATAGTGGCACCTTGACTCCATTGAAACATGCCTATCCTCCCTCCAAAAAGAACACCACGAAGCCGAAAACTGTCTGGACGACATGGTCGTGGCACTGTCGGCCACCGACGGTCGTATCTCAGCACTGGAGGCGACATGCAAAGAGTTAAAGGAGGCTAACGGGCTCCTCAAAGCTAAAGTGAATGACTTGTAGGGTCGCTCCCGCAGGCTTAATGTCAGGATCGTGGGCATTAAAGAGGGAGAAGAAAACGGTCGCCCAACTGAGTTTGTCTCGCAGTTGATACAGGAGCTTCTTGGCCGCGATAACTTCCCCAAGCCAGTCAAAATAGATCAGGCCCATCGCAGCCTGAAGCCTAAGCCACTCGCTAATGAGTGACTGCGGATTATCATCGCAAGAGTCCACAACGACAGCGATCTGGTCAGCATTCTCCGGCTCAGCCGCCAACAAGCCCCGCTACAGTACAACAGCGGGAGGGTGTTATCAGGGTGCTGATAATTTGTTGAATTATGAGCATCTAGCTTTCAGCCTGGGAGTGTGATATGTCACTTTTTTTCCTTTTTTCTCATGATATGATACCCACCGGGATTCTGTAACTCATTACTTGGATTGTCCAGCCCAGTCTGGTCCACTCCGGTGTGATTTTCATTTATTCTTTCTTTTTCTACTATTTACACATTTGTACTTCATTCCCTTAAACATTGCAGTATGAGCTTAAGCGTCAGTGTGTTATAATGTTGTTCTTGTTAAACCTTGCTATCGCCATTAGATCTTGCCCTCAGATTAAAGGCATTGGGCACGGCGCCCCTGATAGTCCTATTGGTCTGTACGCAGATGACGTGACCCTGTCTTTGTCTGATGTTAGGTTGTCCCTCACACCACTTTTAAATCTTATAAAGAACTTTGGACAGCTCTCTGGTTTTACCATCAATTGGAAAAAGAGTCTGTTCATGCCTCTCTCTGATGGGCTCGACCCTGCCTTTCTCAATAACTTACCATTTAAAGTTTCCACAGAGTCCTTCGTGTATCTTGGAATCACAATCCCCAGGAACCCAAAACTTCTTTTTAAGTTGAACTATTCTGTCCTCATCGGTAAACTCAAAAGTATGATAGATAAATGGAAGCTCCCTCTCTCGGTAATTGGCCGTGTTAATATTGTTAAAATGGTAGTTCTTCCCAAATTTATGTACCTCTTTCAAAACATACCCATATATCTCACAGCCTCTTTCTTCAAGTTGATAGATTCTATCATTACTCCTCTCATTTGGGCTGATAAACCTCCTCGTATCTCTAAGGCACACCGACAGAAGCCCGCAGCCGGTGGAGGTCTTGGCCTCCCTGTTTTTCATCTCTACTATTGGGCCTGTAACGCCAGAGCTTTGGTTTTTTGGAGTCACTCTACAGCTGTGGCCGACCAGAGTATTTTTCTCGGTCCTTGTTGGCCTGAAATTGAGTCTCAGGTAGCTTCAGTTCACGCAAGTGCCTCCTTAGCAGCCATTCTATTTTCAAAATTAAATCTACCTTTTAGATGCTTTACGGTTTGACTTTGTTATGCATAACACTTGTAGAATTGAAACAGATTAAGAGTGTGCTGAATCTCCCTGGTCTGTCTACCTTCGCTCCTATTTGTCAGAACCCTTGTATTAAACCAGCCATGATGGATGCTGCTTTTGTACTGTGGTCCGATAAAGGCTTGTCTTCCGTCAAAGATCTTTACATTAACAACCATTTTGCTTCTTTTGCTCAGTTGCAGGAAAAATTCGGCCGCCCCTCCAGCCATTTTTTCCGATATTTGCAAGTCAGAAACTTTGTTAGACAGTCTATCCCCCACTTTAAACTTTGCCTGAGCAGCACAGTTTTTATGAGCTCATGTCCAAACCCCCCACCTCTAAACACTTGATTTCTCAGTTTGTTAATCTTTTTAGTTTGGCTGCCCCTTCTCTCCATATTAAAGAAGCCTGGGTATCAGACATTGGGATTGAGATCTCGGACGAGCTGTGGGCTCAGGGCCTTAAGAGGATCAAATCTTGCTCTATCAATGCCAGACTTCAACTCATTCAATTTAAAGTCATTTATCGTTTACAGTTTTCCAAGACCAAACTGAACCAGATTTTTCCCTTGGTCTCTGCTACCTGCGATAGATGTAAACTAGATGACGGTACGCTGGGTCACCTTTTCTGGTCCTGCCCTAAGCTTCAGAACTTCTGGGCCGATCTTTTCCATTTGTATAGCATTATATATGGTAAACAGTTGACCACCTGCAGTCATCTGATATTATTTGGCTGTTCCAACTTTTCTCTCACTCTTCCCTCATCATCACAGCAAGCCCTTATGTTCAGCATGGTGGTAGCAAAAAGAGTTATTCTTAGAGATTGGAAATCAGTTTTTCCCCCCCTTGTTTCAAGAAGTGGTTGAACGATATGGTGTCTTGTATCTACCTGGAAGAAATTCAGTATGCTCTGTCAGACACTCTCTACAAGTTTCTAATTGTCTGGGGACCCTTTATTGAGTATATTCAAAATGACAGACCAGTGCGCACCTCAACTTAAGGGATAAATAAATTAGCTGTAATTCACAGATTGTCATCTTGAATTGTCCAACACCCAGTACTGATGCTTACCAATGATAGTGTGCTCCAAGTCTACAAAAACAGCTCTGGGAACATCCTTTTCAGCTCCAGTTTCACTGAAGAAGGTTTTTAAGGTATCCTCCCCTCCTCCAATAGTCTTGTCACTGGACATCTGCCCATCCGGCTGGATTTCATGTTCATAACAATAAAGTTCTCAGCAGGCATTACCAACCTGGACGCCAGCCTGTCCAACGTGGACCGAGATGCACTCACACCGTAGTTAGGAGAAGAAGAAGAAACAAGGTTATATTTATTCTGGCACCTACAGACACACACACACACAAGTTTCATGAGGCCTCCCTGAAACAGGGCTTAAAGTAAAAAAAAAAAAAAAAAAAAAAAACCTTTTTTTTTCCAGGGGTGCAGTGGATCCATACACATTTTAGGTAATTTGTCAAAAAGCTTTTTTGGCATTGTGCTTGGTAATGTACAAGATGACCTTCAATTTAAATGGAATTTTAGAAAGTAAAAGATTATTAAGTTATAAGTCTCAGTCAAGCCAATTAATCTGATTCATTTAACAACCATTTAATCATTTTTTTCATCATTTTTGTTCAAAACAATGGTAAATTAAGTTATACGAAATACATTCCATTTGGTCTTGACTCCTCTCCTCTTCAACATATTTGCAGAGGCGTCCTTTGAGCTGATCAGACAGACAAGGCAAGCCAAGTTTATCTGTGTAGCACATGAAATGAAAAATACTTTAATTATCCCATAAAGGGAAATTCAACACACGACATTTCGTGTACACGACAATTCAAGATGCTTTACATAAAACACGGACATTTCTTGAACTTCGGTGCTGTCATGTTTGTACATATAACTGGCATGCTGATTGGAAACGGGCAGTTTTTAAAAGTGTTAATATCAACAGGTTTTTTTTTTTTTTTCTTTAAAGGTATGGTGGGAGATTTTATTTATTTTTGAAAAGTGTGGCTGAAAAAAAGGTTGAGAAAGGCTGGCCTATTGAACCAAAAAGGATACAAGCGATGATGGTGCCTCCGTATTAAAGGGAAAAAAGAGAGAGTTAATGAGAACATCAGAGAAGAAGTGGTGGAGCTCATGGGAAAAATTGCTCCAGACCTAAAGGAAAAGATGAACGAAGCAGTCGATGTGGTCCATAGAGTTGGGAGAGCGATGGAAAACAAACATTAACAAATCATCATCCTCTTTGCAAGACGCACAGTGAGAGATGACATCTGGAGACGCACGAGGGGTTCACCGGTATGTAAAGAAGGAGGGATCCACTTCGCTGAAGACCTGATTCAGGAGGACTGGCGGGCCAGACAAGCATCATGGCCAAAAATCGACCAGGCTAGAAAGGAGGGCAAGGCCGCGGGCTTCAGAGGCTAATTTGCTTTCATTGAAGGCAAGCGCATTGTGTAAAAGACGCCAGGTATGGACTGATTTTTGATTCTGGGAAGGAATATATAGTGGAACAGTTCTGGATATGGGACCACCCACTTACGGTTTTTCTGCTCCACCTCCCTGAACGTTTTTTCATAATCTTGTTCTATGTGTTCTACGTTCCAGTTAAAAACTGACATTTCTTTTGTTTCTTTTAACACAAGGGGACTTGAAGACTGTCAAGCGCAAAGATGTTTTTTTGTATTGCAAGGGACAACAAGCACATTGCATCTTTCATCAGGAAACCCACTCTGATGACTCTGATGTTTAGTTCTGGTCACAGCAACGGGGGGACAAAATTCTTTTCAGTCATGGGACAAATCGTTCGGCTGGAGTTGCCATCTGTTTCAACAGATGTCTTGGTAAAATACTCTGTAATAAGGCAGATGAAAATGGACATTGGGTCGCTTGTGCTTTGAATATCGACAACATTGTTATTATCCTGGTCAACATTTATAGGTAGAACAGTGAACCAAAAAATAGAAGTATGTTACATCAAATTTCGTTGATTATAAAAAAAACTACAGGCAAAATTCTCTACTGATTATATGGTGATTGGTGGTGATTTCAACTTAACTCCTGATGAGTGGATGGATAGATGGCCCTGAAGACTTTTAAGGGGTATTCAGGAACCCACTAATGGGAAAATTTTATTAACAACAAATAAATTAATGGATATCTGGAGAACCTTGAACAAAGATGCAAGACAATTTACTTGGCACAAAGCTAATGGTCAAGCCAGATCTCATATTGATTATTGGTTGATTTCAAGATCAACACGTTGCGGAAACAACGATCTCTAATTCTCCCTTAAAGGTGGGGTAGGTGTTGTTTGAAAAACGGTTCCAGCAATCCAACTCAAGCGAGATTTTGAAAATATACACTCCCTCCCTCCTCCCAAAGGCTCCGCCTCCTCCTCTTCAGCTCACCCCTCGAGACCACGCCTTCACACGATTCACGACTACATGAACCACAGGCAGGGAGGGAGGGGTGGGTGGGAGTGCATTGATATTTGATGGACGTATTGTGCGGCCAATCAAAATAGTGATGATTACTATTTTGATTGGTCAGAGTTTTTCTCTGATTATACCCAGAGTGCAAATTATACAATGACAATTGGGGGGGTCAACATTTTCTAGAGATGACAAAAATGACAATTTGTCCCTTATTTAGGGGGGTCGAAGTTGTAATTGGGGAGGTCAAACCCCCCCAAACCCCCCCGTAGTTCGCACTATGATTATACCCTCTAGACTGGACCAAAACGTTTAGTTTTTTTTTTGCAAACATTTTATTTCAGTGGGTGCAATGGGAGTGTGAAAAGGTTTTCAGGCAATATTGTAAAAAGTGTTGCAAAAAAACAATACCTACCCCACCTTTAAGTGATCACTGTACTATAAATTTGACCACCAGGGGGCCGTGGCCCACACTTTTGTCAATCACAGTATATTAATAATATGAGGAAAAACTTGCTGCCAAATCTTTATCATAAGACAAAAACAGGTCCTTAAGGTGCAAACATTTCCATTCCCTCGGGAGTTGAGCCACTCCTCCAGCTCTGGGCGACTGCAGCTTTCATCTTCCTTCCTGCTTGTTTTAAACAATTGATGACGCAATTGTTAGCGTGACAGAAGTGACAGCTCGTGTTGCCATGTTTGATTGCTTTCCGCAAATACATATCAGGCTCATTTGTGGTGTATTTTAAATGAGGTTCGCTGGAAACCTGGCACAGTTTTGACCGTGGATGAACTTTGAAAGAACGTCGTTCACAACTGCCCAAATGAACTCGTTCACGCCCCACGCTCGTGAAGGGGAAAGTTGACGTGCTCAGTTCACGTTCGCGCAAAAAATGAACTAGTTTGTGAACTTTCGTTCAATGAACGCGTTCAGGTTCGACACTGGATAAGAGAAACACAAATAATTTGACATTAAAAGTGGCAGTCTAGCTCTGCAACCAATAACCTTTATTTATATAGCACCACTGAGAGAAAGTTACATAACCTCTTACAAACAAGACAATCAAAACATCAAGACAATTAAAACTCATATGCACTTAAGACAATTAAATAGAATAGAATCCTTTATTGTCACTGTACATAGGTACAATGAGATTTAAAATAACAAAATTCACACAAAATCAGGAAAGGTTTGCCTATGAAAATATGCTTGGCCTGGTAAACTAGGTCCTCTCGCTCTCCCGGTGCGTAGCAAGGTGCAGGTACAATACAAAGCTGGAAGATCGAAGTGACAGATCTGCACGGCTTAAGCACTCTGCTGTGAAACAGAGAAGGTGATTTAAAGAGAAATCCTCGACTCACTGACAGCCGCTCGGCCCCGATCACAGATGCCCGGTCCCCGTTTGTTTTCCCTCAGGCCCTCGGAGTCATCGGCTGAACTCTGATTCACGATCTCAGAGTACATGCCAGCATATACGGTACCAAAATTTGAGAAATGTAACTTGGCGCCAGGCCATGTAGTGCTTTAAAAGCAAATCAGTAGAACCTTAAACTCAGTTCTAAAACATACTGGGAGCCAGTAAAAAGCTGCTAAGACTTGAGTATTGTTTGAATTCAGCTGCAACAAGTTATTACCCATCCAGTCTTTAGCATCACATGAGCAACTACTCACTGAACCCAGTTATTCTCAGGTCTGCTGGTTTTACTGGCAGTTAAACCTGTGAGTCATCAGCTTAAAAGCGATATGAGCTATCATGTCTCTGAATTATTTAATCAAGAGGAGGCATGTATGGAGACGATAAGTGAATTCCTAAAACGGACCCCTGGGGCACACCACGCACAACATCATCATGCATAAATGATTTGGAATTGTTGACAGAAACTTAAAACTTCCTAGACAGGTAAGAAAAGAGCCACTTTAAGTGCTGCGTCAGATACCTCTGCTCACTATCTGAGACATCTTAAAGAATGCCATGATCCATCATGTCAAAAGCTGCGCCGAGACCCGAAAGAACTGGGAGTGAGCACATGCCATTATCAGCAGATACCAAGAGATCACGACTGGCTTTGAGGAGGTCAGTCTCTGTGTTGTGCATGATTAGATGCTATCAAGATCCTTCCCAGCCGAGGAAGGAGCGACCCGGATTCACCAGCATGTAAACAGTTTTAAACAAACCCAAGTGTTGTGCTGGTGGTCTGAGATGAGACTGGAAAGGTAGCGTGCTCTCGCCTCCTTAACCGCATTGTTGCAAACTGGTCATTTTTCTTTCACGATATTAAAATGCTCAGCCGGAGCAGATTTCTTCCATCTGTGCTCTGCTCAATTCCCCCCTGTGCAACCTCGAATCTCATCGCCGATCCAAGGCTGATAACTAACAGCAGACCATGGCCGAGCCTTCAGCTTCAGAAATGGAATCAAGTGCTGCCGGACAAATTGAGTTAAACTGATCGGTCAGCTCATTTGTGTTGGGATGATTGGAAACCAGGGGCCAAAGGTTACCGAACAGACAACTGAACCGATGGGTGTTAAAACTGCAGCGTGATACAGTACCATCGGCTGGTAAATCAGAGTTACAACTGCACTTGTGGTCATGTCGTATCAGTCTGCAATGGTTAGTTTTAGAGTGAAGACTCAGCCAAGGGTGTGCCCGTACCCGTGCTCGTAAGTCTGGCCTGCGCTTGTGGCAGGAAGTTGTTATTTTAAAAAAAACAGTAGCATGCAAAGTGTTTAGCTCATCAAAGTGAATATTAAAATCACTGCATAATATATTTCCAATAATTCATCATTTCAGAAAAGGCTGACGTTGCTGGTCAGATGGGGGGATACACAGCGCAGTGGAAATGAACTGAACGGGAAGCACGACATTTTCAAAGCGAGACCTTCAAAAAGGGGAACAGCCGGTGGAGAAGGGTGGAGCGCACCCGACTGTCTCACCCACCCTGTCTGCTGTTCACGCCTCTGAACGCGTGTCTGAGGAGGAGCAGTGGCATTTTGAGTCAAGCACTGCGTCCTCAGAAACCCGCGTCTGCTTGAAAGAAATAAAGGAACAAGAGGCGACCGAGCCTCACAAGAACTCGCGTAACTGGTCGCTTCGCTCGTGTGCCTCAACCAAGGGTGTAACTTTGAGTTGAACATTGGAGGGTTGAGCCACCGCGGATACTTCCGAAACATAACCAAAGAGGTATGATATTGGGGGGGTTGTGGGGGCTGGTTTAAATTATTGGGTGGGTTGCAACCCACCCATCCCCCCCATAAATTACGCCTATGGCCTCAACTCAACCAGATGCTATTAACTGCAAACTCAAAAAGTGAAAAGTCCTTTTAAAAGATGTGCTCACATGGGGTTTGAACTCCGTATCCTGCACTGCCCCCCCCCCCTCCGAGTATTCTCTGCATGTTATGATTGTGTAATATCACATTTATTACAGTTCAACAGTTTATGTAACACACAGGCACTAGTGAACCACAGAAGACTGGAGTCATTTTCAAGAATTCATTGCACTTTCAGGCGATACAGGATACGATGTGAAGTATGTCTGAAGTCTCCTTTAGCTGTTTGACAAGCCAATCAAAACTCCACATCCAGTCAGCTTTCAACTGGAAATCGACGCTGAAATATTTTTCTCTTGGCAGCGATGTACCAGAAAACAGGTATCAAATGACATGTTGCAACTTTGGCCTGCTTCTCCTGGCATAAACAGAGCGCCGGCTACGCCGATGACGTGAGTCAGGGGTTTGTGACAAATCATGGAAGGACGTGTGGTCATTGTTTCCAAAGTCAAAGTCAGCCCGTCTCTTTTTTTTCCATGTCAACATTTGTGGAGGATCTTCACGCTGGAAGGAGCGTTCTAGAAGATCGGGTTTCGGCAACCTTAAACCATGTTTGCACATGGGCCTGAAAAAAAAAAAGTCACATTTAAAAAATAGGAGTAAAAGTGCTGAAGTAATCTTTTCTGGCCGTTCCTCTCGTTGTCTCTCTTGGCTCCCTCTTCTCTGTTTCCCTCTTAGGTTTGTGAATCTGTCAGTGCCGTCACGCTTAGCTGTCGGCCGTGACCGGCTGCAGCTCACACAGTTCATTGACTCTGTCTATCGTCTCTGCACGCAGTAGGAACTCAAACAAAAAGCTATCCTCTCCCCAAGCTGCTCTGCTCGCCCCCACCCTTTCACACGCAGACGCCGAGCTGCTCGCTGCTCCTCGTTCATATAAACAAGGTCACGGGGATCATGGGCGACAACGGAGAAGGAGCCTTTGCCCCAGGGGACGGTGAGTGTATCCAGCTTGGATTAGTGAATGACAGAACCTATCGGCTAACGAGGGGTCCGCCTCTCTGCGCGTCCTGAGGTTTGCCGCTCCAATCCCGATGCGTGCTTGCAAACACGGTACCTGAGCACTAGAGCTGAGCGATTTTATCGATTCTGCGATATATATCTTTTTTTTTTTTCCCCAGAGAGTATCGATTTTTCAGCCGCGAGTATCGATATTCTGAGCTTCTTTCAAAACCCCCGAGTCCCACCTTTAAAAGCTTGCAAGTAACAATTTGCACTGTTTTTTTTTTTAAAGGTTTTTTCTGGCACTAGTGGCCTTTATTGACAGTGAAGAGACAGGAAGGGAGGCAGAGAGAATGGGGAAGACACACGGCAAAGGGTCGACAAGCCGGGAGTCGAACTTACGACCAGCTGCACGAAGACTGTAGCCTCCATGTATGGGCCGCCTGCCCTAACCACTGCACCACCGGGGCGGCCCCAATTTGCACTGTTTAAATAAATGAACTATTTTTCTCAACAAATCTTTTATTCATTTTGTCCAGCATTTGCAAGCTGCCTGTCAGCCATATAATGTGGAATTGATGCATTCAGTTCAATTAATTTAAACAAAGTCATTGGAACATGTGGTTTCCTGCTGTGAACTTCTTTTAAAGGACATGGTCAAAACTTATATAAGTATATATGTAAAAGATCATATTGTTCAGACACCACTCACACTCACAATGTATTGTAAGATGAATATCGATATATATCACATCGTGAGCCGAATATCGTGTATCGTATCGCGAGATTAGTGAATATCACTACAGCCCTACATTCCACTGTGTAATTGATGTTTTCAGTTCAATTAATTGAAACAAAGTCATTGGAACACTCACATGATGTCACCAAAATCACTTTGTCCCTTTAAAATCTTTCAGAAAATGATGTAAATGTATTGTAAGATGAATATCGATATACAGTGATCCCTTATTTTTCACAGTTAATGGGGACCGGCTCGTAGTTTTCGCGGTTAATGGGGACCGGCGCCCCCACGCGAAAATCAAAATCCGCTAAATAATGTGTTTAAAATATGTTTAAACACCGCAAAAAAGTAGCGAGACACTGCAGCGAAACAAGACAAAGGCTCAACTGTGGTCTTTCTGTTACCTTCACAGCCTCTGGTCTCTGAACCGTAGTAAAGAAACTGCTGGTATTGTGCTATTTTTGGCTCGTAATTAGCGGCTAACACGCTAACAACAACAAAACAAAAAGGTTTTCTCTGCATGTAATGAGCACTTTATTCTGGCACTGCAGGAACTTGTAACATCACACAGGTTGTATTATTGGGCTCCTGTCGGTTAACAGAGAATGAAAATCTATACACGCTGGGCTGCTGTTGATGCTCACTCCACTTTTCATCTAACCCCGTTTTCGTTCTGCTGTCCCACAACACACACACTACATTACCCATAAGGCCACACCATTACCCAAAAGGCCACCTTCTTAAAGGGGCAGGGCTGGCTCACAACATTTTTTCGGTGTGAGAGAACGAGTACAACATCCTCTGATGTTTCTCGTGCAGTTTTTTCTTGATTTTTTAAATTATATTATATATTTCTGAAAAATCCACGAATAACTAAAGCGAGATTAGTGTATCGCTACAGCCCTACTGATCACGCGACGGCAAGTTCACGGGTAACGTTGGGTAACTTTCACCCATATTGTCCTGTCACAGTACGTGAAAAATGGACGGCTGCTGGAATGCAGATGTGTTTTGGAGAAGCCTGCAGCATAGTGCTGGGCAATATGACGATACATATCGTGGGGACAATATAAAAGTGTGTATCGTGCCATTTCTCTTCTATCGTTTCTATCGTTTCTATCGTTTCTAACCTAATTTTATCAATTATTACAGCAAATATGTAATTAAATAACCTGCAACGATAAATTTGATAGAATCATATCTACTTCTACAAAGTAGCCTTTTATGTTTGCACTTTTATTCATGGTTAATGCCTTAAACAGAGTTCTCTTCAACCCTGATGTTTACTTCAGACACTTTATATTGGTTTGCAAACTTTGCACTACAAGGTTACAGATTTCAGAAAGTTGAAAAATAATTTGTGTTTATTTTTTATAGCTGAACTTCAGTGCAAAAATGTGTTTTTCCTCTCAGAAACTGTTGTGCACTTTAAAAAAAATGTGAAAGCTACTGTACCTCTGTACCTACCTGTTTTTGCTGCACTAAAATGTGTGTTTGTGACAGTTCAGCTAAATGTCCTTTCAAAATTAAGTTGAAAAGTAAGCAATTAAATTTTTGTCAAACTTTTCAGAGAATAACTGAAAACATACTTTATTATGGTATATCGTGATATATATCGTTATCGTGATATAAAATAGTCCATATCGTGATATATGATTTTTTCCATATCGCCCAGCACTACTGCAGCGAAACCTTCACCGTTGCGTTGCCGGTAAGTGTCTCGCCGGCTTGCGGCTTTGCAGGAAGGCCCCTGAACTGACCGCCGCCGGGATCGAGTTCACGGCTCGGCTGAAGTTTAAAGCTGACGTTTACATCGGCTGACGGATTGCGACATGTCGCTTGCAAACACGAGATGTCAGGTTTTATAAGTGCGCGAGCGCTAAGAGAAAACTAAATACTACAGGCTTTCGTGGGTATAAACACAAGCTCCTCAGCACTCAGACAAGATGATGGACTAAATGATGTGAATAAACACACCAGCGGAGTGATGGTGGACTCAAGGTAATGGGAAAAGATCTAAATGGCGATACACTGTAAACAGAGAGTCCCTTTCAGCAGAATGCCCCCGCAGCACCAAATAATTAATCTAAATGAAAAGGCCCGCATGCAACGGAAAACCACCTCCAGCCCCATGTCTCTGTCCCAGGTGGTTCCCATTCAGGATTGTGGATACTCATGAGAGCATGCAAACACTGCCGGAAGATCACAACCAGGATGTGGCAACCCAGCTAGCATCTGGAGTTGAGCCGTGTGCGCCTGGAGCCCCTGGTGAGGGTTACTACCACGCACTCCCAACCGTCTAGCGCTTCTTTACTGCCTCATCTACGGCCCATAGCTGAGCTGCAGCTCTTGCTCTCAGCGAGAAGCACGTGAAAGCATCCATTTGCTCTCTTTTTATTGTCCGTTCTGATCTGTGGCAGTTGGAGAGAGATCTGAGGGGGATGCGTGAAACAGAATATGGGAAGCAGAAGTGAATGAAAGGGGACACGGCATCGGACAGGATCTGCTGCGTTCATTACTTTTCCGTCCCCTCCCATCGTGCTGCATCTCGGGGCGGAGAGAGCAGAGGTCTGTTTTTCATTACGGTATAGAAAAAGGACTTAAAGAGGAGCATAATGGCTGACTGGAGTCTTAACCCTGTCACTTTGACACCCCAAACCACCAAAAGCCTTCCATTAACCTCCCAGTTGCTCAGCCTTGGACTGTAAATACAAAACAGCTTCGGTGCCTCACGTCAGCCTCCCGGTGCCAGGCACGCCATACATCAGCGCCTAAATGGAATCCAATGGCCTGATGTCCTTCCATTCATCAAAGCGCTGATGGCAGACCCTCCGTGGAAGAGTTATGAAGTTTGCAGTGTGCAGGCTTGCCCCGGCCCGGTCGCTGACGGCCGAGCCGAGTTAAGTGTCTGTCAGGGGCACTTTGTGAAAATGTAAATGTATGGTAAACTGCAGGCCAGTCCTGTGAGAAATGCGCCTCCAGTAAACCTGCAAATCCCCAGAGTGCAGAGACGTGTGTGAAAAGCCCGGTGGCGGTAAAAGTTTCCTGTGCATTTTCACATCGGCGAGAGGAGATGACAAACACAAAAGAAGGACGGAGATGAGGATAAATTGGACAGGGAATGAAAGACGCATCCTGTAAAAGTGCATAAAAAGAGGAAGGAGGTGGTGTTTGTTTTTTATTTTTTTTTTTCCACCCCTTGTTTTCTCTTTTTTGTTTTTTTTGGAGACCACGCAGGCCTGCTTGGCTCTGTTTGCGGCCCTGTTCCTCCACAGCTGTTGGAGTCAACAGCTCTTTATGTTTCTCTTCACCAGCTGTTCAGGCCGGGATCTCAGTCACACAGAGAGGACTCGTGCGCACGCAGCCGTGAGAGCAGTTTACGCCTCCAACAAACAAACAGTATTCAAATTGCTTGAGTTCCTAACATGTCAAAGGCTAATGGTTATGTGATTTTTTTTGTTTGTTTGTTTTTTTTGTTGTCCAACATGTCTGTAACTTCTACAACACTCGATCAGACATGAAAATGGGTCAGGGGTTAAAAAGGTGAGAAGTGTGTGTGTGTGTGTGTGTGTGGGGGGGGGGGGGGGGGGGGGGGTGGAGGAAATACTTCAGGTTCACTGTGCAATGGGGGTTAGGGCAGTGATTCCCAAAGTGTGGGCCCCGGCCCCCTGGTGGGTCATCACGGTACTGCAGGTGGGCCGTGAGAGGTCATTAAAGTTAAACAAATATGTTTTAAACCCTCGATCTTTTTTAAATATGTTTTTAATTACTGTAAAATATTCATGACATGATAAAAAAAAAAAACATTAAGAAGTAATAAAACAAACCAGATAAGTGTTGTTCTACTGTCATCTTAACTTAATATGACAAGTGTCACCTTATTTGTTGACCCCTCACATTAATATCGGATCATGGTTCCTTGTCCTGTATGTTGATCACAGTTGTGATTAAATGTTTGGGTGGGCTGCGGAGATTTTTCACATTTCAAATTGGGCCTTGATATTCTGAAGTTTGGGAATGGTTGGGTTAGGGTATCAAGTGACTAGAGTTTACAACTTCAGCTTCAGCCTTCTCAGCCCTCAGTGAATATCATCCTCACACGTCCCTGACATAGATTCACCAATTACAGAGAAATTAGAAACAACTGTGTTTCTTCTTTTATGTTACCGTTAACTACACAAGCTTGAAACGGGAGCTGTTTTTCACTGGGGCTTTGGGTAGCTCTGACAGTGTTCAACGTTAGCTGTAGCAAACGGCAGTAACTTTGTTATATTGCAAAATATGAAAACGACTGAAACCATAACTCACCAAATTAAATCCACTAATAAATGTAGGTAGGAAATGTGAACGTACGCTCGTCTGCCTCGTCCCCGGCATGGATATCACTAGGTCCTGCTTCTAGTCCCGCTTAGCAATGTAACCTCTTAGCGCTGACCGTCCAAGTGTCATTTAAAGGGCCAATTTCTGAAGTGCTCAGTTTGAGTTTAATTTAAATAAAAATATAAAAATAAATCTCCCGACTCAGACCCCCCCCCCCAAAAAAAAAAATCCTCGGATCTACACGCTTAACCCTTTTTGACTTCAAAACAGCGAATTTCGCCGAAAGCTGAGGGATTTTCATGCCTGCTAGATGTTTGATGGAAATGAATGTGAAAGTTGTTTTGTTGCAGCATCAGTCTCGGTGGCGACGCTGAAAGGCCACGCCACGGGAGAAACGTCTTTTAAGAGGCTGCCTGCGAATCAAGCGGTTTTTTTGGGGGGGGGATTACCGTGCTCGGACGTCAGAGTGAATTCCTCCGTTTCATAATGATGGGGAACACACAAAAGACACTCTGTGACACGAAGGTAAAAGGGGGGGCGGCGGGAAACCTGAGACATAAAAGTTGACGCCGGTAGTTCCTCATTACAAACCTTTCCTGCTGCCAGTCTTCATTCGGCTGCCTCGGACTGGGCCCTCGCGCCCCTCGTGCGTACGCACGCACGTATTCACTCCGTCGCACTCAAGCAAAGCTCGACAGGCAGCGTTTCTTTCTGGCGCTGTAACTGATTGAAGTTCAGCGCAGCTGACCCTTGAAAGAGGGAGCGGATGGATATGAATAATCTGCCTCATTTCTCTGGTGGCCTCTTTCTCCCCTGAACTTTACCTTCTTTTTCTCTCCTCCTGCCTTGCCGGGGGGGTGTTGGGGGAGTCTCAGTGTTTAATAGCTGTTAACCCTGTGGCATCTCGCACAAACGCAGGGGACGCAATTTATGGCGTAATCAAAGTGCCCAGAAGTCAACGGAGAACGATCGGCCTCATCTGGTTCAGGATTTAGAGGCATTGCTCTCTTTCACATTTAGATTAGATTTTTATTAGTCATTTAAATGAACAACTAACATTTTATTACGTTGGCCAACAAACCCTTCTGTGTTACCCTCGGTGCTCCATAAGATTTCCATTTATGGCAAATGTCAGTTGTGAGATCTGCACTCATAACGAGAGACGTTCTTGATACTATTTAAAGATGTACATTCCTTAATAGAACGAGCTATTAGGTCCACTGGACGTTCAAGTTTCATCTTAACGCCGTTTTTTCACTTAAATGTGTGCATTTGAGCTTTGACTAAAGCAGAGATGAGTCTTTTCCGAGCCTGGTATAGCCCGGTGCCCACTTCCTCCCATTGAGCGGGCCAAAAATGGCCTTCCATGTCGCCGTGGTGGGAAAATTTGAACGGACAATGGGAGAGCAGGATGAACAAACCGATCAGAGACCATGCCATAACCCGAACACACACACCCCAGGGCTACAAATCCAGCAATTCAAAGTCAAACTTTATGGTTTTCTGTGCAGGAAAATGATTTCTACAAAAAAAAAAAAAAAAGCTTCCCTGTTCACATGGCTGTGAAGATATTCCATCATAAAGACTAAGGAAATCAGCGCAGTTATTCACTAATTACAGTTCCAAACATGTGGTTGTGACACACTTTAATGAGGTAAGACATTTTAATCTAAGATTAATCTTAGCATGAGAAGAGCTAAAGTTTCCTGCCAGTTCAGTCCCTGGCCTCTGCAGTCCACATGTCAAGTGTCCTTAGGCTAAACACTGAATTCCACATTGCTATTGTGACTGCATATGACAAAACAAGTCGAGTGCAGGGAGCTGAAGTGTATACACTTAAAATATACACTGTCATATATGCATCTTGAGTGGCTAAAAACTACAATATGAATGCAGTTTGCCAATTTTCCAATCAGTACTTAAAAATCAAGCCAAGCAAAAATCTTTTTGATTATACAACTCAGATGTGATTGCACATAAATATACATATGTTGACCTTGTGCAACCTCAGCTGCAAGCATGCACACCACTGAGTTCCTGCATCTCACAAGCTGCCTGGACATCAGAGTGCAAGGCCATTTCCTCAAGTGTGCCTCACCCCCCTCCCCTGGCCCATTTCCTCCATACCCAAACAAAAGCTGCTTCTCTGGGAAAATTAGTGCTCAGCCACTTGTGTTGCTTTACAAAAAAAAAAAAAAAAAAAAAAAAAAAAAAAAAAAAAAAAAAAAAAAAAAAAAAAAAAAGGAGTCCTGTTTGCAAGCATATACACGTCACAAGCACGCCTGTTTCAGGTAGAAACTGCTTTAGTGCCTCATTGTTGGGGCAGCAATTTAAAGCTCTCATACTGACATGAGAAGTGCAAGCTTGAAGTATTTACACCCAGTTCCTGCAAGCTACTCACTAGATGGGCTGCTTCTGTAAAGCAGAAGTGGGCGGGGGTTCAAGAGCACCAACTGATGCATCACTTGGAATAAGTTATTAAAAAAAAAAAAAAAAAAAAAGTTGTGCCACTTGGCAAGATCATAGCGGGGCTTAGTTTTAGAAGTTCCTTTAGCCAACTCTGAGGGAATAAGGATCTCAAGAGTCAGAATGAACCAGCTTTTATTTAAACATTTAACATCTCTTCAGCACCCTGCTTTCATCTGGCTCTGGGGTGGCAGTGGTTTGCCCAGGTGGATGCCCACCGTCAGCCCAAACTCCTTGTTAGCATGCGTCTCACGCACATCAGGCTTCAGCTGGAAAGCCTTGTCGTCAAAGCAGTCCAAGGGAATGAAGGACAGAGGCTTCTCCTCCAGGAGACCCTGCAGGCGTGTACGCCAGCCCTCCAGCATGCTGCTGCGTGCTTCAGGAGTGGCACAAGAAGGAGCCCAGAAGACCTGAGGAGCCAGGACCTGGAAGCCACAGTAGTGCAGGATCCCATTCTGGGGAGAGAAATGAACATGCAAGTTGCTTGTGTCTGTTGTACTGCTAGAAGGCCATCCATTTGATATTTGTACCTGCAGCGGCCACAGGGTGACGTTCATGTCTCCATTGATGCCAGTTGAGCTGAACATGGATTCAAGAGACCCAGTGGTGAAGGACAACATGGCTTTCTTATCCTGCAAGGAGGAAAGAAGCTCAGCACACCGAGACAGATCCTGTTATGCTGCGTCAAGCTTCTTGACCGCGACCTTACCTTGAAGACTCCTTGGCTGTACCGCTTCTCTTGTGAAAAAGCAAAGCCACTTGTGAGCACGCGGTCGATCCAGCCCTTCATGACTGCAGGAAGGCTGAACCAGTACATGGGGAACTGGGAAGACAGAACTGAGGTTGGTACAGCAGGGAGGATAATTTCCTGGCCTTGATATTACTACTATCACCCAGGCTCTACCTGAAAGATAACAAGGTTTGCCTCAGTGAGTTTGGATTGCTCCTTAGTGATGTCCTCTGACAGCCTCCCTTCCTCCCATGCCAGTCTGGTCTCATCCAAGTAACGGAAGTGTTCAGCGTTCTTCACGTCTCCTGGAAGAATGAAAGAGCTTTCTTAGAGGTAATGGACCAAACTAAAGCTCTAAGAGCATCTATGGGATAGGAAGGTACCTTTGATGTCCTCGGCAGTAGCGGTGGCCTTGAAGTTCATGGCGTACAGGTCAGATACCTCCACTGTGCAGCCCTGAGCTTTCAGAACCTCCACAGCAACATTCTTGGCAGCAGCACTGAATGAGCCACAGTTCTGATGAGCATACACGATCAACACCTTCTTTGCTGCCAACACAGGAAATGATCATTGAGTTAGTCACCGTCAGAGAAGAAACATCTGAAGAGCCATTAAAACAAAAGACACCCAAGGGTTTAAACATGATGAACACAAATGATCAGCAACCATCAAAAAAAACAAGACAAAACCATTACCCATCCTGAAGAACCTGCTTGATGGTGAGTGATGAGCTTCACAAACAGCTGGTTAAACAAAAGCAAAGACTGCTCATGCTGGACTGAATCTCAGGATGCTGTTTTTATCCACCTTTCTCACTCACGCTTTCTCAGGTGCTGCCAATCAACAATTAAGGTCGCCAACCAATACGCTGACTATCATCTGTGCTCCCTTATCTCCCGTCATGTGACGGAAATTGAAGCAAAACAAATAGAACACGTTAAAATGCTGTTACTTTAATTTGAGGTTAAACTTTTATCAATACTTTTGCTCATGGTCAACCTGCTGTGTTTGTTTTTCTTCCTGTTTAAGATTCTGCATCTCTGTTAGTCTTTTAAACAATAATGTATGAATATTTTCAAGACTGTGTAACTGTCATCGCCTGTGTCTGCAAGATGTTAAAAAAAAAAAAAATTGCGTGTGCGTGCATGTGTGTGTGTGTTCAAACCACATGAAACACATGTGGTGGGATCATCATTTCACTCTGCTGCTTCTGGTTCTGCTTTACATTACTTCCTTTTATAAGGAAACAGTTTCCTGCGGTCAAGCCCACTGAGGGACGTTGCCCTGTGGAAATAACTGTACGAGTCGCAGCAATGGGGTTCAAAGGGTCAGACAAGATCGGTCCATCTACACAGCCATCATGAGGAGGAGTGGCTGAACAGCTGCTCGGTTTTAACAAACAGGAAGAAGCACATGCATGCAAGCATGCTAAACTCAGAGCTTCTTCTCTTAGTCCTTATTTTTTTTCTTTGTATCAGTATAAATTAGCTTGATTAATTGAGCTTTTTTTAATCAAACCTGCCTTTGGTTTCTTGTAAAATAGTAATCCTTGTTTTTATGAAGCTGTTTTGTTTCATCTCCGTCCTTTAAACCATCACCACGTCAGTCTCCTGCTCTTGTTTCTGTTTCATATTGAGCCTCTGGCTTCAGTCCCTTTTGTTGTGACAGGAAAGGACTGTGTGTTTTGCTGGAGTGGAGTAATGTTTTCATGCTTTTTCACACAGAGAGCCACAGTTTAAGTTGCGGTGTTGCAACACTGTGGGTTTTGCTTCCAAGTGTGTTTCACAGGGTCTGGGCCATTACCAAGCTGGTGCACGCTGCCAGTACATTGCACACACTGGAAATACCCAGCCAAGATCCAGCGAGGGATGTGGTCGTTTTAAACGGATTGATAAAGTCAGAAAATCTGCTTAATGCTTTGGATTCCAGGCTTTGGTTTACCCAGCAGGTGATTATTAGTCTCCTTGTCTTTCTGCCCCTGCAGCAGGTTTATCATGTCAGCAGCTCATGACATAATAAACACTGATCATTTTGACAAATAGTTGCTGTGCGAAGCCTCTTGTTTTTGTAAAGATACACTTTGCTTCTGGCTGGCTGACACCGGACTCAGAAAGGAGCAGAGCCACGCTCGCTTCCACGTGCACTGCCCAGGGTTTTCAGAGGTGTTTCATTCGACTTTCATCATCACAGAGTCGAGTATAAGGGTGGCACCTGCTGCCCACTCTGAAAGGTTTCCAGAAATAAAACCACAAACATGGTCATTGTAAGTGCACGGGATGTAAAAAGGACCACACACACACACGACAAACTTTAAGATGGATGCTGTAGAATTTTATTTGCATTAAACGAAAGAATGAGCCCATGAAATACATGAACAACTTGAATTTGTTTCATGTGACCAGTTCCATTATTATACATTTATTTATTACATTTTAGAATGACTCACTTATTTTACCAGTAGTTTACGCGTCAAAAGTCTCAAATTTGAAGATCTGCACTGCTTCGAGGCAACCCTTTAGATATGCTCACCTAATTCTACATTTTGACTCCGTATCAGTAAAACGAGACAGATCTTGTGAAGACAGTCTGTGCCGCAGTTTCACCTCTCTCTGTATCTTTGACGATCACTCAAGGAGAAAGTTAGAAGCAACATAATTACTCAGATGTGTCTCTTACAGTCCACAGCCTAAAACACACCACAAAGAAGCTCTGTGCTTGTAAAAGCAGCTCTCAGACGCCACACGCAGCTGCAGCTGAAGTAAAGAGGCTCGTCTCAGCTGCAGGAAACGAACCTCACTCTTGCATGACAATTCTCTTGAATTTTCTCCAAAAGGTAGCTGGTTTATTTCTAAAGAAAAGGGGGGAAAAGGACTGAAAAGTCCAACAACTGACCAACCAGTGTGGAAACAAACATCACAGACTGCTGAATAAAGTCAAACAGTTGCTTACATCGCCATCGTGTGGCCAAAGTTGGATCTTCTACTTGTGGAAATACACCTACAACATTGTTCCAACTGTGAAGAGAATCTAAAAGGAGAAAAATCATTTACTTTTTTAATGTGAGCCTCTAAATCTAAAAGCTGTTTTGTCTACACACTGAAACAGCAGCAAGGACGGCGAGTTGCACAAGTCACTGGTTGGGCCTAAACCTCCATTTAATGTAACTGCAATCTGAAATTAATTTGATTGATAAGATGCCAAACAAAATTAAAAATATGTTCAACAGGCGGTCTATCAAGTCAAAGACCTTTGGACTTTGTATTTGCATCATTTTTCCCATTCAGCAAAGCTTTTCCAAAGAGGCTTTTTAAAGTCTGGTCGAACAGCACCCGTTTCCTCTAGCTCAATCAGCAAAAATGGTCATCCATGCAGCTGGAGTGGGAGGAAACTAAGACAGACAATGGGAGTGCAGGATGCATACCAGATAGAAGGCACAACTCAGTTAATTACAACAAATTGACCACATCAAACATTAGCCTTCCACCTAGAATAAAAGTGCCTGTAACAATAGACTTTTTAAAATCTGATGTCTTTTAGAAGTTTAACATTTATGGACTTCAAATGGTATGATTTCAAGTGATTTTTAAATTATAGGAGCCTAAGCAGTGACATAACAGCAAGGCATAAGTTTTTTTTTTAGGTCACAAACTGGTTATTTAACTTGTGGTTGCTGGTCTTTGTGTTTTAATACAGTTTTGAAAACTAGAGTCCTGATAAAATGTCACTTGAAGGCCAAAGGGTCAGTGAGACCTTATATCCTGGATATGTGAATGCCATCTGTTCCTGATGCCACCTCTGGTATATGGGACATCATCTCTGATGCTGTAGTCTCCACAGATTATAGCTCAAGGTTCATTTGACTGACATTGTTAAAAACCAATGTCTCATTTCCTGCATCACCTGCTGAGGTGCAAATCTGATCCTTTTTACACACAAATAAAAATTCAGTGAATATCCAGCCATCACCAAGTCTTGTTAATTGATCTTAGAATCCTTAGTCTGAGGACAAAGTTTTCCCTCAGGTCCTAAATAGCAAGTCTCCTCCAATAACTGCTGCACCAACTACACAGAATAAAAGGAAAGAACACACCGCTTGAGTTGATCAAGTGATATGCAGGCAAAGCACAGGTTGAGCCACTTGACGGTGCTTGGTGGATGAAAACATTGTGCGCCATTACCAGTTGGTCCAAAAGAGGCTTGACACCTTCCTTCATTGTTAGTTGCTGCCATAGCAGTTCAGGTAGTCAAGAGCCCAAAGCCATACTTGGCAGAGACAGACTACTCCATCCCAAAACCCAAACAGCCACTGACTGCAAAATCAGAATGAACCTGCTTTTATTTAATTACAAGTTGATACAGCAATGACCTCAGCACCCTGCTTTCATCTGGCTTTGGGGTGGCAGTGGTTTGCCCAGGTGGATGCCCACCGTCAGTCCAAATTCCTTGTTGGCATGTGTCTCACGCACATCAGGCTTCAGCTGGAAAGCCTTGTCGTCAAAGCAGTCCAAGGGAATGAAGGACAGAGGCTTCTCCTCCAGGAGACCCTGCAGGCGTGTACGCCAGCCCTCCAGCATGCCGCTGCGAGCTTCAGGAGTGGCACAAGAAGGAGCCCAGAAGACCTGAGGAGCCAGGACCTGGAAGCCACAGTAGTGCAGGATCCCATTCTGGGGAGAGAAATGAACATGCAAGTTGCTTGCGTCTGTTGTACTGCTAGAAGGCCATCCATTTGATATTTGTACCTGCAGCGGCCACAGGGTGACGTTCATGTCTCCATTGATGCCAGTTGAGCTGAACATGGATTCAAGAGACCCAGTGGTGAAGGACAACATGGCTTTCTTATCCTGCAAGGAGGAAAGAAGCTCAGCACACCAAGACAGATCCTGTTATGCTGCGTCAAACTTCTTGACCGAGACCTTACCTTGAAGACTCCTTGGCTGTACCGCTTCTCTTGTGAAAAAGCAAAGCCACTTGTGAGCACACGGTCGATCCAGCCCTTCATGACTGCAGGAAGGCTGAACCAGTACATGGGGAACTGGGAAGACAGAACTGAGGTTGGTACAGCAGGGAGGATAATTTCCTGGCCTTGATATTACTACTATCACCCAGGCTCTACCTGAAAGATAACAAGGTTTGCCTCAGTGAGTTTGGATTGCTCCTTAGTGATGTCATCTGACAGCCTCCCTTCCTCCCATGCCAGTCTGGTCTCATCCAAGTAACGAAAGTGTTCAGCGTTCTTCACGTCTCCTGGAAGAGTGAAAGAGGTAATGGACCAAACTAAAGCTGTAAGTGCATCTGTGGGATAGGAAGGTACCTTTGATGTCCTCGGCAGTAGCGGTGGCCTTGAAGTTCATGGCGTACAGGTCAGATACCTCCACTGTGCAGCCCTGAGCTTTCAGAACCTCCACAGCAACATTCTTGGCAGCAGCATTGAAGGAGCCACAGTTCTGATGAGCATACACAATCAACACCTTCTTTGCTGCCAACACAGGAAATGATCATTGAGTTAGTCCCCATCAGAGCAGAAACATCTGAAGAACCATAAAACAAAGGACACCCAAGGGTTTAAACATGATGAACATAAATGATCAGCAACCACCAAGAATAACAAGACAAAACCATTACCCATCCTGAAGAAACCTGCTTGATGGTGAGTGATGAGCTTCAGAAACAGCTGATTAAACAAAAGCAAAGACTGCTCATGCTGGACTGAATCTCAGGATGCTGTTTTTATCCACCTTTCTCACTCATGCTTTCTCAGGTGCTGCCAATCAACAATTAAGGTCGCCAACCAATCCGCTGACTATCATCTGAGCTCCCTTATCTCCCGTCATGTGACGGAAATTGGAGAGAAAAAAATTAGAGCAAGATAAAATGCTGTTACTTTAATTTGAGGTTAAACTTTTATCAATACTTTTGCTCATGGTCAACCTGCTGTGTTTGTTTTCTTCCTGTTTAAGCTTCTGCGTCTCTGTTAGTCTTTTAAACGATAATGTATGAATATTTTCAAGAATGTGTAACTGTCATCGCCTGTGTCTGCAAGATGTGTAAAAGCAATTGTGTGTTTGTGCACACATGTGTGTGTGTTCAAACCACATGAAACACATGTGGTGGGATCATCCTTTCACTCTGCTGCTTCTGGTTTTGCTTTACATTACTTCCTTTTATAAGGAAACAGTTTCCTGTGGTCAAGCCCACTGAGGGACGTTGCCCTGTGGAAATAACTGTAAGAGTCGCAGCAACGGGGTTCAAAGGGTCAGACAAGAGGTGGTGCACACCAAATACCAAAAAAATCAGTCCATCTTCACAGCCATCCTGAGGAGGAGCGGCTGAACAGCTGCTCGGTTTTAACAAACAGGAAGAAGCACATGCATGCAAGCATGCTGAACTCAGAGCTTCTTCTCTTAGTCTTTGTATCAGTGACTCAGTTAGCTTGATTCATGGAGCTTTTTTTAATCAAACCTGCATTCAGTTTCTAGTTAAATAGCAATCCTGTTTTTTATCAAGCGGTTTTGTTTCATCTCTGGAGCCCCCAGTATTCTTTAAACCATCACCACGACAGTTTCTTGCTCTTGTCTCTGTTTCATATTGAGCCTCTGGCTTCAGTCCCTTTGTTGTGACAGGAAGAGACTGTCAGTCCAAACTTCTCACAGGCATGTGTCTCACGCACATCAGGCTTCAGCTGGAAAGTCTTGTCATCAAAGCAGTCCAAGGAGATGTAGGACAGAGACTCTTCTTCCAGGAGACCTTGTAGTTGTGAGCACCAGCCCTCCAGCATGTCGCTGCGACCTGAACATGGATTTAAGAAACCCGGTGGTAAAGGGCAACATGGCTTTCTTATCCTGCAAAGGGACAATTTCAATTTCAATTCAATTCAATTTCAATTTCAATTTCAATTTCAATTTCAATTTCAATTTCAATTTCAATTTCAATTCAATTCAATTCAATTAAATTCAATTCAATTCAATTCTCTTTATATAGCGTCTGTTACAATGCCAATTGTCTCTAGGCGCTTTACAGAGACCCAGAGCATGACCCCCGTGCAAATATCATTAACTAAAATTATAATATCAAATCCAAATGAAGGATAATGGCAAGTAAAAAACTCACACAGTGAGAGAAGAAAAAAAAAAACCTTTATGCCAAACACTTTAAAGGAAAAACTCCACTTTAAGAGGAAGAGACCTTGATCATGACCTGGGTCACATGGGTGGGCTTTTCTGGTGCTGAATTCTCTTCTCTCAGACCACTATTTAATTAAATTTGAGTTCAGCATTTGTGGCGTTAAAACAGAAAATAAAGCGTGTTGTTACAGCAGATACCTTTCTGAAGCTGCCTTCAATAATTTTAAGGAGGTCATTCTCTCTCATCTCCCTATGCTGGAATATGATAGAATAGCTGAGGGCATTGACCTGAAATTTACTCCGGCAGATATTGATTACCTTGTCAACAATATTGCAGATATTTTACATTCACCACTGGATGCTGTTGCTCCTCTGAGAAAGAGGGTCTCTAACCATAGGAGCTCAGCTCCCTGGTATAATTCGCAGATTTGCATGCTGAAGCAGAATGCACGAAAAATGGAAAGGGGGTGGTACTCCTGTAAATCTGTGAACTCCCATCGTGCCTGGAAAGATAGTTTAATGGTCTACAAAAGAGCACTATGCAGAGCTAGAACATTCATCAATAGAAGAGAACAAATATAATCCACGTTTTCTGTTCAGTACTGTAGTAGTACTGTTCTGGTTTGACTCTCTCCTGTAGGCTTCTCTGAGTTCACCTCAACTATCAGTAAAGCTAAACCATCTACATGTCTGTTGGATCCAATTCCAACTCGACTGCTCAAAGATGTTATGTCCTCTATTGGTATGTCAATTTTGAATCAGATTAACCCATCTCTAAAATCAGGATATGTACCACAGGTTTTTAAAGTTGCAGTTATAAAACCTTTGCTTAAGAAACCATCTCTTGATCCGGACATTTTGTGCAAACTATAGACCAATATCCAACCTTCCATTTATCTCTAAAATTCTGAAAAAAGTAGTTGCAAGCCAGTTAGGAGACCACCTGCATAGAAATAATCTATTTGAAGTTTTTCAGTCAGGGTTCAGAGCACATCTTAGCACAGAAGCGGCGCTGGTTAGAGTCACCAATGACCTCCTTATGGCCTCAGACAATGGATTAGTTTCTGTCCTTGTTCTGCTGGACCTCAGTGCTGCTTTTGATACCGTTGATCACAGCCTTTTCCTGCATAGATTAGAGCACACTGTTGGAATTAAAGGGACAGCATTAGGCTGGTTTAAGTCATATTTATCCGACAGGTTCCAGTTCATCCATGTTAACGACATTTCTTCTGCATGGACAAGGGTCTGCTATGGTGTCCCAGAGGGTTCAGTGCTGGAACCGATCCTTTTCACTTTATACATGCTGCCCTGGGGGAAAAATTACCCAGAACCACAGCATAAACATTTTTATTGCTACGCTGATGATACACAGCTGTACTTATCCATAAAACCAGAGGAAGCAAAACCGTTGGCTAAACTTCAACGGTGTCTTAATGACATTAAGTCCTGAATGTCCTCTAACTTTTTGCTTCTAAATTCAGATAAAACAGAGGTTATTGTCTTCGGTCCCAAACACCTGAGGGATAGATTAACTGAGTTTATGCTGGCTTCCAGCACAGCTGTGAAAAACCTTGCATTCATTTTTGATTAGGATATGCCATTTAAGCAGCATATTAATCAGATTTGCAAGACAGCCTTTTTTCATCATCAAAATATTGCCAAGATTAGGAGCATCCTCTCCTAGGGTGTTGCTGAAAAATTAATCCATGCGTTTGTCAGTTCTAGACTGGATTATTGTATTGCGTTGTTAGCAGGATGTCCGAAAAACTCACTGAATAGCCTCCAACTGATCCAGAATGCAGCAGCGAGGGTGCTGACAGGAATCCGTAAGCGAGATCACATCTCACCAGTGCTGAAAATTTAGGCATCTCTGAAATCCAGTAGAAGTTTCCTCTACTTTTAGCTCACTTGTTGACAGATGATTTATTTTCTCATTTTAGAATTGGCCACCAAGAAAGAGGCAAAGCACATTTGTTAATTTTTCTATTTCTCCCTTGTTTTTTCAATCTTTTATAAAGTAACAGTGTAAATATTGAGACTGGATTTCAGGTCTGTTTTCCTTAACTTTATTTTCATCTAACAGTTACCTTCTGTCAAGCCCACTCATTTCGGTTTTCCTGTCAAAAAAAAAGAAAGAAAAAAAGGCAAACACGAGTTGGCATGCATCAGGGCAAAGTCAAAAAATAGCTCCTTATGTTTTTAGTAAAACATTTTTCCTTACCTTGGAATCCAAAACAAAGACACAAAATATCATGAAGACTGAAGCAAAGAGGGAAGTCTAAAGAAAAGAGAACAGCAAATGATGAAACAAACTCATATCTCCTTGAATTCCAGTTTGTATAAACTGTGACTATAAACATAATTTAACAATGCCTTGAATGTTATGAATAAAACCAAGTTTTAGTTGACCTTGCCTCTTTTCTCTGGTAAAAGATCTGTAAATGTTTCATAACAAGGCTACAGTAGGTAACTATTTCTTGAGGCATTTGTTTTGTTATTGGCTCTTTATACTTAGTCTCTCAGTTTGGTAACTTCCTGTGAAAGTTACCAGTTCTCTCAGAGTGTTGACTGTGTACAACGGGAGGGAACTTCATAGATATTCAAGGTTGCCTGGAAGTGTAAAACCTCACAGTTTCATGACCTGGAATGGAAAAGTATCAGTTCACATATGTATTTCCATGGTGTGTTCCATTTATCAAAGCAGGAACCATCTCATTACTGGTTTGAATCTGATCAGGAAGTAGATTTTGTTGCAGTTCCTTAACTGATCACTAGGGGCCGACTCCAAACACGAATCAGTCGTCATTGGCCTTCATGTTAAAGTGTCCAACATTGCAGCAGATTTACAGAAAAATAGTTTCATTCTCAATAGTTGGATTTCACATTTGTGACAGCTATATGGAGGATGAATTGTTTTTTTGTCAACTAAAATTATATTAACCAACAAGTTTATAACTCTGAGTGTGATCTTTTGATTGAAGGCTGGCACCACTTTCTACATCTCCTGTCACTTTACAGCATTGGTCAGAGTTGGTCCGTAAACAGGCTCAGATCAGAACCCGCTCCCGTCTAAGATTTAACTATTGACCTCAGGGTTTTTATATGGCCCTCCATCAGAGAATGAACTCAAGAGTGTCACTGAGGTTGAAGATCCTGTTGTGGTTCTTTGTAAATACCAGCAGCTAAATAAGCGTTCATTGGCAATATGCTAGCCATTTGCGGGTTAAAAAAAAAAAAAAAGGAATGTAGATTCCATTTCAGCTCTGATACATGCCTAATAGACTTCCTAAGAAAATCAGTCATGGCCTTTTTCCAGGTGTGAATTTTAGCCCCATTCAGAGCTCTCATAAGCAACCATGTGTTTAATTCCAGGCTTTTCAATCCACCCCCCCACCCCACATAAATGGGCTTCACTTTCAAGAGTCTGCTCGTGACTTCCTGAAAAATCTTTGCCTGGTAATTAGCACATGCAGCCGCTTTCCTCCAAGAACCCACCAGATGCTGACATTACATGGCGTGACAAGTTTTACCCCCAACCCCCCTAAAACCTATCACACTTGAGGGACTTTTACTGTCATAGGCCCCATGACAGGCAAATTTAAGCAGACCTTGTGGGCTCAGGAAGACAACTGTTAATTCCCTGATGTGCGGAGTACTCGTCACAGCAAGACGTTTCATGCAGACTGGTGGACTGTTTGCACACGCGCAGTGTGCTTGATAGAAACTGTCTAGTTAACCATTTGGGTATATCGTCCAACGACTGTTAGTGCTATTCCTTTGTACAACACTGTGCGTTGGTGATTATGTAAGTTACGTGATGAGTGGATGTTTATATTTCAATGTAACGAGAGCTATTACCAGGTTAATGTGCTCGTTTGCTTTGTTAGCTTACCATTTATTGAGCTTTTTTAAAGATGAATTGTTTTTACTCGAGACAGACAAAGAATTTAGCATGTCTTACTGAATCCCATGAAGCATGGACAGCCTGACATGTCAGTTAATTAGCATACTTTTTATTTCTGCCACCATTTATTTAGCTGTTCATTGAGGCTGTTATATGTAATGTGGGAAATTGGACTGGTAGCCGACTGGGCACGCAGTTTAGTTCGGTCATGTGACCTGCCCATTGCATTTAAGGATCTAACATTGGCCCCTATTGGTGATTTGCAGTATGACACGTTCTATTAATGCCATTGTAGGCGGTTCGGGCATCCGATTAGGATGCCCCCTAGAGAGATCTCTCAGCTGGCCTGGGAGCTCTCCTAGAGGAGCTGGTGTGGGGTGGGTGCTCTGCTGCACCCGCGACCCGACTCTGGATGAAGCAGGAGCTAATGGATGGAGAGAAGTTGCGTCTTCTGACTGGAGAATTAGGCCAGTCAAGTGATCCTTGCCAATTTGCATTTTGTTCCAGGGTTTTAGTTTCACTGATACCGCGGCACACCAGTCCCCATTAACCACGAAAAATAAGGGATCACTGTATATCACCACTGAAGCTGGGCCGTTACAACCATCTACCAGCCCAGATACGTACTGGAAGGCTACCCCCTGCTATAGTCAGTTTGACCATCATGCCCTATTTGAACTTCAGTTGCTATGTTGACTTATGGCAAACTTGACACCTGCTGGAGTTGAAGTTACAGTGAAAGTTTCAAGTCTCAAACCTGCATTAAGGCCAAGCTCTCAACTACATGATCACATTGAACCCACTTTTTATTCAGTTAAAAGTTAATACAGCTCTGACTTCAGCACCCTGCTTTCATCTGGCTCTGGGCTCTGGGTGGCAGTGGTTTGCCCAGGTGGATGCCCACCGTCAGCCCAAACTCCTTGTTGGCATGCGTCTCACGCACATCAGGCTTCAGCTGGAAAGCCTTGTCGTCAAAGCAGTCCAAGGGAATGAAGGACAGAGGCTTCTCCTCCAGGAGACCCTGCAGGCGTGTACGCCAACCCTCCAGCATGCTGCTGCGAGCTTCAGGAGTGGCACAAGAAGGAGCCCAGAAGACCTGAGGAGCCAGGACCTGGAAGCCACAGTAGTGCAGGATCCCATTCTGGGGAGAGAAATGAACATGCAAGTTGCTTGTGTCTGTTGTACTGCTAGAAGGCCATCCATTTGATATTTGTACCTGCAGCGGCCACAGGGTGACGTTCATGTCTCCATTGATGCCAGTTGAGCTGAACATGGATTCAAGAGACCCAGTGGTGAAGGACAACATGGCTTTCTTATCCTGCAAGGAGGAAAGAAGCTCAGCACACCAAGACAGATCCTGTTATGCTGAGTCAAGCCTCTTGACCAAGACCTTACCTTGAAGACTCCTTGGCTGTACCGCTTCTCTTGTGAAAAAGCAAAGCCACTTGTGAGCACGCGGTCGATCCAGCCCTTCATGACTGCAGGAAGGCTAAACCAGTACATGGGGAACTGGGAAGACAGAACTGAGGTTGGTACAGCAGGGAGGATCATTTCCTGGCCTTGATATTACTACTACCATCCAAGCTCTACCTGAAAGATAACAAGGTTTGCCTCAGTGAGTTTGGATTGCTCCTTAGTGATGTCATCTGACAGCCTCCCTTCCTCCCATGCCAGTCTGGTCTCGTCCAAGTAACGAAAGTGTTCAGCGTTCTTCACATTTCCTGGAAGAGTGAAGAGGTTTCTTAGAAGTCATGGACCAAATTGAAGCTCTAAGTGCATCTGTGGAATAGGAAGGTACCTTTGATGTCCTCGGCAGTAGCGGTGGCCTTGAAGTTCATGGCGTACAGGTCAGATACCTCCACTGTGCAGCCCTGAGCTTTCAGAACCTCCACAGCAACATTCTTGGCAGCAGCATTGAATGAGCCACAGTTCTGATGAGCATACACGATCAACACCTTCTTTGCTGCCAACACAGGAAATGATCATTGAGTTAGTCCCCGTCAGAGCAGAAACATCTGAAGAGCCATTTAAGCAAAAGACACTCAAGGGTTTAGACACGATGAACACAAATGATCAACAACCACAAAAAAAGCAAGATAAAACCATTACCCATCCTGAAGAACCTTATTGATGGTGAGTGATGAGATTCAGAAACAGCTGGTTAAACAAAAGCAAAGACTGCTCATGCTGGACTGAATCTCAGGATGCTGTTTTTATCCACCTTTCTCACTCACGCTTTCTCAGGTGCTGCCAATCAACAATTAAGGTCGCCAACCAATCCGCTGACTATCATCTGAGCTCCCTTATCTCCCGACATGTGACAGAAATTGGAGAGAAAAAAATTAGAGCAAGATAAAATGCTGTTACTTTAATTTGAGATTAAACTTTTGTTCATGGTCAACCTGTTGTGTTTGTTTTCTTCCTCTTTAAGCTTCTGTGTCTCTGTTAGTCTTTTAAACAATAACTCATTAATATTTTTTAATACTGTGTGACTTCCTTCACCTGTGTCTACAAGATGTGTAAAAGCAATTGTGTGTGCGTGCATGTGTGTGTGTGTGTTCTTCATTTATTTTGTTATTGACCCTCTTTATACTTAGTCTCTCAGTTTGGTAACTTCCTGTGAAAGTTACCAGTTCTCTTAGAGTGTTGACTGTGTACAACAGGAGGGAACTCTATAGATAATTCAAGGTTGTCTGGAAGTGCACAGCCTTACAGTTTCATGACCTGGAATGGAAAAGTATCAGTTGATCTTATATGTATTTCCTAGTGATGGGTCCATGGCGCCTCATGGAACTTTTCGACACATTGCCAAACTGTATTGAAACATATCGATACTGTGTCACTGAATACTGACACCTGCTGGACATTAAAAATCCCTACAGGCAACTGAGTTGTCAGACCCAACTGACACCAATATAACCAAGTATGCAATAATAAAATATAAGTCATTACATTGTATATGGCATCATTGCATATCTGAATTTAAATTTAAAGTATCTTTGATATCTTTAGATACAGATACATGTATCATAACTAGAAAATCGAAGTGACCGTGTTTGTGAATGAAGATGCTTGTGGATTGAATTTCTTATTTCATAAATTTTTATTCAAAAAAATAAGTTTTTCCAAAGATTTGAACTTTAGTCTATTCCACTTTTTGGACAACAGTTCTCCAGTCTTGGAAAAGACCCTCTCACAAGGGACAGATGATGCTGGTGTGCAAAGAAACCGCAAGGCAAGCTGGAAGAGGTGCGGATTGCCGATTCTGACGACATGTGACAAAAGATTGGAGATTATTTTGGCAGTGCATCCCGTTGACAGATGCGCTTCCTTATAAACACAGTTTAGTGCGTCACTGTCAGTTCGATACAGTACCTGTATCGGTCACGTGACTTTCTTAAGGCGAAACGCGTACCGACACGTACCGACACAGGTGTTGCTCTCTGAGCTTGACGCATGCGCCGACGCATCGGTGTTGCTGGACCCATTACTAGTATTTCCATGGTGTGTTCCATTTATCAAAGCAGGAACCATCTCATTACTGGTTTGAATCTGATCAGGAAGTAGGTTTTGTTGCAGTTCCTTAACTGATCACTAGGGGCCGACTCCAAACACAAATCAGTCATCATTGGTTTTCATGTTTAAGTGTCCAACATTGCAGCAGAAAAAAAAAAACAGATTTACAGAAAAATAGTTTCATTCTCAATAGTTGGATTTCACATTTGTACGACAGCTATATGGAGGATGAATTGTTTTTTTGTCAACTAAAATTATATATAACCAACAAGTTTATAACTGAGTGTGATCTTTTGATTGAAGGCTGGCACCACTTTCTACATCTCCTGTCACTTTACAGCATTGGTCAGAGTTGGTCCGTAAACAGGCTCAGATCAGAACCCGCTCCCGTCTAAGATTTAACTATTGACCTCAGGAATTATTATGGCCCTCCATCAGAGAATGAACTCAAGAGTGATGAGGTTGAAGATCCTGTTGTGGTTCTTTGTAAATACCAGCTTCAAAATAAGCGTTCATTGGCAATATGCTAGCCATTTGCAGTTATAAAGAAAATGAATGTAGATTCCATTTCAGCTCTGATACATGCCTAATAGACTTCCTAAGAAAATCAGTTGTGGCCTTTTTCCAGGTGTGAATTTAAGACCCATTCAGAGCTCTCATGAGCAACCACGTGTTTAATTCCAGGCTGTTCAATCCACACCCCAATAAATGGGTTTCACTTCCAACAGTCTGCTTGTGACTTCCTGAAAAATCTTTGCCTGGTAATTAGCACATGTAGCCGCTTTCTTCCAAGAACCCACCAGATGCTGACATTACATGGAGCGACAAGTTTGAGCCACATCCGCCCTAAAACTTATCACACTTGAGGGGCTTTTACTGCCATAGGCCCCATGACAGGCAAATTTAAGCAGACCTTGTAGGCTCAGGAATACGACTGTGGTGAATTCCCTCATGTGCAGAGAACACGCCACAGCAAGCTGTGTCATGCAGAGACTGGTGGATTGTTCGCACACACAATGTACTTTATAGAAACTGTCTGGTAAGCTATTTGGATTCATCTTCCAATTGTTCAAGATTCCTTTGTACAGTGTGCATCAGTGTTGAGCAGATGTTCATATTCCATGTGACTTGAGGCATTACCAGGGCAATATGCTCGTTTACTTTGTCAGCATCTCCTGAACTCCATGAAACATGGACAGCCTGACATGTCAGTTAACACTTTCTGCCACCATAAGCTGTACCAATACATACTGTACACTACCAATGGTAGTGTGTGAAAGACTGGTAGCTGACGGGGCTGTCTCAGTTTAGCTCGGTCAAGTGACCTGCCTGTTGCACCAGGCTGTGAAATGATCTTACATTGACCCGTATTGGTGATTTGCAGGATGACACTGTAGGTCACTTGCCTTCTGACAGCACAAGCCACATGCCCGTGTCCTGTTCATTTGGATAGAGTAAAATTCATCCAAAGAGGAGAGAAATTGCATCTTCTGAGTGAGGATTAGGCCAGTGTATTGCAACTGAACCTGGTCTGTTATGACCAGCTACCAGCCCAGATAAGTATTGGCAGGCTACCCCTGCTAGAGTCAGATTTTGTTTGGACCATCAAGCCCTATTTGAACTTCAGTTGCCATATCATGGCTAACTTGACACCTGCTGGAGTTGAAGTTACAGCAAAAAGTTTCAAGTCTCAAACCTGTATTAAGGCCAAGCTCTCAGCTACATGATCATATTGAACCAGCTTTTATTCAGTTAAAAGTTGATAAAGCAATGACTTCAGCACCCTGCTTTCATCTGGCTCTGGGGTGGCAGTGGTTTGCCCAGGTGGATGCCCACCGTCAGCCCAAACTCCTTGTTGGCATGCGTCTCACGCACATCAGGCTTCAGCTGAAAAGCCTTGTCGTCAAAGCAGTCCAAGGGAATGAAGGACAGAGGCTTCTCCTCCAGGAGACCCTGCAGGCGTGTACGCCAGCCCTTCAGCATGCTGCTGCGAGCTTCAGGAGTGGCACAAGAAGGAGCCCAGAAGACCTGAGGAGCCAGGACCTGGAAGCCACAGTAGTGCAGGATCCCATTCTGGGGAGAGAAATGAACATGCAAGTTGGTTGTGTCTGTTGTACTGCTAGAAGGCCATCCATTTGATATTTGTACCTGCAGTGGCCACAGGGTGACGTTCATGTCTCCATTGATGCCAGTTGAGCTGAACATGGATTCAAGAGACCCAGTGGTGAAGGACAACATGGCTTTCTTATCCTGCAAGGAGGAAAGAAGCTCAGCACACCAAGACAGATCCTGTTATGCTGCATTAAGCTTCTTGACCGAGTCCTTACCTTGAACACTCCTTGGCTGTACCGCTTCTCTTGTGAAAAAGCAAAGCCACTTGTGAGCACACGGTCGATCCAGCCCTTCATGACTGCAGGAAGGCTAAACCAGTACATGGGGAACTGGGAAGACAGAACTGAGGTTGGTACAGCAGGGAGGATCATTTCCTGGCCTTGATAATAGTACTACCCAGGCTCTACCTGAAAGATAACAAGGTTTGCCTCAGTGAGTTTGGATTGCTCCTTAGTGATGTCCTCTGACAGCCTCCCTTCCTCCCATGCCAGTTGGGTCTCATCCAAGTAATTGAACTGTTCAGCATTCTTCACGTCTCCTGGAAGAGTGAAAGAGCTTTCTTAGAGGTAATGGACCAGATTGAAGCTCTAAGTGCATCTGTGGGATAGGAAGGTACCTTTGATGTCCTCGGCAGTAGCAGTGGCCTTGAAGTTCATGGCGTACAGGTCAGATACCTCCACTGTGCAGCCCTGAGCTTTCAGAACCTCCACAGCAACATTCTTGGCAGCAGCATTGAATGAGCCACAGTTCTGATGAGCATACACAATCAACACCTTCTTTGCTGCCAAGACAGGAAAACACAGATTGATTTAGAGTCTACCAGACAAAAATATCTTATTTAAAAATAGCAACACCTTATTACCCATTGTGGAGTAAAGTCTCAAGGGTAAGTGAGGAACTTTACAATCAGGTGATGAGAGAAACAGAAAAGCTGCCGATACTGAAGAAGGACTCACCCCGGTGTTTTATTCACATTTCTACCTCAAACTCAACCAGGTGCTGTCAATCAGCAATCAAGGACTGCTGAATGAATCAGGAAACTGATTCTCATCAGCAGATTATCTTTCAGATATCTTCTAAGCTCTTAAGTGAAATCTGAAAGCTCAAGATCTGGCAGTATCAATACTCATATTGCATTTTCACTCCTATCGATTATACAAATGTTAACAATTTTATTACTTGTAAATTTTGTTTCTTTTTATTATATATATAGATATAGATATATAGATGTTGTTTACATTATGTGAGCATCCAATAAGGTCAATAAAGCTGATTCTGTCAACCATTTTTGAATTATGAGAGCCAGATAACAACATGAGCGCCATCCTGTGGTGAATAGTTGGTACTTTAATTTATGAAAATGAAATCACGCTGCAATAACCTTTCATTTGTTTTCTGGCTTTTTTTTTTTTTAGGCTTTTTTTCTTCATTTTCTTTTTTTTTGTGCTAATATGAAAAGTGAACATGCCCTTCACTAGTAATTTTTTTTTTATTTTAAATAAATAAAAAAGTGTGAGTGGTGGTGAGTGTGTCCTTCCCCAGTTCTCTTTGTTGAATCTAACCTCTTTTATTAACTCCTAAAACCATGGTTCTGTCAGGGAGGACTTAAAACAACGACATTGGAGTACAAAAGAACAGATAAAGACACTAAACGAGAAGACATAAAACAGACAGTGATGGTGTGGTGTGTGTAATATGTGTGGTCTGGTATATGTGAGTTGTGTGGTGCAGATAGATGAATGTGTGGAGGTTAGAGTTGTGATAGTGTTTGTCTCCAGTATCCTCCCCAAAGTTAAAGCAGACCAGCAGCCAGACACAGAACAGTGAGCAGTGATGTTGGCCTCCAACGCCTCTTTAGCACCAACCAGTGACCACAACCACGTCTACTGGCTGGACCACAGTCGGTGCCGGAGTGTTGGGCCAGTACTTCCAGCAGTGCACTGGATTTCCTTCCAGGTCTAACAGGTGCCACCCATGCCACCGATGGCGTGGGTACGGTATGAGGGCAGGGGAAGAGTGACCCTGCCCGCCCCCCACCTTACCATCACCCCACAGAGGGCAAGGTGCAACCCCCCCCCCACACACACACACACACACACAAAGGACACCAAGAGAAGGGACTTACCAAACCCACAGAGGGGAGCCCAGAACCCCCCACAGATCCTCCAGCCATAGGGGTCACCACCTCTTATGGGGAAAGAAAGAAATGCCAAGGTGGGCCAGATGTTGAAGTAACCGTGGGAGTGAAGTGCCGTAGGGGGCACAAACATTTCATATGTAAATACAACCATCACTTTCAGATTTTTTTTCTTTGGTCTGTAGGTTAGTTTATTAATGCATTTGACACTTTATTTACTAAAGTATGAAAAAATAACAATTTTCAGTGACTAAAAATCATTGTATTGAGAAAATTTAAACAAACCTGCATGTCAGAAGTGCAATTACAAAAAAAATGGAAGTGAAACAAAAAAAAAAAAAAATTAGAAATTCTACACTTATCACAGTATGTTTTGTGAAACAATTCTTGGAAGCTGAGAGATTCAGGTCAGAAGGAAAAGCCAGAAACCTCTCCTGGATACACTTCAGACGACTCTGCATGAGAGTCCGTCATGTCACCATCATCAGTGTGGCCTCGGGGGCTCAGGAGCTCCCAGGAAGGTCATTGTCACTCAAAGCAACCAGCCGCGGCATCCAGAAATATAACCTGAACTAGGTATGGAGGAAGCTATTTATCAGCTCTGTGTAGAAATCCTGCTTCTTCTGGGGACAGGGTTGTCTTGGACAGACAGACAGACAGACAGTGGAAAAATGTTCTGGGATCAGATTAAAACCCGTTTCAACTTCTTTTTTTTTTCTTTTTTTTTTAAAAAAAAGGGAGACTTGTGTGTGCCTTTGAGGATAAAGAGGTTCAACACCATGGACTCTAGAGAAGTTAAAATATCATATTTAGGAAAAAAATGCAGATGATTTTTGAGAAACTCCAATAATTAGTATCTTTGCCTCCCGATCAAGCAAAATGCTTATTAAGAGGAAGTTGTGATGTAACACAATGGTAATCATCCCTCCGTTCAATAGCTGCAAATCTAACTTTGTGTCTGTTCAAACAAATGTTAGATTTATGTTTGAATTGTTGTTTTTTTTTTTTTTTTTTCTTAGAAAATGTACCAACTTTATGTGAAATGGGAGTTGTGCTTCCTCCCTGACAACACGACTTCTCTTAGAGCAAAGTTAAACTGAACTTCAGCTGCTGAGAAAAGACACAAAACTACGCTGATCTCAACCAAATCAATCCTTGTTGCGAGTTCAGTCCTCCTTTCAGTCACACTGAAAAGTACTTCTCACTTTTTACCAGCAGATGGCGACAGAGTCTGGGTGTTTCTGAAGCCAAGAGTTTATGGTTTAATCACAAACTGTTTGTGTCTGAAGAGAGAAACAGCCACCCAGGCAGTGAACTGTGAATTATGTTTGTTTACTGACAAAATCATTGTAAAGCATATAACTGGCAACCTTTAAGAGATAAATGTTGTTGATCTAATCACCAGGTTGACTATCAGCGACCAGAGCTGTGGGATTCACTGTGACGTATCCACAGAAACAGCAACAGCTATTACCGAGACAGACAGGATGACGGGGTGAAGGTGATGAAAGGAAGAATTATTTCCCATTCAAGCCACTTCAGCTCATTTACATTCACAGTTTCTGTCTCATTGGTAGCACGCTGGCTCCACAGAAGATGACAAATGGACCTGAAACAAGGTTAAAGTGATGGGAAATAAGAGAGATTAGACACTGTGTGCAAATACAAACAGGTTTCTACTCGTCAAATGCAGGCAGTATGCAAAAATTGGCACAAAATGTGAATTACAGGACATCATTTTTTAAATGAGCTGCATAAAAGATTTAACACAAGTTGATAGCTCCTGTTTACATGTGCACAAACAGACGAAGATATGAAATTGTGGAGTTTGTTGCTCTGCGCGTCGTGCAGATGGTGTCTAGACTAAGACAGATGATGAGTTAAACCCAGAAAAATCCAGCATGAAAGGAGGGAAACGAGGTGGAGTCTTCAATAAAAACACAGAATGAAAACAAGTCACATGACCGGTTTGACACCTTTCATAAATTATAATTATGCAGGACTTTTCTGACCTCAGTATCTATGCCACATTTGGAAACAAGAGCAATCATTTAAATTCAAATCAGTAAAGGTAAAGTGTGCAACTCGTCCAGAAAATGAAGTTTAAAGTTAAAGTGAAGAGATTTGCTGTTTCCTCTTTGCAATAACTAACATATTATATTTTTATTACTATCATAGATCGGACAAAGGCATCAACTCTGGTTGGTTTTACACTCTTAAGATAGATAAAGATATTTCTATAATCTGGTCTTTCAAAAAGTGAGCTGAAATCATTTTCTTTTTTGTTTGAACGACACAGTTTCAGTTACGTAGAAACTCGGAGTATGTTGAACCTGAACTGTGTTGAACCTGAACTCAGGGGAAACTCAGAGCTTTCTATTTTACAAAGCGAGATCATTTAACCCCCGAGCAGGAGGGTCCAGTTTTCGGTTTCATTAACCGAGGCGACTCAAAACTGACTCTTTAAACCAAACCTGGTCAGGAGCAGGTTTACTTCAACGTAACCAGAGCTTCTTTCTTTCTTTCTTCACCCCTCCTTAAAACTGAAACAGGCTCAGTTTCACCTGACAATCGATCATGGATCATTTTAGTGACGACTGAGCAAAGACATGCCACATTTGTGTCAGGGAAGTTTATTGGAGATCTAAATAATTAGTTTACTGCGATCAAGCCAGCGGCATTTGTATTTGTATCTTGATTAATTTTTTTTTTATGTGGTTGGGTCTACTGTTTTTCTGCACTTACATAACTTATATACATGATCTTATCCTTCCGTGCATCACAAATATCACTAGCTTATGCCCCTGTGTCACACAAAATACCTTTGGCTATTTAATCTTATTAGCTATTAAGTTATTATTTATATACAAATGTCAGTTTTCCTAAAAGCAACAGCAATTCTGAACATTGACTATGAGACTACTCGTCCCTTTTTTTTAATTAATGTATTATTTTTGTATTATACAGTTTCTCTCTCTTTAGCCACAAATGTAAGAGTCATCAACAAAGGATTTTTTGAGTAACATACATGATTGAGACGTTGATATCAATTATCAGTATTAATTATTCAAAATAACTTGTGACACTACCACATGAAAGTGGTTTTCGTTTCAAAAGTGGGCCTTTATATCAAATAAACTGTTTTTATATCTTTTTTAAGATACAACAGTTAGCTACAAATGGGGTCATTTGAAAGTAAATGTTTCTTTTGTTTTGTTTTTTTTTCTACTAAGAATACATTCAGCCAAAAATATTCAACAGGACAAATGAACTAAAACAGTGGTGCGCAAACTGTGGTACACGTACCAACAGTGGTACGCGAGCCCTCTCTGCTGGCAAAAAAAAACCAAAAAAAAAACGGAAACATACAATGCATTATAAATACGTTTCGAACGAATGTGTATTTTGAGATAATTAAAATTGTTTCTTTAAAAAAATATATTAGTTGCATATTCAGTTGCAGTCCAGATGTAACAATTTTTGAGTGTGTTCATTTTGCTCTGTTTGAGAGTATGAGTATGTGATAATTGTTGGACAGAGTTGTAAATGTCTGATTCAGTAAAGTAACAATTCAGGTAATAAATAACCACAATAAGGAATAAACATCTCTGTGTGTTTAAAGCTAATTGAGAAGGCATATATAGCTATATTTTAAAATTGGTCATCATGGTGGTACTCAGAGAGCTGAACAGTTTCTCAGGTGGTACGCAGTATTAAATGTTTGAGAACCACTGAACTAAAACAACAGGATGTGATAAACTGAGACCCCTTTAAAGACTCCATACTGGCACAGTGAGGGACAGGACTCCTTGGGTCAGGTGACCAGGAACAGGAATCCCAAAAGAATTTAAAAAAAAAAAAGTTTGATCTGGCCTGGAAGAAGGAAAAAAAAAGGCCTTACTGGAATACCAACACTTGGAGTTGGACTTTTACTTGGACACTCTTACCACTGGATATCTTTGGGTCCCAAGAAGTTACACGCACTGGTGAGACCAAATCACTTGTCCTCCTTTTGGTAAGGCTATGCTATGGACTGATTTTTGGATGTTTATTTTGTGAGATTTTTTTTTTTTTTTTTTTTTTTTCACACAGGGTCTGCAGGGTCGCGGGGATCTGCTGGAGTCCCAGCTCTGTTTGTGTGAAAGGCATGGGTTCACTCTGGACAGGTCGCCAGTCCATTGCCGGGCCACACAAAGACAAACAACCACTCACAATCACTCCTACTGGCAATTTAGAACCACCAATTAACCAAACATGCATATCTTTGGACTGTGGGAGGAAGCTGGAGAACCTGGAGGAAACCCACGCAAGCACAGGGAGAACATGCAAACTCCACACAGAAAGGCCCCTGCTGAAGTTAGAACCAGGAACCTTCTAGCTGTGAGGCAACAGCTGACCACCAAGCTACAGTGCTGCCCATCAACTAACTAGTTAAACAGTTTTATTTGTTTGTTTTTTATTCATTTTTTAAACTAATATTTAAATTACACATTCACTTGCTCTGTGATTTCTCCCACATCATCTGTCTTTCCTTCACCACTGCAGCCGTTTGCTGCAGAAAGCCACTGGACTACAATAAAGGCTCCAATTCAACAAAGAAGAGTAGGAGGATCTCTTCAGTTTACTTTGCTTACCATGGTGAATCATAGTACAGAGCTCCATTGATGATGGCTTTTTATAGTCATGGTAACTCGGGGTTGATTGAACCAATTCTGAACACCTCTTCTGAATCTAATCTAATCCTAACTATCCAAGAATAACAGAATAAGGGACTCCAAATTGTTGATAGGAACCAGCAGTTGCTTGTCAGTCATCATCATTGCTGATGTCTTTCTTCATTGCCATTGTATTAACAAACAATTAAATCATATAATTCAGTAAAGTATCAAACCATCTACTTTTATAGGGATGTTAAACCCTCTAAAGTTGCTTTTATAGAGGTGTTAAAGGTTGTTGGAGTTATGGTGTGAGTTGATGAGGAGCCAGGAGAGCCGGAGGCAGGAGTTTCCACAAAAATCCTTTATTACATCCAAACAAACTTAACTGAGGTAAATACTCAACAAGCAGAAAAACAGTGATACGCAGAACAAACAGGAGCCAAGATGATAAAAAGATGAGACAAGACTTATATAGAACAAAGGAGAACAAGACACACAGGTGCATAAGATCAGGAGGATGAGACAAAAGGAAATAAAAGTGAACTCGACAAGACAAGGACAGACTTTCAAAATAAAACAGGAAGTAAAACAAGAGAACACAAGAAACAAAGGAAACCTTTAAAAAATTCCTCAAAACACAAAGACCAAACCCAAACACACCATTTTAAAAAACTGTTTTTATCCATGGACAGTCAGACTTTTAATCTCGACCCTAACTCTATCAGGACGATCATTATAGTCCAATAATGATTAAGTGCAATAAAGTGTGTGTTTTTAGTCTTTATTCAGTACAACTTTGTATTTGCTGTTCTGAGTGCTCTGTAGGGAGATGCTCCATCAATCTTGTTGTGCAATTTATGTAAAAAATTACAATTAAAAACTGCTCTAAATTCTAAACAATGACACCGTATTATAATATATTTTATTTGAAGGATTGTCTGACAGTAAAATACTTGACTTTCTTTCTCACATGTCTGTAGTTTTAACCATGACAGACCACAAAACCTAATCCATCCAATTACAGGGTTTATTTTTATTGTATTGTAAAGATGATGTTCATCTCAGTCCACTTATGAAATCTGAACTGTATTGTTCTGCATTTTAATTGACAAATCCTCCATTGTTTTCTCATCACCTCCACTAACAGAGACGTGACTCCTCCATCATATAAACAATGAAATAATAAATGTACCATTTGTGTGTGTTTTTCTCAAGATTTGACTGACAGCTGGCGTCTGCTGTTTCACACTGAAGTTTGTTTTAGGATCCAGGAAAATGTGGCACGTCAAGTTTCACGACAAGTACACTAAAATGAATTTACCATCCCTCAGTTGTGACCTGAACGATGAAATGCCGACTCCTGTTGATAATAAATGTGAGATGTAAAGGGTTTGAGCTGGTAACGTTCCTCCATTATCCCACCGTGCTTGTTGTCATTTAGCTTCAGTTTCATCGAGATGTGGAGAGACTCACTGGACTCAGACAGGCGAGGCTTGATGGAGGAAAAACAAATGCATCAACAATCCGGAGATGTTGGCCAAGAAGGGGCCACTGCCCCGATCAGTAAAAAAAGATGGAGAAAGAAAATGAGGAGAGTTGCATCCAAAATCACACTTTAAATCATTCCTTTATCTATTTCCAGCTCTGTAATTAGACTCAGCTAAGAGCAAGACATAATGACCATTAATAAGGAGCTAACTTTACCAGCTGGGTTCCTGCTGACATTTTATGGATGCAGCACAGATGCCTGCTGTGTTGTCATTTAAATCTGGTTGTTTGAATGTGCAGGATGAGTTATATTTAAGGGCAGAGCATGGTGTTCAACATAACCAAACTCCTAGAGACTCAGCTGAACTGTTTTGGAGACATGAGGGTAGTTTCCTGATTTCCTTGTTGAGTTGTCTCAACGTTGTTTCAGCACCTCGGACAGCGTCTGTTACTGTTGCAACTCCGGAGACCAGCCACTGGGGGGCAGCACGAGCCTCACGCTTGTGAAAACATTCTCAGAACAAATTCAGTTGACAAAATAAAACAAAATCTTAATAAATCTTCTTTTGATTTTATATATTTTTTTGTACTTATGACCTAGGCAACGACGCATTTCTTAACTGGACCATGTAATAATCAAATTGCCTCATTTTTCTAAAAGCACCTGCTTCTGTCTGGCCAGAAGATGATGCTCACTGCTGACCAACTGGAATCTCTTGTCCCAACAAGAGCATGCCTCCATGGAGTTGTGGCCTTCAACATAGCTTTGGCAGAGCTACGACAGCTTCCTTCGACGTTTACACCTGACAAAAAGTTGTCAAAGACTGAAATCTTGTGACTCGTGATTTGTTCCTTCTCCAACCTCAGCCGTGTGCTCGATGTTTAAGCTGCCAGGAACAAACAGCTGAGGCAGGATGACGGTCCAAAAGCGTCACAATAGACTGATGGTGAAGCAAATCACATAATTTTAGGACTTTCATTTATCCGTATGAACCATTCTTTAATTAATGGCCTACTTTTTTAGCATGTGTATCAGCAGAATTACAAACTGCTTCATGTCTCAATAAATATGAAGAGTTGTGATGATCTGATGTGTCTCTGAACATTTGTGAGCCACGTTACTAAAACCTGAGAGCATGATCTTAAAGTTGCTGTCGTATGTCTCGTTTTTGCCCCAAGACTTAAATATATTTATTTCATTTAACCAGGAAATAGAAGTAGAAGTAAGGTCAAAGAACCTGGCTATGATTTGTGAGCAGCAGTGTGGTTTCACTCAAAGACAGACTACAGATGCAGTGTTTGCTTTAAGAATACTGATGAAGACGTGCAGGGAAGCGTTGCTTTGTGTTTTGTAAATTTAGAGGAAGCGTTCAGAGCACTGAGGGAGCAACTGTGGTGTTGCAGGAGGGAGTCTGGAGCAGCAGGAAGTGTGTTAGATTGCTACAGGACATGTGTAAGGGAAGTATGACGGTGGTCAGAAGTAACAGATGGAGATCAGATGGATGTGAGGCCGCATGAAGGATTGTTCCAGGTAACCAGTGAGGCCAGACTGTAGTCTCCACAGACAACGATGTTTTCAGATAGATGACATTGTGATCTGTTGGCAGCAAGAGGAAGAAAACCTGGAAAACCTGGAGAGAAGGAGATATGCAGAATAAAGGCCAGTGGCAACAAGACAGATGTAACTGAATCTGTGACAATGAAAGTAGGAGAGGTGAAAAATACCAAAAATGAATCAAAACTGGCCTTCAGAACCAATAACTGACATCTTACTCACGCTGGGTTACTTCAGTTTTTTTTTCTTAAATTCTATATATCTCGGAGACAAAAGCACTGACCAGGAGACAGGAAGCAGTGCTGGAAATGAGAGAGTTGAAGAGGTAAATATTTTCTCTCGGAGTGACATGGACGGATGGAAAACAGTAATCAGGAGAACAGCGAAGGTTAGAAAATGATGGGGATGGATACTGGAGATGTCAGGGAGGACGGAAAAAGGGGGAAACAAAAAGAGGAGATTCCTGAATGTGTTGAAAGAGGACATTAGTGTGAGAGACCTGTCTCCTGCGCAGGAGACGTGGTGAGATTGAAACTCATCGTCTGCTGTGGCGACAGACCAACAGCTCTTCTGTGACTGGACAGTATGGGTTAAAACAGCAGCTGAAACTGCATTTTAAATCAATATGTTAAACACAAGGTAAAGAAAATGTTTCAGAAGTGTGAGAGTTTTTTCTCTCTGTCTCATAGACATTGAACAAAGGCTCCTCAGAAAGTAAGAACCAAAACATTGTGATGTTGGTCCCAGTTTTCATAATAGAAAACAGTGTTTAAGAAATGACAGTTTTAAAGACACAGCTTCATCTTTCAGCTTTTTATTTTTGTTTTTGAATGTAAGTCAAACTTATTTAAATGAGATCTGCATCAAGAACTTTTTTTTTCCAGCTTCAAAATCTCAAAGCAACACAGCAGACTTTCAGTCCCACCAAAACCCAGAGGAAAGACAGCTCCCTTGATATTTATACTTAGAGGCTTCGTAAGTCTTCAAAGTTTAACTCTGGATGCTTTTTCTTTAATCATTTCATTTATTCAGCTCAGAATGTATCAGATTTATGTAGACAAAAATGAACATGTGATGGTTTGAGGTTGTGACATTCTGCATCAAAATATTATGACACCAGGCCCTGAACCCTCGTGTCCCTTTGCTCTTCCTCCCCATTAGTCCGAGGCTGCCTGCGCTCCTGCTATCATCCCTTTATGTGAAGCTCGTTGCTGTAATGTGACCCAGGGGGGTTTGGGGTATTGTCCATGTTCACTCCAGCAGCGAGAGTAGCAGCCTTTTGTCTCCACACGGCACATTATACACACCATCAGAACGAGGAGAGGGCTCGGTCTAACGTCAGATCTTAAGATAAATAGGGCAGGGACGTTATAAATCTAACATGGTTATGAATATTTTAGTTTCGTATTCTAGTGCAGAAACAAAGTGTAGACTTTTGATTACGGTCGCTTGCACACACAGAACTTGACTGCATGCTATCTAATATGCGACTATGTTTACTGTAATTGTCAACACAAACACTTACTGATAATACTTCAATCTGGTAAAAACGTACTTTATGAGACGATGTGTTTGGATGGAGCAACACTGCCCTCTGATCATCAGTGGCTGCATGTTCAGACAGATTATTTTATGCACTTTCTGGTTTATTTCTGGTCCTCAGAGCCCAGAGCTCCACTTTTACACATATACACATACACATAAGCTCGAAAAAGAAGTAGGAAGAAGTACACACTTTTTCTTAGTTCCTACCCCTTTATAACTCTATGAATTTACACCATCGCCATTACTATATCTACACAATATCCATATAAATACAGTCTACATAAACACTACGTAAACATGCCTATTACTACACAATTATCCATACAAGTATATAAAAAATACAAACACTACATAAATATCATATTAATATCCAGAAAAATACAAACACTACACAAATATCCATATAGATATATAGAAAATACAATATATTATATAAATATATATATATATATATATATATATATATATATATATATATATATATATATATATATATATATATATATATATATATATACCTATATGCTACATACATAAAAATATACAACATATATTACATAACTACAACTATCCCTCCCAACATACAATATCTACCACATAAATATTCATATAAATATCTAAACATATCTTAAGCAAGTATAATATACCATTTTCCCCTATTTTATTTATTTATCACACTCCTCGTTAACCCATTTCTTCTTCCATATACCTGTTTATAAATAATTTTTTGTATCTTTTAATCCTACTTACTGGATTAAAGGCACACTATGTAAGTATTCCACCCCAGTAACCCCAACACAGAACATGAACCAGAGCAAAAATAAGAATAAAAATAATAATCGTGTCACCGTACCTGGAGCAGGTAAGAACATTGAAGATATACGATATGTGTTTTATTTTATTTTGTTTTGTTTTGTTTTATACCTTGAGCCGCTGAAAATCCTGCTTTTCATGTATCTCATATTATTTCCCATCATGCTTTACAGCAGAACTGCCACTGAATTGGAGATGTTCAAAATTACATGTCAGCCTTGTTGGATGCTGTCCATTCAACTGGAAAAAACAAAAACAAAAGACATGAAATACATATAAATCTGGTGATGATGGTGAAAAGTGAACTTTGAAGTGAGACTGTTGGGTATTACAGGTCATATTTGTGCTGCTTCTGTTCTTGATACAGTGTTTTGTTGTTGTTTTCGTTCCCACCGTGACACCTCTGGTTCTTAGTTTCTTGGCAGTAAAAGCGACCCCGTTAATGTGAGTCTAATATCGTCTTTCATCATATTTTCTCTCACTCATCTGGCCAGAGGTGAAATTCTGCATGTGGTATACAAAATAAAAGTTTAAGCGACAGGAATAATGAGATGTTTGTTTACTGTATCCCAGAGGTCATAGCATCAGCAGCTAAAGCCATAATAAAACTATAAATCTCTAGGATGACCGACTGTAATCACAGTATAATTACATGCAGGTGATGGACCCCAATTAACCCAACCTTTACTTTCTACCCACTGTCCAATTAAGCTGGTGTATTAGGTGACAGCGGGTTGAGAGCCACGATTAATTAAAAAATGGGAACTATCAGATGGCAGAGCCCATGATAGGTGTGCTCAGTATTTCACTTTTGCTGAAATGGTTCAAGAGGAATATCTTTGAATATTTATTTGATTTCATGCAATTGAAACACCAGTTGACATTTTAAGCAATATCATCATGTCTTCTGTAAGATTTGTTTATTTTATTTGCTTCAAACTCATGCATTTTTTAAAAACCTCATGTATTGGAGCTGCAGAAACACTTATGCGTCCTCACTTCACCTTCTGCAAGTTGCATGCCAATCCTTAATCGCTTTTCCCATGAATAAAGATTGGTTTATCTTTATATGAATCAAATGGCTTAATTTTTGTAATTATGGTAAAATCAAATATTTTTGGGGTCAGGTACTGAGCAGAGATCTGAGCTGCTTGCATCAGGATACATGAGCGCTCAGAGTTGGAGAGCAGTCGTTAAGGACGCCCTCTTGTGGGCCATCGCAGAAAAAAGAAAAAAGAAAAATCTCATTGGAGCGCTCGTGAGAGCTTTGCACATCCACACTGCCTCCCTCTCTGGTTCTGGTAGCCACAATGGCCATGCTCGACTGAGAGGAGCCTCCCGTCGGAGCAGACGCGCCTTGCAGCAGCAGCAGCAGCAGCAGCAGCAGGGGCCGGGGGCGCACCGACGACCAAAGGCACCGTCTGGAGAGGAAGAAGACCCCGAGCCAAAGGTAGGCGGATGGATATTTGTCGGAATAGTGTTGCGCTCACACCAGAACCGGTTTTGCCAACAAAAAAAAGGCAAAAAAAAAAAAAAAAAAAAAGGCGGATATATAGAAATTGCAAATGAAGTTCATTGCTGCCGTGGCGTCGTGGAAAATGGATTTCTTCCGAGGAGACAGATGTGGCCTCACAGTCTGTTTTTACCTTATGCGCAACCTTATTTAGCCTTTTCTGCTTCTTCTTCTTTTTTTTTCCCCCCGGTGCATTTTAAATGCCACTAAAACACCGACTCGCCCGCAGAATGAGCAGAATATCTGTAATGATTTCAGTCCAGGCTCAGACCGGTACCGCAGCTGTGGAGCAGGGCTGCGACCGTCTCTGGGCGTCTGAGGATGAGGCGGCCGCTGCAGGGGCGACGGTGCGCGTCGCCATCAGCAGCTTTTGCCTGCAGGGCTGCACAGCTGGATGCGATGCCAGTAAACCTGCCTCGCGCGTCTGCCGTGTTGCTGCTACCAGCAGAGCCCCGATGCTGCAGAGAGACCTGGCTTTATTTATTTATTATTGAGCAGTGCTGACAGGTCCTGCGCAGGGAGAGTCAGGACATTGTGAAGTCAGGGGAAACTTTTGTTAAGATGAGTCATTGCAGGGAGGATATCAGTTCCTGCTTGGAAGGATCAAAAGAAAGCATTCTTGGTGGTGCTCTTGCCTTTGTTCCCTTTTAAAACCCTGTTTTCTGACTGGCTGGGCAGAATATCAGGGATGTAATGAGATGTGGAGCTACCTTTAGGCTAAAGAAGAGCATGAGGAAAGCTTGGATAGTGTAACGTGATGCATCATGGAGTAGTTTATATACTGAGACATAAAAGCACCTTAAGTGAGACTGCACTGTACAACCCGACACCTCCTTCCCCTTTCTGCTTTACTTTTATTTAGTTCCACATGAGTGACTCCGAGGTGCCTGAAGTTTGCATTCCAGAGATCCGTGTCAAGTCCTGACGTTCTCCTTTTACTCTGCGTGGGTGTGAAGGAGCGGCGAGGTGGGAGAAACTGAGACCCTGTCAGGGGTCAAGAGTTTGCAGCGCTGCACATACGAGCATCTAACAAATGCTACTGGACCCAGAACCAAAGGAGGCAATTAAAGCAGAACCCGCATGAAACCAACAGTTGATTGGGAAAAAAAGGCCTGTTTCTTTGTGATTTTTACGACTCGTGGTTTAATTCTCCCTATGATGCAATTTTTTTAATAAGCAGGTGTTTCGTAGGGTTAAGCAAAGTCCACAGAAGGATTTGGGGACTTTGTTCTCTATAAATAACTTTGGCAACTCCTCCCTTATACCCACTACACACAGCGTTTCTCCAGCCTTTGTTTGAGTTCACAGTGGTTTTAACAGGCCTAGCGGAGGGTGTTACTTGTTGTGTGTCCACTTCCGAGCTCCAAAGAAAAGCCTTTTTTTTTTGTTTTTTTATGTGCTACGGTGAAATGGCAGCATCCTGCTGAAACTGGGATACGGTTCAGGACCGAGATGAGACTTATTTATTAGCTTTCTGTTGCAACAAGTTAAGGATTAATAGTATTTACATTTACACTGCTGGCCTTTTAAACTTAGCAGGATTAAAAAAGAGAGCGAGAGAGAAACAACAAAAACAAAGCAGTCGACATTGACAGTGATCTTAGGTGACAAGATGAACCTTTTATATGCTGCGTATTGTATAATTTACAGACTGGAGTTTTGAGGTTTGTTTACCGCGTTGAGACTGTGAAACGTCCAGCTGCTGCGTCTGTCAGATGAGGACATAACGCCACCGGAGCAGGGTGTGTGTGAAGGAAGGAAGGAAAGAAAAGGCACAATGCCTGATGGATGTGAGGGAGGGCAGAGATACCATGGTAACCAGGCCTCAGCATGTGCTCTAGATGAGCTATGAGACTGATCTGTGCCGTGTAGAGTGCCAGGACTGCACCGGACACGCCAGTGAAACCTCTTTTCTCTGCCCAGTTTGGAGGGTGAATGTCTTTGCATGTAAGGACAGTGTCACATGTGAAGGTCGGTTATTAATTTAACCCATTACACATTACACACGTGCAGCTGCACACATATTATACAAGACTGAAGTCTACTTTTGCTTTCTGTTGAATAACAGAAAAGATGAGGCCGTTGCATATATATACACACATATGTGTGTGTGTGTGTGTGTGTGTGCACCTCCAGCTTGCACTTATATAATTGCGTTAGCTCCTACTGTGCAGCTGCCTCTGTCCACTAAACAAACACATTAATGAATGTTTGTTTTACATTAGTGTCAGTTTCTGCCCTTGTGAGTCGCTGCTCAGCGCAGCCGAGCGGAACAATGTGCAGCGATGCCCCCCCCCCACAACTCCTCGCTGGAGGATTTACTTTCTCTACGGACGCACTAATAGGGGACCACTTTAAATAAGCTGACTCACGCCAAGGAGGGCCCCGCCGCACATTTCTGACGCACAATTTTCATTCCCATATGCTTTATTCATAGTTTATCCTGGGTTTGTAACTGATAGTTTTTCTTACCCCCCGGCGGCGATTTTCCGCATGGCCTGGTTCACCGCGTCTCTCCGTGCTCGTCTTGTGGATGAGTGGCTTCTCGGTGGGATCTTCCTGGCCCACATACCACGGCCACACTCCCAGAGATCAGCACTCAGAGGGGGGGGTTAACGGTTTCATTCAGATCTCCGGACTAATTCGTTTAACCATACGGGCGCTGGATGGGAGGAGAGATTATTGTTCGGTCCTTCTATTCTATTCTCTCGCAGCACCAACCCCCCCCCCCACCTTCACCTGGCTCACACACGCGCGCACACAAGCACATTAGTGTATCACGCAATTTACTCCCAGCACGGGTGATTGATTGTTGCTCAGCGATGGGGCCTCCTGCCTGCTGTGTTGCCAGGGCAACAGTGGATGCTCCAGATGTGGGTTAGAGATGAGATGTGTGACGCTGGGCCTGAAATGGGAAGCTGCAGCCTCAGCGTCGACTTGGTGATTGACAAGTCGGAGCAGATTATTTACTGAAGCTAAGCACAGCTGTGCCTTGTTCTACATCCTGTTTCCCTGCTTTGACTGATGCGTCTTCTGAGAATTATTTTTGTTTGTTTGTTTTTTTAACCACCGAGTTATTGCACCTGTGAAAGATGCACGTTAAAACATTTATCTGCTTTGTTTATTTCCGTGATTGAAGATCTCTGGTTTCTCACCTGCAGCGGGGAAATGTTTTAGGATGCATTGCGGAAGGACAGATTTACGGAGGTAAATGTGCATCTGCGCGTTATTAACCACCCTGCAAAAACGAATGATCAAACAAGCCCTCGGTTTATTTGATTAGATTTTGAAATCATTGGAAAATGAACAGTTGGCTCTGCTCTGAGGGGCTGGGGGGTTGGTCTGCTGAGGAAGCAGCAAAACCTGGATGAACTGTACTCACAGGGCAAACTCTAAAAGGATGCTACAGATATTATTTTCTGGCACTTTCCAGCTGTAGAGGAAGTTAACAAGTTCGTTAAACACTTTCAGTGCTCTGCGTCCATTTATCAAAGCTCTCTCTGCTAAATTTCTGTGGAACAACCAGTTGAAAAACGAGGGAGCTGTCTGGCTCTTAACCCCTCGACAGTCCAAAGACTGTCTTCTCACCTCTGTAACCTTTGGTCTGATGGACAGCCCTCCAACACAGCCACTTCTTCTCTCTCCATTGATTCTCAGCACTTTCAGAAAGCTGCACAAGTTCTGGACGACTGGCATTCAAGGGAGACACGGTTCTGTGATGAAGCCAACAGTTGGCGAGCTGGTTGTCTAATACGCGGATAACTGAGCACAAAAAGTAAGGAAAGTTGTGCGCGGTGCATCGTTTCTTTGTTGTCACAATCCTTCCACATTTGTGAGGAGGATGCATTTGTAGGATGAGCAGCAGTATGTGAGTATGTGGGTTGCACCAATGAGAGATTTGCCAAATCTTGTCTCCCAATGCCAAACTGACATTTTTTTTGGCTTTTGACTCATTTTTTTTTGGCTTCTGGTACCCAGTGATGTAACTGAACGCGTTCATTGAACGAAAGTTCACGAACTAGTTCATATTTTGTGCGAACGTGAACTAAGCGCGCTCTCTTTCCCCTTGACAAGCGTCGAGTGTGAACATATTCATTTGGGCAGTTGTGAACGACGCTCTTTCAAAGTCCACACATGGTCAAAACCGTGCCAGGGTTCCAGCGAACTCCATTTAAAATACACCACAAACGAACCTGATATGTATCTTTGGAAAGCAATCAAACATGGCAACACGGGCTGTCGCTTCTGTCACGCTAACAATTGCATCATCAAACGTTTAAAACAAGCAGGAAGATGAAAGCTGCAGTCGCCCAGAGCTGGAGGAGCGACCCGACTCCAAAGATTAAACTGTAATCTTTAGAGTCGGGGATTAAAATATTGAAATGGGGAAAAAAAAAAACATTTGCACCTTAAGGACCTGTTTTTGTCTTATAATAAAGACCATTTGGCAGCAAGTTTTTCCTCATATTTTTAATATACTGTAGAGAGAAGCTGAAAGGGAAATGACAGTTTTACATGGGCTGTCCCTTTAATGCTAATGAGAACCCTGGTTGGTTAAAGATTCTGAATTGGACACATAGTTTTCGACAGATAAAATGGATAAAATCATTGTTGTTTGTGGTGGGGTGGTATATGGGCAGTGGCAATCATTTTGACAAATAATTCGCTTGCAGCAACATTAAAAAATAACTAAAAATGAACTATTTAGTTCATTTTTTAAAATGTGAACTGAACTAGTTCATTTTAATTTCTGTGAACTATGAATTTAGCTAGTTTGTGTAGAAAGTGGAACTTGCCCAACTCTGCTGGTACCCCCAGATGCTGACAGTCTCTGCTCCAAGAATCGAAAGAGGTCCTAAAAATGCCGGATGAAAAAAAAAATGACCCAAAACTCTTTGCACAGTCAAACTGCACGATTAACAGACACGTCACGTCCCCTGTGCAAATGACAGTATTTGTTTACTCTGACCTTAATGGAAATCAGACACACGTCAGCGTCTTCCTCCCACCATAATGATCTCCACAGCGTCCACGTCCTAATAGCCTCTACGTGCTGCTTTAGCTTTTTTGCATGCATCATTGACTCGGGAGACAACAAATAGCTCCTAAATGAAGTGCAGAATAATTCCGGTTTGTAAATAGAGGGATGGTCAGGACAACAGCTGGGGGGTAGATGAAGGTCTGAATGAACGGTCATGCACGACGAAGCACCGAGACATCCTGCAGACATCACAGACAAACCTGACAGACGCAGTCCCAGCTCATGATGTCAGCATGGAGAGGAGGCTTCAAACCTTCTACATCACTGAGTATGCATGTTAATTAAAAAAAAAAACATTAATATTGTATTTAGTACAGAAGAGCTGAGAATTAATTTGGTTTAAGATGTTTTTTTTTGTCAGCTTATGAGTTTAACAAACCAGGAGGGATTTAGTTAGTGAATATTTTGCCAGCTAATTAAAGCATTTTTTAAAGTATGTTTAAAATTGGTGAATACTTTATGCCTAAAATGAATAGTTAAAGATTTAAGGATTTTAAGGATTTTCGTATGTTCTGTCGTTTGAGGTGTAAAATGTCAGAAAGCAAAGAAATAAAAAGAGAGACCATCATTTTATGGGACTAATTTTTTTTTAAAAAGACATATTTCTCTGCACATAATCTCCCTTCTCTCAACATTTGATGAGCTGCTTGAGCTTTGTCTCTAAAGTTCCTTATATGTTTCGTGAGATTCCTGGAAATTCTCCTGAGATGCTTTTGTTTTTGTTTACAAGAGACTCCAAACCACAACGGCAGAATTTACTCACTGGAATTGAATGAAACACTTCACACACACATAAATTATTTAAAGATATCTTGGCTGTTTTGAACTGTGACTTTATGATGAATCATGTTTTAATTGTGGCGCTTGAATGCCTGGTTTTATTTGTGTTTCCAAATAAAGTTTGTCTTGTAAATTCTTGCTCGTTGAGGGAGCAGAAAACAAAAAAAGAAAAAAGAAAAAAAAACGCAGCCTGGCGACGCTCAGAACAAGCTGAAGGTTATTAACTGAATAGTCACGTTATTTAATATCGTCACAAACGCCGGCCACATCCTGTCCTTCCAGACACGCAGCTCTGGCTTGTGTCTGTGGAGGATTTGTTGTTCAGTGACGAGCTTCTGCCTCTTTATCTCTCAGGTTAATGTGGAGTCTGAAGCGCCTCTCTGGGGAAGTTGTCAGTCATCGTGAATTCCTGAGGCTTGTCTCCATAGCAACCCATTCCTCCTCCGGAGCCCCGCTGCCAACTCGCCCCCTCTGCCACGCGACAAGTCGCCCCTCATCCTCCTGCCAAGCCACCGGCCCCCGGACCCTGTTGGGATGGACACCGAGTCGACCCATTCTGGCTACTCCTACCACTCCAGCCGCTCTGGGAGATCCAACCGACATGGGTGAGTCTCCCGTCTGTCTGACCCGTCTGTCTGGCTGCCAGCTGAGCTGCTGATGCTAACGCTTCTCCCTATAACATGATTTTTATTCTTCACTGGCTCGCTCACCGTGTCTGGCACTTCGACGGTAGTTTTACTGGCTGTTGTGTCATGCTGAGCGCGCCCACGTGTTGGTCCTGGTCCAGTAAATGAGACGAGACACTGAGACGCACAGGCCTTGTGGATTAGGGTCGCAGCAGCTGAGCGATTTGAGCCCATTTCAGTGATTGACCCAGTCTGTTCTACAAATGACAGGTTTATTTTATCTAATTTGTGTTGGATTTACTCCTCGAGACTGCAGCTTTCTCTCCCAGAAATTTAATTTCCCTTCTTTCCCAGTAGCTTTTCATGTAAACGGCATCATTTTTATTGGTTTTCAATTGATCTTAATTTGTTCCTTTCATTCCCACATATAAAATCTTGGATGAGTTGTGCAGTTTCAGTTATTTTCTAGCCCTAGCTTTAAAAAAAAAAAAATCTTCTTTTTGACATTTATTTGGCTAGCGTGGTATCACTGTCGCCCTTGTTTCGTGGAACATCCATCCCTCAATATGCGCTCTTTTTCCAGAGATCGAAGCCGGGAGCGACACAAAGCCAGCAGCAAGGACAGCAGCCGCTCCGAGAGGTCTGTCGTCATCAACCCCCCCGACACGCCGTCCCAGGACTCCCCCGTCCACAACGGGAACCGTTGCCCGGAGAACCCACGCCAGCAGCAGCGGAGCAGGGAGACGAGGCCCAGGTGATTTCACAATGTCAAAGCACACAGACCAAAGTAAACCCGACTTTTTCTGTGTGTGTGCATGTGCTACTCTCTGTGTAATCACATTAGTTTAAAATAAACCCAGTAATCCGTGTATGAACTTAGCATCCTGACCCCGTAAACTCACATTCCCGCACAGCTGACCGCCTGCCGCCGCGCATGAAACAACAGCGGTGACGCCGGATCAAATAGGTCACGGGACTAGCGTCTCTCCTGCAAGCATGGCTGGATTTGTGGGTTACATTCAGTGCCGTGTTGCAGCGTGTGCACGTGTGTGATACTGAGTTTAGCTGGCATGCATGATGGCTCAGAGAAAAAGAAAAAAAAAGGTTTTGCATAAACAAAGTGAAGAGAAATGCCTCTGGAAGATGCAGTAGACGTTTGACGAGGGCTTCAAGGACTGGAGGTGATGGCAAATGCTGTAAAGAACTGGTTCGATATTTGAAGTTAAATGAGCAGAAAAGCAACAAAGACACAAAGTCATTGGAACACTCACAAGATGCCCCCAAATCACTTTGCCCCTTTAAAATCTTTCGGAAAATGACGTAAATGTATTGTAAGATGAATATCGATATATATCGTATCGTGAGCCGAATATCGTGTATCGTATTGTGAGATTAGTGTATCGCTACAGCCCTAGAAGGGTGGGTGACGTAGGTTCATGTAATTTCACAGTCTTTTCCCAAAATGTGTGATTTAATGTTCATTTTTAATGAAGGGGCAGAAGATAGAAGGAGTGGGGAGGATAAATTAGAGTTATTACTTCACCACAGGCAGCATTACAGCGTCTCTCTGAGAGAATTGCATTTATACAGAAAAGACAGCATTGTCTCGTCATGAATGTTTTGCTGATAACTAGAGACAAATGGCATTGTGATTTAAAGCAAAATTAAAATGTTTTCAGACAGATTTTCTGACATTTGGTCGGACGTCTTATCTCTTCCTCCTCCGGTGTCTCCAGCTCAGGATCCCCTTCTGGCACGAAAGTTACATTCCACACATTCCTCGCTGGCATGTGATTATCAGTTTGTAGCTCACGTCCATTGTCACCGGTGTAAGGTAATCTGCCATTGTGCTACACCCGACTCCTCCCCCGCAACCCCCCTGGAAAAATGCGTCCGAGTGGCCATCTCCACCCGAACCACCCCGTGCTTCCCGGAGCGGCTTATGGCGGCTGGCAGAGCCGCTGTGGCGCTAACTGGTTCCCAGTTCTCACAGCCCGAGATTAGCTTCAGCTTCCAGCCAAACACCACTTTAGGGAAAACTGATATGAATAATCCTCTGTGTTTACATGCATGACATAAGGATATGGTTTGGTGTGTGTGTGTGTGTGTGTGTGTTTATGTGAGTCATACAGACTGTTACTGAGAGTCCGTGCTGCTTTGTGAGAGCCTTTGTGCCAGAAGGGAACAGCTTCGGTTTCCTCACAGTCGTAGCTAAAATAACACCAGAGCATACGGCGAGGTCTTTCTCGCCGTAGCGTTTCACTGCTCGCCTCTCCAACCTCTCAGCCTCGACAGCTCGTAATCCGGCGCACAAACACCCACCACAGTAAAAGGAACATAGCGTATTAAAGGAAACCCGTTTGTTGGTTTCAAACATTTGGTCTCACGGCTTGTGTAACTCTTTTAGCCACACGGCCCCGCAGGCCTCTCCAACACAAACAGAGCAGCAGGAAAATGTCGTCTAAAACTCAATCCAGGTCAGCGAGGCTGAGCCGCTGCGGCTTGGCAAGCTGTTTCCTTTTTGTTGTTGCGCTTTGTGGTGGTGAAACAGGCCTGATCGTAATCCATATTCACTCCCTGCCAGATGAAAAGACTGCCAGGCAGTCAGGTCCTTCTCTCTCTCTGTCACTTTCTCATCTTGCTTCTTTCCCTGTAGATGTGCAGATTGGTGACATTTATGGACTGAGACTCATTCTCCAGGTTTTTATTAGGCTCAGTTATCCTTGACGGATACCAGGGGTGTAACAGTCCACTGATCTACATCCATTTAGTGATGAACAATCCACCAGCATTGATACTAAAGTACATATAATCAATACATGTTAAGTAGTTAGCTCTTCTTTTTTTTTTTTTTTATTTAACTCCTAGTTCAGGGGTGTCAAACTCAATTGCACCGGGGGCCAAAATTCAAAACACGCTTCAGGTCGCGGGCCAAACAGGATAAACATTTATTGAACACACTAAAACGAAATGTTTTTGAAACATTAATATGAATAAAAACAGACAGAAATATTATTCTGTAATAAACTCAAAGGTGGGGTAGGTGTTCTTTTTTTGCAGCACTTTTAACAATATTGCCTGAAAACCTTTTCACATTCCCATTGCACCCACTGAAATAAAATGTTTGCAAAAAAAACTAAACGTTTTGGTCCGGTCTAGAGGGTATAATCAGAGAAAAACTCTGACCAATCAAAATAGTGATCATCATTACTTTCATTGGCTGCCTAATACGTCCATCAAATATCAATGCACTCCCACCCACCCCTCCCTCCCTCCCTGCGGTTCATGTAGTCGTGAATCGTGTGAAGGCGTGGTTTTGAGGAGTGAACTGAAGAGGAGGAGGCGGAGCCTTTGGGAGGAGGGAGAGAGTGTATATTTTCAAAATCTCACTTGAGTTGGATTGATGGAACCGTTTTTTCAAAGAACACCTACCCCACCTTTAAACCCTAAATAACTTATATTTAATATTTTGCTCTCCATAAAAATATCTTGTTAAATGATACAAGTTAGAAATACAGTGATCCCTTATTTTTAGCGGTTAATGGGGACCGGCGCCCCCCCGCGACAATCAAAATCTGCCATCTGGAGCCGGAGCCCCCAGAGCCTCAATAATGTGTTTAAAATATGTTTAAAAACCCCCAAAAAGTAGCGAGGCACTGCAGCGAAACAAGAAAAAGGCTCAACTGTGGTTTTTCTGTTTCCTTCACAGCCTCTGGTCTCTGAACGTAGTAAACAAACCGCTGGTATTGTGCTATTTTTGGCTTGGAATTAGCGGCTAACAAGCTAACAACAACAAAACAAAAAGTCTGGTTTTCTCTGCATGGAACGGGCACTTTATTCTGGCACTGCAGGAACTTGTAACATCACACAGGTTGTATTGTTGGGCTCCTGTCGGTTAACAGAGAATATAAATCTATACACGCTGGGCTGCTGTTGATGCTCACTACACTTTTCATCTAAAGGGCCGTGTATACTCTCACTGCAATGTGTCGCCGTCAGCTTGTCGCAGAGTTGCCGCCATCACTTTTGATTTATACTCGCGCGATCTCCGCTATGTTACGCCACAACGCAAGATGGACAATCATGAACTAGCTAAACTTACTAAACTTATCTCTTGCATTTTTCCACCTCCTCACCGTCTTGGCCGTAACCAGACCCACATTCATCGCAATCTCCCTCCATGAATTACTAGAATATGTGCTGTCTTTGTAGTGTGGAGAATGAGAATCGTACAGATGTGGGTACTTCCTCATTTCTTCAATGCGCTCTTTTCTACGCGGATGTAGAATTGACCAATCTTATGACATCTGATCAAATTGTTTCTCCCATGAAAGCAGCTTCAGTGCGTCATACATGTCAGTGATCATGTGGTGACGTCCCTGGAGCTGCACATTTAAGGCATTAAAATGAGCTGTTATGTCAGCCAGGAACGCCAACTCGCACTTTAACTTTTCATCCCTCCAAACGGTGGAGTTTTTCCTTTACTGTCCATGAACTGACAGATTTCATTGCTGAGCTCAAAAACTCACCTCTGTATGATAATGTCGCAAACTCTGAATCTATCTCCCACGTAAAGGAACCAAACTGCCGGTGATTTAACGCTTTAGCTTGGATAAAGTTTACAGTTTGTGTTTCAGTGCTCATCATGGTCCATCTTCAGGACTTTCCACATAGTGGTTCCTGTTGTCTGATGCAGTGATGTGTTGTTAACTCACCAGGACACTTCTCCTCCTGCATCTTCACTCGCATCCTTCCCACTAGTTCACTTTATTTACTGCACATAGCCGCTGCTCCATCTGTTGTCAGTCCAATAAGTTTGTCCCAGTTTTCCAGTCGCTGTCCCCTGCATCGATTTAATGTCCATTACTTCTTCTGTTACGCGCAAATTGGAGTCCACTGCGCGGATGAAGCTTAAAACTAGACTTGATTGACGCGGGAAGGGTGCGGAAAGGCCGCTGAAGCGTTGCATTTTGGGATCTGTAGTTCTGTGCAGTATTGTTTTAATCAGCGCTTCATATCAACGGGCCATTAATAACGATAATGTAAAATGATCTCGCGGGCCAGATATGATTACACGGTGGGCCAGATGTGGCCCGCAGGCCTTGAGTTTGACACATGTGTCCTAGTTGAACCCAGAAATAAAAATGTCAGATGATATTTCAGTTTGCTACTTACTGTGGTTTGAGACGAATGGCAGTGATTTTGTTCAATCCTGTTTCTATTAATCTAATAAAAACTAAACCAAAAGGCAGAAACAGGAGGTGAAAACTGAGGACACGGCGTGAATCTGCAGTTTTGTAGAATCACCTTTAGGAGCAATGACATGAATGTTTTCTGCACGACATCATCAGTCCATCGGGTCGTTGTGTTCTTCACCACAGAACCTTGCTCCATTGAGATCTGGAGGAAATTCAGCTCTCTTCCTCTCTTTATCTGTGCCTCAGTGAGCTTCATCCAGATGTGGAGACAGACACAGCTCAAGGAGCCCAAACTGAAAGTGGTCTGATGCTAACTAACGGTTTCTAGCTGAAATTTACAGTTTTTGCAGGTTTTTGTTTCTGTGTTTCGACTTAAACGGCCTGCGTTTTTAACACGTTCTTTCTCAAGTATTTGGTTTTTAATCCTGAGCTGATTCCTGTCAGTGATGTTTCTACATGCATGTCTTCATTGTGGTCATAAGCCGTGTCCATATAAAACTCTCTGCAGCTTTACATGTGGAAATGTTCTGACGTGCAGTATCGGCTAAAATCCCATATTTCACAATCAATAGAACTAAATTCTGTATGTCGACTACAAAAGACTAGCGCTCTATAATTTATTCACCTCTGGCATGAATAAAACATCAGCTGAGTGTGAATGGAAAACAAAATTCACACATTTTCCTCTTTAACTGCTGATGAAAGGACTATCCCACATCTATGCGGGTTAAATTATATCCGTTATTGTCTTGTTCTGTTCGTGAAATGTGGGATGATGCCAGCTTTCTCAGATCCTGTTGTCAGGTTGAGGTTTTGGCACGTGGTGGGTTGGTTTTTAAAAGAAACGGTGGAGACGTGTGAGCCGAATAGAAATGAGACCCGACACCAAATGGAGCTGAAGTTGCCCCCAACGCTACCTGGCCGACGTCTAGTTTCACTCATTAGCCTCGTGTACTCGCAGGATGAAATACTTCTGCCTCCTCAGCCTTCCTCCTCGCCGCTCCCTCTGCTGCTGCACTGCACATCAAGCACCGCCAACCCCCCCCGCTGACTTTCCTTCCCTCTCCTCATCCTCATTCATCTTCTGGCTCCCGTTGGCATCCCCTTCCTCCAGCAAGGCTGAGTTAATTGGCTGTTAACTGCGGTGGAAGGCAGCATTTCTATTCACGTCGTATCCTCCTGCCTTGTTTATTTCTTTATTTCGCATTTGATTTCAGAGAAGTAACAGCGGCGCTCACTGAATCTGCGAGTGCCCGTTTTTCGCCTGGAATGACCCAGGGTGCGGCGGCGCCGGCAGATCCCAGACAGGTGGGCCATGACGGGCCTCGTCTGCTGTCTGGTTTCCCTGCAGCTTCACTGCAGTCTGGGCGGCCAACTGTCGTGCTGAGCATCACGTCTGCGCACGTGTGTCTCGAAGATACGGAGGGTTTTTTTTTTTTTCTTCGGTGTCTCATTTTTCCAGCTGCTGCTCCTGTCATTGGTTGGAGTTGGCACGGCACCGCGACACTCTTGGGGGATGAGGAATGGCTAATTAGCTGAACAAATTAATGACGGGCGCACAAAAAGTAAATGTCTCCTCAGAGTAGGCTTCTCACCAAATGTATTCTCCCTGCGTCTCCTTGTTGGAAACACTCATGCTTTAAAGAGCCATGACTGCTCGCTGGAGAGAAAATAAAATAAAAATATGACTATGATTTGAATTGATGGGCATGGAACGCTTTAGCTTTTTCTGTTGTGATTTCGTGTTCGTGTGCATCTTTCTTCCAGCTTGAATCATACTGAGCATCCTGTCCTGTCATCCTGCATTACCTCTCCTGGATTTTAAAGGCTTTTGCATAATGAGGCAAAACAAAAAAGAATCAGACATCTATAAAAAGCCTGAAGATTATCCTGTGTTCGTAGAGCATAAAATCAGCAGTGCTTCGTTGGGTTAAAAAGGAGTGAGCTAAGTTCTTAACATATTTTCTGCCAGTTTGTTGTGGATTTTTCTCCTTGTCGTCACATGAGGGACGGGGTTCTCTCACCTTGATCAAAGATGTCTGTCATCAACCTGAAAGGACATTTTTACTGCCGTTTTAATGATGCCAGCCATTGTGATGTCTTTGCTAGAGCTGGTAAATTCAGTCCAGGCCTAGCTGGATATAATCCAGTCAGCTAAATCCATCTGAATTCTTTTTATTCCTACAATATAGGGTCAGTTCATACATTACCTTCGCTGTGAAAGGTAATGGATTGCATTAAATCCTCAGTTTGTTTCAGTCCTCCGTCTGCAGAAGGAGGCAGGTGACAGTGGAAAGACAGAGGTCCCTTTTAGCAGGAAAAGACCACCAGCAGAACCAGTCTGAGCTGCTGGGAGGAGGGGGTGGGGGGTCAGGACAGAGCTGTAGACAAACTTCTAAAGCTCGTGGTCACCTCTCCCCGCCGCACCTGAAAGATTATGATAGTGATAATGGTGTGAACGTACACAGAGAGTAAAAGGAGCAGAGTGAGAAAAGGCTGAGGGTCACATTTATAAGCTCTGTCAAAAAGATAAGTTTAAAGCCTATATTAAAGGTAAATATAGTGTATTATCTGAAAGGCCAGGACAAATATACCAAGATCTGGTGGGGCTTAATCTGCAAAAATCACAAATTTTGATAAATGTGCAAGAAAATGTTTCAATCCATAATCACATACTGTATGTTGTACTTTGCTCCGCCTGCTGAGGCCACTGACCGTAAGTTCCTCCCTTAAAGGTTTGTTTAGCTTCTTCTGGGACCCCGGCAGCAGCTTGATTGACACTTGTCTGAATGTGGGCGTGGCAAAAGTGAAAAAGTTCACAAACAGCTCGGAAGTGTCAACGCATAAACATTTCACTGTTGATGTCCGTCTAATTGGCTTCCCAATAACACATAATTCATACTTATGCTCAAGTATCTGAATCCAGTTTCAGTCTCTGTAGCTGGGACGCGTTGCTGTAGACTGGATTTGAACTCTTTTACTGCACGCTGATGCTCCAGTTTTGTGAGACGACATGGCTCATAAATGTAAATTTCTGTTGTTTCAACTCCGGTTTTGTGTCTTTTTTTGTTTATTAAAGGTCATCATGAGCTCCATCTCTTTCTCTGGCACCTCTGACACACACCGCTGAAATCCTGATCTGACTGCAGAGACACCATCTGAAAACGTCTCCACAGTTAAACATGAGGCTGCTCTTTGACTATACATATAAAATGCACACTCAGAGAGAGAGGGAGACCTATTTTTTTCTCTACCACAGGCTTTCTGTTGTGTGAAGGATGCAGCCAGAGGCGTGTTCTGTTGTTCTGTCTGGGTCAGAAATCTAGAAATAGCCCAAGCTTCAGCAGTAGCAGCTCACTTTGACTTAAAGCTACACACATTACATTAAAACCAGAAGCATTGAAGGCGCAGTTGAATCAAAGTAAAACCGTTCAATTAACGCCAGTATTGATTGTTCCTCGGTGCACTGCAACACATGAAACACATCCCCTTCACCTTTCGTTTCGGTTCTCCTTCCAGGACGACAACTGGGGAGAAACCACCACAGCTGTGACTGGGACCTCAGAGCTCAGCGTCTCCCAGGAGGAAGTGGTCGGCCTGGGGAAGCAGATACAGGACCGGACCCGGGACTTTCGCCGCTACCTGCCCCTGGCTGTGGGCTCATGTGTGGGGCTGCTGGTGCTGGCCACGCCGCTGGTCTTCCTGGTTCTTCCACCGGTCATGTGGCCCGACAGACTGCAGACGTGCGGCGCCGCCTGCGAGGGCCTCTTCCTCTCCATCTCCTTCAAGCTCCTCATTCTCCTGGTTGCTATCTGGGCCTTGTTTCTGCGGCCGGGCCGGGCCTGCCTGCCCAGGGTGTGTGTGTATCGTGCCTTCCTCACCACCCTCACGCTGCTGCTCACCATGTCTTACTGGCTCTTCTACGGGGTCCGCATCCTTGATGCGCAGGTGGGTTCGAGGGAATGCGATCAGAGGACTTGAAGTACAACGTTGAGCTTTCATGTTAAAAGAGTACACCTTTTAATTTAATTTATTATTTTTTTAAGAAATAAGACAGTAAATTGAAGGTAATGAGGATGCTGCATATTTTGTCAAATATTTTTGTTTTAAAATTACTAAATACTACCCTTTGCTTCTTTTTATGTTCTTTTTTTATACAATGGTTCTTTAGTGTGACTTTAACTTAAAAAAAGATAACTGATTTTTACTCATCTGAACAGACAAGCTCACGTCACAAAATCTAATTTTCTGCAGGTGAAGATTAAACAACAGTGCTTAGATTATTTCTAGAATAAACCATCCATTTTATTATTTTATTTTTATTCATTAGAGCAGTGATTCCTCAAGTGTGGGCCGCGGCCCCCTGGTGGGCGGTCGTGGTACTGCAGATGGGTCATAAGAGGTTATTAAAAATAAACAAATATGTTTTAAATCCTCGTTTTTTTTAAATATGTTTTTAATTACTGTAAAATATTTATTACATGATTTAAAAAGTATTTAGAAATAATGAAACAAACCAATTGAGTGTTATTCTACTGTCATCTTAACTCAATATGACAAGTGTCACCTTATCTGTTGACCCCTTGCATTAATATTAGAATGTAGCTTTTAGTCTTCTATGTTGACCAAAGTGGTCTTTGAAGGTTTGCATGGGCCACAGAAATTTTTCACATTTCAAACTGAGCCTTGGTATTCTGAAGTTTGGGAATGCCTGCATTAGAGCTTTTTTTTTTTTTTTTTTTAGATGTTTTCATCCCTACTGTCCATCATAATTGGTGCTCACCGGTGTCATATTTTATCTAACTTAGTACTTCTCTTTTTCTTACATGCAACTCTTAATAATTATTGAATAAAGTGAGCTAAAATTAAATAAAATTAAATAAGTCTACGTTAAAGAGCAGATATTTTCCTGCCATACTATTTCTAAACAACTGATTGACTTAAAAAAAAAAAGAAAAACTTTGAACACTAATAATAAGTAAGAAAATTACAGCTGACAAACTCTAAACTGCAAAAGTACTAAAAGATGAGGCGTTTGTTTTTTTGTTTTGTTTTTTTCCCAATCTGTAAAACATGAGCCGAACTCTTCATATTACTTTCGCCCTGGAGGTCTCTCTCCAGCTTCGAGAGACATCAAGCTATCAGGTGGACGTCCAGAGTGTCCTCGGGTTCTCACATCTCTTGCACACATTTTCTAGACACCTTAGAGCCAAGCGAGAGATCTTCACCCGAAACCGAATTGACCTGTGAAAATTTGACCCGAAACCGACCCGACCCGAGTCTTTAGTTTCCGAACCGAGATACCAGAATAGAGCCGAGACAATACAGCCCGTAGTTGCTCGTGTTAAAAGTTGTCTAGCGTTGAATATAACTTGAATAGAACTAAACGTTGTCTTCTACGTGATGTAAAGAACAATAAATCCACGTAGTTATTCTCTTTGTGGATACATATGCTAGTTGTAGCAACTGCTAACGCTACTAGCCTACACCGGTCAGGACGTGTCGTAAATATGTTCTCTCATCCAATGTTATCATGTTGGGGATCCGTTGTGCTTTACAGCTGTAATAACGCGTTACGGCAACACGATTGTTTCATGACAAACACGTTAATGAATAATCAACTGCCCCGACTTAGGCTAAACCAAACTACTGTTTGTTTGTTTACTTTTGTTTGACCTTTAACCTGACATTTCACAGCCAATCGGATGGAAGGGGGCGGGGTTAGTTGAGTGACAGGCCCCAGGATGGTCGTTCACAAAACCATCCTCGTCTTCACAGTGAAAGTGTCCGTCTTTTAGACGTGTCTTGTTAACTTTAAATATGAATTACCTTGTGGACTAATTATCACTTAATTTACTTACTTACATTACTAGTCTTAATTATTTTCAGCCAAAGGCACGCCCAAGTTTGAAAACACAGTCATTCTCTGACGTTTACTGGGATCTGTGGTGTTGTCTGGGCAGGATGAGGACTACCACGGCATCGTCCAGTTTGCCGTCTCCCTCGTGGACTCCCAGCTGTTTGTCCACTACCTGGCAGTGGTGCTGCTGGAGCTGCGCCACCTCCAGCCCTTGCTACAGCGTGTGTGTCATCCGCTCCACAGACGGGGAGACGCGCCACTACAACATAGGGCAGCTCAGGTAAGCGTGCAGAAACACTGCTGTTGCATGCACTGAGATGCAAACTGGCTTCCCAGCACGGAAGATTTCCCAACAGTTTGTGGGAAGGATGAGAAAATCTTGGGTGTACTTCCTCATTTTGGCCCAGTCCCCGTTTTGGCCTGAATATGACATCACGAGAAGATCAGCATTTAGGTTATATGGATTATTCTAAAAGATAAATATTTAGTAGCTGGACAGGATGAGACTAAGTGATCAAATTTTGCTAATCCAGTTTATATTAAGTTTTTGTTCCTCAAAGTACCAAAGTGTTTCCAAATTCCAGTCCAAGTTCTGTAGGTGTTCAATGCAAACTGACAGTATCCACTTCTGGAATGACAAGAAAACAGATGGATGACATGTCTGTTTCAGCTCATAGTGAGGCCATTTTTGCAGAATGCTTCAGCTATTATTTTAATTGAATCCATGCACGCAATGAAGTTGCTTTAAAAAAGGGGTTTTATAAGCCGTCTGTGATATAAACTGCACTCCTCTTTTCTCTCTCTTGTGTCACAAAGCATTCAAAGGGCCGCTCTGTCTGTTCTGGAGTATTACTACAGAGACTTTCCCCTCCACAACCCGGCCGTTCTCTCCGCCGCTAAGAACCGATCTGCCAAGCACCTGGCCGGGTTAAAGGTCTACAACGTAGACGGTTAGTGGCCTCGTCCGTCCCGCTAACCTCCTCTCGTACCGCAGAACACTTGTGCCCGTGTATTTCATCTTTTCATCTCCGAGTTACCCTTGTTCACTCCGTTTGCCTGCTTTGCTGCTCTCCTCTCTATCCTGATATTTTTCATTGCTAATCTTTTGAAACAAATTGAAAACACGCTCTACCCTTTGGGGCAGATTAAAAAAAATTTTAAAAAATCCTCAACATCACTCTTCAAAGCACTTCAGCGGCTTATTTCACAGTTCACCTCTCTCCATCTTCACTGTCCTCTCAAACCTCCATCTTCTCTGTAATGTGCATGTCAAATCCCCCCCCCCCCCCAGCAGAGCATCTCTTGCAGGGATGCAGTATGGGATATGGTGTCCTCATAGCACGCTCCATCCACCCCACCCCCTCCCCCTTAACGGTACGACAGGAAGGCCTGTGGGGAACCGTGGAGTTTCAGTTCTTAAATAATTCATTGGAGTTATGCTTTTTTTTCCTTACATTCTTCCACATCATCCCTTCTTCCAGCTCAACCTCTTCTGTCCTTTCTTTTCTTCCCCATCAACCCCCCCCACCCTCGCCTCTCTCTTCCCCCATTCATTCACGTGCAGCCACTGCTCTTATTGTAGCATGAAATTCTAGGCCAGGAGGTTAAAAAAAAAGCAGATTTTTAGCAGAAAATATATCCTAGTTCCTTCCATACACATCTATATTTCATCACTGCATTTAGTATCTGTTTCTCACCTGCAGACGCTCATGCATTGACCTGCGTATGCAGATCAGATTATTAATGATTTATATCCTTGCATGACCTGCAGCTTTAACCATATTCCCTCCCACAGTCTTTATTTAGCCTCATGAATATGCCCCCACAGTGAAACCGCAGGAGCTCTGACTGTTTTTCAAGCTCTGTTAGTCGCATGGCTTCGTAGCACAAAACAGTAAATTCAGACTGTGATCTCTGATGTGTAAAATAATGAATATTCAAGCCAGACCCGATAAGGAAGTTTCTGCAGAGAAATGTGGACGCTTTTAGTAGAAATTGACTATTTGTTTTCACTCCTGTGGTGAAAATGTTTTTTTTTAATGGTAGATTCATCACTAATGGGGGGGCTGCTGCAACGTTAGGGGCTCAAACGGGTGCAATCGGTTGACCTCCTGTCCTCTCTTTCAGCTGCGGCCCCAGGGAGCCCGGCGGCAGCTCAGCCCAGTAATGGGAATCAGTCACGGGCCATGGTTGCAGCTGCCTCCAAACGCAAAGACAACGCGCACAACGAGCTGTACTACGAGGAGGCCGACTACGAGAGAAGAGTCCGCAAACGTAGAGCCAGGTGAGCAACCCCGCACGTTCATTTCCCACTGGCGCACCTTTGTGGAAATGAAAGTTGTGCTCGTGTGAAACCGAGCCTCTGACGGACAGCCTGTCCCATGAACTGATCAATAGGCAGAGCATGTGCAGATTATACCATCTACAGTAATAAATTATGACATTCATGACAATTTATTAAGGAATTCATGACTCCAGGGTTTAAGCCTCGTTATGGTCACTTAACCTGAGGTTTCAGTGGTGCGGTGATCAGTGATGCAGAAAGAGAACAAATGGAAAGCACCGTTGGAGTATTGTTCTTTCTTGGTTCATGTCTGAATAAGTATTCCAGTCGCGTATGCTCTCTGCTCAGCTACTGTTACTCTATTTCATCCCTCCGTCAGCTATCTGTTATTTTCAATTAGCTTTTCTTTCTCGCTTCATGTTCACTCCGGTTAAGTTTCAGACTAGTTTATATCTTTCCATGTACCCCCTCTGATGTAACGGGCTCTGAAAAGTGTGACAGCTGACTCCTGTGTGGCTCAGGTTGGTGGTGGCCGTGGAGGAGGCCTTCACGCACGTCCGCCGCATGAAGAAAGAGGATGAGAACGCGACGCCGTCAGACATCATGGATGTGCGTGAAGCCGCTCTGGCCATATTCCCCTCCATGGCTCGTGCCCTGCAGAAGTACCTCCGCACCACCAGGAGGCAGAACTGCCACAGCATGGAGAGCATCCAGAAGCACCTCGCTTTCTGCCTCGTCAACAACATGAGTCCTAAGGTCAGCGCTGCTAAAACACAGTCCTTCTGAAAACTGTTATCAGGATAGTTTGACTGTTAATCATTCCTATTTAATCACTATTTCATTTTAATAATGTATTGAAGTTATCTGTTACACACCCAGGAAATCATTTTAGAGCCCTATATAAATGGAAGTGGGAAAGGAAGCAAGGCTAGAAGCTTAGAAGGGTTCAAGCTGTTTTATCATGGTGCAGATGGAGAAAATATGAAGCAGGAGTATAGAGTGATGAGTCTGATGATAGAGATTGAAGGAGTGATGCTAAGCATTGTTAGTGGTTCTGCCCCACAGGTGGGATATGAGTTAGAAGAGAAAGTCCGGAAATTAAGTAGATGAAGTGATGCAGAGTCTCCCTAGAGATGATAGAGTAGTGATTGGAGCAGACTTTGATGGTCATGTTAGAGAAGACAACAGAGGTGGTGAGGAAGTGATGGGCAGGTTTGATATTCAGGGTAGAAACACAGAAAGACAGATAGTGGTAGACTTTTTGAAACTGATGGACATGACTGTAGTGAATACTTTCTTCCAGAAGAGGCAGGAACATTGGGTGACTGATAAGAGTGGAGGTAGGAGCACACAGGTGGACTACATCTGGAGACGATGTAACCTGAAGGGGATCAGTGACTGCAAAGTAGTCGTAGATGGGATTGTAGCCAGACAGCATAGGATGGTGGTGAGGAGGATGACTCTGGTGGTGAGGAAGATGAAGTCGACAAAGGCAGAGCAGAGGACAAAGAGGTGGAAGCTGAAAAAGGAGGAGTGTCACGTGGCTTTCAGAGAGGAGTTGAGACAGACTCTGGGTGGTCAGGAGGAGCTCCAGATGACTGGACGACTACACCTGATGTGATCAGGGAGACAGGTAAGAGAGGACTTGGTCTGTCATCTGGTAGGAAAACAGACAAGTAGGACTTGGTGGTGGAAAGAGGAGGAGCAGGAGTTTGTACAGAGAAAAGGGTCAGCTGAGAAGAAGTGGGACCCTGAGAGGACTGAAGAGAGCAGACAGGAGGACAGGGAGATGCAGCAGAAGGTGAAGGTACAAGTGGAAAAAGACCAAACAAAGGGTGAATGATGATTTTTATGCTAGTTGGACAGTAAGGAGGGAGGGACTGACTTATACAGGTTGGAGAGGCAGAGAGATGAAGATGGAAAGATGTGCAACAGGCTAGGATGATGAAGGATAGAGATGGAAATGTAGTGACAGATGCTGAGAGTGTGACGGGAAGATGGAAAGAGAACTTTTAAGAGTTGATGAATGAGGAAAATTAAAGAGAATGAAGAGTAGAAGAGGTGACTGTTGTGGACCAGGAGGTAGTAAAGATTAGTAAGGATGAATTGAGGAAGGTATTGAGGGTATCTGAGATGGTTTGGACACGAACAGAGGAGGGATAGTGAATATATCAGTAGAAGGATGATGAGGCTGGAACTGCCAGGCATAGCTAATGCTTCCTGAACATACTGTGACAATGAGAGCGCCACTGCCCCCTACTGTAGTATATGTGCAATTGCACTTTATTCCAGTACGGCAAAAAAAAAAAAAGGCTTGTCCCCCCAGGGTCACACACGCTGCCCCCTGGCACCCCCCCCCCCCCAAAACCACCATAAATAAATAAATAAATAAATAAAAAATAAATAAATAAATAAAAAATAATTTAAAAAAAGTGGGTCACGCCCCCACTATTTGAGAAGGACTGGATTGCGCTACAGCAACAGTAAAGTGTGGCTTTCTACCTTAAAGGGTGATAGTATCCATCTAATGAAGAAAAAAGAAACCAACACCTTTTATACAGATTAAATGTTCAAATTAAACATTAAGATTAAAATTCATCCATCTAAGTCCTTCAAACCAGCAGCGTTTGATCGTCCTCTCATTCTTCGTTGGGAGCGTGTTGATTTGACCTGTATATAGAGGGTTTGCATGTGACGTCATTCTCCAAACCGGAAGTAAATTATCCGCCATCTTGGTGGGGCAGATCACTTGACAACAGAATGCCTAACTGTGCTGTCATGCGTTGCAACAACCAGTCAAAAGTAAAAAAATTCAGGGAAATTGTTTTATAGATTGCTTAAGGTAATCAAGCATCAGGATGCTCGGACTGAAGAGCTAAGCAAGAGGAGATGTGAAAAGTGGCTAGCGAATATTTCGCGTGAAGATTTGAAGGTAATCGGCTTACGATCACACTAGAGTGTGCCAGCGACCATTTTGTCAGTGGTAAGTAAATTAGCAGGGATTTCAGTTTTACGTCTGCCACCCATCCACTAACCAGGTAGTTGTACGAATCCAGACCTTTGTAGGCCTTCATCTGTCTGCCGGTATAAAACGAAGTTTCCACAACGAGGAAATTGCATATGTCTCCATACTCAATTTGAGGCATGTTATCCGGCGTTGCGTCCACAAAATCCTTAGGCTTCAAACTGTACGGGTTGATGCCATCGCAAAATGAAATTTTAATTGAGTATCTTCTTCTAGATTCCACCAGTATGTGTTCAAATGCTGCCGTATTCTCCTTGTTCTCCTCACTGTCCGCCATTACGCTCTGTGTTGTTTTGCCCCACCAAGATGGCGGACCGGAAGTGAGATTGAGTTCTCGTGCAAACCCTCTATTCCCCACATAGTGTCACCCAGTGGTGCTTTGGGTCTCACATGCTTCATGCAGGTGGGAGAGACTGCACCAGAGGTTTAGGTTCGATAGACCCTAAGTTATGATGAGATGCCAGGGTCCAAAGTGACCGCGACCACATGGTTGAGCAGACCCAGAAAGGCTCTAATTAGCTCTTCTCAGAAAGCACATTTTTCTGCACTTAGAGTTATCTTATACGTCACAATTTTCACTCGAGAATCTTTAAATAAACTTCCTGTCACTGTTTCTGCGTCCAGGCCTTCCTCGAGACCTACCTCGCTCCTGGTCCCACCCTGCAGTACGGCGCCGAGCGCTGGATGGCGGATCAGTGGACTTTGGTCAGCGAAGCCTCCGTCACCAGCGGCGTGAAGGAGGGCACGGAGTTCCTGATGAGGTGTCTGGATTTCAACCTGGCCGTCACCGTGAAGAGCATCCCTTACATCCGTCTGACGGAAGAGTACGTCGACCCCAAGTCGCACAAGTTTATACTCCTGCTCCAATCGGAGACTTCGGTTTAACGGCAGCGCCGCTGCTCTGGACGCACAGAACTGCTGCTTTTATCTTTCTAAATTAACTTTTTGTACTTTTTTTTTTTTTTTTTTTTTTTTTTTTGTACTTCTGTGTATGTAGTTTTCTCATCTCGAGTATCTCGTCTTTGTAACGGAAGACTCCGAAGTGATAAATGACAGAAAAGAAGGTGAAAATACGCTTGAAGATTGCTCTGTGGGGACTCAGTTTGGTTATTCCTCTATGCACTACAGACGACCCTCACAAACCTCCACCTTTGGTTTGCATGTGTTGGCGCGTGCCTGAGCGGGAAGGCTTGAGATTTAAGGGGGGAATGTGTGATTAGAAATTAAAAAAAAAGGGTGTGTACGATGGGGTCTGCGTATACCAGTTCCATCCAAACTGGACACTTTTCACCAGAAATAACCTTTTTTTATTAATCGTAGCAGTTGTTATTTATAATCGTCCTGGACTTCAGATGTATGTACAGTATTTATATGTGAATACGCTTTACCCTGTGAGACTTTTTTATACCAAAATCATGCATAGTATCAATGTTGTTGTTTTCTAGGTTTTTTTTGTGTGTTTTTTTATATATATATATCGTCAGAGATTTCTCTCCCTTGTTAATCAATGCTGTTTTTGTTCCGGTAGCTGGGCTGCAAATGCAGCACCTGACGTGTTCATAAATGCGAGACGAGTCGCAGGGGTCTCGAGAACGAAATGCCAACGTCGTTGCAGCTGATCGCAGAGTCGTTGGACGGCGAAGGAAAGCAGCCCACCGACCGTTGTGTCTGTCGTTGGTGCAGCTCAGAACATGAACGCTGGGGGTTTTGTTGGACCAAATGTTCTGACAGCAGATCTTTTCATGTTCAGCTTTCACCCCAGGCTGTTTCCTTCTTTTTAAAAAAATTTATTTTTAAACATCTTTGGTCACTCAGAAGAGCTCCAGTGCTGAATCCCTTTCAGCCAAGAACTTCAGCCCCACAACTCTGAATGATATTCAAAGTCAGATTTCGATGCATATTTAAAAGTTTTAAGTCATGCTGCACACGTCTCACTGCAAAACGAATGATTGGTCATCTGTTGCTAGAATATGTTTAAACAAGTGTTGAAAATCGTCAGTATTCCTGCTGTCAGTGGGTTTTATTTATTTTTCTGTCCCACTTCTGCCCCCTGCTGTCACGACTGGAACACTGCCTCCAGCATCTACTGCATCAAACTCTTCCTGTGTAGGAGTATTTGATCTGTATTTTTTTTTTTTTTTTTAAGAAAACCTTTTGTATTTATGAGGCTCGTTGTGTCATACATTCTTAAAGTGTTAATGTGCTCACAGACGGTGTAGTTTTAGGGCTGTTTAGGAGTATCGGTGGTCTTTAAATACCTTCTCTTCTTAACTGAACAATGTGCCTCGGATGCGCTGCGTTTTCAGGACGCGGTCCAGCGTTGCCAGGTGTACGATAATTATCGTATTTGTACGATAATTTGGCCCTCTGTACGATCAATAATCCCAAAAAAAGGCCAAATGTACGATAATTTTACTATTTCAAATTTATTGCCAGCCACAACTGTCTGCCAGAGAGTTTTTTTTTTTTTTTTTTTTTTTTTTTTTACCCTGAAGGCATCTGTTCCCATGTACGATAATTTCCCTCAAAATACGATAATTTTGAGTCTCTCTACAATAATCCTACATTTCCCACCTGGCAATGCTGTCGCGGTCGGCCCGCACGTGCAAGTGAACATGGCGGGGAGGAGAGAGGGAAGTGACGCAGCTGACCAGTCCCGACCTCCAGTTGGTCTTTTGTACAATGCAACTTGTAAAATCACAGCATCTGTGGCAAAATTTGTTTAAAAAAAGAACAAAAAAAAAAATGAATAATAAAAAAATATTTGTACTGACCTTATTTGCATATAGTGGTGATGAACCCCAATTGGAATTAATCTGATATTTCATTTACTATCGGTGTCAGATCTGATGTGAGTTCACTCTTTTAATTAGATGGATTTGTTATGCAGAAGAGAAAATAAATCATTTTTACACATTCATTTTTTTTTAAGACAGTGGCAGTAGATTAATTTTGCAATTTTACTAAACAGGAAGTTGATTTTGTGCAAAGTCACTGCAAATTTGAAGTTTAAAGTTAAATTTCAGACCTGTGTCGTGCAGCTCAGCACGTCTCTTATTTGGTTTCAGGTAAAATCAGGTTCTTCTAATGAAGAAATCAGGATTTTTAAGAGTTTCTTTTGAGTGTTCAGGAGACATATAGTTGTTTTGATTCATTTTCAAAGATCTGAGTAACAAGTAAGGGTTCACAGAGAGAATAACAGATGTGGATAATCAAGAGGAATTAGCACCTGACTGATCTTTCTCCACCCGGTGGTATAAAACTATCCCTTTGCAGTGGCTGCCCCCCCCCCACATTAAAATCAGGTAAGAAATAGAGCTGATGGAGGAAAGAAGGGGCACCATTAGAGGATTCCTGAACTGTAAATGGAGACTTCCAGCATGTGGTTTGTCATGTTCAAAACCTGCAGCCACCTGAGCAGGAAGTGCACCAGCTAGCAAACCTGGCATCTTAAGGTGTATTATCTGAGAGGCGGCGGTACAAAAGCAAAGAGGAAAACACATTTACCAGCCAAACCTGAGACAACATGTCAAAAAAAAGATGGTTAGAAGTAAAAATCCTGTACTGAACAATAAATAGAGTCTCACAGGATTTATTTGGAGCATTTAAAAGTGATGAATAACAGATAAATAATGGGTTTAAAAGAACCAAAAGACTATATGTCAGTATACGTTTTGAATCTTTCTTTAGAATAACAACTAAACTTGTTCACACTGCAAGTATATCTTAAACTGCCTCTGATGTCATATTGTTCCTCCATCATCTTCTTTCTTCTGCAGAGACAGTCACAGTGAAGCCATCAATCCATCAGTCATCTGAATCCTCTTACTCCTATTTCAGGGTCACGGGGGTCCGGCTGGAGCCTTTCCCACCAAATGGAAAAAATAGTTTTTATTTCTGCACCTTTAGACCCGTAGGACTGTAGAAATGGGTTGAAGGAAGCCATGCGTAAACAGTGGGCCTGATGTTCAGCTTTTTTCAGTCTTGACCAAAGCTGGAAGGACTTTGGACACAGTTGAGACGTCTGGACCAGCATGACGACGCAGGTTTCAAAGGTCTGATTGTTTTCCAGGCCTCACTGACAGCAGATCATTTTCTGGTAATACCTAATTACAATAAAAAGTTATCATGCTGATTTATGTTTTCAAGAAAATTAAAGGCACTCTATGTAGTAATTCCACTTCTGAGCACAGAGGGGCAACATATCAGAAGAAAGTTCATGTTCCAAACGGCTGTCATGAGAACATTTAAACACAGTATAATATGCATATTAGCATGCAGTGTGAAGATGAGTGACATCCCAGTGTAAAAGAGTCATTGTGCTCTTAAAAGAAATGATTGTAGTGAACGTTCTTCCTTGGCTGTTTCACCTGAGTTACCATCATTTTTATCACCAAAATCTGACTTTTCATTAGTTGTAAAATGAGTCCATTTGTCTTTGTTATGTATGTTATCGCTCCACTTTTTTATGAGCGATTAAAGCTATGCAGTCACTCATCACCATTGTCCTCTTTTTAACCAAAACAAATTGCAAATGTATGTTTCACCGTTGCTGTGCTCTCATACCGTCAACGTTGTAGCGTAAAGGTTCAAGAGCGTGATTTAAACCATTAACAGGTCTGCACGTCCTCATATGATCAGAGCCGGTTTTTCTATGTAGAGTGGCGTTAATTCAGCATATTAAAGCTAAATCAGGAGTAAAGTTGTCACGGTAGCTCTTCACGCTACTTTTGAGCACTGCGGGCCGCGACGATAACCAAAACTGTTGCCATGGTGATTGATCCACGTTAAACACAAGTGAACGGGTAGCTCAAATAAAAATTACATCACACAAGGTTAATGTTAGTTTTGTTTTTTTTAATTTCCTTTCTTGAATACAAGTTTTAATTTAAAGAACTGTTTAACTGAGCTGATGACATCAAAAATGCTTTATTAACATCAATATTTATTTATAAATTGATTACGACATCTGCTGCAGATTAGTAAAGAGCCCTTTTTTCAAATTTTAAATCCTGCAACCCATTCCAGGTTTATTTACACTGTCAAAAAAAAGGGTATTTATGGATTTTTACATTTAAGATTTCTTTCAATTCTTTCAGGTAGATATTTTGTGCAATTAATGAGTTATTTCTTAATGAAAAGTTATTCTGTTAAAAAGTCTGACTGGATGAAGAGGAGGTAAGAATTACTCTCAGGGTATGAATTACTCAGCATCATCATCATCATCATCATCATCATCATCATCATCATCATCATCGTCTTCATCCTCCTCCTTAATCTCATCATCATCTTTTCCATTATCATCGTCGTCGTCGTTGTCGTCATCATCGTCATCATCATAATCATCATCATCATCATCATCATCATCATCATCAATGTCATTGTTATTGTCATCGTCATCATCTTCTTCTTCTTCATCATCATCATCATCTTCAGTGTTGATTTTGCCAGAGAGCACATCTTTAATCCAGTCCTCCAGTTCCTCAGCGGTGGGCAGATCTTCATCATCTTCTATATCCATCCACACACTGTCAGCCTGCGCACACACACACACACACACAGAGAGAGAGAAAAAGGGAAGAAAAATAGTTGGATATTCAAACAGGAGAAACTGTCATGACAGCCTCAGGCTGGAGGAGACTTACGTCTGTAACGTTGATGACTCCAATCTGCGGGCTGAACAGGATCCACCTTGAAGGTCTTCTCCCAGTACGGTATCAGCTGAAAGAGGGCCAGCAGGAAAAAAAAGACTGGATCAGACCTCAAGACTGTGAACCAAATTCTGTATCAAACCCTTAAAGATGTCAGCCTCACCAGTGGGAAGTCATCAGGATCGATCCAGATGATGCTGAGGTTGGGATCGTCAGTGTTGTCTCTGGCCACTTCCTTCAGGATCTCCAGGAACTCGTAGCCATCTGGAAGAAACCAGCTTCACATTAAAAAAAAAAAAAAAACGCTTTCATCCCAGCTTGTGCTTTCCCAGACTGCTGCAACTCTCTGGAGCTTTGCTCAGATGTTTCCCAACTTTCAAGATGTTCTCATTTACATCTGCATTTTAGAAATCCTGTTGTTTTTATCTTCTGTAAAGCACTCTGTGTACTCTTACTGTGAAGGGTGCTCTATAAATAAATTTTACTTACTTTACTTGTGGAGACGTCTGTTTGAGAGCACGGCCTTTCAAGGCTTAACTGTAAAATTACTTTTTTATAAAGACTTTTCCAATACTTTTTTTTTGTGTGAAGTTAAAAAAATTATATGACAACAAACTCCCCTACTAACTTGAATGTCTAATCCCTTTTTTTTCCTGACTTTTCCACGTTTTTTCATTGGCTCCATCAGTCTGTTTATGTGACAAAGTTGCAGGATGTAAACAGGAAGGTCCCTCAGGTCTTCAAGGGAAAAAAAGCTATTTGCTCCTCCTTTTAATCTGTGTCCGGATGTGAGAGTTTATCCTGGAAGGTCAAATTCTCTTCATCATCTGATACAACTGAAATATTATTTTATTTCTGTTTCTCTCCATAATTCAAGTTTGTTTTCATCAGTCTTTCTGGTCCTGTCATTATTATCATCTCTCCTCTTATGTGTCCATCGTCCTTTAAAACAGGGCTGTCACTTACTCTCGGGGTAAAAACTGCTGTGAAACACTCATTTCTGCATCAAATATGCTCTACAGTTTAGAATTAAAGTGGCGCTGCTCCATATGACAGTATATTCCTCACCAGGATCCTCCTCCTCTGCAAAGGCCACGATGTGAATGCCATCGATATCGTCCTCCTGAGAAGAGACCCAAAGCAACACGGCATTTTAATGTCTCGAACAAGCAAAAAGAGAAGTGATTTTCGTTGCAAATCACTGACCCAGATCTCAAATATATCCTCTGCACGCAGCTTCCTCAGGGTTGGTCTGGCAGCACATGGAACATCACACGTTTAACCAATACGGCCGATCAGTTAACGGAGAAAGACACCGATCTGCCGGGCGGTGTTCACTCACCGCCTGTGTGTCTTGATGAAGTCCACCAGGTCCTCCTGGGAGAGAGGCTTGCCGGGGATGGAGACGGCCTTCTCCATGAAGGGCTCGTAAAAATCCACCTCGTTCACCTTGAGAGTCAGCTCCTTGGCCACCTGAAGAAGCAGAGATCAGATCACCCAGAAATAACAGCGTCTCCCTGTCGCTGTTCGTGCGTTTTGTTCACAACTTACAGATTTCTTAAACGTTGCAAAGAACTTAATGTAGGGCTGAAACTGCTCTGCAGCTTCGCTGAATGCGTTAAAATCTGAGAATTAAAAAAAAAAAAAAGCAGAAGGAGAAAGGAGTTATGCACATCAGGGTCCCGTAATATTTTATCAGCAAAACATCTCTCTCGTACTGTTTTCATCAGTTGTCCTTTATTTGGCTCCTGCATTCTTGACATTTATACATCAAGGAGCGGAAATAGCTCAACTTTGACCTCAGTGAAGCACAGATGGTCTGACGGGACGGATCTGCGACTGCGCTAGTGTCAGTCCCTGCACGGCGCGTGAGAGGGCTGTTGCAGCTGCGCTTGTAGGAATGGTAAAATTGGATCTGTAAATCCATGGAGATGAGGCGGTTAAAATGTAATCGTGTTATGATGAAGGACAGAGCCGATCTAACGGGGCGGTGAGATGGTTGCGGGCTGGCATCATCATCCTCCAACTGGAAGGTTGGCAGTCAAATACCCAGTCCTGCCGTATGTCAAAGTGTCCACGGACAAGACAGCAGACCTTCAGGTTGGCCGATACGTTGGTCAGTGTATGAAGAGGGCATATATAAATAATAACTGTGTGCATGTGAAAGAGAAATTCAATGCTGGAACCAGAAAAAGTTTTAGTTTGGACTATTTCTTCTAGGGCTGGGCAAGTTAACGCGTTATTATAGCGTTAAGTCATTAATTTATTAACGCCGACATTTATTTTATCGCGCTTTAACGCATGTTGCTCACATGCTTTTGTTTTGAAATGTCTGTTTCTGGCTGCTACAGAACCGGAAAACGTGCATTTTTAAAGCTAAAACAGACATGGAGAATGGTAAAAATTCATGAACTTTATAGTTCTGGTAGCAACTCAGGTAGCAATATTAACAATTCTGTCTGAAAAAAAAAAATTGTGGACTGCAACAAAACTTTTGCGTCATTCCTCCATGTTACATCAGATCTGCTCCATGTGTTCACTGTCCTGTTGTTCTTTTACTGGTTACTTCAGTGCGGCTCCATCTAGTGGCACAGATGTGTAATGACAACGTAAGTTCCAGTCCTCCATTATAAAACTAATTCAGTTCTGTAGCCCGATTTTTCATTTCGTATTTTTGATCCAAGTCTAAAATTGAAATATAAAAAAAACAGGCATTTTTTCTTTTTTTGTGTTAGATTAAAAAACAAAAAAGAATGTCACGTTTTAATTTTTTCTATTTTTGATTGACAATTGAAAATGGAAAGAATGATTGATACACGAATCCGTGTATCATTCGTTTTTTCCATTTTCAACTGTCAATCAAAAATTCAAAAAGAAAAAAGGGGCGTTTTATTTTGTTTTTGAATCTAACACAAAAAACAAAAAAATGCCCGGTTTTTCGTATTTCAATTTTAGACTTGGATCAAAAATACGAAATTAAAAAATGGGCCACGGGACCGAATTTGTTTTTAATATTTTAACTGGTCCAGTTTAAGTGACCCGGAAGTGGTTTTGTGCGGCAGTTCCGGTAGCATGGCGGCGCTAGAATCAAATACTAGATTGATCAAGGACTTATTCAGCATGCATTGGCATTAGCCATGCATTCTTTGTAATTCATAGTCATTGACGTTCTTTGTAATTCATATTTATTCCCAAGGGCCACGACAGACAAATATTCAATGCACCACTAACAGCTGTGGTTGAGGTCCAGCTGCCTGTGATTATAAACCTGTCCAGTAGGTGGTGTCGTGTGCAGATGAAGCTTCTAGTAATGAACCTTTTCTGAAACCGATCGGCTCAAATGGTTCGCTGCCTCATGAGGCTTCATCTCACCATCACTACAGGATACTCATCTGCTGCAAGGTGCAGAAAATTTCAGCGTGTGTCAAACCGCTGCTGAATAAGTCCTTGATCAAACTAGTATTTGATTCTAGCGCCGCCATACTACCGGAACTGCCGCACAAAACCACTTCCGGGTCACATAAACTGGACCAGTTAAAATATTAAAAACAAATTCGGTCCCGTGGCCCATTTTTTAATTTCGTATTTTTGATCCAAGTCTAAAATTGAAATACGAAAAACCGGGCATTTTTTTTGTTTTTTGTGTTAGATTCAAAAACGAAAAACAAAATAAAACGCCCCTTTTTCCTTTTTGAATTTTTGATTGACAGTTGAAAATGGAAAGAACGAATGATACACGGATTCTTTAACATGGACATTTTCATTTTAAAGTTCTCCCAGATGGAGGATTCAACAGAAACAAGGTTATTTGTAACAACTGCCAAGCTGAACTCCCTGTTAAAAGTTTCTGCTGCTACCTCAGAAATGACCTGTTTTAATGTTCTGATTGTGCTGAGCCACAATCATTTTGTTGGATTTTGTTTGTAGACTTTTTTTTTTTTAATTATAAAAACAGGATGACATTAATGCCCTGGCAGTGGCAATAAGCTTTATTTTTTTTTACATTTTTTAACATGAGATTTACACTAAATATGTGTTACTGACAAGTGCTGATGTTAAAAGTGTTTGAATAACACTTTAGTTTATATGGCAGCAAAACATTTAAATAAAAGTTCACTTTACACTACTTTTGAATCCATTATTTGATTTTGCGTATACAATGCGATTAATCAGGGAAATAATTTGATTAATAGCAATTAAAAATTTTAATCGTTGCCCAGCCCTAATTTCTTCACTTCACAAAATTAAGCAGGTTTTACAGGCGAAGGCACTCACGCTCAGAGTCTTCATTCCTGAAGTAACCGATGAGTCGGATGTCCTCCTCCATCCTGTCAAAGGCTTTCAGCTCCACAGCGCTTTCTATGATCTCCACCGGCTCCTCCAACAGCTGAAGGACAAACAGAACGGGAGATCAGGGTGATGCCAGGACCGGCCGGGAATCTGCGCCAAAACGAGTCCACTCACGTCCAGCAGGAACTCCACCAGGGTGTTAGCAGACAGCAAACCGTCAAACTCAATCACCCTGTTGTCCTTGAAGATGTAGACACTTCCCTCCTCCTCCAGGCCTGTGGTCAGAGGACACATTACTCCAACGATAGGACTGCTCTGAGACGGCAGAGGCAGCCTCCTATCAGGGTAAAAAAAAAAAAAAAAAGATACTCACCTAGTTTCTTTGCGATCTTTGAATCTTTGTGCGAGTCAACCATTCCAAACCCGACGTCCTTCTCCTCCATGACCTGAGCTACAAGCTGAAGCAAAGAGAGACACATCAAACAAGGACAGGACAGACAAAGGTGCTGAGAGGCACAAAGATACAGTTACATCATCAGTCAGGCTGTTTGTTCTAAATAAAACCAAACTATGAGTATACTGTAAATAAATGCTCTGGTAGCAGTTGTATTGAAATACACCAGAAGAGCTCTTCCTGCCACAGGTGGAGCAGTGGAGTTAAAAATGTTGGTTCCCGTCCACAGGATGGAAAGACTGACAGAGACATTTAATTCAAAGAGGTAAAACATGATGCAGTTGTTATATCTGTCATAAATAAGTGTACATGTCATTGTAGAGGTAATGCACCTCTACAGCCTTGCATTAAATGAAAAATGATCAGAAAAGTATTTTAAAGTCAAAACATAAAGACAGGCATTATTAAAAAATAATGTATTAAAAGTGTTTTATATTTAATTTAACTCTTCAGGGGTTGAATATTACGACATTATTCATTAACGCAGCTCTCAGAGTGGAGTCTTGTGGACACCAAGTTGACTCTAAGTTGTTTCATGTCACCGAGGCCTCGCTGATTATTTAATCTGCACCGCGGTGACCTGACCCGCTCGGGGCTGAACGCTGTTTTGCTTCACCAGCACCCAGTGCCGGCTCGTCTGGGAAAACGGCCTTCAGTTTCATCTAATCTCTGATTTTCCTCTTTTCTGTCTCGAGAGCTCTGCTCATCTCCTGCTCGTGGTCCACTCTGTCCAGTCTTAGCAAAGAATAAACATGAAAACAGCTTCTTTCTTTCAGCCTCATCTTTTTAATGCATTTTTCTGTAACTATCTATAACTCACAGTCCTGTTTTACAGCAGCTCATGTAAAGTAGATGGTGATCATCTTGATGTTTTATTGCAGTTTAAATGACCATCAGTGTCCGTCGTCTGTCTCATTAAGTTGTGATAATATTAGAGGAAGACAGGTTTGTCTTCGTTATATCTGACTGATTAGTGGACATTTTTTTTTAAATAAGCAGCATCAGTAACAGAAAAGCTCAAAAGCAAAAAAAAAAAATCTGACTCCAAGTCTGAGGTAGTTTAAAATCTTAAACTTACAGAATCTGTGTTTGAGCTACCAAAACAATAAACTGGACATAAATGGGTGTTCTTCCCTTGTATTTAAGTTGAACAAGCTCATTGCCTTGTTTTTAATTTGTCAGTCGGTTAGAGCCCTCTTGCGGTCAAAAATGAGTATTGTTTTTAGTTTGCGCACTTGAGTGGGCGGCAGATGCAACCTATTAAGCCAGAAATGGAAGAGGAATGATCCGGTGCGAACGTGCTGCAAACTTTCTTTAACTATTGTTGCCGTGGACATCATTTGTCCTTGTACAAAAAAGATTATTTACACGTGGTGTTGGAGCCAATAAACAAGACTAAAGTGGACATCTTGTCATCATTGGAACCTGCATTACACATGTTAGCTTGCTGTCTAGCATGCGAATACAGTGATCCCTTGCCACTTCGCGGTTTGAGTACTGCAGTTTTAGTACTTCGTGGATTTTTTTCAGAAATATATAATATAATTTTTAAAAAAATTTTAAAAATCGCAGAAGCATCATAGGATTCTGTGCGTGTTCTCTCACAGTGAAGAAATGCTCTTAAGAAGGTAGCCTTATGGGTAATGGTGTGGCCTTATGGGTAATGGAATGTGTGTGTCGTGGAACGGCAGAAAAAAACGAGGTTAGATGAAAAGTGGAGTGAGCATAAACAGCAGCCCAGCGTGTATAAATTTACATTCACTGTTAACCGACAGGAGCCCAACAATACAACCTGTGTGATGTTACAAGTTCCTGCAGTGCCAGAATAAAGTGCTCGTTCCATGCAGAGAAAACCAGACTTTTTGTTTCGTTGTTGTTAGCGTGTTAGCCGCTAATTATGAGCCAAAAATAGCACAATACCAGTGGTTTCTTTACTACGGTTCAGAGACCAGAGGCTGTGAAGGTAACAGAATGACCACAGCTGAGTCTTTGTCTTGTTTCGCTGCAGTGACTCGCTACTTTTTTGGGGTTTTTAAACATATTTTAAACACATTATTGAGGCTCGGGGGGCTCAGGTGCTCCAGATCGCGGATTTTGATTGTCGCGGGGGGGCGCCGGTCCCCATTAACCACGAAAAATAAGTGATCACTGTAGAAGAAATAGACGAAAACTCGATGCGAGGGGAGTAAAATGGGTCTGGACTCACCAAGGAGTCACCTGGACTGTGTTTCGCACAGATTTAGCTCTTGATCTTGTATCTTGTAGTTACGTTGACAGTTTTTTTTTTAATCTGGCCTATTTTCTCAACGTGTGCAAGCTGTGCTCATATGAGCCATTACCATTGCTGGTGCATGGGCCAGTGTTCTGAAATGGTTGTCTCCGTGGGGCCCAAGGTACTTCATTGTTACAGAACCGCCTGCCTGGGTTGGTGAAGCTAAAACCGCGACTGCACGTCTGGGCTCAGATCACCTTCAGCGGGTCACTCGCCCTCAGCTGTATGTAACATGAGACGGGGTTTCCCATCATCCTGCATTCAAGCCAAGAGATTCAGTTAATCTTTCAGTTGGTCTCCAGCTGCTCAGCTGTGCATGAATACAAAACCCACTCTGATTTATTTCATTCTTCTGCCACACAGGAGAAGGTGGCAGTGCCCTTCTGTTTCTGCGGGCAGAGGAGCAGAGCCACGGGGTGAACACGCCTTATGTGTTTCTACGGTACCGAATCAGGCCGACGTAACTTCAAGTGACAGCGCTCGACCTCACTGGACCACTGTGCACTCCAGTATATAACACTCTGACCTTGAAGCACTTCATGCACGCTGTACATTGACATGAATATCTGTGGAGTTTTATGTCTAACCGGTTGATTCTCTGCTTACTGGAGCACTAACTGGAGTGTTTCATTAGTGTCAATCCAAACCAATTCATTTCATCCCTCTTGTTATTTCTACTGTATCTCCCCCAGTGACAGATCATTTCTTGCATATCTTTTCTGCACACTGCATGATTTATTTATTTTTTTGTTCCTCCTCGTCCTCATACTTTACCTCTAGCACCATCTCCGTCATCTGGTGCTGTTTTTGCAGCTCCTTGTTCTCCGGTATGGGCCCGTGGTAGAACAGGCAGAGCATGCCGTATTTATTCATGGCTTTCTTGTAGTTCTTTTCATCGATATCGAGAACACGGTCCTTCCCGTCATACTGCGGGAACTCCAGGCCCTTCTTGGCCGGCGCCAGAGTCACGAGGCTCAGACAAGGGAGCAAGAACAGCCACAGGGAGAGCATGGTCCGGAGCTACGAGCACCCCCAGAGGATGATTCAGTTTCACCTGATGAACTTGCACAGCTCGAGAGTTCGCCCGGGTCCTGTGAGGGGACGGGGAAGTGGGAGAAACGCAGCAGGAGGAGCTGGAGGCAGAAAAATGGTGGTTCCTTTAATGGAAGTTCGCAGGCATCCCCAAAGAAATCCAGCAGCTTCTTCAGAAGCTCCTTCGCCCCCGTGATTATTCCTTCACGCTCTCTCGCTGCAGACACAAAGGCGAAAGAGGAGCACCGACAGGCCTGTGAGGTAGTGGGGGCGGATACCATAGATAGCAGCGCTCCTTTTGTCCTGCCCACGCTGGACAGGCCCATTTTTAGGCGACCAGTTGTTTGAATGCTAAAAATAAAACAGAGAGTGAGAAAGAGGAATAGCAAAGGATGACTGTTGGGGTTTAGAGCGCACAGCGCTCACTCCCTCTGATGTTTCTGTGATGGAGTCAGTGATGGGAGTGGAAACGGCTGAGAAAGTTCACTTATTTTTAGATGTTTTAGGACCACACGGGTTGGACGTGACATTTGGTGAACAAATGTAGGTGTGTTTTAGATCACGTGATAGTTTTCCAACTGGTGTTTTCGCTGAGCAGTTCAAGCTGTTTGCATGTTTGGTGTTTTGTCTACCCGTGCCGTCCTGGGTTTCATCTGGGTGAAGTTATAACTGAGATATAACTTGTGCTACAGTTGAAGTGCCACGTCAAACGCTACATTTCTCCTGGATTTTCAAACTTACGGTGAGCCAAACTCAAAGAAAAATATGCAGATCCATTGATCCCACTGATACTGATCAAACAGCTGCAGCAAAAGTATCTTCATATTCTTTTTGTCTTTTCTCTTATTCATGATTGACAGTTGTTCAGGAGTAAAGATGTGATGCTCTCTGCTGATGGAAATACATTCAGGCCGCTGAACAGAGTCACAGTAACAACTTGTACAAATTGGTGCATTATAATAATTATTAAGCTGTCTCACTGCCATGTCTTTAACATACAGTCATGGAAAAAATTATTAGACCACCATTTTTTCTTCACTTTCTTGTTCATTTTAATACCTGGTACCACTAAACATCATCATGTGACTAAAACAGACAGAAAAGAAAACACTGAATGCATTAAAGCAGTGTTTTTGGCAGTACAACGCCATAGCTATTGATGTAAAAACTTAAGTGATTTAGGTTATAATCAAGAAAACCATGGAAAATGGTAAGATATCAGCTCTTAAATAAAACTCTTATGAGCAATCTTTGTGGTTATCGTTATGTTTGTCCAAACAAATGTACCTTTAGTTGTACCAGGCATTAAAATGAACAAGAAACTGAAGAAAACAAGAGTGGTCTAATAATTTTTTCCATGACTGTATTTTTAGTATAACTCATATAATACTGTTCATACTGTATAAATCCTCCAGTAACATCCAAAAATCTGAATCTGAGACCTGAATGAAGATGACTTACTTCTTTTTTTTTTTAAACTCTAATTTAAAGGGCTCCTGACACCAAAAATTAATCCTAAAATAAGCTTTGATTGTATAACTATAAGTATTCCTGATAGCTTTGATGATATGAATGATCGTCAACACTAAACTATTCGTGGTTTATCCCGGTGCGATGTTACGTCAATCTGGGCTTGTACCAAATCCGCTCTCGGCGGCCGCCATATTGGCTATGACGTCTCATGCAGAACATCCTCATCAGGCAAGAACATTATGGCGAGTCACCAGAACGATGAGATCGAGCGATTTTCAGATTTTTCCGACCATTCCTCGGTCACTGAGGTTTTTTTTTAAATAGACAGCGTGCAAGGTGTGTCAGAGGAACTCGGGGGCGGCATTTTACCGTATCGTTTTGAGCCGTATCTGGACGAATTGCCCCCAGAAACAGAGGTGTCAGACTCTCCCTCTCCCTCCCAGAATGTAAACAGAAGACGCACCCGGAAATTCTAACGGGCTTTCTGTGTTTATTCTAAGAGGAGCCACTCCGCTTCAAAAACGGAGACCAGAGAACAAACAGTATAGTGATCCCTTGCCACTTCACGGTTTGAGTACTGCGGTTTTAGTGCTTCACGGATTTTTTCAGAAATATATAATATAATTTTAAAAAGATTTTAAAATCGCGGCAACATCACAGGATGTTGTGCACGTTCTCTCACAGTGAAGAAATGCTGTGAGCCAGCCTGGCCCCTTTAAGAAGGTAGCCTCATGGGTAATGGTGTGGCCTTATGGGTAATGGAGTGTGTGTGTGTCGTGGTTAGATGTCGGGGTTAGATGAAAAGTGTAGTGAGCATCAACAGCAGCCCAGCGTGTATAAATTTACATTCACTGTTAACCGACAGGAGCCCAACAATACAACCTGTGTGATGTTACAAGTTCCTGCAGTGCCAGAATAAAGTGCTCGTTCCATGCAGAGAAAACCAGACTTTTTGTTTTGTTGTTGTTAGCGTGTTAGCTGCTAATTACGAGCCAAAAATAGCACAATACCTGCGGTTTCTTTACTACGGTTCAGAGACCAGAGGCTGTGAAGGTAACAGAAAGACCACAGTTGAGCCTTTGTCTTGTTTCGCTGCAGTGCCTCGCTACTTTTTTGGGGTTTTTAAACATATTTTAAACACATTATTTAGGCTCGGGGGGCTCTGGCTCCAGATCACGGATTTTGATTGTCACGAGGGGGGTGGGGATCACTGTACTTATTTACGCTTCTAATATGATACGGGATTGCAAAAAGGTGCTTTAGTTATAACTAATGACATTTATTGACACAAAATCTCAATAAATGATCACCAGAATCCAGCCGTACATGAAGAGCGAAGCTTTTGATCTGAGCTTGTTTACGGCATATCTCAGCAACAGAAAAGCAGTCGAGTGAGCATCTTACCATTTATAGACAAGCTATGGCTCTGGAAACAACCGGCAACCGGAATGAAGCCGTTTCTCCGCTTTTTACGGAACTTTTACCGTCGAAAACCGGTAAGTACCGACTTTTGACCACTAGTTGTGACTTTCGAATTTGTGTTTTTAGGCACCTCCTGTGCAAAATATATAAGAAATGAAAGAAAAACGGTATTATTTTTGCAAAGAAGAGACTCTCCAGAGTTCAACGATACCAAATACATCTATGACGGATGAAGTAATCGGTCTGTATCAGTCATACAGGCAACCTCTTAAACTCAATAGTTGAAGAAGCTAATGTCCATAATGTCTGATTGTTTTTTTCACTAGATCTAGGCCTAATTTCAAGTTCTAGATCAGAATTTCTAAATCTGATTTAGAATTTCAGTGAATGAGTAAATTATATCGCGCTCACTCTCACTAATCGCAGTCACACAGATGCACACATGTCACTCAGGGTCCACTTGTCCCTCGTCCTCCGGACTTGCTGAACCCACTGCTCCCGTCGAACTGGGTCTTTTGGAAATGTGTACAGACTGTATCCACCTTCCCTGGTATTCAAACAAAACCCTGCCACACATCGAGCCGGCATATTGCAAAAAATAAAGGAGTATTGCTTGGAAAAAATCGTCCACAAGCACAGTTTACATCTGCTGGCAATGCAAATGGCTGCAACACAAACCTGGCGGGTTCTGCATGTGTCGTCATATCCGCCTTCTTCCCCGGCTGCTTGAGGGCTGGCCGCTTGTCGGTGGCCCGTGATTCAAAACAAGTTTTCATCAACGTTCTGACATTCAATGTTGCAATGTTATACATCATTTTTTTCGAGAGAGTGTGCCCAAATTCTTGATTTTAACACCATTTTTGGTGTCAGGAGCCCTTTAAAGCCAGTCTATGTAGCAATATCACTTCTGAACAGACAGGGGCAGCACGTCACAAGAACGTTCATGTTTCAACTCCAACTTTCGTGTTGACCGACCATTGGGGTTGGCTCCAAAGGTGACTCAATCTCTGCTGACCCCCCACGTTAACATGTCCAGCAAAAATACATATTTACAACCTGATTACAAGGGGGAAAAAAAAAAACATTTCTGTCTCCATAGCTAGATTTCACATCCATGGCAGCTGCATGAGGTTGAATTTTTTTGTCAAGTAAAATTATATAAAGCAACAGGTTTATGGATAATCAAGGGCTTTTGATTGAGTACAGCTTCTAAGGTGTGAATAAAGGTCTAACATGCCATAATCAATAGTTTTAAGAAAATACATTTCAGCATATATATATATATATATATATATATATATATATATATATATATATATATATATATATATATTGATTGATAAATCAAGGATAGAAAAAAAATGCCTTTATGGCAGCTTTCTCAGCTCCCTGAGTGTTAGCTGGAAAGGCTGATGCACACTCCAGCCCAGTAGGTGGCAATATGCACCTGAACTTCATTTATCAGCCACAAAGAAGCAGTGTTGCAAACTTAGCAACTTTATCACTATATTTAATGCGTAGTCATACCTCTCTGGGGACCCTTGTTTTTTTTGTTTTTGTTTTTTAAACACTCTCGGGGGGCCCGGTCCTTCAAGCTAACTGTCCCTTACAGCTGCAGTCAGAGCAACAGATGTTCACCCCTCCACATCCATACTGCAAACGGCTCATGGGTTAAAAAGTCTTAAAATGTTGAATACGTTAGCTGTTGCACTTTGAGTCTGCAATTCTCTGTGAATGTAGCAGACGAATGAAAAATACACAGATGTGTAAGTTTACATCTGTGTCTGTTCACTGATGGATGAAAGTAAGCAGCTGAGCAGGAGTTTTACTGATTCAGTCTACGGTCAACCACTGGCCTAAGACGCAATGAAGTGCGCCCCTAGTGGGATCAAAGTGGTATTACAGAAGAGGAAGGACCGTCCCCACTCATCAGCCAGTTATTGTCAGTGGCTTGTTTGGCAACACAGCAGAAATAAATGTCTCCATGTGGTCAGAGGTGAGGGCTGCACAGATCTGCTACATAAGAAAAAATATTTCATCTGAAACCGAGCTGAGCTTTTATTTTATGTCAGTCCCCGGTGGAATTCTGGTACGTTTCAGTTTCTGTATTTCCTTCTTTCTTTTTTTTTTTGTTTCCTTTCATCTGGTTTAGACACACTACTCATCAGACCACCACCTGTTATGTAAAACAAAAACCATAAAAACAACCCTCTGTGTCTACAAGTGATGAAAATAGACCTTTGCTTTCACTTTGCAATTCTCCATTTCTATTATCTCCGAGCAGCTGAGTTCTCTCTCATGAATTTGTGGTCGGGGTCTTTGGAGTGCCACCTCTCCCCATTTGGATTTCACCGGGCTCACCGGGACAACCCGGACAATGAAGGCGGACGCACACGTGATTCGCTGGCAGATGCCAGATGACTTCCCTGAAGTTTTCCTCAGCAACAGTTTTGCTCAGAGCGTCGGCTGCAGCTGTCACGTGTCACCTCCAGCTGCCTTGTGTAACCGCCCAAAGCTCCACGAGGGGCTCTTCAGGATGAAAGGCCCATTTTACAGCCATATCACCAAGAAATCAAGAGATTTATAAACCTTTGATTGAGAGCACTGGAGCCTCAAGCTCATTCGTTCACCTGACCAGAACAGCTCTCATTTTGTTTTGTTTTAGGGTTTTGGGTTTCTGTGAGAAGGCCGCTCGGTCTGAGAGTCAGGCCCTTGAGAATATCAAGAAGACAAAATAGCTGATATGTCCTCTGTCTGATAAAGAAAAGGGAGTCAGTGAAACTGGCAGGCACACATACACACATCTGTCACACACACAAACGTCCTGAAGAACACAGGAAATTAATCTTTTGAAGACTGACCTGACTTGTCAGAGAAAGCCCAATGTGTTCGTAAGTTATCTGCTCTTCCTTATCTTCCCTAACGGAGGGAGCAAAATGAAACACCATTGTTTTTCTCCAACAGCTGCATGAGCACTCACTCTAGATGGCAGTGTAACGCCACATACTTAAAAGATATGTCCATGGATTGAGAGGAGGGGGGTTGGAAAGATATGGAAAATATATAGGAAATGCAATCATGGTGTTCTCTATTTCATCTATATTTTTTATTGTGTTTTTTATTCCTCATCAAATTAATTTAAATTGTTCGTGTCCAACCTTTTCAGGCCTCCAACACATTCAGAAAAAAGATGGTTTGGGGGCAATTGAGCTCCTATAAGGAGAAGAAAGACAAAATAATGACGTTATTTCAAACAGGTGATGTCAACTAAAACGGGCAGAGGAGCGCCACTTTTTCAGCAAATGAATAAGAAAATTATTGACGTGTTTGAAAATAGTCTTGAAGACTGGAAGGGATTTGCGTTCTTGTCCCTCCACAGAAAATAATATTCTTAAAAGAGGTCTAGAGGAATTTCAGTGCATAAAGGGCGAGGACACGATTCTGTGTTGTCTGAATCAAAACTGAAAGATAAACCAGGCTGTTATCTGCAACAAGTCCAGAAACCAAGGTCTGTGGGGGTACGGAGATGCATCAATGCCCTTGACAATGCTTTAGTTTACACTAATGTGACTAATGTAAAAAGAAAAATACAATGAGATCTTAGATGTCTTTTCCAGGTTCATCGAGACAGTGCAAGACCACATTCTCTATGTTTCCAAAAGGCACAGACGAGGAAGAAGAGGGTACGGGTGCTAACCTACCTGGAGTCCTGAGCTGATCCCAACAGACAAGCTGCAGAGAATTTAGAAATGAAAATGCCACAAAGATAACCCTACGTCATTGTGCACCCCCCAGATGTGTTTGCAGGAAGAACGGTAGCAGAACACCTCCTAAAGGTTGAGAGAAGGAACAGTAATGCTGCTGCAACTTCCTTTTTTCACTGTGCTGCAAATGTGAATGTCAGCAAATTAAATGAAACTGATGGGAAAGAAACATTACATGTGCTGGGTCAAAGAAGCAAAAGTCCACTTAAATGTCATAATCATGTCAGTTTCCATGTTTTCCCGACTCCTCTTTGAGAAGGAGATTCAGAAGGAAACAGTGTCAGCAGCCGGTTGTTCCTTAATCATCCTGTGTTTTGTAGCCACCTTTTAACAGTCCCAAATCATTTAGGCCTTTCTGTGACGTGGCAGTGGTTATGTGTGCGTTTTTCTGTGAAAGGAAACGAGAGGAAGAAGTGATATCGTATGCACAAAGAGAAGAGGAAACACACATGCATCCAGATAATAAACAGAATATGAGACATTTAGCAGCTTGGAAGAGCACAACACCAGAGAGGGAGAAACTGTAAGATGTGACGTGACAAGAATGATAAAATCAAAAGTTCCAAATGAATAACTCACACATGTGAGAATCATTATTGAGCCAATATAATAAAATGAGACTATGCACAGTAAAACCTTCAGTGTCTGCACCAGTAACACAGGAATTTTCCGGGTGTTACGTTTTATTAATGGTCGGTTTTCAGCAGGTTCAATGTGATGAAAGTCCATTACAACACAAAATGTGTTGACATTAACTGACAGCAGGAAGCACTGCACCTAAGCTGCGACGTGACCTGGTACAGCAGGAAATATTATTATCGGCTCAACCGTTTTTAATTCTCCTCTGAGGCGTTCGGCATTTCTGGAGACGTATTGGTTCCCACACAGATCTGGACGTGAGATGAGGTGCAGGAATATTCATCCAACTAAAAACTGTTGAGAAATGCTTCAAGACATGCTGTCGGTTCATTTTCAACACGTACTGTGGCAGCAGGATATTCCATGGAAATATTTCCTGCAACGACATGTCAAGTCGTCCTTTTTGTTCCCTGCTGATTTGTTTGTCGTTGGGGATGATACTGCAGTACTTTTCCATACAGTCTCAGGAGATTTCTGTCCCGTGTTATCACTCCTCCTCCCTGCCACGTGTCATGATCGCTCCTGCAAAATTACTGCTGCAAAGGCGATGACACTTGACTAGAGATAGTGGGATAATTAGGATTAACCATTAGTCTATTATGTTTTCCTGTTGCATCGGGATCCAGCTGATCCAACAAATATTATCAGTCTTTTTTGTTTGAAGCTCAGATGAGAGCTTTCTGTGCTTTCGTGTTCTCTCCGTGTCAGGTTTTCTGAGGATCCTCCAACTTCCACCAACAGTCCAATAACAGCCATGTGAGGTTGCTGCTGCTGGACCCTCATGGTCATTTGTCCCTGGGGATCAGTCCAGCATCTGTCCTGTGTCTTTCCCAGTGACAACTGGGGTTGAAATCCAGCCTCTCTCATGACCCTGACAAGAATGAAACAGGTATGCATCACCTGCGTACTGTCCCCATGTCTTTCCCGCTTCCATGTATGAACTGGAACTGCTTGGCAGATAAGACTTTTTTGACAAAAAGTATTAACCCTTTATAAAACTCAGCACTCAAATATTTATTACTCTGCATAATTTTATGACTCAGTAAAAGTCAATCTGACATTGTCACAGAAGTAAAAAAAAAAAAAAAAAAGGTGTAGTTCCCCAACTGACCACTAGGGCACGGCTCCAGAAGTGAGTTAATCTCCATTGACACCTATGTTAAAATGTCCAACTTTCCTGCAATAAAACAAATGAACAAATTTATTGTACATGCAATATTTCTCCCAATAGATTCCAAAAACTACCAGGGGGTGTCTATTTTAAACTCCAAATACTGCTCTTACAATGTTTACACGTCCTTGCAGATTGAAATCTCCACTCGTTTTATGTTATTTAACTATCAGTGTTTTTTTTTTGTTTGTTTGTTTGTTGTTTTGCTGTTGCTGTTGCTTCTTGTAACATTAAATCAGTGCAATAATGAGCACGTCTGTGGTATAGAGATGCGCGGATGACGTATATTTTAACCCGCAACCGCTTCTTAAAATCTCTATCCGCCCGCTATCCATTTGCAGGAATGTTTTTTCACCAATTTTCAAAACCGAACCGACCCGCCATCCTTTTTAATAATATGTAAAATATTTTTCCTTATTATTATTATTTGAGTGCTTCAACCGCAACCCGCCCGAATTTAATTAAAGTATTATTTTTTGACGAGTCATCCGCCCGATATGCGGATTATCCGCTCCGCCCGCGGGTGCGCGGTTCAACCGCGCATCTCTACTGTGGTATGTGTTTCACTGTCGGCTTCAGCTCATGCTGTGGCGTCACACTACAACATAGTCATAACAAGTCGATTAGAGACGTGCAACAGTTTTTGAGATGTCGTCCAAGAAGCATCAGAAGCTTTTAAACTGAAAGTTGTTGAGATTGCTGAAAAAAATAACAAGCATTTTGCTGCAAAGACGTTTAAAGCTGATAGGAAGAAGGTGCAGGGGCTTTAGTCACATTTTGTCAAAGCCCTGGGCTCAGTTTTTAGACCGGGAGCATTTATTAAAGGAAATAAGGTATGAACATATGTACAAAAAATGGTTTTGTTTAGCTAGATTTCACATCCATCGCAACCGTATGGGTGAATTTTATTGATGTACCTTGTCATAAAATTATATAAAGCCACAGGGATGTGATTTATTTCTTTTTGTTGTTGTTGTTGTTGAGTGACAGCTGCAGCGCAGTCAATGGTTTTAAAGGGCTGCCATCACTTTAGCCACTTTAGCACTTTCAGCGAACTTGACTCCTGATCTGTGAATAAAAGCAAACAGGGAATAATCATTCTAATCATATTTATATATCTCCATGACTGGGTCTGGGTTATCCTGGAACATCTGGGGCAAAGCTTTACAAAGCAGATGGGAGCAGCTGCCTTCACTCCTCGGTTGAAAGCCAAAGATAAATGGAGGTGGCTGACGTAATGGCATCCAGCTCATCAGCTAGCCATCTTTGCTCCTCGATCGTTGCAGGATTCTTTTCACAAACCGTACCGCCAGTCAGCGGGCAGTCAATGTTAACGGCTAGGCAGCTAGGTAGCTCCAGATGGAGCTCTAAAATGAGGGTGGGTGATCAGATTTGATCAAAATTCATGTGAGATAGCATCAGTTAGTGTCCAGGCTCAGCATGAACTAAACTTGTAGTGCGAGAACCAAGTACCAGGCTAGGAGGTTGTTCCCACAAGTATGTCATCGTCCAGAGATCAAAAACAGGGTTTTGCAAACCAACTCTTCAGAAAACTAACGGCTTGTCCAGTTCTTTTGATACATTCTATGAGTAAAATGAATTTAAGACCTGGCCAGCCCAAGGTTCATCTTACCAGCGCTTTGCAGCTCATCTAAAGTGGTGGTGAATAATTTATTAACCATTACTGAAGTAGTTGGATGCAGCTTATAAATTTTCCACAATGTCTAGTCCAGTGGTCAGTTTGCAAGTAAGCTGGATTCTTGCAAAATTTATGCAATTAAACCAGTGAAAGGAGCTTGTTGTCAAAGTGAAATCGTTTGAGTTTTTCTCTTTTCTGGCAGAGTCTCACAGAGATTAGTGTGCACTCTTTAGATATAGTAATATCAGAATTGAGGTGTATTTCTTTATGAAAAGAAAACCAAAAAAAATTAGACTGAACTCTTTTACCAGTAAAGAAAAAAAAGAAAAAGATCTTTTCACTCTTCTCCGGGTTGACTTGGAAAGGCTGGACCCACAAATATGTACTGTGTTAACGTTTGAGAGTGGGAGTGCCTGACTGCTTGAGAATATCAGGATAGTCAGTCAAATTTTTCTTTTCTTTTTCTTTCTCCTCAGGAAATCTTTGAATATTCACATTTGAATCATAACTAAGATTTGCGATGAGACAGAGCTTATTCAAACAGTGACTCCCTGCTATGTCTTCTCCCAACAGCCAGTGCCAAGAAGAAAAATAACCTATAATAAAGTTATGAGCTCAAAGAATTAAAATCACTCAAAGCCGAGACTTGTGTTTGTCCCCCTGTTTGCTTCTGCACGTCCACTGGTCATTTCAGAAACTCTGCTTCTAAAATTCCTCTGACTGGTCACGGATGGTTTTTGGGAACGGTGCACCGCTGGTGCCAGGGAGTGCCGTTGCCATGTGGTGGGACTGGGAATGTTTTGGTGGGTGGTATGTGTCAAAGAAACATTTACATGAACGCCAGCAAAGATTTCTGAGGAGATATTGTTTGCAGCTCACAGCCTTCATAACATTAGTAACATTCGTTGTATTTAGAAAAGATGAAATAATGATTTGCATCACTCTGTTCACTGTTCATGGTCACTGCTGCTGATTCAACACATCACATTTAAAACTGCTGTTTCTGAGCAAAGCAAAGCTGCAGGCCCATGTCAGGAGTAAAATACCACACAGTAACAGAGATGGAAGTGTTTAAAAGCCAAGATTATGTAACTGTTTTAATTAATTTAAAGTGTTATAAAAAAAAAAAAACAATGTGTGGAAGCACAGCTTCAAGGTGAGAACAGCCACGACTGATGTGACCAGGAATCCACTGACGTCATCACAATCTTGGCTGGAGTCGACGTCAGACGTGGACCAGAAACAGCAACAGGAACCCCCCGAAGGCAGGAGCGACATATGCAAACATTGTTCCAAACTTCCGGCTCGGCTTGAGAGTTACATAAACTACGAGATGCAGCGACAAGCACACATCCGCTGAAATGATGCACCTTCCCCACTTACACTTGCACATCCAGGCAGGATCACGCTCACGTGGATCACGCTCTGTCTCCCAGGACATGTGTGCATGTGTGCGTTTTTGTGTTTCAGGATTCATCATTACATAACCCTTAAGGTTTACAGTCAGGACTTTGATGCGTTTAGTCGGCTGGGTAGCCACTTATACATTTCACATCCAGAGCCAAAAAAATAAATACATCAACGCGCTTCTAGGAATAACAGGCCCTTACAGGTGCAAACGATTCATCCAACCACCGAATCAAATGGAAGTTTACCTGTTGGAACATGCGCCTTCTGAGAATCATCTTCTTGGTGTTCATTTCTCTTTTTTTTTTTTTGCTGCTGGGTGTGATACTGAAGTACTTTTCCATGTCATCTTTCCTCCTCGCTGACACAAGCCACGATCTCTCCTGTAATCACACTGAGCTGCTGGAGAGGTGGTCGCACCTGACCAGAGATAATTAGGGTTAAACATTATACTGCATCCAATATGTCAAATGTTGTTGTCACATGGCTGTCCGACAGGTATCATAACAGGGCTTTTCAGTCCTCAGTTTGATACAAAGATGCTGAAATAAAACTGTCTTTATGCCAGTGGTGGGCTACGTGTTTTTTTTCTTATATAGCCATATTTCAACAGATAGAGATAAAGCAGACAAAGGTGCAGATATCAGATCGTTTCACTAAAAGATGGAATCAGTTTACCAGCTGATTCTTTTTTCAGTCACCGCCACATGAAGACTTGTTTGGCTTGTATGATCGCCTTTTTTCTTCTTTAACAGTTATGACAAGTTTGTACTGCTTGTAAAATGGCTGTTTTTTTTTCTTTGAACTCAATGACACTCATTTGACTTGTCAAAGATGTATTAATGAAGCATTAATTACATTATAATGGAACATAATAACACTACAATAAAGCTGAATTACACTATAGTAAAGTATTAATTACACTATAATGGAGCATTAATTACAAGTGACTGTAATTGCAGATTAGTCCAGTCTGAACATAGCGCTCTTATATTTCCTCTTTATAACAACATTTAACTTGGCTTATCTACAAAGTGTTGACTTTGTTTTCAGTTATGTGAAGAACCTTTGTTCATTTGTATATACATGTTTTATTTTTGTTTTTTATATTGACTTCAACCCAGGAGTGGGAATGTTGCCACTCGGTCAGCCCCCTGGTATATGACAATGACGTGCACCTCAAGTGGATAAAAGTGGTATTACAACACATGTGGGATTGATTACCAACGTATCACCAGTCATTTTTGGTCTGCGCAGCCGATTTAAATGCTCTCGAAGCACCAACTTCCCCACTTCTAGGTTGACTTCTATAAGGAAGTATGTTTTGTTGCAGTTCCTCAACTGACCACTAGGAGCTGACTCCAAAACAGAGCAAATCTCCACCAAAAGTCCCATAAAAAAAACCAACAGACACTCAGACGGGACATTTATTTGTTGATCGTAGAGTTTCTAAGAGTCGTGTGGGATTTTTTTAGAACCTTGAGTCATCAGGCGCCTCTGTTGTAGGAACATCTACCAGTTTGAGTTTGGGAACAGATACTATTTCCTCTAAGATTAGATTTAAAATGTTCCTTTTTAATAAAGCCTATAGTTAGGGCTGGTCCTGGTTACCGTGACCAGAAACGACCCATTAGTTATTCTGCTTTGGGCCCAGACTGCTGGGCAGTGTTGTACCTGAACACGTTCATTGAACGAAAGTTCACGAACTAGTTCATATTTTCTGCGAACATGAACTGAGCGCGTTCTCTTTCTCCTTCACCAGCGTTGGGTGTGAACGAGTTCATTTGGGCAGTTGTGAACGACGCTCTTTCAAAGTTCACGCACAGTCAAAACCGTGACAGGTTTCCAGCGAACTCCATTTATAATCCACCACAAACGAGCCTGATATGTTTCTGAGGAAATCAATCAAACACAGCAACACGGGCTGTCGCTTCTGTCACGCTAACAATTGCGTCATTAAATGTTTAAAACAAGCATGAAGGAAGATGAAATCTGAAGTTGGCCAGAGCCAGAAGAGTGGCCCGACTCCCGGGGAGGATTGAAATATTGAAATGGGGGGAAAAAACATTTGCACCTTAAGGACCTGTTTTTGTCTTATAATGAAGACCATTTGGCAGCAAGTTTTTCCTCATATTTTTAATCTACTGTAGTAGCAGTGATTCTCAAAGTGTGGGCCGCGGGCCCGTGGTGGGCCTTCGTGGGACTGCAGGTGGGCCGTGAGAGGTCATTAAAATTAAACAAATGTGTTTTAAATCCTTGATCTTTTTTAAATATGTTTTTAAAATATTCATGACATGATCAAAACAACATTAAGAAGTAATAAAACAACCCAATTAAGTGTTATTCCACTGTCAACTTAATATGACAAGTGTCACCTTATTTGTTGACCCCTCACATTAATATCGGATCATGGTTCCTTGTCCTGTATGTTGATCACAGTTGTGATTAAAGGTTTCGGTGGGCTGCGGAGATTTTTCACATTTCAAGTTTGGGAATGGCTGCTGTAGAGAGAAACTGAAACTGAAATTACAGTTTTACATGGGCTGTACCTTCAATGCTAATGTGAACCCTGGTTGGTTAAGGATTCCGAATTGGACCAATAGTTTTCGACACTTAAAATGGAAAAAATAATTGCCGTTTGTGGTGGTGTAGTATATGGGCAGTGACAAATATTTTGCCAAATAATTGCTCGCAGCAACATTAAAAAAAAAAAAAAAAAAGAACAAAAAATGAACTATTTAGTTCATTTTTTGAAATGGTGAACTGAACTAGTTCATTTTAATTTCTGTAAACTATGAACTGAACCAGTTCGTGTAGAGAGTGAACTTGCCCAACACTGCTGCTGGGGGACTGATTAAGGCAGATTGGACTTTTTTCTGCACTCTGCTCTCGTATTCCTCCGTGAAGATGTATGCCATTATAGATGATATTGTTTTTGTTTCTCTTTTTCTCTCTCTGGGGTGTAACTGGTTTCCCCAGGCCTCGTGTCTTCACATTCGTTGGTGTTTCTTTCATGTCCCACACCCTAAACCGGTCGAGTCAGACGGCTACGCTCTTCTAGTTCAGCTGGAGGTCTCCTCTTATTAAAGGGGAGCTCTTCCTCTCCACTATGAACCATCCTGTAAGTGCTCTAACGTATGTAGGTAGGTATTACCAACCATCCCGAACCTCTTTAGATCCACAAAACCAAACAACACTAAACCAACTGTCTTCCTGACAGTGATTCTGAAAATGGTCACATTCTCATCTGGCCAGTTAGGAGTTAAAGGCCCGTGGTGTTGTTGTGTTTTCTGCTCACGGGGAGTTTGTGTTGGAGACCGTTTGACTGGATGTCAGCTTAGTGTCTGGTACTGCACCGTCTTATGTTCAGTGCATGATTTGGGGAGTGCTCCTACATGTTGCACAGACAAGCTCATCCTGAGAAAAAACTTGCAATTGAAAACAAAAACCTATCGATGAAAAGTAAAAATTGGACAATTAACAGTACGAACATTCCCTGAAGGCAACGTGTTTGAGAAAGGTTCTTGGCCTTGTCAGTCATAATGCCCCCCCAACCCCCACATGAGAGATCAGGGACATAAGTCTGAAGTTGAAAAAATAAGATGTAAAAGTGGAAAAAAGATCTGAACCTGAAAAAAAAAAGATCTTAATCAGAAAACATAAAATTTGTAAGTGAGAAAAAAATAAGAGCCCAAAATTGAAAGTGAAAATTGAAAGTAGATAGTTTATTCAAAGGAATTTGAGTATTGAGTAAAATAATTATTAAACTGAAAAAAACTTCTCCTTCAAAATTTTTATTTGAATAAATTGTATTTAACAAAGTTCAATATCGAAACTTTAACTTTCAATTTCAAATTTTTTATTTTTCACCTGTAAGTTTTTGTTTTGAATCACAAAACTTTTGTCCCTGATTTAGCTCCATATTCTTCAGTAACAGAGCACGTTTCTCTGTCTATATTTTCCTATCATTTCTCTTTTGTTGTACAAACAACTGCACTTTCTTCCCTCTAAATATAAACGTGCAAACCAATGCACTGTATTTCCACTATGCATGTTTATGTCTTTTTACTTGAGATCTTCATACGTGACATTAATACGTTCGTGCTGTGTATTACCGGGCTACTGTTGAGGTTTATTCTTTGTTTAGTTAAATTTATGTTCCATGCTTACTTAAAGCTACTCCTGCATAACAATGTCATAATTAAAGAAACTGAAATTCCAGTTGTTTGCACTTTTGACTTGTCATGATTTTTGATTTCTTTCTTTGTGTGCACTTTACTTTATGTAGTCCAGCTGTGTAAGACTTTGAAAATAGATACTAAATACATGCAAATTACTTGTTTAACACCTCATATCTTTGTTGGGACCCTATTAAAGGAAGTTTCTGGCCTGAATGTTTGTAAATCCTGCACCCATGCATTTATGCATAATGCATGTGACTTAAGAGACTTGTAACTCCTGACAAATTGCTTTCGGTGTTCCAGGTGTTCCCTCTTCACAACACACCATTTCAGATGTCTTTTGTTGAGTCTAGTTTGGTTGTTGTTCTGCCAACATCACATGCTTGATTGGCTGCGTGTTTGATTGGCTCCATGCTTGATTGGCTGCATGTTTGATTGGCTCCATGCTTGATTGGCTGCATGCTTGATTGACTGCATGCTTGATTGGCTGCATGTTTGATGGCTCCATGCTTGATTGACTGCATGCTTGATTGGGTACATGCTTGATTGGCTGCATGCTTGATTGGCTGCATGTTTGATTGGCTCCATGCTTGATTGACTGCATGCTTGATTGGCTACATGCTTGATTGGCTGCATGTTTGGTTGGCTCCATGCTTGATTGGCTGCATGCTTGATTGGCTGCATGCTTGATTGGCTGCATGCTTGATTGGCTGCATGTTTGATTGGCTCCATGCTTGATTGACTGCATGCTTGATTGGTTGCATGTTTGGTTGGCTCCATGCTTGATTGACTGCATGTTTGATTGGCTCCATGCTTGATTGGCTACATGCTTGATTGGCTGCATGTTTGATTGGCTCCATGCTTGATTGGCTACATGCTTGATTGGCTGCATGCTTGATTGGCTGCATGTTTGGTTGGCTCCATGCTTGATTGGCTGCATGTTTGATTGGCTCCATGCTTGATTGGCTACATGCTTGATTGGCTGCATGTTTGATTGGCTCCATGCTTGATTGGCTACATGCTTGATTGGCTGCATGCTTGATTGGCTGCATGTTTGATTGGCTCCATGCTTGATTGACTGCATGCTTGATTGGTTGCATGTTTGATTGGTTGCATGCCTATTCAACAGCGTCCGAGGGCACTTTCTTCGGTGTCTGTTGGGAGTGTTCCCTGTCCAAGAGGAACTGGAAAAATAATTTGTGTATAAGAGGGATGGTTGGCCAGGTTTGATCAAAAAGTATCTGTCAAATTCCCAGGAGAGGACGGTCTCGATGTGAGAGCAGTGTTGAGATGTGAGACGTGTCACTCAAAGAAGGAATTTCATGATATTCAGTGATCCAAAGGTGAGCCAACAGTGCAATAGAGTTCAGCTGAGGTAAATGGGAAGTGATACAATCAGATGTAACGCAAGGGTTGTCCATTATGTTTGTCACTTAATGAAGCATCCTTCTTTGCACAATCAGCTCGAGAGACTTCGTGGGAGAATAAAGTTCAGACGCCTGTTTTCTGGAAGCTGTGCCCTTGAGTTCACGGTCATGTAAAACTGCAGGACCATGTAGGAAGTCTTATGAGGATTTTTAATTTCCCACACATGGCATAAAGGATTGAGAGGCATTGAGTTGCTTTATCAAATATTAACTGTAAATGCCACACAAGAACTGGTATTCCTCCCCCTGTATGCAATATAAGTAGCTCGGTGCTTTAAAATCCAGTGATCATCTAATAAAAAAGTTCATATTTCACATCCAAAAGACGGAGCTGTTGTTCAGAAATGTTGTCACTCATCAGTTTGACCCATAAAGGCAGGAAAAGGCCTCGCTGGAGCTTGCCTCGCTGACTCACATTCATCGTGTCCCGGTCCTAGACACCATTCTTCCTGCTGTTATTTCTAAGGGACGTAAATATTTCCTTTTGCCATTGAAGCCCTATTCCACGGATAATGCCAGAATCCCAGGCATGCTGCCATAGTTGAGTCGGGGCCATGCATGGGGAATGTCAGGAATGCACTGACTATGTGTTTGCTGTATATTTAAAATATACATTCCCACATTCCCTATACGCGATTGCCTCCGTCGTCACCCCAATGGGGATGAACGACACAGACGTTTTTAAACCTTCAACATGTCTTGATGGCAGCAGTAACAAAAGAGAGGTGGCAAAGCAGACAACCTGTGGTTGGAGCATTGATCGGATCATTTTGATTGCATTGACCCTGGAGCTGGACTCTCATGTCTCAACACGTGTGGCGTTTCATTCAAACATACATGTGGGCATCTTTGGGCCTTGACCCTTTTCAAAAGCTGCTTGTTGAGCTAAACATCACTTCTTTTGTCTGCTATGGGGTGATACAGAACCTCCCATCAAAGATGTGTCATGCAGCTCAGGATAATTTGTCCAACACAGTCTGTAATTTCATTTAAACTGGATTATGTTTGTCACAAAGAGCATTCTCGCGTCTACCACTATGGCTGTGGCTTTCAGTAAATAATGACCTCCAGATGTCTTCAGACCGGGACGCTCATCAAACCTGTAAAGTCTGGGGAGTTTACAGGTTGTGTGTGAGTTATAGTTTGTGATCATTTCAACTTTTTTTTTTCTTGTGCATTTGTTGGAAAAACTGGAGATCTTCTGTCCATCTTTGCTTCTCAAAGACTCCGCTGTGCTGGACTACATTACCTGAAATAACATCATTTTTTTAACCTCATGGTTAGCCTTAAATTACACCCATTCCAATTTTTTTTGTGTTGCAGGTCAGAAACGCAGGATACATTAACAAATGAGGTGAGCTTAGCAGGAAGCCTGAAATGCTTTGGGCTCATACAGTCGGTCATAAAATGAACGACCGACTGGCTTCTTGCTTTCAATTGCATGTTTGCAACCATGTCAGCTTTTACAGAGTTTGGACTGTCAGTTCAAAATGTCTCACTTTCCTTTGGGTTTTGATTGTGGCTGCGTTTATCACACATTCTCTACATGCCATTCATTCCTCATAGTGCTCTGAATTTAAAAGGGTTTTTAGGGGGGAGTGGGTACTCTTTGTTACAAGACCCATGAAAAATACATTTTTACAGCTGACAGGCAACATTTCATGGGTTTTGATCATTTGAAATAGTAATAACAAAAAAAAAAAAAAAAAGCCCTTTGGTACTTTGGCCCAAAATTAAACTAACCATGCAACTTTCACGTAGCTGTACCTTGATGACACAGAGCCCAGTAAACATAAAATAATTCATCTATAATCGTGATTCCTGTTAATCAGTATTGATACTGAGTGGATGATGCTGGTGCGAGATGCTGGACAGCGTGGGTGCCCTCTCATTGGAAAGACAGCAAAGTGGTACAAAAGAAACAACCTGGCTCTCTTAGAAAAAAAAAAAGTGCTTAAAAATTAAGATCAAGCAAATGTAACTCCGTTTGAGCTAAAGAGCACTCCTGCAGACCCTTGATCTTTAAGGCAAGGCAAGCTTATTTGTGTAGCACATTTTGTGTACAAGACAATTCAAGGTGCTTTACATAAAACATTTGAAGCATTACAGAGCATTCAAAAGTACATTAAAACAGGAGGAAATAAGAAGATAAAATAATAAAATGCAAAAAAGTTAATCAACAGTTGTTTTTGATTTAAAAAAGGAATTAAAAATGTAGATAAAATGCAAGAAATAAAAGTGAATTGTTTTGATAAAATGTGGCAAATAGAAAAGTTTTTAACCTTGATTTAAAACTGCTGAGAGTGTCAGCAGACCTGCAGGTTTCTGGGAGTTTGTTCCACATTTGAGGAGCATAAAAACTGAACGCTGCCTCACCGTGTTTAGTTCTGACTCTGGGAACAGAAAGTAGACTTGACCCTGATGACCTGAGGGATCAGGTGGGTTCATAACAAGCCAGAAGATCCTGAATGTATTTTGGCCCTAAACCATCCAGTGCTTTGTAAACTAACAGCAGGATTTTGAAGTCAATTATTTGACAAAAAGGAGGTTCAGGTCTGAGTCCATGACTTCTGCCAGATTTCTGGCTTTGTTTTTGGTTTCTAACTTAGCTCTTTGAAGCTGAGTGCTGACTTTTAATCATTCTTCCTTGGCTTCAAAAATTATTATTTTAGTTTTGTCTTCATTTAACTGAAGGAAGTTCTGACACTTCCAGTCTCTAATTTGATCAATGGATCTGGTCAGTGTTTGGATTGGACTGTAGTCTCCTGGTGAGATGGTTATGTAGATTTGTGTGTCATCAGCATAGTTGTGGTAACATATTTTGTTGTTTTTCATCATTTGAGCGAGTGGGAGCATGTAGATGTTGAAGAGCAGTGGCCCCAAGATGGAGCCTTGGGGAACTCCACAAGTTATTTTAGTTTGCTCAGATTTATAGTTACCTATAGACACAAAGTAGTCCATGTCTTTTAGATAGGACATAAACCAATTTAATGCAGTGCCAAGAAAGTCCTACCCAGTTTTTCAGCCGGTCTAGTAAGATGTCATGATCAACCGTGTCAAATGCAGCACTGAGATCCAGTACTAAAATGTTTCCACTATCTATGTTCAAGTGGATGTCATTGAAGGACCTTAACTAGAGCAGTCTCAGTGCTGTGATGTGGCCGAAAACCTGACTGGTAGATATCAAAACAGTTATTTAGCATCAAGAAGTTGTGGAGTTGTTGAAAAACAGCTTTAAGCTTTAAGCTGCCAAGAGAATAGTTGGATGTTGTAGAGAGCTCTCTTCAACAGCCATGTATTGAAGAGAGCATTTTTTTCTTTAAATGGTCATGAATACATGTATGACAGAGAGGGGGCAGCAGGCTTTAAAACACAACCCAGATTTTGATGCCCTGCAGGCAGGTTTCAGAGTTTACTCCTCAAACGTGGACCCCTCTAAATTCAAGGAAATGTCATTTGATTCTCTTGCTGGGTTAAACGTTGACAAGCCTGCGCTTTCTCTGACGCGTGAAAAGTTCAGCTTTGCTTCCCAAAAAAATGTTTGAGTCAGTGAGAAACCTAAGAAGGGTGCCTGTGAATCTTGTCATCCAAAACCGGACGACAAGAAACAAAATAAGAAAACCAAAGCACTGAAAAAACGTTTAAAATCTCAAAACCTTGCAAGTCCCAGTATGTGTTCATGAGAAAATAAACTTTGACCAACATTGCACTCACATAGTTTTGAGGTGGTATTTGTGTTTCTTATATTCTAATGTTCCACTGCTTTCTTTTTTAGTCCATTTTCATCCATCTCATCTGTCCTTAAGACAGATAGGACTATGGAGAATCAAAAACGGTCAAATGACTGATCCGTATGCCATATATGCCCTCTCAGTTAGCTTTAAACACACATGAGAGATGTTTACTCCTTATTGTGGTTATTTATTACCTGAATTATTATTTCACTGAATCGCACATTTACAACTCTGTCCAGCAATTCTCACACACTCATACTCTCATATAGAGCAAAATAAACACACTCAAAAGTTGTTACATCTGCACTGCAACTGAATATGCAACAAATATTCATTTAAAAAACAATTTTAATTATCTCAAGCTACACATTTCATTTGAAACATTGTAATTATAATGCATTGTATGTTTCCGATTAATTTTTTTTTAAGTGAAAATGTGGAAAAAATGTGGAAAGTCAAGACGTTCCCGTGTGTACCACCAGAGAGCGCTCGCATACCACTGGTGGTACGCGTACCACAGTTTGCGCACCACTGGCCTTGAAAATGAATTTCTCAAATGACCACAGGTGTGTTGTATTGCTTAGATTTCTGAGGTAGCCCAGCGCCTTATCTTAACCATCCATTTTTATATTAGCTCAGTGTTAAGGAGCGCTGCGTTGGCAGGTCAGTTCACAACCTTTGTTCTGCATCTTCTGCCAAAAGATTAACATCAAGAGATCCCAAGCAGAAACAACACTGACACAGATGTTTACTAGGTTATGTTTAGGTTTCGGTGTTTCAGCAGGAAAGGTACCATCAATTTAAAATTTCATAGCCACTCAAAGACTGTAATGCACATTGCCTGACTCCTTTCATCTAATCAAGCCATTTGAAGGATTTATCTCAGACTATTGTGTGTGTTTTTGCCGTCTAAAACAGACAATGAACAAAGCTCGGCCTGGATGCCAGTGTTTTTCCACAAGGACAATATCATTAGTTTTCTCTTGGGAAAGAGGGAGGGCATGAGCCTGGTGAAGGCTGACAGAGGGGTAAGTAGCCTGAGTGAAATATTCCAGAGAAAATACCATAGATTTGGGTCTGAGGAAGAAGCTGAACCATGTGGTGCACCTTAAAGCAGCAGGTAAAATAACAGCAACAATTGAGTCCAAAAAACAGCTTTGTCAGGGAAACACAAACACAAGTTACTCTTCACACTTAAAAAAAAAAGAATATATACAGGTATATACATGACATAAATGAAAGGTTATGGAAGAAACACTTGGATTATTGCAGGAAAATCCTCTTATTCACTCAATTTACCCAACTTTTATTATGAACTGAAAGAAAAACTCCTTGATGGACTGTTGTGAGCTTGTCCCATTAAAATGCAAGACATTTAATAATCCAATAATTATCCATTTAAACATTTTGCAATATTTAATCATCTGTCTTGCTGGACAAATGAGAAGCTGCATACTTGTGGAAATATTTGCGGGTACTTGTGACTCCTGAAAACAACTGATCTGACGACAGCGCTCATAAAGAAGGTATTGTCTGATCAGCTCACTTACAACACTGTCGGGCATTTTTTTCTCCAAATAAACATTTATGTGGCATGTGGTTTTGCTGCAGGGAGCAGATGTCACACTTGTGTTTGCGCAGAGACAAAGTAGGTTGATTTCCAAGTGTGTTGACATCTTTATTGTTTTATATATATATATATATGTGTGTGTGTTTGCAGTTTCTTGAATGATGTACAAGCTGGAGTCGCATCTTCCTGTATGGAGGAGCGCTGTGACACAAATGCTCTGCAGAGAGAAACACAAAGGGCTGTGTTTCAGGTGACCTTGAAAAAAAGAAAATAAAAGATTTTCATTTATTTTTATTGCTCCAAAAGTTACTCATTTACCCTCTTTCACCAAGGCAACCTGATGAAAAAAAAAAAAGAAAACCTGCCAGGAAGCCCCGTTATCTAAATTTATTCTTAACCTCCACCCACGCACTTTTCCCCCGTATAAGCCTGCAAGCTGCTTCAACTTGTTGCTATGGGGATGCAGAGGACACCAGTGATATGAGTCACCATCTAAACAGGAACACAGATCATGGCCTCTAAATATCACCCTCTGACTCAAAAGAAATGAATTCAGCAGTCCTCATCGCGTCACTTCTTAAGAACACATTGCATCAGCGTACAGATGATTCATTCATTTCCAGTACTGTCATGTGATGCGTATCGTTATCTGTGCTTAATGTTGAGCAGATTTACATGCTGATGGTCCGTTTTCTTTCTTGTCAGCCACGGGAAGTTACACACGTGTCAGGCTTGGTGGACAGATAACAGAAGCATGTGTGGACTGGTGAGGGACTCATCAGCAACTGGCGCCAGTTGTTTCATCTGTAGAATCGTGAGCGAAGACGTCGGGGATTCACCCAATCCATGTCTGGCTGTAAGCGGATTAATAAAGCTTCCCTGGGCTTTATGTAATCCTGGTTAATAAAACCAGAAAGACCCGTGTGTAAGAAACACGGGCAGAGGGGTTCGATGAGTGAGGATTTCGTTACTGTCCATAATCTCAGTCAAAGTCTTGACCAGTGTTGCCAGATGTACGATGATTATCGTATATGTACGATAATTAAGCCCTTTGTACGATGTACAATCAATAATTGTATAAAGAAAACCCAAATGTACGATAATTTTGAACTTTCCATGAAACACCTGCTTAGCTATTTCAAATTAAAAGCTTTTAAGCAACAAAATGATGGGGTACTTTTATTGTGAAGGATGTGAAATGTGTCCATGTGGTGTCACTTGTGAGCGTGAGTGGACGGTGGTGACAGTGCGCCAAAACCGGGAGGCCAACTACTGTAATGCTAATGCGAAGAAGAAGGCTCTGACCAGCATTCCCAGGTGTACGATAATTATCGTATTTGTACGATAATTTGACTATTTCAAATTATTGCCTGTCGCAACTGTCTGCCAGAGAGTTTTTTTGTTAACCCTGAAGGCATCTGTTCCCATGTGACATGTTTCCAGCCAATCGTGCTTTGCTGAGCGTGAGATACGAATGTTTGTCTCAGAACAACAAGCATGAGAGGCTGAATGGGCTGAATCGTCAGCTTTACCCGCTATATAACACTAGAGTAATTAAATTTGACTATAGCGAATCATTGGGCTTGTTATGACAGATGTACAATAATTTCCCTCAAAATACGATAATTTTGAGTCTCTGGTACGATAATCCAACATTTCCCACCTGGCAATAAAGACCAAACACAGCCAAAGCGCATGTAATCTTAGCTGCGTCATGGTTGGATTTAGTGTACGATAGTTTGGGCTAAAATACGATAATTTTAGGGTCTCTACGATAATTTCATTTTCAACATTTGTCAACACTGGTCTTGACGAGATCAACAAAATCAACAGTTACTGTAACGGGAAAAACATTAGATTGGCCTCATCAGGAACAACGATGAGTCGGCCTACAGGGAGGAGGTGGACCACCTGGCTGCGTGGTGCGAGAACAATAACCTGAGGCTCAACACCTCAAAAACTCAAGAAATCATCGTGGACTTCCAGAAGAATGCTGTCACTCATCCACCCATCCACATCAACGGTGTGGCAGTGGAATGACCAGCTTCAAATTCCTGGGGATCCATATTTCAGAGGACCTCTCCTGGACAACAAACTGCTCCAACCTGGTCAGAAAGGCTCACCAGCGCCTCTTCTTCTTGAGGACTCTGAGGAAGCACCACCTGTCTTCAAACGTGCTGGTGAACTTCTACCGCCACACCATCGAGAGCATCCTGACCAACTGTAACACAGTCTGGTACGGGAACTGCTCCCGCGCTGACCGGAAGGCCTTGCAGAGGGTGGTGAAAACTGCCCAGCGCATCGCCAGAGCTCCACTTCCTGCCATGGACATCATCCACAGGAAGCGTTGTCTCAGGAGAGCAACCAACATCATCAAGGACTCCTCCCACACAGCACACGGACTGTTTACCCTCCTGCCCTCTAGGAGACGCTACAGGAGTCTCCGTACACCAACCAGCAGATTCAGAACAGCTTCTTTCCATCAGCTGTTTCCCTGTTGAAAACCCCCCCCCCCCCCCCCTCCCCAAACCCTCACTCACACACACGCCAACCCCCCACCCCACCAGGAAATGAATGGGGATAGTACCCACTAAGTCTTTGCACTCTTCCACACAAATGTAAATAATTGCACTGGACTTTTTTTTTTTTTTTTTAACAAGCTACCTCCTCACTCCTGTAAATACTGTCATAATCATATAAATACTGTTCTAATCTGTGTAGCTCTTATAATCACATCTCTGCTCATAATATATATTTATTCATCCAAATCTGACCTGCACTTTACAACAATAGTTTATTATTTTGCACTATGTAGAGACATATTTATATATACATGTGTATATATCTGTGTATACTGTACATTGTATTTATTTCACTGCAAAAGCACCTTCTGGTTAGATGCTAACTGCATTTCGTTGCCCTGTACTTTGACAAGTGCAATGACAATAAAGTTGAATCTAATTAGTGGAGTTTATAAACTGCAATAAAAGGAGAATGAATAACAGCTAGACCACTGGAAAGGATCATTTAGTAAAAGGGAAATAACTGATGCATAAACTTGACTGTTTGTCTTGGAATCAGCTGATAATCACATGATCATTTAAACCTTCTCAGGTGCTGCTAACGTCATTAGCCTGAAACGAGTCAATAAACGACTTCGCAGGAAATTTGAAGCCCGTTAACCTTCTGTCTGCGTATCACTGTTACAAGGAGCCAAGCTAACTTTTTTACTTCCCTCAGCTTTAACTCCTGTCAGAACGTGAAGAATGAAAACACAGCTTGTTTGGTCTCCACATTAAAGTTTATTTTCAGTGTCTAAAAATAAATTCCACTTTAAAAAAAAAATACAATGTACATCATCTCGAAAAGAAAGATAAAGTTTTAAAGCTCTTTCACACACAACCATCATCTCTTTACAGATCCTCCATGTAGGTCATTTATGCATGACATGCATGAGGACGCACCGAGGTTTCGGAATGAGGTCACTCAAAACCGGTCTTACAATTCTAACAAAATAAATATACAAGCACAGTATTTTTCCATGGTAGTTTCTATTTGTGTTCTCACGGTTAGACGCTGACATGTGGACACATCGCGCTGCAGAGAGAATGACCACAGTTCAGCTTCGTACCTTTCACCGACCATCCAGCGACGTGAATCCACGTGTCTCCAACGATGCTACGTGAAAACATGCTACATGACAAAGTTCGATTCATGACACAGACTCAAACCAAATGTAGTAATCACTCACCAAAAAGAAGAAAAAAAATCAAATCAAAGCCTAAAACAACTTAGTATCTGTTCTTTGATTGACTTTTTTGTTCACATTAGCGTTACACACTAAGACACATTTGGTAGGAAGTTTATAGAAAATGCACTTCAAAGAAAAACAGACAAGAAACTATATTGACACAGAGTAGATGCACAGGAGCCTACTAAGAAACCTATACACGACTTTAACATGATGCGGTGGACTCGACGTCCTCCTCGATTGTGTCAAACGTACGGTGAGATAAAATACAAACTGATGCAGATTCATGAGCATTGGTGCTTGTAGCTTTTTAGTTATGAGTAGTGTATGAACATCTGCATGTTGGTTCAAAACTGTAACACAAAACAGAATGAAACCACACAAAAAAAACAAGATACAGTTATAGAAATACATATATATAGTCATGGAAAAAATTATTAGACCACCCTTGTTTTCTTCAGTTTCTTGTTCATTTTAATGCCTGGTACAACTAAAGGTACATTTGTTTGGACAAACATAACGATAACCACAAAGATTGCTCATAAGAGTTTTATTTAAGAGCTGATATCTTACCATTTTCCATGGTTTTCTTGATTATAACCTAAATCACTTAAGTTTTTACATCAATAGCTATGGCGTTGTACTGCCAAAAACACTGGTTTTATGCATTCAGTGTTTTCTTTTCTGTCTGTTTTAGTCACATAATGACGTTTAGTGGTACCAGGTATTAAAATGAACAAGAAAGAGAAGAAAAAATGGTGGTCTAATAATTTTTTTCCATGACTGTATTTAAATCATTAAATTAGCTGTAAAGACCCAGATATGACTGCCGGTCCGACTGTACCATCTAAACAAAAAACACTTCTCAGAGGTTTGAATCAAGGCAACTGGACTCCTTTTTCTTTGTCGTTGAAGACGTTTCAGAAGTCAGGCAGCTTGAAGGAGTCCAGCCGCTTTGATTCAAACCTCAGCGTGACCCCGACCTGGATGGCTGTGAGTCTACAACCGCATGACGGAAAACAAGAAGCCATAACCTCTGATATTGTGCTTGTTTTTCTCTCTTGCTCAGCTGCAAACATGTACACAACTCTTGTTACCAAATAGCGACTGTAAATTTGATCAAGTGGTTCTTGAGTCGACACGTTCAGTACGCAAATTCAAACTAGCGATGTCAACGATCACTGGAAACATACCGGATGTCTGTAATATCAGCAGTGAAGGAATGCTTCTTAAGGTTTCCTCTTTGATGCTTTATAAAAGGAGACGCCTGGTTTACACATTCTCCCAATCTAGAGGCGAAAAAAAATCTTAACTTGCAACTAAACCTAAAATCACTGTCAACAAGGTGGAAAAAAGAAGCTTAATTCACAGGATATATTTGTTATCTCTTATACAATACAAAAAAAGACAAGTGCATATGTAAAATAAGGCAAATGTTAAATTCACATATTGAACAACAATTCTAAAAATCCCAGTAGATATTCTGAATGCAAGATTAACAACAATTAGATTCAAATTGAGATTCAGAGTCATAAAGAAGTGCTTTTTTTTCATGTGGAGAAGCTTTAATCATCTAATAAAAATGATTAGAATAAGCTTGGATCCCTGTTAGAGCTACAAAAGACAACTGTAAATATTACAGACAGACCTTCTCAAATCTGAAAATTCAACTGTAACAGTTCAAAATATCCCAAATACCTTCCACCTTATTTAAAAGCTCCCAGAGCAGTTCCAGTTAGGGTTCACCTATAGTGAGAAATAAACAAACATGAAGATGCCCACAGAGCAGATGGAGATCAGCCCCAAGTTGAGAAGGAGCTTCACGCTGCGAGGCTCGTACAGCATCTCCGCGATGCGTCTTGCGTCTTCCTGCCCCACGTCCACCTTTTGTTGTGAGCCCTGTGCCGCTTCGTTGTATCCACAGAAACAGTCGAGCAAACGCAAGCACCGACTTCTCTCCCCGTTCCCATGGCAGTATTCCTCTGCTCGCTTCACGTCCATCTTTCCGAAACTGAGCTGTTCAGCAGGGGTGGTGGCCGGGGATGTTTCTGTGCTGGGGGTTGCCGGGTCGTGGTCTGTGGACGGGACCAGGAGTTTGACATCGGCTCCGTCCAAACACCTCTCCCTTCTGACGTCCGGGGGCATCTCTTTGTGGAGGCTCCCGGCGCCATTGCAGTGCGTCCTCTCGGCCAGCCGGTACGTTTCCTCTCGGTCCTTCAGGGGCGCCGTTTCGATGTTGCGAAGCCCCCAGATTGTGGTGGTGCTGACCTGCTCGTCATCTGGTGGAGAGGTGCAGAGACTGACGACCACCGCCACCAGCCCTGAGATCCAGAACAGCCCCGCAGCAAAATACATGTAGTGGACATGTGCGATGAAGGCGGGCCTGTCGTCTGGTTGGTCGCAGCGAGGCTGGCGGTAGATAAAGGCGAGGATCAACCGTACGGTCCCGAGTGTGAAACCCGTCATGCCTCCCCAGAAGGCCCCTTTCTCGTTACACCGTTTCCAGAACACGCCCAGCAGGAAGAGGGCGGCGATCGGTGGAGTGAGGTAGCCGGCGACCTCTTGGATGTAGAGGTACGTCTGTCCACCTTGCATGTCAATAATAACGGGGACCCAGGCAATGCTGATCAGCACCATGAGCACCACAAACAGGCGGCCCACGATCAGCAGTTCGCGCTGGGTGGCCTTCTTCCGAAACGTTTGGTAGATGTCCAGGGTGAAGATGGTGCTCGCGCTGTTGAAGATTGAGTCGAGGTCGCTCATCAGAGCGGCGATCATCACTGCCATCATAAGACCCTCTGAGTCCCACGGGCATCACTGCCATGACCAGGCGTGGGTAGGCCAGGTTTGAGCAGCCGGCTTGAGAGCCGCACACGGCCATGCAGTGCTCTGGCCCGATGCAGGCAATCTCATCTGCAAACAGGATGCGGGAGATCATCCCTGGGATGACTATCACGAACATTGGTAGGATCTTGAGGAATCCAGCCATGAGCGTTGATCCTTTGGCGTGGGCGATATTCTTTGCCGCTAGTACTCTTTGAACAATGACCTGATCTGCGCACCAGTACCATATGGATGCAGGGGTCTGACCAAGAATGAATCCCGGCCAAGGGATGTCTTCATCCAGGGGGCCGCGGAGGATGCGTAGTGCATTTGGTTTGGGTTCAATGCGACAGGAGGGTGAATAAGTGTAGTTTCCAGCTGCTGTTATAGCCGTAACATTAGGAACTGCCTGCATGTACTTAGTTCTGACACCCTCTAGCCCTCCGACTTTGATTAAGCTAATGATGGTCAAGGTGAGGGCTCCACCTATCATCAACACTGCCTGAAGGGCATCCGTGTACAGCACCGCCACCAAACCACCAGTGACGGTGAGCAGAGCCGTCATACTGATGAGGAGAAGGATGGACAGATAAAGGTTCCAACCCAGGGACTCCTGGATGAAGAGAGCTCCGGCGTACAAATCCACGGACAGCTTGGTGAAAATGTAAAGCATCACGGACAACAAAGCAAAGTAAAACTTCAGCCTGTTTCCGCCGAAGCGTTTTGACAGATACGCAGGCATGGTGTAGACTCCCGAGTGGATGTACACAGGGATGAACACCCAGCCAAGCAGCTGCAGTAGAAGAAGTGCATTGAATTCCCACGCCGCCACGGCAAAGCCACTTGCCGCTCCTGACCCAGCCAGGCCTATGAAATGTTCGCTGCCAATGTTACTGACGAAGAGCGACGCACCGATCACTATCCACGTCATGGAGCGCCCAGCCAGGAAGTAGCCGCTCACGGTGCTGCGATTGGATTTCCACATGGCAAAAAGCCCGATGACCAGCACGAGAAGGAAGTAGAGCGCTACCACAGCTATGTCCGCGGCTTCCATCCCGGGACCCATTTTTACTCCTTTTAAAGCTCACAGTTATGATTTTGTCAATGTTATAGGCGTGAATGAAAAACCAAAAGAGTGATGGTGATGGTAAGCTTTGGTTTTCTGTCTAGACAGAAGCTGGACAGGGATTCAGAGTGAGCTCAAGTACGCTCAATAAAGTAATCCACCGAAGACGCTGCAGGCCTCTGGTCTAGAAAAGTCTAGGGTGACTATTCCTGCAAAGACAGCAAAGAAAAACGCCTCATTAGAATCTTAACTTTGAACACAAATGCATCACATTTGACAACAGGACAGCTACACAAAAGTCATGCATTAATATTAACAGGCATAAAGATGAACTTCGCCTCCCACAATATGTTGTAAACGTGATCAAAGTTGTGAAACAAAAGAACCAGTGAAAAACTGTTCATTAGTATTAACATGACTTTCAGCTTCAATTAACTGCATTTAGCGAGTGCAGTGTTTTTCCCATGGCCACACAGACGTGGACTTAGCCTATGACTTTCTTCCTAATCTGTTTAAAATACAAAAGAATTCAGGCCATGCCAGTGTAACAGCTTCAAAGTATCATTATGTAAGATGAGCCAGGAAAGAACAAAACTATGCTCCCATTGACTACTCACTTCCTACACAACCTAGAATTCTGTGACTTATGTGATCTATCAAATCATTCAAATTTATGCGCTTAACTTTAAAAAAAAAGAAAAAAAATTCTTGAAAATTATAACTCTTTATTCTAAAGATATCATCCTATATCCATACAAACCTACGGCTGGTTTACTGAAACATTTGTTTTAATTGAGTCCCAGAACTAGTCGTTACATCTGCATCACTAAATGCACTAAATAATCCAGATTCACATACTTGAGATAATCAGATGGATCAAATCATAATTCAATATCAGTGAAACGTTACGTGCGTGGGGACACGTGGGCACGTCTATTTAGTCTCAGTCTCACACACACAAACAAGCACTTGGATGTCTGGCCTGACTTAAGGTTTCAGCCCGCCATGCATGGTAGAAAAAAAACAAAACAACGCCTTCTTCTTCACAACCATGCTTCTACGAACATCCCTCTCTATAAAAGAAGTCTTTGTTTTCATTTTACCATGTCATCATCGAGGCCGACTCTCCATGTGTTCTCCATAAACAGCCCAAGAGACTCTGGCTCTGGAATACTGAAATGTCATTCAATAGGTAAAATGTATTTTCATGTAGCAAAATTATATAATACAGGATTTAAACATAATCACCATCATTCCAGCATGCCAGGACCAGACTTACGCAGCTACTCACTCAGCCTGCTGCCAAAGCAATAAGTCAGTGCTGAGAGATGTAACAGACTTCAGATTACTAAATACCCTGCTTAAAAACGTAATGAACCATGCCACTATTTTCAGTTGTTCAATGAAATGCAATTTGCATTTGATCACTTTTTGATGAAGCTGAAAAGCCGTCTAGGGGCTGCAGACGTTTCCTTCGGTCTTAAGCAGAGCAATGCTGACGGCGTCTTTACTTCTGTGAAACATCCTACGGAAAAGTTTGAGCTCTTCCCTGCGTTCAGAAGAAAAGCATTGCTTTCCAGCGCCGAGTGGCACTCTCACCCGACAGCACGTCCACTTGCTTCAGGGGCAATTTGTGGTCACCGGCGAGGCAGACTAGAGGTGGAGCAAACTCAGGCAATTTAAACCCAAAACCAATCGGAAACGACCCACAGCATTTGAGCACATTAATCCAAAAAGTTTGCATGCTCAGATAAGCGCCCTGCGGCCTACCTTTGATGGTGCTGAACTAAAGCTTGTGGCCTCGCTATTGGGGAACAAGCCATGAGATGGCATCCCTGCACAGTGAAAAGATGCAAAGCAACAAAGTTATAATTTGCATGTACACCTTTCCTACAGAGGAACTTCAGACGCAACCGCATTGTATTCACCGACAATGTAATTATACATGTTTTTTCAGTAGCTGCAATTAATTACATTTATTTTTCCAATCTAATGACATTACTTGCATCTTAGCGGATAAGAAGTATGTAACTAACATGTTATTGTCAGTGCCACAAGGGCAGCAGGTTGATGGATATTAGGAGTGCCACGATAACTATCAGGCCGATAACAGGAAATGATGACATCATCCCGATAACTCCGATATCACGACGAATAGCCCCAATAACATATATATTTCTGTCAACGTGGCAGTGCCTTGCTCCCTCTGAGCCTTGAATGACCGGCAGTAAATGTTATGATCAAGTGACGTTGGCATAATCAGAAAAACGATTACTCAATAAGGAAAATCAAGAATATCCCCTCATGCCAGAAAACAACTCGTTAACTCGGACATAATTTTAAGTAGTTGCTGACTTGAATTGATATTCGCAGTATTCTCCGACATGCTACACGTAAAAAAAGAAAAAATAGAAAAGGCTGAAAGAACGACGAGCAAACAAGGGAACGTGGGAATTTACGTTACACCTTGAATGCAGCCTGCAGCACAGCGCTGATCACAACAAACTGGCGGCGTGGAACTTAAAGTTTCAGAAGAAACTTTGGTTATTTGGTTATTATTTGGTGGTTATTTGTGACGAATCCTCCGAGCGAATTCTACGAGGAGGGAAGCACAAGCTTTAATATGTAAAACCCGATCGGCCACCTACAACATAACAGTCGCTTCCCTGTATTTTTGAAATCGCACTAATGTGAGCTAACGGAAGCTAATGCTAACGTGCGCAAGCCAGCAGCAGTCTACCCCTCTCGTCTCCTCTCCCTCATTCCTCTCATCTAAAGCTTCCATGAGATTAAAAAATAAAAAATAAAAAACTGCTAAACCTCATTTACTTTAATTAAAGGTATTAATTTAAATAGAACCACAAGCCAAAATATGTTAATCTTTTTCAGTTAGTAATTCTGATGCATGTATTTTCATCAGTTCAAGGAGCCTTTATTTTTTTATATCAGTCAGTAATGAACCTTATTTAAGTTAATGTGAGATATCTTTTTGATAACTTTATGAAAATGTTTGAGAGGCTTGCCAATAGTTTTTCACAGGAAAAAATAAATGTCTGTTTATTTAAAAAAACAAAACTATTTTTGATTTTGTTCATAGTATTGATGTAATGATCTTGGGTATATGTGTGTGTTATCGGTTACCGGTATCGGTTTAAAAAAACAGTTATCGTGCATCCCTAATGGATATAACAGGTTTAAGCACAAACAACAGGTACAATTCTAACCTTCTCCTTCAATGGATATTATTTAAGACCAAGTCTAACCATTAACTTCCACTTGCTGTTTTTTTTTTTTTTTGTTGTTGTTTTTTTTAAATGTCTGTATTGGATATTGAAAAGCCAAGGCTAAAAACAAACCAGCTGGATGTGTGGCTGTGCCAGAGGGGTAAATTAAACATGACCCCACAGACTGTGAGCCAACTGCGCAAAACAATTAAAGCCGAATACTTGATACTGGCTGGATCACACTGAGATGGATGGATTACTCTCAGGATGACGGAAGAGAAATGCGCCACCTTTGCTTTTCTTCTAAAAAAAAAAAAAAAAAAAAATTAATAATGGAAAGATATAAAACAGGGACAGGTGAGGCCAGCTGAGGTCCAGAACAGCGTCGCTTTAATTAAAGGCTGGATGACAGCCCGAGACTGCCGCTGTGAATACAAAGAGGAGGCGCCGCCAGGGCGCTCGCGCACCTATCAGGGGATGGGAATCTTCTAGAACACTCACTCATTCATCCGATCACTGAAGCTGCGCATCGTTAAGGAGCCTCTGAGACTTCGTTACGAACCACAGTGGAGGAAAAAAGAAATATCAACAAAGCACATGTGCAAACGTTAAACATCACACCTCAAACTGGCGTTTCTGCAAAACTGACGTCAGCGATCCCACCTGGGACGTTTGAGTGAGTGATGGACAGCTCCACGTACACTCCATACATATGTTCTACCACGCGCACACATTACGCACCTGCTCCATTGTGGGGAAAAGACGCGAACGCTCAGCGGGAGACGCGCCGGTGCCGCTCCGCGTGCCTGGGAGCGGATGAGGAGGACGGAGAGACGTCAGGCTCCGTGGGAAGATGTTTGTCCGTCTCAGTTTTCCCCACCACGCCGAACACTCATATCCTCCGCGTCCTGTGAGTTTCATTTATGAGATGCTCGTCAGACAATGATGCCTGTCCTCCTCCTCCTCCTCCTCCTCCTCCACGCCCCACACGTGTAACACACCCGTGACCCGTTTTAAGAGCAACAAAGACTTACTAGAAAGTACTTCAGCTAATTATCTCTGCTCTTGTATTAAGCGTGTGTGGGCGTTGGGGGCACCACGACAAAATTTGAATTCGGGCGCAATGAGGAAGGTGTTGCGCCATTACCCACTCTGAGGTCCAGTGGGCGCTGACGGCCGCGCGACACCCCGGATCCACGCGCTCGGTTTCAATGAAGAAATCGGTCACGGCCCCCTTTTGGTCCTTTCCAGGAATACGCGCTTACCGATCGTAACGTTTTACAGCAGTTAAAACTACACGAAGACGGTCGCGAGGCCACGCCCACTCCTGCCGCGTGGGGCTCACTTCCGCGTTCCGGAGCGAACGCGCTAACGTGGAAGTAAAAAAAAAAAAAAAAAAAAAAACATTGAGTGGTGAAAACCAAGCATCCGCAACCCTACTGCCAGGTAGAGTCCTTCAGAGAAGTAGGATTATCTGCAGTTCCCCTTCTGGACCACAAGGTCCAAACAGAGCAAATCTGTTAAAATATCCAACTTCACAGCAGAAATAAACACATTTACAGCCTGGTTCTATAGTTCTATAGTTAAATTTTACATCCATGACAACTGTACAGGACTGATTTATTTTTATTAATTTTTTTTTTGTACCACATCAGGTAAATGATGCAAAGCTACAAATGAATGTATAATTAAGGGTGTCATTGTTGTGCTGTTAATTGTATGCTGGCTGTGGGTTGGTCTGGAAAGGTCATAGGATGGAGCTCAGCTGCAGGCATTTAGTGCTAATGAAGCATCAGCTACAACCCTCCATCCCCTAAATCGTACTTATTTATTATAATTGGTCCCTGTAAAATATCCACTGCCCCTCATATAATGTACAACATAAAATATCAACAGCTCCACCTCATATTTATCAAAGGGAAATGTGTATATTGTAAATAGTCTGGTGTGTATATAGCTTATGTTTAACAATTCAATTTTTTTAGAATATTTTTTGACAGCTATATATACATTTTATATTATTTTTTGCCCATTTTTTACCAGTACTTCTGCAAGCCCTGTTGAAATTTTTAATTTTTTATATTTTTTTTATCTGTCCAACCTGTGCTGCTGTAACGACTGAATTTCACTGGTGAGGGATTAATAAAGTACTATTCTTTTCTATTCTAAATGCAGCGGCCTTTTCTGATGTCGCCACCGAAACAACATTGAAACGCAGATCCCGCTGTAGCTCTGCAGCTCCTCCAGCGGGGTTTGGCTGAAGGAGCCGGGAGTCGTTCATTTCAGCGCCTTTCCTGCTGTCAATCATCCCCAAACTTGCAGGCCGGCGCTGGCGGACTTCTAACCACAGCAGTGGCCTGAGGGTTAGGCAGCCTCCGGGTCCCAGCAGAGCTCAGATAGGCTTCGTTTCAGTTCGTTTCAGCGTTCGTTTCAGTAGCGACGCTTGAAAGGAGGCTTTTTGGACCGACTTGAATGAATCTAAAGTGATATTAATTAGCATCCTCTGTTAACGTATTCTAAGACAGTCGAGCTAAAAACCTGACTGTAATTGAACAAAGGGGGAGTGTTGCAGTTGGCTTCTCAGACCTGCTTGTTCCACCCTTTTGCAACATGAAGTACTAGTAAAAAGAGGTCTCCTTATACAGTCTACAGTAAAAAAAAACGATATTATAAAGAAAGGTTGGAGCATTTTCATTAACTGTCATGCTGAACAGGAAGTCAGTGTCTCCTAAAAAAAAAAAACCTCCACATCCTACACAGCGTATTTTATTGCAGAGAGAGCATTTAGACCCTTGCCTTATAACGTTCTTTTAACTTCTGGTACAATAAACATATAATTTCTATAATTTACAATGCCCATGCATTCAATTCAGTTGATTGAAATTAACTCCAGTAACATTGCTTTACCTTAGAGAGCTTCAGATGCAATCAAGTTCACGTTTGTTTATACATCTAGCTTTAAAAATGTTTTTGTACACTGAAGGAGACCATTTTTTTTCCATTGGCCAGCAAACCAACCGTCCTTAAACTGCCAAATCTATTCAAAACGAACAGCCACACAATTAGATACAGCGGCAGCTTATCTCAGAATAACAGTGCAATAATAAGCCTATCTCTGAACTGCTGCAAGCGAAAGGAACCGCTAGAAGCGTTTGCTCAGATGCATTACAGAAGTCTAACACCTAATCAGATTTGGGCTGGTGTTTCTTTTGCGGAAAAATCCAGAAAATGCCATATTTTGCATTTTTTTTTATATTAAAAAAAAATAAAAAACAAGGCTTCTCCAAAGCTTTCTTATTCTGAGTCTGTCTGATTTCAAAATGTACATTTTTTTGTCTTCTAAAGGCTCCCTTCAAAGGAATTTCTACCCGTGTGCCAATCATAATGCAGAAACACATGTTTGTTTTTTTGTTTTTTGTTTTTCTTAAAGCGACCTGGCACTGTCGAAGACATTTATTGAGAAACATCAGGCTTACTGTGACAAGGAAATGCAGAATAATGTGCAGAATATAAGTTTTTTAGTGCATTTGTGTCTTTAAATTGTCATGTGGGTTGTAATGATGACGAAAAACCTTGTCACAAATTAACTATAGAAGAGCAACTACTAGTAATGGCTTTTCCCAGTATGGAAAAATGGTTTCATGGGTTATTAATACAAATAATTATATTAATATTGATAATAATGGTGGTAATATAACTGTTGGAACAGTAATGAACATTGCTGTTATAATCTGCTTTACTGTAATAATAGTAATTAGTAGTCAACAGTCAGATGAGAATATGGAAGGATGAGTTGACTTTCAACAACACATCCTGGAAGGCAGACACAGCTCTGCATATCACGAGGGGAGGGACACGGAGTAAATTTCCACTCACTTCTCTCAACAGATATCTTGGAAATTTCCATCTCGTTGAAAACCACATTTCCCAGCAAGCTTTGCGCCTCTGAGGTGGCTTTTGTTTAGTGACGCCCTGTGAAAAATTGCAGCTCTGTGCCTTGGCTCGACCAGGAAGCACGAATTATTTCACTGCTCTCTCATTTGTTTGCTCCTTTATTTTTAACCGGACCACTTCAGACTTCTCTTTTTCCTTCGTGTGCAGATATCACGTTATTATATTTTAACCTACCTCGACCGTTGAGCCTCTGAATGTGTTTATTCCTGGTTACACAGGGAGCAGGTTCTCCTGACAAGCTCAGGTTTTTATTTGTGGAGAAAACGTACAAATTGGAGCTGCTTTCTAAACAGAAATTTACTTATAAGATTTGTTTTGGGGGATGATTTTACATAAAATGTGGAAATGGTTTGGAGAAACTTGATTTGCTTTCGTTTTGGAGCTCTTTTTAAATTATACTTAAATCCAAAAACATTTAATCGAAAGCTGTTTTAGTTTGTGGCTTATGATTGCATCTAGTTATTTTAACATGACATTTAAAAAATAAAGAAGCTTATTAAATATTGCTGAAAACTTCGTCCTAGATGCCATATGAACTAAAGTGTCATAACATTTGTTGTTACACTTTTGACATCAACACTTGACAGTAACACATATTTAATGTAAATCTCATCTTAAAAATATAAAATAAAATAAAGCTTATTGCCACTGCCAGGGCATTAATGTCATCCTGTTTTTATAAAAAATAGAAAAACGTCTACAAACAAAATCCAACAAAATGATTGTGGCTCAGCACAATCATAACATTAAAACAGGTAATTTCTAAGGTAACAGCAGAAACTTTTAATGGGGAGTTTAACTTGGCAGTGGTTAAAAATAAACTTGTTTTTGTTGAATCCTCCGTCTAGGAGAACTTTAAAATGGAAATGCCCATGTTAAAGTTCAATAACAATCCGTGTATGATTCGTTCTTTCCATTTTCAACTGTCAATCAAAAATTGAAAAAGGAAAAAGGGGTGTTTTATTTCGTTTTTCGTTTTTGAATTTAACTGGTCCAGTATACGTGACCCGGAAGTGGTTTTATGCGGCAGTTCCGGTAGCATGGCAGCGCTAGAATCAAATACTAGTTTGATCAAGGACTTATTCAGCAGCGGTTTGACACACGCTGAAATTTCCTGCACCTTGCAGCAGATGAGTATCCTGTAGTGATGGTGAGATGAAGCCTCATGAGGCATCGAACCATTTGAGCCGATCGGTTTCAGAAAAGGTTCATTACTAGAAGCTTCATCTGCACACGACACCACCTACTGGACAGGTTTATAATCACAGCCAGCTGGATCTCAACCACAGCTGTTAGTGGCGGATTGAATATTTTTCTGTCGTGGCCCTTGGGAATGAATATGAATTACAAAGAACGTCAATGACTATAAATTACAAAGAATGCATGGCCAATGCCAATGCATGCTGAATAAGTACTTGATCAAACTAGTATTTAATTCTAGCGCCGCCATGCTACCGGAACTGCCGCACAAAGCCACCTCCGGGTCACGTAAACAAATTAAATATCAAAAAATAAATTCGGTCCCGTGGCCCGTTTTTTAATTTCGTATTTTTATCCAAGTCTAAAATTGAAATACGCAAAACCGGGCATTTTTTGTTTTTTTGAGTTGGATTCAAAACCGAAAAACTAAATAAAATGAATCCGTGTATCATTCGTTCTTTCCATTTTCAACTGTCAATCAAAAAGGAAAAAGGGGCGTTTTATTTCGTTTTTCGTTTTTGAATCCAACACAAAAAACAAAAAATGCCCGGTTTTTCGTATTTCAATTTTAGACTTGGATCAAAAATACAAAATAAAAAAATGGGCCACGGGAATCTGTTTTTTAATCTAACAAAAAAAATGCCTGTTTTTTTTATATTTCAATTTTAGACTTGGATCAAAAATACAAAATTAAAAAACGGATCCACAGAACTGAATTTGTTTTATAATCAAGGACTGGACTTTCTGTTGTCATTACACCTCTGTGCCACTAGATGGAGCCGCACTGAAGTAACCAGTAAGAGAACAGCAGGACAGTGAACACATGGAGCAGATCTGATGGAACATGAAATAATTTTGTTGCTGTCCAGAATTTTCTTTTTCAGTCAAAATTGTTAATATTGCTGCCTGAGTTGCTACCTGAGCTGTAAAGTAGACAGATTTTTACCGCTCTTCATGTCTGTTTTAGTTTTACCGCATGTTTACCTGCAAATTGTCTTCCGGTTCCGCAGCAGCCAGTAACAGACTTTTCAAAGCAAAAGCATTTGAGCAACATGCGTTAACGCGCAGTAAAATAAATGTCGGCATTAATAAATTAATGAGTTAACGCGATAATAACGCATTAACTCATTAATTTAAACAGAATACATATGTGTGTATGGGAGGGATCCCAGTGGAACGCTGAGACTACCTGGAGCAGAGACAAAAAGGTAGAGGATTTTAACAGAGCAGAGCAATGGAGAGTGTGGAAAAGAGGTGAAAAAGCGTGCGAAAGCAGGTTGGAACGGGTGGAGAAAAGTGTCAGATGTGATCGATCAAAGTGGACAAGACGGTGGTGACACCAATGATGTGGCTGGTTTAGAGATGGTGGCACTGAGGGAACGACAGGAGGCAGAGTTGGAGGTAGCAGAGGTTAAAATGTTGAGCTTCTCTTTGGGAGTGACGAGGATGGAGAGGATCAGGAATGAGAACATCAGAGGAACGACACATGTTAGATGTTTTGGAGAGGAAGTCAGAGAGACCAGACTGAGATGGTTTGGACATGTACAGAAGAGGGACAGTGAATATATCTGTAGAAAGATGACGAGGTTGGAACTGACGAGCAGGAAGTCGAGATGAAGACTGCAGAGGATATCTATGCATGAAGTGAAAGAGGACATGAAGTCAGTTGGTGTGAGAGAAGAGGATGAGGATTGAGGCGACCCCTGAAGGGAACAGCTAAAAGGAAAAGAAGAAGTTTGTTGGACTGAGTGAGAGTTAGAAATCTGTTACATACAGGGCCTTGTGAAAGTATTTGGCCCTCTTGAACTTTTCAACCTTTTGCCACATTTCAGGCTTCAAACATAAACATATACAATTTTAATATGTTGTCAAGAATCAACAACAAGTGGGACACAGTCGTGAAGTGGAACGAAATTTATTGGATATTTTAAGCTTTTTTAACAAATAAAAAACTGAAAAGTGGGGCGTGCAATATTATTGGGCCCCTTTACTTTCAGAGCAGCAAACTGACTCTAGTTTTCAGTGAGGATCTCTGAATGACCCAATGTTTACCTGAATGACTGATGATGATCAATAGAATCCACCTGTGTGTAATCAAGTCTCCGTATAAATGCAGCTGCTCTGTGATAGTCTCAGGGTTTCTGGTTAAAGCTCAGAGAGCATCATGGGAACACACCAGGCAGGTCCCAGATACTGTTGTGGAGAAGTTTAAAGCTGGATGTGGATACAAAAAGATTTTTTCAAGCTTTAAACATCTCAAGGAGCACTGAGCAAGCAATCATATTGAAATGGAAGGAGTATCAGACCACTGCAAATCTACCAAGACCCGGCCGTCCCTCTAAACTTTCATCTGGAACAAGGAGAAGACTGATCAGAGATGCAGCCAAGAGGCCCATGATCACTCTGGATGAACTGATCTACAGCTGAGGTGGGACAGTCTGTCCAGAGGACAACAATCAGTCCTACACTGCACAAATCTGGCCTTTATGGAAGAGTGGCAGAAGAAAGACATTTTTCAAAGATATCCATAAAAAGTCTGGTTTAAAGTTTGTCACAAGCCACCTGGGAGACACACCAAACATGTGGAAGAAGGTTCTCTGGTCAGATGAAACCAAAATCAAACTTTTTGGTCTCAATGCAAAACAATATGTTTGGAGTAAAAGCAACACAGCTCATCACCCTGAACTCACCATCCCCACTGTCAAACATGGTGGTGGCAGCATCATGGTTTGGGCCTGCTTTTCATCAGCAGGGACAGGGAAGATGGTTAAAACTGATGGGAAGATGGATGGAGCCAAATACAGGACCATTCTGGAAGAAAACTTGTTGTAGTCTGCAGAAGACCTGACACTGGGACGGAGATTTATCTTCCAACAGAACAATGATCAAAAACATGAAGACAAATCTACAATGGAACGGTTCACAAATAAACGTATCCAGGTGTTAGAACGGCCAAGTCAAAGTCCAGACCTGAATCCAGTCCAGAATCTGTGGAAAGAGCTGAAGACTGCTGTTCACAAACGCTCTCCATCCAACCTCACTGAGCTCCAGCTGTTTTACAGGAAGAATGGACCAGAATTTAGTCTCTGGATGTGTTGAACTGATAGAGACAAACCCCAAGAGACTGGAGCTGGAACTGCAGCAGAAGGTGGCGCTGCAGAGTATTAACGCAAGCGGTTGAATAATAATGCACGCCCCACTTTTCAGTTTTTTATTTGTTAAAAAAGTTTAAAATATCCAATAAATTTTGTTCCACTTCACGATTGTGTCCCACTTGTTGTTTCTTGACAAAAAAATTAAATTTTTTTATGTTTATGTTGGAGGCCTGAAATGTGGCAAAAAAGTTCAAGTTCAAGGGGGCTGAATACTTTCGCAAGGCACTGTATGTCGTGTTTAATCCCAAAATACCAGTTATATGATTTCAGCTATTTGGTATAGTGAACTGGCTAATTTATCTGATTCAAATTTTTGCAGCTGGATTGAGCATCTGGTTGGAGGGGGTTTAAGGACGCTAATAACGCTGTTAACACCCCAGGATGTCATAAATGGGTTCCAACACCAACAATTATTCCACTGATGCAGGAGTAATCGGTCCAGTCTTTCTCACATTTCAGGAACATTCCGCTAGCATTCTTCATACTTAATGCTCAAATGAAAATTGTATCTTCAGACTCTATGAACTTACTGTCTCAGAGCAATAAAACACTCATATAAGGCAAAAACCAAATGCCAAAATAAAAGCTTTAGTTATAAAGTTGTTGATAAAGTGAAAGACATTTTTTTTTATTCTGTATCATGTCAAATTTAAACAGTTTTGTTTATAATGTCTTAATGTCCACAGTTCACCACTACACCAAAAAAAAAAGAAAAATCACATAAATATAAAAGTATATTCAGTGGTTATGTTTTAACAGTTGTGATACAAACTTGTTGTAATAAATGTATAAATATCAGAAATAAAAACATAAACAGTATTTAAATGAAGCAGGTAATTCAAATCGGTTCAAGTCAATAATGCTTTATTAATCCTCAAAAGGAAATTATGTAATGAAACATTGCAACACAAGGCTTTGCAGCCGTTTCCTTTCATGTGTGAAACCGTTGCAGTTAGTGGAGCCCATGAGCAGCACCTGGCTCTATTTGAATTTTGTAGGACTATTATAGTCAACGTCAGCGTTATGCAACTAAAAGAGTGTATCGTGCAGTAAATCCTGTGTGCCGAGAAGCCTCGTGATCTGAAAAGATAAAAGTTAGAGCTGCATCCCTACGTTGACTGTTCTTTGCTCGATCTCATTGAGGCTGGACAGTTAAGTCATGATGAGTCACTCTGACAGTTATTTGGTTTCACCACATCAACTGTGGGTCTATCAAGCAGAGTGAGGCATCCGAGTCGAGTCAGCAAAGCTCAACTTGGTCATCCAAGATATTTTTATGGAGTACCGTTACGCCTGCATTTACGCACGCACAAAGCAGAAAATGTTCTGGAACATTCTGTTGCTTATGCCCTGTGCACATCCTGTGGATCCTCGAGGTCCCAATCTTGCAAGCCCACAGAGCTGGGGATGTGGTGACACCTCCGCTTCTCCAAACACACACTCAGCTGGTTGTCCCTTCTACCTGAGTACACACTCCAAATCATAAGCATAGCCAGCTATATGATTACACTTGACAAGCACCAAGAAACAATATAAAACAAGCAAATGTAGAAATTTCCCCTACACCTGCGCACCACTATTCATTAGCAGGATAGATATAATTTGTGAAGATGCAGCTTAATCACACACACAAACACACACACACACATAGTTGTTTCAATCCATCAAATGCTGGAGTTTGTGTTGCTGGTTCAATAGATTCATTCATAAATCTGTTTTTCGAATCAACATAACTTTGATATGTATGTGTTGACTGCCCTGTTTCATTTGTCAGTGTTAGGCTCTTTGCGTTTACTGACGGTTAAAACACCAGAGGGGTGTACTACGAAGCAAGTTCGACACAGCCAGGCTTTCTTTGGGTGAGCTGGCTCAACAAACCTGAAACTCGCGATCAGAGATAACTGGTACCACGAAGGTGGTTATCAACTATCTTTGTTAACCGCGGCTTTCTGCTTTCTGCTCTGTGCGCGTTCACATAAAAGGGGGCGTTTGTCGCGTCATTTGACGCCTATTCCGGATCAAATGGATAGATGGAAGTCCGTATATTTCAGTCAGGAGGAGCAGGTTTTAATAATGCAGGGCTATGAGGATTTCAAAGAAATCTTTACGGCCAAAAGCAACACTGTAGGTGCGAATAAAGCCAGAGAGGAGTGGTGGCAAAAAATTGCAGATTGTGTAAATTCGTAAGTTATATTTATTTCACCACTTAATGCACCTTAATTAATCTCCCTCCCTCTTTTAGAGCGCTTAAACTTTAAACTTAATGCAGCAGATTTAAACATTATGTAGGTCTGACTGTCCCATTATGAATGATATATGAAAATCACTTTAGTTTTTTGCTAAATCTATGTGAAATTAATTTAAGATTTAATATTATCTGTGATACCAATATACACTCACCGGCCACTTTAATAGGTACCCTATCACCCTGGGGAATCTTATGAATGAATTATATTAAAACATTTCACATGAAATTCCACGTCACACTGATTATCAATATAATGGACTATTAATTTATGTTACCTGCAATTTTGTAAAACGCTTCTTTTATTTGAAGCATGGGCAGATGGCCAGGGAATACTACAAACATATTCAGCAGTTCAGTAAGAGCAAGCAGGGCCGTCGCAAGGGGGTGCGGGGCCCGGGGCAGACTTGAGATGCGAGGCCCTTTTCAGGATAACCTATCTTCACGTGCGCATGCAGACAGCCTCGCAGCTCTCCATCGGAGCGAGGACAAATTGCAACCTGTTTGTAGTGTTAGTAGCAACATCAGATAATAATAATATTATTAATAATAATAAACAATGGAAAGTAAGAAACAACAATTAGCAGACAGACTCAATATACATCTTTGGCCATCAGCCGTGTATTATCAGCAATTCATAAATACAATAACAAGAGCATAAATGATGTCAAACTATTTAACATTAAAATAAACTTACAGTAAAACTTTCCACATTACACATTGCAGAGACCCATGAAGTGTCTTGTTGAACTCCTCTTTCTTTTTCAGTTTCTTTCGTTTCTCAGCGCCTGACTGAAATTTTCGACAGCAGTCGCGCTTGCGGCTGGCTGCCGACATTATCCCCTTCAGTCTGCTGTTGGCGCCTGCTGCGAGAGAACCGACGCATTGCCTACGTACCTACATCATTAAGCAACGTTTGAGGAACTATACTTTATTAAAGAATATTTATATACTTTATTTCGTGTAAAACAACCTTTATGTATACTGAAATGAAATTGAAGCGTTTTATTTTAAAGACATTAATGTCTTAGCCTACTAATGACCACATGAAATTATTAGATAAAAAAACTCATTGGTCAAGTGTGAGGCCCGTCATAGGTACGTCACAGCGCGGGGCCCTGGGTGACCGCCCCCTTCGCCCCCCCCTAGCGACGGCCTGAGAGCAAGTACAACCTTACATACAGTATTCTGGCTCAGATTTTCTGCATCACCAACTGAATGCATGTAGGTTCCCGCGGCAAAGAAACACAAAGAAACGCACACCGTTTGCGCTACTGTGAGCGCACGGCTGCGTTTGGTGGCGCTGCCAATATATGGCTCTAGCAGATTACAAATGTAACGTATTCCCTCAGCTGGAAATCTATAGCGTTCACAGAGAATATGGTCATGGGAAGCCAGCGGATCAGTCCGGTTTCTGAATACTCTCCCTCCATTGCACAATCCTGGCGCTCAGGTCAACGGGATTGGGTGAAAGTGAAAGGGCGGTGCTTTTTATAGCCGATTTGAGCCTAAACTCTGCACATAACCTGCTCCGGACCAGGTTAAGCTTGCAGAGTAAGTTACCATGGTCATCTAGCCAGGTTAAAAGAGAGCCACCTTCGTGGTACCGGAAATCCTGGCTTTAGACTCAACATACCTCGCTAACCCTCTAATATCGCTTCGTAGTACACCCCTCTGCTCTGCAGTTCCTGTCTTCAGTTGGCTTTTGTGTCACAGCTGTCTCCTCTGCTACCAATAACCACACCCAGCGTTACCAGGTGTCTCCATGTCAGCCAGTTATTTTCAGTCTAACAGGACCACCAGAGCTTAATTTATTAAAGCTCGCAATGAGATTAAATAAAGTTTCATAAGCAACCAGGCGTATTCCAGTTTAATCACAGTGATGGAGAGCAGGGATGGAACGGTTACCAGTATTACGGTAAAGCGCGGTCAAATTTTACGCGATAACGATTACCGTTTAAGTTTGACTTCATCTCATTATCGCGGCCGATTACCGGGATATGTAATATCAGCCTCATTCAAGCCTGTGAGCGACTCGCGACTGTGTTTCGCGTAAATTTGTAGCTTGTAACATTGGCATCGTAATGTGAGCATGGCGGAAAGTGGTGATAGCACGCAGGACATTGAAAAATTACATTGAAAAATGACCGGAACGATGTTCTTCTGATGCAGTTAAAATATTTATTTATTTATTAAAATATAAAATATTTATTTTAAAATATTTATTTTAACTGCATTAACTGTATTAGTCTGCCAATAAATGTATTTATTTACTAAATGACTCTAAGAATGAAATCATCTTGCTGCTATCAAATATTATGTTTAGTGCTATACGCTACCAGTCTGAGCTCTGGAGACAGTGGTACAGTTGTCTTTTAAATTAATGTTGGTGTGTTTTTATGTTTTTATGTGTGCTTTTTGGACCTTGAGTCTGTAATAAAGTTTATCTATCTATCTATCTATCTTATTTAGTCCATTTACTGATCCGAAAACTATAAAGCCGGCAGTTAGCGTCACAGCGGTTAAAAACCTTTTGCCCTTCCGGGTCCAACACCTAACCAATACCAGGCAGCTACCTTTATACCTGACCCTCAGGTAACAACACAGCGACACCCACAGACACACAGAGTAAACTACAATTCAGAACAACATATTTGGCTCCTATACAACTATTTTTTTTTATTTGCACATTTATACGTATTTAAGATTCAGCTTAAAGTCCAAAGTTTATTTCACTTGAACTGACGCTATAATTTTTGTTCCTGATAATTGTTTGCATATTTAAAACCACTACGGTTGTTAAAGTGTTTATTTAAATTTGCACCAGACAAATAAACTTTGTTCCTGTTACTTATTTTGTTCATTTAAAATAAAACCTCTTTCTGTGCCAGTTGTTTGGCCTTTTAATGTGAAAGTTTCATTTTAACATTTTGTGAAATTATTAAAATGTGTGTTTTTTAGACATTTGTACAGCAATTAAGAATACCGCGATAATATCGTAAACCGTGATAATACGGTCACTATAATCGAGGTATCAAATTTTCCATATCGTTACATCCCTAATGGAGAGTGCGGTTCAAATATAAAATAATCTCTGCAAAGGGATGATAGGTTCCTTCATCTGTGTGAAATGACAAAAAAGATTACGATATTTTTCATTTGTGTTTTCACAAATCCAACTCCTGACACATAAGTGATGTAAACACCTGCAGCAGAGGCTCTTGGTAATTAGCAGCACATCTCTGCATGAAAAAAAAAGGAGTTTATCATAGTAATCTGGCGGCTCAGGTGTGCACATGTGCTCCTTGTTTTCCCCCGTCACCATAGCAGTCCTGTGAGTGAAGAGCCCTTGTTATTAACTGCAAACAGTGAGCGGGCTGATAACTTTGTTAGGGCGAAACCGTTTGCTCAATGCAGATATCAATCAGACTTTATTTATAGAGCACTTTTCATGCAACAGGAGCAGCTCAAAGTGCTTTACATAAAAACAATACAGCAAACAGTAGACACAAATGACCCCCCCCACACACACACACACACAACCACACACATATAAAACACAGAAATTAAGAATGGTGAGGAAACGCCATCTCACATTCGCTACTTTGAAGTGGGGAAACACCTGATAGAAGATACTTGATTACTTGGTGCTATAAAGATAAGATGACTGTATTGCTTAAAATTTGTTAAATATCTAAAAGATAAAATCATAAAATAGATAAAATTCAGCTAAATGCCAAACTAACAATGTAAAATTAGTCAAAAATAAAGAAATAGAATAAAATAAAATAAGATAAAATAAATAAATACATAAATAAAATTCAATTAAAACTAGTCTAGGAGATAATGAGACATACAATGAATAAAATAGATTCAGTTAAGACCCAGACTAAGAAGTTAAAATAATAAAATAAAAATTAGGCTAAAAACACAATGAATAAGTAAGATTCAGTTAAAAGCTAGACTAAAAAGGTTATTCATTTTAAACCAGCGCTGAGAGCTGTGTTTAGGGGACCTGCAGTGATTGTTGACAATGAATACATGACATGCAAATTTACTTATATTTATCAGGAAGCTGTTAAAGCTGCTTCTCTGGGAACCAATTCGGCACATTTTTATTCAACTGGTTTGTCAGTTGTTTATCATAGTTTATCAGAGAGCATCTCTTCTCCAGTCTCACACGCTGTCACTCTACAACTGCAGGTGTTTAGCACAAATTTTCTCCCAGTCTAGGACCAGGAGAAAGCTATGAAGGTGATGCAAAATAACCGAGAGCATACGTTTCTGATCACTTTATAATCTCAATAGAGGTGTGAGTTCAATTAAAATCAATATTGACTATTGTTGGGGGATATAAAGTACTCTTTTAGTCATAAGGGGGTTATTAATAACTGACCAAAGACAGTTATCCATCCATCCATTATCTATACCCGTTTCAACCTCAGAAGGGTCACGGGAAAAGACAGTTAATAAAACAAAAAAATGTATTCACAAGAGTAGTAAACTAAAACAGGACACCACCTGATGATCATCTGTTATTCCATGCGTGCCAGCCTGTGACCAGCTGTGGCGCTGTAGGAGGAACGAGTCCGAGCGCAGAGCCTTTCAACCAGCAAATGTTACGCGCCAGGATGGCGGTGCGTCAGGACGCAGCGGCTCACAGCTCTGCCTCGTTTCTACACTTAAGATATACTCGCACTGAGCTGATAGACATCGGTAATCGACAAGAAATGACTATTACCAGCGAATTTCACCACACATTTAACATTCCGGAGGAGCTAGCGAGAGCACCGGGGTCTCCGCGGATTGTTATCGGGTCTGGCGGGCGCAAGAGGCGGAGACGCGAGAGGAAGCAGAAGCGGGGCTGCAGAGCGGGTCTGCGCGCCCAGCTCAGGAAACAGCCGCTGAAGCCCCCGCTTCCAAGCCTCTTCCTGTCCAACGCCAGATCCCTTGTGCATAAAACGGACGACTTGGAATCACAGCTTGCTGGTAACCGCTACGTCCGTGAATGCTGCGCGCTCATCATCACAGAGACGTGGCTACACCCGCAGATCCCCGACGCTTCGGTGCAGCTTGGAGGACGCACGCTGCACAGATGGGACAGAAACAGCGACTCCGGGAAAAACCGAGGAGGGGGGCTCTGCATTTACGTGAATGAAGGTTGGTGCAACGACAGTACTGTTCTAGACAAACACTGTTCCCCGGACCTAGAGTTCGTGTCCGTAAGATGCAGACCCTTCTTTCTGCCGAGAGAGCTCGCAGTTGTTATCATCACTGCAGTGTACATACCACCGGACGCCAGCGTGAACACCGCGCTCTCTCTGCTCGCTGACGTCATAAATAACCACCAGCGCGCCTATCCAAACGGCGCGCACATCATAGCTGGAGACTTCAATGAGGCAAACCTCAATACGGTGCGCCTGAATTTTACCAACATGTGAAGTGTGCAACGAGGGGTGAGAACACTCTGGATCATGTTTACTCAAACCTGAAACATGCTTACAGAGCGATCCCCCTCCCCCACCTCGGACAGTCTGACCATCTTTCCCTGTTCCTACTCCCCACATACATCCCACTCAGCCGCCAATCAAAGCCACAAAGCCAGTCAATCACCACCTGGCCTGACGGTGCCCTCCCCCGACTACAGGATTGCTTCGAGCAAACACGATGGGACATTTTCCACCATGAGGACCTGACCACGTTCACGGATGCAGTGCTGTCCTACATCAAGCACTGCATTGACACAGTCACCGTGGTAAAAACCATTCGGGTGTTCCCGAACGAAAAACCATGGATGACTGGCCAGGTCCGCGCACTTCTCCGCGCCCGAGATGCAGCCTTCAGATCCGGTGACCGAGCGCTGTACAGCAGGGCTCGGGCCGACCTGAGGAAAGGTATCAGTGTTGCCAAAGCAGATCACAGGAGGAGGATTGAGGAGCAGCTGACAAGCCCCAGGCAGCTGTGGCAGGGCATCCAGGCCGTAACGAACTACAGGGGCTCTGCTGTGTCAGCCGGGGACTCGTTAGCGGAGGAGCTGAACAGCTTTTTCGCCCGCTTTGAAACCCAGGTGCAGCACACAGCCACACCACCCCCCGGACCAATCACCAGCATTACTCAGCTCACCTTGAGGGTCACGCCTGAGGAGGTGAGAGGAGTACTCAGGACCGTTAACCCCAGGAAGGCCACTGGCCCAGACGGAGTGCCAGGAAAGGTGCTGAAGGCCTGTGCTGACCAACTAGCACAGGTCTTCACAGACATTTTCAACAGGTCTCTGGAACAAGCCTTCATCCCGACCTGTTTGAAATCCGCCACCATCATCCCTGTCCCCAAAAAGTCACCCACAACCAGCCTCAACGACTTCGGCCCCGTAGCACTCACCCCCGTCATAACGAAGTGCTTTGAGGAACTGGTTCTCCGCCACATCAATACCTGTCTCCCCCCCCACCCTGGACCCACACCAGTTTGCATACAGGCCCAACAGATCGACAGAAGACCAACACGTCACTTTACCTCTACCACCAGAGTGTCACTATCACAAATCATTGACTCCCCACTGATGCATGTATAATATTCATAATGTCACACATGGTAATACACCACTGGATGCTGCTACTATTAGCCACCTTACTTAACTCAAGGTTTCTGCCTACTGTTTTTTTTTATATATATATTGCTTTTTATCTTGTATTGTGTAAATACATATATATTTTTTCTTTGCATATTGGAGATTGTACATACTTTATCCATTCTATGTGTATGTGTGCACTCTATGGGGCGGCTTTGAATTTTATGACACTGTGTAATGACTATAAAGGCATTCTATTCTATTCTATTCTATTACGAACACATGCAAAATAACCACAAACAACTTTTCTCATTAGAATATATCAGAATTTATTAACAAAGGTATTGAAGATGAACAGACACTTGGATCAAGATTCTGATATTTACTATCAGCGTTTACCTCCACCTGTGTGTGTAGATGTCTCTGGGATATCAACTAACATCCTGACCATCTGATCCTCTGACCACCTCACTGTTGCTGCCCACACCTGTTTATTTAGTCATCTCTGTATTAACAACATATCAGTCAGAATATAAGTGCATGGAATTCTTAGAGTTGCAGCTGGAGTTTCTTGGAGTTTTTCCTTGCCACTGTTTGGCTTAAAGGTTTTTTTTCTCCCGCTGTGGGAGTTTTTTTTTTACTTACCTTTTTTTTTTATTAGGATTTAATATTGTAATTTTATCTAATGATATTTGCTTGGGGACCATGATCTGGTATCGTGATCTGTAAAGTGCCTAGAGACAATTTACATTGTAATAGATGGTTTACAAATAAAATTGAATTGAACTGAATTAAACTAGATGCTGACTAAAGTAACATTTATAAGCAGCTATCTGTGACCTGTAAGGTCACCTGTTGGGTCACAGGTAGAGAGAGCAGTCAGAGAAGAAGGTTGCTGGTATTTATACTCCAAAGGCCAAAGGTGCCGCTTATCACCTGGGACGTTCATGCCCAATGAGAAGCCTGGTTGTAAAATAAACCCTGCGAAGCTTGCTGGGGGTTTGAGTCATTTTGTAATTTTTTTTTTTTTAAGATTTTTTTGGCTCTAGTGGCCTTTATTGAAAGTAGAGAGACAGGAAGGGGGGCAGAGAGAATGGGGAAGAGTCGCCGAGCCGGGAATCAAACTCACGACCAGCCGCATGAGGACTGCAGCCTCTGCACACGGCCGCCCACCCCAACCACTGCGCCACCGGGGCGGCCATCATTTTGTAATTTTAACACATGGTAGCTCACACTGAGTTTTGGAAGAGTGCAGGGGTGTTATGTCTGTACTCCAGAAGCTCATCTCCTTGAAGCTATTTATAGATAAACCCCAAGATAATAAGGCAAACATCTCATGTCTGGTGTGATCTAGGTCACTCAACATTGTTATTAGTACCAACGCTGCTTATTTGGGGCGAAAAAGGACATGATATTCAGGGAAAAGCTCAGCTTCAGCCATTCATCAACAGCACAGAGGACTATGATCCAATTTGTTCCAATGAGGATCATTTTGGTTATTTGTTGCATATTAGAGAATGCCTTTTACACCACACTGCAATGCCGTTTTAGCTTTTAAGGTTTTGAAGACATTTCAATTATTGGAAAACAGGAGGAGGAAAAGCAACTCTCACAACAATCATCCTCTCTCTTGCTGCATTTGGCTGTGGCTCACAGGAGTATTGTGTCTGTGTGTGCACAGCCGGGCAGTATTTGATTTAGCAGACTTCACAGGAACAAGTGTGATCGGCTATCTCGTGACTGGTGAAAAGTGCGTATTCATAAGTGTGAATTTTTTCAGAGAGTACGACAAGCTGCACAGCCTCAGAAACAGTGTGGCGTCGGTGCGAATAAAGTCTGTCATCATGATGCATTACATGTTCTTTTTTTCACACTCTTGAAGAAAATTTTTTGATGTTTTGCTGCAGATATCTCTTTAGGTTTTTTTTGTTTGTTTTTTTTTTGGTTTTTTTTTTGATGTGCACCACTTGTAGAGTACAGTAGCATGTACATTTCCAGGCCCCGGTTTTTCTTCTCTCTTGATCCGAATAAAGCTTTTCTATTATCATACTCTTTCCGTGGTAAATAACAGATTGTCAAATTGTATCTAACAAAAGATAAAATTTGGCCCTTGCACTTCCATGTGTGAAACAGCACGGAGCCAATATAGTAAACACTGATAAACTCAGTGTCCTAATCTAAGTTTCTGTGTTTTGTTTGCTTAAAGCTTTGAATGCCTCTTTTATGCATCCAGTCGCAGTAATTCAATACTTTAAGCTCCACACAGTCTCTGTTGAAGACAGGTCAGGACTACAGTGGGCAGTCCCATACCTGTGTCCTCCTGATTCTCATCCGACTCTTGGTGTGGGAGTGCCTTTGTATTGTTTTGTTTGAAAAATATCGGAGTCCCTGGAAAAGAAGAGACCTCGAAGCCAGTATTTTTTTAAATATCAACATACTGTCTGCCATTGATGCTCCATTCTCATATAAATGTAAATTATGTAATTATGGTGTAGATCGCATCAAAGACCCTGCCCTTTAGACTTGGGCTTCAGACTCAACCAGATTTGAAAGTAAAATGAAAGTGTTTTTTTTTTTTAATCCTACTTGGATGCCATGCGATGAAAGGGATATCTGCTGGCAATACTGGAACTTTACCTCTGTTTAATAAGTAACCATGATGATGGGAAAGTTTTTACATAGGGAACAGTTGTTTCATAGGGAACCAGAGGAATTCGGTTTGAGGAAATTAGAATTATTAATCCTGGACTTATTTGGGGGAGCCTCAAATGTTGAGCTGTTGGCTGTGCATTTCTCTCTGCTCCATAATATCTATTAGAAGAGTTCACCTGCGCTCCCAGATTGATCTCATCAGCTCAGACGTTGCTAGGCAACAAACTCGCATCTAATGCATTTTTGAGGCTGTCTGCAGATTTAAGAAGCATCTCTCTCAATGTGCACGTCCAACTTTCCAGCATTTTGGACATTTTAATTTATTTTTCTACTTGTTATTCTCATTTTATCAACAACATATAATTAACCTTTGAGCTATTGATCAATGGCAGTTCTTGATGCACTGCAGTAGTCTAGTTGTGATATCCAGCGAGTCCTTCTCTAAATGAAATATAAAACAGAAGTAATTACACTGAAGAAAAGCTGAGATAGTAAAAATCGTTTAAAGAAATGAAAACGGACATTGTTTCTCTCCCGAAGAGACAAAAGCCGACATACGCCATACGAGACGAGCTCCGGTGGTTACACGGCTCCGCTCGCACAGCTGAGGCGCTACGAAGCTGAATTGGTTTTCCGATTCGGGAATGGTAAAGGGCTATTACACTTAACTTTCGCTAAATCAGATACTTATCTTCTCTGGTTAAGACACAACCCTAGACACTTCAACCTGGACTAGATTATTCCTCTATAGCAGAATATGTAAAACATGTTTGGAATTGTGAACCTTTCTCTGTTGTGAAACTTCAATAAAGGGCATTTCAGCACTTTTGGGCACCTGATCACACTAGAACTGGTGCAGCTCCAAAACTACTGACACTCCTTTGGGTAAATCGCAAAACTGTTGCAAGGTATTTTAAAGTCGGTTATGTATAGATGTATGGAGATATATGAACCAGAACCACGAGATATTCATTTCTCTCAGCCATCAATCATTCTCCAGGATTGACTATTCTTCATAACTCGAAATTACTTACACAGTAAAATATATTGACTATGAGCCATTGTCCTATCAGATCATGCCCCAGTAGACTGCACTTAACTTTCCCTGTAGACATTGAGCCAGAACATGGCGGCATGGATAACATTTTACTAACTAATGAAACCCATTTGGAGTTTATCAGATCCCAAATAGCCTTATATATGCAAACCATAGGCTCCAATATCTCTAAAAGTATTTTTGGGAGGCTCAAAGCAATGTGCAAGGAAGATTATCTCCTACTCCGCTCAATAGTCAAAACCCAAATCAGAGAAGAAAATATATATCAGAACAAATTGTGAATTGGATAAACATTATGCAGTGTCCCTACTCCTGACCTGCTCGATAGGAGGACAAGCTGCAAACAGAGTTCAACCACTCTCCACAGCTGAGACACAAATTAATTAATCGTTCCAGGCATAAATACTGGGGAGAAGATAGAAGGCAACTGGCTCATCAGATAAGAATATCTGAGGCGTCCAGGCATAAACTAAAATCCGCACCTGTTCTGGGAATACAACAAAAGACCAACCAAATAATCAAGAATTTAAACATTTTATTCTAAACTATATACAACAGAACCAGCAAGTAACTCTGGACTCACAAAATTTCTTCGATAACTTGGAGATCCTTCTATCTGTCAGGAAGATAGGTGTTTGTTGGACGAGCCAAAACTATAGAGGAGGTTACCTAGCATACCAGTTACAAAGCTCGAAAGCACCAGGCCCAGATGAGTATCATCTGAATTTTAAGCTTTTGCTACAGAGTTCACCTTTCTTTTGAATGTTTTTAATGATCATCGAAACCAGCTTCCTTCCAAAACATTTTTCATGGACAATCTCTCTAATACACAAGACAGGAAGAGACCCACTGGAAGCAGCACTACAGACCTTGAGTCTATTGAATGTTACCCAAATCCTGCAAAAATTTTAGCAATAGACTAGAAAATGTACTCCCAACATAATCATGAAGATCAAACAGGTTTTATTAACTGACAACTACCCACAACATCCGTAGACTATTCAATTAATTATAACATCCAACTCAATTCCGCCTCTGAGATATTATCACTGGACGCAGAGAAAGCCTTTGACAGGATCGAGTGGCTCTCTTCCCCTGTCAAGGTTTTGGTTTTGGCTCAAAGTATATTTCATGGATCAAACCTTTATGCATCTCCAATGCTTCAGTACAACAAATAAGATCAAATCGGAGTCTTCGGTTTAACACGTCCACTAGGCAGGATGTCCATTATCCCGCTGCTCTTTGCACTGGCAATAGAACCTCTAGCGATCTCTTTGCGGGCTTCAAAATACAGTGGGATTCATAAGGAGGCAAGGAACTAAGGTTTCATTGTTTGCGGATGACTTTTAGTATACATTTCGGACCCTTCTAACTCAGTCCCCGCAGTAATATTCAATTCCTCAACATTCAATTCATGATTATTCCTATGGTTAAATATTAAAAACAAATGTTTGAATATAAACAACTATATTTTAAAAAGCATTCTGGCTTGTTTTGAAGCAAACGAAGTAACTTTGTAACTGGCAAAGTCAGTAAATAAACGAAAATCGCGGAAAAGCTACAAGCGCGCACAGCTGCTAACGTGAAAATGTTTATAAACGCTTACCAAGTGGATTTTTTCGATTTTGTACAGCATTGGAAGTAAGCCACTTGAGTTTGGATCGAAGGTAAGTGGTTTCAAATAGCTAAGTTGTTGTGCTGAGCCACCTCGGCTCGTGCGTCGTATTCTTAAAGCCGCCCGATTCTTTCAAAAATTGTATTGTTATAAAAAACTGTTTATTCGGAGAATAAGGGTCTTAGCCGTGATTTTTTGGTGAACGGCCTAGCTGCCTTCCGCTAAATAACTTTCTGATGACGGTGACAACGACAGTTTTGTCTCAGATGTCCATTGCTAACCATTGATAACCTTTATCATTATTATTTTTTATTAAACACAATGTTTTTGAGATTCAGATAACGACTACTCTTCTAGAGGGGAAACTCGTTTTTAAACTGTGAATAAAAGTTATGACATCTGACATGTACAATGATAGAGAAATATTAGATTAGATAGATTCAACTTTTTGTCATTACATGTTAAATACGGGTAACAAAATGCATTTTGTATTAATCGAAGTGCAAGACCGCAAGTGCAGTATATCAGAATATATGTATGGGTCATGTACTCGCCCTTCACCTCTGAAGTCCACAATCTCCTAGTTTTTGGTGGCATTAAGGAGAAGGTTATTATCAGCGCCAAGCAGCCAGATGCTCAACCTCTGCCCTGTAGTCTGACTCATCGTTGTTGCTGAAGTCCGATCACTTGGTGGTCATCTGCAACTTTATGATGGAATTGGATCATACAAATATACATATCGTGTGTTCAAAGGTCCGGAATGGCACATCCAGAGAGTCATGGATAATGACATACCTAAGTGCGCTGGAGATCGAGGACAAACGCAGGTGAGTCGTGTTTTATGTTCGCGGGGCCCTTTTTATCATGTTTTGATATCAGTTTAAATTAGAATGGCCTTGCAGTACTCTGATCAGTGTGTTTATTTTAGGGCCTGGACGATATGGCCACTTTTTAATACAATATATTTCTTATTCTTGCTCGATATGATGTAATCTAATATCGATATGAAAACATGAAAACCACAGAGAAACTGCCAAGAATGTCCATAAAGCAGAAAGGATACTGTAACATCTATCATGTTTACATTCTTGTATACTTTTTTTCCAAGATTTTTTTATTTATTTTTTAGTGGAGACTAAAAAAAAAAAAATTTTTTTGGAACATTTCTTTGTGCTGTTCTGGATGCTGCTTGCTGTAGCTCTGGCTTCTGAAAAGGTTTGTTATGATGATTTACCATGACAGTGAGAGCAGATAAAGCTTGCCAAAAGTCGTTGTTGACAGACTAAAAGATCCTAAATGCGACAATTTGAAGAGGGGAGGTCAACAAAAAGTAGGAGAAAAATGCAGATCAAAAGGAAGAGATTTTCAGCACTATTTTTCCCCATGTCATCATGGGGACTGTGAGATCCTTTGAAGTAAGCGACAGGAGGCAGCAGGAGTGTCAGTTTTTGACACATGGCTGTAGGAGCATGAAACTACAGTGCTCTTCTTATGGTTTGGATGACATGGGAAGATGAAGGACTTGAAGAGGGTTGGAAAGTGTTTCAGTACTTGTTAAATGTGTAATCCTGAACAGTACTGTGAAGAAGCACCTCTGCATCCCTGATGTTGAACCACAGGCTTAAACTTAAAAAAAAAAAAAAGATATTACTAAAAATGATTCCTATGCTGGACTGTTGCTTTTTTAAGGTCTCTTTATGATACATGTATTTATATAATACTCTTTTGTCAACCCCCTCTCCCTGCAGCACCACCTATATAAATGCCCTGCAGATCCACAAAGCACTTGGCATCGAAATGCCTTTTTTCAATATGATCATCAAACCGTCAAATTTCATTTCACCTTTGAAATTGAGGAAGAGTCAACGCCCTTGCGACTTATTAAATAGTAATTCTGGATTTGTGTTCACAATGCTTTCTCTGTGTCTCCATGTTCAAGGTGTTGGATGATAAAACATTCGCCGGTTTTCGGGCAGTACCTTTCAGAGGACTANACTTACTGTCTCAGAGCAATAAACACTCATATAAGGCAAAAACCAAATGCCAAAATAAAGCTTTAGTTATAAAGTTGTTGATAAAGTGAGACATTTTTTTTTAATTCTGTATTATGTCAAATTTAAACAGTTTTGTTTATAATGTCTTAATGTCCACAGTTCACCACTACACCAAAAAAAAAGAAAAATCACATAAATATAAAAGTATATTCAGTGGTTTGTTTTAACAGTGTGATACAAACTTGTTGTAATAAAGTATAAATATCAGAAATAAAAAAACATAAACAGTATTTAAATGAAGCAGGTAATTCAAATCGGTTCAAGTCAATAATGCTTTATTAATCCTCAAAAGGAAATTATGTAATGAAACATTACAACACAAGGCTTTTCAGCCGTTTCCTTTCATGTGTGAAACCGTTGCAGTTAGTGGAGCCCATGAGCAGCACCTGGCTCTATTTGAATTTTGTAGGACTATTATAGTCAACGTCAGCGTTATGCAACTAAAAGAGTGTATCGTGCAGTAAATCCTGTGCGGCGAGAAGCCTCGTGATCTGAAAAGATAAAAGTTAGAGCTGCATCCCTACGTTGACTGTTCTTTGCTCGATCTCATTCAAGCTGGACAATTAAGTCATGATGAGTCGCTCTGACAGTTATTTGGTTTCACCACATCACCTGTGGGTCTATCAAGCAGAGTGAGGCATCCGAGTCGAGTCAGCAAAGCTCAACTTGGTCAGCCAGGATATTTTTTACATTTACGCACAAAGCAGAAAATGTTCTGGAACATTCTGTTGCTTATGCCCTGTGCACATCCTGTGGATCCTCGAGGTCCCAATCTTGCAAGCCCACAGAGCTGGGGATGTGGTGACACCTCCGCTTCTCCAAACACACACTCAGCTGGTTGTCCCTTCTACCTGAGTACACACTCCAAATCATAAGCATAGCCAGCTATACGATTACACTTGACAAGCACCAAGAAACAATATAAAACAAGCAAATGTAGAAATTTCCCCTACACCTGTGCACCACTATTCATTAGCAGGATAGATATAATTTGTGAAGATGCAGCTTAATCACACACACAAACACACACATAGTTGTTTCAATCTATCAAATGCTGGAGTTTGTGCTGCTGGTTCAATAGATTCATTCATAAATCTATTTTTCGAATCAGCATAACTTTGATATGTATGTGTTGACTGCCCTGTTTCATTTGTCAGTGTTCGGCTCTTTGCGTTTACTGATGGTTGAAACACCAGGTTCTGTGTTTACAACCTGCTCTGCAGTTCCTGTCTTCAGTTGGCTTTTGTGTCACAGCTGTCTCCTCTGCTACCAATAACCACACCCAGCTTTACCAGGTGTCTCCATGTCAGCCTGTTATTTCCAGTCTAACAGGACCACCAGAGCTTAATTTATTAATGCTCGCAATGAGATTAAATAAAGTTTCATAAGCAACCAGGCGTATTCCAGTGTAATCACAGTGATGGAGAGCAGGGATGGAACGGTTACCGGTATTACAGTAAAGCGCGGTCAAATTTTACGCGATAACGATTACCGTTTAAGTTTGACTTCATCTCATTATCGCTGTCGATTACCGGGATATGTAATATCAGCCTCGTTCAAGCCTGTGAGCGACTCACGACTGTGTTTCGTGTAAATTTGTAGCTTGTAACATTGGCATAGTAATGTGAGCATGGCGGAAAGTGGTGATAGCACGCAGGACATTGAAAAATTACATTGAAAAATGACCGGAACGATGTTCTTCTGATGCAGTTAAAATATTTATTTTAACTGCATTAACTGCATTAGTCTGCCAATAAATTTATTTATTTACTAAATGACTCTAAGAATGAAATCATCTTGCTGCTATCAAATATTATGTTTAGTGCTATACGCTACCAGTCTGAGCTCTGGAGACACTGGTACACTTGTCTTTTAAATTAATGTTGGTGTGTTTTTATGTTTTTATGTGTGCTTTTTGGACCTTGAGTCTGTAATAAAGTTTACCTATCTATCTATCTTATTTAGTCCATTAACTGATCCGAAAACTATAACGCGGACAGTTAGCACCACAGCAGTCAAAAACCTTTTGCCCTTCCGGGTCCAACACCTAACCAATAATAGGCAGCTACCTTCATACCTGACCCTCAGGTAACAACACAGCGACACCCACAGACACACAGAGAGAACTACAATTCAGAACAACATATTTGGCTCCTATACAACTATTTTTTTTATTTGCACATTTATACTTATTTAAGGTTCAGCTTAAAGTCCAAAGTTTATTTCATTTGAATTTACGCTATAATTTTTGTTCCTGATAATTGTTTGCATATTTAAACCCACTATGGTTTTTAAAGTGTTTATTTAAATTTGAACCAGACAAATTAGCTTTGTTCCTGTTACTTATTTTGTTCATTTAAAATAAAACCTCTTTCTGTGCCAGTTGTTTGGCCTTTTAATGTGAAAGTTTCATTTTAAGATTTTGTGTAATTATTAAAATGTGTGTTTTTTAGACATTTGTACAGCAATTAAGAATACCACGATAATATCGTAAACCGTGATAATACGGTCACTATAATCAAGATATCAAATTTTCCATATCGTTACATCCCTAATGGAGAGTGCGGTTCAAATATAAAATAATCCCTGCAAAGGGATGATAGGTTCCTTCATCTGTGTGAAATGACAAAAAAGAATAAAAAGATTACGATATTTTTCATTTGTGTTTTCACAAATCCAACTCCTGACACATGACTGATGTAAACACCTGCAGCAGAGGCTCTTGGCACTTAGCAGCACATTTCTGCGTGAAAAAAAAAGGAGTTTATCATAGTAATCTGGCGGCTCAGGTGTGCACATGTGCTCCTTGTTTTCCCCCGTCACCATAGCAGTCCTGTGAGTGAAGAGCCCTTGTTATTAACTGCAAACAGTGAGCGGGTTGATAACTTTGTTAGGGCGAAACCGTTTGCACAATGCAGATATCAATCAGACTTTATTTATAGAGCACTTTTCATGCAACAGGAGCAGCTCAAAGTGCTTTACATAAAAACAATACAGCAAACAGTAGACACAAATGACCCCCCCCCCACACACACACACACACACACACACACATATAAAAAAACACAGAAATTAAGAATGGTGAGGAAACGCCATCTCACATTCGCTACTTTGAAGTGGGGAAACACCTGAGAGAAGATACTTGATTACTTGGTACTATAAAGATAAGATGACTATATTGCTTAAAATTTGGTAAATATCTAAAAGATAAAATCATAAAATAGATAAAATTCAGCTAAATGCCAAACTAACAATGTAAAATTAGTCAAAAATAAAGAAATAGAATAAAATAAAATAAGATAAAATAAATAAATACATAAATAAAATTAAATTTAAACTAGTCTAGGAGATAGTGAGACATACAATGAATAAAATAGATTCAGCTAAGACCCAGAGTAAGAAGTTAAAATAATAAAATAAAAATTAGGCTAAAAACACAATGAATAAGTAAGATTCTGTTAAAAGCTAGACTAAAAAGGTTATTCATTTTAAACCAGCGCTGAGAGCTGAGTTTAGGGGACCTGCAGTGATTGTTGACAATGAATACATGACATGCAAACTTATTTATATTTATCAGGAGGCTATTTTAAAGCTGCTTCCTATTCGGCACATTTTTATTCAACTGGTTTGTCAGTTGTTTCTCATAGTTTATCAGAGAGCATCTCTTCTCCAGTCTCACATGCTGTGACTCTACAACTGCAGGTGTTTAGCACAAATTTTCTCCCAGTCTAGGACCAGGAGAAAGCTATGAAGGTGATGCAAAATAACCGAGAGCATACGTTTCTGATCACTTTATAATCTCAATAGAGGTGTGAGTTCAACTAAAATCAATACTGACTATTGTTGGGGGATATAAAGTACTCTTTTAGTCATAAGGGGGTTATTAATAACTGACCAAAGACAGTTATCCATCCATCCATTATCTATACCCGTTTCAACCTCAGAAGGGTCACGGGCAAAGACAGTTAATGAAACAAAAAAATGTATTTACAAGAGTAGTAAACTAAAACAGGACACCACCTGATGATCACCTGTTTTTCCATGCGTGCCATCCTGTGACCAGGTGTGGCGCTGTAGGAGGAACGAGTCCGAGCGCAGAGCCTTTCAACCAGCAAATGTTACGCGCCAGGATGGCGGTGCGTCAGGACGCAGCGGCTTACAGCTCTGCCTCGTTCCTACACGTAAGATATACTCGCACTGAGCTGATAGACATCGGCAATCGACAAGAAATGACTATTACCAGCGAATTTCACCACACATTTAACATTCCGGAGGAACTAGCGAGAGCACCGGGGTCCCCGCGGATTGTTATCGGGTCTGGCGGGCGCAAGAGGCGGAGACGCGAGAGGAAGCAGAAGCGGGGCTGCAGAGCGGGTCTGCGCGCCAAGCTCAGGAAACAGCCGCTGAAGCCCCCGCTTCCAAGCCTCTTCCTCTCCAACGCCAGATCCCTTGTGCATAAAACGGACGACTTGGAATCACAGCTTGCTGGTAACCGCTACATCCGTGAATGCTGCGCGCTCATCATCACAGAGACTTGGCTACACCCGCAGATCCCCGACGCTTCGGTGCAGCTCGGAGGACGCACGCTGCACAGATGGGACAGAAACAGCGACTCCGGGAAAAACCGAGGAGGGGGGCTCTGCATTTACGTGAATGAAGGTTGGTGCAACGACAGTACTGTCCTAGACAAACACTGTCCTCCGGACCTGGAGTTCGTGTCAGTAATATGCAGACCCTTCTTTCTGCCGAGAGAGCTCGCAGTTGTTATCATCACTGCAGTGTACATACCACCGGACGCCAGCGTGAACACCGCGCTCTCTCTGCTCGCTGACGTCATAAATAACCACCAGCGCGCCTATCCAAACGGCGCGCACATCATAGCTGGAGACTTCAATGAGGCAAACCTCAAAACGGTGCTGCCTGAATTTTACCAACATGTGAAGTGTGCAACGAGCGGTGAGAACACTCTGGATCATGTTTACTCAAACCTGAAACATGCTTACAGAGCGATCCCCCTCCCCCACCTCGGACAGTCTGACCATCTTTCCCTGTTCCTACTCCCCACATACACCCCACTCAGCCGGCAATCAAAGCCACAAAGCCAGTCAATCACCACCTGGCCTGACGGTGCCCTCCCCCGACTACAGGATTGCTTCGAGCAAACACGATGGGACATTTTCCACCATGAGGACCTGACCACATTCACGGATGCAGTGCTGTCCTACATCAAGCACTGCATCGACACAGTCACCGTGGTAAAAACCATCCGGGTGTTCCCGAACGAAAAACCATGGATGACTGGCCAGGTCCGCGCACTTCTCCACGCCCGAGATGCAGCCTTCAGATCCGGTGACCGAGCGCTGTACAGCAGGGCTCGGGCCGACCTGAGGAAAGGTATCAGTGTTGCCAAAGCAGATCACAGGAGGAGGATTGAGGAGCAGCTGACAAGCCCCAGGCAGCTGTGGCAGGGCATCCAGGCCGTAACGAACTACAGGGGCTCTGCTGTGTCAGCCGGGGACTCATTAGCGGAGGAGCTGAACAGCTTTTTCGCCCGCTTTGAAACCCAGGTGCAGCACACAGCCACACCACCCCCCAGACCAATCACCGGCATTACTCAGCTCACCTTGAGGGTCACGCCTGAGGAGGTCAGAGGAGTACTCAGGACCGTTAACCCCAGGAAGGCCACTGGCCGAGACGGAGTGCCAGGAAAGGTGCTGAAGGCCTGTGCTGACCAACTAGCACAGGTCTTCACAGACATTTTCAACAGGTCTCTGGAACAAGCCTTCATCCCGACCTGTTTGAAATCCGCCACAATCATCCCCGTCCCCAAAAAGTCACCCACAACCAGCCTCAACGACTTCGGCCCCGTAGCACTCACCCCCGTCATAACAAAGTGCTTTGAGGAACTGGTTCTCCGCCACATCAAAACCTGTCTCCCCCCCCCCCCCCACTCTGGACCCACACCAGTTTGCATACAGGCCCAACAGATCGATAGAAGACCAACACGTCACTTTACCTCTACCACCAGAGTATCACTATCACAAATCATTGACTCCCCACTGATGCATGTATAATATTCATAATGTCACACATGGTAATACACCACTGGATGCTGCTACTATTAGCCACTTTACTTAACTCAAGGTTTCTGCCTACTGTTTTTTTTAAAATATATATTGCTTTTTATCTTGTATTGTGTAAATACATATATATTTTTTCTTTGCATATTGGAGATTGTACATACTTTATCCATTCTATGTGTATGTGTGCACTCTATGGTGCGGCTTTGAATTTCATGACACTGTGTAATGACTATAAAGGAGTTCTATTCTATTCTATTCTATTACGAACACATGCAAAATAACCACAAACAACTTCTCTCATTAGAATATATCAGAATTTATTAACAAAGGTATAGAAGATGAACAGACACTTGGATCAAGATTCTAATATTTACTATCAGCGTTTACCTCCACCTGTGTGTGTAGATGTCTCTGGGATATCAACTAACATCCTGACCAGCACTCTGATCCTCTGACCACCTCACTGTTGCTGCCCACACCTGTTTATTTAGTCATCTCTGTATTAACAACGTATCAGTCAGAAAATAAGTGCATGGAATTCTTAGAGTTGCAGCTGGAGTTTCTTGGAGTTTTTCCTTGCCACTGTTTGGCTTAAAGGTTTTTTTTCTCCCGCTGTGGGAGTTTTTTTTTACTTGCCTTTTTTTTTTAATTAGGATTTAATATTGTAATTTTAGCTAATGATATTTGCTTGGGGACCATGATCTGGTATCATGATCTGTAAAGTGCCTAGAGACAATTTACATTGTAATAGATGGTTTACAAATAAAATTGAATTGCACTGAATTAAACTAGATACCGACTAAAGTAACATTTATAAGCAGCTATCTGTGACCTGTAAGGTCACCTGTTGGGTGACAGGTAGAGAGAGCAGTCAGAGAAGAAGGTTGCTGGGTATTTATACTCCAAAGGCCAAAGGTGCCGCTTATCACCTGGGACGTTCATGCCCAATGAGAAGCCTGGTTGTAAAATAAACCCTGCGAAGCTTGCTGGGGGTTTGAGTCATTTTTAAATTTTTTTTTGGCTCTAGTGGCCTTTATTGAAAGTAGAGAGACAGGAAGGGGGGGCAGAGAGAATGGAGAAGACACGTGGGAAGGAGTCGCCGAGCCGGGAATCGAACTCACGACCAGCCGCACGAGGACTGCAGCCTCTGCACACAGCCGCCCACCCCGACCACTGCGCCACCGGGGCGGCCATCATTTTGTAATTTTAACACATGCTAGCTCAACACTGAGTTTGGAAGATGTGCAGGAGTGTTATGTCTGTACTCCAGAAGCTCAATCTCCTTGAAGCTATTTATAGATAAACCCCAAGATAATAAAGGCAAAAACATCTCAGTGTCTGGTGTGATCTAGGTCACTCAACATTGTTATTAATACCAACGCTGCTTATGTGGGGCGAAAAAGGACATGATATTCAGGGAAAAGCTCATCTTCATCAACAGCACAGAGGACTATGATCCAATTTGTTCCAATGAGGATCATTTTGGTTATTTGTTGCATATTAGAGAATGCCTTTTACACACACTGCAATGCTGTTTTAGCTTTTAAGGTTTTGAAGACATTTCAATTATTGGAAAACAGGAAGAGGAAAAGCAGCTCTCACAACAATCAAGCAACTGTTCATCCTCTCTCTTGCTGCATTTGGCTGTGGCTCACAGGAGTATTGTGTCTGTGTGTGCACAGCCCGGCAGTATTTGATTTAGCAGACTTCACAGGAACAAGTGTGATCGGCTATCTCGTGACTGGTGAAAAGTGCGTAATTCATAAAGGTGTGAATTTTTCAGAGAGTACGACAAGCTGCACAGCCTCAGAAAGAGTGCGGCGTCGGTGCGAATAAAGTCTGTCATCATGATGCATTACAATGTTCTTTTTTTTCACACTCTTGAAGAAAATTCTTTTTGATGTGTTTGCTGCAGATATCTCTAGTTAGGTTTTTTTTGTTTGTTTGTTTTTTGTTTTTTTTTTTGGATGGTGCACCACTTGTAGAGTACAGTAAGCATGTACATTTCCAGGCCCCGGTTTTCTTCTCTCTTGATCCGAATAAAGCTTTTCTATTATCATACATACTTTCCAGTGGTAAATACAGATTTTTCAAATTGTATCTACAAAAAGATTAGAAGTTGGCCCTTGCACTTCCATGTGTGAAAACACCACAGAGCCAAATATGAGTAAACACTGATAAACGTCTAAGTGTCTAATCTAAGTTCTGTTTGTTTGCTTAAAGCTTTGAATACCTCATTTATGCTATCCAGTTGAAGGAAATTCAATAACTTTAAGCTCCACACAGTCTCTGTTGAAGACAGGTCAGGACTACAGATGGGTCAGTCCTCGTACCTGTGTCCTCCTGATTCTCATCCGTACTCTTGGTGTGGGAGTGACTTTGTGTTGTTTTGTTGAAAAATATACAGATGTCCTTGGAAAAGAAGAGACCTCGAAGCCAGTATTTGTTAAATATCAACATACTGTTCTGCATTGATGCTCCATTCATCATATAAATGTAAATTATGGTAATTATGGTGTAGATACAGCATCAAAGACCCTGCCCTTTAGACTTGGGCTTCAGACTCAGACCAGATTTGAAAAGTACACATGTAGTAAATAGTGTGGTCGCTGTTTTATAGTGCTGTCGGAATTTAAAGTGAACTGTAGTCCATGAAATGTATGAAATTTTCAGTTGACCTCTGTTTGCCATTAAAACAATTTTTGATTTTGTTTTTTTTTATCCTGCTTTGGATGCCATGCGATGAAAGGGATATCTGCTGGCAATACTGGAACTGTTAACCTCTGTTATAATAAGTAACCATGATGATGGGGAAGTTGTTTACATAGGGAACCAGCTTTTTTAAATCCCATAAAATGCCCAAATCCAGAGGAATTTGGTTGAGGAAATTAGAAATTATTAATCCTGGACATGTTATTGTGGGGGAGCCTCAAATGTTGAGCTGTTGGCTGTGCATTTCTCTCTGCAATCCATAATATCTATTAGAAGAGTTCACCTGCGCTCCCAGATGTGATCTCATCAGCTCAGACATTGCTAGGCAACAAACTCAGCATCCTAATGCATTTATGAGGCTGTCTGCAGATTTAAGACAGCATCTCTCTCAATGCTGCACGTCCAACTTTCCAGCAGTTTGTGGACAAATTTTAATTTATTTTTCTACTTGTTTATTCTCATTTTATACAACAACAGTATAATTTACCTTTGAGCTATTGATCAATGGCAGTTCTTGATGCACTGCAGTTAGTTAGTCTAGTTGTGATATCCAGCGAGTCCTTCTCTTAATGAAATATAAAACAGAAGTAATTACACTGAAGATAAAAGCTGAGATAGTAACATCCTTTAAAGAAATTAAAACGGACATTGTTTCTCTCCGCGAAGAGACAAAAGCCGACATACGGGCCATACGAGACGAGCTCGCCGGTGAGTTAACACGGCTCTGCTCGGCACAGGCTGAGGCAGCTACGAAGCTGAAGTTGGTTTCCGATTCGGGAAATGGCTAAAGGGCTATTACACCTAACTTTCGCTAAAATCAGATACTTTAATCTTCTCTGGTTAAGACACTACAACACCTAGACACTTCAAACCTGGACTAGATTATTCGGCTCTAATAGCAGAATATGTAAAACCATGTTTGGAATTTGTGAAACCTTTCTCTGATTTGTGAAACTTCAATAAAGGGGCATTTCAGCACTTTTTGGGCACCTGGATCACACTAGAACTGGTGCAGCTCCAAAACTACAACAGCTAGACACTCTTTGGGTAAATCAGCAAAACTGTTGCAAGGTTTTTTTAAGTCGGTTAATGTAATAGATGTATGGAGATATATGAACCAGAACCAATGAAGATATTCATTTTTCTCTCAGCCACATCAATCATTCTCCAGGATTGACTATTTCTTCATAGACTCGAAATTACTTACAGCAGTAAAATATATTGACTATGAAGCCATTGTCCTATCAGATCATGCCCCAGTAAGACTGCAACTTAACTTTCCCTGTAGACATTCAGCCAGAACATGGCACATGGATAACAGTTTACTAACTAATGAAACCCATTTGGAGTTTATCAGATCCCAAATAGCCTTATATATGCAAACCAATGAGGCTCCAGATATCTCTAAAAGTATTTTATGGGAGGCTCTAAAAGCATATGTGCGAGGACAGATTATCTCCTACTCCGCTCAGATAGTCAAAAACACAAAATCAGAGAAGAAAATATATATCAGAACAAATTGTTGAATTGGATAAACAGTATGCAGTGTCTCCTACTCCTGACCTGCTCGATAGGAGGACAAGCCTGCAAACAGAGTTCAACCTACTCTCCACAGCTGAGACAACTAAATTAATTAATCGTTCCAGGCATAAATACATGGGGAGAAGATAGGAAGGCAACTGGCTCATCAGATAAGAATATCTGAGGCGTCCAGGCATATAACTGAAATCCGCACCTGTTCTGGAATACAACAAAAGACCAATCAGAAATAAATCAAGAATTTAAACAATTTTATTCTAAACTATATACAACAGAAACAGCAAGTAACTCTGGAACTACACAAGAGTTCTTCGATAACTTGGAGATCCCTTCTATCTGTCAGGAAGATAGGTGTTTGTTGGACGAGCCAATAACTATAGAGGAGGTTACCTTAGCAATACGCAGTTTACAAAGCTCGAAAGCACCAGGCCCAGATGGGTATACATCCGAATTTTATAAGACTTTTGCTACAGAGGTTGCACCTCTTCTTTTGAATGTTTTTAATGAGTCATCTGAAACCAGCTTCCTTCCAACAACATTTTATCAGGCGACAATCTCTCTAATACACAAGAAAGGAAGAGACCCACTGGAAGCAGCATCTTACAGACCAGTGAGTCTATTGAATGTTGACACCAAAATCCTAGCAAAAATTTTAGCAATTAGACTAGAAAATGTACTCCCAACAATAATTCATGAAGATCAAACAGGTTTTATTAAAAACAGACAACTGACCCACAACATCCGTAGACAATTCAATATAATATATACATCCAACTCTAATTCGCTCTCTGAGATATTATCACTGGACGCAGAGAAGGCCTTTGACAGGGTCGAGTGAGACTATCTCTTCGCGGCCCTGTCAAGGTTTGGTTTTGGCTCAAAGTATATTTCATGGATCAAACTCCTTTATGCATCTCCAATGGATTCAGTACAAACAAATAAGATCAAATCGGAGTACTTCCGGTTCCACTAGGCAGGGATGTCCATTATCCCCGCTGCTCTTTGCACTGGCAATAGAACCTCTAGCGATCTCTTTGCGGGCTTCAAAAGAATACAGTGGGATTCATAGAGGAGGCAAGGAACATAAGGTTTCATTGTTTGCGGATGACTTTTTAGTATACATTTCGGACCCTTCTAACTCAGTCCCCGCAGTAATCTCGATTTTGAACAAATTTGGTCAAACATCAGGATATAAAATAAATATTAACAAAAGTATATTATTTCCAATAAAGACCATAAATGACCAACAACTCTTAGACAAATTGCCCTTTAGGATCTCAACTCAGTTTAAATATTTAGGTATTAACATTACCAAAACCTTTGTAGAGAATTTTAAAAAAATTACTAGACACTATAACAGAAGACCTGCAGAGATGGTCCCATATTCCCATTACATTAGCAGGCCGAATCAACATAATCAAATTGACCATCCTCCCTAAATTTCTTTTTTTATATCAGTGCATTCCCATCTATATCAAAAAGGGTTTTTTTCATAGCATAGATAAAATAATCACAGAATTCATTTGGAATGGGAAAAAACCTAGGTTGAGGATGGTCTTCCTACAGAGACCAAAATCAGTAGGCGGTATGGGTTGCCAAACTTTAAATTTTACTATTGGGCAAGTAACATTAAAATGATGACCTATTGGCTACAAAAAAAGCCTCCATGGAGGCTGAAGCTGAAGTGTGCACACTTCAGCTTCAGGCCAGCATGTTGTTGCCGGTGGCCCCCTGGCAGAAGACTGATTTTGTGACCTTTCAGAGGTCTCCCCACCTGAGGAGATACATAAAAACCAAAGTGCTTTGTAAAGTTTGTACATAAAGTTCATACATAGAGACCCAATATATGGACCAAAAATGTTATTTTTTTGTATTAAGCAGTGTGTTTATTTCTATTGTAAAATTGGACATTTTAACATGGAGTTAATGGGCTGTCTTGATTTAAGGGTCAGCTCTTATGATCAGTTAAGGAACTGTACTTTCTTGCACTTCTGTCGGATGTGACCCCTTGGTGACATTACGTGGTGTAACACCACCTCCCAATGATTTTTCCTTGGAGAAATAAGATCTTTAATTGTGTGCACTCTCACTTCACTAATTCAGCAAGTTGGGTCATAGTCAGGGAAGTGACGAGGAACCTGCCAGTCGTTCCAGAGTTTGAGAATTCTTCTGCAGAGACTGGTGTCAGTCAAATGTCAAGATTCTGGCCTTGATGCTGAAGGACAGTGGGACCAAAATGAAAAACCTGTGTGGAGCAGCTAATTGTCTGTTTCTCTTAAAACACATTTCAAGATTACATGCTGGTAGAATTACTTTTAACATCACAAAAACTCTCTAGGCCTGTTCCTGTAAAATAATCAACTATGAAAATGTGATATGTGCAACTAATATTTTATTTGAATTAGCGACAAGAAATGAGAAGCAAACTATGAAAAAGAGAAAAAAGACAAAAATAAAATATAAAAGAAGAAAAAGATTATATTTCAGATAAACTTGCCCGATCTGGCAACATCTTCAGCTGGATTTGGGATGGACTTCCGTCGCCCTACGGTGGTGGTTTATCTTCACAGCAGTGGATTTGTACTGATGTTTCGTGTTTGTTTCAGTTTATACTGTATGTTTCAGTCTATACAGTATGAAACAGAATCAGGATTAGTTCACTTTTCAAAAACTTTAGGGAATCGACCAGTTGTAATATTTTCAAAAACAGTCTTTTTTTATTTTCATTTGAGATGTTTAAATGTTTTGTCTAATCTTTAGAACAGTGTTTGGCAGTAGAAAGTATTAAAAAATGCCTGCGTAATCCTGAACTCTTAAAATGTTGCCAGACGCATTTATCAATATTATCCCATTAAGGACTGTATTTTCATTTAATCTCTTTGTATCTCAGTGTTTCCAATAAATTATTATTGACTGTCGAGAGACCATTGGGCATTTATATTTTCAGATACACTTAAAGGACTTTTGAAACCACCTTCCTAAAATCTAAGTCATAGTTTGAACCAGTTTAAGGAAAAAAAAAGCCTCAAGGTGTTTTTATTTTGACAACAGCTGTAACAAGGTGACGGTTCGCTCACAGAAGTTAGCCCAGGTCAAACTGATAAACTGGAATTATTGTTTACGTGACTGATTTAAAAACAAAGGAAGTGTTACAACAAAGGCAAATGTGAAAATTTGTAAAATGTATAACATTTTCCAGCTGTTCTTTACATTCTTTGAATGTGGTAATCATTTCAGTTATAATATCATTTTAACCATTTCTATTGGCTGTTTCTCAATGGCTGTAAAGTTTTAAAAACAAACGGAAGATTAATAAAGCTCTCACACCAAAATTATATTTTACCTCTGCTGTAATTAAACTAAACTTTTTAAATGAAATGTTTTGGAGAGTTGACTGTTGTGTGTTGTGACTGTTCCTTTTTTTCCTTCTAAAAGTTAAAATTAAAATCAAAGTTCTCTGGTATCACAGGTGTCCAGTGTTTGTAATATTACATCATGATGGATCAGTGTAACATGAGTCCACCTCCCTGTGGCTTTAGGGTCATAATGGTGTGTTTTCAGACCAGCTCCTCTGAGGTCTGTTGATCACCGCAGATCAGGTCGACCACATGGGAGGCCACAGTAGCGGACTCTGATGACACACTAGACAGTCTCCTCTAATCAGTCCCAAAACACACACTAGACAACACTTTAGGAGAAAGTTTGTCTTAGCTTTGTTCCCACATTCCCAGCTCTCTAACATCTAGTGATTTGTACAAGCAAATAAGACATTTGAATAAGTTAATCACAAGTAAATAGAAAAGAAAGTTGTGCACACCAAACTTCTTTCTGCCCCTTTTGTCCAAAATTAAAATATAAGTGGCATGCTTTGGTAAATATCACAGATATACAGTTCAACAGTTCCCAGGTCTTTACACTTTACATTTGTATTTATTTATTTATTTCATAATACATCCTCTTCAAAGTCCTGTAAAGGCTTTTCTACTCTGATGTCTGATGTACTTTAATTTGTTTTTGAACGTTTCTCATTGCTACGCAATATCACTTTTCTGATGATCAAAGTGTCATATTGCACAATAAGGCATAGTACCTTAAATATGCCTGAAAATATGTTAACTTAACAATTTTAGATCATGTTTAAGAGAAGCTGTATGCATGTTATGATTTTAGAAGGCACGTGTGGGACAGCTTTTCATGAAATTTCATAAGGTTTTCATAAAATGTAACAATTTTTGAGCATTTATTGTGAACATCCAACATCTCCTGCCTTAATACTAAAAGCAGGAGATGTACTCTGACAAATGTAAGAAAAGTTTGACATTTGACTCCCAAGACCTGTTTTTACATGCATTTGCTGATGTTCCTACTCTACTCTGATAACCAACCTGGAAAGCTTTGAATGGAAAAGCAGTGGTTGTCCATATTTGATTTGAATTAACTGACAGTAAATGATGGTCACGATATGAGAAAGAGAAAAGATGTGAAAATATTATCTAAAAGAAGGAAAAGATGATATTTCAACTAAGTTTGTCTCAGCTGGCAACACTGACAACTACAGTTGGATTCTGGAGGAGTTATGTCTCCCTCTGGTGGTGGATGACCACGGTGCAGTAGCATCGTACTGATGTTCAATGTGATGTCCTGTTTCAGAGCATAGACTGACACAAGGAAACAAGACAGCTAATCTGATATATAAAAACAACACACACTCACACTCATATTGGGCAACTTAGAGTTCCCAATAGCCTAACATGCATGTTTTTTGACTGTGGGAAGACATTCGACCAGCTGAACTCCACACATAAAGGCCTCAAACCTTCTACAACCAGAAACCTAGTTGTGAGGCACCAGCACTAACCAACAGGGCAGCATGCTGCCCATGTGATGATCAGGGACAACACATATATGATGTGACGATCATATGAGTTACAAATTCATTTTACTCATTCTGAAAACCACCTACAGATTACAAGCAATCTGCAATCTTCAAAAGCACCTACAGATAACTCCAAAACTGTTCAAGAGAAAAGGTCTCTGCACCTTTAGCTTTATTTACAATATTCTCTGCACATGCAAATTACACAATTTATAGTTTTTTTTCATGCAAATGTTTCAAAAAAAGTTCAATTTTTCTGTTGTAGTATGGCTAATAATTACATTAGCCAATAAAGCCTGATTCTTCCCTTTTTTTAGAATAAAGGAAAGGCAGCCACATCTAGTTGAACTCTGATAAATGTCATCATCGCACTTTATCTGTTGTGATCCTGTTTTGTTTTATTTTGTGAAGCACTTTGGGTTGCATTTTTAATGTATGAAAAGTGCTATATAAATAAAGTTTGATTTGATTTGATTTGACTAATTAGTCCTGTGATCAATACAGACAGAAAACTTTTAAAACTTAAATTTTTAGTTGTACCAAATGAAGTATTTTGGAAAGTTGGCGTTTATGAATAAACATTTTGACTGTTACTTTTCCTCTCAAGAGCATAAAAGAAAAAGTGTAAGTAAAAGTTCTCTGGTGTCAAAGACTTTCAGATTGTTTGTAATATTGCATCATGATGGATCCAGTGTGACATGAGTCCACCTCCCTGTGGCCGTAGGGTCATAATGGTGTGTTTTCAGACCAGCTGCAGCCAGGCTGCTCCTCTGAGGTCTGTTGTTTGTCACAGATCAGGCGGCACACATGGGAGGCCACAGTAGCGGACGCTAATGACACACATGACAGTATCCCTCCACCAGCTCAGGGCAGTTGGTGGAAGTCATACAGCAATTATCACAGATGACAAATTTGACTCAAGAGACCATGCTGGTGTTATCCAAATAGATTGCATCATACTGAGAAAGTTCTTTATTTTTTCTTTGTTGGATACACAAATGAAAATATCACTTTAGACCACTGACTGGTCTAAAGTGCCTCCATAGTCACATTCTGATCTCTGACCTCTTTGACGTCCGGTTATATCGCCCTTCATGAGCAAGCAATTGGTACATTCATATCAGTTCACGACCGGATCAGACTGCAGGAAGACTGGTGGTTTAATGTTTACAACAACATGTTTCATATGTTCATGACTACAGTAAGGAGCAAAAGTTGGTAACCTTTCTTTTATTTCTGCTTTTATGTGTAAAAACATAATAGAAAATCATCTGATTACACTGGGTACCAGTATTAGGCAAACACTGTGCCTTCTGTGTTCTGTGGAAGTCTAGCTTTGTGTCAATCTGGGAATAGTTATGCCATCATTTCAAAGCAACTTGGAGTTCAGTTTTTTATTACAAAAAAAAGACCCTATAGGTCTCACTGAATACGTTAAATGCACAGAGAAGCCATGTGTTTGACAGCTAAAGCAAGAGTCAAAATGGGTCATGCAACAGACCTATGATGTGAAGCACACGTCAGCAAATCTACATCAGGCTAAAACAATAAAATAATTAAGGCTGTGGATTGGCCTAGTGCAGGGGTTGGGAACCTTTACTATCAAAAGAGCCATTTCTTGCCCCTCGCCCCTTAATAAAATTCATCTGGAGCCGCAAAACCTATTTGACCCTTAAAATGAAGATAACACAGTGTATAAAGTTTTATATGTAACTCAACACTGCTATACAAAGCTATGCTGTATTTAGAGGGATTTGAATCTATCCAAAAGTGTATTCCTAGTATCTTTGGCAGTTTTTAAAGCAAAAGGAGGTCATACAAGATACTAATTACATTTTCATTTCCAAATTTATTTGGTCATTCACTGTAAAGGAACTATAGTTTGTTGCATTTATGGAATTATAGAACAACAAAAAGAAAGGTGTTGACATGTTATTGCTGTTTTTACCTGTTATGACAAAGGAAAACCATAAACTCTTATAAAGAGTGTATATTGGGTGCTGTTGGACTGTATATGTTTGGGAGGGGAACCAAGACAGATTCCAATCAACCTGTTGACATGGTAATAAATATATCGAATCTTGAATCTTTTGAAAGAAGAGAAAAAACACTGGCATCTGTAGACCAACCTTGAAATAACACAAAGAACCAGGTCTATTTAAGTCATTCCCTTATTTGTAGAACATTGATCAAATAAAAAGTAGCCCACTTTGAAATTAATAAAAAGTATAGTTGCAGCCTAATGCGAGTGACGTCTGGCGGTGTCCCCCCGCATGTTTCTTCAGACTGCCAGGAGAGGTGCAGAGGGTGTGACGCATATTTTAGTCCACGAAATATTAAAGGTTTTTTTTTTATAGTGTCAGAATATCACCTCAATCTCCAAAATAAGAAGTTGAAAAAAATAAAATAAAATAAATAAAACAGTAGTTTTTTATTTCCATATATATTTTTTTTCCTCCCTGTGACCCTTCAGAGGATGAAACGGGTATAGATAATGGATGGATGGATATTTTTTCCTAAATCTACAGGGAACCTCTTCAGAGGGGCTAAAGAGCCGCTGGTTGCAGACTAGTGAAAATTCAAACCTCAACCCACATGAAATGCTGACATGTAAATGTTGAGGCCAAATTCTTCCACGTTAGAGACCAATAAAGACAGCTATTTCAAGTTATTCCTCCTAAAGGTGGATCTAGAAGCTACTGAATGACCATGCTACTTAGTATGGCCCACATGTTTTCCTTTTTAGCTTTATTGTAGCACAGTGAAAAATATTAAATCATAGTAAGTTATGGAACATGACTCTATGTCCGCCTTATATATATTAAGGCTAAGCAGTGTTGTTTACGGTTATGTTCAATAACCAACACATGAGCAGAGCTGCAATTTCACAGCTTTATAGTGTTGATTATTTTGTGACGACAAGTGTAATTAAAAATAAATAAATGAAAGAAGTCAGAAAATCAAGTTTAGGAAAATTCAGGCACTCAATAGTTATTCTTTATTAACAACATATTTTGAAAGCACCATCATTCAGAAACTTGTGTACAGAGCCAAAATTAAAAAAAAAAAAAAGTAGCACCACACAATGTGACATTACAGAAAAAAAAAAAGAAAGAAAGAACATGTGAGGTCCTACTTTATGGCTCCTGTTTCAAATGAACCAAATCAATGTGCTGAGAGACAAAGCACCTGACAGTAAGGAAGTAATGTTTATTTATATAGCACTTTTCTCAAACAACAGTCACAAAGTGCTCATCAATAAAATAGGTATAATAAAATAAATAAAGTCTAAAATGCAACAAGTGGTGGATGTAGCAACCAGTCACAGCAGCCTTTTGTCTGACTAAAAGGCTTGAAGGTATAAAAATGTCCTAAGATGGTTTTTAAAAGCAGAGTCCAACGAACGTAAGGACAGAGGGAGTTTGTACCTGAGTCTAGGTTTGAAAAAATCTGTCTCCTCAAGTCCTGAAACAAGTGCAAGGAACCATTAACAGATTTCTACCTGATGACCTCAGGCTGTGAGGGGTTATAGGCCTGGATCAAATCCACAATGTAAGAAGGAAGCCTGTCCACGGATGGCTCTAAAAGTCAGGACCAGCCTTTTAAAGTTAATTTGGTAATTAACTAGAAGAAAATGAAGAGACTTTAAAACAGTCGTGATATAAACTCTTCTATTTGTGCGGGTCAGAAGCCTTTCAGAAGAGTTCTGGACAACCTGTAGACGAGCAAACTCCCTCTGATTTCAGCAAGTGAACAGGCTGATACAGTAATCTAATCATGCTGACAGAAAAGCGTGGATTATCATCCTTAACTCAACCTTAGACACCTCTGTTCTGAGTTTGGAGATGTTCCTCAGTTGAAAGAAACAATTCTTTAGTAGCTGTTTTGAGTGAATTTTCAGGGACATCACTTAATTGAAGAAGACTCCTAGATTTATATATGAATTTGAATGTTATTACACAGCAAACATTAGATATGGATATGGATCTAAAAGTATAATTACATTACAAAATTATGTTGTGTTTGATATTTGCCTTTAAACTACAAATTAAAACCCTGGAATCAATTATCATTGATTAAAGGATGTGGAAACGTTTCTTATTTGAAACTAAAATTGACTAAATTTGTTGTATTTGGTTTCACAGATCAGCTTGTGAAGAACTTTAGAGATTTCTTTCATTTTCAATCCATAGATAATTGGATTACAAAGAGGGTTATATGTTATCATTTGAAGCGTCATCACAAAATGTGCAGTTTTTGAAAGATCTGAATCCAATCTAACAATTATCATATCGTAAGTAAGAAAACTTAAATAGTTGACCAAAACCATCAGGTGCGGCAGACAGGTCTGCACAGCCTTTTTTCTGACCTCTCTGCAGCTTCGATAAGCAACTACAAGTATTTTTGCGTATGTGAATAATATGAAAAGCATAGGAAGAAAAGCGACATTGAATAGAGCAACTAAGCCATATATCATCAGTGCTCTTGAATTTACACAGAAAAGGTGGTTTATTGAATTGTTGCAAACAATACCTTTCAAAGTAAAGCTGCAGAGCTTTGTTTTAGCATTTCCTATGATTGGCACTGCAATATGACAAGCAGGGAAAAGCCAGGCAAAAACCAGGTAAATACTTACAGTTGCGTTCCTCATGACAGTCGGATATCTCAGAGGGTTGCATATAGACACATACCTGTCATAAGCCATGACTGCCAGCAATAAATATTCTGAAGTGACTAAGAAGTAAAATGTAAAAGTCTGGAGGAGACAAGCTTGAAAGGATATGATTTGTTTCTCAGATAAAAAGTCAATTAAAAGCTTTGGGTAAATCCCAGTGCTGAACAGAACAGAATTGGTTAACAATGCTGCAATGAAAATATACATGGGTTCATGGAGGTTTTTGTGAATCACAATAAGAGACACAATAGTAGAGTTGCTGCAGATGATAAAAATATATACAGTAAACATGATGGCAAAATAAAGATATCTGTATTTTTCCACTCCTACGTGGCCATCAAGATTTATATATGATACATTCATCCCAGCATCCAAGAAGACAGACAATAAAGAAAATGAGACATGAATAAATGAAACCTGCAAAATGCCTAGAAGAAGCACACATGAGAGACAAAGTCTAAATGCACCTGATCTGTGTTTCTCTTCAGACTGGTAATGACTAGAGTCAGACCAACTATTTAAAGAGACATGTCCACCCTCTAAGGATCTCATTATCTCCTCTTTGTAAAAAATTGAGACCTTAAGAAGAAGACCACGTTCATGTTAGTGGACAATGTTCTATATTCCCATATTCAATTGGATTAGTTCTAGGGCTGGTGTGAGGTTCATTTAAGACTATTGAACAAAAACCAAATCTATTTCACAAAAATACAGGGAATGCTTCATTATACCTGTTCATTTGCACATTTTCATGGCACATCACTCTTGGTCACTCTGCCCTTAATGCAAAAAACAGTTTACATTTAGTTTACATTGTTTGTTATATTTTTCCTTAATTGCATGCACCATCATCGCCACAACAAATTCCTCGTATGTGTAAAATCATACTTGGCAATAAAGTTGATTCTGATTCTGATTAGATAGACAGATACCGCTATTTATATCAAACACACTGACAGAAATAAATATTGTGTCAACACAAGGCATACAGTGGCACCTTCACCAGCTCCAGTCCCCTCCATCCCTGGCCTGATGCTAAAACCTTCGCTGTCTGACAGGCCGCCCCATTGGACTCTTTACCCTTCCTGCCCAGCCTTTTGGCCATTGAACTGTTTTTGTTGCTCCCTGTTTTTGGTTTACAGTCACATCTCTGTCCACCCTGCTCTATTTTGGACTTTGTTGTTGCTTTTAATTCAATAATTCTATCATTTCAATTCAATTCAATTCATTTCAATTCAATTCAATAATAATTTATTAATCCCCGAAGAGGCAGCATATAGATAGATAAAGATATAAGGAAATTAGAATCTATCAACTCAGGAGAAATATCATAAACCTTTGTCAACTGTACAGACTGCTGAGGTCTGTATGATGACATGGGTATGCGGCAGGACTGCAGTGGCTCAGGAGACGGTGGAGACTCGGCCACCTGCAGGACCTGCTGCAGCGGCTCTGGAGATGGTGGATACTCGGCCACCTGCAGGACCTGCTGCAGCGGCTCTGGAGATGGTGGATACTCGGCCACCTGCAGGACCTGCTGCAGCGGCTCTGGAGACGGTGGATACTCGGCCACCTGCAGGACCTGCTGCAGCGGCTCCGGAGACGGTGGAGACTCGGCAGCCTGCAGCCCCTGCTGCAGCCACCCGGGAATGGTGGAGACTCAGCCGCCTGCAGGACCTGCTGCAGCGGCTCTGGAGATGGTGGAGACTCGGCCGCCTGCAGGACCTGCTGCAGCGGCTCCGGAGATGGTGGATACTCAGCCACCTGCAGGACCTGCTGCAGCGGCTCTGGAGATGGTGGATACTCGGCCACCTGCAGGACCTGCTGCAGCGGCTCTGGAGACGGTGGATACTCGGCCACCTGCAGGACCTGCTGCAGTGGCTCCGGAGACGGTGGAGACTCGGCCGCCTGCAGCCCCTGCTGCAGTGACCTGGGAGACGGTGGAGACTCGACCGCCTGCAGCCCCTGCTGCAGCCACCCGGGAATGGTGGAGACTCAGCCGCCTGCAGGACCTGCTGCAGCGGCTCAGGAGACGGTGGAGACTCGGCCACCTGCAGGACCTGCTGCAGCGGCTCCGGAGATGGTGGAAACTCGGCCGCCTGCAGCTCCTGCGCGGCGGTGACGGTGGACACTCGGCTAACCGCAGCCACTGCTGTCACCTCCACCGTCACCGCTGCAGCAGGAGACCGAGGCGGTCTCGGGCAAGGAAGGGAGTGTGTGTTGACCGCCCTGGAGACATGACTGGGGGAAGGCGTGTCGACCACCTCGGAGACATGACTGGGGGAAGGCGTGTCGACCACCTCGGTGACATGACTGGGGGAGTGTGTGTCGACCACCGCGGCCCCTGCTGCAGCGGTGACGGTAGAGACTTGGCCGACTGGAGCTGGGGACTGGCTGCAGCTCCAACTGCAGTGGCGGCCAGGGATCAGGCGGCGACTAGGCGGACAGCTGCGGCGGCGGCCGAGAGCTGCTGCAGCTCCTGCTGCAGCAGCCCAGGCTTAGTCACTGCCGACTGCAGCTCCTGCTGTAGCGGTTCAGGAGATGGTGGTGACTCGGGAGGCTGCAGGCCCTGCTGCAGCAGCCCCAGAGATGGTGGAGACTCAGCTGCCTGCAGCCCCTGCTGCAACGGCCCGGGAGACGGTGGAGACTCGGCCAACTGCAGCTCCTGCGTCAGCGGCCCGGGAGATGGTGGAGACTCGGCCGGCCGCATACCCTGCTGCAGCGGCGACGGTGGAGACTCGGCCGCCTGCCGGACCTGCTGCAGCAGCTCGGGAGATGGTGGAGACTCGGCCGCCTGCAGGACCTGCTGCAGCGGCTCTGGAGACGGTGGAGACTCGGCCGCCTGCGGAACCTGCCGCAGCGGCTCTGGAGACGGTGGAGACTCGGCCGCCTGTAGGACCTGCTGCAGCGGCTCTGGAGACGGTGGAGACTCGGCCGCCTGCAGGACCTGCTGCAGCGGCTCAGGAGATGGTGGAGACTTGGACGCCTGCAGGACCTGCTGCAGCAGCTCCGGAGATTGTGGAAACTTGGCCGCCTGCAGGACCTGCTGCAGCGGCTTCGGAGACGGTGGAGACTCGGCCGACTGCAGCTCCTGCTGCAGCGGGGACAGTGGAGACTCGGCTGACCACAGCCACTGCTGCAGCGGTGACGGTGCAGACTTGGCTGACTGCAGCCCCTGCTGCAGCGGCGACGGTGAAGACTTGGCCGACTGCAGCACCTGCTGCAGCAGCTCAGGAAAGATCTCAGCCGCCTACAGCCCCTACTGCAGTGACCTGGGAGACGGTGGAGACTCGACCACCTGCAGCCCCTGCTGCAGCCGCCCGGAGATTGTGGAGACTCGGCCACCTGCAGGACCTGCTGCAGCGGCTCCGGAGATGGTGGAAACTCGGCCGCCTGCAGGACCTGCTGCAGCTGCTCTGGAGATGGTGGAGACTCGGCCGCATGCAGGACCTGCTGCAGTGGCTTCGGAGACGGTGGAGACTCGGCCGACTGCAGCTCCTGCTGCAGCGGGGACGGTGAAGACTTGGCCGACTGCAGCACCTGCTGCAGCAGCTCAGGAAAGATCTCGGCCACCTGCACCCCCTGCTGCAGTGACCTGGGAGATGGTGGAGACTCGACAGCCTGAAGCCCCTGCTGCAGCCACCCGGGAATGCTGGAGACTCAGCCGGCCGCATACCCTGCTGCAGCGGCGACGGTGGAGACTCGGCCACCTGCAGGACCTGCTGCAGCGGCTCAGGAGACGGTGGAGACTCGGCCACCTGCAGGACCTGCTGCAGCAGCTCCGGAGATGGTGGAAACTCCGCCGCCTGCAGGGCCTGCTGCAGCGGCTCTGGAGATGGTGGAGACTCGGCCACCTCAGGACCTGCTGCAGTGGGTCCGGAGACGGTGGAGACTCAGCTGCCTGCAGCCCCTGCTGCAACGGCCCGGGAGACGGTGGAGACTCGGCCAACTGCAGCTCCTGCGTCAGCGGCCCGGGAGATGGTGGAGACTTGGCCGGCCGCATACCCTGCTGCAGCGGCAACAGTGGAGACTCGGCCCCCTGCAGGACCTGCTGCAGCAGCTCGGGAGACGGTGGAGACTCGGCCGCCTGCAGGACCTGCTGCAGCGGCTCTGGAGACGGTGGAGACTCGGCCGCCTGCAGGACCTGCTGCAGCGGCTCTGGAGACGGTGGAGACTCGGCCGCCTGTAGGACCTGCTGCAGCGGCTCTGGAGGTGGTGGAGACTCGGCCGCCTGCAGGACCTGCTGCAGCGGCTCTGGAGATGGTGGAGACTTGGCCGCCTGCAGGACCTGCTGCAGCAGCTCCGGAGATTGTGGAAACTTGGCCGCCTGCAGGACCTGCTGCAGCGGCTTCGGAGACGGTGGAGACTCGACCGACTGCAGCTCCTGCTGCAGCGGGAACAGTGGAGACTCGGCTGACCACAGCCACTGCTGCAGCGGTGACGGTGGAGACTTGGCTGACTGCAGCCCCTGCTGCAGCGGCGACGGTGAAGACTTGGCCAACTGCAGCACCTGCTGCAGCAGCTCAGGAAAGATCTCGGCCGCCTGCAGCCCCTACTGCAGTGACCTGTGAGACGGTGGAGACTCGACCACCTGCAGCCCCTGCTGCAGCCGCCCGGGAGACGGTGGAGACTCAGCCGGCCGCATACCCTGCTGCAGCGGCGACGGTGGAGACTCGGCCGCCGGCAGGACCTGCTGCAGCGGCTCAGGAGACGGTGGAGACTCGGCCACCTGCAGGACCTGCTGCAGCGGCTCCGGAGATGGTGGAAACTCGGCCGCCTGCAGGACCTGCTGCAGCGGCTCTGGAGATGGTGGAGACTCGGCCGCATGCAGGACCTGCTGCAGCGGCTTCGGAGACGGTGGAGACTCGGCCGCCCGTAGGACCTGCTGCAGCGGCTTAGGAGACGGTGGAGACTCGGCCGCCTGCAGGACCTCCTGCAGCGGCTCAGGAGATGGTGGAGACTTGGCCGCCTGCAGGACCTGCTGCAGCAGCTCCGGAGATTGTGGAAACTTGGCCGCCTGCAGGACCTGCTCTAGCGGCTTCGGAGACGGTGGAGACTCGGCCGACTGCAGCTCCTGCTGCAGAGGGGACAGTGGAAACTCGGATGACCACAGCCACTGCTGCAGCGGTGACGGTGGAGACTTGGCTGACTGCAGCCCCTGCTGCAGCGGCGACGGTGAAGACTTGGCCGACTGCAGCACCTGCTGCAGCAGCTCAGGAAAAATCTCGGCCGCCTGCAGCCCCTACTGCAGTGACCTGGGAGACGGTGGAGACTCGACCACCTGCAGCCCCTGCTGCAGCCGCCCGGGAATGGTGGAGACTCAGCCGGCCGCATACCCTGCTGCAGCGGCGACGGTGGAGACTCGGTCGCCTGCAGGACCTGCTGCAGCAGCTCCGGAGACTGTGGAGACTCGGCCACCTGCAGGACCTGCTGCAGCGGCTCCGGAGATGGTGGAAACTCGGCTGCCTGCAGGACCTGCTGCAGCGGCTCTGGAGATGGTGGAGACTCGGCCGCATGCAGGACCTGCTGCAGCGGCTTCGGAGACGGTGGAGACTCAGCTGCCTGCAGCCCCTGCTGCAACGGCCCGGGAGACGGTGGAGACTCGGCCAACTGCAGCTCCTGCGTCAGCGGCCAGGGAGATGGTGGAGACTCGGCCGGCAGCATACCCTGCTGCAGCGGCGACAGTGGAGACTCGGCCGCCTGCAGGACCTGCTGCAGCAGCTCGGGAGACGGTGGAGACTCGGCCGCCTGCAGGACCTGCCGCAGCGGCTCTGGAGATGGTGGAGACTCGGCCGCCTGCAGCCCCTGCTGCCATGACCTGGGAGACGGTGGAGACTCGACCGCCTGCAGCCCCTGCTGCAGCCACCCGGGAATGCTGGAGACTCAGCCGGCCGCATACCCTGCTGCAGCGGCGACGGTGGAGACTCGGCTGCGTGCAGGACCTGCTGCAGCAGCTCAGGAGACGGTGGAGACTCGGCCACCTGCAGGACCTGCTGCATTGGCTCCGGAGATGGTGGAAACTCGGCCGGGTGCAGGACCTGCTGCAGCGGCTCTGGAGATGGTGGAGACTCGGCCACCTCAGGACCTGCTGCAGCAGGTCCGGAGACGGTGGAGACTCAGCTGCCTGCAGCCCCTGCTGCAACGGCCCGGGAGACGGTGGAGACTCGGCCAACTGCAGCTCCTGCGTCAGCGGCCAGGGAGATGGTGGAGACTCGGCCGGCAGCATACCCTGCTGCAGCGGCGACAGTGGAGACTCGGCCGCCTGCAGGACCTGCTGCAGCAGCTCGGGAGACGGTGGAGACTCGGCCGCCTGCAGGACCTGCCGCAGCGGCTCTGGAGATGGTGGAGACTCGGCCGCCTGCAGGACCTGCTGCAGCGGCTCTGGAGACGGTGGAGACTCGGCCGCCTGTAGGACCTGCTGCAGCGGCTCTGGAGGTGGTGGAGACTCGGCCGCCTGCAGGACCTGCTGCAGCGGCTCTGGAGATGGTGGAGAGTTGGCCGCCTGCAGGACCTGCTGCAGCAGCTCCGGAGATTGTGGAAACTTGGCCTCCTGCAGGACCTGCTGCAGCGGCTTCAGAGACGGTGGAGACTCGGCCGACTGCAGCTCCTGCTGCAGCGGGGACAGTGGAGACTCGGCTGACCACAGCCACTGCTGCAGCGGAGACGGTGGAGACTCGGCCGCCTGCAGGACCTGCTGCAGCGGCTCTGGAGACGGTGGAGACTCGACAGCCTGTAGGACCTGCTGCAGCGGCTCTGGAGGTGGTGGAGACTCGGCCGCCTGCAGGACCTGCTGCAGCGGCTCTGGAGATGGTGGAGACTCGGCCACCTCAGGACCTGCTGCAGCGGGTCCGGAGACGGTGGAGACTCAGCTGCCTGCAGCCCCTGCTGCAACGGCCCGGGAGACGGTGGAGACTCGGCCAACTGCAGCTCCTGCGTCAGTGGCCCGGGAGCTGGTGGAGACTCGGCCAGCCGCATACCCTGCTGCAGCGGCGACGGTGGAGACTCGGCCGCCTGCAGGACCTGCTGCAGCAGCTCGGGAGACGGTGGAGACTCGGCCGCCTACAGGACCTGCTGCAGCGGCTCTGGAGACGGTGGAGACTCGGCCGCCTGCAGGACCTGCTGCAGCGGCTCTGGAGACGGTGGAGACTCGACCGCCTGTAGGACCTGCTGCAGCGGCTCTGGAGGTGGTGGAGACTCGGCCGCCTGCAGGACCTGCTGCAGCGGCTCTGGAGATGGTGGAGACTTGGCCGCCTGCAGGACCTGCTGCAGCAGCTCCGGAGATTGTGGAAACTTGGCCGCCTGCAGGACCTGCTGCAGCGGCTTCGGAGACGGTGGAGACTCGGCCGACTGCAGCTCCTGCTGCAGCGGGGACAGTGGAGACTCGGCTGACCACAGCCACTGCTGCAGCGGTGACGGTGGAGATTTGGCTGACTGCAGCCCCTGCTGCAGCGGCGATGGTGAAGACTTGGCCGACTGCAGCACCTGCTGCAGCAGCTCAGGAAAGATCTCGGCCGCCTGCAGCCCCTACTGCAGTGACCTGGGAGACGGTGGAGACTCGACCGCCTGCAGCCCCTGCTGCAGCCACCCGGGAATGCTGGAGACTCAGCCGGCCGCATACCCTGTTGCAGCGGCGACGGTGGACACTCGGCCGCCTGCAGGACCTGCTGCAGCGGCTCAGGAGACGATGGAGACTCGGCCACCTGCAGGACTTGCTGCAGCGGCTCCGGAGATGGTGGAAACTCGGCCGCCTGCAGGACCTGCTGCAGCGGCTCTGGAGATGGTGAAGACTCGGCCACCTCAGGACCTGCTGCAGCGGGTCCGGAGACGGTGGAGACTCAGCTGCCTGCAGCCCCTGCTGCAACGGCCCAGGAGACAGTGGAGACTCGGCCAACTGCAGCCCCTGCTGCAGCGGCCCGGGAGATGGTGGAGACTCGGCCGGCTGCATACCCTGCTGCAGCGGTGACGGTGGAGACTCGACCGCCTGCAGGACCTGCTGCAGCAGCTCGGGAGACGGTGGAGACTCGGCCGCCTGCAGGACCTGCTGCAGCGGCTCTGGAGACGGTGGAGACTCGGCCGCCTGCAGGACCTGCTGCAGCAGCTCTGGAGACGGTGGAGACTTGGCCGCCTGTAGGACCTGCTTCAGCGGCTCTGGAGGTGGTGGAGACTCGGCCGCCTGCAGGACCTGTTGCAGCGGCTCTGGAGATGGTGGAGACTTGGCCGCCTGCAGGACCTGCTGCAGCAGCTCCGGAGATTGTGGAAACTTGGCCACCTGCAGGACCTGCTGCAGCGGCTTTGGAGACGGTGGAGACTCGGCCGACTGCAGCTCCTGCTGCAGCGGGGACAGTGGAGACTCGGCTGACCACAGCCACTGCTGCAGCGGTGACGGTGGAGACTTGGCTGACTGCAGCCCCTGCTGCAGCGGCGACGGTGAAGACTTGGCCGACTGCAGCACCTGCTGCAGCAGCTCAGGAAAGATCTCGGCCGCCTGCAGCCCCTGCTGCAGTGACCTGGGAGACGGTGGAGACTCGACCGCCTGCAGCCCCTGCTGCAGCCACCCGGGAATGCTGGAGACTCAGCCGGCCGCATACCCTGCTGCAGCGGCGACGGTGGAGACTCGGCCGCCTGCAGGACCTGCTGCAGCGGCTCTGGAGATGGTGGAGACCCGGCCACCTCAGGACCTGCTGCAGCGGGTCTGGAGACGGTGGAGAATCAGCCGACTGCAGCTCCTGCTGCAGCGGGGACGGTGGAGACTCGGCTGACCGCAGCCACTGCTGTCACCCTCCACCTCTGCAGCAGGAGACCGAGGCGGTCTCGGGCAAGGAAGGGAGTGTGTGTTGCCCGCACCGGAGACATGACTGGGAGAGCGTGCATCGACCGCCTCGGAGACATGACTGGGGGAAGGCGTGTTGACCACCTCGGAGACATGACTGGGAGAGCCTCGGACTCGGGGGAAAAGACCACCAGCTCCCCCCTCAGCTTGTTGAGGTGTTTATACATCGCTGAGACGATTGGCATTACGTGCGGCAGCTGGAGTAGCTAGGGCCGGGTGGTCCAGTGCCTCAGGAGGAGGTCATATACGCAGATCCACCGCCTTACGTCAGTGGACTCCTGCACAGAGGACGTGAGGCGGTGGTAGAGCTCCCAGAAGGATTTGACATCCTCCTGAGCTGCCAGGGAAGTATCCAAGGCCGCCATAGGGACAGGGTCGAGAGCCGAAGGTGGGACATTACCCTGGATGCCCACAGAGACGGGAGCTGGGGTGGGGTGTCATGTTGGGCTGCCGTGGTGACAGAAACACCCCGAGGACTGGCAGCCCGTTGGGTCGCCCCGGACCGCGAGCGCCTGCCTCGTCTTCTCCGAGGCGGCCTCTCCGTCGCCTCAGAGGCCAGCTCTGCCGAGAAACAGGTCGGACCAACCCCTGAGCTCCAGACAGCCTGTTGGAGACTCTTTAGCCCCCCCAGGGCCAATCGGGTGCCCCGAAAAGTTGAGGCCTCCCGCTGGGTCCATAGTCTAGCAGTCCATTCTGTCACAGGGTGTGTAAGGGGAGTGGAAGGAGGACCCAAGATGGAGGAGGTGTCAAAAACAAAAATGGTCTTTATTAAACAAAAAATCCAAAAACCAACAATTAAAAAATCCCAAAATACAAACTTAACTTAATTCCATGGTAAAAAGTGACCACATGGACAAGCAGACAGGCATGCAGGGGGTAAAGACGACAATGGACAGCAAACAGAAAGGGAGTGACAGGACTTATAAACACACAGGAACAAACAAGAGGCAGGTGTAAACAATCAGGCTGACAAGGGGGAGAAAGAAAAGCTGAACACCACGAAGACAAGACAGATCTTCAAAGTAAAACAGGAAGCACTACAGACATGGAGAGACGCCAAATTGACAAAACAGACAGAAAATACAAAAACTCAGTCATGGCTGACCGGGGCCATGACAGGTAGGGAGACTACTAGACTCCTCTTTAGGTCTGTTTAAGTCTGGGACTGACAGGTCTTGATTGCAGTCTTTCAAAAGGACCATATCCAAAAAGTCTCCGGCCCGTATCTGTCAACCCTGGGATGGCTGAAGTCTTTTAAATGTGGAGCAACAATCCTTTACCTTCTTGATAAGGGCCTGGTCTGCAGTGTCCATTTCTTGATGGTCCGTATTGTTATGATTTGGAGGTTATAAGGACTCAAATGTAAGAGATTATGGAGGCAGAACCATAACAATTTTATTTAAAAATGACTTTTCCAAGGACCTGAAATGTCTCCTTTTGACATTGCGAGTTGTTGTTGTTGTTTTTTCCAACCTTCTTCCCACCGCCTCATGCTTCATGCTTCATGCTTCAAGCCATGTATTATGTTATCATACTTTAACTTTACCTTCAAACTCACTTAACTTGTGAGATGTAAACATTACATAATGCTGTCTAGTAAAGGCTACTGAGGTGTGTGGTTCTCCAGAGAGGAGACCCTTGGAGGATGAACCATTATGATAAAACAACTTTCCACAGACTTAAAGAGTTTAATCTGAATAGATCACTGAGTTCACCAAGTGTCCTAAAGATTCAAGAAGAGAAAAACACCCCTTCCAGGTTTGATGTTGATTTATTTACATACAGTGAATCTGTCTGTTTTATGGATAAGCATTTTGTTTTTTAAAAAGCATTTATGGATGACAAGTTAAATTTTTCCTACATTACTCTGTCTGGATATGTGGAAATTAACAAATACAGATATTTGTATTTTTTTGTATTTTTCATACTATTTATATTAATAATGTTCAGCAATTGTACTATTTTATACCTAATCTGGATCCACAAAACCCTCCATGAGCCGATGTACATCTTCATTGCAGCTTTGTTACTCAACTCTGCTCTTTACAGCACTACTGTTTATCCAAAACTTTTGATTGACTTTTTATCTGAAAAACAGATCATATCTTATGCAGCCTGCATCTCCCAGTTTTTCATGTTTTACTCCATAGGTGGTTCTGAATTCATACTCTTAGCAGCCATGGCTTATGACAGGTATGTGTCAATATGTAAACCTCTGAGATATGCAGCTATCATGAGAAAGAGTACGGTGAACATTTTCCTGTTTCTTGCTTGGTCCATACCTGCTTCTCATATTGCTGTTCAAGCAATACTGAGTGCTGAAACTAAATTATGTAATTTTGAATTAAAAGGTATATTTTGTAATAACACAATGTACACCCTTCAGTGTGTAAGCTCAAGAGCAATAACTATATTTGGTTTGCTTGCTTTATTAGATCTTATAATATTTCCTATGCTCTTCACAGTTTTTACATATGCAAAGATATTTATAATATCCTACCGAAGTTGTAAAGAATTCAGGAGAAAGGCTGCTGAGACCTGTTTACCCCACTTGTTGGCTCTATTAAGTATTTCCTGGTTTACTTTATATGACGTAATTATAGCTCGAGTGAAATCAGATTTACCAAAAACAGCACGTTTAATATTGACACTCCAAATAGTTCTGTATCATCCTTTGTTTAACCCAATCATATATGGGTTTAAAATGAAAGAAATTTCTAAACGTCTAAAAAAGTTGTTCCGCTCAAACAAAGTCTAACTGCTTCTCCTAATTTTTGTAGGAATTTATTTCACTGTCTACACTGTTTGAGTTCAAGAGTATGGCACTTTTTGGAGGTTTTTGCTGTCACACTTACATCATAACTACTTGTATATTCTATCAAAGTTGTTGCAAAGAGAAACTGCACAGATTTATTGATTGTAATTATTGTTTAGTATACATAAAGCTACTGATTATTGCAAGTCCTACATTTCCAAGGATGAATAGATTAGTTTTTCCTTCTTTTTTTTAACATGAGGCCTCAGGTAGGAATAGGTTCAAACCACTATTCTCACTCTGGGTTCTCAACTTTAATAGTATTCAAATAGTAATCCAATATTCCACCAGTATTCTAATAATAATCTGACAATATATCTTATTTTAAATTTTAAGGTAGACATTCTTACTGTGTTTTACTTTCCTGATATGCATTTAATTAGCAGAATTTAATCTTGGTTGCAAGTTAGTATTATTTACATGTTGCATGTTGATTTTAAAGTCAGTTTTGTTATCGGATTCAGCCTGCCTGATTTCTCTAATATAGCAGCTAAATATTACCTCAGTTCAGTTGCATCTTTTCAAATGAATGTTTTATACCAAATATGATTTCATTATGTGTACTTCAAGCCATGCACAGTGACAAATAGGGGAAGGAATTCTTTGTATGGTCAGCTGATCTGACACAAATAACAATGAGAAATATAAATAAACAAACAAAATGTTTGTTGTCAGATATGTATTTTTATTTCGGTGTTTGTGCTTGCATAATGTAAATCTGTACCAAACCGAGCACTCTAATGCCACGTTCATAACACCAACCACATTGTCCAGCTCTTATACAATTCTGATTTGATAATCCACAGTCATGACTGCAAGTGTCTTACTGCAGAGGTGTGTGTGAATGAAACAGCTGGGGTGTAATCTACAAGCAGTGCAGCTGCACTGGGGCTCATACAGCAGGTGGGGCCCACACCACATGTGTGCTCTCCCCATGCTGTGTCAATGTTTCAAAACTTACATTTTAAACAAAAATGCTTTGGAATTACATATATTGGGTAAAAAAAAGTATTGAACATGTCACCATTTTTCTCAGGAAATATATTTCAAAAGGTGTTATTGACATGAAACTTTCACCAGATGTTGATAACAGCCCAAACAATCCACACATGCAAAGAAATCAAACCATAGATGTTCATAAAGGAAGTTATTTGTAATAATTTGAGATGAGTATTGAACAGACTTACTTAAATTTTTTAAAATACTTTATACAAAAGCTTTTGTAGGTAAAGACAGCTTCAAGATGCCTCCTGTAAGGAGAAACTAGACACAAGCTTTGCTCAGGTGTGATTTTTGCCAAATCTTCCACTCAAAGTCTTCAAATCTGAAAGGAATCTGTGGGCCTCTTCTATGAAATTTCACCAATGAAATCATTCGTCACAGCCACAGCAGCAGTGATGCTGTGACCACTTCTAAATCCAGACCAAAACTCATATAAAACATTATTATTCGATAAAAACTGTTTCAACTGTAAATGTACCTAAGATTCAAGAAACTTAGCCAAGATTGAAAGTTTGGATCGTTGAACTTTGGGTGGATTCCAATTCCTCCCTCAACCCTCAATTGCAAAAATGCGTGCTACCGCAAAGAGTAAGTGCTCTCAGAACATCAAGCTGATGGACAAGTTTGAGAACTGTATCGCCCTCAATATTGAGATTCTCCGGCACCACCCTTGTGAGTGAGGGCTACCCAGAAGGCATTGCGTATTTTTGCCAAGACATCTTCGAAAAGGATTGCGGCCAAAAAAAACTAACTACAAATGGAAATATTTTCGTAGTTAATAAAGATATTAATGTTACAAAACCATGTTATTGTCTTCGTTTTATATCTATCTATATACAGTGCCTTGCAAAACTATTCGGCCCCCTTGAACTTTTCAACCTTTCAGGCTCCAAACATAAAGATGTAAAATTAAATTTTTTTGTCAATAATCAACAACAAGTGGGACACAATAGTGAAGTAAAACAAAATTCATTGGATATTTTAATTTTTTTTAACAAATAAAAAACTGAAAAGTGGGGCGTGCAATATTATTCGGCTCCTTTACTTTCAGTGCAGCAAACTGACTAGAGAAGTTCAGTGAAGTGAATGATCCAATGTTGTCCTGAATGACTGATGATGATCAATAGAATCCACCTGTGTGTAATCAAGTCTCCGTATAAATGCACCTGCTCTGTGATAGTCTCAGGGTTCTGGTTAAAGCTCAGAGAGCATCATGAAGACAAAGGAACACACCAGGCAGGTCCCAGATACTGTTGTGGAGAAGTTATAAAGCTGGATGTGGATACAAAAAGATTTTCCAAGCTTTAAACATCTCAAGGAGCACTGAGCAAGCAATCATATTGAAATGGAAGGAGTATCAGACCACTGCAGATCTACCAAGACCCGGCCGTCCCTCTAAACTTTCATCTGGAACAAGGAGAAGACTGATCAGAGATGCAGCCAAGAGGCCCATGATCACTCTGGATGAACTGATCTACAGCTGAGGTGGGAGAGTCTGTCCAGAGGACAACAATCAGTCGTACACTGAACAAATCTGGCCTTTATGGAAGAGTGGCAAGAAGAAAGCCATTTCTCAAAGATATCCATAAAAAGTATCATTTAAAGTTTGCCACAAGCCACCTGGGAGACACACCAAACATGTGGGAAGAACTTTTTGGCCACAATGCAAAATGATATGTTTTGCATAAAAGCAACACAGCTCATCACCCTGAACACACCATCCCCACTGTCAAACATGGTGGTGGCAGCATCATGGTTTAGAGATTTATCTTCCAACAGGACAATGATCCAAAACATAAAGACAAATCTACAATGGAATGGTTCACAAATAAACGTATCCAGGTGTTAGAACGGCCAAGTCAAAGTCCAGACCTGAATCCAATCCAGAATCTGTGGAAAGAGCTGAAGACTGCTGTTCACAAACGCTCTCCATCCAACCTCACTGAGCTCCAGCTGTTTTACAGGAAGAATGGACCAGAATTTAGTCTCTGGATGTGTTAAACTGATAGAGACAAACCCCAAGAGACTGGCAGCTGGAACTGCAGCAAAAGGTGGCGCTACAAAGTATTAACGCAATGGGGCCGAATAATATTGCATGCCCCACTTTTCAGTTTTTATTTGTTAAAAAAGTTTAAAATATCCCAAAAATTTTGTTCCACTTAACGATCATGTCCCACTTGTTGTTGACAAAAAAATTGAGATTTTATGTCTTTATGTTTGAAACCGAATACTATGGAGCGAAAGAAGTGCCACATTAATAAATAAATAAATAAATAAATAAATGTGGAAATAAAAAGAGAAATAAATAAATAAATAAATAAATAAATGTGGAAATATAAAGAGAAATAAATAAATAAATAAATGTGGAAATATAAAGAGAAATAAATAAATAAATATATGTGGAAATATAAAGAGAAATAAATATATAAATAAATATATGCGGAAATATAAAGAGAAATAAATATATAAATAAATATATGTGGAAATATAAAGAGAAATAAATAAATATATGTGGAAATATAAAGGGAAATAAATAAATAAATAAATGTGGAAATATAAAGAGAAATAAATAAATGAAAAGGAAAATCATCTTTAATTTTCGTATTGCATTTGCTTTTCCTTTTTGGCACTCCTGTGACACAAGGATAAAGCAATGACAAAACGCTTGGTGGACTGAGCTGTCAATCAAATGGCTCTGGGCGGGGCTTCCCTGATCACTGGATTTCTGCCTGGCGGTATGGGCGCTAACTCATAGATATGTATGCTAGCGTTTAGCCTGACGTCACCAGCGCTGAGGAGGACGTGCAGACAACTCACGTAGTTTGACTGATAACGGTGGAAAAGTAAATATGGAAAACGTGGAGGAGTTAAGGAGAGGTGTTCAACAAGAACTTTTAAGAATTGCTCGGTGTGTGGATGAAAATGTTCAGCCGGACTACATTCTGAGGATGGTAGAAGATGTCAGCGAAAGTCTTGGGCAAATATCTGCACTGACCGATACAGACATTGATCCGGTTGTGTGGCACAATCTTGAAGAGGTAGGTACTTTATTCACAGCCTAAAATTCTACCATGTCATGTTATCAGTAAGCTTTTTCGATTTATACACAAGTCTGTAGAAGACAGTTGTCAAGTTCACATGCTGTATATGATGAATGCATAACGTGTAATATATATATTCATCATATACTAGCCACAGCTGAAACTTGTGCAGGTTATCATGGGTTGAGGAGTAACAAGCTACATGTAAAAGGATTATGTAATTATATTACAAAATCAGCTTAATTAGTTACAGTATGTACTCATGAGGAAAAAATATGTATTAAAAGTACAATTCACTAATCAAAGTGAGATTACAAAAAGGTTATATCTGAGTATTTTCCCTCCCTTTTTTAAAAGCCTTTTTGCAAATTTTTTTTGATTGCTTACTGATAACATGACATGGTAGAATTTTAGGCTGTGAATAAAGTACCTACCTCTTCAAGATTGTGCCACACAACCGGATCAATGTCTGTATCGGTCAGTGCAGATATTTGCCCAAGACTTTCGCTGACATCTTCTACCATCCTCAGAATGTAGTCCGGCTGAACATTTTCATCCACACACCGAGCAATTCTTAAAAGTTCTTGTTGAACACCTCTCCTTAACTCCTCCACGTTTTCCATATTTACTTTTCCACCGTTATCAGTCAAACTACGTGAGTTGTCTGCACGTCCTCCTCAGCGCTGGTGACGTCAGGCTAAACGCTAGCATACATATCTATGAGTTAGCGCCCATACCGCCAGGCAGAAATCCAGTGATCAGGGAACGACTATCCATCCTGGACAGGAAGCCCCGCCCAGAGCCATTTGATTGACAACTCAGTCCACCAAGCGTTTTGTCATTGCTTTATCCTTGTGTCACAGGAGTGCCAAAAAGGAAAAGCAAATGCAATACAAAACTTAAAGATGATTTTCCTTTTCATTTATTTATTTCTCTTTATATTTCCACATTTATTTATTTCCCTTTATATTTCCACATTTATTTTATTTCCTTTTATATTTCCACATATATTTATTTATTTCTCTTTATATTTCCACATATATTTATTTATATATTTATTTCTCTTTATATTTCCACATATATTTATTTATATATTTATTTCTCTTTATATTTCCACATATATTTATTTATTTATTTATTTTTATATTTCCACATTTATATATTTATTTATTTCTCTTTTTATTTCCACATTTATTTATTTATTAATGTGGCACTCCTATCGCTCCATACAATACTTTTGCAAAGCACTGTATATATATATATATATATATATATATATATATATATATATATATATGTATATATATATATATATATATATATATATATATATATATATATATGAGGAAATTAGAGAAAATTTTGAACACTCTCGAGGTGCTTTAGGAGGCATTCTCAGCACAGCATTGTGTATTTGGGAAGCATCAAGTTGTCCATATTGTTACTTTGAATGCCACATAATTAGATTCAACATCATATTTAATAAACGATTTATTTATTTAATAAAGCTTTCCCTCAACAGAAAATAAAATATCAAAATGCCACAAAGTTGAATTATTCCTGCTAATGTGAGAATACACTGAAAATAAGGCTGAGGTAAGATATCAAAGAACCAATCAGGCCAGATTGTTCCATTATGCCAGTCATATGAACGTTCTTCATTCATGTGTACTTGGAGTGTTTGGAGGTTACATTGCTAAGCGGGACGAGAAGCAGGAGCTAGTGATATCCACGCTGGGGACGATGCAGACGACTGTACGTTTCCTAGCTACATTTACCAGTGGTGAGAAGCGCTGTATATTTCCTCCGCGTTGTCTAACAATAAATAAGTACAATAAGGAATAAACATCTCTCCTGTGAATTTAAAGCTAATAATCATCCATCCAAACAAGAAAGGGAGAAGTAATATCAGAAAATATGTGCTTCGGGCTTACTTTGACCGTTGATTTGCTGTGATGGCATCTGGATTGTCAACGGGCTCAGTGCGCATGCCCTGGTCTCAATCAACCAATCGCAATCGAGAATTTACGTCACATTCGTGGAGGGTACACCCCCCCCAAAAAAAATTAAACTGGATTTACACGTATCTCAAAAATGACCCCCAGGATGGAAAAAAACTCAGAAATCCGTGGATCTGCGGAAAATTGACACCCCTGATTAACTATCAAATGCTTTTCCTACGTCCAATGAAAATGTTAATGTGTTTGTTTGTGATGTGTGATGAATTAAATTAAATAGTCTGCATAAGTTATTGGAGGAATGTCTTCCTCTAATGAAGCCAGTTTCATCTAAGTGGATAATAAGTGGAGTTATTTTCTGTATGCATAGTGCTAGTGCCTTACTGACGATTTTAGTGTCTGTATTAATAAGGGATAGTGGACGATAACTTGATGGAAATGTGGAATCTTTGCCAGGTTTTATTATTAAAGAGATCAGCAGTGTTCATTCCTGTAGGGAGCTTAGACATTTGCTTCACTTCAACTGTTAATCTAATGAATATGGGCTCTAGACTGTAGAGATCGTTGATCTTTCCTTATTTATTCAGGGTATTGTGGTTTGATCAGTGTTAATTTTGACAAGAATGTTTCTTTTTAATTTAGTCTTGGTCACTCACCAAATGGTTGATTTAGTTAAAGTCACATTTTAGTCTTTTTGTTTTGCTTTGTTTTAGTTAAAATTTTGTCACTACACATCAGTTTTAGTTTTAGTCTCAATTTAGTCTTGACAAAATTTGACAGTTGTTATACTGTAATAGATTTTGCAAAAGGATGCCTGTCATGGTAGTAAACCTTGTAGCATACGTTTAATTGAGTTTAGTCATTTAAACTAAGTGTACCATATTACTTCATGTTTATTTTTTTGAATAATTGTACAACAAATGATTTACCTGCAAGGCTAAAGCTCTAATCCTCTTAAGACGTTAAAAGAAAATAATTTCAAACCCATTTTCACAATTCACCAAAACTTTCTTCAAAAATAGGCCAATATAAAAAATATAGAAAACTATAAAAAGTACTGAGACAGGAAAAAGGGACATGAGTTTAGCACAGTAGTCTAAAATAGAAGGAACATACTCATCCCAAATAAGATTACAACCATTAACAGAAGGGCTAAACTGAGGCTGAGCCTTAACATTTTGCAGAAAACACTGTTGCTAGGGAAGCTGAGAATTTAGTCGCTCAGGCCATAGAGATATAGAACAAGTATAACACATCTGGCACTATGTCAAAAAATCAGTGTTGTAAAAATGACTGGAGTAAAAGTACAGATACCTTACTTGAAAGTTACTCAAGTAAAAGTCTCCCCCTAAAATTTTTTTTAGGTATTAAAAGTACCTTACATTAAATGTTATACAATCAGAACGATGGGCTGACAGTTGAATTTAAGTTAAAATAATTCATTGGTTAAAAAGGAAAACAAGACACTGAGGAAGTTTGTAATCCAGATTGTCCGGCCGACCAGTGTCAGTGTTTTTGTCACCTATTTACTCATCAGTTTATAATGAACAGAGATTTCGTTTTAGTTTTTGTTGCCAGTACATTAGTAATTTACGTTCTCGTCATAAATTAGTCACGGAATAAAGGGTCGTTGACGAAAAGTTTTCATTTAAGTTTTAGTTTACAAAATTGACAATGGGTTTGATTCATGTTGCTGTGTGAATTTTGAAAACGTTTATACAGACCTGAGAATCTGTTTGTGTTAACATCTTATCTTAAGAGATACCTTTAGGCATGTGCCATTTGTAACAAGAACAATGGGAATGCCAGATTTAGAAGACCATACTGAGATGGGAGATATGTTTGAGGCGTGATGCATACATTTCACAATGACTTAGTTTTGCAGCACTGCAAGTGTTATGCAAGTTCTAGATGTGTGCCATGCATGGCACTTTGCACAGACTGTGCACGCTTGACCAGGTTGAAGACAATCTACACATGTACAGCAGGTGCTGGACCTTGGCAGAAGCATTGTGCACAAAAATGTAGTGAGGACTTTGGTGTTTGCCTTGGCATAGAACACCGTGAAGATTATAGGTGGTAAGGTACAATGTTCGATTTTGGCTATTACAGGCTGGAGGATGTGATTAAAAACTCGGTATCGACTGCCTGGTATTATTTATTTTCCCCATTTCTTGTTCCTATCATTTACACATTCTGTTTTTAAAGCAGGAAATATCCAAGGAACTAAAAAGTCTCCCTTTAAGAAGACCTTTCATACTTCATTGTTTAAAAAAACAGTCAATGTAATATTTCATGATGTCGGACTTGGCTTACTTGTTGTAGAACACAATGATTGATATTGTGAGATGAAAATATGACATAATGCTATACTGTCCAGTGAAAGATGTTGACCAGTGTGGTACTCTGGAGAGGAGATCCTTGGAGGGTAAACCAATATTATAAAACAACTTTCCACAGACTCACGCAGTTTACTCTGAATAGCTCACACAGAGTTTACCAAGTGTGCTTAAGATTCAGGTAAAGTAAAAGGGCAGTCTAGGTTGGATATTGTTTTATTGCCATACATTGCATTTGTCTATTTCATGGATGAACCTTTTATTCAAAAACCATTATGGAATACAAGTTAAATTTTTCCCAGATAACTCTGTCTGGATATGTGGAAATGAACAAATACAGATATTTGTATTTTTTTGTTTTGTTTACAGCATATATTTTAATTCTCTTCAGTAACTCTACTATTGTGTACCTCATCTGGATTCACGAAACCCTCCATGAGCCAATGTACATTTTCATTGCAGCTTTGTTACTTAACTGTGCTCTTTACAGCACTACTGTTTACCCAAAACTTTTGATTGACTTTTTATCTGAAAAACAGGTCATATCATATTCAGCCTGCCTCTTCCAATATTTTATTTTTTATTCTTTAGGTGGTTCTGAATTTCTACTCTTGGCAGCCATGGCTTATGACAGATATGTGTCTATATGTAAACCTCTGAGATATGCAACTATCATGAGAAAAACTACTGTGAAGATTTTCCTGATTCTTGCTTGGTTTGTACCTGCTTGTCATTTGGCAGTTCAAGCTTTACTGCGTGCTGAAACTAAAATGTGTAACCATGAATTAAAAGGAATATTTTGTAACAACACAATTTATACGATTCAGTGTACAGGCTCAAGAGCAATTACTATATTTGGGGTACTTGTTTTTCTTGATGTAGCATTATTTCCTATGCTGTTCACAGTTTTTACATATGCAAAGATATTTATTATATCCTACCGAAGTTCCAAAGAATTCAGGAGAAAAGCCACTGAGACCTGTTTACCCCACTTGTTGGTTTTAATAAGCACCTTCTGGTTGATCGCATATGATGTAATTATAGCTCGAGTTGAATCAGATTTCCCCAAAACAGCACGTTTAATGTTGACATTGCAAATAATTCTGTATCATCCTTTGTTTAACCCATTCATCTATGGCTTTAAAATGAAAGAAATTTCTAAGCGTCTAAAAAAGTTGCTTTGCTCAAACAAAGTCTAACTGTTATTCTGTCCTAATTTCTCATTTATGAAGCAGTTTATTTTATCTTTACTGTGTGAGTTCAAAAGTTAAGCCTAGACTGGACATTTTTGCTTTGACTTTCCTTGGTGCTGCTGTTATACTTACTCTATAAAAGCTGTTGTATAAAAAAAATATAGACTTGCTTTCTGTGATTACTGCTGTGGGAATTATAATTGTGCTGTGTGGAATTATGATTGTGCTTGCATATTTGGACACATATACAGTATTAGGAGTAAAATTAAGTTGCAAGCACTCAAACAGAAGAAGGAGGACATGTGAAGCTGTGTCAGGGTGATATGTCCTTATCAGGGAAAGGCTGTATTCTGCACAATGAGGAAGTTTGCATTGAAACTAACAGAAAAATGATTGTATCTAACAACGCCTAACGTCTAACATCTAGCATGTCTCAAGACCGCGGGGTCTGTGAGCTGATTTCTCCCTTTGCAAAGACGAAACTTGAGAGAGTGTCATGACTATTATTGAATTCAAATTAATCTCACTTTGAGTCCACAGGTCAGCAGTCCGGGGAAGGTCAGGTTGACCTCAACACTGCTTATTATACATATATATTCTTGTTAATTTTTACAGTACTACATTTTTAAGTAAAACCCTCAGGCTTTAAAATAATTTATTTAAAATGAAGTCTGAGGTTAGATTGAGTTTGAACCATCATTTTAACTTTGGGCTCTCCGCTTTAATAGTATTCAAATACTACTCTAATATTCCAACAGTATTCCAATAATAATATAATGATATATCATATTCAAACATACAGTTGTCACATTTTCCATTTAGATATTTTTATTGTATGATAGTTTGTTATTATATAATTATATTACATGTTGGCTCTAAGTGTGTTTATTAGGTCCATGTAGATTGAAAAAAATGTTTTTGTAGTCAGTTCATGATGCTCCTTTCGAGTAGTATAGTAATTTTTAACTATTTACATCAAGACCTTAATAACTATTTCACTAACGTTGTGTTCTTCATAAGAATGTATGATGACAAATATGATTTCATTATATGTACTTCAAGCAGGGAATAAAATGGTTGTATGTGATGATGAGCTGATATGACACAATGAGAAATATATCTAAATGAACAATATTCTTGTTGTCAGATATCTATTTTTCTTGCTATTAATTGACAGTGCCTGCACTAGCAGAGCATGCATAGTCCAAACCATTACCAAACCAGCCCTTTAAAGTTCATAACACCAGCCACATTGTCTAGTTACTATAAATTTCTGACTTTATAAAGATCTGATTTGATGTTTCACATTCATAAATGCAACTATTTTGCTTTAGACTTGCTAGTGAAAGTAATAGCCCCCTGAAATGGTACACATGTGCAAGGGATGCCTTTAGGATTGAGTCATTTGTAATAAAAGCAGTGTTGGGGTCGTTAGTAAAAAAAAAAAAGTTGTGTATTGCACATTACTCGTAACTGTAAAAAAAATGTAATCCATTAGTTTACTTTGTATGAAAAATAACTCATTTTCACTTGTCCACTTTCACAAACTGTCAAGTCTAAATAACAAAACATCATGAGGTTCTGGTAACAGGCTCTATGAAAAAAAACGGGTCTTATGATACGCTTTACAATAAGATGTTTGATTGATAACACCACTTGGTAAGAAAATAGGACTATCAAAAATAAAGAAAATATCAAAGCCTATAGGTATAATATAATGTTCAATTCAATTCAGTTTTATTTGTATAGCGTCTGTGACAATGTCAATTGTCTCTAGGTGCTTTACAGAGACCCATAACATGACCCCAGAGCAAATATCATTAACTAAAAATTAAATAATATTGAATCCTAAACAAGGATAATGGCAGGTAAAAAAAACTCCCACAGAGGGAGAAAAAAAACCTTTAAGCCAAACAGTGGCAAGGAAAAACTCCACTTTAAGAGAACGAAACTTTGAGCAGGACCTGGATCATATGGGGGGACCTTCCTGCCAAAGGCCAGCTGGGTAGAGAAAGAAAAAGAGAGGGGAGACAGGACAGAGAGAGGATGGAGGACAGAGAGAGGAGAGCACACAAATGACTAAATATAATGACTACATAAACATGAGGTGAGATGGTCACAGGAGTAGGTTACTGGTCACCAGTGTTGGGCAAGTATACTTTCTACACGAACTAGCTAAGTTCATAGTTCATAGAAATTAAAATGAATTAGTTCAGTTCATAGTTCACAGAAATTAAAATGAACTAGTTCAGTTTACTATTTCAAAAACTGAATAAATATTTCATTTTTAATTCTTTTTTAATGTTGCTGTGAGCAATTATTTGTCAAAATGGTTACCACTGCCCAACTACACCACCACAAACCGCAATTATTTTATCCATTTTATCTGCTGAAAACTATTGGTCCAATTCAGAATCCTTAACCAACCAGGGTTCACATTAGCATCGAAGGGACAGCCCATGTAAAACTGTAATTTCCCTTTCAGCTTCTCTCTACAGCAGCCATTCCCAAACTTCAGAATACCAAGGCCCAATTTGAAATGTGAAAAATCTCCTTGGCCCACCGAAACCTTTAATCACAACTGTGATCAACATACAGGCACCGTGATCCGATATTAATGTAAGGGGTCAACAAATAAGGTGATACTTGTCATATTAAGTTAAGATGACAGTAGAATAACATTTAACTGGTTTGTTTTATTACTTCTTACTGTTCTTTTTAATCATGTCATGAATATTTTACAGTAATTAAAAACCTATTTAAAAAAGATTGAGGATTTAAAACACATTTGTTTAATTTTAATGACCCCTCACGACCCACCTGCAGTCCCACGACGGCCCACCAGGGGGCCGCGGCCCACACTTTGGGAATCACTGCTCTACAGTATATTAAAAATATGAGGAAAAACTAACTTCTAAATTGTCTTTATTATAATACAAAAACAGGTCCTTAAGGTGCAAATGCCCCGCCCCCCCCATTTCAATATTTCAATCCCCCCCGGGAGTGGGGGCTCTGGGCGACTGCAGCTTTCATCTTCCTCCATGCTTGTTTTAAACGTTTGATGACGCAATTGTTAGCGTGACAGAAGCGACAGCCCGTGTTGCCATGTTTGATTGATTTCCACAGATACATATCAGGCTCGTTTGTGGTGTATTTTAAATGGGGTTCGCTGGAAACCTGGCACAGTTTTGACCGTGCGTGAACTTTGAAAGAGCTGCGTTCACAAGTGCCCAAATGAACTCGTTCACACCCGACGCTCATGAAGGGGAAGGAGAGCGTGCTCAGTTCACGTTCGCACAAAATATGAACTACTTCGTGAACTTTCATTCAATGAACGCGTTTAGGTACAACACTGCTGGTTACCACGCCAGCCGCACACCCCGACACATCTACACATACGGGTGGAGGTAAACACTGGGATGGCCAGAGGACGGAACTGCAAGTCAGCATGCAACTCAGGAAACTCCTGCCTGCAAACATACAGAAAGAAAATAGAAAAAAGGGGCAAAACAGCGCAACAAACTACAGGAAAGAAAATGGAACACAAAATTAAAGAGGTAGTTTCCAAACAACTTAAAGCATACAAGGCCTCAAAATCAAAACTGACTGTCCCAAATAATATAATACACCACCAGCATTAAATGATAACATACTGAAGGGAAAGGTTTCATCGGCATAGTAAAGATATGAACTGCATAACAGTGAAACAGCATTTAAAGTGTTAGGATTTAGAATTAACCATGTAGATTTTAACTTGTTATAATTGAAACTTGGCATGAAGGAATGCTGTGGGTTTCTCAGCTCAGGTTTACGACCTGCAACATCCTCCCGACCCCCATCACCAGTTTGAAACCGCCGGAACAACAGTTGTTGATTTACCTGTGACTTGTGATTGGACATCTGGATCTCCGTAGACAAAGAGCAATAAACTCAGAGGAGAACAGAGTCCGCCTTCCTCTGGATCTTTAAAGACAGGCACAAACAGACTTGCAGCGTGCATTTGTCCATGGCAGCATCTCGGTGATGTTGTAAACAAGTGTACCATCGGCCGATTAAAATATTCTGCATGGCATAATAATTCTTTGTATTCATGATTGTATTAAATTCTTGATTGACCTTTTGCTTTTAGACTGTCATTTAGGCACCAGATAAAAAGAACACGGAGATAAAACTTTTCAAAAGTCTTTGTTGTTGCTCACTCCTCTCACAGTTTATAATATGTATCTATTTTATTTGACGTACTTTTCAGCACCAAACCAGTGATTATATACTGCACGAGGACTCAGGAAGCAACAAGCACCTACAATGAATGCCCCATGAACAAAAATCGAGGCCTGTGATTGGCTGCTACGACGGGCATTACTGTGTCGTTGGTGGTCTGTATGCTGATTGGCTGACACGCATCCCCGCATCTCCAGTCTCTTGCTCTCATGAGACAAAGCCGAGTTTAACGGTGATACGCTTGGTGTTTTCGTTCGTCAGTTCCGAATATCGCTTGCTTATTTCAGTGATTTAATGCCATTTTAAAGTTAAACTCATTCACTGCCGTTGACGTCTATAGACATAAATTGGGTCTAATATGTGTCACTGGGGTTGCTAGGCAGAGCATCAAAATAAGTTTTTAACCTCGTAGTTAGTGTTCTGATCCTCCAGATGGCCGCATTGCCACTCTCTATAAAGCCGCTGCAGGCCTAAAAATATTTGAATCACAGACTGATGTTTTATATTTTGTCCATGATTACTTATTGAATAATTCCAAATGGTCTGTCCACTTCCTTTCATTGCTTGTCCCCTGGTTGCGCTGCTTCCAAGGGTGTATTTTCATATTTAAGCATTTAACCAATCACATTTCAGCCACCATTTGTTGCCAGGGTCAAAGAAATCTGCCAGGAGGCCTTCACAATCAGTTCTGCGGGCCCTGTAGCATAAAATAAGTGTTGATCAAACGGTTGCTTCAACCAATCAGATTTTGAGTTACTCAGATTCTCAACCAAGGCCCTCTAGCAGGCGTATGGAGACGTCAGCGGAATTCACACGCTTTGATTGGATAGTCAGAGAGTGTACAAGCCAGAGCTAGCAAACTGCACTACTGTTCTCGGCTCAGCATAAACAACACTTTGCATGTTCAGATTAACATTCAACCACTTCTTGCTGATTTTCTGCATTACTAAAATTTAGCATTGGTGCTACAGTTATTGATTAGAGATCACAAATCCCAATAATCACCACATTTCTGTTACTCCACTACACTATGAACATAATCAGATTATAATTTGCATTCTGCAATCACTCAGATGTGATATTTTCAATCATTTATGGCTCAGCCTTAGAAAAAATCTCTACAGTAGAGCTGAGGTAATTCCAACGTTCTCCGGGTCACTTGACATTAGTAACTGAGCACTTTTGGTGCATGAACCTTCATATACTTTTATACGGCCTATTAATTCTTTACACTGTTGAGCCTGTGCTAAGCAAACCTGATGTTCACCAGTTGAACTGGTTGTTGTGTCTTTTTATGTAAAAAGTAACTTGTGGACATTGAGTACTGTGATTGATACTCTAAGTTAGGAACATTATGTAAATATGTATGTCTAGTAAAAGTTGTTGAACAGCATGGCACCCCAGAGATGAAACACTTGAAGGGTGAGGCAATGTGATAAAAACGACGTGCCACAGAATTATACCATTTGGTTTATCAATTTTGCAGGTGAACTTAACATAGTTTAGCCAGTGTGCTTAATATTCGGGTAAAGAAAAAATATATCCTTGCAGACTGGATATTGCTTTAACTGTGTAATTTTCTTCCCTTCATGGATGATAAGTTGAATAATTCTGACATTATTCTGTCTGGATATGTGGAAATGAACACAGAGATATCTGTATTTTGTCATTTTGTTTACAGAATACATTTTAATAATCCTCAGTAACTGTACTGTCGTGTACCTCATCTGGATTCACAAAACCCTCCATGATCCGATGTACATCATTGCAGCTTTGTTATTTAACTGTGCTCTTTACAGCACCACTGTTTACTAAGGATGCAACAGTACTCGGTAAAATACCGAACCATTCGGTACGACCTGCATGGGACAATACGCTTTTATGTCCCGCAGTATTTATGTTCCAATAACTTTGAATTGGACTTGCACGTGAGGGTGCGTGCCTTTTAGGCAACAGGCCCGCCACTGCATGTCAATGTCCACTCGCCTCCGCTCACTTACAGTGACCAGCTTATCATACTTTGGCCGGCTGGCTGCAGGTCATAGATGCAGAAAAAAAAAAAAAAAAAACAAGCAGGCATGGCCAGCGGTAGCAGAGAAATTGGGAAAAACTTTTTTTATTAATCACCGGTGTGGGAGCATTTTGATTTTGCTGTTGAATACACTGGGAGTAAAGTTTCAGAGAGTGAAAACAGTTAACAGTTAACAGATTGTAATCTTCCACCTCCCTAAAGATGGATCTTACCTGCGTAAGATCCAGTTGTTACCAGTTGTGCGTCTTGGTGCAGCTGATGTGCCTTTAAATTCTGCAGAACGAATCGTTGGATGCGCATTTAAAGATCACGAACAATTAATGTTCCTGTCCCTCCTCGACCACGAACAGTTTGAAACATATCGGAAATAAATTCCCACATCCAACCTTTTCCAGCTTGACAACAGAGACAGAGATCTCCCTGGTTTCCTCCACAGCAGACATCTGAGTGAGATCATGCCACAGCTGTACAGACTGACGTGTCTGGCCGTGACTATTCCAGACAGCCTCTGACCTCAAGACCCCATTATGATCATTTATGAGTGTTTATAACTACAGATATACAGTGCTATAAGGTAATTATAACTCATTATAATTATAGTTATAATGCGTTATATAGATAGGCATCAAATAATGTGTTACCAAAATAGGATTTAAACAATTCAATTGATTTGAAAATGCACGAAATATTTAAAAAAGCATACTTAATTTATTTAAGTACATTTAAAATGGATGTAATTGGATTTACTAAGGAAATTTGAATAAAATCTACTCAAAATAGTTGAGCTACATAATATAATTTATTTGAATTTACTTTAAAGATTATTACTTTAGTCAACATAATAAAAATATCTAGCTTCAGATAAAACTATTTTGTGCAACCACATTTACATAATAAATTATGTTCATTCAACAAAACATTTTTTTCAGCGCACCCCTTTTGTCAGAGAGGGAAAGAAACCAAACCCCACCAAGAGATTGTCATCTGCAGGCCTGCTTAACTCAGTGAGGGACTGACAGCCACTGGTGGACGTTGAACAACGGCTAAAGTTCCCCAGCTGTGTTACAGCCATTACCCTGTAACCAGACTTTGACCAGACTATGCTGCTGGAGCTGACCATCCCGTAGGAAGATTGCTTGGAGAAAGCCTCTGAAAGAAAACTCTTTAAGTACATAGCGACGGCCAGTGGGCTGGATGGAGAGCATGTCTCCCAATGGAAGTGGAATGCAGGGCCTTGGCGGCCAACTTCCTGCTTAGTCTCCAGAACTCTTGGCACTGAGGGAGAGGGTTCAGCACCCCAAAGTAGCAGGAAGACTCTCAAGATGGCTGTGGCTCAAAAGAGGAGACTGTGAGGGAAAGAGTGAAAATATAAATATGGTGTCATAATAATCCTAATAATCCCTCACTTGCTTTCATGACTAGACAGAAAAATATGTTAAATCAGGTTGGGACAAAAGACAAGATGTCTTTCTGCAGCTACAAGGCCTTGTGTCATGCGTAACTAGATACTGTTGTAGGTGGGGTAGGTGTTCTTTGAAAAAACGGTTCCAGCAATCCAACTCAAGTGAGATTTTGAAAATATACACTCCCTCCCTCCTCCCAAAGGCTCCGCCTCCTCCTCTTCAGCTCACCCCTCAAAACCAACCTTCACACGATTCATGACTACATAAACCACAGGGAGGGAGGGGTGGGTGGGAGTCCATTGATATTTGATGGACGTATTAGGCAGCCAATAAATGTAAAGATGATCAGTACATTAATTGGTCAGAGTTATTCTCTGATTATACCCTCTAGACCGGACCAAAACGTTTAATTTTTTTTTTTTTGCAAACATTTTATTTCAGTTGGGTGCAATGGGAATGTGAAAAGGTTTTCAGGCAATATTGTAAAAAGTGCTGCAAAAAAAGAACACCTACCCCACCTTTAAATTCATTGTGGTATCCCATTGTGTCCAATTGCAATATCTCATTTTGGCATCGCAATGGAAGAAAACTTCTTGGAAACTCAAGCGAGTCTCAAGTCTTTATTTTTGATTTTACTTAGACATATAGTAACAGACATATAAGAAATATAAAGAACATAGAATATAAAGAACATATTTTTCAACAACAGACACCCATGGAGTTAGTGCCACTAGCCTTCTGAATACAAGCTGAGGTCTGAATAAGCCTGGCTGTGCCAGCTGGTGGAGCATGTGTGAGATCTTGCAAACCCCATGATTCCAGGAACATCAGTAACAATATGTCCAGAGGCACCAGCAAGTTTTTTTCATCTTTTTTTTTTTCCAGTTTAAATTCAAGCGAAACCTGACAAGTGTGAAAAAGTAAAAAAAAAAAAAAACTTTCTCAAGTCTCCAGGCCTTAATTAATCTGTTGTCATGTTAGTTGTAAACAGTTTAATGAAGTCCATGGAGGAAGATAAATCAGATAAAAACATTTTTGTGCACTCACATCGTTCACTTTGAGGGGAACACATCCAAAGAAACACTTTTTTGTTCTGTGTATTTTTTTGACACACTGTTACTTAAGATTTTGTTTTTATGGATCAGGTAAATTATAAATTTAACATAACATATATAACTTTTGCTGGGCATGTAGATTTGGACACTTACAGATTTCTGTATTTTGCAGTCATGTTTATTATATATGTTCTTGTAATCTGCTGCAATTCGACCATCTTGTTCATCATCTGGTTTCAAAAAAGTCTTCATGAGCCTATGTACATTTTCATAGCAGCTTTGCTCCTAAACTCTCTTTTTTTCAGCACTAATATTTATCCAAAGCTTTTGATTGACTTTTTATCTGACAAACAGATCACATCTCTTTTTCAGTGTTATTTTCAGAGTTTTATTTATTACTCTCTCTGTGGCTCTGAGTTCTTACTGTTGTCTGTAATGGCCTATGACAGGTATGTGTCTATATGCAAACCTCTGCAGTATCCAACCATCATGACTAAAACAACTGTCACAGTTTTGTTGGTTTTAGCTTGGCTTGTGCCAGCTGCTCAGCTTGTACCTTCACTTTTTCTGAGCAGCTCTGTGAAAGTTTGTAATGTCACTTTGGATGGAGTTTTTTGTAATAATTCAATTTCCCAACTTTATTGTGTGAGCTCAAGTGCAATATATCTTATATATGGTGTGTTTATAATACTAAATACTATAATCCTTCCTTTGCTTTTCATAATTTTTACATACACAAAAATTCTTATAGTCTCCTATCAAAGTAGCACAAATGTCAGGAAAAAAGCTGCACAGACGTGTTCACCTCACCTCCTGGTTCTCATCAGTTTTTCATGTTTGTCTTCATATGATATAGTCATAGCTCGACTGAGAATTGAATTTCACAAAACTGCACGTTTTATATTAACTTTACAAATGGTTTTGTATCATCCTCTTTTTAATCCAATTGTATATGGTCTAAAGATGAAAAAAATCTCCCAACACTTAAAGAGGCTTTTCTCACAAGGTAAATTGATGTCTGAACAGGTATTTCCTCATTGATGCAAAGTCAATTGTGTATGTTATTTTCTCTATTATGAAAAGCTTCTTAAAACAACAAAATATATAGTCTATAATTTCTTTGAGTTCTAATGTACAATTTAAAACTTCTTGTTCAGTTTTTAGTAATCCATTTTGTCACAACTATATCAGAATGTAACAATGATGTCCTATTTATGCCATAATTCTTGTGCTCACATGAACATGTTAACGGACAATACTAAGATCATTTTACGAAAATAATATTTCTATCATAGTGTTGCATTATGATTGCATAGTGTGTTTGTGTTTCATACATGTATTTGGACAATTAGGTTTTTTTTTTTTTTTTTTTTTTTTTTTTTCTTTTTAGGATTTTTGCCTTTATACGTCACCAAATGAAACAATCACAGTCATTTAATGCAAAATACTTCCTTTCTTAAGGCCTCTTGGTGATTTGGACAAAGTGCCATAATTGTAACTACAAAAGTAAATTTTAATACTTGGATGTTATGAGGATTTCTTGACTGACGTGCCTCTGAAACATTGCATCACAATCCTCAGCTAGTTAGGTCTATTCAGGTGTGCTGGAAAAGAGTCCAGTTGACAGCCAAGCCTCAGACTCAGGAGGAACAATTTAGGTTCCACCCTGCCTGTGAAATATTAGATCAGACCTTCACCCTTGCTACTAGGTCTGTGCAGTTAAAACTTTAATAACCAGGAAAAAAAGCTGTTATTTTACCACATATTCTGTCTTGTGTTCTGAATGACGCACACATCCTTTAGACACAGACTTCACTAGTCCATAGATAAGTGATTGCTTCCTCCTGTTTATATTTAACATATATTTATTCATTTAAGTAGCATTGTACTTGAGTTACACAACTGTTCCTAACTATAATAATATCTAGAATTGTTCTAGGTATAAATATTTAAATAAGAAAGTTTAATGATATTTGCTCAGGGGTCATGCTCTGGGTCTCTGTAAAGCCCCTAGACAATTGACATTGTAACAGAGGCTATAAAAATAAAATGGAATTGAATTGAATTGATTCATCTTATGTGGATGCTGTATATCAGATTCATGTGCCTTATGTGCTCAATACAATGGAACAGCTGGAATCTGTCATTGTACACGTGTCCTTGTTCAGTTAAAGGGGTCTGAAACTGTAAGTGTGAGATTATTGAGCTCAAGAGTGGAGCTCAAGAGTAGATACCAAATAATAAAGGTAATTGGGTTTACTCAAATTTGAAAAAAAAAAAAAAAAGGAGGAAGAGAATGATGCCAAAATGACGCCAGGAACCAAAGCGGGAGGACCTCTGAACTCATTGTAAAAAGGAGTAGAAAGCGAAAAGGAGCAGAGATAAACAAAAGGGTGAAGATGGTCAACTATGAAAACTAATTATGAGCACTTACTATATGGACCACAGCGGAGTGAGGGGATATGGCAGATATTTGTAGTCCTCTCTGGGTCCAATTGATAATCTCTGGTGAGTATCTCGACAGGGTAAAACTGATTCTGGTGAGAATTCTCACTGGTGACAAAACTCCTCCAAATTCAGCAAGAACAAGGACGATCCAAACAAACTAAGTTAAAATCCTCAAGAGGGCCAAAATCCAAAAACACAGTAAACTATATAGAGTCCAAAAAACACAAGGGTCAATTTGCAGGCCAGACAGTTGCCAAAGTAATCAGAATTTTAACAGGTCCGAGATTCATAAAAACAGGTTAAATAGGGGCAGGTCAAGGCTCAAGGTCCAAAAATCAGTCACAGGTTCAAATGTCCAAGAACAGTCCTGTTGTTTGTAAATTCGGGCACATCTTATTTACAAGTATATGCTCTAATTGTGCACTGGTGAGGCAGTCAATCAGCTGTTAAACAATGCGCTGGACCACGACCACGATCAACTCACATCACAGAATGAAGGATGATCATAAAATGACAAATGGCAAATGGCAAACAGTCATCTTAAGCATCAGTGAAAAACAAGGGGACCTTGAGACACTGTCTAGATGCCTACCTGTCAAAACTTAGTGACATGATGGAGCCAGAACAATAACAAAACTATGGCCTTCGACAGATAGGAATCGAGATCAGAAGTCATGGACTCATGACATAGCAATTATGGCCTCAAAATGCAGTTTTAATATTACAAGTCCACAGCTTTACAGGCTAGAGCGTGATGGAGATAACAATAAAATCTGGCAAAGAATAGAGGACAGTAGACCAACTATATACTGGGGGAAATGGGTGTGAGTGATTCTGGTTGATTGCAGAGAGAGAAGCACAGACAGAGTGCAGATAGAAAACCCGGTTGTGTGACTGGACGACCTGCTCTACCAAATGAGCTACAGCCACCCCTGCAACATATGACATTGAAAACAAACATAATGACCTTTCTGTTATTGCACAAAATTAATTGTATCTTGGTTAAATTCATACCCTGTTTAGTCAGGCCTACCTCAGGTATTTCCCTGCAACATATATTTTCTTCAAGTACACCTGTCAAAGGGAGAAAGAATGTTTCTGTAGTTGAAAGATTGATTGTTGTGACTAATGCATTTCCACATCCAACCATTATCTATGCCCGCTTAATCCTCTGCAGGGTCACAGGGATCTGCTGGAGCCTGTCCCAGATCTCTTCGGGTGAAAAGCAGGGGTCCACCCTGGACAGGTCGGTAGTCCATCGCAGGGCCACATGTAGACGAACAATCACAGACACTCCTAGGGGCAATTTAGAACCACCAGTTAACCTAACATGCATGTCTTTGGACTGTGGGAGGAAGCCGGAGGAAAGGATTACCACATATAGCCATAAAAATATTATACACACACACACATACACGTAGCTATCCATCATCCATACCCATCCATACAGGGTCACAGAAGAGCAAACTCATGTTTCTTGTTCAGGCTAAGATCAGCCGGACCACATGACTGAAACCTAATGACCTCGTGAATGAATGAACCCTGGTGACACACACCCAGAGGAGTGACACTATGTGACACTTTTTATAACTTCTCCACGTTTGTACATTTAAATTGCTCTTAATCTGGCCCGTCCTGTAGGACCATTTTGCTTTGGAAGACCCTAGCAGAGGCATTATCAGGATCATTCAGCCTCATAAAGACTTCTATCACGGTAAAGTAGTGATTCAAGTAGAGGTAAATTATATCATAAACATTTCCAAGAAAGGAATAACTGAAAGTCATAATGATTAATAATTACAAATATATGCAATTGCAACTCTCTCTGCAAACATTTTGAGAATGTGTTGCAGGACCGACATGAAAAAATAAATGCATATTAATAATATATAATAAAGTTAAATAGAAGTAACATTAAGCAAAAAAAAAAAAAAAATCAAAATAAATTTAAGAATAACAGCTTATTGGTTGTTGCTGTTTGTTTTTTAAATTTTATTTGCGTTGCGATTTTTCTTGTGCCAGTTTAGGACAACTTGAAATGTCGCAAGTGATGTAACATCAACTTTCTTTATATTCCTTTTCACAAATCATGAGCCAAATCTTAGGTTTTTGGCTAAACAAAAATTCCTAATGCATTCCTAATTAACATTAGGAAAACATTCCTAATTCCTAATGTGGGTTCAGTCCTCTGGAGTTTTACACATGTTTAGTGGAGAAGTTAATTTCAGAATCAGAATCAGAATCAGATTTATTATTGTCACTGAGCCAGCGTCCCAACACAGTGAAATTTGTCTTCCCAGCACACCGGCCAAGAGAAACATACAGAAACAACAACAACAACATATGGACAGGAGTCAACGGTGCTTGGGTCAGCGCTATAAGAGCGCTTCTTCTACCGTGTCAGAGAGTAGTACATTTAAGCACATGCCCAAGTACACCACCCTCCGGCCAGGGCACTTTTAGCAGAAGAAAATATGATCACATAGGGGATGGGGGGTGGAGAGGATAAAAAAGAGGTGTCTCACACCACATGTCCTTGATCAGAGGCACATGTTGTGGGATTCACAACAAAAAAAACCTCAGCACAAGCATAACAAACTTATTACGAAGACATCATATGGGTCAGGAAAGAGGAGGGGGGAGGGGGAGTGTCCAGCTAAACAGTCTGTGCGCTCGAGTGCCCAGTCCGTCAAGCGTGGGGGGGGTAAAAAACATCCAGGAGCCAGCGGAGGCAGTTGGGCAGGGGGAGGGAAGTGTGTGTGTGTACATGTGTATGTGTGTGCGTAAGCCAGTGACCTCTGGTCTGGAGCCACAGGTGTTGTTTTGGAAAGGGGAGGGGGTCGGGAAGGAGCGTCAAAAAGTCATAATATTCAGGAGAGATTAGGTCGAAGGCCGGCCTTGAGGCGAGCTACGTTTCAGGGGAGCCAGATTCAGATAAGAGAAGAATGTTTTCGGTCAGGCTGACATGAATTCTGTCTGCCTTCAAGTTTTTGCTGGTCCATCTCGGCGGGAATAACTCCAATTGTCCGAATTACAGGTCAATTCTCCCTGAGCGGCGCTTGAACTTCTCCAGGATCTAATCCATTTCGCCAGAGTTCAAAACCGTCACTAGAATCACGTCCAGTTTCCGGTTCAGCTCACCAAGAGCAGCAGTCTGAGTGATCACAGCGCGACTCATTCCCACACACACAGCAGGCAGGCTGGCGGTGTCCAGGATAGCAGCTGCCGTGTAAATTTTCCGATACAGCAGGTATCCGCCAACTCCAAACAGCAGAAATCCTGTGATCATAAATCCCAATAGGTACACTTTGGTGTCCACAATGAACAAGGGGAGGCAGACATCCCAGATTCCATCCAAAATCTTTGATGTATCCAGCCAGTATTCCATCGGGACCGGAGGACTCTCCTGTGTCCTGTTTTCTCTTCGAGAAAAATTGATTAATTGCATTGAGAAACCAGCTGATCAGATCCATAATTAGAGATTTGAATATTATGCCGAGTGAGGCTCCCAAAAAAGCTCAGACAAGACAAAAGAGAAGCAGCAGGGACAGATAGATGGGAGCTCACAGAAATGGCGACTGCCTCCACCGAGAGCAGGAAGAGATCCATGGAGGATAAAACAACCGAATAAAAACCGTTCAGAGAAGAACAGTTGTCATTAAGGTGATCAGTAGAAGTTCATTGAGATTCTGTGAGATTTTTTTTTGTTGGAGCTGGGGTTCTAGTTATTTGATTTTATTTTTTGACATATCAATGAAAGCCAGATTGAATACAACATATATTATTCTTGGTGGGCATGTAGAAGTGCACAGGTACAGGTATCTTTATTTTCTGGTCATGTTAACAGCATATCTTCTAATAATTTGCTGTAATGCTTCTATAGTCTGTCTTATTGCTATTCATAAAAACCTCCATGAACCTATGTACATTTTCATTGCAGCTGTGTTAATCAACTCTATTCTGTTCAGCAGTAATATCTACCCAAAGCTTCTGACTGACTTTTTATCTGAAAACCAGATCATATCTTATGAATACTGTCTTTTACAAAGTTCTACATTATATTCCTTAGGCTGTTCAGAGTTTTTACTGTTGGCAGCCATGGCTTATGACAGATATGTGTCAATATGTAAACCTCTACAATATCCATGTATCATGACTAAAACAACTATAATTATTCTACTGGTTTTAGCTTGGCTTGTGCCTGTCTGTCATGTCGCAGTGCCAGTCATACAGAATATTAAGAGAAAACTCTGTGCGTTTACTTTAAATGCTATATTTTGCAACAATTCACTTAACAATCTTTTCTGTGACAGCTCAAGTGATTTAACAAACATTTTTCAAGGAAAGCTTTGCAACAATGCACCCAACTGTGTGAGTAAGAGAGTGCCATCTGTTTATGGTGTAGCTGTTCTGTTTAATCTTGGACTTTTTCCCATGTGTTTTATACTTTTTACATACACAAAAATACTTATGATATCTTATCAGAGTTGTAGGTAAGTGAGGAAAAAAGCTGCACAAACCTGTTTACCTCATCTGCTGATTTTAATCAGTTACTCTATCTTACTTACCTATGATGTTGTTATAGTCAGGGTGGAGTCAGATTTCCCGGCTGTTTTACATTTTGCAGTGACACTGCAAATAATAACGTATCATCCTCTCTCCAATCCAATAATATATGGTTTACAAATGAAAGAAATTTCTAAACATCTGAAAAGGTTTCTTTGTGAAGGCAAAAGGAACAAATAAATCATGATTTTTCTCTTAAATTTTTGATTCTATTTTCAAAGAAGTAAAGAAGAGATTGTAGAAGGCCGATTAATTATTACGTGTCATTTTGTGTAGGGTGTTAGATGTAAAACTGCTATCATGTATACGTATGCATATACTTTAAGGAGAACTATTTATAAGAGTGTAATCAACAATAAGCTGCTGCTGAGTAAATGTTTGTTTTGCTTTGTTTTTTAAGAATCATAGGAAAGAAAGTTGGAAATCCTTATTTAAAATATTTCTGCAATATAAAATGAAAATAAAAAACTGCTAAAGCAAAGAAGTTAATTTTTGTAATGATTTCTCTCAGCTAATTCATTTACCCATTATACCACACATGACTACTTTTACTTCCCAGACCTAAAGTGATGCACATATCTCATCACATCATGCCCTACACAGTTAAGCTCAAAATAACAGCAGTGCATTAAAAAAGCAAGTAAAGCTCAAAATCCCTGACACAGTTTTTATTTATATACTTGAAAAAATACTTGGAACACTGGACAGTCTGTTCCAAATTAAAAGTTGAAGAATAATTTTAGTTAACTGCTAACACAAATAGTTAATCAGCCAATCACATGGCAACAAGTTAATGTTACATGTTGATATACATGAGGGGAAAGTCTGTATTTAAAATAAAATCAAAGAGTTTGATCTTTCAAATGTTTTAAGTGTAATTTTTCAAGTTTCTTGAGAATCTTGTTTTTTCTTTCAGAAAAACCTCAGGGTTTGACAGGACATTTTGAAATGACACATTACATCATTATTCAGTTTCTCTCTCATATGAGAAGTCTGACTAAATTGTTCAAAGAACATATAACAGAAAGGTGGAATAAAAAGTCTTTTGGATATTTTCTGAAGGCACTCTCCTGGTCCCAGTATGAAGAGGGATTGTAAAATCCAACAAAGATACATTAGTCGGGGCTTCGAGACCCTGGGACTGACACCATCTGGACCTGCAGCCTTTCTCTGGTTCAGTTGTGCCAGCTGCTACTTCACCTGACTGTTGGAAACAGACGGGACATGAAAGCAGAGGTTTCCTGTTTCATTGTTTCCTGAAAACTGAGAGGCAGTGTGAAATTGTAGACATGACAGGAATGCTCTGGGGCCATGCAGGGTGTAAGGTTTATCTCCAGGTCTTCATGTGTTTGTGCATATTTCGTACCATAAAAAAGCAAAACACAAACAAGACAGACAAGAAATCAGGAAGGGGGCAAATACTTGTTCACATCACTGTGGGAAAGTTTTTCCTGTCTTTTAGAACTTATGTACACTCAAGGAAAAAAGAAACGCACCACTGCTTTTTTACCACATTTTCTTTTGGTTACTTATTTTTAATGGAAATATTACATGTGCACATCAACCATATATCTGTCCCTGATATTCAGACCCAATTAATCAATGCTTGTGACAGTTTCAATAGCAATAACATGACACAAACAATAAAGCATCACAGTAAACAAAAATACAGTTATTTGATTCGATTGTCAGTAATTAACCATGACCACCATTTGCCTCAAGGACACTGATAATTGATCGGTCCCAATGGTTTCAGCAGCAGTTCTTGTTGCTGGTCGAAACCTGTCACGGAGATGTGACAGCCGATTCGCTCGGTCCTGTGCGGCTGTTGTGACACGTGGTCGACCAGATCTTGGACGGTCATTGGAGGATCCAGTGGTCTGGAAACGCTCAGCAAGGCGTACAACAGTAGAGTGATGGACTCCAAACACCCTGGCTACAGCCCGTGTGCTCCTTCCAGCTTGAAGCATGCCAATGGCACGATCTCTCTCTGGTTGCTGTAGTCGTGGCATCGTGAACAAATGTGCTTTTTTTATCCATTTTGGTGTCTTTTTATAGGGAATGGTTGTGCACAATTGAGGACAGGTCCAATTCATCTCTGAGTTTTACTCATGACCCAGACATAGGTGATTATGCAAAACTACAATTGTTATTGCTGATCAAAATCAATCAACCGCAACCAGGAAAACAGTGATTTCATTTTGACTCAAAATTGTACTAAACTCATTGTAGTCTGTAATTTTTCACTGTCTATAATATTTTTGGAAAAACTGAGAAAACGAAAATGGTGCGTTTCTTTTTTCCTTCAGTGTATATGACAAACCGACTTGGTCTGAATAACAAGACAGACTTTCTGTGGCAAAAGTTTTAAAAAAAATGTTACTTTATATTCAGGGTCATGCTGGAACCTATCCCAGCCAAGCTTTTTATAAATCTATAACTCTCACAATGTAGTTTTCATACCTTTAACATTCCCAACCTTATTGAAAGCAAAGTTTGAAGGGTAAAAAGTCTGAACCACACTGGGCTGGACTGGGTTTAAACTTTGATTTCTGGTGTGACAACCATGGCTACCGTGACATCATCCTGTAGCATGTTCAAAATATTGTTTGTGTCACCCTTGAAAAAACACTAAGGGCCGCAGGGGACATTTTGCACTGTTTACACCCACCCCCCACCCCTCCCACCAGAAAATGTTGTTCCTTTGTCTTGTGGTGTTTGGTGAGGGTGGTGGAAAGTGAGCTGGTCTGATAAGAACAAACACCGAACATTTCATTTTGAGTTGTGAAGGTGAACATACAAAGTGCAGGTGACAGACTACAAATTGTACAAATTCAGTTTTATTTCTTTTTTCCTGCTGTATTGTTTGCTTGTTTTGCACAACAACATTTAATTTTTCTGCAGTTCTAATGAATGATATATATATAAAATGAAACACTTATAACTAAGGAGGGGCAAGTTAACGCGTTATTATCGCGTTAACTCATTAATTTTTTAACGCCGACATTTATTTTATCGCGTGTTAACGCATGTTGCTCACGTGCTTTTGTTTTGAAAAGTCTGTTACTGGCTGCTGCGGAACCGGAAGAGAATTGGCAAGTAAACATGCGGAAAAGCTAAAACAGACATGAAGAGCGGTAAAAATCTGTGTACTTTACAGTTGGGTAGCAACTCAGGTAGCAATATTAATAATTGTGTCTGGAAAAAAACCTTTCAAACCACTTTGTTCAAGATGATCACGTCATTCCTCCATTTATCATCAGATCTGCTCCATGGTTCACTGTCCTGCTGTTCTCTAGCTGGTTACTTCAGTGCGGCTCTATCCAGTGGCACAGATGTGTAATGACAACAGAAAGTCTGTTCCTTGATTATAAAAACGACCCCCATTTTTGAGAATATGACTTCTAGATTAAAATATCGTCCTATATTTGGGCCAACACTGTAGTTTGTTCAAGGACTTATTCAACAGCAGATGAGTGTCCTGCAATGCTGGAAATGAGCATCAGAAGATTCTGTGCTCGTCATGATCTGAGGAGAAAAAAAGCTGATGTCAGACGCAGAGCTGGAGAGCGCTTTGGTTCGATCTATATATGAGTTGAGTTTTCATTCAGATTTCCACAATATTGCAAATATTATAGCATGTGATTCCAGTGCCGCCATGCTACCTGAACTGCCACTCATAAAGCCATTTCAGGGTAACGTAAATCGGACAATTAAATATTAAAACAAATTCAGTCCCATTGCCTGTTTGCTAAAATTGAAATATAAAAAAACCAGGCATTATTTTTTTTTACAAAATAAAAAGTCACTTTTTAATTTTTTTGATTTTTGATTGACAATTGAAAATTGAAAAAAACAAATGAGACAGAGATAATTACGGATTGATAAAGTTACAGAACTTTTACATGGACATTTTTATTTTAAAGTTCTCCCAGATGGTGGATTCGACAGAAACAAGGTTATTTGTAACCACTGACAAGTTGAACTCCGTGTTAAAAGTTTCTGCTGTTACCTCAAAAATTACCTAGTTTAATGTTATGATTTTGGCTCAGGATTTTGTTGGTAGACTTTTTTTATCTTTCATAAAAAATCAGGATGACCTTAATGCCCTGGCAATGGCAATAAGCTTTATTTTATTTGACATTTTTTAAGATGAGATTTACACTAAATATGTGTTACTGGTAAGTGCTAATATTGAAAGTGTTTAACCTGTTAAACCTGTTAAGACCCCCTTTTTTAGCAAAACACCTAAAAATGACATACCCAAATTAAAATGATTGTAACTTCTAAACTGTTCTGTCCACATGGATGCATTAAAGTGTTCCATGAAGAAGACACTCTGTAGTTTCTTATAAAACTTACAGAGACAGAGTAATGGAACTCTGAAGTCGGTAAAAAATTTAAAATTTTGTTCCGCCTGAAATAAAAAATGACTTTCAGGATGAATAATAGTCTGAGTATTCATCTGAAATAGTAAATGACAGTATGAGGCTGTAGGCACACTATAACTGAACATGTGTTTCAAATTTGAAGAAGATAGCACAACATATGACCATTTTACAGTGGTCTTTTCATTAAAAAATCTAGGCGCAGCTCCAAAAAGGCCTTTGGAGACTCCAAATGAACACATGGTAACCAAAATGATATTCTGAGACAATAGGTACTTTTTCCTTTACATTTTGGTATTTTTCATCAGTTTGAGTTAAAATAGTCACAAATTTGCCATTTTTAAATTTACAACTAGTTTTTGGTATTACCATAAATCACATACCAACATACATAACTGTGTAAAAACCACCAATTCATAATATATTTGATGACTACAAATATATATGACTACATGTGGAGCATATAAACTTTTTAAAATATATGTTACAGTTAAGGTTTTGAGGTTATGAGGGCTCAATTGCATGAATGTCAAGCAGGGAGGAGGCAGGAATAATGTTCACTGTCTGAAGAGTCCTCAAAAATCTTCTCCAGTGCCTCCTGGACACTAAAACGTGTTTTTGACTTACTATGAGCCATTTAACCGTGAAGTAAGTTATCTTATTTTACGCGAGTTATCTTGCTGCTTGCACTGCTGAGCGCTCTGCGTAAATGTGCATAGGCACAACTGGAGGAGCGCACCATTACGCGCAGGCATAAAACGGCTCAGATAGAGTCGAATTTCCATGACTACTGCCAGATAATCAAAGAACTCCCCAACAGTCGTTCTATTGAAGGCAGTGGCCCTTCAGAGGGATGTTGCTTTCAGAGTTCTGACAGAAAGCCGGCGACATGCTAGGAAGCTGCGGAACCATTCTTGACCTATAGACAATCCATTATTATTAGATTTAGCCTTGCGGGAAGATCAGCCTTAGTTACCATAGGAAACCACATGCTGTCTTGCACACCCTGGCTTACCTGCACACTGCGTCTCTTTCCAATTGGCAGCCATGAAGACATGGTTCTTTTCTGCATATTCAATTGCCAGTGTGTAACATTTAGAGGCCATAGGACTGTTAAGCAAGTTCTGTCAGGTGTTTGGAAAGTTCTTCCTCCATCATATCAGTGAAAATTCTCTTTGCCTGGGCCACCAAACCCCAGGCCACTGTAAGAACGTCCTCCTCACTCCATTTTTCTTATAAATCTTAGGAGGCGTGACTTGTCAATATTTCAGTCCTTTGAAACACCTCTTAAGGACTTCTTTTACGCTGGCTTCCAGCACAGCTGTGAAAAGCCTTGGAGTCATTTTTGATCAGGATATGTCATTTAAGCAGCATATTAATCAGGGTTGCAAGACTGCCTTTTTTCATCTCTGAAATATTGCCAGGATTAGGAGCATCATCTCCCAGGGTGATGCTGAAAAATTAATCCACACATTTGTCAGTTCTAGACTGGATTTTTGTAATGCGTTGTTAGCAGGATGTCCAAAAAGCTCACTGAATAGCCTCCAACTGATCCAGAATCCAGCAGCGAGGGTGCTGACAGGAATCCATAAGTGATATCACATCTCTCCCTTGTTAGCCTCCCTCCATTGGCTTCTTGTGAAATTTCTAACTGAGTTTAAAATTCTGCTTCTCACATATAAGGCTCTTAATGGCCTAGCTCCTGATAGCACGTTATGCTCCTAATAGAGCTCTCCGGTCTCAGGATTACCCGTCGTTACTAGATTATCTAAAAGTAGATCTGGAGGACGGGCCTTCTGCTACCAGGCACCTTTATTATGGAACCAGCTACCAATTTTGGTTCAGGAGGCTGACGCCACCTCCATTTTTAAAACTAAATTGAAAACATTTCTGTTCAGTAAAGCCTACAGGTAGTCTAAACAATAGTGTATAAGGGATAATAGTTACAGCCACAGTTGTAGGAGCTGAGACTAGAGTAGGCTCATCTTAATCACAGTTTCATCATAGCTATGCTGCTATAGGCCTATGATAGAGGAGGACGCCAACATAATCTGCTGAGCGGTGTCTTTACTGCTCTTCTGCCATTCCTTCGCCTTTCCTGCTCCCTTCTTCCTCCTCCAGGTCATTCCATAGTTACAGCACCTTGTTACTGTGACTGTGCTCCATTTTCTTTCCTGTAGTTTCTTGTGCTGTTTTGCCCCCCCCCCC